>OZ021723.1:61663390-64486875 GCA_963978545.1 Linyphia triangularis | reverse complement strand
GATAACAATACACCTCAAAACTTTATTAGATTGTTTTCTTTTTGGTCTGAAACTTAATGCTCAACTTTCTCAATAAAGTTAATAATAAAGTCAATATGACATTGATATTACCTTCCATATAAGTCTTTAAAGTGTCACTTTAGATTTGGTGACGAACTTTTTGAACTGATGTTCTTTCCCAACAATCTCAGTAGAATAAATGCAAACTGTTAAGATTGCTACATGCTCCAGGTGAATTGAAATAGTGGGACTTTAATATTGAAAATCTTGCGTAATCGCTTGATTAAAAAACAGATATACTCACGTTTGCTTTTCCATTTCCCAAGCCTCAGGGCTATCTGATATCCAAGGATTTGTATGCTCTGGTTGCGTAAGGAACGGATCATATTCCTGATATTGTTCGAAATAGTGGACATACCTGGAAGAGATGTATATTGAGCTACGGTGCCTTTCAATTTCAGAGTGTAGCTGGTAATCACATGCATACGCTACAGTAAATGTCATAGGCTCATATCAGTGAGATATGTGCCAGGTTACAGAATGTTACAGATATCAGGGAGGTATAGTTCTTATAGGAGGAGGTACTTACTCACCAAGGTTACTTGATTTCATATTGTGTGAAGATAATATATTAGTGGAACAAAAGTGATTTAAGATTGGAAACCAAGCATAAATCGCCATTAAATTAACTTGTTAGGTGTGTAAGAAAGGTTCATTTATATTAAGAACTGCACAAGGTATTGCAGTATCATTAGCGTCCCAATCTGGTTCCAATGTTGTTCCTTTAGTAAATAGTGACCACAAACATAGCACAATCAATCTGGTGAAGTAACACATTCTCTGGAAGTCATTTTTCTCAACCACAGCACAAGTAAAAGAAAAAGCACTTTCAAAGCTTTGAATTTTAAAAAAATGTTCAGCATTGAACTAAGCAAGACATGGATGAAGCAATGTAGTAAGACTGGTAATGTGATTGGTGGGAGATGAGGATAGACATACACCAACATGCATCCGGTTTTAACTTCTTTACTTTGGCTTCCCCGTTGTGTTTAACATATAGTTTACCAATTTAGATGAAATACTAAATAAATAATATTTTCTTTTTCCTTGGATAGTATTTTTCTCTATCAAATCGTTATTTAAAACGTATAAATAACTTGAGTAAGATCAAATAAACATTATAACATTGAACTTTTCAATACACACAATTCGTATACATTAGAATTTCGTTTTGTGAAAAAACTGAGAATGATCGATTTTTTTAAAGTATTTTTCTTGTAATTAGTATGCAAAACTATCAAATAATTAATTATTTTTACAACAATTTTTTCATCTCAGACATCTTTTATTATCACTAATGATTTCCACAAAAAATTATGATCAGCGTGGATTTATATAAAAAAATTTATTGGTTGAGAAATATAAATTTCATCAATTCTTAAGAAATGGGTTTAATTTTAAGCGTAATTGAAGATGTTTTCTACATCATTTTATGGATTGGTTAAGTTAATGATACTATATCACAAAAAAGACTTATTAGTCCAGGGAATAGGGACATTTTGCCTTGCAAAAGGTTATGTAGTTCTGATTTTTTAATATGTTATAAAGGTCTGTCCCGTGGTTTATAAACCAAGTTGTCGACCTCCTAACCCTTGTGCGTTCTCCGTGGTGCACCAAAAACTGAGCCGTTTTTCAGTTTATACGTCATAGCTCTTTGCCAATGCATCTTAGAAACACACATTATATTCAAAAGTTGTAGAATATTAAATTATCTACAACTTTTGCATACTAAGTTTTTTTGTAGACCTAATCTGTAAATAGTTATGTCTCATCAAAGTCAAAACTTTTTCGTAAAAATGCTACTTTTTTAAGATTTGTGTCAAGTTTTTTGATTATATCTTCATAATGGTACGTTTTAGAGAAAAAGTTTGTGAAAAAAAGTTGTCAAACAGTCAATTTCCTACAAGTTTTATATATTAACTTATTTTCTAGGACTAATAACAAAGGAGTTACTCTGCTTTGTGTATTTTCCGCGGTGCACCACAAAAAAGTACGTTTTTCAGTTTATAGATCATAACTCTTCCGCAATGCATTTTAAAAACAAACATTAAGTTTAAAAGTTGTAGAATATTAAATTTTTTACAACTTTTGTGAACAATTTGCTTTTGTAAAGCTATTATGTAAAGAGTTACGTAGTATCAAAGTAAAAACTTTTTCGTAAAAATGCTGCTTTTTTAAGTTTTTTGCCGAGTTGTTCCATTATATCTTCATAACAATAAGTCGTAGGGAAAAATATATTAACAAAAAATGTAAATCTATAAATTTGCTCTAAGTTTTATACAAAAAGTTACTATATAGGACTAATAACTAAGGATCTACTCTTCTTTGAAGGTTTACGAGATGATAACCTATAATATATTATGTATAGGTAGGGATTTAAAAATAGCTTCTTACTGCATAGTCTGACAATTTTAATAAAAAAATAAAACAATATTTACATAATACTAATGATAATGTAAAATAAAAAGTGGAAATATATTAAATAATGTATATATCTATATACAATAACGGTAATATCAATTTACCATTTTCGCCATGGTGCACCAAAAACCTTCTGAATTCTGAAATTTTGAATTTTTTTCAGTATACCGATCATATCCTTTTTCCTCTGCATTTTATAGGGGGAAAAAATTATATTTTAGGTCGTAGAGTGTTAAATTTTCTACCACTAATGTATGTGCAAAATTTGTTTTGCAGAACTATTGTATGAAAAACAAATTGTATGAAAAGCATCAAAGCAAAAACTCTTTCGTAAAAATACCATTTTAAGATTCTTGTCGAGTTTTTAGATGATATCCATAAAAGTATATCATAAAAATTGTAGAATCCTAAATTTGCTACGTTTTATATACAAAGTTATTTTATAGGACTGATAACAAAAGAGCTATTTGGTAAGATCTAATATTAAAAACAGTGTCTTACTACAAAGCCTGACAAGTTTAATAAAAAATAAAACAATATAGGTATTAAAATAATAGTATTATAAATCAAAAAATATAAATATTATAAAAATGTATATATATGTAATAATGGTAATATCAATAAAACTTACAATTTAGAAAACTTATAAATTCTTAAATTTAGTCTCGTTTAGCCACGAAGGCTTGGCTAGTTCCTCCGCTACTTCTTGAATTAAGAGTTCTGTCGGGTCGTCTTCATCGTTGTCATCAATTATGATGTTCGCTGTATTGTCACAGGTTTGTCCATGACAGTTTTTACATATTATGGAGCACTTGAGACTGGCCTTTCTACAACCGCAGGCCTTAGTGCATCCTATGTTGCGCTGGCAGAAAATGTAGGTCAGAATTGATTGAGGAGCTGAATCCCTGGTGGTTGTAATAGGAAGAAGTCCTTTACTGTTCATCTTCCACCCACAGACCAGAGGATTTTTCAATTGACCCATCCATGTCTTTACTTGATGGTTGATGGTATGTGCGAAAGACATGGTGAGTAGCAGCTTCTTAGGTCGGAGGTAGCTTTGACAGATTTAACTTGCTCCCAGTCGTTGATTTGGAAAATTGCTTATAACGCAAAGCATTTCAAGTTGTTCCCCTGTGACCACCAAAGAGAGCAACAAGAATGCTTGATACTGCTTCGGTGATGCTTGAAACACTGGCATTAGGATCTAGGAAGATCTTTGCAAATTCCTGTAATATTGGATATGATGAAGCAGCCAACATTACAACACATGTATTCCAATATTAAGTAACTACACTGAGTGGTTGATATTCTGTCGGGATGGTTAGTGGTGGGGAGGGTTGAGAATGGTTTTTCGGTTCTTCTAATCTTCTACCATGAATTCGGCAGTGGCAAATCTCAATCAACAGTATATGGTGTTTTCGCGGAAACTGAGTCCTTAAAAGAATTCCTTTACATATCACTAATGCCACCCGACTTGTGATTTTTCTATTCTATCTCAAAAGATCTGTACCTCACGTAGTTTAGAATCAGCCACTTGAATACAGTCTATTTCTCATTTTTATTTCCGAATGCAGAAATTTTTGGTGCATCACGGCAAAATGGTAAACTTTATGTTACTATAGATATATACATTATTTAATATATTTCCACTTTTTATTTTACATTATCATTAGTATTATATATATATTGTTTTACTTTTTTATTAAAATTGTCAGACTATGCAGTAAGAAGCTATTTTTAAACCCTCTACATATACATAATATATTATAGGATATCATCTCGTAAACCTTCAAAGAAGAGTAACTCCTTAGTTATTAGTCCTAGATAGTAACTTTTTGGTATAAAACTTATAGCAAATTTATAGATCTACAACTTTTGTATAATATATTTTTCTCTACGACTTATTGTTATGAAGATATAATTGAAAAACTCGGCAAAAAACTTAAAAAAGCAGCATTTTTACGAAAAAGTGTTTACTTTGATGCTAAGTAACTCTTTACATAATAGCTTTAAAAAAGCAAATTGTTCACAAAAGTTGTAGAAAATTTAATTTTCTACAACTTTTAAACTTAAAGTTTGTTTTTAAAATGCATTGCGAAAGTGTTATGATCTATAAACTGAAAAACGTATTTGTTTGTGGTGCACCACGGAAAATACACAAAGCAGAGTAACTCCTTTGTAATTAGTCCTAGAAAATAAGTTTATATGGAAAACTTGTAGGAAATTTATTGCTCTACAACTTTTATTCACAAACTTTTTCTCTAAAAAGTACCATTATGAAGATATAATCAAAAAACTTGACACAAATCTTAAAAAAGTAGCATTTTTACAAAAAAGTTTTGACTTTGATGCGACATAACTATTTACAGAATAGATCTACAAAAAAACTTAGTATGCAAAAGTTGTACATAATTTAATATTCTACAACTTTTTAATATAATGTGTGTTTCTAAGATGCATTGGCAAAGAGCTATGACGTATAAACTAAAAAACGGCTCAGTTTTTGGTGCACCACGGAGAACGCACAAGGGTTAGGAGGTCGAAAACTTGGTTTATAAACCATGGGACCGACCTTTATAACATATTAAAAAATCAGAACTACATAACCTTTTGCAAGGTAAGACCCCTTTTTCAGCCTCTATTCCCCGGACTATTATTTATTACAGTACAATTTCTTTTGACTTTTCGATAGAACAGAATCCACCAACTTTCATTTTGGATTCCTTACATAAAATGTTCTCTTTACCTATTTAAAAAAAAATAAAATTGTGCATGCATGTGAGATGTTCTTCTCGAAATCCTAGTTGAAGGTGATGAATCTTGGATAATTTGGGTAGTCTTGGTTTGAAATCTACCGTAAACTGATTTTCTGGTTTACTTTACCATTATAGTCTAAAAGAAGGACACTGAATAAATAAACCAATTATCGATATTTCCTATGACATGTGTAAAGTACGCGTCTACAAAACCTTATTTTATTATTATAAATTTAAAGAATAATAAATCATATCAAAACCGTGCTCTAATGACTAACGTAACAGATAAAAATGTCTAATTACTTCAAGTTTTAAGAAGGTTCTTTTGACATTTATCTTTTAAAATAGGTCTTTCCATATTGAATGCAAATCATGCAATTTCAGAAAGATGAAAAGTTTTGTAAGAGTCAAAAATTATACTGGTCTCAAATTTACAGTAAAGTTTTTAATTTTCCCTGGAATATTTTTTAGGAGTAATGATCATTTAAATTTCGTATTTGTGTCATTTATAGTAGAAAAATAAGTAAAAAAGTTAAAAATGAAAACTCTTTAATCTGTGTAATTTCGTAATTTTTAGTTTTTCAACAGACTGCTTATCTATTAAATTGAATTTAAATGTTCGACAAATGTAAAAATCCTTTCAAAATTTTTCTTTAAATGCGATTTGCTTTCTAGTTTTCTTTCCGCAATAATCTCAAACTTTACTTACGATTCACAGACTTTGGACGTTTTGACATTTCCTCTGTCTATTTTACTCTGCAGGGCTCTTATCTGTAAAAAAAAGTATACGTACTTTGTTAAATACACGTAATTCAACATATTTTTCGAATTCATTTATTTTCATTTCCAATTGCGTCATTGCAATTTATTTAAAAAAAAAGATTTTAAATTAAAATATAATATTAAAATTATTTTACGTACTTAATATATTTCTTATATTTCTGCAACATTTATACAACTTTAAAATCAATCTCACATTAATCAAAGAAGAAGTTAATTTTAAAAATCAACGTGCAAGTATATTTTTAGTTATATAATGGGAGATAAAATCTTGAAATAATATTTTTTGACACACAGCAATATAATAAAAACAATCGCATAAGTGATTTTATTTTTTTGTGACATCTCTCATTAGTGGATACATTGCCATTTTGATGGATTTCAGCCCAGGCTAATGGTCTAAGTTTCGCAATCGTAAAATAAATTATGTTTGAATACAACAGAAACTTACAAGAAAGAGCTATTTGTGTGATAATAGTGGTTGTCTTGGGAACTTAGGAAGTCCATTTGGTAGGAATAATGCTCCATAAAATTTAGGGTTGTCGTGATTTTTGTTTGGCGTCGTCACAAAGAATTCTCTATAGATTTGATTAAGTTTTTAGTGTTTCAAAAATTACATCTTATTAGACATCATTTTCAAGACTTTATGCATGCTATTTAAGTAATAATGTGAATGACTTACATAAAGTTGTTTCATAAGTACTGTGAATTTATTCGTAACTAAATATGCCAAGTGCATATGCAAAGTGATTTGTGGAATCATTTTCATTTGTTTTCATGTAACATAAAGATAAATATAGATATTAGAAACATAAGAGACACACGATATTCAATCTTTCAAATGCTTTGCTAAGAAAGTAGTAATCATTCGTAAACTGAATCTTCAAGAACAATTCTGATTCCTTTATTTGGTTGTCAAGGTTTGATAGTTTGGTGTTAAGTGTATTGAATATTTATTTCTGAAGGGGAATGACGAATTAATTGGGTGATCTTTTAGTGCAAAGTTTTTCCCCGTTAAATATGCTTTTATAATTAAATAAATTTTCAGTCATTTGAGATTTAAGTGTTAATTAAATATTCAGTAAGATTTAGCTGTATTCAGATTATCTGGCGCCGACAGCAACACGAGGGCTATAATGCGCCGAAACATTCGTCATTAGACAAGCCAAGATACATTTACAAACACTCATGCCTAACACGGGACTCGAACCCACAACCTCGTGGTCTAGAAGCTAGCATGCTAACCACTATACCGTTTGGTCGGCAATATTCATTAAGAAGAACAGAGTACATAATCCCTCTGAAAACTCATGTATGTCAAATAATCAACACACATCATTATAACTAAACTTAACTACCAAGCTGTTTTTTCAGCTTTATTACATTTATAAATATAGCTGTCTGAATTCGATTTATTATCTATTTGTAATTATTATGTATTTACTATAAGTAAGTATTTTTTATTCTTGAAATAAATTTTGAAATTGATTAAAGTTATAATTTATAATTTGTGAAGTAGGAAAGTCTACATCGAAAGAACGAATGACTATAACGCATTATGGCATTGTTTTTTTCTCAATGAGCAATGGGAGAAATTTTGCTTAGTGAGCGTTTTCGGTCTTGGAGTTTAACATATACAATAATAAAAAAAAAAAAAAAAACGACAAAATTATAACATTTATATTTTAGGACTCGATGTAAAATACAGGGTGGTCATAAAAAAAACCTGTACCGATATATGAGCTCCTATTGGCCTATCCGATCAACCAATCGAAATAGAATTTCAGATATTGTTTATAGGTAGAGCGTTGTTTGAGCTTGAGATTACGAGGATTTCATACAATACAGCTCTCAACGTTACGGTTACAGTGAACAAATTAATTTCAAAATTTGTGAAAGGTAACATCCACTTTTTCTAACGTAAATGGATCAGTGCATTGAAAAACCAGAAATGGCGTTGGCATGATACACGTATAATGAAAATTGACTGCGTAAAACTTTGTGAAAATTGCCTCTGTAAGTATCATCCGATTGAAAGGTATGAACATCAGATTGAAGAAACAATCTTGCCACACTGATTATGGTTTTCCACAAGCAGTGCTTTGCAAATGGTGTTCGGATTTATACTTGTACTGCCTATTCCTATAACACAATCTTGAAAGCATACCTTCAATAACAATATCTGAAAATTAATTTAGATTGATTGAGCGGATTGGCCGCTAAGGGTTCATATATCGGGGAAGATTTTTTTATGAGCACCCTTTACACTATCTGTTATCTTTAGCTTAATAAGCACTAATCAGTGGCTGCCCGTAGTCGAAAATGTGCAGCCGGAAACAAGCGACTTTCCAACAACCCATTCCCCTCAACCACACTCACACTTTCCACAGTCATGTACAATTACACTTGAATTTTTTTTTTTTTAAATTATCATTTTAAAAATCGGACCTTTTTTGCTCTTAAAAGTACAAAATTAGTAATGATGTTTAAATGGACGAAATTTCAGTTTTATTTAAAAATAAATTAACTAATTAATATTTAACTCTTTATAATAAGCTTATTTTTGATCAGTGATTACTCGAGTTTTATAGGAATAAGAAAAGACATTATGGTTGGAAATTGTTCATAATATCATTCTTAATTATATGAACCTCCATCTAGTTTCTATAACATATAGTTCTTTTGATAGAATTTTTTTAACATTAAAAGTAGAAAAAATCGCAATTTTTCTAAAAACTTATGCATTTAAAAATCTAGCATAATTCATCTTCTTTTCCAATCCATTTGACTAAGGTTCAAAGCATCTAATAGTTAATGCAGATTTGAATTCTCAAATCCATTTTCAAAAAGATTATGTAAAACTTCAGTTACCACTGTTTAGATGAAGTTTCACTTGCCAAAAACACGATTTTTTAGTTAATGAATTTATCAAATTTATTTTCAGAACGAAATAGTACTTCAAACTAATAAAATAACTCTCTAACCTGCAGATGATACCATTATCTTGCAAAAAATCCATCTAGTGATTATTTTAAAGCAGAAATTCTCAAAGCCAGACGAAGTCGAAAAATCCCCGATTTGGCTGTCACACTGTACATTACGTGAAGGGAAGGCTCTATTGGATTCCATTGGTTAACATGGCAACGCATGGCAACGTCGCAGCCACACTGAGGAAGAATCACCTCGATTGGAAACGTTTCCCCCCCCCCCCCTCTCGAGAATTGAGTATTGACGCAAGAAGTTTGCTGTTTACCGGATATTTTTACACTTACCATAGAAATTGAATCTTCATTCTAGAAAATTGTAAAATATATAATTTAGTTTTGAACTAATAAATTTTGATGCAGCCCGGCTGCACTGGCTTTAATGCACGAACCGCCACTGGCATTAATTTCTCAAAACTGTTGTCACGGTTGGAATAATTTCCTTAATTTCGTTTTTTTTTTCTTTCATTGAAATGTTCTTACCTTTGTATAAAATGAAATGTAACAATTAACTTCTTGCTTCTACTAAGACTATTTGTATTTTTTTTTTAAAATAAGTTATCTATCTAATAAAATTTTAATAAAACTATTTATAATAGTTTAAAATATTATCATGATCACTATTTTTTTAAGGTCATTCTCTGTTTGAGTTCAAATTTCCAATTATTTAAACCACGTTAGAAATTACATAACAACGAATTTTTCAAGCTGAATATTTGACAAATACTATTACAGTTAAAAGATTTGTGTTTATACTCTTGCTGAGACATAAGTATTCATGAAATTCCGTATAAGAATATTACTTATAAATGGAATTACAAAGTCCCTAATCTTGACATGGCTTAAATTAGAACTCTTACATTAGCTCAAAGGCATAAAAGCGAAATCCCTAACTGACTTACTGATAATCTTCTTACTAATTCTCACACTTCCTACAAAGGAAGGTGGTTGAAATTTGGACAGATATTCCCTATTAGCTTATTAAGAGAATTTTGAAGAAGTTTTGCTTCAAAGTTTTGTACTTAAAGGAGGTGAAATCTGTGAGAGGGAAGGTCATTGCTAATAATCCAATGTAAACTGAATCAATTTGAATTGGATTTTAATGAGTGAGTTTCCTTATTGGTACTTATTACCAAATAAAGTTGGCCGTAGGTATAAATTTTGCTATTTCTCAAAGCTAATTACATGTTTCTTTTTTAATTAAATTTTTATTTAATAACTTTAAACTATGCTTCCATTTAATATTTAATAGCTAACGGGAACCGGCAAGTCGTGCATCTAGTTTTCGAAGAATTCTTGTGTTTTTGAAAAAAGCGGAAATAAAATATGCCCACATAAAATTCAGGGTAACTTATAAAATATTAAAAGAAGTTTATTTTACAATAGACAGTTGTCTCATATTTCCAAGGTATGTGATATTTTATTGAAATATGCAAAGGATCATAGCGCATATTTATTACAAAAATTGTCTTTTAACATGCAAGAGACATGTTCTTTTGGTTTTTATGACAATAATTTGAAGAACTTTTTTTATCTACACATCAAATGTGGTTGGTGCTTAACCAATGAAAAGTGATAAATCACTTCACGGAATCAAAATGATTTTAGTGATATTGTAATAATAATAATTTCTCCATTATTATAATGAATTATTTTAGATACGAAACTTTGAAAACAGTTAGGATAGTATTTTAAAATATAGTATTCAACTATATTAATTAAAAAGTATTAAAATAATGTTACTTCAGTGGCGGCTCGTGCATTACAGCCAGGGCAGACGGGCTGCATCTTAATTTATCAGTTCAAAACTAAAATTATACATTTTTACAATTTTCTGAAATGAAGATCCAATTTCTACGGCAAGTGTAAAAAAATCCGATAAATAACAAACTTCTTGACTCAATGGTCAATTCACGAGGGAAAATAACAATTTCCAATCAAGGTGATATTCCTCCGAACAGCAACCATATATTCCTGTAACACGTTTAGGCTGCGAAGTTGCCATGCGTTTCCATGGTAACCGTTGGAATCCATAGATCCTTCCCTCCACGTAATGTGTAGCTAGGCCGCCAGATCAGCGATTTTCCGACTTTGGATGCCCTTGAGAACTTTTGCTTTAAAATAATCTCTAGATGGAATTTTTGCAAGATAATGGTATCATCTGAAGGCTAGATAGATATTTTATTAGTTTGAAGTGCTATTTTGTTATGAAAATAAATTTGAATATTTTAAACCCATTAGTTTTTGGCACGTCAAACTTCATTTAAATAGTGATAACCAGAAGTTTGATATAATCTTTTTGAAAAATGATTTGAGAAATTAAATTTGCATTATCATCTGTCAAATTGATATGAAAAGAAAATGAATTTTGCTAGATTTATAAATGCCCAAGTTTTTAGAAAAATTGCCATTTTTTTCTACTTTCAATGTTAAAAAAATTCTATTAAAAAAACTATATATTTTAGAAACTAGATGGCGGTTTATAACATTAAGAATGATATCCTGAACAATTTCCAACCGTAATTTCTTTTCTTGACCCCATAAAACCGTTCAAAAATATGCTAATTATAACAAGTTAAATGTTAATTAGTTAATTAATTTTTGAATAAAAGTAAAATTTTTTCATTTAAACAATCATTTCTATTTATGTACTGTTAAGTGCAAAAAATTCAGATTTTTAAAAGATAATTTATAAAAAAAAAAGTTTAAAGTTCAAGTGTGATTGTACATGATTGTGGAAAGTGTGTGAGGGTGAAGGTGAGGGGGGGGGGGAATCGCATGTTTCCTGCTGCATTAACATTTTCGGCGACGGGTAGACACTGTGTTACTCTTTTTTTATACCTTAACAAAACATTGAATATATAATTTCTGTTTAAATGCAAACTTCTCTGTGATATTATTGAAATTTTTTCAAAATATAAGAAAATATGATGTATTAATTTTATTCCCAAAGTCAAAACTTATTTATTTTTAAAAATTCAAGAGATATTATGTGTTAGCTGAGGTGTTCTTTTGACTACATTTCATTTTTTGACTATATATAAGCCTAAATATGATATACAATAAGATATAACAAAACTAATAATATATATAGATAACAGTTTTTTCAAAAACGCTATCGAAGGTTACTACACTGCGTTGCATAATGATAGAACCACTTTGTTTATTCCATCTAAAAACTGGATAATACATTTCTGCATAAGTTTGTAATAATTCCTAAACTCAGAATAATGTATTTAAGTTGCTTCTTTGATATCAAGATGTTAGGAGTTTTGAGTTTGGTTTAATAAGCAATTTTTTTTTTATTTTTTTAAATGGAAATTTGCTTTTGCAAATATTTTTAACAAACTCGTATATAAAATTTTGGTTTGATCACGGTAAAATAATCTAACCTAGCTTTTATTTTGTATAACTTTAGTTAATTGATTTGAAAAGACGTCATTAAGTAAGGAAAAAAACCGTTATTGGATTTTGAAAAGGGGCAAATTGTAATTTTCAACAAAGCAGAATTGTCGTTAAGGAATATAGCAAGGAAAATTGGGCGTTCACCTCACGTGGTAATAATTTTCTCTATTTTGGATTGAAATATTGGAAGCTGAAAACACTTGTACGATCTCGAAAGCTAATAATGCTGCAAGAAAGATTAGTTGTAAAGAAACTAAAAGTTGTTGAAACATTGACCAGACTATCACAAGGCCCCCATCATCAACGTTCACAAATCTGCTTTTCCAAGAGTGGCTAGGAGGAATAAACAATATCTTGAGTACAAGAAAAAGAAAACACAGTCGAAGTTTCACAAACGAAAAAGAATGCAAAAGGGAGAACGTACGACTTGGAAGGAACAGTGGCTTCAAGTAGTTTTCAGTGATGGAAAAATAATTCAATCTAGATGGTCCTGACGGATGGGCGTACTATTGGAGAGATCTCGGAAATTAAGAAAGTATTTGCTCTAAGAGACAGTGCAGGGGAGGATCGATTATGGTATAGGTTGGTTTTAGAAGTACAGGACTAACAAATCTTGCGTTCCCCACTGGTCGAATGAAATCAGAAGATTACCAAGACATGTTGGAGGAAAATTTGCTGCGGTTTGGAGAAAAAGTTGGGAGTCCATTTTGGAAATTCCAACAGGACAACGCAAGTATTCATGTGGACAAATTGTCTTGGGAATGTTACCTGGATAACAGAGTATAGTTACTGGATAACGGAGTCAACTGGCTAGCTTCTTCTCCTAACTTGAACTCCATAGAAAACGTTTGGAGTATCCTAAGCAGAGCTGTATACGCAAACGGAAGGCAATATGCAACTGTTCAAAAAATTAAAGATTCATTGAAACAGAATGAGGTAATATTAACTCAGATTTACTCAACCATCGAGTCGAAAGCATTACTGATTGATATTTTCCCCTCACTGAAGATTACTTATGACTTCTGTTCCTTCCAAGTCATATGTTCTCTACCCTATTGCATTATTTTTTCGCTTGTGAAGCTGTGTTTTCTTTTTCTTGTACGCAAGATGTTTGTTTCTCCTAACCACTCTTGGCAAAGCAGACTTGTGAACGTTGATGGTGGGGTCTTGTGATAGTCTGGTTAATGTTCTACCGACTTTTAGTTTCCTTACAACCAGTGGTAGAAGTGGTGAACAAAAAGTGGAGGGACACCCAAAATTTGGGACAAGTGCACCCCCTCCCTCCCCTACTCTCATCTTCAATGGTAAATTTTATAAATGCGTAACTTATAATAAAAATTTTAACCAGTAAAAAAATAATTTATACTTCCTAACATTATCATTAAATGAGGTCTAAAATTTATTGTTATTTTAATGAATATTCGGCGACTTATTTTTTTTCTTTGGAAGTAAGAAATAAAGTTAAATAATAATTCAATGTTAAATACATAATTGTTAATTTAGATTTAAATAATACTTATAAATGTGCATACTTTCATGAAATTAAATTAATAGAGAATTATAAAAAGTGTTAAAAGAAAAGAAAAAAAAATAGCATGTCTTAATATGATACAAGAATAGAAATTTAACTTAAAAGAAAGTTCCTCCAAAGTTAAAAGTTATCCATAAATAGTTTTAAAGTTTTCAAATTTAAAAATAAATCACTTTTTCACAGTGTCACTACATTTTAAGGTTAATGTTATTTTTCATTAGTTGTTTTTGGCGGATTGAATGGTTTTAAAAGTGGGGGATGGATTTCAACGGTTTTAGAAGTGGGGAGATGCATGAGTATTTTTTTGAAAAGTGGTGGGACGCGTCACTCCGCGTTCATCCACACTTCTAGCACTGCTTACAACTAATCTTTCTTGCCGAATTGTTAGCTTTTAAGGTCGCCCAAGTGTTTTCTACTTCCCATATTTCAATACAAGCTGGAAAAAATTATTAACCACGTGAGGTGAACGTTAAATTGGCCTTTCTATATTCCGTGACGACAATTCTATTTTGTTGAAGGCTGTAATTTACCTTTTTTCAAAATCTAATAATGGTGTTTTCCTACCCTTACTTAATGGCACCTTTTCAAATCAATTAAATAGACCTATACACAATAAAAGCTAAGTAAGATTATTTTAACTTGATCAAACCAAGCTTTAATATACGTGTTTGTATAAACTCAAAGTATGCTTCTCTGGAACCTATTATTTCACTTAAAAGTAGGGGTGTTCTATCATTTTGCAACAGTAAATTTCCAATATTTTTAAACATTTGCTTAGTAAACCAAACTCAAAATTCCTAACAGCTTGATAACACGTTTGCTATTTAAATACTTTATTTTGATTTTAGGAAGTATTACAAACTTATGTATAAATGTATTATACAGTTTTTACAGGGAATAAACAAAGTGGTTCTATCATTATTCAACGTGGTGTAAGTTACTTTTAATGAAAAATGACGGAGTAATTATGTAAGCAATGATTTTGAAAGTGAGTTAATTTGATTTCACCCATCAGCTTCATTGTGCAAAAAAGCAGGGCTGACATGGTTTAAAGCAATTGGTTTAAACCAATGTTTTTTTTTTCTCAAAAAAACCAATGGCTTTTTTTTAAAGAATAATTAAAATTAAAATTGCATTTTGATTTTATTATAATTAGATTTTTTAAATTATTTGATGTTATAAATAACTTCTACTTTTAAACAAAATTTTCCATTCCAAAGATTTCTTTATCAAAAGAAATGTTACTCCAAAAGCAACTACAGCAAATGTTGAGAGATTTTTTTTCTTTTGGAGCTGTACAATAAAAATTGTGTAACAGGCCGGGTTTAAAAGAAGCTGCAAAATTTGTTCTTTGTTAAAAATGTTAAATCCTAAACCTTTTTATTTCATTTAAAAACATCTAGTTTTTCTTTCTATTAATTTTCTAAAAAATAATTAACGAAATGAAAGCTCTACATTCTTGGTATTACATGACAGATGTTTTGTAAATGAAAAATTTTATGAATATTATAGATAGAATAAGTTCTAACGTATATTAAAATCCATCTTATAATTAAATAACTATTGAAGTATTTATAAGTATCAACAATAAGTTTTTACATAAATATAATGGATATATTAATGTTTCATAACCATTTAAAATTATTAATTAAAATTAAATTATAGGTTAAATTTTAATTTTTTTCCTAAAATAGAGGTTTTGTGCTGTAACAACTTATTTCTAAATCTAAAAAATATCATTTTGTACAACTTATCATCATTACTGACGAATATAAGAGCAATATTCCATGTATTATGCAGTAAAAAATTACTCTTGTATATATTGTATACACTGAATTTAAAAAATTGTGTCTCTAAATATAATATTAAAATTTAATATGATTTGAATGTCCACATACGTAACAACTGTTTACTTACTTAGTTTAAATTATTTTCAGAAGGAATATTATTTGTAATTGGAACATTATTCTAGTTAATGTCAAATTTTATTTATAAATATTTATACATGTAATTAGAAAAGGATTTTTAAAAAACTCCGGTTTAAAAAAAAAAAAACAAAAAAAAAAACACCTTTTTTCCCCCCCAACCTTGCAACAAAGTGTCATAATAATAGCACAATTTTAATAAGTGGAAATATTGAAGTCATTATCCAGCTTGTAATAAAAAAATACAGTCCTTGAAAAATTGAATAAATTAGTTCCTTGAGTAATTGTTTATAATGGTATCTAGCCCACTCTCTGTTGCTTTGAATACAGAGCGAAAATCTTATTTGATCAACCATACCTTAGAGTTAACATTTAAATAAAGCTTGACATTAATTAACTTATTACCAACTAAGTAATCCATGTTAGACTGATTAAAGACGGAATCAAATTATGATGTACTGATGGTGGGAACTAATTGGGATTCATCAAGTTGCTGGTAGTTCGTGAATGGTCATAGTCCTTGGCATGTTCTTAGCAGCGGTCATTTCAGACTATATCAGATTACCTATCGTGGAGATAATCTCCGAGACAATCCCATTTTTGGACCATCTCTTAGATTCTTACCATTAAAAGATTGTAGGGAGATTAACATGACACTTATCGATTGGTGATAATCGGCTCGGAGTTGCCGAGGGGTCAATCTCAAATTGTGCTGATCCCCTTTTTTGTAGTTATGCCATTTTTTTTTTTTCAAAAGCTTCCCAGAAATTTGGATGCTGTGTTGCTTTTGTAGATCGTCATTTATATTCAATTTTGAATGCCTTTGTGCATTTGTGACATTTCCCAAGCTATCTCATTCTGAGATTGACACAAAATAGCAATTTCTTTTGTACAGTATTTAAGATTTCAAAAATTACTAACGTAGTTTTGTGATGATTTGTAATTAGAATATGATTAATACAGGATTCTTACAATTCCATGAAAGTTTTAATAAGTGCATAAGAATTATTTACTTTGAAGTCTCTCTCTCTCTCTATTTGGAGTTCCTGAAAATGTTAGAGAAATCTGATGCATTTAAATTATACTATGCAGAAGAGTTTGTTTCAACATTATAGTAAATAATAACATAACATTATTTTCAGCATGCAACACATTTTATTCATAGTTGATGGGTGCATGATTCTGTATGTGGAATTTAAATTGTTAATTGGCATACTTAATAAGCAAAGAAAGATTAAACGTGAGAGGAGAAAATAAATGAGCAACAATTCTAACATATTTTCGTCATGCCACAGAAACATGGGGTGGAATATCAATTGTAATTAAATATATTTAATGAAACAAATGAAAAGGAAATTTTATAGGTGGTCAGAAATTAAATAAGAATTATTTTCCAGTGATATCAACATTAACATTAGTTATGTTCGATTTGCATCTAAATTTTGCTATGATAACTCCAATAAATTAAATTTTAAGGATATTTTCAATGTTTCTCGATTTGTAGTTAAATAGAACTATCAGGAAATGATTGAATTTTACTTTACTATAATATTTGTTGAATCTATTTTACTCCATAAAATTTTGTTGACCATAAATTTATTTTGTATATTTAAACATTGAATCGCTTAAACAAAATTTATTTTATAGAATTTGATAAAAACGTCTCGCTTTTACTTAAATAAGATTTGTATAGTGGTTTTGGGTTTAAAAAACCAATTAAAAGTAGAAAGCATTGAGAATATTACTGATTAATTAAAATAATATACTTAAAAAATGTTTATAATTCTACATTGAAATATTTGAAAAGTTTTTCCATTAATGATGTTGAATATATCTGTATAAATATTTTTTATCAATTACAAAATTCTTTAGCTTCTTTTTTATATTTAGCTACACAAATTTGAAATAGTAAAAATAAAAGAAGGATAAGGGCACTTAAAGTAACATCCAGAATTTTATTTATTTATTTATTTATTTATTTATTTATTTATTTATTTATTCTCGATTTCAAATGTTCGAGTGAAATATTCTTTTTAAATTGACTTCTTTCCATGTGACTGTGAACAAAATGTTGCTGAATATTTCAGTAAAGCATTTAGACTGTAAAGACGAATAAAGTGCACCCCATTCCTTTCCAAATGTCATTCGGAATATCCAAAATAGAATTTCAGACGTCGTCGTCCACTTGATAGATAGTACTTGAATTTCATATCTGCATATTTATTCATATTGACTGAAAAGTACTTTTCCTGATGTATCACAGAAACGATATCATGAACTGAGTATTATTCCTCAAAGGTTCTTTATGCATATATGTATTAGAATGACAGGTATGGAAGATTTCATGATTTGATAAGTGTTGACTTTAAAATCAGATAAATAAGAATTTATACTTTTTTTTTTTGCATTTTTAAAATTTAATTTAATAAACAAGTTGGATTGTGACTGTCACTAGTACTAAAAAGCCGCTCCTACTCATGTTTCTATGTATTTTATCTAGATGCCGAACATGAATTTTTTTAAGAATTGTTGACTAGAAATAGAAAACGACCGAAGTTTAAAAAAGAAAACTTTTCTTGAGAGCCGAAAAATGAAAAACATTTGCATTCGTACTTAAGGATATGACTAAGTACCAGATTGAATTTGAACTATTGCTACTGGAGTTCGCACTTTGGGAGTTCTCCAGTTTGTTTAGCTTGGTCTTTAGGACATTTTTTCATTAAAAAAAAAAAAAAAAAAGATTTTCGACTTTTTTTGTTACTTAGGTCGTTTTCCATTTCTAGTCCTTAATTATTGATCGCAATCTTACGCCTACTAAGTTTAACTATATATGATGACAAAAGCACTACCAATTGAGAGTTTTTTTTTATTAACAAAAGTACAGTGAGAAACTAAAAAAAGTTGTAAACATCCAAAATCTAATACGATATCATTATTTGAAGCTAAATGACTACTTCAGACTGATAACTTTGTATACATTATTGTATAGGGCAATTATCTGGATAACGCAAGGGACATTTTCACCCTTCTTTCTTCTCGTAAATGGATTAGGATTGTAAAATTATGATGAATTAAGCAGTTATGTTTTTTTTAAAAATATAATAATAGTTTGTGGCAAAGTTACATGGAAAAATAATTAATTTAAATAGGTCAAATACACATTTATTAGTCGTCGACGCGTGTCACGTACGTCTGTGTTATAAGTATGAGAAAGTGTGACAGTCAAATTTAAGTTTATTATGCTTGAACTATAAATGTCACAGACGTGCCATACATCAGTTTGAATGTATTGATAATATTAATAGGATTATGTGAATTTCCATCCAAAAGAGTACTTTCATAATAACTCGTTTTAAAGTTTAGATCTTGATTTTTAGAAGAAGTATTGGGCTAGAACTTGGGCATCCTGTGATAAATTTTCCCGTCAAATTTTTTTTCAAACTCTCTAATTTAGTGAAGTGTATATAAAAAATACTTCACTAAATTAGAGAGTTTGGAAAAAAATTTAAATTACTGGACTGGACGAATTTCTTTATCAGATACTTTTAACTTTTAGAAGGAAAGATTTAAATTTTTTTTCTTTCAAATTAATATGAACTAGATATCTTAAGCCCCTGTTCGCTAACGCTAGACACAACCCATGAACATTAGATTAAAACTATGTTTCCTGAATTCGAAATGCAAAATCAAGAGGCGATAAACCTCTTTTCCAGGGACTCAAATATTGAAGGTGTATTCTTCATTCTTTACCAAAAATAGTTTCAGTATCTGCTTCTTTAAAACAAAAATTTAAAATATACTTAAAAATTCAAAGTAACACGAAGATAAGGAAAATCTCTGTCAGGGGCTCTATTCGCTAAAAATGAAGACTATAATAGAGAAAATATAAACTCTGCAGTTGTTAGTTATGGAAAATGTAGACAGCACAAATTCTGTTTGGTGTTGCCATTCAGTTTATAACACTGCAGTAATTTCAAGTTTTTTCAACACATGTAGTTCCAAGTTTTTCAAATGGCAACTTGATTGTGGAAATCGGTTTTACAATCAAGTTGTCATTTGAAAAAACTTGGAAACTTGCTATCAGAAATTGGGATAGGGATCCATTAAATAGGGATAGAAATTGGATAGAGATTATGACAAAACTTATAATTATTTTAGAAGCTATAATCATATGTGTAGACCGATTTCAAAATCAAATAATATTTCTGTTTCAAGAGCATTTACAGGTAAGATATAAATAACTCCTTAACAACAGTTTTTTAGATTTTATAATATATTCATTCGTTGATTTTGTTGTCATGAATATCACAACTCAATTTTGACTCTTTCTGTACATTGCTTATTACTTTTAATCAATCATATGTTACGTTTGTTAACATATGACTTTGAAAGTAATGCATTCAGTAAAAAAAAAATAATGTTCCGATTTTTTTTTGACGTGGTCAGCACAACACCTGATCGGATTTATCTATTTTGTTAAAGTTTTGTGTATGTGTTAGTGGTAGCCATAGAACCTGTTGAAATTTTAGAAAACGGATATCTTTAACACATAGTTTTCTTCCCTTGAGCATTGTTCAACAACGCCTGTTTCTCCAATGTTTCACTTACAAGAAAGAAAAATGTAATATTTATTGAAAAATATAATGCAAATTTTGCGTTTTTTTTCCAATGAAGAATTATTATAAAAAATACCACCAAACTTGCCATTGAAGACGGTAAATTAAACCAATCCACGTCAGATTTAAATGCAGGGAACAATATTAAAGTATAATTGAAAGTTCAGTTTTTCATTTGGACAACCTACCTGTTTTTTGTACGAATCCATCTGACTTTGAATTTCGGCTTCTGTAAGCGGAGTTGAAGAGGCGGGAACTGTTTTAGATTTCTGTAAAAAATGAATAGACGTCATCCATCATCATCGATTGGGTGCTATACTGAGATGTTACATTAGAAACTGATTTCCAAGTTTAATGCATTTTTGCGTCTTCCAATTGTTTTCTAATATAAAAGAATAAAAATAACGGATCCGTAAATGAATAATGCAGGACTGTCAGATGAAATGTCCTTCTAATCAGAGCTAGCTTTCATTTTTGATCAATTTTGGGGCATCCACGTTCATCCAATGTAACTTTTTTTTTCTTTTTTTTTTTTTCTTCTTTTTTTTTTTTTTTTAATGAGAATGAAACCAATATTGAATATCTAGTTATTTCCAAACTACTTAAAAGGCAATTTAAGGAAGCTAAAGATTTTCATAGGCTTGTAAACTTTTAAAAAGCTAATTGAAACATTACAGGTTGCTGCACAATATGTATAATGTTATTTTTCCTTTTTAAAATTGCATTTGAAGGGCAAGTGAAAATTGAATGATTCATAATCATTCATACAAATTTTCAAACGTTAAATGAAAAAAGAAAAAGAAAAAAAAAAAGTCACAAAAATTCTTGTGAATTTTACGATTACGAGTTGCACAAACCAAGTTATATTTTCACTCTTCTTTTTCCTATAAATTCATGCATTGCATTCTAATCAAAAGAATTTATAAATATGAAGTATAAATGAATCCAAATTCTGAATAATATGGTGACATCACGACTATATTAATTTAACATTTTCTTTAAAAAATCCATAAAGGGATTCATTAATTTAACATTTCTAGATACCACTTTCGAACTACTTTAATCAAGGAATTTTCAGCAATAAATAGCTTCTAAATTCAATATAATGACCGAAATACAGATTAGAGAGACGTCATGTCATGTGAAGTAGTCCAAATGTTGTTTTTCTATCTTTGTTACTTACAACGCTTGAATAACTTCATTCAAGAGTCTCAATACAATTCAAGCATTCCTTTCAGAACTTTTGGAATATAAAACAAATTAAATCAAGAAACTTTATGTTTGAGTGAATGTTTTCAGTTCATCGTTTTCAATTTTCTGAGAGTAAGGTAGAGGTCTAAGGCTATTTATTTTCTAGAGTGACAGCACTTGAAACGAGTTTTAAATACTAGTATAAAATTTCATACAGAGTTAAACAAAAATGTGCGTGGATTTTATTAAAAAATTATGTAAAATCCACGCTAATTGGTCTAAGAAAGTGTGGTTTGCAATAAAATGCTGTCATAATGGAGTATGAAATAGTTTTAAAATGTATAAATAGAGGGCGCTGATTCTAATATGAAGGACTCTAAAACTTCCTTAGTGTACATTAGTGTGATAACTTCCCAGATTAAAAGATTATTCTAAAATACATAGAATCAGAAAAAAAAAGTTTGTAATGTTTTTATATTTTTACTGTATAGTGTAATTTAAAGGTAAATATTTGAGGTAATTTTTTGCAATATAATTTTTTGTTTTGGATTTTATGTAAATAATGTAAATATTATGTTATTTTATTATTAGTGAATATAAATAAGAGTTATTGTAGTATTATTAGTAGCAGTTGGAACCGAGTAAAATTTTTTATGAATTTTTTGTTCTCTAAGTTGTGTAAGTTGAATACTTTTACTATCATTTGGCAAACTTTAAATAATTAAAAAGAAAGCAAGTATTTTTCAAATATAAAATATGTTATCCGACATTAAGTGGTAGACAAAAGATGAAAGCTTGTAAATAGTTTTGTTATGTATGATAATTTCAAAAAAAAAAAAAAAAAAAAAAAAAGATTGTAAAATTCCATAACTTTTAACATGTACATGGTTACTATTTACTAAGCACGATACATAGCTGTTACTAATCATACTTGAGAGAAATCTTCAAAAATTCATTTGTAAACACCAATTTTGAGCTGAAATCTGAAGATTTCATAGCATTTTTATAAACATTATTCTTTAAACATGAATATAATTCAGCGAATAAAAATTATTATACGAGACAAGATCATATTGCATTACAAATTTCTTGGTAACTACATATTAGTACTTTAGTTCATGTTTTGGAGATGGTTTTTGAATTAAAGTTTTGATTTCAATAAATAAGATTATTTTCATTTCTCTGGGAGCATTTTTTTTTTCAGGAATTGAAGAATTTGATGACTGCCTAGAATATGTCTTCTAAAAAATATTATAGGGAAATTACTGCATGTTGAACTGACTTATCTAGGAGCATTACTGGAAGCAACTTAGCAGTATTTTGAACTCCCTTCGCATTATAGTATATTTGAAATTTTTTATGGGTAGCTGTTAGTCATTTTAGTAGGACTCCTAAGTTTCAAGTCTTCAATTATATTGGTTGTCGAGAGAGTCCTATTTTGAGACTAACTCATTCACTCACTCACTAATCATCAATATTCTAAGATATTTTAATAGAGCTAGAACTATTAAATTTAGTATTCTTATAAGGTTTAACATTTATACAAAGAAATAAAACTAAAAATCAGGATTTAACCCTCACCTCCCCTAAATCCTTTAAGGGGCAATGTTAAAAAATATTAATCAACTGTATAATATTGCTATTGGGATAAGAATTATAAAATAAATACTTCATTGTGACATACTAATAACTCAATTATTATTTAGAAAGTTTCATTTCATTTCAATCCATTTTGGTTTGTTTGATAGATATCTTGGTAGTTCATTTTAGCAGTGCATGGAATAACTAAGCTAAAATTCAGCGCGTCAGCAATATGGAAAGTGGAAAATTTAGATATTCCACATTAAGCATGTTTTATGTTTTACATTTTTTCTATACTTTAAATGTTTTCAGACAAAATCGCAACACTTGAACTAATTTTCAGTATACAAGTCACACGAAAAATAATATTTTAAGATATTTCATAGTTAAAACGTTTTTCCAGAATTTCTTAGTATATCTCCCCCCCCCCCCCAGGTTTTTAAAATTAAAATCGCTATATTAGTATGACCTCACACAGGGGAGATGTTCCCACATTTAGAACGTAATTACGTAAAAATCAACATAGTATTTTTTATAAGGGATAGTACATAAACTATATAACTTTAAGAATGTTTAAAATGACACAATAACAATTAGTTAAATAATATAATGACAATTATCTAAGCAATACAATAACAAATATTTAACTAATACAATAACAATTACTTAAATAATGCAATAACAATTACGTTACAACAAAACAACAATTTAGCAGTTTAAATATTGAAGAAGTGTCAAAAAGTAAGATGAAATAAAAAGTGGATTCACATTACTTAATCACAGGAGTTTGCTTTGGGATATTAAGAAATATACATAGACTAATTATTTTAACTTCCAGATGTTTTATATTTTCACAGTTACAGATATTTTTTAATTTATAGACCTTTATCACGTACTGATATCATATCATATAATTCGAAAAGTGAGGTATTAAAAAATACTATTTAATTAAAAAAATGTTTCAAGATATTTTTTTCAAAGAATATTACCAAATGCTTCTTCGTTTCATAAGGTCTATTCTGATGGTTTGATGAGCATTTTCGAGTTATTATCTTCGAATGCTGTTTCAAGCATTAATTAGCTTGAAAGTGATCTCGATAGTGAATAATCGATGACTTTGAATTCAGAAGTAGGATTTTTCTGGCCTTGAACTTTGGTCTTATACATGTCGACTTGCTTGCGAAGTTTTAATTAATTTTTTTTTTACATCTTAAATTTTATTTTCAGGCGGAAGCATACTCATTTTGGTGGAAACAAATGAATTTGGAAATATGAGATAGCTGTAAAAACACTTTTATACAAACTATTAGTTGGAATGCCATTTTATGGTTTAAGGATTAGGCAAATTTACTTTTATTCTCCGAAAGCTGTTATGAAACATAAATATGCCTCTATTGTTCCTCTTTTATGGCTTATTTGTCAATTTTTGCCAAGAGTGAAATTTTTAATTATTTTATGTTCATTAATAATTTGTTTTGCTTATTTAATGAATGTAAAAATATTGAGAGATGTGGTCTAGCTTTTGTTATCTGGCTTTCAATTTTAAATCCTCTGCATAGGCATATCAGTGACATCGTTTTCGTGACTATGGGAAAACAATTTATGGTAAATTAAATGCAAGTATGCATGGATAATTATAAATAGTTTGGAAAAAAATTACAAAAAAAATTTGTTTCTTATAAAATAATTAAGAATATAATACATATTTCTTTATCATAAAAGTAAGGCTGTTATTTAAGATTAAAATGGTATTCAGTATATTTTGGATATTATAATGCACTTATATAAGTTTACATGTATTTTTTTTTCTTCTTTTGAGTATTTTTCTAATGTTACTAAAATAATTTACTAGTATTATTCTCAAAATTAACACTTGACACAAGTTGAACTTCTAATCGATAATGGTAATGCATAAAGTTGTAATGTCTCTAGACTAACTATGCAAAGTCTCAACATTGAGTTAAAAACTTCGTGTCCTGTTACGGCATTTAACTAAAATGACTTAAAAATATTCCTTTCAAAAACTTAACATACAAGGATACTTGAATGTAACTTTTGCTCGTTGACACATTACAGGATTAAAATCATCTGCAAGTTTTTCCAGATAAGTAAAAATCTTTATAAGAATAATCTCATTTAGAAAAATGGTTTTGTTTAAATTTATCATCGAGTTTTATTTGGCATTATTTTTATCGAAACAATTTTTTGCAATGGGCTCAAATAGTTTCTTTTAGAGAGCTTTTGTGCCCATCGCTTTCTTTAGACCTCGTTAAATGGATTTACTGGGGCGTATTAATTTTAAGAAAAAAAGAATCTCCTAACTGCACTGCTGACATGTAGCTCCTTGTTTGAGATTTATTTTTATGACCCAAGTAAAAGACTAGTAGATCGATAAGTATATCGCGTCAAGGATGTATTTTCTTTATATAAGAAGTTATAAGGTTTATGTGGAAATATTTTGGGTTAACTCTCATGTAAAATAAGTTTCAATAAACGGTCACTGTATTAAAGGAAATAATGTGATTGACAATGAAAAAAATTACTCAAAATTTATAAAATCTACTAAATTCATACGATTAAAACTTTGTTTTCTCTTATCAAAATTATATTCTTTTATTTCTTCTGATCTTTTTAAAATGTTTAAATACGTTAAAGAAATGCTGACAAAGTGTGTTGGTTTTATCGAAGTTGTTCTGACTCTAGAGCTACACAAAGGCTTTACAACGCCTGGAAATTAATGAAGCACGGCCTGTTTTTCTGAGAGTATTAATCTAAAATTAAGACACGCAAGTCTTTTGGTAGGTCTTCCAACAGGATACTGCACCCGGATTTGAAGAATACTCCGAAAACTCCAGACACACCGACAATCGAAGAAAGACCATCAGTCAGTCGTCTGTAACACTCTATATTGTGACACTATTGTCTATATATCCGTAATAAATCAATATTCGAAATTAAAACTAGATATTGATTATTATTTTTGCCACCAAATCAATTTTTTTGTCACTATGCTCATCATTTAAGCAATACATTTTTTTTTGTAAATTATTATTGTTAAAATATTACTAAATTTAATGAATAGATGAGTCTTTCTGTTCCTATATCCTCTGCATATCTATTATCCGCCTATATATACATCCCATATCGCACACATCCTACGTCCTAGGACTCTAGGAGGTCCTTAATACAACCCTAGTCCTCCTCGGGACTACGAACAACTTCCTAGAGAACTCCCTCGGAGGATGTGTGCTATAAGTGTATGGTGTCTCAGCACTGAATGTTGCAATGTGCATATGTATGTTTAAATTCTACCATAAATGCACGACGAAGAAGGATCGTTCAGGTCACATGCTCTAAAAACCATCACTATTCCTTCCTACAATATCTCAAAGTCAACAGCTCTTACGCCTTCAGCTGTTTCGAATTCGTTCAATCCAATTTCACCTGAGCGACAACTTGTTTGCCTTTCTTGCATCAACATCCGTTCCCGCCTCTTCCAAATCGCTACTCTGCGTTTCCGACCGAAGCTCATTCGATCCATCAATTCATAACTGCAAAAAGCGACCGTAGAACGTGATATAGCTGTGAAAAGCTTGTAGGCGCCCATCTATCGCTCGAATTCATCGTAAATCAATAACCTCTTCCTTTTTTTTTTATTCCTCCACTGAAATGATGCGAGTGCTATAAAACGACGCGAGAACTTGGAATTATTTCTAATAAAATGTTATGCTGTTGCTTAAGGTCAAGGAGTGAAGAATATTGCTAGGGACTTGAAGAAGGTTTATTTATTGGATGTTTTTTAGATACTGTATCTGTTTTTGGATAAAATACATAATGGGCATTTAAATTCAAAATTTAGTAATTAAAAAGTAAATCCATAATTATAAATTAAAAAAGTAAATCCATAATTATAAATTAAAAAGTAATCCATAGTTAAAAATTAAAAATTAAATCCATAATTATAAATTAAAAAGTAACCCTAAAAATCATTAAAAGTAAACTTTTATAAATTAAATTATTTATATAACGTTTTGTTTGATGATCGTAATAATAAAATGATTGTATTTTGATTGAGTATATAGTTTAAGTAAACGAACATATGTGAGAAAATGTATAACGTTGTTAATGACGATAAGAAGAAGGATATGAATAATTTTTATTTGAATTCTGTACTATTTAAAAAATATTTTATATAATTCAAGCTAAGACTTTTTTGATAAAATATCTTTCAAAGATAGAATATCATATTAAAAAGTGCTGGTGAAAAAGTTTTGCCTACTTTCAACTATTAATCGTTTTTAAAAATTAGTTGTTTACTTGTTTAAAACAACAATCATTCAACCGAATTAAATAACTTTTTATGAAATTGTAAAAACATTGTTTTAAAATATAATATTAAATTAGTGTTTGATAATGCAAAAAATAGCAAGAAGAATGATGCTAGGCCCAAATTAAATTAGATTTGAGTTCATCGTGCTATGAAAGTATTATTCCACTACCGCGTCTATGTCTATGAGTTTCTTTTTCCTATCTTTCATTTTTGATAGCAATGTTAAATGTCGTGAAGCATTGTAATATATTTTCTTCATTCAAACGTATCTATAGATTAATTATTAAAACAAAGTTAAGTTTTTATTTACTTGATCGAATACACCATAGCATTGGCAAATTTAGAATAACGAATCTTTGTTGTTGTTTTGTAGTGAGATCGAAAAACTTAATTGTCAAAACCTAGTAAATAGGAAGTTAGTTTTCAATAAATAAGGGTAATTATTCTAACGTAATTGT
Source organism: Linyphia triangularis (assembly GCA_963978545.1). Classification (NCBI taxonomy): domain Eukaryota; kingdom Metazoa; phylum Arthropoda; class Arachnida; order Araneae; family Linyphiidae; genus Linyphia; species Linyphia triangularis. The sequence goes on along the minus strand of OZ021723.1, from coordinate 64,458,837 downwards.
AAGCACTTAAAATGAATATTTTAAGAAAAGCTTCTAAAGTGTTCATTACTAGCAAATCCCTTTATTCTTACAAAAACAAACACTACAGCTTTTAGTAAACCACATTTTATTTATTTAGAATGATGAAACAAGAACAATGGAGAATCGAATATTTCTCAAGAGTCCCATCAATAATCAACTCAGAAGGAAAAACTCATCAAATCCATTTATATTAAGGAAATTTCTTACCTTTGTATATCTTGCTGGCGTATTGACTTTGAATGCTTTCTTCAGATCAATTTCCGTCGTGTTTACACATCCAGGCTGTGACAAAAGAAAAGGGGATATGAATATTTTTTGGGAATTTCTTTTGCTTTCTCTATTATTTGAGAAATTTAGTTTTGAAATATTTTTAAGAAAATTTCAATTGGTCGTAGTTTTTATTGGAAGGTTTCAGAAGAGTTAAGATGATAATGTGATTTACATTTACCTTTTTAATTCTTTATTTGAGGGCTGTAAACCATTTAAAAGTTTGTTTGGGTTTTGGGAAGTGTATAAATTGAGCGGGTAAATATAGAGACTATTGAATATAACCGTTCAAATTCTTAAAGTAATGCAGATTACTTCTGAAATAAAGTTGGTGATAAAATGGTGGTAAAGAAGCATAATAGATTATTTGAGTATTTTACAGTAGAAGGTATGGCTGATCATACTGTTAAGATGAATTGGCAACCAGTTCCTGTTCCAATAGACCTAAAGCTTCGTTTTGGGGAAATATTATACGCTGAAGTATTGATTTAAGGCATGTAAGTTTTTGTTCTAGATATAATAACAATAATGATGGTGATTAACAGAATTTAAAAGGAAACTAACAGGGCATTTTATTGTACTCTAAAAGTTTTATAACTTAGCAAAACTTTAAAAAAAAAATGCCAGTTACTTGCTTATTATTACCACTAGTTACTTTATGGCTTCAAGCTTTGTTAACCGTAAAATCACGTTATTTACCCATAACTTTAAAAAAAAAAAAAAAAAAAAAAAAAAAAAAAAATATCACTTTTGTTGTTAGTACTAAGATTTGTTAAAAGGCATCTCATCCTCTAATCATATTTTCGTAGTTAATTTGCTGAAACTAACAGGTGTTCATAGTAAATTGTCTCAGTATACCCAATCGGTATATTTACGATATTTATATCATTTGCTTGGGGATAAGTTTTTATAACTTTGTTTTCTTTTACAGTATTAACTTTTTGTTGACTGGAGGCAACTTTTCATTAACACTTACCTGTGTTATCTCAAAACATGTTCATACCATCGATATAAATAAACAACTGGATAGACTGCTTAACGCTGGGAAAATGAAGCCGTTGCCAGATGCCGTTGGTGGGATAAAAAATACGGATTGCCGAGGATTGAAAATAAAATTTTGGGTTGCACACAGCAGAAATGTCAATAGTAGACCTTAATTAGTAATAATGTGCAAAAAAATATATACTCTAGCATTTTACAAGGTTTTTCGCAATTCCATCCAACTATAAAAGTGAACTGTGATTGGTTAACCTTCCCACCAGCTTCGCAATCCCCGGCGCGTTTTTCTCTTTGCATTGACAATGTTTAATCCAGTTGTTTATCTATATTGATGGTTCATACACGATTCTACCATGAAGACTTAAGATATTTTAAAAAGTAATATGATAAATAATATAAAAAGCGGTCAAAGTTAGCACGCGCTGAATTAAACCGCTTAAAAGCAATTTTAAGGCTGATAAATATGAGTATTTTAAGATCTTAAATTTTAAAAACTGTGTTGTAGTTGCTTTAATGTAATGAGCTTTGATGTAGTAGAAAACTTCAAAGATTAATAAGCACACTTTTTTTTTTTAAATTTAACTTAAACTGACATTTCCCATTGCGTATTTTAAAAGTTTCCTAGGAATTTTAATTAATTTCTAGATAAGAAGTCTGGTTCTAAAAGGTAAAAGGCAATTATTCAAATGAATTTTTCAATTTAAGGGATTTTAGCGTTCTTTATTATGCATTTATATAGTTATTCGATCGGCCTCTAATCTGTATAAATTTTATAGAACAAAAATTAAAATAAACAATCGGCATAGGAACGATGTACAGTTTACAATGGGCCTTAAGTGCAAGCCCATTACAAAGTTTTTTTTTTTGTTTGAGTTTTATAAAACATCGATACATCAATACAACTGAACAACACCAGCATACATCTCTTTTTATACAAGCTGGCGGAGTAGGCGCATGCCCAGACATTAAGGGGACAAATACACCGAATCACACTTTTGAGCAATTGAAAATAATATCCTTGTGTTTAAGGCCTAGGGTTATAATATTGTCTTCCAAACAATACGTATTTTAATTAAAAAATTTTCCACATCGACGTTTCTTATGACAATAATGTATAGATGTTTAATTCTATTAATTGTGATTTAGTTGTAAAGTTTACAAAAAAAAAAAAAAAAAAAAAAAAAAAAAAAAATAATAAAAAAATACTGAAACAGAATATGTTTTAACAATTGTAAGGGAATGAATTGGAAGGTATTTGGATCTCAAAAGTCAGAATATTGTATGTGTAGATTAATTTTTAATATTTTAAAAATACAAAGTATCTTAAAGTTTTTAAATTTGGATGTGTTTAAAAAAGGCTAACTTAGGTGTTGCACCTTGTCTTGGTAAAAGAACCAATATGTGCCAATGCGTCTGCTCATGTGTCTGGTGCATCTGTTTTCGCGTGCAAGATGCACCAAAATATGTATTTTTAATTATTATCGATTTAACAATATATAGCATTTCTGAAAACTGGAAAAAATATAATTATATTTTATCTTAATGAAATTGCAATTGATATTTTCTTCTTTTTAAAAAAAATAATTAAGAAAAATAATAGTTTTCATTATTAGTAAATCAAAGTCTAATAAGGAAGTGACTATTGTTTTAACGTGACAATTTGACTTGACCTAACTTTTAATGAAAGTATCACTTCAATATTTCTTCGTTTTAGTTCATGAGACAATGGCGGTCAAAATTGTTCAATCTTTTTATGATACGAGTCGAAGTCTTTCGGAGTATTTGTTGTAGCCAATTTTAATAAATTATCAAAATGAGAAAAATTTAAGTTATTCCTGTAATTATTCATGATGAAAACCACCTTGCTGAAAGCTTCCTCACATAGTTTCTTCGGACACGTAGTAGAGAACTATGTTCTACATAGTTAGCATATATTATTTCGGATAAGTTACAATTATGTAAAGAAAAAAGGTCCATATAGTGGAATTCGATTCTTTATATCTTACGTGGTGACGGCGGGCCGCAGAAAATTCTGTCGCAGGCACGTAGTGGCTAACGCTGCCTTAAAGGGAAAATTTGTACAGCTGCACTATTTCAAACTTATATTTTAGCTTTCATTATTCAGTTTTAGAAAATTGAAAAATTATTTTTTTTGGCGTGAATTTTAGTTGCAAAGTATGGGTGAGGAGGGGTAAATACAATAGTGATAAGTAAAATACAAGTAACATATCATAAACTCAATATCCATTAATATTAACTAGCCATAAACTCAATATCTAAAATAACAGCATATAATATTAGCTGTTACTATTTTATCGCTGCTTATGCCACAATACACATTTGAAATAATTATGGTAAAGTATTTGGTTATAGTTACTATTGAAGTAACTAAACTGCAATAGTAACTATACCACATATTTTATCATAATTATTTCAAATGTGTATTGTGGCATAAGCAGCGATAAAATAGTGACAGTTTATATTTTATGCTGTAGATTATGATGTGGTTGTTATCGCTGTCTTTTGTGTATTCATTTTAAATTCGAACTTTGGTGCACTTTGTCTTATAGTGTGTTTAGCTTTAATAATAATACACTGAAATATATTGATGACATTTTTTAATTTTTTTAAGACTTTTCGAAAATACGTCAACGAGATAAAAAATGTGAAGCTAATTTAAAATTCTTTATATTAACTGAATGCATGTTTGTCGAGGGTGGAAAAATCTGCGGAAGCCTAATCAACCCTCTTGCCGTCATCCAATAATGTTGATGATTGGCAGATAGATTAGATGTCTATGAAAATACATTCTATCAAATTTTGGGGGCTGCCACTGTCACTAAAAGGTCGTTTTTATGGAATACTAATAACCCAACTTGCCGTTATCCAGTCGCGCTGAAATATCATTTAATCGATTATTGATGAAACTCTTTCCTGTCGCCAAAATTGTTTTAATAAATAAACAATAAAATTGCATCAATCAGAATAAATAAAAGATATTTGGATGTGAGTGCAGAAATTCACATTCATTTTTAATGAATAAATTTTGAAAAATAGTTTACCTCATATTTTGCTAATAGAGATGGTGTTTGCACTTAATTTTAAATATTAAAAACAAGCACACGCTGTTTGTAGAATCGGCGGTGGGTAAATGAATATAAAAATTGGCAATGAAGGTAAAGGATTTATATTAAAAACTTAGTTTTTATGGGTTATATCATTATTTGTTAAATTATACCCTTCGCCTTTTACTAATCTAAAATACATCTTTACTCATAGCTAATCACTATTATGTTACTTATAAAAATTTATTCTAAATGTCAAAAAAAAAAAAAAAAAAAAAAAAAAAATAATAATAATAATAATAATAGCAGATACATACCACTGGTCTATGGACATCCCAAAAGGCTCTTTCTTGGCTATCTAAGACTTTTCTTTCGAATTTATCCCTCTTTTTATCAACTCTATGACAAAATATATTTGAAATTATTTAGTTATACTTTGTATATATAATTAAAATTACTTATTCAGACATAACATATTACTTTAATTAATTATAGTAACAACTAGGGCTATATGCTAACCGTTGATAATTTTTCTTTAGTTATATATTATGCTTTGAAATGTCACTTATTTATCAAAGAACACAGCTGCAATCTTATATAGCTCTATGAAATAAAGTTTCACTTAAATACTTTATGTAATGCCATCTTTAAACTTTATGTGATACAAGATGGTAATGAAAAAAATAATGCTTACTTCCAACACCAGCTTTTATTTTTTAAATAACGTACAGTTTTATAAAAACTAAGAATCAAAAAATTCGGTATTTGGCAAGAATTATAAAATTATTTATTAATTTGATGTTAAAGAACGATGGACATTTTGTGAAATTAAGGTACAATTACTTCAAACCACACTAATACACATACTAGTGACTGCCAAATACAAAATTATAATAATTTGACCACTTTTTTTTTTGTTTTGTTCTAGTAAGAATCTAAATTTGTGAAGGCGAAAATGTTTTAATTTTTTATTCTTTCCTTTTCCTTCGTATTTTTTTTTTTTTTTTTTTAAGTTGCATTTTAAAAAAGCGTATTGAAATCCATGTTTTACTAAAAAAAGGTTAAGGTTTACAAAAAACCAGTATTTGTCTCGTTATAACTTTGGTGAAATTATTTGTAAGGTATAATGGTATATTGTTAGTTCAAGAGAAGAGAGATTGGAAATTACGGTATAATTTGGTTTACTCAATTTTAGTACTAATAGTTTTTGGTGGAGGGTTCTCTGATCATAGCGATATAATAACGCTCTATTTACCTGATGCACTGTTGGATCTATATGTTTGACTATAAATGCATTGAAGTGTCACTGAATTAAGAACTTACAACACTATGCAAATTTTGCAGTGCCAATCTTTCATTAATTTTGATGGAAAGGTGCTCTTTTGATAAATACAATAACTGTAAAAAAAGTTTTTACATCAGCAGTGTGAGTGAAGTTCTAGAGTTTGGCGCTTTCAACTTCTACTATATAGTAGGTTACCAATATCTATACACAAACAATTAACTTTGAATAAATGAGGTTGAGCCATATACGATCTAGTGTTGCTGTCGTAACATAACAGTAGTTGAGAGTGCCACACAGTTGAACGACAGATTCAGTTGGACAATGAGTAGACTAACTGTGACTTGCGCAATGCTCGCTCTACATTATCGTCTTTGTACATGCTTTAAAAGTCAGGGGGCTCCAAAATTGTACTATGTCAGCAAAAGAAATTTAGTGCACTTAACCACATAAACATGAACTGATAGTTTTACTATGTGATGCTTCTCCTTACTATGTATTGAATAGGATAAAAAAAAATTATAAGTATAGGATTAAAAAATTATTTGCATAAATTTAAATTTATGTATGTTGTTGAAAAGTATGGAAACTTTTTTCGAGTTTGATAGCAGTGTTTTTTTTTTTTTTTTTTTTTTTTTTTTTTTTTTTTTTTTTTTTTTTGATTATCTCTGTTCCAAAAAATGAAGTAGCATTCATTCGAAATTATACTTCCCTTAAAAGTTTATCGGGTTTTCATCTTCAATTAGGTAAACATTTTAGCATGCATGTTTACGACGTTTTATATCCATTAATCCTGCCTTTTCTCATCTCACGGAATGTTTTCCATTCCATTAAGAATTTACGTGACCGAGAGTTGACATGCTCTAACCCACTTCATAAAAAATAAAACTTAATTATATTTACTTTGCCTGAGCTTCAGCTTGCATGAAAATGAACTCCCACTTTCGGGAAAACATTTTCTGGAGTCGAGCCAAGTTCTCAGCTTCGTAGTCTACCAGCTCCAACCGTGTTTTGTTTTGCATTGTTCTCTTGCACAGATATACAGCTGCAGTAAACAACACTTGATATATAAGTATTGATATTGCAGTGAATAAAATTTATATAATAATGGTTTTATTATGAAAAAAATAAATAATAAAAAGCCTTTTGTGAATTAATTGTAATGAATTCATTAATTTTTTAATTAATTATAAGTGGTGGTTATAACGAAGACTAAAAAATTGCAAATGTTTTATAACCTTTTGTAAAAATTGGGTAAATAAATTGCATTGTCAAGTTTGTTTTAATTTATTTTTTAAAAAGTTTTGGATGTACCTTTTAATAATTATCTTTTGCGATTATCAGATTATCACTACTCATTAACTTAATGCTTTACTTTATTGGCCGCAATATTTCACCCACTCTGCCTTGAGTTTCAAAAACTATGTACGCGTATTCGTAAATTAAAAACATAAATATGTTTTTTTTTATAATTTTATATTAGTAAAGTTTATAATTTTTTTTTTTTACCCATCAAAACTTTTTTTAAGGCTATGTAGCTTTTTGATAAATTGCTTATTTTAATAATTGTCAACATAATTACTTACCATAATCTGTATTTTCTGGTTCCCAACAATTTGATGGCCAAAAGTATGGTGTCTGTAAAATTAGACATAATTTTTAGGACTTAGTTAAAGACTTGCTTAATTATATTTATTGGACAGAGAATTATACAATAGTTTTTTACTGGAAACTTTACGCACTGAGGAACGTTTATACTTATCTATAAACATTTAATGTTTTCCCTCTTAATTTTAAGCATTTTTATTTATTTTTGCATTCCAATATTATTCTCTTTTTGGTTCGTGTGCAGTTATCACCTTTTGAGAAATAAATGCGAATAACGTATTTTTTCTAACTCTTTCCGAAATGAGCAAGATCAATAAAAGACCTCGAGAATTGATGGTTTCGGAAATTTTAATTCAAGTGTTTGAGTACTAACATCTTAATTTAGTCAATGAGTTAAAAATATGTGAAACGATAGTTTATTTAAGCGTAATAGATTGAATTCAACCATATATACAATAAAAGTTTTTTTTCTTCTTCTTTTTTCTTTTTATAACTACATTTACAATCTTAATAACTGATCATATCGTATTAGGTAAATAAATTTTTGAATATATTTACTGGGTTTATAAATTGAATTTGCAAAAAATATTTTTAGTTACTAGGCTTATATTTATAAAGTACATGTTTGCCATTACTTTTTGCCAGATAAAGTTTTTAAACAGGACAGCCCAATAGTTCAATCAGTGCATGCTCATTTTGGATGTTATTGACTATTCTTCTGAAACTATCCTCAAATAAAAATTCATACATATTGCATAGATCATAAATAAAAATAAATGCCAAGTATTAATATTAATGTATATCATACTTTTCTTGCATGAAATTGTACTTTCCCTCAGACCAGTATGAAATAGTTGAAATACAACCACTTCAGAATAAACCTAATGTAACTCAATTTTACATATTCTTAAAATTGCTTAACTTGTTTTGTATCAACAATAAGCTTTAACAAAGTAACTAAACAAAAAATAAATAATTTTAAAGAGTAATAAAGAGTAAAAAACTATCTAGTACTATTCTAAGAAGGCCCACTAGATAGCTAAAGAGAAGAAAATTCGTTCAGTTAATCGAAATAATAGAAGCATCAATGAAAGATAGCTGTTTGACAAAAAATTTTTAGTGACTAAACCTTAAATGGACAGTTTAATAGTTAGGCCACTTATGTTTCCTACAGGCAAACTAGACCGTGCTCAAAGGTAGTCTAAAACTATACTTTCACTCGTATAGTGGTATAATATTTTTTGGTTGCCCTTTTATTAGATTATAGGGATAATCTAAAGAAGTCTTGAGATAAGCTACTTATTTTATGACAATCCTTCCTGACAACGCTACTTTAAAAAAAATAAATTAATCTTCAATTTGGAGCACATGTTAGCAGTATCACTTAATAAAACATGTCATGTTATTTACATTTTTGGAGGTCTTTGATAATAGCATATCGCAGGACAAATGTTGAAGATTAAACCTTTTTTATTATCTCGAATACAATTATAATAATATTTATGCATTAGTCAGAGACATCCTGATATAGATTTTAAATGGGGGATTTTCATTTGGTAATTTATATATAGTAACATAAACCATATAAAATTCATATCATAATACATGTATAATATATATAGTTTATTCTAATTAATGGAAAGAGATTTTATTTATGAATGAGCTGACAAATAGAGCTTAGAATATTACAGGTAATTTAAACTGCCAACATAATGATATGGAGATAACAAAATATTTCTGATGTGATATTTTGCACAGAGAATAGGTTAAAATGTGTGCTGATAGAATGGTGAATAATAATGAATAAATAAAATAATGAATAGGAAACAGACTCTATTTAGAGTTATAAAATAAGCTAGCCACGTTTTTATAAATAAAGTTTACATTCGAAATGTCTTATTGGTAATTATATTAAACTGAGTACATTACTTGAAATCTGTAGAATGTTCCATCAGCTTTAACTGTGAGGAGATGGTCCTCAATGGGAAATAAATATCCATGTGCTGCCATGAGATGTGCAAGATGAAGAGCTTCAGCTGAAAAAAAAATATTCTCCTTTAAAGACCCTAAACCAACGATATTTAAATTTTTGCTCATGCTTTTTAATATTAATAATTCTTTACAGATACTTTTTACAATGGTTTTTGAATTTTTTTACAAAAATGTAAGATTCACATTAATTTTTTTATTTCTTCACTTAATAAGGTTAAAAAACGTTGTTTAAAAATGCGGTGTTTAATTATATAATGTCGATGTTACTAGTCAAATAGTTATAAGTATTTGCATTTCAAACGTATGTGTACAGAATGTAAGATGATGAAATACTTAATTTAAAGTATGTTGAAAATTGCTTACAATTACCTTCAATAATGGTGAATAGTGATTGCCTTTTATAAGATTATATCCTAAACCTGAAGTTTTGGTTTATTTGTAAATTTAACATTGGATTGTGAGAGACTTAATCGTCAAATCTTCATGGATTAACTTTTAAACATTTTAAGTAATCTAAATCAGCCAACATTTTGGAGTCCAACAGTTTTAAGGAAGTTTAAAAGTCGCCATAATTAACGTTATAATAAAAACGTACATTAAAACGAAATCTTGTTTTTTTTTCAATTCTTTTATAATAAAAATATATATTACATGCTTGTAGATTTTTGAAAGTAATATACGAGTACAAAGCAAGATACTTACATTGATCGTCCATTTGGAGATGTTTCATCATCCAGTTTATTAAATCTGAACCTGTAATGAAAATTTTAAATCACGAATGATTTTTAAAATTTAATCTTCTATCTGAAATTAAAAAACATTCTGTCTCTTTATTCAAAAACTTTTGATTATGCTGAAGTAACTTTTTGTGATTTACACGCAACAAAAACACATCGAATTCAATTCGTATTTCAATAGCTCTTTCGTATCCGAGTATTTAATGTAATTACAAGAAAATATTTTTTGTTTCTTTCTTAATGGTGGTCTAAAGATGGCTTGAGATTCTTTTATCAGTTAGTTTGAAGTTCTTAAGTTGTTTTTAAGTAAGTTAAATAAAAAAATAAAGCTATATACACAAGTTCAAATGTACCTTTCTTTATATTTATGATTGCTGCAGTATCTGGCAGTAATTTATTCAAAACGTTTATACATTTAGAAAAAAAATTTGCATATAGCTAAAGATAAATTACACTAATTTAGTAGGAATATGTATGAATAGCTCATTATTTAAAGAACAACAGTATCAACGTAAATTTAAATGGATATTAAGATGAGGATATTGCGATAAGAAGTTATACCAAAACATGCGATAGGAAAATATCGTACCCCGACGTTAATTTAGATTCTGAATGAAAGATAACAAACGTAAAAACCACTATAAGGGTTTAACAGTGATACTATTTGGTAATGAACAGGATAATATAATATTTTAAACTTCAAGTTTAAATAAATTGATTTTTTTAGATTTTCTTTTGCGAAATCGGAGTCCTTCCATCAATAAAATATTTTTGTTGTATTTACTTATGTAAGTTACTTGTGTGAAAACTTATAGCCTTTAGGATTTTAATTGTAGAGTAAATGAAAACTGTTAGTAGCCATTAATGATTTATTCTTCAAGCATCATACCATAAATGTTGGCATCACTTATAATTAGATGCACGGGCTCATGTTATAAAAGTAAAAAAGATATTGATAGAACAAGACAGTTTTAGTGAAGTATGCAAAGCTGAAGTTAGTGCGTAAGAAACAGGCAATAAAATATACCTTCAATACCTTACTTAGCATTTATTTATTAAAGCTATAACATAATAGAGTAGTATTTAACCAACCTAGAATATTTCCAAAAAAATAATTATTCTATGCCTACATTTTTTAGGTCAATTTTGGAAGGATAGGTATTTAGAGATTGCTGCCTATTAGGAACTCAAGTTTAAAAAAATACACGTAGCCTTATCTTGGTTAAATTAATTTTTTTCTTATGGTATTTGTTTTCCTATTTCAATTCAGGTTCTCTAATACGAGATAGAATATATCAATTGCATAAGAGAGTGTCTAAAATAGTATATGTGTACAAAGACACAAAAGTTTTGGCTTTGGTAAAACAGTCAAAGGCGCCTTTCGTTGTAAACACAGGCTATTTCATGTGATCCATTTTTCATAATTCATATATCTAACTTCATGTGTCATGTGTTACCATGTGTTACTGGTCTTAACTGGGTCTTTCAGGATATTTGAAGTGACATGACTTCGAAATAGTTCAAGAAGTGATTGAAATAGAGATAGAAAGAAGAGACAAGTTGTGTGTTGGATAGACAGGTATGGAATTTTGAATACACCGTTTCGTAAAATTGATTAGTGGGGATAAATTTGGTGATGACTGTATACGATATACTGATGAAGTTTATTTTTATGTGGAGTTATTTGTCAATAAACAAAATTGGTGAATATAGGGTAATGAAAACCAGTGTGTTTTGCAAAATCACTGCATTCTTCAACGTGACTGTGTTGTACAATTCAATAAAGGGATCCTAGGGTCCTTTTCCATGAGAGAAACTATAAACTCATCCCGCTATATTCAAATTTTACTACAATTTGTTGCCATATTTCTATATTGTAAGTAATTTTGAAAAACATTGTATTCGAAATTCTCACTGTTTGCCCAATATACTATTTCTCTCTTTTTCTGTCTCTCGCTGTTTTGCAGTTATGTCATTTCAATGTTAGAGAGTCCTGTCTGTGACACCCTGTTTCCAACAGTTCAAGTACCACTGGAAAATTACAATAGGACAAAATAAATGAAATTCAGTAAAATAAATATTTGAAATTATTTGTTGTTATTATAGTAGAACTAGAAGTAAAAATAATTAAGTAATAACGTATAAAACTTTTTGAAAGCAAGCTATAAACATTTTTGTGACCATATTTTAAGGCATTCAGGTGTTAAACGAAAGGTATTGTAATTATTTTTACTGAAATAAATTATTTCAAACCTAAACTTATATTTCAAAGTTAGATATTAACTGATTACTTTGGATAGTAAACTTTTAAAATACTCGTCTAGACTGCCAATCAAATTTTGATTAGAATGGATAATTTAAAATCACAACTAAGTTTTGATGAAAGAAAGGGGGGAAAAAATGAAGTGGCAAATATCCTATCTGCTTAAAAATGTTTTGTATCTGGCAATGGTTTGCACTAAACCCAAAACTATTTGTATTTAAAGTGAAAAGGCAATTATCTTTGTTTATATATTAATTGAAATGCACCCTTGATTGTTTGAAAGATTTTTATAATATATTTAATAAAAGAAAACTTTTAAGAAATGATTGCATTAAATGCTGATATTTATCATAGGAAAAAATCACACATCGTTCGTTTGGAATCAAACTGTTATTTATCTTTTCAACTTTTTGGCTGGTTTTTTGACTCGACGGATCCACGTCTTCACACGGAGAAAGCATTGAAATCAACCAACTTTTAGTTAGGGAATATGTCCACTTTTATGAAAACTAGTGTTATAATTTCAGTTACGACGTTAAATATAATATTAAAAGGTAATTTTAGCCCAAAATATTTATTTCTACTTTAACTGAAATTTTTAATCACAATTTTTTTAGAGTTGTTGATCTTTGTATTAAGGAAATCTTCGTTCGAACGAATTCTTTTCATGTGATGAAAGTTTATTTGAACATTTTCTTGTGAAACTAACTTTGTAATACAAATACTCTTAACTTGAAATTTGATATATAATTTAATAAATAATGTTTTCTCGTAATTTCAGAAAATTTTCAGTTTATAGCAGGGGTGCTGAACCCCTCCCCCAAGCACCATAACGCATCCCCCTAATTTCAAAAATTACCCCTCCCCCTCTTTAGAAAATAATACAGTAATAAAAAATTAATACAGCAAATACCGATTATGCAACGTGCATAGCAAAAACTGTTTCAATAATTTGGCATTATTTGATTATCTCGTTGTTTGTAATTTTTCAATGTCTTCTCTCATTTGATTTTGTTCTTGATGACATTTTCTCACCAAATTTATCATGCCATCTAGAACTGAAAAGACGATACTGTTTCTCAAGTAAACTCCGATCTCGCCATTTTGGAGTTAAAAGTGGTAAATAAAACCTGTCCATGTCAATATAATAGTGTAATTGAAAGTTGTGCGATGTTCCATACTCCTAGTTTAATTTAAAGTTAAAAAAAATAAAAAAAATAAAAATAAAAAAATTGTTATTTGAGATCATTTTGACCAGGAAAGTTAATCTGCAATATAAGTTGTACTTATTTCTGAGTTAATTTAAAATAAAATACATATTTCTTTTTCAGTTTTTGAAATTAATTAAAAATACATTCTTTTGAAGAGGGAGACAGCAACTTGGGATAATTTTGGGGGTGTGAAGTCGTTCTAACGTGACGCGGGGAGGGGGGGGGGGGGAGGGGAGAGTAAAAATATAACATAACATAACGTAACATAACATAATATAATGGGGAATATGTCAGGGTGGTGTGAATCCTATCATCCCCTCTGGATATGGCCTTGCTCTTCTCCAAAAGAGAATAAATTTCAAAGTTAATGGCAAAAAGTAATAGACTTTCAATGACTAAAGCGAATGTATGAGTGAGAAATCAACCATAAAAAGCCAAACATAAAAAACACTATAACTTTCCTTTTGCCCTAACGTCTTTAGCTCAATGCATCTGCCATTCATATTTCCATCACTATTCATATTCTGGCCCATGTTATTTTGATGGTCCAGTCCTTTTTGGACCAACATGTTCAATTCTTCTAATTAAGTTACTTACAGAAATAATTTATTGTTACGTAAAAATTGTACATCATATTTTAAACCTATAAAAATCTAGAAATCCATATAGTACATGTGACTATTAAGTTCTAACACTCCATACGTACGCTACTTTCAAATACAAAATTTATACAGATAATAAATAAGGTAAGAAAGTAGGTATACTTATAAAAGTACAAAATAGGAATTTTACAGAAAAAAAAAATGAATTTAAAGTGGAAAGTTTGGTAAAAATTAAAAGCTAAAATTGTGCTTATACTAATGGGCGCAGGAAGGGGACACAAGAGATTGCGGTTTTATCCCCTTGGCTTTTAGAAATGAAGAAATAAGTGGAAAATAGCGGTAAAATTCTCCGAAAAAAAGTAGTCATGTGCTACTTAAAATGGATTTCAAGTTATTTATTTGTACTCAATATTGATGAATAACTACAAGATATTTCATTAAGCAATCTAAAATTTTTAAAATCAAATTTTGAAAACGAAGAAAACTTTTATTGCCCTCTTCTTTTTAATACAGCTTTGTAAACCATTTGAAAATAACCATACAGACAGCCATGTTCATATTCTAAAGAATTATATATATATATATATATATATATATATATATATATATATATATATATATATATATATATATATATATATATATATATATATATATATATATATATATATATATATATATATATATATATATATATATATATATATATATATATATATATATATATATATATATATATATATATATATATATATATATATATATATATATATATATATATATATAAACGTTTTATGTTCAATTACCTTAGTCTAAAATTATTTTAATTAAAAACTTCTTACCTATTTAATGTTGTCATAGTGAATCCACGAGTTCTAAAATTTTCAGGAATTTTCAAACTTGAAATTTATTTTACTTTTCTATTTTCTTGTTGCCCTTTAGCCATCACAAGTGAAAGAAAAAATAATATGAGAATGAGTCTGCCGCACTTTGCTCCAATGTGATTGTATCTTCAGAATTAGAATTATGAACCCTTTGTGCAATATAGCTTAGAGTGACATTGACCTCTTAAAAATTCTGTTTTTAATTTTTATCATTTAATTTGCTTAATTTTCCCGCGAAAATCGGGGTTCATCAGGGTACTAACTGTCTGTTTCAATATACTTTGGCACATATTCAAGGCAATTAATTGATCAGGCACTTTTGATCGACTTTAAAAATTGTAAAATTATTAGATTTTTCTTGCACTTCCCCAGACGCTCAGTACTGACTTGACAGTATTCTAATTTAAGTTTTAGGTTGCATTTAAAGAATTATTAACTCTAGAAGGATAGGTTTAGAGGGAATTTAGGAGCGGCGGAAATGTGCAAATATAATATTTCTGTTTCATATAATGAGGCGAATTCAGAACCCCCCCCCCCCCCAATCCCATCACACGCGTATTGTGCGCGATTATCTGGGGGGGGGGGGGGATAAGGTAACTAGGCTTAAAATACTCTTCCCCCTCCAGATTATAAGCGAACTAAAGGTAGACCAAACAGACATTAAAGATAGTGTTGCATATTAAGTAGAACACTTCTCTCAGACCTTAAACATATTGTTGATACATAGTAATCATTAGACACCCCTCTCAGACCATTAGTACATTTTTTGCAAGATAGTAATTGATGGACACCCCCACTCATCTTAGACATAAAACATATTGCTACATATTAAAATATAACACCCCACCTCAGACCCTTAAATATACTATTACACTTTAAACTACTGTTAAAAGGTAGACAAATACCCTCTCAGGGGGGTTTAAAACTGAAAGGGGGTGGGGGGGGGGGTGGGGGGTCAGAGAGTTTAAAACTGAAAAATTAATTTTGGTACAATCTAGGCATGTGACACACGTTTTAAAAGCATTTTTTTTTTTTTTTTGCTGATAAAATGAAAAAAAAAAAAAAAAAAAAGGCAAGACGTTATAATTAATCTAAAAAAAGTTAAAATTCTTTATATAAACGAAAACGCATATAAAATCCGAAGAAGGAAAAATACGACGTAAAGAAATAAAAAATTGGTCAGTTCATGAAACTTGGCTCCCCCCGTCCCAAAACATCCTTCTTTGCTAGATATTTTTATGAACTCTGATTATTCATTTTCATGACAAATGAAACATTTTTGCCAAGTTTCATAAACGGAACAATTTATTTTAATGTCCTATTTCACCTATATTAATAAGGGTTATAGTTCATTAATTTACCAGGGTGTACTTACAAAGTGAGGCACTATTATGAGACTCTCATTTAAAGGTCAAAATTTTTCATCTCAATAAAATCTGTCAAAATATGCAAATATTTGACTCCCTATGGACAATCATTTATTTATTTAATAAAGTGTAAGAGTAATCAAAATTTATTTTCCCAAAAAATGACTCTTTAAAGGCTTAACTCTTAATCTAATTGAGATTCATTCTGAGACTTGGTTTACTGAAATACCTTAGTTATTTGAATGGACATTATCAGCAGGTAATTTATTCTAATGTGAAGTAATTAACTATTACATTAAAAAAACCCATTGAAATGAAGGAAAAAAATCTACACATATTCAATAAATATATTGTTAAAAAGAATATTTTGTTTTGAGGGGCTTTAGTTTACAAGTATGCATTTATTAGATAGTTTAATTTATGAAATGCAATGCCAGTAGATATTAAACTGTACAAACTTTGAATGAAAACACACAAAAATTAATACAAAAATTAGGTAGAAACGAATTCTACCTAATTGTTATTTAAATAATTATTTTTAAATTACAGTAATACAGAAGTTACAACATTTCAATTTTTTATGGATTAATATAATACTAAACAATCAATACTTAACCATTTTTCACCATATATTTCTATAAAACTATCCTGTACTTTAAAATTCACGTTATAAACTTTTGAGATTTTTTTAATGATTGAATAAAACATGAAAGAAAGAGTACATAGTAATATCTTTTGAGTGCCTAAGTAAAAAAGATAAAAAATATAAGAAAAAAATATAAGAGTACATATATATAAAGTACATGTAAGAGTTTCTTCCGAAAGTTAAAATGAACTTTAAGAATCGATATTTCCTCCTCGGCCCTTTTATGATGTTTCATGGATAAAAAGAAAAAATTGTTGTTTTATCGAAAAATGATCTACGATACAAGATTGTAAATAACTTATTAAAGTTATTTTCGTTTAAAACTAAAGCAATAAATTTTAACTGATCAATAAATGTTTCAGTTGAAGAAATAAATAATAATTCATCATATTTAAAAATAAATAATATTCCCTAAATTCCTATGAAGGGAATTATGTGTTGTTATCTTTAATATCTATTTCATTATATTTGTAAAGAATTTGAGATTTTAAGTTCGATTGCGATTAACGGACTAAAAAAACGTACTCTTAAACCATTGCTTATTATAATAGAAAGTATATAGTTAATTTTTTGAAAACTGGCATTTTCATAGCTCAGGAGTTTTAAATATAAAATTTAAATAAACCGGGATAATTTTTCTTTTTTTAAAGTTTTTACTATAATTTTTTGTTCATTTATATTAATATAAAAAAAGATTGTATTACAAAGGTCATGCTATACATTAGTTAAGTAATCTTTCTTTTAAGCATATGTTCATATAAAAATATTAAGAAAATTAAATAACAATCTTTAGAAATGTAGACACATCAATTTTTACATATTTAATTCAAGGGTAAAATGAGAACATGTTTAAACCGCATATAAAGTTTTTGATTGATTGTTGTTGTTGATCTACCTTTTTATTTAGTATTTTGAAAAAAAAAAAGTTAGAATCTTTTAGACAGTATGCAGGGCCCCACGTCTTGTTCTTCAAACATGACGATCAAGTGCATAGCACAAAAGGGCAACACATTGCTTTAATGCCCTGTACATGTGATTGTGATCTCAGAAACGCCAACCCTGCATATAACTAATCAGACTGACACAAGCACCAGAGAGAGAGACGTGTGTGTCATTCCTCCTTCTAAATCCTTTCTTTGTAAATATTGTACCTCAGTTTATATTAAACATCTTAATTCACATGGAGTAAGATCATCTGCCACCAACACTACCTAACAAAGCTACTTTGTAGTGGTTTACCCGGACATTCACGAACCAGTAGAAATTTTAAACTTAAATTCTAAATTCACACGACTACACCTCTTTGAACATCGATGTCTCTGAATCGCTAATCGCTGAATCTGAGAAACAAACCACCCTAAAGGCCCTCTGGAACGCAATATCCTTTTCACCACTCCGTCAAAGCGAAAAGTTTCTCCCCTTTCTCCCCTCGGCAGTCTCTGTCACTCATGACCATCGATGCTCAAGACAGGCTTTTGAGGATTCTTGAGGCTGTTCTCCACCATGCCCCTATTAGTAGGACAAAACAGCGTCTTCGGCGGTGGAGGATTCAAATGCAATCACAAGCCTCATCTCTCCCACCACCGATGGCCACTGACCAACACCTTCCATCTATTAGTGTTGTACTTGATCACCATTGTGTTTCATGTTCAGTGTTTGGCGTGTCGAGTTCGCGGTATCGACATATCAGACATTTTCAAACATATTATTGACACAATTTTTTTAACTAATTTTAAGCGGGATATTTCAATGCAGACTCATTACTTGCCAGACGTATAGATTTGTTTGGGACATTCCAGTTTTTTTTTTTTTTTTTTTTTTTTTTTTTTAAAATCTTGTCAAGTTCGATTTTGTCATTTCGACAGTGGTAACGATTAGGTGACAATAAAAGTCAAAAGTGAGTATGAATCCGAGGAAAAAGCGAACTGCATAATATATATGATATTGCCATCAAAATCACTAGATTTTAAAATGGATCGGGGAAGGGAGGGGGCAAATTTCCGCCCCTTAACGCCGCCATTGTATTTAGTGTTTTTTTTTTTTTTTTTGGAGAACTCGGGGGGAAAAAAGATTTTTTTTAGGAACTGCTGCTACATTTTTAGAATAAACTCTGAAATAACTGTAAATATAAAAGCTTTCCCAATCTCAAACCGAAAAGCCATTTAATTTTGCATTTTAATGTACATCTGAATTGCTTTTCTACTTCTTCAAATCCCAATTTCGATGTATTATACCCATTTATAAAACCATTTGCAGTTTTATATTAAGGAAAATCAAATATACCGGACCGGCCTAAGAGTAAAATGCTCTGTGTGCAAGAATGAGTTTTGGCGCCTCTTACAATGAAAATGGGTCTAGAAAACCCTCCAAAAATGGTATGGGTGCAAATTATTAAAATCGTAGCGTTTTCTGCACTAAATAACATTATTTTACGTCAAGTTTTATTGAGGAACCTTCGAGATACCATTTTTTTTTTATAAATATAAAAATTGTAATAAAATTAATTTCATAAAATACATGTTATTAAAATTACTGATTTACTTTTTTAAAGTAGTCTTCTGCTTTTAGCGCAAGCCTTGGTTCCCCTTCTCTACTCTGGGTTGTGAAGGGCTGCAATTTGGCTAATATAGTATTAACAGTACTGACAAGTTAAACTGAAACAAAGTTAACAACTGTTCAGTTCTGTCAAAACAACGTAGCGGAGCGTTTGAAGCCAGTCACTTTACTGTACTTTCAAGAAACATTTTATCTGTTGAACTAAACATATTCAAACTCACAAACAAACAAACATACAAAAGCGAAGTTAATATAATGGCTTTGAAAATCAATACTGTTTTGAACAAATTTTTTGATGTTCATACAAGTTATCTGCTTGATTTTCCCAATATCTGGCAATAAAATAAATATTTCCCAATATCTGATAAAATATAAATGCATAATTCCGTAATTTCAAAACACCTTAAAAGCTAATACCAAATATAAACATTCTGCTCTTATCTATTTTGATTTTTAGCACCAACCAGTTTATTCCGTCAGAATCGCAGGTTTACTTAACTTTTTTAGACTGTCAAAAAAAAAAAAAAAAATCTTTTACTGCCATTAGTATTTTCCTCTTGAACGAATTCATTTTTTAGGTACGGTGAGAGGTTTACAAATAATTTATTAAATCGGTGATACATAGGAAAAAAAAATAAATAAATAAAAAAAAATAAAAAAATAAACGTTACATAACTTTTGTTGATAAATCGGTTAGAGTTCCCGTTAAAATTAGGGGAGGGGAAACATTCTTCAAGGAAAGGGCGCAAAGAACTGTATGTGCTAGGCCACAGTTTTGTTCTTTAAAAATATAGATAGCGTGAATTTGTGTATGGACATTTTAGCCTATATATATGACGAACCATACAAATTTGACCTCTGGAATGCATCCACAAATGTAGATCATTCGTTGAAGAGGATAATTGCCATTGAATAAATCATTGCTAGATGTAAACATATAGGTCAGTTCATTTCTAATGAAGGAGAAATGGCCATGTGTGGGTTGCTGCACCTCTTTCAAGTGTTTTACAAAAACTAGAACTTGCCTGTTCAGCCCTGAAGTTGTGGATCGCAGACGAAAGCAAAGTTCTCACGAAATGACTCTTTCGTTTGCTTACTTGGATTTGCGTTAAGTATCACATAAAGAGAGAAAAAATAAATAAAAATTAGATGAGATAACGCCGTTCCGCTTTCTAGAAAGGTAAAGGATCGCCGTTCCCATGCGTTCCAGCTCCATTACACCCCTGGTCGCGGGGCATCTCCGTCCGTAAACGTCTTTAAGATAGTTTAACTGAGAATTCGGGAGCAGATTGGGAGCCTTCTATGATGCTTATGGATAACTGCACCCTGGACTTTTCCGTGGCTTACATTTAGGACTCGTACATCTCCCTCTCATCCACGTTCTTCGTTTCGACGTGAAATTAAAACAGCAGTAGCCTTCTCACTTATTACAGTATGTTCAGTGAAGGGAAGAAGTGACCTCGGAGAGCTTGCTCATCCTTTTTACATCATAATGAGATGGTCCCTATTTTCCATGATCATCTCATTGTACTTGAGTCATCTCATTGTACTTGTCAAATTTGTAGGGTCCTTCCTCAACAAATCACACCATCTTCGCCTCTGCCCAATCCAAATCAGGATGTAAATTTCGCTCTGACCCCATGATCTTGTACGACAAAACTCTTGGACGAAATCGCGCCAGCAAGTCCGGTCCCCTCTCGTAAAAATTGCCATTACATCTGGAGTAGATTCTTACTTGACCCCCCAATACACGTAAAAATTGTGATTGTGAAATCACTCTATCACAGTATATTTCAAAGCAATAACTCATCCATAACAATAACTCATCCCTAAATTAACCTCAATCTCAATAAAGTGAGAATAAATACGACATTAGCTGGTTCAAAGATAAATAACTCTTTTAATAAACAGTAACTGGGGTACAAGATTAACACATAAACAGGACTTACCCCAAGTAGGGTATATAGGACAATTACTCGACCCATTTGTCGGTTGGAATTTAGGTAAATTGTCAGTATGGCTTAGTGTCCATTTGTAATTAGCAGTCAGAGAGTCCGCCGTGGAAAGAAAGTTAAGTTTCAAAGTACTCGTAAAGAGTTCTCGTGTTGTCGAGTAGTCTTATCATGTAATATCAAGAATTAAGCTCTTTTTACTTTCAATTACCCTTATGTTTGCAAAGGGAATAAAAGTATAGCATTCAGTCAAAAAAAAATATTCTTTTTGCATTTCTCCAAGTTTTGGAAGATCATAATTTCAAAAAAGTGATCTAGAAAAAAACACCTGTCTATGTGACTGTGGTCAGCATAATCGCAGATTTTTGCATTAATTGTAAATGGGTTTATTATTTCTTGATTGAGTACTTTTAAGAATAAGGGAAGAAAAAACCACATTCCCCCTTATATAAGCTGATTTGTAGAGCACTTCGCTAGGGTGCATAAATTCCTTCATTTTTGAAAAAAGTTTATGCATTCGCAAGCAAACAATGGTGAAAAATGGTTTTAGAGAGTTTTTACAATGGGAAATTCTGAATACATGTTAAAAGTTTCATATAGCTCTGTTATTCTGCTTTTGCGTGGTATAGTAGCAAACATAAAGGTAAATTATTTATCAATATGACTAGTTGAATGCTTCTTTGGCTAAGATAGTTTTTTCTTACTTCCTACTTAAGAGAAAATAATACTTATTTACAATGGTCAGGTTATTATATAACATAATTTGTGTAGGTAGCAGATGCAAACAATTTTCACTTCATTCCTTGTTTCATTCATTACCACTTTCTCCTATTTTATGTGGCAATTTTCTCAAAAAAATATCTGCTTATATAGTTAATGCTTTTATAGTTAAAATGTTGCCTATCGATTTGAAAAGGGAGTGACCAGCAAACACCTATAATTATTAGATAAGTATATTTCCACTTCGCGTGACTAAACGATCTTAGGGAAAAAGGTCATGTTAGATCGTTGAGGTCACGCTCGAGTAAAAATATTTCGTTTGATTTCAAAACAACAATTTTGAAGTGGTATTTATGTACTGAACCACAAGATCTTGCATTACTTCATTCATTGAAGAAATATTAAATTTTTCAATAAAACTTCTATCTTCAACAAAAGCTAGCCATCAGTTACTTTTGAAAACACTTACAGTAATACATATTTAAGCTCATTTTCTTCTTAGATGATTTTTTTTATTATTTAAAATTTGTTTTAGAATAATTATGTTCCCTCGATATTATGAGAATTAAAATTATTTTCTTTAACTATATTGTGTCCATTTGGAATTTTCTTTTGCAATTTATCTAGTTTATATCTTTAATTTGGAATTCTATTTAATTAATTACAAACAAAAAGTATTCTTATAAATAACCATACAAATTGTTACAAAAAGAAAGAAAACGAAAGAAAGAAGTTTTTAAAGTTGAATTATTTTTTTCATTTGACTAAAGGTCCTTTTTATTTTAAAATCAGGTTACGTCCCTATCTTTAACGTTCATTTACCTTCAGAAAGGATTTGATATTCTATTAGAATATATCGTATTCCAATAAAAGTCCTGGGAAATAACTATTATTTTGTTTTGTTTCATATTTATCGAATTTATCGACCCTTTTCGTCGTATCACATCTATTCTAGAAAAATACTCTATTTCATCCTAGTGCAAACCATGTGAATAAGAAACTGAGAGACTCAAGGATATTAAAAAGCATGGGTTGAAATTATAAGAGAAGCTAAATGGAAGCATACCATTATAAAATTTATGACATTATATACAACTATACATAATAGAATGCAGTATAATGTAGCTCTGCAAATCAGTTGGCTTTGGAAGGTTAAATATTCTTTAACCTGTTCAGGACCGGCGAAAGGAGAAAGAAGCGCTTCCCCAGGCCCGCGCGCTCAAAGAGACTACGCACGCACGGGACCGGGCATTTTTCCCCGTTAAGCATTTTGCCCCGTTAAATTCAAATAAAACGTTCCAATCTGAAATCACGTCTGTGTGATGATGGGCCGGCTGGCACGGAAACACTGATCACAAATACGATATCGCGGGCCGTGAGGGAAGAATCGTCTGATCACATATACGCGATCACGGTCCTGAACAGGTTAAAATGATTCTGTTAAACTAAATATTTGCATTAGGAGAAGAAAATAAAGTACCTACTCTGAAGTACCTTGATAAAGTTTACTAAGAGCATATAAAAAATATTGACTTGTTATTCTGTTTTCTATCACATTTAATGACTTTTTGGTTTGTATCACTATTAATCACATAGAATTACTCTATTCGGTAAATATATTAGGATATTGAAGAGCATAATTCTACAGAATAAAGATGAGATAAAAAGAAAACACTGTTGACAATTAAGTACTGTCCGAATGTAGTGTTTATTTCTCTGGTGGCCAAATTTCTGAATTTTTTTTTAATAAATTTTTAACAATTACTAGGTATTTTCAAGAATATTTATTTTGGGAGAAGTATTTTGAAAAACTAATACCATACGTTGTGAGCGAATGAAAATGTTTCCAAAATATAAAGCCATTTCATAAATTGTTTGTCTGAAGTTATCTAAAAAAATAAAATTCAAACACTATTAAATACGAAAGAAAATTACGTTTGGCAATGTATTATTCTCATAATTTAGAGTACTTCTGATAAATTATTATTAATTTTTCGTTTGGATCAACCTGATTCAACCTATATGTCCAATTTGTGAAGTGAACCCTTGTTGACTACCACTTTGTGAAAGCGAGTTAGAGTGAACCACTCCAAGTAAACTCTGAATAACATGGTAAAAAATTTAAATAAATAAATAAATAAATAAATAAATAAATAAATAAATAAATAAATAAATAAATAAATAAATAAATAAATAAATAAATAAATAAATAAATAAATAAATAAATAAATAAATAAATAAATAAATAAATAAATAAATAAATAAATAAATAAATAAATAAAGATAAAAGTTTTTATTTCTTTTTAAATTAAGTGGACAAATGGAACCCAAGGTTGAAATAAAGTTGAATAAATTCAATAAACTGTTTTCTAGTTTTTAATGAAACATATTTTTTTAAAATTCATGTTAATAAAAACGAATTCAATTAATTTTAGACATTGTACATCCCAACGAAAACATCCGTGTAAAAAAAGAGCCAAGTATTGAGATCTAAAATAGAGCAAAATTTTTAACATTGTTGTAAATTACGGGCATTGCAAATCAGAGAGATTTTTTTTCTCAAAGTTAAAATTCCCAGTCATAGGCCTAAATATTCAGTTTTAAAAATGTTTGTGACACTTAGCCATTAGGTATTCTGGATCTCTTGTTTGCTGTGTTGGTTCTGCGACGCGTAATGGCCTAATCGAAAAAACCTTTTTGTAGCTGTATATTTAGGCCTATGAAGGGGAATTTCGACTTTGAGAAAAATAATCTTACTAATTTTCAATGCCCGTAATTTACAAAAACGTTAAACTATTGCATGAGGTACTTATAAAAAAAATATTAACTATTAAGGAAATAATTTATGCTTTCAACACTAACATTGAAAAAGGGCGTAAAATTAACATCATTTTAATGTATATTCTGCAACTTAGTTTTTTTACTTGGAAGTAATTCAACGTTATATACATAACTGTTTATTTAGATTTAAGTAGTGCTTATAAATGTGCATACTTTCATGAAATTAAATTAATAGAGAACACTAAAATGTTTTTTTTTTTTTTTTTTTAAATGCTTGTCTCTTTATGAAACAAGAATAGAAATTTAACTTAAAAGAAAATTCTTCCAAAGTTAAAAGTTGACCAAGTGTAACAGTATTTGATAATAAAAGTATTTATTACTTTATGAAAAGAAATATATATATATATACTAGCTGTACCCTGCCACGCTTCGCTGTGGCACATTGTGATTGAATGGTTGTGAAATGAGAAACAAAACAAAGAATACATTTCATATAAGTTTAATTTTGCAATACTTGTGGATATACAATATTTTTTGTTTTTCCACTGTCTGCGTAGATATAAAGACTATCTGGTTTGCCGACTCGGGAACACGCAACATACAGTTGTCCATGTGAAAAGAAATTCGCATCTAAATCTAAACCACACAATTCTAAAGATTGACCTTGAGCTTTATTGATTGTGATTGCAAATGCCAATCGAATTGGGAATTGCAATCTTTTAAATTGAAATGGTGTATCGGTCGGGATCATGGGTATTCGAGGAATGAGGACATCTTCACCTTTGAAAGGCCCTGTTAAAATCGTTGCTTCCACTACGTTATTCATCAATTTCTTAACTGCAAGTCGCTTGCCGTTGCAGAGTTTTGGCTGATTAATATTCCGCAAGAGGATAATTGGCACACCTATTTCAATTTAAGTATGTGTGGTGGTATCCCTGGCAGATCAAATGAGTTAAAAAATTCCGTTGGATAATTAACTACTTCATCTGCTTCCACAACGATGTCTATCGACTTATAAGTAATTTCATCACTTTGAATACTGGTTTGAATAACATTATTAAGTTGATAGACATCTTTATTCTTTGCGGCAAGGATAGCTCTTTCCCTGAGCCAATCGTGATTTCTATGATTTATTTGAATGTCAGGAAATACTTTTTCGATCAGTTCTTCTTTCGAAGTTACTAAATTACAAAAGTGATCGGGAAATGATATTCGTCTAGACGCCTCATCGACTGGTCCGTTTTCAATTTCCAGTAACTGTCGTGAGAATACCTCAGCTGATGGATCATTCTGCAACTGGACACGCATATTCGTAGTCAACTGCAATGTACGTACGTGCCGCCATAGTGTTGAATATTTCAGGAAAGCATTTATTTCGTCTGCTGGTGTCGATCGAGAAATTACAGGCAATGTTTGCCTAAAATCTCCTGCGAGCAATATCAATGCATTCCCGAATGGTTGAACGTTTCCACGCAAATCTCGTAACGATCGATCAAGAGCTTCAAGCGATTTTTTATGTGCCATTGTGCATTCATCCCAAACAATTAGTTTACATTTTTGTAATACTTTTCCCATACCGGATGCTTTGGAAATATTGCACGTAGGAGTCTCGATGATTTGCATGTTTAATGGCAACTTTAGAGCTGAATGCGCAGTTCTTCCACCTGGTAACAATGTCGCAGCTATTCCAGACGAAGCAAGAGCTAAGGCTATGTCATTTTTTGATCGAACCGTTGCTAGAATCAATCTAATGAGGAACGTTTTGCCAGTTCCTCCTGGCGCATCCAAGAAGAAGCTCCCCAACTCCGTCATTTATCATTTGCATTATGCGATCATAAATGCCTTTCTGTTCACGCGTTAATTTGTGAATGTTCGATTGGACATATGCCTGAAGATCATCAATGTTGTAACTCTGTTCACGGCGTAAATCTACATCAAATGCAGCAGTCGCAGTTCGGATTGGTGCTGGCATTCCTAATTGACTAAGAACTTTATTTGCAATAGCTAAGCACTTGTCTTCAATATTTATCAATTCTTCGTTGTAAATGTCTTTTGTAAATTCTAAGGTCATAATGACATTTTCAAGGCTTACTCTATGCAAAATATCCTCAGCCATATGCGATCGATATCTTTCCCATAACTCTGTGGGAGATGAAGGAAAGCAAGTGGTCAATATAATTGCGAATAATGCGCGAATTTGGTTTGGATGTGCAGTGTTGCACGCCTCATTAATGCATATATTCCACTGTTGGTCATTTTCTAATAAATTCAGAGCTTGACACGCAGCGCGGAAAGTGGCATGTGTGACGCCGTCAACTATTTTTAATTGCTGAAAAGATCTAGGACCAGGCACATTTACCAATAGCATGCGAAGGAAAAAACATTCATCTTGATTGGGATGCACTGTATAAAGTCTACCAATTGTATTTTCTTTGAAAATGCCAGGTTGACCGTCGACTGGCTCCCCTCGTCTGCGTCGTAAGACTAATTTTTTAGTTACATTCCACGTGTAATAAGAGGGAACTTCTGAATACATCAGTGTTCTGGCGAAAGCGTCGTCCTGGCATAAGGTGAAAAAAGCAGTCAGAGTTGTACCAAGTGGATTAAAGGCTCTTTCTTGCACATTTGCATCTGTGAAATAAACACGATGTCCATTTTCTAAATGTACTGCCAAGTGAACCACAGCTGGATTGCGTTCATCCATGGGAAATGAAAAAATTCGCCATGCAGCCTCATTGCTGCTTATGTATCTTCCAGCTTGGTATTGAACAATTTCATCGATATCTCGTCTGCATTTTTGTCACGATTATCTGATTGCACACTAAAAACTGCCATATCACTGCCTCTATAAAAAAAATATCAATCGCGCAAGCTTCAAATTGAAAATTATACATTTAAATTTCCAGAACTACATCAAAAGGGAGCGGGGAGGCGAAAAGAGTGATTTAGTAAGTCATAATGTTACGAATTTTGTATATTTGTAAATATTTCGTAGTGTTAATTTTGTAAATAGTAAAATGTATGTACATTTCGCATAAGGCAGTGCAATAGTTCGTCGTTAATTTGTTTCCCTGCAATGATTCCCTTGATAACGGGTTTTACAGAGGTAACTCTGGGAAGCGAGTTTCAAGGGGCAGGGCATATAACATTATGGTAATGGGAATCTCGCCAAATTGGCGAGATAGAGCCAAGTTGGTGACGGTTTTGGCGACTAATTTTTGTCACCAAATTTGGCGAGAAACCTCCAAATGTCGCCAAGCTTGGCGACCATTTGGCGACATTTTCGGTACATGGTTAAAAAACTTTTTTCGCGGTCGCGGATATGCAACTGATGAAAAAAATAGATAAAAACAATTCTTGATGTGGATTATATATCATGCTAAAATTTCAGCTCGATCGGTGTAGAACTTTTTGAGTTTTTGAAGCGTACACAAACCAACATAACATTTTTATATATGAATATAATATATATATAAAAAAATCACTTTTTTTCTCAATCTCATTACATTTAAAGGTTAATATTATTTTTCATTAGTAGTTTTTAGGCGGATTGAGTGTTTTTAAAAGTGGCGGGGATGGATTTCATTGGTTTCAAAAGGGAGGGAACGCAAGGGTATTTCTTGAAAATTTAAGAGAAGAAGGGGGGGGGGGGAGGGACGCGTCATCCCACGTCTACCCACATTTCTAGCACTGACCGGTCGTCAGTCCATGAAGAATTAACGCATTCGTTGTGAATGATGATAATATAAAATTATTTTAAATATATAGTTTATTCAGATATGCAAAAAATGTCGGCTAAGGGGAAAAAATTAACAATTGGCGATCGTTTCGTAGCCGATAAAACTTCGCCAATGGTCGATGTGCAATGCGTAAACATACTTTTTTTATTTATTATTATTTCTTGATTTTAGGGGCTTCGCGGTGTGTGGTGAGTTTCTTCTCTATTTATATATGCTAATAGCTATTAGTATTCTCTGTTTTATAATTCTAGCCCCAATAGACATAATAGGGAGATAGGGGGGAATGGAAATAGGAGGGGGGGGGGGAGGAATGGGTTTGTATTATTGTGTTAATGGGGGCATTATTTTCATCGATTGGGAGAAGTGGGAATTAATAATGAAGTAATTTTGTAGCAATGAACTTTTCAGCGAGCGAAGAGAGCTTTGTTCTCTAATCTTACCTTTACACAATAATCTCGGACCTATACACAATAATGGGTCCCCGCAATGAGGATCCACTCAGTTTATAACATATTTTTCTTGCAAAAGTCTTCTTTTATGATAGTTGATCTATTGAATTGAACACATTTCTTAACAATCTTAAGTTTACTTTCTTAATACATCTTTACTTGAACTATCGGATAAATAAAATTATTTTTGTTTATTAGAAATAAAAAAAAATCTTTTATTTTACCATGCTACTCAGACTCAGGTTTCGCTTGCAACGGCTACCTACATACGCCAATTCAACAAAATGGCAGTCAACAAAGTTGTACACGAATTGGTCGCAGTGATTAAATCTTGTTGATTAAAACCAAAAATAAAGAATAATTTTTATGTTACTATTAATTCCAAATCAGGAGAAAAATATATCTCGAGAGTATTTCTTCTATATTTTCCAGTTATTGAATTTATTGTATTGTGGCACTTCGTGATCTTCGAACCATTACAAGACGTCCGAGTCATTTTAGAAAATATATTTGTCAAAAAAAAAGTTATATATTTTATGCCAAAATAATATTTACAATTAAATGATTAACGTTAATGTTTTCAAATAAATGATTAATGTTACGTATTAAAAGAAGACAATTTAAATGTGTATTTTCAAGTGCAAATTTTTACCACAGTTTTGACTTCATAAAATAAAAGAGTAGTTTTTACTTCTCATTTATCTGATGTCAAGAGTATAGTAATCATCCAAAAAAATTAACTTTATACATATTAGGGTCTAATATATCATGCTAATTCCAAACAAAATAAAATATAAATAATTTTCATCTATCCTTCCATATGTCCTTCCTTCATTCTATAAATTATATTGATTATTTACTTAATTAAATAAGAATTCCGTTATTTATTTAAGTAAGTAAATACTAAATCAGAACTGAACCAGAAAATGTTTTGGCTATTGGAAGTAAGTTTGGTCGAAACATAACATTAGAGATGTATAAGGTTTTGGAAGATCAGAAATAGAGATTTTCGTTATTATTAACATTGTAACAATGGAGAATGGTTGTTTTGATAACAGTTGGTGACAACAATTTCCAATAACGGATAAAAAAAGTTATATATATTTAGTTTGTGCATTAACGTAGTGATAAGCTTATATAAAGTCTATGTTTATCTAAGAGATAATTCAAAGTCAACATTTTAAATTGACAACTATTTTTGTCACTTTGTTGCCAAATTTACCAATTTGAAGGTATTTTTGTTAATTAATGTTCTTAAAATAATGGCAAATTTTTAAAATTTGCAAGGTTTTGGTTTTTATCGTATACATATCTATTTAGTTATTGGTATCTCCTTGGGTGTGCAAGGTTTTCCTAAAATCATTTTTTGTGAGAAAGTTGTTAGTAATACATTTGTTGGGGGGCGGGGAGGGTGTACTATCATTAATCAAGTGAAACCGAATAGAATGGCAATGATAAAAGGTAAAATCTTATAAATGGTTTCATTACTTTGCAAAGTGGAGCACTTGATCCTAAAGTCTTTAAGAAATACGTTCATAAAGTAGTGCATTAAAAAGTTTTCTTTATGAAACTTTCGTTAAGAAAAAGTAAGGGTTTATAAATATAGTTTACTAAGCAAAGCTTCTTTTTTTTTCTAAAGTCCATGGCAAAGAAATTTTTTAGACCATAATAGAGACTAAATTAAATTTTCTAACACAATGAAAATTATTACGTACACTCTCACATATGTACAATTTGCATAAATGAATCCGAATGTCGTCTGAGAAAAACTGATGTTCATGCAAAAAATGTTCTAACTTTATTTTTATCAACAGTTTAAAATTGTTTTTCAAGAACTAAAATATACATTATTATTCTTAAAACGTCCCTATAAAGTTCATTTTTTTTTATTTTGAAATTTTTAAGTTTTAATCGAGATAACAGAAATTTTTTTAAATTTAGATTTCGCCTTTTTGTGCAGCATCCCACTAAGCATATGGAAATATATTGTTTCAAGAGTTTCATTCAGAAAACATAATTAGTATTTAGATAAATATTTTTCTTTAATTTTACAAAAATGTTTTTGTTATGTTTTTATAATTTTATATTAAGAACATATATAGTTTGTAAAATAATAAAAGTATTCTTCATGCTTTTATGATCTTTAATTCCAACATTTCTTAGGAATTTTTAAAAATTGTAAATGAATAGCAAAATGTAAAAAAGGTATCATGTCTTATTAGAAACTTAGAGACTTGATTTCTTTTAACATTTAGAGATTCAAATGTGACTATTAATTTTATTCGAAATGAAACCTTGAGAGTCTAGATGGACAAATTATCTTTTCTCGTATTTAATTACAAAAGTTTATTTCCTTAAGCTTTAATTTTTCATGCATTGATACCACTTCTAATTTATTTAAGTTGGAAATAGTTTCATTGGATGAAAAATTAATACTTAATGGAATAAACTTTTATCATTAAATACGGTTGAAATTAGTTTCGATAATTATAAAGGATAATAAACCATAGTAGAAACAATCAATAAAATTTCAATAATGTTTTTCTACCTCGAACACTGAAAAATAAAATTAACGATCTTGCTACCTACCAGTTAAGTTAATTACTCATGTTAAATGTGTGACTACCCTCACAACCTTCGAGCTCCTTTCCACACCCCCACTTTTCCACTAGTTTTTCTTTTTAACTCGGAAAGTATCTATTGGTACAGTTTTTTTTGCATAGCCCTGTCAATCCTATATTATCAGCTATAATAGCTTTTGACTATATCTGTTTTTAACCATGTATTTTTCTTACGTTATTTTGTAGTTCAGTATAAAAAGGGGATGTTTTAACGAAGTGTTTTAATGGGACTATTAGTTTATTTTTGACTAAACTTTTAAAATTTCAGAACAACTTGTTATTCTATACCATATAATTTTATTCCTCACACCTCATGCAAAAACTCATTATATGTGAGTTAAATTGGATGAAAATGTGTTTATAAAATGTTATCTATAGCGTACTAATGCAACAATGATTAAGGAATGGGTACAAGACACAATTAAGAGTTTTCATATGGAACTCACACTGCAAAAAAAAAAAAAAAAAAAAAAAAAAAAACCCACAGGGTTGTAAGGTGTACTGATTCCAAGTGAGAAAAACCAATTGCAGCCAAACCCCGTTAATACGAAGTCGATGGGGCCGCCAAAATCGTTCGCGTTAATCAAATTTCATGTTAAACGAATAATTTGACATTAAGTTGTAAGTGCGGTGAACTGCTTTTACGTTTGCGTTAAACGGGATTTAATGTTAAGCGATTTCGCGTTAACGGTGTTTGATTGTATATGTTTCTATATACGCATTTAAAAAAATTGTTTTAGTAATTCTAATTAATATTTAGAAAATGGTTTAGTCTAAAATATGCGTGATATTTATGGTTGGTGTTTTAATGAAATATAATTTAGAATGCAAATAAAAATATATTAATACTAAATCATTTATGCTCTGCAAACCGATGTTTTGTTTGAACTTTATCTCAGCAATTTTTTACCATTTATTAAAATGACTTACCATTCAATGTAAATGTAAGAAACTGGGTATTTTAGTATTTTTATGAAGATTCTGAATTCAAATATGAAGCTATAATGTTGTAATTTAACTTTTTAAAGTTTTTTTAGTTTTACAATATAGATGTCCCAACGACGACATGTTTATAAAATAATTGTCTATCAATTAAAATCCCATGTTTTTTTTTTCTTTCATGCATCAGTTAACAATTATTATTTTAACTACTGTTCATTCAACACTTTTCATACAAGCGTACAACAAATACTGTGCAGTAATAGCTTCCGACGGTTAGTATCAGGAATAAAGATGATATAAAATAAGATAACGTATTCCTACATTCTTTCTACATCACTCAAATACACATGTTAACATTTCCCTTTAATTCATTGTAAAAACATATTTTTACATATATAGGGTAGTCAGAGTCGGATGAGATTATTAAGGATTTTCTTTGCAATATTTTAAATCTATATTATTATTAATAGATTTTGTTCTCGAATTTATAGTAAAATTATCGTAAAATCTTTTAAGAATAATGAGTCATTGTTTATAGTTTGGTACTTAATTAAAAAAATAAATAAATCTCTATTTAGTCAAATATTTCAACTATGTTGTGAAGTGCTATTTTCGTTTCATGCGATCCAAGATGATTACAGTCACTATAACTGTTTTTAAATCGAAAAAGCGATATTTCCCTATTACTTTTTGGATAGTGAGGAAATTGAACTTGGACACACTCACCATTGAAAAAGTTTGTGGAATCTCATACTACTATACAATAATATACTTTACTTCATATATCTTATTAAAGCTGATAAATATTATAAAAAGTAATATAAGTGGTTCTAGAAAAATATGAATACAAAATTTAACTTATATAAGATGTTGATTTTGCTTAGAAGTTAGCTGATGGAAATTTTATCTTGG
Organism: Linyphia triangularis; assembly: GCA_963978545.1. Taxonomy (NCBI): domain Eukaryota; kingdom Metazoa; phylum Arthropoda; class Arachnida; order Araneae; family Linyphiidae; genus Linyphia; species Linyphia triangularis. Next base: position 64,425,220 of record OZ021723.1, on the reverse strand, counting down.
TAAAAAATAATTATGTTTTGGACGGGACTGACATTTCAGAAAAACTATATACCCTTGAAAAGTCTTATCTTGTTATCCTTCATATTTCTTTCTAAGAATACAGAATTCGCTATCGTACCTTCTTTAATCAAAAGTAAACTTTTTGTATGACATAATCCTGAGAGATCGCCTTCTTATGTAATTACTTCCACTAAAATTTTTAATAAACAACACGAGATTAATCTACAACTTAGCTTGTTTGAGTGGCACATTATTTTCAATCCAAAACTTTTAAATTAATCTTCAAGTTCATAAATATAATTTTTCTTGAAAAAGAAAATTAGTTTTTGTTTTCACTTTGTGGGTTTTATTATCATGGAGGAGTAAGGTACAAATAATCCATTTTAAACTTTTTTTACTCTTTCGGACTAAAATTTTGCTTTAAGTAAAATAAAATGCTTTGATTCTTGAATTTCGAAGAGTCGTTTAACTTTGTTCTTTAGAAACATTACATTACTTATGTGAACTTCATTTGTATTAACTAATTTTTGTTTTTGAAATTTATAATTCTTTTTGTCCATTGTATTAAAAATAATTGAAATATTTTTTTTTGTATCTTTCAGTAGAAAAATAAAACGATAACCATTGCTTTTAACATTTATATTTTTATAAGGTGGAAAATTAAACATTATAAAAAATCATTCCAGTATAAATTGTTTAAATAGAATAATAAGGAGCTCATTTAATTTACTTTTTTTTATAAATACTATATTATAACGAAAATAAAAGAAATATTAAATTATTGTTTAATCTAATACTATAAAAGATTTGTTTAACTTAATTAAAACAAATAATAACCAACTTCAAAAAATCAGGCTGGAAATAACTAACACAATTAGCTTGCCTTAAAATGTGCACATCTGAACATAATCACACTTTTATTTGTACAATTTAAAATTAAATGTTTACAAAAATTGTATTACTACAACTTCTAATTCGTTTAGTTCACCTAGTTAATTAAAAACTTTAAGGTTTTTTAAATCTTTTCTTACACTTTTTGTCATCAGACATCCAGTAAAATTTCCTTATTTTTGAAAGTGTATTTTTTTGTCTTCATTCTATTATTTTTGTATGTATCTATTTAAATTGATATCTGGAAGTAAAATTTATTTTAAGAAAAGGAACAACAATTTAAGTGAACTAGAAACAACAATTTAAGTGATTTTCTTTCAGGAATATAGTTCTTTCTAGGAATAGTTTAAAAATATGTAATCACTCTCCAAAAAACAGAATCAAATGAAAACTTTAAAACCTTTTCATATTAGTAAACGCACACATTATTTAAATTAAAACGCATGTTTCTTCCGATTCTAGTATAAAGCCATTCGTATAAATTATGACCTTTTAAATTCATTTTTTTATTATTTTTATTTTCTAAAGTTATAAATTTAAAGGGTATTTTAATTTGAAGTTACAATTTATTATTTAGTAGTTGTCATATTTAAAAATATTTTTTTTATTGAAAAAAGTAAAGTCCAAATAAAAAAAAAATTAAAATAAAAAAATTATGTATTTAATTGTACCAGGTTAATCAACTTAAAATCAATCATAATATATAATTGAAGTTTGATCAATCATAATATATAACTCAAATTACATAGTATCCATTAAATATTATCTTTAAATATAAAAAGTTCTTTATTTTATCTTAGTTTTATACTAAATTATAACTTATTAAGTTGAATAAAAATATGGAAGTTGTTTTTTGATTAAAATGGATAAGAGCATCGATGTTTTGATTTAGTAAATTTTTTAATTAATATGAAAAAATGCTATTGTAGACAGGAAAATAAAAGATGGTTTATTTAATCCTGATTCATCGGGATTTCAGATATAATGATGGATTTTTTTGAAATTGAACTTGGGAAAACTCAAGGGACCCTAAAGCGACAATATACAAATATATAACAAAAACATAAACCTTTAAAAGACAATTAACCATAAATTTATTTAAGGTAATTATATATTTTCCTATACTTTTGAACTTTCGAAATTTTATACAAGGTTTTGATCATTTAGAAAGAATATTTATTTTGTTATATTTTCCTTTAAGTTTGATCTTTTTAGCTCTTTGGACATTGGGGAAAAGCAAAATAGCTTTTATCCAGTAAAAATGTTTGTTCTTATTAAATCTTCACAAGTAACCCTCTTATTAAAACTTTAAAAATATTGTCTTCATATAGCTATTAGTTGTTCTTATTAAAAGTTTCCCTTTTTTTATTATAACTTTACAAATTTGTTTTGTAATTTAATTTATGTGGTATGATTTAATCCCGTTATTTAAAGTTTCATAAGAGTTAATCTTTGCACCATGGGAAAATGTTAAACAAATTAAAGTTTTTGGTTGTTCCCATAAATTAATGTAAAACCAACATTAATTTATGGGAACAACGAAACATTTTTAATTTATAGGGGAGACTTGTGTACCTAGGGCCGCTTTTTTCAATGCGCCAAAAATGAGCCATTAAGCCATCTAAAAATGTGAAACTGATATGCATACATCGTAATAGTAGCTGATGTACCCAAGGCCATTCTCTTTAAGTGAGATTTCAGTCCTTAACGAATAGAAAACAAATATACACAGATGAATTTTATAAAAGAAACAATATAAAGTAAATTATCAGTCATTGGTTTATCGTCTAATAACTATAAGAAATTGCAATTTGTCAAATTATTAGGGATTTAGAAGTATTTTCATAACTTGAAAAACTGATTCCAAAAATAGAAGCTGCATGCATTATCGCTTTGAAGCACCAACAGATTTTTGGTTTGGCAGTTCGAGCACAATAAGCAACTATGTGGCCATGGGCGCCCCCAGGAGGGTGCAAGGAGGTGCACTTGCACCCCCCTGGCTCTTGAAATTTTTAAAAAAAATGGCGGAAAAGATGTAAATTACAAGATAAAAAAAAAGCACATATGCCATTTATACTTTTATGTTACAATGAGCATTTTTTTTTCGATTAATTTAGTCTTTGTTTCTTTCCTATGTCGATTTTTATAGCTACTTGCGTGAAGATTTTCTGGCGCTTGTTTTCTATGATTATTAAAGGCTGATGAGTTAAAATATTAATTCCTTTTATTGTACAATCATGTCCTGTTTAGTTCTCAAAATTCTAGGAAAATGTTTTGTTTTTTAAGCCTTCGATAGACTATCTTGAAATCTATTTTTAGAATTCAATTGAACATATTCCAATACTGCCTTCGTGTTTAATTTAAATTTTTTTTCTCGTTATATACGAAACTTGAAAGAAATAAAAAAAATATTACTCTTCTGTATTTTTGCATCTTTGAGTTCCTCTATTCTAAACACTGTCTCTTGAATGCCGTGAGATCTAGTTGGATGATAAAAAAATCGTTAAAAATATATATTTTAATATTTTTACTATTTTGTATTTTTTTTCTCTTTATCAGGGTTGCGCTTTCAAAAATATATTCCATGAATTTTAACTATTATCAAAGAGTATAATTTATAATGCATAATTATTAATTAGCATTTCTAAAAAAAATTATGATTTTGATAAAATCTTGCACCCCCTTGCAAATATTCCTGGGGGCGTCCATGTATGTGGCCCTAGGTACATGACTTGGTAATTTCATATAAAATGTCTTCTACTAATAATGCACATGGAGAAAGGACTTATTTAAACACCTCATTTAGTTCTTAATGTTACATACAAAATTATTTCCTAGAATTCAAAGAAAAGTATTTGACTTAACTTTGTAAAATAATAAAAGACATGAGCTGCAAAATGTTACTGCAGACCATATAAAAAGTTTTTCACTAAGTAAAAGTAAACTTGCCACAGCGTTCTCCTCTAAAATTTCAAAATGGTTGCCAAAAGAGCTATTGGGTGTTGCCACTTACCCAAGCGAGTGAAAAAATTCAGAACTAAACATTATTCAATAAAAGTGGGTGGCCCAGTGGCAGCTCTTGCACACTACAGCCAGTACAGCCGGGCTGCATCTAAATTTATTAGTTCAAAACTAAAATTATTTATTTTACAATTTTCTAAAATGAAGACCCATTTCTACGGTAAGTAAAAAAAAAATTAAAAAAAATCCGATAAACAGCAATCTTCTTGCCTGAATAATTCAGGAGAAAAACACCGCTTCCAATCAAAGTGATCTTCCTTTGAACACAACAGCCGTGTTTCCTGAAACGTGTTTCGGGCAGCCATGTTGCCATAGTAACCAATGGAAAGCAATAGAAGTCTTCCCTCTACACATTGTAATAGCGGTGCAGCCGATCAAGTATTATTTCTAATTTCGGCTGCCCTTGAGAATTCGATGAGCTGATTGGCTTAGCATATGAGAATCTGCGTGGGTGGGGTGAGTGTGTTACCAAAACAACGCCATTTTATGACGACGTCATTGACTGATTCGCAAGTTTAAAAGAAAGGAGGATTGATTTTGTTTGTAAAAAATAAATGTTTTCTTTCTCATCTTATTCATTTTATAAAACTTGAAAGGAAACTGTGATTTGAGTTTGAGTATTAAAGATTGTTAAGATTAAAGACTTAACGTTCATGAATGATTGTGAAAAGTGCGTGGTGTGTGTGTGTGAGGGGGGGGGGGGACGACGACGACGCATGTTTCCAGCTGCACTAGCTTTTTCAATCCCGGGCCGCCGCTGGGGTGGCCCTAGGTACACAAGTCTCCCCCACTAAAGAAATAACAAGTAACAATAGATAGAAAGGTCAGGAATTAATATTGCTTCAATTTTCAAAGTTTAACACAATTTTCAGAGTTGGTCACAATCTAGCAAGCATTGTCTATCTATAAAGCCGCTCATTTACTAAGCCAGGATAGTCGAGAGGTAAGACTTTGATTTGAGTTTGAGTATTAAAGATTGTCTAAGAATCTTGAATTTCTTGGTGAGGAAAGGCGGGCAGAGGAAGTGTGAATTCGATTATCTGTTCCGGAAATAATAGTAAATTCAATGTGTATTTCAAAATAAATAAAAGAAGCACAAGTTTCTTCAGTAAAATTTTTATTTTAAGCCAAAATAAATTTCATATATCTCAATAAAATACGGGAGTGGCAATACACGGTCTTGCCGTAAGTTAGATACCTTGAATGATTATAAAATATCTTAACGATTCATCCCTACCCGCTTTCGAAATAGCTCCCTAGAAATTCCCCGGGTTGACCTCTTGGGGAGGACTACGGGAGCCTCAAAAGCATGAAATGTTCGCTCCTGAGGAGGAAGAACTTGAGAATGAGGGAGGTCAGTGGGATGTCCGCGTGCTGTATGAGTATCAATTTCATTTTGTTTATGAGTATGTTTGAGTATGCCGGAAATTGCGAAATTAGACTAAAGTATGCGTTTTTGTTTTTTTTGTTTAAATATATTCCCGAATTCATTACCTTTAAAATGATAGCATTTTCTTTCTGAGATTCAAATTACTTTTTAAATTGCAGTGGATTTTGTGAACTTGTTTTGTATCACATTAATAAGTTTTGTAAACTTGAAACGCGTTTTTTAAAGAATGACATCTTGGTGTTGTATAACTTTACGCAAACTGTAATTTCTTCATTATAAATGGTCCGATTTACAAAATTCTAATTTTGTTTTGTAAAGAATAGTTGTGAATGTGTTTCCATCTAGAATCTAAAATATATTGTTATAAATACATTCCTTATATATATTTTAATCTTAATTTTTTGTTAAAAACTATGTATTTTTTCCAACTTTTTATTTCAACTCTTATAATTAAATAAATACTGAAGCCAAATTCACAATTCTTAATTTGAAGTCAAATTTATCTTCTTAATGGAAACATGCATCAATATAATATATTTTATTTGCAATACAAATCATACTTCTAAGTTAATTACAAGTTAATTTATGTCTGTTACAATGACGTGTTAATTAGCTATTTTAATTGCAATTACCTAGTTAAAAAATTAACGGAAAAAAGAGTTAATATATAAAAATGCATAATTTTTAATTCTGATATATTGCCAAAAAGTTTGAAACTCTAACATAAAAATTAAAGAAAATCATCACAATTGTATATGTATACCTATCCAGGTTTAAAGTTAAACTGTACTTTATATTAACAATTGTAAACTAATTGTACAAATTGCGGTCTAATAGAAAAATACAAGTATGTCGCAGGGGGATGATAAAAACGAAGATTTGATCAAATTCCTTGAGTAGATGATCAATTTCAAGAAGGTGTTAAAATTACAACTTTGTAGGGTGATTTCCTTAAAGAAAGTAAATGATTTGATCAAATCCCTTAACTGTTTTAGCGAAAAGGTGAAATAATATTGTTTAGTATAAAAGTATTTATTTAGTAAAGTATGCATTATTAAATGCAGAGTAGGAAATACAACAATAGTCCATTTAAACATAAATTATTTATTCGAAACTAATTAATAAAAGAAATAAGAGCTGATATTTTTAAAATAAAAAAGGATATTTTTGGGGAGTTTTTAATCGTTTTTAGTGAATGTAATAAATAAATAATAATATTCATTCTCATTTTATTAAAACACCTTGTTCATTTGTGGCATCTCGAGTTACAAAGTTCGTTACTTTTTTTTACAGGCACATCTTCTTGTTTTACAGTGTATTCTGAAATTCCCAATTTGGTATAAATTATTTTTTCCCTCTACGATCCCCACAATGTTATTTCATTCCGCGGACGCCGGAGGGCAGCTGTGAGGTAAGGCGAGTGGTGAACAAGCGAAACATAGAGCTGTGCGAGTTCTACTTGTTTATTTCATCTTTTCACAAAAACAGTTAAGGGATTTGATCAAATCACTTACTTTCATTAGGGAAATCACCCTACAGAGTTGAAATTTTAACATTTTTGCTTCTAGTTTGATTAGATATATGAAACCCCACCACAGAATATCTTAGACACAATGTACTTGAGTAGGGTACGTTCAGATATTTTTTTTTTACCTAAATGAGTAAATTAAAAGAGTAAAACTAAATAATTAAAAATTCGTATATTCGTCATCACTAGTTTCACTAAACAAAAAAGTCTGTATACTACTAGATTGCAAAAAGTGGGATTATAATTAGATATAAAACAAGAAAAATAATTATATATTAAATCAGGAGGTACAATGATAAAGGCATCACAATGTTTTTTTTTTATCATTAATTGTTTTCTGTTACATTATTTTTGTTTGGAAAAAGAATGTATTTGAAAGAGATGGAATTTAACCACTAGTTTTAGAAAAATGTTTTTTAAAATGTCAGGAAATAAATTTAATTATTAATTAGAATTAAAATCGGTCCATTTGGCAAAGTTAATTTAATTACATGCACACTGGATAAAAACAAAATTAAATAGTTTTTCTTTTTATTTCAAGTTTAAAAACTCTTAAATGATTGAAGTCCTTCGTAAAGTGTTGCTCATTTGGAAGTGTTTGAATATATTTTTTCATAGATTTTTGAGAGACGTCAATTAAACGATTATATTTTTACTAGATTAGCTATTTTTAAAAGCCCGAAAATATTTATTATTATATTTGCGATATTTAAAAAAATTAAATATCTTATTAAGTAATGAGCAGTTTTAACCCTTGGTGACAGATGTGATAACATACTTCAACTACTTCTATTTAACTATTTAGGATTAAAAAAAAAAACCAAAAAAAAAACAACAAAAAAAACACGACCACTAATGTTTAGTCATTAATCATGCGACTTTATCCAACATCATTTGTGAGGGATTTGCCAAGCTGGTATAAAAAAAGAAAATGGTTTTGAAGGAACAAGGATGAAGAAACTTGTACCTATGTACCTATGTTTCCAGAGCTTAGTTGTTTTCATTATTTTAATACAGAAAAAAAAAGTTACGTGTTTACAATATTTAAGTGTAACAGCTGGTTTTAAAAGTGCAAAAATAAGTTTGATAGGGGTAAATGGGAATACATTTTTAATGTTCCTGATATTCACATTTTAAATCAAAAATATAAATTAAACTTAAAATATATCTTATGAAACATTTTTTAAAAATCTTTTGCAAACCATAATTGTTTTATATGTATTATAATTTGATAGATAGAAAATATCTCATAGACGTCTTTTTGGATAAAATCTGAGCAAAATGAAAGAATTAATAAAAATAAAAACTGTGTTCAACTTTATTACATATATAAATTGAGACTTAGAGGGATTGAAACATTATTAGATGAATACTTTTTATTTGTATAATATATGTATAAATAGAAGTATATAAATACTGAAGAGTTTTACATTCCGAACTAAGAATTCAAAGTTAGCTGAAAAATTTATTTAAAAATGTTAAATAGGAAGGATTTTTTTTGTAGCTAAGTAAATTAATTTATAATTTAAGTAACATTAGTATTTTATTATTTTTACAATACAGTTCAATTCTCTTCTCTTATATTTTCTTGACTCAACTAAACTTAGCTGGATTTATTTTTTAAAATCATGTATAATTCTTAAAATTTGTTGACATCCAGTTATTTTATAGAGTTCATTATACCAATAAAATGAAAGTTTCTAGTTAGGAGGCCAACATTTGAGAGTAGTTATATTCTAGAATATAATGTTTTTAACGGAACAGAAAAAGGCTTCATTAAAGATCATGTCTGAAAATATTTTTGAAGAACATCAACTGAAGGAACTTAATTCAAATTTACACCAGCAATTTTCCATTTTTCTCCTCCAAAAATAGATGTATGCTTAAGCATACATAAAATGCAACATAAAATTACATATCTCTGAAAACTCATGTTTTTATGAGTGTAAAATATACTCAGAATGAGTGTGTAAAAAGTTTCAAACTAAAATATTGGCTTGATTTTAAGAAAATATATATCTGTTTAAAAATAAACATTTTAAGAGAAACGATGCCTAAAATATATTTAAACGATCCATACATGTAGGGGATTTAAGTTATTGTATCAAAAAATTATTGTGAATTATTTACCTGATATAAATTACAATATTTTTGTCTCTACAAATATGGCTTCTTACGTCACTATTAATCAGAATATTTCTGTCCTTATTATTAAGGCGGCGTAGATTGCAATATTTTCGAAACTGTAAAAAAAATTGTATTTTCTATGACCTTCATTTTTAAAAGTTTAACTTGAGAATAATTTTTAAAAGCTATACCAAAAAATAACTTTTAAAAAATACATTTAAAAATCATTTGTAATATCTTGATTTGAAAATCATTTAAAAAAGATTAATTTCCAACAACACAATAAATAAGACAATTTTCCATACGTGTGTGCATGATTTATGTATAAATTGTAATTTACTGAAGTTCGTTTCTTCACTTTTAATTACCAAAAATTTACTTTAAGCCTCTTCAAATTGAATAGAGTTTTTAAAACGCGATTTTTATCAATAGAATATTAAACATAGATGAAAAAATTCCTCAAAATTTTTAGTAATTAACTTTAGAATCTGCAATTAAAATTTAACATAGTAAATATATCGTTGGTTAGAAATAGATTTAAACTTTGAACGAGTAGAATTATGTAACTTTTTGAATACAAAATCGACGAACTCATTAGAGGATTTACTTGTTTATTTAAATTTTTTTTATTCAAGAACTATATTCTCCTAAATATAAATTGTAAGGTTCTTACAAATTGTTAAATTTAAGAATGAGTCAAAATATAGAATAAAGAAAGAGAAAATTTGTATTCACTACTACCAAACACCGAAGTCGAAAAGTAATTTATTTAAGAACAAAAAGACTTCTTAAATGTAAAATAAATAATATACTCTTAAACATTAAAAAATGAAGCGAGTATTTTCATACTATGTTGCAGACTTTTTATGATTTCCATTAATATTGAACTCCAAACAATATCGATCTACCTTTTAGGAAAATTGACATTGTTTTTACGGTGTTTTTTCTATTAATACATCAAATGAAATGTTGTTTACGGGGACATTAGTTACTTAGATTTAACGTTTATCTCGTAAGATCAATAATATCTTATTTTTATGTTTTCTTTTATCTCGAACTGTCTACATAAAAAAAAAAAAAGAGAAAAAAAAAATTATATGCGTTGTAGGATGGCTTTAAATCATAGTATATGTATACTAAGAAAACAGTCGAGTGACCTAATACTTAGATCGCAGTAAATACTTCTTTTACACTAATAAAACTAATGCTTCCAAATACGCTTTTTAGGAAGAATATGTTTTTTGTTTTTGTTTTATTAAGCTTCTTATTATCATTTTTGAAAGCATAAATAACAATTATTGCACAATTTAAAATTGCAGATTTTTCAAGGAAAGGCAATATTAACTATCAGGTGATAGGATCTACTTTATGAAAATACATCAACTCAACTTTCCTAAACTATAATAAGTTTATCATGCTTATAATCAAATATTGGATATATTCAGAGTAAAATATCTATTATCTTATACTTAAACATTTAAGACCATATTTATCAATGAAAAAGAAATACAACTCTAGGTACAATATGTTTTAAAATTTTTAACTTAAATTAACTGTTACAAAATCCAATGAGAGATTTTTAAAACCAAAAATTAAATCGATAGGCATTTGAAAAACAATACAGTGACTAAAAAACTCTTTTGTATTCCTAAGTTGATCTGTGATTAGTTTACAAACAGTGATCTTTGCAGTACTTTATACAGTAATTAATCAATAAAGCTATAATGTTTATGTTTTCAACATAACAAATTAATGATAATTCAGAGTGAACATAAATGAATATCCCAATTTTACAGGGTTATTTAAAGAAAACAAAACAAAATACAACCTGGTTGTTTATCAGAAATCAAAAATACAGTTAAAAGTTCAATATAGTGCAATGTCTCATGACAAAATCTTTTCCTCATTCTTTTCCCCCGAGAAACTGTTAATGAAATTATTTACTTGGACATGCTAGGGATTTGGTTGTTTCTTCAGTTAGAAGAAGAATCTGGTGATTTTATTATACAGCAGGATGTGGCACAATCTTCATTGGCTCTTACCTGTACATGGGTCTAAAAAAACAAATTACCATGTTGGTGGATTGGTCGCCGAACATTAAAGAACCTAGTTCATCTTCAATGGCCTCCTCACAGCTCTGACATTAGTCCATGCGATTTTTTTCTAGAGCTACATGAAACATCAGGTGTTAGTTACACCTCTACCAAATGACTTTGACAAACTTTAGCCAAGCATATCTGCAGCCTTTCTAAACTTCACACCAGACATGATGAAAAATTGTGAGATGAGTTATTGTATAGTAAGCACAAAAAAAAAAAAAAAAAAAAAAAAAAAAAAAATCCGAACGATGGTTTTAATTATCTTAGAATTTTGCGGTTTATACGACTTTCTATATGCCTGATGCAAATTTTTTTTCTTAGGGGGCTGTATACTAAATGAATTTAACTCTATCTTTAAAAATTTCAATACGAACCCCTATTTTTTATGTTTTTATTCCATTTAGAATACCTCGTTTACCCTAGATACCAAATTTCAGTTTATTATGCTGAGAAACACGTCACTTAGAGTGAAAATGTTTTAGACGATCTTGAGGGCAAATTTCTTTATAGCGGCGAAGAATCGAACGTTTTGCATGCTTCATACGTAACCTATTACGCGATTCCTTAAAATGAGCTTTTTTTAAAACATTTTTGGTAAAATATCGAGAACCAAAACACAAAATGGAATGAAAAAAATTCTGGAGGAGCTTTCGACCATGATAATTCCAACGGAAGAAAAAAAAATATGCTTCTATTTAAAAAAATTTGAAAACTTGTTTTATTAATTAATAATTAATTATTAAAAACTGTTTAATACAAAATTTGCATGTTATTTATGTTTGGCCTTAAACAAATTATCTTTTGAAATAAAAATTGCTGAAATATATTAAAACTATATAAGAGTATATAGCAAAAAAAAAAAAAGAAAAAAAAATATTTTTAACATTAATTTATCATTTTTTTGACATCATTTAAATTACTAACCATTCATTGAAAAATTATGAAGTTTCGTAGTTAGGCGTTTTTTTGGATTCTAAATCTAAATATGGTATAATATTATGGGATTGCCATTGAACTTTCTGAAGTGCGGTTTAGTGATGGATTATAACTTTCAACTGTTATTTTCGATTTCCGATGAACAAGAAGGTTTTACTTTTTTTTTCTTTTAATAACCTTGCAAAGTTGGGATATTCATTCATGTACACCCTGCATAGATAAAACATATCTAAACATAAAGTTTATATCAAAATTGTCACCGAGAATTAAAGTTAATTCAAATGAAAATCATCATTTAATAAGGTAAAGAGTCATGTAGTTAATTCGGAATGATTTCAATGCAGTATTCGTAATTATTATATCCCTATCAGTCAAGTTTCTTTGATTTTGAAGTAATTATCATTTACGTGAAGGAATATAGCCGACCAAACGGTGTAGTGGTTAGCGTGCTGGCTTCTAGACCGCGAGGTTGCGGGTTCGAGTCCCGTGTTAGGCATGGGTGTTTGTAAATGTATGTTGGCTTGTCTAATGACGAAAGTTTCGGCGCATTATAGCCCTCGTGTTGCTGACGGCGCCAGATAATCTGAATACAACCAACCAACGTGAAGGAATATAAATTGTGACTGGCTGAATACTTAAAAAAGAAAAAAAGAAAAAAGGTAACGCTATGAAATGTTTCAATTTTATTTGTTCTAACTTTATGGAAAGTAAGATATTAGAAAAGTTCATATTTGAAACGTTTTTTCTTCTTTTTGATTCTCTAAAAGTGGTTATTCAAAATTATGATAATTTAGTTTTATTAATTACAACTATGTGATCCTGTGTTGTCTAAATAAAATGTCTTAATTCTTTATAAAAATACGACTTTTCAATATTAGAAATTTTGGAAATTTCATCCCATTTCAATCCCTTTAGGGTGATTAGTCAAAATCGCAATTGAATAGTTTTTTTATTGCCCTTTTTATGCGTGTTGGCTCCATGATACATTTTAATATCTCACATAAGAAGCATATTACAAATATAAATTAATTTTTTTCTAAACTCAAGAAAAACTTGGTACATTTTAAAATTTAACATATCCCAAATTCCTAACCTTTTCAAATAATATAATAGACGTACTTTGACGGTGTAATTATGCTCTGCTGAATTACTCCATTACACCGATAAAAAATATCACCGATAAATACACTCATGTCCATAAATTAAGGATAATTCAGTTTTTCCCTAATAACTTCTCAGTGGAGTAGCATAGACACTTGAAATTTACTTCAAAGACACATCTTTATACAACAAAACGATAATTAAAACAACTCAGTCGCACAATGAAATGCAAAGTGTACAGCGGGGCATATGCAAAAGAATGGAGTACCATTAGTGTGCAGTTGTACAGATGCATTTACATTAAAAATCACTCAACACATGGAGTTGACTTTTAGTGTGAAATATGATCTTCCCTGTCATCAATATTTACGTGGCACAGTATTCTCATACTTAACATGAGTTACTTGATAAATTCTTGTGCCTAAATTGCTCGTCCCTCCTTTTGAAATGTTTGTAAGTGAGGGAAAGTTCCCAATGCATTAAATCTTTACACAATGAATATCGTAGAAGCGTCCCACACATGTTTGATGAAATTTGGAATAGAGGAGTGATCTGGTTTACTTATAGTAGTCCGGGGAATAGAGACTGAAAAGGGGGTCTTACCTTGCAAAAGGTTATGTAGTTCTGATTTTTTAATATGTTATAAAGGTCGGTCCCGTGGTTTATAAACCAAGTTTTCGACCTCCTAACCCTTGTGCGTTCTCCGTGGTGCACCAAAAACTGAGCCATTTTTCAGTTTATACGTCAAAACTCTTTGCCAATGAATCTTAGAAACACACATTATATTCAAAAGTTGTAGAATATTAAATTATCTACAACTTTTGTATACTAAGTTTTTTTGTAGACCTATTATGTAAATAGTTATGTCACATCAAAGTCAAAACTTTTTCGTAAAAATGCTACTTTTTTAAGATTTGTGTCAAGTTTTTTTATTATATCTTCATAATGGTACGTTTTAGAGAAAAAGTTTGTGAATAAAAGTTGTAGAGCAATCAATTTTCTACACCTTTTTTATATAAACTTATTTTCTAGGACTAATAACAAAGGAGTTACTCTGCTTTGTGTATTTTCCGTGGTGCACCACAAACAAATACGTTTTTCAGTTTATAGATCATAACTCTTTCGCAATGCATTTTAAAAACAAACATTAAGTTTAAAAGTTGTAGAATATTAAATTTTCTACAACTTTTGTGAACAATTTGCTTTTGTAAGGCTATTATGTAAAGAGTTACGTAGCATGAAAGTAAACACTTTTTCGTAAAAATGCTGCTTTTTTAAGTTTTTTGCCGAGTTTTTCAATTATATCTTCATAACAATAAGTCGTAGAGAAAAATATATTATACAAAAGTTGTAGATCTATAAATTTGCTATAAGTTTTATACAAAAAAGTTACTGTCTAGGACTAATAACTAAGGAGCTACTCTTCTTTGAAGGTTTACGAGATGATAACCTATAATATTTTATGTATAGGTAGGGGTTTAAAAATAGCTTCTTACTGCATATTCTGACAATTTTAATAAAAAAATAAAACAATATATATATAATACTAATGATAATGTAAAATAAAAAGTGGAAATATATTAAATAATGTATATATCTATAGATAATAATAGTAATATAAAATTTACCATTTTGACGTGATGCACCAAAAATTTCTGCATTCGGAAATAAAAATGAGAAATAGACTGTATTCAAGTGGCTGATTCTAAACTACGTGGGGTACAGATCTTTTGAGATAGAATAGAAAAATCACAAGTCGGGTGGCATTAGTGACATGTAAAGGAATTCTTTTAAGGACTCAGTTTCCGCGAAAGCACCATATACTGTTGATTGAGATTTGCCACTGCCGAATTCAGGGTAGAAGATTAGAAGAACCGAAAAACCATTCTCAACTCTCCCCACCACTACCCATCCCGATAGAATATCAACCACTCAGTGTAGTTACTTAATATTAGAATACATACGTTGTAATGTTGGCTGCTTCATCATATCCAATATTACAGGAATTTGCAAAGATCTTCCTAGATCCTAATGCCAGTGTTTCAAGCATCACCGAAGCAGTATTAAGCATTCTTGTTGCTCTCTTTGGTGGTCACAGGGCAACAACTTGAAATGCTTTGCGTTATAGGCAATTTTCCAAATCAACAACTGGGAGCAAGTTAAATCTGTCAAAGCTACCTCCGACCCAAGAAGCTGCTACGCATCATGTCTTTCGCACATACCATCAAGTAAAGACATGGATGGGCCAATTGAAAAATTCTCTGGTCTGTGGGTGGAAGATGGACAGTAAAGGACTTCTTCCTATTACAACCACCAGTGATTCAGCTATTCAATTAATTCTGACCTACATTTTCTTCCAGCACAACATAGCACTAAGGCCTGCGGTTGTAGAAAGGCCGGTCTCAAGTGCTCCATAATATGTAAAAACTGTCATGGACAAACCTGTGACAATACAGCGAACATCATAATTGATGACAACGATGAAGACGCCCCAACAGAACTCTTAATTCAAGAGGTAGCGGAGGAACTAGCCGAGCCTTCGTGGCTAAACGAAACTAAATTTAAGAATATATAAGTTTTCTAAATTGTAAGTTTTATTGATATTACTATTACTCTATATATATACATTTTTATAATATTTATATTTTTTGCTTTATAATACTATTATTTTATTACCTATATTGTTTTATTTTTTATTAAACTTGTCAGGCTTTGCAGTAAGAAACTGTTTTTAATATTAGATCTTACCAAGTAACTCTTTTGTTATTAGTCCTATAAAATAACTTTGTATATAAAACGTAGCAAATTTAGGGTTCTACAATTTTTATGATATACTTTTATGGATATCATCTAAAAACTCGACAAAAATCTTAAAATGGTATTTTTACGAAAGAGTTTTTGCTTTGATGCTTTTCATACAATTTGTTTTTCATACAATAGTTCTACAAAACAAATTTTGCACATACTTTAGAGGTAGAATATTTAATACTCTATAACCTAAAATATAATCCCTCCCCCCCTTTAAAATGCAGTGGAAAAAGGATATGATCGGTATACTGAAAAAAATTCAAAATTTCAGAATTCAGAAGGTTTTTGCTGCACCATGGCGAAAATGGTAAATTGATATTACCGTTATTATATATAGATATATACATTATTTAATATATTTCCACTTTTTATTTTACATTATCATTAGTATTATGTAAATATTGTTTTATTTTTTTATTAAAATTGTCAGACTATGCAGCAAGAAGCTATTTTTAAACCCCTACCTATACATAATATATTATAGGTTATCATCTCGTAAACCTTCAAAGAAGAGTAGCTCCTTAGTTATTAGTCCTAGGTATTAACTTTTTGTTTTAAAACTTAGAGCAAATTTATAGATCTACATTTTTTGTTTAATATATTTTTCCCTACGACTTATTGTTATGAAGATATAATTGAACAACTCGGCAAAAAACTTGAAAAAGCAGCATTTTTACGTAAAAGTTTTCACTTTTATACGACGTAACTCTTTAAATAATAGTTTTACAAAAGCAAATTGTGCATAAAAGTTGTAGAAAATTTAATATTCTATAACTTTTAAACTTAAAGTTTGTTTTTAAAATGCATTGCGAAAGTGTTATGATCTATAAACTGAAAAACGTATTTGTTTGTGGTGCACCACGGAAAATATACAAAGCAGAATAACTCCTTTGTTATTAGTCCTAGAAAATAAGTTTATATTGAAAACTTGTAGAAAATTGATTGCTCTACAACTTTTATTCCCAAACTTTTTCTCTAAAACGTACCATTATGAAGATATAATCAAAAAACTTGACACAAATCTTAAAAAAGTAGCATTTTTACTAAAAAGTTTTGACTTTGATGCTACATAACTATTTACATAATAGGTTTACAAAAATACTTAGTATACAAAAGTTGTAGATAATTTAATATTCTACAACTTTTGAATATAATGTGTGTTTCTAAGATGCATTGGCAAAGAGCTATGACGTAGAAACTTAAAAACAGCTCAGTTTTTGGTGCACCACGGAGAACGCACAAGGGTTAGGAGGTCGAAAACTTGGTTTATAAACCACGAGACCAACCTTTATAACATATTAAAAAATCAGAACTACATAACCTTTTGCAAGGCAAAATGTCTTTATTCCCTGGACTATAGGGGCGATACTCATATTTTTAATCCTTTATCCAAAGCAAAAGTGGAATAAAATAAACCATAACTATCAATAAACACGATTTTGAAACTGATATTTCACAATTAAAGACGTGTCTAAATCAAGTTAACGTAATTACAGTAAAAAAGTGGAATTTAATTATTTTTTGCGCTCTTGGGGAGCTTATTAAACAAATTCATCAAATTGAATATAAAGACCAAAACTCTTTTCCCACCAAATCATTATCTTGAACTGGCATTTACCATGAAATATCAATTTCCCACCTTTCTACAGATCTTCTGATGTCCAATATTACTCATAAGACTGACAAAATTATTTTCAGTAAATAGTATCTGATGTTAAAAAGATTTGGTCTTTGGGGGCAGTATGTTGACTTGGTTACATAAGCTCCCCAAGAGACCAAAAGATAATTAAGTCCCACTTTTTCCCTGTAATTATGTTAACTTAATCTAGACAAGTTTTTAATGGTGATATATCGGTTTCTAAATCGTATTTATTGATACTTATGGCAAATTTTATTCCATTTTTGCCTTGGATAAGTGATTAAAAAATATGAATATCGCCCCTATAAGTAAGCCAGGTCACTCCTCTAATCCAAATTTCTTCAAGCATGTGTGGGACGCTTCTACGATATGAATTGTGTTAAGACTTGATGTATTAGGAACTCTCCATCACTTACAAACAGTTCAAAAGGTGGGGCGAGCAATTTAGCCACTACAATTCATCAAGTAACTCATGTTAAGTATGAGAATACAGTGCTAAGTAAACACTGATGACAGGGGAGATCCTATCTCACAGTAGAAGTCCACTCCATGAGTTGAGTGATTTTTAATGTAAATGCATCTGTACAACTGCACACTAATGGTACTCCATTCTTTTGCATATGCCCCCGCTGTACACTTTGCATTTCAATTTGCGACTGAGTTATTTTAATTATCATTATGTTGCATAAATATGTCTCTATGAAGTGAATTTCAAGTGTCTACGCTGCTCCACTGAGAAGTTATTAGGGAAAAACTGAATTATCCTTAATTAATGGACATGAGTGTAAATATTACCTTGAAAATAAATATGAACATAAATACAAATGTAAATTAAATATATAAAATAAAGAAAAATATAAACTATTTGAGTAAATATTTTAACATATTTCGATATTTCACATTGCAACAGATTTTGCTTAAATTTTTGTCAATGAATAAAACTACTTTATTTATAAGATCAGTTGTTATTCTTACACTAAGTTTAATATTTTTTAAATAATTCTTGATAACTTCTTATTTAAGCTCTGAATTCTGGAATTTGATCTAACAATAAAAAAGTAATGATTTATTTACAAGTATACCAATATTAAGCTTTAAATTATTTCAAAAGTGAAGTAACTCCATCAAATTTCTGTAAATTGTATCAATTACTTATAATTTCAAATTATTCATAATTAATTCATATAAAACAAATTCAGAAATTGGTTCAAAATGTTGATAAGTCGCCAGGAAATATAAGGATTATTTTAAACAAAACACCATAAGTAAGAAGTATAATTTCAAAAAGTTAATAATGCCAGTTATCTGTGACCTCTGTGAAATTACATTCAACATATTTATGCAACAAATATCTCTCTGAATTGGAGATAAGATAACGCAAATTATTTTTTGTTACAGTGATTATTATTTCTCCTATATATAGCATAATCTTTTTAGTCAATATTACCATGAGAGTTGTAACACACAAAAATGACTTTTTGTTTATTTACACAACCAGAGTATCAACATTCAATTGCAAAACAACTATTATTTATTTGTAGAAATGCCTTATTATCTCTTTTCACACCTAGCATATTGTTTAATCTTTTAGAAAAGTCAACTCTACTCTGAGAACAATAATACCCTTAAATGCATTCCGAATATTTACGCATCTGAATTGCTTACAAATTATATCAAGCTAAAAACTAATATTTATTTATAAGTAGCCATTATTTTGATATTACACCCAGCATTACCACCAAAGGAAGTCAATAATACCCTGAGATCCATCCCACCTGGGCAAACTATTCATCGCCTGTCACTCCGTCTTTTCTGAATACAACACAGAAAAACGAAAATGGAGCCATGCGTAATTCATTGCAGGTGCAACGGCTCTTTCATTACAGATGTCGGGGAAATTTTTCCGGAAATCTTATTACTTTCCATTAAGTTTCTCCTCCTTTCATGGCAAAGAATTATTTTTTGCTTTTCGTCGATGCAAGTGTTTTTAGAGTTCGCGTCGGAGGAAACTGTGTATAAGGACAGTCGCCATAACATTTATTGATCGAAGAACTTCGGGTAATGTTTTCCATTAGTTTCTACCTTATTCTGAATTGACGAGCCTCGAGGAATATTGCCCAGTCAGCAAAGCTGTGTGTTGCGTTTAATCATTCCGCTGGTATTTCGCGTCATATCTGTTAATAATTGAAACGTTTCGAGATGACGTATGGTGATGATGAAATTGGATGCTTCGTTGGATAGATAGGGGTATATTTATATTTTTATTTGGTATAATGAATTGCAATGTGTTACGGACTGCAATAGGTTATCAACGCCTACTAAACAAATACAACATAAACTTAAGCTTGAGGAAAGTATCTTTATGAATGTTATTTTTTTAATTGTATATTTTATTGCTTACGAACTAAATTAAAGCATTGCCAAACAATTTAAGCATGAAAAATTAAAGTACAAAATTATGATTTTCAGTTAAACGCCGTTGCTATTTTAATTAATTTTGTCTTTAATAGTAATTTACTCAAATATATCAACTATTTTTTGTTTTATGATTCGTACTAGTCTTGCAATATGAAATGTAAAAAAAGTGTTGTTAGTAGGTTATTTGGTAATTTAGACCTTGTTAAAAAATACGCCAAATAAAATCAAAGCTAGAAAAATTTATGAAATCTAATGTAGCTTCCAAGCGGTCACGTTTAATTAATTTATGGTTTACAAATACAAATACAAATTTGACGATCAATAACAGGCTCAAGGCCTAACAGGGTTAGTCGAGTAATACGTGTGCACAGTGAACTAAATTGGGATTATTGGGATGTCACTCAAAGGCAGTCAGTATTTGGCAGGCTCTCTCTATAGCTATTTCATAATAATATCATTTAAGGAGTTTAGTGGCAAGCATTATTTTTCATAACTTTTTCTGGGGAGAGTTTTTTTTTTTTAACAATTTCTAGATTTTTAGTTGTTGAAGATATCAATTCTTTTGTTGCTTTGGTTATGTTCAAGATGAGTAACAACGGGTTGATGAATGTTTCACAGCGTCGCTTTAAAAGAAAAATGGAATAAGCGACACAATAGTTCTTTGTATTGAGAGTGACAAATAATGTCATCATGAAATATTCTAAAGATATTTAGGTTTGCAATCAAAATCTGACTTTTTCTTCCAAGTAGAAATTCTCCCAACAAGAAAAGTATTTATTCATGATAAAAAATGCGTACAGTACGCAAAAAAAAAAAAAAAAAAAAAAAAAAATTCCAAACGATGGCTGACTTCGGTTTTAATTACCGTAGAATTATGCGGTTTGCACCCAAATGTTTTGTTTACGATTTTCTACATGTCTGGCACTAACTCTAGAGCTAAAAATGCAAACTAACATTTCACAAGATAATTAATTTCTGCAATATAACTAATTAAACAAGTAATATAAATCATATGACTGTTTAATCATTGTCTGCAACAAAAAGATGATTTTCTTTTGTAAATAAGAATAAATATAAAATTAAATTAGAGAATACAATTAAATTTCAAGGCTTCAATAAAAATGATTTTTTTAATATTAGTTAAAAATGTAAATTAATTAAAATTTATTGTTTAATGGTTACTCTGTACAATTATTTCCCGAATGCACTGTTTACAAAAGAACACCAAACATGAAAACATATTTTAACAAAAATTGTTTCTGTAGTTTTTAAAAGAGATATAAACATGTTAACTGATATAATTAAATTTTTAAAACATAGCTAGACTGATTTTTTTACGATTGCACTGAAAATTATTAAAAATTAAATGAGTCGTATCTTTATTTAAAAGTAAATTCATGTGTTCTTGAAAAAATTGTTTTAAATTTTGTTCTGATGTTTAAATATTTGCATTAGAGACTTTGCGTTCTTCTTTGAATACCCAAATCTCACAGTCCTTAGAGTACTTTAAATCTGGGAATTCATATTATTATTTTGGTTACAGTCTCACACTTGGCTCTTCTGATATGATGTTAATCACTTCTTAATGCGTCCTATTTTTGTCAATTTCAAAATAAAGTTTTAGTTTTTTTTAATTAATTAAATTTTACTTCATAAAATTATTTCTAATTGAAATTGTTCTCTACAGGGAATGTATAATATTTGAAATCCTGTACTTTTTAAAAAATATGCCACTCATGAAAATCACACTACCTTGTTATGATTCTATCAGACGAAACGGTCGTTTCGCCGCCAACCTTAAATATATTATTCTGAACATCTTTTGCAATTTAACTTTTATCATTGTTATGATGTATCTGGTTCTAAAGGATTATGAACTACATAGAAATCTTTAATTTTCTAATGGTTTATTTTTTAATATTTAGGTAATAACGGTGTCTATGTTAGCCAGCAGTTGTATTACTTAATTCAGGCTCGTGCGTTCGCATCTGAAGTAATAAGATCGAGATCGAGAGAGAGACGTTCATGATCCTGCCTGCGTACGATCGAAACTAAGTTAAATCCTCAAATCGTGGGGCTGCTAACAATTCAAATTAGAGCATTACAAGTACCGTCAACGAAATGAAGCGGTGCCAATTTGGCGATTGAATTCTATCTCACTTCAGACAAGCATTAACAACATTATTTCTGAATGGTTCAAGAAATAAACCACGTAACACACTTTTAGAGACACCATCATTTTGATTAAGTTGGTTCGACAATAAAAACCATTTAACTTGAATTTTATTTTTCTCACGATAAAAACATAAGCTAAAACAGTCATTTAAAACTAATCCTGATAAAAAAATTATATAATTTTCAATGTAATGAACATAGCTTCATCACAGCCTACATAATTATATCACATATTAAAAGGTCAAGGAATTATTAAAATATTTCTGCGAGTATGATTTCTAGCTTATTTCTTATATTCCGCTTTTAACTTGGGATTACAATTTTTTTAATCAAATTAATAATAATTAATTTAATTAATAATTTTTTAATTAATTTAAACTAAACAGTTTAATTAAAAGATCTTACCCGTTTTTGAGCATGTTTATTAAATTAATTTATTAAAACATAATTAATCACACCATAATTTCTTTTGAAAAAAATATGTCAACAAATATTCTATTTTCACCAATTCAAAAAAAAAAAAAAAAAAAAAAATAATAATAATAGCCAGTGATGTTTTATAGTTTACGTAAGTTTAAAGGTATACTAAGTTGTAACAAAACGAATTCAACTCACTGCAGAATGTAATCCGACAGTAAATTTTTCTAGTAGCCTTGGTTAAAAATTGTTCAACAAAAGAATTATTTAAATTAAAGAACACTGTCCAAAATTTTGCCTAATTTAGGTAGTTTAGGTAGATCACATCAGATACGGTTTCCTCAACCATTATACTTGACGAAACCTCAGGGGAGGAATCAATTTTCTTGTCAAGATATATTTTCCCTTCTGAATAGTGTATAATCTTTAAACTTTTGAAATAATGTATTTGCTACTAAAAATATGAGGGGTTGTTTTTTGAGGACTTGGTGCCCTTTGAATTTTTTCTTATTTAAACCTTTAAAATTATAATTTTTACATATTTAGAAGTAATACAAAGTAAAAACTAAATTTTACTAATAGAAAGTTCCCATAGTGCTTTAAATTTTCAAAATTTAAAAAAAAATTAATTCATAAAATTTCAGATTCTGTCTTCGTTTTCCTTTTTAATTTTTTTTTTCCTGATTTTTAAAAAAAATGTTCCTAGTAATATACTCTAACTTTTTAAGCCTTGGATTTAGAATAAGTAAAATAGTTTTTGAGAAAAACGATAATTACAGTACCTATAGGTAAAAAATGAGTAAAAAACAGGTATTTTTTAACATTTTAATTTGTAAAAAAAAGTTAATATTTTATTAAAAAATCCATGCCAATTTTTGCCAAATGAATATTAAGAATTGCATATTTCAAGTAATTTCATTCATATTTGCTGAAGTTTTAGCATTTTGAGTAAGGTGGGAATTTTAAAAATCACGAACTGAGAAAAATGCGTTCGAAATATCGAAGGAGCTATCGCAGCAATGCTAACTTCTCCATAAAAAATATAGTTTTTCTGCAACTGCAATTATTGGATCAGCTCAAAAACTTGCCAGGATAAGGAGAAGGTTTCAAAGATTATAAACACGCAAAAAATAGAAAATTTATATTTTTATTATTTTTTTGTGAAAACAAGGGGTACCAAGTACCCTTAAAACTCCATTGCACTACTGTATTTGTGTTTTATTTTCATAATTACCAATTTTTGGCCATGACTTGAAACTAGAATTATGTGTGTTGAAACTTTGGATATCAGTATAATGAATTATTTTACAAAACAGCTCTTTTTTATCTCTTACAGTGTTAATGAAAAGATTTTTTTTAATCTTTGATTGATTTCTCTGTCACTTTAACCAATATGCAATGATTGAAAAGCAGATACGTTAAATTAATCACTTGTTAATTATATTAAATTTATTATCAGTTATTACTTTCGATAAAATTTAGTTTTTTGTAAGTATAGATCAGTAGAGTAACTCAGGTTTCCATAATATAAATAAGATACCTGTAGTTGTTCTTACTACATTCTAGCTTTGTTGATATCTTAAATAAAAATTCAAATAACTTATTGGAAGAGGTAAATAAAAAAAATTACGACACTGCCTTCTTACTTTAAACGGAAGATACCTGCAAATATGAGTTTCTTTAAAGACCAAGGTTTGATTAAGAATATTAATTTTTCATAAATGTATAAGTATTATAATCCAAAATATTTTGTTCATTTGGAAGAGTTCATATTTTACTTGAGTACATATACCAACATCATTAAACAACTTGTATAGATTTAAAACTCAAAGGGCGTATTCCATAGTAATTGTAGAGATATATCCCTTTTGTACAATCTCTTGGGGATTAAATTCATTTGAGAATATTCTGTCAAAGTTATTGAAATAGTAAGCTAAGCTCCATCTCGTGAAAAAGCTGCATTTTTAAATCTGGTGTTTTTTAATGGGTTGTTATTAAAATACACTTTCCTACATATTCTCAACAAAGAACATTTTAAAAATACATTAATTTCGCAATCACTGCTTGAGCATATATTTGTCTCATTAAGTGTAAACCGATTATTAATATTGGAAACAATGGATACATGTAAATTTTTTACAAAAACACTTTAATACGTTTGACTTGACATTTTGTGAAAGATAACTCAATTTTTCTTAATGAACACTTTGCTAATGATTCTATGTTTACCCAGACACCAATTAACATATTCTTATTAATTATTGCCTGTCATTTTTGAATTTTTTGACGAGAGGTTTCTTAGTATATTGTAATAAGGGATTTTCTCTATAATTACTTCCCTTAAGGCGTTATTAAGATCGTTGTTTAAGATTGTAATGAGAGTGTGAAATAATTTTTTTCGGCAATGTAGAATTACATGACTTTGCTTTAAGAATCACACCATTAGTGAACTCAGCTTAATTTTATTAGTAATTGGACTGCAGGCATTTTGTGCTTGAGCGTCGTGAATTTGGAAAGATAATTCTTTCTATACATTAAAGAGATTGACAAAGCAATCACCAATTAAAAAAATTAGAAGATAATAAATCTTATTTTGAATTAAATATTTATTACTGTTAATGAACTATTGGAAAACCCTCGTTTTGGTCAAATCTCAGAAATCAGCTAATATTTTCAATTAAATTTGCCATACATGAAACTTACTTAAATGACTTACATTAAATTCCCAATGCGGCCTAAAATTTTTATAAACTCTGTTAGAATATTCAGTGAACTTTTATTGAGTTAATTATACGTCGAATTTTATAGCATTTATTACGCAATTTTCCTGTATATAGTTGTAAATAGTGCACATATTTCTATTTAAAATTCTATTTTCTTAAATTTATTTATTAGCAGTGATAATATAGACTTCTTAATGTTGTTAACGGCTATGAGTTAATCAAGAAATTTTGCGATGTTTTGCGCAAAAGGTGATTGCCAGATGAGTTTACCTGGATCTTTCTGAAAAGTTTGCATAAAGGGATATAAAACCGTTCGGAAACGGAAATAAATTCAGTTGGAGATTTAGAGCTGTTTCAAAAACTGCTCAGCGCTTATTTACTTTTAGGGAGTTTGAATTATTCTGTGTTCGAGGCTGTGGGATCTGAAGCTTCTTTGTTTTTGTCTAAGGTTTAGCTGTGAGCTTGCTGTTGTATAAAGAGCCTTTGAGAAAAATAAATAATCAATTTTATTTAGTAAATCTGTGTTATCATTTCCTCTGGAAATTTCGTGACAATATTTACAACTCAATATATCTTTTTCCATATGACTAAGTATTTTGAATATTGTGTACGAAGATTTTATCATTATATTAATTGCAAAGTGAATGAACTCTTTGTTGAAATAAATATAGCAAGGAAGTTACGGGCTGTCATTAATTTGAAACCACAATCAATCAACTCTTTTTGTGTGTGGTGATATTGACACTTCACTTATCTAAACTCCCTGAAGATAAATGACCATAATTTGCATTTGTAATTGGTCTCTGAAAAGACAAAAATGGATTCGAAATTGCTCTCACAGAATACATTTTCAGGATCATTTATCATTATCTCGTTTTCTAAAACGATTTTTAAAAGGCGCATTCTTTTATTTAAAAGACTTTATATTTCTAAATATGTAGTTTTATATATTCCTGGTACTGAATTAGAAACAGATTTACTGTTTATTTTTCATAACATACAATAGGTTTGGATTAAACTTTAAAATGGTTTCACATGAGCCTTATGAAACAGTTGACAACTTATGTATTGTGCACTTTGAATCCTTGTATAAAATGTCTTTGCTAAAAGTTATTTTCTATTCCCAGTTATCTAAGGTATACTAAATTTTGTTGAAATTTTATATTTGCGGAAATATGCTGATAATAGTATTTATTTATACAACCAAGTCGATATTTAAATACAATGTATACCTGTAAACACACTGGGTATTTTGGACATAAAGCTCTTGACGGTTCGCACTGGTACTCCATGGCAGTCATCTTGCATATTTTCAATGATTGTTTCCATCTAAAATAAAACAATGTGAACTTTCTATTAATATGTTGATAAGAAATAAAATGGTTTGAAAGTGTTCAACTACTATTATGAACTATTACTTTTTAATTACTCATATGTTAACATAGTATTGTTTCCGGTCAAAATAAATTCGTCTTTTTTTTTTGCATTTCTACACGTTTTGAACGTGCTAAGCTAAAAAAAATTGGTAAATTGGTCAGCAAAAAATGTTTACGTGTTTGTTTGTGGTCAGCATATCCCCGAACGGATCGACCTAGGATATTCAAATTTAGTGTACGGGTTAGTTTTGGCCATGGGACCTGTCATTACGGTTTCTTCAAAATTGCGCATGCACATTAGATAGCTTTCATTGAAAAATGTATGTTTTTTTTAACTGTCCAAAAACGGGTCAAGTGATTTTAATAAAATTGCTGTTGTTATTCTTTTTAAAAGGTTCTATAAATCTACATTTCCAGAATTTCCACAGAATGAGATAAGGCGTATTTTTTTTTTAAAAAATGTCTTTAACACAGAGTTCTTTTCCCTTGAGCATCGCCCATCGACGACTGTTTCTCCTCTGTTTCATTTACAAGAATATGTAATATTTATCGAAAAACATACAGCTAATTTCGCTGTTTTGACGTTTTTTTGCCAATGTAATAAGTATCACCAAACTGATTATGTTTTTAAAACAATGGAAATATTAAAACGAAAAAGGTAAATTCCACTAATAAATGATACATTTAAACTCAGTGATCAGTATTAAGGGTAATTGAAATTTCTGTGATGTTCCACTCTAGTTTTGATAGTTTTGTGTTTTCTCAAGTTCTTAAAACTTTTATGCAATTGTTTAATATGATGAATGCTTCTCAGTTCCCTTATCTTTTTATTTCTACACTCATTTTTTCTTTATCTCTTTTCTCACTTGTACTAATGCAATTTCGTTACAATTAAGACTGTCAAATTATGATGTTTCAGATAGTAGATTAAAAAAAAAAAAGAAAAAAGAAGACTCGTTCAAGTTCTATTACTTATATGTTAAGTATTCATTACTAAAAGCGTGAGTGAGCATTGAAAAAACAGTTTTTTAAAGTAACCATTGATAAGTTCATAAATAAG
Source organism: Linyphia triangularis (assembly GCA_963978545.1). Classification (NCBI taxonomy): domain Eukaryota; kingdom Metazoa; phylum Arthropoda; class Arachnida; order Araneae; family Linyphiidae; genus Linyphia; species Linyphia triangularis. The sequence continues at coordinate 64,397,511 of OZ021723.1, read as the reverse complement.
CAAAAACCTATTTTCATAGTTTCATAGTTAAATAGTCTAACTTGGATTTCTACCCGATCGATTTTTGATTATTTTTTGTTTTACAACTATAAATATCGAATCATACTAATTACTTTCAGGAAAGTAATATAAATTTAATATTTCGTTCTTATTTTAAGGTCTGTATGTCCTATTGAAAATAAAAAGTTAAATTACGCGGAAATTAGTCGGACGTGTTAAATTAAGTTTGGTACACTGCTATTCATAGAGAAAAATAACGATTTTTTTATTAAAATTTTCTAATGTTTAAAAAATCTGTTTTTCTAAATTTAATAAAGTCTCATTTGGTACCAAATAAAAGTTAAAAATGATATCATTTCAAACTTATATAACATGGATGGCTTGTTATAATGTTATTTAGTAAATAATTTACCGTCGAAAAATATACACCTCCATCTTGAATCAGTAACTTACTAGCAAGCAGTTCGGAAGAAAGCATGGAAGTAGATAATTATCGATAGCAAGAAAAATAATTTTATTTTGTGAAAATATCTTAGACTCGAAGAAATAAACTTATTTAATACTTGTGTTAATCGTAAATAGTAGAAGACTAAATGAAGCTTTATATTCACATCCTTCACGAGCACAAATAGGTTTAAATGGTGGCGTATTTAATTACTATTTATACGCGTCGAGTACGAATCATGCTTAACACGATAACATTTCTCGTACCAATACAGTTTTATTATATATTTCAATATAAATGTATTTAAACTTCTTAACTTTTGATAAAGAAAAATTGAACATCGGTTTTTATCACTGGAAACTACATTTGGGATTTCTTTGAAATATTTCTTATTGTTAAATGAACTTGCATTTAAATAGCTTCAAGCACGAAAAAGTTAATTCTGGAAAAAAGCTATCTCATGAACTGCTTATTAATCTGATTTTACCATACAAAATGACGAGAGAGTACTCATAAGCTCCACCAACGACAACTGAAAAAAATAAGTACATCTAAAAGGATTACCATATTTAGCTCAATTTTTAAATAACATCTAATTGACTACTTCTACTGATACTCCCTGTTGTAACTCTAGTTGAATTTTAATATTTGAACTTGTATAGATGGACAATTTAATTTCAAATGTGGTACGTCTCTGCATCATTTGTATTTGTATCTGGCAACGTGGAAAGACAGATAGTCATAGATTTTGTATAGCCTCAATACTATATAGTGTAGAAGTTAAAAATAAAACTAGCAATCTCTATAAAGTTTAATTACGAATAAATACTAAAGTCTATGTTTTTTTTAATGTATTCTTTGAGGATATCATGAGTATTAATTTTAAAATAGAGAAATCTCGAATTACTCATAAAAATAGAATTTAGAAGACAACCTCAGTATTTTATATTACCCGATTATTCTATATTATGCGAAGTTCCTCTATTTCCGAAATTATTCTTAGGAATTTTTATCAAAACCGAATATGCAAATGATATAACATACATGGTTAGTTTTATTAATGTCTAAAAGAGTAAGATTATCTTTATTTCAATTAGAATAAATAATAATACACATAATTTCTTAAAAAAAAAGTATTTCCCTACACGTTTATTACTTTTTAAAAAATAAAATAAATATTAAATTATAAAACATGGAATATGAATACGAAAAATTAATGCATGATATTTAAAAGTTCTCATGCATTATCTATAATTTGAAAAGAAGATATGTTCATAAACGAAGTGTTTTCGAATTAAATAAAGTTTAAATAAATTTTAAAGTACATTAAAATATTTTCTACGCATATAATACGCAAAAGCTACACAGGTGTACATAAAGAATACATATCTGTTTAAGTTAAATGTTATTTTACCATTATATTTAACTTAAATATCCACCTGCCATACTTCTACGCTTATGTCAAGTACGGCGAGGTAAGATCAATTCATACGTCAAGAACTACTGCCTTTGCTATTTATCTTAATTTCTTTGGAGAAATAGTGGTGTTCAAACATTCCGTGTGGTAAAGTTTGATCCATTGGTCTCTAAGGAGTTACTGACGATAACTTCTCCCTACGGACACCATTGGCTTGAAAAGAACAATTTATCCTATAAAGACAGAAGAAGCTCAATTCTCAGTTGAAAGGAAACACTAGTACTTAGTTCTCTAGTGTATTAAATATTTTGATACTATTCGAGATCTTTTTTAGTTTTATTGAGGATAACATGAATTTCATTGCCAAAGTTTATTTGTGTAACACTGGATTCTTAGTTTGAAGAAAAGTCTTAAGAAGAATTTATATGAAAACATTATCTATTTTTATTTTGCAGTAACTTTATATGTAATATTTGAAATATTTAAATCTAATTCAAAAAAGGTGTTCATAAACATACGTACTGCTTCTATTTAGAGGTGATTTGAGTCTATTCTGAACATATTTTCATTAAATTTGGTATACAAAATACTTAAGCTATATAAAAATTATTTCTAAACAAAACACGAAAAAAAACATCAGTTGAAATTTTCACCACAGATGGAAATATTACACTTGAGAGAATTTAATGAAAGTTAATTTTTCCGGCGGAACCTTATCGGGAAAGTTGGTATCATGATAAGCTTTTTTGTTTGTCTTAACCAAAAAGAAAACAATTCAATAAAGTTATGAATATCGTTCATGAAGTGTGAATTATTATTATTTTTTCCTATTTTTTTCATAGTTTCAGCAATTTACATAAAAAGTCTTAAAAAGATCTTTTCCGGCAGTAAACTTTTAAACAAAATAATGTTATTGAGGGCTACCTTGTATTATAGTATTTTAAATGAAATATCTTATTTGATTTAGGCAGAAAAAATAGGTTACTTTCGTGTAATAAATCTGGATATTTAACTTTCAAAACAATTATCAAACTTTAAATAGAAAACTATGCAAGGATAATTAAATCTTTGATTTGAAAAGTACTGATTGACAAATAGAAACTAAAAATTTGTCTTTAAATAGACTTCGCGGTATCAGTTGTATGTATACGGATTTTTTATTACATCTGTCGTATTCAAAAGGCTCTAGGTGGTTCTAAACATAGCTAGTTTGACAATGGCCATCATATTATAGTTTTATAACTAAGATACATTATTTGGATTGCTGTATTAAACTTTGTTTCCATCTTGTCGGAAATTAAAGCTACTTTACATTTAAGTCTGCATAAATCTTTAATATTATTTTTAATAAAAAAACATGTTATGAATATTATATGACTAATTTAGAAACTATAGATAAGTGTTGATTTGCATAAAATAAAAGTTTTGAAAAGTTTTATGAATAATGTGTAAATTGAAAATTTTACAATGGACCAAAACATAATTTGAATTTTTTAAACACTTGTTCTTGAAGGACTACTGTCTTATTTAATAGAAGCAAACTTAAATAGAAACCACATTTTATTTAAAAAAAATGATGTAAAGTAGCTAAAGAAGCTGTTGGTTTGAAATGAATATAAATGCTCAAAATGAATCTGAAGAAATACATCAGAAGCGAGTATTTTAGTTTCAAAATAGAAACAAATTGAAATACTAGGTTGGATCACACAATTTTGACTTAGATTTAAATTAGAAAATAATAATTTATTTTTGGAAACACAATAATTTTACTGATGAAAAAATCACATAAAATGAGCTGTTACTTTGAAGAAGAATATAAGAAGAAAAAAATTGTGTGGAGGAGTTATGAATATAATTTTAAATTATACTACTTTTTATTTCCCTCTGAAGAAATATATCAGAAGAGTATATTTTAGTTTCAAAATAGAAATAAAACGAAATACATAAGACTAAGTTGGATCATACAATTTTGACTGATATTTAAATTAGAAAACGAAAATTTATTTTTGGAAACACAATAATTTTACTGATAAAAAAAAGTACATAAAATGACTTGTTACTTTGAAAAAGAATATAAATGCTCAAAATGAATCTGAAGAAATACATCATATAAGCTTGTATTTTAGTTTCAAAATAGAAACAAATCGAATTACATAAGACTAGGTTGTATCACACAATTTTGACTTATATTTAAATTAGAAAACGATAATTTATATTTGGAAACACAATAATTTTACTGATGAAAAAAGCATATAAAATGAGCTGTTACTTTGAAGACGAATATAAATGTCCAAAACGATTATGAAGAACTACATCTGACGTGAGTATTTTAGTTTCAAAATAGAATTAAAACGAAATACACAAGGCTAGGTTTGATCATACAATTTTGACTTTTATTTAAATTTGGAAACGATAATTTATTTTTCAAGCACAATAAGTTTACTGATAAAAAATGCATAACATGAGATATTACTTTGAGGAAGAATATAAATGCTCAAAACGAATCTGAAAAATTACATCAGAAGCGAGTATTTTAGTTTCAAAATAGAAAGAAAACGAAACATATAAGACTAGGTGTGATCATACAATTTTGACTCATATTTAAATTAGAAAATGATAATTTATATTTGAAAACACAATAATTTTATTGATAAAAAGTATATAAAATGAGCTATTACTTTTAGGAAGAATAAAAATGTTCAAAACGATATTTTTTTGCTTTTAATTACCCATATGTTTACATAGGGTAATGAAAGTGTAGCATTCGGTCCAAAAAAAACAAAAACAATTTTTTTTTTTTTTTTTTTTTTTTTTTTTGCATTTCTATACGTTTAGGAACATCTTGATTTCAAAGAAGTGATTTAGAAAAAAATCATGTCTGTGCGGCTGTGGTTAGCATAACTCCCGATTCAAATTAACCTACAATGTTCAAATTTAGTGTACAGGTTGGTGGTGGCTATGGGACCTACCATTAAGGTTTTGTTTAAAATAGTGCATGAGCATTAGGTTAAAATCATGAAAAATCATGTTTTTCTGCAATTTCTAAGAAACTGCTCTAACGATTGTGATTGAAATCTCTGTGCTAATGTCTCTTAGGGTGTTCTAATCGTCCCCAACTTTGAAATTCCATGTAGAAATACTACAAATGCGTAAACAATTGAAAAACGAGTGTCTTTAACACAAAGTTCTCTGTCCTTGCGTATCGCCCATTAACGATTAATTTTTTCTGTATCACGCACAAGAAAGTACAATGTAATGCATTTCAAATAACATCGCCAATTTCGCCATCTTGGCGTATTTTTTCCCTATGTAAAAATTATTACCAAAAAATATCGCCAACTGGCCATTTTTATTTAAATGAGTAAAAATATGAAAATGGTAAATAACACCATAAATTTTAATGCAATGACCAATATTAAAGTGTAATTAAAAGTTTTGTGAGGTTCCACACCCCTAGTTTATATTAAAGAAGTATAAATTCTAAATCATTTGGAAAATATGATTTTTTTTAAAATTAGATATTCTTATACGATTAAATTTGGGTTATGACTGCAACTGGAATTTATTTTCTAGATGCATTTGGTTCAATTTTGAGAAATATTTAATTAATTTAAGCTCTAAATAAGACTGGGACATTTTCGCAATATTTTAATTGAGAGGTTTTCAGTATTGCAAATCATAGACATCCACTCTTCAAAGCAGGCCAAAGGGATTTTGTTTGATTAACTAAGTGTATGGGTGTGATTCTCCCATGGTTGTTTGACTATTCAAAAATAATCTTGCTACGTCATATTACCCGACTTAGCGAATGGGGACACATCTTTCTAAAATAGCTATCTGGAGGTGTGGCTTTCGGGACTTTTATAAATGCCGGCTCTTGAGAAGGGAAGGATCATCTTGTCATCTTCAAGCATCTTTCTACAACATGGTGCTTTGGCTATAACCGATTCAAGTTTGGTAATGTTTCTATCTGCATATTCTTGAGCTTTCCCTTTCCACTCTTGACTATTGTAGTCCAAGATGTATGAAGAATAATGCCGAGTACCTACACCAGGAATGCCCCAAATGAACCCAGCGCAACATTCATCTTGCTTTTGCATACATTTCCAGGAAATGACATTTTTAGTACATATACCAGTCAGGCAGTAAAACAATAATTAAATGTTTATGAGCTATAAATCTAATAATTTAGATTTCGATGTTGTGACTCATGTCCGCGTCTAAATTATTCAGTGTGTTAAATACCGCTACCTGAATAAATGTGTTGTCTGAGTAATGAATGTTTGAATATTGCGAGATTGTTTGATTATTTAATTAATTAACTATTATTCACAATGCAAGCTACTACTTGTTGTGGAAAGTAAAACTTTGTACTAACCACTTCACGAAACCGCATGGAAATTCTCACTAGCTATAATTATCGACAATTATTATAGAAAACTTTGAGTTGGAAATAAAGAAATAAACACTAGCTAATTAGTTAACCACTAATTAAACCATTAATTAAACCACTTCAGCTAATTAGGGTTAGTCTGCCTATTTTCATTTAAAAAAAAATGTTTTTTGGAAGGAATCAATAATGATAAATAATTTCGAAGGATTCTCCTGATGAAAGTTTGTAGACGTTAAAAAAAATCTGTTTTGATATCGACTGAAAGAATTGATATTAATTTTTCAAATATGTATCATCACGTGGTCTATCTCATCTTAGAGTTTTTCATCACAACTAATCACTTTTGTAAGTCGCGTGTAATAGTGACAATTTGACTAAGTAATGTTAAGCTCCAAACACATTTTCTAAAAGAGTAAAAAATGTCCACTTTGGGATATGTGACCCAGGGTTCTGGTTGCTTTTATTTAATAAAAATATACTGAGTTTAAATTATAAAGAAAAACAATTCTAAAATTAGAAAGTCAAATAATATAGAAATTACAAACAATGAATTTCTGTTAAAGTTAGGAGAGATAGAGGCTGATTGAAACACTGTTCAAATTTTAATTTTTTTTTTCGTAAACAAATAGCTCTAAAAATTTAATTTTAGTGGTATTGGTAGGTTAAACTTTTGGTCTATTACAATGAATTTTAATAAATGATATTTAGAGCTGTAAGGTGCTTAAAAAAATTTCTAAGAAACCTTCACGAATGTTTCAACCAACCCCGAGTAAGGAGTTGGTTGAAACACTCATTGAGGTGGATTGAAACACTCGTTGGGGTATGTTGAAACATACACTAGAACAGGATGAAACATAATTATTTGACTACTGCAAACATAATTACTTGACTACTCTAAATCTCATTAATATGAACAATGCTGTGCTGATTGCTTTATTAGAAAAATTGTATTCTTACACTAGTAATATTGTATATATTCATAGTCTTGCTCGAATTGTCCTTGATAATATTTATTATCAGTATAAGGCAATTTACAGTAAATTCTTACTTATTAGTGACTTCAGACCCGTTAAATAACCTAGACAGTTGCTCACACAAACTTACAGCTCCACTGCTGATACATAAAAATATTTTTCCTTTTTAGGACATAAATATAATTTTGTCTAAAGTTTCTATTTTCTGTTACTTTTGAAACACTTTGTACTATGAAATATATATTTAAAATGAGAATTTCTTAATATGAAATCCAAAAAAAAAAAAAAAAAAAAAAAAAAAAAAAAACATGTAAAAAAATGCAACGTAATCTGATCGCATAAATTACTTTCGTGACAAGGTAATTACTTCGAAAGAAAAAGGTATTGAAAACACCCTACACCAGAAGACTTTTTATTGCAAAGTACACTCAACACGTTACTTTGTAGTATATAATTATATATTTTTATTATTATATATTTTAGTATTATAATTTTAATACTTATGATTATAATTTTTATTTTTGAATAGCAAAATGATACTAAATTCCCATCCCCGAAAAATTTTGTACCCTGGAATGCTTATGCTTGAGATAAAATTGTATTCTCTCTAATAAGGATTAGTATGTAGTGTGATGTGAAATGATTTAACGGAAGAAGTTTTAGGTAATATATTATCATATGCTATGCAGCTGAATATAAATTTCTAGATGTAGACAACCATGTGGTTCCTTTTAAAACATGCTTTATAACATGTTTTGTATAATTGCATGGAGCGCAAAGCATTTTATAAAATATTAGCTATAATTTTGTGTTATGTTATTAGAAATGCTTTTGGTCAAAGGAGTTAGTTTTAAAAGCATGGCTGGTTAAAATCAGTTCATGTCTGAACAAAACTTTTCTTTGTTTCCTTGGCAAACTATCAAAAGAAATAAATATTTAAAACATGATCGAAACAGTTGAATTCAAAGAAAATTATATCACTTTTTGTAAAATAAATCTTTTAAGGAGGATTGTAAGGCAAAAATTTACCTCAAATTCCATTCTGAGCTTTTTTGTGTGTTGCAATATTTCGAATACTTTCTACAAAATTGTATAATTAGTGAGAAATGCTTTCTTTAGAAGTATTTTTAATAAGTATTAGGAAGAAAAATATCATAATATAATCATACCCATTTTCAAATCCTTTAATTTTGTTTGTCTTCGATTTTGTTTGTTTGCGTGTGGGTGTGTTTGTTTGTGGTGCAAAATTCTGCGGAGAGCTAATTAACCCACTTGATGTCATCCGATATTTACATTAGAAACTTTGTTTACATGGGTTAATTTTTATACTTTAATCGCTGTTTTCCTCAAATTTTATTTTTTTCATATACAATTGTGCTTTTTTCTCGAAATCTATTCAACATTTTGTTCTGACATTTTTTTTATACACATTGTACTTTTACACATACAAACATATAGTTTTGCAGGAATATTACTTAGATTAATTTTTGAAAAATTCTTAGGAAAGTTTTTTTTTTAATTCTTTTATTAACATTTTTTAAACATCATAAATTGTAAACCATTTTTTTACAAAAGCAGATGACCGTTTATGTAAAAGTTTTCTTATATTGACTAGTTAACCAATGCTATGAATATATTCGGATAAAAAGGTACACAAAATATCATTTTAAGATAAAATGGAGTCTTCCGATTCTCTTTAGCAATTAAATATATGCATCTGTGAAAAATCGTAATTTTTTAGCTGTGAAGGCTGGATTTTTAAACAGAACCTACTTTAGGAAAAGAGAAGATAAGCCAAGTTATGCCATATCCTTAATATTAATCATTTCACTTTTATATTTGAGGAACAATTTTTTCAATGACAAAACATTTAGGTTATTTTATCAAAAGGAATATCTGCATACTAGTCATTATATAGGAGCTATTTCTATAAGTTCTAGAATAACAGTAATATGTGCATCTCTTTATATGGTTTAATATAAGATGCATTTTCTTTATTCATCGTCGAGATTATTAGATCTATGGATAAAAAAAAATCGATATTTTCTGTTCACACAGAAATATCATAAGAGAGAAATCATCCCAATCTAAACATGAAAGGAAATCTCTTCTGAAAACTGCCTTAGGCTACGAAGACAATTGAAGTGCCGAGATGAATCGTGCACATTCAGCAGTTTTTCGAACAAAGGACTTCAATCCAAATAAATTAAGACCAAGAGGGAATGCATATGTTGATGTTTATTTACATTCAGTATGAAATTTCAGTTCAGAAATTGTTTACATAAAAAATATTTTAACGCTTGAAAGATTTTTTAATTTTTTTTTTTTTTTTTTTTATGGGCGAAATTTAATTTTTAAATTTTTAAAAGGAAGCTAATAAACACTACAATTGATTTCCTTTAGTATGATTAGGTAAAATATATTTAATTGTGAAGCTGATGGCATTAAATTATGAAAAATTTGCTCTAATTCGAAGGCAAACGAAAACTCATTTGATGTGTTTTAGCATGTATCTTAATTGATGTCTAAGTTTCTGTTTTAATAATTCAATGAACAATCTAACAGAGTGTGATTGTTTCTTGTTAGAGTTTGTTTCTATATATTTGGATACTATTTTGAATGCATGGGAAAACGGAAAGACAACAAATTATGTTGTTACTTGTTTTTCACCTTAAACTTTTTCATTACGCTGCTTAAAGACCATTTAAAAAAAAATAAAAAAATTCTATGCTTACTTTAGAGTCCTGATATCAGCTCTTAATAAATTTGAGCTTAAATTAAATTGATTGAACTCAAAAGTGTTAAAATTTAGATTAGATATTAAGGATAAGTTTTTAAATCATGTACTTTAGTTAAGTGAGTAATTAATATAAAAAAGATAACATTTTAGGAACGGAGTATTAGTTTTCAAAGTAGAAAAAGTAGTTTTGTAGAATTTTGAAATTATTTATTCTTGTAATTAATTTTTGTATAGGATGATAAACTTAAAAATGTGGATTTTAGTTAACCTTATTTTATACAGATTGTGTGCTTCTTTGATAGAGTAATTTTTATTCTAAAGATATTTCAATACCTTATAGTTTAGAGAATATTCATTCTTAATACGAGAAAGTATTTGTGTAACATATCAAACTGAAGATTACCATTATTAATTTATATATCCATCATATATTCAATTAGGTGGAAATATATTTTTGAGATAATTCAAAGAGTTTCACTATTTAAAAATATAAAATCACCAGAAATATGGAACCTTAAGCCATTTTTTAAAGATTTTATTTCATAAAACTTTGCCTTTAAACTATTGATACCATTCAAATTGATAAAATCTTTCTTCATAAAAATATCTTAATTTTTCCATACAGTTGGAAATTAAATATTTGAAATTCAATATAGTTTTGAAATAAGTAAAGTGTTTTATAATAAGTTTAAAATAGCCCATTTAAATAGCACTCATATTTGTTATTATTAGACTTTTAACAAACAATTATACCATAATTCGTTTTTTTTGCACAAGTTCAAAACTATATTGAAAATCGCTATTTTCAGGTTGAGCGTTTTTGAGTCTGCTTCAAAAAGCTAAGTAAATTGTCTTTTTAGTAATTTGAAGGATTTTGTGTCTTAAAAACATCAGATATTTTATTACAAGAAATATGTTTGCGTTGGTTTCGTTTCATTTTCTTGTTTCTATGGAAACTAGAATGCTATAAAAAAGGCGAATTTAAGATCTGTAGGAGTGCCACCTGCTTCAACAGAATGTGCTATGATAAATGGCTGCCAGGGACAACAAAGAATGGGATGAGGAAGAATTTCAATGAGCTGGCATCGATCATATGACTCTAGCATACCACTGATTCTGGTATAACACTGGAACAGATTTACTTAATAAATAACGCATTTGTTGAGTCCCGCTCGTTTATATATTATTAAGGGGACTTGGTACCCTTTGTTTACACAAAAATTTATATATATATATATATATAAAAAAAAAGATTAAATTTCGCTTTTTTTTGTGTGTTTATAGTCTATGAAACCTCCTCCTTATTCTGGGTAGTTTTTGAGCTGATCTGATAACTGCAATTGCATAAAAATTAAACTTTTGTGGAGAATTTAGCTTTTTTGCAATAGCTCCTCCGATGTTTTGCACGCATTTTTCTCAGTTGGGGTTTTTTGAATTTTCCAATTTACCCAAAATGCTAAAACACTCCAACAAATATAAATGAAATGTCTTGAATTTTTTTTGCGTCATTCCAAAGATCTATTTGACAAAAATAGGCATAGGATTTTGAATAAACTTTTTTTTTATAATTTTTTACTTTTTTTTACAATTTTAAATATTGAAAAATATCTTTATTTTTTTTGCTCTCCACCACGTCCCCTTAACTTCGAATAACTTACAAAATTTTTGAAGAATAATATTTCTAGGAAAAAAAAATAATTATTGCGTCAGTTAAAGGTTGCTTTGTTAACTGGAGTAATATCTTTGGCACTAAGATTACTTACTCAAGTAGCCACTACAATATTTTGACTGAGCTAAACAGAAAAAAGTAACCCTTTAAGTTGTTGTCGGAGGAGGGTTTTAAGGTGTACAAACTTTAATTGGTAAGACCAATGAAGAAAGCTGGTTTGTATTTTATTTATAATTTTTTAAAAGTTAGATAATTAGTTTTGTCTAAAAATATTTCCATTAATTGCTTTTTTGAAAAAAAATTCATTGACAATTATTATGATAGAAGCATTTTTATAACTAATGAGGAAACGTAGTCTCTTAAATTTTAAAACGAAGACACTTTGCTCCAAAACAGTATGAAGGTATGTCTTGGAGTGATCGACCACGCATCATCTTAGAATTTATTCCATTGATCCATTGATTTTTCCTAAGAAATCTGCTCTTAAAAGAAACATTCTAAAGAAATTGAAGTAGGCATGTTGAATAATTTACTTTTTATGCAATGACGTTTTTATGTTTGTAAACTAAACTTTTATTTTCTAATTCATGGTAAGCAATTACAATTATATTGATTGGTCGTTTGAATAGCTTAATGAAGATGTTTTTTGTAAAAGAAAAAAGTATTTGAAAAGAAAATAACATGATTTTAATTAGCTACTGGGAGAAAAAGATTAAAATTATTGCAAATTAAACTTGTGTAAGATAAAAATAAAGGTGAATAGCATACATAAGTCTGAATTATGGTACCGTTTGAGCTTAGTTTTGTACATCTCTTTCAAAAGCTGCATTTACGGCATTATTTTAATGAGAGTAATTATAGACATTTCGTACTTAGCGGGGCATTTTAACTTTTTAATTAGTTTCTTATTTCAATATTTTAGAGGTACAAATATTTTTTTAATAATTGTCGCTTTGGTTTTAAAAGAGTTACACATATTTTTTTTTTTTAAATAAATATTTTTAAAACAATAAGTAAATGACGTTAAATATATTTTTAACACATACATAGTTAAAATACTATTACAATATTATACTTATACTGAGTTTATTGGTGCAAGGTGCTCAAATGTAACAAGTAACGCAAATGAAACCACCAAAAAATGGTTACGGTAATTTTTCTCAGGTTTTAAAAGCAAATTCTTTTAAAATTAAACGTATTCTTTAATAAAAAAACAAGTATTAATACCAAAGGCAAAGGTAGCAAGAAAAAATAAAAAATGTTTGGAGTCAAAATAAATGCATGAAATTTTAAATACTAAAAATATATTCATACAATTTTGATAAATTCTTAATAAATTTATGCTACTTTTTACAATATATACCAACTTATAAAATGCAAAACTTATCGCATTATATTTTCTATATCTTAAAGTTGCATCACATAAATTAGTTAAAAATGTATTATAAATTCTAAAGATATTTCGGCTAAAATAAAAGGTGGCAAGTCATTTAGTTTGTTGACACATATTGAACATTCTTGTCATATTTACTTCATTAGTCCTAGAGAACTGTTGTTATTAGTACAAACTTGATGTCTTAATTCTTAATATCTTCAGTCCAGTGCCAAAGAATTTCGATTCAGTGTTATAAACTGTCAACTTAATACATAAATTCTCATTCATTGAGATCAGAATCTAGTCTATTCGTGAGTGTGAAATGGTTAGTGAATTTCCTAACTTAACTTTCTGAAACAAATATTTGCGGATTCTCTAGAACGATAAAATGGTATTAAGTTTTCAGACAACTCCTCTCACTCTAGCTCGTTCAGTTGATTCGACAGAAGTTTGTAACAAGTCGCAATTTCCCTGCAACTGAAGTTTGTCAATAATTTGTTTTCTAAGTAACTCTTAGAATTTATGTTTCAAGTAAGCAGTGCCAATACATCTATCCTTTTGAATATTCTAAACTTGATAAGACAAATTTGGGCTTTACATATTCAGATTCTTTAAATTAGATTAATTAAATAAAAAATTGTTTGGATTGAATTATAAAACCCATTGCAATTCTGAAATTTCTTTCTTAAAGAAATGAATCGAATCATATTCATTAACTTATTTGCATTTCTACAATCACGGTGGTCAGAACGTACACACGTAATAAGTACATTTAACCACTGGAACCTAATACTATTGATAATTATTTAAGGAACTTAATGTTATTTCAAGTTCGTAATAAATAAATCATTGAAACAAGACAATCCCTTAACTATGTACATCCATAGTCGTAATATCACACATATGATGAGTATATAGACTTCCTTAAAATATTTAATGTGGTTGTATAATTTTAACATAGACAGAGAGAAAAGTGAGAGGGGAGGAGAGAAGGGATGGAGAAGAAGGATGAGAATGGGGAAAGGGAGGAAAGAGAGAGAAACGAGAGGAGAGAGATAGTGTGTTTCTGTATAGTTAGTTGTCAGTTTAGGAAATTTTTTTAAGTCATGGCTAATGGATGTATTATTTTGTAAACTTACACAATTTTAAATCTGAATATTGTAAAGAATATAAATTAAATATAAAAAAAGTTTGATTTTTAGATTAATCTCGCATCTAAAGAATCTAAGAAACCATCCATGATACTCACTAAAGCGTCACCTAAAAGTAACTGAATGCTTTAGTGTTAATAATAGTCAATTTCCAACAGTAAAAGCTTTATTCGCATTAAACTAGAGAGTAATTTCACCATTCTGTAAAGTTGAGCATTTTCTGCAAGATTTCCTAGAGTTAAAATTCAATTATCGACTTGGCATGGTTATAATACTTGAGAATAGCTAAAGTTAATTACAGAACACGAATTCTCCTTAAAGATAGCAAAGCATTTTCGCTTATGCGTCAATTATAGAATAAGGAATACTTTATGAGTTCTCTTTTCAATCATAGGAAGCTGACTTCATAATGTGTCCTATAGAATTAGAAGTATTCAGTTTGCATTTAAGAGTTGTTAACGATGCTTTAATTTCCCTTTGATCTATTTTTTGATGGAAACTGTAATTAAATTGAGGGAGAACATTTGAATGAAATATAAGTCGAATACAATTGATTCTAGAAAAATACATAATATATTGAAAATAGATGTAATTATAAAAACTAAATGAAATTTATTGTGCGAAACTTAAATCATACCTAAAAAAAAAAGAAATGATTGTTGATTTAATGAACATTTCATATTAAAATGTTCTATTTTCAGTGATATATTCATTAGAAGCTTATATGTTTTTGATAATATAAAATTTGAAGGACATATAGTTACAACAAGGTTATTGACTTGCTATTTTCTAAATAAGCCGTAAAAGAAACAGTTAGAGCGATTAAGTATAGACTGTCTGTACGAGAGAGAGGAATTGAAATATTTTAGAAATAACAAATACTTTCTTCATTCAGTATAGGACTGAATGTAGGAACATTTAACAATTAGTAAAATTCTGTCATGTGTATCAGGTATTGAAATTCCATCATTTTATAAATTGGAACACTCTTACTATATAACTCATCTAAAATCAAAGTGGTAGAGGAAAAATTTGAAGAACGTCAAAGTATGTAACATACAATTTAATACCGAATTTGTTTCTTCTTTGAATTATAAAGTAAACTTTGCTAGAATTTAAAGTCAGATTCAAAAATGTTGTCAACTTTTTTGGTTGTATTTGAGAAGGAACGTTATATAAAGAAAATCTTAGTTATACGTATATTTGTGTTTAACTTTTGGCCTCTTTTTGATGTTGGGTAAAAGAGTACTTAAGTTAAAAAGTTATTAAACATATAAACTTTCGAATTTTGACTATTATTTTTAAGTGGAACTATTTTTTTATATGTTGAGAAAACATATAGGGAGCATTAATGATGTAATTTCTGAGCATCCTAGTTGAACATCCGTGTTCCACTGGGGAATTTCGAAATAGCAATTTTATAAAACATATGACTTCAATTTGAATATACATTACGTCTCGTTTCCAGTTACTTTTAACTTTTGAATATTGAGACTTATAATTACGAAAGTTTTCTCATTTTTAAAGTCTTTTAAAGTGCTAGCGACTGGAAGAGATTGGAGAGGGGATGGGTGTGTTATTACCCCACTTTTCTAAACTTATCTATAGTGATCTTCGAGTCCAGTATGAATTTTATTTTGCCTCTACTTAATTTTGACAATTTTTTCAACTTTCAGTTGAGCAATTTAGGAGTTATGATATTTTGGTGCAGTATATTCATTTATATCATTTTGCACCATAAAAAAATAACGATGCAACCGAATTATGTTTGAAAACATAATAATATTACAAAAATTTAGATTGATAGGTCGCATGGAGCTTTTGGCTATTTCAGAAAGAGTCAAAACACACATACTTTAAGCAATTAATTAATAAATTACAATTTTCAGTAAACTGTATTGCAAATGTCCATAATGATGGGATTAAATTTACACAAAACGTTTAATCAAATTCAGATAACATGATGATTTAACAAGCTTGTAATCGAATGCAGTGATCCATTACGCTGAAAACATACACAAAGTTTAAAAAAAATAAGTTTTATTACTTAAATAAAACTTTTTAAATGCTTTTTTTCTTAGGTGAGTGAAACATATAAGAAATAAGCGTCACCTAATTGATATAAAGCATTTTATCAATGTCAGATAAAACCATAAAGCAACAATTTTATGTTTGTCAGTTTTATTTCAGCACTAACATAAAAATATACTTCTGTTTCCGACATCGATTGGACTGCTTGTAAAGTTAGTAACTTTGTTAATAAATTATGTTACATTAAAATTCCTTTCTGATTGAGTTACTTTACTAATTTTGTAGTGTCATCTTGTTAAACGTAACACAATAAATTCAAGTATTTTCCGAGTGATTTTAGATTAATACCTGTAACTTCCTGAAACACTTCGCTTTTCTCCGTTCGCTTTCCCCCGATCTTGAAACTACGCTTCTCAATATTGAGATTTATCCCAAAGCTCATTACTGACGTGTTTCTCAATATATTGAAGTGATGTTTTAAGTTTAGGGCGAAAACGAAGTATTCTAAAAACGATTGAAAGTGTTAAAAGTAGGGTTGATAGTGAAATTTGCAAAGTTAGAGTTCAATTTACTTATAAAACAGTCCCCCAAGAAAAAAAATTGTTCTAGTAATATAAGTAGTTGTAAACAAATTACTTTGATACGTACAGCATGATAATGCAATAAAAAGTTTCACGAAAACCTCAATTTCATTTAAAAAAGCCATGTCATGTTTGGCGGTATTTATTATGACACTGCTTTCAAATTCATTAAAGTATGCCATCGTATTTTATTTGGGAAAATAATTGACAGCTTGCAGAAATTAGAGAATATTTGAAGCCATTAAATCATTAGTTTAATAGAAACTTCGTTAAAAGCAGTACCCAACATTATTGTAACGAATATTAATTGGTGTCGCTTGTCATCCTGAACAGTCTGCGGATGACAAGTTATTGCATAATTTTTGCTCAATTGAAAATATTGGAAGTTCTGGGAAGATTAATATAACATGATTTCCTATGGGATAAATAATGCATTTATCAGCACTTAAACTAATGGTCGCCATTATTTAATATGCTATGAATATTTAAAACGCTTTGTATTGATATTAAATTATTTCCAATTAACTAAGAACTTGTATTGTAATGAATTTAATGTTATACATTATTTATTAACTAGTTTTCCTTGCACTTCTGAATTTTTATACAAACCACTTTGTTTAAATAATATTAGAAGGGCGTATATTTAAAAACATATATAATAGTATTATGGATGTAATCACGTAGTTTTTGTGAAAACATAAATGAAATGTTTCCACATATTGTTTATATAGCTGCAGTACAATGTAGTTAATCTTTAAATGTAAGAAATGACCTTTTTTAAAAGCCGAAAAATTAGAAATACACCAGATCATTTAACGATTGCAAAGCAAGGGCCATATTTTATGTTAGTCAAAAACAATAGAATCATAAATCATGAGAATGAAAACGGTTGGCTAATAAGATGATTTAGTGATTTGAATTGGATACAAAGTAGGGATATATTAAGAAAACAATAACAATGTTTCATCGCGTGAAATCATTTAATTTGAAAATAACAAACCACCAATGTACATGATTTTAGATTTAAAAAAACTTTTATTCGTGAAACATCAACAGATTTATTTCATTAAACCAATTATAGGTATCACGTTCTGTTGGTGGTTGGGGAATACTTAAAATTTACGGTAGCAGTTAATTAATATCAATACCCATAATAATGATTAAACATAGAGTTATAAAATAACTCATTAAATATTTTTAATCAGCTACAATGCTGGAAATATAATGTATTCTAAAAGCATTTTGGGATAATTTCCTACAGTTGTACATTTTTATTCAGCCCTATCAATTTATATTCATCCCAATAAAATTATTCCCTAATTCTACACAAATTCTTTCAGATCTCAAATCCCTTAAAATGAGAATATTTTAAGTTGTATGATCCGACATTAAGGGATTCATTTTAGAGGGATTAATGAAGCAGTGAGCTACATAGCGATGAATTTTCCAAAAGTAGTATTTTATATACTAATTTTGACTATTGATTTTATTTTGACTATGATTCATTTTAGAAGGATTAATGAAACGGAGAGCTACTCAGCGATGAATTTTCCAAAAGTAATATTTTATGAACCGATTTTGACAAAAATGGATTATTTTTGTGCTTTTTATCATGTAAAATTTAAAACGAAGAAATACGAAGTTTTGAATAGTACTTAATTTTTTATTTATCGTTGCTATTATTTACAGTTTAATTTTCTCGACATACATTCATAATTAAATCCTGTTTATAATTAACAAGTAATTGTTAAGTTATTAAAATAAATTTCTCTAAACTTTGAATGTAAAAGGAAGTTTTTTTACAATTTGTTTAGGTGGGAAAAAATGGTGGTAAAAACCACCTTTTCTTAAAAAAACATCTTGAAATCATACTATTCAATTTATTTCAATAAAATGTTTGATGGATATTATATACATTTAATCAATCTAAATCTAAAATGTTGTATTATTTTTAAATTTTGACAAAATGCTTTTTACTAGTTTTACAATTTTCAACGCATATATTGATACAACCATTTCCTCCCATGGTTTCAGGGGGGGGGGGGGGAAGGGGAGGAGATTGGAGGTAATTCTAAATGTAATATTTCATATACATTTAGAATAACCTCTAATTACCTAAGTGTACATTTAAATAATCATACATTAAACTAAGTATGAAATAAAATAAATTCATTTTAGTGTATTTTTCAAATTTTTTTAGCAGAAATTTATAGAAATCCTGGTAAGCCTTTAAATGAATAATTTCCACCTGACTATTGAATTCAGGTTAATTTAATATGAGGCAAATACAACTATGCATCATGCAGGATACTTCATCATCAATTTTAAGAAAAGAGAATCGGGCTCCAAAATTGACCTGGTCATATTTTATATAGTAAAACTCATTAGTCTCACGGTACTCAATTTCGGTCACTCATCATTATAGCATTTTGCAATGCATTGTGCTTCCATCCAGAGTTACTTAACATAACACTCATTCTTAATTGTTGAAACCATAAAATGTCACTGGTTGTCTTCGAAAAATCCAATTTTAATAAAAATGGTGTTTTTTATTGATACGTATCAAAATGTGGTAAGCATACACAGGTGGCAGATCACACTTCCATTTTAACTCACGATATTAGAAATCATAAGAAATAGAAATTATGAATTTATTTTAAACTTCTTTATATAGTTCTGTTCTCTAAAAGATTCACTATAAATCTTTGACAAAATATAAGAATTCTATTGATTTATAAATTAAGAAATAAGGAAGTTTATCAACAATGCATTTTAATAGCCACATTAGAGTGTACATGTGCAAATAAGTTTGAGCAAATTAATGGTGATTCTAAATCACAAAATCTAATTAGAAATTGCTTGACTTAATCTTAAAATATATTTCAGCAGAACAATTTTTAAATAATACATGAATCCATCGTAAAAAGTATTTTTTAATATAACCTCATTTCCTCCCATATCACCATTTTTTCTCACCTGACCCAATCTTGTGCTTCATGCCATACCTTTCAAGGCGAAACTAATTAATTGATTAGCAAAATCTGGAAATGTATTAGCATAAATGGTTTACAATAGTTACATATATTTACAGTTTGCTCTTTCTACATAATTTTAAATACCTTTTACTTTAAAGGGATTATTTTGCCAAGGTACTAATATTAAGAAAACGATACCAGATATTAAATCCTTATTAATTTTGAAGTATTAAAGTTATATGTTTTAAACAATTTTTTTTTTAATTCTAATAAATAATTGCAAAAGCTTAATACTTTTTGAGATTTTAATGAATTGAATATGCCCATATAATTTAGAAAATTGCTTAGTAATTTTAATTTAAAATCTAAGTGATTTTAATTTAAAATCTAAGTGATGTTACAATAGAAAACTTTTGCAATAAATACTAGTAAAAAATAATAGTTTTTTTTTTTTAAGAAAAATGTCTTGAGTGAAGGGTTTGCCAATAGGAAATGAATATGAACTTATTATGAGTGCATGAGATACCGAAGAGTAGAAATAATTTAAATAAAAACTTGATAGGTTTTTAGGCCAGTCCAACCACAATTAACAAATTATATCTAAAGAAGTTAATCTATTTTTTATTTACAGATTTGGAGCATCTCAAGACCAAAGGTTTAACCTTTTTGCTGCTATTAACACTCAAGGACTTTAGGTAGGTCGTATACCATAGGAAAAGTTTGAAATTGTTTCCATAGTGTAAGATAAACAAAAGTAAACTGCCCACAAATGTCAGATCAATGTCTCTTTAGTTTCGGGATTTTTTTTTATCAAAAATCCGTTGACATTACTTCGATTTGCGGGAATTAACATGACTTCTGAATGAGCTGTTATAATGATTATAAGCGTATGAATAAAAACGTTAAAATGGAAGTTATGTTAGCGAAGCGAAGTGGCTGTACAAAAGACATACATCTAATTCATCAACTTCAATTCTGAATATCTAATTATATTTTATTTTACAAACTCCAAATATTTGGAAGTAGCATTTTGCCTAGGCTCCGAAAGACAGTAAATATGATGTTTTTCTATTTCCTATAATAAAATGGCTCAGGATGTTTGTCTTATAAAATATAATTCAGCACTGTAAGTTTTAAACTTTTAACTTGGATACGGATAATAATTTGCAATGATAAGATTAACTATTCGTGCCTCTAATATTTTCAACGTTTTAAATTTTTATTTTTATATATGTATGTTGTTTGAAGTGAATATATTTTTTAACTTCTGCTTTTTCGCGTCGTGTTTTAATTATTATTTTTTTCTCTTGTATTTTTACAATAATGTTTCGGCACTGTAAATGAATTTTTTGTTGTTGTGTCACAATAAATAAGAAAAAAAAATAAAATAAAAAAAATTAAGATTAGATGTAAGGTTTTGAAATGGAAAATTATAAGTAAAAGAAATTATGGGAATATATGCAGGAACTACACATGTAAAAATAATTTTCTAAGTAATGTATCCTATGCAATTGTTCAGAGTTTGATATACTTTTGTTAATAAATATCTTTCTATATTGCAATTATCTTACCTGTAGAGAACGAAAACTAAATTTATTACAATCAAATTATTCATAGATGATTTGCACCACTGTTTACAGAAGTTTTTAAAAGAAAATAAGGTCCATTCAACTATAGAACAATTGAAAGGGACTCAACAATTTACTCACTTTCTTGTACACCAAGAAGTTAGGATTGTCTTCAGGGGATGGGGTCAAGTTCTCACCCCCATTCGGGGCAGTCTCCCGGTCATCCGGTGGCTCCCCAATGTTGTTCTTATCCAGCTCTTGACCACCGTGCATTGCCAGGCAGAGAGAATAAACTCTTCACATTCTACTTCTCAGTGAGAGAGAGAGAGAGAGAGAAAGAAAGGCCAGAATACTTTTCGCGACCGATCCCCAACCGAATCTGAGGGCGCACTCAGTTTATTGCTAGAGAAGGGGGCGCCACGGCGATCGAAATGTTGCTGGGACGATCGAAGGCGCTTTAAATAGGGGGAGAGGGGGGATTGGTCACAAGGTTGGGGGATGGGAACGGAGTGCTCGTAAATTTGTTTTTATTGGGAAAGGGGTGGGTCTTCTTGTGATGTCATGTGTGTAAAGAATGTTCTATGAAATACTATATATTTCTTTTGCGAAAGTAATGGTGAAAGTTTAATTGGGATTGTACCGTTGTTTGCTCATTCATAAACATTATTCAAAATTCTTATTTATTATATTTGCATAGAATTACAGTATTTTAAGCGAAAATATTGCTGACATCCAGTAGACGTTTTACAAGGAAAATAGCATTTATCTTAAGAATTTTTTAAAATGATGTTATAAGATCACATATAAATACAATTTTTTTTAAAAAATCGTATATCTTTTTTTTTAACTCCGTTTTTAAGACGCAGTTTGAAATAAAAAACATCAATAGGTGATAAGTATGAAATGATAGTCCTTCTAGATAATCCCTTGTATTGATCTTTTTGGCTATCTTTAAAGTAAGCTAAGTGTAACTGTATATGAGACTGGGTATTTTGTTTCGAGATTAAAAGTTTAAAATTATTTCATGTTCCAAAAGTTTGAAGTGTAAATCTGAAACCTAAATGATTGATTACTTACTAAGATCTCCTGCAATTGGAACAACTGTCATCAACTGTCCAGGATTTCCCCTTTCAAAACTCCCCTAAATGCGTCTTCTCTTGATAGTCAGATTACTCTGTTGTCTTTTTTTAATGGTATTTCAGCACAGTATACCTATCGTGGTGCATTTGAACATGAAATATTGACACCAATCCATGTTTCTTTAAATGGATAAAACAATTTATGTTGCAGTTAGTTATGTATGCTAACCATTTTGTAGGAAGGTGGTCTTTTAAGAAGGTCTTTTATTCTATGTTTTAAGTTAGCTTCAAATTTTGCCTGTTTTGGTTAAACATACCTTAGGTGACGTCACAATCACGCGAAGTGGGCTTTTAGTGACGTATACAGGGGGAATCAAAATGCATGAGCTGACCTTCTGTAGTTACATCCATACCTGGATTGGCCATGGGTAATGAGGGTAGAGGAGGGAGGTGTGAGAAGTGTCGCAACTGGGTTCTGAGAAACTTATTCTTCCGTCGAAAAGCGGAGAACTAATCTTTGGTGCTCCCTGGCCGGAAGTTTTCGATGGATCTTTGAAGTTGCTGATGCAGATGAAAGTGGAATGGAGAGCGAAGAGCTGGGGTGTTTTTAAAAAAGAGTTTTGGAATAGGATATTAACGATAGATTTCAATCAAGTATAAAAAGTTTTCTTCAATTGGATTAAAAAAAGTACTCTATGTGGATGTGCTAAATTTTAAGACAGCTGGTACATTTAGTTTCTTGACTGGTTAGAAGTAAACTAAATTTGTTCTTATTGAATCTTAGCAGGTCCTTAAAATATTTTTTTTTTGTGGAACAGAGGACTAGCGATTGAAATGTTGTTGATGCAATCGAAGCGATGGAAATTGAGAAGGCCAATACCTTATAGAATGGTTAATTTTTTTTCTTAATCTCCGGATATGATATCACTTGAAGACTATTTCAAAAGAAAACTGACATTAGATTTGAGTAGCGGACATTGATTGAGTAAGCAGCGGAATTCAAATTTCGTGATAAGTTAGGGGCCGAATATGAATTTGATCTGCAACCATCAAGTAGGCAAAAAAAATGTGCATCCTTTAATTAGAGCACGTCATGCATAGCGTATATCGTATGAAAAGTGTCACAATTACTATTGTTCCGGTGAACAACTATCAGTATGTGATCATTATTAGGGTGTCCCAGGAGAGGCCAAAAATTCCCAACTTTTTTTGAAAATGCCAGGTCTCGCCCTCTTAAAATATTCTTTCTGTTGTGACATGATAATACGAAAAAATTCCAGTCATTTAAAAAAGTTTTAGGGGTGCCTCAACCTGATAACAAATAGGAAATTTGTGCAAAAATTAGATTTCTAAATAATATTCAGACAACAGAACTGTACCAGACTTCTCGAACCAATTTTTTTTTAATTTTAAAAATGGATTAAAACGCTTTATGATAAACTCATGTGATATATTTTTTAAAGATTTTTTATTCGAATTTATAATCATACAAATCTACATCTGACCCGTCTGCTGTGCTTTCAAAATATACTGTTCATCGGGAATGCCAATGTCTTCACCGTGAAACTGCTAAACAATTAAAAACACAGTTTGAAGCATCAAAGTCAGCAGAGCTCATTGAGATGGTAAATTGTTATTCAATTTTTAATTTAAACAGCACAAGCAGGATTGATTATTTAGCGGTAAAAGTTTCTTTTTTGCAAGATAAAAATACAAAGCCTTTTGGCATTCCTAACTTACAGTCTGGAACTGAAAAAGCAGCAATTGATGTTGTTTTCAAGCTCTTATAATCGTATAAGTTTTAATCCAAATGATAGGTATGTGTTTCTATGCAACAGCAACAAGTAGTGGAAGATTTAATGGAGCATGAACTCTTCTTGAGTAAAAAAATAGACATAAATCTAATGAGGATAGCATGTCGGCATCATATGCTTGAGGTTTTATTTTCCGATTAATTTATTAGGTGCTTTGGACAATAGACTGATCTGAAATACTTTATTTAAGAGATTCCGAGAAAATAAGTCCAAGCGCAACCACCATGAGCCAAAAAAAAGCAATCATTACCAATAATTACAGAATCAGAGAATTTAAAACTTTTATTTCTGATCAGTTAAATATTGCTAAAACTACAGATGGATGATTGCAGAGTTTTTAAATATTGCATAATTTATGATTGGATTAGACATTCAATATAACATTCGGAAATCAGGTGCTCTTCACCGAGCTCGCTGGATGGCTAAAGATACTTAATCCATTAAAATATAGTTATTATTTAATATTAAAATAAGTTATTATTTAATGGAAATGGAGCTATAATGGCATTAACTGTTGGATAGTATCAAGGTATGAAACGATTTAATCGTTTTGTTACTGTCTAGATTTACTTGCCGATCTGCTGTTGATACAACTCCTAATGATGTTTTACTTATTCAAAGATTGAAAGAATATGATGATAAACCTTTAAGCAATAAAGGATTAAAAACTACTTTACATCATTCCTAGTATTTAAGTGGAGAACTCGCAACGCTTAGCTTGTTTTCAAATCTTGTATTTGATGAGCAAAAATCGAAACTAGTCATGAACCTGAAAAAGAAAAGGATTTCGAATTCACATCTATTAGATATACTTCATCCGAAATTGGATGATTTGTGCATTTCTTATACTTTTTTTTTGAAGAAGCTAAAATTGAAGATAGTTTCCTCAGTATACCAGTTAGAGATTGTCCCGAAACGCCATCCTATAAAAAAACTTAGCTTTCATAACAGTTGTTGATGAACAAGCTGTTGCCTTGATCCAGGACTTAAATTGGGCAACAAAAAGATGACGAGCGAAAACAGTTTTTGTTACAAGTCGTATTTACGCAGTGCAATTACAAAATCTTCTTAAAATGTGGTTGCTAAAAGTGTGTGAATGCTTACAAAATGTGAAAATATCTGATCATTTGAAAAAATTATTCCACTTTGGTTTTATTTACCAATTGTAAGGTAAATAATTGTTTACTTAAGGGACAAGCATTCAATATAGTCTTAAGTAATAATTAATGTATGTTAAGTGTAATTGCCCCTTTGTGTGCATGATTATGTAGAATGTAGAAGTGTCCACTAAATCGTATTTTTCTTGACTTCAGAAATATTGTATATATCTACTCAGACTCAGAGCAAACACATAATTGTTACAAAGTTTGTCTGAAACTATATAAAAGAGGCTTTCATAGTTGAATAAAAGTTCGTTTTATCATTTTTAGTACTAAATGTAGCTAATAAAAAATACTGCATTTAGCATTATTTTGGCCATTTTTATATACAGGGTGGCCAGGAAATAACTTTCCCTGTTTGGTGGCATCTGCAGCTAAAACTAATGAACGAAATGAAACCATATTTTATATGCAGGTTAACGAAGGCATGGGGAGATGAATTCCACCAAAAAAAAAAAATTTAGTTCCAAAAGTTGCCGATAGGGGGAAATGTGGCGCTATCGGAACCGAAGCACGTGAATAACTACAATGAAAGCATGGAAATTTGATTTTTCAGAATGTCAATACTATACAGTTATGAATAAATTATTGGAACACATAAAATAAGATTTTAGTCATTAACATTTGGGTCCCCAGGACGCCGCGTAACATTTTCAATATGCTGACCTTCCCGGTGTACAACATATTGCATCCGGTGAATAACGTTCTCTACAGCTGTGTGCAAACTGTCTGTTTGGATGTTCGCAACTGCCCGTCTTATGCTCTGCTTCAAGACATGCAAGTTTGGAATGTCACCAGCAAACACAACGGATTTAAGGTATCCCCATAGCCAAAAGTCACATGGGGTGATGTCCGGGGAACTAGGTTGCCATTCCGTCTGAAAATATTGACTGATGACTCTATCATTACCAAAATTCTGGCGTAAAAGGCGCTGCACAGAACGATGAATATGTGGCCGAGCTCCATCTTGCATAAAAATGATTGAGTTTAAGCATTGTCTTTGCTGCAATTGCGGAATAACGAAAGTTTGGAGAATTTCCCCATATTTTTCGCCGTTGATTTAGCAGGTAATAGGTCCTGCCTTAGTTTTGTTCTTAAAAAAGTATGGTCCTATTATAAAATTTACCGTGAAACCGCACCACACGGTTACCTTTGGGGAATGCAATGGCATTTCTAGCATCACTGTGGGTCGCTCACATGCCCAAATACGGCAGTTCTGAGTATTAGCAGATCCATTCAGATGAAAATGAGCCTCATCTCCCCACAATATTTTCCAAGTCCAATCATTGTCGATCTCCATTCGGTCAAGAAATGTTAACGCAAAAGTTAGGCGCTTATCGTAATCTGTTATTTTTAATTCTTGCTCACAACTGATTTTATACGGATAGAAATGCAGCATTTTACGCAAGATTTTCCATACAGTAGAATAAGGCATATCGGTTTGACGAGCAATTGCACGAGCACTTGGACCACTGCTGGTTCCTGTGTTGTCGAACACAGCTGTAGCAACATCTGTTACTGCATCTTCTGATACTGCTTTTCGTCCTTTGCCAGCTCCAAGTCCAAGCGATCCAGTTTCCTCGAATTTTTTAATCATCGCTCTTACTGCTGCAGCAGACATTGGACCTTTACGTAGGTTATGAAGTCTTCGAAATTCCCGCAGAGCCACCACTGCACTGTCTAGTGTAGTACAGTTTCACTAGCAAAGCACGTTGAGGTTAGGTAGGTCGCATATCACCAACAGTCAATGAAAGAATCGCTGTTTGGACGTTCGCTCTTTTCTTTTTAAAGGGAATGCGTTGCGCTGCTGTCATGTACGCATTAGAATTTTGCATAATTGCTATCTCGATATGTAAATTACCTCAAAAGTACGTACAAGTAGCGCCAAAATCTCACCTAGCGGCAACTTTTGGAACTAACTTTTTTTGTTGTTGTTGGAATTCATCTCCCCATGCCTTCAATAGTCTGTACATAAAATATGGTTTCATTTCATTCATTAGTTTTAGCTGCAGAGGCCGCCAAACAGGGAAAGTTATTTCCTGGCCACTCTGTACATTCAGTAACCTTTAGAGACTTCTAAATATATATATTTTTAAATTCTGAAAAAATTCAAGGTGTTTTATATTTACAGAATGAATATTTTTGGAGGGTGAGAGTTCACATTTTTAAAAATTGATTTTTTGGGGGCACTCTTATGTTCATACATCAATCATACACGAAAAATAGGGTAAAAGAGGATACAAATTTCATCGATATTTTTTTCTTCTTGTGTTTTATGTATTTAAAGTTATTTACCAATTACAACCACTTAAATATGTTATTTATTGATGATTAAAAATTGAAGATTTTGAGTTATGATATAGTTTCACGTGAAGCTCAAATATTTATAGAGTAATGAAATGAGTTTATTACAGGTATTTTCTTTTTTTAAAAATTAATAAAATCCTTTTTAAGACGTATTGTGAATTACTAAGTAACCATGATTTCACATAGGAACTATCATGGGCATCCCCAGGAGGTTGCAAGGGGGTGCACTTGCAACCTTATGATTAAAAATTATGAGAATAAAATTCTTTTAAAAGCTATAAATTCATAGGAAATAATCAAATGTTATTTTTAAAATATTTTTCGTTCTTATGATGTGCACTAGTAATTGTTTCTATTTAAGTTTTTTTGTTTGTTTAATTACGGAGAGTTTAATTAAGAGTTTTATTACAGAGAGGGCGATGGCTATTGAATAGCTTAGGTAAATTTTGTTGTTCTTAAGTTATATTACTATACCATGGAATAACTTAACTTTGATTGCACTAAATATGCTACAAAGACGTAAAAAGTTTCAATAACATCGGCACAATGGTTGGCTACGTGTGAATTTACGACAATAAATTAGAATTGTCAATAACTATTTATTTCAGGATAATTTATTGTTAAATATGATAGACAGAATCCAACAACGAATACGTATTCACTTTGAATATTTTCAAACTATAATTTGCTTTGTTGTCTTACTTCGTCCTCGGCTTTTTCATCTCCATTATTTGAAATGAGAACATTTAAATTAAAAATGTTCAGTGCGGATTGTTAAATCTTGTTTGATTTCATCCAAAGCCTGCGAACAGCGCACTTTAAAACATGAGCGGTCCATGAAAAACATTGGGGGCGATTGCCCCCTCCACCCCTTGCCGGATCCCCCAATGCTTTTTATTGTTGAATATTGCACCTTTGTTGGCGACAATATGGCGCTTGGTAGATTATTGTGGAGGAAAATATTTTGAATTCAATAGTAGAAGTCGTACTTTTATCTTTAGTTGCGCGCTATGTATTGATCTCTCAATTCCCTGAAAGTGTTTAGCTTTTGGATTATTACCCATCAGATACCATGAGACCTATTTTCAGAATTCGGTTGAGCAGTTTGCATGTTTTATCGCACTGCTTCTGTGTAATGGTGAAAACAAAACTTCCTCTTTTTTATCCTGCAATTTCAAAGTATGCAGATGCGTTCCGCTAGTAGAGAGTAACTCAGTTTTGAAAATTGCAAATAAAAGTAAAGTGGTAAAATTAAGAGGGAAAAACAACGTGGTGTGTAATAAAGATTTACATTTGAAAAGAAAAATTGTTCATAAATAATGAGGAACATTTCTGTAAGTATTACAATTAACAAATTCTAAAAGTTACGAAATGATCTTTTAGCGAGATGGATTACGTCCTTTTTTAAATAGTATGCTTTATCAGGAGTCAAAGCCTCTCTTAATAACTTCAGACGAAGTTCAACATTAACATGATATTTTGAATCTAAATACAATCCAATATTCAAACGATTAGCGCTTAAATCAAATTGTATAGGAAATTCTTCAACTACAGTTTTTTTTATTGATGATCGACTCGTGTTGATGATCCATATGGTTTCTGAATTGGTTAACAAATCATCAGTTTTGCGTTTTTCACAGAAAAAACTTCTAATATCGTTCATTTTTACACTATCTGTCTCGATTACTTTCTATTTCACTTAATAAATGACACACAAAGACATTAAGTTAGAAACGTATCTTTTGTGCAAGGCTCTAAAGTGACAATTTATTAGAAAGCAGCCACACAACAAAACAAATTATATAAATTTGCTTTTTTATGATTTAAATTTTATTTGTAGAGTAAGATTTCATGCGTCATTTCTTTTAGAGAAACTTAAATTTTCGACTTCCTTTTTGAATAAAGAAATCGAATCTATCAAACTTAAACGTTTTCTCTAGTTTTGTGGTATTAATATTGGCATATTTTTACTTTTTCTTGAATTGAATTTTTTTCAGAAGGAAGGAATCGACTTTTTTTTTCAGCCACATGGAATTTATTAGAAAAAATATGAGAACAAAATCAGTAAGCACAATTTGAAAATTTCGGTTGAGAGGTAAAGAGCGGGAGGTCTGAATTATTTCCGGTGTTAAATTCGTAGAAATTTATTGCTTTTGAAAATGATTGAGATACTGAATTTTATTTTAGATTTCCGTTGAGTATTTCGTAGAATAGAGACTAAGGTTTTTGTTTTATTTTTGTATGTACATGTTTCTTTCATTGTAGGAAAAAAAAAAAAAAAAAAAAAAAAAAACCCACTAATATTTTGTTGTCCCTTTTTGCATATTTTACCAGAGTACAGGTACAACGTAAATGGTTGAGAACTAGTTGTTGTGTCTCTTGTTTAATGATATGACTTAACATGAATAGATTTCATCATTTTATAAAATGGAGCAACAGTGAACACCAAAAATTAATTTGTACCACGGATTTTCCCGAGTCAGACAATCACACACCAGGATTCCGATTCACACCCCAGGCTTATTTCTCTTTAGTTCAACTTCACTTCCACAAATATGTTCTGCATGAAATTTCAAATATCAAGAAAGAAAGAAACTATTTAGGAAAACAGAGGTAAGCTTTAATTTTGACATTTCTGAAATAAAAAGCACTATTTTATAATTTTCTATTCTTATCCATGAAAATATGTTCTGCAAATCACAAATAATATAAATTTAGAGCTAAAATTTTCCAATTTTGTTCTACTTTGTCTTCCAAGATTCTCTCTAAATGTAATAATTTTGGTTCAGCATTTTAAATAATTTCAAGAACTACATTCTGTGACTTTTAGTTTTAAGATTCTTTCATTTATCGTTTAGTATTCATTTTAATTTTTAAAAAATTAGTTTTTAAACAATTAAAATGTAAATGATTATGATTAAAATGAGTGAAAAATGTAAATGATTAAAATTTAGAAAAAAAAAAGAAAAAAAAAAAAAAAAAAGAGATTAAGTAATTTATGTTGTCATATATGAAGGATGAAAATTTGTCTAGCACCCAGTGAAATAGGTCTGCCCCCTCCCTCCCCCTCTGCAAATAAACCTGGGGGTGCCCATGGGAACCATAATTATGCATTAAATTCTTGTCTTTCAAACAGGAGGAAGGTGAGGAAAGTTACGAAACAAACTTCCTCTTTATCTATTAGCTTTGGAATAGCAAGAAAGGATAAGCTCTGGCTCATGGTGGCAGTATTGAGAAGTGTCGCCACTGTGCTCAGAGAAACTTATTTTTCCGTCTGATAAGGAAAAACTAATCTGGTGCTCTTTGGCCATCTTTGAAACTGTTGATGCATATAGAAGAGAAAAGAGTTTGTAGCTGAAAGCGCCTTGAGGTGTATTTTAGTGGATGGTTTGATTGAATATATTATCGATGATTATGTCTTTTATAAAGTCTTGATTAGATTAATTAGCACAGTAGAATATGCTGAACGATCAATATTTGTTTAGTTAAAGGGATTTTCTTTAAAAATGACCTACAATAGAAGTATTTAAAGAAATTTGCTCTTTGACATTTAAAAACATCTTTAAGTACGTATTATTTCTGGAAAGTGTTTTTTTTTTAGAGGATCCCTTAATCACCCTATAAACAAAAATAAACTTGTAAAATTATGAAGACATTTCTAATGAATTGTTGATTTACAATTTGTATGTCGTGTTTTGTTTGAAAATTGAAGTTAATTTTTGTAACTCTGTGAGAGAGGAGTTTATGCTGAGTTAGATGGTAAATGATACAGAAAAGAGAAAATATCAATTTAGTCACGTAAAGAAATCTTAGGAATCTTATTTTTTATTTCTAGAAGGCGTTTTCATATTAAAGACGAAGATTGCCACTTTTTAGGAAACGTTGACGAAAAGTGATAAATGATGTAACATTTTAAAAAATAAGGCCTCGGCTTCCGACGATTAGCTTATTTAAATTTGCTCATTGTGTTATATGTTCAAAAATCGAAAAATTGTAAAAAATAACGAATTTCTCAACTACCACTTTTCATTGAAACTGATGTTGATTTAAATGTATTTGTAGCGTTCGTGTTAGTTCTTTAATTTGACCAAACCAATGCGGGTTCATATCAGATCCTTTGATAAGTGCAACGCCTTGTTGAACCTATCACAAACTACTTCAAGGCACCTTAATGGTACTTCTTTGATATTGAAAATGCTTTTTACTCAATCTGGTATTATGGGCTTTTTGGCACTATTAGACTCTAACTTACGAACTGAACATATATATCCGTATTCTAAAACCTTTCCTCAAAGATGGAATAATTTTTGTTCACATCGACCAAATGATGTTTTTAGTAAAATCTATACAAGCAGGTGTTCCCCAGAGCTATACTTCACCCTTTTATTTTTTATTGCCTACATTAACGACTTTCTCAAACTTCCTGACTGCACAGTGTCACAGTTTGCTGATGATACTGTTTTACTTTGCACATTAAAACAAGGCAACAGAGCCATCCAAGAGGCTCTTGACTTAGTCGAAGAGTGGGGACCAAAATAGCGCATTGAAATTAAGGGTACTTGGTTGTTTTCACAAAAAATTGTAAAAGTATAAATTTTCTATTTTTAGCGTGTTTATAATCTTTGAAACCTTCTCCTTATTCTGAAAAGTTTTTGAGCTGATCCGATGACTGCAATTGCAAAAAAAACTATATTTTTATGGTGAATTTAACATTGCTGCAATAGCTCCTTCGATGTTTCGAACGTATTTGTCTCAGTTCGTGATTTTTAAAATTCCCACCTTACTCAAAATACTAAAACTTCAGCAAATATGAATGAAAAGACTTGATTTTTTTTGTGTCATTCTAAAGAATTTATGAATAAAATATAATTTTTATTTTACAAATTTAAATGTTTAAAAATAACCTTTTATACGATTTTTTACCTATAACTACAGTAATTATCATTTTTCTCGAAAACTATTTTACTTAAGCACTATGTGAACTTTTGTTTAATAAAATTTAGTTTTCACTTAGTAATACTTCCAAATATGTACAAATTATAATTTTAAAGGCTTAAATAAAAAAAAAAAGTTTAATGGGTATCAAGTCCCTTTAATGATCAAAGATTCCAAGCAGTCCTCTTCAGAAGACACCAAACTAGAAAATACATCTCACGCAAAATTGAAATCTTTGACGATAACATTGAATTCGTTAAACGCACCAGGTACCTCAACCCACATCTAGACGAAAAATTAACATTCAAAACCCACTTCAAACAAGTCATTAGAAAGGCAACTGTCACCCTGATGTTATTAAATCCAATCATGGGCAAAGGGTAGAAAACTAGCCTACAAGATTTAAGTTTTACTTTATAAATAAGTTATCAAATCCATCCTTCGGTACGCTTGACATGCTTGAATAGCAGTAAAAAGAATTGACCGGAGAAAGATGCAACACTTCAAAACTAAGTAGCTAGAAGAAGAATAAACACACTCTGGAATGTGCGTAACAATATTATTCAGAGACACCTGGACCTGGATTCAATTGATAGTTGTAGTTCACTGATGTGTCGCAGAACCATTATGAAAAAAAAAAGAATTTAAAAAATGGTAAATAGTATTTACCCCAACAGTAGAGCCATCATTGATTATGATCCTATTTTGGAGAAAAAGTGCAAGAGACCCGTGACAATTCCTCGTGATGAGTATTTAGAATTTAAACTCAACTCACGAGTATTTAAACTCAACAAGCAACGAATGAAATATTACCTTTTTCCAAATTCACAATAAAAACTAGGTGTGTGAAACAACGCACAACTTTCAATTACACTATAATACTGACGTGGATTTGTGCCATTTGTCGTTTTTATATATTTCATCATCCATTTAGAAGGAAAAAAAAAAAAAAAAAATCCGCCAAAATAGCTATTGTTGCGATATACTTTTTGATAATCCTTATATTATCCTTTATTATAAGCGAAACTAAGGGGAGAGGTAAAAACGATCGCTGAGAACATATGCTCAAGGAAAGAGAACTTTGTGTAGAAAGCATTCGTTTTTCAACTTTTTACGTCATTAAAACATTTTTACGGGAATTTCGGAGGTGGGGATGTTTAGAACACCTTAAGAGGCATTACCATAGCAATTTTTAACAAAATCGTTAGAGCCATTTTTTAGCAATCATTGAAAAACATGATATTTTCAAAGGGAGCTAGCTACCCTATGCGCATGCGCGATTTTGACAAAACCTTAATGGTAGGTCCCATGGTCACCACTAACCCTCACACCAAATTTGAACTTCATAGGTCAATTTGTTCGGGAATTTTTCTGACCACAGACACACAGACAGCTAGATCACTTTTTTGAAATCAGGATGTTCCAAAACGTGGGGAAATGCTAAAAAATCGTTTTTTTTTTTTTTTTTTTTTTTTTTTTTTTTTTGACCGTATATTATACTTTCCTTACCTTATGTATACATATGGGTAATTGAAAGTAAAAAACTAAACGCACATCACTTTCAAATGTTCCTGCCGATCTTATACTTCCTATACCAAGTAAAAGACCTGCTACATCTCAAAGTTGAGGCACAGTCTTACCAAAAGAAAAATGTACCTAAGCAATGCCATGAATGTTAGATGTTCAAGCAATTAACGCCTAGTCTAAATGTTTACACGTTTAAATGACACGTAAATGTATCGCCAAGCCTAAATTTTTACGATTTGCTATAATTGTTCTAATGATTTAATTAATGAATTATAATAAATTAATAATTATAATGAAATAATTAGTGAATTATAAATGATTTGAAGGTTGTTAGTTTGGTCTACAATTAGGCGGTTTATATCTGGTACCCGGTTAAAGAATAGTACCGGGAAAATATGAATCAAACTTTCCATTTAACACAAATTAGCTGGCGATTTATTTGACATGGTCGATTGGAAATAATGCAAGTATAATGATGTCATTTACTAGTAAGTGTAAGTATAGTCGATTTCAGCTCTAAACAAAATTACTAAAATGTTCTGTTGTATTTTAATGAACATTCACAAAAAGTCAAAAATCGTTTCTAAAAATTTTTTAAAATAAAAATAAAATTCCCGGATAAAATGAGGACGAAGAAAGTCATAGAATTAAATTGCATTTTAATGAATCGCCGGAATATAAACTCTGCATTCGAATTTCAATCCAAATGACAATCAATACCCCAATAGGAGTAACAATTATTTTTAGAAACGAAATTTCAAACCATTCGATATTAAATAAATTAGTTATTAGTCTAATTTAAAAATGCGGTTTACAAAAGTAACATAAATGTAAAGGTTAACAGAGAATAGAAAATCCTTGCCGTAATTAATTAAACTAATTTTTAAGTCACTTTTTTTTTTGTTCCGACCCTAGTCTATCTTATTCTGTTCTCAATAGATGGTGCACTTGGTCGCCAATACTTGTTTTCAATATAACTGATAAATAACCGTGAGAATAAAGCTTAATTAAAATCAGAAAAGGAGGACTGCTGCGTACCGTTCCTTTTATAGTATGTACAGCATCGCCGGATTGCAGAAAATTTAATAATGGATATGACGCAGTAGTTATTCGACATCGAAAATCAAAATCATTCATTAAAGAAAGCTGTGTAAATTTTTTACAATTAAAACGTACTAGGGTTAACATTACTGTTGACGGCTTAAGTTCTCGAAAAGTAGGTAGGGTCTCAGGGTCTGGAAAGTTACAGATAACATCTTTATTTTATAAAAATTCAAGCATAACTGTAGATGCATTAATTATACCAAAACTAGCCTGTGACCTTTTTCAATTTCAAGTTGATGCTTCAACTTTAGCCAAATTCCCACAATTAAAACTTTCGGATGCTGAGTGCTTCCAACCAGGACAAATTGATATATTATTGGGGGCCGATTTATTCGGTGAAATTATGCTTTGGGAAAAAAAAAATAAAAAAATTCACAGTTCTTGGACATTCATTAACCGCATTAGAATTCATTTTTGGTTGGGTGATTCTAAGAAAAACGAACATTGTTTCGTAGACAATAATTTCAAATCATATCATGATAGCTACACTATTGTCGAATATCAATTAGACAAATTTTGGCAGCTATAAGTAGTATCAGAAAGCAAACCTTTTATAAAAGAAAAAAATCGCATGCGAAAATCCCTTTGAACAGACATTTTCTCGTGATCGTACTGGTCGATTTGTAGTGAAATTTCCATTTAAATAATTCAGTGATGAACTTGGATCGTCTATAGACATTGCAGTGAGTCGTCTACTACAAGTAGAACGTCGATTTACAAAGAATCAATCTCTTTCTGAACAGTACCATAAATCCATGGACGCTTATTTACCACTAGGCCATATGGAACTAATTCCAGAAAACGATATAGAAGTTCCAGCGAGATCCAGTTTCTATCTTTCCCATCATTCAGTTCCTAACAAAAATGGGAACAAATTTAGAGTGGTATTTGATGGATCTGCTAAATCCTCAAGTGGTGTTTCGCTCAATGGAAAACTAATGGTGGGTCCTCAATTAAAAATTGATCTTATTACTTTTCTTCTTCGCTTCAGAATGCACAAAATTGTAATAACAGCAGACGTTGAGAAGATGTATAGAAAGATCATCTTAAAAAACTTAGACTTTCCGAGAATAGTTTTTCGTAACTCACATTATGAGCTAATTCAAGACTTCAAAATAACAAGGATTGCTTTCGGCACAACGTCAGCTCCATACCTTGCAATAAAGTGCTTACAGAAGTTAACAAGGGAGGAATAATTTTTTTTCCTTTGGCTTCTAAAGCAGCTCTAGAAGCGTTTTACGTTGATGACTGTATGTCTGGTGCCAATTCAATCGCCGAAGCACTAGAATTACATCATCAGTTGATGCAGATGCTGTCAAGAGTCAAATTTGTTTTGAGGGAATGGACATCCAATTCTAAAGAACTTTTAAACGCAATTGATGCAGAACTGCGTTAATATAACGCATTATTGAGTAAAGAGAGTGATGATACGTTAAAAGCATTAGGTATTCTTTGGCATCAAGCTTCAGATGCATTCTTCCTCAAAGTCAACTAATCATCTTTTGAAGGCATCATAACAAAACTAACTTTATTTTCAGCAATCGCAAAAACCTTCAATCCTCTTGGATGGCTGTTTCCAGTTACAATACAAAACAAGCTAAATATGCAAGTACTATGGAAACGTCAATTGCAGTGGAATGAAAGTGTTCCTAAAAACATTAAATGTAAATGGAGACAGCTCAAGGAGGATCTAGTATTTGAGAAAGACATCAAAATTACACGATTCTTATTAACTGATTCAGGCGATCAGTTTCAACTAAATGGCTTTAGTGAGGCCTCAGAGAAGGCTATGCTGCCACAATTTACTGTAGATCAGTGTCAGATACTGGTCAAGTCAGTGTTCACCTAGTAATAGCAAATACAAAAGTTGCTCTTAAGACCATATCACTTCCACGATTGGAATTATGTGGAGCTCTTCTGTTAACCAAATTGATATACTTTACGCGCGAAGCATTCAACACTCCAATATCAAAATCTCAGTTTAATACTGACTCTACCACAGAGCTTACCTGGATAGGATCTTGTGCCAGTCGATGGAAAATCTTTGTTGCAAACAGAGTGGCTAAGATCCAAGCTCTCTCTTCTACTATTCAGTGGCAGCATGTCAGTGAGGGAATAAATCCAGCTGATCATGAAACCCGTGGTGTATCATCGTCTGTATTACTTGCTTCAGTGTGGTTGCATGGTCCAAACTTTCTGCATAATTCTGTTTCTTTTCAGCCAGAACACTCTGAACTCACATTTACTGATCCGGTGCCAGAAGAAAAGTGAAGGGGCCTGCATCCCTTTTCTACCACTTGATGATCACGTGCATAGCCTATGCAGCAACATACTTTCATGCCGCGTGCACGGGATTGTGATCTCAGAATCGGCAACATCGCATAGTAATCATCAGACTGTACAGGGATATCAGAGAGAACGGTTATGCCATTCATTTCTTCCTTGTTAATTATTTGTTGTAAATATTGTACCTTAGTAATCATTAAATTAATAATTCTAATTGAAATCAGATCAACCCTTTTACAAACTCAACCTTCCACAAAAGCACCACCGGCATTGGTTTACTAGGACACTTACGAATAATTAATTAATTTAAATTTAAATTAAAGCGACGACACCTCTCTGAATCGCTATCAATCGCGAAAAGCTAATTACCTTTAAAGGTCCCTAGAACGCAGTCTCCTTTTCGCCCACTCCATAAAAGCTACAAGTTTCTCCCATGACCCTTTTCTCCCCTCAGCGGCCTCTGTCCCTCCCGAACATCGATGCTCCCAACAGTCTTCTGAGAATTCCTGCTCTGTTTTCAATCATGCCACACTCGGAAGGACGGAACATCGTCTTCGACGGAGGAGTGTTTAACAACAATTTTCTGTCTCATCTCTCCCACCACCGGTGGCCACTGACCAACACCACATCAACTTGATCACCATTGTGTATCATGTTCAATGTTTGGCGAGTCGAGTTAGCCTTATCATGTGACTCGTATCGTTCTCATCTGGTGTTTCACCCTCCTCCACCCAAAAAGTGCCTTAACCTCATCCACCGGATGACCGAGATGTCATTGCAACAACGCATCATTTCATCGACGCATCACCCAGCTTCACCAGTTTTGTCACGCTGTCCCTGCCTTTGACATTACGTTTCACGAGTTTGTGTATTGCTGTCAAACACGCTGCTTCTCCTCATGCTTTTCAGGTGCCTTGCCGGGATAACAGATTCCTCGCATCTCCACGGGGACACGCCGGGATCACAGATCCCCGCGTCAGGATGATCTTTATCGTCCACTCTCATCTTCTTCATCGGATTCCTCTCCGACTGAGAAACACACTGCAGCCTCACAGTATAACGAGCCAGCCGCCAAGCACCCGGACCAACCTTCCCTTGCACCACTGGGCATTACATCACTGAACCCCTGCTCTCCAACCCCACTGGGTATCATGGCACCCTCGAACCCCAGTCAGCCGCCGTTCCACTGCAGGACGTCCATCCGCATGATCTCCACGGCACCCACCATCATCCTTCTCCAGCCTCTTTCCATCACATTTCCAACCAGTGGCACCACATTACAACTTTACTTTCAAATTATATTAGAAGGATCTGCAACCCTATTACTAATATTATGTGCATAATGTTTACTAGTTGAGGGGTTTTATTGTTTGGCAACATGATTTACATGATTTCGACCAATCACGAATAAAATCTTTGAATTTCAAATTTTTTACATTTATTTAACCAATCACATTAACAATTTAATTTCATGGCAATTGACTGTGACGTCTCATGCATAAGTTCAACCTCAACTTAGTTTTTAAGTAACGAAAATAGAGAAAAAATGTACATAAAATAGAGTGAGGGTGCGAATTCAGCCAAAGCAACAAGAAACTTTAGTTTGAAGCAAACAAAGCAGTTTCAATGTTAAACGAATGAATTTTTCTTCAGATAGTAAAACTGGTATTTGATAAATTCAAAATCATTAATTATACATTTTACAGGCTTAATTTTTATTTACTACAAGATTATTCCCTCACGATAGCAAATTTAATTTTGCAGAGAGATTAAATAAACAAGGATTGGTCCTGAAGTCTTCGAAATCCACGTTTTTATGTAACATCGGCTCTTTTACCTAAAGTTTACAAACGGTTACAAATGACAAAAGAAACGGCACAAAGAAGAATGTCTAACTCCGAAAATCTTCACCAAGGTTTAAAAGTAAATTAAATTTCTTAACGGGTAATATTTGGCTGCCTTGGAGCATAAAGTAGTAGGATATCAATTGAAATAAATAAAACTGTAGTTGAATATCAGGAAAACAAAGAAATGGAATAAATATCAATATCACAACTAAGTAGTCAAAGTATGAGTTAATAAAACTTATCAAACCCTATATTAAAATTAATGATATTACGCTTTCATTTTATATTTTTACTTTCAATTTACTTTTTAAAGATATGTTAACACAGGGTAATTGAAAGTATTGTTTTTGGCATTTGTCTACGTTTTGGAACAAACTGACTTCAAAAAAGTAGTCTAGAAAAAATGTCTGTCTGTGGTACGCGGTCAGCATAACTTCCGAATGAATTTATCTACGATTTTTAAATTCGGTGTACAAATTAGTGGTAGCCATGGGACCTATCATTAAGGATTTCGTCAATATTGCGCATGCGCAAAACTTGAAAATAATCATGTTTTGCAGCAATTGCTAAAAAACAGCTCCAGCGATTTTCATAAAAATCCTTATGGTAATGTCTCTTAAGGTTTTCTAAACATCCCCACCTCCGGAATTTCCGTAAATATGCTATAAAGGTTAAACAAGTTGAAAAATAAGTGTTTTGAACTCATAGTTCTCTTCCTTTGAGGATCGCTCATCAACGAATGTTTTTGTCCTTTCTACTGTAAGAAAGGATACTGTGAGAATTATCAAATAGTATATCGCCTAAGTCGCCCTTTTGCCCATCTAAGAACTATTGGCAATATGGCCATTTTTTTTCTCAAATGAATGTAAATGGTATTAACACTTTTCCACGTCAAATTTTAATGTATAGTGAACACTATTATAGCGTAATTGAAAGTTGTGCGATGTTCCACACCCCTAGTTTAATATGTACTTAAAATTCAGTTCCTAAAATATCTACCAGCAACATAACTTACCATTAGAAGCAGCTCTTACAATGAATTTGAAATAGGATATTCAAATAATATTAATATTGACAGAGTAAATATTAAAAAAGTTAAGTAAAGTTTGCTTTTCACTTACGTCGCAGATTTTAAAGTAAAAGGTTTGCTTGGAAAAGATAATATTTTCGTGAAATTTTAGGAACTGTGTTACTTTGTGAAATATGGAGCAATACTTTAAGTACTATTCCAGTAAAAATGTTTTAGTTTTTTAATATAGTATCAAAAGAATATTTTCCTAGTACCATAAACATTTGATATTTTTTGTTTTGTTGAATAAGTAAAAAAAAATTCTGTTAAATAAAATTATGCTTGCATCTATCTTTCCTCTTTTATGTATAATAAAAATTGAATTAATATTTTTACTTTTTTGGAATCGCGAAACAAAATGACATATCAACATCCAATCACCAAAAATATCATTAATAATATGATCGTTGTGCTTTGCCTTTACAAAATAAATTCATCAGTAGTAAAGTTATCAGCTAGACCCTTTCCAAATAAATTCAGTGTGCAAGACGTTCCCACTAAAGACGGAAGTATTGCCCAGGTTATAAATATAATTTATATTTATTCTTAATGAAAATTTATTATCTTCAACTTTGTTATTGTTGATTAATTAGTAATTGTATAAATTATTGTATTAATATATGTACCTTTAAAATATTTAAATAATATAAAATTTAGATCTCAAAATACAATCTAACATATTCATACACACGTATATGTATATAAACATTTGAAGGCACAAAATGCTTAAACTGCCCGACTGAAATCTGTCTATAGTATTATTTTATCTAAGTCCTTACATTATTGTTATAGAGAGGTTTTTACGTATAGCAATAACCTGTAAATAGCAATATTTTTTTTAAGTCCTTATATTATAGTTATAGACAGGTTATACAGCATTTATTTTTATTTTGCAGCTCGGAAAAACAAGAATAATACAAATTTAAACGTATTGTTAGGCAATTTGTCCGTATATACAATTGTAAATAGTGTACGTATGTCTCTTTTACTGTTCTGTTTTCTTAAATTTATTTGTTAACTGTGATAATACGGGCTTGAAAAAGTTGTTAACATCCAAGTGAATGGAGGCATTTCGAGGAGTGTTCCAGCACGGGCTGATAGCCAGGTGAATTGCTCTGGATTTTTCGAGAAATTTCACACCACCAAGATGTGTAATTTCGGTCAGTTGGGGATTTGAGTCTCGTTGGAAGGTGATTCTGCTACAATTTGCCTGAGTTTGAAATATCCTTGCATCTGAAGTTGTACGCGCTGAAGCTTTTTCTAAAGCTTAATAGCGAGTCATTATGGCAGCAGGAAAGACATTCAACAATTGGCGAAATTTTTGTTAGGAAAAATTGGTCGATGGAATAATACGTAAGTAAGTAAAATAATGCTTATAATAATTTAGCGTCAGGGATGGCATTACATATATTTTTGCTAAGAGATGGCGCCACAAAAGAGGTAATTTATTGTAAGTTAAGGGAACTTGGGGTCCTTTAAACTCTTTTTATTTCAGCCTTTAAAATTATAATTTTTACATACTTGGAAGTATTACTAAGTAATAGGGCGTATTGAAAAAAAACTTTTTTTGGAAATTCAACACTTCAAGTTGTTAAAAACTTGCCACTATGCTCACATATTTACCAAATTTTTTTTTTAGCTCTATTGAAAAATATTTAGGTCTCCCGAAATGGATTTGAAGTTTGATTATTTTTGACAAAATCGAAGATTTTAAAATTTTTTAAAAACATTATTATAAAGCAAATTTTTATTTTCAAGTATAAAAATGTAAAGTTTAGAATATTAAGTAACAGTAATAAGAAAATTTGTATCTGCCATTTAACATTAGGTCTCCCGGAATCTACCTGAAATCTTTAATTTTTTTTTTTTTTAAATATGTATATTTTTCGATTTTCAACCATTCTTTGAGGAAAGGGCGCAAAGAACTGTATGTGCAAAATCACAGTTTTGTTCTTTAAAAAGATAGGATTGGGTAGATAGTTGGCATGAATTTGTGTATGAAAGTTTTAGTCCTTATTAATGAGGATCCACACAAATTTGACGTCTGGAATTCGTCCACAAATACAGATCCTTCGTTGAAAAAGAAAATTGACATTGTATGAATCATAGTTGGAAGTAAACATACGTCAGTTCATTTCTAATAAAGAAGCAGTGACATATTCAAAGACCATTTAATACATTTCGATACCATTAAAGAGATTATGGAGAGGGGTGGGAGGGAGAGTTTACTGTATGCGTTGGATTGTTGACGGAATGGCCATGTGTGGGTTACAGCTCCTCTTTTAAGTGTTTTGTATATACTTGAACTTGTCTGCTCATCTCTGAAGTTATGGATCGATGGATCGAAAACGAAAGCATAGTTCTCACGAGAGAACTTTTTCGTTTTCTGACTTGACTTTACGTTTAGTGTCGCGTACACGTGAAAAAATAAAAATACAATTACAAATTTTTTTAGGTGAGGGAACCCTGTTCCTCTTTTTAAAAAGGTAAAGGATCATCGTTCCCGCTCCACTATACCCCTATATAATAGTACTGAGTTTCAAAATATCGGGAATATCATTTTATGAAATGGCATATTCTGAACTCAAGTGTTAAGTCATGTCACTTCAGCATGTACTTGGAGGGTCCAACAAACAAAGACTCTAGATTTGAGACATGAAGGTAATGTTATTGAAAATGATTCAATTTCACAGAGTTCGAGCAATGAAAGTGTATTTGATAATAAAATTCTTTTACCAGGAGAAATGCCAGAGAGTTCAATTGTTTCAGTGAAACAAAAATTGTCAGAAAATCTACTCTATCTTTCTAGAGCGTGTGCCTTAGAGCAATTTCCATTAGAGCAGAAGCTCAATTAACGAGTGCTCTTTTGCGAGATTTAAATGTTGAAAACCTAGAGAGATAAATCGAAGATTCTTGGTGAAAAGGTAAAATACCATCAAGGTATTAGTTCAACTATTTTTTACTCTATTTATATAATCGAAAGGATAAAGAAATAAGTATAGAAACTATGAGTAGTAAATATGGTCACACGTATAAACGAGAAAAACAAGTATCTTGGGCATAAGAACTATATTCAACATAGTTTGAAAACGTGGTTGTAAAAGATATGTGCTTGTGTGTGCGAGGATGTTTTAAATTCTTTTCTATCGCTAATTCATTTTTCCACTTCAAACTTTTATATCGCTAGTTCCTTTTTCAACTTTAAACTCCTTTTATATCGCTAGTTCCTTTTTCAACTATGAGCTCCTTTTTCCCTAAGCCATTTATGACACTTCGTTCCATTACTATTTTAGACTGCCAATAAATTAGAACTATGTAGTTTTTTTTCCTCTTAAAAATGAATTTTTGCTGGCAATTTTGCTTTTTTTTTTGTATCCTTTTGCGTCTCAGACATCGAATATGTTTTCGAGAGTCAAACAACATTCCCTAAAGGAGATATTCTGGGTTTGCTATAAAAGCACTCTGTAGAGTGTTTGTTGAACTAGAGACTTAAGACCATCTTTTAAATACTTGATACTTTTTATTATTATCTTAAAAATGTATTTTGATGTATAAATAATTCTAAGATGACATATTTTAAATCATAATGGAGTATAAATTTTCATTACAAACTCAGCTATTTCTTTCAACTGCGAGGATGGATCAAGTGATACAATATGTAAACGAAAAATTCGATTTGCTATTTTTAGTCATCTTGAATGGGAGATGTTTCTTTTGCTAAACCTTGGGG
The DNA here is from genome assembly GCA_963978545.1 of Linyphia triangularis. NCBI lineage: Eukaryota > Metazoa > Arthropoda > Arachnida > Araneae > Linyphiidae > Linyphia > Linyphia triangularis. The sequence continues at coordinate 64,353,334 of OZ021723.1, read as the reverse complement.
GCATTTGCTTGTTAGTTCAGCCTGACATATTTTCGAATATTTCTGGTCTGTGTTCAACTTTTTAAAATCAACTTCTGGAAAAACACTGTCTATGTTATTGTATTGCAAAGCAGTATTGTATTACAAAGCTGTATTATGTTATTGTATTACAATTATTCTACAAAAAGCAGGGATTATTCATACTAAATTTTATATCATGATTTTAAAAGATATTTTTTATCGTACTTGAAGAAATATTCTTTATTAGTTTGAACACCCTATTACGCAGAAGAAAATCTTCGTGTTTGTTTAAAATGCTTGAAAAATTGTTTTGTGATCAATTGATGTTTTTTTCTCGTTGAAACCTCTACACAAACTTAACTCATATTTTCTACAATCTCAGAAGAAGATGTTCCCATCGTCCCACCAATCGAATGTTTTTCGAATGTTGTATAAAGATAATTTTCGTTGATATTCCTTTAATTACATTAAAATCTGCATAATATGAAAAAAAAAGGCATCCATATCTAAACCTACTAATTATAAGTAAAATTCTTGCCAGATATAAAATGTCTCATTCAAATAGAAAAAAGAAATTAATCAATGTTTACTAAATATTTCTTTCTCTTACCTTTAAGAATACTTAATAAACCCCTAAATAGGTAAGAATGCATATTCTTATATGTGTGTCAATGTATTAGTCAAAATTATACCTCACAGTAAAAATTCCTTAAGTGAACGATATGTGACAAAACCTATAGCAATTTAATAAGAAATAAAATAATCAAAAAGATTTGTATTTGTATTTAGCTGTCAGAAGAGATTTGATAGATTTACATTTTATATGATAGTACATAAATAATCAAGCATCTAACGAAATTGGCTGATTAGGGGATAAACGAAACAATGTAACCATTTTTCCTACCGTCGCATTATGGAATCTACTACGTGATCATCATTTACGACACTGCTCAGCACATGGGTGCATGCGTAAAATTAAAAAAATAAATAAAAAACTGCTTTTTATTAACTTCAACAATCGCTAGTAGATGGCAGCACGACATATGCCGATACAATTTTTGCAATTGAGTTACGAACTTTCGATTTAACATCTGTGATCTATTCAAAATTACAAATTATAAAGAAAAGGACCAATTCTAAGGAAGTTTTTATTATTATTATTATTATTATTATTATTATTATTATTATGAGACACCCCTAATGAGTAGTTGGCGTTTAAAATGGGTAAACACGAGTACGCTTGATAAAAAAATAGTAAACTTTAGCAATATTTTGCTACACACTCTAAAACTAGTATATTTACAAAATATTAAGTGTATATAAGTAGTATATATAACAAAATATTAAAAATTTAACGAGTTAACCTAAAATGGATCTGGTCTCATACGATTAGAATGCTCTTTATTTATCGTTAAAAGGGATTAGTCATTAAATATTATTTTTGTTTAAAACCTCTGTAAACTCAGGAAAGCAAAATTTGGGAATAAATTGTGAGTTCTTCTTCAAATGTGTTCTTGAATATTGTATACAATCACGTTTTGAGCATTTCTTCATCAACTCTGTTATCTAAAGAGCTATACTATTTCTCATCAAACAGATGTGAAAATAAAACTAATACTCCAGTCATTTTACATGAAAACATCAAGCAAAAATTACATCAAAAGATTTTTAAGGTTTTTCAGACTCAGAAATATGTCCTGAACAACATATCAAAAGAATAGAAGAATCTAAGTGGCAGAAGGCCACCATATTGGCCGCCATCTTGAATTTCTGTCGTATTAGTAAAGTGCCCATAATTAATGCTACAGGGCTCCGATTTCCTTCAAATATGTACCAAATGAAAGGGTTTTTAATGCTTAACCTAATCAATTGAAAACAAATACTATTTAAAAAACTTTTTGATGTTAATAGCATTAAAAATTCTTTATTTGCTTGTTTTGTTTGTAGTCCAGTCATTTTAGAGATAAAAAAGGCCAAATATGCAACAAAAGGATTTTTAGATTCAGAAAAATGTCCTGAACAACATATCAAGAGACTAGAAAAATCTAAATAACGGAAGCCCGCCATACTGGCCATTGGCTGCCATCTTGAATTTCTCTCGTAAGAGTAAAATGCTTATAAATAATGCTCCCTTCAAATGTGTACCAAATGAAAACGTTTATAATGCTTAACCTTATCAACTAAAAAAACTCTGTATTTAAACAACTATTTGACAGTACTAGAATTAAAAAGTATTTTTATTTGTTTGTTTTAATTGCTTTTTTATTCATAAATTTAAAGTTTTCTTTTTCTGTTTTTTATCATAAAAAATCTGTTCATATCATAAAAACACAAAACATATTAAATTTTAATAAAATTTTAAACATGGAAGAAAAAAACTACTCATACTTCCAACTTTGATACTTAAAAATAGCAGTTTAATGCAATTTAAAACCAAAGTATGTAATAGTGACACAAAGAAAATTTATTTTCATTCAACAATTTTTTCACAATTACTTCTTTCAATTGACAATTTTTTTTACAGTTATTTCAATTGAACTTTTAGTGAAGCCAAAATGTGTGAATACGCATTGAAATTTCCAACCCATATAGAATTAACCTCATGCGTAAATTCACGCATCGGCACATCGTTATTAATTTTTTAAAAATAATCCTCCATTTTATAAAAGCGGAGACCATTCAAGCCGTTTTTTGAAGACCGGATCTACTTCCCTACCCTTTTTCTTTAAAAATAGCGTCCTTTTCTGAAATTTTTTTCTAACGGAATGCAATATACGGATCGCACCTACGAAATCGCTAGTTAAGCATGCGCATTCATATTCAAACGTGCCTCACACAAACCAGTGACTGACTGAAGTCATTGAAAAGCTGCTGATATCACGTGCGTCGTTAGTAGGTGGATAATATGGGGCGTCCCGCAATTTTCAAATGCAATTTCGATTTTTCAATATTTAAGTGCATTTCGTTGACTTTTTCCCATGCTTCTTGAACAAAATAGAGAAAAAAGGTAACCTCATGCGCGAATTCATGAAAAGATTCAAGAAAGAGATTAAATCTATGTCGTCCGCAAGTTAAATTTTTTTTTTGGCACCGGACTGCATAGTGTTAATTATCAAATGTTTTTAGTAAGCATTTAAAGAGCATATTTCAGTTCCTGATACACGAAATCACGATCGTGCATCATTGTTATTGTTATAGTTATTAGTTTTATCAAAAACTTAATTTTTTTTAGTTTTAAAAATTTTAATTTAAAAAATGCCCTTTGAATTTAAAAAAAAAAAATACATCTTAAAATTTAGAGAGCGGGTGAAAGTACTACCCTTTGAAAATATTTAACTGGCGAACACTGCAGTGAAGTTAATCTTGTATTTGCTTTTAGTAATTTCGAAGAGTTGGAATGTTGCTGATTGGATGTCAGTCATCACGGCTATAAGTTAATCTCTTTGTAATGTCTTAACCAGTCATGAGATATAAATGGATTTTAGGTTGAAACGAGTCTTTTTTTTTATATATTTAACAGTTGCTGATGTTAAAAGGAAGTGACTATGTTAGTGTTATGAGTTATGAGTTACAGCAAAAATATATGGCTGCAATTTTACTAGGCGACTTTTCATTAAAGCGTTTGTATCGTAGATGATCCAATGATGCAGTTGTCTTTCAAAAATACAGGGCATATAGAGTCTTATTGCGTTTGGAAGTTTCTTCTTTTCCATTGTAATAGCCTGTGAATTTTTTTTCGATGAATAGAGCGATAAAATGTTTAGACCTTTTATAAATTAAGAACAAGTTCACCGACTTCTTTTACTCTGTGAATATTGTCATGCGATTCTGATGTCTAACTGCACGTAGGTGGATCAAGAGTGAAGGGGTTCTTCGTTATTTAAAAAGTCGGGCTTTTATTTGAATCTTTTCAGTTTTTTCTGTACCTGATGTAGGAAACAGTTTTGTATTTTTTAACGAGTGTGACACATGACACTAGTCAATACATATATGGCGTAATTAACATATGTGCACGGAATCATAGATTGAACTCCAAGTTGTTGCTGTATTTCTATTACACCCGTTTATTTAGTTCAATTGTTCTGTTTCTGTGATGGTTCTTAATGTCGTTTCAATATAATGGTTTAATTCATCAAAGTCGGCTCAAAATAGAAAAGCCAATGGAAAGAATTTCCCAAATCTCATTACTATGACGAAAAATTATCAGGGGCAGAATCAGCGGCCTTAAAGGAACCAATGGTAAGTTAATCTATGATTATAGTAGTAATGCTGGAATTTGTATCCTTATAGAGAAAAACATAGAGGTTTTACACCTTACTGAATTCATTAATAGGGACCTTACAGCAGTGAAGATCAGACTCAATATAGTGGGAAGAGACCGATAAATTGTTTCAGGCTTTGTCTACTTGCCATATGAAGAGAAGACTCCACCTGACCATTCTCTGCACAAACTTATGCAATTTTGTGCAGAAAACAAATTGCAGGCAGTCCTTGGGCAAAACTGCAAGGTACATCATGTTGTCTGGACAAGTATATATATATATAAAAAAAGGTGAGTGCCTTATCGAATTCATTTTTAATTAAGACCTACCTTGAAATATACCTATATATATGTATATATACATATATATATTTATAATACGTCCCCCTCATTTTTCTCATTGTTTTTATGCATTACAATCGTCTGTTCGATAAACAGTTCGATTATTAACGTAACATTTTCATATATTTACTGTCAGTCGATACTGTAAATAGCTTCTGCACATGTGCGGTATTAAAGCGTTATTTTTCTATGCATCGTTTTGTTTTCTACGTTTTAATTTCATCCTATTTTGTTTACATTTTTTGTTGTAGTTAAAGATGTATTGTGCTCAGAGGGTATTGATATTTTGATTTTATTTAATGAGTATTAATAACATGTAGGCAAAATAAATTCGGTAAATTCCTTTGTATTTTATTAGCAAATATCTTATGCACTACAATTATTATATCTAACATCTAAAAGTTCGTTTACCAACATAATTAATGTATTATGATTTTCCTTGTATTTACTGTAAATCCCCAGCTCTGTGCATGCGCGGTAACATAATAACCTGGTACCCGTTTGCCGGGTACCAACAAAAAAATCACCAAAAAAGAAGGCCTAAATAATCTGAAACAACTTTCAATAATTTATAATTTCTATATTTAGAATTGGCAATACATTTACGGGCCATTTATATTAAACATTTAGGCTTGGCAACAACTGGTGATCGCCAAACGGAAGAGCACCCTTAACATTTATATTTTAACTTAATTTTATTATTATTTATATTTTAGTTTTCTTTTTGTTACCATGTTTTTGATTTTTGCAATTTTCTGACCTTTAAAGGAAAAAATATCGTCAAATGCCCTTTACTACACCTGGTCCACTTTTTCTTAAATGTAAACTCATACGTCTTTCAACGGGTCTCCAGTAGAGCGGTGCAACACAGATAGTCCTAAATAAAGGCAACGATTCAACTTTTATTACTTCTAACATTACTAATTCCTATACAGCTAATCAGTAAAAATATCAAAAATGGAAAGTTGATGGTAAACCATCAAAACATCCATTTTGAAATTAACTCTAATGTTAAACTTGATCGAAGCTTCAGAGACCCTTTGAGCATGAACTGGAAAAAGTTCCAGGATTATCTTGAGGGGCTGACTGAGCTGGGGGATAAACCAATTAGAATTAGAGATAAATAAGATCTAGAAATTACAGCAGAGAGTCTGCATAATAATATTTTAGATTCATACAATAACAGCTGCCCAATTTGTACTAAGAGAGCAAAGCACCAATGTCCTTGGGGGAACAACTTTTGAAACCGAAAAAGCAGAGGTCAGAAAACTTTTCAATAGAGCCAAGAAAAATGGTGAATGGGATAACTATAGGAAAGCCCTCACCAACTACAGCAAAAATGTTAGAAAAAGCAAAGAAGGCTCTTGGAGAAAGTTCTGTGAAGACATAGAATCTATCTCAGAAGAAGTTAGAATCCAAAGAATCCTTAGAAGGGACGAACTAATAATGGTTGGCATTTTAAAGGATGACGATGGTAACTTTACTAATACAAGAAAAGAAGTCATGGAAATCATAGCTAAAAAAGGCTTTCCAGGATCTAGGGATATACACAACGATGACGGTCAACACTTCATTGGCTCAAACAAAAGAGTCGGTAGAAGTCAATGGGCCTATGTGAAGAATATCCTTAATCACAACAGCGTTAGATGGGTTATATCCTAGAGGTCGGCGATATATCGATACAACGATATTTTTATCGATATTTAAAAATAAAATAAAAAATATATTGATATAAAAATATCGATAAAAGTTACCGATAAATCGATATTTTCAGACATTTTTAGTTTTTTGATGATCGTTTTGTAGTTCCATGTGTTTTTTCGATTTTCTTTATTCCCTTTTCAAAACTTAAGTTGGAACTTGGCTGAGAGACAGTTAAAATGGCACCAATATTCAACATTTACCATACACTACATTATCATGGGCTCTACCAGGAAGGTACAAGGGGGGCAAATTGCACCTCCTAGGCTTTTGAAAATTAAAATAAAATTGGAAAAAAAGGGTTAACGTGCAATTAAAAGCACAAATGCCATTTTGAAACTCCGGTTCAATGTTACACTGTGTATTTTTCTAATTATTATTTTAAGCCTTTTGTTTATTTCCAAAACTCGGTTTTTTATAGCTGATTTATTGCAATTGAGAAGTGGTTTTCAAGCGCCTCTTGTCTCAGTATCAATTTATTCTTTTTTGTATAATCATTTATACGTTCTCTCAATTCCTGGAAAATGTTTAGATTTTTATTTGTTAGTTATCAGATATTAGACCTTGATATGTATTTTCAAATGAGCATTTCCTATATTACTTACGTGTTCCATTTTTTTTTTTTTTTTTTTATTCAGTATTTTTCTAACTTGGAAGAAATAACTACTCTTTTATATTTTTAAATCCTTTATATTAACTTCAATTTTGTTAGTATGTGGCGTTCAAATTTACGGAGGACTAATTAATGCAATGCCGCCATCCAAATGAGCAAAAACTTTTCAGATTGCATGTCGATGATGATGCAGTCTATCAAGTTTTTGGGACTATCAGCCAGGATTGTAGTGCTAACATTTGTTTACCAGTACGCAAACTTTTAGATCATGGCGGTACTGTAGCTAGAATTTTTTCTTTATTATAAAATGCAAATTTACAAAAAATTTATATAATTTACCATACAAAAAAGCTGAATACTCTTAATTTACGTGTTTATTTTCTCACTAACTTATATCACAATACATTGTATATTGATTATTAGAGTTACTATTGATTACTAGTTCAAAAAAGGGGCGTTACGCCGTACCAGCTCTCAAAAAAGTATCGGTGCACCGTAACGGCGCTTACTGGCATCACTATACCCCTAGTGTCACTATCACTAAAAAGCCGCTTTTACACACCACTATTTTCGTTTCGGATGACAAATTAACGCACTTGCCTTCATCCAATCGAGCTGAAACTTGGCAGGTTAATTTGATGTCGATGACACTGTAGTCTATCAAATTTTTGGGGCTGTTACTATCACATTCATTAAAAGGTCACTTTTACAAAAGCTTCTATTGGCAATTTGAATTACTAATAAATCCGTAAATAGTTCGGATCGGATGTTTTACTTTCAATTATTTTCTTAGTGGTCAAGAACTATGAAGACGATCTGAACTCAAAATGTTGCAATTACACATTAAAATTAGCAATGCATATAACGGATTTAAAAATATTTGTGTTTATGGTTTATTTATTGTGCCTTCTGCTTTTTTTGTTCAAAACACTGCTATTTTAAATACCGCGAGTACTACTTGGAAAATAAAAAACAGAAAAACAAGAAAATTGTTAATTTTTTGTGTGTGTGGTATTTTTATCATTTCTTTCTTAAGAAAGTTTTAAGAAATTTAAGAATTTTTTTTTTAAATGTGGTTGTGTTGAACACCTAATAAAATACACAGAAGAGATGATTTTAAAAATATGCACCGTACTTTTTGTACATTACCAAAATGAAAATTGATGCATATTTGTGTTAATAAACATTTCATTAGTAATATGCAGTCAACATTTCTGAAAAATTAACGAATTAAACAAAATTCTAAAAATCTTGCACCACTCTTTTGCAAGTAATCCTGCCGGTGCTGGGATTCATAATAAAATTTTATTTTTTGTATATTGTATATGCAAGTAGTAGCAGTATTAGTGTATATGTATATATATATATATATATATATATATATATATTCTTCCCTCTGTTAATTTTTCAATTATTTACATTGTAAAATTACTATGCTAAATATTCAGCGATGCCATTAAAAGCTATTGAAAATTATCTAAATTTTTCTTAAAATCACTTCACCAATCAAGCGAAAATATAATTTTTTTTTAATAGATCCATTTCAGTTGGAAAAGTAGTCAGCTTACAAAAAGCAATCATGAAAAGTAGAAATTGGCCCCAAAAAACTTCGTTTCTTCAAAAAAAAATTCTGGCAAAAAAAAAAAAAAATCGTGTATGGATATATCGATATTTTTATCGATACTTTTTTCTATGCAACGATATAGTATCAATATTTATTTTGATCGATGTTTCCGACCTCTACTATATCCTCTTTCAAACCACTAAAAAGCCCTGGTTCAGATGGAATGATACAGAAGGCAGAGGAACTAATTATCCCAGTGCTGACTAGAATTTATATAGCCAGTTTACCCCCGGATGTATCTCAAAGATATGGCAGAAGACAAGGGTTGTATTCATTCCTAAACGTGGCAAAAGCAGCTATGACCAGGCAAAATCTTTAGACAAATCAGTCTTTTTTCATTCTTTCTTAAAATCATGGAGGAACCCACCAGAGATGAATGGAATGAGTACACGTTTAATCGAACAAACAATGATCTTATCTGGTTCACAGATGGATCAAAGAAAGGCAAAATCTCAACTCAAGAGCTATTCTCGAATGTAGAAACCTTCTAGGAGTTCTGGCATTTAAAAATAAAGTAACTTTTATTTGATGCCAGGACACAAAGGTATTGAAGATAATGAAAAGGCAGATGAACTTGCAAGATAGGGATCTTCTTATAATCCAATAGGTGCGGTACCCTTCTGTGGGATGAATCTGAAGACCGCAAGAGGAGTTCTCATTAAATGGGAAAAATAGGAGATGAATAAAATATGACGCAGTTCTTTTGAACAAAAACACGCTAAAAGCATGATCTTCAGATCATCTGGGAAAGATTGCCTCTGAAATTCTTAGGTACCCAAGACTGAAGATGCCAACAATTGTGGGCTTCATCACAGGTCTCTACCAATTTAGAAAACACCTTCATAAGACGGGACTTTTTCAACAAGACCCCATATGTAGGAAATGTCATAAAAACGAGGAAACGTCACATCATGTTATATATGAATATTACGCTCGTAAGAGTAACGGTATGGAACGTATGTGACGTTCCCCACTCGACTGACTACTTTAGGCGTTATCAATACTAAAGAATTACACCTTAGTTCTATCAAGAGTTTGTCAAACTTTATTACCAAAATGAACGAACCAAGCAAATGGAGCTAAGACATTTTTGGGCTTGGAGCATGGTATACAAAATGCTACCCTAAAGCAGAGGTGCCTCATATCTGACTAATAAATCTAAAGAAGAAGAATGACGAAAAACAGGTAGACCTTTTTTAAAGAATTTGTACATGATTGGATGAGATTATTATCGAATTATTCGAGGAGTGCATACGATTTTGTTTATAAATTGTATCCTGTTTGAAAATATGGCAGTAAATGCAGATTCCATTTCACAGAACATTCTGCTCGGAGATACTTCTTTAAACGTCAACCATTCTTTACATACTCAATACAGAATCTAATAGTTCAACTAATCAACTCGTTCACATAGACTCTAATTTACTATTTACATTAAGTAATATATAATACAAAAATCATTATACAAACTCAAGTCAATATTAGCTCATATATATTTTTTCTCTAACAGTAATCATATTTAAGGAAACAAGGTTAATCACATCTAAGGAATTCTGTTGTATTTCGCTGGTAGCAACTCATTACCTGTCTTCTTGTTTTTAATTAGTGAAAATAGTCTACTGAAATGGCAATGATACTTCCAAAGCCTCTGTAGTTGCGAATGTATTCAAGGAAGCACTTATAAAATTATATATACTATTCTAATTTGTGCTACTGCCATCTAACTAAGCATATAGAACAGTGTGTGGATGCAAAACTTTCATTCAAAAATTCTATTTAAGCCAAATTATCTCATAATATTACGAATGCATCCCAAAAACTTTTTCCTCATTATGTTAATCACCAAGTATTGGGACTAACTCATTTCACCTATTTCCTTGGAGTTCAATTGAAATAATTGCGAAAAAACCGAATGAAAACTAATTCTCTTTTGCGTCATATCATTACTTATTTTTGGTTATAAGTTGCATTAAAATGCTTCTATTTTCTTGAATATCAGAGTCGGTATGAGTAGTTTTTGACTTTCATGTTTAAAAATTTATAAAATGCAATAAATTTTGTGATCTCGGCCAGATTATTTGTAAAAGTAATATATTTGTGATTTAATAAGCAATCAAAACAAGCAAATAAAAGTATTTTTAATTCTATTACTGTCAAATAGTAGTTTGAATATGAAGTATTTCTAGTTTATTAGGCTAAGCATTGAAAACATTTTCATTTGGCGCACATTTGAAGAAAATTGGAGCCTGTAGTAATAATTATGGGAATTTTACTGTTACGACAGAAATTCAAGATGGCGGCCAATATGACGGCCTTCAGCCACATAAATTTTTCTAGACTTTTGATATGTTATTCAGGACATTTTTCTGGGTCTTAGCAGAGAAAAATGTTATCGACCTCAAAATCTAAAATACAATTTTCTGTGAAAGTTCAAATAAAAAATCTGTCAAATACTTACACATAACGTTATTAAAGTATTAGAATAAATTATTTGTATATTAATATAAATTTAATATAAATTATTGAAGTTATGACAAGTTACTTTATAAACTACTTTAGTTGAATTTTATGATAAATTTCAAAAATAAGGAAATGTTTCAAAATTTAACTATGGTAAATGTGTCTTAAGTTTAAATTGTTTTAACATTGTTTTTCTTCATTTTACTTTGTTTTTTTATTCTAGGTATTCATATCGGTATAAAATAAGTTATTTTCAGCAAGTTATTTTTTTACGCCGAAATTTTCTGATATTCGTGTAAGAGCAGGAATTGAATAATTTATGTTTATTCAATGGTAAAGTTCTAATTACATTTGAAGGATAATTTTTATTTTTTATTTTAACAGGAAGTCTCTAAAACAGAAGAGTTTTAATTTATATTTTCTGAAAGTTTTCGTATCTCTACAGAATTTTAAGATTGTTGCTTAATATGTAAGTGATTGCTTATAAAACATTCAAAAGCATCCATTAAGAAGTCACAGGAAATCTAAATGCGATTTCATTAGCATATTTTAAATGTTCTCCAATTTTTAATGGATTACATTTGATTGATAATGTAAATTCTACGATAATCTGTTAAGAAGATAAAAATGCATCTAAATGAAAGTATCAAAGTAGAGTTGGTTACTTATTCGACTTTTTCCTTATCATTTTCAAAATGTAAATTGTTTAAGTGGAAATATTAGTTTGCGCATAAAAGCTTTTTTTAATCTATTTTTAAAGAGCGAAATGAAAGATGAAGTAATATTTGTTTGACGGGTAATTGGTATCTCGTAATATTTAATTTATTATCCAAAATATTGGAATTTTTTTTAATCATTTACTTTGAGTATAAGTCATTCAATAATCCATAAAGTACAAGACTTTTGAATATTTGATAATTTGCGTACATTTGAGAGTTGGACAGTTTTCACACAAATACTCAAGTGCCTTTACACAAAGAAACAGAGTTCGTTTTTCTCAGTAACAGATGGAGCTTACATAAAATTTTACTGATTAGCTTCCCGAAGTCTACTTAAATAATAACTAATAACTGTCACAGATACCTACCTACATCATCATCTGTTGGTGAATAACTTTTTTTGATGTGTTGAAGAAAACACACACGAATTTTAAAAATATTTCTGTAAAAATCTCATAGTCCTCTTCTCAATTGTTCGTGAATTATTGATTTTCCAAAGTACTGTAGCATTTGAATCTCTCTGCACTAACAAGTAACAAGTTTTTGAAAATGCGTTTTTAAACTATTACATTCACGACAACCTTAATTATTGCATTATATCAGTATGTACATGTACAGCTGTTTTTAGAGTAGATTTATCTTTTGTTAAAGATATTTCCCCAAATATTTTCTCCATCGTAACCAATCACAAAATAATAGAACTCTTATTGCTGCTCTAATTAATAACATCATAAATACTTGCTAATTATTTACGATTCTGTTGAAAATATCTCTTTTAAACTTCAATTTCAGTAACTCGTTTATTGATAACGATTATGCGTTGTTAAATATATTTCAATACTAAACTAACCCATTTTGTTTTAAGATTTGTTTGTATGCATTTTTATCGCTAGATGACGCTACCAGGCCTCCTATGCTATTTACACATGGTCATCAAGTAACACATTTAAATTTAACAGTCAACCAAAATGATACTTGATACACTTGATAAAAAAAATTAACCTCGTTTTTCAGAAAGAAAGGGAAAATATAGAAATGCAATACGAGACTGATTGATTCTGAAGAAATAGTGTTATTTTTGGAAACAAAAGAGACAAACGCATCTTGACATTTTTGAAATAGACAGGATGTATTTCGTGCTTTCTGTTGGTTCAGTGTTCTATTTCTTTCGGCGATATATTTTAAAAGATTATAAAAGTTAGTCTTTAACATAGCGATATAAATTTGCGAGCACAAAGTTTAGTTATTTGATAAATGACTTTTTTCTTAATGTTGGATATAAATGCGGGATGGAATAAGATTGGACTAATCTACTTTGCGCTTGGGGGTAGGGATAAAACTTATGTAGTAAATTTACATAAATAAATTAAAAAAAATATATATATTCAATAAGCAATAAAACGTCTATATTCAATTAACGTAATGTAAAATAAATATATTTTGATTATTTTATATTAAAGTATACTTATTATACTTGATAATTAAGAAATCACATAATTTAGTTTAATAATTTGCCGCCTACATTATTTATCTTCATATATTCAATATGTGGAGTGGATTCTACGTAGTGAAGTATATGCGAAAAATAACGAGCTTTTAAAATCACTGATGAAGCCTTTGAATATTTTTAACAATATGTATATTTAAAAGACTTTGTCTAGAAGTAATGTGGAAAAGTTGTAATCTGGTCTTGATTATCTACAAAATTGAACTCACATTTGAGTTCACAGGACACTCATCTCAAAACTTCGTCTCTCAAAGGCATTAAAACTTTACAGATTAAAAAGCAACTTTTGAACGAGCAGTGATTTTGATTTGAGCAATCCAAATGAGAATTTTTATTAGTATGGATGAATGGAGTCTCAATATGTTATTTGAGACAACTGTAATGTTTCTTTTAAAGTTTCATTTAATTTCATCCAAGAATATAAAGATATGGGTATATAGTGTAATCTGTAAATATTATTTGCAACTAAAATTTAGAAATTAAAAATAAATATATAAATATATTGCAATTAAATTTATCATGATAACTAATTTTTTTGGGTCATATTACTAAGTTTTTCTCCATATTTTAAATTATGAACTTTTTATATAATACTTTATATTTTAAATAATGGATTTTTTATATAATACTTTATATTTTAAATAAAATACTTTTTATATATTTAGCCTATTTAATCATTTAGTTTTTTTTTTTATGATAACTATTTATAAAATCATATAAGCATAGCAAATAAATTCAATAGTTTTGAAATACATTAAAAGTACGATTTTAAAGTTGAAAGTTTTATTTGATGAAAAATAATGAGAACTTTTTAGTAGATAATTTTCATTTAAAAGATACGAAAAGAAATTCATTATTAAAGAAATGTTCTTGAAAATTAATAAAAAACTTGGACTAAGATAAAATAAACAGTAATACAACATATATAGTTTTTCAATTCAATCTGTTTAAAATACTGAGCAATTTACTTAATGTAGTCTCACTCTGTTTGCATCAAATCGTAGGATAACTGTTGTATCGCTCAAAAAGTAATATAAGGCAGCGTACCATTATTCAGGGCGACGTTTCTATTTCTACTTTGTTCTGACGTTGGGAGAATTGGATTAGTTCTTGAATTACTAAAAATAACTAGATAATTCTCATATTAACATAGATGATCAAACTACTAGTAAGATGAACACAACCAGGTTTATTTACAAGAACGAATTTTGAACACCAACTTATTTTCAGTTACAGTTACAGACAATTCGGTGGCGCTACAGTTGCAGTTAATTGTGACAACAGTAATAGTAAGTATACGTTGGCACTACTCATAACTTATATTGAAGAGTTTTTGGTTTTAAATTTTTTGTTTGGTTTAAAAAGTGTTTTAAGTCAAGTTTAGGAATAACTGTTAGAGCATTTCAAAATTCATCGAGCACGATTGTTATTGTTTAAAAAAAAAAAAAAAAAAAAAAAAATATATATATATATATATATATATATATATATATATATATATATATATATATATATATATATATATATATATATATATATATATATATATATATATATATATATATATATATATATATATATATATATATATATATATATATATATATATATATATATATATATATATATATATATATATATATATATATATATATATATATATATATATACATATATATATATATATTAGGGTGGATCGTTCTTCTATGGAGAAAAAAACATATTATTAATCAAAACCTACCTATGGGGAAAAGATGTTCTATGATATAGAGATTAGGGAAAAAATAATAAAAAAGATTAATTTTAAAATTTTGCACTGCCACAAAGGGGTTGAATTTTCGAAAAATATGCAAAAAGTCCTAATTTTCGTTAAATGATTTTATACTAGAAATAATTGATTTTTAGAATATAAATCCTAAAAAAGTGATGATTACTAAATAATTAGTAGTACAATGTACATTTCAACCTTTTTTTACCCAACTCCCTGCCCCCCCCCCCCATATCACCGTTGAATCAGCCCTACAACCCTATAGTGCAGTAGTCAGCGGCTTACGGCATTCCACGCCTAATCGGTGAGCGCTGTTCTTGTAAATTAAATTAAATTACAATTTTATTATGTGACATTTTTTTGTTTGTGTACTTGGACTAATACTGTACTATGGCGTTGTTAAGAAAAGATATGATTTGTCCTATATTTGGGTCAGGCTGTAACATGCTCACGATTATGCTTCCTACGTACGAAAAACGTAATAAGGTGCGTATATTGGCATTCAAAAAGAGAAGCAAAGTACAGTATATTTAAATACACTTTTCTCCGCGTGTCATTAAGTTGCAAGTAAGTTAGGAGAGACCTGGAAACGAGCTTTAATACCAATAAATGACAACTACAGCATTTTGAGAAAAATAAGTTCATACTACGACAAATATCGCGCTTTCAAAGCTAGAAAATTAACTGAAAGCTATCTCAAGGAAAGAACATCGTAAGTTTTGTTCATGCGTCGACTTGGTTGTTTTCAGATTATCTGTCGCCGTCAGCAACACGAGGTCTATAATGCGCCGAAACATTCGTCATTTGACAAGCCAACATACATTTACAAACACCCATGCCTTACATGGGACTCGTACCCGCAACTTCGCGGTCTAGAAGCTAGCACACTAACCATCTATACCGTTTGGTCGGCTAGGTCATGCGTCGACAATGACATAGATACAACAATGTTGGTTGCGATAATAGGTAGTCTGTCAACACAGGTATCAAAGAAGGTGTTATACGAAATATGGAACTGATTCTGAAGCGTCCACTACAATGGTTTGTGTGCCAGTTACAAGCCAACGAGTGACCGTATGCGAGATACTATCTGTAGTTTCATTCACGTAAACCAAACCTATGCGAACTGACTAACAAGAAAAACTTAAGTACTGATCATCTGTGCTTAATGGAAATTTGTGAAACCATCACTGAAGAGAAGGGCTGTTGAAGAGAAACTCTGGAAAGATTCGCCTCTCAAGGTGGTTTACAACCCCCAACAGAATTCTCATGTTTTATTTGGCTTAGAAGAAGTCCAACCAAAGCTTTATTGACATTAATTACGTTCATCGTAAAAGTCTAGGCACTTATGTGATTCAAGATCAAAACCAAACAATAGGTAATCTATGGTGCAGAGAATTTGCATTAGCTAATCTTTCTATAGCGTTATTTCTCAATTGATTTGAAGAAAGTCATTGATCCAGTAATTTTTGAAACGGAGGATTGGGCTTTCCTGAAAATATCCTGATATCAATGCTAGCTGAGGACAGAAATAACACTAAGGAATCGGTCCTTCAAAGAATTTTGAATTTGCGTAAAGTCAAACGGTTTGCTGCAACCCAAACCCTTTTAGCGCTTAATATCCGTATCTTAAACATACCAACTTTTGACTCTTGTGTGACAGATTATGTGAACTTGATTAAGTGGGAGAATGTGACAGAACGATTTAGTGATGACATGATTTCAATTAAAGCAATCATTTCTACCGCAATACTGTACCGCAATACTGTACCGCAATATCCCTGTCGTACTCAAGCTATAGAACGAATAGTCACAGAAGCATTTTCTGCTGTAAGCGGATCATACAGAAGAGATGGGTTAAAAAGAAATAGCCTGGAATCGCGAAATTTCAAGCCAGTTTTCAACACCAAACGTGATTACCGTTCACTGTAATTCCGAAGATTTTTTAATTTTCCTTGATTTAATTCTTAAGAAGATATAATATGTTCCTAAAGCTTTTTTTTTATATAACCATTTAGTATATGTCCTCTCATTCCAATAAACATTTAAAAGTACTAAAGGCTTGTTTCACTTAAACAAAAATCACTTTGACATTTACCATTAAAAAGCTTAAATACCAAAACTTCATCCCCCTTGCAAAGAGCTTAACATAAAATTTATTATTTTTATTTTATTTTTCCTCTTATTATTGTACCTCAGAACATTTTTTCCGTACAGGTAGGTTTTGAAATTATTCAGAAAAAAAATTCAATTCACTTCGGCTTTTTGCTATAAAAAAGCTCAAATACCTAAAATTCATCTTCCTTGTGGCAGTATTGAACTTAAAATTTAATTTTTTTAATTATTTTTCCATGTATCCTATATACCATAGAACATCTTTTCCCCATAGATCGGATTTGAAATTCTGAAATTTTTTTTCGGTCCACCCTAAGATATATATATATATATATATATATATATATATATATATATATATATATATATATATATATATATATATATATATATATATATATATATATGTTTCTTTACAACTCCAGAACTTCTCATTCTAGTAGACAGAATACAGCTCTTTTCTCAACAATAGAGCACAAAACAGCAGTTAAAAACTTGACAACACAACTGCTCAAATCGCTGCAAAAGACAATGCAATACAGTTCGCTTTCTGAACTCTCTGAACGCTCGCTGAGACTCAGTAATTCCTGTCAACTCACTGACTAACTTCAGTCAACTAACGAACTCAGCTAACAACTAACTCAGTGACTCAAAATCAGTCAACTACTACCAACCCTACTCACGGCCGTCCTTATATAGGAGTGGTGAATCTTCGCGAAACTTCCAGAGAGAGAAACTTTCCAGATCGTAGTCAAAAATCGTAGTCAAGTCCTATACATGTACATGGGATACATGTACCTATATATGTACCGAAAATGTCTCCAAATGGTCGCCAAGTTTGGCGACATTTGTCGATTTCTAGCAAAATTTGGCGACAAAAATTAGTCACCAAAACCGTCGCCAACTTGGCTCTATCTTGCCAATTTGGCGAGATTGCCATTACCATAATGTTAAATGCCCTGCTCATTGTAAAACTAGCTTCCTTGCGTTACTTCTGTAAAACTCGTTGGGTCTGGGACTGGGGATCTTGGAAGCAATAGCTGCCATCGGGATGTCTTTCCATCATCAGATTCGAACCTCCGGTACAGCATGAAGTTTCGAATATGGAGAGAGTCCCAGAGGGCCAAATATTGCTTTGTCGTAGGACTAAAGATGAAAATATCCTGCCAAGTAGGTGTCGCATTCGAAGACTCCTTTAAATCCTCCTGTCTGGCAGAGATCGCAGCATTATTCTTCTGTATTTCCTCTTGGCTAGAGAAAATCTCTTTCTTCATCTCTTCTTGACCTGAGAAAATCTCTTTCTTCATCTCTTCTTGGCCAGAGGAATTCTCTCTCTTCATCTTTTCTTGACTGGCTTTCATTTCTTCCCGCCATTCGGATATTCCTTTCTTTATTTCTTCTTGGCTCGCTTTCATTTCTTCCAGCCATTCGGACATTCCCTTCTTCATCTCTTCTTGGCTCGCTTTCATTTCTTCCAGCCATTCGGACATTTCCTTCCTCATTTCGTCTTGGCCTTTCTTCATTTCTTGCATGAGAGCAAAAAGCTGTTGAAATTTGTCATCTTGTTCCTCCATTGCTCTGGTTATCGGCATTCAAACCCCACTTCTGACACCAGTTGTTGCGTGGACGGGTTCGAAAGATTTGAAGCCAAAGCAGATCAAAACTTGCAGAAATTTATTCCAATACAACTTTTTACAGATTTCTTTACAACTCCAGAACTTCTCGTTCTAGTAGACAGAATATACCTCTTTTCACAACAATAGAGCACAAAACAGCAGTTAAAAACTTGACAACACAACTGCTCAAATCACTGCAAAGGACAATGCAATACAGTTGGCTTTCGGAACTCTCTGAACGCTCGCTGAGACTCAGTAATTCCAGTCAACTCACTGACTAACTTCAGTCAACTAACGGACTCAGCTAACAAAACTAACTCAGTGACTCAAAATCAGTCAACTACTACTAACCCTACTCACGGCCGTCCTTATATAGGAGTGGTGAATCTTCGCGAAACTTCCAGAGAGAGAAATTTGGAGAACTTTCCAGATCGTAGTCGAAAAGTCCTATACATGTACATGGGATACATGTACCGAAAATGTCGCCAAATGGTCGCCAAGTTTGGCGACATTTGGCGATTTCTCGCAAAATTTGGCGAGATTGCCATTACCATAATGTTAAATGCCCTGCTCATTGTAAAACTAGCTTCCTTGCGTTACTTCTGTAAAACTCGTTATCAAGCATCAAAGAGACTCATTGCAGGGAAAAAAACTAAAGACGAACTATTTCACTGCCTTATGCGAGATGTACATAAGTTTTCCTATTTACAAAATTAACACTACGAAATATTTACAAATATACAAAAATTCGTAACAATATATATTATCGTTTATAAATAGCAGGAAGTTTGGAAAGATGTAAGCACCTAAATGTACTTGATGTTATCTTTCACTTATTTCAAAAGAAAGATTTTGTTAATATGTAAAATATATCATTATAAAAGAAACCAAAGTGAAATATATTCATTATTGGGTTATTGGTTATTCCGATCCATATTTCTTTCAAGTATACATAGGAAATGTAATTGGAAATCTTTTCGTGTAAGCTATATCCATAAAACTTTAAAATATTGACTTTCATGGATGTAGTGTGAAATATTAAATTTATTCTCTTACTTTATCTAAAAGCAGCAACAAAAAATTTTAGTATGTGCATCGCAAACTAAAAGCAAAGTTTGTTAATATCAATGTCAGTTTTTTTTTAGTTTGTGTATTAATAATTAAATCATCCCCCCATTAAATACCTACTTTATATAATCCAATTTTCTTACGACGCAGAACAAATAATGTCAGTGCGAAATTGATCTACTCTGAGGTCATTTAATCATTCTGCTCTCAATTTTTAAAGCAAACTGGCTAATTAAATTCTGTATATATTTTTCCGCTATAATGCTTCTGGTCATTTAGAAGGGAAAAGTGGAAAGACGGAAAATTGTTTGAATGGGTGCTGCAGGAAAGATTATATTTTTAATAAATGTACTTTGTATTTAAAAATAATATGATAAATAATGCGAGAAGTATTATTTTTTTGCATATTTTCACAAAAAAGACCTTTTTGATATTTGTATCAATACATTAAAAGGACACAGAAAAATATTTTCAGTATCATAAATTGAGTTTTTTTTTAGATTGGGAGAGATATGAAATACGGGTAATATAAAGCAAAAGAAAAAGATAACTGACATATATCATAAATAAACATATTTTACTAGTTACATTACATACGTTACTTTGTTATTTAAAAAAATATATTTGTAAGCATTAAATAAATAATTAATTCCAGTAAAACAGTTTACTAATTAAATTCTGTATATATTTTTCCGCTATAATGCTTCTGGTCATTTAGAAGGGAAAAGTGGAAAGACGGAAAATTGTTTGAATGGGTGCTGCAGGAAAGATTAAATATTTACGAAAAGTGTATTTTAGAGAAACTCTCCATCTTTCCCTGTTACGCCTGACTAAATAACTGCGATGTCTTGGGAATTTGAGCAGATTTTACGGATGGGAAATTCGTTTAAATCTGGATGCATTAAGTATAAATTTTTTTACTCAATTCCCTCAGCTTGTAAGTAATGCATCTGTTTCTATTCTCCAACTAGACGGAATAATGAATACTGAAAATAACACTGGCGAGATATTTTGCGCATAGCAAATATTCATCTTTTTCGATTTTAAACTTGTAATTTTATTCTTGTGCGTCAATCGTACTTTTTTTTTTATATATATGATATTAAATAAAGGTGAGTTTTTATTGTCAATATCAAAACAGGGATTAAATGTGGCTTATAAATATATATTGGAAAATTGAAATGAATATTTTTAATAAATGTACTTTGTATTTAAAAATAATATGATAAATAATGCGAGAAGTATTATTTTTTTGCATATTTTCACAAAAAAGACCTTTTTGATATTTGTATCAATACATTAAAAGGACACAGAAAAATATTTTCAGTATCATAAATTGAGTTTTTTTTTAGATTGGGAGAGATATGAAATACGGGTAATATAAAGCAAAAGAAAAAGATAACTGACATATATCATAAATAAACATATTTTACTAGTTACATTACATACGTTACTTTGTTATTTAAAAAAATATATTTGTAAGCATTAAATAAATAATTAATTCCAGTAAAACAGTTCATTCTCTTTCTAAATCAAACTCTACAGCATGTTTAATTTTTAACTTCCACATTTTTTTTAAAGTTTTTATTATAATTTTTAATTATAAAAAAGTATCAATTTTCTAATGTAGAATCTTGTTTGTGTAATAGGAGTAATAATCTTACTGTCTGTTTCATTTCAGAATATACCACTTAATAAATAATTTTAAAGTACCTAAATTAATCAATTTACAAGTTTTAGTAGAAATAAGAATAAACTAAATATATCTCATGCATATGTTATCGATAATAGCTATACGAAAAATAACATTGCATATCATAACTGTGTATAAACGACGCTTTTTCTAAATATCAATTCTAACAGACATTTTCTTATTACATAATCCATATTATATTGGTTTTTATCATGGTCCAACTAGTTGACTTATACTTTTATTCAATATATTTCACTAACATAAAACTCTATTATCGTAGTAAAAGAAAACTACCCGAAAGAGCATTCATTACTCTTTCACCATCTTATCTATTTTTTTTCTCCAAGTAACGACTGAATATATGTTCCCTTCTTCAACCCCTCCCCCCTTACCCCCTTTCATTCTAAAATCTCTCGCGGGTTGAAGATCTCAATAGTGCATGTACAGAAAGGGCGGCACCAAAGTTTAAACAAAACAAAGAAAACCCTCTTTTCCAAAGCGGGTTGGCATTCATCAGTGACGGCTCCATGCCCTCCAGAAGCAAGATCAGAATTAATGCGGGCCATATTTTACAATCGTGGATACTTCTTGGAGACGCGCATCGCCCCCTCATCAATACAATTGATGCTGTTCGTGTCTTCTTTCACGGCGTTCCGTCATCTGGAATTGTGTAAGAGAGGGGATCATAGTTTTTCCAAAGGAGGGGGTTGGGCTTTCTTCTGATTGCCTTGATACAAAGGACATCGAAGATAACTCTGGACGATAACTCAAAACGCTCTGAATCGTTTGTGTTGTGGGAAGTTTATACGGTGCTCTATAATCAGAAGTTCCATTTAAAAAACAGTTGTATATCAAAGTGATACTGCATTGTCTGAGTGGGGTTTCTTGGTATTTTATTAAGGATGTATTTTGTAACTGTTGGGGAGAATGAGTGGTTTGGGATTTGATTGTTTATGGGCAGACACATTTCTGACCAGTCCACTTTTTACCCTCGTCTAAAGCTCTATATTTACGTTTTGTACTTAGAACATGCACTATTTCACAAAAATAATTTAGTTGTAAATATATTCTTTCAAGCAATACACTATACTTTATCATCTGATAAAAGCAACCAGTATATATTTTGTTACAAAAAGTTTACTAACGTTTGGTTATCATATAAGTATATATACTCTGCAAATGAAAAGTTGAAAATAATTTTATATGGTGATATTCTGAAACTGTGCTTCTGGGTTTACTTGAGTAAACTAGTTGAAAAAGACTGTTAGTTTTCATTAAAACGTTTGTCCAAAATATCCAATTAATACTTATTCTGTATCATACGTAAGAGTTTTTTAATATTTTTTTTAACGTTATAGTATTATAAAGTGTTGATTTTAATGATTAATTGATACTGTATTTCTAGCAAAAATGTTTTGAAGATATTAAGGACAATAAATAAAAATAATAAATTAAACTAATATTGAAGCTAGTGTTGCTACAATATAGGGTTGGCATAGTAATTTTATTGGAATAAACAAAAACATGCTAAAGTTTTGAGAGCTTTAAAAGGTAAATTAAATTATAAAATATGAATTTTTAATTAGACATATTTAATAATTAGTTTCAAATCTCTCATTTTCATTTCGATTACAAGTTATGGTAGCAAAATATTAATTTCTCAAATCATATCGGATGTTCTGCTAAAGAAAATGATATGAATGTTTATCATCCCCTATTTTGAACAAATATACTTTCATATCTTTTAAAATAAAATAATAATTGCATTTTCACGAACTTGAAGTAACTCTACTTCTTGAGGATTTCAGGTATTGATTTTTTTTTTTTTTTTTTTTTTTTTTTTTGTAATTTGCATGCCAAAAACAGGGACTTTTCCCCACAGAATTATATTTTTTAATTTGAAAAATTCTTTCAAAAGTAATGTTTTCTACTGTTCTGGTTGTGACTAGAAGAGCTTACATAAAAAGGGTAAATTCAATGTGTGGAATTGTTTTATGAAACAATGAAGTTGTGCATACGTCAGAAGTAATCACACATACCCATTACTATGTCAAACTTTAGATATATTTTCTTTTATCATTTCTTCCGCATCTGGAATTAATTATGTTACTAAATCCAATTTTGAATCCAATTTTTTTCATTAATTTAAAGCTATAATTTATGTTATAGCAATAATTAGTCAAATAATTTTAGTTTTGCTTTAAACTGTGCATGTATAAAGGAAAACAACCAAAAAGTAAATAATTTAAATATAACTGGATGAATTTTCAATAAAACATACATGAAATATCAATTAAAAAATGTAAATAAAATTCTAGCATTAATAAATTAAATAATAAATTTAACTATGTCGAAAAAGTCAAACTTTAAAACTAAAAAGTTCAAACGTATTAAGAACAGTGTCATTGCAAAGTTGGAAAAGGAAGATAACTATGTCGAATAGATAGTTTTTTAAGAGTGCTGCTCTGATTAGAGAATTATAGAACAGTAATCTGAACGATAGTTTAAATTTGTTAAGCACTTGTTGAACAATATAAGCAATTTATAGTTCAAATAACAAAATGTTGTTTTTATCTATCAAACACAATTGAAGTAAAAATGCCAGTTTTTTTCTCATAAATACCTTAATTAAAGTGTTAGAATCAAAGAAAAACCCAATATGTTGTCCAGCGTTGTAACTCTTTCAAGAAGGGGATAATAAATCTAGATAAGGTAGCACACAGAGTTTCGAAAATTGATTGCACTATTTTGATCGGCCTACTATTTGTGATTGCTATCTAATGTCAATTTTATGAGCAAGTGAATGCCAGAAGATGATACAACTATGTTTTAAGCTAGGGAAAATTAAAAACAGTACAACTTATGAGCTGGTACAATACATCAAATTCCTCATTTTATGAGAGAAGTGGGATCATTTCTAATTTCAAATCTTTTTAGGTCAATAATTTGGCAAGGATTCTTTTTCCACTTAATTGTTTTTTCTTTAGATTTTATTGTTCAATAATTACATTAAGAAAGTATTTTTATTAAATTCCTCATTTTATGAGAGAAGTGGGATCATTTCTAATTTCAAATCTTTTTAGGTCAATAATTTGGCAAGGATTCTTTTTCCACTTAATTGTTTTTTCTTTAGATTTAATTGTTCAATAATTACATTAAGAAAGTATTTTTATTAAATTTGTGATATTTGGCTGAAAGTATTACCAAATTCATTTCCTACTAGTGGATAAATAAAATAAATTTATTAGTGTGAAATATAATTGCTTGAACGTTATTATTTAAACTATTTTAGCAACAGAATATGAACATTGGGAAATACATCCAATTATATAGAACGTTCGAATGTCTTTTTAAAATTAAAGCAACGCAGTTTTGTAGAGAAAATTGCATTAAAAGACGTTCACTTGTTTTCATAATTGAGTAGTACATTCTTCTACATAAATCTGAATTTTCAATAGATTTTATGAAACGCTAATGGAGTTTGTAATGTTGTTAAATCTTAAAAATTCTATTTCATTGACTTTCTGCGGAAGTTATTCACTCATCTTTTCAAAAATGGATAAGCTGTTAAGTTCAGAGAGTTAAAATTCCTTTTAGTACCTAATTTTATAATTTTGTAAGGGAATTTTTATTTTTGAAGTCCAATGAGTGTTATTCCTTTGTAGGATGGGTATAAAAGGATTTTGTATTTTTACAAAATATCATAAAATGATGTATTAGAAAATAAAAATATAACAGAGAAAGCGAGTGATTTTCTATGAAAATATTTTGATTTGTTATAGGATATGGAATTTAATAAGGAATATGATACAGGTATGAAAAGATAATTAACTAATATAATAACTAAAGATAATTAGTAAACACTAGAATATTTATTTTCTGATAATGTTATAAATTTTTGTAGATAGCTTTAAGCAAAATCATAATTTTTCTATGTATGCTGATAAATTTTTAAGTAGAAATGTAGTTATGAATATTTAATTACTGATATTAATAGTTTTCATTTTGTTTTATACTATTTTAAAATTTTCTAAAAATAATAGTAGAGTTATGAAAATTTAATTACTGATATCAATTACTTTTATTTTACATTTTTTTAAAAAGAAATAAAAAAAATAACGTTATACTTTGGATAAAATATTGAATTTTCAGAATTAAATACTGTCTAAAGCAAATACAATTTAATTTTTTGAGATCGTTATATCTTAGCAGTTGAAAACATAAACTATAATTTTTTAGAAGAAAGAATTATTTATTTAAAACAAATTCCTTGGATGTTCATATCATGAAAAGAAAGATTAATCTTATAAAATTCGTGCAGGGAATTTTTTTTTATTTGTCCATGAAGAACTTATTTATTGAATGTCAAAATAATATTACTTTAATAGCATTAGTTGAGAGTATCAAGAAGCTTTTAAATTCTGTCTTTGAATATTCAACTTTAAAAAACTATTCCCATTAGAAATAGGATTAAAGATTATGTTGGAAAAGCAGTCACTTGACACTAAATGCCAATGGGTACTTTGAGTAATATCAGATAAACATAGTAATTCTCACACAGATTCTTTTTATAAAACATCATACATTTATCATGGAATTTCGGATGGAATTAGTTCTATTGCTATTTAATTAATATCAATATTTTTATCTAGAAACCATGTATACAACTATTTCTGTTCCTATTAGTTATGGGAATTATATTTCACAGACAAAATAATTAGACTATCACAAGTTCCACTTCCAAATTGTTTAATATACATGGTATAAAAATGCAAGAGTGAGAAATTAACGTTGTTTTATATTATCATAACCAGTTTAAATGGTACTACAAAATATAAAAGAAGTATCTGCGGCCTGGAGAGCTTCATCAAAACATACGTTCATAAATACGTTAAAGACTCACAGTTTTTATGTTCGTGTGGCGTGAGGTGCTCACTTCGATTTCTACTTCGTTAACGGATCAAGTTCAAAAGTAATTGGCGTATTTGGCTGCGATGAGCTTTGATATAAGTAGGCAGTCTCAAGTTAGAATATAAATCCATAACAAATAAAACTATTTGTGAATTTTACTTTTAATTTACTTTGGTCCTTAAATTCTGTGTGAGAAATTACCTTTTAATAAGTAATTTTAATGAGCCGTAGAAGACGGTATAGCCCTCCCCATTTGGGATTAGTTTTTTCTGTATTATATTTCAGATACGACACTATAGGTCTATTTAAGTATTCATTTATGTTAAGGAATTTTTTTCCTTGTAATTAACACTGATGAAAAGTCCTTTTACATAAGAAAACTAATTTATAAGATATTTAGGTAATAAGAAATTAATTTTAAAGTAATGTAAAGAAAAATCAATGCAATATGAATGTTAATTTCTTTGCACGTAAGTTCAGAAATTTGGGATAAAAATATACAACATTCTTTTGCAGGTTTTTCTTAAATATGTCTTTTTTAAATCGAAAAACATCTAAAATGGTAACTTACTTATCAATTAATGCTAATATGTACATATATCTATTACAAAGGAAAATGCTAAAGCTCAGATTATTTAAATTTCTTGATTGAGTTCAAATTAATTTTATTTGATTTTCCTTGCTGTAAATAAGAAATATAATACTTTACAGAGAGTTTACTTCAAAAATTTTAAATCATCTTAGATATACTTAGCTTTTGAATACAAGAGATTGTCTAATGTGTTTTCTGAAAGAAATAAGCAGGTTATTACAGTTTTTTCAACACAGACGTCAACTTTGGCTTAAAGTTAACTGTTTAGTAAATTACTTGTAAGAAGAAAAATAAATTTTTGAATATAATTTACTAAATTATATTAAGCATATAAGATAAAATATGAAAATTTTACCAAATGAGATCTTATTTACTTATAAAACAGAACTAATAAATTCTGTTCAAGTGGTTTCTTGATTTAGCACAAGTGACACTTGTTGATTGGATAAGGGCCAATTTTCTGAAGGCTGAGACAAAATTGACTATTATTATTTTACGTCATTTTCCATATTTCGATAAATATAAAACTTTAACATTTATGCGTCTTTGATGTTTACTAAAAAAGGAAATCGTCACGAAAATTTTAAGTTTTTAGAAAATATGTTTTTCAGTAAAAACTATTTGTTTCACTTTTTATGTTAGTTGTTGTCAAAAATTCCTCAGTTTTTAATTAAACGTTATTGGTCACAGCTTCGAAATTTGAAATAGATTATAATTAATTACCAAATCTTTTTTACTTTTCAACTTGGCGGTATTTTTTACGATAGTTGTTTTGGTAAATTTCACTAAGTTGGTGAGCTTGATGACATTTCCAGTGGTAAAAGTGATAGTCAATTTCTAGTATTTGCTAAGAAAATTTGCTTTTTAATGAATTGGATTGGTCGAAACTAAAACTAAAATAAAAGTAAAATTAAGATTTATTAGATGCGCAACTACATTTTCATACATTTCAATTCAAGTTATCTGTTAATTTCATTGCTATGTAAAGAACGTTGACTATTGGAAAATACGATTTTTATTGGTGAAAGACTTCCGTGTTTTATTATTTTAAGCCCTTAGCATATTTTTACGAAAGGGAATTTGAAGAAGGAGAAGTTTATAACACTTAAAAATAAATGGTAGTTCTTGAAAACATAGTGGTAGGTTCGTTCTGGGAACGGGTGAATTTGACGAAAACTTTATTTTCGCGTTTTTCAAAAATTGAATTACTGTATCACATTCCGTTTTAGAGATTTGCTGACCACATGCATACAGAAAACCTTCCACCTTTTCTGGCCTCCGAAACTCCCATTACTTTGGACACAATCAAAAGAATTAATACCGATTTTTTTATCCCAATATAATTATCCTTATTAAAAATCATTAATTGAAAGTAAAACAAATTTACTTTCTTGTAAATAATTGTGTTAGTATTTTAATAACATAAATTATATTTTAAATAAATAAATGGCCATGCTGAAATACTTCTTTAAATATTTAATTTTTTTAATTAAATGGAAATGGTATAAGGTAATAATTTATCTGCTTGTAGTAAATGGAAACTCTGTAAAATCAATATTATTTATAAGAACAAAATCGTATTCAAAATGACAAAAAGTGAATTTGTTGTTACTAATATATGATTGTAACTAGTTTACATTCCTTAAAACAAAATTTCCTTTTTTTTCTGAAATAATTCTTACTTAAAAATTATATTTTTATCGACCTTTGATTAAATTCAAAATAATTCTCGTTTGAAAACATTTTTCCTGGATCTCCGTACTTATTTTAGGGAAAAAACAAACACCAAAGACGAAAACTGCAAGGTAATTATGTCCATCCTTAATAGAATTTAAAATTATTAATTTTTTACGTATTATAAGATCAATTTAGGCAAAATTCTTGACATCCCGATAAAGGCACATATATTGTTATATATTGTTATATTAAACAAACATTTAAGTGAATAAAGTAAAGACTCACTAGATAAAAAATACTAATGAAACGTTATATAATAACAGGCAAGTTTACTTTTTGACTTGTAAAATCTTTTACAGAAGACTTTTGATTAATTTCTGTAAAACATCGAGTAAAAATTGTTCTTATTCCTCCTTATAATCAGAAAGGTGCTACGGTTGTGACCTTGGGATTGGGAACCTTGAGAGTGTTTTCAATGGACCTCTACCGTCGTTCTGATTTGTCTTGCCAATTCTTAATTTGATTGAGATCAAGAGTTAAATATCAGCCACATTAATTATTTAACAACCATTTTCAATAACTCCATTCCAGAGTTGTATATATATTCACACAAACCATAGTCATTCTATGGATATACTATGAACATTCTATTCTATGGACATTCTATTCGTTTGATGAAACTTTAAAGTTCCAATGCACGACTACAATGTAGAACTCACATTATTTTCTAGAATGAAATTGATATTTCATTTCAAGGAATTTAGAACAATAATCATGATCATAACAATCGAGAAAGACACATAAAAATATTCGGTACTTATATGTCATCCCATCGACCGTTGGCAAACTTTTGTTGTGGACAAAATGTTCAAATCACCTGGTTTTCTCTGAGGTCTGGTTCGTACCAGCGTTGGACCTTTCCCGAGGAATATCTTAGCTGTGCAGTGGGCCAGCCATCCATTCGTTCGGTTTCAATGGACTAAGGGAATACGTTTGATGAAATTTTTGTCTCGAAAACCGTCGATGGGATAATACGTAAATACTAAATATCCTACTCCACCATGTTCAGTACATTGGTGAATAGAGTATTATGATTATTTATTTCATGAAACATTGCATATTTATTAATGCATTTTCTCCATCTGCTAGGCATGAATGTTTTGGATTATTGTTTTCATTCCGAACTTTTGGATCTGGATTATAGATGTCGTGTGGATATGTAATTGCCTCCCATCAGCTAGATTTCTCGGAATGTTATTTGGTTGAGTTTGAATTATTAGTATTCGATATTTGAGAGTGCCTTAAAAACCATCTATAAAACATTCAAGTGGTCCCGAACTAGTATTTCAGTATTTGAAAGTAACCCCATTTCATACCAGATCAAATACAATTTCTTATGAACCTGTTATGTATACACAAGAACGTACTTATCATTATGAGATTGGTACATACCAAGTTCTTGCTTTTTTTTAAAATCTAAATTGACAGCTGGTAAGTGCAAGCATGAAAATGGAAAGAAGATCTAGATACTTCAAATGTAACTTACAAATAAAATACATAAAATGAATTTACAGGCATGAGTATACGATGGAAGATTTCGCTACATAAAAAAAATCTGCACTTCTTTTTTAGATTAAGTTATAAAAACTCTAGTATTTCAAACTACCTTTAAAAATAAAGAAACCAATGTTGTTGAAGTGAAGCCAAAATGTGTTATCTTTGATGTTTTTTCATTATTCTTACTTAAACTTTAGCAGCAAAGTTCCCTGGTATAAATTAATCGTGTTTGAACAAAAATGCGTAATACGTTATTAAATCAGAAACATATTTATTTTAGCTTTCACCATGCATCGTTTATTCTTATCAGTGCTTTCATAGCCGCAGCGAAATACACTGGAGGACAAAAAAAAAGTAGACGTGAACTCAATTCCTTCGAAGTGTGGGGTACTTTTTCTTGCTTTTATCTGCTCTTTTTTGAAGGGAATCTTAGATACTTTTTTCATTTATCGATAGAGTTGGTGACATTGAAGTATAGTGTAAACAAACAGTTCCCTATGGAAGATACTATTCACAATGATGTAAATTTAATCTTGAGTTGTTTATCCTCTTATACAAAATTTTTGTATTTCAAACAAAATAGAAAGACTATTTTTTTAAGGTGTAATTAAAAAAAAAAAAATGTGTTTTAATTGGTTTGAAAAATCTTACTCAATTTTCATTTATTTTGCATAACATCTTACTGGCTTTCATTTTATAAAAAAATATATTTGCTTTTTCTTAAATTAAATATTTTTTACTTATTTTTCGAAATGTATTTTTACTATTTATGTTTTGCATAATGCTTTCTTTCTTTTTTTACGTTTCTCTTCCTGTCATGACCTTGTATGCCTTCTAAAAATGCTTTCAACTAGGTTGAATAAGTAAAGCATTTAAATAACAACATTACATATGTATGTGACAGTTGGATGGAATCAATGGTATGAATTGTTTTCAAAGATTTTTTATAAATAAATAAAAATATGTATACAATTTTATCAATTATGATTAAAAATGTTTTTAGCATCATATTTGTACTCTTTGATAAAGAATTAATTTTCCATGTTTTCTGTCTTTCACATTAATTGAGTGAACATTTATGACAATTGATTGAAATTTTTTTTATTTTTAATGATACAATTTTACTATGGCGAACGTTTTTATTTAAGGGCTCTGTCTATTTTGGATGCATGAAAAAAAAAAAAAAAAAACTATTTTTTCTAATTTTTTTTTTAAGAATACTGTTATGTTTATTGATATAAAACTAGTTAGGCTTAACAAAAACATTCGTAAATAATAAAAAAAAAAAAAATGATTTTAACGACTTTTTTTAGTGTGAAAATGCCAGATAGACAGGAGTCCTCAAAAGGTTGCGCTGTTGTTTAACCGCATATTCTGTACATTTATCGCTATATCCTGTACCAGAATTATTGCAAAAGTTTAGTTTTTACTATTTTTTTTGGCAAAAAACATGTACAAAAACACGTTTTTTTAATTTTTTTTTTGTCCGCCATTTAGTTATTTTTGCATATAAATTAATATTAGAGGCACGGTATAGAGCCACTATCACACTAAACCTAAAACTTTTCATTTTTTTTTTGTTTCAGATGGGCCGTTGTTCAGATTTTTTCTACAGCGCCCACTTACCTACTTTTTGAGGACTCTTGTTTACCTGGCATTTTCACACTAAAAAAGTGGTTGAAATCAATAATTTGTTTTTAGTAATTTCAATGTTTTTATTAAGCTTAACAAGTTTTATATCAATAAACATAACAGTAAAAAAAAAAGAAAAAAAAAAGTTAAAAAAAAAAAAAGCGTTTTTTTCATGCATCCATTGTAGACAGAGCCCTTAAATCTTTATAACTTTTTTTTTCCAATAATAATTTTAAGTCTGCTGAAATTTTATTAAAATTGTGGTATTAGTTGTATTTCATTGATTTTGATGTTTATCAAGTGAGTTAAGAAAACAAAAATAACCATTAATAATTGTGGATGTTTTTATACATTCCATGATAATTAATGATTATAAATAATAACATATTCATTAAAATACACTTCAGTGAATGATAACAATTGTAATTAAAAGCCATACACAAAAATTGTATAAAAAATAAGAATTTTCCTTGGGGAAATAGGAAGCCTCGCACTTTGATATGATATCGAAGTATTGAAAATAAACCAAAAAAAATGTCTGCTTGTAAATTGAAAGCTTTTGGAGGAGTTCTCTTTCGATCTTTCAACCCATCTCGTCGTTAAAAAAATCTGAGAAGTATTGGATTTTGTGGTAGTTTACTTTTTTTAGTGTGCGTGAATTCGAATCCCCAAAGGAAATTTTACACCGGAAACTTTTGCTTTGTTAAGAATTTTCGGTGCATACAAAAGGTAAGTAGGCAGAGCACGGTTATAAATTTTCCTTACGACAAAGGTGAAAGTAAGTATTTGGCACAATTCCAACTTGGCTTGAAGACAAGTGCAGTATTATTGATCATGTTCAGTCGGTGCAAAAAAAGATAGTTTGTTCTTTTTCGCCATTCAAGAGTGGGTGAAAAGGGGGGAATCAAATAACAGAAAACAAGCAAAAAACATTTGAAAAACATATCCTCCCCTCAGAGCTTTGATCGTTTGCGAGCGAGCTTTGAAGTCTTGTAGCAAAAGTACGTTCGAATTCTGTACTTTAAAAATTCCTTGTGCGTAAAACCACAAACTCAAATAAACAACTAATGCTTGAAAAGAACGCTATGTGTGTTGTAGTTTAGTCCTCTGAAAAAAAAAAAAAAAAAAAAAAAAAAAAGAGGAGAGGGCGAAGCGAAAAAGTTACCCGATCGTTATGCGGAACGAATAACAATTCACAAAAGAAGACGGAAGGTTCTCAAATCCCCCAATCGGAAACGTACAATACAAATAAAAAATCAAAACAAAACTGGCAACAGAAATGCCGAACGAGAACAAGTTTGAAGAAGGGAAAAATAATGTTCGAAAACACTGACTAAACAATTGTTGGGCAAGACGAACTTCGGTGCGACTGCAAATACTCTTCAGCTTGTTAGATTCCAAAAATCTTTTCGTTAGTACATTTTCGGTTGAAAAGAACTTCGGAGGGATCCACCCGTGAAAGAAAGAGAATCGAACTGCGAAATAAGTCTTCTAATCGTTACTTGAATAATGTGATCCCGTTTTCCTGGGGTTAGAGATTATGTTTACAAGGATCTTTGAGTGAGATTGATCTGGATTGGACGTTGAAGGTGACAAGTTTGGCCTATCATGCTACAGATGAAGTATCATTTGGATATTTTTATTACTTTTATATATTTTTATTCTGACTTTATACGGGGAGTAATATATACCACGACTGCTCATTGCTGTCAATTCTTTTTATATAACTTTTTTATTCAGGATACTCATTTAAATGTACTTCCAAATTTGATATAAGTGACGTGTTCCTAAACATTACTGAAAATTATCAAGATTCGAAATAAGCAGCAGTATTACTCCACCAAGTTCGATGTCAAAGTAGCAAGGGTAAATTAAGTTTATCGAACTTAGCTCACTTTTAGATTCCTTACAGCTCAGCTTTTATTATAGCTAGAACCTTGATTTTTTTGCTATCGTGTTGCCCCAGGTAAGTCAAACTCCATTATTCATTGAACAAGGGAACATAGCAAAAAATTCTCTTGAATACAACCGAAGTCACTTAAAGCCGTAGTTAGGTTCTTATGGTTGTGATTAAAACTAACAAGGCATACATCTAAAACTATTCAATGAATTTTGAACATTATTTTTTTACTCTTCTCAGCTGGATTAGAAAAAGTGGCCTTTTGCATCATTTAATGCGAACGAGAGTCTGTATACCTCAGAAATGATACCAGAATTTGATAATTTTAGCTAGGGTACTAACTGATTAAAACGGGTTCAGATATTCTTCTTTTGCTCAATTTCAAGAAATGACTTTGATAAGTTAAGTTGAACTAGTAAAACATTAGAACAGTATTATTAAAAATAAGTTAAATTAACTTATTTTTCATTTAAATTGCAGGCTTGTAAAAGCTCTGAAAACTCGTGTTTCAACTTTTAGTTAGAAAACCACTTTCATTTTAAAATAAAGTTTCAACACATCAATGTCTCTATTTGGTTTTGAGCTACGTTCCTTCTGATAACTAGCCTGTCATCTTAATGACTGCACCATCGAAGGTCGTTAAAATTCCCTCAAAATGATAACAAATGTTATTTTTCAAACTTAAAGTGAAAGTCGTTTAGGGACACATTTGTTATGTATTTTTGTATGCAAAGCTAGTATTCCCCAATCTTTTCCTATGGAAAGCAAGTACTTATTATTTTTTGTACGTCATACTTCATTTTTATAATTACTTATATTTTAGTGTGTATTTACATGCTTTTTTTATTCAAGTTACAACTAGTAGATACATATTTTTTAATTATAAACAGCCACAAATTGATGTGGTAAGGAGGGTTTTGTACTTGGAGGAAGTGAACCATAATTTTGATTACAATCCTAAGTCTCTCTACAATATTGATCATGATATTTATTGTGATTTTTAATCGACAGTATCTAACACATCTCGAACATAACAAACCAAATAAAATAATTGATATCTCCCAAAAAAGTTAGTTGTAAAAAAATAATCTCTACCAAGTAAAATGATCAGTCAGAAAAGTTAAGATATCTAATGTTTGCTGCCAAGCAGTAGCGCTTAATTTCTTCGGGGGTGCACACAATAGTCTGCACAATGAACTAAATTTGGATTATTGAGGGAATTATTGAACGCGGTACTTGGAGCCAAGTGTCTGTACAGCATTAATCCCAATTCAGTGCAATGGGTACAAATGAATTCAAACATATGAAATGAGATTTGTTCAAAATAACTCTATTCTACGAAGTATTGATTTTCCTATGGGGATTCAACTCAATAATCCTAATTTAGTTAATTGTCTACATGTACCACAAATAAATTAAACGTGGCCGCTTTCCACCAACCATTAGATTTCATAACTTTTCTGGCTGACCATTTTACTTTGTGTTTATTTTCAAATATGGCCTGTAGAGTAAAACGTTCTTTTGGCAAATGTGTATAGTTAGAAAATTTAAAACTACATTCCAAGAATTATCTGGAGCTAGTTGTCTATGTGTTAGTTTAATTATCATCATAGAGTTTCAAAATATATGGAACATTTCAGAATTTAACTGGAATAGACCTTTTAATATAATGCTATTATAGAAGTTGAAATTCTAAATTATATAATCTTATTTACATTTTAAAAGATTTTAAGTTGGACTGTGACTGCCGTAAGACCAACAACATGAAGTAGCCCGGAATGTCTACATGGAAGGATTTTTCGGAGTGAAACGTACCACCTGGGACAGACAGAGAACTTTAGTTTTGTTTGAGTTCATATTCTTTATTGTGTGAAATGCAATTCCACTAAATGTGTATTCTAGTCCTGTCATAAGAAAGCATGTTTCTATAATTTTAATTAAACTCAATTCTTTCCATTTAGTTATGTAACAATATGACTTGTTAAGTTATTTGATAGACAGTAAAAATTTCCAAGGCTAATGATACACTAACATTTTTATGTTATTGAGCAAATGAGAAGATTTTATAAAAAAAAAAAAAAAAAATTCTACTTTCCTTCAAAACACTCAAAGTTTAAATGGCTGGTCAACTGTACTCAATGTATTTATAAATTCTCCTGTTAAATATTTTTTTAATAATTTTTTTAGTTTATTCAGCTTTTGAGTAATATTTGGTTCCAGAAAAGTTTCGGTAATGATCAAATATTTGTTTCTACTAATTGAGTTATTACGATGTTAAATAATTCCTAACTAAAGAACTAAAGAAAAATCGTGCTGAAAAGAGAAGTGAGGAATAAAGAATTCCAAACAGAATATACTGTGTGAATTTTTCGATACCGAAGCTTGAAATGCTGGAATTCTTAGTGAGCCCTACAGAATAACTAACACACCAAAAACCCAATTAAAAGACTTGTTTTGTACTTGAGATCAAAAAGGTATCGCATTTCATTTTCATTTCACTGTCATAAGAGTGCATTCCTTTTAAGAAGATGCTCAAAGTAGATTTTCAACCTAACAGCAAACTTGATCGTCCCTTGTAAATAATAATAATTTATTAATTTTAACCATTACTATATTGTACTCAGGAGTTTTTTTCCCCTAATGAAATCAACTGAAATATTTCTGATTTTTCAAGTTTAGGGTGAAAATTGATTGCGCAGTGGAATTTAGGAAATACATAATAAAAATCACGATAAATTTTGCATTAAATATATTTAATTGATTCAATAAGTAAAAGGATATAATTCATAATAAATTTTTGATCAAAACATTTCCTAAAAATTTCTATAAGTTACCTTTTTTCAAATTCTATGTATTATTTTCTATGCCGAAAATGAGAATTTCGTAGTTCGTATATCCGTTAGTAGTCAAACACTGACAGTCTGAAATGGACAAAAATATAAATGAAATGTCGCTTTTCGACTTCTGTATCTCACATTCCGTATTTCATCAGAAACCCAAAGTTAGAGTTTCCGACGGGATAAAATAGAAACAATAAATACAGAAAGATTGTTCTGACATAAAAAAAAAAAAAAAAAAATCGTAAATACCATCATAGGGAATAGTTAAATTAGCAAAAGTTATGGAAAAAAATTAACAACTTAATTTTACCAAAGTGGTTTCATAAATACGATTTTTAAAACAATTATTTTAACTTTTCATTTATACACTCGTTCTATAAACTTTTTTTCCCTCATCGTTTATAAGTATGTATTCATTTCTATGTTCTTTAAATTTTCCTATCGAGGTGGGGTTTTATGTTCAATCTCCAAAAATCTTGATAAAGTAATTCAAGCATATTTTTTTACCACAAAGCTCTAAATAAATTGAGAATAAGAACATTAATCGATTTATTATTTACTTGTTATTTTATTAAACTTTATTGTTTAATTTATAAACTGTAATTATAAATGTGAATTTAAAAAATAATCTTTTTTAATGCTATTACACATAAACGATTTTAATCAGCGTATAATTGTTCTAAAGAAAACATTTCTATTTAATCTTTAGCGCCAATTATGTAAAAACAAATATTTAAAGTACTTAAAAGTAAAAATCAAATAAGAGATTTTTTATAAATGACATCATGCCTTTTTATTTTTTAAAAATACAGCTTGTTCAATTCAAGGACGTGCTTCAGCTCTTTTTAAACATCCTTTTGATCTCGTTTAATTGAGACCATAAACTCCAACGTTATCTACCAGTTATTTGATCGTAATTTCTTTAAACGTTAACTCTAATGTAGACTTTTTATGGCTCTTTTCATTTCTCTGAAGTATGACTGCTAAATTGAACGTGGTTGGATTTTTTCTGTGGTGCGCTACATTTGCCGAACACGTTCCAAGCACTTTTTCGCTCTGTCAGACGATAATATATTTGAATGCGTTAGTTTTAAAGATAAAAAAAAGATTGTTTTTATTGCTCTGATATAAATCATTAATCTTAAATTTACGGTGAGTATAAGAACTTTGTATTATCATCGTAGAATTTAAAAAAAATCTATTTCAATGCCTAACACAGTTTTTTATAAAGAATTTTGAACCCTTTTTTAGCATTCCGTTGTCTCAGCTCTAAAAAAAGAGTGATATCGTCAGCGAATAGTTTCATTTTCCCGGTCAAAACGGAAATAATATCTCACTGCCATTTTCGTTTTTAAAGTAGAATTCTCCGCTATATATATCTTTTTTATTGTTACTTTTTTCAACTTATTCGTGACAGAAGAAAAATCCAGGGAAAAATTTAAATGGTCCATAAACGGTTCGACTACTTTTAACTCTTAAAAAGGAATGCGGGAATAAGGAATCGCATTCACCCTTGAGATCATAATTCGAATTTATGAGTGGAAATGACTGACAAATTTTTTCAACCGAGATACTTTTTGCATATGTCTCCATTAAATGTCGAGGGTAATTTAAGATATTTTTTATATTTTATCGCTTTATTCCATGAGTCGTATACTTCATTCTTCATAAAAAAAAAAAAAAAAAAAAAAAAAAAAAAAAAGAAAAAAAAAAAAAAAAAAAAAGAAATGCGATTCGCACTATCAAAGGCATTAAGCAAAGCAAAGGACAAAAGTGGAAAAGATACTAATGATGCCGTTTATGATCAATATTCAATTAAATGTATGATTTTTGCAAATTTTACCCTCAAAATGAATGAATTATTCTATTTAAACAATTTTCATTATTTTCTTTAAGTTGTATACAAATGCAATTTTTTGACAAAGTTTGGATATTTATTTTTTTAAAACATACCTTCTTGAGAAAAAATTCAAACGCGGAAGTTATGTAATAGATGCTAATAAACGTTAAAATGGTTATAACTTTTATTGGGGGATTATATAGTTATGGGAAAACCTTCATAGTATTTACTATTTAGCACACCTTATATTTGCATTATAAAAATACAGTTTAACGCGGGTACATTTAAAAAAATGTGGTAGCCAAGAACATTATTTTCTTTTCCGTACATTTTAAGAATACCAACATTTCAGTTCAGTTGAGAATACTGGTTGTTCATAATAAATAGATGATATTCAGAGTAATCTGCATCCTGTAGAAATTAACAGTTCTTTGTAAAACTATATATGCGTACTTTTAACACGGAGCAGTGATTTTGACAGCATTTAAAAACTTTTTGGGTGTTTTCTTTTTGGATTAATACTTCACCTATAAATTAACTCACAAGGCTCGGTCTTCAAATTAGTCCCAGTAATTTCTATACAAGTTCATAAAGTTCCCAAAATTCTCTTTATTGTATAATTTTCGTTTGTAACAACCTGTGTGGTTATAATTTAAAGGAATCTATTAAGAGAACTCTAGAGCTTGTTACAATGTATAAACCTTTATAAAGTTTTGGTATGTAGTAAAATGAGTAGTATTTGTACTATTGTCAAAAATAGTATGCTGGTAAAAGCTAATATTTGAAATGTTCCGCCTCTTCATTTCTGAATTTGGAAATTGAGTTTTTTCTTTTAGTATAAGAATATTTTTATCAAATAATTTTGTTAAAATTACTTAAAAATTATTAACATAAGTTTCCTTTATTTTGTGTAAAGTTTGATTATTAATTATGGTTAAAAGTTATAATGCTATTTTAAATGAATGATTTAGGTAACTATATTTGACAAAATACGTTATTACATAGACAATGTTTCTAATGTACTTAACATTTAAATATTTTCATTTATATTTGATTATTATATCTTATTGAATTTGTATACTATTTTCCTTGCCCAATGGATTAAAATGGGTAATTATCCCTTCTTCTCTCATACATGTAAAACAATTGTATATTCTTTAATAGTTTAATAAAATTACTTGCAGATACTTGCACTAAAGGTAATACAGCTTTTAAATTGTGGTGTCTTAAAAACATCTCCATATAGTTTTGGATCAATGTCTGCACAATATCTCTAAGAATATGTAGCAAAGGAATTTATAATGAAACTCAATTTAAGATTATTTTTAAATGTTATGTTCACTTAACGTTCTCAGAGTTTCCCATTCGTACATTACATACAAGAGTAAGTCCTTTTCTGTTTTATACTTTGTCAAAGGATTTAGTCAAAACTAATCAAGGGATTAAGTAAATTTAACGCAGTGCTCGCCAGTTAAATATTTCTAAAGGGTACTTTACTCCCTCTCTAAACTTTAAGGGGTATTTTTAAAATCCAAAAGGTATTTTTTAAACTAAATTTTTTTAAAACTAAAGCAAACTATTTCTTTTTTACAAAATTAATAACTACAACAATAACAATGATGCACGATAGCGATTTCACGTATTATAGGGGACATATGCTTTTTGAATTCTAACTAAAAACACTTGATAGTTATAAACCTAAACTAACTATCAACACTATGCTTTCCGATGATACCTCATCGGTGTCCCCCAAAAATTATCGGGCAAATGCCGATGACATCTTGAAAAGTATTGGGCAAATGCCAGTGGAACGCCTAAACACTATCGGGCAAATGACGACAAAATAAAACTTGACGAGTTACGATAGCCCGAAAACCTCAAACAATTGTTAAAAGTCATCCCGTTTAGACGTGCGGATGGCATAGTGTTATCCTACGTTTTCCATTAACTTTTTTTCTTTATTTTGGGCAAAAAAGCTTGGTAAAAAATCGGCGATATACACTTAATCAAGGAAGTCCGAAATAGCTATTTATGCTCACTGTCATTTGGAAATAGTGGAACGGTCCCCTACAATTCAAATACTAATGTCGCACGTGGTATCAGCATCCATTTAATGACTCCAGTCAGTCACTGGTCGGTGTGAGTTATATTTGAGTATGAATGGGCATGCGTGAAAGGCAATTTCGGAGGGGGTGAACTGCATATTGCATTCCTTTGAAAATAAACGGAAATTTCGCATTTTTTCAGAAAAGGACGATATTTTCAAAGAAAAAAGGCAGGGAGGTAGCGTCGCCCCCTTTAAAAATGGCTAGTATGATATCTGATTTTATAAAATGTAGGATTATTTAAAATTTTTTAATCATGATGTGCCAATGCGTGAATTTACGCATAAGGTTAGTTTTATGGGGGTGATATTGATTTTCAATGAGTGCTCACGCAGATTTCACACATTTTGGCGAACCCTGATTTAAAGGGTATCAAACTTCATATTGGACATTAGGATATAGCCTTGTTTTCTATCGTGAGTTTTTATTTTATTAGCCTGCTGGGCTTCAACATATGATCACAAAATGATTAATTTGATATTAGAAAATTTCAAACGGCAGTAATTCCGACCTCGTATACAGCCTGTGTTATCATATGAGTTTTTACTAGGTGCTTATTTTTAGTCTCCTAAAAGCTGTTTGAGTAAATTGATGATCCTAAAGGTTCAAAGAAGATTAGCTATTCGTAACTTCCAAACCAACTAAAATAAACAATAGAACTTTATATAAGCCAGTAAAATATTTCGAATTTTACCAAGCCCAATGGATAGTCATTTAACCATTTCTCACATTGAACCAAATAAAATAAATAAGAAAAAAAAAATGAACAGTAACATTTCAAATTTGTCTTCAATCAAAGTCAAAAGTTATCTTATCGCAGACATTTCCAAAATATTTGTGAGGAATACAAAATATTTTATTGTTTCTGAAATTTTTTAGTACAATCTTAATATTTGAATAAAAGTTGAAAAACAATGATTAATAGCTGAGGTATTTCTACATTTTTATTAACATTTATTTATTTCAAAGCTCTTTTGTTATTAGAGAAACATACGTAAAATAAGTTAATGATCCCAAATTAATGGAAAAGTGTACGAAAGCAAAAATTACTATTCATTTTACCCCATTATCCATTTTAAACCACCTGATCTTAAGCACTATTGATGAAATGCGACTAAAGACAAGTTTCCATCAGTTTAAACAACCGGATTGAACCGGATTGATATATGGCACTTCATGGATTTATAAAGAAGTTAACTTTACTGACTAAACCTTTTAGGAAAAGTTTTGATGCTTAAGTTTTCAATAAACGCAATAATTTTTATTCCTTTTATATTTATTCTTATAATATTTACTCAGAACTACAAAATGTCTAGCAAACTGAAGTTTTTTATACTCCAAGGTATTGTACCTACACTTTTAAAAAGAATCACACGTGTAACCGATTGTGTAACCATCTGTGTAATTGATTTTGCGTAGTAAATTTTATTTTTAAAATTCAAGCAAGACTTTTTGTCCAATCTGTGAACATAAAATATGCATGATAAGTTTACAGAATACTGTTTTGAAAATATTCGTATTTTGCTTAAAAAAATAATAGAATTTTTTTTTCTATAAAAGCTATGAAACTACAACAAACAATAAAATTGTAATGAAATGATAAGCTTGCTAGGATTGTACAGATCTTTTGAATACAAAAGGTTTTGATTAGAAAGAAGCTACATCTCAAAATCAGCATCAAAATATCAGTATTGTCAAATAAATATATCATCATTATCAAAAATATTTTTCATAAAATACTACTAGAATAACAAATAAATATTTAGTCTTTTTAGAGTTGATAATTCTTTGAAAGTACGAGTATAGAATCAACGAAATCATAAAACGAAAGCTTTTAGTTGAGGAAATTTGATATACTATACATCTTCAAAAAGATTTCAGGATGCATAAATTATGCTCTTTTTCATGAAAAATTTATATAACATCAAACATTAAGAAAATAAAATTTAAATGCGAATTCTTACATTGTTCAAATTTAATGATTCTTATAAGTAAAGCCACATCGACAGTTTGTGCAATAAAACATGACATTCATGTATTTTTGAAAGAAAACACATTTTAAAAGTATAAAAAGATTTTCAAATTCTATGAGGGTAACTAAATATCATTCTAACAAGACCATCTGACTTTTTTCAAAGATTACATGAGTACTCGCTATTATTTTTTCGAGACACTGGTTATATAAAGATGCTTAAATTATTTTTCTCAATCATCTATTATTAAGTAGGCTTTAAATTTGTACTAAAATGTATTAATTTAAATAAATGTCTTTTAGTTACATTAAAAGTCTTTTATTGCATTAAAATAAATACAATTTATTTATGGAGCATTTAGAAAATCTATTGGTAGGGAGTTCGCAGTTGCAGTAAGTTGACATATATGAACTTTGTGTGGTTAGAAGGTTTTGTCACTGATCGCAGCGACAAAAAAAAAAAAAAAAAAAAGTTGGATTTTGTTACCTACTATAAACCCATTGTTGATTGACAGAATAAAGTCTTGAATAATTGAAAAAGGTGGTAAGTTATAAAACTACGTATTTTTAAAACCATCTGAAACATGTCGCAATTAAATGAAATTAATAAAATTTTCTATGCATGCTTCTTTGACGTAGAGGATCAACTTTAAAAATCTTTATGAGATGGCATACATGCTACATAGACCGAAGTGAAATTATCTGAAAGAATATTAATAAAATTTGGTATATATTGTACTTTTATAATGAGCAAATCATTTCTTAGCCTTCACAAAGTTTTCTATACATGCAACTTTAAACATTGGTAAATAATCTTTTAAAACCTTCATCAAAATTCAGTATACATTCATCATAAATTTTGTATACATTGTATTTGACAACGTGAAAAATCTTTAAGGATTTTTATGAAAATTGTAGAATTTTAATAAAATTTGTGAGACTCATAATAAAATTTGATGGAATCTTAGTAAAATGTGGTATACATAATATTGAGATCATACGGAAGTAAGTTAGGGTTGGGAAATTTTTATCGTGCATTTATATACATCTGAAAAACAAAAGTTAGTATGGAATAAGGTGTGCTATGTTTTTTTTTTTTTTTTTTTTTTTTTTTTTTTTTTTTTTAAATTTAAGAAGTTGAAAATTTAAAAAAAAAAAAAAAAGCGCCGTCATT
This sequence comes from Linyphia triangularis, assembly GCA_963978545.1. Taxonomy (NCBI): domain Eukaryota; kingdom Metazoa; phylum Arthropoda; class Arachnida; order Araneae; family Linyphiidae; genus Linyphia; species Linyphia triangularis. Next base: position 64,309,647 of record OZ021723.1, on the reverse strand, counting down.
TTTCTGCTGTTTTTAGTGTAATAACATAAAACCTTTTCCACACCTTGCATCTTTAAATCCATACCAATTATAATTAACAATTATAATACGAATATAATGTGAAAATTTCATGGAAAAATACTTAAAATTGTAAAAGGATTAGCATTTCAAAAGAGTTTAAAAAAATTGAATTAATCAAAATATTTTTGTAGGTTAAATTATGTTTACTTACCACCAACACAATGTAAAATTACTATACTTTAGATATGAGTGGTACAACTGCTAAAAATAATTTTTTGGGTACCGCGTCAAGTTAATACAAAACTATATTTACCCATTAATGACGGTTGGCAAGAAAATTTGCAAATCGACATTTTAGTTTTCCTCTTTGCTGATAAATTGTAACTGTGGTTACACCTTAAGTAGTTTTTTTTTTTTTTTTTTTAAATCATAAGAAGGCCGATTAAACGGTATAGTGGTTAGCGTGCTTGCTTCTAGACCGCGAGGTTACGGGTTCCAGTCCCGTGTAAGGCATGGGTGTTTGTAAATGTACGTTGGCTTGTCAAATGACTAATGTTTCGGTGCATTATAGCCGTCGTGTTGCTGACAGCGCCAGATAATCTGAAAATAACTAACCAACCATAAAAAGAATTTTCCAAAAACATCTAAAGAATTCAAAATATATCTTAAATGATCTAAATAAACAAGGTCAAAGTTAAAAACAATGACTGTTCATCCATTTCAAAGTCGTCTTTAATGGGTCAATACCTACAATAAAATACATTCAATCAGTCAAAAACTAGCATAAAGTTACTTTATAATTGAAAACATTTTGTTAAACATTCAAACGCTAACATTAATTCCATTTATATCCTAGACATTTTTTCAATTGGCAACGTAATGTATGAATGTAGTTTTCGGTCCAATTTTATGTAATATTATTAATTTTATTAAGACCTTGAGCCTGTTTTACGGCCCATGTTTGTAACATTTATAGTTCATGGATAAGGAATTGAAGATAGGTTTCAACCTATTTCTGTACTTTTGTTTTAATTTTGGAACGGGAACCAGTCTTTATGAGGCTTTTTATTAGACATATCGTACGTAACTGTAGCATTTGAAATTTTATCTGGAAATGTTTATTTAAGGCAGATGGATGGCATTTGTGGCTAGACACCATCATTGAAATTGACAAAAATATTCACATTTGAAATTTCCTATTGCCAATCTCATGGTAGTGATTTAATGCTTTAATCAAGTGTGAATGATAATACTTTGAACATTTTTCGTAGTATTTATTGAAATATTTGCGTAGTATTTATTGAAATATTTTCGTAGTATTTATTGAAATATTTTCGTATTGTTTATGGAATAAATTTGTATCATTTATATGCATATTCATAATAATAGTTATTTAGCTAAATTATTTTAAAGAATGTTTATAAGGACTTTAAAACTGCAAGAATGGAACTAATTTAAATCTTAAATATATTTCTCGGAAATACTGTAAAATAATTAGATAGTCCGCAAACTTCAACCGAGCTTATTTTATTCGATGCGTACAGATCAACATTAAAACATTATTTCAGATTTTAAAGTCAGACTGTGTTTTATTTTTTATTTGTTCTTACTGTTGTTTATAGTTTCTGATAAGGATATGGACTTTCAATACTGTATTTATTTCCATATATATACTTATTTAACTATACACGATACATGTAAAGTTAATATTTTCATAATGACAAGTTTGCTAACTGTCGTTCAAGTTAATAAAATATCGGCTATTGATTTCATAGCATTGATAATGTAACGTAATAAATAATACTTTATGATTAATTTTAAATTTTTCATAGGAAACATAGTTAAAAAAACATCCGTTTAAGTATTGAAGCACTACATAAGTTATATATAACTTTCTTTGGAATCTCTAATTAATTCCCCAAGCCTCTAATGTAGTAATTAGAGAAGGTTGGATCTCTCTTTTGCAGCGTAGCTTAAACGCCATCTCATAAAAGAAAGGTTCATCTATTGAATACAAAAGGGAAAAAAAAGTAAAATCTTGCAATATTCAAGAATTTAAGTTTTTCGCTTGATTAATTATCAATCCTTTGAACCATACTACAAAGGGCAATACATCACTTTGATTTTCCTGCTTGAAACATGCTTTTAACTCTAAAAGTGTTCTTGTTGCGGCATTCCGGCGCCTTAAAGCCGAATCTCAAACTTGAGATTGATTTCATTGTCGCTTAGTATAGAAGATAGGAATCAGTCCTACTTTCAAATATTTTATTTTAGAGATTCTTAAAACTGAATTTAGGAAAACATTACTCAGCCGAGTTCCGATTGGGGTTTTAAAATATTCATAGGCTTCACTGGATATTCTGTTTGTAAGAACTGCTCTTGAGTGTATACATAGGAATAAGATAAAAATGTAGGACAGTGATACCTTAGAATTATTTTGTTTATTTAAATCATGTAAGTAATCTATTTGCATAAAACATAAGATCTTTTTTTTTGTCAGTTTTTGGGACTACATTTAGGTCTCAAATGGCTAATAGGATTTTTATAAAAACGGTTGAACCTAGATTAAATTATAATTTGTCATTCCAACATCCCAATGTCAGTCGAAGGGAATGGAATGATGTGTAGAAAGATGCGATACATTTAAAAATCAATATAAATTGTTGATTGGCATTGTCAGAAAACAATATTTTTATTTTGTTTAAATACTGACTACATTTGTTAAAATTTGGTTTATTTCGTCAAGTTGTTCTGCTTCGTTAAGAATTCAAAAAACTAATGTACTTTGTTGTGTTTTTGAGAATCAAACTTTTGAAGTAGAGAGTTATTTTAAGAAACTCATAAAAGAAAGTATATAAAATGTTTCTGTGCTGAAAAAAGTATTGCTAATCGTTTAATAAAATATATTTGTTCGTTATAAAATGCTATAAATAAGAACAGTAAGCTCCAATGCGATTAAATTTTCAGTTAACGTAACCATAGAAGCACAATATATTGGTAATTCACCGGACGTTATAGTTTGGTTATCACCGATATATTAGGTCAGGTATATCGTCAGTTGGACAAGTATATTTCCAATTTTATTCATAAAATGTTTAATACATTTACTAACAATATTTAGTACATAACTTATCTAGTTGTGTCAATTCCTCTATATAAACTAACTAGTTATGTCAATAAAATTTGTGATAAGTATGATACTATATTTTTCATTGAGTTAAAAAATAGTTGGAAAAATGTGAATACAAAATAACAACACAGTCAATTAAAATTTCATAATTATTGGTTTAGGTAACTTCACTTCACTTTAGAAGAATGTGAAACACTTGTTTTAGGTATAAAATTTGAAAAATAAAAAACAGTTTTGAGTTTGTTTTGTAAAACAAACTGCATTATACCACCTTAGCTTAAATTGAGTAAAGATATTTGTTTTCAAGGGTAATTATAAAAAAAAAATATCTGTAGTTATGTCTTTAGGATATACAATTTTACCCAAATATAATACGGGTTTCAATAATAACAAATAAACTTCGGTAAAAAGTGAAACAACAAGACAGTAGCCACTTTTATGTTCTTATATTTTCAATCAAATGCAACTGAATGTATAAACTATTCAGTCGGTTTGATAAGCATGAAACACTAGATATGTAAAACCTTAAGAAATATTTGAAGTGGAATAGGGAGTGGCGAAAGAAATTGGAAAATTCCATTTCTTTCCATTCTTTTCCGAGACTCCCACAAAAACAATGTATATTTTATTCGATTCATATTCGACGCAAATAGAATGAAAGGCGTTGCTCTGAAAAAAATCTTCGCTCTGGGATAAATTTCACGTGAAGACAACACTGTGGCGGCACTGCTTTGTCTCTTTGTCTATGAGACACCTTTCTCAAAGAACGTGACAAAATATGTCAACTTGCACAAATCAAATATACTTATTTTTTCGCTTTATATTTCTCCCCCTTGGGTAGATGTTAACATTTTATTCTGAGAAGAATGCAGATAGGACTAGTTTCCAGATGCAAGCTTTTTTTTTCATTCCGCTGTTATTCTTTTAGAGGCAGGGATATTTATTGTTTTTCTGGAATTACTCGAAGTCGAGGACTTTGTTAAGCATTCCGCGAATTTGTATTAAAGTGAATTAACGTAAGTGTTATGATGTTAAATAAGTATATGTGCGTTTTTTTGGCGACATAAGAATAATTTTTCTTTTCAGTATCAGACTTTTTTTTCTTAAATTTCAATTCCGTAGATATTTCTTACAAGTTTTTTGGTTGAAGCTGATCATCAGATTTAGTTTGAATAAAATATCTAAATGAGTTACTTCAAGTCGACTTTTATACATATTTCTTTATTTTAAATGTTATCGAGTGTATTATTTTTTAAACTTTAATTCCTGAAAAAAGATATGTGACTGTCAGGTGTAATTAACTCGTTAGATCATACTCTGTAAAACATTGGTCATAACTACTTACATATATTTTAACATAATCAGTAAATATATATATATATATTTTTTTTAATTTGTGTTTTTTCTTCTGTTTGTTCTGTTAGGAATAAGTTCCTTCCTTTAAGAAATACTTAGGTGCTTTCAATTTATTTATCAAGTTGTAAATTTTTAAGTTAAAACATTGCTTCTACTCAAACATCAGTTTCTGCTTACCTCAGTAAATTAAAAATACATATCTCTCATACTATATTTCGCTTATAATTTGAAAATTATTTTCAGATTATGAGCAAATTAAAAAGATGTTATCATTAGAAACGAAGTGTCACTGTGCATAAATAAGTACTTGTTTTGAACATTCCTAAACTGAAACAGTAACCATTTATTGTTTTTAAGTAACAACAAAAACGTGATTTGTGATATTTTAGATCATGAAAATTTGTTAATAATCAACGAATAAGCTTGAATTAATATAAATGAATAACATATTCATATTAAATTTCATTGGATGATTTTTGCTATTGTTACAAAATACAGAGGCTTTATAATAGCAAATGTAAAATGTGTCCATATCCATATACTTAAGAAACAACCAAAGATAATTTATACATCTCTGCTGACTTTAGCACATTTAAAATTATAATAACTGAAAAGTAATGACGCTTCACAGTAATAAAAGTGTAAGAGAGTTGGGAGGAGATTGAACGACAGTGAAGTAAAGTATCAGCTCATATGTCGACATCACCATCTGTTTACGTTATACACACCTTTTTTAATTTGAAAGATTCACATTTAAATAGTAAGTAAGATTAGGTTAAAAACTTTTGTTTATTTCTACATGATGACCAATATTTAAAAACAGTAAAGGGACGAGAGAATAAATTATTTATTGCAAAAAGTATGCTATTGGTGTCTAAATTTTTTGTTTTTAAAAATTAATCTGGACTTACCATTATTTAATACCATTTCTAAGAATAATTAACATAATTATTAAACTTGATGTCAATACAATAATTATATAATTATTTATATAAGTATTTTGAAAACAAAACGTATAATAGTTTCGAAATAATATTATGTTTGATTTTCAAAACTCTTTAGTTCTTACGATGCATTCATTCTGTTGAAATCAAAATACGAGAATAGTTTAAGTCGAACATATTTAGATGACTGAATATTCAAGCTGACTTAAATTTTACCGCACAATTCCATTTGGGAAGAATGTGTCAGTTTTAATCTACTTTTAATATTGAAAGTGGCTCTCGAATCGTTTTTCTACGGCAAGTGTGTCAAAACGTCAGACTTAGGTTTTCGCCCGAGGTTCAGATAAGAAGTATAATAAATGGAAAAGTAATAATAAAAACTTTCGGCTGAGGTTTTTCTCTCCGCTTTTGACGTGACAGTATGAAGAAAAGATTTTTTTAACACATGCATTTTTCATGAGCCGAATGCCAGTTGAGTAATTTTTTCTGCCCTAATACATATTACGCAGTATTGTGAGGCAGCAAGCAAATGCTACAACTCCACGATGTGAATGAAAAAAATCTTACAAGTTTGTGCTGACGAGTTCACCTTTTTTTTAATGACGAATACGACATTTTCTTTTGAAGTGCCTTGTACAATGTTTTTCATTTCAAACACATTGGTTTGTCGAAAGAAAACTTCCAGAGTTGTGTTTCTTTTTTAAAGACATACTTGTGAGTTTCCATTTTCCGGAATTGTTTTTGGTTGACTGTAGCCAATGGCTTCATTAAATGTCAAGGGTGTTCGTGATTTCAAAACTCGGTGTAGTGATTGGAGGTCGGGGTTTGTTGTTTATGGCCGTCATTTACTATATTGCCGTGTCTGCTGTGCTGCTGATTGCTTTATCGCGGAAATTTTATTTATTTGAAAAATTTCTGTACTCAAGTGTGACAATAAAGCTCTCAAGTGTGAGAATTTTGTTTTAAGATTTGTTATAAAGTTATGGTCACATTATTTGGAAATTTTTATTACATATTGAACTCATACATTTATAAAACTTTATACTTTTGCTTTAGTATGACCTTGGGTGTAATATTTTCTTTCATACAATTGTTATTCCCTTGATACTTTGTCTATACTCAATTTTTATTATTGCCATTTAAGGCTAATTTATAAAGATTTAAAGTATAAAATACAATATACCTCCCTGCTTCTTTATCCCTGCTACCTGAATATGAAACTTTGGACTCATAAATTCTTTTCAAAATTTGTTTGCCAGCAGCTTTATTTTTACGAAAAAAAGTATTTTCTTTTATAGTAAAAATAGGCCATATTCACTAAAGTAATAATAATAATAATAATAATAATAATAAAAAAATCAAATCTAATCTGATCATTGTTACTCTTCATACGGCTTAGTGCGTTTTTAAATTGGAATAAACAATCGAAATTAAAAATAAATTATGAACACATTTACAGTTAGGTAATGTTATTACACTATTGTTATTGCCTATGGATGCTTAGTTTTCAAGTTATTGTTAGCATGTTTCAATTTTTGATGAATTTAAAAACGCATCATAGGGTATCCTATGTAAACAAATATTGTTTCGAAGAACGTATAAACGTATATTGATTGCGTTTGCAAAAAAAAAAAAAAAAAAAAAAAAAAATTGCGATAAATTTAAGCGAATAAGTTTGAATCTAGAATTTGTTTTTGTAAAATATTTTAGAACTAAAAAGTTCTAAAAGTTGAAAGAGAAATTACGGTATAACTTTTTATTGATATGTAAAATATTGCTTACAAAAAACCAGTTGATTTATCATTTGTATGTAATACGAGCATTTGTAGTTTTAGTATTGTCAAATATTCATTTAAGTTGAAACAAAAATGCTAATTTTTTCATTTTTAAGAGCAATTTCATTCTTACTGCATTTATCTACCAACCAAATGCTCTTCATTGTAGACAATTTTCAAATAGTACTGTTTTAATAATATTTTATACAAATAAGAAATCATATATTAATAGCGTTTGTTTATATATCAAATGTGCACAATTTTGTTTAATGAATACTAAGAAAGGTCTTTTATCCAACTAGATGTTTAATAGTTTCATTGCCTGTGGACATTGCAGAATAAGTGCTTTGCATCTTCAAAGAGTAATTGCAAATTTGAATGCAAGTGAAAAACGTTTTCTCTCAGGCATTTACCACTAAAACTCCAGCATTGTTTATAAAACTTTTGAAAACTGGTTTCGATTTTAACTAAGATGGCTCGCAGCAGTACTTTAAATGGATACTTTTGTTTTGCTCTTCACATTATACATTATTTCAATTTCAAAATTTCTTGCTTTTTATATTTTGGAAGTGTAGGACGTTTGTAATCTCAATGGTATTGTGATAACAACATTGGCATACAGTACGAGTAAACTAAGTATCACACCCATCGGTCTTCACTACTTTGAGGCATGCCAATTATTTTAGAAAGTAATGATGGTTTGAATCATAATTCTAACAATATTGCCTAACCAACTTGTGAGAATTTTTCTTTGGAGACAGATGTTGCAAAATTGAAGAAGTATAATATGCTCAAAAGATTGTTTCCAAAATTCTCTTTACATAATTTAAATTTTCAAATTAAGTTTAAATTTATAAGAACTAAAGTTGTAAGTGATGATTTATTTGAATAAATGTCAATTACTTATTGTGAATTAGTACTTAATTTAAATGGAGGAATTTTTTTCTAAAAAGATATAATCAATAATTTTTATCATTTATAAAATTAATATTTGAGAGATAACACGCATTTATGTATTATGTATATTTAGGATCCAATTTATATATGTAATCTATGGTTATATTCCAAAAACTTCGCTCGAAATAATGTTAATTTTTGGAATTAATTAAATTCTTCAAAATAATTTGACTATCTGAAATTATATTTACATTTAAAATGAAATTTGAAAATTGCAATGTCTGGTATTTTAATAATATTATACAGACGTTTTTTATTATGTAAGGTAATTGATATTAAATTTTAAATGATATATACTTAATACCGATTTCAACTTTCTATATACTAACCTCTTAATTACAATTATATGGACACACCAATACAATCCTTTTTTTTAAATCATACATTTATTCATCGGGTATTAGCATTACTTAACTTCTGCTTTTCCTCAATTTTAATCATATAACCCCAAAATTTCCGCACGAATGGATTAAAAACTTCCTAAACTCTTTATCGACGTTAAGTAGCTCCAGTCACCCAAAATCCCCATTACCCTCACAGACCACTCCTCAGCCCAAGTTGCAGAAAAGCATACCTTAAAATTTTATTTTGGAGTTTTAATTAAAAAATAGTAAAGTACTTCTCCCTGGCACCTTTCCGGCTTAATTAAATCTTCCATTTTCTCCTTCAGAAGAGGGAACAAAGGGCTCTCGAAAAGTGGATCGCGCGTCCGGAAACGGAAGTTCTGCCAAAACGAAGAGAGTTGGAGAGTGATAAAGGACTTGGGTCAAGTGAATTCTTTGCTTAGAGTTGGAGAGAGAAAAGATAAATGCATTTAGATTTTAGAGGGAGATATACTCTGTATCGTGAGAGGAGAGTTTTAGATGGGAAGTAGGCTTCTATGGAAGAGAGGAGGTATTCAACGCCAAGGTGGGAATAGATTGGGAAACTATTCTCTTTAGGATACAGTCAAATATATAAAATGTTTTTATAAATTACTTTGTGATAATGTGTATTGTGTATTGAATTAGGAACAAAAGTATAAATTTCAAAATTATCTATGTTCATAGTTAGAAATCTTTGTGTGTAAGGGATTTGTTCTGATTTTTTTTTTATGTGTTATTATCTAAGTAATTAAGTTTTGAAAAGGTTGTAGCGAAGGAAGCGAATGGTAATAGCTTATTTGAACTGATTGTGTTAACCAGTTTATTTTCATTTAGATAATGGAGGAACATTATTTTAAAATTTGGAAAGACAAGCTTCTGCTAAATCGATAAAATAATAATCGTAGTTATAAATAAATGCTGCAGTATAAAAAATAAAATTGCAGAAATATTAAATTATGTGTTCGAAAATTAATTTTCCCACAGTAGTGATTGTTAATTAGTAAAGAGTTTAGTTAACAAATTTATTTATTTTTCAATTAAGTTAAATCCTATTCTTATTTTAAATTATTTAGCATTTTTTTTAAATAAATTATTATTGCGCAGTTAAATTAACGAATATCCTAAGACCAATCGTTAAATTTTTGCTCGAGTGTCTGAAACGTAATAGAAAAATTTACTTTTAATTTAAAAAAAAAAAAAAAAAAAAAAAAAAAAACAGTAATGTTTTTAGTAAAAAGAGAAATTCCATACATTAATTGTATATACCTTTGAGGTAGTTTATTGATTTACTTTATCATTTTCCCAATAACAAGTAAATGTGAAATCTACTAATTTTCTGAAAAAATACTACACATCCTTGTAAAATTAAAGTAGAGGTATTGTTAGGAACAGTTTATACTAATTGCAAATAATATATGCTGGTGTTTTTAAAAAAACTGGATAATTAAATACATATTTCAAATAATTGATTATAAATCAAACTTAACTTAATTAAACAAAATAAGGAACCAACCTTTATACTTATTTTCTTTGAATGTAAATTGCTAACGTTTGATCCACACATTTTAATTAGCGAATATACGATGGTATGTACCTTGATAAATAAATAATTTGATGTTGATTGAATTTGAAATATCTAATGAGTATTGCAGTTCCAAATGAGCATCTCACTTTCTGTAAAATATTCTTTTAGAAGTTTAGTTGCATAATATTAGCAAATAATTGATAACCTTAATTAAAATGCATGTAGGTTTAATAATAAATCTCTGTAATCTCAAAGAGAAAGGACAACATTGAATCATCTGTATTTTAAGTAAACTAGATATTTTAATTATTGTTTGTAACTACACATTTTTCCGTTATCAGCCATATATAAGGTATACAATTTCATTATGAATTTTATTTAAAAATAATCACAATTTTCTACTTGTGATAACTCACGTTCTAGTCAATTGGGTCTTACAGCAGTAATGGTCTGAAGTACTTTTTGGGTGAAATTTCCCTCCTCCCTCTGATGATTAATTCGTAAATGCTAAAAATTCATTTGAACTTATATAGCATATATTGACAGAGTAAAATAAAATATAAATCTCAGAAGTGACGTTTTATGGAGAAATGTGCAAAAAATGGTAAAATTTTCGAAAGTTTGACCTTTTTGCGTAAAGATCAAATATTGCTTTATTTCCATTTTTTCCTTTCTGTTTCTATTTAATAAAAACAACTTTTTCGCACAATTAGATTTTGATTAAAAAAACTTTATTTTCTGTGGGCCGCTTTAATATCTACTTGTTATACAAAATTCAACAAACACACTGGATTTTTAAGTTTTACAACTCAAAAATTTGATAACAAACTTTATTTAAGATATTTAATTTCTTTTAATTTTTATTTTGGGTAAGCAGTATTCATTTTATTAAGGTTAGGTTTAATTTGAGCAAACAGAACCATTCATTAAAAATTATATTTAGATTATAATAAACAGGATTTGTAATTTTTAAAGATCAACCAGCATGAAAAATTGACATCGAGAATATAAATGGTTAGTATTTATTTTGCTAATTTTTAATTTAATTTATGCATGTTCATTCAAATATTCATTTGATTTATAAGTGATATATAAACTAATTAATATAAACATATTATATAATTGAGAATCCCAGTAAAGTAATCGTAGTATAAAATTTTTAAACTTAAATATTATTTAAATTTTTCAATAAAACTGTATAAAAGGATTATATGCTAACGTTTATGTAGTAGCATAGTAAACTTGTTTTATTATGAACGAAAATATATACAAGACTTTATGGTTTATTAAAGAAAATTCGAAGCTGAATGTATCTTAACTGAGATTTATTTATTTATTTATTTATTTATTTATTATCGTTGCACTATATTATAGTAGGCATATAATTGCATAAATATTAAGCATGTAATTGATTTTCATACACATTTATTCATTAGATAAAAAAATTCTATAAGATTCGGAATCTTCTAATATAAAAAGGAAAAATAATTTAATTTCTATTAAAATGTATACATTCCGATTGTTCTCATAACAGAAAAAAAGATTTATTGAGTATCTGAAGGATACACAATTTCTATTTAGACAGGTGTTTGAAAAAACAAACTCACATAAGAATTATTTAATTTTTATTTGTGCGCCACTTAATATTTTGGTTTAAGATTTACTTCAAAAGGATTTTATACACACATGATACTTATAACCCATTTTCAAACATATTTATGGAAATCATCATCGGCATACCTAATTGAAAAGAATCTGAACAATAGCAAAAGTGTTAAGACTCATGTTTGTACAAGAAAAAAAAAAAATGTTTTATGTTTTTATGAATTAAACAATGGTGCAAACTACACTTTTTAAAAATAGCATTCATTTAATGATCTTAGTGTATACGATAAAATATTTCTGGGATTATTTGATTATTGAATTGCTTTATAGAGAAAAGAAGATTCGTCTGAATTGTAAACTGTTTTGAGCATTTTATTATGCTTTTTGATAAATAATTCATTTTTGACTTTAGGCTAATAATGACTACCAGGTAATATTTAATTCGGATCTCACTTATCCACAAAGAAAGTCATTGAAGTATAGAAATTGAATTTTCACCTCATTAGAAATCTGTGAAACTTTACTATTTAATTCAACGCATATTTTGCCATTGAAACTTTAAATATCAAATAACATATTATACTGGGCAATAATGTGTTTATATGGACACTTATGCTACAGTATTAAAATAGTATCTTAAAGAAAACACAGAACAAACAAAACTTCCTTTTTAACGCAAATTTCATGTCAGGAGATTTTAATATAAAGTATAAACTGGTACTCCCTATAGTATATATTAAATCTCCCATATATATGACAATATTTCAAAGAATTGGACAGCAGATGGAAAAACTTTTAAATTCAGTATTCTTCATCTGACATATTCTTGGACATCTGAGACATGTCATTTTGTCGTTGATATTTTTTTGGATAAAAACTAGTGCACCAGAGACCGTCTATCGATATCTTGTATTCCTGTTTTTCCCCCTATGCTACAAGAGAACCTTGCTCAGCTCTTTGTTTTGACAGAATGTGATGGATCATAATTATGATGGATAAATGTGAGGAATTCCATCGATCTTGTTAGTTATACCCTATCACCTATGCTAAAAGAAGCAAAGAGGCGTAGTGTAATTGTATTCTGTGTTAAGTATTAAAATAGGCACGATTTTAAACCGTGTTAAGATTGATAGTCGCGAATGTTGACTTGTTGAGTGAATTTACAAAAAGTGAATATGCTGTAGTTATAAATCAAGAATGAAAAATTAGGTTTGAAAACTTTGGAAATAATACTATAAGGGATTAGTATTATAAAAGATGACTCAAAAGTAACATGAGATTGAAAAAAATCAATGACTTTTTATTAATAATTAGTATTATTATGAATAGATTGCGCAGTCGACTACTTACTAGTGTTAATGCCTGCATATCATATTCAGTCGAGTAGTAGTCAGCCTACTTAAATAGAATGCGGGTTGCTTATCGGAAGGATTTTGATGTAAAAGGCCACTTCTTGATAAAAATAAGTGGCTTTAAATTTGAGAAGAAAAACTCGCTTCGAGGTAAACTTGTGTATTTATGCAATTTGGTATCGAGGGTCTTTTGGATAAGCAAGCTAGTTACATTACACAACTCTTATTACATCGGGTTTGGAGAAGAAATCTGCGAGGCAGACTTAAGGGTTGGACTTTTGCACAATGAAGGTGGACAGTGAGGTGCTGGATTCAAGGATAATGAATCATGAATATCATCCAAAGGAAGATTTCGCTACAGGGGATGATTCTCCGGGTGAGGGTTGATTGGAGATTTAAAAGATTGGGATCCCTTACGAATCGAGTTTTAAAATATTGTTCTGTCTTTTGTAAGACATTTATAATAATATGAGTTTTTGCGAGCATTATGGCTTCAGGAATTCTTCGTGAGCTGAGTTTGCGACTCCGACTGTTCATCGTGAAGCGAGCAATGCCACGTACACCACTAGCTTTGGCCTGAGCTAAAAATGCGAATTTATTTCTGACTGCTTCCCGTGAGATTCTCAAAATTCTTCTCTCAAAAATGCGATTTACTCATTCCAATCTTTCAGCCAGTAATTTTAATTCAATGTTTATATTACTTGGTACTTCTATGGATTTCGAAAACTAAAACTTCGCGTAATTGCGAGATTGGCATGAATATTTTAAATATCCTTATTTTACGATTATTTAAATAAATATATGTAATATGAAAATACTATGATTTATTGTACTTTTATTCATTATTTCGGTTGCAATATTTCTGATGCACTATTTTACATTAATTGTTCTAAAAGCAAACAACAATAGAATCATATTAACTTTAATGTAAAATCCGAATATTTTCCGAGCATTTTCTGAAAACTGCATCCGCCCTTTGAATATAGTTCATTCTTAAATTAATTTGATATATTTGTTGAAAAATGGTGTAGTACTTCGATATCTCGAACTTCGATATCGCGAAAAACTTGATATGTCGAAAAATAATTTTTTCCCTTGATATTGCATATTCATCTAATGTTAATTTCAATTCTTATGTTGAAGAGTTTTCACTCAAAACCTTGTTGTGTCGAAAAATTTTCGATTAAGAAATGAAGTTTTCCAGAAAAATCGCCATTCAGTTATGTAGAAGCAAATATTATAATCATTTATCAGAATCAGAACACACAATTCTTTTTCAAATAAAATACGCTCATTTGAGAAACAGATGTCCTTCACGATGCATCATGCAAAGCAAAACACCGTTCGAGTTATTTTTTGGCAGAAAACCAACTGCATCGTATCTAAAAATCTTCGGTCAAAAAGCTTTCGTCCTCAACAAACGCCACAAGTCAAAATTCGAACCAAGATCACAAGAACTCATTTTTATTGGCTATTCCAATGAAGCAAAAGCCTATTAATAAAAGAACTCACAAAATCGGCTGTTCTGTCATTCTTAAGAACAAAAAGAATACAATTACGAGATATAGCGATCACGAACAGAGGGGCGTAAACAGGGGGAGAGAGGGTCTTACAATGGAATGAGAAAGGGCAATAGACAAAGTTCATATGCTTGTCAATATGCGTGGTAAACGTGGAAAAGGATGACTTCGCCGCTATTTTTAAAATAGAAAAATTGGTTGAAGAACAATTTCAAGAGATGTAACCAAGCCACGATGCTGGACTTTTTTAAGTAACTAGTAGTGAATAAATTCATCCTTGTACATTTTATTTAATATGTACATTACTATAGTGTAAGTACTAATTCTTTTCAATTTCATGTACTCATTTATTATTTTCGACTAAAAATTAAATTTGCTGTATTTAGACTTTTTCAACTATAATTACATATTTATACTTATTCTCATCTACCATGACTAATTTTTAGACAATTATTCAGTATATTAAATTTTTAACTGAATTGTTAAGTTTTGGTTACAACCTTGTTATCTCAAAAACTCGCTATCTCAAATTTTTTTTAGTGTCCCTTCGACTTTGAGATATCGAGGTAATACTGTACTAATAAACATTAAAAAAAATTGTTTAATAGAAAAATAGTTAAAAGCATAACTCTATTGAATTTTACCTAAATTCAACCTACGAATTAAGAGAATAGCTGGAATCTCAATAGAAAGCACATTTTCTGAAAATAAATCCCCGAGCTGGTCTAGCACCTAGGGGTTTTGAAATGTTGTAATTAATTAAATATAATAGTTGAATATATATTTGTAACTTCCTTGAAACAGTTATGTCGAAAATAAGTATTATTTGCTTTTTAAAATTAAAGAGGCAGTTTTACAAATTTATCGTAATTCAGTATGGAGAGAATTTCAACATCTCACACTCTTTAATTCACTTCAAAACTTCGCAAACTTTTTTAATTTGTATACAATAATCTATGAAAGAGGTTTTCCTGGACATTAAATTTAATTTCAGTTTAATTTTTAATTGATTGTTTTTAAGTAATTTTTATACAAACAAATTTAAAACAATATTTGCTCAAGAGCTTCATTGCCAACAACTATCTTAATTCATGAAGAATTCCCGATAATTGAAAATCAAAACATTTGCTTGACTAGGTTTTTAAGTTTTTCCATAATGAATTATGTAAACAGTATTTCACAAATATAATCATTATCTCAATTTTTTTTCGCATTGCCATTAAATATTTAAAAATTTGGAAGTAGAAATATGTTTACATAGTTATAAAAATGTGATCTACGTTATCATTAACATTGTTTTCTATAAAGTGTTTAACTTTTAACAAGTGCCACTTTTAACTGTTATTACACTTTTAAAAAGCTTGAGTTCCTCAATAAATATAAACTTTAAACATAAGATGGTGCAAAAAATTTAATTTCTTACATCAAATTTCGTAAGATCATATCAGAATGAGATACAAAAGTTGATTTTGTGTGCATTAGCTCAAATAATAATTTTATAACTTTTTAGTAAAATCTTTTGTTTCCCCAAGCTACCTAAAAATTGCTGAAGCATGATATTTAATAGAAATATATGCCAATCATAAATGAAAAATAAAATATTTAATTCAGAGACAAAAGGTGTTATTAAAGACATTCAAATCACTATATTGTGTACACATTTTTGTATCTTGACAATCGACGATTAAATATTTTAGGATGTTATAATATATATATATAAAGTATGTAAAAATTTTAAATGAATTCGCTAATAATACGATTTGGTTCAATCATACATAATTTATTTAGTTATGATGGAGATGAACGAGAACAATAATAATAATGAGTAATATAACTGAATATAATAAAATAAAAATATTTGTGTTAACAACAATAGTAGAAAAGTTTAAATTCGTGATTAATAAAGCAGTAAAAATAATTTAATAAGAACTTTATTTACCATGGATTTATACAATATCGTAAATTTGCTGTAGCATTTTGCCAGCAAGAAATTGAAAAATATTTTCAGGCGTTCAATACAACACTTTTGTAATGAATTTTCTAAAATATTTTAAAGCGTTTGGTTGTTGAATATTTGAATTTATATACGTCTACCAATTTAGTTTAGATTTAAATACTCTGAATTGTGTTGGATAATTCAAAGTAACAAAACTGTTGATATCTACAAGTTTTGTGTAGAATGAGAAAAGAATGGATGTAATTTCCTGATGAAAAATCAATTTTTTTCAATGATTGAATGAAGATTTTTTTTTTCAGAGCAAATTCTTATAAATCTTAGAGACGACTTTACTACCATTGTTGAAGACAAATTTATCTAATCATTGTGGCCAAATGCAGCTCAACACAACCACTTCAATTCAGACTAAGTACATAATGGGTGTTTACTCTCGAAAATTCACTTTTATTTTTTCCCAAGGCTTTAATTATTAGAGAAGTATATTCTAAGTTATTTGGGAATATTTATAGAATAAATTTATTTTAAGTTTTGATTATAATTTGTAATAATTCATTATTGAGAATATACACAAAACATACACATGATTAAAAAAAATCTAGTTATTTTAGCTTTATACTATGTAGAGTTATAAAGATAAAATATTTTCAGAAGATTTCACTAAAAGTAATAAAAAATTGATTTCAAATATTAAATTACACTTTCCTTCTATGAGTAGTTTTAACATGCTTTAATTTAAAATGTAATAAATAAAAAATCCTTCTTCATAGATAAAAATGTTGACATGTAGTTTGCTTAGAAAATATTTCAACACATAATTACATTTATCTACCTTATGTTGAAGTATGAAAAACTCAATTTTTGATTTGTTAAAATTTCGATGCACTAAAAATATATGAATCATTTTTTATTTTTCTAATTATAAATTTAAATAGAATGAAATCCATTTAGTTTTTTTTTTTTTTTTTTTTTTTCATCATTTAAAATAATATTATTATATATAAATTTATAAATATATATTTATTAAATACATCTTTGTAAAAGTTTAGTGAATTGATTTTTAATAGGTTCTATTGTATAGTACTATTATTTTTTCCTAGTTTCTACTGATTACTAAAATGAATTTGGACAATTTTTATCAAACAGTTTACTATAATTTGTCCTTGTTTTAATAGGAAGTAACACACAAATTAAATTTAAATAGTTATTAATTCAATCTTACATTTCAGTTTATTTTTTATGAAGCAAAATGTATACTTATTATTGTTTATGGATCTATTTAATTAAATATCTATTAACATAAAAAATTAATGTTTCAAATGAAACATACAACTTTGCATTACGTAAATTAAGTATTGAGACATTAATGAACATTTATCTTAATGAACATTGATAAGCATTATTTAAAACGGTGTGTTAAGGTAACTTTCTATCTAAAATAATGAAAATAAATATTATGTGCATTAATTACAAATTCAATATGGCGCAAACTTAACACAGTTTGTAACTTTGGGTCTCTTGAGATTCCTGTTAAAAACATTCTAATACATAAAATAATTATCTCATTAACAATTAATACAAATAGTTTCAAAATTAATAAAATTGTTTTCCACATATGGTTTTTAAGGGGAGTTGGTACAGTAAAATTTATAAATAATCGATTTTAAATTTATGATTATTTATTGAAGTTGATACTCTTCCCGTTAAAAGGATGCTTCATTTGTAATAATACCTTAACTAGAAGTATTTTTAACAATTTTTTTTAAGACAAAATTAGTAATTATTAGTGTACATTAAGTTTTCTTTAAAATGAGTTTTTCTCAAAACTACATTTTTCCTTATTCATGTACCTTTTTCTTAGAAATTACACAAACAATCTTCCTAAAATTTTTGCTGCAGTATTCCTTTGATGTATCTGTACATTAGGGAGGATCGAAAATGGTCCTTTTTTAGCGAATATCGGAAAATTGGGTTGAAAAAAAAAAATGTTGTAATTAAAATGTAATATTTATATAAAAGAGAAAAATGGTCTTTAATAGACATTTTATTTTGCCCCAATAATCAACAAATAAGAAAATTTCATGAGAAAACATACGAAAATGATGCATAACAGTATAATTGAAATTACAATTGGTTTATAAAATTAAAAATAATTACTATTATGTGTTCATCAATTCAGTGTCAATGTACTAACTTTCAATTGAATGAACTGAAAACAAAATAATTATATACATTTACTTTTAAATTCCTTTTTTGTATTGAATGTATTCTTTTTATTTCTTGAATTAATTGTTACAAATATGAAACCATCTTTGTTGTCTTATCTACAGACACTTCCTGCCGCTTCTGTTATCAATTTTACATATCTCTCGGTAGCCTGAGTATGACAAATGATTTTAGAAATGTTGATCCATGGATCTCTAATCGCTCATCTTCATCTGTAGAAAATCTTTAAAAGTCTGTAATGGAATATTTCTCAAAAGTGGTGGAGGAATTCTGGTGATGTTCTGCCAGTTTATTAAGTTTATATAATCACCCGCAGCAAGATTTTCTTAGGGACTTAAACAATCTTACAGAGTATTTGTTTCCGTTGAATCCATTGCTGCAAGAATCCTTCTGTACATAAGCTCAAGAATAGAATCTCTATCATCTGTAATATTTTAAAGTAACAGGTTTTCAGGATGTGTGTAGAAAGAATTCCTTTAATTACTGCACCCACTGTGCTCACCAAGTTAGGATCACGATATCTGGAATAGGCAACCATTTTTCACAGATGTTGTGAACCTTCTCGGCAAGACTACTTTGTTTTTATGATAAATCAAACGGGTGCATATACTCTAACGACATATTCAGAAAGCACTGAGAGATTCTCTGAAGATTCTCGTATGCAATGTAGAGATGCATTAACCTCGATGTTGTTGTAAGCCATCTGGAATGGTTGACAGGACCTGGTTTAATATTTTCTAGGTCAGTGGTACATATATCATTTGACAGTACAGATCGTATAGGCAACTCTGATCAGTACTAAGTTCTTATAATTATGAACGAGGTGGTAACTACTCTCCAGTAGTTGGTGTGAATGTAATAATCGGTAATTTTTCACAATGTTGTATCGCTTTTCCTATAACACCAGCCAAAGCTTTCGGCCCTTTTGTTACCTCATTAAGTGTCTGTAGAAGATGGCGCAACGGAAGTTTGTAAATATGTAGCATGCATGTTAACCACTGAAGTGGCCTTCCGAAAAGGTTTTCAAGTAAACTTATTGCACCTGCATTTGCTCCTGTATTCGCATTTGTGGCATCACATCCACATGGATATGTTCTAAGAATGTTTTGTGCTGTGAACAAAAATTCGAAATCCCTTCCTTTACAGCAAGAGAGGTGCCATTGGAAACAGTGAAATGTCGTATATATTTCCAAGAAAGCTCTTGAACTAAAGTTATGTGTTCTTTTTTAAGAATACTAGAGTAAAACTTTCAACCTTTCTTTTCTGGCTTCATTGTGATATCTTAACTTCCATAACAAAAATAATGCAATCAGTTAATGATAAATTAGAATAATATCACTAGCATCTTTCCTAACACTATGTCTCTTCCTTCGAACTTTATTTCTGTCGATGATTTTTGTTTTGTCATTCTCATGAATTATATTGGTATCTTGTAGAACTGCACTGGCAAGTTTCGCAGTACTTCTATCAGATACTCCATGTCTATTGCATTCTGGAGCAAAAAGTTTCAAAGGAATTCCCGCTTGGCTGGTTGGAGTTAATAAAGATGATGGCAAGGAGTTACAACTATCGCTGATATCCAAATCAGAAGTTTCCTTTTATTCATAAAGAGGCAAAATAATAGCATCGCTTTTCTACCAAACATAATTTTGTGAAATTGAAATTAAAAATAAAAATTGCTACTAATTGCTAAAATATTTTTTTTAATGTATTAATAAATGTTTGTATATTAATCAGAAATCAGAATTTTACATAATAATATTTTATCAATAATAATTAATTATATATTAGTATTTTATCATTAAAAATGCAACTATTACTAAATAATTGTCATTTATGTAATGCATGGGTGGTGTAATGTAAAGGAGGCTTTGGGGCAGCACAAAACTTTGAACTAGAGGTTTGAATTTTTGTTTTCTTTATTACAACAAAATACTACTTTGTAATATACAGGCTAAAGGTAATTCACAAATTAATTTTTTCGATCCACCCTACTGAACATACTGAAGTGAGATTTTGCAGTTATTTAAAAAACATATTTTGTTTTGGCTTATTTCAGCAAAAAAACTTGTGATTTTTAACAAATTTGAGTGGTTTTCCTGAAAATTCATTACAGAAAAGCAAATGAATTACAATCAAAAGCTAACTTCAATAGAAAAACAAATGTCTGCTAAATGGGAATCGATATCAATTACTTTCTGAGAAAAAGGCACATGAAATATGTCAAATTAACATTGCTGGTATAGAAGGTACCAACTCCCCTTGAACAAAGCAATCTTGTTAAAAACACTATAACAAACCAAACAATTAGTATTTATGTATTATTCCAGCAACATTTGTAGCAGAGTGAAATCTGTCACCAAATGGGTCCGCACTTGCAGTTCGGCTAACTGCAAGGTTAACATAAATTTCTTTGCACGATTGCCGATTCAACAAAATAGTTACTTATTATATCTACATCATCAAACTAAAGCCAATTATAACTCTTAAAGCAGAAAAAACGTCAATAGTGACACATTTTTAATTTAATGTACAATATACCGGAATACGTATAAAATATGTTTTAAGTTTGAAGCAGATAACTTACATTTATAAGGGAAGCTTTATAAAGATTTAAAAAATTTATAATAGTAAGTACTGAGGAATTAGTTATAGTACAAGATCAATACATATTTTAAAGTATAAATACGAATATCTGTTTTCTAAAGTTCAACAAGCGCAATTGGGTAAAAGTTAAAAAAGGACCAATAATAAAATATTTAACAGTAAACAATTATTTTAAAGTGTTATTTCTTAAAGATTTAAACATATATTTCACATACATTTTTAATACTATTGTATATTTTCAGAGTATAAAAATAAGAAAAAGGTTATTGAAAATCTAAAGAATAACTTTAGAGTAAAGATGTCATGTATGTTAATAATCTTCTAATCAAAGTTTGGATGAACGTTAGAATTATTAATTTTTGTAATTAATATTTTAAATTATCACTCTTCAAATTTCCCAACTTACTCCTCCCCCCATCAATACTGAAGTTGTGCAAAGTATAAATTTATTAAAGTTGTATTTTAAATATCAAAAGATAGCGATTCACCATATAACTTTATTAGTAATTCACGAAGTTTCAACCAAGGCTTTAGCAAAATATTTGTGTCATTATTATTCTGATGCAAGACAAATTCAGTATCCTGTTAAATATAATTCATACAAAGAGAGAAGATGATTCAAAGTGAAATGAATTTGCTGGGTGGATATTAATTTACAGATCACTAATTATGTCGTTGAGTATATTATTAAAACTTTTTAACAGGCTTTATACATATTTATTTGCATTCACAGACCTAAACTTACATTCACAATAAATAGAATTGACAGTTGTTAAATGTAGTATAGAACTACATTTAGAAAATGATACAAACCAACCAACCATCTAGATAAAAAAGTGTTTTGCTTAAAAATCTTTTCAACAGTTTAGATAAAGATAGTTTTGATGTAGAAAGGTGAATTCTAAGAATTCTTCAAAATTCCCATGATGTGAAATTTTGTTACCATATTCTATTATAAATTTATATTCAAATGAAAAAATTTACCATGAAAAAGAGGAAAAATGGAAGAAAAAACCTAAATGTACTTCTATAGTCAGTAACATAGAAGTGAAATTTGTATGCATAGTTTTTAAAATTGTCTCCCTAAACTTATTGTTTCAGTTTCATATTTCATGAAAAGAATTGCTTTCATGTAAGCTAAAGGGAGTTTAAGAACGTTAAAAGAAAAAAAAAAAAAAAAAAAAAAAAAATTCAAACATTTCTGAATCCGGCAGAGCAAAAATTTTTAATCTAGCTTGCTAAATTAAAAGTATTTTTTTAATATGTTTTTTAATGGGGTAAATATTATACATCAGTTCGTAATGCCGTTTTCAACTTTAGAGGTCTATATCTTAAAACAGAAATTTTGGAGACATTAGGAGCATTTATTTAAAAACTATACTCACTTCCAAAAGATAAGCACGGAGCGGTAAAAAGCGAAAAATTGGACGCGTACTGCTTTGATTAACACAACATTTTGAAGTAAATTGCTTTATGTTTATTCATGCAACAAAATAAAGAATTACAAACAGAGATAAATATATATATATATATATATATATATATATATATATATATATATATATATATATATATATATATATATATATATATATATATATATATATATATTAGGAAAAAATCGAAATTTTTCAAATCTTTTAGCGGTAGTGCGGAAAATTTGCGGACACCCATCACTAATACGTGAGTGAAATTTTAAAACTCTGGGTTAATATCTTCTGTCGCCTCAATAGCTCGAAAGTTCCGAAATTTGGGCTAAAAGTGATTAAAATTAAAAAATTCATAAAAAATTCCAGATTTCTCTGTAAGTTTAAGGATGGTGCTTATTAGTTACTATTTTTGACAACAACAACTATAATTTTTTTTATAATTATAAGTTAATATCTTCTGCTACCTCAGCAACACCAAATTTTGGAAAATAAAAGGCTAAATTTCAAAAAAATAAATAAAAAATACACGTCACACTTACCGTTAGCCAGCGGGCCAAATTCAAAGTTCCTGGTTCTCGGTTAGCTAGATCTAAACTACAAATACCAGAACTAATGGCAGGGCAAATGTCGAATAAATATTTCTGATCTGAACTGAGTAATCTACTATCAATGTGTGGCAACTCGCATTTAATATTATATTATTAAAAGCAACGACTGAATCCTTTAAGTTTTCGTCCAATGTTTCCAGTGTAAGATGAAGGGCCAGAAGACTTGCCGTCTATTGACTGGAATAAGTGTTGTAATGACAACTCGTTGAAATGAAGTAAGCAGACAATCCATTGGAGTGGTCTCTTAAGTTTCATTTCAAGCCTGCGAATTACACCAGTAAACATTCCTGTGTTCACCCAGTGCCGTCACACCCGACAACTGTGAGCTTGCTAAAATCATCCAAAAAAGTACTTGTTACTTATTCGTAAATGCTGTTCGATACATGAAGACTACATCCACTTTCAGGTGCAACATGCTCCACGTACGAAGAACCAGGCTCCGATACAATACAGTAATGCGCTTCTACAATTGTTCTTTGGAACTGCTTTCCCTCGAGTGTTTCTGATGTTAAAGTTTTGTCATGCCGGCCATCAAAATAAAGGCCAGATAGATTGGAACGATTTTCATTTAATTTTGATACCATTTGCTTGTAAACTCTTGATTTTTCCCTCCATACTTTGTTTTTGTCTGTGACGAGACTGGAACTCGATTCCGATATTAAACTCAAATTTTTCATAACACTCGATGCAATAGCAGCCGTGGCTCTGTTAGAAACACCATATCTTTGACTGACAATAAATGTGTTGTCCAATTTTACACTCATCTGAAGACTCCTTGAATCCTTCTGAAGAAACGGTGTGTAGGGAGCGTCTTTGGTATCCAACTCCGCCTCCACCTCCATCATATCTTCATTTTCCAGAGTAAAGCTTGAAACAGAAGCAGGAGACACCTTTTTTTACTTTGCACAGCATTTTTTTGTACTCGCATTTGACGTTTCTGAAGTCGTTTTGTTTCGGGTACATCAACATATCCAATGAACATTTTTTCCCCCGTTCTTTGGTCTTTGAGGAACGCCTGCTTTTTTTTTTTGCGGAACTTTGCTCTCTTTTGGACAGATACACTCCTTAAAAATAGCGCATTTACAGGAAGATATGTCGAATAGTTTTTTTGCTTCCGTTTTAAAGTTCTCAACATTTTCAAGAACAGTCTTGCTTCTTCCCATACGTTTTATATTTTTCATGATAGAGCGATATTTTTTTTTTTTTTTTTGGTAAGTGTATCATATCATAAACACGCTTATGTGAAACAGAAGGAATGGATGAATCGACGTATAAACTTTCAATTTTCAAAGCAACAGTTTCTGCAATAATAGAGAAGCATGGTTCTTTATTTCCATCAGTTTCATTACCAATACGACATCTCTCATAAGCGCAACATCTTATGCATGCGTGAAAAATACTTCGGTGTTCCAAAAGTAGGGCATTGCAGATTTGTCGAATTGAAAACTTTGAATGCGATGATTCTTGCATTATTAATATTTACCAATATCTTTTACTAACAAATGACTACGACACTAAGCTACGAGTAATAAAAATTCTTAAAAAGAAACGACTACATTGCTACATATATGTTTGATATGAAGATCGAAACTAATTGAAAGAAAATATTTTAGAGTCTAAATATTTAGTCCGCATGTGACTAAATACTAAACAAATGAAAATGATCACTTGATTTATTGGTCGCTGCGATTTGTTTCTCGGGGTGAAAATAGGGGTGTTCCACTTTACTTTTCTGACAGTACGTCAAACCCAGTGTGGTAGAAGATATTAACCAATAATTCTTGCATACTTTTTGTTATTGAAAAAAGTAATTTTTACTAAGCGCTACCTCAAAACGATCAACGAAATCTGCGACTGCTGAATAAATATTGAATTGTATCCCTTTTTATTCAAATTTTCGGAATTTACGGTTCACTGAGGTGACAGAAGATATTAACCTATAATTTTTTTAAAAATTATAGTTGTTGTTGTTAAACAATACTAACATTTAACCACTACCCCCAATCGTTAAACGAAATATGGGAATTTTTAGGAATTTTTGAATTTTAAACACTTTTAGCCCAATTTTCGGAACTTTGGGGCCATTGAGGCGACAGAAGATATTAACCCAGAGTTTTAAAATTTCACACACGTATTACTGATGAGTGTCCACAAATTTTGCGCACTACCTCTAACAGATTTGATAAACTTCGATTTTTTCGATACGCCCTAATATATATATATTAAAATTTCATGCATTATAAGATGACGTCATATTTGCGTCATTAACAAAATGATGTTTAAATTCAAAACAAACAACCAAAACTGACATTAATAAGGTATGTGAGCACCTCTCACCTGCATACAAAGTGTACAGAGTGTGATTATGCTTGTTACGAGGTGATCAACCATTGCAGAGCCTAGTAATCGCCATTCCTCCTGCAGGGTAGTTTCTAAATATCTGGGAGTGGCTGGAGGTGGGAAACGTCTACATACAGTACAGGAGAAGGCATCCCAAATATTTTTATTGGATTAAGGTCCGGCGAGTAAACCGGCCACTTCATACGCGCCACCCCCTCACTTTTCAGAAAGTTGTCAACGATGGCAGCTCTATGGGGGCGCGCATTATCGTCTATTAAAACGAAAGAAAGACCAACTACTGTAGCGTACAGTTTCACAATGGGGTATAAGACTTCATCTCGATACGGTACAGCCGTCACAGAACCTCGCCTGAAGATGTGCAGGTCGGTGCTATATCCCAATGAAATCCCTATTCAGACCATGATGCTTCCACAACGGAATGCGTGATGTTCGGTGATGTTCTGGGGCCAATTACGTGTGTCTTGCTCCCTCCAGACCCTTACACGCTTATCATCGGGTTGTTGGGAAAATCTGGACTCATCTGTAAACGTAACATTGCTACAATCAAACACAGTCCAATTCACATGCTGGTGTCACCACTTTTATCGTATCCCTTTGGATTAGACAGATAAAGGATTACAAAAACTCGTGGTACTCTGGTGTACAGAGCATTCTTGTGTAGCCTTCGATGAACAATAGTGGCAGATATCGCCCTATCAATGGCAGTTGCAACCATAGATGTCACAAGTGTGGAGGGCAATCTTCAAATCGGCTTGGCTACAACAGCAACATATCGATTATCAGCGGGGGTAATAACCTTTGAACGGCCAGCTACAGGTCTTTGGACAACTGTTAGGCTGGTTTGGAATTGTTTCCATATAGTGAAATGATGGAATGATGAAAGCCTAAGAAAAGAGCAACATCTGTGATAGACTGTCCTGCATCAATGCGTCCGATAGCCCACCAGCGCTCAGAGTCTTCCATTCGTCTTGTAGAAGCCATAGAAACACGTCTATCTTGAAAACAAATCGTACGAATGTTTTAAACACCTTTCATCAGCACTTACATGTAACCCATGTAAGTGCTGATGTTTTGCATATTTATCGACGCGAAACCGTTATTGGCTATTACTTAACATATTTGCATACTTCCCTCTAAATTTGCAGCACATTTCAGCTTCTGTAATTCAGATTGGCTAATTGAAATTAATATTCTTCTCCCCGTGTTTAACTTTTGAAAGTGAGTTACTAAAGATATACGTCTAAAATGTTTAACATATGTTCTTAAATATATACTACACAGTTTGAGTGTAACATTTTATAATATTTTCAAAATTAAAGATTTTATACAGTTTTATCATCACCAAAAATGAGACTTTTTGAAAATTCTAATGACCATCAGTCATTTTAATTATTTCTTCAAATATAACAAAACAAAATGTTTAAAAACACTGCACTCAAAATAGGTAAACATGTCTATTAAGCATGTAGGATTTTTCAAATTGGTAGGCATGTAAATATCTGAGAAAATGTTCCTTAAAATAAGGTGTTTTTTAACATGGTAAGTATAGGCAGACGCCTTAAACTCAGATTCCTCTGCTTCTCCCTGCCCTTTGTTAACACACACACACACACACACACACACACACACACACACACACACACACACACACACACACACACACACACACACACACACACACACACACACACACACACACACACACACACACACACACACACACACACACACACACACACACACACACACACACACACACACACACACACACACACACACACACACACACACACACACACACACACACACACACACACACACACACACACACACACACACACACACACACACACACACACACACACACACACACACACACACACACACACACACACACACACACACACACACACACACACACACACAATGAGTTTGTGGTGTCATTATTTAATGAAAATGTATCTAGAGGAATATATTTTTGGAACACACAATTTATTTGACAAAGGAAAGGAAACAGTGCACATACTAACTTAATTGGCAGTCTGAAGTCCTTCAACATGAATTAGAACTTGTTTTATTAAGAAAGATCTTTCATGGTTTAAAAAAATATGCCGACGTAATCAGGAGAGTTAAAGAATCTTGTTTAACATATTTAATTTTTCATACGTATATCATAATATATATAGATACGAATAAAAGCAATGTAATTTAGTGTAGTTAATGCATATTTGTTATTAAAAATTTTAAGAAATTGTTTTGGTAATCTTATGCGTAGTTGAAAAATACTTTTATTATAGATATATATGAAGTAATTTATGTTGAAATTTTACCTCAATTTTATAATCATACATTTCTCACTATATTTCTTAATCTGTAAATAAAAGTTTATCTGCCAAAAACGTCAGGTAACCAGCTTTGTCTAAGAGGTTAATGCATTTTCAAAGAACTTATTCATTGGATTTATTTCCTAATGACTCAGGTAGGTGTATTAATTTAAGATTTATTAAGCATGTAATTTTAAATCTTTTTATTATTTTAGTAAGAAATTGAAACAGTTTGGATATTTAACTAAAGTGACAAAATAAAATTAATTTAAAAAAGAAACATGGCCTAGAATATAAAAATAAAAATGACCTTAGTGTATAGATATATGCAAGGTCACATTACAAATTAAAAGTAAGCTTAATAAAGTAAAGTTTTATTTTTAATCCTTATTTAAAATGTGATACAGTATTTCTAATGAATTTATAATTTTTTGAATTTAGTTATGCAGTTTTGGAAAACAGAGTTTAAATATTGAACACTTGAATTAAAAATAAAATCACTATCTTATGACTGAATACTTTGATGCTTTAGTTAAGAAGCGTGTGGCAAAATATTTCTGATTTTAACGAATTTTTTAAAATGGATCTTATTTATTTTGAACGCAAACTCTTCACGTGTGAAAATTATAATTAACTATATCAAGAATGAAGATCAGTTTTAGAACATTGGAATTTTTTTTTTAATGTAACATTAATGAATGATTATTCAGTGTTCTGGTTGGTTGTTTTCAGATTATCTGGCACCGTCAGCAGCACGAGGGCTATAATGCGCCGAAACATTCCTAGTTTGACAAGCCAACATACATTTACAAACACCCACGCCTTACATGGGACTCGAACCCGCAACCCCGCGGTCTATTCACTGTTCTGAAATCAGAACTTAAAGCAATACTTCGTACATACAACATCTTATCTAATTCAAATGAAAAAACTTTAATCTTTAAAGTAATTGAATAATGTCAAAATAGGAACGTCTTGATATTGTCGGCGTTTCTATTGATTTTTAACTATATTTTTTACGAGCTTACACTACATTGAACACAATATCTTTTTAAAAGGGGTAACATTCTTTTTTTGCTTTTGTATAGACTTATAAGACTAATTTCACTAAAATTCTTTTACTATTTTTACACATCAGTATATGAAATAATACTATAAATCATGTTCAAATTGTAATATATGATGCATGTAAAATATGAATGCTATTAATATAATCTGAATACCACTTTGAAGGTTATAATTAAAATGTATTCGGATTTATCCAGTATAAGTAATAAATTTACTTATACATAATTTTATCAAAGTCCGAAATCTATTCACAAGATTTAACATATGTTAACTACATAACATATGTAGGCTAATTTCTCTTAAACCAGTATTTAAATGTTCAAGGATTGAACATGATAAAAAATGTGTACAAACATATTTACTCTTCTAAACTATTGTGTATGTCGTTGTTTTTTTCG
Source organism: Linyphia triangularis (assembly GCA_963978545.1). Classification (NCBI taxonomy): domain Eukaryota; kingdom Metazoa; phylum Arthropoda; class Arachnida; order Araneae; family Linyphiidae; genus Linyphia; species Linyphia triangularis. The sequence continues at coordinate 64,280,142 of OZ021723.1, read as the reverse complement.
ATATATAATGGTTGTGTTTTTATTTATTTATTAATTTATTATAGTCTTTAAATTTTAATAAGTATTAGAAACATTTTTATATAGATAAATTAAACAAAACGTTTCAATAAAAAAGTCATCAGGTCCATATCTGAAATCACTAATATTTTTAATTAACATTCTTTTGAAAAGAATTACCTATTTTCATTTTGATTAGAGACCTCGTAATATTCTGAAGAACAAAGTGTTTTAATTATTTTGGAAAACAAATGATGGAGAAATTCTCGCAAAAGAAATGCACTAGAAAGAAGTAATTAAAGCTTTGCTGTGAAATAAATCAAAGGAAATCAAAATTAAAATTAAGATAAAAGCAATAAATATAATTGTGATACGCTAGCATGGAAACAGATATAAAGTATTCCAATTACTTGAAAAATAAATTGCATTTTAAGAAATTATGCATTTTTTTAATTAGATGTAAACATAAGTACTATAGAAATAAGCAGGAAGTAATTAAACTATTAGATTGCTTCGAATATCCATTGTTTCGTTAAATGTATTTTACGAAAATTGATAAATAATTACTTGTTCTACCATCTCATTAAATTTATTTATTAAATAATAATCTAACTAATTGTAAATTTTTTTTTGTAAAAGTAAGTATAATATATTTCTTTTGGATAAACATTGTTTAACCTTTTAATTCACGTTCTCGTTTAATTATGCCCATTTCTGAGTTGTATGCAGTTTGAATAAATTTGTACCAATGCTACTTTTTAAAACTTAATTTTACTATGCTTATAATACCAATGACAATAAAATTGTGGGGAATCTATATATGTAATGTCAATGCCTTTTTATATAATATATCTAGTTTTTCAAATCGAGATTTAATATCATATGAAGCCTTGTTCTCCAATTACAAAATCATTGACAATTATGACTAACTGTTTAAGACACAAAGAGCGAATAGCAATATTTCATAATTAATCTTTCCTTGAAAACTTTTATTTTTAAAGACAATTTAACAAAACCATCATTAATTTAGATTAAGCCTTTGTACTTAATGTTACCTTTATTCATCTTATTTACCTTTAACTAAAATTAATCAAATTAATTCATATGAGGCTTCAACTTGAAACATGAAACTTTGACTGCTAACGAATCCTGTTTAGGTGATTCATATTTTAGATTGCTTGTTGGATTAGTATGGAGACTGTTTAATTAACTTAGTAATCAATTTTCAATACTTTTAGAAGTGTTCTCTAACATATTTCAAGAACAAATTTTAGAAATAAATTATTGATGCGTAAATCCAGATTAAAGATTTAATATTTTAGGATATAGCATTCTGTAGATTTGTTAAAGGATCTGAGGGAGCAGTTTTATATGTCTAGTCTATTTTGTTAATACTAGGGGACTATGTGCCCTCTCCTCAGGAAATGTTATGCATCTTCTATGTGGACCGCTATATGGTCCAAGCTCCTTTGCCAGAAGATACGCACCAGTTAATATCCATTACCACAAGTAGATACATATGGTTAAAATAATCGAATACATTTTTTTATCAAGTGAGGTGCATATCTATAGACCCTTAAGAAATTGCGACTGGAGTAACAACTTTTTTAAGATTATATACGACTCAAACTACTTTTTTAAGATTAAATAGTCGTAAGGCTAACGAAATAGGTTGTAATTTTCCCTTTTAGGACGCGAAGCGTGCATACATCTAAATTTAAACCGAGTTTTGCGACAAGTGATTTAAAAAAAAATTCATTATGGGATAAGATACTGCAAACTACTGTTTAAACTAAGTAGGGGTACTTTTTTAAGTTTAAAAGGACGTGAGGCCAACCAAGAAGGTCATACTTTTCCCTTTGAAAGAGCGAAGATTAAGTGATTAAAAAAAATATTGAGAAAAGGACAGAGGGGAGATGGGGGGGGGGGGGGAGTGTCTGAAAAAGAAGAAGAAAAAAAAAATGAATGAATCTTTTTGTTATAAGGTGTATAACCTTCAATTAAATTTAAAAATATATATATAATACTCAAATAATATTATATTCTATTCACGGGGTAATAATTTTGTGCCATACAATTTCATCCAAAATATTCGCAATATTCTTTTTAAATATGACTCCCTTATACACATTATTTTATCTTTTAACCCTCTCAGCATAATATAAACAAAAATGGATTTATTTTACCTTTGTGACCAAAAATAACAGATCTTTAAAACTACTTCGAATTTTGAAATTCTCTTCGTTAATCACCATATGTGTTTTATTTATTTTCACACAGTAGAACTGAATGTGACCTTGACACGCACATTTAATTTTGGGAGTACAGTTTTACTTTACCCGATTTGGTAACGTCTTTGGTTGCCGTAAAATAGTTTGGCGCTAACTATACGTAAACAAATCTTGGCGCAGAATCAGCACCGTAGTTGGAAGTTTTTCCCTGGGACACAATATAAGCGAGAATATTTTAATAATTTGGTCCTGTCTAAAAATATTCTGTCCTGTTTTGAAAAACTGCATCTGTTTATAAAAGTCGCCGTATTGGCTTTTCGTAATGGTCCAAATATCACAGTGGGTTTTCAAAACTACACGTTTTTTTTTTTTTATAGATGGTTGATCACAAACTTTAATTACAAACATTTAGAGAGATTTAATTTAATACCGGGGTTCAGTAAGTTTAAAATAGAGAAAAAAAATCTATCTTGAGATTTTTATTTCTTTCATGTTCAATTTTTTTCCCCCTTTCCATTGATGTATAAATTTTGTTTCTACTTAAATTAGAAGTATAATATATTTTATTTTAAAAATTCAAAATTTCAATATCAGCTATATAAGACTTTTGTAACTGTAACTTTTCTAAGACTGCGATGTATTAGGAGCCATGCTTATCACTTTTTACCGTCCTGGCTCAGTGGTAAATAAGATATTGAGATATATCACATTTGGAACATTTTACCCTTTTTCTACTATAAAGGGTGGTGATTTTAAATGCTTTGATTTAATCTGTTCAACTTTGTGACCTTTTGTATAAATCTTCTGCATTTTGGATTTATGGGAAATTGGGTTGTTGTTTATTTATAACGTTTGACTTCGTATTGTTCCTTGAAAGTTGGTTGATCAAGATGAGAATACCTTAATTTTTCTATGATTGACCTTGTTAACATTTGTACCAAATTTCTGAGTTGTGAATACATTAGGAATTTCGACATTAGGATGTACTCACTTGGAATAGTTAACCCGTTTTTGACCATTTAAAATTAATTTATCGAGATTGGATTAGCTTACTTTTTCTATGTTTATATATATTCTTTTTATGCTAATATATAATTCCTTTATCATCAAAGAAATTACTTGGTAAAACGTTTGTAACTAGTTTTATGCACACACTTCATCTAATTATCTTACTTTATTACAATCAAATTAAAATGAGTTATTACAGTTACAATATAAGTTTAAAAACCACACTCTAAGTATTCACGTTTTCCACTTACATTATTATTTCGTAGAATTTATTTTTTATCTTTTCATTGCTGCCAACATCGCTAAAGAAACGTTTCCCATTGAGTTAGAGATAAGCTGAAATCCAAACTAAGAAATACTGTCACTGCCACAGGCTTCGCTGTTATAATGTGGTCTGAATAGTTCTGACACTGAAAAACTAAGATCACTCTTTTTTCTGTTGTTATTTCATTCAGAATTTCCTTCTTTTATTTCTCTGAATTCAATGTCTTGCTTTTGTGTACGAGTGTTTAAAAAAATGCGCCAGGAGTAAGCTTTATCCTTACAGTATCTATCTTGAATGATATTTTTCTCAGAATGACAGCGTTGATTTTAGTTCAGTAAACGCTATTCACTTACATTTATAGAAGGAAATATAAGGTTATATTAAGTTTTTTTGATAGATTTCAAAAATAACACTTCCATATACATTACGACAGATAAGGCTTTCAAATTCTTTTCTATATATAAATCCCATTATATAAAAATGTCTTTGTAAATGTATATAGATTTAATTCTTTATAAACCTGGAATAAACCGCATTTTTAATTCTTTTTTTTGTATGCTTCTTTTCAATAAGCATATCTTTTGTAAGATAATAATTTATATAAAAATCATATTTATTCTTGTATTTTCAAAGACGATGATTATTTTGATGATATTATTTTTACGTGATTTTGTAAAGTAAATTTTAGATTCTTTGAGTATTTCGCTAGACAAATTATATTAGCTCCAAATTCTTAAAGGTATTAAATAAATATAGGTGTTATTTATTTAGATTAAAATGTAAAAATATTAGGTGTGATTCTACTATTTGTGAATCTGTGTAAAGTGTAAAAAGCCATTAATGATACATAAAATACAAATCGACATCTCATTTACCACATACAATCCTAATATGGAAATAGAATGGAAGGGCTTAGCAAGTGAAATGTATTATTGGAAACGTTTAAACTTAATCATTTTACAAATTTCATGTTAAAAACCCGGATATTAATTTTCCAACGGTTACAAAAGAATTTTATGTAAAATATAGCAAAGTTCCTAATTTAGCATCATTATTACTTTCAATTACCCATGTATTAAAATAGGATACCATTTTTTTTTATCGAATTCAGTATTTTGTTATACCCTACTTATACCCTATTGAAAGTATTGGATAAGGTCAAAAAATATTTCAATTTTTTTTTTTGCATTTCTACGTGTTTTGCAACGTGATGAGTTCAACAAAGTGGTCTAGAAAAAAATGTGTGTGTGTGTCCTTTCTCAGTGTGACTCCAGAATGAATTAAGTAATGATGTTCAACTTTGGCACACGGTTTAATGGTGGACCTGTCCTTAAGATTTTTGTCAAAATTGCACAACCACTTGCACATAAGGTAGATGCTATGGAAAAATTTATGTTTTTAAGCAACTACTAAAAATGGCTCTAAAGATTTTAATCAAAATCATTGTAATAATGACTTTTAAGGTGCTCTAAACATTTCCAACTCTGAAATTTTCGTATAAATGCGAAAAAGGCATAAAAAGGTAAAAAACGAATTTCTTTAACACAGATTTCCCTTGATCATTACCCATCAATGACTGTCTCTTCTTTGTTGCTCTTACAAGAAAGAAAATAAAAAAATAAATCGCCATTTTTTTTTTTTTTTCTCCAAATATAATAATTATTACTAAAAATATTACCGAACTGGCCATTTTTTTAAATAATAAAAATATGAAAATCAAAACAGTAAATTAAAACAATCCATGATAAATTTGAATGCAGTATTAAGTGTAATTGAAAATTGTGCAATGTTCCACACTCCTTTTTTTATTGTTATATGGTTATAATTAGTTAAGATTCATGAAATAAATTCAATACGCTGTTTACTGCTTTTTATTTTTTAAATGTGTTTGTTCTTCAGCAGGGCTAATCTGGAAATGAAAGATCAATTGTAAATAAAATTAATATTACAAGAGAAAAAAAGCATTCGTGGTAAAATTTTATTTTTATTTTTTACAATTTTTTTAATTGAATATAATATGATTCCTCTGATCATTGCAAAAAGTTTTTTCCAATACGTGTAAATAAAATTAGTTTTATTTGGCTTAGGTACAAATTGAACTTCCTTTAAATTTTACTAATATTATTTTATTTAGAGTTTTTAAAGAAAATTATCACTGATTCTTGAAAAATACTGCCGGATGAACATCGAATGGATTATTGAAAAAAAAAAAATCTGTTTCATACTGAACCTTCATTTTTTTATATCTGTTAAGTAAAATAATTCAGTAGTGTCAAGTCAAATTCAACACCGAAAGAGTTCATAACACTGATTAATGAAATATTAGGTAAAAAAATAGCTCTGTTTATCCAGATTTAGTAAAGGAGCAAATTAGATTCTTAAAAATATAACCCAAATATACCGAATTTAAAATTTTGCTGTTTGTTTTGTCTGCATAAAAAGAATTAAAATAGCCTTGCTCTTCCATTATGAAAACTCGAGATTTTTATAGAAAAGAAGTTAAGAAATCCGATATGACCAAAGCGTGGAGAAAAATGCACATCTGAATTTCAATTTGAAAAGTCATAAAAGCCCACCCTCCCACGTCTTAGCTTTTAAAATCTTAGAATTCCTTGCTTGTCATCTTCTATGACATTAACGTCAAATGCACATGCCGGGTTAAGTCCCAGAACCCTATTGCCTAAAAAATAAATACATAAAGTTTCCGAGACTTTGCGGAACCAGAATGTCATTAAGGGTCATTTTTTCCTGTTCCACAAACTTTTCTTAACAATCTTCCCTTCATAGAATTATTTTGCTTATTTTTGAAAGACGAAAAAATAAAGAGTCTTTTACCGTACTTGAGTTTTTGTTTGAAAAATATTACTGTTAAATTCACCTGGAATTCAATATTGTGTTTCCCACGCTGTGTTGCTGAAGATTGAAAGCAATGAACTGAGGTTTTTATTTACTTATTGTTGCTTGCTTCTTTCTGCTTCACGAAAATTCGTTATAGATTTAAGAAATAAGAGAAAAACTGCTTCTGGTGGCGGATTGGATTATGCATACAGTCGACTTGTTTTGGGATTCTGGTTTTATTGTAAAGATTTATTTTGTCTTAAAGTGAAAGGATTTTTTGGAGTCTAACTTTTTGATAGTGTTTAAATATCCTAAATCATTGAAAGAAAAATGCGTGCTTAAATAATAAAACATGTTTTCATTTATTTTTTATTTAATTGCACCACAAAGGTAATAAAATCTTTTCAAGTGGTTTTAGTATAAAACTAAACAAAATATATTAAATATTCGATTAATTTTCTGGTACAGAAACTGAAGTTGAGTTTAAGTCAAATACATTTGTTTTTATTTTTATATAAAATTTTATCTATAATTTTTTTTGTGATGTTTGAAACATAATCATACATGAAATTTTATGTATAAAACATTTTGAATTCAGATCTGGCTTGCAAAGTAAATATATATACTGATTGCATTTTTTCACAATCATGAACATATGAAATACTTAAAAATTTTAAATTTTTTTTCGCATACTGTAATGAACTGTAAATATTTAGTTTATAAAAGAAAAAAAAATTGTAATGCTTATACAACGTAAGTTGTAGTAATAACGTTGATAAATATATTAACTTATATGTTTTGTCAATTTGGTAACTATTTTGAGATAAAATTTAGTTTGGTAAAAAGGCTAATTAAAGTATAATGAAATAAGAATTATGCAGTTTTAAATTCAGTTAAAATTATGAAAATGTTTTTTTATTTTTTTAAAATTTTTTTTTATATATAATTCATATGTATATTTAAGCAGCACAGAGTAAAATAATTTTAAATGTCCGTTGAAGAGCATGGAATTTCGTTGGAAATAGGGAAAACCATTCAGAAATATGTAATTTGGAAACAGTAGTATGTCTCATATGAATAGCATGAGAATAAACTCTCTCAAAATATAAAGCCACGCAGTTTGTTAAAATGCGTAATGCATTCTACGGAATACAACATTCAGTAGATAAGGATGCATTGTCATTCCTTTAGGGATGGCTATCGAAGGTCGGTCATGAATAAACCAGGACACTTGTATTTGGGTTTAGTTTCGCAAACAGAAACAGTAACGTGACTGAGAGGTACATAATAATAATGGCACTGCCTTTGAGCAGCAGCAATCTAAATATATATGTAGGTAATATGTTATGTGCATACTTATTTTTCCCCAAAAGTCTGAAATTTTGAGAACTTTGTTGTGTGAAGTTGGAAGGTTATAATATTTTTAATTGTTATGCCAACATTTTTTTTTAAAGTTTGACATAACATTCACAGTTAACAAATCTATGTGATGATATATTTGTAATACTTATGTTTAAAACAAATTTTTCTAAGGTTTGGAGTTTTATAGGGCATTTTAAAGACTTTTGTATACGCAATATTTTTTTTAAATGATAAAGTTTGATAACATTAATTTTTATCAAGGACGACTGTTTTTTTAAAGCATGTATTTGTGGGTTCTCATTTTTAGTACAAAGGCATTTTTTATAACTGGATTTTTTTGTCAATTGAAAGATATACATGCAGAGAGTTCAGAAAATTCTGCAGTTTTTTTTTGCCACACGGATACTATTCTGCACTGGAATAACGTTAAATCAATGTATGTGTGAAGGTGGTGCCTTCCGGGAGATCTTTCTTTGAAAACTGTTCCCCAATTCAATATAGAATGGGACAAAAGTCAGAAACCATGGAGACAGACAAATACCACAAACCTATCTCTCATGATCACTGACATTTTAAAAGAGAGATCGAAGAGTGGGCGAGGTTAGATCGTGGGACCGTATGCATATTGGTCGAATATTCTGTCTTGATTAGCAAATTTAATTATATTAAGACTTTACTTGTATTATACAGTAATTGTTTCTTATTTCATAAAGAAACCTTTTTTAATACTAAAATTTGCAATTTCATGTGAACATCAAATTTAAAAAATGTATGTTATTTATTGAAACTTAAATTTCCAAACGTGAATATTTTCTTATGAAAATATAACTTTTCCAAATGCAAATATTTTCACATCAAAGAGTTTGCACTTGAAAATATTTTGAAATTAAATAATACCCATAAGATAATTTAGACAAAAAAAAATGCACTTCAAACTTTTCAGGTACTTTGTCAGTCACGCCCACTTAATTTATTTTATAAGGGAAAGAATAAAATTCTTGTAAACAAGAAAATAAAACAGACGAATGAAGAGTTTCCTGAAATGGATTGTAATGATCGAATTATTTAAATTGTTTAACTTTGCAGTTATCTAAATTAACATTAATTTTTAATAAACCTTCTTTAAATTACCAAAATACCTTATTTTTATTCAGAAAAGTTATCCCCAAAGGACATGTGTTGATTCTTTAACATCCTCTAAATATAAATGAATATTCCCCATTACTTTTATACGATTTTCTTTTAATTTTTATTCCTTTTTAATTATTTAAATAAATATTAACTTTTATAAAACGATATTTAATTTTGAAGAATTATTGCACACTTGTATTTGATAATTACAATTTCGCGTATTAAATTAAAACTAAAAATTTAAAATTTGTATACTGTCAAACCGTTTATTTAAATCATTAATCAGCCATCACAGAATCACACAAATGAGTTTTGACAAATTGGCATATGATGTAAGATTTTTTAAAAAAAATTCCTGCACTATAAATTGCTAAAATTTAAAAATAACAATTGCCTATAAAAGAACTGTATTCCAATTTCAAATTTTAATATTAAATATGAGTATAATGTGAAAATATTCCACGAAGCCAACTTAATTTTAAAAGTTTGAACAAGAATATATTTTCACGTTAAACAACTTATCAGTCAGATCCGAAACATTGAAATGCTCCCCTATTTCAAGGTATGCAACCTAAAGCTTACGAATAGATAAATTAAGCATATACTGTGAATAAATCTAAAATACTTCATTCCCACACGTGGAATCGATGGCCGCGTTTGAATAGTCACGTTGTAGTAAATTCGGCCTATTCAAATTCGACTCGATGATTTAGGCAATAAAATTGGCTGTGTGTAGAATTGAAATGCAACTGAATGAATAGAGTGTGACTCTAAAAAAGTGAAACATGCCCTTAATAGCAGCACGTTGAAAATAAATTGGCTGTTCTAATGATCTGGTAAGTTTTCGCAAATTAGATTCTAGCATAGCCGATGTCAGAACAATGGAGTTTCGACATGAATGAAAAGTTTTGTAAATATATCCATGAAAGGAAGAATTAGTTGAAAATCTAGAAATTCTTAGTCAAAGCTCTATATTTACTCCCATTTAAAGCAAAGAAGGAAAGGTTTTAATGTTAGAAAAAAAGATTAATTTTAGGTATTGAAGAAAGTATATTACTTGTGGGTTTACTTTTTTTTTTTAATACTTTACTTAATTATGTTTAAATAAAAATATAAGATATAAAATATAAAGATATAAAATTTCATAAAAGTTTTTTAAAGGTACTACATTGAAATAACCATAAATAATTAATGAAGGATAAAGTAATTATATTGAACGTGAATTCAACTAAATATTTTTTATATATAAAGAAGATAAACACAATCATTTAATTAAAATAAATATTTTTTTTTATGTAAGAAATGTTAAAATTAAAAACATTATGCCGCAAGTTTTACTTTATTAAAAAAAAATCTAAGCAACTGGTTATACTTTACTGTTATTTTCACTACTGTAATTTTTCGGCAAATTTAAACACCCAGTGTCCTAACACATAACTATTAAGAAGAAATGTTTCTTTCTCAAGAAATACTAAATTTAAAGGGGCAATGTTTTGAGGATATGTCCATGTTTACGTTTTATCAACATGTCTTTTTCTATTTTTGCATGTTCCTTTCTGGGCTCTTGATTGCCCAAGTACTTTAGATGTTGTTTAGACTGATTCCTTTATTCCCCAGACCTGAACTTATTGTATTTTTATGGGTTTGTTGCAGGACATGGTCTATAGGCAAATGCATTATGGTTATTGAGAATAAAATATTTATCGTAGTTATGGCCATAATCCAAGAATAAATTAGGTGAATTACCAATGCATTGAATTTAATTAGAGTAAATAGCAGGACATGTACCTTGTAATCTTCTTACTAAAACCTGTCTATTTCTTTATTTCTTTATGTACGTGTTCAATAAAACTTTATGGTATTGTAGGTATGTTTTTGGACACCCTATATATTTTGATCAGAAATTTACCAAATGCCAACCAACTAATTCTGTGTTTTTATTTTAAATGAAATGCATTCAGTTTAGTCCAATGTGTAGAATTTTTTAAATATAAAATCATCTAATTTTTCATCGACATCAGAATAAGTTGTACATTGTATTAGTGTTTAAAAATAGTAGAAACTCATATGCACCATGCTTTGAAGATAAACCTAAGGTATATTTATTAAAACAAAACAAATAGGATGATTTCATAAATTCATAAATTTCATAAAATTAAAAAAGATGTTTATTGCAACTGGGATAAATATAATAGATCTACTGAGGCTTTTTATTTAAGAAAGCACGAATCAAACAGAATATGAATGCAATATATAAAACACAAAATAATTAATATTATTTTTTGCAATGTGTTACAGTACATCAGAAGGCAAAACTTTACGGTAGAATAAGTATTTTATTATGCTCTAAATGTGATCACTATCGGAGTAGTAAAAAATAAATGAGGATGCACATCTGAGCGAGGTAACTGCAATATTGGATACGAGTAAATAGGGTTCCTGGCCGTTAAATTAGTGTGACTAAAATAACATCCATCCACTGCAGCCTTGATGCTTTTATGGTTGGTTTGAAAAGCAACGAGCACTTTGGCATAAGCGTATCATAAGCAACAGCTGATATGTACATCTGTTTTTCTTTACTCAATATCCCGATTGATGCATCCCGGAAAGGCATCAGTGTTTTAGCACTTTTATGGCCTTCATCACGAACAATCTATTTCTGGTTATATTTATGAAGGAAAGTTTTTCTAGCGTACAAGATTAAATTATATATTTTTATTAAACATTCAACTAGAAATAATGTGTATTTTACTCTCCGCAGAAACTTAAAATTCTACTTTTGAGTGAACCGAAATTGTATTTCTGGAAATTATTTACTCAAATGTTTTTTCGAAATTTTCATTTCCAAAAAAGTTATTGTTATGTTTAATACTTCTACAAAATAGAAATGATTGCTATCTTAGTAAAAACTTTCTTTAGTTTCCTTTATTTTGAACTAGCTGAATACCTGAACTTCGCTACGAAATTTTACCATGTGCAATATTTTAGCTAGCCGTGAAGCCCCGCGTTGCGGAGATCCGTCATTGGTGTATAGGTCCCAGTTTTTGGTGCTACGCTGGCAGGAAGGTTCATCGCTACGCAAAACTAAGCTCGCTTCACTCGCTGAAAAGTTCATTGACACAAAATCACAGGCTTACTTCGCTCGTTGAACGGTTCATTGCTCTACAATAGGGCGTATTGAAAAAAACTTTTTTTGGAAATTCACAATTCCAAGTTGATAAAAAGTTGCCTATGAACACATATTTAAAAAAAAAAAAAAAAAAAAAAAAAAAAAAATTAGTTAAATTGAAGAATACTTAAGTTCCGGGAATGGATCTGAAATTTCATTTTTCTTTTTTCTTAAAAGCAAATTTTTAATTTTTTTTTTTTAAATAAAAATAAAGCAAAGTTTTGTTTTGAAGTACAAAAATGTGAAGTTTAAAATATTAATAAAAAAAAAAATAAAATTAAAAAAAAACAAAAAAAAAAAAACAATATCTGTCATGTAATATTTAGGTCTCCCGGAATCTACAAGAAAACTTGAATTTTTTACCAAATACGTATATTTTTTAATTTTCAATCCATCCATTAAGTTAATTTGAATTATTTCATTTATAATCTAGATATACTAATACAGCATTTTAAAATATTAAAAATATCATTTTTTTGAAATTGGGAATAACTCTAGGACTGCGTGACTGTGGAGACACGTCATTGGAATCACGTGATCCTTCGAAAGTCTCCACTTCCTTTTTCAGTAGTCTCTTAGAGCATTATAATATAAGTATATGTATGTCGTTTGTTGATATCTAACGAATTTTTTTATTTATAAGTGGATAATTAAGCTAAGTGTTGTTTTATTGCCATGAGTAAAATAATTTATTCGGTCAACCTGTTGATAGAAGTGTTATCAATGCTTTGCCTACTAAAGTTGATGTGCTATGGTATTTTGAATGGGTGAGAAATCAACTGAAATCCAAGCAATGTCATCAACCAGAAAAAAGTTAATTGAAATGCGAGTGGCTACGAAAGAACAGAAGAAATTTGGAAGAAGGCTTCCATTCCCGTTTCAAGCACGAACAATATTATTTTTATGATTTTAAAACTACAAGAGCGATGTGGAAAAAATAAGTGTCAGGGTGTAACAACTAAAAATTCAATGAGCTTCAAAACGGAAAGTTGATTTGAAGGAGTTGAGAACCTACCAGAAATATCTGTGGAAAATATGCTAGACTGTACTAACATAAGAATGCCCCCAATGATTATAAAGCAGAAACCCTGGTAACATTTCCCATGCAAGATGGCTCACAATGGTAAATCGAATTTTACGTTTGTACATCGCATCAATTGATCAATCCCCGCAGTTGAAAAAACTAGCCGAGTTTGTCATGAAAGTTTATGCTCCCTCATGGTTTACAGTAAAATGTCACCCAAAAATGTTTTATGCATCTCAACACTATTTTAAGATAGTTCAACGCATCAAGTACTTGAAAGATTATCTTATGGCTGTTATTCAATCACTTCTACAGAGAAATGCTTTTATGTAACGTAAACGTAAACATATTAGGTGTTTGGTAAGCAAAAGAATACAAAATGCTCGACAAAGTTAAAAGCAAAGAGGGTTTTCAAAAACCACCACAAGCTAATTTGAGGCAAAGGACTATAAAGATATTATTCTTTGGTAATCTACAACAGTAACGGAACCACGTCTCTTTAGTGACTTAAGCCTATAGGATCTAGAGTTGATAGTTGAAACAGGAACTAGCGATAGAAAAGAGTTTAAAATTCCTTCTCACACACAAGAAATAGAAAGAATTGTAAAAGAGGTTTCGGAAGCTTCTAAGTGCGTTTGAACGAGATGGGTTCATTCAATTAAGATTGCTGGACAGAAAATACCTTCCAAATTTTGAAACTAAGTGTTTCTTCACATCTGCAACTCAAACAGTCCAGGAATAAATATCAAGTAAGATTTCATTATCTATAATGACGACATATATAATCTTTTAGACACAATAATGAACCTCATCTAAACTTTTTTATAAGCTTATTGTAAACTACTGGTTATAAAATTTCTTCTATAACCAGCCTAACAAAAAAATTTAGTTGCTGGCTAAGAGAGGAACTCATAACTGTGATGCTATATACATATGAAATAAGCTTATTCCGAGAAGATATAAGGAGGGTTGGGAAATGAATTGAAAGCCACATAACATTCTAAAATGTTCATCAATTATTATGATCAAGTAGATATTGTAACCAAAATACATTTTCACAGTTGATGTTTTCAGAATTGTTATCTTTATTTCTATAGAAAATAAAACTCTTTTTAATTTTCATTTTGATTTCGTTTCATTTCTCTGAGTCCAAACTTTGTCTTAATTTCATAAAATAAAAAATAAATTGGGCTTTGTAAGCAGGAAAACTTGTTACTTTTTCAATACTTTTTATTGTATGGTTACAATTAAATAGTTAATGGACAAAAGTATAGATTGGATGTAAATGAAACCGTCAACAAAAAAAACCTTAGTTTTGAAAAAAATTGTAAATTTTAATGCTAATCCGGGAGACCTAAATATAACTTGACAGTTATAATTTTTTTTAAAGTTTTAATTAATATTCATAACTTCATATTTCTGTACTTGAAATCAAAATTTTGCTTTATTTTTATTAAAAAAAAAAAAAAATAAGAATCTTCGTTTTTTTGAAAAAAAAAAAAAAAAAAAAATCAGACCAATTCTGGGAGACTTAAATACTTTTCCAATTAAATAAAATATTTTTTGGTAAATATGTGACCATAGTTACAATTTTTTATCAATTTGAAACTTTGAATTTCCTAAAAAACTCTTTTTCGATATGAACTACTCGACAAGCATGGACTCGCTTCGCTCTTTGAAAGGTTTATTGCTGCGAAAGCATAAGCGCCAACTTAAATATATATATATATATATATTTCAAGAATGTTTCTATCTTGCATCTTAATACACTTTTAGTAGAAATTTTAATAGGTAGCGAGTTCACTGTTTTTTTCTTCTGTGCTTTGTAAAGTAGCATGCAATATATAAAGATTTTGGCAACCTTAATTCCTTAGTGTAATCAAGTTGAGAAAATAAATTAGAAATTTCATGTCAGTTTTTTTATTCTCTTATTTTTACATACGATATGTATGATTGGTGGTATTTTATAGTGTTGTTTTCTCAGCTAAGAAAATAATTTCATAGGCCCATTGTAGTTTTCAAATAACAGTTTTGTGCTGATTTTTTTTTTTTATCTTTATTTAAATACTGCTGTGAAAATTCTCGACATAGAATTTTTATCTTATATTGGAGAATTTATTGTTCATTCTACCCACTAGAATTTAATTTATATTCTTCTAAATGGTTTTAGAAAATTTATGTAATATTCGATTTGATTTAAAATAACACTTGTTGAAAATATGCTAGCTTCCGAAAGGTAAAGTTTGAAATTATGTTTGATAATATTTCTTAACCATGATATAATTTAGACAGTTTACTCTAAGGAAAATGTGAAAATTTTGAAGAATATCAGAGAACTCTGACTCCACCTATATTTTATTATACTTATGCCTTTAATCAAGGCATAAGTATGTTTCATATTAATTGAAAAATTATAAACTACGCCAATTTAAAAAAAAAGTGATGATTGTATTTTTAACAGAATCAAGCAATTATATTTGTTATATGAATTCGATTTTTTAATACGGTAAAAAGAATAATTGAGCAATCTGTTTAAAGTAAGTAACTGGTTCAATGTAAAATGCTCCAATAGAGTTCAAAATTTTCTTTGTAGATGCGTTTTTAAAATAGTTATTACCAAAACTGTCAATTTATTTTACAAAAGAAATATAGTAACAGTATTTCAATACAACTAAAAACAAAATATCTAATAATGAATAATTTTTCCCGCTTGTCAAAAGTCAGTACTACATAACATCATATGCCTGTGAGAGATAAAGAAAGTTTCACATCTGGGCAAGATTTTCTTCTTTTAACAGTTGCCAAGAATAAGCATTTTTGACGCAAAATGTCCGTAAAAATCTAAGCAGGCACAAGTTTTTATTCAAAATGTATTAAAATATTTAACAAAGGAAAACTCTTCATAAATCAAAGATCCTTATTTTTCATTTTTTTGCTACTCAAAACCCTTTAAATCGTATTTATGAAACAATATGAACTTATTCAACTTATTTAATATTCTAATCACAGTAAAATTATTCATGGAATTGTGAGAAGCTATTTTCAAAAACCATGGGCAATCTCAAGTTTGTATATAGGATACTTACGTCAGCCAAATATAAAACTGTAGCCCAATTTTAAAACACAATTTTGTTGTTTGTATTATGCAAATTGAAATAGATTCTTCTGAAGAAATTGATTTTGTAATTTAAAATGCTTTGAATTATTGATTTTGAAAGCAAAAAGTTTGGATAAAAAGGATTTGAAGTTTCGATAAAGGCTTACTTTTACCATCATTTTATCTGACTGAAATTGTAATACGACAGAACAAGAATAACAGATGGATTTTCTTTACAGAAAAAAAAAATCATCTCATATGATGGGTCATTGAACTGCTGTATTGAACCATTTTGGCTTTTAAATAAATCAAGTATTCTGTTATTTGAAATACATGTAATTTTATTATATTTGACTTAAAAATGATACTTACGAGAAGTTTAATTATTAAATTCATTTTTGTACTCCTCGAGTAATTTGTAAATTTTAAATAAAATAATAAATAATAACGTACATTAGACTATTGTTGTAGTAATATCCAGATCTTTTTTTTTTTTAATTTGAGGTAAAACTAATCATTTACAAAACTTTTAAAATATTTACTAATTTCAATTACCTATATGTTAACAAAGCGTAATGAAAGTATTGGATTCGAATTTTCTTATTTTTGTATTTTGCACTTTTTCACGTTTTGGACACTGTGTAATAAATAATGATCTAAAATTTTGCATGTGTGTGTGTGTTCGTGTCAGCAGATTGTAGTCCGATGTTCAACTTTTGTATACAGGTCACTGGTTGTTATGGGATCTATCATTAATGTTTTTGTCAAAATTGCATTTGTGCATAAGGTATCAGAAATTAAAAATATCACGTTTTCACCAATTGCGAAAAATAGCTCAAACGATTTTGATAAAAAAAGCTGTATTAATGCATTTTAATGTGTTCTGAATATTCCCACCTCTGAAATTCGTGTAAAAATGTGATAAAAGCATAAAAAGTAGAAAAACATATGTATTTAATAGAGAGTTATTTTCCTTTGAGCATTGCCCATCAACGATATACTTTTCTCTGTTTCACTTACAAGAAACGATAAATAAATATTTATCGAAAGAAAATCGTCAATTTTGTCCTTTGGCAGTGCTTTTTCTTTTTTGCCAATGTAAAAATAATTGCTAAAAATATCACCAATGTTTCCATTTTTTTAATTAATGGAAATATAGAAACGAAAACGAGGAATCACACCAATCTAAATAAAAATGCAATGACCAGTATTAGTGTAATTGAAAACTGTGTGATATTCCACACCCCTATTTTTTGACACCCCTATATTTTTTTCCCCCAATTACCATACTAAAATATTCAGATTGAAAAAGTTGAATCTCAAATTATTTAGGTTATGAAAGTACTTAATAAAACATTTTTTTTTTTTTAAATAGTCATCTTTTAAAAGAATAACTTTATTTTCCATGAATATTTCATAATGTATTCCTTTTAGTTTCATAAAATATTGCTTTATAATTGAATAACTTTTTGTGATATGTGGTACACCATGATACGCTAAATCACTTTTAAATTTATTAAAACTATGTACCAATCATATTTATTCTACATTTAGTAATTCCCTTTGATATTGTACTACCATGGCCTAGTTTAAAGATTTTTACTTATTTATTAAATTTCATAACAAAAATAATTTATTTTTGACATGCGTTAAATTCTTAAAAAATACTTTTCTAGAAATAAATACCATTTCCACTTTTTGAAGTAAGGCCACAAATTAGTTTTTACGTATATAATCATAAAACATAACCTTAATAATAACGTATCAATAAAATTTCAAATCTTATTAATGTACACTCCAAAATAGTGATTAATCACAGTTTTGAAGCTCTTGGACATATTCTACGATAAATATTAAATTGTTTTAATAATTTATTTCCTATCTCCTTCAACAAGATTCAATTTTCTTGTTCGTCCATGAAACTAATTTTTATTTTGTAGAATTGATCTTAAACTTTATTTGAGATTTAAAAAATTTATTTGCATTTATAATTTTTATACTTCGTACAGTAAAAACTGCTTAAGTTTCAAATCCAAGTAGCTTGACTTTGAATAAGAGTTATACGTATGTTAAACATAATTTTTTTTTTTAATGAACTCCAAATAAAATCAGTATTTCATGAGATGTGAATTGTATATTACATTATTTATACAATTGATTATTCCCAATCTTCTCCATTTCATTGATGATCCATAATTATTAAGAAAAGTTTCAATCGAATCGACTGTGTTTTGAGATGATTCAAAGATTTAACTGATGTTCTGGTCATTCTGAAAAATCTTTTAAACAATATATAGTATTTTACTTGAAGTTTTAAAGTTTCAAACTAACAAAAAGTATTAGAATTAAATCTGTTGTAATTTATGTAATGATTCAAGAAATTACTGGCGAATTTGGTCAAAATTGCAAATTTGGTGATACGTAAAAGATATTCGTTTTTCAACTTCTTACACCTTCATAGCATTTTTACGAGAATTTCGGAGGTGGGAATATTTTGAACATCTTAAGAGGCATTACCATAACGATTTTGATCAAAATCGTTTTCAGCCGTTTTTTAACAATTGCTGAAAAACATGATTTTTTATTCTTTTACACGTTTTCATATTTTGTGCATGCGCAATATTTACGAAAAACTTAATGACAGGTCTCATGGCAGCCACAAACATGTACACCAAATTTGAACATCGTAGGTTAATTCGTTCTGGAGATATGCTGAAACATGCATATACAGAGAGAGAGACATTGTTTTGACCCCTTTTTTCGAAAAATCGATTTTTTTTACCTACAACAATACTTTTATTCCCTATATTAACGTATGTGTAATTGAAAGTAAAAACTAAACTTAAATTTTTTAAAGCTCGCATTGCAAATTCATCATTTAAATTAAGTTCTGGTGCAAATAAGAAATTAATTAAAATATCTTATTTCCTTAAGATGGTTATTGGTAAGCTATTTCTATATATTTACTGTTATTTTGATTTTAAAAATTAGTACTTGGAAAGATTTAAGAGTTACATACACGCAAATCTCTCTAATAACAGAGTTTTTATTTAAAAATGCATATATTCGGAGAATATCTTAAATCATTAAGATTTTGAACACTTAATTGTCTTCCTCTTAATTATTGCTAATAAGTGTTCCTAACAAGGATGTAAAATACAAATTATGTGAACTAATAATTCAGGGTTTCAAAAAAAAAAAAAAAAAAAAAAAAAAAACACACGTCAAAATTACAAAATACCTCTGAAATTCAAAGTATTCAAAATATTATTTAAAATATTTTTTTTTTAAATTTTATAATTAAATTAAGGTAAATAACTGAAAAGATACATACAAATTATCCGTCCAATAATTAGACGGATTTCGATAAAAACAATTTTATAAGACCATTTAGCTTCATTAAAGTTATTTACACTCAGTTTGAAATCTCAAAAAAAGAAGTTAAAACATTAAAAAAAAAAAAAAAAAAAAACTATTCGCTTCGGAAAATTTTACTTACAAATAAGAAACTGAAACTCCGATTGGAGATAGAGTATAAATTTTTATACACACATTTTTCATTGGAAATGAATGAACAAATGAGAATTAAGGTTAAATATTTTTTAAGAGAGTTTACACAACACGCACTAAAGTATTTTTGATTATAGATTTTGATTTGAAATATTTGAAAAATACTTTTTAGGATATAGTTGCATTTTGATTTAAAAATTTTCTCCTAATTTTCAAATGAAATTTTTTTTCCGGGAATGTTTTTATATTTTAAATGCAGGATTTTCCCAGTATTTCATCCTTCTACAGAATTGTATTTATATTTTTGGTTCAACAAAAGTGTATGTAGTTTGGAGCAAGTGTACTGGTACCTGAAGTTAAATGGAGACTGAAAGAGATATTTCTATTGAAGTTATTTTGTAATTGTTTTTAATGAGGAAAAAATGTGTCACAAACTAGTTAGATATCATTAAATAGATAACTTTCTCAATACATATAATGTTTATGAAGAACAAAGTATGAGGCTATTAATTACATTGATTTGTTAAGCATTACATTATTATTTATTATTTTTTTTTGCATTATAAAAGTATTAAAATGTAAGATTAGTTTAAAATATAACATATAAATATTACAAGGAAAATTTTTCAAACTGAATTTTTAGAGTATGAAACGGATAAATGTTTCTAAAAATCTGAAGTGATTTATTATTCATTATTTGATTTATTAATAAGTCTCTCTCTCTCTATATATATATTTAAATAATTGAAACACTTAATTTTTTTGAAAAATAATATTTTCATTATTTATCTTCAACACACTTTCTATTACGAAAGTAAACTAGTTTGTTCATTTTGTGTGTTTTCCATTTATATTACTCCTTATACTACCTCGAAAGTCTAATTTCAGAAGAAAAGACTACTTTTCTTATGAAGTTACTTTCTGAGATCTCATATTAGATTCCAACTTTGTAAACTATGAGTAAGAAGTCACGGAATATTTTCAGAGAAGTAAGAAATTGCTTAATATAAAACAAAGCATGGAGAAGTTGGGTCTTGTATAAAATGAAATATTAAAATACGCACATCTTATTGTGAAAATAAGACAAATATGAGTAATTGAAACAATTTAATAATTTTTGTTTTCTTAGAATAGGAGTTTGTAATATGTTATCATTTTAATATTAATATTGATTATTATTATTATTATTATTACAATTATTTGTATTGCCATTGTTGTTGCTTTTGTTATTCTTGTTAATGGTATAATTTTCAGAACTCTCTTTCTAAATACCTTATAACAATACAAGCCATTAAAATAGATAGATTATAGATGGGAAACTATGCAAGTCAGGCATGAACGACCACTTTTTCCTGAGAGAAGTTATGGGAATTCGGAGTGACTACCTCACAACTCGACACACTTAAATTAATTTTTTTAATTCATTTTTTACAAAGTGACTTCTAATAGGCGCACAGCTATGAAATTTTCAACTTAAGGTATACATATACAATTGAGATGATTTTTTTAAATTTTTAGTTAATAATTTCAAACTTTTTGGCAGTATATCAGAATTAAAAATTATGCGTTTTTATTTATAAACTTTTTTTTCCATCAATTTTTTAATCAGCTAATTGCAATTAAAGTGACTAATTAGGATATTATTAGAACATACATAAATAAACTTGTAATTAACTTAGAGGTATGATTTTTATTGCAAATAAGAGATATTATATTGACGCATGTTCCTATGGAGAATTTTGAATATGGCTTTAATATTTATTTAATTATAAGTTTTTAAATAAAAAGTAAAAAAAAAAAATACATAGTTTTTAACAAAAAAATAAGATTAAAATGTGCAAAAAAAATGTGTTTATAAAAATATGTATTAGATTCTCCATAGAAAACAACTATTGTCTATTAAACAAATTCAGAATTTCGTAAATCGGACCCTTTATTATGAAGTTATGACAGTTGGCGTAAAATCATATAACACCAAAATGTCATTCTTCATCTTCAGAAAACGCATTTAAAGTTTACTACACTAATGAACATAATACAAAACAGGTTCAGTCGACCAAATGGTATAGTGGTTAGCGTGCTAGCTTCTAGACCCCGAGGTTGCGGGTTCGAGTCCCGTGTTAGGCATGGGTGTTTGTAAATGTATGTTGGCTTGTCTAATGACGAATGTTTCGGCGCATTATAGCCCTCGTGTTGCTGACGGCGCCAGATAATCTGAAAACAACCAACCAACCAACAAAACAGGTTCACAAAACCTACTGTAATTTAAAAAAGTAATTTGAGTCTCAGAAAGAAAATAGTATCATTTTAATAGTAATGAATTCAGGAATATTTAAAACCAAAAAAACAAAAACGCAGACTTGAGTCAAATTTTGCAATTCTTAATGTATGTGTATACCTTAAATAGTTTGGTCTTCTAATTTTGATTTTTGACAAAAATAATGTTAAAATTCTAATTCTTTTTTTTTTTTTTTTACAAAGTGACTTCAAATAGGCATAGGATTTTCAAATTTTAAACATAAGCAGTTCTGACCTTCTAATTTTTTTTTTCATCAAACGTAATGTTAAAATATTCCCAGTGGAGTTAGGAGGGTCATATTATTTTACTAAAGGAATTTTTTTTTTGTTTCTTGTCAGGAGTGGGTGTTCTAGTATTAAAGATTTACTCAGAGATAAACCTTTCAGCGAGCGAAGCTAGTCTGTGCTTTCGTAACATTGAACCTTTCAGCGATCTTAGCGAGCTTGTGCTTTAGAGTTAATGCATTTTTCGGCTAGCGAGCTAGTCTGTATCTACATAACAATGATACTTTTATTGAAAGAAACGAGCTTGGTTTTGCGTAGCAACGAATCTTTCAGCGAGCGAAGCGCCAAAAGAGCTGAGACCTATATACCAATGACGTGTATCCTCAACACGGGGCAACTAGTGCAAGAATATATTGAGTTTCGTGAAGTGGGGTGGGGGGATTCCGAAAGTGTTATAACATTTACTTAAATTTAGTAGAATTAAAATTTGTAGCCAAATGTACAAAAACATGTCAAATTATGTACCACGAGGAGATCTCGAGCATTTCGCAATTTAATTATAAGGGGATCATTTGGACAGTCAACTTTTACACAATTCTAAAAAGTCAGGTGGAGGGTAATTTACTTTTAATGTTTAGTGGTTGGACTTTCTCAAGCTGATTTTGTACATGAGAGAGTAGGGAGTGGGGTGGAGGGCTGAATTTAGGAATTAAGCTGAACTGAACGATTTTCTCGAATGAATGGCATTTAGAAGGTGTATTGATAGGGATTATATAGATTGGGACCCTGTACATCAAGAAATATTTGCAACACCTTTGATCCCTTCGATTTGTTCCTGTTCTCTGGTTTCGAATTTCTTGACCCTTGGATAGTTTCGATATTTCTCCTCGAGGTGATACCCGACTAGATGTAGTTTATAGTGGACGCTAATTGGGTTGGTCTAACTCTTTCTTCCATCCCCAAATTTGGTGGAACATATACTGTAGTCTGTCTCTTTGATCGACACTTACTCATTTCAACTATCCATGGCGAATAAAATTGAACATCCATTCCACCTTTACCCAGTCAGAACTGTCCTGATACGGGCTAAATTGATAAGTTAATTATTAAGGATTTCGAATGCTCTTCTCTAGGTAAAGTTATCTTTTTAAGAAATATTCAAAGGTTGCTACAAGTTTATTTGAATAAATGTACATAATCTGAAAATACTAGAGTACTGTTTTATTTAGTAATAATTCAAATTTCATTTAGGCTTTATTTGTGATACAGCAATTATGAATGCTAGAGGTGATATTTTGTATTTTACTTGAGCTCACTAATATGCAATACCATTCATCTTATGGTACTAGGAATAACAGTTTTGTCTGATCACTTAGCACTCTTTACTTTTTATTGAAGAAGACAGCAGGTGATTTTATCCTTCTGACGAAACTTACCCTCATACCCATGTTCTTTAACTACTAGTATATTTACTGAAAATGTATTCAAAATTCAGATTGATATTTCATTCATTATAAAAATGTGCAGTCGCAATACTGTTTATTAAGTAATTATAGAAAATCCTAGAACAGATGTTTAGCTAGGGTTAAGGAACTTCGCAGACTTTTCAAGTATACTATAATACACAGGTCACTACCGTTAAATTTGAAATTGATTTATGTATTATTAATAAGAGGTTTAGGGCGTAAAAATACATTACCACACACACAGAATAATTCAGAATAAAATCATTTGATCACATTTTTTGCAATTCGCAATTTTGTTTAATGTCAAATACTATCTATACATGCGCGATTTTGACGAAACCCTTGTTATCACTTTCCATTTGTAATACTAACTTTTATTCCATACTTTGACATCATACATGATCCGTTCCAGATAACACACAAACAACTTCTCAAAAAATACTTTTTTAGACTCGGGACGTTCTAAAATGAAGTGGTCACTAAAATCCACATCGCATTTTTAAGATCAATGCAATAACTTCTTCATCTTACATTATTTACCGTGTATTCGATATTAAACTAAAGGGATTTTTTTATATGCTAATATTATTTTAAAAAGAAATTTAAGGAGAAATATATCAGAGGGATTTTTAATAATAAACTTAGTAATAGACAGATAAAATTAAAAATTGGCAAATGTGCTACAATTAATATTCATTTGAATAACATAATTTGGAAAAAGGCTATTTTTCAAATTTTAAAAAGATAATTATTAGAAATTGTACTTATTCTTAAGTGTTACCATTTTCCTATAAAATATGTTTTAAAATTTCTGTATAGATTTGTTATACTATAACAAAGCTTCTAAACATATTTCTGAAAAAGTTTGAATTTCTTTAAAAAAATTTAAGACATTCTTTTCTTTCTCCTTTTAGAAGCATTCGAGACCGGCAATGAATTAAAATGAATAAAAGGAATTTTTTCCTTCGACTCTAATCCTTAAAAACTTCGTAAAAATGCATTTCTTCTTCTCATACAACTTTAAGCTGGCGGAAATCCGTTTCTTTAAAACGACGCAATCCTTTGTGAAGGAAGCGTAGCAGCCCAGACGACAATTTCGTATACCACTTTTCCCGCCATGTTTTCGATGCAAGGTAGCGTCACCTCGTTTGAGGCAGTCTACTGAAAATGATGGATGGCCGTACATCACAGTTGATAAAAGTGCGACGTAAAACTTGTCTTTTATAGCTTACGTCATTCGCGGCTATGAGCTGGACCCTATGGCTTTACTGGGGATAAAAGTGGTATAGCTTTCTTTGTAGTGATCTATCATTGCTAGAGGCAGTAGCATTAAATTTTAATAACAATATTATTCGGTTTTGGAAGACTCGCACTAACGATTCACTCTGTCTACAAGATAAAAGACAATGTAAATATTTGTTTTGGGTTTATATTTTTATTGGTTTTCCAAATCCTATCTATTTCTTTTACAATGAAAGATAAGCTGTAATATTATCTGAAAATGAACGAAATATTTGAAAATATTGATTTTAGTATTAGCTTATCTAACATAAAGTCATAATTTATTTATTGAATATGGACTAAGATTTTTATAACTGTGAAAGAATGTTAAAAATAATTTTACATTACCCGATATTTCTAGATAAATTTGATTTTTATGGTGGCATTTTTATTTTTTATAATATGTAATTTAATATAAAACTATATATTATAAATTCTAATATATTACTAATATTAACGTTTTAGTGATTTTAAAATTAAATTATTGGAGTAAATTTTTTGAAGTGAGAAGTTTTTATCATGCTTTTTGATATTGATTGGCAAGTGATATAAAATACAATACTCTATCCTTTTATAATTTTTAGAATTAAATTAATAGCATACAAATATATAATTATATTTCTTGAATAGTTTCAAATGTCAGTATTTTTGGCAGCATTATTTACATAATGTTTACATCTTTACAAAAATCTTCTCTTAAAATATACGTAAACATTTTTATCTGATAATTTGTTTTACAATTTATTGATTTATTGAAAATTTTCCCCATACTTGTACACTCGATTTCACAATTATGTAATGAAAATATTTAAATAGTGGATAATTATCTTGACATGGAATTTAATTTAAAATTGAATAATTTATTTATAAAATTAATACAAGTATTACTATCTTAGTTGGTAGATAGGACGTTAAAATAAAATGGTTAGGTGTTGTGTTATTGACTTTTAATTTTATCTATTGAATGGACTTGGTTCACTATACCTTTTTCGAAGAATCATCATCAATTTTTATTAAATACCTCTGCACAGCTGAACTTTTAGCAAAAGTTTTCCTACAATATAGATAGATATCCGTATTTCAGTAATGGTTCATATTGGTAACGGGTACGTAGAAAATAATATGACCGAAACGGTAAAGCTAAGGGACAATGTGGTTTAGTTTAGTTTGATTAATGGTTTGATTCTTTTCCTGAGCTTCATAGAAATGGTTAGGAATAAAAAATTCTCACAATAGAAATATTTTTAGATAGTAAGTGAAAATTTTTAAATCGAGTCATTAAATAAAATAGGGTACTTTA
Source organism: Linyphia triangularis (assembly GCA_963978545.1). Lineage (NCBI taxonomy): Eukaryota > Metazoa > Arthropoda > Arachnida > Araneae > Linyphiidae > Linyphia > Linyphia triangularis. The sequence continues at coordinate 64,253,940 of OZ021723.1, read as the reverse complement.
TTTTGGAAGAAAGAAAATCAGGCTTTACATGCAAAGCACTTAAATTAATCGTACAGCATCGACTGCCGTTTAAAAGTTTAATTTTATTAAAATGATTATAAAATAATGATTATCGCAACAATTGTTAAGAACTCTAAAGAACTAACATTATACATTATTTCAATAAATCATAATTATATTTAGGATTAAAGTATTTTTAAATGTATTAATGAAATAAGTAAAGGCCAATTCCATTGTTTCGGGTGTGACACATTGAACACATTTAGGGCTCTGCGGGGAGAAAGATATAATTTGAAAATATTTTTTCTTTTAACAAAAAGAAAGCAGTCTACTATGGGAAGCACCATGACGAATTTCATTAATCCCAAGATATTGCTTACATTTTATAAAATTAAAAAATGTCTTGTTACGGGTGCGACAGTTTTTTTCCTCAAAAATCAACTATGTTAACTATACTTTCAATATTCTGTGAATTGATAGGTATTTTTCATTAACAATATCTTTTTATATGAAGATGAGGTTTGAAACTTTAACTTTATATGTTGTTTTACATTTTTATATCGATAAATCTTCTGAGGAAATTTTTAAAAAACTGTGTTACGGGTGTGACACCTTGTTACGGGTGTGACTGCGTGCACGTTCACATGCAGTTGACTTGTATTTAAAAGTTATTTTTGAAAAAGAAAGTTATCAATGCAATTGATTTTTACATAAAATATATTTAGGCATATTTGCAAATAAGAAATGATCATATTTCTATTTTGATAATGTTTTTTAATTATTTCTTTATGTTACAATACTAAAACTGCAATAGGTAGTACAACCGACTTAAACTGTATTTTGCCCACTAAACCTCAGCCAGAAATATTACATCCATGATTTAAATTGTTTATCGAAACTGGAAATGGCCTCTATTGTTGACTAAGGTGGGAGGCTTAACTTTCGTTACAACAGACATACTTTCGCATGATGATTCATTATTCTCGAGCTATATCCAGTAAATTATCCACCTGGATTCATATACTTGAGCATCAGTTCTGACTTGTCCATGTCAACATCCAAGACTTCTGTACCAAACGGTATAGCGGTTAGTGTGCTAGCTTCCAGACCGCGAGGTTGCGGGTTCGAATCCCGTGTAAGGTATGAGTATTTGTAAATGTATGTCGGCTTGTCAAATGACGAATGTTTCGGCACATTATATCCCTCTTGTTACTGACGGCGCCAGATAATCTGAAAACAACCAACCAACCAAGACTTCTGCCTAAAATATTTTTGTATTCTTGGCATTTTTCGATCTTCCTTGAATTTGAAGGGATCTGGTTCCTCCTCCTCCATAAAACATTGCAGGCTTCACGAATAGTATTTTTGCTTCAAATCTGATTCTCCCATGATTCTGTTTTTGAAAGACATGACATCTTTCATTCCAGGTTACTTTCACTTTCATCACTGTATTAAAAATTAATTATTTTGTAAATTATTTTTTTATTGAGAAAACTGACAACTGTAAACATACTGGCACACTGTGAAACATGTTTGGCGCCATCAGCAACTCCTCTGCAACAAGTTTTTTTTTTAACAACGATGATTAGTGGGCAAAGTTTTCTTGGTTTAGCAAACTGTTTTTCCAAAACTTCGGTTGAATTGGCAAGATCACCCTATTGAATTGGCCTGCTCGTCAGTATAATACTCATCTGAGCATTTTAACTTCTCCCGAAATTTGGTTAGTCTTGCACGTGAAGATACCGTTTCCCGCTATAGAATTTTATTTAATAATTAATTATGCACTGTAATAAAATTAGAGACGCATTTTATCATGAAGCATTATGATGATATACATCTTTTTCCTATGCTTTCAGGATACCATATACAGTGCTGGCACTGAATATGGTATGCAAAAAGTTATTGCACATATAACGGATATTCTAAAAAATTTGCAATTAATGATCCAGGTTATGTCAAAAGTGCATTATATCTAAAACATTTACATCCTTTTTCATTACAGTGTATTATTGTCTAAAGTTTATTTGCAGATGTATTTAGAAATTGATTACATAAGTAGAACTTGAATTAACTGTCACACAGAGAAGCTCGTAATGTCACACCCGTAACAAAAATAAAAGAAAACACAAGACAAATTAATTAATTTTGCCAATAGTACATTGTTATAAATAGGTCTAACTAAGAGAATTCAAAAGCAATTTTCAGTAACTCAAGTGTTTCATTTAGAAAATCAAACTTTTTTATCTTTTGTGTTACGGGTGTGACATAAAAATTGTTGATTATTAAAAAAATAGAAATAAATTATTGAATTAAATTGACAAATTTAAGCTTTGTGTGTATTAAAGTTGAAGATATTAGCTCTTAGAATGCACACAAAAATCATGAAAATTCTTTCTTAAATGTAAAACAAATTGTGTTGTCAGAAATAAATATAACTATGTTTATATGCAAAGAAAAAATCTGTTATTTCAAAATACATTTGATTTAGTTTTATTCTACAAAATTAAGATTTACGTATAAATTCTGAATCTATAGATTTTTATCTAAATTTTGATATATCACACTCATGGTTAGAATAGATTTTAAATTTTAGTCCCCATATACTGTTTTACATGGAACGCACCTAAAACGATTAAAGTTACTTTGTTTTATTTATTAATATCATGTAAGAAAAAGCATGTCTTGTTGATAAAAAATAATGGTAAATTGGTACAGTAATGGTACAAACAAAAAATTTTACTTTAATAATATTTTACAGTCCATTTGTTATTCTATTTAAATAGATATAAGAAGGCTTTTCCGAAAAGCTGTAGTACCTTCACGCATCAACCACTACGGTACTAATATTCGTATCATAAGTATTTCTTATATTTTTACTGTGTTTCAACTGTTATTTTAATTAAGGGGTCTGAGAACCCTTGAAATTGTTGAAATCCTCGTTTTTGAGTATATTTTCGAGAGCTCAACGAACAATGACTTAATTCTTACATTGAATTGTGTTTGGGCACGTAATATAATTAAGTATGTTGATTAATAAACAACTTTAAAAACTTTGGAAAAATATTAACAAAGGCCTAACGAGGCGGTTGCAAGACACGCAAATTTGGACAGACCCGAAAACCTTACAAGTGTTACGCTCAGCATCTCTTAATTTAAAATGCACAAAAAATGCCCATTTTACATTTTTTATTTTTAAAACAAATGTATGGATAGAGTCCATACCAATTAAAAGTAATTCCAAAAATTACAAAAGTTTGAGAATGTCGGAAAAAAAATCCTTGTTGGTAGTGATTGTTAAGCATACGAATGAACAATTACACCCACAAAATTTGAAGGAATTCGGAGCAATACTTTTTTTTATATCCTGCGCGTAATGGTGTGAAACACAGTTCCGAGAAAAACAACATTAAAGTAAAAACTTAAAATTTAACTGTTAATACTCTAGTAAATTATCTCAATTTACTAGAAATTTCCCGCATCAGAGAAGAGCCCTTTCATACACTTCTATTTCAAATTGTGGCATAATTATAAATGTTTCAATGATAAAATTTCAAAAATGTGTTGTATATTAGAAGACAACAGTGAAGTGTGTGTGCGAGTCTAATTTTTGGATTATGTCGGTCAATTCTTGCTGGAAGTGCTATAGCAGGTAAACCTGTGACAAGGACAGAATAAATTCCAGACCACCAGTCTAAAGTTGTTAAATATTGAAGTCATCTAATGAACAACAAATTACAAAAATGCTAATTAATAGTAATTTGATTAGAAATTTCCTTCGTCATAAAAGAGCCCTTCCTCCAACTTTTCCCTTTCAATTGTGGCCAACTTTTTCAGACGTTTGGCTCTTCAAGACTCAAGTGAACTGGATTTAAATCTTTTTTCTGCAGTTTCGAATCTTGTTGTATCAGCAGTTTCAACAGCAGAAATGAAATGTTGACTTGTTTGAAGTCCAATGGCTTGCATCATTTTCAGTTTTCCTAACCTGCCATCATTATATGCAATAATAGATTCATTGACTGCCAATTCTGCAATCTTACGTCCACATAAAAACATCTTGGGACAAAATTTCCATATAAGTGAGTTTATTGACTCATTTTTATTTTAAGTTTTGCCCCCCCAAGCAACGCCTAAGCGATTCGGGACTTGAAAGTCGCAGAAAACTGGTCTAACAGAGTCCATTTCAGCAGTCGACAAGGAATTTGTATGCGTGTAAGTATATACAGTATTGGAGACAACTACTTTTTGATAAGAGCACTATGATTTCTCTCCTTTAGGACAGAAGTCATGCGAAGGATTATTATCTGTTGCTCTTTTATGGTGGTATATTGCCCATATGGACATTCTCATGTCAGCAAGTGAACTTCTATTACCTCGAATATAGCATTTCCATAATACATTGTGAACAGGTTGATATCTCTATCAGTCAAACGACGACGTCCGCTCAGTCCTTTCCCATCCGAAAGTTTCTTCTTGCTCATATTTACTTTCATCTTTCGAAACCGGGTACCCATTATTTTCTGAATGTGACCAACACATTTGATTTTCTTAACCTGGACATTTTCTCTGTAAGGCTGGGCTTCTACTATTGAGGCGTATGTCTTGCTGTCAACATCTCCAAAGTATTCGGCAAATACAACATTTCGCTCTGGCTTTGAGAGAGAATATTCCGACCCTTCAGTCACTTTCCATCTTGCCTGAAGATCCAGAGTGATTTATCATACAAAAAGGTGCATCTGACGTCTGCCAATCTCGGAATCTTTTGTCTTTCCTATCATCTTTCCATGCCTCACAACCTTTGCAAAACTTGGACATAGCTTCCGCATCCATTATTTTCCCAGAAAAATCACCTATGATGGTGTAAACTCTAATCTGGGAAGAATGACCCCGCGTCTTCCAATTGTCATCACCACTAACTACTACGCTACTACTTTCGCTTTTCATTGCGTTACGTTTTTTGATGGCAGCAGCCTTTATTGATTCCTTTGCAGCATTCTTTGAAACTAAGAGTAAGGGCTGTACTATGACATCATAAGATTTGCGAGACAATGGAAATGGCAAATCCTTAATACCACATAATGTCGCAAGTCCTCTCAACTGCAACTCATAGCATATACTGCCCTCCTGTAAATTTCAGTTACGTTCTGATTTATCCAAGTATTGGACAGCTTCTAAATGCAGTTATATTTTTACAATTCTTGCAATTTAATTCAAACTTGGAAGAGAGTCCGATAACCAAACTTTCTTTCATGTTGACTTCACCACCACATTTCTTGCATGATAAATGCTGATTGATTTGTTGCAAAAGAAAAGAAATATCCAAAAGACGATAGCCACTAAAATTACGTTCAGCTTCAATAATCTTACTCTCTGCATCGTTAACCTTTTGTTTAAGATTATACATTTTTTTTGCAGAATCACTCTTGTTGTTAGTATTTAACTTAGCTAGTATTTAACTTTAACTATTCCCTTGAAATTTACATTTCTTTTTTCTAGTACCAGATTTACGTTTAATAGAAGTACGATCCATTATAAAAGAAACGCAATTATCAAATTAAAAATTTCACCACCAACTTACCAATTCCAAAACAAAAAATACAAGTACTTGTTCAAAGCTAACGATTTTAAAAATAACCGTTGTTTATAATCAAATCATGGCATGCAAAATGAAGTTGATTTATTTTTACTCTTCTCAGGTGAAAAAACAATAACAATTCAAACAAAAACAATTATATCCATTATAAATACAAAACCAAAACCTACAATTAGCGGACGAAAAACAAAGTAAAATTTTTTCCATATTTTATTCAAATGAACATAGAGTAGGTAAAAATAGGAATTTGTGCTAACGGTTGGTAAGCAGATAACTTAATGGCCTCCACAATGACATCATAAAAAATATTCTTTTTTGAAAATTTGAAGGGTACTTATACCTTTTAATAGGTTTTCCTCGTTTACTTTTTATTGTATTGTTGTTTTGTTCACTGTTGTTTTGTTATTATAAGATTATTTTTACAGTTTACCTGAGAGGTGTGTTTTATTTTTGATTATTTAAGTGTTACGCAATTTCTCGTGTAACTTACCTTTCCCATGTACGCACCACCTCCTCAAAGGTATCCTTCTGATTTTTACTTAAATTTATTTTGTCATCGATGTCTCAATGTTGAGCTATAGTATAGAAATCATGCAAATAGTTTGCTATAATATTTTCGAGCGTTAACGCTGCTACCCATGCTTCCCTTGTATATGTTCATTGCAAAAATTATGTCCTTTGAGAATATAAAAAGTAGTTGATGAAAAATAAGTGAAATCGGTGGAACATTTTTGTGAGAATATACACTCTCTGTTTGAACATTATCTATAATAATAAAACAAGCTGTGTGTCTGTCTGTCTATCCGTCTGTCTGTGGCTCTATAGAAACCTACATAAAATTGGAGTAGAGCTCTGAAATTTTCAGCATAAGTAGTTTTGGCCCTCTAATTTTATGTATCACAAACAGAATGTTAAAATTTTAATTAGTTCTTTTTTAATTAATTTTTTTAATTAATTAATAAATATGTTACAAAACGATATCTAATAAGGATACAGCTCTGAAATTTTCAACATAAGTAGTTTTTGGCCTTTTCATCGGACTTATATAAAACAGAATTTTAAATTTTTATTTTGCTCTTTTTTAATTAATTTTTTTAATTAATTAATAAACATTTTACAAAACGACTACTAATAGGGATACAGCTCTAAAATTTTCAACATAAGTAGTTTTGGCCTTCTAATAGGACCTTACGAAAACAGAATTTTAAATTTGTGTTCAGTTCGTTATTAATTAATTTTTTTAATTAATTGATATATATATATTACAAAACGATTTCAAATAGGGCTACAGCTCTGAAATTTTCAACATGAATAGTTGTGGCCTTCTAATTGGATTTTTGAAAAACAGAATTTAACATTTTTTTTTAAAATTAATTAACAAATATTTTACAAAACGATTTGTAATTAGGCTACATTTCTGAAATTTTTAATACTATTAGTTTTGGCCTTCTAGGCCTAGATCTCTGAAAGCTTCAACATAAGTAATTTTAGCCTCTAATTTTGCTTTCCACAAACACGTGTTAAAATAATCTTAAAAGTATTAACAAAGAATTTTTTTTTCTTGACAAGGGATGGGCTTCCAATATTAAGTCTTTGCGTAGCAATTAGATTTTAGTGAGTGAAGCGAGCTTATGCTTACGCAGCAATGAACCTTTCAGCGAACGAAGAGAGCCTATGCTTGCATAGCAATGAACCTTTCAACGACTGAAAAAACCTGTGTTTATGAACTTTTCAGCGAACGAATCGAGCTCGATTTTGCGTAGCGATGAACCTTCCTGCGAGCAAAGTGCCAAAAACTGGATCCTATACACGAATGACAGATTTCCGCAACGCGAGACCTCACAGCTAGCTAAAATATTGCACATGTTAAAATTTCGTAGAGAAGCACGGGTATTTAGCTAGTGTGATTATATTATATCCTCTTAGTCAGAAAAATATTTATTATCAAACAAATTTCATAAATAAGTTGATGTTCCTGTAAAATATATGTAGCGTGTTAAATAAGCTCTTATTTAGATTAAAGTTCTACATAAAATAGAAGTCTATGATAGCATCTGTCCATATAATGCATACACGCTATGTAAAGTAAAAAAAGCACTTTTATGGACCATCATATGATCATTGGTAGTTTTTCTATAAATGGCCATTTCCTGACACACACAGTTGAAATCACTCAGAAATAGTTGTATAGAACATATTGGAATCTTGATTATGTGGTAATCTCTAGACATGCCTATCAAGCACAGACGACCCAGTGCAATTCTATTATATATACCAGAATTCCTGATCTTATTCAGCATTTTGTCTCGTAGACATGTTCCCTCTTTCTCTTACTTATATTTTCTTACCTCATGGTATATCTTCTCTATTTATTGACATGGGTCAGAAGGATAAATTATTTCGTTCATTTAGTGGCTATCTATTGAGTGTTTTCATGAATAGATTTTTAACAGAAGTTTATGAAATATTTTATATGTATCGCAAAGTAATTTTTCAAGAAAAAATATTATGGAATAAGATCAACTGTTCATTTAATTAACAAATATATATTATCTTTTTATTATATTGCATTGTTAAAGACGTTTATTTGGTTATCTTAGAAGATATTGATATATCTTTTAAGTTTTATAAAGAAATAATATTTGTAGGTATAAGCTAGAAAAGCATTAATAAAAATATATTTGCCATGTTAGTAAGGTTGAAAAACATATGTATGATAAAGATATAGGTTGCAATAGAATATGGAAAATAATATAGAATATAATTGAAGAGCCAGAATTCATACTGCTTAGTTATTCACTTTTAAGAAGAGCATTTTACCTTGTTATGTAAAAAAAAAATATTTATGTATATAAACATTGTGTACTAATAACGATTGAAACTAAAGAATAAAATTCCTTTTGTATATTCAAATAACAAAATATGTCTTATATACATACCTATTGCATTACACTGGGCTGATGTTTATCAGAACAAGTAATAAGTATGAAATATTTGAGATGCTATACATGGAAATACGAAAAATCGATTGGACTTAAAAAAGAACACACAATATAATATATAAACTTTGAATCTGAATATGATTTAAAAATACATTCTACGCTAGAGATCATTCGTGTGTAGAGCAACCCTCTCTTTAGAGATATGATGGATCTGGATAAAAGGAAGTGCATTTTTAAAAATCATCAAGAATCCTTTTTAGCTCCTGAAAATATAATAATTTAAAAAAAAAACAACCTAAAAGTGTGAAGAAATTACCCAAATTACGAAATATTTTTTTCAGAGAATTTGGAGGATCGCAGTAGTACAATATGAAATTTTCATTGCAGCAGTAGGTAACATAGAAAACATATTATCCTTAAAAGTTGTTATGTTTTTTTTTTCTTTAACTATTTGAGGTGGGAAATCATCGTAGTTTCAGACAAAGGTAAAGAGTCATAAAATTATAGTTTACAAACTTTAATTGTTGCAGAAATAAGCAATATAATAAACATTATGTATTAATGGGTGTAAGCAACATGTGAAACACTTACAGCCTAACACTAAATAAATGTTAAGTTTAATATTACAAAATGAACAAATAAAAAATATTAATTTAGCATACTTTTTTTGAGTCATTGTATTTCATCATAATTTTGTTTCAAATATTGTACACTGCAAAATGAAAAGTATATATTTCTGAACATTGGTTAGGTATTGGTCAATGTTGTCCCCGTCCCCCTTTAATTTATTCCATTTTATTGTAAATACTTATTTAATATTATAAAACAAAAATAATATATAGTGTATATGGGTTTATGAGTAAAGCATTGATGGACTTGCACTATACTTTTAGTAAAAGAACAAGTAAATCGCAAAGTTATCAAAATACGTTTAAGGTTAGAAAGCTTTGTTTTTGATGTTTAAATGCTGAAATAAATGAAGTTTTCGATATCACTCTATCAATAGTACATATAATCTTAAAAATAATGTATCCTTGTTACAAATAATTATCACAACTCTCCTTGGAAGATCTCTCAAGACTGACTGAATACATAATTATCGTTCTCGTTGAAAGCTACTTGGTAAGTTAGCATTTGTTACAAGAATGACCCAGCATTTCTATGACTTTTATAACTTTTTTGTTAAAGTAGCCATTTTTTATCGTAAATTTATATTTTTGTGCAATTGATAGAATTCTTCAATGACATAAAACCATCTCTAAAGTTTTATAGAATAAAGATACACTTTTGAGTTTTCGTATGATATTCTAATAGCTTATTTTCTATAGATTTAAGTGGAACTCTTTGTAATGTATTTTGAATTGTATGAGGAACTTTATAAAATAAAGCAAATTCACCCATTGATTGCAGTAAATATTGGACAAGTAACCACAACTGAATGATGTAATATTTAAGAAGAGTAGAACATTACTTATATCCTCACGCTTACCTCATTTAACTTTGTTCTTGCCTTTTGTGTTGTTATACTTCTCAGTTGGACTCGAAATTAATATATAATTCATTAAAAGAAGTCACTTATAATGGGACAATTGATAACATAGTCAAAATTCAATTCGGTAATAATGGTTACATTTTAATTTTTATTTTTAAGATTTGATGCTTATATTTTATAATATGGTGTAATATTATCAAAATATTTAATAACTATTCAAAATATTTTTAACCACAACATTTTAAAATTCCATCTAGTTATACTTAATTTTTAAACCATATGAAAGTTCAAATATTTTCTACGATGATATTCAAAATTTGTTGAAAAAAACAGGTATTTCGTGTATTTATATTTAATGTAGTTTAAAAAGCAACTGTAGTTAAATTATTAGGAAAATTAAAGGATCAAAGTATATAAATTTTATAAATATATATCAAATTATTATATATTATACTAAATTTATTTTGTTCACTAATTAATGACCCTAATTTAGATAACTAAGAGCTAAAGATATCAGATTTTACTCAAATTATTGATAAAATAAAGGTTCATGATACGCATAAGGAAGTATTAACAGGAAATACTTATTGAGATTGTTAATTTCAATTTACTTTTAAAAATTTATTTTACTAAAACTAGCGGTAATTACAATAAATTATTATATTGTAACGATTGCTAGCTTTGATATAAATTCTTGTAGAACAAACATAAATAAAAATTATTCTTAGATGGTTTTTCGTAACAGGTTTAGCTTATTTTTGTACATTAACTATATTGAGTAGAATAACTATACATTATTGTACTATGTATCATTACTGTGAAAGGTGTATGACTTGATTAAATTCATTTATCACCATTTTTTTAAAACCTTTTTGTAATGCCTTTCGGGAAAACTTGAGAGAATTCGAATTCAGTTAATGTTTTAATCCTCTTTGACAGGAGAGAAGTATTAATTTTCTTTCTAGGTAATATATATAGCATATTGACATCACACACTAGGTACTTTTAACTGAGCTGCTCAATATACTCGTAAATGTCTGAATGAATTATTGTATCTTATATACATTATCTGATTTTTGGTTGGTTGTTTTCAGATTATCTGGCGCCGTTAGCAACACGAGGGCTATAATGCAATTAGACAAGACAACATACATTTACAAACATCCATGCCTAACACGAAACTCGAACCCGCAACCTCGTGGTCTAGAAGCTAGCACGGTAACCACTATACCGTTTGGTCTGCTTATCTTATTTTTGATTTAAAAAAAAAGAAAAGATGTTTGACATTTAAATATTATTTTGTAAGAAACATCAGTTTCAATAGCCATTGAAAACTGATTTGAATATTTTGGTGGAATTAAAATGTACTATCCTGAAAAATTTTATGATTATAGTTCCTTATTCACTAAATCCATTATTTTTTTTTACTCCAGTTTAGTAACAAGACTCTGAAAGTTAAGTAATTCTTACATTTATCATATAAAACAATAATTTATGTAAACTATATAATTGAATATACTACTGGACAAAACAATTATCTATATTTTCTAAAGTCATCAAATGAATGCCTAACTCACGCAATATAATTTTGCATGATATATATATATCGAGTAGGCATGGGTATATGTAGCGACTCGGGCATAACAATTTAAAGTCGACTGTCTGAAATAATCGAGATTTGGAAGTCCGTAATCATTACTGACTTCAGCTGAGTTGTCAAACTAGATTAGCTCACGCTCCGATGACAGAGTTTCTGCGGTGGTATTTGAAGTAGAAAGGGGTATCTCAATGGAGTTGATTGAGTGAAACTGAATAAAACTTTTGCATGGATTAATTTGGTTTGACGCCAGTGGAGTGGTTTTAAAACTTGGTTGATGATCATTGAAATTATTTGATTCTTACTGGTAGGTTATATTATAATTTAATGTCGGGTGCTGAAAATCTTTAGAGGACAATTTAGTGAAATTATTTATTGAAACAATAATTATTCTCATTGCTCTATTATTATTTAGTTTAATTTCATTTAATATGAGGAGGGAAATTATTCTTCAATATTAATCTCTTGTAATTTAAAAGAACTTTGTGTTATGTCCAGTTTGAGTATATCTTTACATTAAATTTTTGCAAATAATTTGTAATTTTTTTATATAACAGACTTATAAAAATTCAAAAAAAATTATATTTGTAAGTATGAAATGCACAAAAGATATTAAGAAAAAAATACAAATAATATTGTATGATTATTATTGGGTTGTTTGGAAAGTAATTTCGTTTTTTCCCATCAGAGGAAATTACATTTTTTCGAAACCAACTTCACACTTAAGCCGCATAACCATTATATGTCTTGAGAGCTGATATTGCAAGGCTTGTGTGTGAAAAAGTTCTATTAATTCTACGCAGTAGTTTTTGGTTGGTGCCCTTTTAAATATGGAGAGCAATAAGCAGCATTTTCGTCATATTTTACTTTTTTACTATAGAAAAGGTAAAAATGCTGTCTAAGCGAGAAAAAAATTGACGGATGTGTATGGAGAAGGCGTGTTAACAGTACGCCAGTGCCAGAACTGGTTTGCAAAGTTTCGATCCGGCAATTTTGATGTCGAAGATGCATCACGTTCGGGAAGGCCAGTTGAAGCTGATAAAGACAAGATAAAGGCATTAGTTGATGCAAATCTGCGAATAACCACACGAGAAATCGGTGAGAGGTTAAATTTGTCAAATTCGACTGTTTATGGCCACTTGAAAGGCCTGGGCTTAACCTCGAAGCTCGATGTGTGGGTGCCCCATGTTCTTACGAAGAGAAATTTGTGTTGTCGCGTTGACGTGTGTGTTTCGCTCCTCAAACGTCAGGAAAATGATAAATTTTTGAAGGGGATTATTACTGGGGACGAAAAATGGGTCGTATACAACAATGTGAAACGCAAGAGGTCATGGAGCATAAAAGATGAACCGTCTCAAAGCGTTTCAAAAGCCAACATTCACCAAAAAAAGGTGATGCTGTCCATTTGGTGGGATTTCAAAGGAATCGTTTTTTTTTTTTTTTTTTTTTTAGCTTTTACCGGACAATACAACTATTAATTCGGAAGTCTATTGTCATCAGCTGGACAAATTGAATGATGCGCTTAAACAGATGAGGCCAGAATTAACCAACAGGAAGGGTGTAGTGTTCCACCAAGACAACTCGAGGCCTCATACAAGTTTGGTCACTCGCCAAAAGCTTTTACAGCTTGGATGGGACATACTGCAACACCCACCATATTCTCCAGATCTGGCGCCTTCCGATTATTATTTGTTCCGGTCCCTGCAAAATTTTTTGGATGGTAAAACCTTTACCTCAAATGAAGATGTCAAAAACCACCTGAATCAGTTTTTTGCCAGCAAGGACCAAAACTTTTATGAGTGGGGAATCATGTTACTGCCAGAAAGATGGCAAAAGGTGTTGGACCAGAATGGCCAATATATAATTTAATAAAATATTTATTCATTATACGAAAATTGTCTTTCATGTTCCCCCCAAAAAAAAACGAAATTACTTTCCGAACAACCCAATAGTTTATATAATCATTTTAACAAGAACGATAATATTAATAATTGCTACTATAACTTTTAATCTAATAATACTATTTACTCTTTTTAATACTTTCAATACTACTACATTGTTTTTACCAGTACAATTACTACTACTAGTACTATTTATAAAATTTTGCTACTTCTACCAGCACTTATGTCTTCTGCTGGGGGTAGTATTAATAATGACTATACTAATAATATTACTTCTAATATTACTATCTACAAAAATAACGTTTCGTATTAACAATTTTCTAAATTATTATATTGTTGAGTTTTTTAAGTTATATCACAATTAGTATTGCACAATTATAAGTTGATTACACATTATAGTATTGAAACACAAAACTACATTTTGTAGCAAACTGGAGGAATACATTAACTTGAACAAGTAACAACCTCATTAGCAATACGTAGTATCCTATCACAACCGTTTGGAATTTTACACTTATCTCGAGAACCAGATACGCTTATACTACTCTAGATTTACAAATGATTCGAGTATTGCGTATTGCCTATTATTATTAGAGGTTACATAAGTGTGTAAGACTGCTTAGCGACGCACTGAGATTTACGGGATTTAACAATCCTCGTGATTGGCAAGTGAAGCTCTTGCACAAAGCGTTATTGTTAAATACTCAAAATAACTCAATACTTGGTTTGCTATGTTCATTTACTAACTGTATGCTTTTAGAGAGATTAATTTCATTTTATGTCTAATGGCGAACGTTTTAAAAAACGCTTTATTGAGTAATTTGTTTAGATTACTATTTTGAAATTGGAATCTTTTGGGTGATACTACCAAGCACTGCACTTCCCAAGTTTTTAAAATGATTATAATTAAAATATGCTATAGTCTTTAACTTATGAAAGTTAATTAATTTATAATTAACTTATTTGTAACAACTTATTTCCATTAAAACAAGAAAATTTGTCATTGTAGGAAAATTATTGTATATATGTTTTCAAACAATTAAATAAACAAGTAAGAGTTTTTATTAAAATTCCATGCATATTTTGATTTTTACGTCAACAGCCAATTGTTTGTTATTTCTTAATAATTTGTATTTACTGTATCTAAAAAAATAAATGAAATAACTTTTATTTTCACAAATACATTCAGTGTTTTAATGATGAACTTCAGTAGAAAATTTTTAAAAATTTGTGGAATTAACTAACTGAACTAAAGAAAAAAAAAACGAAAAAAAAAAAAAAAAAAAAAAACTATTTTTTGTTTACCAAAATGTTGCAAATATATGCCACCTTCAAACTTCTTGTGACTTCTACTGAAATTTGCTAATTGATTAGACTTCTCTTAATTTACACAGTATTTTTTTTTTTACCTTATCTGTGCATTCTCAAGTAAAATGTTTGTCAACGCAATTAGCACAATGAATATCTCTGTTGCAGCTTACTAATATGAGGACATAGTCTTGACATTTATATCAACGACTCTTATATAGTCATCAATTCTTAATTTTATGTATTACATAAATATCTTTCCCTGGCCCTTAAAGATCGATCATGACCTTGCATCCTCAGCAATTATCAGGTTATCTGAACCATTCTTAACAGTGAATCTCTTCGCTGAGTCACATTTATCAGCATCATGACCACTGATCGAAGACACTCCTTTAAGTATAATGTCATTGGGTGAGTCTCTTGGTATACCAGTAAAAATGATCCGATAATTCCTTGGTTTTGCAATCTTGATCAACCTGCCAATGTGTCACTTTGTCCTAGTGTCTCTTCTAATTTCACTGAATCTTGTTATGTCATAGTTCGAACAATTATGTATTTTTCCATACCTCTTATTTATCTGAATATCCTAGGGAGACAACTCGAAGATCAACAATTCACCTGTACAAAATTTCTTCATGAATGAATGAAAAGAGTGCTTTGATGGGTTCGAATTACTAAAAAAAGCATTATGTAAGTATTGGAATAAAAAGTAATTGATGAAGTTACTCACAACCAATGGGTTTCAGTGGACAGATATACCCTGGTCAAAGTAATTTAAAGTAACGATGATTTTATAGAAGATTTTGTGATAACTTTACTAAAACTTAAAACTCACGCTTATATAGCCAATGACAAAAAATGGTATTTATGTGGATTTTATAGAAAATTGAACTGAAGACCAAGTGCTAATTAATAGTGATTTTGAAGAAAACTATTTAATTGTGCTTCAAAATGAAAAACCAGTGGCCATTAGGGTGGGCTAAGAAACCCTTTTTTTTTTCTTTTTGAAACTCAATAGTGTGGATAATTTGCCTCTAGGGTTGATAAATTAAAAGCAATAATAATAATATTAACAATAATAGCAACAACAACAATAATAATAATAATGATGAAGATAATGATGATAATGATAATAATAATAATAATAATAATAATAATAACAATAATAATAATAACAACAATAATAACAACAACAACAATAACAATAATAATAATAACAACAATAATAATAATAATAAATTTAATAATAATAATAACAATAATAATAGTATTATTAATAATATTAGTATTATTAATATTATTCATAAATTTTGTGAAGGTGAATTGTTGACTTTAGAGTTGTCTTCCTAGGATATTCAGATAAATAAGAGGTATGCAAAAATACATAATAATTTCATTTACTTATATCTGGAGGTAGCGCATCGACCCTAAACTTTGAGAAAATATAGGATGTTTATAATTTGTCTAACATATGAAAAAAAAAATTAAATGTCTTCTATAACATATAGCTACATGGATATTTTCAAGAAAAAAGTATAAGAAAGGTGACACTCACTGCAAAAAGTTAAGCATAAAAAGAAAAATACGATAAAAACGATAAGTACGGGTTCGATTGACACGAAATTCAGCAGGAAAGTAGCAAATAGGTTTTTTCATGAAACAAAAGAAATAATTAAATACAAAGATGAAAACAATATTGAATTTGCATAAATTATAAGATGAAGTCATATTGGAGTCATTGACAAAATTATGTTTAAATCCAAAAACAAATTAACAAAACCGACATGAATAGGGTATCTGACCATTCCTCACCCTCATACAAAGTCAACAGAGTTTGACCATGCTTTTCATAATCAACCTCAGATTCAAGTAATAGCCATTCCTCCGGCCGAGCAGTTTGCAACTCTGTGAGAGTAATTACGGGTGGGAAACGTGCAGTCACAGCACGGCTGAGGGTATCCCAAATATTTTCACTGGGATTTAGGTCGGGCGAGTACATTGGCTACACCAGACGCCCAATGCCCTCACATTCGAGGTAGACATCGACAATGCCACTCCTCTGAAGACGGCATTATTGTCCATTGAATAGTTTTTTTGTTTTTTTTTCATTTGCTTAAAAGTCCATACAATATTCTTTTTGACTGTTGTCTATATAAGCATGTGTCTTCAGTTGAGTTTCCATAAATTCTTATACAAATCAACGATACTTTTATTTACTTTGACTAGTGTATATATAAGAATATATAGCTGTAAGAAGGCAAGTTGAACTGATTTCCTCCTAAGTTGCAGGCATACTTAGAACGTTATTGCTACCTTTGGTGATGCTACTTTTCACCAAATAAATTCCAAGAATATCGGACTAATTTTGTCGAATTTAACGAAGATTTAAATTGAAGAACAAAACTGGAGGATTCTACTTTGCGTAGAAAGTAAATTGTAACTGAAGAAATTTTTTTGTAGAGTAAGTAAATGATGTTTTGTGTTCTTAAGCATTTGTAAATATGCACTCTAAAATTTGTTGCAAAGGAAAGTCACTAAACTAATTTGCATTAAACACTTTATTAGAAAATAGATTTTTTCCCTTATTGTAAAAGCGGCCAAAAATTAACATGAACATTGTTCTTTTGAAGAATATAGATTCTATTGACTTAATATCTTATTCTTCCGCCGGGTTCATTTAATCTGACATGCACAGATTTTGTCGCCTTACTCCTCCGACTAGTTGTACATCAAACACAAACATATGGGAAGAGGATTTTCAGAAATTTTTCTGTTTTTTTTTATACCCCTTATAAGGATTTTCATCACTTGCCAGCTGTATAGATGAAAGTAATTTTGCTTTTTTCATGTTTTTTAGTGTGACCTAATAGCACATATCATCTGAACTTATTGAAGAACTTTTAGCTCGCGAAGGACTTTATTAACAATTTTGAAGAGTTATAATAGTAATAAATTTACCAATTCAATAATTTACTTGTATTTTACATTATAGAAACTGTTTATATATTTAATGTATTACAGAAATATAGTAAATACATAAAGATACATTAATACATAGATTCTTTATGTATTCTTCTTCTTATCAAGGACAATGGGGACTAAGGCACTTCTGCTTCTTTCAAGCATTTTGTACCAACCCCATATCTAGTACAGGTCGATAGTGAGTAGTGCTGCGCAGGATGTATGCACATACTCGCTCGTGAGATGGAGTGCTCAAGTTTTCCTATAGTTAATTTCTACCTCGTTTGGTAGCTATTCTGTAGACGGCAGCACTACCAACCGTATGTGAAACTTCTTAATTTAGAGGCATTACCAAGCAGAATACTCCAGCAGAAGATTTGGCTTTGCCACCCCCAGAGGTATTGATTTGTATGGGGATTTGGAGGACTTTGGGACCACTACTGATTGAACGAGCCCAGTCACCATTAGCGAAAACGGTGGTCTTTAGTCGGTTCCAGCCTCAAATTCGCAGCCTTCTGGTTGAGAGAGCGCCGACTTGGCTAAACGGTCCGTCTTTATGTATTACTCTTTATGTATTATAGAAAAAGTTTATGTATTTAAACTATATTAAAAATGATTACAATGATTTGATATTTTCCTTATAAATTACTCACTGACAAACTAACTTAAAATTTAAATACCCTTTGGGTGCAGGTTTGAAAATGTTAAAAAAAGCAACAAGTAATGTTAAAATTGGTTTAAAAATATTGGGTAGTACGTAATAGTGCAAATAGAAATTTAAGTTAAGTGTCAATTAATTGCAAATTCGGAGATTTGTTAATAATTAAACAAATTAATATTTGTTTCTTTTTAGCGTTCAAATTTCTTGAAGAGATAGGATGATTGGTAAGTACACTCAATCAGATATTTTTGGGCTCAATGCCGACTAATTACAAGCCTGGAACCTACAAGTTAAAGTGGAAGAACACGTTCCAAACCTCTGCAAATATCCATATCTAAACCAGAATTCGATCTCACATCCTCGGGCATGAGAGGTCAGAGCACTAATAACACAGCCATCAAGTGATCCTTCATGTGATAAATAATGTTATTTAACTAGAGGATGGATTCCTGTTTCCCATCCAAATTGAAATTTTTGAAAGATATATATATATATATATATATATATAATTTATCATGGTTTGCGCTATGTCATCTTACACTGCAATTTTTTTTTTTTTTTTTTTTAATTCTATTTGCAAGAAATAATTATTTTTGGACAATTTCTCATTTGTTACCAAGATACGTTGTAGCATTTGAAGGGAAATTCATGGTATCATATGAAATTATCACTTTATATATTTCAAATTCGTAGTATCAATTATTATATGTTTCTTTTCATTTTACTTTCTAAACAATAAAATATTATGTAATGTTTAATAGAATGTTATAAATAAATATATATTTAATTTATTCTCTTGTAGCTGTCTAAGATATGTAAATAATATTTTATTATTGTATCATGGAAATTATAGTAGAGTAAAACTTCAAAAATATCAAAGCATTACCTAACTCTTAATTGCAGTTTTTTTATAAAATGTTTAGAATAACAATAATAGTATTTTTGTAAAAAATATGCATTTTAAAATCTTTATATTAACTTCGTATTGTGTGTTTATTCGCAAATCTCTTGAGTGCTAATTAACCC
The DNA here is from genome assembly GCA_963978545.1 of Linyphia triangularis. Lineage (NCBI taxonomy): Eukaryota > Metazoa > Arthropoda > Arachnida > Araneae > Linyphiidae > Linyphia > Linyphia triangularis. The sequence continues at coordinate 64,234,462 of OZ021723.1, read as the reverse complement.
ACTTTCAATCATCCAATCCAGATTAAACATTGATAGTTAGATTCATTGTTGATGACAATGCATTCTTTTAATTTTTGAGACTTTTTGGCTCGAAGTGGAATTTATGGCAGATCTAAACTCATTTACTGAAAAAACCTTTTTGCGTCCAATTCTAGAATTTAACACACTTGTAATAAACTGATGTCTTTAAACATATATTTAAAAAAATAATCAAATATCTTTTTGAGATTATCAAAAACTTATTTTTGACGTTTTATCAAAAAAAAAAAAAAAAAAAAAAAAAAATGAAAATAATATTCATGTTATCATATCAAAGTTTATTTAATCTAGAAGAGAATGACTTAAATTTGAATTGATAAAAATTTTAAGAGTTTTATATCTACAGCATTATGAAAATATCAAAACGTTTGATAGTTAGAATATTTTCACCTTTTTTCTAAAATCCATATCTCAAAAACTGTATCACCAAAAAATCTGAAATTTTACAGTTTTTGTTAATTTTACAAATACTATCCCTGATGCAGGAATTATTAATTTTCGAGATGTAAAGATTCAGATCATAGCTTGATTTGACATGGCCATTCATTTGCTAAGTTGCAATTTGATTGGATGAAGGTGAGTATGCTAATTAGTTATAAGAATGGACATTAGTAGTACATGTAAAAGCGTTTTTTTTTAGTGACAATGATTTGCCCCCAAAACTTGATATAATGCATTTATTGACAACGAATTTATCTGTCAAATATCAGTAGGATTGGATGGAGACAAGTTGGTTTTTTGGTATTTCGAAGCTATAATAGGAGCTTGTTTAAAGCTCCTTTTTAGTGGAAGTTTCAGCCTCCAAAACTTAATAGAATGCAAAGTCACTGAGATCAAAGCAATATGCAAAGTTTTAGATGGATTACATGAAGGGGTGTGTTAATCAGTCATTTGAAAGGATAATGATAGCGTGAGTAAAAATGGTCATTTTGTGACAGTGACAGCCCTCAAAAAGTTATATAATGTATTATCATTGGCATTAAATCTCTCTGCCAAGTTTCGTCCAGCTGTAATGATGACAAGTAGGTTAATTAGATTTCCGTTAATTTGCCAGCAGCCACATCACCACACACAAAATCGAAGTTAATATGAAAGATTTAAAAATGCATAAATTTGAAAGAGGCATAATAATATTGTCAGAGAATCACAAATTTTGTGATTTTTAGGATTGCATAAAAATATTATGAATAGAAGCAAATCTTTAAAAACGAATTTTTCAGTAAAGGAAATTTAAAGAAAATATTGCATTCTCCTGTTGCTGCTCGTGCCGTAAACTGGTGAAAAAACTTTGGTGAAAAAACTTTCAATTGGGTTATAAATATAGTTTTTGTGTCAATCGAATAATCAGACACATCTGAAATATTCTTTAAAATAATGAAATACGGCACAGTTTGAGAATTTTGAACACATTAAAGACTACATTTTTTTTAAATTTTTAAAGAACTTTCAATCTGTCTAATGAAAAATAAACTTCCAATTAGGCTAAAATATAACATTAGTTTCATTTGAACAAGAAATATTTTATACATCTTTTTAAGCGACAAAAAGAAAATTTCAAATTTTGAACTAAAGAGCACCCTTAAATATATTTACCCTTGATGTGTTAGTTTTTTTAAGTGTCCTTTGATATTCATGTGCATGGGCGTTGTTATCGTTAGTCCTATTCATACGTTACTTGTGGAGTGGAGGAGAGGGGGGGGGGGTAGAACAGATTATAAACTACTCTTACTTAACTTGGGATGGAGGGTGAATTTTAAAATAGATTCGAGTTTCTCTGTGGTTTTAAATTTTCATTTTATCCCGGGTGTTTTGAAGAAGTTTTCGTTTTTTTTCATTTTTTTTTTTCATTACGTAAGAGAAATAATCGCATTAAAATTTATTACTACTAACATATTCCTTATGTAAATACGCCCGTTAAAAGTGTTTAAAATACGTGTATTGTGAATGTGTTTCTATAAAATATTACTTATATTGGCAATGTTTTTATTATTTTGACCTAAAACGTAGATTGATATACAGTTGTGTGAGAAATACTAAACCTTGATTTATAAAATGTCTTTCTACAAAGAGAAATTTGACCCATTAATCAAAAAGTTACTCTCGAACAGGACTTAAGATTTTTGGATCTTTCATTTTAAATCGTTTGCCATGAAAGGAAACAACTACAGCCAAACAAAACTCATATATTTCATCATGGCTATCAAAAGATAAATTTCATAAAAGATACAAGTTGGCTGTGAGAATTGTGAATGGAAGAATTGAAGCATTAGGAAAGTGCCTCCACATGCATGTCAGATTTAAATAGCAGCAGGACGTCTAATAATTACGTTCAAAATTTCACTAATTCCTTCTAACGGTTTTGGAACGAGTTTTCTAGAAGGAAAATTGCACCTTCTGTGGCGTCTAATTACTTTAGATAAATGCTTGTCAAGAACACCTGCTTTAAGCCAAAGGAACCCCGTAGTTAAATCGCAAAGCGAGGCTTTCCTTTTTCTTGTTATGGTTTATGGTTTGCAAATTATACAAGAAGAAATCTAATAAAGAGCCACTTTTCAGACAAAGGAACTTATTAAGAATTTAATTTCATTTCATCATTTGAAAAATATAGAGGACTTGATAAAAACTGTTATTTTTAACTTTTTATTTTTTCAAACGCATATTAAAATTTTAATTAAAATTTGAACTTAATTATGTTGCCATTTATTTTTTAAACAATATTTTTTAAAACACTATTCTATTCAATTTGTTACAAGTTACGTAAGTGGAAGTGAATTTTTGTTTAAAATATAAAAAAGCTTTTCCTGGCTTGTTTAAAAAAGATTTATAATATGAAATTATTACCTACCTAAATTTTTTGAATGATAATTAATTTAAGCTTATTTAACAGAAAATTTATTTGCTCAAAGAATTTGTGCTAAATATTTATTATAGTTTATTTAATAATAGTTATATAATATCACTTAGTGAAGCGCTTAGATGCCTTTTCAAGGGTACGTTGTACGAGTATGGACATAAATATATTAAGCAATGAAATTAGAAGAAGATTGAAAGCAAAGGATTTGTTTCAAATGACAAAATTTTTTAGAGTAAATGTATTAATTAATTTTTAGAAAAAAAAAATTAATAGTAGTATTTTATAACTAAGTAAAAACTTGAAAAGATTTTAATAACATAAATTTAAATTACTAATTTGTTTAGTAATTTCAAGCTGATTTATGCTTGAATTTTAACTGCATTTACAAAAGCATTTCAGTTCGACTCATAAAATGTATTTTTAGAAGTGTATGACAGAAATAAATTGAGTTGATTTTTTGGGAGCAAACTTTTATTTATCAATGAATTAAAAACATTTGAGTTCTATATGGTTTATCCAGAATTTAATTTATTTAATCTTTAGAATACAAATATCGCGTTTATAAATGTACATTATTTTAAAATAATTAAAAAAAAATATATATACTAAAAAGTGGAAAATGATGTTTTTCCCATTACATTTCCAATATTTGAAGAACCCAGACAAGTATATACTTGTTATAAATAAATACAACTATTATAATGAACAATTCATACAAATATCAATAGTTAACGATCTAGTTAAAAAGCATATCTTGCAACAATATTGAAACATTCTTGTTGATTCTGTTACGAATCCGAAATTCGTTAATAATTTACCTGGTTTTTAAATCCCTTACATATCTTTATATGGACATAACTTCAATTTGTGTGTGTGTGTGGCTGGGAATGTCGATGGCGGGCAAATCTGAGTAGGGATAATTAACCCCCTTGCCGTCATTCAATCGACCCGAAATTTGGCAGATAAGTTCGATGTCGATGACAAGGCATTCTATCAAACTTTGACGACTATCACTGTCACTAAAAGGTCGCTTTTACGGAATACTAATAAACCAACTTTCCATCATCCAATCGCGCATTTATAAAATCATTGAAGAAACTCTTACCTATTGGCAAAATTATTTTAATAAATAATAATTTTTTTTGATGATCAGAATAAATAAAAGATATTTGGATGTGAGTGCATAAATTCACGTTCTTTTTTAGTGAATAAATATTGAAATGTAGTTAACTGCATATTTTGTCGATCTAGGTGTTTTTAATATTTAAAATGAAATGCCAACACCTAGCATATGGTGGAAACAGAAACGGCCCTTTGTTAATGAACATAAAAATTGGCAACGCATATTAAGGATTTATATTAATTTTTTTTATGGATTATATTATTACTTACATAAAAAAAGTTTGAAAAAATTAAAGTTTAGTTTTTAGAACATCTAAAGCCACCATTCTTACACTACACAATTTTTCAGGAATATATGTGAGTATAAAATTTATTTCGAAGCATAATACATAAAATTTCATACAAATACAATATGTAATTATTTGAATTATCACATGCTAAATGTCCTACCGTAAATTCCAAGTATTTCCAATTGAAATATTTAATAATTTGATATTTTTAGATTACTAGTTTTTGATATCGTTTTATCAATTTGGTCCTTTTCTTTTACAATTCCAAGTTCCGTATTTCAATCGTTAACTACATCAACTCACTTGGTGTTGAGATTTTTGCGTATCAAACAATTTACATGATTTTCTGTATAATTTGGAGTACCAGTTCAATAATCTGAGTTTTTATTCTTAAAAAGTTTAGCTTTGAGCTAATTAGCTAAGTTTAGCTAAAAAAATAATACAAACGTAATATTTTTTTTTTCGAAACATATTTCAATTAAAAATTATCCGAATTTCTCAAGCATTTCAGGAAAACGTATAACATAATTTTATCTCTTTTAATACTCAATTCTAAGATCTATATAAAAAATAATAATAATAATAATAATAATAATCATGCAAGTTTTTCGTCTTCTTAGACAATACCAAATTTCAAAAATTGGTTTCTATTGAAACAAGTGACATTGATTCAAACTAACTCTTCACGGATTTTGCAAATAATTTCAAAAACTGATAACAAAATATTGCTCCTTTTCCTAAAAAATTACTTAAGTAATAAAAAATACTTCAAATATAGAAATATGTTTTCAAAATTACTGTGAATTGTGACTTTATTAATCGTTCCAATTGTTTCATAAAAATTTTTTACAAAATTTTATTTATTTTACTTCACTATTCTAAGAACTAAGCAAATAATTTCGTAATTTTGTTTTCTTCTTAGGCAATTCTAGTTTTCAAACACGAATTTCCATTCATCGAAGCAAAAATGTTTCGAATTACCTGTGCATTTCTCAATTTAACTGATTTAACTTACGTTCATGTATTACATATATTTAGAGAGGGGACATACTTTGAATAATTCTTAATGTTAAATAAAATATATCATCCAAAATGAGCAGTTTAGTATATTATAAATATTTAAAATTTCAATTAAAGCATAAGTTTTACATCTTCTTAAATTTCTTCTATTTTGCATTAAACAGCTACATATTTCTATTCCCTCCTTTTATTAAGTTCCATCAGTCGGACATTAACTCGCGTGGCCAATTACATTCGAAATAGAATTATACCGAACGCGTAACTTCTTCCGTTCATAACATCCGCTCGAAAACACATAATCGTCTGCCTAAACACGAGAACCCTTTCGAAGTGTGGCTACTTATCCTTGTTATGGCAGTGGCAAGTGAGGCAGGTTGACATTCGGCGTGTTGTCGCTCGGATGAATCTGTGACTTAGCACTACGCCGCAGCGCCGAGACAACAGCGAGACTGCGATGTTGTTGTCACACAGAGCAGACTCTGGTTGATATAACTGCCGGCAAATGGAGCCGAATGCCTGAAAGCGTGGTTGCTGTGATAAGGCGAGAAATTTGGGATAAATTGAGAAATAGGGGTGTTTTGTATGCATGTATGTGTTGGACTTCTCACATGATAGTGTGAGGACAAAGAGAACTTATTTCCCGATTTGGGATAGTTGACTTGTGCAAAGTTTTGGGATATATATTTTCCTAAATTAGTGTTATTATTTATTAGAATACTATGTTAATTCAATATATTTTGTTAGAGAATGTGGTTTAAGTCATTGTTTTATAACAATTTATGGAAAAAGTGTTAAAAAAGTAATGCTTTTAAACTTTAAAAAAATAATGTAACATATGACTAGTAAACTGTTCTGAATATTTTTAAATGTTTTGCTTAACCATTTGTGTCAACAAAATCTTTTAGTTTTTAGCTGCATATGTCCATGTTAGGTGCAAACTTATACTGCAGGTAAAAATAATAATTACATTTAGTTATTTGATAAGGAAAATTGAAAAACTATCATTTTATTAAGTTTCTAACATTTACAAAGGGTGGACTACATAAAATTTGTGCCAATTTAAATGTTTATGGTCTGAGCCTTTCAGTAGCCTTTGCTTCATTGACTATTAAATTTTTTTTTTCAAAATTGCTTTATGCAATATAAAAGTTTAAATATTTTACCCCATGTAAGCTATTTTCTGTTAATCAGGATAAGTATAAACAATAATTATTCTTGTTATGAAGCTAATTAGGTGGCCACTTAGAATTTGAACTAATTTATAATATCTTAAAATTGTTATTTTTTTAAAATAAAAATATGGTATTGAATAAAATAATAATGCCGTAAATCAAATAGAAAGCTCCACTGTAAAGAAGTTAAAACAAACTAATGTCATTATTATAAATAATTTGAAATAACTTCTGATTGTGAAATAAACTTCCATTTTCGCATAAAAATATATTTATGTTATTCTTCATAAAAATGAGAGGAAAGAAGAACGCTATTAATCATGGTTTTAGGCTTATATAATTACGCGCGTAATAGTGCAAGTGCTTTTTTTACGCTCTTAATTGTGCATTTTTCGACTGATGACAAGAAACTACAAATCCACATTTGTTCCTAAATTAATAGGTATGTTTTATGCACAACCTGCTTCTACAACAAAATTATATTTTTTATACTTAATCTTTTTACAAATATCGCAACAAAGACTATAAAGCATTGGAGGAAGAGATGGAAAATAGAATTAGGGCTTTTATCTATTCTGAGTTCTACATTTTTCACGTTGACAATTTTTACTTTTCTCGTAGAATACAATCTTTTGTAGCGGCAGCAAGAAAATAAAAATCTGTTTCCGTTGTTTAGCCATTGCGCACTCTGCCATTAAATGAATTATTTTTTTCTCTTCTTTTGCCATAATGTAATAAATGTTTAACATCAGTTGGATGTTTTCCAAGTGCAAGTAAATAGAATGCATAATGCTCCAAAATTAAGAGTATAACAGTTGTAAGGATTAAATGTTGGATACTTAACGAACTTTAACTTTTCTTAATGAGTACTCGAGAAGATAAATTATACTTAACTATAAAAGACTTAGACGTTTAACTCTAGAGTATTCTAAACTTGTGATGATTAAAAACTTGTATAAGGTTTTATTTAACACTAATAATTAATTATCTTCACATATATAAATACCATAGAAAAGTTTAAAAAAAGCAACGTTAAAAGAAATATTTTAATCTGTTTTTAAAATTAATTTTAAACGCAGTTATCTCGAAGTATAGGGCTCTTTTATGCAGAATGTCTCAATAGAGTGTTTAAGAGTAAACTTCTTTAACTATTAGAGACTAAAATGTTGTAAGACGCATGAGGCGCCCTTTGAAAATTGATGAATATAACAAACATTTTAGTTTAATATACGAATTGTTTGGTAAAACTTAATGTTTCTTTTAATAATGTGCAAATGACAATTATTTCTGAGATCATAAAAAAATATTTGACAAACAATTTTTTAATGAAAAACTTCTTGAAAAATTATATCGTGTTTGAATTCAACAGGGAAATTGAGTGCATCGTTTGGATCTTCACTGACAATAGAAATGGTGCTGAAGTATATTTCCGAATTACCATAAATCAAATCTATTATTTTCCTATTCATTAACATTGTATCGATTTTGTTGTCAGCGTGTGCTTGGTTTTTGCATCTAATTTGAAATAGTATGTATATTAACATGAGGGAAATTGAAAGTAAAAACATCTCGTCGGTGCCTCCAATATGATTTGCCAGCAAATGTTGTAAATTCAGAGAGCGTAAGGAGTTTTAAAAAACAGTTAGATATGCACTGGGGGATCATCAATAGGCAATAATTGGATTACACTGGCTAGGTAAGTAACTTATATTTTGTACTTTGTATATATTTAATTTAGGTTATTTTGTTACCATATTTGGTTACTTATGTTTGCGTACTGTTGGTTTTTATAAAATTTGTCAGCTTGCATTATGTATTGCATTTTTCCAGTATGATTGTCAAACGCTGTGTCAACTTTGTGTATTGTATTGTATTATGTATATTGCATTGCATTATGTATATTTTATGGTATTATGTATATTGTATTGTATAATCCTGTAACTATTGTATATTGTGTCAGCTTGTATATATTGCTTGTATTATATATTGCATTTTTCCAGTATTATTGTCAAACGTTGTGTCAACTTTGTATATTGCATTGTATTATGTGCATTGTATTGTATTATGTATATTGTATTGTATAATTCTGTAACTATTGTATATTGTGTGCATGATCCTGTAACTAAGCTATATTGTATGTATGATCGTGTAACTATCGTATGCAAATTATTTTCTATATCTATATACGTGTATATATATATATATTTACTCGACCAACCCTGTTGGGCCTTGAGTCTGTCGTTGGTCTTAAAATTTGTATTTGTATTTGTATCCCTAAGAGTAAAATATGCGGCAAACTACTTTTCAAAATTTCTTCAACAATGATCAGTTAAAACTTTTTCACTAACAACGTTACTGCGCAACTCAAAGTCGAACTGACTGGATTACATTCGATAATGAATTTGTGAATTCACATCCAATTTTCTTTTATTTAGTCTTTACACACCTACACACTAGAGCCTGGGAAAAAAAGAAAGAGGCAGTTCAGAGATGATCCTTTTAAACCATAGTTCATCGATTATCACTGCGCAGGTGTGTATTTGCGCGCTCCACAGGAGGTTCCCCCACCAGTCCCGAGGACGACTTAAACTCCAAGGCGATCAGCGAACCGAACAGTCCTTCCGGATCGAGTGCGCACAGAGTTTGATACCGGCTGACACTTTAGTTTCGGAATAGTTGTGGTTTCAGCAGGGCCCTCTATTTCAAAGATGAGCTTTCGTCATCCACCTCATTTAACAGAAATACAGATTTCAGACGATCTAGAGATTACGTCTTGGGAGGCCATTGTCATCTACGACAAAGAACTTATCTTCTCTAGCCAGGATCCTATATGGCCCCTTATAAGGCTGCTCAAGAGGTTTTCTCCTGAGGTCTGTTCTGATGGATACGTGTGATATTCGCTTTATGAATGAAACAGCTGCGAACCGAGTGGTTTGAGACTGGAACTGGACGCAGCTGTCTCATCTCGGCACGTATACTCTGTACGAAACTTGACTGCAAGTGAGATATTTTCGATGAAGAATTTCTGAAGAACTCGCCAGGTACACGCAAGGTAGTACCATAAACTATCTCCGCAGGTGTAGCATTCACATCCGGCTTTAAACTACAAGAAGAACAAGTTGGGAGGATGTCACTCTACTTCTCCGTCACGTGGCACTTAATAGCTACTTTGAGTTGACGAAGGAGTCGTTCCAAGACTTCATTGCACATTGGTTCTGTGCACACCGAGTCCTGGTTCTGTGCACACCGAGGAACTTTGAGGGTGAAGCAAACAAACGACTTTCGAATATCGTTCCCCGGTCCGTCGTGACAATATTCGGGACACCAAAATGAGCCATCCAATTGGAATATAGTGCAGGTGAGAACATAGCAGAAGTCTCTGGAAGAAGGCAAAGGACCGACGATATCGATATGAATGTTGTTGAATCTTACGCCGGGCAAAGAAAGGACTGGAGCTCTAATGAATCGGTGCATTTTTGACCTTTGACAAGGAACACACTCTTTACTCCAAATCTTGCAATCCCTAGCTAAATTATTCCCCGCAAAATGTTCATGACTCAAGACAGGCTTTGCTTTAATGCCAGGGTGCGAAAGATCATGGCAACTGTCAAATACCCTACGCTTGAAAAACTCCGGAATATGCCTCAACTCGAGAGCCGTATTTAACTCGAGCAAAGTTCGCAGTTCTCCGTCTGAATCTTGTGAGAGAGCCATCTCGTCGTAACCTACAGGTTCCGAAGTCTGAATTGCCGAAATTCGAGAAAGCACATCAGCAACCGGATTACCGCTGTCAAGAACACATTGTAAATCTGTAGTAAACTGAATTATGAACTCTAGGTATCGAAGCTGTGTAGGGGAACTTTTATCAATTTTTTGTTGGAACGCGTAAGTAATTGGCTTATGATCAGTGAAAACAGTAAAGTCACGTCCCTCCACCATATGCCTGAAGTAACGAATAACAGTATAAATTGCTAAAAGTTTCCGATCATATGCGCTATAATTACATTGAGCTGGGGTTAGCTTACGAGAGAAAAAGTGCTTATGGTATAGCTCCGAAGTGCTTATGGTACCAACGTAAAACACCAGTTTCGCGGTCGATACCTGAGCCGTCCCTTTTGAAAGAGCCTGACCTTTCCCAACTTCGGATTCCAGATCGCTGTTGAGGTCATCTTTAAGCGTGGCTTCCTCATCCCTGACTTAAGATCAAATCCGTCTTGTTTACCTACAACGGAGGAAGAACAGCCACAGTGCAACTTGAAACCTCATTCACCTTATCTGCGATTTTTGCCAGCCCATCCAATGTTTCGGCGCATACAGATAATACTGCATAGAATACTAGTAATAGATACTGCATAGAATCTGGAAGGCGTTGCAACCACAAAAAGCAAAAAACCTCATCCAAATCCTGCCCGAGGCTAAATTCAGTATTTCAAGCAAAAGTTGCGACGCTCGTCTATCTCCCAGGCTCAAGTCTTGCAATAAAGTCGGATTGCACATAATGATCCAAAATAAGATGTTTCAATGTTAAGTATATGTCTTTTGCTGGAGAGATTCTAATCATGTCGGACATGTAAGATAATACAGTTGCGTTTAAAGCCACTGTGAGGGCATAATATTTCATATCATAGGCCGAAATACCAGAAATATAAAACTGCGATTCCAATTGCCCAAACAACAATTCAGGGTTCGTTTCCCAAAAGGGTGGGGGGAGGCAACCCTTGCTACCTCCTGCATTTGCGACCCAACGTCAGCTGTGACTGGATCCTTAAAGGATTTTCTTCCTTTCGATGTCATCTCGAACACTTAACTACCCTAAATCTAGGTTTTACAGAACCGATAGTGACAAGATGACAAACGAACAATAAACAACCCCCTCCCCCCCAAATACTCGAGTAAAGAATTTTTACTCACCAAACTAGTTGAAGTAGATCAATGTCCCAAATCTCTGCTGGTGTGGGGCCTCCAAGAAGCACAGGATGTAGGCATGACTTCAGCAATAGCAGCCGATGCCTTCGCTCGGAATCGTATCTGCTAAACTTGCGATCTCCAAGAACAACAGGCTGTCTGAATGACTTCAGCTATAGCAGCTGATTTAGGGCAGAAAACAAACCCTAGATTATGCCCGTGTCTCTACTTTAGTAACTTAATAAACTGAGACGAAATAAGTATACTAACTCCAGAACATAACTTTATTTCAACATTAAAAAGTAAATACGTTGTGCAAGTGCACCAAGATCAATGTACCTGGGGAAAAAGAGAAAGATGCAGTTAAGATATGATTCTTATAAACCATAGTCCATCGTCACTGCACAGGTGCGTATTTGCGCGACGCTACAATTCTGATTAAAATAATTTTGATAGCAGGAAATAGATTCAACAACAATCGGTTAAAAATTAGTTTAAAGCGTTGCAGAATGATTCAAGTAGTCAGGAAGCGATACAGTGATCAGAATAACTCTTATAGTAATAGGGTATCACTTCACATTGCATAAACGCTCAAAATAATGTAAGGAATCATAAAATTAGGGTGATTTTTACAGATAATTTATTTTTAAAGATAACTTAAATTTTAATATAACGATTGTAAAGAGATAAAACACGAACGCGTTGATGAAGTCGAATCACATTAGAGGAAAAAAGAAAGGACTAACACATTTTCAAATATGTTTGAAATAGAATGATTTAAAAAAAAAAAAAAAGGATGTAACTGCATTTGGCAATTAGGAGAGTAATTTCCAATTATTAATGATTTTAAAATTGCACTATCTGTTTTAATACAAAATATATGTTTATTGTTTAATGAGACTTTATAGCAAATCTAAAACTTATTTGATTTAATAAAATTTATCATTCGTAGCAATCAAGTTTTATTCATGTTTTTTTCTAATATATATATGATTGCCTGGATCATAGACTTATTCCACAAAACATTTTAATTTTATATAAATACAAAAAGTAACAATACTATTGAAAAATAAAATTGTCATATTCCATCCCCAAAACAGGAGCAAATGAACATGAATTACACTTTAGAAGAACCATTGCATAGCTTTTCTAAAGTTGTGTAGTTCATGTTTTCGAATAAATTATACATATTTTTTCAGTTCTATAGACCAAATTGCCATTGAAAGTCCCTATTATTTTACTGATTTGATAATTGTTCCAATATTTATTGATTCCCTACTTCTAAAAGGTTAAAAAAAATAATTAAAAAAAAACAAACAAAAAACAAAAAAAAAACCTTCACACTAATCTCATATTGAATCCTTTTATTTAATCCTGTTAACACGCAACAATTTCACGAGATAGTATATTTGTAATTAACATGTCCTTTGAATTTCAGCCATTAACTTAACTAAACTAAAACCTTTTTATAACCACTTTGAAATTGAAAACGTTTTAATACAACCAACCTAATGAACTAGAACTGATAATGCATATTTGTGAGTGAAGTTTTAAGTGTAGATATAAAACAAAATTTAATTTACTAAATATAAAAATTCAATGCAATACTTAATTTTGATTTGGAATTGTATTCAGCAGAAAAATTATAGATTTATAAGATCATAATATGTTTAGAGACTGTTAAACTCGATTGGGATAGCATCTGAATAACTTAAGTCACTTCAAATACGTATTCATTAGCATTTAGATACTGCCATCAGAGCTAAACAGCTTTGCAGACTATTTCAATAATTTTACAAGCTTGTATTACTGTACTAGAGTTGTTTTATGCATTCCAAAGTTCCATCAATTTCTGCATAATAAAATTAGGATTAATTACGATTAACTTGTCGCATTTGCGCGAAACATTTCTGCTTAGATGATCGAATAATATATTTGATCGAGGTGTTCGTTTAGCTAAGGATTATCACAATTAACAAGAACTTATTGACGCATGGGCAATTATGCTTCACGTTAGAAAACAGATTAATCCTGGAGATTTCTCATAATCTTTGAAATCAGTAGTTAACTTGGGAATTAAATGGAAGGAAATTAAAGCTTATTTTAGAAGGGCTGTGAGCAATGTATAATAGAAATTAAATTGAATGTGCTGCATTTACAGAGTCAAGGGAAATGATTTCTCTCGGAAAATTGCCAAAGTTTAAAATTTCCATTAATTACTCATGGATTTATATTATTTCGCACAATTTCATTTAACTATTTCGTTTTATTAAATTTGCTTCCAGATTTATATCAAATGAGCCAAAGATATGATTTTTTCTTTGTAGACTGTTTAATTTAAAGTTTTCGAAACATTTGGAAAGTTAGGTATAAAATATAGGAAACAAAGATTTTTTAGACTTTTGATACGGATAACTGAAAATATCTTTTTTCTTTATTATTCCACTTTTTTTCTTCTTCTTTTTTTTTTTTTTTTCATTCTCCTTCACCTTTTCTCCCATCTCTGAGAATCCTAAAGATGACGAACTTATTCATCGCCAAGATCTTGAGTCGCGCTTGTTTAGAGACGGTTTTGCTGAGGAATTGAGGGAGCCGTCGCGTTCACCATTCTGGTTCTGAAGTTCAATGCCATGCCATTAAAAGCTATATAAAACTCCTTCAACTTTCCATTTTATGTTAAACTGATATTTTTTGGAAAAAGTGTGTCGAATAGTTGTATCCAGCTTCGCTGAAATGCATTGAATCGTGGAAATTGAATTTTTTACTCATTATGACTAAATTAAATAAAATATTGAAATGTGTCGACTGAATAAAAATATGATTCTTACCTATTTTCTGCTTTGAGTGGATAGTTTCTGTCCTGGCAATCAAAGTTGCTGGTTTATGCTCTTTTCATAATTCAACATAATTTTCTAATTATTTTTTCACCTAAGCTGGATATTTTTTGAATTACACTGAAATAATTTCGAGGAATTACGAAGAACTTTGGAATTTTTAAAGGAATTGTTTCGAATGAAATGTGAAGCTTAAAACTATGGACTGGAAGTTTGAGCTTTGATCTTAGGGGAGATTTCTTAATGTAATATCAATTACTTTTTAATTGATGTTTTAAGGTGTAACATTGAATATTTTAAAAGCATTTTTATATTTTATTGAGTTATTCTAATATTAGCTTATCAATTTTGATGGATACTAATTCCTAACGCAAACAAACAATAACGCAAACTCTCTTACAAAAATAAGTTCATATTGTTTTGGCTCTAAAACATCCTTAATTTGGTCGCTAAAATTTAGAACTTGAATCTACGGGTACCAATTCCCAAAATAATTGCCTGCTCAATTTTAAACTTTTCTGATGCAAAAATAAAAAAGAAATTTGAATCGTATGTCGTCTTTCAATGAATATAATACTAATTTTTAAATTTTAAATAGTTTTCATCTGAATGAATATTGTTATAATTCACTTTTTAGAATGTTTTAAAACATAATTATAATAACTACATTTTTCGCATTCCAACATAAGCTTCCCATTCCAGACACATCTATTAGATAAGATCATAAAAGCAATTTTTCTTGTAAACAATAAATTTGAAATAACAATTGTCTTTTATTTTTATAGATAACCCACTTTCCCAAGCGATAATTTGGAAACCCAAATAATCTTTTTTTTTTCTCTTGTTGTAGGAGGTTGATGAGGAGATGAATTAGACCAATTACGTGTAGAACAGCAATACATACTTCAAGAAATGTGAACTAATAACAATCTGATAGTAAAAATATCTCACGAGGGAAAAACTCATAGGCAAAAAACTCAAAACCACATTGAAACATGAATTGCGGCAACCCTTAAATCATTTAATGGCGTTCGATCCAGTCTCCCTACTAGTGGGTCTCTAAAAAAGTGATGATATAAAATTTCTAAACTATTATCCTTTACAAATTATTTGTATTTCAGTTATGTATGTAGATATCCATTTTTGAATAAAATGCCACTTCGTTAGTTGTTGATTAAATTTTAAGATAACAAATTTTTGAAAATTAAAGTATAAAAAATTAGCTCAAATGTAATGAATATCTTTATAATAAACACAATTTACTACCCAAACTGTTTTTAAATTAACATTTCCAAACTTTGATAGTTCTTTGTAATGTAATTGGCAGCTAAATTTTGTCTCTGAATTTTTAACATTAAGATGATCATCAAATCGAATTTTTAATACACTTTCATTTTCAGAATACCTTTAATGAGTATTTAAGTATAGAGACAAAGGCAAAGGTCAAATTATTAAAGGTTATTTGCTTGAAAATATTGTATCTCAATTTTTATGGTATAAGTTTCACCATATCATTTTTGAGTAAGATGGTAAGATGTTTGTTTATTTTTGAAAAGTTTTTTTGCTGTATCATTTTAATTCACAGGTGTTTTTCTTCCTTTAAGTTACAATCTACGTAAAACCTAACAGTAACGCAGGTTATCAAGTCATCTGCATTAAGTTGACATAATAAATTTACATACAATTTAAATAACATGCACAATGTATTTTATACGGGAAAACAATTAAATGAGAGAGCTTATTTCTATATTTTTACAAGAAATAATGTTGTAGTTGAGTTCCTCACGTTTTAAGTTAATTTGGTATTTATTAAAAATTTTGTTGAAAAACTATGAGGGAAGATTAGTTATTTTACCTACTAAGTAATTTTGGCTGATAAACTTATATTTTCGTGTCCTAGACAATTTTTATTACTTTTTAGTAGATATGCTCAAAATTGTATCTTTAAGGGGAAATGTGACACTTTTTCCAAAATTCTTATATTTTGCTTAAAATTAAATAAAATTTAGCACAAAAAATAGAAGATATTACTTATAACACAACAAAATTTTTTAGCAGATAATATAAAATAGATTAAAAATTATTGAGAAAAATGATTTAAATAATACGAAATTTTAGCTTTTTTCAATTTGCACCTCGTGACGCAATTTTTTTTAACGAACATGGACCTACTCTTTAAAACTCTTTAAAAAAGGCACATATTTCAAATTCCCAACATTAAAAAAAAAAAAAAAAAAAAAAAAAAAAAAATATGTGACGTAAAAAAGCATGTGTTATATATTAATATTATTTCTGCCAAAAATTAGATGGATTTATCAAAAAATGAATCACAAGGAGCTTTCCGAACATACGTTAAATGGCAAAAAAGCGAAGACCAGAAAAATGCATTTTTAACTTTTGCTAACAACTGTGTAATACGTTAAAATAGTTAGTTAAAATAAAGATTTTACTACTTAAAATCATTGGATTTAAATGGGAAATTATAGCAAGTGATGTCAACAATATTTATAGAACGAAAACTTAAAAGCATCATGAGTGTCACATAAACCCTTAACATACAAGCACAATATTACATGAGAATTTTATATCATTCCCCTTACATTGAAGCAGAGTACAATTTAAATGAATAAATAATGTGTCTAAAGCACCTTGAAATGTTTAATTGTTGGATTTACGGAAAAATTTCAAAATGCCACAAAATGGCAAACTAAAAATAGTATATACTAAACACACGGAATATATTGAAAACAATTTAAGAAAGAAAAACGGAATAATTTTTAAATAGGGATATAAATGTTACATTTATGTGAGGGAAATGTTTTGATTCGAAGAATCAATTTGGCGTAAAGTATTATGCAAATAAATTTTATTAAGGATTTGAATGTATGATAACTATTATTGACAATGTGCCATTATCTTACGTTCACTTTTTTAATAAATGAAAAGTTGCTAAAATAAACTTTACTAATTAATTTTATTTTATGAAAATTGTTGTCTAAAAATGCTGGATAGCATATTTTTTGTGTACTATTAGTGGGTAAAATGAAACAAATTTATGATTTTTTAAAAAATTTCTTTCTGCTTTTAAATACTACTATTGAAAATAATGATGTTACGTTTTCAATATATATCATGCAAGAAAGAGAATTTATTTACATTATTAACAGTCAGAAATTTCAAAAAGTAAATTCTGTTTCACAGCGTTTAAGGTTTCCTTATTTTTTGTGTGCTACTGATTGTATATCGTGGATAATTTTACTTATGCCAAAAAAAAAAAAAAAAAAAAAAAAAAAAACACTTTAAAATAAGGAATAAAGAGATTTCCATAAAAATAAGTATATTTTATTTAAAACAACTGACAAAAATTTTATAATTTTCTTGCAAATTTTATTTTGTTTTGTTTTCAATAATAACAAAGTATAAATTTTAAGAGAAAGTAAAACTTAAAAAGTTTATTACACACATTAAATCTATTCAAATATATGTAAAACATTTCCAAAAAAAAGAGAAAACAAAGAATATCCTATATAATAAGTAGTATATCCTTAAAAGTCCTAAACTTTCAAGACTGACATACTTTTCTACGGCATTTCAGAAAAATACATTAGCTTGCATGTTTAAAAGATTAATTTTACTTTATGCACAATGTAAACCCAAACGCGGTGTTTTAAAAAATATTTGCTATTTTAAAATATGCTATAGAAAGCAAGCATAACTAAATTTCGATAAGACATCTACAAGTCATATGCTTGGCAATGGCTTACAATATTTATAGCTTATACAAATGTTCTCTTACTAAAGTTAAAGCATACATCGTGAATTTTTTGTATTACCTAATAAATATGGTCATTATATTGAAAAATATGATAACATTTAAATGAAGTTAATATCATGATTGATACGCAAGTAACAATTTGAAACTTTATTCTGAACTCTCTGTAGATCTCAAGAAGGCATTACTTTCAGCGTCAGTTCACTGGAGTTGAACACTTTTTAGACTATAGACTTAAAATTGTTTTATCAAAACTGATTCTGCTGGCACGTTTTCATCATTATTCATCCAAAAGTGAGATAGCTTTCGTTGTTTTGTGTAGTTTTATTTTTATCACCTTTTGTGATGCATCCGCTTCTCATTTTTTACACAACCTGTCAGCTGCTATCTTGGCTGAAAAAAAAAAGATTATAAGAAAGGAGAGTAATATGTGATGTAGACTGAAAAAACATTTTAATGCTATTGCTAACCCTAATTTATATAAATGAGCATTATCTGTAAAATAGTGTCTTTTCAATGTTTTTTACAAAATCTCATTTACAATGACTTGATATTAGATTTAAAAGCATGAAATACAGCAATATAAAATGTAAAATATTAACTTAAATCAAACATGATATTTAAGTATTTTGTACTAAAATACTTGTATGTCCTGCATGTTATCTAACTCTAATTTTTAAAATACAATACATATCAAAATTAATAACTTTCTGTAAGATTTTTGGCTCATGATGTCTAATTCTAATAACTGAGAAGAAAATAAATAGATGTTTGTTAAACGAAAGTGTTTTTCTTGCCGGATTTTCAAGTGTTATTGAAAGATTTTATGATTAAAGTGCTTTGAACAAATACATATTTTGAAAAATTATTTTTATTTTGAAAAATTATTTTTGATTGATTTACGAGTTTTTAATCTAAGGGTAAAAAACTAATTAATGCCTAAATAAATTAATTAAGTTTATTTTGACAATTTATAAAATTTTGATTTTTCGGACTGAATATATGAAGTTTACCTTATGACCATAGCAAAATAACTATTAAAAATAGGTTATTTTTCTAAAAATCTAGATCTGAAATATAAGAATATGTAATTCGTGTATACAGCGTGTCCCCGTATAACCTGGCCGACCTTTATTTTCGATACGGTTGGTCCTAGGTGCATAGTTCCAATTGAAGAAATGTTTTAAATCATTAAAATATTTTTACTGAATAGTTTTTAAGTTCGGAAAGGGGTTGGTATAAAAATTACGGATTTTAAATTTTTATTTGGTCCCCAGTTCCCTCAACTCATATTTAGAAAAATGTTGCCCATGAAAAAACATTTCAAACAAAAAAGAATCAAAATTTGTACGACCAATATTCATGGAGATACGAAAAAATGAATTTAGTGACTTATACCTCTTTACACCTGTGGTCATTAAAATATTTTAAGGGCATGTACACAAAATGAAATACAGGGAAAGAGCAATTGCGTTTGGAAAATTATTCTCTAATATTACTATGTAATCGAAATAGGCGAGTGGCTGCAAGACAATATGCAATTAAATTTTCAAATGCTTAATTTCCAATGGTAAATTTCTAAAAAGTCCAAACAAGAGTCAACTGCGATGGTTCGTTAATGTTTGGTGTGGCATATGGAAGGAAGCGTTCCTTTCTTTTTTGCTGATACATTAACAGGTAAAAAGTATGCGAACCTGTTACAGGGACCATTATCTGACTTTCTGGATGACCATGTCGTGTTAGCAGACCTTCAGACCTTATAAAGATGTGGTTTCAACATGATGATGCACCACCCTACAAGCAGCTTCCTGCCGAACAATACTACACAACATGTTTCAAGACAACATAATAGGCTATGGAGGTCCGGTAGAATGGCCTCCTAGATCTTCAGATTTAAGTCCTTTAGATTTCTTTCTTTGAGGAT
Organism: Linyphia triangularis; assembly: GCA_963978545.1. Taxonomy (NCBI): domain Eukaryota; kingdom Metazoa; phylum Arthropoda; class Arachnida; order Araneae; family Linyphiidae; genus Linyphia; species Linyphia triangularis. The sequence continues at coordinate 64,214,530 of OZ021723.1, read as the reverse complement.
TATTGAAAAACAAGGTCTATGAAAAAAAATAGACGAGTCTATTAGATTTGCCGAATCGAACTTTATCCTCTGCCAGGTATATTACGCCTGTAATGCTGAAAAATGTTGAAGATGAATTTGAATCACGTGTGCGCTTAGGTATTTTAGTCGACGGAAAACATTTCGAGCATTTAGGCAATGAACAACAACTTGTTTGCCGTACTCAAACCTAGTCTAGAAGCTTGCTCTTATTCCGTTAAGACGATATTTTCTCATTTCAATTTATGTACTGGCCCCCCAAATAGCGTTAAAACTTTAAACTCTAATAACACCGTTGCTATTGGTCTAAAAAATTTCAATTTTTTTTTTATTTATTTGAAATGTTTTTTCATGGGCAACATTGTTCTAAATAAGAGTTGGGGGAACTGGTTACCGTATAAACATTTATAATCCGTAATTTTGATACCAATCCCTTTTCTAGAGTAAAAACTATTCAGTTAAAATATTTTAACGATTTAAAGTATTTCTTCAATTGGGACTATGCATCTAGCACCAACGGTGTCGAAAATAAAGATCGGCCAGGTTATACGGGGACACGCTGTATATGTTTTTAATATTTAAGTCATATTCAAGCAGTAATTTATCTAATTGAATGTGATATGTGATAAATTTAAAGTTATAAATTTTGTTATTAAATTAAAAGTAAAAGAAAAATTAAAAGTTAAAATTGATGAGTAGAAAAGAAAATTGGGAGGTATTGAAATAATTTGTCTTGCATACTTGGCAACATCAATGGAAAAATAAAGAGTATGCATAATAGTTTACCTCTTTAACTTGAGTAAAAACATAATTAAAAAAAAAAAAAAAATGCAAAGTTTTGTTTATACTTATTTTATACTTATATAATATTTAAAAGTCATTCGAAGTTTTGTATTTTATGTAATTTATGTAAAATTTTGTATTTTATTAAAATTATTAATTTGTATTTTATGTAAAATTATGTAATTACAATTTTCGTTCCTTAACACGATGTTGGAATATCCTAATGCAACTTTTGCAGAACAACACATCAGTTTATTTGAGGATAAAATTCCTAAATAATTGCAAGTTCAATTTATTTATTATAAAATTAATCTATCATAAATAATAAATTCAATATTGAAAGATATTAAAATGCTATGGAAAATATACTTATAATAGTAATATTAATTTAATTAAAATCAATATACTTCATTAAAACATTAGCATCTATTGAAGTATTTCTCATGTGTCTTTTGACTTCTTAGTGAATGATTAAAAAATTTAAGTAATTGAAAAAACAAGTTTTATTCCTTACTTAATAATTAACAATATGACTTAAGAGTTTTTTAAGAAACTAATAATTATTATTTAACAAATACATTCCACAAAAAAAAATTTCTTCTGAATTTAATACATTTCAGAATCGAACGCCAATCCTCCATCAGAAAGCCACTGAGGTAGTATCAACACAGAGCATATTCGTAAGTCGTGATGTGGAAAATTTAGGAAGATTTGCTTATTGTATGTAATCCAAATAATAAACAATGGGATTTATTTCGTTAATTATAGGACTTATATAAAAGAAAAATATATCTCCATGAAAATATCTATCCATATTCAGAACAAAATTGTATGATAGTCCAATGAAGCAAAAACACAAGGAATACTACGGTCGCAAAATACGTCTTTTTTAAAAAAATCAAATAAATACATAATAATACTTCATTAATATTTTTTTATTTCAAAAAAAAAAAAAAAAAAAACTAAATGAAATTAACGTTTACTTGCTTTTTAAAAATAAATATTTTGTGAAGTGTTAATGGCATGAGGTTTTTAAAATAAAATTGTGAGTTCTTTTGACATACTGTTGTAATTTTGGACTTTTATTTATTTAATTCGAATAAAGATAAGTAATATTTTTTATCTATTCGATTTAGAACTTTGGTTATTTATGTATTTAAAATGTAATTAATTAAAAAAGTGTATACAAATTAAGTAACTATGATCTAAAGGATGGATTTTATATTCAGTCATTATGTCAATTGAATCCAGTTTCCGACATATAACACCTAATATGGAAAAAGAAAAATTTAATTTTGTACAACTTGATGTTGAATTTCATAAAATAGGTGGAATGAATCAATCAATAAATTCAATATTATATGTTAATACATTAATCCATTATAACAAATATTTGCCTTTGTAACACGGTTGCTTGAAATTATATATTCACTGTTAATATTTATTCCATGACATGATTCCCTCTGCTTTTTATAGAAAACGTTCAATTTATCTAAACATTTTTAATCTCTCATATTCATATCTTGACATGGATTCAAGAAAAACGAGCAGATACATGTGCCGTTTCATTTAAAACCATTTACTTCTATTTGTCTTTTCTAAACGAATTTTATAAATTAGTTCAGATTGAATTCAGTATTTAAACCTGAAATTTTGTTTGATAGGGAAAGAGATGGTATTGAATACTAATAATATAAACATTTCTTACAAAAGTAATAAACTAACAATTAAAATATTCATTCTTACTAATATAAGCTTATCGTCAACTGACATAGCAATATTTTTTATTGAAATATCTTGGCTTGTGAAAATTACAGAATTATTATTCAGAAACTTAAAAATCAAGCCTGACTCTTCAGTTCTACCTTTTTGTAAGTTTTTCATGTGTATATAATTACATCAATTTAATTTAGACAGATAGACAGACAAACAAAAACTTGAAGGTTCTACCAAATCTTTCTAATATATACTACAATTAACTTAGAATTATCAAGCAATGTGATGTCACTTAACCTTTTAATATTTTCTATATTAACTTGGGTGCGCAATTTACGTTAATATAACCGTAAAGTGATTTTGAGAAAACGGCTTATTTTGTACGAAATGTATTTACTTGAAAAAAAAAAACCAAGTAGATGACTTTGCTAGATGCATAAAACAGCATGCTACCCTAAACTTTATTACTTAAAAAAAAAGAAACTTTATCTATAATTTAAATAATCGATAATTACATATACTACTGATTACACGAGCCAACAGTGTTTTTGGTTCCGGGGTATTCGGAGCAAATTTCAGATGAAATCGATGCCCTGAATTCAAATATGGCATTAGTTTTTTGCCAAGGAGCTCGAATTTCTAAGATATAACATTTTAGCGAAATATATATATAACACTATTTTAAGTTAAATCCACGGATCAAATAAAAAACTAAACACAGGATTTTTATTAATATATTATACAAATATTATTATATACAAAGATAGAGGAAAAAGTTATAAATGAAACCAACTATAGTCATGGTACATTTTGGAAGTTTCCTTTCCGTGACATTCTTGAATGTATTTTGATTTAAATGTCTTTGAATGAATTTGTATTTGAAGGTCAGTTTCTGAGCTCCAGCAGTAATCTGCCATCATGTGTATATCCCATCTTCCTTGATAGCGATCCACCAGAGTTTTAATATACTGATGAAATACTTGACCTTGTTCCTCGTTGGTGTCTGCTAAATTTTCAAGAAAATGGTTTAAGTGACTGTTTAAATAGTGTAACTTAATACTCATGTTACAACCAAGGGATTTGAAACTGGTAAGCAATTTGTTTACATAGTTTTCGCCTTGTTTGACATAGTTTCCAGGCTTTTCGCTCAGACTCGTTCATCGAATTTAAGAAGGCCGGATCCTTAACTAGTTGTCTTATTTGTGAACCGTCAAATATATCTGCTTTTATTTCTTCTGTAATCAAGATGATTTTCTTTTGTACAGAGCTTTGGTATCTGGTGAAACGTTGGGATCTGCACTTCCTCCATGTGAGGAACCAGGCGTTTTGCAGACACTAAATTAGGACATGTACTCTTAATACACATGTTTTGATTAATTCCACTAATATTTACAAGACAGAATATATATCCAATCCTTTTATATGAGATTTAGAACTTCATAAAATGAAGTTAAAATTTCACATTTCGTATAGGACTGCAGGTTAAATGAAAAAAAGTAGATTAAAAATAGTAGATCTGATAGAGAAAAACTGATTCCATTTTTAGATTCAGCACCCCAACTATAACTAAAATCAGTAAAAAAAAAATTTTGCACCAAAAAAAATTTGTCTGTTGGCCTGTGTTATGTTTTAGTATGTTCTGTAATACTAAAAGCTACTTTTATAAACATGGTTAAATTTTTCAATTTTATTTGTTTAGATGTTTTTATTATTTAACCCAATCTATGTGATCCCCATCTAAGTCCAAAAGTGAATGCACAAATAAAATATAACAAAGAAGGCCAACAAATCAGTATCGATAAAAACTAAACTATTTTTTTAAATCAGAATAGTTTCAAAATTTTAAAATCATAAATTTGAGATTCACTTAATAGCAATGTTTATGCTAATATATGAAAGTAAATATTTGCGACACATACTTGTCGAATTAGCTGAGTTCTAGATGAATCAAAAGTGAGACTTACAATTTGTTATACATTATTTTTAATAGATAATTTCATTAAATTATGTCAATATTAAAAAACATCGATTGATGAAGCCTTAAAAGTCAAGATTCAATTTGAAACTATTGATGAAAGAAAAAGCTAACTGTCTTTTCAGCATAAGTACCTGTAATGTATGTGGCTAGTTAAGTAATTGTCAGCTCAAGTAAACGTACCAGGAGTAAGTTTTTAGGTTATTTTGTTTGAAATAGTAGTTCTTTTATTACACATTTTATTTTTTTGCTCTCTGTTATATAAAATAAATGTATTCAATTAATTATTCGCAATAAAACATCTGCCATGTCAATGCATACATAATTTGTCAAATTCAATTCATAGATTAAACTTTAAAAATTCATTGGTAATTAAAATTAAAAAAAAAATATATATACAAAGTATGCTAGAAGAAAATTTCTCCAAATTCACCAGTCCTTCTAATGTCTTTGAAAAAGAAGAATATTTTATGTTGTGATGTGGTATTGATGACATACTACAAGAAATCGGTAATGCACATGAGTCCTATGAATGACGGCTGTTTATGGAAGCATCAAAATTGAGTCTCAAGGCGGTTGTGCTACATACCAGTAATTAGCTTCCATTCATACCTTTCGGAGATGATATACATGAACGAGGCATACAATAATCTATAGCTTCCTTTGGAGAGGAATAAATACAATAAGTGTAACTGCTAGAACTGCTATGCTGACCTGTAAGTAGCACAGAATTTAAAGCCATACTTTCTTCAGTTATTCCTCTTTAATGGAAGCTATAAATTCTTGAATGACTCCATGTATGCAGCATGTCCAATAGGTATGGATGTAGTTAGTGGCTTGGTTGATGAGCTTGAAACGTGGATGAAAAAAATACTCGTTTCTTTGTTTATGGGACAGCAGAGTAATCAATTCTCTCTATATCAAGTTAAACTGTTCTTCGAGAGCATTTTTTAAGAAAGGAAAAATTAACGAACTGCAGTCACTATTGGTAGAACCGCATTATATTATCATTCCTCCTTTACGCATTAAGCTTTGCTTTATGCAATACTTTGTAAAAGTCACCAATAAGAATGGACTAACATTCACATAGCTGTTTGAAATATTCCTTCGTCACAGTGAAGACAAAATTAAAGGGGTTATGTAGGTTCTATGTAGAACCTTAAGTAAATCAGCTCTTCAGAAATGACACTTTTGTGGAAATTCTTCAGTATGAAGAAAAACATTTTGGATGCTTTCTGGGACCCTCACATTGCAAATGTGCTAGTCGAATCCTTTAATTAGCCTTGTCAATTACATATGCTAGCTTTGTTTTATGGTTTCAGTTGCAATATGCGCTTACAGATTTCTTTCCTTGACTCCCACTAAAATTTCTCTCCTAATAGAGGAGATTAATGATGCGCATAGTGAAAAAGTTTATTAGGACATAGACAAGATGGCGTAACGGTACAAGGAAAATGGTTATCGTCAATGCCGACTGATTGTTGTTGGATGCTCATCAGAGACTCTCCATTCGTCAATTACAAACGAAAGACCTAAAGAAAATGAAAACACAAAGAATATTAATGTATTCTTGACATATACAGGGTGGTCATAAAATAACTTTGCTGATATATGGACCTTTAGTTTTCGTTCGGTTCAACCGATCAAGATGAGATTTCAGATTTAGTTATTCAGAGGTATAAGCTCGGGAATGGCAACAAAATGGCGCTCACGGTTATTGTTATAGTTACAGAAAATCGAAATTTTCGAATGCAAAACACGTACTTTTTCTATCGTAAAATGCTCAGCTCATACGAAAACCATGGAGAGCGTTGGAATGGTACGCGTATCACAAAAATGGACATGTTATGCTCGCACAAAAACCAGCTCTGAGAATGGCAAACAGAAACACGAGCTGGGTACACGGAGGCTAAGAGCCAGATATTCAGCGTAGAAAGCCAATAAAGATTGCCTGTGAACTCCCATGTGAACTTTCGCCTCTGTCATACGCAAATTTCCACCGTGAGTCCCGATAGTGTTTATGTTGACTGTACGCTAAGCTGTTTTTTTTTTGGTGCGTTCATAACGCGTCCGTTTTTTGTGATACGTATACCGTTCCAACGCTATTTAGGGTTTTCGAATGCACTGAGCATTTTGCGCCAGGAAAAGTAGGTATTGCCATTCGAAAATTTCGTGTTTCTGTAACTATAACTGTAACCGTGAGTGCCATTGTGTTACCATTCTCAGAATCCCGAGCTCCTACCTCTGAATAACTATACCTGAAATCTCGTCTCAATCGGTTGAACGGAATGGAAGGTAGAGGTCCATATATCGGCAAATTTATTTTATGACCACCCTGTTCTATATTAACATACGCAATTTTTTTCTCACTTATACACACTCATTAAACAACAACGAAAAACGTAGCCTATTCAAATTTTCTTCGCCTTTTTCGTATTATTCGTATACATTTAACTAATTAAGAAGTAGTTATTTTAATTGTAGCAAAACTTTTTAAAATTTGTGTAGCCCACAGGTAAATAATACAGCTAGCAGTTAATTTAATAATATTCGATTCATAAGCCCTGTTATCAATTTTTAAGTCAGCTCAATTAATTAAGAGATGTAAGAACAAAATTTAAATATTTAAAAATATAAGAATAACAGTTTACATTTGAAATAGTTTTATGCATCCATTTAATTGAGCCATTTAGATATTTACCCATTTGTCCTGAACAATCTGAGATGATAAACTTTCAAACTGAAGACGACACTAAAAGCAAATTTTATAATTTTTTACCTGGCATTTAGAATAACATCAAAGTGATACAAGATTGATTTTCGCCACAGGAGAAACAACTAGTCTTATAAATTTTATCTTAAATTAAAACATACTCCTGTCTCAGGTCCTTCTAAACACATTCTATATTTTTTGCACATATTTTCTTAATTAAAAATTTAGTATTTGACTGGAAAAAAAGTCTAGAGCATATTCCGAAAGTTCATTAAACGTTATCAAGGAGAGAGGTTTTTAATATATGCCAGGGTAATTATGTGGTATCAATCAGGTTTCTAAAGGCAAGGCATTGTTTTTAGATTAACGTAATCTCTTTAAAAAGGACAATTTATTTTGTTGGTTTGGCATATTTGTAATTTAAGTCTAAAGCAAACTATTAATGTTTTGTGCATGTTTTAGCAATTACTCATAAGCTAAAAGAATAAAAAAAGATACGAAAATATAATTTGTTTTGGATAAGATAAAATTAAATATTTCTAGTACGTTGGAAATTTATGTTGATACTTTTATGTAGCTCTTTGTTATCATTATCAAATAAACACAATCACCCAAATTTAAGTGTGAAATGCATTTTATAAGGAAAATATATCTATTTTGTTTAAAATAATAAACTAGGTAATGCTATGTGTGTATTGAATATTTCTGTAGTAAATAGTTTCTATTTGGATCATTTTTGAAGGTGTATACTTTTACAAACCCTTTACTAGTTGTTAGATATTTCATATAGTTTAAATTTTCATATAGTTTAGATATTTATATATAGAGTTAAGTGTATCAATTATGATAATGATACTAAACTAAACAACTTCTTTTTTAAAGTTTTCAGGTGTCATTGTAGATCACTCTACATTCATGAGGACATTTTCCAGTGAGAAAATCATGTAATGGATCTAATTTTTCTTGTCTAAAACTGGTAATGTTACATTTTTTTTAATTTCATCGAAGTAACTTAAAATATAAAATAGAGTTACGCCATTACAATAATTCGGTTTATATGCCCGGATAATTGAAAGTTGTATTTTTTAAAACACTTTTTATATAACCTTTTCTATAATAAAATTATAGTTCAAGTTAAGAAAGTAAAACCAAAAAGATTTCCGGAATTTGTAAACTTAATAATACAGTTTTATTTTAACACATTGTAAACTCACACCCAAATTAGGATTTATCAAAAAATCAATTTCATGCCATTGCATCACATTTTTTTTTGTTAGTAAACTTTATTTAAACACCAAAGAGCACGCATGCAAGACAACATGAAACTGTTCCTGTTTACTTCTAGGCTAGTGTTATGTTGCAAATTCAAACACCTTGTATTCCTTTACTTTGTCTGAACTGTGTCTTAATATCAAGAAAATTACGACGTACCATTACCGGGAACATCCCCAAACCCTAAATTAGGCTTGCCGCTGAAGATTTTTTTTCTTATTCTTGTTTCATTTATTTGCACACAAGAAGCTTCTCCAGCGAGTGTGATTTTAAATATGCAACTTATCATGGCATTGGTCCAAAGATGTGATAAGATTCCTAACGTTGCCAAACGAGGGAGGAAATTTATGAGTTTTGCAAGGCGACGTCTTTTGCAGTTTGGTAATAATAAGAGAGGCATTGTTCCGTGTCGCTGTGTCTTATTTTATGCTTCATACATTTGGAAAATAGAAGAAACAAGTCTTAATGGTGTTTTCCAAAACATTTAAGCGAATATCAGCTTCTTTCCAAGTTTTAATTTAACCAAATTGATTTTTATAAACGAGTTAATTATACAATATAATCATGAATAATTTTATAGCTCTTGTGATTTTTGTTTCAGAAATTTTTTATAATAAGTGAAATAAATAATTTTCTGCCAAAGGTTTACTTTAATATGGGCTTTCAAATTGGAATATAGTTTAAAATATTGCTCGTTTTAAATCATAGGCATAGAATAAAGTAAAAATTATTTATTTGTGTGGCACTTTAATCATAAAGGCCAAATTTAACACTTATTCACTAACTATTATTCTACATTTCATAAAGGACAACAATCTGAAATTTAGTACAATTGATAAAAAAGAGAAACACAGAAAACGAAGAAATAAGCTTTTCTGACATGGAATAACCAATTTTATACGGTCACATTTTTCAAAGGTTGTCAATTACTAAGTCCCACTTCCAATAACACCAGAACTCTGAAAATTAGTACACATGATTCTAAAATTGTAAGAAGTAATATTTTTTATCACGATTTTGAAAATCACTCTTTAGAGAGATAATGAGCTGCAATGCCATGAAAAAGCTGCACCTAGTAAAACTAAACCATAATGAGTTTGACAATCCACTGTTAAGGGATCGGAAAAGGGAGAAATTTCAATACCCTGTATTCCAAAACCACAGGACGGTGAAAACTGGTAAAATTTCATAACCGAGAATGCGTATTCACCTAGAGTAAGTAAATGTATAATTTTATGTAGTTGAATTCAAAACAATGTCTACACAATCCATAAGTGAGTGTGATTTTTACTTTAAATAAAGTAAAACCATTCATAAGCGCATTATTACTATGTACCTTAAGATTTTTTTATATTTTTTTTTTCATTGCGAGACAAACAATTTATACAATTAAAAGTGTATTAAATGTATGCTATTTTATAATTATAAATACTTAAACTATTGAAAATATATACTTAGTGGATATATTATTACAAAAATCTTCATGTGATTTTCATAAAGTTTAATACCAATATAAAATTTAAAACGTACTTATTAAATAAAGGTTAAATAATTTTATTGGTAGTGTTTATAATATTTATTAAATATTGTGTTTTGTTATTCGATTTTTGTAAATTTATTAAAATTAGCATTTGATAGAAATATCATCTACATATAGTTTGCACAATATTTAATCCTGTAGATACGTTTGATTTTGATAATGTTAATTTTTCAACTTTTTTTAAATGCTATTTTTAGAAAACAGTACATATTATTTCATATAACTTAAAATATCTGAAATATTTTTTTTTATTCTTATCTTATGAAACGAATCAAAATATCCAAACAAAACATTCAGAGCATAAATATTTCTTTTAATATCTAAATATAACAGATATTTTATACAAGATGTCTACAATAAGACAAATGAAACATATTTATTCAAAATGTGTTCATGGAATTTACAAATAATGATTCTGAAATGAATTGGAAATACCATTCCCTTAAAATAATGTTTTCCATTTTATTCTTATATACTTAAATACAAACAAAACCAGAAGTCAAGAGCTAAAAAAAGAGAATACTTATAACTTCAGCAATTGCAGAAAGTTTTCAAGAGCTCTTTCTTTGCTACGAGAAAATGAGGATGCGGGTTTGAACAAAGTAATGGTAAACAACGTGAAATAACCATTAAGTAAACTTTATACAAGGCCAGATTTGTATTCTCCGAAAGTAATGATCGAGGAATTTAAGTAGTAAGTTATCTGAACAATTCTATTGAAGTCTCAGTTTAACTTCATTAGATTTTCAACTATGGTAAGTTTATTGAATATTTAAGAAAAGAAAATATATTTTGCACTCTACACACAAGGTTCTCTAGAAATTTTTTATATATTCGAGTTCAAATTTTTCTATTTAGAGAAAAAAAAAAAAAAAAAAAGGTTTATTTTTTAGTGTACTTAGACAATGTAAAAAAAGATAATTCCCGTTATTGCAATGTAAGTCTACAATAGAAAATTCATTAAATGCATGCAAAATGCATAAAATAATACATAATTTGCTTCGAGTTTCTTTTAAAATTAAATCTTTGTAGCAGGAATATTTTGCGAAAGTACATTCATTTCCTGCTCTCTCGCGAACCTGTTCCTGACGACACGTCTGACGTTGCACTTACCTGCGAACCTATTCCTGACGAAACGTTTGACGTCACGCCTGCCACATAAACTAAACAGTTGTAATTTTTTCCTTATAGAAGTTAATTGAATTCTTAGGGTTGTGAAGCGCGCTTGTAAATAATAAAATATTAGTTCTTCAGTATCCTCTTTTTTACGTTTCACTTCAGTTAAGTAACCTGACTATAACTTGGTGCCCAACTTGTGGTTAAATCTACGATGCTTGAATTATCGGAGGATGTTTTGAATTTTCAACGCAGCGCTATGGTACAGTATCCAAAAAAAAATCAGAATGATGGCTATATCTTGTTCTCTAATTCTTGAAATAACAAACAAAAGGTACCTTTGTAAATCGTGGAAGGTTTTTAATAATTGCATGTAGTTTTTTTTTTTGTCATGAGGGGTCATCTACATATTAAAACAGAACCAAACTTTAAAAAGTTCAATAGCATCATCATAACATTATCCCATATTTGGATTCAGCATCCAAAAAAATGTCGAAATACAAAAATTCGTAATTTTCTAATAAATGGTTGGTAATTTAAATGATAAAAAAAAAATGATAAATTAATGTTAAATAAAAAAGTTGTTTTTTTGGCCATAAATACTTAAATAATTAATATATTTCAGTAATTTTTTTTTTCAAAAGATAGTTTGTAAATTGCCAAACATAAATAGCAATCAACTTTTGCATCCATTTCTTTTTTAATAATTAATTATCAATTAATAAAACAATTTAATTTTTTTTTTTAATAGAAACAGATATTTTTTTTTTTTGCTTTCATTAGATTTACCATGGTCTAAAACCCCCACACAATTTTTTTCTTTTCATTTTGACTTTTAGTTCTCGATTTTTTAGCGAAAATGAAAGAAACGCTCACTTTAAGGGACCATATAGTAGACGACTTTTGGAAAACTATCAAAGATTAATTCAAGGTAAACTAGAGGTGTGGAAAATCGCACAACGTTCAATTATAGTAAAATGAAGCGAATAGGAATAGCGGGGTGGATCGAAACAGAATTTCTAGAAATTACAAAAAGAAATATTATTTTATACAAACAAAGCAGTTTTATTTTGTATATATATATTATTTATATATATATATATATTTTATATATATATATATATATATATATATATATATATATATATATATATATATATATATATATATATATATATATATATATATATATATATATATATATATATATATATATATATATATATATATATATATATATATATTAATCTGTCTAACGTGTTTGGAATCGTGGAACATATGTTTTGTGTGGTTTTCAACAGTGTTCTTTAAAAAAAAAAAAAATACTTTCTTAAATTACATATATTTAAAACAACATTTTTTAAGCAATTTCAATAAGTTATCCTTTAAAAATTTTACTGAATCATGTGATATTTTTATTTTATAAATAATTTCAACGATCAAGTTACATTTGTATTTACAGTGAAATGTTTCTGTAAAATAATCACGCTTTGCTGAATACTGTTCACTAATGCCTACATTTTATATTTATTAATTTTCTAATTATCAGTAGTATACGTTATAATTCTGTAATTACAGTTTTCGATATTTTATTTATTTCGTGTGAAGAATGCACATCTTTAACTTTGTAAATAAATTATGTTACTTTTGCGTTTACTTGCTATTTTTGTATTAATCTTAAACATGACACTATGAATCCAAGTAGTTTCTATGCAGTTTTAGACTAATATTTGTATTTTGTAACGTCGTGAAACTCCGCACTGACCATTCGATCTCTCCCTCTGATGTAGAACCTTAAAAATACCTTTCGTTTTATGGAAATTCTCCCTGAAGATCGGTCGAAAAACGGTCGAAACATTTTCGCTCATAAGTGACGTGTTTTTCAACATATTGCATTGAAATTTCATATAAAGAGTAAATGATGTATTCTAAATCAAATGAAATGATAAAAAATAGGGGTTCGTATTGAAATTTTCGAAGATAGCGTTACTTTTACTTAGTAAACAGTCCATTAAGAAAAAAAAAACTTGCATTAGATATATAAAAAATCGTAAGCAAAACATTTGGGTGCAAACCGTAAGATTCTACGATAATTAGAACCGAAGATATAGCCATCGTTCTGATTTTTTTTGAGGGGTACTGTACAAGAATATGGCAAGATGACATTTTTTTTCTTTCATCTGTTTGGTTGTGGAAGGTTATCAATACGGTGAGGATTATCAAGACGACCTTGAATATGTGAAGATTCTTCGTGAAGAAATAATCGCAGAAAGAATTGATAAATAAAATCTTGAGGAGCAGAGACGAAAAGAGGAGCTTGAAATGGTTAAGCTAAAGCAAGAACGTTCATTCGAAAAACCTGAGTTTGCATTCCCGTTCAGAAAGTTCGAATTCTTCTTCGGGATCTGTTTTGCCTACCGACACAGAATTTCCAAAATTAGGATTCGAGAAATTAATTCCTATCTTCGATGGAAATAGTGATGACATCAGTTTGTTCCTGAATCTGTTTGAAAGATAGTTAGCATTCTTGTTGTTGTTGTTTCTTATTCCACTTGATCTAGAACAAGTCTAGACCAAGTCCAAAAGACAGTACGCCCAAAGAAAGTCTCGAACCAGCGCAGGGTTTTTAACCTTCTGAGGGTCACGGGCTTATATATCCGTCATTTGATCCCCAGTTTTTCCAGCAATACACAACCTTTTTAAATTTATAAATAAAATGTAAAATAAAATATTTTTTTTAATCTTTTTATTAGGATGATAGTTTAAAACCTACTTAAAACAAAACAAATAAAAAATAATTTTAAAAAACTATATATTTGGATCAGAAATAAAATTTAAAAATTATTGCAGGGAAAACAACTGTATAATTTCGCCCATTCCCTTGACGCTCAGAGGGTTAAAGAGATCGCTCTTCTCCAAATCCAAACAGGAAAGCAGATGGTCCGGTGAAGCTTGATGGGAAACACACTTGAGGCACACAGGGTACTCCTTTTGTCCCTGAATATATGCAAGTGTGTGAATATGTCCGGTGATGAGTCTGGTGATGGTGGTTTGTAATTTCCTGTCGCCCTTCAGCTCCAGGGCAGCCCCAGGACGTTTTTGTTCATACCAGTCATGAGTTGGTGGAATCCTCCATGTCTTGCTGTTGTCGGCTCTGACTTTCGAGAAAATTTCCCTAAACGTAAGATGACCACAATTTTCGCATTACAGCAGAGCCCTCCTTAGCCAATTCATCGGCCAAGTCATTGAAGAAGAGGTCTAGTTAACATTCTTAAAGATACCAATCATAATGTGGGTTGTGTACTTGTTTGGTCTTCTCCCAAAAGACATTGCTAAACTTATTGCTTAGGAGAATGATGAAAATGCTCAGGATTATGAATATGTGAAGCGAATTCTTTTAAAGCTGTTTAAGATGAGTGCCGAGAAATTTCGACAGTTGCTTACATAACATCGCAAAAGCCCTGACACTACGTGGAGTGATTTCTACTTTGATTTGCTGAATTTTTTTGACCGATGTGTATCAGGACTTGGAATTACAGAATTTAGAAACCCTATGTGACTTGATGATTAGTGATCAAATTAAGTGTCACGTTCCAACCGTTGTCCGAGAACATTTCTTGGACAGTTGGTCAGACTTGGCATTGAACTTGCGAATAAGTTGGACTCTTACGAAGAGGTTCGAAGCGTAAAGAAAAGGCTACAGTGCAAGAGCCTAGGTGAAATGAATATCCGAGGGGCTGTCATCGTGACGAGTATAACCAAAATTCTAAACCTGGTCCACAGAGGACGAAAGAGTTTCATTCAAACCTTAGAGGTGAAACTGGAAAAGGGGAAAAACCCACTGTCAATTGTTATGGTTGTGGTAAAATAGGAGTGATTAAAATTAAAGGTCCCACCTGTTCATCGGGAAGAAATGAGAGGATTGTTGTCAATTTTGTGACTATGTACACCTACCAAGAAACAAGCCCACCACTTACTTTGTTTGACACCAACATATGACGAGTGAATGTTCGAGTCTGTGCCGACACTCCTGCATGTTGCACAATAAGGTGGGCGAAAAAACTTTTTTTTTCAAAATCGGTTTTGGAATAACGCAGAAAAGTTGCCTAGTGCGTCAATTAGAACACACACACAATTTTGCCAAATTTGTTCAATGTCTAGCCGTGCCCCTCTGAATTTGAAAATGTCAAAAAAGTAAAAAAAAAAAAAAAAAATGCACTTTTATGCCATTTTTTATAAAATTTTGGAAATTATTTAAAAAAACCGGCATTGGTATAGCATGGAATAGTTGCCTAACCCATCAGTCAGAACACACAAAATAGTTTGTCAAATTTGCTCAATATTTAGCCACGCCCCTCTTGCTTTGAACAAAAATGTGCCTGAATGTCGCATTATCGTAACAGATTGGACGTTAGGATAGCCGAAAAAAATATTTTTTCGAAATCGGTCTTGGAATAGAGTGGAAAAGTCGCCCAATGGGTCTGTTAAAACACACACAAAATTTCGTCAATTTTGGTGAATATCTAGCTGTGCTCCTTTTTCATTGAAAATGTCCAAAACATACCAAAAAAAAAAAAAAGCACTTTTAAGCCATTGTTTGAGCGATTACTTAATTTAAAAATAAAAAAAAAAAACTAGCATTTTCATAGCACGGAATGGTTGTATAAAGGGTTAGTTTTGCATATGAAACACAAAAAGTTTCATCCATTTTGATTAGTATCTAATCTAATGGTACCTCTCTCAGAAAACGAGTAAAAATAAGGACAGAAAGGAGCGTATTTTGAATGGGCCAGTTAAAAACTACATAAGAATGTCGTCGAGGTTGCTCAATATTAGCTACTCCTCCTGACATTTAAAAAATCACAAAAATAAAAAATACACATATTAAAAATCAAAAGTATATTTACTAGTATAATACTTATTCATATTTAGAAATCGAGAAATTATATTTTATAAAGTAAATAAGAGTAAGCCTAATGCTTATAAAGTTTAGTCTTCAGAATAGTACTAACCCTTATTATCAAATGTTGGAAGTTCTCTTCTTGCTTGAATATTAGCCAGTATATAACCATCTCTTGCAGCATCACTACAAATTTTCTTTGAAGCTTCAAGTTTAACATATCATCTTATGAGTTTAACACACACCTCTCGACTGCTTGTGTGTGACATGGAAACTTCTCAAATGGTATTATAGTAACCTGTTCTTTCCACGCATCTTCCAATTCTTCATCTTTTATAACATTGTAAGTGGTGGTTCTGTTATGGTGTACGTTGACCACTCGATGAGATCAATGTAGTCAACGGCATTAAAGTAGAGTTCAGGATGTTTGATGAAGCGTATGTCTTCGTATTTCTTATTTCTGATGTTCAGGATTCACCTCACTGCTAATTAACGGATATGGTATGGATAATCCATCAGCATTGCCACTAGCATATTTTCCGGATGGACAAAATATGTCGGTGTACAGATATGTCGGGCCACACTGTGAAATGTGGTTTTATTATTTATCTCGAACCACATTGGTGCATAAACAAGAATTAAAAACTTTACGATTATACGAAGCTCATCGTTTGGATTTTCGGTACCAATGTATGCAATACATAGGTACACTTTAATGCCGTTGATTACATTGATCTCATTGACTGGTCAAAGTACACCATAACAGAGCCACCACTTACAATGCATGTAAAATATGAAGAATTGAAAGATATGTGGAAAGAGAAGGTTCCTATAATATCATTTGAGAAGATTCTATGTCACACGCAAGCAATCTAGAGATGTGTTAAACTCATACCTGAAGCTTTAACGAAAGTTCGTGGTGATGCTGCAAAAGACGGTTATATATGAGCTATGAAATTCTAGCAAAAAGAGATCTTCCAACATTTGATAATAAGGGACAGTACTATTCTGAAGACTAAACTTTATAAGGATTAGGCCTACTCATTTTTGCCTTTTAATATTTTAATTTCTCGATTTCTAAATATGAATAAGTATTATACTAGTAAATATATTTTTGATTTTTAATATGCATATTATTATTTTTTGGGGGGATTTTTGAAATGCCAGGAGGAGTAGCTAGATATTGAGCAACATCGATGACATTTTTAAGAGGTTTCTAACTGACACATTCCAAGTACGCTGCTTTTCGTCCTTATTTTTACTCTTTTACTCAGATGGGCGCTGCTATACACTGATAAAAATGAATGAAACTTTTTGTGTTTCTTAACTGACCCATTATGCAACCATTCCATGCTATTCCAACTTTGGTTTTTAAAAAAATTTAAGTAATTGCTCAAAATATGGCTTAAAAGTGCATTTTTTGTATGTTTTGGACATTTTTAATGTCAGAGGGGGGCAGCTAGATATTCAACAAAAAATATGATATTTTTTATCTGTTTCAATTGACCCATTAGGCACCTTTTCAATGCTATATCAAGACCGATTTCGAAATTTTTTTTTTTTTTGCTCCACTCTAACGTTCAATATTTTGATTTTGCGACATTTAGGCACGTTTTTGTTTATGGCAAGAGGGGCGCGGTTACATATTAAGCAAATCGGACGAAATTTTATGTGTGTTCCAAACCACACAATAAGCAACTATTCCATGCTACGCCAATGCCATTTTTTAAAAATGATTTTAAAAAAATTCTTAAACTGGCTTAAAAATGCATTTTTTGTATGTTTTGGCCATATTCAATACCAGGGGACGCGGCTAGAAATTAAGTAAAATTGACGAAATTTTTTGTGGGTTTTAACTGATCCATTATGCAATTTTTCCACGCTATTCCAAGACCGATTTCGAAAAAAAATATTTTTTTGGTTCACCCTAACGTCCAATCTGTTACGATTTTGCTATATTTAGGTAAATTTTTATTCGAAGCAAGAGGGGCAAAGCTAAATATTGAGCAAAATGGACGAAATTTTTTGCGTGTTCTAACTGATACATTAGGCAACAATTACATGCTATACTAATGCTGGTTTTTAAAAATAATTTTTGAAAATTTCAAAAAAATGGCTTAAAAGTGCATTTTTTTGTGACTTTTTACATTTACATTGCCAGGAGGGCGCAGCTAGATATTGAGCAAAATTGACGACATTTTGTGTGTGTTCTAATTAACCCATTAGGCAACTTTTTTGTGCTATTCCCAAAACAATTTCGGAATTTTTTTTTTTTGTGTGGCCATTTTCGGTCCACCCTATTGCACAAGGGTGTGAAATTTAAACCCATAACAAATACGATGACATTGGCAAACGGATGCAAGTTCACGGAAGAAACGTACACCATCCTAGAGAATATTAGCACTGAAGCAAAATCCATTGCATTGGACATTCTGGTTCTGCCAAGAGCAAAATGGAATCATATTCAGTTAGGGATATACTTCCTGGAAAAGACTGGCATCGTACTCAACATGAAGAACTGAAATTGACACTTTTGTGAGAACCCAAAGCGGAAGATTCACTTCGAAGAGGATATTGCAGTTAACCTCTTACATCCGGTAGAAGCTGTTCAGAAACCAGACATTCCACAACCAGATCTTCATGAACCAGGCGTCCTGACTAAAGACATAGCATCCCAGATTGATGATGTTGTGCAACCAGTCAACTGTAGACTTCAAGAAGAGGAAGGAGAACGCTAATCCAATAAGCAGCGAACCGAATTAAACAATTAAGTAATGAAGTTCCAGGATACCTTCAGTCCAGAGGGAGCCCCTATACCATACTTGGAGCATCACATTGACACATAAAATGTTCCCCGGTGGTAATTACACCGTATCGCACGTCCCTTGCTCGCCAGGAGTTGTTCAAGAAGGAATTGGACTATCTCCTTGCCTATAGAATTAAAGAAAGGTGCGACTCACCTTAAGCAGCACCAGTTGTGTTGATTC
The DNA here is from genome assembly GCA_963978545.1 of Linyphia triangularis. Taxonomy (NCBI): domain Eukaryota; kingdom Metazoa; phylum Arthropoda; class Arachnida; order Araneae; family Linyphiidae; genus Linyphia; species Linyphia triangularis. The sequence goes on along the minus strand of OZ021723.1, from coordinate 64,195,510 downwards.
CTAAGCCGAATGGAGAAATCCGGCTTGCTTGGACTACAGGAAACTAAATTCAGTCACAAAATTTGATTATTACCCATTACCGAGGATGGATGATCTGTTGCAGAACGATGAAGAGACTAATTTTATGTTCACCATCGATCTAAAAGCAGATTACCATCATCAACTCAAGGTGTATCCACCGGACCGTGATAAAACTGCTTTCGTTTGTGTCTTTGGAGTTTATCACTTCACTCGAATGCCTTTCGGATTGAAGACAGCTCCATCAAATTTCCAAAGACTGGTAGACATTTTCTGAACGGACTAAAGGTCAATACATTAGCCGAATTAAATAAAATTGGTTTTGGCTCAAAGGAAAGGAAATGACACTGCACTTTTCATCTCCCCCCCCCCTTCCCCTGTTAAAATATGGTGCGTCCAGTAGTTTAACAAACACAACAGGTGTACATCATAGACAGACAAAAAAAAATGCAAGGAAGCTAGGGGCCGACAGACAAACTGCCCTAAAGCAATCCTCCATAATCATTTTAGTTACATTAAGTTAGCCCTCCAATCGACCTAATTATTTTTTTGAGTAGAATATTTGCTAGCGCCGATTTCTCTTTGTGAGAGAACTCCTCCGGGGTGGGGGGGGGGGTATAGATAGGGGTAGGAAACCTTAAAAACGGCTGTTAACTAATTAAAACGAACACTACTGGATAGATGGTAAATTGAAGTGATCTCGTGTTTCGTAGCCTGCTTGTGCTGTAATGACCCTTGTCTATTTAATATATGGCTTTACATTTTTACACACAATTTTTTTTTATTCTGTTACATAATTGTATTAGAAGAATTTTTTTTTAAATTCAGATTTAAATCATGTAGTTTCACTAGGAACTTAAATATTATATTATTTATATGACTAGGTACTATAAATTAACCACTGTAACAATTAATGTAAATAGTAATACGTTGATTTACTATGAATATATCACACTGCTAGGTAAGGTTTGGTATTAATAAAACTGTTTTCTTTAAAATAAAAATTGTATACTTCTTTAAAATGATAATTGTATGTTTCTGTAAAATGATAATTGTCTATTTCTCTAAAATGATAATTATTCATAAAGGAAAAAAAATGAAATTAATTCATTTAAATAAGTTATTTAATGCATATCTAAAGTGCAAATCTCTCGCATTAAAAAAAAAAAAAAAAAGGTCTCTTTGTATTTGTTATCTTATGAAAAAATGAGAGCAGATATTATTAGATAGGTATACTGAGATAATATGATGTTATTAATGTTTAACATATTTTATTGAATATTTTATTTTATTCTAATCCTTATTAATTCAATCATATGAATGATTTAGTGAATAGAAAACTTGTCCACAATAAGTATCCTTAAGTGGAGGGTAAAATCACTTACTAAGTCATTTACTCTTAGTTTCTTACCCACAAATAATGTTTATGTAGCATGTTCCTCACGGGTCACTTAGCTTTTTTCAGTAATTTTTTATGAGTCTGATTATGTAATCCTTCTTAAGCCTTTTAATACACTTGATAAATTGCGTGGATGGATACTTTGTTTGCATCACTTACAGTAAAAGTTGCAGCGAAGCTTTGCCCTTCTGCAGTTTTAGTCCTGAAAGGTTTAACCATGAAATCATTTCAATGAAGCTGATAATTTTCAAAATAGCTATATTTGATGACCTGAACAGCGCGCAAGTCTTTACTCTCCCCTGTTTTCTAGCAATCGTTTTATAAGTCGCTTACTTACATTTAATTTTACCACTCACTACAGTTATTAGTACATTTTCTGTAATTATTTAGGGATTTATTTATACTTTCTTTCAGAACTCTAGGTGTCAAACATTAACCACACGGCTGTGTAATTCCATACTTATATGGATAAAAAAGAGTTTCAATGAGAAAAAACTGGGAAGAAATGTTTCAAAGGTGTAACTTGGTGATAGCTTGGTAATATATGCTCTCATAATGCAAGACTCCCACCCACATCCTTAATGGTAAGAACATTTATAACTATTAATAGTATTACTTGATTTATAACTATTAATATAAGTATTAATAGTAGTTACAACAAAAATATCTCTCTTGAAAAATAAAAACAGTAGAAAAAGTTATTTTTAAAATCCTTAAATACTTTTATAAATATTGCAAAATTTGAAATGCATGAGATAAATCAAGTTTTTTTCTTTCTTTTTTTACTTTAGCAGATTTTTATATTGTTATGAATTTTTCTCGGAGGAAATGGTGCTGCAGCTTTTACTTAATAAAAACTACAATTTATTGTTCTTTCGTAGGCTTACAAAACTTTTCTTGGAACAACAGTAAAATCAGTATTAAGCTTCAACACAAGCTTTAGTGAAACAACTCCGAATAAAGTGATAACGGACAATTCTCGTATTTTTTTATTCAATTCTAAATGTTCCGAAAAGGCCATAAACATAAAAACTTCTGCTGTCTGCGCTTTTTTTTTTTTTTTTAATAATTTGCAACCTCAGTTCGTCTGATAGATTTTGGCGTGAAAACATTACATTCAGCTAGAATCGAATGTGACGTTACTTCATCTGAAACAACTTGGCTTGAAACGCAGCAGCGGAAAACAGTTTTGCAAGTTTCTCGCAAATCACGCCAACGGGAACGGGATATGGCAATTGTCCCAGGTGCCTGTTTCATCAGAAATCTCAAGATACCAACAGTTCGTGTAGCCTTTAGTACAATTTTACACTTGATATAATAAAGCAATAAATTTAGTGTCATGCATATCAAATAAACACGCCATAACACAAGTACTTTACTTAGAACCACATTTATTCAGTAGATATCAAAGTAATCATCAAACATATTTCATCAAAACGTTCATTACAAGAGTAGCGTTGACATTCATAATTAAGCATAAAAACAATTTCTTAAAAGTAAAACATCTATCTTACTAAAACTTTCTTAGCTGGCTAAGATAAAAGTGATTCAAAATGTCACTTACTGATTACTGACTTCGAAATGGAGTGATTGGGGTTGCGGCATCCCTCATCCCTGTTCATCGTAAAATCATCATCCCTATAGGAACATGAGGGACTCTGATTTTTACTCTGTTCGATCCTCCGGGAAAAGTCCTCTCCTCAGATTATATTCTCTGCCTCATAACCTCTCAGTTCCGCCCCTGTGTACACATATAATCAGTCTCTAATCCCATTCGTATAACCAACTCTTGACGTAAGAGCAAACCCTCCTGAATGGCCAAGGCCCACCGTGTTTGTTTTGGTTGTTTTCAGACTATCTGGCCCCGTGCGAGGGCTTAATGCGCCAAAACATTCGTCATTTGACAAGCTAACATACATTTACAAACACCCATGCTTAACACGGGACTCGAACCTGCAACCTCGGGGTCTAGAAGCTAGCACGCTAACCACTGTACCGTTTGGTCGGCCAAGGCCCACCGTGAGTTGTCCACTAGGGAGGTTCGAAAAAAAAAGATATTTTTTAAATTTTGAAACGCCTGAGGTGAGAAAAGTTGTTACATCTTTTGATAAGAAAAACTGTAAAAAAATTGAAAAAAGAAAGAAAAAGTATCTTCCGATCGCACATTTATCTCAAAGTTTGGAGAAAATAAATAATAATAATAAAAAAACAAAAAAACCCCTATTTTTTATTAATTTTTAAAAATTTCTAAATGTTATATATTTGAAAGGGCAATAGTTTGCAATGTGTAATGAAAGGGGTATAACACAGGAAAACACTATTCTATTCATTTTTAAAACATAAATTCATAATTAAAAATATTCAAAAATATATTTTTCGGTTAAAAAAAGTGATTTTTCTATAAAATGGATACTAACGTTATTTTTAATTTTTTTGTTAAAAGTGTTTTATTTATTTCAAGCATTGACTTCAAAGTTTGGAATATATAGAAAAAATAAATTTTTTCTATCAATTTGTAGAATACATCAATCACTAAACTATAGATACATATTAGTTTGTATTGTGTGGAATGAAATAGATAGAACTTAGAAAAAAAAATCAAATTAGTAATTATTATTCAATAATAGTCGTTCACGCATAATCTTTGAAACATTGATAAAAACTGTGTTTTGGCGGGTTTCATTATGGGAGCCTTTCACGTGGCGCATTCTCTTCCTTTGAAGCTACTTGCTTATTCATTGGATCATAGCGCACATGGCTGTGATTGGGATTGCTATTAATACTGGCTGGAAAAAATCTGACAGAGATCAAATTGCACGTTGGGAGACCACTACAGTGGAATATATGCCTCCTGTATTTCATGAATTATCATTCAGATGCCTATTTAAACACGTAAATAGTACTATAACAGGATCAACATCTTTCAGTGGGAACATAGATCCAAAAATTGAAGAACTGTGAAAAATTTGCCCTGACTGATTTTTTATGTGTTGAATGTTTAATTCCTCAAGTTGAAAGGAAATTACTGAGCACAGATCAGTTATATTTTCTTGATAATTTTGCATTAAAATAAAGTTAGTTAGTCATATATGAGGAAATTCGATTATTTCGATGCCTCCCTGAATAGTTACTGGAAGTTTTAAACTCGGTTACTGAACGAAAGGTTTCCTTCCCTTACCTAAAAAATTTGTTTTCGGCAATGATTTTGTACGAAAGGAGAGATGTAAGAGAACTGGGTCGTCGGGTTAGGAAATCTCGAGAACTTTTCTAGAGAAAGACAATCAGACATTTCAAGACATCCAAACTTAACTTCATTGCCACTTAACTTTATTGCCGCTATTGGACAAAATTAATTGGACTGCTTGTAATAGGACTGGGAAGTAACAAACGAACATTTTCTAGTAAAGACTGGTGTATCCGATTTAGCACAGCTTTATTGGAGGAAACAAGGGAAGATTGGTTATTTCTGGCCGAGCATAATTACAAATTACACATTTTTTCAACAAACAAACATGTCAAAACCGCTACATAATTTTGATTCTCATAAATACAATATCCCAAATTTAAAACTGTGCATCGACATTTCAAAACCTATTCTATATTTTATTCAGAATTGGTCGAGATTAGCTAATAATGTTTTCAACGACCGAGTCCTAACTCTCTACATAGGGATTGGCCCATTTCTGGAGAAATTGGTCAATGTTTCAGTGCTACTAGGAACCACTGAAATCAGACTTCAACTCGCGTCCTTATCACTCACAAGCTGTGGAACGCTTGCGTAGAGAGACAAGACAAAAAGTGTGTGGCACTGACACCAAAGACACCAGACCGGGACAACACCTTTTAAAGATCCATAATACCCGACGTTTCTACAAAAATTCCTTCGAAGTGCATCTCTGAGATAGAAAACTCAAGAAAAAAGTGAACCAAATGAATAAAATCATGTTGTTTGTTTTTCCTTAAAATTGTAAGAAATAACGTTAGTAGTCATTTTACAGAATAATCATCTTTTTTTTTTTTTTTTTTTTAATTTTTTTTTTTTTTTTTTTACAGAAAATTATACGTTTGGGTATTTTTAATATTAATATATGTTTTAAAAATACATAGAATAGTGTTTTCCTGTGCTATACCACCTTTTCACTACACATTGCAAACAATTATCTTTCAAATATATACCGTTTAGAAATTAAAAAAAAATTAGGAAAAATGGTTATTCTTTGAGGTGAATGCCCAATTGGAAGATAGTATTTTATTAAAATTTTTTTTTCGGTTTTTCTTATCAATATATGTAACAACTTTTTTCTCCTCATGTGTTTCAAGAATAATTTTTTTTTGAACCACCCTAATGTCCACCCCTACTAAATGTATTCAGCGACATTCACTTTTCACTTCCCGAAGAAGAGGCTTTATATTTGTTGCCGTACTGAAGCATCCCTTAATAAAAATTACTAGAATGTCTTGAGAAACCTCATGACAAGAACAAAACGGAGCGAAGGATTGCGTCATTTGACGGAAGGATGTTGTGGCGTCACAGGTAATAGCGGAGTATTTGATGGGGCGGGGTTTGGAGACGCTTCCTTTTCCTTGTATTTAAATAGTCAATTTTTTCATAAATATAAACTAATTTCACTCATTTTTAAAAAATGCGGGATTTGTCCATTCAGGCACACAAAAAAAGTAAACAAAGCGCTCAGATTCTTTCAAATCGACAACCGAAGTTAAACTCAACTTTCTCAAAATATCTAGTCAACTGGTATCGTGATAGAAACATCTCGAAATTTCCCGATTTCTTTAGATGTTGCTACCTTTCTCTAACCTGTATTATCACTATTAACATATAAAATAAGATAAAATAGAACTTTAAAATAAATACGTCACTATGTACAATTATATACACACAATTTGTGTAACATTTCACCTTTATTAAATACTGTACGTCCCAGGCAGTGAAGTCCTTAAGAGAAAATACCGTTTAATCGTTACCGCCATAATATGAGGCTATCCTATTATGATATTCAACTATAGGTTTATAGGAAGGTGTTCGTTGGATCCTTACCGCAACGTTGTTAATACAATGTCTTGAGAACAAAATACGGCCCTCCCAGTTCTTCTGATGCTTAGGGGAGTGTCCTTTCCGAAGTTTGGAATTCCATAACCGCACCTTGTCACTTTTCCGGAATGATCTTTTGGTGACCTTGGATTCGTATCGGATCTTCATGCGCTCCTTCATGATGTTTGTTCTTTATCTGGTGAGTCGATATACGTCTTCCAAACGGAACTGAAAATCATCTAGATACTGGACAGGCGAGGAAGGAGTGTTCGGTGGTCATCACCAGAAGAGGTCACAGGGTAGCCCAAGGTACATTCCGTAAATGTTGACTCTGTCTCTTCAAATCGGGAGATCGTCGTGAACTCAGCACTATTCTCCAGGACGTTGTCTTCAAGATCTACAACTCGATATATGCACAGTTCTCTCATGCTCAGGCCATGTAATGGAACTTCTTATCTCCATGTTTTGCAGCTCGCCTTTCTCAAAATTCAACGTAATTCCATTTTTTTTTTAAAAGTCTACTCCGAGAATAAATGGATCCACAATTTCGGCAAAGTAAACGGTGTACACGTAGGTGTTATATCCAAAAGCGATGATCATAACAGGCGATGTTGCGATTTCATGCACGATCTTGTCACCAGACACAGTTTGTAGCGAAACAAAAGGGGCCTTGTAGAGGAGTCGGCTGTTCAGGTGACGAGCCAAGTCCGTCCGTAAGATCGTTATGTCCGCATCCGAGTCAACGATTAGACGACATAGAGTTCAAACTGATCTCCTCCTTCACGAATAAACCCTGGTTTCCTCCTCGGCGGGATGAAATTCGGAATTGACTGGTCGAGGCTCCACCTGTTATACATTGCAGTTTCTTCCCTACAAATGACATCTTCTTAAATTTAATTGTTGAAATTCCGAGGTAGTATTATCCTGTCTCCTTTTTAAATCCGGGCAATTAAGCCGGAGAAGAGGGCTTTTGTGGAAATCCAGATGTGGAAAGGTAAAGGTTATGAGCTGGAATGCGCTGATGTAAAGTACATAACAGAACTGCTGAGAAGTGCGTGTTAAAATGCAGACATTGAAGAATACTGATTTAAATAAACATAACTTTTGTTTAAAATCCTAAGCATTTAAAGTTAATGAAAACGAACGAAACTTAGCGCTAAAAAAGACAACCAAGAATTCCCAGAAATTGAAACGAAACTATGTCTAACAGTTCATCGACGATATTTATGAACTGGCCAGGCTCTAAATTCCCCTCAGTTCAATCACAGTTTCTGAAGCTCCGCAGTGCCACACCTTCCCGTATGCAGTACCAACAAGCGACTCTTGGCTTCAGAACCCTTGATCCTGGAAAACTTTTCAGCATCTTTTCCATTTTGCTTTCCAGTTCTTGAACATCGAGATTTTGGAAGGCGTCTGTGAAATACTGTAACGAAAGGTCATATTGGACATCCGTGGGACAATCTGGAAATGCCGGACGTGGTAATCTCTCTGTATTAGTAACCAATTCCTGAAAAGATCCCCCGGGATTCTACTGCCTCGTTTTCAGTTTCAGCCTACTATGGTCCTTCATATGTTGTTCGCCAAATAGCAACTCCAGAGCAGACGTCAGATCAGCGAAATCTTCTCTTTTGTCTCTTGAAAGGATTTGAAGGATGTCGGCAGTTTCTTCGCGGAGTGACTCGGTGAGATTAAATGCCTTCGTAGTATCGTCCAATCCATTTGCAGATGCAATAATTTCGAACTGCATTTGATAAACATGCCAGGACGACTTTCTATCAAAACTGGCCACTTTGATGTTAAAACGCGGTGCCACAAAGAGGATGGAAGCATTATCCCAATTAGGCGACGCAATGGCTACTTTTTCATGAGTTTCTATTTTTCGTAACTTTTTTTCAACAGCGTCAGTGAATTTGTCCTGCTCTTCTTTTATGGCGGAAACTCTTTCCCTCAAGTTGTCCACTTTCTCGCTTACTTTTTCTTGTCTTTTTTCTAGGGTGGAAACCTCACTCATCACAGTCATGAGATCTTCACTCACACTCGTAATATAATCCTTTATCATTTGGAGTACATTTTCAATACGCTTTATAAATCCATCAACCGCCGCAGAAGTATATTCTTTCTTGGCGGCTAAAACTCTTGACCGACCAGTATTTAGCTGCTGTGGATTCTTGGGTGGCTTTTATTGCTTTCATTTCAAAGGAGGTGGATTCTTGACTGGTTTTATTTCAGCTTTCATTTAAGCGGCGGTGGATTCTTGACTGGCTTTCATTTCGGTAATCATTTCCATCAGTTGCTTCAGATGTTCTTTCATTATTCCTCGAGTAGTTGGCATTCAAAATTATGAAATCCTACTTCAGACACCACTGTTATGAATTTCTTGAGGAGGGAATGATGATGTAGTTTTTACTAAATAAAAACTATAATTTAATGTTCCTTCGTTGGTTTACAAAACTTTTCTTCGAACAACAGTAACATCACTATCAAGCTTCAACAAAAGCTTTAGTAAAACAACTCCGATCACAGCAATAATTCAGGCACACAAAAAAGGTAAACAAAGCACTCAGCTTCTTTCAAATCGGCATCCGAAGTTAAACTGAATTCTCTCGACATCATGCCGTGGACTTATATTTATAGAGAGGCGTGGGAACTTTCTCGAAATATCCAGTCAACTGGTCACGTGATAGGGACATCTCGAAATTTCCCGATTGCTTTAGATGTTGCTACCTTTTTTAACCTGTACTATCGCTGTTAACAAATAAAATAAGAAAAAATAAAACTCTAAGTTAAATACGTCACTATTAGCACTATACAGAAAATGTGTGTAACAATATATTTGGAAATCCCCGATTTATTTATAAATAAAGAAGTATGAGTCTCAAGTTAAAACCCATTTATTTATATATTTGATATGATTAACTGGTATGTTTTTATGATCAAGTGGTACCTAATACCACGTGACCTTAATTGCAGGTATAATTGACAAATGTTTATATTCCATTCCTATAGATAATATATTTCGCAATAATATCAGTACCATAAATTAAATGGGGGGGGGGGGGCTAGGGGGTTACTTGTTAAGAATTATGAAAAATTCGAATTCCGAGTGCTTTTGAATCCTTATAAACTTGAACCAAACTATTTCGGTACAATAAAATTCAAGAATATCATATACCCTGTTTACGGTAATTTACGAATAATTTTTATTAAGTTCAAATGGTTTTTCAGTTTTTTCATAGCGCATAAATGATTTTTGATAATTTCATTTACTGTAATTTTACGATAACTTTACGAACTTTAAAATAATAAAAAATATGTTAAAAGTAATCTCTTACAACATTTAATTAAATACTATAATACTATAACATTAAAATCTAAGGAATATCAGTGCAAAACGAAATAATCTAACGATTAATTTTATAAAACATTTTTAATCTTAAAATTCGATTTGATTGTTGAATTTCAAGTGTTTTAGTATGTAGCATGAACACAAATACAGTTGACACATTTGCGCAATTTTATTTATATTCAAAAACTTCTGTAATTTATCAGAAACGTAGACATTCAAAACTCTTTGATAAATAAAACAATTTTTGATAAAGATAGTTGTTTTGCTAGTGCGTGTTTGGGCTGTTTCATGCCAAATTTTTTGGTGTTTTTAAAAGTTATCAATTTACAATCTACTACAATTTCCATATTATATTGAACTGACATCACTTAAACCCTATTGAACACAATGTGATCAGACATTCTTGCATAAAATAGCTTCAAGCGATTCAAATGTGATCCAACATTTCAATATTTGGAAAATCAGGATTCTGCAAGTAGTAAGAGACTTTTAGCATTTTTCCATCATATAAAATATATATTTACTATCCAAATTTTGATCAGAATGGAAATTATTGCAATTGCTTATCCTAAAATACTTGAGCTGAAATATAGAAATCTTTCATGCACCTTCTGTCAATGATACTTATAAAGTGTTTAACCACGAAACTATAGGAAACTGTAAATGTTTTGCCAAGTGAAGTAAACAGAATAGTAAGGATTACTGAATCAGACCAATAGATAAATATTGATCAAAGCTAATTGAATGGGGATGAATAAGCTACATAAATATTTTTTAAGGATTAGAACTTAGGATTGGAGAGGCCGGAGATGGGAAATAACCCTTACTTTTAAAGATATGAGAATGTTTGTTGCGAATATGTTTCCTACTTAATAAAAGATTAATATTTCTAAAATTTAAAATGATTCATTCCTTAATAACCATATGTGGCTAAGATTTATGTATTACTTTTAGAATATTTTGTCAGATTATGAAACTCTCACACTCCCCCCCCCCACTTTACTCACTTTTATCATAAGCTAAACATTTTAATAATAGGATAATTTTCTTAAATTATGCAATCTTAGTATAAATTAATCAGTTTCGAAAATCCTTCTCAAATCATTTTTGTCCCCAGAAACAGCAGCTATTCAATACGTATTGAAATCAATTTAAAAATAATTTAAAAATTTATTACTACTCTAAGGATTACTGAAAATGGTTCAGTAGTATTTTTTTTTATAAACAAATTTGGTTTATTGTACCAATTTTATTGTACTTGGTCTCTTGAGTAAACAAATTCAAAATTGGGCATCTACTAAAATACACAATATATATGTTAGAAAGGTATTGTGTAAAGTATATGCGTATTTTCATAGTAATGTAAAATTATAGAATTAGGAAAAAAAAAAACCAGTCTTCAATATTAACAGCATTTGTGGTAATTCTTGTTAATGATAGCCAACTGATTTACAATATAAAAATGAAAAATGTTAAATTCATTGAAAATAACCAGTCATATGAGAAGTTAAACATGTACATTTTGTGTATATATATATGTAAAGATAGTCAGGAGAAAGAGAGTGAGAAATGATAATAAATGAACAAATGCTTTTTTTTTTAATTAAATATTGCTAATACGTTATAATGAATATGTTATAATGCATTGCCTGATGCAACCTGATGATAACCTGATGCTCTAAAGAATGCATACATAATGTTGTTTCTTGTTTATTAAATATTATAATCTTATTCAAATGTATCGAATTAACAGCTTATTTATCCCTTTTAGAACCACTGAACGCATCTTTTGATGACAATATACGTGATAACAGATATAAACTTTTTTAAGTTTCAATTATTTTTCATTTTAATCGGATAATCAATGATAGCCGGATAGTCAATAATAATTGTTTATCCCTTTACTATTGAAAGAACACAATTGCTTTTAAAAAAAGATTGTTTAAATTTTGTTTAAAATTACATCAACACATAAATGACATCTGAATTTTCCAATAGCTCCAAGAAATACAAAAAGTTGTAATGTACACAAATAAGTTGTAAAAGTTGTGAAGTAGTTATTTCTATATATAAAAGGAAAAGCCTTGTGTGACTCATTTAATCACTAATGTATGTATCACTAATTCTCCCACTTTCCAAACAGTCACAACTCTGAAAATTGGTACAAATGTCAAGAAGTACAGAAATATAAAAAGTAAGTTATTCTGATCTCGATTTATCTACTTTAAAAAGTCAAAAAGGGGCCAAACGTTCAAAAGAAGGATATTTAAATGTCCCACTTCGAATGTAGATACCACTCTGATATTTGATACAAAATTCAAGGGAGAGCATAAATAAAGTAAATTATTCCGATGTCGAATAACTAATTTTAAGGGTCTAAAAAGGGTTTCCAAACGAAGGAATTTCAAGTGTTGAACATCCAATATAGTCACATTTCTGATATTACAAATGTCACAAGAGTACAAATGTCAACAAGAGTAGTCCTAGGAAAAAAAACTGTTCCGATATCGATTTATTCATTTTAAAAGTTCGAAAAAGTGAAACGTTCCAAACGTGGGATTTTAAAGCATCCCACTTTTAATGTAGTTACAACTCTGATAATTGTTACAAATGTTAATAAGGGCAAGCATGAAAAAAGTCAACTATTCTAATGTCGATTAACTATTTTTAAGGGATCGAAACGTTCCATTCGAGGAATATTAAAATGTTCCACTTCCATTGTAATCACAATTCTGAAATTTGCTAATAGGAGCAAGCTTTGATTAAGTAAGCTATTCCGATATAAATTGAACAACTTTAAGAGGTCAAAAAAGGGCTAATTGATTTAAATGAGGAATATTCATGTTTCCCTTTTTCCAAAGTAGTTACAACTCTGTCAAAAAAAAGTAAAGTATTCCAATATCGATTAATGAATTTTTAATGGAGGGAAAGAATGTTGAAACTATACGTGGAATATCCCAATGACCCACTTCTATTACTGTCACCAAGAGCAAATCCAATATTGGAACCTAGAGCAAACATAAACAAAGTAACTATCGCAATTTCAGTTAACTAATTTTAAAGGGTAGAATAATTAATTATTTTAAAGGCTAACTGTTCTAAGCGAGGGATATTCAAATGTATCAGATCCAATATAATTACATCCTTGAAAATTGAAACCGTAATCTCGATTAACAAGTTTTAAGAGTTCGAAAAGCATCGAATCGTTCCAGACAAGGACTATTCCAATGTCCTACATCAAATATATTCACAATTATAAAATTTGAAACATATGTCAACAAGGGAAAGAATAGATAAAGGTATTCCGATTTTGAAAAATCAATTTTCAGGGGTTGAAACTTTGAAAAGTGGAATGCATGAATGTCTTTTGATTGCTGAAATGCGCTTAGTAAATTGAAGCATGTGTATTCAGCTAGTTTAACACTTTAACACAAATGATTAACATCTTTCATTTTAAAGAGATTGCTTTGAATTTGTTGGGTTAAGGGAATATTAAACTGGAATGGAAAAAAGAAAGACTTTATAATTAAATAAAAATTATCGACTCAAAATATTAAAAAAGAAATTGTAATTTTATATTTAATTGACAATTTTTTTATAAATTAAAATTAAAAGCAACTATTTTTTTTTTTTTTAATTTTTCACACTTGAAACTTCATCCTCTATTGAATTTGACTTCTAATTTAATTGGAAAAATGTAGTGTCATGTATAGAAACTCAATTAACAAAATTGTAGAGTTGTAATTATATTTCTGATTCTAATATCTAATTAATTTAATTTATTTTTTATTCAATTTGATTTAAATGGTTTTAAACTATTATTCTAATAAAAATATTTAAAAAAAAAAAAAAAAAAAAATTATTTTAAATTTTATTTATAAATTCAAAAATGTTGTGTATTGCTGGAAAAACTGGGTATAAAAGGACGAGATAATCCGTAACAGCCGCTCTATGGGTTAATGAAAAATGTTTCAAAAATAAATGTAAATTTCATACATATAACATATAGAAATAAAGATGTCGATTTAAAGAAGAAAATGCATTATTAAGAGGGGAAAAAAAACGAGTTTACAAGTTAAATGGCTTGTAAACACTATTCTTTGTGTTAATCATTGAATATTATAATTGTTTTTAAGTAGATGGAATCAATATATTTTCATTCAAGTGAGAACTAACAGTATTAATTTTTAAAGCGTTAAAAGTCAACGCTTTTCTTTAAACTTCTCTTAACCTAAGACATTAAAGGGGAAATTATATCTACTACTTTTATACTGTTAATTTAGATCTCTTTATTTTGACAAGTACTAGTTAAATAAAATTGAATGTGATTTCTTGCAATATCAATTTTAAAATGTGCCTCTATCGGAATCCATATCCAAGTATAAATTCATACAGTTAAAAAAATAATACTTACAATTGGAGATAATAACAATGATTAATATTCAATGATAATCAATTACGTGTCTTTGTTTTCGAAGCGTAACGTTGAATTTGACGGCGAATACAAAAAGGAAGCTGTTATTAGTGGAACATCTTCATCAGAGGCAAATGCAATTAGATTAATACGGTAGAACAAATCTAAATAATGGGATTTATGTCTGTATGAATCTTTCATATTCTTTTCTTTTCTTCGAAGAGAGGAGTGTTTGTTTTCTGAGAACTTTAATCTGATTTGGAATGGACTGCAAGAGCCAAGTGTTAGAGAGTACCAATTACGTTTTCGACAATTGGGATTGTCTTTTCTTTGTACAAACTTAAGAAATTTTCTAGCTTCGAAAAGGCATAGTATTTCTGAATAACAGATTTAATTAGCCATTACAATTTTTATTCCTTGATGTAGAAAATGCTTATTTCACGCTAAGGTGATTTTGGATTGTAAATATATTGTCTTTTTCATTTCTAAAAATAACTTTAACCCTTATAGAAAAATCTAATCTTATCAAAAAAAAATAGCATCTTATAAAGTTGCCGTATGGTTATATCTCAATTTGGATAACTTTTCACTTATGTTTAAATGAATTCTTTGTATGATTCATATGTGGATTAATTTTTTTAGCCGTTTAAAAATATCAAATAAAATTTAACTCTTGACGTATAATTCACACATACACTACTATATAGTTTTGTATGATTTACTCAAAGCTTATGGTGCTTAAGAAATTTAAGATTCAAATAGTTCTAGAGTTAGTTTAAAACTCAAGAACTGTGAGTTAAGCCGCACATGCAACGTATGATTATTTTAGTAAAAAAGCGAAACGAAATGGAGCTTTTAAAATATAACGAAGGACAAAGTTGCAGTTAATGAATGCTCATTCATAATTCCGATGTTTTCAAAAATAATTTGATCGTTTCTCGCAAATGCTAGGAGATATTCCATAGCTTATTAGGACATGGTACATTTTAATGGAAACACTGATTTAAGCTTTTTTACCGAAATTTAATAAGTTGAATGTCGCTTGAACATTTTGAAAATTGGGTTAAATTAGATTCTCATGTTTACCAATATAGTATATTTATTTGAAATTATTTGACTAATGATATGGTATGAAAATTTGCTGGTTTTTGCTGGTTTTCATCACTTTTGTGTGAAATTAATTATTATTATTATTTTTTTTTACTTGGGGGCTTCCACCATGTTTGTTAATACTTTTATTAATTGGGCAATTCTCTGACTGATGCACGGAACATTTTTTCACTCTTTTTTATACTCTTAAACAAATTGGAATGACGAATTAATGAAGAATTTAATAATTATATTTTCCTTTTCTATAATTTTAGTTGTTCGCAAAGTTATAGAAAAAAATAACTTTTTTAACTTGTTCAAATATATATTTAGTGGCAACTGATTCACGGGACACGGAGAAACAAAAGAAAATTACGCCCAAGACACAAGTTTACATTTTCTCTCAATTGATAAGGACTAAAATTATGGAATGCATTGGCACATTTGGGTAAATGTTAATAATACTATATCTATAAAAATGTTTGCAAAAAGATTATTTTTGTGGATTTCAAAAACAAAAACCTCAAACCGACATACGGGTCATAATTTTTTTGGAGTAGAAAATGGTGATATTTTTATCATTACAATTGTTGTATTTTTTTTTTTTTTTTTTTATAAATTATGCATACTTTATACTTCTTGTTACTCAAAGTGGGCATGATTTTGGACTATTTTAGTAGATATAATTGCTATTTTCATTCACTGAAGTTATACCTTTTCAGGTACTTAGTAAATTATGTTTTGAAAAAATTAAATTACTAATGAATTTTTTTTAGAAATACAAATTTACCAAGGTACTTTAAAATTGTCGTATATATTAATTTTTTTAT
Organism: Linyphia triangularis; assembly: GCA_963978545.1. Classification (NCBI taxonomy): domain Eukaryota; kingdom Metazoa; phylum Arthropoda; class Arachnida; order Araneae; family Linyphiidae; genus Linyphia; species Linyphia triangularis. The sequence goes on along the minus strand of OZ021723.1, from coordinate 64,179,364 downwards.
CCCTTTATGAATAGAATGGCACATGTATTTTTCAAACAACCTCATTTTTCAATGACAAAGAAACGCTGAAAATGTAAGAATTATTTTTTTAATAATTATTTATTAATTTTTTAAAAATTAATTTTAAGTTAGAATGGGCATTTTACAACTTTAGGAACAACTTTACAACTTGTTTAAATGCAAGCGCCTTTTCATAACATCTTCCACTTTTGCACCTTTGTTTTGTTTCTACACTGATCTAGAGATAGCTGTTAATGTTTGGAAAAACGGAAAAAATCAAAAGAAAACTTTTTTACCTTTGTCCGTAAAGGATGCATTCATCTTATTCAAAGAAAGAAAATTCACAAGTCAAGTTTTTTTTTCTACATTTAGCAAAATTTTGCCAAAGAATGTCACACTCTTAAGTCACATACCTGTTGACCATTGCTATGATTTGTGAAAATTTCTTTCTTGAATTAAACAGTTTGCAAATTCATATCGATTCAAAATCATTTTATAGCGAAACGTGATACCGTAATAATATCAACTCAGTTTGTTTTCAAGGGAAATGCTTTCATTGACGTAAATATCGAATTTTACAATAGTTGTTATCAAAATAATTGTGCACGTAAAAATCTTACTTTCATGCAATTGTTAAAAAACTGAGGAATTGGACTATGTGCTTTCTAAAATAACAGTTTAAATTAATTTTGTATTGTTTTAAAAATTCAGACAGCACTTTGTGATTGAATTTTAAAAGAACAAATGAAGTTTTGTAAAAATTGAAATTTAAAATATGTTTTTATGAAAAAAAAAAAAATCATATTTCACGCTGACGCATGGGGCATGTGTAAGGACTTGAGCTTTGAACTTAGTTTCATAACTCTTTTTCTACCTAGAATGCAATATTATTGGACTTTTGTATAATCTGTTTTATATAATTTAGAGTCATTGAAGTGAGTGAACTTTCAATGTCAAATAATTAAATTAAATTGTGTGTTACAATTTTTTTATTACTCTTTTATGATACTTTGGACATCTAACTTGAGTAGCAATTCATTGCTTTTACTTTCCTTCGAGTTTTCTTTTTTAGATTTAGCAGTTTCAGTTTTCAGAGAATTGCCTAGTTATAGATTTCTTAATAAATAACAAAAAAGCCAAAAAAGTGTTTAGAAACCATTAGCTGATACTGATAGATTTTTGGACAATAATTTCAAGAAAAATAGCCAAAAAATTTCATGACGTACCATTTTTCCAAAAAAAACCCCCCTGACAATTTTGATTTTCGTAGTCACCAATCGATTGTGTTAATTAAGCAAGAGGATGAACATATTGTGTCATAAGTTGTTATTACTGGAGAAAACTGGAGATTTATCTATATCTTGTGCGAAAAACAATGAAAAAAGAAACAATTTTCAAGTTAATTAATACTTCTAAACAAATTGTGTTTCGTCGTTTGTGTACGTTACGTTTTGGAAACACTATGATCTGGAGGGAACCCAAAAATCACTATGATAACTGTTACTTCTGTTGATGCAACGTGAAGGTGTACAATTTAATAAGAAATATGTTATCAAAATATCCCGTCGGCAATGCGTCTTATAGTTCAGAAATACCTGTACCTAAACCTACTGAGAAACTAAAAGACATTCCTGAAGACGAAGATGAGCCTTATGACAATGACTATCACGAGGTTTCAGATAACAGCGAGCTCCAACTTCTTACACAGCTGGAATTGAATGATTTAGTCAGAGATTTGGGCCTTTCTAAAGAATCTGCCGAACTCTTAGGCTCTAGGATAAGCAAAAGAATGTATTGGCACCTGGTACCTATTTCTCATGGTTAAAAAAGAGAGAAACAGATTTCATTCCATACTTCTATCAAGATAGTGGCTTGGTTTAGTGTAGCAATGTATCTGAATTGATGGAGAATTTTAATATACAGTATGACGTGAACGAGTGGAGACTCTCTATTTCCTAAAAAAAGCCTCAAAGCAGTGTTTCTGGGTAATAACAGTAAGTATTCTTCAGTGCCATTAGGTTAATATGTGTATCGGAAAGAATCTTACGAAAATTTAGCTTTGATTCTCACTTATTTGAAATATAAAGAACATATGATAAAGGATAGTTGATATGCGAGGATTTATGGTGGGTTGAACATTGATAGAGGATTTGCGGCTTTTCTTGCTTTTTGGACAATAAACAGGGTACACCAATTACCCTCGCTTCGTGTGTGAATGGAACAGTCGGGATAAAAAATAATCATTGAATCAAAAAGGAGTGGCTGCAAAGGAAAACATTAGCATCTGGAAACAAAAATGTAGTGAGGAAAGTTTGGTTGATCCCAGAAAAATCCCGCTGCCCTCATTTGAAATAAAGCTGAGCTTGATTAAACAATTTGTCTAAGCTCTATCAAACAAAGGAGAGTAATTTAAACAACTTTCCAGGACTGTCAGAAGCGAAAATAAAGGAAGGTGTTTCCTCAAGTTCAGATATTCGGAAACTTTTTAAAGACGAAGTGTTTGGAAGTAAAATGTTTCCGAGTCAAAAAGAGGCATGGAGAGCATTCATGGAAGTTGTCATAACACTCCTCGGGAACTTTAAGTACCCCAACTATAAATCTATCGTAGAAAACATTTCAAGAAATTCAAAGACTTGAATTGTTCAATGAGACTGAAAGTGCATTTTTTAAATTCAATTTTGGACTACTTTCCACAAAATCTTGGTGCAGTAAGTGAAGAATAGAGTGAAATATTTTAACAAGAAAACAATGAGATGGAGCGTAGATACCAAGGTAAATGGAACGTCAATATCATGGTGGACTACTGTAGGATGCTACACAGAAAACTCCCGCGTACTGACTACAACAGACTAGTTTCCTAATGGAGCTTTCGGGGAAAAAAGAAAAAGCATTAAGGATACATGAATACACTATGTATTAAAAAATGATAACCATTAACTGTTCTGATTGATATAATTTCTTATTAATAAATATTTGGCATTTTCAATCATTTCAATTGTTCGATATATTAATTAATTTGTAAATAAAGCACTTAAAAATATTTTGGAAAAAATCTTCTTTTACCCAGAATATGTACAGTAGACTTTCTTACCGATATATTCAAGTAAATTTTGTGAAAAATTCTTACGTGATTGAGAAAAATGGATGACGTATTTGAAGTTAGTGCACCAAATGATATAAAATTCAGTCGTTACATTGTAAACACTTTTCCATGACTCAAAATTTGCATATCTGTGTAATAATTAAAACTATAATTTATATTGCCTCTGTAATTAGTTAGTAAATGATTTAATATTATTGATTCTATATAGTGCAAATAAACCAGTACAAATCCGAACAAGAATTATGTTATAATAATGACATGACATTTAAAAATTATGTTACTTAAAAAAATTAATAAAATGTAAAAATTAATAAAAATAATTAAAAACATTTTTATGCCCAAATATATTATCAAAATGTATTTGAACAAAATGTTTACATAAAATATTAATAAAAATCTACAATGGAAACACAGCTGAATATATCAAACGAAATTGTACAATTAATGTTATTTTATATCCACAAAGGTTAATAAATCTATTGTAAGATTATATAAATAAGCATACAAATATAAATATATGTATAAAATATTTAGAACTTTATAACAAAATATAAAAAATGCATGAAAATTTAACGGAAAAATAATTCAGATAATAAATATATTAATTCATTGAACAAAAGAAAGCAAGTGCTGGTTTTATATTGAAAAATACAGTTCTTTAACATGAAATTTCTTACATTCGAATCTCCAACTCTTAGATCAGTTACCAGATATAAACACAAATATCAGAATCAAATTATTACTTGTTCTAATGTATCCATATACAATCCAAATCAGTGAATTCGTGGATTAGTATTTTCCTAAATTTTAAGATATATGAACCACCATTTCTATTTATATTCCATAAATTCCTTTTTATGAGGTAATTGTGGTGTTTTTAACAGGATATATGTTGTGTATGTGTGTGTTACGAGAAATTTGTTTCATAAAAACAAACATTTACTTTGATATTGTTGCACAAATTGTCTGTATATATTGTAAATAGTGACGTATTATTTTAAAATTCTATTGTAATTTATTTTTATCTTATTTTATTTTTTATTAACAGCGATTATACAGGTTATTAAAAGATGGCAACACCTAAAGCAATCGAGAAAATTTGAGACGTTTCTTTTCCGACGAATTGGCTGGAAATTTCGGGAATATTCTCTCGCGCCAAGTATTTAATGACCGTAGTTCGGGAAAGTTTTCAGATTGACTTCGGACTTCGTTGAAAGCTGATCGCTTTGTTTACCTATTGGAGTGAGATTGTATAATCGCTGAATTCGAAGTTATTTTTGTTGAAGCTTGTGTTGAAGCTTGAGAGTAATTAAACTGTTGCCTGTGAATAAATTTTGTGAGTTTTCTGAAGAGAGAATAAATATTTTTATACCATGAAAACTGGGGCCATCATTGCCTCAGTGGAAAAATTCGTAACAATATATAAATACAATATAATCATCTTTAAAGCTTTTCTGATTTATTCATAGAGTAAATTTCAAAGTTTTGTAGAATAAAAGTATATTTATACATGCAATCTTTAGTTAATAGTCTTAATTTGTGATTCCCTACCTTTATTAAATACGGTTTATAATAAACGGCCTTACAAATGGCCATTTTACGTAAATCACCCTAAAAAGTGAATAAGTACATGTTGACATTTAAAAGCCGAAAGGGTGCTGTTATAATTTTATAAACAAGACATTATTTTGTCGTTGTGTATTTTTCAAAATCCATTCTAATTTGATTTATCGTAATTACTAGTGATTGAATAATTTTTAGATTTGTACTTTTAAAATTATTATATTATTGGACTAAAATGCACCCAAGTATTTTAATCATTCATGGAATTTCATGAAAATTATTATTAAACGCATAATTTATCATAATAAGAATACTTTTTTAAAAAAAACTTACAAGGTATTAAAAATTATTTAATCTTAATGGATTACATTAGCTTCTCTAGTGGTGAAATAATAAAAAACCTACAAAATGAAAAAAACTAAAATCACTTTGAAGAAATTTTTTAAAAGCTCTAAAGACATTTATTGACTTCATTGCACAGTTTCTTTGAAGATTTTCCCGAATGTTTTTGAAGGAATATATGCATCTCTTACTGTACAATAAAAAGTAATTAGTCCCTATTATACGGCAAATGCACTCTTTTAAGACTGATTATGATTCCGAATATTTAAATTGATTTTTTCTTAATTTTAATGACTTCACTCTTTTAAACCCTAAAGAAAAGAAAAACTAAAATTTGCATGTAATTCTCTAAAGAGTTGACAGTTCACTGAAAATTATTTTTAATAATTGCGATAAATATTTTCTATGGTGTATGGATATAAATTACGAGTTTTAATGCTTTTATTTATTATTTTAATTGGACTTTTTTATTTGAAAAACAATCACAAATAGGAATTTTTAAATACCCGATAAAATAAATTCAGTTAATGTAATTTCTGAAATTAAAGAGCCCTTTTAGAAATAATTTTAATAATCTGGTTTGTTTTTACCCATTTAATTAGATTCACTAGATTAGATTGTTTTGTATATTTTAAGGATATTAGACTCTGGGGAAGTATATTAATAAGCATACTCTCTTATTCCAAACACATTTGAGACAAATGGAAAGAACCGTTTAAGTCCTTTTTTTGTGAAAATAGAAATGAAATACTTTGTTGGCACACATTAGAGTTATTAACTGATATTTGGTCTACAAGGAGGAAGAACGATACAATCTAGGGATAATAAGCAGAATATTTTTTTTTTTTTTTTTTAGTTAACCTGCTTTTGAGCTTTTTTAACCTTTAAATTTCGTTTCCATAAATTCCCTAACTAACTTAAACCCTTCTCCCCATGGTATTTATTTTGCTAATGGATCATTATAAAATTCAAAAAGCTTAAAATATTAAAACTAGTTTAAATGAACTTCAGCATGCTTGAAGTAATGTTATTGTTCACGTTTAATTGTAATTATATTTTTCGACGTTTTAGTTTTTTAATATAACTTGAGATAAGTAATGTCGTCGAAGCTTTTGCTACTTTAGATATTTTTGAAAATTGGATGCATCTGAAGATAAATTCAATAATATCTCAATTAATTCACGAACTGAATGTGAAAAAAATGGATTTCTAAAAGTGTACCTAATAATTCAAAATACTTAAAAACTTAATTTATATGACATCAGAAATTAATATATAAAACATAAATTGATTATACAATAAGAATGGATGTAGAAAAATAAAATTATTATGCTTTAAAAATTCATTTTAATTCAAGATATTTTAAAGTTTAAATCTTAAAACTCAAGCTTCAATGTGCAAGACATTGAAATGACGTAATTTAATGAATTATATAAAATCTTTGAGAATGGAATAGAATAGATTAAAGAAAAAAAAAACTAATTTAAAACATGTTTGGCATATTAGGAGAAAGCATATTGCGCAACAGTTTTCACTATCTTTCTATAAGTTGCGAAATTGAAATAAGTTTTTTAGATTACATTAGATGACTAAAATTTTTGGTGTGCCCCTAAAAAAATACTATTCATTGTTCTTGTTCACTTTTTTGAAAGTTTAAAAACAAGAAAGATACGTCGTAGCAAAACGTGAAACATGATGAAATAAGTTTCAAATTGGGTTCTGCATAAAAATTTATAAATTCTTAAGCATCGCATTTAAATATTTGAAATTTTTAATAAGCATTCTTTAGTATAGATTAAATTTCTAAGTAAAATTCCTTGTTAGGAATAATATCCCATTTATTTGTTTATTTTGTTTATTTATTTATTTGTTTATTTATTTATTTATACCTTAGCTTTTTTATATATTAGAAATACTAGTTTCAATTGTATTTTAATGAAAAGGATATGCAATAAATTTGAACTAGAATTCATAAAACTTGGTTTGCTTACATTATAAAATGTTAATGAAAATGTATAGTTTTTAATATATTACGCTACTTAATCGCTTAATTTTAATATTGTTGATGGTATAGTCAATTTAACTTAATTATATTCATGAATTAAAACTTAATTTATTTCAAATAGATTATTAGTAGTAGGTTTTTATGTTTCTACACTTCTAAATTTTATGTTTCTACAAAAGAAAATCAAGAATTTTGCAAATATATTTTGACAGAAGACATCTGCTTATAATAGTCAAGCGTATAACTTCATATTTTACAAACTAAATTTAACTAGTTTAATTAAATCCAGTATTCATATATTACTCGATGAACGTTAATCTCAGTCGTACCTCAAATGTCTATTGAATTACACTAATAATTCCCCACTAACTACCCTGTTAATCGCAAACACGTACCGATGCTTCCTTTAACATTCGTGCATAACGCATATTTGCCAGAATAGCTGTCTCGTACTAGAGGGCGAAATTGTTTGGCAGCTACTACCCTTGGGACTGCATCCCTATTCACACTCATTGATCACAGGTTGGGTAAGTGGCATGCAGCTTTGGTCTTTGATTATTCCAATCCTATGGTAGTAGCGTATCGTTAGAGTTCAGAATACTAGTGATTTCTAACCAATATTATCAATGGGAAGATCAGTTTAAAGAACTGTCTAAATTGTCCTTACTGGTTTAATTCATAGTTTAAATAATAATACAACCTATAAAAACAAAGTTTTTAATAAAAATCCCTTGTACCTATTGTCATTTTTTATTGTGCAATTACAAATTATTGAGCTCAGATCCAGTTTTCTTAGTATTGACCACTACGAAGAAAGCTTCCATTCCGCAGTATTTACTAGATTGTTTACCCCCAAAATTTTGTTGAAAACATAGTCATCAACAGCGGGTCTATCTGCCAAGTTTCAGCTTGCTTAGGTGACAGAAAGTGGGTTAATTAGCCCTCTAAAGTGCTTGGCTCGTCAACTGTATAATAGGTGTAGGCAATAGGTATTGCCCAATTGAATATATTTCAATTAAGGTTGGGATCTGTATGATTGAACGTGAGAAAAAACTGAGAAGTCTGACGTAAAACAATATAAATGTGTGTAGCAGTGGTCTTTTAGTACCAGCTCCAAAGCTTGATAGACAAAATTATCATTGATAACGAATGTATCTGCTAAGTTTCAACTTTATTGGAAGTATGTTTGATAGTAATCCGAAGCATCAATAGGAGAGTGCGTAAAAGAAGTATAGAATGCATGCCATCGATATCGAATATATCTGCTAAGTTTCAGCTCGATTGGATGGCAGCTAGTGGGTTAATTAGTCACCAGAGATGACAAAAGTTAAGTGTGTAAAAGTGATCTTTTAGTGACAGTAACAGCCCCAAGACTGTTAGAATGTATTGTCACTAACATCGAATCTATCTGACAAGTTTCAGGTCAATTAGTTTTAGGTCATCAGGTCATTAATTACAATGTTAATTAACAAGCTAAAATATTGAAGAATTTATACATCTTAGAGATTTTAAAAGAATTATTTAGATCATCAAATTTACTATTTACAAAACATGTATTGCATAAATAATTAAATAATTTAGCCTCGTTGTTACCAGCTAGCTGTAATTCATAATCAGCATTGAAAAGCTTTTTAATGCATAGAATTCAAAAAGTTCAATAAATTATTGCTTAAATATATACTTTCAAATAAATCCAAAGCAGATTTTTGAAAATACGACAGAACTTGTTTAAAGGAAGATTGGGAGCGGTCGTATTTCCTTGCGTTTTTTTTTTTTTTTTTCTTTCTTACCATTACTAATGTAAAATATTTCCTCATCCAACACAAATTTAAATAAGTTTACAAACAGCATATTTTGGTTCCTAAAACAAGTACCCAAAATTGGTAAATAAACGATAATGCTTTTGCATTAATATTATTTAGAAAGGATGAGGAGGGTAAGTATATTGCACAGATGAAGAACATATCTCTAGGCTGATTTAGCATACGCGGGCTTTATAATTCGTTTATCATCGTTGTACGTTTCTTAGAAGATTTATGTTAAGATATATTTCGATGTAGAACACATCCATTTGATTATAATGAAAAGTTGCAGATCTCCTTATTTGTGCTTGAAATGGTTAGTTAATTTGTATTCTTATAGTGTAAGGCATCACAATGTAATTTTAAACCACTAATTTAGATTATACATTATACATCTAGTAACTTATATGCACATATAAGATTGTACTAATGTATTCCATCTGGTAATTACGATTAGTAGATTCGTTGGTCTTATTTTTATATACTATACCTGATGAAAAGTGCTTACCACATCATAAATGAGAGGGAAAAGAAAAAAAAAAGAAAAAAAAAAAAAAAAAGGAAAAAAAAAAAAAAAAAAAAAAACTTACTGTGATGTGTTTTACTTGAAAAATGCTTGAAAACATAGGCGTATATGGATATTTGACACGTATAGAGCGCCTCTTCAAAATATATATATTTTTTTTGTATATTCATTTATTAATTCCATCATTTTCCTTTTTAATATTTTTTAGTTTTCATACGTCGCTATTCTTATTTTTTTCTTACGCTTTTGCTCATTGAGATATTTATGTTATGCCTTATAAATTTAAGGTAAATCACTTTAAAAACTTTTTTTGTACATAAAACCAGCATAGCAACTAACCAACTTGTTCCAAGATTTTGTACATAACCAATACATAAAATATGATTTTTATTCTTTACATTATTTTTTAGCCTCTAAAGATCTTTTAATTTTAACATTTTATCCTCTTCCTTTTATCTATAACGAAAAAGAACATTAAAGCAAATACTTTTGTATTGATATTAGAATACATTTTGCAAAACTTTAATGTGGAATAAAACTCTTAAAACAGTTTAGTATATATAAAGCACATAAAATAATATTCATTTATTTACTCGCTTCATTTATTTCCACATATGCAACAATCTAATATCCATTGTTCTTTTAGAATCATTCAGCAAGCAATTTACATCGCATCAAGCCGAAGTAATATTATCACAGTCTTGCAGTTTCTTGGAAACGCGACAAACAAGTCTTGCTGGGCCTAAATAAGTGTCCCCAACATCTGTTCATCGAGTAAGAACGCAAATGGAAGTATAACAAAGAAAACTCATATATCGAATCACGTTCTGCTATGTACGAATTCTCGAACAAAATCAACGAGTGAGGTGGTCTTATATGCTCGGGCATTATTGCTTTGACAATCCCGGTAACATGGAGATAATGAAAATGGAGATTTTAATAGCGCGTTTAATATTCGTCCGGAACTAGGACAGGATGAAAGACGCCTATTTAATGGTCGTTTCTATGCCAGGCCGGGCTGGAGATTTGCAAGATCATCATGCGTTTAGTGGTCGCGGGATGATACGGAATTAAGATAAAAATATTGGTGATGTATGATGCAGGGTAATGAGGAGTGAAAGATGAATTGCGTGTTATTAGGTTTGAGAGTTTTGTGGGAGTCCATTGTATAAGAAATTATTCTTCATTGTAAAAAACACTTATAAATTATGAATTCAGTGCATTTTATATAAATAATTGTATTAATAAAGTAGTTATTTGAGTTATAGTGATTATTGTTGCACTTGATAAACTAAGAACCCTTACATCCCATTCATTTTAGAAAATTAATATAATTTTAGAAATACAAATTTCTTTTTTATATCTACTAACACATTTAAAACTTTAAAAACAAATAGTACGTTTTATATATTAATAAATACTGTAAGTTATTTTACGTAGTCATAGTTTTACAATTTTTGAGAAATTGCTAAAAATTATAATTATTCCATTAGTTTTTGGAATTTTACAAAAATATAGTTTTGCGAATTTTTTTTTTTTTGTTAAGAAATACACCAAGTTTTCTACGAAATATATAAACTTATAAGCAATATAGAAAGCACTTTTAATAAAAGATTTATTAAATATGTATTGATGTTATTAGATTTATTAAATATGTATTGATGTTATTAGATTTATTAAATATGTACTGAGGACTCCATAAAACCTTTATCAAATCTTAGATTCTAAAGCCAAGGCTAAATCAGTAGTGACAAAATAAATGTTTGCTCTATTAAAGGAAACGTTATCATGTCCATTTGTAAGGTATAAATAGGATTCAAAGTCATGAATCAATAGTTTCTTAAACATATGATGTGTTTGTATGTTCATAATTCTAAATTATAACTTAGCTATTTTTAACAATAAACAGTTATTTCGTTTTTACATGATTATTAAAAATACGATGAAAAAAATTGAGCTTATATTAAATCAGTAACTACATTTATTTGATCTATTTATTTTTGGGACAACTAAAATTGTTTGAATTTGCAAAGAAATGTGTTTCAGTGGTAATACATTATTTCTGTCATAGATTTTTGATGCAAGGTAAGAGAATGAATTATTTTGTAATATTTAAATTTTACACAATGTTCATTAAATATATGAAAATATATGAATTTATGTTCATTTAAATATATGAAATAAAATAGATATGTGAAAATATAACCTAAACACATATCTAGTATAAATATTAGAACATTAAAATGTATATAGAAACTTATAATATTGTCTTCAAAGTTTTTGTGTTTTTGAAAGTAAATACATTAAAATGAATTTTCTATAAAGTTTTCGAAATAGTTCTACACATTTCGAAAACAATATTTAATTATAAACTATAAATAAATAAATTCTTTAGATAGACAATATGCATGACACTTGCAGTTCTGTTTTATCTGCAAGTATTTTAATATCAAATCAAATAAAATCGAGAAGTGCACAATACATTTAAATTAATTTAATTGTACTGGTTTCAAATTATTCAACAATTTAACTAACTTGTCTCATACCAAACGGCCATGTTCGTAATTTTCTCATTACGTGTCCAAATTAAATCAAGAACATCAAAGCTCCACATTTTAATTTAAGAAGGAACGGCAAATAAAATAAACGAAAAAAACAAACAAAAAAATCTCCAAACATTTCCTATTAATTTAAAACACGGAGAGAAAGAGAGAGAAACAAAGATAGAGAGAGGGAGAGACCAGAACGTTTCTTCTACCCTAGCTTTTTTCTCTTCGCCAGAACTTATTTGCACAGTAATCTTCGTGAGACAAAGGACATCAAAGCCAAGGGTAGGAACCAACTGTCCTTCCACATAAATCCTTAATTCCGACTTCCGCCGAACTCACTAATTTGACCGTAATCACTTTATCCAAGTCGCTGCCCAATGTTACAGGAATTCTAACGCGGTCCTTTTCCTATTGTCGCCTCTTGCCGATCTAAAGGAATCCTACACCTCTTGTTGAGTTGCCATGGCAATAATAGGATCACTTTCAAAACTTGGATTTCCTACTAGAATACATAAAGAGGAGAACATATTATGTATCAGAAATTAGGATGAGTAGTTGAGAAGTTTTGAAACTATAAGTCTTAGCAAGATTGTGATGATTGCCACTCTTGAGTGTAGATTCAGATCGCTTTCTATGGAATTATAATAAGCTAGTTTGAGAGGATTTTATCAATAGTTTTAGAGGTTTGACACTCAGAAATGATATACATTTTCGAAGAATTACAATATAAAAACATTGTTTGAATTTTCAACAAGTACAAAATCTTTTTTTGTCATGCAGTGAGCGATTGATTAAATTTGCAGTGAACGATTGATTAAATTTCGTATTCGTGCACTATTGCGCTAATGCCAAAACAATGGCTATACTGCAGTCAAGTATTTTAACAGCATCTGGATGCCGATAAATGTTTGACATTTTGAGAAAGATGTATTTAGATTTTATTAAGGGGAGTTGGTACCCCAAATTTATAAAAAAAAAAAAATATTTTAAGTTTATTATAGTTTATTAAAATTTAAATTCTTCCCTTTAAAATGATACCTCATTTGTAATAATACCTAATTTAAAAGCATTTAAAAAATTTTTTGAAGATAAAATTATTAACTATTAGTGTAAGTAAGCTTTTCTTTAAAATGCATTTATCTCAAAACGACATTTTTCATTACTCAAGTACCTTTTTCTCAGAAAATATTTGATATAGAAGACTAATTCTTTTTTCATCTCATTTAGCAGACACTTGTTATTCTACTGAAGTTGGATTTTAATTATAATGCTTTTACTTTTTTTTTTTTAATGAATTACCGTTTAAGTCGTTCAAATTTATTAAGAGTCCCAAATGATGAAATAAACCAGAATTTTTTTTTTTAAATAATAACTAAACCTTACTTCAGTAAATACATATACATAAAATGAATTTGTGATAAAAATTTTAGATAGATAGCTTGAGCAGTTTCTGAGAAAAAGGTACACGAGTAATGAAAAATGTAGTTTTGAGAAAAACGCATTTTAAAGAAAATATTACTTACACTTATAGTTCAAAATTTTTTCTTCCAAAAATTATTAAAAATACTTCTAAATGAGGTATTATTACAAATGAGGGATCATTTTAAAGGGAAAAAGTCAAATTTTAATAAACAATAATAAACATAAAATTGATATATTATATATTTTTGGGTTCCAACTCCCCTTAAAACCTTACTACAAAATATTCATTTTAATCTTGAGAGAACACTGAAAGATTATATATACAGGATTCCATATGACTCATTTTCCTTATTACTGCATCGACTGATTTTGTAAATCAGTGCACTGTATGATATTTGAGTTCTAGGTGAATGAATCTGAAGGCCTTACCACTGGATCAACGGAGAAGCTATGGTCTATTGAATTTAATAGGTTATGTTGCAATGAATGAACATATCTAAAATTTTAATTTAAAAGAACTTATCTACGAGTTAAAAAAAAATGCGCAAAATAACAGGATCATTGGGGCTTCTATTACGTATGTTTAATCTCTAAATAATCATAAATAGGTTACTCATAGAGCCCACTTGCTGTAATTTTCTAAGAAAAAAAGGAGATTATGCAAATTTCTGTACGTATGTCCAATTATTTTAATTTTTAAGAAGAAGGAGGTTAAAATTGGTGCACAGTAGGGATCAGTTTCTTATCCTTCAATTCACGCCTACTGAGTGTTCCAGAACTGTGCAGAAATTTTCGATCTACGAGAAACGTGATTTAGTAGCAGAATAAATCTTCAGCAAGCATAGGATGATGCGAAAGGCAGAAAAAAGCCTGATTGTTCTTATAATAGTTAAGTCAAAGTGTAAACTAATTTGAATGAATTGGGTATACCAATACCAAATATTAATTTAAATACTAGTTTGAATTTAAAGTTTTAGAATGTTAACACTAGAATTTTTTACAGACATATTTATAAGAAAATGTGAACCTAGAACGGAATGGAACCATTCGAAATTTTTTCTAGGTTTTGATAGTAAAGGGTAAACCATAAAATTCGGCTTTTAGGAAAGGATTTCGTTGTACGAGTTTGAACTTGGGTATTGAAAAAACAACCAAAGCAAGTTAAAAAAGAAATCAATTAGGTGCCTAATAACAATTACAACCTGATATATTAAATTTTAAATGAAATACTGAGACTAAAGCAAAATTTCTTATAGGAAAAGGATTAACAGTGTATTAATATCAGGTGGACGCAATTGGGGAAAAATATATTTAGATTTACCCACTGAATTATATTAAAAGCATTATAGAAGAAACTACAGTGTTACAAATTTTGCTCTATCTCTCACCAAAAATTGGTTCCCATTTAGTTGCAACCAACATTTGGTGCTTAGTTCCACTATTTAATGGTGCTACCTCGTACCATAAGCACCATTAACTTGTGAAACTAAGAAAGAAATGTTGGTTGCAGCTAAATGGGAACCAATTTTTGGTGCAAGGTGGAGTTTTAACAGTGTAGTTTTCAGTTAACGTTGATTTAAGAAAATTCGAAAGTATTTTTATTACTTTATACTATCAATTTAATATCAAAGACTTTATACCAATTTTAGTGTAAGTATTGTATTTTAGGAGGAATAAATTCAACATCATTATCTATAAAGGGGTGCCGTTATTTTAGTCAATCACTAATATGAGAATAAGTAAATAAGAATACTACATGAAAACATGAATAATAATTTTCGAGATTTTATTTCTTATGAATCCTCTTATATCAAATGGGATAT
The DNA here is from genome assembly GCA_963978545.1 of Linyphia triangularis. Taxonomy (NCBI): domain Eukaryota; kingdom Metazoa; phylum Arthropoda; class Arachnida; order Araneae; family Linyphiidae; genus Linyphia; species Linyphia triangularis. The sequence goes on along the minus strand of OZ021723.1, from coordinate 64,164,229 downwards.
CAAAAGAGTAATATCACTTTTTCAAAACACGTTTTTACTTATCACATTAAGTTATCCTGATTCTGGTTCCAATTAGTTCAATTATTCAGATATTTTCTGATAACGATTGTAACTTTTATATATTCTCTTGCTTAAAATTAGTTTTAAACATTGCATTCTGAGGTTTCCTATGATTCAACATGGAAGTACTTTTGGAATTTAGCCAGATAATCTTGCACACTCTCCTATAATGCGAATTTTGTAAATCAATGATCTCCTTTTGAACGCTCCTGTTGGAAACATGTCTAAAGTTACGTCGGTAAGTTGAGAGGCATTTTTGCATAAAGTCGATATTCAGCCGCTGATTTCAATATACTTTCTCTCAGTATTGTTAGTTTCTGTAATATATGGGAACTTTTCGAGTTTTCCTGCTGATTAAAACTCTGGTTGGAGTTATTGGAAAAGTTTTCAAACCGTTGCCAGGTGACACTATCTGGTAGGAGTTGCTTCATTCTCAATGAAGGTGTTTTCTTAGCCAATTGCGCGTGCAAAATGCACAGTGTGTGATTAGAAATATATTAAATGGGTTGTTTTTATGAATACTTGCTTTATTGGAAGTGAATTTAAAATCGCAAAGTATATATCCCTTTCGTACAACATTTGAAATAATATACTTCTTTTCGAAAAGGATTTATTGAGTGTTTTGTTTCGAATCGATTTAGGTTTTAATAATCACATATACTTAAACGGCTTTTCCTTTCTTCATAAACACGCAAAAAATTAGTTAGATTGAATATTCGTCTTTCTCTGTTGAATTATCAAATGATCATCTGGTGCTCTTTAAGTACCTAATGCATAAGTTTAAGATTATGTATCATAATAATGGTTTTACTAATTCATATTTTCCCAAACAAAGACGAATTCTTTTATTTTATACTTCTTGTAAAGTATAATTTTTATTTAACATACTGGATTGGTTTTTATGTGGTTTATTAACTTCTAAACAATTTCAACAATAATTTAAAAAATTGAATTTTTCTCCAGAATTAATCGACATAATATTTTGAAAGCTTTTAATTCTTAGAAACATACTTCTATCAATGTTTCAGTTTTTGTTTTCTTCATTGTTATTAATGAAAGCTATACGACTTTTTCTTCTATTTTGTTAAAGTGAGTATTTCAAATTGTGATTTAATTACAATAAAAAAGAAAGTTAAAACTAAAAAAGCAAAGAAAGTGAACTCTACTTAAAATATAATATTTAAAAGATTTATTACTGTAAATGTCTTTAACTAAAATAAATAATTCACAAATTGGGTACTTTACTGAATGAAATATTAAATGGAAGCCCTAAAATGTTTGCTGGCAATTTGATTACTTCTTGTAATTGTACTTATTATTTTTATTCTGTACGCAATTATAAATTATAGGAAATATATGATTAATAACTCTTATGAAGTTCTGGAGAATCTCTTTTTTTATTACTTGGTTAGTGTCATAAGTCATAAAAATGTGACTTTGAATTGAGTCATATAATGGAAATATAATAATTAAACAAGTTTTAAATGTTCTTTAATAAAAATAGAAAATGAATCTTTTTAAGGCGGTGGTGTATTGCATTATTAATAAATATAAGTTATAAGCTATTATAATCGATTTATTAAAATAAAATCATTTCTTATAAAAGTACATTCTTTAAAAAATAATTTGAAAAGCAATGATCACGTTACTTTTCATTTTTACGATTTCTAAACATCTACATTCTTCAGAAATAACCGCATAGTTTTATATGATAATAACGATGATAACAACTTTAAAGAGAGAGAGAAAGAGATCGGTATCTTTTTGAAAACGAGAAAGATTCCATTAGTGCACCCATGTTCTGGTAGAGAAAAAAAAGAAGAAAAAAAAAGTAACACCACATTGTAGGAAGGTAAACAGTGATTGAAGAAACCCAATAAACGGAATTGCAGACAGAGGGAAACAACAATAAGGCGAGAGTAATATCTTTTCTACCCTTTCGAAAACATTCGTGGAAACAGCAGTAACATCATCCATTAGATGGGCGTTGTTGCGAGACGCAGGGTTCTTCAGAATTGTTAAAGGCCTCTTAGGGTGCTATGTTTCGTAGATGTTCACTGTGATGGGTTGATAGATCGGAACTGAGATTAGCTGTTTGAGTATTTAACTTGGAAATAAAATGCTGATAAAGTACAACAGGAAGGAGCGTATTGGTGAAGATGGAAAAACTTTTGTTCAGATCCTGAGATAATAAAAAAATGCATTTATCAGTGATCCCACTAGAAAACGTAGTATGATTTTTTTTAAGGAAAATTTATTGCGTTCTCAGGATTTGTCTAGAATTCAAAGATGGTTTTTATTCTTTGCATGCATAATGAATATAATGATTAATTGAAAATCAATTACTGTCTTATAGAAAAGTAAGAAAAGAACATTAGATACGTATTATTCCCTCGATCGTTGGCGACACTAAAAGTTCATTTAGTGGATTCCCTTAGTCTGTCGAAATGGACGATTTAGATGTATGTCCGATCCTTGGACATTCCATGAGAAGAGTCCGACACTGAACTGAGATGAACCGTACTAGAATAGCTTATCTTTTAAAAATTTAATTGGTTCGCAATTTTTTAGTCGGTCACTGTATTCAATTGTGTTTTAATTTGTATTTTCTTAATTTTATAATATGTACGTATTTTTATCGCATTGCTAGTTTGAAGTTGCCTACAGTCAAAATAACGCTACACTTTTTATATTATTAGGCAACCTGAAAACTTATTGACCGAATCAGTGCACTTGTATACAAAAGTTCCTGAATTGATTTGAAATTATACGTACTATTTCGTAGAAAACGTATGAAAGTCTGTTATTAAAACACTAAGTATATTAGCTTACAAATGACACGTCCATAATACAACAATGAATATAGCAAATCAGTGCAATCATTTTACAGTCTTAATAAAGTTTTAGTTCTCCACAAAGAGTTGAAGATGCTAAGTAGCTTATTAGTTTTGTCTCTCTAACATGTTCTTTATTGAAAATATTGAAATATCTAGACGTATTATTTTCAACAAAAAAGAAGTAGAAAATTATACATGCAGAAACTTTGCAATTGCTTTGTTTCTTGCTCTTCATACAAGTGTAAATATTTCGACTATGTTATTAATCAACAAGGCCACTATAGTGGAAAGTGCAAACAAAATAAATAAAACTTACCTAATATATTTGTGAAGCAATTTAAAACCCGTAGTTTTGCTTTCAAGAAATATCTATATTCAGTAACACTTGGAATTCCTGTCACTAAACGATAAGAAACCCACTATACGTGTGTGGAATCAAGGATTAGTCTCTTTAATCAGAATTCTTGTCAGATCTGTAATAGGGGACGCATGAGTGGATATAAAGCACCAGTCAACAGAAGTGCACGCGAGCAATTTGTAACTACTAATTTTGGTTTATGTGCTTACGTCCAATCAGTTTCTGGTGCATGAGGTTTACATCGCAAGTTGACATACTACGATAATTTTTTATCCAATTCTATTGTTATCGATAATTTGAGAGTTTTCTTATACTTATAAAGTCACTAAATCACTCACTGAAAAGCAAGAACAATTTTAATAGCTCCTTATAACCTTTCTTGATATTAGTTTTTGAGTTATTGAAATATTATTTCATAACATTGCTTCCCTTAAATAATTATTTAGGTTCGAAACCAAGCATTCTTAAGACGAAAGACTTAAAGCAACATAATTAATTTAATACATTTTATTACTTTTCGTCAGAAACAACCATGTATTTTTATATCTCTTCTTGCCAAGTCTTGGGTTTTGAATTATGTTACGATATTAAGTAGTATATTTTCCATAATTATTTACACCCTTCAACAAATTCGATGCTTCCAATTTTAAAAAATAAACTCTTGAATATAAATATTTGTTGTACCGTATGCGTTAGAAAATTTGAAGTATAAAAAAGGATGGATTTAAAATTTAAAAACAACAGGATAGTGACTATTTCAAGGAGAAATCACTAAGCTGTCTTTAAAAAATGGAATTGTTCTGTCGATGCCAAGCAAAAAGCTTAAAAAATGACACTCGTTCCCTAAAATTCTCTTGTATGCCATAATTGAAAGTAAAAAAATACAAATATAAAAGAACTTGCAGTGCACAAATAAATTTTAGAAAAATAACAATACAAAAAACCCAACTACAATTTGGCTCAAATGAAATATTCGAATCAACCTGTTGTATTTATATATTATAAGTGTCTAATTCCCTACGTAATATTTAATCTTTTACAGTAATTCTTAACTAATTTTTAAGTTGAAATAATAATTTTGGGGAACCAGTGTCATTTTTTAAGTTTTTCCTTGACACTGACAATAATTCTAGATTTTTCAACAACAGCGCAGTGGTTTCCCTTTGAAAAAGTTACTATTCTGTCATTTTGAAATTCAAATCCATTCTTTTTTATATTTCAAATTTTCAAAGGTATATTTCATGTAATTTTCAGTACATGTGTAGTACTTTAGCACTTAATGTCTGCAAGATTTTTTGAAAACCACTTATGAAGTAGGTATGGTTTGAATTTTATTTCTGTAATGTACTCTTTAGCTTTATTAATATCATTTAGTTTTTAGTACATTACCTTTAATATTTAGACTTTGAAAAAATCTCGAGAAGGGGTGAGTGTATTCTCTAAAATAAATGAAATAACAGAGAATTATTTTTGACTACCGTTTAATTTTCATTTAAGGTTGCATTCTTTCAAAATATTTAAGTATGGTAAGACTTAAGGAAATTCAATTTGCTTATCTGAGACCACAATACAGATAAAATAATAGTTGTTTAGTTTAAGCATATCTTACTAATAACATATTCTAGAGTATTAAAGATTATCCATACTTATCCACGAGTACATAACAATTATAATTTTTATTCTTATCTAAAAGTGTCACAATAAGTAATTTTATACTGTTTTACTCTGTGAATAGGAGTCATTTAACTAAAACTAATTTGAAAAATGTTCCAAATATAAATCATCATATCCGTTATGAATTTTTAAAACAATTTTTGTTTCAAATCGAAAGTGCTTTATAGTTCGTAATAACATTTCGACTTTCAGGCAGCGCAGCTGTTAACTTTGGAAAATGGCTATCAGCGTAACAATGATAGAAACGACATTAGGCGAAATGCCAGCATAATGCATTTCTACCCAATATACACACGCTCGTTCTGAATACTAATGCATGCCTTCACAAAAGTATTTTGCTTGAGACAGTCAGTGTAGTATAATGCAATAATATTTGTGCCAACGAAAGTAAATGGGTATTGAAATCATACACTGAAGGAAGGGGAAAAAATGTATGCAATCAACTTATGCAGATTAATTCTTCGGAAGGAGGATTATGAACGTATGAAATTCAGAGGAAATGTTTGAAAAGTTTTATATAAAATTTGCAGGAATGCTAATTGTATTCTTACCAATTACCATTTACTGGATGCTTTCTTTCACAAATGTTTTGCATTTCTAGATGTTTGGGTTCATTTTGAAATATTCTGATATTAGCCAATAACAATCTTTTAGAAACAGAAGAGTTTTTTTAAACGAAAGAGTGAAATATATATGTATTTTTTTACTCAAGATGAAAAATTATTCAAAATTCTCTACTTAAAAGGAAAATGTTTACTCTGAATTAATTGAATTATTTGGCACTACATTTTATTTCAACGTTAACTAGTTTATTTATTTAATTTTAAAAGTAATTGCAGTAGTTTGTTTTTGTAGTAGCACAATAAAAATTTATATGGAGGAGTAAAATAAAAGCTTTGGTTTCTGAAGCGAGATTTATTTTATAATTAGCTTTCTTCTCATTTGATAAAATAATTTGTACGTGTCCTTCTAAAAATAATTGCTATCTATATTGAACCTACAGTAAATCTTTTTTTTAATAATGCAAATAATATAATGTTATTTTTGACACTTTATTTTAGGAATCTTTATGGTGTTTAATATCGGAAAAAGATTTTTCCGATATTAAACAGCGGTGATGAACACGTACAGATATCTTTCTATATGTACGCGTTTACTTTTCACTCCCTTCCCCAACAGTAAACGTATATATATTATATAAGAGTGGTACTTATTTTTCAACTTTTAAATTTATTTATTCTTGTCCCCAATTTTTCCCCTTCGCTATGAAGGGCTCATGCGTTATGAAGCCACATTTTTCTGTATTGTGCTGTATCACTGACCTTTTCACTTGTACATTACGTAAACACAGTCAGTTGTCAAACACTAAGAAATTATTGCAGAATAGCACAGCTTCACTGAAAAAGGGTTTTAAGGGATTGTAATGTGAGTACGTTTTTGCTAGCAGTCCCCCACCCCACATTTAATTCAGTAATGATTACAATTTGAAGTTGTGACTATTCTTTATATATAATAAGGCGAGTAGTTTAAGAAGTAATGCCGGTAAAATTTACTTACTTTGTAAAGTTAATCACCAGGTAATAGGCAACAAATTATCTTTCAACATGCCAATAAACAACTTTTGTCTGTCTTGCTTTACAACAAATGAGAGGTAAAGCTGAATATGAGTGAAGGTAGTATTCAAATTATGTTCTCGTAGCTTTTATTATGTACTGATGTACTGATTACTTCTTCACGTGGAAAAACTGGCTGGAAAAGAAATGTTGTACATTCGTTGTAGAGTCATACATATGTACATAAGTGGTAGGTACTTTGAAATGAACTAGCTCTTGTCATACATCAAGCTTTAAAACATTTAGGAAAAAATATTACTATATCCATAAGAACAATTTTTAGGATACGAAAACCTATTTATATTGGCTTTCAACGACAAAGAAATTGAAAATAAGGTTGCTATGTTTAGAAAACACAAGATCAAGGAAAAATAACTTTAAAAAGGATTATAAGAAGTTCATTGGATTCTGCATCAAATTTTTAAGGGTAAACGTTAACTCAAAAATAAAACCACATGGAGCCATAAACCACTGGGAGAACTTGCTATATGAGATTTTCCCTCTTGTTCTTAAATAATTCAGTTCATTTTTAATGCTCAGAGATAGATTGCAGGAAAATGATAGAAAATTTCGCTTGTGAGTTTTTATTTCCACCAATTGTGTCAGAGAGTTATTTCTGATTAAAATAATCTTATTCTATACTGTCCTATATTAAAGTGGTTTTTCGAAACCTGTGCCTACAATTTTAAGCCAAGAGATGGTCGTTATTTTGCATCTGAAAATTTTAAAATATATTTTGTAACACACATCATGATTGCTGAGAAAATAAGATGTTTAATTATAACAAAGAAACGCTCGCCAAAGAAACAACGAAACTAACGCTCGCCAACCCCCAAACGCCTCGCTGCTCTCGGATTGAGCGGCTTTGCCGCTCGAATTTGTGGTTAAAACATCTTGCTGCCCTCGAATAGGTTTGTCAGCCATAAAAAATGTAACCAAATTTTTATAAATTTAATGTAAGGCCTAATAGAGAAAACACCCAAATTGCAAGTTTCATAATAGAAAGTTAAATATACTATCCGCCAACATTCTGACTTAAAACTTCATTAGCTATGCCCTTACATTGAAGTCCTAATATTTTTTATTTATTCTGATAAGTCGCCCCGTTAGAGAACGAAGTCCAACGCGAAGCATTTTCTGGATAGAAATACTTCAAAATAATAATTACTCTAATACAAAAATGCTTCAGAAAAACAGAAAAAATCAACTTTGAAATGAAGAGTTTAAAAAGAGCTTTAAAATTAGCAACGGGTTTGTTGTTTACATACGTAAGGATAGCTTTAAAATTAGCAACGGGTTTGTTGTTTACATACGTAAGGATAGCTTTAAAATTAGCAACGGGTTTGTTGTTTACATACGTAAGGGAGAACGACGTCCAACGCGAGGCATTTTCTGGATAGAAATACTTCAAAATAATAATTACTCTAATACAAAAATGCTTCAGAAAAACAGAAAAAATCAACTTTAAAACGAAGAGTTTAAAAATAGCTTTAAAATTAGCAACGGGTTTGTTGTTTACATACGTAAGGATAGCTTTAAAATTAGGAACGGTTGGTTGGTTGGTTGAACCCCCGAGCAGCCGGTTTGTTGTTTACATACGTAAGGATGTTGCCAATCATATATTCAAAATCATTGAGGCTTTGTAGTAGCTTAATGATGAAAAATATTGAAATTTAACTAATTAATAAAGTGTTAATAAATTATTTTGGCACGTTTTGGCAAATCTACAGCTTATTTCCTTTAAAATGACACCTTGATCATTGAAATTGGTTGAGTAGTTTAGGCGGACGGACTAACCCCAAAAAACGTATTGCCTATTAAATATATAGATGATTTGAAAGTGACACTTAGATTTACTATAAATTTTAATCTTGTTAAAAATTAAATACTATAAATAATAAATATATCACCTTTTGATACAATTTTAATATATCTATCATTTTAGAGGATAAAGTTGTCGAGTTCATATCAGTCAAAAGCTTGAATCTATTACAGACACTTCGGATTTTTAAATGTATCGCCCAACTTTTGGAAAACAAATTTTCGTGTTAAATTACACTAGAAAAAGGAGTAACGTTAGATTTTTTTTCTTTTTCAAATGACTCTTAACTGTTAATAAGAAACAAAAGGAATGCTTTTTGTGGCATATTCGCGATTACAGCAAACAACACCCATATTGTATAATAAGACATTACAAAAAATATCGCAAAACATACTATAATTTTGTTGTAGGAACATTAGATTTTTTTTCTTAAATTGTATTATTGTTTTGCTTTTTTATTTAAGGGAATAAAAAACTTTTGTCTATTTTCGTTCATTTTTGCAGATTTTGTGTCATATAACTAATTAAACTTGGTACACTGTCAAAATATGTCCAAAGCGAAAAAAAATCGAGAGTGTAATATCGAATCCGAATAAATTTCATTTTTATAAAAATTGCAATGTGTTTAATTTTTTTACAATTTCGGGATCAGTTTAATATTACAGTCAAAATTTATTAACGTGAAGTTAATAGAGACGCCGAAATTGTTCACTAAATCGTTTAACATGATATACCGTTTAACACAAAGTAAAATCAGTTGTTAAAACTTAACGTTATTTTATTCGTTTAATATAATATTCGGTTAACACGAACAATTTCGGCAGCCCAATCGACTTCGCTTTAAAGGGGTCTGATTGTACTGTAAATTAAAGTGTTATGTCCTAAAAACAACAAAAACATTCAACTAAAAAGTGAAACTTTTGCTTTTTTCGGTAAGTTCTTGGGAAAAATATCGTGCTTAAGGAAAATTTTCAATAGCTTTTTTAAACACGAAATGTTAAGGAATAAAATGGTATCAAATGTATGAATTTAAATTAAATAATGATGGCGATATAAGCGATGACTAAAAGGCTGGCGAAACGGATGCTTAATTTGGAATGGAGGAAGAAGCTCAAGTGGAGGAGGAGGAACTTTTGAAGAAATTCTACTCTAATTTGTCTGAACATCTGGCACAATTTCAGTTTGTCGATAATTTCTTACGACGTAAACTATTTTTTTTAACTTCATTGTCTGGGCTTTCACGTAAATTCTTAAGAAGTATTGCCATTTTTCACCAAAACTTTTATACTCTTTGTATTTGAGTTCCTGAAAAACAAATTGCAATTAGTGGTTCGTTTCAAAATAAATAGTACAATGTTATTTGTTTCTAGTGTATATTTTCAAATCACATGCATAAAATTTAAATCTTAACTTTGTTCAGTTAACATTTTCTTAAAAACATTTCCTTTGTGGGACTCTCTAGATACTGACGGTGTGCTATAAGTTAATGCATAGGATTAGGTCTGAATCAATTGGAAACTAAAGAAAAATGTGAATGAAAACACAATAGGTAGAAATATTTAATACTTTCATGCATTTTTTTTTTTTTTTTTTTTTTTTTTTTTTTGCCATTTTATAACTCTCGTAGTTTTCTAAAAAGTGCAACTTCGAATACACAGTTAAATGAACATACCATCTGAAAATACTTCTTATTGGAGTGCGTTATACAAACTAAACAATAGGAATAGTTAATGAATAATAAATATTGGACTTAAAACGTATATTTATTATTTACTATTCAGTCTAATAAATACTTTTACTATTACTCAAGGCCTTATTATGTTGGTAAAAGTTTATGATTAGCAGTAAATTGAAGTAAATTAATTAGAATAGCTAATATATTAGAAAAAAAATTCTTAGTTCTTTCAATGAAATTTTATCTATAATATAGATAAGGAGGTCTTTAAATTTACTTCCCATAAATAGGATAAGTGTAAAGTGTTAAAAATTCTATAAATATTTTCAATTATCCAGATAATTGTAAAATAATCTTTAACCTTTTTTTAAAAAAAAGTGAAAACTCGCTTGCTTATCTTTAGAATGAAAACGTCATTTTTACTTATCGAAAAAAAAATGTTATCAGAAACCCAAACATTTTAGGTCTTATGAAACTATTGCGTTCTATAAAAACGGCAAGAAAGAGTGATTTTTCTTTCGTTTTTCATCTATAAAGGAACTTGTCTTTATGGTGCCGTACTATCTCATGTATTCCAGAATGTATAAAAGAAATGGTAAAAAACAAAGACAAATAGTTCAGAAAGGGCGATTATCAAACGTCCGTGTCAGAACCTTACCAATAAGACAGAAAAAAAGCATTCCTTAACGTAGGAGAAAATGATCGTAAGAAAAAAACAACAAAATTCTTTGGTTGCTTTAGAAGTAAAGCGGTGCATTTACTCATTTTATTTGAGAAAAATCAAATGTTCAATTTTTTTTATCAATATCTTAGAAAATAAATTGTTTGATTTGGAAAAGAAAAAGTATTACCTATTTTTAAATAACATAGGTATGTTTTTGCACCGATTTTTATAGATATACTTTCACCAATGACATAACTGTATTTGAAAAAATTTAGAAGTGCTTCATTTTTGTATCTTCATTAGTGTATTTGTATGTACAGTATGTATGCATTTAAAACAATCGCTACATGAATTTAACGAGCATTAGAATAAAATTCACACATATTTATTATAGTAAAAATTTTCAATGGAGTTATGCACTAAAACAATTGTTATGGGAATTTAATGAACATTAAAGTCAACACCCAAATTTCTTGTAATTTATTATAAGTATTAAATAAAAATACTGCTAATGTCGGTTGTTATCTTTAATTACAGGCTATATGAAGAAATAATAAATTTTTCTTCGTATAGAAATTCAAATGATATTTTCCAGGCCATATGAATTTCTTTCAATACAATTGAATTCTTTTTATGCATTATTATTGCTCACAGTAAATAAAAGATCAGTCTTCATCTTTACAGACTTTAATATTTATTTAGTAATGCAACTTAAATTTTTAAAAATATAACTGTTTTACCTCTTTGATTTTCAAAAACTTAATAGTTTGTTTTAATTAATATGCGAGCTCTACCACATATTAATGCGAGCTCTACGATACCAATGAATCAAGTAACACATTTTCTGAATTATGACAGTGTACATTTTGAAATTATGATATAGTATACAATTCGAAATAAAATTAAATATGTAAACTAAAATCTTCTTCAAATCAAGAAATTTTCCTCAATTAAATCAGTAAGGATCTGAAAAAAAACCCCACACCTTACATTGCAGTTAATTTTTTTCAAAGAATATCATTCTTTAAATGTTAGATATTTTGATTAGTGAACATTTAAATTAACATGAACAACTACTTAATTTGCAAATTAAAATGTATTCAATTTCACGCCTTATTGTTATTTTAAATATTTCATTTATCAAATAAAATGTTTCAAGTAGTTAAAATAAAATGTTCTGTATTTAAACTAAGATGAATTTTAATTAATTTAGAAAAGATTAGTACTTTTAAAAAATTATTCAAGCTTTAATTTAAAATAATAGCAATGAATTCCGCAAAATTGTTAAGTGTAAAAGTCTTTAATTTTTAATAATTTTTTCGATGGTGAATGAAGTTGTAGATAACTAAATATATTGTATTCACTCTGAATTAATTAAAAGTTTACACATTTATTTACAATACGTCATAAAATCAAGAGCAAATTGTTACGGAATTTCTCTACTTGTCTTTCAAATTGAATATATTGAGAATGTTTGATTTATTTTTATTGAACTTATTTCAAGTTACATATTAGCTATGTTTCTATACACGAAACTGATAATACAATACAATAAATGTAAGTGACTTTTTGCAAATTCCCGTCCTAAACCGTTATTGACCAACATAAGAGTTTGAAGACCTTTAATAAATGGATTGGGATGAAGGATCTTAATGATCTCGCTTTTCGGGCCTCATTGAGCTCTTCCGGACTAACTTAAAGCATCGCTTTATGGGTCTTTTGTTGAAGTTTCCGCCATGGCCCAGAAGACTCCAAACCGACCAGAACAATTTGAGTTAGTGAATGTCCCTCAATGGCTGTACCGGAAGAGTGGAAAATTTCGGACTCTACATTTTTTTTTTTTTTTTTCATATTGATTCTGATGTATTAATTCTTCAGTGTTGGATTTTAGGAACCTAGATTGTTATGATTGGAATTAAATTATTGCAAAAAATAACATACAAAGTGATAAACGTAAATAACGGTATTAATTTTAAGTATTTTAATGAAATAAACTCATTAAAATATATTAATATTTCAAAAATATTTCAAAATCTTCCATGTTCTTAAACAAATATTTAAAATTGATTGCAGTAATATTATGAAAAAATAACTGAGCATAATTGTGTATAGTAAACATTATAACATATGTATTAATAAATAAAATATACAATTTTACTATGCTCAACCCACGAAAATTAAAAGACGCATTTCTACTCAATCTTTGAGAAGAACTTTTTACTGTTAATTATCCATATGTATACATAAGGTAATGTAAGTATGATATTCGGTCAAAAAAAAAAAAAATGATTTTTTTTAAAACTTTTCTCCACGTTTTGGAACATCTTGATTTTAAAAAAGTGATTAAAAAAATGAATGTCTGTCTGTGTGTACGTGGTCAGCATAACTCCCGAACAAATTGATCTGCGATGTTCAAATTTGGTGTGCGGGTTGGTGATGGCCCATTGACTTTCCATTAAGGTTTTTGCCAAAATCACGCATGCGCATAAGCTGCCTTTGAAAAAACATGTTTTTCAGTAATTGCTAAAAAACGGCTATAACGATCTTGTTCAAAATCGATGTGGTAATGTCTTTTAGTGTGTTTTAAACATCCCCACCTCCGAAATAAACCATACAAGAATTATCGCAAAAAAATATCGCCAAACTGATCATTTTTGCTAAATGAATAATGGAAATATAAGAACAGTAAGTGGCACAAATCCAAATCAGTATTATAATATAATTGCAAGTTGTGAATTGTTCCACACTCCTAGTTTATTATAAAATGCATGGACATTTTATTAATTTCAAATTTAGTTCGTTTCTCCCCAAATTTTTCTTTCTTCAATCAGGCACAATCCCCTTCAGAATCTTAAAGCATTAAATTTTTAGTTGTACCTAATAAGAAATTTAACTTTTTATTTCGTAGCTTCTTTTCGAAAATAATCCTTTTATGAAATAATGTCGCGTATTTTTAATCCTTATTTACAATGTGTTTTACCAACATAAACAACATTTAATTTAGATGTAAAATAATCCCTTTGTAAACGAAGAAAAATAGTCCATAAAAATGTTGAAAAAGGTTTATAAACATCTCTAGCTTTTGTAAAAATCATTCCTTTGGGATTTTGTTTATGTTAATTATTAATATAAATATTAATTTATTTTTGTCACTTATGTTTATTCTACTTTTTGACTAAGATGAGGATACAATTAAACCATTGCATTTATACCACATGATAACTAATTATACATTGTATAAATACCTCATACATGTAAACGGGTACACAATGAATCTTTGAAACTTTTAAGGAAATTATCTTATTTTTGTCACATAATTTGCCTAGGAATCAAAACATTTTGTTGTTTGAATAATCGTATTTTTGCTAATTGAAGTAAAACTTTCATTTCAGCTATTTATTTTGTGAAATTCTTGGTACATGTAAGGCGGGAGAAAATATAAACTTTATCAGTAATACAAATTTTAAGATTGGCACAACTTATTTTTAAAAATATCTGTTTGTGATGCATATATGTATATTTTAATGTCAAACATAGCCTCTCTAGAATTTTACCCAAATTAATTGAATTTAAATTAAAAATAATTATCTAAAACACACGCAACATTTAATTAATTCTTGGTCTGATAATAAATCTGTCAAAATTCATTTTGAATCCAAAGTTGAAAAAACTACTCAATAACTGAAGAACTATAAACTCAAAACATACGTAAAGAAACAATCAAATAAATTGCTCTTTATTATCATGTTCAAAGCGGTTGTACATGACTTTCTCTCCAGTGAACTTTTAATTGTATTTTTTTGGACACATTTCACTATTTTGATAATGAATATATTGCAAATATATGGGTCTTCAACTAATATAAATCGACATCACTGAATAAATAACTTAGTTTAATTATTCATTCTTAGTATTTTTGAACAAACTATACTAAAACCCTACTATAAAGTCAAAATGTAATGGCTATAGAATGATAATGGTTAAACTGCCCAAAAGTACAATCTCTCTACCCCCCCCCCCCAACACAAACTTTCAACTAGTACAGCAAATTAATTTGAAACAATAAAATTCAATAATTTGCCTTTAAATATAACAGTAACACTCAAATTTTAAAATCAAGTTTCTGTTATCCTACTTCATGAGGTTAATTGGTTAATTTTTATATATCTATATATTTCTATAATATTTTTCTTATGAAAGAATTTGAAATACCTTTTATTGTGAAGAGGCAAAAGACATTAAAACAATCGTGAATACAAATTCAATGTTGTTGATACCAAACATTAAAAGATTATTTACACTCACAAGGCAATAGCTGTCATCCAGTGGTGGATCTAGATTTTCCTGAGGAGAGGGGGGGGGGGGAGGCGCAACACCTTTGCCTTAGACATCTATGCAGTGTTTTAGAAATATACTTCAAGATAATACGTATCCATTGATTGACCCTCCACCCTCTTTCGTCACATTTCTGATTTGCAATCTTAACGTAAGGTGAAATGCCCGGGTTATACCAAAATTGCTTTTCAGTTTAAAAAAAACCCTCCCACCTCCCCCTCCTCAAAAAATACCCTTCTATGCTAAATATTTTTATGTAATCCTTTGTTTCTTTATACTCATGACAAGTAAAACGTTTTTGCAAAGTTTCATGAACGGACCATTTTTAAAAAAAAAAAAATTAAATTTTTTTTATGTCATATTTTACCTTTAATTGGTTTTTACATGTGTTTTCGTTTATAAAACGAACTGTAACTTTTTTGAGATTAGTTACATCGTCTGGCTCTTTTTCATTTGATTCAGCATAAAAAAAGTACTCTAAAACCATGTGTCACATGCCTAGATGCTCAAAAATTAATTTTTCAGCTACAAAACTCCCTGACCCCTCCCCCTCCAAAAAAAACCCCTTCTTTGCTAGATATTTTTATGGACTCTTTTGAATATTCATTCTAATGACAAATAGAACATTTTTGCCATGTTTCTTCAACGAAGCAATTTTTTGTGTCGTTCTTATGGTTTTCGATTTCATTGCATTTCTACACGTTTTGGAACGTGATGAGTTCAAAAAAATGCTTGTGTGCCTGTTAGTTATCAGCATAATTCCCAAACGGATTGACCTACGATATTCAAATTTTATGTAAAGGTTATTGATGGCCATGAGACCTGGCGTTAAGGTTTTCGTAAAAATTGCCCCTGTTTATAAAGTAGCTGTTATTGAAAAAATTATGTTTTTCAGCATTAAAAAAAAACGGTTTTAACGATTTTGATTAAAATCACTATATAAATGCTTTTTAAAGTGCCCTTATCATCCCCGTAGAAACTAGATAATGGTGAACATCACCCATCAACGACTCTTTCTTCTCTGTTGCACTTAAAAGAAAGGATAATGTAGTGATTATTGAAGAATATATCACAATTTTCAGAGTTTCAGCGGTGTTTTTTTTAGGGGGGTGCCAATGTAAGAATAATCACCAAACTGGGCATTTTTTAAATAATGAAAACAAAATAGATAAATTATATCAATCCATGACAAATTTAAAAAACATCGTACAGTGGGAGAATAACAGCCGAACTGAAGATTTATAGACAAAGTGATTTTCGCGCGCGACTGTTAAAGTGGATGAGATATCCCAAGATTTCGGCTTGTCAGGGGAAAAAAAGAAAGCATCCGGTGCATGTGCTTTCTAAAAATCTTTCTAGTCAATACAGTTTTAAGCTTGGACATGACCGGCTTGTCCTAGCTTAAAGTTTAGATTTCTGTGGTAATGCCTCTTAAAGTGTTCTAAACGTCCCCATTTCCTAAATTCCCGTAAAAAGGCTTTAATGGCGTAGAAAGTTGAAAAACGAATGCCTTTAACACAAAGTTCTCTTTTTTTGAGCATACCTCATCAACGATCGTTTTTTCTTCCCTCCCCAGTTTTTCGTATAAGAAAGGATAATGTAAGAATTATCGAAAGTATATCGCCAAAATATCATTTTTACAGAGTTTTTTTTTTTTTTAATTTTTTTTTTTAAGATTTATACAAGAATTATCACAAAATATATCGCCATACTGGCCATGGTAAATGACACAAATCTACGTCAGTATTATAGTGTAATTGAAAGTTGTGCGATGTTCCACACCCCTAGTTTTTCCCTATTTTATTTTGTTTTGTGTTTTTTACGACTGCCCAAATAAGCCACGACTACCCGTTAGAATAGGCCATACTGTGTGGGAGAGTTTCTGTATTGGAATAACTAAGACAACAATCTTTGCAGTTGATAAAGAAAACAATCAAAATTCAAATTTATGTGCTAAAAGTGCAATTTATGTGCTTATTATAAGAAAAGAAGATTTTTAGAATATATCTTTGGAGTAATAGATCATTTTATATTCATTCCATATTGACCCTTCAGTATATTAAACAAATAAAATAAATACTAAATCTTCGATACTATTTTTTCAACAGCTTTCATAAAGTATTCTACACAGCAATAATTAAAGATATCAAAAGAAAGCATACTTAAAATAATAATTGCCGCGTTGGAATACTGTTTTGAAAAAATATCGATTATATAATCATTTCACTTTCTTTACATACAGAATGAGCTATTAAGTGATTAGTTTATTTCCCAGTGTACTACTGAATACTACGAAATTTTCATACTTTTTCTTTGAGTTGGCGAATAAAATGTAAAATATTAGTTAAATGTGAGTTGATATATGGGTAAATTTATAACTTTACTTTATAAAATTATAATTTATGTTGGATGCGAAATCATTGAACGCATTGTTAAGAGTTAAGAGACAGAATGCTTTCAAATCGTATGCTGAGCTTTAAGTTATGAGAATCATTGTTGATAATTAGACACCAATGTAGAGTTGCAGCGTATCCATTAAAATCTTATGATTATTACCAACGCATTTACATTATCCTTAACCAAGTCACATTAACCTTACAGCCTAGACGTGCATATTACCTCCAATTAAGAGAGAAAGGGAAGATTAGACATACGTTTATATTTAAATGAAGGATTTTTTAATGAATAATACATGCATTAAAATTTACAAGAAATACAAAAGTTAATGAATTAATTCCACCGTAATATTTATGTAAATTTGTGCTAAAATCATAATGTAAAATAATAATAAAAATAATAATGTGCAAATTCAACTAACTTAATTGGGAGATATGGTTTACAAAGCTCTGTCCTTTCATACTATATTAGGTATTTTGCAGAACAAAAGATAATTAGTTTTAGAGTCCTTTTTAACATGAATTCACTATCATTAACTTATTTAAAACATGTTTATTTAGGAATATTTTAAATAATACATTATGGTGGTAATTCAAAAATATTCGCACCAGAAACGTTTTCTAACTCATTATGGGCTAACATTTATGTATGATTAGAGGTGCGCAGCATAATATTTTAATAATTTAAGAATTAAAATGAATACGTAAGATATCTATAGAATATAAGATTAAAATTGAGATAAAATAAAACTAAAAACGATGTATTGAAAAATGAAAAAAATTAAAGAAAAAATATAATTGCAAGTGCTGCAATAAAAATCTTACAACATTTAGAGTACACGTACGTTTAGGATAATATATTTACATGCAAAGTGTGAACTGAAAACATCAAACTAACTAGAAAAGAAAGAATGATAAAAAAGGTGAAAATTAATAAATAATAACACATTTACAACAACTTATGAAAGGGAAGTAACGAGATGTGGTTCGGATTCCACGTTAAGCTGGTCCCTGCTTGATCAGCAGTCATTGTGCGTAAAAATAGATCGTTGAGCTTATAAATAAACCAATCAAATCTCACAAAGGCACATTTTAATTATATACATATTTCTGGTTCAATACTCATTGAACCAAACCAAAACTTTTTTTTAGAGTGTTTGTGTGATCTTATTTAAAAAAGGTAAAAATCAAGAGAGTAACACGTTGAGCAAATTGAACTTAAATTTTTTATATCACCCAAGTATGCTACAGTTTCCAATTTATGTGATTATTCATTCATATTAGGCATCAATACTTAACTGTTCTCTACAAGATAAGTAGAAAACATTAATACACTCAGACTTCTGATGTCACACCAGATTATCATTTTTCACTACCTTACGACTTATGGTGGATAAAAATAATTCGCAAATGAATGATTATTATATTGCTTCCTATCTGAAATTTCTGGGTTTTTAAGATGAAGGGAAATGATTTTTCTGCGATAAGATGATTGTCTTAGCCATTGGTTTTTCTAAGAATAATTTAAAAGTAACAAGGAAAGTAAATATTTTGAATATTGTTTATCCCAATCGAATATATTGTAATGATTAACCCATTAAGGAGGGTTGTTGAGAAAATTTGCCAATCGACATTTTAGTTTTTTTCTTTGCTAATAAAATGCTATTGCGGTTCCACTTAGTGTTTTTTTAAAAATCATAAAAATAATTTTTTAAAAAATCTGAAAAATTCAGAATATACTTTAAATTCTCTAAATAAACAATATAAAAGTAAAAAACAATGACTTTTTAACGATTTCAAAGCCGTCTTTAATGAGTTAATGAATTAATAACGCACATCATGTGTGATATGCAGGATTAGATAACAGCAGTTCGGTACTAAATAAACACAAGGAAGACTGAGCAGCAACGCTAGTATATATAGTCATCCGATTTTTTTTTTTTTTAATATTTTAATTTTTTAAATATATTTTTCCTATATACGTACATTAATTTAAAAATGATTAGTATGTTTGATATTAAGGTTTATAATTTATAACCTAGCAGTTGAATTTCAAGGCATTGTCTGGATTCAAATAGATGTGATCAGGAGTCACAGGTTACATCCCTGCTCCAATAGTTTCAGTTAATTGTAAATAATGAACATGCCCTTCTTTACACGATTTCAACAACTCATCTACAAAACAAAGGAATGAAATTGTGTTCCCGATAGTCTGGATTGCTTCAGAAACCGATGGGAAAAATCAAATTCAAATTGGTACGTCATACTAGTGCATGCACAGTATAGCCGAAACACATTAAAATTTATCCTAAATTGAAAATAATACACCTTAAAATATCTCAATGGAATATTTAGACATTGGACTTTTCGTTAATGCTCTTTTTAAGAATTTTTGAGTTATTGAGCATGCTGAAACAGTGTGTATGTAATAAAGCATCTACCTTCTCAAGTTGGAAATTATTTCTAATCCTAAATATTGTATTTGTAATGATACATTTGAATGAAAAATTGAAACTTTTTTTCAATTCAATATCTATCCTTTCATGCCAATTGCACCACATAGTTACTTATTTGACTTCCAGCTGACATTCAGACATAAAATGGTCACTGCTGTGCAAATTACGCTCCATTAATCAACTGGGTGGAGTGCATTACGAAAGTCAGACACCAATTAATGCCCACTGTGAGATGGTAATGATTTGTTAGGCCGCATCACATTTAGAGGCATTTTAGCCGTTATTGTAGTTTGGTAAATGGCTCCATTTACGCCCAAAATGAAATGCTTGAACTGTTCTAGGAAAATTATATTAAGTAATATTTAATAATATTATATGCTAAGTATCAAGGTTTACTAGACATTGACTTTTTAAAGATTGTATGGAAATTTTTTTAGTGTTTCAATTAACATTCTGATGTATTAAAAGAAAAGAAAAACTAGCGTAGAAACTTGTATATAATGAAAAACAAGTACTAGTAGGGACTCATATACTTCACATAGTCTCGAAATAAATTGAAAATATCCAAGAAGTGAATTTTTTAGAGGAAAGCCAAATAAACTAGTTTCCAAATGTGAATGAATAAAATTTGAAACTTTAGTACGAATATGTTGTACATCCAATAAAAAAATTGCTTCTTTTTTACTGAACCAGTGATTAATGGAACAATAATAAAATTTTCAAATTCTTCTTTCTTGAACTCAATTTGTCATATCCCAAATCGGATTACACTTGGTGTATTTTATGTAAGTGTTAAAGTGTTACTATGACAAAAGTTTATATTATCCGTAATATATATTCGTAATCGATAAACTACAGTAAAACCTCAATTCTACTTTATTTAAATAATTTAAAGGCAAATATATTTGTACAATAACTAATGCAATTACTCAAGTAACATAGCGGTATTAGACAATGTGAGAAACAGGAGTTTTGAGAAAGTTTGCCAGTCCATGCTGGATCTTGAGCATCACTCAAAATACACGATTTTTTAAGAAATAAACATGTTAAAACTACCACCAAAACAATATTTTTTACCCCTCCTCCCTTTCTTATAACACTCTACTTCAATTTCAAAACTCTCCATCAACATTACAAAACTCCAGTATATTTTACTCAGCATTGGGGGAGAATGGCGCCAAGATCCGTAGCAACGCACGTCTACAACCTTCCAAATCGAATGGTCCAGTATCTAGCGATATTGGTCAGCTTATTTGTGCTACAGGAGTAATAACTAACTAACAATAATTAGAAATTTAACCAATTTTTAATATGTTTTTATCCTAAGAATAAAGCTAAAAATTTTTGCCACAATAGACAACAATTTTGTCGTTATTGGGGACAATCGCATAATGTATGCCAATTTCTCACACGTGACATATAATTGAATTATTTTAAAATTTAATATAGCAATAAGATGTTGCAAAAGGGAAAAACTAGATAATATTTTATGTGAAATTTTAACCGAACTGAGTAGACAGTGATTTTTTTATTTAATTTTTCTCATTTCCTGGAGTGAGTTTTACATAAATATTTTTAATTACGTATTTTTACTTCAACTATAAGAAAATCCATATTTATTTAAATATAAGCCTATTATTTATATTCCAAGGAATAATCATTTTGGTGAAACAGTGCAATTTGCCCATGAAAAAGTCAAAATCTGGACACATGGTAAGAAAGTATCCTACTAAGAATGATGTAATGAACTAGATAAACAGTAAAGGTAAATTTTCATCTCAATGCTTTTGTATTGTTAAGCTTTATCAATCCTTTCTTAATGAAATCAACATTTCAATTTTCACACTTTCTTAAAAAAATATTTTTGATAAGAAAAGCAAAAATAATAATAATAACTTGGTTAAAAGAGTTGTCGTCTTCTTCAGACTTGAAGAAATAATATGAAAAAGAACATTGAATTATGAGAGTGCATTTTAAAGTGGGATACTTTTATGACGTAGCTGTGTCTAAATATTAAAAATAGTTCATAATTATACTTATAAATGACACTTACATCAATATAACTATAAAATTAGAAAATATTGAGTAACTAAATTTACAATACAACTTAAACTCAGATATATCATCTAAGCATGAAAATATGCAAACAACACTTTCATACAGCAAGTTGTTAATTTTGTTATTTATTTTTGGCTCAAATAATCGTGACGAACTTTTAAATAATCGTGTAATCCAAACGAACAAAACAAAAATACTAAAAATATAAGGTGAATCAATGTTGGAATGTCTAGAGTGATACGAGCAAGCCACTAAATTTATTTATAAGAGCATTTGCATCCAATTATTTGAGACACTCGTTTTATTTTGACTGAAAACGTAACAATATATATTTAACCTAAGAATATAAATTTAACCTTTTCTAGTTCTGTTAATTACTCCTAAATGTAAACGAACCGTAATTACTCAGAATACTGGTGTATAATTCCATTTTAATTACTTAACATACATAGCAATAATTATATTTTCCCTGTTAGACGACTAACAAAGGTCTTTTGAAGATAATGACTTCTCTTTGAACAAATAATGAGAATACGAAAATGTCTTAAATTTTAAATTTTATCTGAATGGTTTCTCATAACTTTAATATTATCACGAGATTTGATGCAATGAATTGCAAGCATATCAGATAATACTTTGACATTACGTTTTCTTCTGTCAATTCGAGAAGTTCTTTCCTCTTTTTTAAGAGTTATTTATTTAAGTGAATAAAAAATGTCTTCCTAATATTATTCATGAAAAAATATATGTTCTAATTCTTATTTCCTTTTTTTTAATTAGGTTCCCTGAGAAATTATAAACTATTTCATCCCTAATAAATTTACAATTGAATTAACATATTTCATCATTAATAAGTTTCTTCATGAATTAAGGAAACCTAATTAGTAAGTTTAATTTTTATATGTATGTTAGTAAGTTATTTCAATTGAATTGTGTTATTGATCTTGCTCTTTTACTAAAAACATATACATATTATTAAATTATATGTTAAATTAAATATGTAAAGAATGATATAAATTAGTTTTTGACTTGAAAATAATTTTTTCGTTTTATTTGAAACGATTATTTTTGCAGCGCTGAAAATAAAGGTTTTATTATAAAAACCCAATATTTTTTACATTTTACTTGCAGTTAATTTTGTATTATAATTCATATTTTGAGTTCTTAATGTATCCTACTACCTACACATTTCTTATAAGTTGAATATTTAATGTTGCCACTCGCTTATGAAAAAGTGGAGGTGGGTTAAAATACTTTTGCCGTATATGAACACTCCCCCATCAACAAATATATACCACGACCCATAAAATGCGGTTTCAAAACCTTACACCCAAATGAACTAAGAAAGAAATCGATGGGACAGAACGATGGAAAAGAAAATATATTTCCTATATGTATAAGATATGTCTAATCAAACACACACAAAATAGTTCAATAATAGCGAATAATTAAAATTAATAAATATCAAAGAACAAAATAATAAAAATAAAAAAACATCACGAGTGAAAAAGATTTCTGTGACAAATGTGCGCAAAAGAAAAGTTGGGTGTTGTATGTTTACAAAATAAATGTTTGTGTGCGATTCGAATCTTTTTTGTTATGTGATGTAAGGCACTATAATGCGAAAATAGTAGTGATTTGTTCATACAAAATTGTAAAAATAAAAAATGGGTCAGGGAAGAATTCAATAATCAAAGTGATATATAGCAGGGATTTTTAAGTGACGATAACAGTACTCTTTTCTGTGTTTCAGTTTAAAATATGTCAATTCGGAAATGCGTCTAGCTCAAGTGAAGTAGATTATTAATGATTGAATGTTAAAATACAAATGTAAACAAATCGAGTTGTGCTTACTAGTAAAAAAATGTTTAAATACAAAACTAGTAAACAAATTGAGTAGAGCTTCAGTGATAAAGGCTAAAATGATAATTTTAAAGTAAATAGTGGAAATGTCAATACATTTCTTAGATTGAGTGTTCTTCTAGTAATTTAAACAAACAAAAATGTATCACGTTCCCGTAGTTTAATACTTAGTTTAGAAAGCGAGTCATTCATTAAGGGGACTTGGCACCCTCTGTTTTCACAACAAATAATAAAAATATCAATTTTCTATTTTTTCCGTGTTTGTAATCTTTGAAACTTTATTCTTATTCTGGTAAGTTTTTGAGCTGATCCGATAACTGCAATTTCAAAAAAACTATATTTTTATGGAGAATTTATTATGTCTGCAATAGCTCCGTCAATGTTTCGAACACATTTTTCGCTGTTCGTGATTTTTGAAATTCCCACCTTACTCAAAATTCTAAAACGTCAGCAAATAAAAATGAAATGACTTGAAATTTGTTTATGCAATTCTTAATATCCATTTGGCAAAAATTGGCATGGAATTTTTAATAAAATATGATTTTTTTTTTCAAATTCTAATGTTAAAAAATGCCAGTTTTTTACTCTTTTTTTACCTATAGATAATGTAATTATTGTTTTTCTCGAAAATTATTTCACTTATTCCAAATTCGATGCCTAAACATTTAGAGTATATTACTAAAAAATTTTTTTTAAAAATTCAGGAAAAAATATTAAAAATTAAAAAAAAAAAAAAAAATCCACATTGAAATTTTATTATTATTATTATTTTTTTTTTTTTTTTTTTTTTTTTTTTTTTTTTTTTTAAATTTAGACCACTGCGTGAACTTTTTTTTTTTTAAATCAGTTTTTACTTGGTAATATTCGCAAATATCTAAAAGCTATAATTTAAAAAAAAAGTTTGATGGGTACCAAGTCCCCTGAAAACACACAACATTCATATAAATTGCTTGAATATTATAAAAGATGGGCACACAAATTATTAAGGTGTACGTATACCCTAGAATTTTTTTTTAATTCTGAGTATAAAAATCGAATTTTTTTTTTTGTTTACATTAGTTCGTGATTACATTAATTTATGATTTTAGAGTTACATGAAAATCATTTCATAAAGAGAAATTTTAAATTTCGCCAAATTGTTAATTTGTTAATTAATATATATAGTTAGTACCTTTTTCAAACAATGATATATCAAATTCTAATTTACTTAGAAACGCAATTCCACTTGGAAATCATTCGAAGTAATATTCTTAATGTTTTGAAATGCAATTAAGTTTCTTATATAAAATAGTTTTTTTTTTTTTTTTTCAATTTATTTTGTGTGAAAACATGAAAAAAATTAATATTTTCAATGAATTGTAAGTTTTAAAAATCATAAAAAAATCAATTTCTCAACCAATTTTATATAATTGAGTTTCAAAACAACTAGAATATTATGTAGATTACTATGATATAAAAAAATTATAGTTGAACATTTTGTTGTTGAATTATCATTGTTTGAATAATGTGTGACATAATCAATTCATCAGAAAACAGGTTTAAAGTTTTAGAAGCTTAGTTAGTACCTAATAGAGGTAGTACCTACCTATAATTCATTGTAACTTAAAAAATATTAAGGATATTTTCAAAAGTTTAGTATTGTTTGTAAGCTAAAGTATCAGAGAATATTATGATATTATAACACAAAAATGAATATTCTGATCGATTTTCGTGAATTGTAAGGTATACGTACACCTTATTTGAATCCTAAGTAAAAGTAATAAATAATTCTAAAGCAAAAAGCGAAGTAATGATGAATTTCTGAGATTTACCTTTCCACCATGCTCATGTTTTTGAGAAATACGCTTCCCATTGAAATATTTTCTGCTTATGAATTTTTATATTTTACCATACCCAGCAAGTTGCAAGCCTTCACCCACTGGATTTTTACAACATCGTGCTACCGCCACCTTTCCCATCTCCGTGTGTGCCAAATGCTATCATCCAACTAATTTTATTCTTATAGATAAATAATAAAATTTGCTTTAGCTATTATATTTCACTCAAAAGAACATTTTCAACTATATACCCTATCATATGGAGTCAAACAAATGTTGTCAGTATCAAATATTTCCTTCGTCCCTTGTCCTCATACACGATTTCCAGTATACAACAGGCCGGAAATTGTAATTTGTAATTATCCCACTTAGATTTATATTACTTTACTATGTCAATCACTTACTTTTTTAGTTATTCACCAACATATTCATAATTTTTGAGGTATAATTTGAAATGACTTTCTCTTGCTTTTGCGTCCCTTCATCGATAGTGTTATTAATTTTCACGCAGAAGATAACATTACTATCATCTAAAGCAAGAGGAAGAAGGAAGTCGCTTGTATTATAAAGTCCAGTTGAAAAAGTAGAGGTTCCTTAAGTTCTGAAATTTTAAGCAATACATGAATCAGAAGGTGAACGTGAGAACTTTTCTCTGTGTTCCTACCTTCCTTAGTATTTCAGAAAGATCTAATATGATAATTTTGAAAAAACAAAAAAACATCCAACAACCTTGTAATCAGTATTACTGAGATGGATTATGATAAAATTTTTAATTTTAGTATGAAGTAATGTTTGTATTTTAAAAACAGACGGGGAAAAATAGTCAATTATCTCTTCCTTCCTAAGTTCTTAGTTTACTCCTTAATTGCTATTTGTGTATTAGAAAAAATTAACAGTTGATATTTTGGTATGTCTTCTTTAATTCAACAATTCAACTGTTATTAATAATTAGGGATGGAACGGATGTGAGTTTTGCCGGATACCGGATTTCGGATATCCGGGGTACCATGTCTACCGGATACGGATATCCGAAACGGATTCCACCGGATATCCGGCCGGATATTCGGTCTATATACTAAAAACGATAGTTATACGATATGCTATACGAAAAAAATGGTCATGATATGAAGTATCAAGTAAATTATAATTAGTGGTTAGCGCACCGCACTGCGCTAACATGACACAGGTCCATGGTTTGATTCGCGGACTGGGCAAGGTTGACTTAGCTGTTTATACCTGAAAGAAATAAACTGAGGAGGACCATGCATGCTTGGGAACTAAACACTGGGGTTCGGCGTCAGAATGACCATCTGACCGGAACATCTGCTATGTGACACACAAATGCCACAGTCAAGAAAGCTGAGCTGGGCCCAGCAGGCCATGGTCCACATAGGCTGTCGCGCCACTGAGTTAATTTTTTATATTTAAACTTTAGTTGATGAGTGAAAGAGATCTTTGTTGCTGATTTTATATCTTGTAATATTGATACTTTTAGTTTTTCATATAGTTCTGTCAGGGCTTTATCACGAAAATAATTTCTACTTCGAAGCGGATAACGAGGAGCTAGGTACTTTATTACCTGACCAAAGCCTTCTCTATTCACAATGAAGAATGGTTCAGCATCAAGAGCCATTAACTTACCTAAAATTATATTAAAAACATTTTTTACAATGTTGAAGTGCAAAATATAGCTACTTTTAATTTACTTCATGCATTGTTTATAATTGATAAATGATTACAAAATTATACCGGATGCATTTATTAATAACAAAAGATTTATTTTAAATATTTTATGAAATTGAAGTCTATTTTTTTTTTGTTTTTGTAATGCACCTAAAACATTACGGATTTAAAGAAATCTCGTAGAAAACTTAAATTGGATCTATCGGAATATTCCGTCTTTAAATATAAACTTAAAAAATTTCGAACCCAAAATTCATCAACATTATGTTATACCATAGTTAAAATATATATTTAATATAAACAAACAAAATTAGTACTTACATATTTTTGTGGTTAAGGCTTTTGCTTAAGGATCATCTAAACTCCACAATTTTGGTACAAATAATGTCGATTCCAATGTTGTCTGCGTGCATTTCTTGTTTTGATGAATTGTTTCTTCTTGTTCATCAATATTTGATGCATTTAGTGAGTCTTTTAAGCTTCGGTTAATTTCCTTATGCACACTTATTAAATGGTTCCATAAGGATTTTGTGGAAAAGGATTTTGGGCTTTTGCCGCGCACAATATATTTTTTAAACGATTCTGTGGAGCAAGTAACACATAGTGCTTTGCTTTCGTCATTTCCATTAATTTTAAAATACTTCCAAATAGGTGATTTTAAATGAGCCATTATGAAAAATTATAAATTGGATTATAATTGGAGAAAACTATGATTCAAGACATTCTAGAGAGCTAAATATAATTCCACATTGTGGCGCTGCGTTAAAGACCTAAAAATTACAATACTTCATTTTACGTCAGAAAAATTATACCAGCTTTCAACTTCTGCCAATGAAAAATCAGAAATTAGACCATACCATTCACAGCATAAAAAGGGGTAGGGTATTATCGTCGATAGAAGAAAAAAAAAAGCATTGAGGAGTGAGCATTGGCTATTTATTGCTTTTTACTCGCTAGCAAATGTCAGAAAAAAAGGAGGAAGTGAGAATAACTAAAACTCTTATAACTTATGTTATGGAAAAAAAGTACTATTTATTAGTATTTCGGTTCGTGTTTTACGGAGAAGCATTCAAATATAACATCTGGAATTAATAGACTGAGAGGCGACTGCAAATTTTGGACCTCATCGAACATCACTATGAAACTCATATGGAATGTAGAGTTATGCTAGCTGATTAACAATCGCGTGGTCTGCCGAAGCGCATTTGGCCGGAAGTGTCCGAAAAGCGTGTTCGAAAGTGCAATTTTTGGAGCCCAAAATACCTCATCGAACATCACTCTGAAATTCACAGGGAATGAAGAGAATTACCTACCGAGTAAGAATCATTTGGTCTGCCGAACCGCATTTGGCCGGAACTGTCCGGCAGACCAATCCGAAAGGGCACTTTTTGGAGCCCAAAATACCTCATCGAACATCACTCTGAAATTCACAGGGAATGAAGAGAATTACCTACCGAGTAAGAATCACTTGGTCTGCCGAACCGCATTTGGCCGGAACTGTCCGGCAGACCAATCCGAAAGTGCACTTTTTGGAGCCCAAAATACCTCATCGAACATCACTCTGAAATTCACAGGGAATGAAGAGAATTACCTACCGAGTAAGAATCACTTGGTCTGCCGAACCGCATTTGGCCGGAACTGTCCGGCAGACCAATTCGAAAGTGCAATTTTTGGGGCCCAAAATACCTCATCGAACATCACTCTGAAATTCACAGGGAATGAAGAGAATTACCTAACGAGTAAGAATCACTAGGTCTGCCGAACCACATTTGGCTGGAACTGTCCGGCGGACCAATCCAAAAGTGCACTTTTTGTGTGCCAATATACCTCATCGAACATCACTCTGAAATTCACATAGACTGAGAGGCGACTGCAATTTTTGGACCTCATCGAACATCATTCTGAATTTTTTATAGAAATTGGAGAAAAGTGAGTAGATTACGAATCCACTGGTCTGCAGTGACAAAAATGGCCGAAACTGGTTAAAAATTGATTTTTAATAAGTTGAACGAAATCCAATTGCCAAATGCGCCATAACTTGCCAAATAATGAAAAAACCTCTTTCTTTTGTAACCCTCACTCTTTAATTTTCAATTAAGAAGGTTGTAGAAGATTCAGATAT
The DNA here is from genome assembly GCA_963978545.1 of Linyphia triangularis. Lineage (NCBI taxonomy): Eukaryota > Metazoa > Arthropoda > Arachnida > Araneae > Linyphiidae > Linyphia > Linyphia triangularis. Next base: position 64,134,796 of record OZ021723.1, on the reverse strand, counting down.
CTGGCGACGGTCTACTTGCATCTATTAAAATGGGGCCAAGTTGGCAAAAAATATTACTTCACTTATGACTTAACTGATGTCGCCAATTTGGATTACTTTTAAAAGATACAAGTTTTCCGAGCCAAAGATCAGAAATCGTTTGCGCTTTTTCTCATTGAAAATCAAAATGAAGTGGGTTGCCAGACGAATAAGTTTGTTCTATTTTTGGCAAGTTATGACATATTTGGCAATCGGATTTTAGTTCAACTCATTCCAAATCGATTATGGATCAGTTTCGGCCATTTTTGCCACGGCAGACCAGTGGATTCCTAATCTACTCACTTTTCTCCAATTTCTATAAAAAATTCAGAATGATGTTCGATGGGGTCCAAAAATTGCAGTTGCCTATTGGGCTAACAGGGAATAAAGAGAATTACCTACCGAGTAAGAATCAAATGGTCTGCCAAACCGCATTTGGCCGGATTTGTCCGGTAGACCAATCCGCAAGCGCAGCTTTGGGGGTACCTAAAGACGTATCGTATATCACTTAATTAAACTAATTCTACTAACAATTTTCGGTGATATGCTGTTGTCCAATTCATCTTTATATTCTTTCTTTAATGTCATAATCTTTCGGTTACATCGTAAATGATATCCAAGATCTGGAAACAGAATAATCTTTCCATACTTGATATTTTATTACTTCTGCGCATTTCGTTCATTTCCGACAATTTGTTTTCTTTTTTGCACAAAAAACACTCATTTTGAGACATTAATTTGTATTTGAAAAGAAATAAGAAATTACCATAGAAAAATAAGACGACTGCTTAAAATAACAATGTAGAAAGTTCTGATCAGAAGTATCGGCATACATTCATTCAATTTTTAGAATATGACTTTCATTTCAGCAAATGATTTTGTAATACTTGGCCTAAACGATCTATGTATATATTTTTTACTTTCAATTACCATATGTATATATACGTAGGATAATAAAAGTATAGCATTCGGTCAAAAAAAAAAAAAAAAATCTCATTTCTCCACGTTTTGAAATATCCTGATTTCAAAAAACTTATCTAGAAAATATTTCTGTGAGTGTGTGTGTGGTCAGCATGACTCCCGAACAAATTGACCTGTGATGTTCAAATTTGGTATGAGGGTTAGTGACAGCCATGGGACCTACCATGAAGGTTTTCGTCAAAATCGCGCATGCGCATAATGTAGCTGCCATTGAAAAAATCATGTTTTTCAATGATTGCTAAAAAACAGCTCTAACGATTTTGATAAAAATTGCTGTGCTAATGCCTCTTAAAGTGTTCTAAACATCCCACACCTCTGAAATTCCCGTAAAAATGTTTTAATGGCGTACAAAGTTGAAAAATGTATGCCTTCAATACAGAGCTCTCTTTCCTTTAGCAAACCTCATCAACGATCGTTGATCGAAAAGTATATCGCCAAATTCACCATTTTTGCGATTTTTTTTTCCAAGACCCATACAAGAAATATAGCAAAAAATATCGCCAAACTGGCCCTTTATTCTAAATGAAGGATGAAATTATAAAAAGGGTAAATGACACAAATCCATGTCAGTATTCTAGTGTAATTGAAAGATGTGCAATGTTCCACACCCCTAGTTTAATAAGCTTCATCATATGACGTCCATGATCGTCCTTTATGATATCATATCAAACAACACTCCGTGCTGTCTTTGCATCGATCATGAAGGAGCGTGTTTGATTGATATTTTTAATTTATTCCTAAAGTTGTTATTTTGTTGCCGGACAGTTCCGGCCAAATGCGGTTCTGCCGACCGAATGATTCTTACTCGGTAGGTAATTCTCTTCATTCTCTGTGAATTTCAGAGTGACGTTCGATGAGGTATATTGGCACCCAAAAATTGCACTTTCGGATTGGTCTGCCGGACAGTACCGGCCAAATGCGGTTCGGCAGACCAAGTGATTCTTACTCTGTAGGTAATTATCTTCATTCCCTGTGAATTTCAGAGTGATGTTCGATGAGGTATTTTGGGCTCCAAAAAGTGCACTTTCGGATTGGTCTGCCGGACAGTTCCGGCCAAATGCGGTTCGGCAGACCAAGTGATTCTTACTCGGTAGGTAATTCTCTTCATTCCCTGCGAATTTCAGAGTGATGTTCGATGAGGTATTTTGGGCTCCAAAAAGTGCACTTTCGGATTGGTCTGCCGGACAGTTCCGGCCAAATGCGGTTCGGCAGACCAAGTGATTCTTGCTCGGTAGGTAATTCTCTTCATTCCCTGTGAATTTCAGAGTGATGTTCGATGAGGTATTTTGGGCTCCAAAAAGTGCACTTTCGGATTGGTCTGCCGGACAGTTCCGGCCAAATGCGGTTCGGCAGACCAAGTGATTCTTGCTCGGTAGGTAATTCTCTTCATTCCCTGTGAATTTCAGAGTGATGTTCGATGAGGTATTTTGGGCTCCAAAAAGTGCACTTTCGGATTGGTCTGCCGGACAGTTCCGGCCAAATGCGGTTCGGCAGACCAAGTGATTTTTACTCGGTAGGTAATTCTCTTCATTCCCTGTGAATTTCAGAGTGATGTTGGATGAGGTATTTTGGGCTCCAAAAATTGCACTTGCGGTCAAGCTTTTCGGACACTTCCGGCCAAATGCGCTTCGGCAGACCACGCGATTGTTAATCAGCTAGCATAACTCTGCATTCCATATGAGTTTCAGAGTGATGTTCGATGAGGTCCAAAATTTGCAGTCGCCTCTCGGACTATAATCAGATTATAAACTTGGAATGAAAAGAACATATTGCAAAACACGTATGAAGTATGTGTATGGAAAAATATTGGAGGAATGGTTTATGCTTATCAACTCGGCGCCAATAATACAGCGAAAGCACAGTTCTCACGAAGGAACTTTTTCGTTTTCTAACTTGACTGCAATTTATGTCCAAGAAAAAAAAAAATTAAGAAAAAAAAGTGTGGGGTGCGGTGTCCCCTTTCTCCGAAAAAGATCATTATTTTTTGCAAAAAATTATTTCTTGTGGATACCTGGTGGCCGGATATATTGCCGGATATCCGAATGAAATTATCGGATGTCCGGTATTTCAAATCCGGTATCCGACGGGGTTTCGGATATTGAAAAATCAGCCGGATATGCATGATATCGCATATTTGCCGGATATTCGTTCCATCCCTATTAATAATGTTTGCAAATAAAAATGTATTTTGATGGCAAGGAAGGGACACAGTTTTTGGCCTATATTATTCACATACTTGAGATTTTTCCATTTAGCATCATTTCAAGACTTTTTTCAATCCAATATGAATCTGTTATGATATAATGAGAATAAACGGAGTGGTGTTTATAACTTATTTAAGTTTCACAATATGTTTTATCAGTTAGTAAAGGACTGGCTACAGTAACTTGTTTTACAGCGTTTATTTATGCGACTGTTTTTTATAATCTCTTTTAATTGGTTGTTGATATCAGTTTAATAAGGGATCATTTGTTGACGTTCACTATCACACTTTCTGAATACGGTAGTATTATTACTTACTTTGTCAAACTTTGAAATGGTGGAATTCACTTCGGAACATTAGAAACGTCACCAAGCTCATGTTTCATCCTAAAAAATGTGTGGGTTAAAAAACGAAATACAGTTACTTCCCATTACAAAAATACTACGATTTAGACTTCGTTTTATTGGTCTATTTTATGAAAAAAAAAAAATTAAATTATAATTCTAACTTGAAAATAATTTTTAGCATGCCGTTTTATCTTGATTGCTTCGGTTTTATATCTGCCACTAAGTAGAAAATTTACAATGGGATTTATATTAAAACTAAATGATTTAATGGTGGTTTATTTCGGGGATTTTGTTATGGTACAATCTAATTCTAATTAAAACTCACAGTAATATCAAAGTAAGATGTATTTTTAAGGTTTTTATAAATGCTAATATCACATGCACATCAAAGAGTTGTTAGTGTACAAAACATAAATTTCAAATTCGTTGGAGTTACTGGAGTGCCATTATGCATTTTGGAGTAAAAAAATTGAATCAACAATTTATTTGGATACAAATACTTACCTAAAGTTTTTAGTTTCACTTTAAACCACTGTAATTTTCTTTTCATTTGAGTTTCACTATGAGCATTAATACGGTGCAAGATAAATCGTTTAAATTGTTGGACATGATCTGCTAAGCCACGTTTTTTAATATTCAACTGTAAGTTGATTGGTCCTTTTTGCAATAGTTCACAAGCCTATTTGACTTCAAGTGCAATGAAAGTAAACATTGTTTAAACTCGACTGTTAAACTACCGTCAATCTTGCTATCAACAACCCAAGGATATGATCATTCCTTTTTCTAGACCTGCTTTTAAGATATTTTGTGTGTGTAAATTATAGTCAGAAAAAAAAATTGGTCTCAAATTCATTTTTCTTTTTTTTGGGTTCATCTTAGGTATTTTAGTGTAAGAAATGCACGATTAGCATACTGTGCTGAAACATCGTTACATCAAGATCTTATCTACTAGAAGTTATCTTCCCGTATTTTCATTTTCAATGAAAGGGTACGCGAGAAACCCCCATCAAATATCTCGACAACGACAAGAGACAGTCAGAGGGTGTTATGTGTTTTGTTTTATTTATTTTAAAAAAGATAGACTGCATAGAACCGTAAGACTATCAAAATTATTATTACATTGATGTTTTATTTAATACATGTTAGTATTACTCTTAGATCTCAGTTTTACCTCATTTGCTTTTAAAATTTGTTTGAGTTACCAAGTTAAAAATTTACAATGGGTTATAAACTGCAGCTATAGTGAAAAAGTTGGTTCATTTCAGAGCTTTTATTTTAATACTTTTGTAGTTTTTGTAATTTATCTATTTGTATTCTTAACAAACATAAGTTTTAATTCTGTTTTCTTTTAATTTCAAATTAGGAAGATTCATACTTATCAACGGATATCCAGGAACGTGTAACCACAGAGCTAGAAATGTATGTTATTTGAAAAATAAAGACCTAAACAAATACAGTTACAATAAGGTGTTTTATTTATTAATGTTTTTTTACAAGAGTTAAACATATTTTATTAGTTCAGTTTCGAAACAAATTTAGACAATATTTATTAAAATGTTTGCATACTGCATTAATAGAAATTAAGAAGAACTTTCTAGAAACGCACATTTCTATATTCGGTGACATGGTTTACTAAATATAAGTTGCAACTCATCAATAATTTTTAATCACTAATAATAACGAAAAAACTAAACGCCATTACCACATGAATGGTTAGAAGAGAATCCGTCACAATGTGATTCCTCTTCATCTCCCATCTGACTGATAATTAAATCAGAAAACTTCTGGTAGAGTGGTGTTTGGAGGCTTATTGCATTTCCCTTCCACAGTCTGATTGTTCTCTGATTATCCCTACACCGAGAGAAACACTAAGAAGAAGAAAACAAGTTCATTAAGAGCTCTGAACAATTCTTTTATCGCATGTAGAACCTCTCCAGGAATTGTTTAGTCTTCGTTGCGATTTAGAGAGAGGGGTATTAGGTTAGTATTTATGTGCCCAGAAACGTTTAGACAAAGTGCTTTCATTTGCCCCAACAAAAACGACTCGCAGGTGGAAACTATTCGGGGTTAATCGCCTGGAATCTTCTTAAATGTCGTTATGTGTCACTTGGAAGAAGTTCCGTTGTTGCAGCAAATCTAATATTGGGTATTGGAGTGAAGGATGGATGGCCTCTTGAATTTATGTTGCTTTTCTGAGATGTGGACTTAGAGGAGAGGTGGAGAGATTGTGTTGTTTGGTAAAGTTTTAATGATGTTTTGAGGGAGTGTTTTGTGAATGGCATCTGGAGATTTGGGTAGCAGAAATTGTTCTTAATATAATTATAAGGTAAATATTATTGAATATTACAGTTTATTAAATGTGCTTGATGTAGTATAATTTATGCATGAAAAGTTTGCTGTTTTTTTTCAATTTTTTTATTTTTTATTTTTAAGTTTTAATTTTAATATTTTTTAAGCAGTATAAATAATCATAATTTAAGTGTGCCAAATATTTAGTCAACTCCCACAAAAAATTAGAATATTTTTTTTTATTGTAATTTGAATAAATTAATATTTTATAATAAATAAAAATATGCATTTTTTCTAAATTTAAATATCTTGGCAGTAATTCCAAGGAAGTATTGTGAAATTATTTAAATATTTTCTATCGTTATACAACAAAATGAATTACATTTTTTGAAAAACTTTTAAATTATGAACCCACTGCAGTAATATAGTGTACGAATACAACAATAAAAAATATAGTACACAGCATATTTAATAGGTTTTTGGTTTTTGTTATAAGAAAATATCTTAAATAAATCTAAAATGTACGCAATTATTTTAATTATCTAAACATTTACCATAAACATAAAGTTGACTAGTTTCTACATTTTATTTACATATGTACATGGATAAATATGGCCAAAAATATAATTTTCCTTAACCTGCAGAGAAAGTTACCATTGATCCAAGAATTAAAAAGTAAATATTCAAAAAATGTTTTATGTAGATGTAAATCGAGTTTTCAAAAATACGTATCCAAAGAAAACACGGAAAGATATTTGAATGAAAATTTAATTCCTCCGGAAGGGAAGAAAATTTGTCAGCAGTGAAGTTATCTGTTTCCATAAAAAAATGTAGAGCTCTAAATATTTTAAATGACTTCACGGTGCAATAGAAGTGCGGTGCAATCTAAGAAACATCTCAACGTTTTCTATTCTCATATGGTATCCTCTGAATAACATACTTAGTGGAATATACCCATTTAAATGAACACTTATGGGAAATATTTTAAACTGAATATATGTTGCGAAATAATATCTAAATTATAACATTTATAATATTTCAAAAACCACTAGTAGATCATAAAATGCCGGATATCCGATGCTACATAAAATAAGAAAGTTTCTATTTCATACCCGTATATCCTACATGAAATGATACCGCGTCAATACCATTTCCGCAGTCCATGAATAATGAGACTTTAGCTGCATCTATAGATCAAGTGGGAAAACGTCAGTACCGCCTTTTCAAAGCAAGGTTTCAGCGGTGCCGGGAGAGTAGGAAAGCACACTTTATGTATATCATAATCTCATATTTTAAGGATTAAATTTGAACATAGAATCCATATGGTTAAGGATCCATTGCAGTGGGTGAGTATTCAGTGATTTATTTTATTTAGATGAATCGAAAGCTACTGGGAGATCATGAAACTAGAAATAACAAAGTTTGTTTTAAATAAAATTAATGTTTATTATTTTCTCTTACTAATGCCATATTTACTTTTTTAATACTAAAATGCATTCCGTGGAATATTATAGGCATATAGTTTAGTTGAAAACTTTTTTTTATTTAAAGTACCATGACGGATATAAAGAGTTAAGCAAACTTTTCTTTCGCTAGGAATATATTGGGCATACACACTATTAAGAAGCTAGGTGAGTTTTTTTTTTTTTTTTTTTTTTTTTTTTTGTATATAATATCTCCCTCCATATATTTTAGAGTATGCGAGTATAGCACAAAACCTTTTATCAATATATAAATACGTTTCAGAAGAGATCAATTACAATGTAAGCAATAACGGCTGACGAGTTACTATAGTCGAAGTTGAAGGATGAGTTGAAAAGGATATAAATGATAATGAATAATGAACTCCTCATTTTATTATATTAAAAAGCATTTGTCATTTCGGGTTGAAATCGTTGGTTCGAATGTTTGCTTGAGTATATATTAATATACTCAATCGAAAAACACCTAAATTTTTTTTTTTTTTTTAAAGTAGATAAAACCGCTAGCCTCAAAAACATACAAACTTTTTTGCAATTAAAAACAAAATTGTAAACATGATTGAATGTTGTAGCTACAAAATCTATGATATCAAAAAAGATCAACCTCTGATTGTATTTCTCTGTTGTGCCTCGCTTGATTGGTTGGTTGGTTGTATTCAGATTATCTGGCGCCGTCAGCAACACGAGGGCTATAATGCGCCGAAACATTCGTCATTAGACAAGCCAACATACATTTACAAACACCCATGCCTACGCGGGACTCAAACCCGCAACCTCGCGGTCTAGAAGCCAGCACGCTGTGCCTCGCTTGAAAATTATTTGAATTGTAAATTTTAAGCTCTGCATTTACGTTATTATATGTTAAGAATTACGTTACGTTAATATCGTCTGTGTTTTAATTTAATTTACGAAATTTTTGCAAATTAACAAATTAATAGAGAAAATACCGATTACTTAAAAAAGGGTGGAAAACCCAAAACAGAGTAATTTTTCATCCCTTATGTAAACATACATAAAATATCTTTGATTAGGTATTTCTGTGTTAAGATATACGAAATGTGATATTTTATAATTGAATAATTATTCTTAATAAGTATTTTGTTGCATAAATTAATAATTAAATTTAATAAATATATAGCTGAATTATTGAATTTCAGTAAAACTAGAATTTTATAACTGAAATATATAATTTTAGTAAATACAAACTGAATATGTAAAGGATTTTAATAAATGTATAATTATTTAACTGAATACACATTATATAAAACAAATCACAATATAACTTTAGAAATATCTAAGTACAATTGAATAAGGATTGAGATATGAATCATAAACTATCAAATCGAAATTATGTGAATGCTACTACTTAGATTTATTTTATTAGTGCTAAAATTTATTTATTTACAATGTAGTAGAACTTAATAAGTATTTTTTTTTAAACTCAAGATATCGGTTATAATAACGGTACTAAATGAATTCCAATATTAGCATTGTCTATGCTCCTTTTTAAAAAATGAAAAATACACATTTAAATGATATCTGAAAACCTCGAAAAAATATTTTATTTCATATTAATGGATTATTTCTTAACCTTCTGAGGGTCACGGGCGTATATATCCGTCATTTCATCCAAAGTTTTTCCAGCAATACACAACCTTTTTAAATTTATAAATAAAATGTAAAATAAAATATTTTTAAAATCTTTTTATTAGGATGATAGTTTAAAACCTACTAAAAACAAAATAAATAAAAAATAATTTTAAAAAATTATATATTTGGATCAGAAATAAAATTTAAAAATTATTGCAGGGAAAAACAACTGTATAATTTCGCCCATTCCCTTGACGCTCAGAGGGTTAAGAAGCAGTTCTTAGAAATAAATCGCTTCATATTTTTTTTTAATTTTTTTAAACTGCTTTGTTAAAGTTTTAGCCTTAAGATCATATTTAATCTCAATTTTAACTATCTTAAAGAAACTATTAAAAAAATTAATTTCAAACCTATAAGATTTCTTTATGAATATACTTTTAATTAATTAAAATCATGTTTCATCTGCCACCGATTTGAAGATAAGGTAGTGATTTTTTCAATGAAAATATTAAAATGGAAGTACTACTATGATATAAAAATACATTTTATTAAATTAAACTCCCTTTTAAAAAGAGATGGTAAATTTAATATACGCCAAAAAGTTCAACTAAGATTTATATCAACTTTCACAAGAGGATAGAGTCAACTGAACTATATATTCATTACTATAACAAATAATAAAATATATTTTATTAAGTATATATGTTATAAAAACTTACATTCTATATTTTAGGTGTTAACTTTATTTCAAGATCGAAGTTTGTGCACCTGGAAAGCATAAATATAGAATACATTTGGATTAATATAATGTGGTAACGGTTATTTTAAATATATACTAATTTAATATGCGATAGTGTATAGACACTATCACTAATTTTTATTGGGAGTTAAGTGAAGATTTACTCCTGATTTAATGGTAATGCCTACTTAAGAGGGAGTAGACTGTGTGGTGTGGTTTGGTCAAAGGAGGTGACACAACAGGTCAAAAGAGTCAACTCAGGATTTGCATCCTTTTCGAGATTGAGCAAAGAGGTACATAAGGTAAATTCTTGATGGAGAACCCTAAAAGAATAAAATATATTTTATAAAGTATATATTATATAAAAAAATACATTCACCATTTTCCTACACTCAAATTCCATTGGATGTTTCTTACCATCTCATTGTGATGGTAAAAGGGTTTGTTAAGCTCTTTGATGCCACCTTATTACTACGACTCAACTATTATGAATTTGCATGAATAATATGGCTACTCCTAAAAATTGCCATGTCGGAGCGTTTACGAAGACGAGCGTGCCTTGAGGTTTAGTGTATTTATAAGTACAATGCGTAATACCTGAATAAACATTGCTTATCTACAAGAAAACTAGGGAACCAAACAAAGTCAAAATAAAATAAGTCAATGGTTCAATAATCAGCGTGAAAGAGTCAGGTCTACTTATTTTTTCAGACACAATAAACTATAAACAAACATGCAGAATTTCAATATCTAAATGATAAGTCCATACACCCAGTAAATAACAATTGAATTAAAAACTACTATATTAATGGTATCATACTAGCATAACTGTACAACCTAAATGTCACTTTAAGCATTGAAGAATCAAATACATATACCGGATGAACAAAGGAAAATAATTCTCTATTTACAATGAAAGTGGGCTCATGGATCGGGGATTGCGTGGGTGATCAAGGGAATATCTGTTGAGGCTCTTCCCTCGAAGATCATGCATATGGACCGTGTTGTGGAAATTTCATCGTTTTCCGTTGGTCAGAAAGAGAACTACAATTTTTCTCTAATGGCAGGCAGTGTCAAGTATCTAGAGAATGTGTTTTTTGTAGTAGATGTCAAGTGCTTTAACCCCCTTGTGGGATCCACCCGCTGTCTCTCCATTCGCTCATCAGGATTTACTGCCGTGAACCCCGATTTGCCATGAGGTTCAACCACCCAAAATCGGTTAACTGCACCTTGAGAAAACTCATCTCTCAAGCCTGGTAAGCCAATTTCCGTTTTTCTACTGATACAGCAAGGGGATGAGTGATGAGTATAAAGTGTTAAATTCAAATACCCACTTTAGCAAGTTACAATAATATACGAATTATGTCCTGATAGAGCGAGCGTGAACGATGTGCCTGACGTTTTGGCCTAGGAAAAGTACAAGGTTGCCTCCAGTAAATATTAGTAATGATATATTAATAGATGTATTTGTTTGCACTTTTAAGGTTTCTCTTGTTTTCTCACCTGACTTAATGTCAAAGAAACCTAAAGCTCTCATATTTCGCTATATTTAATTTATAGATTTTAAAGAGAATATAACTGTCCCCATGGGAGAGTATTCTATAAGATCCAATTTTCTAATATAAAGGGTTTACTACGCTTAAATTATTTAAATACTTTATTAACTTAAATAAAGTTCTTGAAATTCCTTGGCCAACAGAAACTAAATCTACACTCGGGACAGTTCTGGTCGATTATTAGATTATTCCACATACAACTCTATCTCCACTACAATCCAAATCGAACAAAGACACATTTCAGATTATTTGGACAATGCCTATCCTTGAGAAATTTCTACGAATTTTCATTGTCTTGATAATGAGGGAAGTAGGAGTGTGGCATTCCACTTTTAGAACTTCCAAAACTCCTTTTAAATCACCTTAGTGTTCCCTAATTGCAATCAGAAATGTTTAGTTTTACTTTCCAATCTAAAAATCTTCAGTCATTTGAATATATAGAAACTTGTACATTGAAATATTTCCCATTTGAACTGTTAGGTCCTTTTCTACCTCTTGAAAATGACTATTTAAATGTATGATAAAATACAGTTTGTGACCTTCTCAGCATTTCTACAAATTTTCAACGTCTTGATTTCAATGGAAGTAGGAATAAACTAATTGAATGAACAGGAGAATTATTAAAAAAAGAGAAAAGAAATAAAAATAGTGGGTTTAAAAAATATCGTTACCTATTTTTAGCTTTTTGCTTGCTTTTTGAAATAAAAAAAATATGTAATATAGTTATATATTTTCAGCATGCAGGCTTACTGGAAGGTAGAACAAATAGGTTATCTTTTGTTTAGTGTTTTTTATGCATTTCTATTCATTGAGCTTGGTTGCTTGCAAGTTTTAAACTGCTATGAATCAAAGTACATTTTGAAAGTGTGTGTTAATTTTCAGTTCTGACTGTGTGGGAAGTAGGACATTGATATGGTATGGATATGTTATGGTAATTGGAAATTGAAATTCCAAAATGATTTGGTGTATAACTTTGTTGATGTTTGTGCCAAATTTCACAATTGAACTCTACGAGAAAATTAGTGATGAATCATTGAGTGATGGATTTTGCTGTTATTTATAGAAATTACTTAATCACTTATCCTACTTTTCTACAGTAATTGAGCCTTCATATTTAATCCTTCCAATTTTAATGTCTAAATCAAAGAAAATAATAAGTTCCATCGTTGCATCATGACACATATAAGCTTTTATAAACTTTGTTAAATACAGTAGAATATGTGAGACAAAAGCTTTAATGGTGTTAATAAAAAATTGAGTATAAAAAAGTCAGAATCAAGCGGCACATTAATTTTAAAAAATACTTCTTTAAATGAACTAATCCTTGATTACACGTTTATTATTATTTTTTTTTTACATTGGCAGTAAACACAGCTGGACTGATGTTTCTACAGTCTAGTTTCCGGATTAGAAAATGCAACACATCACAAAAACATCAAATCGTAAGTGGGATATTACAAAATAAGTCAATTGTTCCACAGCGCGATCAAGAAAATCAATCAAAGACTTTTTGAATTTTATGATAAAACACAAGAAAAATGACGAAAAGAACAATTATACTATTTGTTATAATATTTCCATAACATTAAACGTCAAATAGTAAGAAATATTAATAAACCAAATTTCAAGACGACCCCTGAACTTATCTGTCAGGGTTAAGAAATTTACATGTACCAATTACATGTAAAATTGATTCTAGCCATTGAGAGTATGTTTGAATTGTAGCAGATTAGAATACAACACTAATCTGCTTCCATTATAACTATGGCACATGCCCAGCAGATTTTTGAGGTTAATAAGAAATTTATCAAGAAATATTGCTCAAATGTCAAAAAATTGATAGAGGATTGAACAAAGGGTGCGAAAAATTGCTTCTGAGTTTGAGCGGAACCCTAATGCCGTTTCAAACCAGATGTTACCTCAGTAGTAGACATATAGTCTTTTTGTAAATAATTTTTCGAACACTTCCTATTTCGGTTAGATCATGGCTTTGAATATTACATGCAGTATGCTTTTTGGGGATTTTAATAGTTAATTGGTAAAAACTATTATGTTTAGAGCACTTAAAATAAGTAATTTTTCACACAGTTATTCAAGCCAAAAATTCATAAATTGTCTCGATCAGTCATTGAAAATTTACTTTTCAAATTGTAAGCATTTCAAGACTGGATTGGGTATGAATCAAATTTTTAAACAGTATTTAATTTGTTAAATTGTATCTTCCAAATCGGTACTAATTAATGCTTTCGGCTCTGTATAATACGTTCGAAAAATTTATAATTATGTAAAATTACAATTGAAACAGTAAATCATTAATTTTTTTTAAGTTATAAATTTATGTCGTAATTGTTTATAAAGTACACTTTAAAAAATAAATTTATAATATGTACCACCAGTTTAGTATGAACCCTCTAACAGACACATTTTATTTAAACATGTGTAGTGAAATTTAAAAAATTAGTATGCCGTGAAATCAATAAACGGCTAATATTTTCGCTTATACTAGTCAAATAGTAGGTTCGTGCTTTAAAATGACTTTGTAACTTTTTATTGATAAAATAATACAACTTTGAATATTGCTATGCAATGATTTAATAATAAAAAAGTAAAATATAAAATTAATATTAGTATCAATGCAAAAAAACAACAACCTACCTTTTTTTACCAAAGAAATACGTATCACTGAATCAACGTATGTTTAATTAAACCAATATTTTCTTAGCAACTACGCACTCACTTCGCAATTTTCAGGTTCCAAAATTAATTCTGGGCAGAGCTTTGTTGCGAAATTTATATTTCTTTTTGGAATAAAAAAACCGAAAAGTATGTTTTCATTGCGAAATAGAACTTTAACAGAGAAGTTTTAAGTTTAAAAAATTGTTTTGACGCTATGACTGTTTAGCAGTAAAACTCTTTATGTAAACATGAACTGATGCAATGAATAGTATATATAGTTTCATCACATCCTTTGCACGTTTAAAAGTTATATAAAAGCAAACATATGTATCTAGATGTGTCTGGTGATTAGTTTGAAATTGAAAATGTTATACGTGATTGCATTGCTATTAGTAATAACATATTCAAGTTTGGTAAGTAATAAAGGACGAGTTACGTGATATTATAAATATAAATTTTACCCCATCTTAAATAAATTAGATTATTTTGTTTAGTAATTGAGTTGTAATTTGATGTTAAGTTTGTAATATATGATTTGATGGTAAATATAACAATATGGATGTTTTATTCTTAAAATTGTATCATATTGAAGTTGTTTTTATCGAATCATCTTTTTAAATGCATTACTAAATGTGTTGTTAATTTCAGTGGGATATTTAACATTTCTTTTGGCAATTTTTAGCATTGCATTAAATTAGTACTTAGTCGTAATTATGGATATTTAATGAGTTAAAATTAGTGTATATGATAGTGAAATTATTTTTAAACCTTGTATAATTGGTGTTCATTTAACTAACTCAGATACATGGAAATCTTTGTTAATTTTTGTCGCTCAAAACTATAACACATTACGAAAATCATAACTATAAAATAATCATGATTATTATTGTTAGATTTCATTTATAGTTAAAGTAAAAAATTTGTGCATTTGTAATTCACTAATGATAAGAATAAAAATAATTTCCTGGTTTGATGTTTTACCCTATATAAACCTGGTATATGATCTTTTTTTATTAAATGTTTTGTCACTTCTTAAAACTGTTTTTGTAAGTGCCTAAAAGGGTTGCATGTTTTCAACTTAGTTATTTTGGTTTGTGAAATGGTTTTATTCAAGTAATTTTTCTCATTTATAAATTTCTAAACAAGACGTACATTCACAATAACTTAAGCAATAAATTATATTGCAAAAATGTAAGTGTATTAATTTAAACATATCATAATTTGCGTAAATTTAATTAAAAAATTCCATAAAAAGCTCATTTTTATTTAAAGAGATAATATCAAAACGTGAGATGTTAATTTAGTTTTATAGAAGCTAATGTATCTTATTTTGGCTCAATTGTTTAAAATAAATCTTATTTTGGTTTTTTGGATGTTTATGATGTTATTAACTTTTAGAATAAAATTTCATAAAATGATTTATATAGTTTTTGTTACTGAAATTTTATCGTTAAATTAAAAAAAAAAAGTATTAAAATTTAGGACCTTTAAAATTTTAGTTTACACAACTATTGCTTGGGTTCCTTAAAACTTTAAACTATTATATTAATAAAGGTTCTTACATTTTTAAACTATATTACACTTTGACATTTTTATCACATTTTCCTTACTAAAATATCAATTTCACTTTTATAAATGAATGGTTGTTAATTTACAAATTTAATCAACCCTTATTTTAGAAAATTATAATTTATTTCTTGATAATCAGATTTAAAGCATACGATTCTTGATATGACACTGTTTTTCTTACTGACCTTATAAAAAGACTGATGACAGTCACGTGACTGGTAAAATCCTCTTCGTGCTTCCTCGTTTATAGATTAAGGTATTTGTAATTCTAGAAATAGATCTTTTCCTTAATTTGTTCAGCTTCCGAGCCGTAAATTTAACTTTTTCAGTAATATAATTGTAGTTAGCTCTTCTTAACGTATTTATTGTTATTGATATGTTTATAAAGCTGAGTGTCCGTATGCACTCTTTACAAATTCACAATGAAAGGGACAAAATTTGCTACTTGGAAGCTTCGGCACATTTCGAGAAAACTGATAGCAACCTCTAAATTCGAGTAAAAGTTGTTTTTATTAATTAAATGACATTTTAAAATGACAAATTAAATGACATTTGTTAATTTTTGTTTGAACAATTTGTTTGAAATTTGTTTGTTTGACAAATTAAATGACATATCCTTTATGTTGTTTAAAAAAGAAAACAAAAGTTATTCCGTGTATACTCTGTAAACCAGTTTGGCTTATGTGCGATTTTAAAGTTTAACATGAAGTTTTCTGATTGGATGCTGAATGTAAACAAAACACGCAGTCTAAAATTCGGCTGACTATATTGATTGAAGAAAAAATAAAAAAATTCTTTCCAACGAAACATTTCGAATTAGTTTTAAGTTCTTGTAATTATGCTGTCGAAGTAAAGGGCAAAAATATGTAAGAGGTACACGCATCTGCTGTTAATAGAGCTACAAAATACCAGTACAAAGGCAACCAAGATTAAACTAGGGGTGTGGAACATCGCACAACATTCAATTACACTATAACACTGACGTGGATTTGTGTCATTTACCGTTTGTATATTTTCATCCATCATTTAGAATAAATGGCCAGTTTGGCGATATTTTTTGCGATACTTCAGGTATGAGTCATGAAAAAAAAAAAAAATCGCCGAAATGGTGATTTTGGTGATATACTTTTCGATAATCCTTATATTATCCTTTATTATAAGTGAAACTGAGAGGAGAAGAAAAAACGATCGTTGATGAGGTATGATCAAGGAAAGAGAACTTTGTGTTGAAGGCATTCTTTCTCAACTTTTTACACCTTTAAACCATTTTTTTCGGGAATTTCGGAGCTGGAGATGTTTAAAACACTTTAAGAGGCATTACCACAGCGATTTTTATCAAAATTGTTAGAGGCATTTTTTAGTAATTATTGAAAAACAAGATTTTTTCAATGGCAGCTACCTTATGCTCATGCGTGATTTTGACGAAAATCTTAATGGTAGGTCTCATGACCACCACTAACCCTCATACCAAATTTAAGAATCATAGATCAATTTGTTCAGGAGTTATGCTGACCACAGACACACATACACACACACACAGACAGACATTTTTTCTTAATCACTTTTTTGTAATAGGGATGTTCCAAATCCTGGAGAAATACCAAAAAATCCAATTTTTTTTTGACCAAATGCTATACTTTCATTATCCTATTTACATATGGTTAATTATGTATATATATATATATATATATATATATATATATATATTCTATTGAATTGCACTTTTTTTACAATTCCGCTCTAAAAGAATTTCAAAGAATTTAACTATTCTTCTTAAACATAAACTTCTTCAACTAGTCACCAACACGGCTGGACCACTCAGCTAGTGTTTGATAATCTGATAATCTCAACATGGGAAATATATGTCACATTTGCATCAACCCTACTTGATTTTGTCTTGTCTAAATATTCGGAACTTTGTTCTATGTTTTGGAGTTATTTTAAATGTTAGTTCTTATTTTTCGCAGGGGAAATTAAGTACAGCGGAAAATCTCAACGACAGGAGTTCTCCAGAAAAAAAGCAACAACTGAACACTAAGAAGAAACTTTTGGAAACAAATTCTTCCAGTGCTAATGAAATAAGTAATTATTTTGATCAAGACAATGGGGTATCGTTCTTGTGTTTGTTTGAAGACCGGTTAAAGAAGGAGGTAATCGTTTGCGAAAAACACCAGGAGTCAATATTTGCTTGTTTAACAGCACTAGATAAGGAAATCAAACTATGTAAAAAATTTGTATACTTTCAAACTGCCCTTCCTATCTGTATTAGTGTAAGTAAACTTGTTTTCTTTTAATAATACAGTTAGATTAATCATTTCAGTATGTAATAATATAAATAGTCTGTCTGTGTGCCTGTCCCTCTATAGCAAACTACTTCTAATGAGCGTAGAGCTCTAAAATTTTCAGTATAAGTAGTTGTGGCCTTCTAACTGAACTTTTAAGAAGCATAATCCTAAAATTTAATTATTTATTTTTAATTAATTATATATTTTTTACAAAACAGCTTCTAATATGAATATAGCTCTGAAATTTTCAATATAAGTAATTTTGTCCTTCTAATTGGAACTAACAAAAATAATGTTCAAATTTTAATTATTTTTTAATTAAGTGACTCTAGACTGAAACTTTCAATTGACCATTCGGTTCGAATAGCTGGTATATATTAATTGGACACGTCTTCTTACTGCAATGATTGGTTAAATTAAATTTCTAAAATACTTTCATTTGCTAAAGATTTTGATTGACACTTTTTTGTTTTATTCAGCAAACGAAAGTTTTACCTCGTAAAAATCGTTAAAGCATGAACTTATTGTGTCACCAGAGAATAAACTGTCAGTCAGGTAACCGAACGTCACAGAAAATATGAATAACGCAACTGTATAAAAATAAGAAAACTAACTAACATGGTTATGCAAAAGTATAAAATTAACATGAATGAGTAATATGTAATAAAAATATGTTTTGCCTAGAATGTGAGCACAGTGAGAGAAAAGTATGATTGAAACACATTATTGCAAATAAAGAAAATGTAAGAAATGCAAATTATATATATATCGAACAATAATAAGCAAATACACATGTAATACATTGAATAAAATATATGAATACAGTGGCACAAACAATTAAGAATACACTTCGTGTTTTGAGCAATTTTGCTCTTTGTATGATGAATAATGCGTAACATTTTTATTATAACAAAACTTTTTGCAGAGGCATTAAACTATGGATATTTTAATTGGTATATGCACAAAAAATATAATAATTTATTAAAAATTATAGCATTAATACAGCTTTAAAACTTTATTAGACAAATTTTGCAGTAAAAAAATTGAGAATACACTAATGAAAAATACTTAACTACCATTAATTATTGTCTACTTGGCTGCTATTTTAATCTAATTTTGCGTAATCTTATCCTTAACCTTTTCAACATTAATTGTTTTTGGATGAAATTTGTTAGACGAATTTAAATCCAAACTTTTTAAATAGGTTATGCCTACTCGAAGAGAAACCAGTATTGATGTTAAGACATTCCTATTAAAGTTATGTTTTAAAAAAGACAATATTACTGAAATAATTCAAATTGTCGGTAAAAGTCATTCGTGTGCCTAGAATATCATAGCAACATTTTAAAATGAGGGATGGATTGATTGAAAATAAAAGTAGATGAAAAGGAATGGAATTCTGAGTGATAATACAAAGAGGAACTTTTTTTTTGCAGAAATCAAAGTTTATTATAAAGTAAATGCAGTTAAACTAGCTGCAGAAACTACTCAAATCATTGGCAGAAATGTAAGTGTTGAAATTGTGAGAAATGTAACCAGACAAGCTGGATATAAAAGCCGAGTTGTTAGGAAGAAGCCTTTCGTCAGCTTGCAAAATCTGAAAAAGCGTTTGGAATTTGCAAAAACTCATCAATTGAAGACAAATAACTTTTGGAAGAAAGTAATATTTAATTATGAATGTAAATTTCAATATTTTCGGTAGTAAAGGTCCTTCGCATCGTATGGAGAAAGCCCAATTCCACTTTGTATCCAAAAATATTACGTCCATCAGTTAAACGTGGTGGAGGTTTCATCATGGTTTAGGATTATATGGCTCCAACTAGGGTAGGAAATTTAGTTTTTATCGATAAAATTATGAACCATATGATTTACTTGGATATACTTTACAACAATCTAAATGAAAGTGCTAAGAATTTAGGTATATATTGAAAGTCCATATTCTATCACCACAACGACTCCAAACACACGGCATGCAACGTCAAAATGTGGTGTCTTTTTCATTGTATAAAGCAGTTACACACACCACCATAGTCCTCCGGCATCAATATCATAGAAAATCTGTGGTCCACACGAGAAACAGTGATCCAAAAGCACAAAATTAGAAACAAAGTCTATTTAAAACAAGTGTTGTAAGAAAAATGGGATAAAATATCTTCAAATACCACCAAAAAGTTGATCAAATCGATACCACGAAGTTCGGAAGATATCTTAAATGCCAAAGAACGTGCACCTAAATATTGACCCTTTCTTTGTATGTGAGATTTAAAAAAAAATTAATTGGTGTATCCTCAATTTTTTGAGGTAAAAATCAGCATAAATTTATGTAAAATGCTTCTGAAATTTTTCATATTGGAAGTTTTTTCTCGATGGTTGTTTATTTTTACTTTAAATTAAACTATTTGTTATGTGTAAATTAAAAAAAGTATTTGCACTTCTAGCTATTATGTTATTTATATTGAAAGTTGGATTTATCAAGTAAAAGTAAGGTGCATTCTCAATTGTTTGAGCCACTGTATGTCAGGAAAGTGAACCTAACGACCTCTTTTAGTAGTGATGGTTTGATGTTGATTGATCAGAAACGTCTGAGTCACTTCACGTAAAAGATAAGTTGGTTTAACGTGATCCAGAAAAACAGACTATCGTTGGCCTTTTTATTCAATAATAATGGTTTTCTCAGATAGGTTTAGAAATTCCTTAATGGTAAAGTCCGTGAAGTTGATCGAAAAGTATTTTCAGATATGGTTCAGGAACAAATGGTAGAGGTTGACCTGTTGACATGTCACAATGAAGTTGAACATTATGAATGGTAATGAAAGCTGATTGTAATTTTAGTCAAGAGTTGTTATTATTAAGTAGGGATTTTAATTCAGGATAATTTTTTTGTTAAAATACAAACTCTTCAAAATTAAGTGTAGTTAATGATATGATGTCAACTAAAAATTAATGATAAGGTGTCTGCAACTAGATTGTCCTTGCCCTTGGTATGACGAATATCCGTAGAAAATTTGACGACGTAGTCTAAATGACGGAGTTGTCTAGGCGAACACTAGCTAGGTTTTTGTTTGAAGGCATAGATGAGTGGTTTCTGGTCTGTAAAGATTGTGAAGTCAAGGCCTTCAAGTAAATGGTGGGATTTTTTACACAAGTAAAATTCACTGACAACTCACGATCATATGATGACCATTTTTTTTAAACTTTTTTTTTTTACTTTTGCTTAGTTTGATTGACATAAATGCAATGGGTTCCCATGCGTAGTTGTTGAGCTACAAGACTGAACCACAAATGGAGAAATATTTTGCATTGACATAAGCACTTATTTTTTCTCTCCACGAATTGGATGCCGGATCAAAGTTGCTGTAGCAAGAGCATTTTTGGACCTGTAAATGCCAGTTCTGCATCCTTATTCCATAGAAGGATGTAGCAAGGTTTTGTTTGAGTTGGACGTTTAGATAACCTTTTGTTTTTAAGACCTTCCAAAAATTTGTTTAAAGGGACTAAAGTGTGTGCAGCTTTTGGCAAGAAACGTCTATAAAAGTCAATTAATCCAAGGAATCGTCTTAATTGAGTGATTATGCTTGGATTTGAGAAATTTAAAATGCAATCAACGCTTTGCGTTAGAGCTAGAATTCCGGATTCTGAAACTTTATAGCCCACAAATTCAATTGCAGCAAAGCTAAAAATACATTTTGAAGTTTTTGAATTTAGGGCATAGTGATCTAAACGCTGAAATTACAATTTGAGATGCTGCAATTGCTCTTCAAGTGAGTGAGATGCTACTAAAATGTCATCCACGAAAGCATAGACAAACGGGATATCCCGAGTAACTTCATCAATAAATCTGTCTAATGTTAAAGCTGCATTAACTAAATCTAATTGGGTTCTGATACTCTTAAATAAACTCAAAGGTGTAATCATTGTCGTTTTGTGTTCATTATCTAGGATTGATAGGAGAATGATGATAGGCCTTTTCCAAATAATGCGAGAATATTTTCATTCCATGCAAATGAGAAGTAAAATCGAGAATATTTGGTACTCTATAATTGTCTTGAATTGTTTGAGTATTAAGATTTTTGAAATCTCTGCATAGGCGCCACTCAGTTGAGCCATTCTAAGGCATCATGTGTTAAGTTGAGGAGTAATTGCTCTTTGAAGGACGAATGCGACAGAATTGAATCACGATTCGAAAAATCCTTCTTTGCAATACGCAACCTATCAGGAGCGAGCCTATGAGCTTTAGCAGTTACAGGTTAACCGGTTGTTTGTATATAATGAACAACACATTGTTTCACTTCTTTATGAGGACTAGGAGGCTTTGTAATTTCGGGAAAGTTTCGAAACAGATTATTATAAATGTTAGCTCCAGACACAGTTTAAATTGAATACACTTTACTTGTACATAGTTTACATGGAGATGCAAGTTTTGTTTGTTCATCATTGAGTTTTTTACTCGTATAATCAGATAAGAGGTTGGAATTGGATGAAAAATCTGCACCTGTTATTGGAGTAGAAACATTTCCAACTAAGAATGTCCATTTAAAAATTCGCCTGAGACAAAAATCAAAATTTAATGTTTTTGTTGTGTTTACCTGAAAAATATGATACAAATTCTTGAGTAAAACGAAGTTTTCCTAAATTATATCTTACTATTATAATTATAAAAATATGATACATTTTGTCATTGAAGTTATAAGTTAATATATACTATTAACATTATTTCATGTTTTTGTATTTGTAATGCATATAAAATTAATAGATGTAATCTTCAAAAACATATTGATCTCATTTGAATATTTCTTGTAGGATAATATTTTGATTATTTATTTTCAGGAAAAAACTTTACAGGTGATAACTTGCAAATATGAGAGCAAAAATAGTTTCAACATATGCTTTCCAAAAACGGATTCTACAATAATTTCTGAAGAAAAAATACCAAATTCAAAAAATAGTTCTCAGACTGCTTTTCTAATATGCAATGACGCCACAAGATTCGTCTGTTTGAAGGGTGGTGAGCTATCCCGTTGTGATAGCAAAAATAAATATCAATCCCACACATTTGAAAATGGAAAGTCGTTTGAAATATGGAAACATAAAAAATATAAAAAGAAACATCATTATAGTGGAAATAAAAAGCATGAAAGTATACGCTCACATACAAAACGCAAGTCAAAACACTTCAACAAATATTCATCCAATGCATTGAATGGTAAAATTTCCCACAGAAGGTTGGAAACGGGAGACGAGACAAAGAAGATTAGTAACTTCAATAGAAGTGGCTACTATGGAAGAGGAAACCAAAATTTAACCACTGATCAACAAAATTCTAATGAAATGAATGAGTTTTTCCATGTCATAAAATGCGATGACTGCACTATTAATCACGTAATGAAGATTGAAGATGATGCATACAATGTTAAAGTATGGACACTACCAACCACATACCTTTGAACTCCAAAAAATGTCTGTAATGGTTATTTTTATTATGTTTTGTTATATGTGGAAATGCATATTACCTCAAAAGGATGTATTCATCATTAGTTATTGTTTGAAGCGATTTTTTTAAAGAAAAAATGGAGGACTTCTTAATTAACACACTTCTCAGAAACTATACCTGAGTTAGATTAGATTTAAGTTATCTGAATCTGTGTGCATTAAATATTTTACAAAATTTTTATACTTTATTTCAAACATAATTTTTTACAAAATAGTAAAATGAGGGTTTTTATAAAATTTAGAAAAAGTAAACACAATCATGAAACTTTATAAGTATCTCCTTATAAACATTGTTTTCAGTCACATTTCTTATAATACTCTCTTCTTTGCTTTTTCTATAATAAGTTCTCCTGCATCGAAAATTTCTCGAACAGGTTATTGTTTTTATCATGAGGTATTAAACATGTTTAAAATTTCTTTGTGTTTAGCATTGGAAAATGTTTGTTATGTTTATTTACAGGACCGCATAACACTGTTATTGGATGGCGTTATGATTAAATTATTAAGACTATGGAAAGACGTAACAAGTTTAATTATCTGTCACTAAAAGTCCGCTAATGTGAAAATTATTGTTGGACATCAGATTCAGAAATCAATAATGCTCAGCCTTTTGGTGACATTTTATTTCTGAATTCTCCATGTGTTAAGGTTGACGATGTAATAATAACGTGCTAATTTTATTTTTTAATATGTTTTTATAACAGCATAAATGTTTCCAAGTTGTCGAATTTGGAAACTAATATAAAGAAAAAAGTAGTCACTAAATATCTAAAATATATTTCAATATTTATAAGCAACCCATGTATGATCTTTCTATAGGGAAGCTATTCACACTTTTGATCATATTTAGAACAGCTTCAGTTTGGATTTTCCTGTTGAATTTTATATAATCCTACTTATAAAGAAAATAAAATTGGATAGTGAGTAGTGTGCAGAATTTACAGTACAGGCTTAAAGAGTAATAAATTGACTTTTGGTCAATATTTCCGTCTTGTTGCAGTTTGGTATAGAAAATAATGACGAGTTTTTTTTTTTTTTTAATTTTTTTTTTTTATTATATAATATGTGGAATTAGCATATGTAGTTTTTCCCTGGTCATGTTGATTTCAGACAAACGAATGGAAGAAAGGATGAAGTTGCAATATGTGGATTGCAATTTCATGTATATAATTCTTGTTAATAAGTTACGTATATTTTTATCATCTTTTAATACATGGTTTATATTGATTTTTATTTAAACTCGATTAATGAAATTTATTTCCCTGTTTGAAAATTTGACATTTACATTTGTACAAATTAAGTAAATTGGTGTGTAAACAGTATAAAGTAATTTATGAATACTATAAAGGAATAATGAATGTCTTTATTCATTTTTAAAGGAGCAAAATGTAAATGATAAAAAACAGGTTTTCCGTACATGTATGATTTTCTCTATTTTGTTAATTGTATTCAAGTTCACCTTTCCTTATTTTTTTAAAAATATTCCAAGAAGTTAGCTTTTTGAAATAAATTCTAAAAACAAGCTTATTAAAGACCACTTGAAGCAATGTTAATTACTATAGAAAAACATACAAACAATTACTTTCATTTGAAAACTATTATATGCTGGTAAAAGTATAAATATCTAATTAGTTTATATTTTTAAACAAAATAAAGAAAATGTCAATAGTACCCAAATCAATATATTGATTCTACACTTTAAAATTTGTATTCATAAAAATCAGGATCTTTAGATAATATTACAATATTTTTAACAGATGAAGAAAAAACAAGACAGATGCATTGCACAAAAAAACTAAAGTGTTAACCCACTTCCGTTTTTGATTCATGACCTGTTTCTCAGATCATTTAGTATCGGGATTCTAGTATCGATTCCATGAAATCGATAGTGCCACATTCGTCTATCGCTCCCAACCGCTTGAACATTTTTCTCTTTCAATAGAATATCGATAATGATGCAGTGAGTTTCCATTACCTAATAAGTATTGCAAACACGTAACAATAGGTTAATTTGAAATCAATGCAATTTTGTTAAATTTTTCATATTATTTGGTTTGATTAGATTTCAATCAATATGGAATTTTTGTAACAATATTTGAAATTTTTTAATTTCATGGCCAATTCTTTTATTTATAGCTTTTTTTTAATTATCGAATGATTCTATTTTAAAGTAACTGCGCAGGAGCTAATTTTTAGATTAAATGTACTTATTAAATATAACTACATCTACATATTTTATATAATTGATCTGTAATTTAAAAAAGTGCATTGGTGAAAGCTTAGAAATATTGATGTAAATAGAATTTATGCTGTAATAGTGTAGCTCATGAGCTAATTGTTATTTGAAAATTGGCATTCATTTTACATTTTCATGTGTGATATATTATAAAGAGTATTAATTTTGTGAATATTTCTATTATGTTATATTTCATTCATGCAATGCTTTTGTGTTTTTAAATATGTATAAAACAATTTCTATTTAAATATTGCCTAACGACTTTACAAATTTGCATTACAAAAAC
Source organism: Linyphia triangularis (assembly GCA_963978545.1). Classification (NCBI taxonomy): domain Eukaryota; kingdom Metazoa; phylum Arthropoda; class Arachnida; order Araneae; family Linyphiidae; genus Linyphia; species Linyphia triangularis. Next base: position 64,109,050 of record OZ021723.1, on the reverse strand, counting down.
TACGACGTAGCTTAATATTTCGTATTAAGCTGTTACTTTTCAACAGTTTGGCTTTATACTTTTTAGAAAGGAACACAACAATTCCCCCAACACTCTTTCGTAACATACATCACTTACACTCATTTTCAGTCAATCCTCTTTTCGCACTTCGTGAACAGATTTTCTTACACTTTCGTCTTTTCCGATACATTTGTGCGGGAGCCATAAAGAACAATTCATCCATTTTTTATCCGTTCTTCATGGTTTCTAAACTTTTTATAAAAACAGAAAAGTTTCGCTTTATGTTTTCGCAACTTATAAAAAAATACATGTGCACTTGTATCCATTTTTTAAACTTCTAGCAATCTATTTGCTAAAGAGTATATTTTTACAAATATATAGCATTAAAATAGGAGTGCAACATTTAAAAATTAAAAGTAAAATTTTATTATAAATAAAAGTACTATTTGTACATTTTAGGTTTAATAATATATGTATAGATTTTTTTAAATCCACATTCCACTAGAATAATTGAAAATATAATATCAAAATATTTGTTAATCCAGCAGTATTTGATTCAAACTTCTGTAAAATATTTAAATAACTCGAATTAAAGTTTATTTGTAGATATTTTTTTAAAGTTTATTTGTAGATATTTTTTTAAAGTTTATTTGAAGTTTACTTGTAAACAATGATATGTATTAACTTAAATCAGCTACTTAAATATTAATTTCTCATTATTCTTAAAGCTATATAAATTCATGAAATAGCTGTGTATGCACTTTTAACAAGTTAACTAAACTAAAGTTGGATGCGTAGCCAAAGAAAAAGCACAATATTGAATCATGTTTTTTGTTTAAAGCAAAATATTTAAAAAAAAATGAGATACCTCTAAAGTAAATAGAATTTTTCACATTTATCCAAAATGTTTGTATTTTATAGTAAAATGTTATACAAAAAACATAAAACAAAATGTATTATTATAATTTATTATTTATTGTACATCATTTGATAAAATATTAATACAAATTGTTTAATAAAATATGCGAATTCTTTTATGGTAGTGTTACATGGTATTCTTCCTACAGAAACATTACCAAGTTTTTTTTTTTTTTTTTTCAATTTTTGTTTTCATAAACATTAACAAATCATAAATTAAACAAATATTGCTAGTTTATTTGCGAGGAATAAAACAGTCTTAAGTAACAATGTTTTAAATGATATTTTTAATTAATAATATTAGAAAACCCATTAGGAAGTTACATCTTAAAATATATTTTGCCATTTTATGCGCTAATTTGATAATAAAACAGAAAACACTCATGAAAGTTGAAAAATCTTATATTCTATTTATTATGTTGTCCAAGAACATTCTACACTGAAAAACTAATTAAAAGAGTTTCGTTGAAAATAACTTCTTTTTATCGATACATAATGAGCTAAATTCCATGGTATATTTTTATTCAATACGGCAGGAAAAGAGCTAATGCACAAGACGTGTAGCTATAAATCGCTTGGAAAGATACATTTATCAACTTCTGCTTTTAATGTGGTAAACTTGTAGGGTATGTTTTAGAGCTAGCTGTGTTTTAGTTATTTATCAGAACAAATTTACGAGTCGGGAGAGTGATTCATTGGAAATCAACGGTCCCGGAAACTATTTCAACGGTTGAAGTTGGCTTGTAGTATTGTCAATTTTTTATATCATATATTAAGACGAATTATCAGTGTGATACAAGATTTTATTTAATACGTATTGAAATCAATTATAATTTTTTATCGAGTATCAATACTTAGTAGTTTGGTAACTACGTAAATATTTGCTTTAAAAAAATAAGAATTACTCAAATGTATTTTCGTGCAATAAAATGCTTAAATTGTAACATAAGATAAAAGAAAAATTGTTTCGTTTTAAACAACTTAAAATAAAATAATTAATAAGTATGAAATACTGTTTCTTAATTGACTTCTCTTAAATCTGTTGTTATTATAAACCTATTGTATTTAAATATGTAAATTATATGTTAATAACCTATTAAACTTATATAAATATATTGCATACGTAATCTATAATACCACAAATCTTAACAATATTACAAAATTTACTACACGTAATAAATACTGTACTAAACTTTCTAGTAATAATTTATTATTTAGATTATCGTACAAAATATCACCTACTGTACTCCCAACATTGACAGATGTATCAACATTTCCTATCAAAATACCTGTACAATCTAAAATCGGCAATATCTTTATTAAAATAGGAGTATTAAATTCAAAGTGTTAATGTCATTTGAAATAAAAATTACATACACAATCATACTATTTCTCATACCACGATAGACTGCTTGATATTTCTACACTTAATTCTTACATTAAATATTTGTTTGTTATATAAACTGCGAATAGAAATGAACTGTGCATTAAACTCATACATAAACTTACACACTTACAAATTGTAATGTTACCGATTTCAAAAGGTAATTCATCCCATATACTAAGTAATAATGTGTGAGTAAATTATTATTACCTATGAAATGTTACCAACATGATCCTATTATATAAAATAAAATGTATCCTAATTTAATTGTTCTCACAACATATCTGTAGTAAAAACAACACAATTAAGAATGACTTTCTTTAAGCGAGGCACATTTCCTGTGGGAGTCTGATAGTTGACATTTTTTATTTTTCTGAAATTTGCATCGAATATGGTCCCATGTGTTCTTATTACTCATCAGAAGATTATTTTTTTTTTGCGAAGTTATAGTTGTTTTTATAGGGAGGGTAAAGGTCGTTTTCTTGCATTATAGCTGAAATAAGGCCAACTATAATTTAAATTTCTGGAGAACTTTAAATAGGTACCGATGACATTTTTGTATAATCTACTTATATAATACTAGTACTAAGTTTTCCAAGGGAAATTTTTTTGACATTTTGCTAAAGTTTGCGGGGAGGCCCCTCCCCTCCCCAAAATTAGGGTTTCGTGAGCGAAAGTGTCATATTAGAAGCTACAATTCTGTAAACTTTAAACAGGTGCCAAATTTTTTGATGTGAATTATGTTTTAGCATCATTTCTAGGTTATTATACTGCATGAACATAATTTTGACAACTCTAATTTTGACTGTTCTCTAGAAATTCTGGTCAAAAAACGATTTTTTTTCCGAAATTTCGCCATTTTAAAAGTTACAAATCTCAAAACTTTAGATTCTAATAAACATTCCATTACCACCAAAATATATTATAATTGTTGTATATCATCATCCCATTATCTGTGGCACTATTCCCTGTTTTTGTTTTGTTTTATATATATATATATATATATATATATATATATATATATATATATATTTATTAATCGGGGTTATGTCTTTATCAAAATGTTCAAAATTGGCCACTTAAGTGTTGCGTTTTAAATATCGAAACCTCAAATTACTTTGACAATAGTTTTATATCAATTTGAAATTCACATTACATAAAAAAAGGAGTAATCAATATCATATCTGTGACATGGGCGGGACACATTAAAACTTGTCCCCCCCCACCACAGCTCAAAATATAATATTTTTACTACAAAAAAAAAAGGGTTTGAACTTAAACTTTTTCTATACTACATGGAAATGCGCGAATATAATGTATATAATATATATATATATATATATATATATATATATATATATATATATATATATATATATATATATATATGTTAGGTCAGAAGATTTATAATGTTTCCATACCTATATGACGGGTTTCGATTCATTTCAGTTATGCCCAATTACTTACTGTGTTTGGCATTCAAATCAGGATTTCATAAGTTCTACAACAATGAATGAGACACATATTGTCACCTCATTCTAATGTAATTTATCTGTGACAATCAGTTATATTTAATTAAGCGTTACATTAACAATCTGGTTTCAATTAAATTAAGGGATAATTTCATTTGATATACAAATATGATTATATTTTTAAAATGTTTCAATTCTAGACAACCAAATTCAATATTTTTTCTGACAAAAATAACAAGAATAATTCTTAAAATTGATTTTATTTTGTTGAACTGGATATCTTTAATAATATTTTTGTATGGATTCTACCCACATGGACATGCATAGATTAAATGTTTCTCGCGTCAATCATTAACTCTATAAGAAGGCTCATTGAAATAAAGACAATTTAAATAATCTAAAGTTCTAACCATTTTTTCTTCAATGATATATTTTCTTGGATTAGTTTGTAAGAGATAAAAAAAGCAAAATATTTTTTTTTTTCATTAAATTTAATTTTACGATTAACTCATCTTTGGTTTATCATATTATAATCGAATTGTCTAATACTGTATTCATTTATGAAAAAAGTAGTGGTATTGATAAAAAATATATAATTAAAGTTAACTTTTAACTGGATTTTTTGTTACAAGGTATTTTTTAGAAAAAGTCTTATTATTAAATGTATCTATAAGAAGTTATTGAGAGGTGCGTTTACATGCCACAAACTTATTTCCAAGGTTTAATGATTTATTACTTGTAAGAAATTTTAATTCTGGACATATGCCTTTAGGGTACTTACACAGTGGAGCCGGGATGGGTGCTTACTCGCATAGTGCGAGGTAAATTTAAACAATAAACCGGCCAGTCTCCACTGTTTGCGTCGTCATAAAGAAGCATGGTTTAATTTTTTCTCGCACTATGCAATTATGCGACTATGCACCCATCCAGTGTCCATTGCGTAAATACCCTCATGCACTTTGATATTGGTCTGGAATGAATTGTGAGAACCTATCTTACAAGGCACTGTTATTATATTTCAAACCACTGTGGCTGATTATAAACTTAGGAGATGGTAGCAGCCATTGTATTGAGGAGGTGGTGCATGTGTGGACATGATAAGTTAATGAAAATTACATTAAGTCAAAGGTTACGCAAGTAAAAAAAGATCAAGTTTAAATAACTACACCTCTCAGATAAAACTCCAAAAAGATTTGATATTATAATAACAAAACAACAGTAAAAGTGAACTAAACAACAATGCAATATATGTAAATGAAAACCCATCAATCAGAATAACAATACCAGTCAACAAAGCAACACAGTAAAGTACAATAAATAGTTATTGAAAACAAGTGTAGTGCCGTTGTGATGGTTGATGCATTCGAGAATAAATGAACAATAGTCTTCCGATGCAAGTTACGTGAACTGCAGAAACAACAGTGTGTTACTGAAATAAAAATAGAAACGAAATCTTGAAGGATCTGCCTGTTTGAATACAACCACGAAAATCTCGCACATGAGCACCACCACAATATATAGGTGTGGTATAATATTATTGGTAAAGTAATATTTTTATTTAACTTTAAAAGTTTTGGATAGTTTATACACTTGTCAATTATGTAAATATGTATGTGATGTTTATTATAAGTCATCATTATTTTTTATTTACACACTTTAATTTTAATTTTTATTCATAAAAAAAAAATATCAACAGGTTATCCAAATTCATAAAAAAATATTTTTTAAAGACAACTTCACCATTTAAATTCATATATGTGTAACATCTTTTAAAGTTCAGCAAATATTTTAACATCAGATTGAGACTCGCCAGCCAAGGAAATCAAACATTGTTCTATAAGAAGTTCAAGACAAAAATAAAAAAAAAGACATACAACTTTTCTCACTGCTTGGAATTTTTTACTTTAGCTTTTATACTACAAATGTTTTATTCATCTACTGTAAGTCTGTCTGAATTTAACGTTCCCAGACAAAACTACAAATGTTGCAGACATATGCAATTCGTGAAGTCATATGCCATTCAAGATGAATTTCTGCTGCAACTTTCAACCAGAAGTGATGATTCAAATACCATAAATATACCTGAATACAATAATTGAAACGTGAAATTTTTAAGTTTAAAAGTATTAGTAATTTCCCGGAGGCTTGTTGAGTTGATGCATCGAGCTCGTGTCTTGGAAAGTCGCGTGTTTTGTTCTGCCTCTGGAGTGTTCTAACCAGTGCGCAGGATACAAACTGCAAGTGCACATTGTAACCGTTTAGGCTTCAATATTCTCCAGTTTGTGTATTGGGGTTGGAGCGAGAGGTGCTCGCTCGTTATCCGACCTTGTTATTTGGCCAAGTTTAAAATTATGAAGTAGTGATTGGGTGTGTAAAGTACTTAAATGTAGAAGAAATAGGCATCTGGATCCGGATGTGATTTCAAAAAAGTTATTACTTTAAAGCTAAATACTATCAGATTAAATTCCAATTGACTATCTGAGAAGTTCACATCCTGGTTGCAAATATATATAGCAGATTAGAACCTCATTCCATTACTGTGAAATGTTCGTGAATTATTGATATTTCGAATGTCCTCTTACTTTGTTGATGCTCTGTTTATCATTGAGTATGTCTCTCTGGATAATTCTTTTTCATAAAAGAAAAACAGAAATCAATGATATTTATACATTAGAAATACATTAAAAAAATTTCAATTATAGATAGGAATTTTGGAATTTTCTTGTTGTTACTTTTAAAGAGGCAGCATAGTTAACTGTTCAATAGAGTTTTAAAGATTTTGTAAACAGAAGAGGTACTGGAAACATGCAAAAAATAGCATTTATAAACATTACTAGTTTGAAATACAGTTGCATTATAAAAGGGAAAAAAAATACTAGGAATTTTTATCCTGCAGATGTAATGTTAATGTTGGACAAACTAGATAGTTCTCAAATTTAGAATACAATACAAATAGTAAAACAAAATATGATGAAAGAATAATCCATTTGTTAAATTCAAAATTATTCATAGTTATTTATGAGTATAATTAATAACAGAACTCAGTATTTTTTTTTTTTTTTTTAATTATAAATGAATTCTTAGCTTTATATGCATTTAAATAATTATCAAAACTTTTAAAAGATTATAGTGCGAGAAAGCAATAATTTATGAAAACTTTGATTCTCTACAGAAAGTTAACGTTACATCACTCATTACAGTTTCTAAAAAATCCATTAAGCACAGAGAATCCTAAGCTTGTACCTCATTTTCAAAAGCTCAAAAGCCAGAAATTGGCAATTTTTATTTTATTGAAGATGGGAATTAAAAAAAAAATTATTTCGATCGAACTATTACATCATGACTCACACAAAATCTACTGAGCTCTACATATAAGGAATTCAATGAGGGACCAATTCCATTTTCTAGCTTTTTTGTTAACTTTCTAGATTGCAACTTTCATTTATTTAGTTCACTATTACACTATTTCAAAAGTATTGACGTTTCTTCCGAAACCATGAAATTTAAATAATGGGTGTAAACATAATTTAATTAGGTCTTAAAATTATATTTTCCCACATTATTGAAGCGGTAGCAATAAAATTAATGTGTTTTTATCTTCTATGTATTAGTATAAAAAGAATGCTTACATGACAGTTAACAACATATTCAAAACAAGATTTAAGATATGCGAACTAATAAGATGAGTCAAAATCTTTGGATAGAATGTATTTTAAATGTACATTTATAAATGTAATTATTTTCTATTAAATAAAGGATAGGTTATTAATATATCAAATAAAGGTAAATATTTAAGCTTAACAAAAATGACAGAAATTAGAAAAAGTCGTTATAAAAAAAATGTAATTAGGAAAAAAAAATAATAATAATAATTTCTGAAACGGAAGCCAGTTTTTAAAAATGTGCCAGTTTGTAACAGTACATTTTAGAAAAGGATGAACAATATTTTTTTTTTTTTTTTTAATTGTTAAATGAATTTTGAAGATGAAGTCTATTGAAGATGTTGTCTTTGTAAACATCAGCGGTGAAGTGAACGAGTATGAATGAACAAATCTTAAAACCTCTAATTACTTTTTCTACAAAAGTATGGACTTGATAACGATTTATCAGTGTTAAAAGAAATTTTATTGATATAAAAAGACGAAAACTGATGTTTGAATATTATTTAGTTTTACGCATATGAGACAGTGAATAAACACAAATTTCAAAACACGTTCTTAATATGGAATTTCTTTAGAAAATATTAAATCCTTGCTCTAAATAAACGAGAAGTTTAATATACTACAAATATAATCAAATTTCTTATGAGAATTAATGAAATTTTTTGTAATATAATCCGTAAAAACAAGGTTTTTAATATAAATCCCTTATATACATTGCCAATTTTCATATGCAATCTTGACCTCAGATCTAGTTTTCATAGTGTTTGACCATTACGTACAAAAGATCAATTCCGAACTATCTCATTACTTATTTTCACCCCCAAAACTGTATTGAATACATTGTTATCCACAATTAGTCTATTTGTCAAGATTCAGGTCGATTGGACAACGGAAAGTGGGTTAATTAACCCTCCAAAGATTTTGCCTCGTCAATCTTAATAGGGGAGTGTGGTGAAGTCGCCTTTGGAGAATAGTTTTCACCTAAGACCCTTCAACCACTTTTTGATTATTAATGAAATGGAATATTGAATGAGTTTCAATGCGGGATGTCTTGCGAGATGAGTTTACGAGACAGAGGTCAGAGGGACAAACAAACCAATAGTCGCCTGACCGAGCAAAAGGGTTCAGCCAGTATTGCTTTTTGGGAGTAGGTTTATGTCCAATGAAGTGTGTAATACCGGAGAGAGACAGAAACCGCACCAATCAGTCAGAAACCAAGTTTTGCAAAAGCTGGTGCAACTCAGAACAATGACGATTTTTCCATTGCTCTTTATAATCACCACTTTACAAAACAAAGCGTTTTGGGCTCGAGGATACGCTGTTCTTTCTCATGGACCAAGTGAATCCACTGGGGTTGAGCCTTAAGGATGTCAGCACAACTTCAAAAGGATGTAATTAAAAGTAGATTATGTATGTCGCAATGAAATTTAATATTAAGGACATACTAGATAAAAGAGTAATTAGATGTTTTAATATGAGAAGTGTCAAAGCTTACCTTCTCTTTTAACTTAGCTTTAGTCGCGGTTGTTTAAATAAGGTACACTTAATAATCAATTGTTTTCCCAAGTTGGAGAAGGATCCTTGATCGGGTAATAGGGTATTTGACACCATCAACAAATAATTACCAAATGCGGCATATACATAGTATTTAACGAAGTAATAATAATGCAAACATTTTTTACTCGAAATAATCGCTCAAATTTTTATAAATCGAATTTTAAAAAATGGTTTTCTGAGCGCTTCGTCATGTGATCAGAAACGATCGCTTAAGCTCCTTCCAGAGTGTGACGTCACTATTGTGGAGTGGAAGTTTGTGAACAAGCAACTTCATATGTTTATTTTAAGCTTGGTTCGTCTTTCTTCCTACTTTATGATTAATTATGACCATTGTAGGGGAGTTTTAGGAAATATTTATTTAAAGAAGCTTTATTGGAAAAATGTATGACAGTTTCGTAAAGGCAGACAGTTTATATTTACCCAAAATAGACGCATTATTGTTGGGATTCTTTTTCAAATCAAGAGCAGAGATTTTTCGGCAGTGTTTAGAAATGTTAAAACATCTGTGTACATAAATAAATCTCCCAGTTATTCTAATTTGTAAAACAAGAACTACACACTTTCGCAGTTATAATAATTATAAAAGCATAAGCAAAATTATTAGCGATTAAAATAATAGGCTGAATAAAGTAAAACGTGGTGAATCGGAAACCTTCTCAACTTTCAAAGTAAAAATCCGGTGTAATAATATCGTTAACGAACTAATTTTTGACTTTGAAACTTGGATCATACCTTCTTCTATGATAATTAAACCCAAAAATGTTGGAAAAAAACATTACTTGTATTTATTTTGATTTTATTCACAGTGTTCACCTCTTTCTGCGGGGTGAATCGAAACACACGTTATAATTTATGTCTAATCTTATTTAAACATTTACAGGGTTTAAAATAATAATAATAATAATAATAATGCATTGAAGTGAATAGGAACACAAGATTATCTTAAAAAAATCCTATAACAAAAATCAGCCATAACTTGGAGCGATTTAATGCTAGCAATTCTTTCCACGGAATCCATTCCGTACTTGGAAGTTTTACCCACATTAATTTTCAGCTGTTAATTGAAGTACTTGTACAGTCGGGTACAACACAATACCGGTAAGAAATTTCCTCGAAAGAAAAAAAAAATCAAAAGAAAAGAACACATTTCGATTACACAATCTCGCTTGAAACTTATTCGCGATGCTGTTTATCCAATAGTGACCTCACACAGACAGATGGATTTTTGAGCAGCGCTTTAAGGTCGGGGCTTCTTCTTGCATTTTAAAATGCGATTTTTGGCACTTTACGGCATTATTTTGGAAAAAGAAAAAATACGTGTCTTTTATTTTGGTCAAACGCTTTAATTAAAACATACTTTGAAAATTTGTCAAATACCCTATTGTTAATAGGAAAAAATGTTTGAAATCCAATTTTAGTTCTTAGTTGTGGTAGTTTAATGAGCCTCCCCTCCATCAGTACCATGTAGTTTTCTCCATTGCATATTGTCAATATTGTACTTTGCTCTAAATGTAGGTGTATGTCACACATGATAATCCAGACATAAAAGGTATTATTTTTACTTAAAAATGGTGTCTTCCTTTGGCAATAGCCGATTTGTTATTGGGATTGGGGACTTGTTTCCTTTACAGGTTAGGCACAAAGTGATGTTGCAGTTCCTCTACGTTCAGATAAACTACTAAAATATTGTTTGTCTCTTAATATTTTTAGTTGAATTTATGTTTAACGTGATCTCAGTAAAACCGCATTGTTTAATCGTGTTTAGAACCTTGCCCTGTTATATGAGTGAGACCTGTCGCTTGCAAAAATAAGAAGGATATCAAACACAACACAACAAAAATGTAGTAAAAGCGTTCTTTTAATGACAGTGACGGGCCCCAAAACTTGAAATAATGCAACCTTTTCGACAACAAATCTATCTGTCAAATTTAAGGCGATTGGATGACAGCAACTAGGTCTATTAGTATTCCGAGAATAGAAGCTTATGTAAAGTGACCTTTTTGTGACAGTGATAGTCCCCAAATCTTAATAGAATGCATTGTCATCGACATCGAATCAATTTTCCAACTTTCAGCCTGATTGGATGACGGCAAGTGGGTTAATTAGGCCTCCGCTGATTCTTCCTGCAGGCTCACAAATCCACCCACTAAATCGAAGTTTATATAAAGGATTTAAAAATACTACACCATAAAGTTTTCAGTTTTCAAAAGCTAAAAGTTTCAATATATATTCAATAAACTTTTTTTGGTTTTCAAAGAAGACACATTTGTATACTTTTCTATTACATATGATTACGTATATTATTATATTTAATGACATTGGTAAAATACTAGAACATTTTTATAAATTGTTCTTCTCTTATATATTCTATACTATTAAATGTACAAGTCGTGATGTAACGTATTAAAGCTCAGCCTTCTAAATTAATCCTGATGTGTTTCTTTTTAAAAAGAAATCAGCCTGCGATCCCAAATCTGTCTGTTAATGGTCTCTATTTTCAGTTCCTAAGTGCTCTTATGTTCTCTGTGTTTATTTTTGTAGATCGAATCACTTTACCCCTAGTTTAGTTTCTGTTATCCCCATAAAATCGAATACAGTCCACTGAGTAATCTAAAACCTCCAAACATTCGATTCTTCTTGGAATGAATAAGATTCATTACCATGGCTAGTCTTTTTATGTTTCACTATGTATCGAAAACAATGTAGAGTAACATTCTCAGTCCTTTTCTAGAAAGATTTAAATAATTAAAAAAAAATAAAAAAAAATTGATTTCTTCGACATTTACTCCGAAAAATAATACTAGCACCTTAGTTAATTATTGTGAATTTGAAATGATAAAAATAAATTTATTTACTCCGCCACTAAAAGCAATACAAAAATAACATATACATCTGCGTACGTAATACAAATAATATATTTTAAGAAAAAATCAATAAATTTTTTTACTACATAACAGAAGTTTTTAAATACCCATAAGCTAGTTTTCTTTACAATTGCTAAATTGCGAACTAGTACTAATTATACTTTAAAGAAAATTTTGATAGTAACAAAAAGGAACATACACACCAACTCCATAAATTATTAAACATAAAAATGCATTTGTAAGCTTTTTTTGATCTTATACATTTTATATTTATGACTACCAATTCAAGGAATTAATTATTATTTATCATTATTACTTTGTGAATATTTGTAAAAGTGTTTCTGAAAGCGTGTAATATATGTTTTTATTGGATTCAAAGAACATTGTTTTGTTTATATGTTTTACTCTTTTTAGTTAATTAATTAGTATTTAGGATTTTTGAACTTTTCGGAAGTAATAAATTTCTTTCATATTGAAAAGTAAGTTGGTTAAAAAACAATGATTTTGGTATAACTTAAAAAGTTTGTTTTTAATCGTGGACAAAATTATAATATTTTCATTTTTTCAGTCTTTGATCGGAGGTTCATAATAGGAAATCATAAAAATTATAGAAAAATAAAAATGTAATAAAGTTTTCTTTTCCATTTATTTGAAAGAATAAAAAATAATAATAAATATATTCTGAAATCATAAGAATAAATATACTGGGAAAAAGAATACAGGGAAAGTTTATTCACATTTCCCTAGACTCTATTGCTGCACTGACCCATTTGAGAATTTTTAGAACCAATACACCTACGTCTGCAATTTTTTTACATGTATAATTTAGAGAAAAATAAAGAAAGTAATGTAATTATATTCCTTTAGATTGTAAAATAACCTAGGCGTTAGTGCTCAAAATTGACGAGGTTATAAACTTCAACTTTGGTACACTTATGCTGTGGTGGAATGTATGGTTCCTAAAAGCAATCATAGATTAAGTAAGCGAAAAATATCTCAAAATATACTGTAGTTTTTGTTTTGTAGACATTTAAAGGTTTTGCCACCCTTGTCATCACTTTCTATGTCATTATTTACTCCACTTCACCCCATACAAATTAAAGTTTTTCAGATTTTTATTCTAAAAATATAAGACTTTTTTCTGAATGCTTGATTCAAATACTTATTAAAGATTCCATCTTGTATATTTTAGAAAATAGTGATACAAAATATTCGTCTAGATTATAAACGATTATCAAACTTTGTGAGTGTTGTACGGTAAAAACATACTTTTGTACCCATATGTTTATAAGTCAACATTCCTTCACACTGTCTGAAAGAAAAAAAAAAAAAAAGAAAAAAAAAAAAAACTCCAAATAATTCCTAGACAAATAAATCTGTGCCTAAAAGCAAAAAATGAAATATGCCATTTGCATACACACAGTAACTATCTCTCTTTCGGCTGACACATTTTTATATGTTACTATAAGAAATGCCCACAAAATATATGGCACATGAGGCTAGTAATTTTCTAATCATTTTCAGTAAATAAAACCAGCTGAATTTTTTTTTACTATACTGAAGTTAAGACGCTAGTTATTCGGTTGGCGATTAATCCCTTACTGAACTTCAGCAGGAACTTTATTATATATCATCCAGCATAGATAACTAAAACCACTAAATAAATTGAAATCCACAGAATAAGTTATTTCATTACATGTGTTGCAATGTTTGAATTGTTAGTGTGAATCAAAATTTACTTCTATTTTTTAAGTATTTTGGAAACAACTCCTATATAAAATAAATGAGAACTATAAATAAAGTAAAACTTTTGAATCTTGAATCTTATGTATCAATCACTCTGACACGATTTAAGATTAAAGATAAACATTAATTTAAGCAAAAAGGATTTTTGAACAATCATCAAGACTAGTTGTCATTTGTTTCGAGAAATAAATATAACGTAGTTTTAAGAAATACCACATTGGAATAAACAAGTAATGATAAACAAAATTGTTTTGAAGCTGATTATAAGCAGCCAAGAAACGTAAATAAAATGTAAAAACACCGTTCTTATGATTTATTACGAAAGAAATACAGAGTGTTATATCAAATAGTTTGAAAAAAATAGTGAAAAGATGAATGCTAAACATAAATGAGCACGCAAACCTTGGAGGCATAGATACTGATGTGCATTCAGATTACAGCTCTGCTTCGTTGACTGAAATATGATGTATTTACCTTAAATCATATTATAACTTCCTTCTGAGCAGTCATCTGTTTTTGAATATTTCAAATTATCTTCCTTTGGAAGTGTTAGGTTTTGCATTTATCCAGATTTTATAAAAGTGATGCCATACTTACTTTGCGATATCTCGTGTTAGTTTCCACAGATTTTTTCGTGTGTTTTTGTGTTTTAAGATTATTTTGCATTAGGGAGGAAGCTATGAATAGATTTAAAATTTTGCATTTTTATTGATTTTGGTTTATTGTGTGTTTTTGCAGTTCGGTACAATTTGATATGGATTGATTGACAAAAACAAAAAAATTAGCTAAGAATACTGATGTGGATATTACAAGAATTAGTCCTCTATTTTTTCCAACCATCAGTGCAAAATCCTTGTGTAGCTAAACTACAAAAAAAAAAAAAAAAAAAAAAATTGTGAGAAAAGAAAGAAATTATCAGTATAAATATTCATTCAAAATTTTAGAATGAATTTGAATTTAAGGGGTACAACTGACTTTCGGATTTCTACTTAGTATTTCAATTGAAAAATAGATATAAAAAAAAGCATTGAAAAGTATTTGTATATTCAATAAATATCTTCTTTCAGAAAACATTTCAGCACTTTTAAATTCAAAATCTTTTCTATGACTGTGCATCAGTAGCTAAATGTATCCATATTTCAAAGACATATTCCGAAAAAGAACGAATTGTTCAGCCACTAGATAGTCATGTGGTAGAATGATGGGAATTCTTAAACTTCATCTTCTTAAAATTCCACTTTGGGTTTGAAAAAATCATGCGAGTCAATCATTTGCCGCAGCGATTTTAAATGCCGATCTTCTACTTCCCAAATCTATTTTATGTAGAAGTTTTAATATAAAAAATTCAGCTTATTTTATGTTATTGCTGTTTAAATTTCCCATCACTTTTCTCAACTTGAACTATGGAACTGTTGATAAATCTTCTGAGCCAAGCCGTGATGTGGACAATAGAACATAAGATGAAAATCGTTCATGAAACGTTATGAATCTACTTTAAGCTGAGTTGCCATTTTCCACAATTTTAACTAATAATACTGAATGATTTTCTTAGTTGATAACGGATGAATTTTCATATGTAGGCTACTATCCTTGAAAAAGACACAATAAATCAAGTCGCTCATGCCAGTTAGATTCAATGATACATTTTACACTACTTTTAACATTTTGTACTCCTTTTTTTTTTATGTAATCGTGAGAATTACTGAAATCTATTTTTTTGACGTTTTTCTTATTTATGTCTTTCTTTTCACCCAGTACTAAAAGTATATCAAAATTACAGGCTGTCATGTTTTAACGTTCTTGCTATAGAAACTGTTTGCTTAAGGTGACAATGCATAATACTATCGGATGAAATACTTTAGAACCGATAAAATTCTCTTCATAATACGTTCGTTATCTAAAATATTTTCTGGCAAATTTACGAACAGGGAATTGTAAGCCTGTCTGCAATTTACTCCTCAAACTGCAAAAGGTCTAAATTATTTAGCAGAAAGTTGGTAAAGTAAGGGAAACTTATTTGCCTGTTCCTACTCTCGAAATCGGCTCAGTTTGGCCCTTGAGTTGCCCTTGTGCCATGAAAATCAAAATAAACCAATAAACCCACCCTCGAAGTTAGTTAGACACGTTAATAAATTAGTCATGTTCTTCCTCATTTGTTACACTCATTAAAAAGTTATCCATAATAAATTATTTCAGCAATAAGTCAAACAGGAGAGAATACTTTTTAATTTAGGCTTCAGAGTGGCACCTGTTAAGTACATGCTACACAGTAAATCGTTGTGTGTTGTTGAAAACCTTAAATTTAACACTCTTGCCTGCCTCTTACCACAAATGTCGAATATGATCAATTACAACGTTTAAACAAAAAATTTTCTTTTGGGCCAACCTATATTTTGGAGTGTTGAGAATACGATAGCAAACCATTCCGATTGAGTTCTCCATTCTAGAAGCATAACTTTAAAAAAATATTAGTCATGACAGTGATTGAGATAGAAAGCTTTAGAGTAGCTTTTACGCTAGATAATAAATAAATAAACCAAATTACCTGATACTTGCAATCACCCAAATGCTGTGCAGATGGAAAAGAGTCAAGAGGAAAAGTATAATTTTGTAAATATTCATCACTGTGGAAAATATAACCATTGATAAAAAGTTCACCAACACACTTTTCTAAACAATAAAAAAAAATTGTGAATTGATATGATTGATTTTTCTTCTAACAATTAGATAAAACAGTGATAGTGTAATTACAGTATCACAATTGGGAAGGGGGG
This sequence comes from Linyphia triangularis, assembly GCA_963978545.1. Classification (NCBI taxonomy): domain Eukaryota; kingdom Metazoa; phylum Arthropoda; class Arachnida; order Araneae; family Linyphiidae; genus Linyphia; species Linyphia triangularis. Next base: position 64,092,673 of record OZ021723.1, on the reverse strand, counting down.
AGGGCAAATAAGCACCTACCCCAGATGTAATGGTAATTTGTACGAGATGGAAAGTGGACTTGGAGGCGTGAATTTATCCAAGTGGTGTCAGTGGGGGAGGAGCGGGGTCTGAGCACAATTTACGGCCTGATTTTGATTGGCCAAAGAGGCAAATGGGGAGATTTCGTAAGGGAGTCCAAATGAATGTTCATGACAAATAAGGATCATTTTATTATGAGGTCAAAAGAATGAGTAAGATCTCGGAGGCCACTTTTTCTTCTGTTCGCTTTTGGAATACTTTGTTATAACAACCCAGACGTCTGCTGTTGGAATTGTCTTAAGGCATCGTTAGATGTGATGTGGATGAAAAAGAGCTTACATACTGAACGAGATACATATCTCTAAAGACCTCACAAAGGAAAAGTGCTAGGATTGACGATCCTGAGTGTCCATCTTTCAGCGACTCTCTAAGGAAAAGTTCTAAGAGTAACATTACCTAGTTCTATGTCCTGGCAACCAAGCCAAGCAACCCACTACCTAATGAGCCCGTGCAATCCCCCAGTAGACCTGTATTCCCAAACTAAATGTCCAGCCGACAAAGTCAAGTAGTTCACTACTGACTGGTCTCCGGTACTTCATGACTTCATCACTAAACCTGCCGCGATTCCCAGCTATCACAGTCGATTGATCCACAGCTCTTAATGATTGTCTCACCACATGACCTTAATCACCAGTGACTGCACCAGCAGTAAGTCGAACTCCAAATAAACCAAATCTAACTTGCTACCTCTGTATGAGGTAAAGAGGATAAGCAAGATCTCGGTTGCCACTCTACTTGTTATGGTGAAGGCCGCTGATATAAATAAATTCAATCTATAATTTGCATTTAATATCAGCATCATTAGTTCGTATAGTGGATTTTCAACCTATCTAAAACACCGGATCTAATACAGTCCAAAATTTGCCATAAATTAAAATAGATAAAAGTCAAAGGAATGACAGCAGCTGGATCAAAATTTTTACAATTCATTTAATTACAGTATGAGTTACAAGATTTCGCAACAATTCGGACTTTCCCAGATTCAGGCTTGTGATAAACAGCTACGCGATCCAGTATGGTCGGAATCAAATTAGAGGTTTTTTTTACTGAAAAACAGGACTATGGCACTCAAGAGAGAGGAGGCTAGAAGTGAAGTGTTAGAAAAATCTTCAAGTCAACTCTCGTCTTGACTTTTCAAAAACCACTTAAAACTCTCGTATTGGTCGTATCAACGAGAGGTATGTTCAGTCCTTACCATTGGATACCACTAAGGAGAGAAGGCTGGCGCAAATCCGCCCTTGTGTCCTGTAGTTGGTGAGGCGGTTGGACATTTTAGTGGCAGCGAATGGTACTCTTAAATTCTCAATCTGTCGAAAAAGTGCCCAAAATGATGCCAATGTCTAGCTATGTCTGACTTCCCTGACAACTGGATTTATGAGACATAAGGCGTGGAATTTCTGTTTGTTGGTCAGACACCGTGTCTACACGTTTCAGCTCTGAACTGACACAAAAGGGGAGGAGGGGGGGGGGATGTGTCATGCGGTATGCTTATCCACAGACATTTTGCAATTTTATTAAGGGGTCTGTTTAAACTACAACAAGTGCATAGCCCCTTAAGTTTCTGTCCGAAGCTTTTGGGGGAATATTTAAACAGGGGTTTGGCCAAGTTATCAAACAAGAGTTGGCGATTCCATAAAGGATTAGAGCCGCTCCAATGGCGTAGAGAGGGAAGTTTTGATGTAGTTATGAGGGGGATCGTAAGATACAGAAGGAAATTGGGGAGATAGCAAGTCGGTCAAGCGGTGGTTCCTAAAGGGAGATGCATTTTTATCGGACGCAAGGACGCGCACATAAGATCGCCATTTTCCTGACCCTGATATGCCAGTAAGTGAAATTTCTTGATTCAAATGCTCAGCCAGTTTTTATACTGTATATTAATCAAAAGTGTCAATATGATTTATTAGTTATCCTATAATATCTTTATGATATATTATATTTTGCTTTTAATTTATGGATGTCAGCACTGATGTTGGATTCAAAATAACTTAAAAATCTAAATCCTTCTGACTCGAATCACTTTCCAAAACATTTGATAAACTAAAGATCTTGACAGGACACTTATTAAACAGAAGAACAAAGTCTGTTATCATATGACAGAAAATCTTTACTTTTAAACTTTTTAGAACGTCATATTTTTACAAACCAAAAAACAGAATTCTAAATATTAATCGTTTTCTTGTTGCCATACTTGACGAGTAATTAAAACTTAAACAGAATTAAATTGTTCACATTAAATAATTCTTTAAGAATTAGAGTTTATTCGTATGACGTCATTATGTTCGCAACATCCTCCCACCTTGAGTTGTCAAGAGAACACAACTCAACCTTTCTTTATCTACAGATTCAGTCTCAGGAATTTTTATAGTTCGTCCATATTTTGTTTTCACAGGCCTGACATCACTCTTCTGAACTGTCTTTGGTACGCTAGGGTTTGAGCATTGTCTGAAATCTCTTGTGGGAATCAGTATGACATTACTGTTGAAAAGTGGATCGGATGCAGTCACTTCTAAAGGATATAGGCGCTGAATTGGTCTAAGGCATTCCCCTCGTGCCGTTCTCAGTTTTACTAGTCTAACGATACCTTCTTTACTTGGAAGAAGTTCAACAACTTTTGCTAGTGGCCAATTCATTCGCTTGATTTTGTCGTTCCCTATTAGCACTATATCTCCAACAGCTACAGAAGATCTTTTTTTGTTTCCTGGCCTTTGAATTAGAGCACCCAGGTACTCAGATCTAAAACGATTTCTCAGAGCTTTCTGCAAACTAAACCTATGTTTTAGTCTCTTGTTCAGGTTCGTATGATCTACTTTATCACAATCTGGAACACGGGATTCTGTTATGTCTTGTAAGAACATTGACGGGCTGAGTGGAATTAATTCAGCATCACACTCTGAAACATATGTGAGTGGTCTGGAGTTAATGACGGATTCAGCGTCGCATAAGACGGTAAGCATCTCTTCATATGTCAAACATGCTTTACCTAAGACTCTCTTCAACAAGTCTTTGATGATTCTTATCAATCTCTCCCACCATCCACCCCACCAAGAGGCGGTTGGTGGGTTAAACTTCCATTCAATCCGGTTGACAGTTCCAACTTCTATAATTCGATTCCAATCCAACGCTTTAAAAAGATTAAAAGCTCCTACAAAATTCGTGCCATTGTCGCAATGAATTACAGCACATCTGCCACGTCTTGCAATAAATCTGTGTAGAGCCAACAAGAACACTTCAGTTGAGACAGCAGTAATAAGTTCGAGATGCACTGCTCTATAGATTGCGCATGTAAAGAGGCAAATCCATGCTTTTTGACCACTTTTAAGCATCACCGGACCAGCTAAGTCTATTCCGAGGATTTCAAAAACTGCGGCATCCCGTACACGATTATAAGGTAAAGGAGCTGTTGTAGTGTCCAAACTTTTCTCCGAATGTCTTTTACAAACTACGCATTTGGAAATAACTGATCTAATGGCTCTTCTACCACCCAAAATCCAAAAATGCTCTCGAATTAAGTTCAATAAAATCTGAGTGCCAGCATGTGAATTTCTTACATGGTATGAAAAAATTAATCTTTTAACAACTTCGTGATTAGAAGGCAGAACAGCTGGTTTCTTGAAGTCTTCACTATCTTCACTGTAAATGATTTTAGTTTTCACTCTTATTATGTTTGCCTCATCTTTGTAGGTTTCCAAGGTCTTTAATTTTTCATCCTTTTCCAAATTAAAAGTCTCGTTTTGGATCATCCATATTATCTTTTCTTCGGCTTCGATGTATTCTTGTGTATCTAGATTTCCGGACTTCTGAAAATCCTTTCCTAGTTTGCAATTTTGTAAAAATCTTAGAATCCATCCTATTAACCGTACTACTTGAATATAGTTAGAAAAGTACTTGTAGTAAAAATCTTTTCCATTCTCTTTATCAGTCGCGACTAAACAGTTCATTTGTGAAGAAACAATATTTTTCTTTCGTTCTTTTGAAACTTCTTGCTCATTAGTGACAAATTCAGTTGTAGGCCAATCTTCTCTAGACTTGTATAGCCAGCTTGGACCTTCCCACCACTGGGAACGTAGTAAATAGCGAGCAGAACACCCTCTGCTTGGCAAGTCAGCCAGATTCAAAATTCCCGGTACATGTCTCCATGCTTCTTTGGATGTGAGACTTCTTATCTCTTGGACACGATTCTGGACGAAAACTCCCCAGGATTCATCTCTTGTAATCCAAGAAAGCACAGTCGTTGAATCTGTCCAAAAATATACTTCATCTGTTGGTAGCTCAGGCAATATATTCGACGCAAGACGTGAAGCTATAGTTGCACCTAGCAGCTCGAGTCGGGCAATGGTTGTTTCTTTCCTTCCAGTGGGTGATACTCTGCTTTTAGCTTGCAATAGTTGAACCTTTATCGAGTTTCCGCACTCAACTCGTATAAACACTGCCACAGCATATGCAAACTTACTGGCATCACAGAAAAAATGCAAGGAAAACGTTTCTCCAGCTTGACCAATCAATAAATGTCGTGGGATCTGTATGTCATCTAAATGATGGATATCCTTTATCCACTTCAAAAATTCGGTCTTGGTGTTATCAACTTCATCCTCCCAGCTTAATTTCAATTTCCAAGTCTTCTGTAAAAGCAATTTTGGCATGAGAACAACTGGACAAGTGATTCCTAAAGGATCGAAAACTCTGTGAGCCGCTGAAAGAATTACTCTTTTTGTAACTTTTTCCAAGCAAAGTTCTTTCACATTTTCCGTATAAATGGACAAAGAATCAAGAAGTCTATTCCATTTCAAGCCTAACACATTAGTAAAGAGGGCAAGATCAGAAGTAGCGTCTGTGTACTCCCACCCTCTGAGGTCGAATTTCCTTTCAGCCATTACATTGGTCGCTGTATCAATAAATAACTTCAGTTCTTCTTCCGTTTTAACACTTGTCACGCAATTATCAACGTAAAAGCTTTTCTTGAGTTGCTGAATTATGTTATTTGGATAGGCAGGACCTTCTTCATTGTCTCTTTTCAATACGGTATCCAAGTGGTGTTGGATAACAGCGCCCAACAGGAAGGGACTACTAGTGACGCCAAATACTACACGGCAGTGTCGAAAATATAGCAGCTCTCCATCCTTTCCTCTCCACAAAAAACGTACAAAATTTTTATCTTTTGGATAAAGACTGATTTGGAGGAATGCTTTACGTATGTCTGACACCACTCCGATTTTTTCCATTCGAAAACGTGTTAGTATATCAGGTATCAGTTCAACAAGATTTATTTTCAAGAACTTTTTCAAGGCATTCATTTAAACTCGGGGAGCCTTTCTGCTTAGCCGAAGCATCGAAGACGGGTCTGATTCTTGTAGTACTATTTTCTTTTACAACGTGCCTGTGAGGCAAGTAATGGCCAGGATCTTCAATTTCTTCCTTGGGTATTTCTTCGATTATTTCTTCTTTTTGCCATTCTTTAAATACCTTTCCATAGTCTTCGTAAAGATTTTCAGACTTTAGTTTTCTCACTGTTGAGTTAAGTCTTGATATGGCTAGATCAAAATTATCTTTTAATGGTGAGTGATCCTCTCTCCAAGGTAGATGAACCATGAAACGGTCATTTACTACAGAAACAGTCTTGAAGAAGTGTTGTTGGACCGCCGATTGCAATTCAAGTGCACTCTTTTTTTCTGATGGATCTACAATTCCCAAAGTATCTAGAGTCCACAGATCAGAGATACATGCCGATGTAGAAAGCATAGAAGTGGTAATTAAAGAAGATACATTAGAATCTCTTATTTTTCCAATGCAAGTCCACCCTAACTTCGTCTCTATTGCTGTTAGACCTGAAGATAGTTGCTTGCATTTTCCTATAAACAGCTTTCCCGCAACGTCGGCTCCAATCAAAACTTCAATAGGGCCATCACTGTCCACCATTTGTATTCCGTAACTTTCTAGTTCTTTTGAATTAAACAAGGACTTTTCTATAGGAGGTATCGTTTGGCAGATAACTTCTTGCCCTAAAGCCTCGAAATTACAGTTATACGTTCCATTAATGTTAGATAAATATATTTGGAAAACGTCATGTTCACATGTCGATAAGCTTGTTCCACCAAATAAGGAATGGTTTAGATATTCCTTCCCTTTGGATTCATAGTTCATATCCTTAGCAGTATCTTTCAGTATGTAAGATCTGTGAGAGGCAGTGTCTATAATGGCCCTAACTCTACGCTTTGTTCCGACTCCTCTAAGTAGAACGGTAAAGGTTTGCAGAATAACTTTTGGAGTAGTAGAAATGTTAGCTAGAGTTTCATCACTTTTAACATCAATATAATTTTCATTATCCTCTTTTTCAGAATCTTCGGAGTTTTCATTTGGGGTATATCTGCATAAAAGCGTGTTGTGTCTTTTATTACAAGTTATGCATTTCAGCTTAGCTTTGCAGCTCTTAATTCCATGACCATATCTTAAACAAAGATAACAACAGTTTGAACTTTTAACAGCTTCTTGTCTTTCTTCAAGGCTCAATTCTTTGGCTTTTTCACAAAACCAGGATTTGTGAGTTTTATTGCAAAATAAACATGCTATCTTATTTATCTCAGATGAAGTTAAAAGTTCTGAGGCAGTAGAGGGTTTTATTACTGATCGAGATTGATTACTAGTCCCGGATTTTCTTTTTACGAAAATATCATTTTTTACAGAAGGAATAAAACTTTGATGGGCAAGCAAAATTCTTTCTTCTGCATCCACTTCATCTTGAAGAAAAGAAGTTATCAAATCTAAATCAGTTTTGGCATATCCTGATGTGCTATCTTCCGAAAGATCATCTTTTGATCTTCGATGAGAAGATCTAAAACGCTCCCATGCAAGCAAGGTTTCATCCGGTAAAGATGACTCCACTAACGGAAACAACATAGCAGCGTATTTATCTCTGGTTACGCCTAAACTTTCCAGTGCTCGAAGTTTTGTCTCTAACTCATCATAAAGTTTTCGAAGAGATCTTTTATTCAAATTCTGCTTCTGAAGAACTAACGATAGTAAATCACGAACATAAACTTGTATCAATAATTCTTCTTTTCCGTATCGAGCTTTCAATTGATTTAAAGCTTTCTCGTAACTTGCACCTCCTGGTGGAAAGCTATTTATTAACTCATAAGCTGAAGTACCTCTAATCATAGCTTGTGATAAATAAGCAAATTTATCATGTCTATCCAAATTTGGATCTCTGTCAATTTTTTCGAACTGTCCCCAAAAACCCAACCAATTCTTAATATCACCGTTAAACGTAGGTAATCTAATTTTTGGGTAATTCATCAGATCATTATGATTAGAAACTTCACTTACTTCAGAATCTGCTTTTATTGTGTTTTGAAGAACATCTAATTTATTTTACAGAACACGCCAGCGATCTATATAGAGTTCCGATTCATCCATTTCTTTATCAAGAAAATCTTCATTATCGTCTGCTTCAAATAAAGCTTCTCTTACTTGATTTTCTGCTAATAACATGGACCGAGCTTTGTCTTCTATTATCTTTAACTTTCTGATTTTCTCCTCACTGGATAATTCGTTTTCCATCGCATTGTATTCATTAACAGCAGTAGTAAATAATCTTCGATACTGTTTCCTTACCGACTTTAACTTATCTATCGTAGGAGCCGATGATGCAGTCGTCCTGTCGCGGACGCCATAAAATGTTGGATTCAAAATAACTTAAAAATCTAAATCCTTCTGACTCGAATCACTTTCCAAAACATTTGATAAACTAAAGATCTTGACAGGACACTTATTAAACAGAAGAACAAAGTCTGTTATCATATGACAGAAAATCTTTACTTTTAAACTTTTTAGAACGTCATATTTTTACAAACCAAAAAACAGAATTCTAAATATTAATCGTTTTCTTGTTGCCATACTTGACGAGTAATTAAAACTTAAACAGAATTAAATTGTTCACATTAAATAATTCTTTAAGAATTAGAGTTTATTCATATGACGTCATTATGTTCGCAACAACTGACTTAACTAAGCGTGCTTTGAGGAAATGTGTTGTCTAAATACCTATTGTTCATGAATAAATATCATTTCAAGTTATGAATTTGAGTTATTGCAACGCTTTAACATATGCACGAAATTAGTTTCATTTAGTTTAATTCTGACATTTGTTAACTAACCACTATACTCACGGCAGGATGTCGTAATCTTTCTGTTGGATTCACCCTAAATGAATTTTGAATGTGATGAAACATAGCTTCATCACACTTGTCTCCACTTTTTGAATACCATGTTGTAACAACCCAGACGTCTGCTGCTGGAATTGTCAAGAGAGAATAGAGCTTACATACGGAACTAGATGGAGATCTCCAGAGACCTCACAAAGGAAAAGTTCTAGGATTGACCCACCTGAGTCTCCATACGGAGCAGTTTGGTTCTTGAGTTGCTCTTGCACAAGCATAATTAAAATCCAAGTTTCCATGTTCAGCGATGCGCTAAGGAAAAGTCCTAAGAGTGAAATTATTTATCTCCATGTCCAGATGGCCAAGCCAAACAGCCAACTACCGAATGAGCCCGAGCTATCCACCAGCACATTGGCATTCCCCCGATGCTCCAGACGACAAAGCCAAGCAACCTTTTACTGATTGAGTTCCGGAAGTTCATGACGGCGTTATCAATCCGGTCTCGATCCCCAACTACCACAACTGATTCAACCTCAGCTATTCTTGATTGCATCGTGAAAGTATCCATCCCTGAAAATTGGTTAATCGACATTTGAATAACTTACTCTATCTATGTTTGTCCTTGATACCAAATTTCAGAGAAAGCGACTTTTAGGTATTCCTCATTTGGGACGTTTCGATTCCTTAAAGTTGTTAGTCGAAATACGAATATAATAGCTTACTTTTTTATGCTTATTGTTCTTAACATTTGTACAGTACGAATAAAATAAAAAATCCGAACGATGACTTCAGTTCTAATTATCGTAGAATCTTGTGGTTTGCACCACAATATTTTTTGTTAACAATTTTCTATGTGTCTGTTGCAAAAATTATTTCTTAAAGGGCTGTATACTAAGTAAATTTAACTCTATCTTTAAAAATTTCAATACGAATTCCTATTTTTTATGTTTTCATTCGATTTAGAATACCTCGTTTACCCTAGATACCAAATTTCAGTTGATTATGTTAAGAAATACGTCACTTATAAGCGAAAATGTTTTGGAAGATCTTGGGGCAAATTTCTTTACCGCGGGGAAAAAATCGAACGATTGGCATACTTCAAGACGTAATCTATTAAGCGATCCCTTAAAGTGACTTTTTTTTTTTTTTTTTTTTTTTTTTTTACACTTTTCTAAAATATCGAGAACCAAAAGTCAAAATGCAATGAAAAAAATCCAGGAGGGGTTTTTGACCATGATAATTCTAATGGAAGCAACAAAAAAAATACATGTTCTAATTAAAAAAAATAAATCTTATTTTATCAATTAATAATTAATTATTAAAAAACTTTTTAAAGCAAAAGTAGTATGTTATTTATGTTTGGCCTTAAGCAAACTATCCTTTTAAATAAAAATTGCTAAATTATATGAACTATATAAGAATTTATGGCTAAAAAAAACACATTTTCTTTTAAACATTTTTTTTTTTTTTTTTTTTTTATCTTTTAAATTACTAACCACTCATTGGAAAATAGTAAAATTTGGTATTTAGACTTTTTTTTTTCTTTTTTGGATTTTAAATCTAAATATGGTATAATATTATGGGGTTGTCATTGAACTTTTTAATGTTTGTTTTAGTTTTAATACGTGGATTACTCTTAATGATAAAAAAAAAAAATTATATGCAATTAATAAAGACCTTCCAAAATTTACAACAGTACTTGACTTTTGTTATTTCATTCATTAGAATACAAAATATAGCTATCGTTCATTTTTTTTTTTTTTTTTTTTTTTTTTTTTGCGTACTATACCAAATATTAGAGTAGTGTCTGTATAGGAAGTGAGAAAATTAGTTTAGAGTGAGTAAGATATAGTTTTGAATTTTACATATAAAGATTATCAGAAAAGAATTACAAATTGTGTTTTATTCATAATAATATAGTTATAAGCGTTACTCGAGAAACACTGCGACTAGGTGAAAGCATTTACTTTTAATTTACACAACACTGAATGTATATTTCTAAAAAATAACCACAGTGGTTTTTCTTGTGCTAATATATTGAGATCAAAAATAATAATTAACAATTAACACTAAACGTTGGTTTGTTTTTGTATTAATATAAGGGACTGAGTATCAACAGAATAATAGAATCAGTATTGAATTAAAAAAAAAAAAAAAAAAAAACTCGAACAAATTTATAGGATTATTACCTTTGGCGCTTAGAGTAGCTACCCGTATTTCACCCATTTTAAATTTCGTTATTAACTTATAAGGTATCTTTTTCAATAATTTCTGCTCTCTATATTTGTAGCGTCTTGGATTAATACAAAATAGTACATTGGAATATTTCACATTTAAAACGGTTGCAGAGAAAAGATAATTAATCAAATACAAAATAACTTTCTAAGTTCATGGCTTCTGAAATTTATAGGATGTAGGGCATTAGGATATTCGACATTTATAACGTTTTGACCTATTTTAGACCTTTTAAAGGTGGTAATTAAAACTCACGAGAGCTTTGTTTTACGTTGTACAATTTTGAGATAATATGATGGTATTTTATTGATTTGTCTTAATCGGAAGTAGTACACTGGGATATTCTACATTGATTCCTTAAAATGGATAACTGAAATCTGAACTACTTACTTTTTCTGTGTTATTGAATGTTATAAGATTTTTTAGATTTGCGTTCGTGTGCGTGGGAAATAAGGGACATTGATGCGAGCATGTGCAAATGAGTGAATCAAGAATTTTGCTCATGTGTACAGTGCACCCTAGCTGGTATGAAGCGGCGTAGCTTAGTCTGTAAAAAAGGTAGACTTTGTTTAGAAGATGGTAGTAGTAATTTGTTTACTATTTTAAGAAATGTATAAAAATTAATACTTGTATGGCAAAACTTGTCAATAGATATCAAAATGTTGCTTCATTTGTATTTATAAATGTTTCCTTATTAATATCCAAAAAGAAATCGCCCACGATTGATATCTCTTTACCCAACATTTTTTATGTAGAGTAGTATTAATCGTAGTCACTTGAGTAAAGTGGTTTTTTAAAAGATATTTTACAGTTGTTAAAATCATAATATGCTTAAAGAAATCGTAGTGGAATTGATAAAGAAGTTGCTAAAACTGCACGAGTAATTATTTTTTTGTAGTATTCAAAAGCAGTTTACATCACTACTGTAGTTAAATTACAAATTTGCAGGAACCTTTTAGTTGAACCATCAACAGTTGATACTAAAACAATTTTCTTACAAATGCTTTAAATTTCTACATTACTTATCAATAGAATAATAAAAACACGTTTTAAATATTCTATGATTATCAAATAATACCTGACAAATACGTTAAATTAGTTTGTCTTTCATACATAACGGCATTGTAAACCATTTCCCAAAATGTGTAACGTTACCAACAGAACGTATATTAATCACAGTTACTCCTTTAATTATACATGTCTTTATATATTCAAATCGTCAATCAGAATGTTGCTTGGTGCGTGGTCAGACATTTACATGGTCTATGATAGAAGGTTTTTGGATAGTATCTGCTGTCAATATCGTTGACAATATCGTTGATTCTACTTTAATGCGTATGGCTTATCTAAATTAGTTATTTTATTGGATCTTATGCAAGGCTAGATTTCCAATTCTAATTCCTTGTGAATACTCATACTTCAATATTTTTCCATATGCACCAATCTAATCAGCATTTCAAATATAAATATACTAAATAACACAAGGCAACGAAAGTAGAATATGTCCATAAATAAGTTTTTATTTTTTATTTCTTACGATGGGGCTTATTTCTTTTGCCATAAGAATATAAATTTAAATACTCACAATAAGTTTAGAAAATGTAAGAAAATTTATGATTTTCATGGATTGTTTAATGTAAAGTTTACTTAACCACATAATGATAAATTAGATATCAAGTGGGCCATATAGAAAAGGGAACAGAAAAGGGAATTCACATCTTGCTGTTTGCATTATTAATAAAATATTTTAAACGTCTATTTAAAAAATTGTGTTTAGTAAAAAAACGCTTCTAAACGTGGATCTATAAATTCAAATAAATCATAATATGTAGATTAAATCATGTTAGATCTAGCATTAAAATTTCGTGTACATACTTTATTTTACGAATCAGATTAATCATATTAAGAGATGGGTGTCACGTTTTTGAATGTGCTAAATTTCGTTTAATTTTAACGATAGAATATTTATTTTTGTACATCAATGTAACGTTTTTTTTTATGGAGACAGTCAATCCAGTTTTATATGTTCAAATTTAGTTGCATTCATGCATTTGAATCTACGACAGACAGTAACTTTCTTCGTAGTCAAGTTCAATTCACTTGAGCAATACTTTAGAGAACAAATAACATTCCTATTAATGCTTTTTAAAGTTCTAATACTTTTCCCCTCATCCAACTACTTTTGTTGATGTGGTAGTTTTGGATAGGAAACACTATACAAAACTACTACTAATTTAAACTAGTTGATCCTTGTGATTATACAGACTTACCTATTGAAGTTCAAATTGACTTTTACTGGAATGTTATAAAAACGGATTGGCCATATTAGAATTACATGTTCTCTTGCCTTTGTGCCTTCAGTTGTTGGATAGATTCTTTGCGGATCAAAATCTTACACTACTCTTCAAGTATCACCTAGTAATACAGTTAATTTTATTAGCATTCATACATCAGAACAAACTCTCCAAAATGAAGTACGATGCTTTTGGGATTTGGAATCACTGGATATCAGAGATACATGTGAAAAAATATGACTACTCACGAATCGTCAATTTTACAGGAATTTCATGAGAGTTATGTTACTTAGAATGGACGGCTAGTAGTTTTTCTTCCCTGGAAATCTGAAATTGATATTTCTTCAGATAATGCAGTTGCAGCAAAACGTCGCGTTGAAAGTTTGAAAATAAGATTTTTTTTCAAATCCCCATTTGAAATTGAATTACATAGCAAGTATGGATGGATTCTAATGTCAAGCACCATGTAGAGATTGTTCCAGATGAACCTCCCCTGAAGAAAGTACACGTTATTTTCTTCCGTATCGTACTGCAAGAAAGAAAGCAGAATATACAGAATGGCGTATTATGTTTGATGCCTCATTGCATAAAATTAACGCTTCTTCACTCAATGATGCACTTGAAACAGGTCCAAATTTGCTACTTGAGATTCTAGCAGTGTTATTGCTTTTCAGACTTCATGAGAATGCAATAACTACAGATGGAAGTCAAGCATTTCTACAGTTGAGTTTGAATAAAAAGGACAGAAATGTGACAAACTTTTTGTGGAACGACACAGAAAAATATTATCAAGGAAAGACTATCCTTACTTAAGATGTGATTACTTACAGATTCACACGTATTCCTTCGGGACTTGCATGTAGCCCATTCTTGCTTACACGCTCTTCACGAATTGCTCTTCACGAATTAACTTTAGTGACTCCTGTTGGTCCAGTAATGCGAATACGAGCAGTTTGCAAGTGTGTAAAGCTTTGAACTGGAAAATCAATGTAGTTAACATTATTGGAGTTGGGATGTGGAATGTTGTATGTTTTGCTGAGACTTACATATGGATATGCGATGTTTTCTCTTGCATTTCCTGCAGGATACTCTGTCATTCTTTAAAAAGTGTTTGCTATTTTGTCCTCAACTTGTACACAAGTAACAACGTCCAGAAGATTGCAGCCTTTGTATTCGTGTGTCAACATTTGTAACACTAGTGCAATCTTGAAGCCAATGTCCAGCAATATAACAGAAAAAATAGAAAGGCAAGATATTTTTTACCTTTAGTAACTGGTTTAGAATTCATATTGAAGTCTTCAAAGGAGGATTTTAGTGGGTAATTAGTAGCCAATGAACCATGTTTGTAGTAACTGCTCCCACCATTTCTTCCGAGAGGACTTTTATTAATTGTGTTATGTCGCGATAGTAAGACATTTCGCATAAATTATCCACAAATACGCGTTTTAGGAGTTAAAACACTTAAGCATCAACACCTTCTCCCAAAGGACACAGAGCTTGCAATCTTCTATAACACACAATATAAACTTTATTTAGTGACGTTGGCGATGGGTTGCGTACTGGCATCAAATTCACTAAAAAGTCCAAATGTGCTTGAATACTTTTTATTTTTGTCACCATATTTATCCATAAGGAGTTTTTTTGTAGTTTCATACGTTTAGCAATCGTATTTATTCTTTCAACCAATCGTTTCGATTCATCTTGCAAATAATCTCTTTAAAAAACATGTTTATCATTAACGAAATGATTTGGATTAGCGTTTAAGGAAGATTGAAACTGTTCCCAAAAACTTTACCGCTATTCTATATTTTGAGTCATACGAGTTGAGTTGGAAGGTTGTAAATTCGTCGCCAAATTACCATTATTAAGTGTCGAAGCAGTAAAGTTATTCTTAGGTGGAGAATATTTCTTGTGGATAATTTTATGCGCTTTAAAAATCGCGAGTTAAACATTATTCGTATAGCTTTCATACTGGTTAATATCGTTTTTATATTCTCCGTCAGAAAGCAAACTATTAATTTCGGGTTAGAATGTGCTTTACGGGTTCCATTTTTTTTTCTTCTTAATTTTTTCTCTCGATTTTGCCGAGAAATTGAACTGACACCAAACTACAGATTCGTCGAAATGAATGTCAAGTTGGAATGGAACCATATTGGCAACGGGTTACTATGTTTTGGCCCAAAATTGCCAAATAAATATTGAGATCCGTAAGGCACATTCTAATTGAATTTCGTTATCTTTTAATTTCATATCTTTTAATGCAGGCGATTACAAATATATACGACGTTTTCAATAGAATAATTATCTTTCAAATTATTAATTTCAGCAGAAAACGAGTAATGTTACCTCGGATATATATATATATATATATATATATATTCAGGGTGTCCAGAAAAGGACTCCCTGATTTCAAAATTAAATATCTCGAAAACATAGATCGATAGAGGAATGCAGTAAACGGTATGTTTATTGTGAAAGCTGTAAGAATTTTATACAGCAGTTTGAAATAATAGTTACAAAAGCTGCTAACAGATGGCGCTGTACTCTGTACAGCTCATTATCAGCATACATAAATGAAATAATCGTATGAAAACATTCTTTGCAAAAAATCACATCACAATGTTTTCAAAATGTTCACCATTGGCACTACAGAGGTGGTGCAAACGAAGAATGAAATTTGCCATTACATTTCGTAGTGTCTCAACAGAAATGGATTCACATGCCACACAGATCGCCGATTCAAGCTCATCCAGCGTGGCGGGATGCTTCGGGTAGACATTGTCTTTCAATATGCCCCACAAAAAATATTCACAGGGAGTCAAATCCTGTGAATATGGAGGCCAATCCATGCCTGCACCAGTAAATTTGGGATATTCCAAAGCAATGACTCGATTCCCGAAGTATTCATCAAGAAAGCGAAACACTTATTCGGTACGATGTGGTCGGGCTCCATCTTGCATAAACCATTCAGTACGTGGTCGATCCTCTAACACTTGCTGTGTGGCGACTACTGTTATACCGCCACGAGAAAAACTCTAGACATTAGACAAGCGTATGGCGGTTGATATGGAAACCGGTCATTCTATTGCATTTTAGGGGTGACAGGAAGCACTGAATTCTATTTGGCGCAGATGAATGTCGCATTTCGATTTGATTTTTGGATGATGCAAGACGCTCAAATATTTTGATTTTCAGATAAAATTACATCTCTTGTTCTTCTTCAATTTTTGTTTTAAGCTATAAAGAAGCTTGTTACTTTTGAAGCTCATATTGAATCATAAAATGACTACATTTAAAAGCGGAAAGACTTTGCACTCTCAAGCTCGTACTATTGTTTGCAACGTTACGACCTTTTTTGAAGAGGAAAAAAGCGCAAATTCTTTGAAAATTCCCATTTCAAATGTAATTAAAAGGACTTCTGAAGCTACAGGTATTTCAGAGTCGTCAGTTATAAAGATAAAACGTGAAGTGAACTCGCTTAATGATAGTGAAACAAGTATTTTATCTACCCCAGGAAAACATAGAAAAAGGCCATCATTTCGGAACTGCAGCGTTGAAGATTTTGACAAATGCGTCATAAGACAAACTATTCAGGACTTTTATATAAAAGAGAAGTGTGTTCCTTCTTTTGCAAAACTGCTCCCGGTGTTGAAAGAAAAAATGAATTTTGTATGGAAAAGAGAGCCGTTGAGGCGGATTTTACATTCGATGAATTTTCGTTGGAAGAAATGTATCAGCTCACGAAAAATTTTAATCGAAAGACCAGACATTGTGTTTTGGAGATTTAAATATTTGAGAGCAATGAAAAAATTTAGAGAGGAGCAACGATGTTTGGTTTTTATCGACGAAACTTGGGTAGATGGAAATTTAACGTACGGCAAATGTTGGCAAAATGATTTTACTGAAGGTATTCGCACAAATACCAGTTCTAAAAACCGCCTCACTGTCATTCATGCAGGTTCATCAGATGGATTTGTTGAAGGAGCTGAGCTTGTTTACAAAGCTTCATCAAGTAGTGGCGACTATCACGGACAGATGAATGGTGAGCAATTCGAAAAATGGATTACTGAAAAGCTGTTGCCTAATTTGCAGCCTCGTAGTGTGATCTGCATGGACAATGCTCCCTACCACACCGTAAAAGCGGATAGAGTTCCTACAAAATATTCCACTAAACAAGTTATGCAGGAATGGTTGAAAGCTAAGAATATTTCGCATGACTCCACCATGCGAAAGGCAGAACTATTTGAAATTGTTACAAAACATGCACCTAAATCCCCAACTTACAAGGTGGACCGAATTTTAAAGGAAGCGGGACACGAAATTGCAAAATTACCACCGTATCATTGCGATTTGAACCCTATAGAATATATATGGTCATCTGTAAAACGTTGCATTCGAGAAAAAAATGTAACGGGTGACTTAAGTTTGAACAATTTACAATTGTTGCTTAAAGAAGCTTTTTTAAAAGTAACACAAGACGAATGGAAGAAACATTGTGAACACATTGAAAAAGTGGAGAATATTCATTGGAAAAAAGACGGACTGATGGAAGAAATTGTGGATGAATTAGTGATAACTCTATCGAATAGCGATTCAGACTCTAGTTCAAACAAGAACGTTTCAAGTGATTCAGATATTGATATTGAATCTGATTAATATTTAATAAATTGTTTGAAGAACATGAAACAAATGAATATTTAAAGCAATAATTTTTCTTATATCTTTATATTTTTGCTGAATTGTACATTTTTACTTTTTGCTGAATTGTGTATTTTTATTTTTGCTAAATTGATTGAGTAAGTTTCTGATATCTATCAATTTTTTCCAATAACTTTAGGTTTCTTAGTTAAAAAAATATAATTATCATCTAGTTCAAAGCTCAGTTTTCTTCAAAATGTTATAAATTCAAGTTTGTACTGTGATAATTTTCATCAAATTCAGAATTACGTTTTAAACAAAATGAAATAAATTCTAGTTATAAAACAGAAGTTTTTTTTTCTCAAAACATTTTGCAATATTCAAGATACGAATAATCTTGGAAACTAAGCAGATCGCAATGACTTCCCGTGTATAGCCACAGTCCCTGTAATAAAAATATAAAACCAGTAAAAGAAGGTTTTTGAAGGAGTTTGTAACTGTCGTATATAACAACTTTTACTTCCTTCATCATCGGCGAAACAATTTCCTCGCCTAACGATGTGTGCTGAGATTGCCAAATATTGCAGTCGATTCTCTACTCTTTCTCCCTCCTATCTTCGTCTCGTCTGCTTGCGCTAACCCTGCTCAGGGTTTTTCTCGTGGTGGTAGGACAGTAATTGTTCCAAAATTGCAACGTAACGTTCACTAGTGACCGTTTCTCGAATGAAAAAAGGGCCAATAATGCCTCTGCTGCATACTGCAGCCCAAACAGTAACTTTAGGAGAATATAGGGGTTTCGCTTCACACCAATATGGATTTTCGGAATCCCAAAATCGCCAGTTATATTTATTCACGAATCCATTCAGGTGGAAGTGTGCTTCATCTGTAAACCAGATGCAGCCAACATCAAATCCTTCACTATCAATCATTGTGAGCATCTGATTAGCAAAGTCAATCCTTTGTTGCACTGCTCGTACGGGTATGGCCTGGTGAGTTTGAATTTTGAATGGAAACATGTGTAGGCTCTTTCTCAGTATTTTCTGCTTGCTGGAACTCTTCAAACCAGTCTCAGATGCAATTCTAGGTACGGACGGATGACATTGGATTTTGCTGAATCATTCCAGAAACTGTGGCGACATTTTCAGGCGTAACTGCAGTTTGCTTGAGGCCAACATTCCCCACTAGATCATCAGTTACGCTGCCTGTTTGTTGAAATTTGGCGAAGAGCGTATGGATGGTTTTCGCATTGGGTCCTATTGGAACATTAAATCGTGCTTGAAAACTGCGCCTTGTTGCCGTATGACTCTCTTTTAACCTGTGGTACTCTAGCACCAGAAAAACGCGTTGTTCAATGGAGTACATGGTTTTAATCTCTTCCTTCGGTACACTAACCTCCTTTCACGCTTCAATAGTGGAACTGATCGCTCTGGGCTTCGGATCACTATTTATATTAGGCATTACGTATGGCAATTACAGCGCCATCGGTTAGCAGCTTTTGTAACTATTATTTCAAACTGCTGTATAAAATTCTTACAGCTTTCACAATAAACATACCATTTACTGCATTCCTCTATCGATCTGTGTTTTCGAGATATTTAATTTTGAAATCAGTGAGTCCTTTTCTGGACACCCTGTATATATATATATATATATATATATATATATATATATATATATATATATATAATATATATATATATATGTATATATATATATATTACATATATATATTACAGCCAGTTTTCATGGTAATTTACCTGCTTTAACATATTTGCAACATACGTTCCTGAAACATTTGTTTTAGACTTCACATTTTTTAGAGATTTCATTTAAAGTGTATTTTTGAAATTTGTAAACAGAAAATATTATCTTTTTAAAAATGCAGAGCTTTATGAAGAATATGAATTTGTTTTCAAAATAATTTTGCGGAAACATATAAATTAAGCAGAAAGTATTACCATCCTAAATCATAAAATGTGCTTTGAGTTAGTGTTTTTAGACTAATAATTATGAAGTAGTACAGTCAGGGTACTAAACTAAAGTGAAACATAAACGATAGAATACTGAAGAGCTAAGCTTTTAATATTAACAAGAGCTCTTTAAAGCATTAAGAATCGAACTCACTTCTAAAAGGAAAAACATACAACTGTTTTGTGCACGAAGTGTTGTTGAATGAAATGCAGTTCACGAGAGAGCATGAAATGAAGTTATTCTTGCAAAATAATTCCGCGTTGCAGACTATTCGTCTGGATTCGACGCAGTCCCGGCAAGGATCCAGCAAGAGTGTCTTTTTCAGTTCTTCTTGGGAAGACCTCTCTTGCGTAGAGGGTTACAGGGCTACTGTTGTCGTGAGACTCAAGGCAAGGGCGTAGAGCTGTAGTGTGGTACACTCCCAATGGTATGTCTGGATTATTTGGATTTGCCACTTCATAGCTGGTTAACGAGCGTTGAATTTTCACTATATAAGGTCCCTCACGTCGCACAGTGGGGCAGAAGGGTTGAAAACCTGGCCAAAATTCACAAGTGTATTTATTAAAACCAAATGTCGATAGTAAAATTTTTAATGAGTTTATAAAAATATACTACCACCAAATTTTGGTTTTATTGAAAAATTTTAACCATTTTTTGGTAAAAATTAATATTTACATTGCGATATCTGAATTTTTTTTTCCTAAAATTACTTACCAAAATTTAACTTTTAATTAAAGTTTTCTGTTAAAATAAATATATGTGCATTGATTAAAAATATTTTTATATTTGATAGCATTTTTATTACCTTTTTCAGCAATTTACAAACAATACGTAACATAATTGCTTATAAAAATTTAAAATATAGACATTAAAATCAATTTCAATTGGCATTGTTATTTTCCTTCAAGCTGATTTATATAAATATTATACCGTAGGGCATCACAATTTCCAGTTACAGTTTTTAACAATAAAATGTGTAGATAATATTGATATGGTAATACATTTAACTCAAAATTTCGAATTAGGAAACAAATGACAATTTGTTTTATTCAATGGCAAAATCGTGTTTGAAGTTATACCTTGGTAAAACTATATGAATAGGTAAATTAGATGTTATAGACATACTGTGTCCACATTCATATAGACATACTGTGTCACACATGTCATTTCTAAACTTCTCTTTGATAGATTTCTTGTTTTCATGAAACTTCTTTTTGTCCTTTCCCTGACGAACCTGCCATTTACAGATATTCAATCTGTAAGATATGTGAAGTAAACATTCGAATAATCTAATCCAAGCATGAAGTGGTGACCAAATCGGAATGTGTCTAAATCAACTTCTTGCTTTATAACTTTCGAATATTTGTTAAACTGTTTTAAAGTTAATCCACAAACATAGCACCTCTGTTGTGAAGCAGCAGATGTGACAGCATTGCAAACTTTTCCATCGACCATTGTGAATTAAACTGTATGAGAAATATTAATATTTGCATTGTTAGCTATTACTACGGTTGGAACAAGGTTTTTAATTGGTTTTCGATGTGATCTACAATTTTTTGTGTTGTTTCTTCCGATTCAGAAACAAATAGCAACAGTATTGGGCGACAGAAGCGAGGAGATGCTGGTCTAGGATTTTTCAATATGACAGTTTTTGTATCGTCCTCATTTTCAAAAAATATTTGGAGTGGAACACGTGACACAAGAAAGATATGGGAGTACGATGAACTACTGGATAAAAACCTCTGCTTATATTCACTTTGGCCTGAACTTCCGTCACAGCCCCATTTGGTTAAAATTTTCACTTTATGCAATTGCTCATTTGAATATTTTTGAACATCATATAGTTTACTTTCGATAATGCGTCCAGCTGTGTGATTCAGTAAAGATTGAACAGCAACTTCTACTTTCAACTCGTCGCATTGTAAGGAACTATTTTCTGGATAACAGCTTTTCTTTGCTCTTTGTATGGTTTTGTAAGAAGGAAAAGTGTTTTCAAAGTGACTTCGAATTATATTATAATGATGTCGGGATAATTTTGCTTCAACAATCACCGACAATGCTACGCCCACTGAAACTTGATCACCGACATATTTTTCACTTTCTGAAAATGATTTAATATATTTTGATGCTCTTGATGGGGAAGTAAATGTGGCATCTTTGACGAGTTTGGACGCATCTATTCTTCCACTAGCTCTCAGATTCATCTGTGCTGCCTAGGCTAATGCATCTGGTGTTGTTTCTGAACGTATAAGTTCCGTTTTTCTACGTTTCGATCTTTCGCTGCTTTCCAAAATGTCTGAAGATGGTCGACCTAATCTTTTGTTTAAATACGATGGGAAGTAAATACTTTCATTAAGCTATTCTTTATTTTTATTTTCAAAAGTCCTTCTGGTTCTATTGCTAGCTTTCCATTTTTTCTTATAAGGGTTCAAAAATTGTTTCAAAATATCTTGGATTTGAGATGAATATTCATGCTGACAGTTCGTATTTTTTTGTAATTCAAGTTCCAGGTTTTTTACTTTAGTTTTAAAGCACATAGAAGCTGGCATATTGGAAATTATATCAAACAACTTCCTCCTTCTTATAAATTTATAATTTCCTTCTGAACCTTAAAAAAAAACTACTTTTTAAATCTACGGGATTTTTCAAATTTTATAAATAATATTCTTAACTTGATTGCATTTAATGTTTGGAACTTATTGGTATGCTAAAAAGCCTAATTTTTTTATACATTTATACACGGTGCACACAACTATTCAAATGTAAAATCGTAATACATTTGATAGTAAATTGAATTGAAATAATAGTTTAATCAAGTATTAATAAATAGGAGTTCACTTTACATATTTAAGTATCTATTAACATAAAAATAATTATATTATGTTCATGGAATTTGTTACAACGCGCCTAACTAGTTATTTAAATTATATCTTTAATGCAGTTATTAATAAGTGGAGTTATTTGCGTTTTATTTGGAATAGATTTACTGCCAAATCGGCAAGTTGCAGCAAGATGTGTGAACAGTTTCTAATACATAATTAAATGCTCTTTCAAACTGTATAAAAAGTTGGATGACCCAATATGACCTTATCAAACTTTTTTACTAATATATGTATAAGGTCATTAAAAATGCAGTAATTTTTTAAGGTGCATTTTCAAAAATAAATAAAAAATATTAAAATTAAGAAAAAATATGTTATGTTCTACTAACCACTTGCTATAGGCTCCATGATAAAGTTTTACTTCTTGGATAAAAACAAGGGCTGATGGGTCTGGAAAAAGCAGTCGGTTTGATGAAAATATGGGCTTTACTGAAAACGTTTCTATAAGTTCCATCTTTCATCCATAACAGCTGCGCCGAAATACTCATAAAACAGCTGAAAAGGGTGGAACCAGATGCTCAAGATACTTATAAACAAAACCCTGTGGTTTAAATAGGCAAATTAAAAAAATTATTTTTTTGACTTTTGGCCAGCTTTTTCGCCATTCTGCCCCACTGTGCGTCGTGGCTTTAACTTTGCAGATCTCTTCTTAGCCATGCTGCTTTCAGGATGAGTGGTGACCCAGACTTTATCGCCAGGTGTGTACTGTACTGTGTTTCTGCGCTTTTTGACTGCATACTCTTTTCGCTGATCTTGTTTTTCCTCTACTCGATCCTTATCTCCCGACTCCGATTTGCAAACTTACTTAAGTATGGAGTGATTTCTGCCACGAAGTTGTCGTTGTGGATTACACTGCGCAAGTCATGATTCACATCGTCTGGTGTGCGCATTGGCATTATATGGCAGTTTTTCGGACCAGGCTATGCGAGTGCAGTTTCCAACTAGGATAGCAATACGAGGTTTTAGGTAAATTGTTTTTCCTCTCAACCATGTTTGCCTGCGGACAATAAACTGGAGTAAGAATCTGTGCAATGCTGAGTAGATAACAGATCTGCTGCATCACCGCATTGACGATTTGCTAGCCATTGTCAGAGATGAGACGTCTCGGTAGCCCATATCTCAAAACCACTTCTTCTACCAATGTTATGGCATGTTCTCGGGCTGTGGCATCTTGTAAGGCGAAGAGTTCTACCCATTTCGTCTATGTATCCTCCACGATGAATATCCATTTCTTCCCATCTGGTGTTTTTTTAGCCCATTTCTGAAAATGTCTATCAGTCTTTGGAAATTTGCTGGAGCTGTCTACAATCCGAAAGGCATTTGAGTGAAGCTATAAACTCCAAAGCTACAAACGAAAGCAGTCTTATCCTGGTCCGGTGGATACACCTTGACTTGACGGTAACCTGCTTTTAGATAGATAGTGGACATAAAGTTAGTCTCTGAGGCTTTCTGCAACAGATCATCCATCCTCGGCAATGGGTAAGGATCTGATTTCGTGATTGAATTTAATTTCCTCTAGTCAACGCATAGCCGGAATTCTCCGTTCGGCTTAGAGATCAACACAACTGGTGCTGCATAGGGTGGGTCACACTCTTCTATAACTCCAGAGGCAAGGATAGAGTCCAGTTCCTTCTTGAGCACCTGCTGGAGTGCAGGTGACATGCGATACGGTGAAGTTGCCACTGAGGATGCATATCCTGTGTCAGTGCGATGCTCCATATATGGTGTAGGGGTTTCCCCCCTGGATTGAAGATATCCTGGAACTCCATTATCAAATGGTTTAATTGGGTTCACTGCTTATTGGGTAAACCTTCCCCTACCTCTTCTCGAAGTCAACAGTTGACTGGTTGAACAACCTCATCAATCCGGGATGCTGCTATGTCTTTAGGCCGGACACCTGGTTCAGGGAGATTCGATTGTGGAACGACCGGTTCGGGAACTTCTTCTTCAGGCAGGATGCCTGGTTCAGGGAGATCTGGTTGTGAAACGTTTAGTTCTGGAGCAGCTTCTACTGAATGTAAGAGTCTAGCTGGAATATTTTCTTGGAAGGGAATCTTCTGCTTTGGGTTCGCTCAGAAATGCCAATTTCTGTTCTTCATGTTGAGTACGATACCAGTCTTTTCCACGAAGTCTGTCCCTAGAAGAGTATGATTCCCTTTTGCTCTTGGCAGAGCCAGAATATCCAATGTAATGGATTTCTCTTCAATGCTAATGTCCACAGAAGCAGTGTACGCTTTTGTTCTAATAATTTTTCTATTCTATTACCTTGATATCAACACTACACTTGACGTTTAAGTCAACCGCTAACCTTTGCAAGCCACACTTTTTACCTTTCGCGAGGAACGCCATGATATCACCCTGGTCAACTGTCCAAATTCTATACCCCAAGATTTTGCGCTTTCTTATTTAATTGAAATGAAAATCTATACCCTGAGAAACGACACCATAAATGCAGTAACTGTAATCAAATACACTCTTCATTCATGAAATAACATGCAAGCTATATCAATACACTTAATGAGGTTTCACTATATGTATCACTAATATATACTCTAGGCGGTATATTATAATTTCTTCAGAATTATCAGGAATAACAAAATAGTCTTCTTCAGTTACTAAAGGTAGGTACGCACAAGGAATTTTTATAGGAAGCATTCCTCATGGATGTATTTCGACCGAAATGTTCCAAAAACAAATTTGAATTTGACAATTCAATTTCCTTTTGTCAGTGAATTCACAAGGAACAAGAAAAAATCAAAAGGACTTTACTTATCTTTATTCTGATGTAGACTATACCTCAACCTTCAACATCTGTTGAAGCAGTTATCCGTTTTTCCCAAACGACAACCTTCCGTGACAAAATAATTGAAGAAAAAAAATGCCAAGTTGCCATCTTGCCACATAATTGCACCGTTGTGCTGCGTTGAATATTTAAACATCATCCGATAATTCAAACATCGTAGATAGGCTACGAGTTGGGCGCCAATTTATAGTCAGGTTACTTAACTAAAGTGAAACATGAACGAGATAATACTGAAGAACTAAGCTTTTAATATTTACAAGCCCTCTTCACAGCGTTAAGAATCCACTAACTTATAAAAGGAAAAACATACATCGATTTGTGTGCGAATTGTTTTTGAATCAATTTACAAGATAGCATGAAATGAAGGTATTCTCGTAAAATAATCCCACGCTACAGATCCTGCGCTACACCAGTAATAATTTAAAAGAAATATTCAAAACAGTTAATTTTCAGCTTAATTTAATATATATATATATATATATATATATATATATATATATATATATATATATATATATATATATATATATAAAGAGAGAGAGAGAGAGAGACAGAGAGAGAGAGAGAGACATCTATAGATATTACTTTGAAAGCGTATAATATGAAAAGCGTATAATTCATTTTTAATACTTATTAAAAAGCTTAAAACCAAAATAAAACTGATTTCTTTAATTATTGGGGGAAAGAATGTTTGAAAGTCTATTAATATAACGTTCAAAAATAAATTAATTAAGGACATCGAAATGTAGGTATAAGAATGAAGTGTTTTGAATCATACAGCAGTTAATAAAGAATATAAAATTTATTCGATTGTAGTGACACACAATTTTAGTGAAAAGTTAAAAAGAAAAACCACTGTTAGATTTTTTTATTTCGTTTTAAATGAAAGTATTTTTGTAATTGAAAAGTATTTCCAAAATATAATTTACATTTTGTACAGTTTATTCAGAAAAGGTACAGTGGATACTTCATTATTAACTGTATAGTTTTCAGAAAAATAAATGAGAAAAGCTAATTAAAATGCATTTCGATATTCTAATGACCGTTACTAAAAGCATATACAAATTGTTCTTTAAA
Source organism: Linyphia triangularis (assembly GCA_963978545.1). Lineage (NCBI taxonomy): Eukaryota > Metazoa > Arthropoda > Arachnida > Araneae > Linyphiidae > Linyphia > Linyphia triangularis. The sequence goes on along the minus strand of OZ021723.1, from coordinate 64,066,541 downwards.
ATGTCTTATTATGAATTTCTTAGACTTGAGATAGAAAAGGTGAAGGTTTCGTGAGTATTCCCTATTTGTTTTAAAAGGTTTACCATGTCACATATTATAAAATTATCTTTGATATATTTTATGGCAGTCATTGTTTATGTGAAGAAAAAGCATGGTTTTTTTTTCTACCTTTTTGGACTTTACTATGACCATACCCTACAATAGTTCTTTTAATAGTATTTTTTATCTCTTTGCTATTTTTGATGCTAACTGCCATGAGAGTCGTATATACAAGATAATACGAAAAATATGAAGTACCAATTAGTTATTTGGTTCCAACATAGAATTAGTGCTGTGGAGGGAGTTACCACATCTGTAGACAACTTAACAATCGATTTTCTTACTGTAACTTGTAACTGTGATATAACTTAATGTTATTTTCTATAAATTTCATTATATATAACTATTATATGATCGTTTCTTGTCAAATACCCAAGCCATAAAAGTATATTTGCTAAAAATAATATTTGTTTTTATTCTATAAAACATATGTGTTGAATTATTTTCACGTAATAACACATATCCTTTCTGTTAACTAAAATTAATTAAACGTTATTTTCTAGCATACTTCCCATGTACCGTGTCTTGTTTATTTTACTCTGGAACATTCATTTAGTAAACTGATATATACTTTTTGAAAAAAGCACTGTCAATGATTATCTTTCTGTCGTGCCATTCAACATATCCCAATTCATGAATTCATTCAAACTGAATTTATAACGCCATAGTTTTATAAATAAAATAAACCCTTTTGTTTGACAAAAGAAGGATAAATTTATTCTCTGAAAAGATAACTCAAACACCAAAGCAAAGTACATTTTTTCACAAAATTGAAGAATTCATTTACAACATGAAACTGATATATTCAGCAATGACTAACGATTCTGTGTCACGGTTAAATAAAATAAATATTCGAGAAAAGAACCCGAGATGTGTATTAAAGCATGTTCTGCAAAATGAATAAGGTGTAGCGCTCACCTATCTCTTTTCTATTTTCGTTGAATAAATATTTAATCAGTGCAACGCAGACATACGGATAAATTACTTTCGACTAGTATTACATCGCTAGACATTTCTCTGATTCTGGAAATGAAACACTCAAACAAGATGGTAACGCCATCCAAAATTAATCTACCTGACAGCCAGGAGGGATAGATAATGTTCAAATTTCAAATAACCATTCTTCTTCTGTACTAATACGCATTTCTACAGTTAAAAAGGGGTCCAGATATCCGGTGTGTTTTTAGAAGCAGTATTCGGTTTTATTAACATTAGGATAACGCAAAGCAAATAAAATAAATCTTTTCAGATTTGAAAACATTTACAAAATATTGAATCCTTTAGATTTCAATGTCTTTTAATGCATGTTATTATTAACTCGGGGAATAGCTGGTATTTTATAGACATAAAAAAAAAAATTCTTCACCAATTTATATGATTTTATTTAAATCAATTATCTTATTTAAACTTCTAAATATTTATCAGAAATCAAAGTGCACTGTTAAAAAAAAAATATCCACCTTGTACTAAAAAATAGTTTCCATTTAGCTGCAACCCACATTTAGTGCTATGTTTCATGATTTAATTTTACTAGCTCAGACCGTAAGCACCATTGCATCGTGAAACTAAGCACCAAATATTGGTTGTAGTTAAATGCGAATCAATATTTGATACAGGGTGGAATATAATTTTAACAGCTTAAAGTGATACTATAAATTTAACACATTATATTAAATATATTATCTATAAAGTAGAATAATCTGTTGTGCATAACAACTATTATTTTTTCCAAAACTAACTAATATTCCAAATAAACTACTAATTTTTCAATTAATCTCAAAAGATATCTTTAATATTTTTGAATAATGTGATCCATGTTATACATCATGTGCATTACAGTTTTCAGACATTAAATAGCTCCCGTCCCGAAAGTTATTTCTTTCGTATTATCTTAATAAAGAAAACAAAGACTTGATATGATGTGTGACAGACTAATGATGAAATAATGCTTTCCTTGATAATTACGAACCTTCATTATGTACTCTTCCGATTGCTGTGAGAAAATACCAAGAGCACTAATGATGTACGCTTGGAGAATAATAAGCATAATTCATTTTGGGACTTCCAGATTTTTTTTTTTTTTTTCATTTTCTAAAAATTAGCTTGGTAGCTAGGATGTATGTCACGTTAGAAGAAATATATCTTCATGATTTAAAAACATAGATACAGGTTTAAATTTTAATCATGTATACAAAATTTTATGTTATAATTGTAATCAACAAAAATTCAATCATTTAACTATTTTTAATAAAATTTGACTATTTAAGGAATCAAAATTTATTTTATTTAGTTTTGTCGTTTTTACTAGCACTTCAGTTTCCTGAGAAAGAATAACCCTATAAAATATTTGTGTTGTATGCTACCAAATAAAAATAAGTTATTTTAATACAATGTTTAGTTTTTACCACCTAAAGATGAATGTTTTTAAATAATGCACAACAAAATAATACTTATAATACTTTACTGGTTATTTAATGCTGGAGAAAACTCAAACTGTGATCTAATCCTTGTTTTCTTCCAAAATCTGAGAAAAACTCAGAAAGAAATTTAAATACTTGAAAAATATAGTTTTTAATGCCTAACTTAAAGAACATTACCCACAGGGAAATGCAAAACATTTGTGAGTTAATCAATTTCTCTGTATTTATATTTTTATACTCGAGTGGAGCTTAGTATTTTAAAACATTATTTATTCATATTATAAGTAACAAGAAAGCAGGATAAAAATTATTCGCACTAAAAATGAAAAAAAATTATGTTTTTTAAAAGTGACAGCCTAGAAATTATAATGAAACTATTCTAAGAAACTGTTTTACTTTAGATTTTGCTTTTATAGCAGCAATTATTAATACTCTTAAGAAAAGTATTCTAAATTTAAATCACACATTTAAGATATTTTATACAAACACTTATTTAGTTCTAGTGATTAAAAATTCTACATATTTAAAAAAATAAATAAATTATACACTGACCAAAAAGTAAATAAAAATAATAAAAATGAATTTTGAATAATTCGTACCTCAACACAATGGTTTTTAGTGTCTCTTGATTTAGTCATTTTGATTATCAAAAATATTTAATATTATTTTATAAATATAAAATATATAAAAGTACATTTTTTGAATACTGGAATAAAGGAATTAATCGGAATTATTTTAGTATGGCAGTTTTACCCACTGACCAAAAAGTAAATAAAAATAATAAAAATGAATTTCGAATAATTCGTATCACAACACAATGGTTTTTGGTGTCTCATGATTTAGTCACATTATTTTGTCTCATGATTTAGTCACATTATTTTGTCTCATGATTTAGTCACATTATTTGGATTCTCGAAAAAATTTAATATTATTTTATAAATATAAAATATATAAAAGCACATTTTTTGAATACTGGAATAAAGAAATTAATCGGAATGATTTTTGTATTTAAAATTCATTATTACTGTTACAAAACAAATTTTACAATCAAATAATAAGACAAGCGAAAGATGAAACTATCCATCAAAGCAAATTGCAACTAAAATACACTTCATGTGATGTTTAGAAAAGCTCCTCTGAATACGTTATGAAGTATGACCCATTGCCAAAAAGTTTTCAATTACAGGCTATTGTGCCGGGAAGTAGTCTTAAGAAAGAATTTCCACTTATTTACATAGATATGAATATATCGGCAGGATAGGGGAGACCTGTGTACCTAGGGCCGCCTTTTTTCAATCCACAAAAAAATGAGACATTGAGACGTTTAAAAATGTGAAACTGATATACATACATCGTTATAGTAATTACTTCCCATTGGGATTAGTATAAATACTTAAAATAATAGATTCTATTGTCATAAATATTTCGTCCGTCTCTTTTGGATGTAAGAGGTTTCACTTTTGGAAAAGGCTATACCTGTTCAAGCATTGATCATGAAATGGAATTAGATGTCGGAAGCTCACAAAATTCAGCAGCACATAAAACGGGTTTTGATGTCGAAGACTCAGAAAACGTTGCAGTAAAATTGAAATTAATACAAAAACATCCGGTTCCATCAATGCTGACTCCCTTTCTTCCTCAGGAAAATCATTATTTTAACAATTTATGCATGGATCTGGTCTGTCGGTCATATTTGAACTCATGAATAAGTTTTGATTCACTGGCCATACATCAAGTACACGAAAGCCAGCTAGAGTATTTGCAGGAGTAGAAGCCAAAGGATAGGATTTGTCAATATTCTCCGTGACGTCGAATATGGTGATTGGTTTTCAAAGGTTTTCCACCATACAATTACTGTACTCTGAACTATAGTACTTCTTAAAGGGTTCAAATACACCTTTGTGTGTGTTGACCCTTTAATCACTTAAAGAGAAAAAAAACACTTCACAAAATATTCCTTAAACATATAAGTAAGGATATAAAAATTATTTACGGGAAATTAAAAGTTATTTTCAAAGTTCGAATAACCATCAGTTCTTAAAAATTGTCTGAAATGTTTGTATGAAATATAAAGTTTCACTACTTCTTCCACTGAGTCAGTAAGTAAAAGTTATTACCCACATGTGCCAATCTCCAGTGTGGTTGAAAAGTGTAACTACATCTTATTTTCGCCGTTTAGTAGTTTCCACGAATATCCGATGCCGCACTCAGTCATAAGTAGGTGATTCGGTTTCTCGAGTCAATGATAAAGTTCTTGTCTTTTTGCATTGCTCCTCCTTCCTGTGTCAGCCCACTTGAGGTTTTATCCACTTGGCAGGATAGTACGCCCTTTTCTTTTCAGTATGTGAAATCGTTCCCTCCCCAGGTTTCGGCTGTGTTGACATGAGTACATCTTGACCAAGAAGGCGGGGCTACCGTGCCGGTCGAGATGAAGATTTGGTGATTGGTTCTCTTTCCTTCAGATTGTTGGCACACCGCTGTGCAATCTTTGTGACGTATTGAAGATCCCCTCTGTGAGCAGTGACGCTTAATCGGCGACCAGCTGTTGCCTTTAAAACGAGTCTTGCTAAGTTGCTCCCTCCATTCAATCCAACATTTCAATTCAATTCATTCAATCGAACTTAGAGTTTCGAACTAGACAGACCTGTTCTGATCGCTCTCCTACTATTTTTTCGTATGGCTCCTCGCAAGAAGAGACTTGTTAAGCAAGTCGCAACGAAGGGCTCTGTCCCTGATGTTGTTGACGAGGCTAACGCTGATGTTGATGTTCCTGTTGATGTCCCTGCCCCAGATTTAACAACCCCTGAAAATTCCATGGAATTAACTCAACCTGACGTTGAGAGTTGTAAAATGCTGGCCCCGGCAGAAGAGGTCTTACAGTACGAAGAGGCAAACCTTGCTAACATTGATAGCCCCTCTTATGTACCTACCTGCTTTTACCTTGATTCAGATGCGGACGGGAAGAGTGCCATAAGCTTTCTGCACAAGAAGCTTCTTGAGCAAAATGGTATTCTGAACGCCCGTGTCACTAAAGATCTGATTTGCGTCACCCCTCAACAAGAGATTGACGAGGCGCTTATCTACACCTGGCTGAAGGAACGAAATGTTCCCTTTACGCAAAATGATCCTGGCAAACTCACTTCATTTAAAGTAGTTGTCAGGGGATTGCCTGGATCCACGTCTCCGGTGGAGATTGACGACTGGTTTGCTGCTGAGATGCCAGACTTCCAACCCAAATCAGTCACCCAGATGAGGAGAAGCCGAGGTATAAAGATGCCTCTCTTTATCCTGGAGTTCCCCGGCCACCACCACAAAGAGAGCATTCTAACCTGGAAGATGCTGCTCTTCCTGCAGATTTCGATGGAACCTCTGAAGGGGAAACAAGCACACGGACCACGGCAATGCTTTAATTGTCAAAGCTGGGGCTCGCACTTGGCCTCTTCATGTTCGCTCCCCACTAGATGTCGCCACTGTGCAGCTGATCACCGCTCCAGTGTCTGCCCGACCAAAGTTGGTCCCAAACGCTGCTGCAATTGCAACCAGGCGCATTGCAGTAGCTCACACTCCTGTCCTGCTCGCAGAAAATTGATATTCAGAGGTAGAGAAGGCCCCTTGGTCAAGAAGGCGACCATTCCTTCTTCTGCCTCCTCTTTCAAGCAGGTGCAGAAACCCCAGTTTTTGCCTAGACCCCTGCAACTTGCTAAGCTAAAGAAGCTTACTTACGCAGAAGTTGCATCGCAAACTACCTCAGATGTTGCATCACTAACTATCCCCCAATGCTCCAAAGGAACTATGACACTCGACAGCTCTCTCTCATCAGAAGTCGATGCTGAAGCTGCTGATACCATTTTCCAAGCCCTTGATGTCATTGCATCATCTTACTCTTCCAGGAATAAACTCATTAACGCCTGTAAAGGACTTAAATTCATGATTCCCATCTTGAATTTTGGATTCAAGCACTCACATCTCCTTAAAGATCGTTTATTCTAGCTTCCTGATAAGCTCCTCCCACCTGCCATTTCCTCGATCCTGATTGGACGTTTCGATTAGCCTGCTCCTTTTTATAAAAGAGCGCTCTGGATTTCTTCATTTGAACTGTTTTTCACCTTCTGTGCTGTCCTGTCCGTCCCGTCTTAGATTTTTGCCAATTTTGACCTTTTTAATTCCGACGATCGCCCTTCGGGCTCCACTTCGACCAGTGGTAAAGTGCCTCCGGGCTGTAGCCACTTCAAACCATCATCAAAGATATATGCTCCCTCCATGATGTCATCCGTATGGTCATTCTGTGGGAGTGGCCTGCTTGATGGTGATGTCACCCTGGTGCGTTGCTTCCGTGGTCCCGGTGTTGGTCCTTGTTGTCATATCTTTTCCGGATTTCCGTCCCTCTCTCGATGTGGTCTGTGACTGCTATTCACTGAGACTCCTCAGGTGGTTTAGATTTGGTGTGGTTTGTGATTTCCACCATCAATCTTTTAACTGCGATGATCTCGCTGCTCGTCTTAACTGGCTGCTTTTAAGTGATTCTGAAAATCGTTCAGTCTCTGTTGAACTCTATCCTTTATGGTAGAGCCAAGCATAAAGACATCAAACACAACACACAATTTCTGTCCAGCAGAAGTTGCATCAATTTCTGATATCAAAAGTGGAATGTTGTACACCAATCCACTTCCCAGCAAAACTAAAATCTAGAATCCACTAGTTTTTATGAAAGAAGATCTACAGCAAGTAGAAAAACCATCTTGCCCACTTCTCAGCCAAACTTAAATTAAATCAATGCCATAATTAATCCAAAATGTGAACCAAACGCTCACTTCAAATATGAATTACAAGTACCTCAGATAAAAAAAAAATTCTTAATAGTTTTTACACTCATTCTATTAGAATCTTCAATGTCTTAAAACTCATAGTTTTTACGTTATTTAAATGAAATCAACAATACTTCCTACACACCCTAAGCAGTATCAAAATCTAAACTCAAAATTCCTGTCTTTTAACAACATAAATTTCCTAAATTTGATCCATTAAATGAAAAAATGGTTCACAAAACACCCAAAGAAAAAAAAAACCATCAAAGTTTTTCTATATCAAGAACTCCCAGCCAAAATGTTTATCTCGCAACCTATCCATTTCCTTATTTTCTACAGCGGCCTGAAACAAATTTCGCCCCTACGCATCATTAAAGCTTAATCTCCGATATCCTCTTTCTTTCCGACATCCCTTTTTCTCTCACCGCGCATGTTCAAAATAAACCCCCTTTTTGCTCCAAACAAACAAACAAAAAAAAAAAAAGAAACTCACTCGTCTCCGAAACGTGAAGGAGAAAAAAATCAAAATCACCCGCTTCGGATCCCGTTTCAAAACTCCGAACCCGAATCCTTTTCAAAACCGCAGAGCGCCCAGAGGTGACCCCCCCCCCCCACACCGAAACCAGTTGGGGTGACTCTTCAGGGTCAAAGGTGTTTCCGTTCGTGATATGTTAGCTAAAGAAACGCCAACTTTATTTACAGCACATGTTTAGTCGGAGATAACGAGCGTCTTTTCACAGAACCCTTAAACCAAATAAAGAAGTAAATAGCGGAAACTGAACAACCCCTATGGATTTGACTTCAAGTCCAGTGTCCCACAAGTATCAAGTTAACCCTTATTTCACTATGTTTGTTTACAAACGAACTTTCCTGCTAGCTTTCACTCTCTCTTTTCTCCCTCCGGATTGTCGGCAAACATTCTTGTTGATAACGCTACTTCCTGTGTCTCAAATTGTAATGAATGGATGGGCGGGTTTTCCCAGCAAGCGGTGTATAATTGTCCTGAAGCTTAGATAACCTGTGATCAGCTAGTTTGAGTCTGCTTATATGAACTGTCCGCTCTTGAAATGGATCAGCGTCTAATTTAATATTAAGCAAATTTGGTGATCTCAGTATAGGGATCCAAGAATCGCTTTTGAAATCTTCCAGGATTCTTAAAAAATATTTTATCCCCCAATTTAATCTGCCTCTTGACTGATTTAAACTTAGCATAATTTTGCTGAATAATCTGTTGTTTTCAATGTTATGATAAGCATTTTGCCTGCATGTTTGCAAGATTTTTATCCTATTCTCAAACCAATGTGGCAAGTTCAACCAGTCAACGTTATCTTTAATTGTTGTACAGCCCATCGCTTGAAATATTGGCTTCATTTCTCTCCCGAAAAACAGTTCACTTGGTGTATATTGTAATATTGAATGCTTAACGTTATTATACCAATTTTTATGAAGATTTATCGCAATTTCTAAGTCCATACCAGATTCTTTCAATGCCAAAATTGTATTCTTTAATTCAGCGTTTATTTTTTCTGCCTTACCATTAAGAAAGGGTGTCAGAGCGGGAATCTTAATTAATTTCACCCCCAGCTTTCCATTCAACTCTTTGAAACCGTTCGATATAAAACAGCCTCCATTATCGCTAATAATCTGTTTAGGAGTGCCATAACTACATATATATCTCAACAAACACTCAGTAACCTGTTTAGCACCGATGTTTTCAATGGGATACAATTCAATATGACGTGAAAAATTGTCGATGAATGTAATAACGTAATCGCCAGATTTCAAAGGTCCCAGAATGTCAGATGAAATTACTGAACCAATTTCTGTTGGAATTGGCGATATGCCTGGTGGCAAAACTTTCTGATAACACCTTTTGATTCTGTTGCACGAATCACAACTTTTAATATAATTAACTATGTTTGCATATAAATTTCTCCAATGATAAATTCTCCGCATGAGATCAAAAGTTTTTGCAATACCTAAATGTGTGAAATGAGCTCTTTTTAAGGCATGACCCTGTAAATTCTGAGGTAAAACTACATTATCAAATAACTTAACATTTTGTTGCTCCTTAATTTTTCTTTTAAACATTAATAAACCCGTTCCATGGTCCAAAAAATAATTTTTAAATTTTCTCTTGGATCTTACATTTGTTCCCTTTAAAATATCCGAAATATGCTTTATTCCCTCATCTTTCTCTTGCTCTCTCCTAATGTTTTGATTGTCTAATTCTTATAAATCCTCACCTTGTATGTTATTGATCGTATGGATGTTTTCTAGTAGCTCCTGTATGTTCAACTGTTGAATCTGACCTGAAATAGAATTCGTGTCCCTTTGCTGTGCCCTATCTTGTAGGTTTTCCATGCTACGTGTGTCATTGGTTTGTAGTGTATCAAGTAAATCTTGTACATTTCTTTGCCCCTGAGCAAATATTTCTTCCACTCTCGTTGTATTGCTGTCAAATTTTACCCCAACATCTTGTATTTGTGCCTTAGATAAAAAATCAGGCATCACTTTTTCGGTACCCTTTATATATTGGATATTAAAAGAATAATGTCCTAATTCAGTTAAAATTCTAATAATTTTATTAGAATTGTTTTTCAATTTTCCAAAGTACTCTAATGGTAGATGATCAGTGAGTATCGTGAAATGCGTGCAATACAGAAATTCATTAAAATGTAAGACTGATTTATAAATCACCAAGAGTTCCAGATGTATTGCAGGAAGTTTCTGTTCATACTCATTGTTTTTCGTTGAGAAATAAGCTACCGGACAAAGCTTATTATTGTGATACTGAGCTAGTGTAGAACTCATATTCAATTTCGATGCGTCAGTTTGCAAATAAAAGTTTTCCCTAATTTTTATTTGTTTCAAAAATGGCCTACAAAAAAATTGTCTTTGCAAATTTTGAAAAGCATTTTCGTGTCTTTCTTCCCATTTAAATAGCACACCCTTCTTTGTGAGTTCTTCCAAGACTGTAGTGAATTGTGCATAATTTTTTATACACTCTCTATAAAAATTCGTTAACCCATCGAAGCGTCGAAGTTCCTTAATATTTTGTGGTCTAACAAATTTAGTGATCTTTTGTGTATTTTCCTCCGTTGGAGAAATACCCTGCTCTGAAATCTGATATCCCCAAAATGTCAAAGATGTCTTGAAAAATTTACACTTTTTTGCACTAAGTGTCAAATTGTTTTCTTTAATCCTCTCAAAGACTACTTTTAATTTATCCATCATTTCCTGGAAAGATCTCGAAGGTATTATTAAATCGTCAATAAAGTAATGAATGCCCAGTTGATCCAACCCTTCAAATACTTTATCCATAAGAGACTGAAATATCGCGCTAGAGTTTATCATTCCATATGGTAATCTTTGAAATACATAGCTACGATTCATGGCCATAAATCCCAACTTCTCACTGTGATCCCTAACTGAGAGCTGCCAAAATGCACTCATAAAATCAATACTCGAAAAATAGGTGTAGCCTGCTAGAGAAATTACCAGATCTTTGATCCTCGGTAAATGTTGTGTACTTTTTTGAATAGCCGTATTTATCAGACGCATATCGAGCGCAATACGACAATTGTTAGAATTATTTTCCCCGCTCTCAGATTTTTTTTAATAAACAATAAAGGTGCCAAAAATTTAGTATTAGATTCACTGATAATAACAGCTTCCAATAATGCATCAATTTCCTTCTTAGCTTCACCTCGTAATAAATGTGGAATGGGGTAAGGTTTACATGCCAAAGCATTATCATGTTTAAAATTTAATTCAGGTTTAATTAAATCTGTGTGACCCAAAGTTTTGAAAGTTTTAGCAAATACCATATAATTTTCCTCAAGAAGTCCACTCATCTCATTTTTCTCGTTATCATTCAAATGGTCCAAATCAAAATCACTCAATTTAACAAGCGTAACAATCGTACAAAGCGTAAGTCGTAAGAAATAAGTAAACTAAATTAACAACACCAGATAAACCAAAGTTAAATTACATAACAATTTAAAATTTCCAATCAAAATAACCAGTCCCGCAAATCTATTTACTTGTTTATTCAACACACACTATTAATAAACAGATAAATTCCTTAAATGACAGTAACATTAACTTTACTGTCATGCAATCCAAAAATTAAAATAAAATGAAATAAAAGTAAAAAATTCACCAAATAGGTAAAAATTCAATAGATACTAAAATATGCAATTAAATTTAGACATTATTAAAATTAATCAATTTTTAAACTGGCTGAAGATAGAGGAAGAAAGTTAATCAACTCACAATACTTCAGGGGCAAGCCATCGGCCGCGTGTCATCTCTCGCTCTTCAAAACTCTCCAAAAAATCTCCAAAAAACCTCCGTCTTCTCCCTGCTAGCTCGGAAAAACCTTTCCTTTTACCTCGATCTCCGACCTCTCTGACCTGTCTCATCCTTTATTGGTTGACTCCCTCAGCTTTACTTGGGGGGGGGATGTGTAATAGTTACTGTGATTCAACTCCTCATGCCAAATCGTAGGAAATGTCAGATTGCATCATGACATTAATAATTTATTTCTAAACGTTAGAAATATCATTTTCTACAACTTATCACCGTTACTGATGAATCTAAGAGCCATATTCCATATCGATGCTGTAAACAATTACTATTGTATTATATTGTATCCATTGAATTTAAAAAAACATATCTCTAAATATAATATTAAAATTTAATATGATTTGACTGTCCACATATGCTGCAATTGTTTATTTACTTAGTTTAAACTATTTACAGAAGGAATATTATTTGTTATTTGAACATTAATTATTCTAGTTAATGTAAAATTGTATCTACAAACATGTAATTAAAAAATGATTTAAAAGAAAACCCGGTTTAAACAAAACAAAAAAACTGTTTTGTTGGGGTTTGTTTTGTGTGGTTTTTCATACAAAAAATTGGATTTTTTCCAAACTTGATTTGTATCAATTTTCAGAATTGTAACCAAATGGGAAGTGGAACATTCGAATATCCTTCGTTTGAAACTTTTAACCCCTTTTCGATCCCTTAAAGGGGGTTAATCGAAATCGGAATATCTTACTTTTTCTATGTTTACCATTTTTGATATCTGTACCAATTTTCAGAGTTTTGGATATGTGGAAGTGGGAGAATCAGTGATGAGTGAATCAGTCAGCGAGTGAATGAGTGAGTGAGGGCTTTGACTTATATATAGAGAGATTTTCATTCATTCAGTTTATTTTTCAAGTAATGTTTCCAAAAATTATGAAGCTGTAGCACAGAATTTAAACGTTTCCTACAAACGTTTTTAATGTGATTAGTGTCGTTTATGTCAAATATATTAACAATTTGTCTGGAATAAATAAATATCAGTTGTAATAAGGAAATATCACATCATTATGTAGATCTAAAATATAACAATTCTGGAAGATTTAAACTATTAGATGCCAAGAGAGCGATACAGTAGTTTTTGCTGGAGAGCCTAAATATGTCCTTTACCAGAAAGTGCGTAGAGGCCAAGTATGCGTATTCCAACAGTTCCAGATAGATATTGCAAGTGTGAAATGCGCTTTTGTAATTTTCGGTACAGGAAAACTTAATGAAACAGTGCTGTTTGTCATAAACATTGAAACTTTTATTTCTTCGTGTCTATTATCTTTCACATTCCATTTAGCAGGTGATAAAATGGTGCCAACTTCAAAAACAAAAAGCGTATTCTAGGTATAAAAGTATAATTTAACGTGAAAAGCACATAATTTCAACATCTTTAATCAGTTGAATGGTCCTAGAATTTAGTTAACAGTAAACTTACCACCTGAGACACTTTCATTCCTCCTTATAACTATTAAATCGCAAAGTATAAAAAGTAATTTATACTTTTTTATAATAAAGACTTGGTATGTTGTCATTTAGCACAGTAATTTTACTTTCAGGATTCAGGTCAGGTTGCATAGCTTCAAAATCAGCTCTATTCGTTTTTTAAATAATTCAAGAGAGCGAAAGATTTCCATTTAACATGCAGCTCAGTTTTATTTTTAATATTTTAATTATGTACCGAAAGAACCAAAGTCTTTCATTGGTTCAAGATTAATTTCGAAATTTTCGAATTTTTAACTTTTTGGAAATCTAAATTTAAACTTTGGATAGAGCTGGTAATGAAGCAAAACTGATGACCAACAAGTAACTATGGTTACCTACTGCACGAAACCTTTATAGACCACGCTTTAAGTTACTAGGTAGATGAATAATATTTTGAAACCAAGGAAAAATAAAAAAAAAAAACTCAAGTATATTAGAGAAAAGTATTTACAAAATTTAGTCTAGAGCTGTAAAAATAAAATAAAATTGTGAGGGAGAAAAGTTACACAAGATCAAACAACCGCATTTTAATACTGGTCAATACTCTCGAACTGGAATGGAGTGAATTTTGAAATAAACCCATTACTTTGAAAGAAATTTTCACATGAAGGAGCTGGTTTTTAACCTAATAGCTTGGCAATGTGATGAAATGTATCGATAACCTAAAAAAAAATATAAATAAAAAATAGTAATAATTGTTTTGGAAAGAATGTGGATGGAGCTGGTTTTGAAGCTACACTTCTCATATAAACGTCCTCGGATGTCACAGTTTGAGTAAGTTCCAGTCTGATGATGAATAATTGTTATCTTCGTGTTCACTGCTCATCCCTCCGGGGTTGATAAAATGAGTACTGATTTCGCTTGAAAAGTTAATCGGAAGATGTTGGGGGGGGGGGGGGGGGTGGAGAGAAGATTTGTCTTCTCGTTCTCGGTCGCTGTTATTGACACCTCATGCACAAGGTCTTGTTAACTTTTTAACTACACACAGTTATAAACCACAAAAACTGGCTGCTATTCAATTATGCTTCTATTCAGTCTTAATAATTGTAATTATTATTTATGAGCGTTATTGACGTCATCTGCCTTTTTCTCTGTATCAACATGTTTTATTATTTATTTTTCGATCTTCACTTGATTTATTCGACCAAATTGTTTGACCCTGATAGCTTAGGTTATTAAAAACAAGCATGATAAATATCTGATAAAACTCAAATTATATAATTAAATTTTGACAAGATCAAATTTAATTTTACGTTTATATTATGAAATAAATATCAGTGTTTAAAATTACTTAAAGAAATAATTTTTAGTCTGGTATTCTAGATATTAAGACAACTTCGTTCATTTTTCTATACATATTTCACAATGTAATACAAATTTATAGATTGTACAACCTCATTATTTGTGATCTTAAATAAATGCTCCCCATGTTAAAAATATAAAACATTCGAAGCTTCCCCCCCCCTCCCCCAATTTGCTCATCCTTTGGTTGGTTAGTTTGTACGCTCAACGACCCATTTTTAAGCACAATGACGGCTAATCAGGACCTCCAGATCAACGTGGATATCGAACCACAAGAAACATCCATGTCTAACTCGGAATTTGAAACCGACAACTTTGGCATGCGATGCCAGATCGCTAACCACAAAGCCATTAGGTGGGATGCACTTCCTTCTGAATCTAATTAAATTTTTTTTTACACGAGCTTTTCATAAATTAATTAAATATATTCTTTTTCAATTCATTGTTTCGTCAGAATTGTTTGAGTAAAGAAAATACCAGTATGAATTAAATACATTGATATTTTCTCATGGGAATATACTTTTTATGGATCATCTTGAGTTGTTTTACAATGATGCAAGTAGACAAGGAATTACTATTGGCGTGAACCACATTTCAAAGTAGTTTCAATAAAGTCATAGGGAATCACTTCTTCAAAATGTATTCATATTTGTTAAGCATAATTTATGAACCCACACATTTTACAGAGATATTCTGAAATTTATACTATGGAATATTTACAAATTTAATGTGATGTGTATCTGTATCCCTGAGAACAACTGTTAAAAATACACTTTATTTTATCATATATATGATAAATAATCATGCTTTTTTAGAGGAAATAATTAACAGATCATTTCATTTAGTAAAAAAGAAAAAATTTCCAAGTAACCTCACCCTTCACCCCTCTAACATGAAAACATATTAATCTTATACAGTTTTTATTGTAAAATATTTTCGTTGTTCAGTTGCAGTGTTTAAGAATATTCAAATGGACTTTTCCTGAATGATTAATATTAATCAGAAAAAATAAATAAATTCAATTCAATTAATATTTTCATATTTATGTATTATTTATATAAAATGATTTTCATTGGAGTTAAATTCGAACTGTTTACCTTATAGATGATTAAGAAACGAATTAGTATTGAAATGTATAAAAACAAGTTACGCAAATATTCAAATTTGAGCAGTCAAAAAATCATTATTGATTTAGCTTTAAAAAACGCGCTTTCAAATGATTTTCTTTCCTCACTTAAAAGGTAATTGCATGCATCATTAATTTTATTACTCTCTTCGAAGTTAAGTAGAAGATGTTATCGGTGGAACAAATGTTGTAACTAACCGATGAATGAACTTAATCTGTATTATATAGCAATTTGTGAGTTATGTTATAAAAAAAACTTCTAACTCTAAAGTACATTTTTAATTAGTAAATACATACAACTAAATATAATTTTTTTCTTGTGTTACAGTAATTTTCTTGTAATTATTTCACAGTCAGCTAGTTACCAATTTAAAAATGAAACGGGGAACATTTGATTGGTTTGTGCGCTCAACGACCTATATTTTGCACAATAATAGCTAATCAGGCCGAGACCTACAGCTTAACGTGAATTCCGAACTACAACGAACATCCATGCCTAAAATCAGGATTCGAACACGGCACTTTTGGCTTGCGAGTCCAGAGTGCTAACCCCGTAGTTATTAAACAAGTTTAGGGAACATTTGGGTTTTAGTTTAAAGTGGTACATACGAATTGTAAACTCTAATATTAATCAGGGATTAAAATTAATTTATATAATTTGAAGTATACAAATATTTATCGTTACACACATACATCGTTTGGTATATTTGAAACAATTCTTTTATTTTACTAGGCGTTAATTTTGATTTAATCTGCAGGAGATTTCAATTAAGACAAAAGATCTCATAGACATATACACTGGTCAAAACAATTAAAGAACGATCTGTTTTTCCCTTAATAACTTCTCAGTGGAGCAGAATAAGCGCATGAAATTTACATCCAAGATACATCTTTAAGTAACATAACTATAAATAAAACAATTCAGTCGCAAATTGAAATGCAAAGTGAACAGTGGGGGCGTATGTCAAAGAAGGAAGTACCATTAGTGTGCAGTTATTCAGATGCATATACAGTAAAAATCACACAACTCATGGAGTATATGAGTGTGAGAAATGATATCCTCTGTCATCAGTGTTTACTTGTCACAGTATTATCATACTTAACACGAATTTCTTGACGAATTCTAGAGGCTAAATTGCTTGTCCCACCTTTTGAACTGTTTGCAAGTGATGGAAAGTTCCCAATGCATTAAATCTTTTACCTGAAAAATGCGGAGTATGATCGGAATTTTAGTTTATTCAATAAGCAATTCTACCACAAGATATCAGAATAATTCATTTTTAAACTGCATTTATTTCTTAGACTTTGTCATGCATCACGTGTGTCGTAAAGGTCTAGTCGTTCGTATCCTCTGCCCATAAATTAAAAAGTAAATTACTTATAATTACTTGGGCCCTGATCATGGATTGCGTTGTATTTAGCATCCTTATTCTTGCAAGTGCCAGGTCTTACTTATATAATAGGGCAAGGTTCTCAAAATGGTAAAACGTTGCAGTTCACTAAGATGACGTTAAATAGCAATACAAACAAAATATCCACAGAAGAACAATAGTCTAACATTTCACTTGAATGTAGGGGAACTGCAACAACATTCTATGCCGAATATGCAAAGAAAACATGTCACCCACTCCCAATAAAAATTCAATTGTAAAGGAAGACTTCGTGTTTAAATAAAGTAATAGCTATTATTTTCTGGATTAACATGAGATATGCTTTTATAATTAAGACACAATTACGAAATTGACAGTATATAATGGAACAAGACTGCATGGTGCTGATGGTGGATGGACTCATCAAACTATCGCAATTAATTAAAAAAAAAAGGATATGTCAGTTCAAATTGACACATCCTTTTTTTTCTTCTTTTTTTTTTTTTTCTTTTTTTTTTCTTTTTTTTATTTTAGCATTGATCAAACAAAAGTATACAATTAGGGAAACTCATTATTTATTTAGAACGCTTATTTAAAAACAATCGCGATTAAATTAAGTTTACTGAAAATGTAATCATCGACACTTCTCTCATTAAGAAACTTATTACTTTTACATATAGTCTGTCTTCAATATTAAATTTAAATTGCGACCTAAATTGTCTACTCTTACATATTTTCTTTGGATTTATCTGTGTTTGCGAATAACGAATACCAGAAGGACTTGCCCCTTTATGCGAGACGTGACATCTCCTGAGCTCAACCGCGGAGGTTTTCTGGGTCAAAGAGAAAAAGACGGCGTCTGAACTAGCCCCAAACGTCCTGTTTTGGTAGTGGTAATTCTTGAGAACATTGGAAGAATCCTGATTATTCTGAGTTGGGCACTAGTTTTTAAAAACTTGGTTGTCAGTTGATTGGTGCGGTTTCTGTTTCTCTCTCGGTTATGAGCCCTTCATTGGACACAAACCTACGCCCCACAAACATTAAGGGCTGCACCCTTTTGCTCGGCTAGACGACCATTGGTTTGTTTGTACGGTTCAACTCTCTGACCTGTGTCTCTTAAACTCATTTCGCACTGAAATTGATCCGACTTGCACCCATTCCTCGCTAATCCAGCACTGACAAAACCCTTGACTTAAGTCCTTACCCCACGACAGCTGCTCTAAAGCTGAGGACAGTCTGGTCTAATGGCTAACCTGAATCATCCACCACCATTGCCTAAATAATTAAAGTATTGTAATTGCAGTAATAATCATAAAGTGATTGAAGTGTCTTGGGTGAAAACTATGAACCAAAGGCCACTTTACCACAAAGTGTCAGGCTAATAAATTTGTTAAATTAACATTTTCTACATATATGAGTTTGATAACTCATTCTACAACGAAAAACAGCAAACTAATGGATGTGAATGAACACCTAAAACAACATATACGTCAATTTGAACTTTTAGTTCATTTACAGGTATGTTTTTCGGTAAGACATGAAGAGGAAATATTTTTTTTCGATGGCATAATACTGTTTCTTGAAATTGAGTTACATGTTGCCACAACTTTTTCTCAATTAAAACATCTAGAAATATTATTTTTTAACATTTTAAACCTTCGGTATTGCATTCTACATATTTCATTTATCGCAAATCAAATATAAATATATTGACTGCACAAGTTCATATATGCCTATAATTATCTTACAGATACGAATTATTATATAGACTTTGTAGTCAGTGCTACAAAACCAATAGATGACGTTTGCTTCAAGAAGGTTGTTACATAAAATCAGTCCTCCATGTATTAAGTATTCACGTTTTGCCAGTAAGTCTAAAATAAATTAGTAAAAAAATATATTTCAGTTCCTAAAACTTTTGATTAATTTGAAAAATTCCCTTTAATTCCTAATAGACCCAAACTATTATACAAATCCTACCATCGAACTATGCTATTTAACTCCCAACTCGAATACAAATCAGTAATTTACATGCGATAATTGAAAGGAATACACTGAACCGAAGCCATAAGTGAATTGCGAATGTTCAATCCGCGAGCAACCTTGTCGAAATATTCCAGAGAATGATCAACAATGGAAATACGACGATCGATCGTTTGGAAGTTGCTCCTGAAATATTTAACGTGGAATCCGAAACGGCAGATTAATCCACTGTCTGCTCATTAATTAGCTTCTGGGCTTACTGCTGTACTTTCCACACTGTGCGGAATAGTTCCCAGACAAAGCCGCTGCGTTGAACGTGGATCAAGAATAATGTATTTATTTATTACGAGTATATATTGATCATCGAAGTAGTTAAATATCGCATATATGATTGGATCACAAGTGTGAGCTCTGTAAAATAAAGAAAAGAAAAAAATAGGAAATTGTGCAACGCAATTAAAGTATATTTAATGATTTCAGAATTTTTATTAGAACGTTTTTACTTTTGTTTGAGAGTCTCATTGAAACTAATTATTATATGAAAGTATTTAGGAAATTTGTGTAAGCAAATAAAATGTAAATTATATTCTTATCAAAACTATGAAAACACTTGTTTCTTCTTTGAATAAGAGCCACTCAAATTAGATTTAAATTCACCAATTGTGTTACACCAAATTAAATCCACCATTTATCCTTATTTTGTTTTAAAACACGTTCATTAGTATGTTATATTACTGACTCCAGCATGATAGCTTGCATGCATCTTTCACAAAATGATAGCAAATATTATTTTTCAAACTTAAAATAAAAGTCGTTTCGCAGACATAATTATTCGAATGTATTCGTACATTATTCGTGTAATGCTGTTGTAATATACTTATGCCGTTCAAGTTCGGCAAGTATTTCCTATGTAAAGCTAGTACTTTTTTAATATGTCATTTCATGTTTTGGGAGTCGAGTTAAAACGAGTAAATAAACATTTTAATTTTTGAGTTAAATTATTTTCTTTGTGTCGTAGAAGAACCACAATTTCAAGTAAATGGACCGGAATTGGGATTTTGTGTGCAAACTTAAATTTTCAAGTCTTGGTGTAGTGTCGAAGTGTTTTAAACGTGTCAATAAAGTTCCAATTTTCAAAAAAAATCGTTTCGAAAAATTTTAAGCAGTCGTTTGAATATTGCATCTGGGAATTTATCGTCGAGTGACGAGTGTGTTGAGAGTGACGGTATGATAATTATCTTTCAAACATGGACCTATCGTATATTATACATTGAATATAATGAGTGCTACATAAGAATTGATATCCATAAAAACCAATAATGGAAAAAATTACGAACAAGTATTCCATTTTAAAAGGGCTGTGTTTCATTGTAATAATCGGAAAGAACCTGGGCAGATTAGTATAGCATGGCAGAATATTTTTTTTGTATGTCACATATCTTAAAATAATAATAATAATAATAATAATAATAATAATAATAATAATAATAATAATAATAATAATAATAATAATAATAATAATAATAATAATAATAATAATAATAATAATAATAATAATAATAATAATAATAATAATAATAATAATAATAATAATAATAATAATAATAATAATAATAATAATAATAATAATAATAATAATAATAATAATAATAATAATAATAATAATAATAATAATAATAATAATAATAATAATAATAATAATAATAATAATAATAATAATAATAATAATAATAATAATAATAATAATAATAATAATAATAATATGTTGTTTAAAATAAGCCAAATTAACATATTTTGAAAATTTTATATTTATTTTATCACTTCTTAAATATGTATTTAATATCGGTATCCTAGTTCAGTTTTAATTAAAATGGTAGGTGAATTTATAAAAAATGTTACTAATTCCATTAACACCGTTTCTCTTTTTCAAAACATCTTTTTTCTGTTTTTCTTCTTTTGAACTTAAGAGATATAGTCTTAGATTCAACATCAACATCAATTCAATATTTTCATAGCTCTATTTCATATGAACTGAAAGCCCAACAATGTACTCCTTTCCATTAGAAAATAATGCTGCTTTTAGACTTCTTTTTGGCGAATCAATAGTAATTTCCATTTGTAAGATTTATATTGCATACTAAAAGATGCCATAAGACCAGGAACATTGTTGCAATAAGCAAGTTCGCCCACTCTCTCTACTTTTTTTTTTTTTACTGGCTGGCTATTATTTTATTTGACTGTTAATTTACAATATTTGGTTGTTTTTTCTGAGATTCAGTATTCTTTAGCTAATAAAAAATGACTCGGAGAACTGCAAACGATTGATATATAAAATGGGACCTGAATATTAAAAATGTTTAATTACTTTCTAGATGAGAAAAGCGCGTTAGCGTAATATGATCGTCTTTACAGTAAAAACAATGAAATAGTACATACTTTTTATACTAAAGAACGGGAAGAAAATATTCTCTGTTTTCTTGGGATAGAAATCAGTTTTTAAAGTTAGAGACCTTTGTGGTTTATAAAAATCAATAATTTGCATAGTTTAAAAATGAAAACTAATACAACTAATTTATTTATTTAATAATATAAACCCGTTGTTTTTGAAATTGTATAACTGTTCCTAAAATGCATTATTTGGGATCTGAATGTTTAAACTTAAAGTAGTTTCTTAATAGAAATTTTTTAATTGTAACAAAATTTTTGCTTTTGCTCCTACAGGCAAAACTAAAAATGTAATTTATCAAGAAGTTGTTTGTAAATTTTTGTAGTTATATTTTTTAAGAAATATTGTTTATTGAAAATTACTTTTAAGAAGTAATCTGTCGGTTCATGATGAATGAATTTACTGAAGAGTTTCAAGTGCATTTTTTGAGCAGAAGCGGTTTATGAAACCATTGGCGACTTTTTTGCTTTGTGATTACAAGAATTTGCATTGCAAGTAAGTCATCACTGGGGTTTCGGTCGAATGTTAAATATTTTTTTATTCAGTTTCAAAGGCTTATATTCTTCAATGTGGGTTCATCTAGTAATATTTTATCATCGTAAAAATTACATATTTTTCACATTACTTTACATCAAAAAGTAAAATGAAATCTATTACTCTTTATAAACGAAAAATATGACACAGGAAAATATAGGAATGAAGGGATAGGAATGTTTTCATGATGGCTACACTTGATTATGTTACATATATGTAGAATATTAAATTTATAAAAAAGCATATACGTTTAACAATGTGTAGCGCTATTTTTTCTTAGAGTTAAGTCTTAAGAAATTACGAAATAATTGTATTAATAATAACAAGTCCTTCCCATTTTTGCAGTCAGAAGATCATTTTCAATATTTATAGCAACGAAATTAAAAATGTGATTAGAAAGCAGTGAAACATATATTATAACAATTCAGCGGCCCTCCTACTTTTCGCCTTTACGAGGTTTGACTGTATTAGAATTCTAATAAAATTTATATTAAATAAATTATCAACAAAAGTATAAGTAGCCCAATTATAAAGAAAAAAATCGTACATTATGCACATATTACTACTAAAGATTTTTTTCCAATATACGATTCTGAAGACTTGATCAACGTATGAGAATGGAGCTCAAGATATGGTTATAAAAATAATGCACAGTTGGTTGGTTGAACTCCCGGCTGGGAGCGGAAAGGAAGGACTTGTGGAAAGGAAGGACCTGCCTCCGCGTACATATGTGAGAGAACCACCTCTCTGAAACAGGTTGAGGTAAAAAAAAGAACTAAAAAAAAGGGAGGGGGGGGGGATTCTTGTAAAGTTGCAATTTCAATGCTTTCTCCGGGTGAGGACGTGGATATCAGATAAGTTGTTTTTTGTGTCACCAAATAATGCACAGGAAAATAATTGATCGAGGTCTTACGGTTACAGTTACTGTGACAAACTTTATTTCACAAAACTCAAATATTCAATTGGAAATACCCAGTATTTCAAAATGACCAGACAAATGAAAACATATAAATTACGTTAAAAGGTTACTTCTCCCTAGAAGGGCTCTATATTAGTACAATTTAGTAAATCAATATAAAACAGTCTAGTTTAACGATATCCAGATGTATTAAAAAATAATGTTAATGTATGAAGTTATCGTAAAACAATGCTGTGATTACAACATTAACCATGTTATGCTGGTGTAAGTCCCAAATTTAACGCTACATCGCAATATAATTGGAACTGATACTTCAATAGTGCGAAATCAAAAAATTGCAGAATTTTATTCATTGCGGTAATATCGTACTAAATTGTTGTAATGGTATTGTAAATTATGTTGTACTGAAAACACTATTGATATTATAAAGGAAATGTTTGCACATTAGCTGATTCCTCTTTAGGAATAAATTTTTTTACCCATTGGATTGATTTTTATTATTTTATAGGAATTATATATTTTTAATTTCATGAAACTATTTTTTAAAAAAAATCCTGTTAAATATGCTTTAATTACGGCTTTTGAAGTTTTGATAGGCTGTTGAAGTTATGATTAGCTTTCCTGTAATTATTTCAAGGTAAAATTCCGTTTATGTATATTATTTGTTAAAAAAATATATATATCTCAAACATTGCGCATATACACACTTTTAATTATTTCATATAATATAACATCTAGAACTAAATATGACTTCTTCTAATAAGTCAGATTCTAATAAGACTTCTTTATAAGACTACATTGCATTTCTGCATCACGCTAAAACAATAAGCTATAATGTCTGGCAATGTCGATTTTGAAAAAATATCTTGCTATCAAATTAAAATATTAGTTTTAGGGACTAATTAGTATTTGTAAGATTGAATAACTAATAAATAAAAATTCATCCTAAATGGAAAACATTAACTTATATATTCTAATTTTCAGTTCCATTTTTTAATTTTCAGTTTTCTAATTTTCCTGATTTTTTCTTTCTTTACATTCTACAAAAATATACTCGCATAATGTTAATTTTTTTATTTTCACATTGATTTCATTTTTCTAAACGAAATTTGTTTTATTCAGGTAAAAGTTTTTATATTACATTTGGCTAAATAAATAACACGATAGTTAAGTTATCCGACTACGTTTAAAATGGCAAAATCAATGAATATAAAAAAAAAAAAAAAAAAAAAAAAAAAAATCGTTTCATATGAAATGAAAATTTCTCTTTTCTAATCAGTTTGTGTTTTTCTTGTACTTCAAATAGAAGTTTAGTTACAGTCGTTCAAAAACGGTTGTTAATACGAAAATCTATGTAGAGAGATTCCAAAATCGGTGTTTTCTAAAGAACAGATTTTCGCTAATACTGAAATACGGCTTTTGTTCTATCTCAAAATGCATTTATGATTGAGTTATAATTTTTTGTACAGTTGTTCTTTATACTATGTTGAGTATAATGGGCAACAGATTTGATTGTATATATTTTTTTCGAAAAGTTATTGCTATATATACATAATAGTATGTTGCGAAAATATTGATATTTATATGTAATCTTATACAAAGGCCTATATATTTTTTATTTTTGAAAACATAACTTAGAAATTTAAATTATTATACTGTTGAATATCATAGAACCATGTAGTGAAAAGTAAAGCAATATATATTTTTAAACTTGTTTTGTACAACACTAGCCATTTTGACAAAATATTAGTAAATTTCGACCAAAAACTCCATATTTTAGAAAAATAAAATTAAAAAAGTTAATATTTTTGTCAATTTCATGTTTTTACCATAATATGAACATTTTAATGCAATAAAAAGTTTCATTAATAATGTTTTCTTAAAAACTTGCTCCGAACGTAGTCGGATACCTTAAGTGATAGACAATAAAAAAGCACTGCATAAAAAAAATAGATATAAACAATTTAAACCAATGGTATTTATTATCTGAAGATAAAAAATTGATTGAACAAATTTTAAATACATATGTATCAGTAACTAGCTACTCAAAGGAATTTTTAATAGTATTATAGTGAATGTCAACACAAAACAAACAAACAAATAAATAAGAGAGAAGGACTTATTAGCATTGAGAAAAAGAAACACAAATTTTACAAAATAACGTGACAATCGTATCTGTATGTTACTGCAACTACCACAGTAGCACAAATCCGCAGCTCAATATCGGCTTGACACTGGTCAATCCCTATGTGAATCACTGTAGATTCCTGATACGGATATTTTCCAATCTCGCCCAGTGTTAGGTAAAATATACTGGAATTTTTGAAATGTTGATACAGAGTTTTAAAACTGAAATATTGTATTATTAGAAAGGAGCAAGGTGGAAAAAATATGTGTTGTGATGGTTTTGACATATTTATTTAGTGTGTATTTTGGAACGATGTTCGAGAACCGGCATGGACTGGCCAATCTTCCCAGAACCTCTGTTTGTGATATTAGCCAATACAGCTGTACTATCTAGGTATATCTAACTGGAAAAATGTACATCAGTACTTTACCTACTACGGTGAGAATTACGTTTTACATGCATATAATAATGCAGCCAAAAACAGAATATGATAATATTGAATTTAAATAAATAAATTTTTTCATTTCATAGTGGAATTTTAATTTAATAACTATATTTTCTATTAACGACTCCTCTACTTTTGGCCTAGATATGAAGTGTAGTTTTCCGATAACATGCCATATACCGCTAATTTTAATCAACAGAATTCAGGCTCATGCTTTCTTAGTAAAAACCAAACTAAACAAAAAAAGGAAGTATATGTTTGTAGAAAAGAGAAAACAAATGAATTTCTTATTTGGAATCAAAACCTTATAAAAAATCATATATTAAAAACGCATTTATTTTGATATTAGGAGGCTCAAGAATCTATACATATTTTTAATTTATTTTTGCAACGAAAATTAAGAATATCTTAGAAAAACATTGTTTAGAACACTACAAATTATTATTTTTAACAACGGGGATCTTCTACGGCTATCCTACTTGACAGCATGCGAGGCATTCCTCGAAACGCGTGCTAAGAATGTCTCCGGAAAAGTTTTTAAAACTCCAGAATTCTTCACATAATTGACTTGTTTCAGCATCTCGTGGGGCATCATCCATTTATTTAAGTGCTCCTAAGGGATCCCAACTTCCGAATGCGTTTCCTTAATTAAGGACATAATGAAGCTTATAGTTTGCGCATATTTAAAAGCTTGTGGAGATGAGGAAGTGACACGAAACACGGGACTGTTAAGTTACTCACGTCCAGTGAAGAAGATGAATTTTAGCTTGAACTACTTATATAAAGGAGGTATCAGGATACATATTTGTCTACCCTTGGTAATGGCGTCGTTTGGATGACCTGTAGCAGTGGAGAAGATTCATAAGTTTGAAGAGACATGCTTAAAGAGATAATGAATTGCTTAAAATATTTCAAATAATGAATTTACAATGCTAGATTGATGCCCAAACAAATTGAAAAAGTTTATTATTGTTCAAAATTAAAAACAGTTTTTGTCCAAAAATTTAAATAGAATGTAATGGATTAGTACTTTATTGTAATGACTTAAATGTTTATAGAGCATGTTCCTTTATATTACGACTACAAACTTTTTGGAACCTTCGGCTACATTTATTCCTACTCATTTTTAGTGACAACGAATGAGCTAATAAAGTTATTTATGAAACATGAAATGCTGTCACAATAGTTATAATTTCTTAAATAATTAAAAAAATTAAATAAAAATAGTAATTTAATAATTAAAAGAAAATAAAAGAACATATTTTGAATACAAAATATAATTTTTTTTAATAGGCACCATTTCTAAAATGTAGTTATTTGGTATAATAGTAGGTTGAATTTTCATTTTTGCATGTGCAGATAGAACTATAACATAATAACTTAAAATTAAATAACGTCAAATATATTTATATAATTTTCTAATACAAGTAGCTCGGGTATATATTTTTGCGATGGCTGTCACTTATTAATAATTTTATATTTACTTTACCATTTACAATGTAATGCTACGTTTATGAATTTACTTAAAATTCCCCCCCCCCCCTAAAAAAAGAATTCCTTCTATTATAAAAACATTTAGATTATCTATAAAAAAGGTATTTAAATTATGTAGTTTATGGTGACAACCTATGTGTGAAAAAATGTCTGCATTTGGTATGGTTTAAACCACAATTTTATTCAAGGCATTTAAGGATTCAAGCAATCAACTTGAAAATTTTTATGTTTAATGCTCATGACCATAATCGTACGTGTTACATACGAAACTACATTGACTGGATCACTTATGTAGGTTTTGCAATAAGATATATTTAAACTCATTATTCTAGGTAACAATATCATCAAAAACATATTTAAGCAAAGATATGTGAGTGATGTTTTACGTTATTCTATTAAATCGCATAAGCCTTAACAATAAATTCCGCCCACAAATAATATATCAATTTTCTCTCAATTTACACTATACTTTATCTAAACATAGAAACGTTTTTTGAGCATCACTAAACCACATCTGATCAATGATGTCAATCGTAATGTATATTTTAATGAATTAGATGCTCACAATTATTGGTTTTAACAATCACAAACACGTGTTTCATGATAGGGGATACAGAAGTTGAGTGCGATATCACCTCTCAGAAATTCAATATAAATTAAATTTGATTATGAATCTTTTAATATATTTCAGTTTTCGCGGCCTATCAAAATTATTGTAGAGAAAAAAATAGTTGACTATTGAAGAACTCGAGTTTCATTATTGAAAGAAGTTATTTTTAGATGGGCATTTTTACGTAAATTTAAGTGGTCGGGAAGTTGAGAACGACTGAAAATTACTAGATTGATTTTTAACAAAATCGTTACGATCGTTAAGTAACAAAACTAATGAAAAATCTATGTTTTTTAATGGCAAGTGCATATTACACATAAGCGATTTTGATGAAAACATACTTTCGTATCTCTTTGGTATGCCCAATTAAAACAACATAGAACATTTCATTTAGAGGCACGTTGACTTTTCACAGTCGATTTTTCAAAGTCATACTTTTTTTTTTTTTTACTTAAGGTATTCCAAAACGCAGGGATCCTACACAGAATATCTTATATAACCCTATATTACATTTTTGTCAGTGAGAGAAATGAGAATTATATATTCTTAAGGAATTCAATAAGTTTCATTTGTAAAATGTTCCAAGGAAGGTTAGAGGATTAATTGCTGGGGCTCCAGTAACATAAATACGCTGGCCAATCGTTCGACATTGGGCAATCCCGAGGTTTTTTAGACAGGCCGTTGTTATGGATCATTGCTAATATTGGCCAATGCTGGATAAAATATACAAGAAGTTTTGAAATGTTGATGCACAGTTTTAATATTGAAATATATTTTTATAAGAAAGCACAGAACATGCTTATTTTTGAAAAAAGCGTATATTTAGGAGTGATGTTTCAGCCAGGATTGGCTAATCTTCCAAAAGCCCTGTTTCCGAAAATGACCTTTATTGCTGTGCTACCTGATTTGAGTTCAAAATTTAGTCATTTTGCTCACTTAATCAGACACAAATTCAAGCTTAATAATCACAACCTAAAATTAAATTTTGGAATAATCGGTGAAACTAGGTCACAAGATAGATATATGTTTACAATTATTACAAAAAGTTACAGTTATAGTGGTATTCTCGTTACGACTGATAATGAGCCAGTAGAAAAACAATTCAAAGATGACAAAGCTTAAAAAACGTGGAGCATCGGCTGGTGTCTTTACATAAATGTATTGTATATGGATAAGTTTCTTAAAAATATAATTGAAAAGTGTTTTAATCGAAATTTCTAATAACACAAAGCGCTTTTTCAAAGCTTTTAAATAACTAGTTTTTTTTAAAAAAATCTAGCACTATTCAATTTTATTTGTTGAACTCTAAATAAAACAAAATTCAAATGTAACAGACACAATGGATTCACATTGTTGTGAATTTAAAAAAGCGTTTAAATTTCAAGTGTTAACGTATACGATAAAATACAAAGCATCTATTTTTAAAATAATTATCTTAACCCTTAAATATGCGGTTCCAACACTGGACGAAGACGAAGCAATTTTCAATTTAAAGAAAATAGCTCTTTGAATATTTAACGATAGCTCGGAGCTGAACCTAGTAGAAGATCACAAAGTATCCCATCTATACACCTGAGTGAAAGAGCCTAGTGAGTTTATTTTCAATTACCATTAATTGTAAAATGTTTGATAACAAGACATGCTTTAAGGAAATACTGTTTGAGTGAAAGAACACATATCAGAGCTTTTAGAAAGACATACGATGCATTTTGTAAACTAAGTCTTTTGTATCTGAGTCTCTATAAAGAGCAAGATTCTTTACTGTTTAAAAAAAAAAAGTGTATAAACAATTTTGTCAAGCATAAGCATACTAATTGATAAAAAGTGTCCAAATGATGTTTTTAGAATTTTAAGTTATGAAGTAATTGTATTTTCACCATAATTGTATGTGCAAGTGCAGAATAGTATATTATTAATGTAATTTCAATGAAAAATTTTAGACAAAAATAAATAGTTTATATCAAATGTAAACCTGTCATGGAAAAAGTGCGCAAAAAAATCAAATGATGGTTATATCGTGCTTCTTAATAGATGAAATAAAAAAAATAATAAAAGTATTGTTGTAATTCATGGATTTTAATTCATCATATAAAAAAAAGTCGAAATTCCAAATTTTATAGTTTTCCAATGTGTGATTAGAAATTTAAATTATTCAAGGAAATGGAAAAATCACTGCTAAAAATGAAATTTTTTTGTCTTAGCTATAACTGTTAAATATTTAAAATACATTATTTTAGCAATTTCTGTTTCAAACAAAAGTTTGTTGTTATTTTTATATTAAAAATGTTTTGAATAATAATTATTCGATAGTATTTTTTTAAAATAGAAATAAGTCTTTGCTTTCATCAGATTTATCATGGTTGAAATACCCAAGAATATGTTTCCCACTTTGACGTTTAGTTTTCATTATTTTAGCAAAAATGTAGAAAAACCAACTTTTATTGACCGTATACTAAATAAAATTTGAAATAAAGTAAAGTTTAACTGTGGCAAAAAAAAAAAAAAGTTAAAATATGAAAGTAAAAGTTTAAATAAAAAATGTAATTTTATCTTTTCCAACTGTTGGAAACATAGGTAGTAAACTTTTTATATTTTTCACTAGTATCAGATAGTAACAAATGAATATTAAAATGTGCAATCTGGAACTTTTGATAGGTGTGCATTAAATGTATGAGTTCTATCCAGTAATCGATCCAAACTTCTGTATCAAAGGCAATAAATACATGTGCTAAGCATATGAGATGATTCCCAATCAATTCACAGCATCAGCGAGACATAATTTTTGCTTTCCAAAATAAGTAGGCACAATAGGAATTTCACTTTCCAAACTGTTTTGCAACTTCTAGGTTTCTTCCATTTAATACTTGTAATGCTTAATACTTTAAAAGATCTTCCTCTTAGCCATTCTCACTTGAAATTAGAACTAATGTAATATTTTTAGTGTTACAAAACTTGATGCAGTATAGCCTTTTAGATCTCTGCGTCATAAAAAATACTGATGAATCCAAATATTGTTCAAGACCACAATAAAATTAAAAACGTTTAGTATTATGGATCACAGATAGTTTTATGGACATTTCAGAATGACGCAAAAAAAACACCACATATTAGGCAATAATTTAATATATTGGTTGTAATATAATACCATAACAAATGTCTTTAAAGATGGGGCTAAATTTGCATAAAACTTTTCCTCAATTTCAGTTAACAAGTTCGTACGCAAAGTTCCATTATGTTGATAAATATAAACGCAGTTTATAAAATAGGTTTTATTTGTTGAATAAAAAAATTTAAATCCTTAGGTTATAGTTAAGCATATAATAAATAAGGTGATCAAAATAACATCAAGCATTTTATTAATAACAAAAAATCATAACATAACAATTTAATATAATTGTCGATTTTTTATACGTTTAAGCTTAGTTCATTTTTGTTTTCGAGTTTAATGAGACTGCGTGTGAAGTTGGCTAATCTTTAACTTTAATAATTAATTATGTTACATAAAAATGCATTTCAGATCGAATTACTTTTCTCTTTTTGTACTAGTTTCTTGATAAGCAGGGCGCAATAAATCTTTGTTGTTTCCGAATAGCTGTAGACAAATACCAGTAACGAAGTTAAAACACGCATCTTTTGCGGTTCCATTTCCCTCGCTTATAGCTTGGGACCTCAAAATTATATTTCTTAATATTGAGTTTATCCCTTCGCCCCTAAGTGACGTGGTTTTAATATAATGAACTCAAATTTTGGATTTTGAGTAAACAAAATATTCTTGATAGTTTGAAAAGGTAATAAAAACAGGGTTTCGTATCGAAATTTTTTAATTTGCTTAGTAAATAGTAATATTAATAAGAAAAAAATTGTTCAAGGTATAAAGTGATATAAATAAATGTTATTACTATTTTGCAAACCGTATTATTCTATGACTTTTGGAATTAAAGTTACAGCCATTGTTCGGATATTTTTACATACTTTACATTTATTAGAAATTATAATGAGTGAAACAAGTGTTCAACTAAATTTCGTATTACATTAATTCAAAATTGTATAAAAGTTTTTTTTATTAATATCATCTTAAAGAAATAAAGTTTTGGTATTATTACATTACTTAAACTTACACATTTTATTGCGAAAAAAATGCTGTATCCTTTTTCACCGTTTAAGCACAAACCCGCTAATATAAAATTAAAACATAATAAAATCAGCAAACTACATAAATATATTCATAACAATAATAATAATAATAAAAAAAAAAACATTTATAAAAAAAATATTCTATTTATTCATAAAAAATACTATACCATATATTCATAACGATTACATATTGTTACAAATTTCTGTATATTTGCAAATATTTCGTAGTATTAATTATGTAAAAGGGAAAATTTATGTATATTTCGCATAAGGCAGAGCAAGAGTTGTCTTTACTTCGCTTTCCTGCAATGCGTCTCTTAATGCTTGAAAAGGAGTTTTATAGAGATGATGCAGGAAAACGAGTTTTACAAAGAGAAGGCCATTTAACATTATGGTTACTGGCAATCTCGCCAAGTTGGCTAGAAATTGCCAAATGTCGCTAAACTTGGCGATTATTTGGCGACATTTTTGATCCCCATGCACCTGCATAGGGCTTTTCAATTACGATCTGGAAAGTTCTCCAAATTTCTATCTCTGGAAGATTCGCGCAAGGAACTTTCCTATATAAGGCCGGCCAATAGTTAGATAGTTAGTTGTTTCTCAGTGAGCATTCAGAGTATTTCCAAAAGCGAACTGTATTGCATTGTCTTTTGCGGCGATTTCAGCAGTTGTGTATCAAGTTTTTAACTGCTATTTGTGCTCTATTGTTGTGTAAAGAGCTGTATTGAGTCTTCTAGAACGAGAAGTTCTGTAGTTGTAAAAGAATCTACGAAGAGTTATATTGGAAAAAAAAATTGCAAGTTTTGATCTGTTTTGGCTTCAAGTCTTTCGAACCCATCCACGCAACAATATTCATAACAATAATTAAAAAAAAAAAAAAAAAAAAATATTTATAGAAAAATATTCTATGTAGTCATAAAAAATGCTATATTATATACTATTATTTAATAAACAGTTAAGAATTATTTAATTACAAAATATAACTTACTATACGATTGAACGTCAATAATATGAATCCTCAAATACGGGTTCTTTGATTATCATCCTTAATAATCTACGCTCAAATGCTGCAATTGCCACTTAAGCGAAACAGTAGTTGATAATTGAAGTAGGAATTACTACTAGAGTGTTGGTGAATATTAGATGGCGTTAGGAGGAAATCGTACTCGTGCGAGGAATTTCCAATGTTCCTTATTAGCCACTAATCCCGAGTAAGTAAGCGTTATGTTGCACGTCAGATAGAGGATGTTAGAATGAAGGATTTGAACCAGGAGGCTTAAGATTTAGGATAAATTTCGAATAGTAAGATTCCAGCTTGATTTCGTATACTTCAAGTAGCGCTGTTGGGAATTAATTTAGTTCGTCATTGTAGATTTATAGTTTTCAAGAATTAAGTGCTGGATTTTGGGGGACATACTTTTAAATGAAAAATTAATCTTTTTTCGAAATGTAGTTATGTATACAAATATGGTTTTATTTATTTTTCGAATTGTGTAAATTTATATAATTTATTTTAAATATTTGCTAAAGTTGTCAATGGTGACGTTACTTTCTCTCTAAAAAATTGTCAAGCATCCATTCCAATGAATATGGAAATTGAAATGTGCGTAGTTTTATTACTTTTTAGTTCCAATTACCCATATGTTAATGTAGGTTAATAAATGTAGCATTTTCGGTAAGAAAAAATTTGATTTTTTTTTTTTTAATATTTCTCTACGTTTGGAACATTATGACTTCAAAAACGTGGTTGTCGTGGTTTAGCTCTAGCCACTAAATGGTCAATGGTACCAGCGGATGTGAACCTTTGTTGCCGCAATAATTATTAATAATAAAAAAATTGCCAATATTGTGATCAAACAAGTTTTGTTGATATTAAGACATGGAAACAGGGAAGAGAATTTTTAACAGCTAAAAATTGGATCTTTATTAACTGAAATTACTTAAAACACATTGGCAGCAAGTTCTAGCTATTTGCGCGTCATGTAGTTATGGAAGTGCAGGGTTAGGTTAGTTATGATAGGGGAGTTTGACTTACGACTGGTAGGTGCTGGGATCAGGGCAATTTAGATGATGCTGGCTTTTGGGTGCTGAGATCTAGGAAAGGTCAGTGGTTCCGTCATGAGGATCTAACTTAATTATTTATGGGCCTCTGGGCTTGACCGTCTGGATTGGTAGGGCTGTTTGGGGTCGATACTGAATCGGCTGTTCCGTTCAGATGGTCGGGCTCAATCAGTCGTGGGTTATTGACTGGATCGCCTGGAGATGCTGCATAAGGACTTTTCCCTTATGAGTGGCTATTAAATCTACTTCCGTCTTTAAAAAGGCTTTAACTGGGGCATTTGGGACTTTTAGAAGGGAATTGGAGCTTTTGACGACGCTTGCCTCAAAAACAACACTGTAGCATGGACTTTCTCGTGGTTTATATCTAGGCCTCGTAAATCACTCTCTCTCTCCGCTCCAACGTAAATTTAAGCCGCAGCCGTCTCGCTTATTACAGCATAGTCAGCAAAAGCAAAAGTGTGGAAAAAAGTGGCTCCAGATAGCTTGATCATCCTTTTACGTCCAAAAAGGAGGATCTCTCTTTTCAATGTCATCCAGTTGTACTCGATGGTCCTTCCCCCAACATATCATCTCATCTTCACCTCTGCCCAAATCAGATCAGGCAGTAAATTTAACTCTGACACCTTGACCCGGTCCTGCCAACTCTTGGACAAAACTAGTCCCCTAGTTAAGTCTAGTCCCCTCACTTAAAAATTGCCCTTACATCTGGGGTAGGTCCTTACTTAACCCTCCCTTTCCCAATACATATAAAAAATTGTGATGGCGTAACCACACTATCACAGTAGTATAGAGAAAATATCTGTGTGTCCGGTTTGTTATGTTTTTATTAGGTTTTGATTGGCATTTGTTTTACTGAAATTTTAATCAAATATCACTAATCACTTTAAACGGAATGCTATTTTTTTTTTTATTTAAATTAAACTAACTGAGATAATTTCCTATTTATTCAATTTATTTCTCGGTTAAACACTTAGTGGTACTAATAGGATAGAAATATCAATATAGGAAATATAAACAGGCACTAAAGAAATGCATGTAAAATAATATTAATTGAAAATGTATAGTTTGAACAAATAGGTGCTTAAATGTTTTTCTTCGGAGAACATATTTTGGTCTATTCCTAAAGTGTGTGCAAATATCACCAAGCCGATTCGGCACTTCTTGTCGTCAGTATATATCGCAAAATAACCATTTTGGAGGAGATTATTATTATTATTATTTTATGGGGGGGGGGTAATATATATATATATATATATATATATATATATATATATATATATATATATATATATATATATATATATATATATATATATATATATATATATATATATATATATATATATTTTAGACCCTTACAAGAACTATCTCAAAAAATATCGCCAAACTGGCAATTTTTTCTAAATGAATGATGAAAATATAATAACTGTAAATAACACAATTCCCCGTCAGTATTATAGTGTAATTGAAAGTTGTGCGAAGTTCCACACCCCTAGTTTTTAATGTTTTTGTCACATTTTACATGTTTTACGTATAGGCAGTATTAATGAAAACCTTGATGTCAATTTTCTTGGCAACGACTAAGGACACTCTTGGCCACCAATTTAATGCACCAAATTGGAACATTGTCGGTCAATTTGTTCGGGAATTATTCTGATTACGTACTCTTTTAAAAATTTCAGTTTAATGTTGAACCAACTTCGGTGCAATGTCAAGGGTGGCAGAGTGTTGCACCACTTTTTGTTTCAACTTCGAGCAACCAAAAACTACAGAGAACAGCTTGCACCAAATATTGGTTCAACCTTCAACCGAGTCACTGCAACTCATAACTGTATTCGGCTATCCGTTCGACCGGCGATCGCCAACGTTAATAACAAATTTAACATAATCAGTAATTAGTTTTCTAATGGAATATCAAAGTAAGTAAAGTGTTTGTTTTACATTTACTGTCAATACTTTAAGTTTACTGTAAACTATTTATGGCTCAGAAAGAGAATTATTCTGTTAGGCTTAAACAATGATGACAAAATTCTTTGCAATCCATTGCTATGGAGTGTTTTGCTTTCGAAGTGCATTAGCAGTGAAATTTCTAAAATTTCTGCTTTTCGCTATATCTTATTGCACTCCTTCTATAAAAGTGACCTTTCAACCAACTGATATTTTATTAACGTTTTTACTTAAAATAAAGAACTTTGTGTTACTTTTGTTGGAAGCGTGCAATATGTTTAATTTTTATTAAAAGAACTATAGGACTTTATAAAAAAAAAACAAAAAAAAAAAAAAACAACAACATGATATGTGCAAACGATGCTGTAAGCAGTCTGCAAACCGTCATTTTTCGTGGAACGCTTCCACCCCTTAAAATTAACAAGATCCCTGCCCTTTGCAAGCACATAATGCATAGTAGTAAAGTACAAGAATATTGCATTAATTTAACATATTAGTCAACCTTTAATCGTATTTTTGAAAGAGTGTTCTGAGTGATTATTCACAATAGGGTGGGCCGAAAAAACTGTTTTTCTAAATCATTTTGGGAATAGCACTGAAAAGTTACCTTATGGGTCAATTAGAATACACACAAAATGTAGTCAATTTTTTTCAATATCTAACGCGCCCCTCTGGCATTAAAAATGAAAAAAGTGACAAAAAATGCATTTTTTGGAAAATTTTCTAAATTATTTTTAAAAATAAGCATTGGCATAGCATGGAATAGTTGCCTAATGTATCAGTTGGAACACACACAAAATTTCCTCCATTTTGCCCAATATTTAGCCGCGCCCCTCTTGCTTTGAACAAAAATGTGCCTAAATGTCGCAAAATCGTAACAGATTCGATGTTAGGGGGGAAGGGATAATTTTTTTTTTTCGAAATAGGTCTTAGAATAGCGTAAAAAGTTACCTAATGGGTCAGTTAAAACGCACAAAAAATGTCGACAATTTTGTTCAATTTCTAGCCGCGCCCCTCTGTTATTGAAAATATTCAAAAACACAAAAAAAATGCACTTTTAAGCCCTTTTTTTGAAATTTTTGGAAATTATTTTTAAAAAATGGCATTGGCATAGCATGGAATAGTTGCCAAATGCGTCATTGAGAACGCACACAAAATTTGGTCCGTTTTGCTCAATATTTAGCAGCGTCCCTTTTGTCTCCCTCTCTTAACCTTTAACTGCTGTGATATTAACTGTTGCATAACTAGTGTGAGCGGTTTCTCAGACCGCGCTTCCTAAAATGCAATTAAAAGTGGACTGATATGCTAAATTGATAAAAATTCTTTTACTACGTATTATTAACAAATATTAAAATCACATAATTCAATTTTAAAGTTATTATATGTGTCATTTTTAATAATTATACAATTTAAGAAAAAATAACTACATCTCCAAAAAGAACATATCTATTAAGGTTTCATTTAATCAACTAACTTACAGTTCTGATAAAATCATTTCTATGTTATTCTAGTTTTAAAAATAAATGCCTTTAGTAATATCAAGCATGCTATTTTGAACTGCAATTAATACATAATTTTTGGGTACATTGAAGACAAACTGGCTGAACGCATCCCAAACATTTGTACGCAGTTTTCCTCTTTTTGCTGGGAGGACATAAACTGCAAGTTATGCGTTTTTCTAGTTTATCATCATGGGTGTGATTTCTTAAATCTTGACAATCACTTTGTCCAAGAATTCGTTCAGTTGTCAGTTTCATTTCTCTAGGTAATTGGGTTGAGGTTATTCTCCGTTTCAAATGAGGCACTACCAGTTCTTTTGCTAAGGAAAGCATGAATTTTCTTCGCTTTATCTTCGGAGCTTCGGGAAATGATTGAAACAACACAAAGGCATTTACTGCACATATATCTACTACCATTTAAAATTATTTTTTCCATAAAAATTGTCTTGAGTAGTTCAGTTCGATATGATAGCCACTGCTAATGGATGGGACGATACTTCGAAAGCATTCCATCTCGCAGCATCTCTTGAAGGTGAAGCTGCTGACATTTTACAGACACTACCTGAAGAGAAGCGGGGAGAA
Source organism: Linyphia triangularis (assembly GCA_963978545.1). Classification (NCBI taxonomy): domain Eukaryota; kingdom Metazoa; phylum Arthropoda; class Arachnida; order Araneae; family Linyphiidae; genus Linyphia; species Linyphia triangularis. The sequence continues at coordinate 64,028,790 of OZ021723.1, read as the reverse complement.
TTCGTGGCCCTGGCAAGTGCGTTGGGGTTAAGATTTGGTGAGCAGCATCTTAAGGATTGCAACAGACTGCAACTGAAAATGAGACAGCAGAAGGCCAATGAAACTCTTCAAGAATTGGCTTCAGATATAGAAAGACTGTCACTCCTCGCTTTCCCAGATTGTCCCTCGGACGTACGAGATAATCTGTCTCTTCAGTATTTTGTGGATGCCATCAAAGATCCATACAGCAAGCTACCAGGATGTCAGACAGCAAAGATCTGAAGTCCACCCTCGTCTATGCCATGCGAGTAGAAGCCGCGCAGCAAGCTTCTAGAAAAGATCGGTGTTTCGTACGTGGAACATTGACAGACGATTCCTCTGAACATTTCACGAAGAAGTTTCAAGAACTGGAAAACAAGACGGAACGAATTATGAGAAGTATTCCTGGCTCGAGGGATCGAAAAACTAGGGTGGTTTGTTTCCTCTGCAACCGGGAAGGACATTTTAGGCGCAGTTGCCAGAAATTGGACAAAAGAGGGGATAACACCACCTCCGAGCCCCAACAGTTAAACTAGAAAGCGGCCATCTCGCGGGGCGGAGATTGCCGTGTAGTGAAGATGGTGCCCCACTCAGCCTCTATCACATCTCATCCCTTCAAGGAGAAAACCATGGTTTATTCGTGGAGGGCGAGATTAACGGAACTCCCAATCGTCTAATAGTTTATTCGAGAGCTAACATAACCATCCTACGGACGGATGTAGCCCGGCGCATGGATTGCAAACCTCTCTACACGGCGCCTTCAGTTTCGCTACAGACTGTGACTGGTTGCAAAATTTCTGTACATGGGAAATTGAAAGTCAACATCTCATTTAGATTTAACACATATACTCACACCGTTTACGTTACTGAAATCTTGGACCCATGTATTCTCGGGCTGGACTTTCTAAAGAAAAATGGTATCACTTTAAATTTCGAGAACGGTGAGCTTCAAACAGGAAAAGAAGAAGTTCCACTGTTCGGTTTGGACTCGGAATAGCCGTGTGCATATCGTATAGTAGCTCTTGAAGACATCACCATCCCCTTCATGACAGATTTGGTTGTAAAGGGTTCAGCAGAGCTCCCGAAGGCCTTCCGATTTGGAGTAACGGACTTCCCATCATCGAATAGCGTCTCGAAAGGAGTGCTAGTATGAGCGACTCTTGTGGATCTCTCTCAAGAGGTGGTGCATGTGAAAATGGCCAACATCGGTGATGCTAAGAGAGTTATCAAGAAAGGAGAAGAAATTGCCTCTTGCACACCTGTTACAAGCATCGAACGAGGATCGAAGGAGCTTCCGACCGCACCACCTGCGGATTTAGTTGACCAGCTTCCTCCCGGTTGGAAAGAAGTCAAGAGATTGTCGGAAACCTTATAAAAGAATTTCAAGACATTTTCTCCATGTCATCGAAAGATGTAGGAAGAACAAATCTTACTCAACATCGAACCGATACTGGGGCCCATTTACCTATTAAACAACATCCTCGAAAACTTCCTTTCTCCAAACAAGAGGAGGTCGGAAACTGTTATATGAAATGGAAGATAATAGAGTTATCGAACCCTCCTCAAGTCCATGGGCCTTTCCAATCGTACTTGTTCGAAAGAAGGATGGTTCCACCTGGTTTTGTGTGGATTACCGGAAGCTGAACGAAATTACGAAAAAGGACAGCTACCCTCTGCCAAGGATTGATGACACTTTGGACACTCCATCGGGGAACCAGTGGTTTTCAACTTTGGATTTGAAGAGTGGATACTGGCAAGTGGAGATACATCCCGACGATCGTGAGAAGACTGCTTTCACTACCGGACAAGGATTATGGCAGTTTCAAGTTATGCTGTTTGGCTTGTGTAATGCACCGGCTACGTTCGAGCGACTAATGGAGACTGTGCTTAGAGGACTTTCCTACCAGACCTGTCTGGTATATTTGGACGATATCATTATCACTGGGTGGAGTTTTGATCAGCTCTTGCAAAACGTAAGGAACGTGTTCTTGAAGCTAGGGAAGCCCACTTGAAACTTAGCCCCTCAAAATGTAAGCTCTTTAGGCGGAAAGTCAGTTATCTCGGACACATCATCTCATCCGATGGAGTGAGCACAGATCCAGCCAAGATCCATGCTGCGCAAATTTGGTCTCGACAGCAAGACGTTCATCAATTGCGAAGCTTCCTAGGCCTGTGTACGTATTACCGTAGATTTGTGAAGGGTTTCTCCAAGATCGCCAGACCCTTGCATCGATTAACGGAGAGCAAGCAGAAGTTCCTGTGGACTACCGACTGTGACGACTCCTTCAATCAACTGAAGACCACTTTAACATCCGCACCTGTTTTGGCTTTTCCCGATGTTAACAAGGACTTTATTCTGGATACAGATGCCGGCAATGAGGGAGTGGGCGCCATTCTTTCCCAGGAAATTGAAGGACAGGAGAAAGTCATCGCTTATTTTAGTAAGAGTCTGTCAAGATCCGAGCGAAACTACTGCGTCACAAGAAAGGAGTTACTGGCAATAGTAAAGGCCGTTGAGCACTTTCATCATTACTTGTACGGCCGAAAATTTCTTTTAAGAACTGATCATGCGTCTCTGACTTGGTTGCTAAATTTCATGAATACAGAGGGACAAATAGCAAGATGGATTGAGCGCCTGCAGGAATACGACATGGATATCCATCACAGAAAAGGAACGTTCCATGGGAATGCAGACGCTCTTTCTAGAAGACCATGTCCGGAGAATTGTCGATTTTGTTCCAATGTCGAGTCTAAGTTTAGGGTTAACACATCGGCCGTTCGGAAAATAACTACCAAGTCAATTACTCCAGACGTGGACCCTTGGAGTGTCCATAATGTTCGAACGAATCATGTTGAAGATCAGGACTTGAAACCTCTAATTAAATTCATGGAAGTAGCTACCGGAAAACCCAGTTGGCAGGAAATTGCATGCTATAGCCCAACAATGAAGAGATATTGGGCTATGTGGGACTCTTTGTACTTGAAGAATGGAGTACTCTACCGTCGATGGGAGTCCGATGATGGCAAAAGCTTCCGATGGCAATTAATCCTTCCAAGTTCTAGAGTTACCAACTTTCTAGAAGAACTTCACATCAGGTCTACTGGAGGACATTTCGGTGTCACGAAAACTCTTCCGAAAGTCAGGGACAGATTCTTCTGGGACAAAGCAAAATCCTACGTGGAGAAGTGGTAGCATGCAATTCGCGGAAGGGACCGAAGACCCGAACTCGTGGGAAGTTGCAACGTTACAACGTAGGAGTACCATTCGAAAGAACTGCATTGGACGTCTTAGGCCCTCTACCTCACACAACTAATGGCAACAAATACATCCTAGTTGTCATGGGCTACTTTAGCAAGTGGCCAGAAGCATACGCGATTTTGGACCAGGAATCCACAACCGTAGCAGAAGTTTTCGTACAGAACTGGATCTCCCGATTTGGCGTACCCCTGCTAATACATTCCGATCAGGGGACGAACTTCAACTCTGCCGTTTTCACTGGGCTGTGTGACTTGCTCGACATGGAAAAGACTCGTACAACTCCCTTGCACCCACAATCCAATGGAATGGTCGAACGATTTAATAGAACGATTCTGAATCATCTCTCCTTGTTTGTTTCCGAGAACCAGCAAGATTGGGATCAGAAAATTCCACTGTTCCTTTTGGCCTACAGAAGTGCTACTCACGAGACCACCGGCTATACACCATCTCAAACGATTTTTGGAAGAGACCTTAGACTACCCTGCGACCTCCTCTTTGGACGACCACCGGACACTCCTTCCTCGCCTGTCCAGTATCTAGATGATCTCCAGGCACGTTTGGAAGCCGTACATCGGTTCGCCAGAGAAAGAATCAACATCATGACGGAGCGCATGAAGGTCCACTACGATACCAAGGCCATGGAACGTTCATTCCAGAAAGGTGACAAGGTGTGGTTATGGAATCCTAAACGTCGGAAAGGACTCTCTCCTAAGCTCCAGATGAGCTGGGAAGGGCCGTATGTGGTCCTTAAGAAGATCAACGACGTCGTGGTAAGGATTCAACGGGCACCCTCCTGTAAACCTAGAGTTGTACTTTACAATAGGCTAGCACCATATTATGGTAGAAGTGATTGAATGACCTTTCCTCTTAACCCGGGAGAACGCGCGCCTAAGATACGAACACGGACGCGCGCGCGGGGTCCAAATGGACCCCTCCTACATAAATCAGTTAATGCTAATTTTTGCATAATATTTAACGTCAGCATGATTATAAAACTAATATTTATGAATTTTCGAAATTTTTAATACTACTAATTATTTGAATCTATACACTTGTTGGGTATATATTGACGAAATCCGCAACGTCCCCGAAAAGCTAAAAGTTTTTCTTCAATGGTGACATATTCCCCAACACAGTAAGAGTCTTTACATTTCTTTATGAAAATTTGAAAATTGTTTCTGATAGCAGCAAGTTTGTCTTCTTTTTGTCTTTCTTCCCTTGTGATGATGTTGTCAAACCTCAGGCATCTTAAAATAAATAAAAATCGCTTGTACGACATAGTGGCAGGAAAAATTTCGATTCCTGAACCATCTGTATCCCATAGGTCACGGACGTTCAGGTGCGACGATTTGTGCAAACCACACAAATATAATAGTCCAAACAACGCTCGTATTTCAAATTCGTCAGTTTCTTTGGCATCTCTCGTTCTGGAAAATTTCGATGATATTCTTTTAATGTAAATATTTGTACAAATAATTATTTCATCCATAATTTCACTGTCTATAAAAATTTCCCAAGCTTCATTCGGCGTTGTCACATTTTTTGCAGCCAATCTTGGTCCTGGTAGTTGCGAAATGATGTTGTGTGCACGCGTTCGAACGTCAGTTTTAAATTTTTCTTTCTTCCACAATGTACATTTATCTTTTCCCAGAAAATCCTTTTTGTTGGAAATATCCTCTTCTACGTCGGTATCCAAATCCAGTTCTGATTCTGAATCATGATTACTCAAATTCTTATGATCAGAACAAGCTTCTTCATCAGAAATAGGGTCTTCATCACTTTCAACCTCATTCAAAAGTATTCTCAGTCTTTCCATCTCTTTTTCGTATGGAGTCGACATGGCGAAGCCAACAAATAACGTCCGTACACTGAAAGTAGCAGCGGATGAATGCAGATAATTCGGCTAACGCGGGAAGTCGCGCGGGGTCCAGACATACCCCAAACGTGACAACCCTTTTGTTAAAAAAGAAATAATGACCCTAAGGAATTTTTGACACCTGGTAGAGGTTAAAGGTCTTGGAAAAGTAGACTACTGAAAAGCAGGGCTGGTCAAGATCAAACATTTAATAGAAATTCCTTTTTAAAATCACGTGGGGTCCATATGGACCCCGGGCGCGTCCTGCCGGGTTAAGGACTTCACTGCCCGGGACGTGCAGTTTTTAAGAAGGGGGAAATTTTGCACAAATTGTCTGTATATAGTGTAAATAGTGACGTATTATTTTAAAATTCTATTGTAATTTATTTTTATCTTATTTTATTTTTTTTAAGAGTGATTATACAGGTTAGAAAAAGGTGGCAACCCCTAAAGCAATCGAGAAATTTCAAGATGTTTCTTTTCCGACGAATTGGCTGGAAATTTCGCGAATGTGCTCTCGCGCCAAGTATATAAAGACCGGAGATCGGGAAAGTTTTCAGATTGACTTCGGATTTCGATGAAATCTAATCGCTTTGTTTACCTATTGGAGTGAGCTTGTATAATCGCTGTATTCGAAGTTGTTTTTGTTGAAGCTTGTGTTGAAGCTTGAGAGTAATTATACTGTTGCCTTTGAATAAATTTTGTGAGTTTTCTGAAGAGAGAATAAATATTTTTATACCGTAAAAACTGTGCCATCATTGCCTCAGTGGAAAAATTCATAACAATATTATACATAATTACGCTTTTTCATAACCTACCGAACTCAATTTTAATGCTGTTGATTGCATTGATCTCATCGACTGGTCAAAGTACACCATAACAGAACCACCGCTTACAATGTATAGAGAATATAAAAAAATTGGAAGATATGTGGCAAGAACAGGTTCCTATAAACCATTTAAGAATTTTCCATGGGACACACAGGCAGTCAAGAGATGTGTTAAACTCATATCTGAAGCTTTAACGAAAGTTTGTGATGATGCTGCAAAAGACGGTTATATACGGGCTAAGATTCAAGAAAGAAGAGAACTTCCAACGTTTGATAATAAGGGACAGTACTATTGTGAAAACTATACTTTATATGCATTTTATGCCTAATATTTTTTACTTTATAATATTTGAATTTCTCGGTTTCTAAATATAAATAAGTATTTTACTAGTAAATATACTTCTGATTTTTAATATGCATATTATTTATTTTTATGATTTTTGAAATGCCCCGAGTAGCTACATATTGAGCAACATTGACGACACTTTTATGTGGTTTCTAAGTGACCCATTCTAAGTTCGCTGCTTGTCATCCTTATTTTTAAACTTTTACTCAAAGGGGCGCTCCTAGATTCCGATTAAAATGGATGAAACTTTTTGTGTATTCTAACTTACCCACTACGTAACCATTCCGTGTTATGCAAATGCTGGTTTTTAAAAAAATTTAAGTAATCGCTCAAAAATTGGCTTAAAAGTGCATTTTTTTATGCTATGGAAATTTTTGATGCAAAGGGACGAGGCTAGATATTGAACAAAATTGACGAAATTTTGTGTGTGCTTTAAAACGACCAGTTAGGCAACTTTTCCACGCTATGTCAAGACCGATTTCAAAAAAATAAATTAAAAAAAATTGGTCTACCCTAACGTCCAATCATACGATTTTGTGACATTTAGACACTTTTTTGCTTATAGCAAGAGGGGCGCGGCTGAATATTGAGCGAAACGGACCAAATTGTGTGTGTGTTTTAACTGACACATTATTCAACTATTCTATGCTATGTCAATGTCATTTTTAAATTTTTTTTCTAAAAATTAAAAAAAAAATATAGCTTAAAAGTGTATATATTTTGTGTGTTTTGGGACATTTTCAATGCCAGAGGAGCTCGGCTAGAAGTTAAACAAAATTGACGAAATATTTAGTGTGTGTTCCAATTGATACATTAGGCAACTATTCCATGCTATACCAAAGCTGGTTTTTAAAAAAAATTCTAAAACTTTCCAAAAAATGGCTTAAAAGTGCAATTTTTGGTCACTTTTTACATTTTCAGTGCCAGAGGGGTGCGGCTAGATATTGAGCAAAATTTACGAAAATTGCAGAGTTTTAAAATTGAAATATATTTTCATAAGGGATGGCGGAGGGGTAAACAATATGTTTTGCGATGGTTTTGATGAGTTTATTTTTTTTTTTAAATTGTGCATTTTGGAAAATTGTATAGTTCTATCATTGTTTGGCCAATTTTTACAGAACCCCAGTTTCCGACATTGACCAATACCACTGTGCTACCTGGGTAGTAGGGTGTATCGAAAATTGTACTTTTTAAGTGAATTTCAGAAAATTGGTTAGCCTGTATGTGGAGAATTTGCCTTTCATTATTATTTGAAAAATGAAACAAAAAATAAATTTCTAAAGTGATGTCTTCTGCTGCCCCAACCTTGAAATATCAATGTTTGCATAAAAATACGTATATTTCATATCTTCTATTGCCAAAAACTTTTCTGTGATAATGGTGAGCCTAGTTGAAAAAAAAATGTAATTAAAATGTAATATTAATATAAATGAGAAAATTTTTCATGAATAGTCATTTTATTTTGCCCCAACGAACAACAAATAAGAGAATTTTATGAGAAAACATTCGAAAATAATGCATAACAGTCTGGCCACCTAGTTGGCGGCTCAGATTTTAACGTAATAAAAAAACTTGAATGAAAAAGAATTCGGTGTTTAAATATTTATTTTTATTAGAAACGATTATATGCAGCCATCATTTTTTAAAGAACAGAGAAAATATTCATGGAAACAGCAAGTCGCGAGTTCACTCCTCGTGATCTTCGAATTCGTTTTCTTAATTAATCTGGTCCGAATATATGCATGGAGGCCAATTGTTTATCAGCTGACTATCGCGTGCAGTGACTTCATCGCGTCAGGCTGTGGTTTAACTGGTAAGTGATTTGGCCTCTACATTACTCCTCCTCCAGTGTTAACGTAGATTTGTTGGGTTAACACGGAACTTGACTTGCCTTCCAGCCTTGGTAACAAGCATTGGTATTTCACTGGTAGCGGAATCGGCTTGTTCGTCCAGGGGCATAAATTCTGGTTTGACTCTATCCGTACTTATTAACGTGGGTTTGTTGTGGATTAACAACTTAAATAGCTTCTCTAACTTAGACAATACTTTAAACGGTCCTTGGTAAGGGGGGGGGGGGGGTTGAAGGGCACGACGAACTCCGTCGTGGCGAACGAAAACATAATAACAGTTCTTCAACTTCTTATGAATAAAAAATTTTCTTACGTGAGTGTGATGAAGTTGGGACAGGTCGTATGCTGGCCATGACACTCTGTAATTTTCCAACAAACGTTATTGGGTCTAGCTTTTCTGTACTGGGCGAGAAGAATTCTCCTGGTAAGCAAATGTTTGTGCCATATAACATTTGTGCTGGGGTAGCGTCCAAGTCTTCTTTTATGGTAACCCTCCATCCTAATAGAATAGTAGGTAGAGCATCGACCCAACTTTTTTCCGAGCACTTTATTGAGGCTTTTAGGTTGCGGTGGATTCTTTCAATTATTCCATTAGAGGATGGTCTGTAGGGAGAGGATTTGGTCTTCTCGGCTCCCATCAAGGTAGCTAGGGATTTAAAGAGAGTAGATTCGAATTGTCTGCCTTGGTCCGTTGTTATCGTCAAAGGTGTTCCGAAACGGCTAACCCAGTTTTCGTACAGTGTGCGTGCTACGGTTTCTGCGGTAATGTCTACCAAAGGGTATGCTTCTGGCCACCTTGAGAAACGGTCAATACAAGTCAGACAGTATGAAAATCCTCTTGCTTGTGGGAGTCTTCCTACTATATCTATATGAATATGCTCAAACCTTTCAGATGGTAGTTGATATGATGAAAGGGAAGTAGTAATATGCCTTGCAACTTTGTTCTTTTGGTATTTTAGACAGGATCGAGCCCATGATGTTGTGTCTTTCCTCATCGAAGGCCAGACAAATCTTGTTTTCAACAGTTTGTGTGTCGCTCGAATCCCAGGGTGAGATATACTGTGAAATTCGTTAAAAACCATTCTTCGGAAGTTTTTCGGAACGAAAGGTTGCAATACTCCTGTTGAGACGTCACATTGTAGTGTCGCTCCCTCAAAGAGCATCGGCTGAAACTTCAAGCTGGTTCTCTCAAGTTGCTGAATGTATTATTTCAATTCGCCATCAGCTGCTTGTTCTTGTGCCATTCGCTCGTAATTTATCGTTACAGGGCTGTTAATGGTAGAAATTCTTGACAGAGAGTCGGCAACAATATTTTGGTCACCGCTAATGTGAAGAATTTCTGTAGAGAACTGGCTAATAAAATCAAGCTGTCGAAGTTGTCTTGGACTTGCTTTATCTGGCTTTTGCTTGAAGGTAAAAGTGAGTGGTCTATGGTCGGTGTAGATTGTGAAATGGCGACCTTCCAGAAGATATCTGAAATGTTTCACGGCTGCGAAAACTGCCAACAACTCTCGGTCATAAGCACTATACTTATTTTCGGGCTTCGTCAGCTTCCTCGAAAAGAATGCAAGTGGTTGCGGACCGCTAGTAGAGCTTTGTTGAAGAACACCACCAATTGCAGTGTCGGAAGTGTCTACTAGGGATAGCTTCGCATTTGATGCTGGATACACCAATGTCGTTGCTTTTGCTAGGTCTTCCTTGCTCTTCTGAAACGCCATCTCAGATTCTGCCGTCCAAATCACTGGTCTCTTATCCTTCTTCTTAGCATCTTTTAAATAACTGTATAAAGGTGTTTGAGTAGATGCTGCATTTGGGATGAAACGCCGATAAAAGTTTATCATTGCCAAAAATCGTCTTAGTTCTTGAATAGTGTTGGGTTTCGGATAGTTCTTTATAGCTGAAATTTTATCCTCCAAAGGTTTTATACCTTCCTCACTAATTTCGTATCCTAGGAACTCAACCTTTGCTTGTCCAAAGTTACACTTGGATGGATTGATGCTGATACCGTTGTCCTGGGGTCTTTGAAAAACAATTCGAAGGTGTTTCTTATGTTCCTCTTCGTCTTTAGATGAGATGAGGATGTCGTCGATGTATGCCAGGCAAAAATCCAAATCCTGCAGTATTGAGTGGATAAATCGCTGGAATGTTTGAGCGGCATTGCAAAGACCAAAACTCATAAATGGGAATTCGAATAATCCAAATGGCGTAATGACTGCCGTTTTCTGTATATCCTCTTCTCTTACTGGTATGTGAAAATAGGCTCGAAATAAGTCTACGGTTGAGAAGATTTTCTTTCCTTCCAGTTGCTGAATCAAGTCATGGATGTGTGGAATAGGATATCTGTCCGGTTTCATCATGGCATTCAGTCGTCGATAGTCCCGCATGGTCTCCAATCTCCAGTTTTCTTGGGTACCATGTGCAGAGGTGATGCCCAATTACTGCTCGATGGCCGGCATATTCCTTGATCTATCATTACCTGAAATTCTTTCTTTGCGATGGCTAATTTTTCAGGATCCAGTCGTCTGGCCCTTGAAAATACGGGTGGTCCAGTTGTCTCTATGTGGTGCTCAATTGTATGCTTGACTATAGGCTTTATGGCCACCTGGGTAATTTCAGGAAATTCTTGCAAAATATCTTTGTATGGCGAGTTTTCATCGTTGACTGTGATCCGCATTAAATTTCCTGCTTTTACTTGAGCTGTAGATTTCAGCCTAGTAGTAGTATCAATGAGAGAACTGTTCTTCATGTCAATAAGCAAACCAAAATGTTTCAAGAAATCGGCTCCTATGATTGGTTGAGATACATCCGCTATGATAAATGGCCAAGGAAAAGATCTTCTGAGGTTCAAATCCAATAAAAGGAGTTTTTCACCAAATTTAGATATGCTTGTCCCGTTAGCCGCAAATAACTTTAGTTTACTAGGAACTAGTTTTATCCTTGAGAAAGATTTAGGGATGATGGAAACCTCAGCACCTGTATTAATAAGAAACCTTAAACCACTGGTTTTGTCGGCCATGAAGAGTCGCTTTGTTTGGCACTGATCGCTTGTGGCCGCAAGCGTTGGCCCATCTAGTTTTCCGACTGGAAACTGCATGGTTTGGTGCACTTGTTAGCTCGCTCTCCAAATCTTTGATGATAAAAGCAAATTGATGAGTCACGCTCAAACCTTTGTCTTGATGATGAGCGAGAACGGTTTCTTGAGTATCCCCTTTGACTTGAATTTTTCTTCCAATTTCTTCCGATTCCTTGCAGTTGTTCCACAGATCTCGATAGCTCCAAAATTTGCTGTTGAAGTTGGTGGCAATCTATGTTGCTGGTACTGGGTTTATCTATCGCATGAATAGATGCTGCGTCCGTTACCTCTTGGACTTTGTCAGTCAATTTTGCGGTATCCAAGTCTTCAGAACTGACGGCCAAAATCTGCTGAACTGGTGTTGGTAAGCGTTGCAACCAAAGATTCTTCAGCATGTGTTCTGGAACATTCGGAGAGAGGTCTCTCATTTTTCGGAGGAGTTGTGAAGGGCGGTCGTCTCCCAATTGAAGTTATTGTAGCAGAAGTTTCATTTGGCGAGTTTCAGAGTCTTGAAACTGCTCTATGAGAAGGTTTTTCAGAACTTTGTATTTCCTCTGCTCAGGGGGATTCAGGATAATGTCACTTACTGTAGCAATGACATCGGTTTCTATCGCAGAAACTACGTGGTGGTACTTGGTTTCGTCCACAGTGATACCCAATATAAGAAATTGACTTTCAATTTGAGAGAAATACAGCTTCGGATTTTGTCTCCAAAACGGTGGTGTTTGAATGAAACTCTGGACACAGTGGGAATTGCAGGGTCATCATTTTTCTCTTTGGCTTCATTATTGTTTGCTGCGCAAATTTAATTAAAACTATTAATAATAAAGCGTGTAAATTTTTAATCCGGGTCACCAGTTTCTGGCCACCTAGTTGGCGGCTCAGATTTTAACGCAATAAAAAAACTTGAATGAAAAAGAATTTGGTGTTTAAATATTTATTTTTATTAGAAACGATTATATGCAGCCATCATTTTTTAAAGAACAGAGAAAGTATTCATGGAAACAGCAAGTCGCGAGTTCACTCCTCGTGATCTTCGAATTCGTCTTCTTAATTAATCTGGTCCGAATATATGCATGGAGGCCAATTGTATATCAGCTGACTATCGCGTGCAGTGACTTCATCGCGTCAGGCTGTGGTTTAACTGGTAAGTGATGTGGCCTCTACAACAGTATAATTGAAATTACAATCGGTTTACAAAATTAAAAATAATTACTATTATGTGTTCATCAATTCAGTGTTACTGTACTAACTTTTAACGGAATGAACTGAATATAAAATAATTATATACATTTACAGTTTAAATACTTTTTTTGTATTGAATGTATTCATTTTATTTCTTGAATTAATTGTTGCAAATATGAAACTATTTATGTTTTCTTCTCCACAGACACTTCCTGCCGCTTCTGTTACCAATTTTACATATCTCTCAGTAGCCTGAGTGTGACAAGTGATTTTAGAAATGTTGACCCATGGATTCTGGTGATGTTCTGCCCGTTTATCAAGTTTATATAATCATCTGTAGAAATATTTATTTTCGGGACATTAAACAACCTTACAGAATACTTGTTTCTGTTGAATCTATTGCTGCAAGAATCCTCCTTTAGATAAGCTCACGAATAGACTCTCTATCAACTGTAATCTTTGAAAGTAACAGATTTTCAGGATGTGCGTAGAAAGAATTCCTTTATTACCGCATCCATTATGTTCACCAAGTAAGGATCAAGATACCTAAAATAGACAATTTACGTTGTGAACCTTCTTGGCAAGACTACTTTGTTTCTATACTAAACCAAACAGGTGCATATACTTTAAATATATATGCATAAAGTATTGATAGACCCCCCCAAAAAACACTTTTGAAAAGTAGAAAACCCACCAACCTCAAAAACACAAAAAACTTTCTTGCAATAAAAAAAATCATAAACATGACCAAAATGTTCAGCCACAAACACAGTGATATAAAAAATTGCCAACCTCTGATTACAACTCTCGGTTGTGACTCGCTTAAGAATGTATGCTTACTTAGTTTATTTTTAAAATTTAAGTACCGCTCCCATAAAAATTTACGCTGCTTGAGGTTGGCACCCGTCATAGGAATATTAACAATGCTTGCGTTTAAACTAATGTCTGACTGTTTGCTAGAATATTGGAGGATATATGATTTCATTTGAAAGGGTAGGAAATACTAAGTAGTGTAAATCTTCATGTTCATGTAGATGTAATTTTCAAAATAGTATTGAGAAATTGAGCTCAAACTCTCTCATTTGAAACTTTATTAAGAATTTTTTAAGTAGGGAACTGAAGTGTTTGTGGTACGCTTTTGTTTGGTTGATACATGCATTTTGGAAAGTTTTTATTGTGTGGGGAGAGGAGGGGTGGTTAAAGTTTAGTGATTAGGACGGGCGCCAACCTCAAGCAGCGTACATTTTTATGGGAGCGGAACTTAAATTTAAAAAATAAACTAAGTAAGCATACATTCTTAAGCGAGCCACAACCGAGAGTTGTAATCAGAGGTTGGCTATTTTTTATATCACTGTGTTTGTGTCTGAAAATTTTCATCATTTTTATGATTTTTTTTATTGCAAGAAAGTTTTTTGTGTTTTTGAGGTTGGTGGTTTTTCTACTTTTCGAAAGTGTTTTTTTTTGGGGGGATATCAGACGTTTTTTTTAAACACTGGCGACTTCTATGTTTTGAATTTGTCCGATTTATCGTTTTTCTCTTTATCACCTATGATACACCTGGTACCAGGAATATTCATAATTCTTCAAACTGAGTTCGACGTTAACTTACGTGCAATAATTATCTTTAAAATTGATGAACCGGAAGTGGTACCAATAGCATACCTGGTACTTTAAACATTCATAATTCGTTGAAACAAAAGCTTAACATGCCATATTTATCTTGGAAATTGATAAACCGAAAGTGGTGCTACCTATGCTTTACCTGGTACCTTAAACATTCATAATTTTTCAAGACAAGACCAACGACACCCAACATGCCATATTTATCTTCAAAATTGATAAATTGATTGACTGATAGTACCACCGATGGTACACCTGGTACCATGAATATTCATAATTCTTCAAGTTGAGTTCAATAATATCTTACATGCCAAAATTTTGCCATCAAAATCGACCACAAACGAGTAATAGAAACTTGTGTATGGCAGCTCAACCTCCAAAACTTATTGAAATACGTTGCCATCGACAAAGAGCATGTCTGCCAAGTTTCAGCTCAATTGGTTAGTTTGTACGCACAACGACCTTTTTTAGTGCATAATTAGGACTAATCAGTCCAGGACCCACAGCTTAACGTGGATTCCGAATCACAAAGAACATCCACACCTAACCTAGGAATCAAATCCGGCACCTTTAACATACAAGACCAGAGCTTTCATCCCATTGAAAATTTATTCTAATAAAGTGTTACGAAAAAATATTACAAGTTTTTTACAGTCTAATTATTACAATATAAATTATTTTTACTATACCAAGCATTATTTTGGTTCACATAATAACTCATTGATATTTGACAATATTTAAAATATTTTCTTAACAAAAATTTTAAAATTCACTCTGAAATTATAATTTTGATGATATTTGATTCTACGATTCCATTTTACAACGGAAAGTAAACAAAATCCCCACATCTTTAAAAACGAATTACATTTTTGCAAATTCCATTAGCCAATCGCAATGCGTGTTTCATTTAGTCCCACTGTAATGAATTGACTGTGCGTTAGCTCGCATAACCTCCACATTTATACTTTGTATTCAGCCCATAGTATTTTGCAACAAAATATGATTATTTTCATTTTTCAACATAGATTTTCCGAAATTAAAATGTCTTTGAAAGTCAACTCATTCTAAATTGTCATACAGTTCGAATAACACATACAATTTGAAGAACAAATATTTCTCTTTAATTCTGTCTCTTCAAAAATTAAATTATTTCAATTTTAAAGATGTTATAAGCCATATAATTATAGTCCAATTTGTACTGCCTATACTTTAACGTTACGCCCATTCTCACTTAAGCCTAACATGTCGGAAAAACTAACTAATAATAGTAAACCTGTTTGGCAACTTTCGGCATATATATCTGAACCTCAATTACAAGCTGATCGCCTTTCTCTGTCGCCAAATTATGTAATGAAAAAAAGTGTTTTTAAATTGAATCAAAAATAGAAAGAATTATTTAATGAAGTTCAAACCAGCGTAGGATTTTAGTTGAAACATTCCGCATCCTATAATTCAATCCGTTTGAAGATCTATAGCTTAGTTAGGGCTGAACGTTTGTCTAAATTTTTACATCAAAATCGGGCTAGAATTTTTTTTTTTTAATTTCGTTTTGGAAATTTTAATATTTTTTTTCTTCGTTGTCTTTTATCATAGGTACTCAATTTTTTTTTCTTTAAAAGATATCACCGAGACTAATTTATGGTATTTTTTGCATAATTATGTAAGGTTCCGTAAGCACGCAGAAAATAGTCAATTTTGGTGTTTTCGCTGGAAGTTGTGCAGAGAATAGATACTTACTATCGTTTCTGCCTTTTTAAGGTTGGCGGCGAAACGACCGTTTCGTCTGATTCTCTGATGGATTCTCGTATGCCATGTAAAGACGTACTAACCTCGTTGCTGTTATTAACCTCGTTGCTGTTATAAGCCATCTGGAATGGTTGACAGGACCTGATTTAATTTTCTCTAGGTCAGTAGTACATACACCATTTGACAGTAAAGAGCGTATAGTTAACTCTGATCGGTACAAAGGTCTTATAATTATGAACGAGATGGTAACTACTCTCCAGTGCTTGGTATAAATGTAATAATCGGTAATTTTTTCACAATGTTATATCGCTTTTCCTATAACACCAGCGAAAGCTCTCGGACCTGTGTTTACCCCATCAAGTGTCTGTAGAAGATATCGCAACGGAAGTTTATTAATATATAACATGCATATGAACCACTAAAATGACCTTCCGGGAAGGTTTTCAAGTAATCTTATTGTACCTGCATTTGCTCATGTATTCACATTTGTGGAAACACATCCAACAGCATGGATATGTTCCAAAAATGTTTAATGCTGTGAACAAAAATGTAATATCCCTTCCTTAAAAGCAAGAGAGGTGCCATTGGAAACAGTGAAATGCAGTATATATTTGGAAGAAGGCTCTTGAACTAAAGTTATGTATTTTTTTTTTTTTTTTTTTACAATACTAGAGTAAAACTTGCAACCTTTCTTTTCTGGCTTCATTGTGATGTCTTTCCTTCCAACAAGAAATAATGCAATCAGTTAATGATAAATCGAAATAATATCACTAGCATCTTTTCCAACATTACGTCTCTCTCTTCAAACTTTATTTCTGTCAATGATTTTTGTTTTGCATTCACATGAATTATATTGGTATCTTATAGAGCTGCACTGGCAAGTTTCGCAGCACTTCTACCAGATGCCACATGCCTATCGCATTCTGGAGCAAAAAGTTTCAATTGAATTCCCATTAGGGTTGTTGGTTTACTTTGGCTGGTTGGAGTTAATAAAGATAATGGCAGTGAGTTACAAATATCGCTGATATCCAAATTAGAAGTTTCATTTTCTTCATAAAGAGACGAAATAATAGTATCGCTTTTCTATCAAACATAATTTTGTGAAACTGAAATTAAAAATAAAAATGGCTACTAATTATTTAAATAAAAAAATTTAATGCATTAATGAATTTCTGTATATTAATCAGAATTTTATATAATAATATTTTATCAATAATAATTAATTATATATTAGTATTTAATCATAAATAATACAACTATTACCAAGTAATTATACTTCATTATAACAACAAAATGATACTTTGTAACATACAGGCTAAAGGAAATTCAAAAATTAACTTTTTCGATCCACCCTACTGGGTTGTGTTACTTAGCAAATCATCGTTGAATCCTTCAAAATACTTTTTCTCAAAAAATAAACACAAAAAAAGGTTGTGAAAATGTATTCTTCATATACATTTCAAATGCAAGATAGTTAAGCTTCTAGTAGTTTCAATGAGAAATTGAAGACATATACAACATCAAAAGTAAACGTGCACCTTCAAATTTCAAAAAGTTAAGTTTTCAAATGTGTACTTAGTAAGAAGGGAAAGAGATACTTTTTATGTAAAACAAATCTACATCCCCAAAGGTAAATTCAAAAATTTTGTACAAATATCAAAAATACACATTTATTTAAACATTTATTTTATCACAGAAAAATAAGAAAGCAAAAGTCAACATACAGCAAAATTATTTTTAACTTTGTAAAACTTTTTCAACTTAAAATTTAATGATTCATATTTGTTTGATAAGAAATATTACAAAAGGTTCACTACGAACTTTTATGACTGTTTTGTTTCTTTTGGGTGTGGAAGGGCCTAATTTTTTTTGTGTTTTTAATAGATATCAAAGTAATATCTTGCTTGCGACAGTTTTCTTTCTTAATTTTTGCTTTATTATTCCTCATACATATTCGGTTCATATTGGAATCAAATATGGGGATTGGATTGATTAATTCAATTGTTATCGGGTGTGGTAATGAAGCCATAGCTTTTCTATAGCAGCTGTATGCTTGGAGTTACTGTTAAGAATTAGGAGTTACCTTTAAGACCTAGGAGTTTAGTAAACAAAAATGTGTTATACTTTTACACTATTTTTTTAGTATATCTAAGTAGACAAAGCTATCCACTTTAGATTCTGAAAAAGCAAATTCACCTACACCTGAATTTGCTATGCACCCTCAAACCATTTGGTATCTGCCACCATACTCCACTGTCGAGACAATATTTCTTTGTTGCAGTTCATAGTCCGGGAGCAAATGTAATCCCGTGGACCACTTCATGATGCAAACATTTTGGTGGTGCCATTTGCTTCGTATGAATGCGTAGAAAATGAAATCCGATGATGGATATCTGGCATCCCGGTATGAGCGGCGCTACAGTCGAAAATCCGAAATGGTCGCCTCATTACTCCCTAACGTACGTTTTTGCCGAATAATGGCTTCCCAGAACATTTTATCAACTAGTTGACTATAAGAAAACTTGTAGGAAATAACGTTTCCTTTCCAATGGTATATAACACATGCATATTAGGTTAAATTATAAAATTCAAAATGGCTGCCGCATCGCGATCTTAAGTAGTCTTTCAGTAAGTAAATCTTTCAGGTTGGTTGGTTGGTTTGTTCTCACAATGACATATATTTGTACACAATAATGGCTAACCAGGCTGGAAATTGCAGCTAACGTGGATTTCGAACCACAAAGAACATCCATGCCCAACCCGGGATTCGAAACCGGCACCCTTAGCATGCGAAGTTAGAGCTCTAGCCACACAGCCATCATGTGGACAGCATGTTTTTCAGAAACTAGTTTTTCAGTACACTTTATACACTTGTTGGCTGTTGGAAAACAGTAGGAAATAAAATAACTTTTATAATGGTAGAACTACCTAAGTCAAAATTCAAGATGGCCGCTGCATCACCACTGAAGAACGTCTTTTTAGAATAATAGCTTTTCGGTGCGCTACATGAACATGTTGGTTATTAGAAAACTTTTTGGATATAAAAAAAAAAATTCTGTCAGTAATAGCACCTTTATATTGTTACTTCAAGATTTAAAATTCAAAAGGACACCATTATTGAGCATCTCTTTGGGGCTCTAATAATAGTTTCCACATTATACTGTAAGATAAATCAGCATCACCGATAGTTAATATTTACAGATTGGACAATAAATTGGACAACATACTGATAATAAACTACAGCGGTTCAAAATTGACACGACAAAGATTTTTAATATTTGGAATGTGAATGTTACAGAAGAGTGTAACAGTGTAATAGTTTTTGGTAACAAATAGTGTAAACAATATTCATATTTTTCATTATTATTAAATTAAATTAACATCTTCATCCTCACATTCTTCATTAGCATTCGTCATCAGGTCAACAATTGCAGTGTTATCACATAAATCATCATCTCCACCCCATGAACACATCTCTGTGCAAGGCAGATTGTTGAGATTGCATTAGCAAGGAAAGGCACATCAACGCTTCAGACATTATAACTTAGTCAACTTCAAAAGCCCCTGCTGAGCACAAGGTTCTGTACACGTAATAGGCTCAAATTCCTCATCCTCAAGAGATCAGTCCAAATCAATAGGTTAAGGTATGTTAGGATGCTGTCAAGTATCTTGTGTCCAAATCATTGTTTGGTAGTGTGCACGCAAAAGACCTGGATAGAGAGATGCTTTGTTGGTGCAAGAAGTTCCCTAATCTCTTTTTTTGGTACTTACGTATTATCGCAACCAGGATCCAGGTACTTACGTATTATCGCAACCAGGTTGGCGTGATTTGTAAGTTTGAGTAAGTTACAAATCGTGAGTTTGATCCCAAATATCCATAGTTTAAGTATTTCACGGCATTCAATCTAACCAGTAAGTAAAATAATTTCTTTACGAAAAACCCCGTATAACACGTAGGGTTGCCGTAAGTAGGGTCGCCAAATTTGGCGATTTATGCGAATTTTGGCCTGGTTGCGTTAATACGTAAGTACCCTTTATTTTTAATGGTGAACCACCATTTTACCTCAGCAATGTCAGTCATTTTGGCACGTGGTACATACACCTGATAAACAAATGCCCCTAACGTTTGTAACATTTCTGTGGAAATGGTTTCAGAATGATTTACCCTTCAGGACCGATTTGCCCTGACGTTTCACCCTTGTCGATGTTTTCAGCGAATTCGATTTGTATGTGTCAAATATGTTAACATCTTTGTACATACCAAATTTCTTTGACATTTGTCTGACAAAGTGATCTGCAAGTTCTTCACAAGTCATGCCAGTCTTAGGTTTATCAATGGAATGCTTCTCTGTCATTCCATCAAATACTGCAACAGTTTATGCAGCTTCATCTACTGGAAATTGATTGCGTAAGAATTCATGTATGTGTTATATACCATTGGAAAGGAAACCATATTTCCTACAAGTTTTCCATTGGTCAACTAGTTGATAAAATGAGCTGGGAAGCCAGTATTCGGGAAAAACTTACGTTAGGTGGTAATGAGGCGGCCATTTAGGATTTTCGACTGTAGCGCTGCTTATACCGGAATGCCAGATACCCACTATCGAGTTTAATTCTCTACGCATTCATACGAAGTGAATGACACCACCCACATGTTTGCATTATGAAGTGGTCCACGGGGCCACTTTTTTCAACATTAGCGTCCAGACTATCAGAATTTGTAGTCCTATATATTTTTATCGTTTTTGATGTATCAATACTTCAACCTTATATTCATAAGAAAATAAAAGATTCTTCCAATAATCTATTCGGGGGAAGGTGTCTTTGAATCCTTAGTGAAATAGCAGACGATCACGACGATTCGTCTTACAGAGAGTAGGTTTTCATCTTTGGACATTGTCGTTATACCCAGTAAATGCCATGTAATTCTTAAAGAACTTGTACTAACCGATTATTTTTTTTTACACCAGAAATGTCTTTCATAATTTTAGCACCACTAATGCTCGGGCACTTTTTAACTTCTGCGATGAAATGTACGTGCATCCACATTGAAAAATTTCTTTGTTTGCCCTCAACGTGGACATATATAAATAGATTCAGTGATATAATATCTTGGAATGATATCACGAACAGATAAGTTACTTTTTTAATAATTTTTCCTATTTCTTTCAAAGATTTACCATTATTTTTTGAATTTCTAGATGAGTTTACTTACTTTCTCACTAATTGCTTTACGATGCGTTCACATATTCTCAATAATAGGATGTGAAGTTTTATTTTAGATAACCTAAAATTTGAGGAAACTTCACTTACTGAACTCACAAAATGCGATTTAAAAGAAAATAAATAAGAACATGTATGTTATACGATCATTTTTTGCTCGCAGATTTGTACCAATTTTCATAAATACGTAAGTGGCGTTTTTATATATTTCAGGACTCGATTTTCTTTAGTGATAACTTGGACATAATAATTGCAATATCTGTTCTACATAAAAGAAATTGAATTTCTATTTAATGCTTCCTTTTTTTTTTCGAGGATTTTAATTCTAAAAGTATGTGTAAGCTCACTATTTACTCTGAATGCATTATTGATAAAATATACCAAAGTAATCTAAAACGCTCTTGCGGGGTTTATTTTATCAACTAATAGAGATAGGGTATTGAACTATGTTTCACAAATCTTCAGAATAATTGTTAGTCAAAATCAAAAATGTTATTTTCAAGTGTAAAATATCTTTAAAGTTTTCGAATGATTTATATTTTGTTTCATGTTAGAGGAAAATGTCAATTACGAAAGAGTTCTAAGTTTCAATTTTTTTAATATGTTTGGAACAAGTTGTACAGGTAATTATATTTGTTAAAAATCGATAAATTTATCACGTATAAATTAGTTTATTTAAAATACATTGTGATTACTATTTCATGTCAAAAATATTAAAATCGTAAATATGGCATTGTATCACGAAATACTTTTATTATAAATAGCTAAAATGATAATTAGAAATACTAGGTCTATTTTCCAACAACACATTTAAAAAGCCAATTGACTCCAACCATATTCGATATCTTAATGGCATTCCTCCATCCTCGCAAGATAATCACAAGAATCAAGTGAAAAGTATTTCAAGAGGCAGGAAAGAGGACCGCAAAAGTAAAACCCAGCACCCTATCCCCAAATCGATCCATAAACCACCACCCCCCACTTCCCGCTACGAGATCCTGGGAAGTACGCCTTGAATCTCCCTCGCAGATGCCGCGTGGACTCAAACACAACCGGACGGAATACAAACGCATACCACTTCGGCGTGACAAAAATATATTCAACGAGCACAAGTGCATGCCGGCAGAGTGGGTTGGATGGACCACATAACAACTGGTGCCGTGACCAAGGCCTTCTTCAGTTGTCATTGATGTGAACGAGTAATGTGGTGAGATGGACTACAGAGTAGAGCAATTTGATTCGAGATAAGTGTGAATGATTAATTAATCAAGTTTTATTTCGAGAAAAGTCATTAATTAATTATAACAATTATGTACAGTGTGAGTGGAGAGCAGAGACGGGACTCGTGGATTATTTTTGAAGCTCTGAACTTGATTTATTTCCTGTTAGAGTGTGGATACTGCGGCACAATCGGTATTGTCATTTTTTTTTTTTAATATTTTTAAATTTGGGTGTTAATTTGTGCAATTTTATATGTTATTTTATAACCGTTATTCATCTAAAGAGAAACAATAGGTATTAGTGTTTATGTTATTAAAATATCAGCTACTAACTTTAAGATTCGAAAATAATATTCTAGTATACATAAATATATAAAAAAAATATTGTTAATTTCCAACTTCCAAACAACTGTTGAAAGTAACTGCTAAAAATAATATCAGATAAAGTGTAATAGTTCAAGATGAAAATACGTTATTTAATTTTGGTTTCAGTTTCATTCTATGAAAAAATGGAATATTTTACATCGGTGTACAAGAAATTAGTTATAAATATAAAATGACTTGAAGTCATATTTTTAGCAGTGATTAAAGAATTTATGTTGACATTAATAGATTTTTCTCAGAAATATTCATTAATCGAGATTCATAGTTAATTAGCATATCTCTCCAACACATGACATTTGATTACCTCTGATTTATATAGCAATATAGATATTTAGATTTGTAAAAAATAATATACTTTATTACATTATTCCTTTTTTAAAAAAAAATAATTTTGTATAAATACTCAAATAAAATCATATGCTAATTAAAAAATGTACGACTTTCAAAACATAAAAATACTGATGAACATGAAAATTCATCTAGTCAATACTGAATATTACATAACGTAGGGCAATGTGTCACCTTTTTCTATTACAATTGAAAATTAACATGACATAAAGTGCTTAACAGGAAATAAAAAAAATTAACTTCACAATCATTTTGATTTGGATACAAAATTTAGAGAACGTAATTTTTTGATTGCACACACTAAAAATAATTATGAAATAATTAAGTTTTATGTGAAATAACAAACTTAAAGTTGTCTGCAGACATGTTGAAAATGATATTATTTAAATAAACACTCTTCGTATAAAACAAAGTTATAAATGATGCATTTAATAATAAAATTCTCGAACATATGAGTGAGTAGATTTTTTTTAAAATTCAATTTAAGCAAAATAACATGTTGCAATGTATAACATGGCTTAACTCAAAATGTAAAGTAATACATTTTTTTATTTGTAATACCACTATGATAATATTGAAAAATCATACGAACAAGACGAATAGAATTTTTAAACCAGAATAGAATCTATTAATGTTTTGCATTTGAGTGTTTATAAAAAATAACATAGTTAAGTTTACGGAAATTCTAAAATACGAGGGTAAAGAAACAGTAAGAAGTAAACACTTTAGATCATGAAAGTATTTTGAAAAGATAAAATAAATTTCAAGCAAAAAAAGTTCTAGGGGAAAATTCTTTAAATCTAACATCTGTTGGATAGAATTCAACTGAGAAAAATAATACAATCACAAAGCGTTCTTCAATCCAACAATGTATCGATGCAAAGACTTTTATATTTTAAATATAGCTTTCACACACGTTTTCATAGTGATTTCTTTCTTCCTTCTAGTGTTTCAGTGCCATTTCGTTTCATTTGAACTAACAAAAAAATATTTTAAATTTGATTTTTGGGGATATCCATTAACTTATTACTATAAGAGTTTAGCTAATTTGAAATGTTCAATAAATGTTCTCTAATAACAAATTCAAAAAATAACTAATCCTTTCTCCTTTTTCAGAATACATAGATGTGTTTCCTCTTTGTGTATTATATTTTATATTTTACATGAACAAAATTAGAATAAAATTAATACAAAATAAATAATGTATTTCAGTAATTTAGACGTATTTCTTATTTATAATCATATTTA
This sequence comes from Linyphia triangularis, assembly GCA_963978545.1. Lineage (NCBI taxonomy): Eukaryota > Metazoa > Arthropoda > Arachnida > Araneae > Linyphiidae > Linyphia > Linyphia triangularis. The sequence continues at coordinate 64,004,586 of OZ021723.1, read as the reverse complement.
TTAAAAAAGAAGATATTTTAATATATCAAACACAGTTTTGCATTGCGTATCAATTGAATGTTAATGCATATGACTTAACTCTAAAATACCTGATTTTGCATTTATAGATATAAAATGAACAACATCACTACATTTTTGTTTTACAATCAGGATTTTCTAGTTCTCTACGTGTGAGAAAAATGTATTTTTATCAGCATCAAAATTATTGCCTTCCTGCAGTTTACCATAAATATGTATTTCAGAGAATATTTTTTTGAGATCGCATAGCTCAATACAGAATTGGATACAAAAGTTTGTTTTTTAAGATTAATTTAGTTAAGATTAAAATTTTATGTATTTCAAAGCTCTATGAATACTTTATTTTTATGGTTATATTAATCTTATAAATTTGCATGTATTTACTAAGGATCCTCTAGATTAATAAAATATGAAAAATTATAATAATAAGTAATGTAAGTAAGTTTCAGTACCGCAAAATAATTAATTAGCAGTATGGTAGGAATAATTTTTCCTTTGGTTTTTTGTAAAGCATGAGAGTTTTGTAAATATATTCAATTACTAATCCAATGCGATTATTTAAATGAATAAGTTACTGAATCAGCCAGAATTGTTTGAAACTATTTAATTAATTTCCAATTTAGGTATATAAATTTGTGTTGTAATAAACCTAAATAAAGTTTTATACCTGGCTGAGAATTATTGTTCAAAAATATTTTTAAAGGAATTTATTTTCTTTAAATATTTGTTAGTGGAATGGATAATTTCAAGTACATGCAAGCAAGTTTTCTTAAATATCGTCATTTTTTTATTGAAATTATTTAATACTTGCTCTGAGCTTTAAACAACATGTGTAAACCTGGTGAACCTTGAAACCTGGAATTAGTGAACATTTGAAGGGCAAAAAAATATTAAATTTGGAAAATAAGTGACTCCCTCCAATTAAAGAAACACATGGGAAAATGTTTTTCATTAAAAGTCCTCCCCCCCAAGAATATGGGTGTTAATTTTCTTTCTGCTTATTTAAGCATTATATAATTTCACGATACATAAACTTTATTTTGAGCACTTCATGAATTTTATTTTTATTATCCGTTGAAAAAAAGTGCTAAGCACAATTTATTCTTAAAATCATAATTCAGTTTTCTTTAAAATATGTATTTCTCAAGGTTGCATTTCCTTTCTCATATTAAAAGGAAATTTAAATTTTGATTAACACTATGCACTGTAAATACAACCACGCATATATGGAAACATCTTGTGTTCATTCTGATTAACGAGAGAGATAAAGTGCAAGTTTATTCTTAAAATGAACCTTTTCGCATCAGAACTCTGAAAAGTCATCTTGGGTTAAAATGACTTTTGGGTGATCTCTTGCATTGAGAGAACTGAGTTAATCATCTTGGGACATTGCATTTTGCTTTATGATATGCCTATTAATGGTAGGCAGGAAAACTTGCTAAGCCTTATTATAAATATAGAGAGGTGTTAAGCTTTTGATGGTGTACGAATAAAATGAGAATTCGTTCCGCGTACTGTTAAAAGACTGTCCACCTAACAATAAATGATTAAAATAGATTCATATATTTTTCTATCACCAAAATATATTTTTTGTGAGAACAATAATCTGTAGCTTACACTTTCCTTTTTAAATTTCGAAAAACATAATTTTACTTTAGCTGTTTTATTATATATAAATCGAGGGTTTAGAAAATACATGAGAATATTCTTATTTAGTTTCTATGTAAATATTGAAAAAATATTTATCAAACGAAATACATAGTTCAATCATCCCCTAAAATGAAGCAAATTACTTAAGTGGTATCCCTTCATAAAAAAATAAACAACATCTTAATTTTAAAGGAAGAATGATGGGTTTTATAACATTTGGCTTAATGTTCATTAACATTCTAAGCATTAAGCTAAAGTCCTTAAGATCCCTTTAAAAAGACGTAGCTCATACTTATAATTTGCAGTTTATTATCAATTATTATTGTTCTCTGGTCCAAGTGAGTAATTTTCTCTTCCAAAATTCATCGTTTCGTATTGAAAACTGCATTAAATTTCTATAAAAAGCAAAGCATTGAAAATTGACTTAGAAGTTCTTACTATTGTAATATCATGTTTTGAAGTCAAGTTAAACTTTTTTACAATAAAAAACAATTACAGATCTATTTTTTATTTATTCAACTTGTATGAAATAAAATTTCCCAGATTGACTATTTATCTGATAAAAATTAAAAAAAAAAACACATATAGATTTTAATATTGAATTCCAGTTGCTATTTTTACTATCTCCGATCATTAATTTCAGTTGAATTGTGGAAGGGAAACTTGAAAATCCGTTAATTTGAATTATCCTTTGACTAAGTTCTTTCATTTGACAAATAAAAAATATATGTATCGCCTCTAACTTTGTTTTAAAATGTAGACATCAGATGTGCAAGACTTTTCTTTATATAAGCATATTACTACATTTATATAGTTTAAAAGCTAAAGTAACAAATGACCTAGGTAAATCTAAACAGACTAACTTTCATTAAGTTAAGTTAAAATTTAACGATACAAAATTATTTCTAAAGTTTTTCCATTTAAGTCTAATTGCTTCTAATTTTTTCACAAATTATGATGCATAAATTACCTACGATTACATAGTGTGTATTCTAATTCATTTATGTTTAATTAACATCATGTCTATTTATATTCTCTTAAAGTAATATTTTTAGATGCATCATCTCGGTATAATTTTTAAGTTATTATTATTATATTTTATTTATTTTAAATGCTACTTTATTTGTTCCACTTAAAATAACTCTATTAGTTTATTCAATTTACTTTTATTGCTATGAACTAAAATAAATATCAAATTCAATACTTAATTTGTATCAATTAATATTATCAATTAAAATTATGTATCAATCACTTATTATCATTAAATTAATCAATTTATATGATTATAAATGGTACGTCTATACATTTTCCAAAGTAGCAACTATTTGATTTTATAGATCATATGACTATAAATAGAGGATTTAATGCGAATAATTAGTAAATGAGCAAATATTTGAAATTGAGTTTTTGTTAAAGTTGTATTCAGCTCATCTAGTTATTTGTAGTGACTTTACTACAGTGTATTAATAGTTCATGATTCATATACAGAACAATTAATTTGATATAAAGGTACTCTACAGGAATCATACATTTTCCCTACAATCAGATCATGGTGGATAAATTAGGGTAACCATCGTTGATAAAGTTTTCGAAATAACAATATTGAATTGCTCGAAATGTGATAGAATTCATTCATAGCAACCGGAACTTTTCCTACGAATATTTTAAAGCTGAATTCACGTTCGTACTTCCACCGCTGTCACTATTGAAATTGTACATTTCATACCATTGAATTTACTGATTCCATTTCAAGATATATAAAGGTACATTTAGTTGACGGTCAAAAGAGTCCTAACAAAAAGTATGCCTAAAAGTGTTTTTCATGACACTAATCCAATTCTTTAAACTCAACAACATTTATTTAGTGTATTTCAACATTACGAGAAGCGGTAATTTAGTTAGTTACATTACACTAAAAGTATTCCAATAGCGAGGGTTTACAGTTCCTAAACACTACATTTTAACACCTTCAGAAGCATTTGCGATCTTTTAAATAAACAATATATATATACAAGATTATGTGTTAAAACGTTTACTTTCAAAACATTTTTATTAAATTTGGTATTTATGTAGTATTTTAGTTTTACATGTAAAATGGTTTTATATCTATGTGATTTAAGTAATCTTGAAATGAAAATGGAAATTTTAAAACTACTCTTGTTACCAAAGTAAAAAACAATTTTAATGATATATATTATATTAAAAATTGTCCTAATTTAGTGGGGGATTTTTTTGTTCAAATCCTATTTATTTCAATTAAAATAAAACTAGAAAGTCAAGTGTCTTTCCAGATATTGTTTTACTGAATGAAACTAAATCAAAATATATGCTTAAAAACACATCCTTTAGAATATCTTGATATAAAGTATTATTATAATTAGAAAACACTCGCTAAATTTGTGAAATCCTGCTGGCAGGCAATTATTTTCTCTGATGTATTGATCCAAATATTGACACAGGTATTAAGAAGTAGAATAGTTTTGAAAAGTCACCCGCTGGCGCCATTATTCTTTAGTTAAGTAGCTTATGAGAAAGAAAAGGACCAGAGAAGTGGACTCATCTTTATGAAGCCGGGAACAACGCTTAAAAGATGATGATGGATACTTATGTTGGATAATATGATGGATTGGATACATGTCTAGTAACTTCAGTAAAAACACTTGTGTGATGATACATAGTCAGAAAATTTTTTGGGGTAAAAAAAAGTCTAAATGTATTTACATAAACGGAACATTAAATTATATTTTAAATTGTTAAAAAGTTAAACAAACCCTTGATTACATAGAGCAATAACAATAAAATTTTATTGAATTAATGTTAACTTTAGTTTTCAAGTGTACTTAAAGAAGAATTGTCTAACTTGTCAGAAGTAGTGAAATATAATAGTTTTCATATTCCCTGAATTAAAATATGTGTTCGGATTTTCATATTATTTATTCATCTCAGCTAGACTGCTTGCAGTAAATTGATACAATGCTTATTGGGGCAGTGAATTATATTAAACACCTGTTAACATACTATTTTGTTCATTATTATGTACTTTTTCTTATTTTTTATTTCATAAAATTATATATTTGATCTTTCTCTTGAGCTATTAGAGGGAAACTTGTCTTAGAAGATGATAAAATATTATTAATTGAATTGATATTTCCTTTTAATGAGCTGATCAATAGAAAAATATATTTCGTTAAAAATCAATTAAAAATATTTAAGCATGTTTCTACTAAGTTGAATGTCCATAAAAAATTAATTTTAAGCAAAGCAGAGTCCTTTAATAAATTGTGTATGCTCATAATGTTACGTATGTATGTGTATACATTTTTATTAGTTTATCTCATAAACTTTATCTCATATGCTCTATCTGCTATAAAATCTATTATTCTTGGAAACCGAAGATATGAAGTAATTAATATCTCAAATGCATGTAGAATAAAATAAGAACGTTTCAAATCAGTGTTCTTACCCTATAGATGTATTTCATCACTTAAAGCAATCTGCAAATCAATGTAAGCGGTATGAATAATAAAAAGGTCCAGTTAAGCTCAAGTGTATGGAAAATTTTATGATTTTTTATTGGTGAACACTTGGAAGAGAGACCACATTTGTTATTTGTCATAAGTTTTACTTTTAATCAAATTACGAAAATAAACCACATGGGAACATTGTTCTAAGCTGTACCAAGTAGAAATAAGTAGAACTGAGATTTTGAACTGGTTATTGTTTAATTATTGATTGATTTTATGATCAATTTAGGTTTTTGATTAAGGGTTGCTTGCAAATAAATCTAATCTTACGAACATACTATTTTACAAAAATACTATTTTAATCCATTGTTCCTCATACCACTTGGACAGTTCAGATTAAACAATTTGTTTAGAATAAAGCAAAATATCACTCCATTCAATATACTAGTTTCAATATGAGACATATAATGAATTTTGAAATACTGGAAATACCAAAAATGTTTAAGGTTTGAATGTCCATATTTGATAAAAATCGAAAGTAGATTTTTAAATAATCAAAATTTCACGTTATGTTATTCAAAAATTTTCCACGTCAATAGTTTATCATGATAATTCAATAAGAATTATCATTAATATAATAAAAAAAATTCCGCTCAAAAGATTTTTACTCCTTTTTTCTCAAACAATGTTTTTCCAAGACCGACTTTACTATAAAGTCTATTTCTAAAATCTACTATTTTTAGGAGTATTCGGCTCAAAGTAAAAAAACAACTTACATCTGTTTTAAACTTTGTTTTCGAATCGATCAATTCAGACTGATTCGTGATTGATAAAACATAAAACTCAGTCTGCCCTTTAATATCCGTTAGTGGTCATGTTCGATCACTAACTTTTAAGAAGGGTCATAAAGTTTACTTGAAGTGCATTAAATGTAGTGAAGGCTATTTCAAATGCACTTATTTCTTCTATTGCATTGGACAGAGAAGGCATCCTTATCAAGTTTCAGTAGTTTTTTTTTTTGTCTTTCTTTTTTTTTTTTTAATTTGCAGTGTCTCGTGTAATAGCATGGGTTTAACCATGCTATATAAATAAGCACAAAAAGCTTAGATTTTTCTCTGCGAGATAAAGTATAATAAATAATTGAATGATTCTTTATTTTAAAGCATGATCATTCTTTAATAGTTTTCTAGAATTTTCAAGCTTGATACACTTATTTCTTAAATTGTTATTGATGGCATTAATGGATATATATAAAATGGCTCCAAACACTTAACCCTAGAATGATTTCTTCTAATTTCAACTTCCGATAGCAGGAATTCTTTTGAGAAAACTCGATAATCTCAAATCCAAAGCAAACCAAGCGGGGACAAAATAAACGGAAAATATCAACTTTCTAAGACAGTTATTACTTTGCACTCCTTTCAGTCCTCGGACAAATATTGGATACTTTTTTTTTAGTACATTATGAAAGCTCTCTTGACAGCTTGAAGTTCTTTTTTACACTGATCTTTAGGAAACTTTTCACTTAGCTTTCTTCTTCTCGATATATGCGTTATGTTCAGGGTAGCTCTTTGTAGATCGCAACATAAAAAATACGAAATGCAATTTTTTACTTCACTCTCGGAAGTAATTTTCGAAAACAGAACTCAGCTTTCTTCTTTATATATTAAACATGTACTTTCTAGAAGGTGATGAAAACGAGTTTGAAGGAAATCCTTTCGCTCTATCTTGTCTGTTGCTTGTTTTTAATAAATTAATATTTTAAAAAACTCTTTTGGTGGTTTTTATAAGCATAAAAGAATTACTTTTTCGACTAAACTTGGATAATTTTATAAGAGATGAAACGTTCGTTCTTAGTATGATTAATCTTAATTAAACACATCTACACTTTAAGGTAGATAATTTTAGAAAATTATATATGGATTATTATTCATGAGTTTAAGTTTTTCATAACTCTAAATAATCCCATGTCACGTGAATTCCCTTTTAGAGAACATTTTATCGACTAAATAATTAGTTAAAAATCGAATATAATACTTAATGAGAGTACACTTTTCCCTGGTACAGTTTTGTGGCTATTGCTAATTATACTTTAGTGGCTTTTTAAGCACATTTCTGTTATTGACAAGCCATTATTTTCTCTACTTTATAGCTTCAGAGCAATTTGAGGCTTTATAAAACACATGTAAAATACAATTTATCTTGAGACTGATAAATTACTAGAATAATAAGTCGTCAAAATGACGGTAGTTAATAGTCTTTCATTTTTCTCACATATGTATTGATTGTATGTTTCTGTCCTTAAAGAAGTTTATATTCAATGCATGTATGTTGAAGTGTTCTAACCGCATTATAATTTATCGAAATTTTTTTTATTACTGTAAATTATATTCCACTGTATTATTCTTTTGATTGAAAAACAATTAACACCCTCTCCTCTCCCCCCCCCCCCCTAAAAAAAAATATCCGTAAATATTGTCAATTTATGTTCGAATTATTGCTAATACCTTTTAAATAAACTATTTTTTAAAAACATGTTGAATATTGTGTCAATGATATTTTTTAGAAACAATTAATGTGAAAATTAAAGTTTTATTTAAAAAAAAAAAATAATAATACTAAGATAAATTGCGATGCATTGCTGTTTGACCAGAATACAGCAATAGAATGGAAATAGAAATTATAGAGGATAAATGACAAATTAGTAGAATAATAAATTCTATAATTTAACGAAGTAAAATAAGTAACATTGCTTATAGTAAATTTTCTAGTATCAAACTACGTTAACTGGAATGGAGATGAATTTTTTTAAAATGATACATAATCCTCTCTCTGTAAGGAACTATTAGAAAACCTAAAATTTTTTAGTAATGTTTTTTTTTTTTTTTTTTTCTTCTTTTTTTTAATACATAAATCATTAAATCATTAACTGATATTGTTTAAATGAAGCGAAATTTGATTCGATTAATATTGGAAGGTACGAATAAATTTGTTTTTGACTGACTGATGATTGGGTTAAAACTAGAAGAATTGAGTTTATTACACATCTTATGGTTGGATTCAAATACTGAAGGATATCTTTAAAAATAATATAAAAACATTTAAAATAAGATTTCTGAATTGAAAACACGCAGTTGAATTAATGACCCGAAAAATGGTTTCTAGAAATTTTCGAAAAAACAGCCTTTTAAGCACCAACTTTGTTCAGTTAATGCCAAATATAACAAAGTTATTATTTTATGAACATAATTAGTTACCTATAGTTATTTTCATTATAAATTATCACTTTATGTTTCCTATTAAGAAAAAGATTTTAAGAGATACGGTACAATCCAAGTCTATATATATATATAGTTACCTAAATCAGGAATATTTAGAATCATATTCTACTTGAATTAATTTTATATTTGCAATACATTTTAAAAGATTATCAGATAGAAATATTAAGCTTCCAGATATTAATAATTTGTTTTCTATAATTTATATTTTGTTAGTTTGAAATATCACTGTGATTTATAATTTGAAAATTAAAGGGCAAATTTGTAAATAAATACACGTTACACTTACCTCATTTTAATGCAAGAAAGAAACATTTTATCATCTTTAAAACGTACAAATTACAAATTCCTTATTGGCTTCTTAATTTAGAATTATAGGTTAATATAGTCCTCGACTTTTTGGCGTCTACCTGTCCACAATGAGATGCAAACGGAGAAATACCAAAAGGACACCAAAGACAGTCTTACACAACAAGCTAATATTTTCAGCATCCCACTTTGAGTATGCAAATGAATTAACTGGATAAATCAGCACTTGTTAGTCACATACAATCAGCTTCAAAAATAAACCTAAACCTTCACATTTCAAAAACGTAATATTCAGATGTGTACTTAGTAAATAGTAAGGAAGATTATTTTCATGTAAAACAATTATGTACCTCCTAAGGTAAATATTACTTAAAAAATGTTGCATAAATTTGAAAAATATATGCGCATTTAATTTCAAAAAGAAAAATATTAAAGCAAAAGTCATCATACTGCATAATTATTTTTAACTTTGGCAAATTTTGCCAAAAACTTAAAATTTAACAGCAAATATTTGTGTGGCTCACCCCGAATCTTAAAGGCTATTTTGAGTCGTTTTGTCTTGGAATGAACTAATCTTTTTGATTTTGTTACTCCAATGAATTTTCTCATCTTTTTAAAAATATTTCGAAGTGATACTCACCTATCTACATTTTTATTTCTTAATTTTTATTTTACTATTTGAATGAGTGGATTTTACTACTTAAATGAGTGGACTGGGTCAATAAATTCAGTGGTTATGGAGTGTGGTAATCTGACTATACCTTTTGTATTGTAAATGTATGATTGGGGAGGGTTGTCTTGTGAAAGACCTAAGAGTTTCGTAAACAAAAATTCGTTATACTTTTAAACCGTTTCTGTTTCAATATATCTACGTAGACAAAACGATCCATTTCAGTGTCTACAAATTCAAATTCCCTACACTTGAAGCAGCTATGCGCTTTCAAATCATTTAGTATCCTACATCGTACTCCATTGTCGGCACTATATTTCTTTATTTTGGCTCAGAAATTGCAGTTCTATAAATTTTTTTAAATTCTTTTTGACGTATCAATGCCTAAAACTTAGATTCATTTGTAAATAAAAGATTCTACCAGTACTCTATGGAGTGAACTTTGGCACCTTCGGAAAATAGCAAACGATCACGTTGATTCACTTTACCGATAGTTGGTTTTCTCCTTTGGACTCTGCTGTTATATCCACCATAATTTAGTGTCCTTTTTTAGTTCTTGCACTAATTATTTTAAACTGGAAATGTCTTTCGCAATGTTGACAGCACTAATGGTCAGCCACTGTTTTAACTGACGATCTAGCTAAGCGTCAACCAGAAGTGTTGAATTCGGCATTCCTCATACCATAAAGGAGGGTACTAGACACGGTCATTTCTTTAACTCATATTGGTACTTGCCTAAGAAGTATTGTGATATAATCGAATCAGTAATTTTTCGCAACCCTTACTTTGCTAAGCCAGAAAATATAATTTCGGTCATGTTAGGATCCTTGCAACTAGGTGAATTATCAAGGGAAAGGGAAATGGGAGAAAATGTCCCAGATGGAAAATGTGTTCGATTTTTTCAAGCCCGCTAAAGTGCATGTTTTGCATAAGCATTTAAGTCGACATCCACCACCGATTTTTGGCAAATATTTACAAGTTTTCCCAACGTTAACACCCATCAAAATGTTACATAATTGTAAAACACACACACACATATTCAAGCTTTTCGATCCGAACAACCTTTCCTAAAACATAAGCTTTGGTTTTCATGATCTGAATCGCATTAATACTTTTTACCAGTGTATTTTTTAAACAATCGATAGACAAGAATTTGCATTCTCAAAGCGACAGTCAACAATTTGCATTTTCCCTATAAGACCATCGAAATCGACTTTTTTAAAGCCTGAATTGGAAAAATATCCCAAAAACTACTGGCTGTATCTCCCCATCAGACACAACGTTCGATGGAACATGTTCTTTCTGGAAACCTAGTCACGATCCCCGTCCTTTTTAAGGAAGCGAGAACCTCCACTCCTAACGAAAGAAGAACCATTCTTTTTCGGAGAGGGATAGAAAAACTAGGCCTCGAGAAAACAAAACATTGGTGTCCGTATCGGTAAAAACCACGATGACTTTTTTCTAAGATTCCTTGCTTCTGGCAGAAGCCTTATGAGTCACGTTGTGAGATAGATGTTTTTAGTTTTGCTTATCTGTTACAAAAATGGTCGTTTAGGAATATTACGTTATCTAATTTTGGTAGTTAAAAGCGGTGTTTGCCTGTTATCAGTTGCATGGGAATAGAAACATTGTTTATGTGCTTTGAGATTTATTAGAACGTTACATTAAATTAAGACAGATGAAGAGTCTTGCAGTTAGGGAAGTGAAAGTGGACATCTGGTTTATACATCACATCTTATTTTTGTTTCTCGCAGTAAATCTCGAGAATTCCTGCTTTTGTGTTTCTAGAAGTAATGTGATTCTTATCATTTAACAACGTAGGTGAAGAGTATGAGTTCCTGGAATGAATTAGGTGCTACATTCTTGTTACGTGAGTTAGAAGTTTAAATGTCATTTACTTAAAGGGTTAATAATTAAAGTTAACATATTTAGAGCTATAACGAACCAATAGTAATTAAAAGAATATCATAGCAGTTTTTTTATACGTCCTAACAGTTGAAATTTCTTTAAATGACGTTACAAGATCAGGATTTATTGTAAATACATTTATAATTTATTGTAACTACATTTATAATTTATTGTAAATACATTTATAATTTATAATTGTAAATACATTTATAATTTATAATTGTAAATACATTTATAATGTACTTCCTTTTTAATCTTATAATTTCATTTAAATTTTTTCGATAATATTGTGTCTGATAAAATTGTAAAATATTAACGAGGACTCATATATAAATTGTATTTCACTTATAGTCGTTGAAGTCAATTATTGCTTAATGATTCGTAAATGGCAACATTTGATTTGGAAATGTAGTGTAATTATAAATAACTTTAAATAGTTTTCAAAAATTCCTTATCACGCTTTTATAGTAACTTCATCCTTTTAATCATTCAAAAAATCTATTTCATTTCATATATCATGAAATGTTGCCCAATACCTAGTTATGTGATAGTTTAAGGTTATATGTACTATTTAAATATATTTCTGTATTATGTGAGTTTCACACTAAAGTCTAAACTTATTCATACATAAACAGACAGATAAATCTTAAAGTAAAGTATTATTGTTTAGGTTTAAGTACTATTTGAAAGATGAATCGGAATTTGTATTTTTTTTTTTTTTTTAAGTTAGTTTCTTTTTCAGAGAACTCGTTTTCATTAAATAGTTTTAAATGTAAAACTAGACTGCATAAGAGATACAAAACTCATTACTGTCTAGTTGCTGCATAGTAAGTAGAGAGAATGTAATGCTCTATTCAACGAAATTTAATCAGATTTAAGTTTGAATTTAGAAAAAAATGTAATACATAATTTATTTTTGAAGCCGCATACAGTGAAAATAAATTTGAAAACCTAAATTCGATAAAGAATGCTTTTAAAATTATCATAAAATGGAAAAAAGTGTTTTTAAATCTAAAAATTATTTGTTTTACTAAAAATTTGAGTTAATGAAAATTATGTTTATAAGAATTAAAGTAAAATTTGTATCGTTCATCAATTATGAGAAGTTATTTATTAGGTATTCTATAGTTAATCGTTTTTAAATTCATAACATGATTGAAATGTATTATATCGAGAAATTAATTTATTGATGGTGCAACTACTTCAATATCAAAACTAATATCTTCAAAAATATATCCAGTTAAGATCTATATGTTCTTTTCTCCTTTTCATATATTGATTATCTGTTTATTTAACCACATAGATTGTATATGAAATAGAAATATATAATTACATATAACATGCAATACTAACAAAAACTTTTTTTTTAAAGTTTGTTAATTTATAATCATTGATATGCAAGCATTACCTATAACAATACTTTATATTAATTAAGATACATTATTTATTTTTCTTTTCATAAACTTTTATTTCTTCAATAAACACTAATATTAGTTTCAGTAATTTATACGTTGAAATAACTAAAAACGTGTTGTTATTCTGACCTTATATTTTATAAAGCAACACATAATTTGCATTAAATATTAAATCTAAAGTAACATAATTGATACAATTCGCTTTCTTTCGTTTGTTTATTTAACTTTTACTACATAGATATATACACTTATATTATATAAATAGTAACGCGTTGCCTAAATTATGGCATATGGGTTATTTTTACCAATTCTATTATTTTACTTCAAACACAAATAAAATAAGATACCTGAAAAAAATTACCACATTAAATATTTTTTCATTAAATTGAAAAAGTGGAAAATTCAAAATTAAACAATTATCTTTTATATTAATTAGAAAAACTTTTAAACTTTAAGTTTTTAAGTGAAGTTTTACTTAAATTTAATGATGTTTTATGAAAAAAAAAATATTTTTATACATTATCTTCTTTTAATGTTGTTTTTATATATTTGAAGAACTTTAGATCTTCTAAATACAACAGTATTACAAAATATTCTTAAAATAAACTAGTTTAAATTATTATTAAAATGAACTGCTAATGTGTTATTTCAATTGTTATGTAGTCATAGTTTGTTCATTTTTTTTAATAAAACATAAGAAGGATGAAAAGTGTAAGTACGAATTGTGTTTATAATGTATGCTTTTTTATATAAAAATAAATTAGTTTATTAAAAGAATTATACATATTTACTTTAAATTAGCTTAATTAAAAATTCTAAAACTTTTTTATTACATGTTAGTAACTTTAAGTTCAAGTAGACATTTTTGTTTTATAACATATCATTATTAAACATCAATTACTATTTTTATCTCTCCCCTAACAACCTCTGGATAAACATTTCAAAAGATACATCTTATCTAATACCAACATAAAGAACACAATTAATTTGTGTTGTGTAAGTTAAAAAATGTATATTGACCGTAATTATAAAAAATATAATAGCGGAACAAAACTAAATGTTAAAACACAAACATCAAACAAAACATTAGTTTATGCATCCTTACCACATTGGTAATCCGATAATCCCCTTCCAAAAATTAAGGTTTTGAAGATTTGTTTTGGTACTTTTTCCAGAAAATTTCTTTCGTACTTTATCACAAAATTAATTTCCTACGCTTTTAATTTAAAAGTCCATGTCAGTCAAAACATTATTTAAAACTTAATGATAATAAGTTTATTTGTAGTTCGTTCCAAGAGAAAATAAACACGTACTTAATGTTTATTAAAGAAAAGTTGCATTTTGAAATACATGGCATTTTGATGCCTGCAAATGGTTCACATTATCGGGAGATATATTAAAGTAGAATACAGTTTTTTCTGACCTATTTGCAGATTTATATTCCCTAACTAGCCTGTTGAAGAACCCTCAGTGTTATTTTAGCAGCAAAATGATGTAAAAAGTTTTATTGAATTTGTTTACAATCTTCAATTAAATACTTGTCCCCTGCAAAAATATTTGAATATATATATATTTGCATAGTGTTGGTCCAGTGAAATTATATAAAATAAATCTTCTCGAGTCTAACTGTTTCATCAATTAACTTCAAACTGTTTACTTGTTGTACACCAAACTTGTTGTTTTCTAAAGTACCAACATAACCTTCCAATACCACTATATGTTTTATGTAAGAATCTACATTGTCATAATTTATTCCATAGAGAAAAAAGACAATCAACATATTAACAATAGTAATTAAACTTTCAAATTAAAGTTTTGTTAGAGGCAGATATCAAGAAAATACTGTGTATGTCAGAATTACATTATTTTAAATAATTTTTTCTTAACAACTGTTTTAAGGACTGTTAGTTTACCATAAAGATATAAGTATTTCAACAGCAATTCAAAATGGAAGCCGTTCTTTGCATTATATTTGTTCCAAAAATATTTTTAGGAAATTTTTTGATGAACAACTTTATTGTAGTTTATAATATGAGAGAGGAAATATAACTTTTGCAATTAAACCCTCTGTGGTATCAACCTGAAAGTGAAAGTGTGGTTGAATTCATCAAAACAAGTAATAAAGTAATGAAACTTTTTAAATCTAAGATAACTTATCTTATTATGTCAACAAGAAAGTTAGAAATAAAATAGCTATAAGTGATCGAAATATATCTTTTATTGTATATCTTTGCAAATAGTTTATAAAATATGTTATGCATTATTATTTGAAAAGATGTATGTTAGTATATATATATCTACATTTGCGTATGTCAGATGTGACCTGGAAATATATAAGTTTTCTTACAACTATATATGTTCCCACTTTCTATGTTAAATGCTACGTAACCATGAAACTTTTGAAATTAATGGTATATTTCTAGTACATTCACAATTCCTTTAAAAAGAGAAATAAGTTTTATGAAAGTACCAAAACATGTACATAACTAATTACCTACTTGATTAATACATCTGGAAATGATTAAGAGCCTTATCAATAATCCTACGCAGATACATTAACGACAAACAAATATAAATTTCCATTCTTTCCAACAAACACTTAGCACCAGAGTAATTTATTTCACAGAGTTCCACCCCATAACTTCCTCTAGTACCAGTCCCAGTCGTCAGGTCGTCCCGGTTATAAATTCATCATCAGTCATCTGACTTGTCTCGTCGTTTCTGAGTTAGATCCTCATCAATAATTCGTTCATCCCTTTATTAGTTCTTCATTTGGGACGGAGAGGTAGAACCAGAACTAGCAGAGGGGAGCTTAATTTTTAGTCCAGGAGAGTGTGATAAGTACAGAATGAGATTTTTCGGAATGATTAAATTTTGGTGTTTCTTACTCAGCTTGTTAGTTGTTGCGACAAGCCAGATGGATCTCCAGGGAGAGTCTAATGGTGATGTGGAAGTTTGGGGGAAGAGAATTTTCTTTGTTGTTATAATGTATGGGGACAGTTAGGATTAATTTGAATTAGACCAAAGTGTGTCAATTACGTGAGACATGGAGCACATTGTGTTGTGAGTAGTTATCTTGTACTATTATATTAATTTGTTTATTTTGCTTTTAGGATAATGAATTACTATTACAAAATTCAGTAAGTGTATCCCTTAATTATAGTAGATATTATTTGATTTTACATTCACAATATGCACATATGATGATATTTGTGATTTTGAAAATAGTTTTTATGCCGAAACAATTATATGGGCGTAAATGATAAGGAATTTTAAAGAACATTGCTAGTCATAGAAAATCTACAATCCAGGTGTGAACAAATTAGGTGGCCAATTTTAAGAAGTACAAAACATATATTCTGGTAATTCTGTACTTTTTGGATAATTAATTAGAAACCAGTGAATATTTTTTGTGTTCAATTTTAATGTGTGTGTTTAAGATAACTATGAGTACGATTTTTGTGATACGGAATCAAAATGTCTGTATAATTTTTGGCGATTTATTATTCCACAAGAAACGAAGCAGAAACAAAGTTTGAACATTAAATAAAGGACTTATTTTGGAGGCCCATTTCAATTTTTCTGCTATTGCTAAGACAATGTAACTGACTGGATCTGTGAATCTGAATACATTTAAAATTCGAAAATATGAACCATAGCCTTTGCAATAGCAATCATTCTGAAGTGAAAATTATTAAAAATACTAGGGGTGTGAACAATCGTACAACTCTCAATTACACTATATAACATTTGTAATTGCAGTTAATTTTACATTGTGCTACTTATCATTTTCTTATTTTCCCTCATTTGAAAAAAAAAATCCAGTTTGGCGTTATTTTTAGCAATAATTTAAAAAAAAAAAAAAAAAAAAAAAAAACTTTTCTAAAATAATGATTTTTTGGCAATATACTTTTCGATAATCCTTATATTATTCTTTATTTCTGGTAATTCTGTACTTTTTGAATAATTAATTAGAAACCAGTGAATATTTTTTGCGTTCAATTTTAATACATGTGATTAAGATAACTATGAGTACGATTTTTATGATACGGAATCAAAATGTCTGTATAATTTTTGGCGATTTATTATTCCACAAGAAACGAAGCAGAAACAAAGTTTGAACATTAAATAAAGGGCTTATTTTGGAGGCCCATTTCCATTTTTCAGCTATTGCTAAGACAATGTAACTGACTGGATCTGTGAATCTGAATACATTTAAAATGCGAAAATATAAAACAGCCTTTTGCAAAAAGCCCTCATTGTGAAGTGAAAACTATTAAAAAAAACTAGGGGTGTGAAAAATCGTACAACTCTCAATTACACTATATAACATTTGTCATTGCAGTAAAATTTGACATTGTGTTACTTTTCATTTTCTTATTTTCCCTCATTTGAATAAAAATGTCCAGTTTGGCTTTATTTTTGTCAATAATTTTTACAAAAAAAAAAATTAAAAAAATAAATAAATTCTAAAATGGTGATTTTTGGCGATATACTTTTCGATAATCCTTATATTATTCTTTATTAGATGTGACACTGATGAGAGAAGAAAAACCGATCGTTAATGAGGTATTCTCAAGGAAAGAGAACTCTGTGTTGAAGGCATTCGTTTTTCAACTTATTACGCCATTAAAGCATTATTAGGGGAATTTCGGAGATGGGGATGTTTAACAAAAGCGATTTTTAACAAAATCGTTACAGCCGTTTTTTAGCAATTACTGAAAAACATGATTTTTTCAATGGTAGCTACCTTACGTGCATGAGCGATTTTGACGAAAACTTTCATGGTAGGGTCCCATGGCTACCACCAACTCGCACACCAAATTTGACCAAAGAAAACTGCAGTCACACACACATTTTTTCTAGATCACTTCTTTGAGATCAGGATGTTCCAAAACTTGGAGAAATGCAAAAAAAAAATCGAATTTTGTTATTTGACCGAATACTATACTTTTATTGCCCTATGTATTACATATGGGTAATTGAAAGTAATACGGTTGGTTATTCACAATTGTTTAGTTGGATTGTTCATCTAAAAAGAACTTCTGTGTGTTGTTTTTGACAAAACATTTAATCAAATTTCTGGATTGATTGCACAAAGTCTTTTTTTTTTTTTTTTAGTTTCGACACTGTAAATTTTTTGTTCTGCTTTAATTTATCGGAAAAGACAAGACGCGAAAAAATGTATTTCTTTCGTAAATTATTCCGATCAAGTCATTATTGTCTAATACTGTGATCGATATTTTTTTAAGCACATTTGAAATAAACAGTTGTTATAAACAATAAAATATTTTGCTTGAACAATCATGTTGAAACGGGGTAGGGGACAAAATATGTCATATGGCAGAAAGTCGTTTATTTTCTTCATTTTGCTTCGTTCTTAAGAAATTAAAAGTCACAGAAATATTATATCCTCATTTTGATTATATGTCGTCCAAGTCATACAAGAGTTTGAAATAACAACTTTTGCAAACATCATTGGGGCAACTAATCAAGAATGTCTGATTCAATATCTAGTGAGGGTATTTCTTCTGTGAAGAAGCACATTTTGCTAGCTGTAGTTAATTTTAATTCCTTCATGTACAATTTATTTTATCTATTCTGACACACGTGGAAAGAGTATTGCAGGTATGCAACACATTCATGCACTTAACTTGAAGAATAATTTAATTGCGTTTAATTGTTTTCTTTCGCAGTTATTTCAAAATTACTTGTTCAAGATGATTAAGGACATTAGATAACAACCTAGTTCATTCATCCGTGCAAAAATAATATTTGCTTTCTTCATAGCTTGAAAAACTTGTTTCCCTACATGTGTACATTTATAATAATATAAATATCTATGCAAAATAATCTCATATTTATTGATGGTTTTAATTATACAACCACTCAAAATTAAATAGTTACCTTGTATTTATGACTTTATGTATTGAAATTTACCTGCATTTTGTATTGGTTTCATTTGAATATTCTACGAAATGACGAGCTACATAATTATGAAACACTGAAATTTCAAAAGTTTTCTAGTTTAATCGGGGCGCGTTTTATCAGATCACCAGTAGGGTGGATCGAAACAAAATATTAGAATTTCAAATCCTACCTATGGGAAAAAAATGTTCTATGGTATATAGGTACATGGAAAAATAACTAAAAAAAATTTAAGTTCAACACCGTCACAAGGAGGAGGAAGTTTAGATATTTGAGTCTTTTTATAGCAAAAAATCAAAGTCAATTGAATTTTTTTTTATGCGGAATTTCAAAACCAACTTATACGGAAAAGATGTTTCAAAGTACATTGATTAAGGGAAAAATAAAATTATATATATATATATATATATATATATATATATATATATATATATATATAATCAAGAAAAATCTAAAAAATCTTCGAAATTACAGTGAACGGTAATCACGTTTGGTGTTGAAAACTGCCTTGAAGTTCCATGATTCCAATCAATTTCTTATTAACCCGTCTCTTTTGTATGATCCGCGTACATCTGCAAATGCTTCTGTGACTATTCTTTCTGTGGCTTGAGTATAACAGGGAAACCCCTTGATAGTAGATAGTATTGCTGTAGAAATTATTGCTGGGTTTATACTATTGCTCCTGAAATCATGTCCTCACTAAATCGTTCTGTCACATTTTCCCGTTTAATCAAGTCCACATAATCTGTCGCACAAGGGCCGAAAGTCAGCATGTTTAAGATACGGATATTATTCGCTAAAAGGGTTTGGGTTACAGTTTGACTTTGCGCAAATTCAAAATTCTTTGGAGGACCGATTTTCTTATGTTATTACTGTCGTCAGCTATTATTGATATCAGGATATTTTCAGGAAAATCAAAACCCCCGTTTGAACCACATAGCTGCCTAGACTTTTACGATGAACGTAATTAATGTCACTAAAACTTTGGTGAAACTTTCTATAAGCTAAATAGAACATGAGAATTCTGTTTTAGGTCGTAAACCACCTTGAGTGGAAAATCTTTCCAGAGTTTCTCTTCAACAGCCCTTAGCTGCATTGTCCGCAGTGATGGCTTCACAAATTTCCATTAAGCACAGTTGATCAGTACTCAAGTATTTCTTGTTAATCAGTTCTCATAGGTTGAGTTTAAGTGAATGAAACTACAGGTATTATCTCGCATATGGTCACTCATTGGCGTGTAACTGCACAAACCATTGTAGTGGACTCTTCAGAATCAGTTCCATGTTTCGCATAACACCTTCTTTGATACCTGTGTTGACATACTATCTATTATCGCAACCCAAATTCGTTACATCTATGCCATTGTCGACGCAGTACTAAAACTTACGATGTGCTTTCCAAAGATTTGAGCTCTCCTGGAATTTATAGACTCGTGACCAATGTATTCGGAGAATAGTTATTTTATTAAACTTGCGTCTTATTTGTTCTTATATTATGACTTTTTTCCTATTGTCTTCCACTAATTTGAGTCCATCGAAGTATAAACCAAACTAGTCAAGGTCATAATCTTCTACAACTGATTGAGAGAATATATTGGTTCTTTCCTTTGTTCTCTCATTTCGAATTTTATTTATGTCAACAACGTTCGATACATTGCTTTGTGAGATAAAGCCTGCATCTTCAAGCGCAGCTGACCCGATGGCAGTGCCTGCTCGGTCGGAAATGCCAAAGCGGTCCAATGTTAAAACAACGGTTGGGAATTTTGTCACAACAGGTATGAAGTCGTCAACATTTTGGGCTCCGTTTTCAATGATAGACGATGGTGTAGAAAAGTCAGTATGCTCGTACATCCCTCGATTCCCTTCACATCCATTATTTAAATCCATTGAACTGAAGGAATCAGTCAGGGTTTTGTTTCTCTTTTCTTATCGCTCTAGCTTCAATTTTCATTTCGTGGTATTAGTATTATGGAGAGTGACTTACCGATTCAGTGACCTGATAACCATTTTTATTTTTTCAGTTCTTTGATTTAGTAGAAATTCTAGCTCATTCATTTGTACACTCCGTTCTTTTTTGCAGTAGCAACTTTCACAGGATTTACCAGTACATGTAGATATATTAAACACTTGCCTTTTTTCGGAAAGTATCAATTAGCTAGCGATATAAGTGGTTATTTATTTGTATTAAAGCTCGTTTCCAGGTCTCTTCTAACTTACTTGCAATTTGCTTACACTCGGGAGAAATGTGTATTTAAATACACTGTTCTTTGCTTCTCTTTTTGAATGCCAATATACGCACCTAATTACGTTTTTCGTAGGTAGGAAGCATAATCGTGGGCATATCATAGCCTGACCCAAATATAGGACAAATCATGTATTTTCTTGACAACGCCACCATACAGTATTAGTCCAAGTACACAAACAAATATCACACAATAAAATTGTAATTTAATTTACTTTACAAGAACCGAAAAAGCGCTCACCGATTAGACGTCCAATTCCGTAAGCCACAGACAACTGCACTACAGGGTTGTAGGGCTGATTCAATGGTGTTGTGGGAGGGGGGGTGGAGATGGGTCAAAAAGGTTGCAATGTACATTGCACTACTAATTATTCAGTAATCATCACTTTTTTACGATTTATATTGTAAAAAATAATTATTTTTAGTGTAAAATCCTCTTACCAAAATTATAACTCCCTTGTGGCAGTGTTATGCAATGTTATACAAACTGTTATACAATGTTAAACGTCCCATTTTTATCTTAAAAACAACAACGGTCAATAGAATTGAAAGAAAACCGACCATGGTTGATGAGGCAAATTGTAACAAGAAAGCATAATGTCACGGGACACCACCACCATTTTTACTTCTTTTTCACAAAAATGGAACTATAACCACACACGTTCTTATTGGTCTTCAGCAAATCATGACGTCTTATGTTCAGAGGTAAGTAATTTTAAGGAATCATTTTAAATAAATATCTTCTAGAGCATAAAATATTAAGAGGACATTAAATATTAGCCATTTTTTGTCAGAAAATACATTTGAATCATAAGCAGTGTAATATACATCTATCATCACTGAAGAGTAAATACAAATAACGAGTAAATTACTCTAAGTTACAAGAAGGAATTTACGATTTGGTACATTGTAAAAATGTAACAAGTATGGCATAAATCTCAAATAATCTACCAACGTTTATAATCTAGCTTTTATTTTCAATTATTTATTTTCAATCTTTCTGTCGTTGTTGCTAATCCTCACTGTCTGACGGAGTCATACAAGATCCACGAGTTCGTTGACTAAAAGGAAGTGGAAGACTAGAAGAGGATTGCTAAAGAGATCCTCCTTAGATAGTCCCATGCAATCCAAGAGGCGCTCAGGAGAGGCCTGATGATTTTGGCACTTAGTGCAGGTGGCGAAGGTTTTCCTGCTCTCGTTGAAAGTGAGGCACTTGATGTGATCGCTAGCAAGCCTTGATAGAACAGTCCGCGTACTTCTGTCACACGGGAGGTCAAGGGACAAACCCGGTTTTGATCCCTTGTACCAATTATGGGTTGGGGGTGTTTCCCACTCCTCCGAGATCTTTGATTTTTCCAGAGAGTGAAATTCCAAAAAAAGTAAGTGTGGAAGAGGGAGATGTTGAAATCCTGCAGCCCTCCTTAGCAAGGATATCAATCTTTCTAAAAAAATTAAAAAAGGATGCCCTCTCCACCCCCTATTTTCCCCCTCAATAATGAAAAATATAACTCAATTTCCCTCAATATATAAAAATATAATTCCCATTCTAAAGTATTTAATCAAATCAAAATGGAAAATATGAAATACAAATTTGAATTCTTTGCTATTCTACTCATTTCTCAAAAAAATAACTATTATCCTGTTTGTTTACTTAACATAATGTTCTTGATATCTAAAAAGGTTAATAAAATGTTTATTATATTATGTATTCAATTTTTCTGTCATTATATAATAGTACATCATTACAAACACCTTCTAATGTCCAGTACAACTAAAACTATTATAAACTATTATATATCATTTTAAAACTTCGACACACTAGAGCTATAAATAATTGTAAAAGGGTTTTAAGCTTTGTCACAAATATTTTAACAAATTAAAAGTATAATTTTTAGAAATATTGATATTTAATCCTTATTGTTCAACGCATTTGTTATGAAAGAGTTATTAATAAATACATTTGAAATTTCAAAAGAATTTATCGAAGTTTAAAAGTGTTTTAACTTCGACATAAATGTAATCACTATAGTAGAAATTTGAAATATGTAAAATCTCAAATTTTGTATTTTGAAAGAAATTTAGTTTCAACAACCTGCGTTTTAGAAATAATTACATACGTTTAGTTTTTAATAAATCACAATACTTATAGTATTTTAGTAAATGAGTTTTATTTGAAATATTTATGATAAAAATGTACATATTTGAACACTTTTACAATCTATTATATTTCTTCAGTGTAGTGCATGAGTATGTTTGTAAATTTACAACGTCTACATAATATCTCCATTCGAGAATATTTCCATCCCATGTCTGCAGTAATTAGTAATTGCCACTGGCCATATGTAAAAAAGTGACCATGAACAAATTACTACAGAATCTTATTTTTAGTAACTTTGAATTTACGCGATTATGATGTACATGATTATGAACGCATGTAGGGTAGGTGTCAGTACTTTCTATGAATCAACGAATTTACAAAATACTATAATTTTCAAAATTTTTTTCGATGATTGTATAGTTGAAGAAATGTCTAGGTATATTAATGAAAGCCAGTAGGTAGTACTAGGTAAAATGATTTTGGAATCAGAATAAAACATTATCTATCTTCTCTTGACCTAATCATAAAACAACCGATGCATGATCAGTAATTTGTAAGTTGAATGCAAAGATGTTTGCATTTACTTTTCTATGTATTCAAGAATTTAGCAGTATACCACACTATGGATTGATTTTATCGTGAATTGACTGGGACATGGTAACCAATGTTCTAAACTAGTACTTTAAGTATTATGATTATAGGGTTTGGGATGGATAAGGACATTGCTTGTTGTTACCATGATGATTCGTTCACAAAGTTTTATCAGATCATATTTGTATTTCATTTATATTGATATTTACTCAAAGGTAGTAAACACTAAACTTGTTTCATTAGCTAGAACAGCAATTTAATTATTTGCATCATGCTTCAATTGAGATCAAAGCAAAATTAAAAAGAAAAATAATATTGAATAAATCATATTTATGTAGTCATACTAGCATAACAGCTCAAACAAATACATTTTGCTATAAGCTTAAAAATAATTAAGTTTGATACTTAAAAATTATTAACTAAATATTTTCTGAATAAAATACAGGTTTAACATCCCTTGAATTATGTTTAGATGCTGATTTCATTATGTTTACTTGTTTATTTACCTTCATTTCGCAATCTATCTACGATTCGTTTAGTGTTTAAAAAAATAATTAAAGTTGCTTACTTGAATTTTGAAAACACTATTAATATTAAAGTAACTTTTGTGACATGTATTCCACACTTTACTTTTAATTTTTTAACAATATAATTTTATCAAGAGAGATTCATCATGCGTAATGCATTTACTTCAAAGTCATACTTAGAGTGTATTAGAAAAATTTCAAAAGATTCCTAATTTAAGAAAGATTTTATTTTTTGCGCATAATACCGACTTATATTATTTAACTTCTTAATTCATCCAAGTATACATATTAATAGCTCGTTAAGTTAATCTCTTAAACTTCAATTTATAACATTTATAAATGAGTTTTATTAAAATACTTTATGAAATAATTTAAATAATACGTCTTATTTCTAACGACTGAAATAGCTATAAATTTAATTGTAGTTTATTTCATTTATAATATTTTATTATGTGTTCCTGTAAAAGTATTCTCTGTAGAAAATAATAAATTATAAAACGGATATTCTAGTAATGGTAGAGGGATTATCAATTTGAATCACAGGGTAGTATATATTTTTCCTAATATAACTTTTAAACTTATAATTTCATAGTCCTTAAGAGTAGTAGCTACTTCAACATACATAAAGAAATATTGTTTTATTTAAAGTATATTTTAAGAAGTTATTTTATTCAATACAATCTATATGTTAATATTTTGAAACATTGAATTTACCAGAAGAAATTTCAATACCGTAACTAAGTAAATTGTTTACTGATAACTTATAGAAAAGCCTTGCTATCTTCTATTTGAGTCCATTCTACAAGTTCAAGTTACCAGAAATGCTAATTCCAAAAAAGCAGCAATAAAAACATCAAACCATATTCAAAATTAAATTTAATTTTAACAGTGCATGACTTGGACATTCATGCAATATAACTTTTAGTGAAATCCTTTTATCTTATCAATGACACAGTATTGCACAACTTGACGTCAAATAAATTCGAAAATCAAATTTGAAAGGACAGTTCTTCTTTGATGCTGATTTGTTCAACATCCGTTCGGTTCTATTTTTCACGTCTGATGTCAAAAAGATAAATATATAACTGACTTTGTTTACAACCATTGTTAAAGAAATATACACTCCTACTCGAATGATCTTGAACTGAAGTTTGTGGTATTGGTAGCAGGTATTTATTACGTGTTTTATAAATTACAGGTATATCGAAG
This sequence comes from Linyphia triangularis, assembly GCA_963978545.1. Classification (NCBI taxonomy): domain Eukaryota; kingdom Metazoa; phylum Arthropoda; class Arachnida; order Araneae; family Linyphiidae; genus Linyphia; species Linyphia triangularis. Next base: position 63,979,280 of record OZ021723.1, on the reverse strand, counting down.
TAGTTAAATAAAGAGTGATATACAATTATAACAACAAAATCTAAAATGTATTGTTTGTTTTTATAGAAAAAATAGAGGGAATCAATTAAATCAATTTATAAAATTAATGGATGTTATACACATCGTAACGTACATTAAAACAGTTAAAATACATTTATTACTTAACCATACATTATTTAAATGCCCAGGCTTTCTACAAGTATGATTTTATTTAACTCCCAGGTTCCAGAAAACTTAGCATTCATAGTAAAGAAAAAACATTTGTTAAAGTGATGTTCTAAAAAGTAAAAGAAACCCATCAAAAATAAATTGTTCATAAATTATAATATTAAAACGATCATAAATTAACTTATTAAGAAACAGTAGTAGTTTTCATTACTTTTTAAAAATTCTCAAGAATACAGCAATAAATTACTTTACCAATATTAAATATTTTACTAGTTTTAAATAATAAGATTTTGACGTTCAGTTTTTTTTCCTGTAATAATTTATATTTATTTATAATATTTGTCTTATTACTATCAATATCCTTAATTAGTAACAATATTGGAGATTGATTATCCCAGTAAATTTCAGACTTTTTGAAAGTTACTGAAAGTCTTAGAAAGAAATTAACCATACATAAAATTTATTAAACTGCCTCTGATAAAACTATACATTCTGTCTACATGGTAGACAAAGAAATAAATCTCGTTTTTTATGATAAGAATGTAACTAAGTATAAGATATCGTGCCTCGTTCCATGAGCAATAAGCACCGAACACTCAACTAAGGATAGGAACCCTGAAAAATTTTCTGTGTTCTATATCCTCTACAGTTTTCAGGCAATTACTTTTTATAAGAAGTGTTTCAACAACCAATGGCAAGCTAAAAATTTCTTTACAAGAAACAGTGTATCCGTTTTTTAGCTTCTTTAATAATGGACTTTGGATTAGTATTGTTCCTTCAGTTTTGCCTATATTTGCACTTCTAAAACTTTAAAATTTCAATAAAAATCACTAAAAAAAATTACAAATTTATCTTTAATTTCTTTTCTAATATAGCAAGATCATCCACACCTTGTATAACTATTAATAAACCAAATGCATGTTTAAAAAATTCTCACCTTTGAAAACTTGTTACAATTTTCAAAGTATTTTCTCCACTTTCAGACAACCCATAAAGACTTCTTTCAATCGTAAACTATAATTTTTGGTTATTTTCTGCCAAACCCCAGAGATTGTTACAACCTCATTTTCTAACCTTCCATACAATTTTGCCCTTCTTACAACAAAATGATAAATGTGCTATCAAAGATTTACGATACACAGTGTTAAAAGCAGTCAAAATATTGAAAACTGCAATAAAAAAATATCATTGTAGTCAACACAATGAGTTTGATTGCAACCTTTTGCTCTAAATTTGGTGACTTTACGATGATTATATTTTAACGATGTAAACCCAAAAGTATCATATATTTTTTTTATTTGTTTGGCTTCGGAACTGTCTTTGCCACTTCTATTTCCTCAAGTATCACCAATGCCTTTTCCATTTCTTTCATCCTCTTTTTTTGTTGTCAGTTTCCTTGCTATCACTTACATTGCTTCCCACTAGTATTTGAATTTCCTAACAGTTTGCTTCAAGGGAAGTGAAAGTTCACGTTTTTCGAATTTTTTTCTGGTAAAAGAGCATACTCATGATTTCTTTTTGAAAAACTCATAAGCCCTTAGATTTAAATAAGATTCAAATTTTTAAAGTTATCCAGTTCTTCAAGGGTTATAAACATTTTCTATGTACATTTTTAAATTGGTTCTTTTCTTTTCATGGTTTTTGTTATGATGAGTAACATTTCTTTTCTCTTTTCAATAGGAAATGTATTGGACATTTCATCTTCAGTTTCCACAGAGGTTTTTTTTTATATAAAAACAGTACTTTTCTATCGCAAACAATTTATTATCGGTAATGCAAATTTTATATTTAGGTAAATTAACTCTGTCCTTCCTTTCCACAACTACAAACTGCTAGATTATATATTTCTTACGCTTGATTTTTCTCACTCGTTTTATTTGTATAATTTTGGTTGGTTGTTTTCATATTATCTGGCGCCGATAGCGACACGAGGGCTATAATGCACCGAAAAATTCGTCATTAGACAAGTCAACATACATTTACAAACACCCATGCCTAACACGGGACTCGAACCCACAACCTCGCGGTCTAGAAGCTAGCACGCTAACCACTATACCATTTGGGAGGCCTGTATAATTTTGATGTAAATAAAAGATAGAGAGAATGAAGGAAGCTCAAACAATTCTCTACCAATACTTGGTTTTATTTTGCTCTATATTATTTGGAGGACCTTTTTTAACACTCAGTGTCCTAAATAAGATGCAGTCTACAACCTTTAACCACATAAACTGTGGTCATTTTCCATCTTCCAACAAAGATCAAACTATATCCAAATAATTTAATCAAATAATTAGTAATTTAGTCCGATGTATATATATTTGCTTATCATGTTTAATTCTTTTCCTTTTTAAAAATTTTGCCGAAAAATTTCTTACTTTTATAGCTTGAAATGTTTTTCTTTTTTTTTTCTTTAAGAGAATTTTATCATGTTCAAATTAATGAATTCTAATTGAAATTGCGACATGTTTATAAAAGCTACTGATAGAAGATACAAAATACTTGTCACGTAAAAAATCACATTAAGATTGCTCTGGCACTGACTCCACGTATCAAAATAGATTAATTTTATAGGTTATCTACTATTTATGTTACCAATCTTTCAGATTAAAGCCTTTATAGATTCCGACAATATGTATAGTAAACGGGTAAAAGTAATAAATATCTATTAAGTTTTAGAATTTATCTTACAATTTAAAAAAAGTAGTATATACGCTTCATTTAAATTATCAGACTACCTGTAATGACACAGTTCTATTTTATCCAGATAAATAGTAGACTTTCTGTTTCATGATGAGATATTTCGGTTTGAATTATTTGGGTTTAAAAATATAGATCATTTTGGTAAACGGAACTTCAGGCGAATGAATTAAAGTTTTTTCGTGATAATATGTTATCATTGTTCATTATGCAAAACCACTTTTCAATGAAGCTTCATCTCATTTTTGCTGGAAACTTTGTCTTGGCGTATGTTTGACGTATGAAAAAAGTGTTTCAATGAGAAATAGTTTAGAGTTGCTTTAGATGGGTCATTAACTCTAATATTGCCAACTACAATGACTTTTGTCACTTCACCTCGTATAAACATGCATACATGAATAATAGGGCGTATCGAAAAAAAAACTTTTTTCAGAAATTAAAAATTTAAAGTGGATAAAAAGTTGCTACTATGCTCTCATATTTACCAAAAATCATCTTTCAATCATATTTTTCATTTATTTCAACTTAGGAAAGATAAAATTCGATTACAATATATTTAATATTTTATTGATAGAAAAAGTAAAAATAGCCAGGTTTCAGGTTTCTTCATATTAAAATGACCCAAGAAATCATTTTGAAAGCACTCACCCGATGCCAACTCTTCTCCTCTTCTCTTTCTTTATCATGATTTTAATTCTTGACTAATTTTCAAGAGCTCTCACTTTCATTTAATTTTCTTTCTTTTTCTCCCTTTCAGCCCATTATCTCTTTCAGTCTCTTCATTCTTCCTTTCAACTTCAATTCTGCCTTTTATAATTGTATTTAAGCAATCCTTAACAAATTCTTTATCAGACCCTTCACTACTTTTTAAGAAAGTTTTTAGGTAAGTAATTATTTTGCTGGTAGGAATTTTAACTAGTTCTTACAAACATTTCAGATTTTTTTTTCTTCTAAAAGCAGTAAATGGTAGCTACTTCAACATATAAAAAATTTGAAAATTATTTATGATCAAATTATTGCAATCATACTGTGGTACAATATTAAATTCATAAATGTCCAATAATCGAAACAAGAATTGACAAATGCATCGATAATTTTATTTAATTTACAGAAAATAGTCTTATCAAGAGGAAATTAACAATTAATTTAAATACACTAAGATAAAATGTCACTTCAAAAGTTATATTTGCAGGAAATGATTTTGTTCGAAAAAAAAAATGCATATTTCTTAACCGAAACATTAGATAATACATAATCTGTTTAGAAAAACTTGATAACCATTTCAAAACTGAAATGTTCTTTAAAATAATAAAATCAATTATTTTAATTTGGATTAAATGTGTAAGAAAATATTTAGAAAAAAGGAAACCACTCAATAATTAGGTAGCCTGGTACAATGTAATGATTACCTATTCAATTTGAACAAAACAGAATTGAAAGCTTCATCTAGATTCTAAAAATCTATCGGTTCTAAAGAATGCCAAATAACTAAATTGTAGCCTTGTTTATGAATGTAAAAGTTTTTTTTTTTCTTTTTTCTTTTTTTTTTCTTTCTTTCTTTCTTCTTTTCTTAAAAATAGAAAACGTATAAAGTGCCATTCCATACATCAAAATAAAAGACATTTTTAGAGAATAATATATATTTTCAAAATTGAAATGTTTTTTAAATGAAGCTTAGGCATGGATTACATCGAAAATCTAATCATGTTGTTTTCAGAAATTGTAATGTAAATAGTGCCAGGTGGATGAGAAATTAATATTGCATTTTCCAATTCTGAATTTTTTTGGCATAATTTAAGTATTATACTTCAGTAACAGTACATAGTCTGTAAAGAATACAAGAAACTTTACCAAACATTTTTATAACTAACAACCCTTTTTTAGCGGACTACAGGTATCATATAACAAAATTAAAGTTAAAATCTGGTATTTATTTCCACATCAAAACTTCTCACAATGTGGATTTGATTTGGTATAACAACATCTTTTTCAGTGATAATATATCGATTCTCTCTGTTTTGTTTTTCATAATTATAACATTTTACAAAATACTTTGAATACTATTTTAATTTATTTAAATTACTTTTCGATATAGTCACTAACTAATATTGAACCTTTATACATTACATTAAAGAATAAAAATTAGTTATTTGAATACATTTTAGTACTAGATTTGTGAAACGAATGCAATTGGGTATTTTCAAATCACGAACAATTAATAACATGTACTTAACGCCAAAAAAACATCAAAATAAGCGCAATGAAAATTGAGTAACACTTAACTAAAGGTATAATTATAAACTTTCGTTTAATCTCCGACTACAAGAGTCAATAATAATGAGCTTATGTTCATTTCGAAACAACCCGTATCTTGTAATGAAGTAATTTATCTTATCAACTAATTAGATGATAGTACGCTTTTCATTTAAATCATTTAAATTAAAAACATATTATAACTCTCCTGAGAATCAAAGAGTCTTCTGTATAAAGTTAACAATAAAACAAAGAGGTGTTTTATGATTTTTAGAAGTTTGTTTTTATGCGAAAGTTAATCTAAACGATAAGGAAATACATTTATCGTTGAAAAGATTTAATTAAATATATAAGATGTAGTAATTACAAGTGTCATTTTATTGCGTGAAATTCATTTGTAAAGTTCCGACATTTTTTTTATCATTTTCTTAGTAAGTTTATACAATTTTAATTAGCTTTGTTTTTAAGAATTCATTATAGATTCGTATTTTCAAAGGTAACACAATTGATTTGTGTACCTTATATTACTATTAAATTAGTATCGTCGTAAATAAAATAAAAACCTCATTAACTGATTCACTCGAAAGCCTTACTCACTAAGTCACCATTAAATCTTTCACTTTCCATAGAGCCGTCAAATATTAATGTTGGTATAACTGTCAAAAAGAACAAACTTAGAAAAAGTATTCTATATTGATAACTTTTAATACAATGTAAATGTTCAATAAGAGTTCTAACGTTCCAAATATAGGATACCCCAATAACTTAATTCCTGTAAGCCAGGAATTGCTAGGCAGGATTCTGTGACAATACATAGAAAATAAAGTTAGAGGATTTCAAATTACTGCCCTAAAAAGTGTACAAAGATAGTAAAACGTTCCAAATGCGAAATATATAAAACTCCGATATTCCATTGAGTTATAAAGTTACAATTATTATTATGCAAGTTTCTGTAAGTAAACATACAATAAAACTAAGCTACACCGATATCAAACAACCATTCTTACAGGTCAAAAATATATAAAACATTTCAAATGTGATATGTTATTGCGTCTTATTTCCAATAAGGATAAACTCTGAAAATGGGAACATATGTTCAAAAAGTAAATATTAGCTAAGAAGATGTCGAATAACCACTGATTATGAAGTAAATATAGCACATTTCAAAAAGGTGTTTAAGACTGTCTTAATCTACTGGTTCAAAGTACAAACTTTAGGGTTACATATTTTTTTTTTTACTTGAAATAAACTTTAAATAAATTCCAAATTAATCTTGTATTTGGTTCCAAAACGTATTTTTTGATAATTTTTTAATAAAACCAGACGTCAAAATGGGAAAAAATATCGAAGGTTTTCGGCCAGGATAAACCTAATAAAGGTAGGAAAATAAAAATATCTATTTAAAAAACTAAAAATTACTTATTAATATTAATTATAAAAACTGCTTAATACTAAAATTGCATGATACTTGTATACAAACTATTGCATGAAATAAAAATTCCTAAAATATATAGATTTTTCAACAAAATATTGCTAAAAAACTAATATTTATTACTGATAATAACTGATAATTAGTTTTATCATTTTAATCACTAATCTCCCATTGAAAAATTATGAAAATTGGTGTTTCGAATTTTTTATGCTGTATACAATACGATCATGTGATTCCAAATGAAAATTTAAAAACTTTGTTCAATTTTAATACGTAGATAATCCTCTGTGAAAAAAACCCATCTGTAACTTAAAAAATTTTACATACATTTTTAATTACAAAATGTAAAAAAATATTACAAAAATGCATTTTTTTTTTAAATTTCATGCATTAGAATAAAAGTTATAACCAATGTTCGGATTGCTTTTTCATTTTCTGTGCAAGTGATGTTGAAATAATAACGAAACCAAGGAGCTTCCAAATTACTTAATTTATCAGATATAGTCTAATAAATGCTATCAACGCTCCAAAGCTCATTTTCTCACGAGAATTAAACTTATTAAAACACCACGTTTGCATATAAAGCATAGCGTGTCATTATTTAAACTATTTCGCCGAATTTATACCATATCGCAATAACTCGTACGTATCTCAGACTCTTGGGATTTATATGTACCCTCACTAACACAGCATTAATTTAACGTTGCGTATTTGTGGAAACAGCTTCAGTTATAATATTTTCGTTCATTTACTCCTCCGGAATTGAGATTAAAGGTGCAGGTATCTTTGAATCATTTCTCAACGCATATCTTGGGTGACTTACAATTATTGCACTTGTAATTCTTGTGCGACCATCATTTATTACGGTGTTGGTGAGAATTCCTTAAGATAAAATTCCAAGAAGCGGTATCTTAACCAGCTTAATATGTATCAGAGACAAGCTGCTAAATGTATGTCAAGGCTTATTGTTACATAAATATACAAATTTACAAATATCTAAAATTATTTTTCAAACATTGTTTTTTCAGAACGAGAGTGTTAGCTATTTTCCTTTCATGTGCTCTTATAAACTTATAACATATGTACACATTTTAAAGCATTTTTTTCGAATAAGAAATCTCAAATAAGGTTGAACTATGTCTACTTTATTTATTAGGTATATTAATACAGAGCATAACTTAATATTAAATAAATAATTTTTAACAATATGTATTTGTTATTTTGCTGAAATATGATAGTTATTGTGATGAAACATGATGTTCTACAAAGTGTATCAAATGGTTGTTATTTTTATTTCTAAGATTAATAATTATTATCAGTATATATAAACAGTACTTATCCTTCAACAGTAATAATTGAATATTTCTTCTTTTTCTGTACTAAATTGATTCCAAACATATTCTTAAATAATTTCCTTAATTATTGATGGGAAAATGCTATTTTTCGCCCTAATGTTTGGATAGCACACATAGATAAGATAATTCCAGTTATATTAAACTAACTGAAGACCTCACTCAATTAGCTGTACTCCGGCATAACCATGTGCGGTCACATCACCACCTTAACTAAAATGTATCCCAATAATCTGGATTAGTCAACCTATTGACCTATTGAAAAAAAAAAACTTCAACCCCGATAAAAGTTAAAAAGGGAGATGGGGGTAGGTTTTTCTTTTAATCTCTTGCAGGCAGTGACTTTTCTTTTGTTTTAAAAGTCTAGTGGTCAAAGTATCATCAAGATAAAAATAAAACTTTGAGTTTTATTAAAAACAAATAGGCACTATTTTTTATATTTCTGAATTCAGGACTACTACAATGATAGTGCTGAATCCTTGAAAGAGTACAGCAACAATTCTAAATAGAAAATTTAAACTACAAGTGGCACAACTTATTAGCTTTCACAAGCACTTCACATGCCATAGGATCATTCCCAAAGCTAGGCTTATTTGAAAAATGCAATCGTTTACTGACAGTTAGGGGTTCTACCTAAATAACTCTTGGCTATGAAATAAATGTATAACCACATACTTACACAAACTGGGATGTTTTTAAATATTTTAAAAGTAATTTTGTGAAAACCGTTATAGTGGATACTTTAATTGTTTCTTTACTTTGGGATCTAAAGGATATAAAATTATTATTTATATCCGTTATTTAATTAGCATACAAATTCACATACTTGTTTTTACCCCTATGTTATAAAAAATACACAAAATAATGTGTTTTATGCTTTATATTAGAATTCTATTACAACCATAATGATAATAAGTGTAATTATATACCTTAAAATATATTCATTTTGTAATGTTTTTTTTGTTTTTGTTTTTTAGTAAATAAGCATTAAGACATCTAAATCCTTTACCACCCACCACTTATTTTTATACGCTAACATCTGTTTATTAAAGAAACATATGTTTTCCGATATAATAGCTTGTAATGCCATCTAGGTGCAAAGACTGGAGGGTTTCTGTCTTAAAAATTGTACAATATACTTTAAAATAGTCCATTACAAAGTTGTAGAGCAGTAACGGTTTTGCAAGTCAAATAATTAAATAAAACGCTTACTGTGCTTATTTGTGTTTACCACCACGATAAAATCATGAAATGGCTCGGGCAAAAGCATTTAGCTAATAGATAGGTAATTCACAGAACCTAATACCACAGGAACTAATTTATGTTATATTTTAGGCTACTTGCATGCATATTGAGGCCACATTTCTTATCTGTGAGACTTTTCGTGACTTGATATTATTGGTAAATTTGAAACATAAACAAGTGTTATGTCCGTTCGCAGGTGGCACAATTAGAATATAAAATTTAAGAAGTTAACAAAATAACTTTGTGTCACTCTGTTATTTGTATGGTTAAATGAAATACATTTATAAGTTTTACATTTATTGGTATAAGTATTCATGTGTAGCATAATTATTTAAAATTATGTTCCTTAAAGTAATATAAGTAAGTTTTAACTTTTATGAAGATTTAAAATTAACATTCAGCAGTAAAGTTTCATTCCTGAATGTTTTTTTTTTTTTTTTTTTTTTTTTTTTTTTTGTGATTTAAACTTCTTTATGTGAAAATATACCTCTATTAACTGAAACACATTCATTTTAAAAACGTTTAAATAGTAAGAAAAAAAAAGAAAAGGAGTGAAGTGGGATAAAACAACAACAAAGTGCAGGCAGTGCTTATCTAGCTTTGAAACAACATTGTGTTCCATAAAAAACGCAAAATTCATTACCATAACTATCATTCCACGTTAAAGTCACTAGAATAAGCAGTGCCAAGACATAAGGATTGTATTTTCGCCAGACGAGATTCAGTTATAGCATAATATTATTTCCTTGGAGGTTTCCATCTGGACCTTTTCTCTTCTTTGCCTTAATGGAATTTATGTTCATTGGTTTTTCTGAAAATAGCAATTCACTGGAGTAGAAGTCCATTTTCTACCTTTCCATCTTTTCATTCTTCTTTTTTAAAGAAAATACTCCCTCTAGAAAGAGAACTTCGAAAATAATTTTGTTTCAATTTAAAAGAAAAATGATGAAGAAAATGGCCTCTACATCCACGTTACCCATTTGCCCTATTAGACGAGGGTAGCTGTTGTGGTTTTATGTTGAAATGCCAAACATATTTCAATGAGTAAAACCTCAATTATAATGTAAAGTTGCAAATATAATTATATTTAGTGATTACCATTCCGTAAAATTCTTATTGTTCAATTAAAAAAATAAAATACTATTTTAAAAGTAAAATAATTATAAAGCCTTTTTAAATTTAAAAGCTTAAACTTTTTAAAATAAGTTATTTTGTCATTTGAATAAAAGATTATAATTATGCATTTAAATTACATAAAAAAATATCACTTTATTAGTTGAATACAATAAAACCTAAATAAATATGGTTTAATAAATTGTAACGATCAATTAAATTGTAATACAAAATAGTTATCGAAATTAACAAAAAATTATTTATCTTCTAATATATTTATGTCAATCCATCACCTTCATACGAAACTCTTACAGATTACTTTTACTTCTATTTATCAAATATTAAATATAGGGTAAAGTAAATGTTGCTGTAAGGTTAAAAAGTCTGCATAAAATTTGGAAGGATAATCACTTTTTGAATACCATATACCTACAAAAGTGTTTTTTGGTAAATAGTCAGTATTGTTGCACAAATTGTCTGTATATATTGTAAATAGTGACGTATTATTTCAAAATTCTATTGTAATTTATTTTTATCCTATTTTATTTAGTAATTAATAGCGATTATACAAGTTAGGAAAAGGTGGCAACACCTAAAGTAATCGAGAAGTTTCGAGATATTTCGTTTCCGATAAATTGGCTGGAAATTTCGAGAATGTCTCACGCGCTTGTATATAAAGGACTGGAGAACGGGAAAGTTTTCAGATTGACTTCGGAGTTCGTTGAAAGCTGATCGCTTTGTTTACCTATTGGAGTGAGCTTGTATAATCGCTGAATTCGAAGTTATTTTTGTTGAAGCTTGTGTTGAAGCTTGAGAGTAATTAAACTGTTGCCTGTGAATAAATTTTGTGAGTTTCCTGAAGAGAGAATAAATATTTTTAAACCGTGAAAACTGTGCCATCATTGCCTCAGTGGAAAAATTCATAACAGTGGTGTCAGAAGTGGGGTCAAGTCATCTTGAATGCCGACTACTAGAGGAATGATGGAAGACCAAATGAAACAGTTGATGGAAAGAAATGAAAGCCGAAATAAAAGCCGGACAAGAAACGACAAATGCCGAACTCGCCGCTACAATCGCAGCTGGTCAAGCCCGTCAAGAAACGACAAATGCCGAACTCACCGCTACAATCGCAGCTGGTCAAGCCCGTCAAGAAACGACAAATGCCGAACTCGCCGCTACAATCGCAGCTGGTCAAGCCCGTCAAGAAACGACAAATGCCGAACTCACCGCTACAATCGCAGCTGGTCAAGCCCGTCAAGAAACGACAAATGCCGAACTCGCCGCCGCAATTGCCGCAATTGTCATCTGACATGAAAGCTTTGGCCGATAAGTGCGAGTCCACATCCGCAGCCGTAATCAAGATCAGGGAAGAAATGAAAACCGAGCTAGCGTCAATGGTAGAATCTACTATTATGGAGACAACATCATCGGTCCTGCAATCCGTGAAGGAAGACGTTCTCACTGCTATAAGAGATGAAATGGAAGAAAAGGTTTCCACTATCAAAGAAGAGCAGGAAAAATTCATGGATGCTGTAGAAGAAAGGCTACGGAAAATAGAAACTCGCGAAGCTGTGACCATTGCAACGCCTAATTGGGATAGCGTTTCCACTCCCTTTATTGCGCCACGTTCCAGCATCAAAGTGGCCACTTTTGATGGGAGGTCGTCTTGGCGCGTTTATCAAACGCAGTTTGAAATGATTGCTTCTGCGAATGGTTGGGACGATACTTCGAAAGCATTCCATCTCGCGGCATCTCTTCGAAGTGAAGCTGCTGACATTTTACAAACACTACCTGAAGAGAAGCGGGGAGAATTCGTGGCGCTGGCAAGTGCGTTGGAATTAAGGTTTGGGGAGCAACATCTAAAGGATTATAACAGACTGCAACTGAAAGTGAGACAGCAGAAGGCCAATGAAACTCTTCAAGAATTGGCATCGGATATAGAAAGACTGTCGCTCCTCGCTTTCCCGGACTGTCCCTCGGACGTACGAGATAACCTGTCTCTTCAGTATTTCGTGGATGCCATCAAAGATCCCGACATACAGCAAGCTACCAGGATGTCAGACAGCAAAGATCTAAAGTCCACCCTCGTCTATGCCATGAGAGTAGAAGCCGCACAGCAAGCTTCTAGAAAAGATCGGCGTTTTGTACGTGGAACATTGGCAGACGATTCCTCTGAACTTTTCACGAAGAAGTTTCAAGAACTGGAAAACAAGATGGAGCGAATTATGAGAAATATTCCTGGTTCGAAGGATCGAAAAACTAGAGTGGTTTGTTGGCTCTGCAACCGGGAAGGACATTTCAGACGTGATTGCCCTGAACTGGACAGGAGAGGGGACAGACCCTCGTCCGAGCCTCAGCAGTTAAACTAAAGAGCGGCTATCTCGCGAGGCGGAGGTCGCCGTGTAGAGCAGGTGGTGCCCCACTCTCAGCCTCTATCACATCTCATCCCTTCAAGGAGGAAACCATGGTTTATTCGTGGAGGGCAAGATCAATGGAACTCCCTGTCGTCTAATAGTTGACTCAGGGGCAAATGTAACCATCTTACGGACGGATGTAGCCCGGCGCCTGGACAGCCAACCTCTTTACACGGCGCCTTCAGTTTCACTACAGACTGTGACTGGTGACAAAATTTCTGTGCATGGGAAATTAAATGTCAACATCTCTTTTGGATTTCACACCTACACTCACACCGTTTACGTCGCTGAAATTATTGACCCATGTATTCTTGGATTGGACTTTTTAAAGAGAAATGGAATTACTTTGAATTTCGAGAAAGGCGAGCTTCAAACGGGGAAAGAAGAAGTTCCATTGTTCGGTTTGGACTCGGAAGAGCCGTGTGCATATCGAATAGTAGCTCTTGAAGACATCACCATCCCCTCCATGACAGATTTGGTTGTAAAAGGTTCAACGGAGCTCCCGAAGGCCTTCCGATTTGGAGTAACGGACTTCCCATCATCGAATAGCGTCCCGAAAGGAGTGGTAGTAGGAGCGACGCTTGTGGATCTCTCTCAAGAGGTGGTGCATGTGAGAATGGCCAACATCGGTGATTCTAAGAGAGTTATCAAGAAAGGAGAAGAAATTGCCACTTGCACACCTGTTACAAGCATCGAACGAGGATCGAAGGAGCTTCCGACCGCACCACCCGCGGAATTAGTGGACCAGCTTCTCGAAGACTCTCGGTTGGAAAGAAGGCAAGAGAAGATTGTCGGAAACCTTATAAAAGAATTTCAAGACATTTTCTCCATGTCATCGAAAGATGTAGGAAGAACAGAGCTTACTCAACATCGAATCGATACTGGGACCCATTTACCTATTAAACAACATCCTCGAAGACTTCCTTTCGCAAAACAAGAGGAGGTCGGGAAACTGCTACAGGAAATGGAAGATAATAGAGTTATCGAACCCTCCTCAAGTCCATGGGCCTCTCCAATCGTACTCGTTCGAAAGAAGGATGGTTCCACCAGGTTTTGTGTGGATTACCGGAAGCTGAACGAAATTACGAAAAAGGACAGCTACCCTCTGCCAAGAATCGATGACACTTTGGACACTCTATCGGGGAACCAGTGGTTTTCGACTTTGGATTTGAAGAGTGGATACTGGCAAGTGGAGATACATCCCGACGATCGTGAGAAGACTGCTTTCACTACCGGCCAAGGATTATGGCAGTTTCAAGTTATGCCGTTTGGCTTGTGTAATGCACCGGCTACGTTCGAGCGACTAATGGAGACTGTGCTTAGAGGACTTTCCTACGAGACCTGTCTGGTATATTTGGACGATATCATTATCACCGGGCGGAGTTTCGATCAACACTTGCAAAATGTGAAGAACGTGTTCTTGAAGCTTAGGAAAGCCCACTTGAAACTTAGCCCATCAAAATGTAAGCTCTTTAGGCGGAAAGTCAGTTATCTCGGACACATCATCTCATCCGATGGAGTAAGCACAGATCCAGCCAAGATCCATGCTGTGCAAATTTGGTCTCGACCGCAAGATGTTCACCAATTGCGAAGCTTCCTAGGACTGTGCACGTATTACCGTAAATTCGTGAAAGGTTTCTCCAAGATCTCCAGACCCTTGCATCGACTAACAGAGAACAAGCAAAAGTTCCTATGGACTGCCGACTGTGACGACTCCTTCAATCAACTGAAGAACGCTTTAACATCCGCGCCTGTTTTAGCTTTTCCCGATGTTAACAAGGACTTTATTTTGGATACAGATGCCAGCAATGAGGGAGTGGGCGCCGTTCTTTCCCAGGAAATTGAAGGACAGGAGAAAGTCATCGCTTATTTTAGTAAGAGCCTGTCAAAATCCGAGCGGAACTACTGCGTCACAAGAAAGGAGTTACTGGCAATAGTAAAGGCCGTGGAGCACTTTCATCATTACTTGTACGGCCGAAAATTCCTTTTAAGAACTGATCATGCGTCTCTGACTTGGTTGCTAAATTTCAAGAATACAGAGGGACAAATAGCAAGGTGGATTCAGCGCCTGCAGGAATACGACATGGATATCCATCACAGAAAAGGAACGTTCCATGGAAATGCAGACGCTCTTTCTAGAAGACCATGTCCGGAGAATTGTCGATTTTGTTCCAATGCCGAGTCTAAGTTTGGGGTTAACACATCGGCCGTTCGGAAAATAACTTCCAAGTCAACTACTTCAGACGTGGATCCTTGGAGTGATCAGAATGTCCGCAAAAGTCAGGTCGAAGATCAGGACTTGAAACCTCTCATTGAATTCCTGGAAGCGGCTACCGGAAAACCCAGTTGGCAGGAAATTGCATGCTATAGCCCAACAATGAAGAGATATTGGGCTATGTGGGACTCTTTGCACTTGAAGAATGGAGTACTCTACCGTCGATGGGAGTCCGATGACGGCAAAAGCTTCCGGTGGCCATTAATCCTTCCGAGTTCTAGAGTTACGAACGTTCTAGAAGAACTTCACAGCAGTTCGACTGGAGGACATTTTGGTGTCACGAAAACTCTTCAGAAAGTCAGGGAAAGATTCTTCTGGGACAAAGCAAAATCCGACGTGGAGAAGTGGTGCAAGTCCTGTGATGCATGCAATTCGCGGAAGGGACCGAAGACCCGAACTCGTGGAAAGTTGCAACGTTACAACGTAGGAGCACCATTCGAAAGAATTGCTTTGGACGTCTTAGGCCCCCTACCTCACACAACTAATGGCAACAAATACATCCTAGTTGTCATGGACTACTTTAGCAAGTGGCCAGAAGCATACGCGATTCCGGACCAGGAAGCCACAACCGTAGCAGAAGTCCTCGTACGGAATTGGATCTCCCGATTTGGCGTACCCCTGCTGATACATTCCGATCAGGGGACGAACTTCAACTCTGCCGTCTTCACTGGGCTGTGTGACTTGCTCGACATGGAAAAGACTCGTACAACTCCCCTGCACCCACAATCCGATGGAATGGTTGAACGATTTAATAGAACGATTCTGAATCATCTCTCCTTGTTTGTTTCCAAGAACCAGCAAGATTGGGATCAGAAACTTCCATTGTTCCTTTTGGCCTACAGAAGCGCTACTCACGAGACCACCGGATATGCACCATCTCAAATGATTTTCGGAAGAGACCTTAGACTACCCTGCGACCTCCTCTTTGGACGACCACCAGACACCCCTTCCTCGCCTGTCCAGTATCTAGATGATCTCCAGGCACGTTTGGAAGCCGTACATCGGTTCGCCAGAGAAAGAATCAACATCATGACAGAGCGCATGAAGGTCCGCTACGATGCCAAGGCCACGGAACGTTCATTCCAGGAAGGTGACAAGGTGTGGTTATGGAATCCTAAACGTCGGAAAGGACTCTCCCCTAAGCTCCAGACGAACTGGGAAGGGCCGTATGTGGTCCTTAAGAAGATCAACGACGTCGTGGTAAGGATTCAACGGACACCCTCCTGTAAACCTAGAGTTGTACATAACAATAGACTAGCCCCATATTATGGTAGAAGTGATTGAATTGCCTTTCCTCTTAAGGACTTCACTGCCCGGGACGTGCAGTCTTTAAGAAGGGGGAAATGTTGCACAAATTGTCTGTATATATTGTAAATAGTGACGTATTATTTCAAAATTCTATTGTAATTTATTTTTATCCTATTTTATTTAGTAATTAATAGCGATTATACAAGTTAGAAAAAGGTGGCAACACCTAAAGCAATCGAGAAGTTTCGAGATATTTCGTTTCCGATAAATTGGCTGGAAATTTCGAGAATGTCTCACGCGCTTGTATATAAAGGACTGGAGAACGGGAAAGTTTTCAGATTGACTTCGGAGTTCGTTGAAAGCTGATCGCTTTGTTTACCTATTGGAGTGAGCTTGTATAATCGCTGAATTCGAAGTTATTTTTGTTGAAGCTTGTGTTGAAGCTTGAGAGTAATTAAACTGTTGCCTGTGAATAAATTTTGTGAGTTTCCTGAAGAGAGAATAAATATTTTTAAACCGTGAAAACTGTGCCATCATTGCCTCAGTGGAAAAATTCATAACAGTATATAAGTCAATGTGACTGTATTATGAAAGTACTCTTTTGGGAATTGTTTATTTTTAAAAAGGAACTTGCAATGAAGTTAACATTTTGTGTGCAAGTCAGTAGTTCCCATAAGAGGATATCGAAACGAATTTCTTCAAAATCGTGCAAGTAGGAAAGGTACTGTTTGCTGAAATATTTAAGTATTTCAACAATTGCTGAAACATGGTTCATAAGATTTTGCATAAAATGGATCTGATAATACATTTTTAAGTACTATACCCATCACAGAAATTCTTGTAAAAATTGTCTAAATGTATAAAAAGTTAAAAGACAAATGACGCTAACCAATAAAAAAATTTTTTTTTAACAATTTTTTTTTTCTTGTCTAACATTTACGCAGCAATGATATTTTCTTAACGCATTAACAGGAATAATCGAAAAGATGCATACATAATTCTATATTAATTTATTTTGAAATTAAAAATATACAGCTTATGTAGGTCTATATTATTCTTATGTTTAGAGTCAATTTCCTCATCCAGGAATAAAACTTGACAACTACCTTTACTGCCAAAAGTCACACGAGACATATTCAATGAAATATTTACGGGTGAAAATTCGTATGAACTCGTGAAGTGGGCGAGGTTTTTTTAAAAATGTAAATGAGGATATTAAAAGGTTAATTTCACCAATCCATTACGCATTATAAATAGTTACCATAACTATAATATAATTGAAATACTCTAGTTCTTATTGATTGGGGAATAAATAAAAATATGAGGCAATTTCAAAACTTAAACCGCTCAAATGATTTATTATGGAAATAAATGCGTCACAGGTAATTTCCCATTACATACTAAAACCATTGTAATGCTCTAAAATCCATTAAAATGGTACTGCCCTCATATGATGGATGGAACATGAAATTAAAGAAACCACACCTTTTTCAATAACAGTTCAATCTGGATCTGCCCTCAATTCGATGTATTAAAGGATTATCAAATAATTCACAAAATACTTCTATACTTAATTTGCATTGGAATGCATGGCGAATTTAAAATGAAAAAACGGTTGGTTTCTCTCGTTTCCTTTATTGTAACTTTATCATTGGAGTGGACTAATGTGCTGAACCTTTTGTGTGTTTTTACGCTCACGAGATCTAGCGTGCCAATCTATGTAATTTGCATTCAACATTGGAATATATTTTCTTTTAGCAGCCCATGTTCTTCACGGATTTATACATATTTATGGAACCACAAACAGTCTGGAAAAGAGGTGCTTTGCACTGACAGTAAAAAGAATTGAATGAACAAATCCCCTCGCACTAAACAAGCGAGCGACGGGGAAACATCAATTCTTTCAGGAAACAGTTACTTTGTTATGATCATTATACAAAGAAAGTGAAATTCATGACACTGGAATTCTAATAGAAAGCGCGGTTCTGGGTTTTGATGGAATTTTAAGGCAAAAATTCTGAATTCCTTACATAACTTTAACAAAGATAATAGGAAGATTGTTTTTTGATTGTTAGATCACACAATAGGAATACAACTACAGTTCTTTCTATGTCAGTGTAATTACAGTCCAATTCAGTATTACTTAAAATCCTAGATTGTACATTTATATGCCAAGAATAATGGCACTTGGGATCTTTTGCAGATAAACCTACTTTACTTTACTGTTTGTACCTTGTCGTAGTTTGTGTAAATTAAGAAGCATACAAAGTGGCATATATCTATATGATCATCGAAAACTGTTCCAAGTTAGAATTGACACGTAGAACGATTTATAAGGTGTAACAATTGGGATGCGTTGATTTGGAGATAGATGGGATTCATGGATGTTTCGGTTCTATCACTGAATGGTTACATGGATTTTAGCAAAAACATTTTTGAGTCTAGGGTAAGACTAAAAAACGACTGTGTTAGTATCTAACAAAAGTAGATAAGCAATATTCTTATCACGAGATATGTGTGCTGTATTGGAATGCGATAAAGGATTCATAGAGTATTTTCTATGAAAAGCTTAAAATACTAAAAAAAATTACCAGTTTTTTAATATTTACCAGTTTGTTAAACATTATCATTAAATATATTTCTTTTATTGATATTTTATTGAATATTGCTAATTTTTCAATTGGCAATGATTGTATAGCGTGCCACATATCTTATTTACAACGCATTTTCAGAAACAACATTGTAGTTATTGTAGCATTATATTTGTAGCTCAAGAACACATACAAAGCATTACAGAGGATGAAAAAACTTTCAGAAAGTTAAATGCCATACTTTGTTTGTTTTTAAAATGAACTATCAAATTACAAAGTAAACTTAGTTATATTTTGAAAAAAATACATGTACAATACGTTTCTTAGAACATATGACTTATATAAGTTGTTAATTAAATAAAAGATAGTAGCAAGATTAATCATGCAGAAATTTGATCAGAACTTCTAAAAATTATTACAAAATGCTTATACTTGAGCAAATGCTCTTAAAAGTAGTACAGTGATGAACATGGACAATATTACGTCATGTTTACAATTAAATATATCTTGCACAAAACTGCTTGTAAGCGTTTCTTGAGGGATGCAAGAAACCTTTTGCTTGTAAAAAAACAAAATATGAAATTTTTAAAAAGTTTTCTATTTGTTTTATGCTTTAAATTTCCACCATACTACTTTATAACAAAGTTTTTAAAAAAATATTGTTTTAATAGAATATATTTACATTTCTGGTCTATGGTGCACTGGTTTTGGTATGATATCATATCATTGATTTAAAATTGCAAAGTAAACATATTTGGCTAGCTATATATAATAGCCTATATGTAATACTATGAGAAGCAAAAACATAAGTAATTCATGCATTAAAAATTCGCTGATCAAGTTTATTACAAGCAAGTAATTGTACGTAAGTCCCACGTGTCAGCAAAGAATGTTCCATGGGTAAAATAATAACCCACCAACATTTTTGAATGTATGGTGGCATAAGATAAAATGAGAGATCTAGTAAAACAGTAGAAAGTGATTGCATATTCCTCATCTTAAATAAGCAATCAAATATGGGTGACATTAAAAAAATCACTTTACTTTATCCCTAAAAAGATTAATTCTTTAATAAGCTTATATTTTAACGCAAACCGTCATGTCTTACAATTGTTTGTTTAATTTACGTCCTTCATACTAGTTGATTTCCTTTTATTATATTCTATAGTGTGTTTGTACTCCTTCTTTAATTTATGCAATACCATATAAACAGCAAATTCTTTATCTACTCAACTTTTTCCCCCGAATATTTTTAATATTACTCTGGTATTATCAAACATTTTTTTTTATTATTATTAACAACAGTTTGTGTGTTACTGTCATTCATGCAACCGTTCTTAATAAGAAATATCTATCTTATTAAGATTATTTAAAGGTTGAGGTCAACTTATAAATTAAGTTTTTACAGAATACTAAGTACCAGTTAGTTGACAGTTGATTTAAGGTATCCGACTACGTTCGGAGCAATTAAAAAAAAACAAAAAAAAAACTTATTAATTAAAGTTTTTATTATATTAAAATGTGCATTATATTATAAAAACGTGAAATTGACAAAAATATTAATTTTTTGAATCTTATTTTTCTAAAAAGGGAGATTTTTATCCGAAATTGACCAATATTTTGTCAAAACGGCTAATGTTCTAAAAATTTTTTTTTAAATATATTTTATTTTACTTTTTACTACATGATTTTTTAATATTCATGAGTATACTTAACTAAAATCTAAGTTATGTTTTAAAAAATAAAAAATATATAGGCTGTTATATAAGATTACATATAAATTACAATATCTTCGCAACATATTGTAATGTATATACAGCAATAACTTTTCGAAAAAATAGGTACATTCAAATCTGTAGTTCATTATACTCAACATGGTATAACTAACAACTGTACTAAAAATTATAAATCTATTTTAAATACAATTTGAGATAGAACAAATGCCTTTTTGCAGTATTAGTGAGAAATCTATTCTTTAGAAAACACTATTTTGGAACTTCTCTGCATGGATTTTCCTATTAACAACCGTTTTTGAACGACTGTACCTAAACTTTTATTTAAAATACAAGAAAAATACAAAATGATTTTTAAAAAAAAATGTTCAATCCATATGAAATGAAATAAAAAAAAATTTTAAAAATTAAATTTTCATTGATTTTACCATTTTTAATGTAGTCGCAAAACTTAATATTAATGTGTTCTATCATGCCCTTAAGTGAAGTATTTTAAGTTCAACTCAATGTTATATGTTCTAAGATATATAGTTGGGTATTTTATATAAATTTGTTTGAACTAGAATCTTAGCCTATTTAACTAATTCATACTAAAATTAAAATAAGTGTTTAATTTATAATGTTTTAAGATTAGACACCAGGTTTATTTTTTGGGAATAACACTGTTTCAATAACATCCAATTACCAATTATCAATTTAATAACGTCCCATGACTAATTATCATTGATCATAGGCTAAAATGTTTTAAATTATTAAAAACAAAATATGATAGTTACTTGAGATAAAAACATCAATTTGGCTATTTGTAATCTCAAATTGAGTAATTTCAAATAATTTTTGTTCACATTTATTTACCGTAGCAAGGAAATCATAATTGAGTACTGGAAATTCAAAAAATATTAACATATATATTTATATTTATTTCACCAACATGATAAATGTAGATGCAACATACTGTAATAATGTAATAAAATATTGCATTCTCCAGATCCACTCCAAGTCATTTAGAACCCACTTTCAGCTGGCTGAAATCTTCTGATTCAACACTAATTTTATTTATAAGTTATTACGAGTCATTAAAATATTTTTGACTAGCTAAATACCCGTGCTTCACTACGAAATGTTAACATGTGCAATATTTTAGCTACTTGTGAGGCCTCGCGTTGCGGAAATCTGTAATTCGTGTATAGGACCCAGTTTTTGGCATTTAACTCGCAGGAAGGTTCATTGCCATGCAAAATCGGGCTCACTTCGTTCACTGAAAAGTTCGTGGACACATAAACACAGGCTTGTTTCCCTCGTTAAACGGTTCATTGCTATGAAAGCATAGGCTCGCTTCACTCACTAAAATCTAATTGCTACGTAAAAACTAATTGAAAAACAAATTAAAATTTTAACATTCTTTTTGTCAGTCTAATTAGAAGGCCAAAACTACTTGTGTTGAAAATTTCAGAAATATAGCCTAATTACAAATCGTTTTGTAAAATATTTGCTATTTAATTTTAAAAAAAAAAAAAAATGTTTTTCAAAAATCCAATTAGAAAGCTACAACTATTTATGTTAAAAATTTCAAAGCTGTAGCCCTATTTGAAATCGTTTTGTAATATATATATATATATTAATTAATTAAAAAAAATAATTAATAACGATCTAAACAAAAATTTAAAATTCTGTTTTTCTAAAGTCCAATTTATAAGGCCAAAACTACTTATGTCAAAAAATTTAGATCTGTAGCCCTAGAAATAGTTTTGTAAAATATTAATTAATTAAAAAAAATAATTAAAAAGAAACTAAATAAAAATTTTAAATTATGTTTTTCAAAAGTCCAATTAGAGGGCCAAAACTAACTTATGTTGAAAATTTCAGAGCTGCAGCCCTATTAGTAGTCATTTTGTAAAATGTTTATTAATTAATTAAACAATTAATTAAAAAAATAACAAAATAAAAATTTAAAATTATGTTTTTAAAAAGAAAAAATAAAAGGCCAAAACTACTTATGTTGAAAATTTCAGAGCTGTAGCTTTTTTAGATATCGTTTTGTAACATATTTATTAATTAATTAAAACAATTAATTAAAAAAGATCTAATTAAAATTTTAACATTCTGTTTGTGATGTATACAATTAGAAGGCCAAAACTACTTATGTTGAAAATTTCTTAGCTCTAGCCCTATTAGTAGTCGTTTTGTAAAACGTTTATTAATTAATTAAAAAAATTAATTAAAAAAGAACAAACTAAAAATTTAAAATTCTGTTTTTGAAAAGTCCAATTAAAAGGCCAAAACTACCTATTTTGAAAATTTCAGAGTTGTAGCCCTATTAGTAATCGTTTTGTAAAATGTTTATTAATTAATTAAAAAAGAACAAAATAAAAATTTAAAATTCTGTTTTTTAAAAGTCCGATTAAAAGATCAAAACTACTTATGTTGAAAATTTCAGAGATGTTGCCCTATTAGATATCGTTTTATAACATATTTATTAATTAATTAAAAAAATTAGTTAAAAATGAACTAATTAAAATTTTAAAATTCTGTTTATGATGTGTACAATTAGAAGGCTAAAACTACTTATGCTGAAAATTTCATAGCTCTACTCCAATTTTAAGTAGGTTTCTTAGATCCACAGAGCCACAGACAGACACACAGCTTGTTTTATTATTATAGATTAAATAATATATGAATTAATTAATGTTTTCGTTATAAGAAATGATTTCACTCACAACCCTACAAAAATGTAAAAATTAAAATTGGATTGGTGTGTAAAATAACGCATTCCTAAATTATAACAAGGAAACATTTTTAGTAAGTTGGAATAAGAAAATATTAAAAACCCATTGCACATATACTATTCATTCAATAGATAAAAAGGTTATCTCTTACAATATAACCAAATAATGACCGACTAATTTACATAAATATCCTAAAATAAAAAAATCAATAAAAGTTCTCTTTGTTAAATATAGATACAAGATTACATTTAATCATCTGAAGCCATTAAAAAAACATATTATTGAACTTTCTTCTACCATAAATTTAAAAGAATTAGCCAAAAGACGAAAGTTAAGCAGTAGCAGAAGATGTAAATTTTTCTCTTAAGTTAAATAAAAAATTGGAATATTTTATTAGCTCTGAACATTTATTTTTAAAGAAGTCTTAATGATGCAGGAAATTACAAAGCAGTCTGAAAATACGAAAATTATACGAGTTTCTTTTTTCAATCAAATGAACCATTCCAATTTTTAAGCATTTTTAACTGTTGCACTTTCGATTTTAAAATAAATTTCATTCTATATTGTAGTCTCAAAAATACCATGTTTGATAGAATAAATAAGTTCGTTTATTGAAAATGAAAGTATATCGATTAAGGCCAAATTACGATTTTGATTAAGGGTACAACGGGGACACTTAGTGCAAAATGTGTAATTCCACAGATTTTACTAGTTTGTATAGTTAGTTTTCATGTAATATTAAAAATATGAAAATCAGTGTTTTTTTGTTTATTTTTTTTTAGTTTTCAAATATTCATTTTCATTTTGTTAATGAACCTCAAATAAATTATATTTGATTTATTACTCAGTTCTCTTTACTCTTAAAACTTCTTACGTTAAAATATGTAGATGTCGTTTGTCAATTTTCTGTACAAATATAAAAGTACGTCTAAATGCAGACTCAAAGATTAGTTGGAGGTTTATCTCAACTTTACAATCCTCCAATGCAGATACCTATGTCTGCAAAGTATTTATTTATGTGAAATTTCAGATATCGCTTGGCATAATGTACCATATTTTATTCAACCTATTGCAAAATAAATGCTTTATGTTAAAAAACTCAAATGTGATTATTATAGTTTGTAAATATACTTTCTATTCACTTAGAATTTGTAATTTGTCTAACGCCTACAAATCTTTGTCTATTGAGAATGAATAACACAATAAATTATCTCTAGATCTAATTTCCTCCCATGTAAACATTGTTAGGTTTCTCAATCGAGCACTATAATCCAAATTGTACCCTGCCCTCAAATTGGACCCTATTTTTGTTTATCTTCAATGAACTAAATATTTTCTAACAAGTCAATACCTTTCCCAAGATTGGTATTACTTGAACAAACTTAAAAGCTTCATTTATCAATACGTCTTTTATAACCTCAACCTTACTGATTTTAACCTCGTGAAGATAATACCTACAATACATATTCGTGTGATCAAAGTGAATGACTCGAAAATTGTCAAAGATATGAATTTATTCAACAGCTTAATTTGATATTTTGTTTAAGGCGCCTTGGAGGTGCGCAAATTCTTAATTACAGTTTAGAGTCCTCATTATATTCAACTCATATGCAAAGATGATTTGTGTACACACATTTTAAATGGGTCTTTAGTGTCAATGCATATTAATTACCAATTTACCTTGTCCGATAAAGAGGTGCATATATCATTAATTAAATTAAAAACAGCATTGATCAATAAGCTACACGATTTATTGTATCAAATTCTCAAATAGTAAATATAAAAAGCAGAAAATAATTATTTTTATTTACTAGCCTAGTTGATTTAGTTTAATATTTATATATGTAATTTTTTTACATTATATCAATCCATTTCTAAATTCAAAAGAAGATAAAGAATTAACTTCCAAAATTTTAATACAAATAAATAGTAATTTATATGAAATTGTGTTTAACCTGCACAACAAAAATGTGTATAAAATCTCTCTCCCACTCTGTATATATATATATATATATATATATATATATATATATATATATATATATATATATATATATATATATATATATATACATACATACAATTTATATTACATATTCCGCTAAGAATTTTAACTTGCAAAAATCCTAAAATCACCTTTGGAATTTTTTTTTTTATCCGTACAATCATATTTTAAAATTTTCCAACATTTCTACCCTTCAGATCACATATTAGCAAACTGACATATTCTTGACTATCAACGACCGATTTCATGATATTTGAAGGGACCCTATTGGAATGTAGATATGAAAAGAATGGAGGTTCATTCAATATTTATGATGCATAGAAATACAAAATGGCTGACTGGGCCATTATAGAGGTTTGACGAATGATTTGTGTGAGACAGAACTGACTTTAAATGAATTCCTATTTTTGAGTTTTTGTTCTCCATATATTTAAATGAAAAGAAAAGTAACACTACGTATTAATGTTATATCTTCAAATTTAAACATCAATCTATTTTAGTATGATTGATGATTTTGTAAAAAAATATAATGAGATGAAATATTTTAATAAACTTTCTTTTTACATTAAATGTAAATTATTTACCGTTTTAAAAAATATTAAAAAATTCCTACAACACAAATTACTTAATTAAATCTGCACAAACTATTTTAATGCTTTACTAGTTTTAATAGAAGTCCAATTTTTTATGGATATTATTTCTGAGTATTTTCAATGATTATTATTTTAAAAGCTGTCAAGTAAATATACATAAATAGCATTGAAGCTTAACTAATTACAATAAAATATCTCATGGGAAAAATATCATAAAAATATATATTTATAATAAGCTTATAAACTTAATATCCTCACTTTACAACGTTGGTAAGGGGTTATAAGCAGTCTCAGTATTTATGTGAAATATTTCTTAGAAATGTAGAAACTATTTTTTTCGAAAACTAAGTGAACGTTGAAAATAAAAAGCTTATTTTAAGAAGAACTATCTAATTGGTAGAGAAATTTGAGGAAAAAAATAATTTACTTTTTTTTTAAACTTGCATAGATACTTTAAATATAACGTAAGAATAAATACATGAAAAAGAAAGTTATTCTTTTCGTGTGGTGTTTCAAATTTTCATTTAAAATTCTCATTAGCTACCAACCGAAAATCTTTTCGTATTTTTTCTTCAATTTACTCCTTCCCATTTTAAATAGGTAAAATTCTTCCTTTTCTCTATCGTTATGATGCAAAGATTTAAACATTTTTTTTTTGTCAGATATGTTTCGTTTTTACAGTTTAAAAGATAAGAAATGAAAAATGCACCCCTATTGTTGAAAATAAAAGTACTTTGACTTTTTTTTTGTCTCGTAAACAAGATATAAAATAAAACTTATTTCGATGTCGCTTTCATGTATTCATTTGTCAAAATTATTTTAGTTAAACTGTGTCTCATTAGAAGAAAACTCTTAAGAGTACTTAAGTTAGAACTAAAAATTTTTTTTAAGTTATTTTAGGAGTTTATATTATCATAAATCATATGTATTATGACAAGTGTGGCACTAAAAATTAATATAGAAATACATAAATGTAATTTTCTCTGGTGGAAAAATGTTATAGGGACATATTTATAGCACTCTCTTGAATTCTAATTTGTTGAAGAATTTTAATTTATATTAATGATCAATACAAAACAAAAACAAAATTTAATCAATCAAACTTCAAATAAAATTAGAGCCTATTAAACCAATTTCAATACCTTATCTATTAATTCTATTTTTGTATGCATATTTTTTACCCTATTGAGAAAAAGAGACTCATACAATCCCTTCAACGGTTACCTGTATTTATCAAACGTTAAAGTATAACAATGCACGAATAGTTAAGCAATTCAAATGAAATTGGCATATATGTATGGCATATATGTCTTACATAATATGTATGAGAAAAACTACTTTTCTTGAAATACTGTTTAATTGTTTGGTACAGCTTAAAAGATTCAAATAAAAGTATTTAAAATATGTATTTAAACTTAAAATATGTTATGGAGTTTTTTAAGAATAATTCGAATGAACTGTAGAAAAATATATTTCCTTTCTTAATTCTGTAACCTAAAAGTAGAATTTTTTTTTTAATCAGGAAAATTAATGATTATGAATTGTTTGGCGGAAAATTATTTGCTAAAATATTTTAGATTTAACTTTTAAGTGTATATTATTTGAATTGATAGTATAGGGTTACGATCTAAAAAAAACTGGCCAGGAGAGAATACTCATCGAGAATACTGATACGTACTTAAAACTCAAAACTACTACTAAAAACAGATCGCTAAACTGAAGATCTCACATACATTTATGTTTAATATATCATCAGACTCACAGGCTATTCCTGAACAAGTTCAATTCAGATTTATTTCTATCAATGTCTAGACTATTTTGATGCAGATTCATTTAACAGTAATTATTTAAAAAGTACAGTAATAAGTTTTTAAATTATAATAAAACTTTTTCTTTGCAAAATAACTACTGTTAAGAAGACATACTTAATCGTTTTGTGACTTTCGTTTTTAATTTTTAAGGACTTCAGAAATTCTTATGCTAGTTTAAGAGATGGGGATATTGAGAATACCTGAAAATTCATAACTAAAACGATTGTTTTTAAAAATAACTAGAGCCCTTTCTTTCGTAGCAATTTCTGATCGACCTGAACTTAAGTATAAACTTAGGTAAGTATGCTATTTTGACAAAAAAAAAATATTGAAAAAGTTATTGCAAGCATTTTTAAGAAACATGTTTTTGAAATATTCTTACGATCTTCTTTGATATCGTCTTAAACTTGGAGATCTTAAAAAAACCGAAATTGATTTTTGACCCTAATGCAATACCTTCATTTTATTATAATACATATCAGATAATTTAATGCAAACATTTTATTTAAAAAACAGTCTTACAGTCTTTACAAGTACTTTATTAAACATAAATTACCTCTTAAACATTCCAAGTGTATTATTATTGGATTGAGACTAATATGAAACGCCTTCACAAGACATATACTTTCTAAAAACACTGTAATTGATGAAAATGCAATAATTACAGAATTTCATTGAAAAAATTTACTCACCAATAACGGTTCATTAGCATATACATATTCTCGAAAATATTCCTTATTATAAGAATTTCTCAAAAATTAATCAACACAAATTTTTTAAGTATATTGAATATTACCAAATTGTCTTTACACGCAGCTAGTCATTTTTTCTTGAAACACATCACATAGTAAACACGCAACTTTGAACTTTAACCATGAATTGAAACACACAATTTTGAGCTCTAACCATGAAATTAAACACGCTGTACTTGAGTACTTCAATAAAATAGGATGCATAAACAAAAAAATCCCTTCCACCTGAATGATATTACAATATTAGAACAGTTTAAGTGTTTCTGATAAATTTCTCACCGCTAAACTTTAGACGATACATGTTCTAATGATGTCATTAGACTTCAATCTTTTTTTTCAAGTATCTTTTAAAAGTTTTCTTAATCAATTTTATAGTCAGATGACTAACTTGGAGAATTTTAATAACTATTCATAAATAATATAAGTACCATTGATTGCTATGATGTGCCTTTAAGTAAAATAAAAATTAAATAATACTAATTTAGGATTATAGTATGATAATTATGATACCGCAAAAAATAATATTACTTATAATTTCACTGCGCATTTATTTATAGCCGACCGAACGGTATAGTGGTAGCCTGTTAGCTTCTAGACCACGAAGAAGTTGCAGGTTCGAGTCCCATGTAAAGCATGGGTGTTTGTAAATGTATGTTGGCTTGTCAAATGACGAATGTTTCTGCGCATTATAGCCCTCTTGTTGCTGACGGCACCAGAAAATCTGAAAACAACCAACCACAGCTTATCGCGTATATCATCCGAAACACTTGAGCTAAAATAGTTTTATGCCATTTTAATTATATATATATATATATATATATATATATATATATATATATATATATATATATATATATATATATATATATATATATATATATATATATATATATATATATATATATATATATATATATATATATATATATGAAGTATATGGCTAGAAGTGCCATAGGGACATATTGTTGCTCCCCATAAAAATTCTCCCCTCCTCATAATATGTCTATGATAAAAAAAGGACTAATTTTAATACAGTCTAAAAAAACAAATTGTTGTTGATAAATCAATTAATAAATATAAATCAATCAGATTTAAAATGGCTTCCTAAAAAAAGGAATGGTAGTCTAATGGGTAAACAAGCATCATTAAACAATTTTGCAAATCATTTTGTATTTGTTTTATTGTGATGGTATTTTTGATGAAGCCAATGGATGTAAAACTATGACTACATAACTTAAAGTCAATAAAGATAGTACACATAAACTACTCAATTATTACGTATTTCCTAAAAATATTTATATTCCTTCCAGGTATGTTGTGTTGAGATTCGCATTTATAAATATTAGTACTCTAACAATGAATGTGCCATTACCTTTTAATTATTTAAAATGTTCTTAATAATTATGAATCAAACAATTCCTATTAACATATTTTGATAATCCCTTTGGTTGCATAATTTGGTCACTGCAAATATATATTTTTAAACACTTGTATTCTTCTTGGTTTAATTGGTAATGATGCTACACTTTTCCCTTTCAATAAATTTGCGTGTTCTGTATTTGCACATCCCAGTGTGAAATATTATATAAAAGGCAATTTAAAACAACATAATTTTTTTTAAATAAAAAAATTCAGTGTGAAATGAAATAAACGAAACCACTGTACATGGTATTGAACAAAAATACACAAAACAAACATTTATGCAATTTTAACAGAAAGTAAATTTGACTTGAAAATAAATTAATTAAAAATATTAATGTATGTCAATTGTCCATCTTCTAAATGCAATACAATTATACCAAATGACGTTAAAACCCCAAATTGTGCATATATATAAATTCATTTATTCACTTTACTCTACTTTAATGATACTATTTTTTTAAACAAAATAGATTTATATCATAATACCAAATGGTATTTTGGCAATTTTCAGAATAAAACAACATACTGAAATTCTTGTGTTTCAGATATATTTGAAAACAGCAAAAATACCAGGCATTTGTTGATATTTTAATGAAGAATACTTTGAATGTATACTTATACCCGGTGCAAAGAAATATATCTGATATCATCTACCCATCATTCAGTGTACTATCAATCTTCGAGTACATTTCCTTTTATAGAAACATATAACATAGTATTCAATTATAAGGGATGTTTAGTTTTATCAAGGTATTTCTTCACGCTTGAAAGTCGATATTGACGCTGTGGTTGCTATAGATTTTCTCCAAGCGATGCTAAAAATGATGGCCTACTTCAGCAGTCCTCGTAAAGTCTCAAAGATATTGCCCACAGTAGGTGTAAAAGTGGTGCATAAAATTTACCTCGTGAGATATTCAAAGGAGTGGTTCGTGAGGGAGTTGTATTTGTTGCTTCCATTACAAAATTATGTGTTTTTGTGCTCCAAAGATCTTTCGATCGTTGGTTTTATTTGTATTTGACTGCTTTGAAGAAAATGAGCTGAAGTTTTATAGTCCAAGAAAAAGAGTCTATGTTAAGAAACTATTTTTCTTTTGAATTTTGGAGATATGTTACTTATTATATCACAGATAAAAATCGTATTTTTATGAAATACATCATTTTATCACCTTTAGTGGTTTTTGTAGCAGAACAATAAAATGAACCACGTTCTAACTTTAAATTTTTTGGAATATAATATATATATTATGAAATTGAAATAAGAACTGTTTTATTACAATATTGTTTTTATGTGACAGCAACAAGCAACATCATATAGTATTGTCATTTTATCAATTTATTTTTAGTTAAAAACAAATTGGATCACCCAAAAATTACAGAGGATAAAAATATGTGAAAAAATTACATTTTAAATACTCCTTAACGTTTTTTTTTTAAATCTAACTTAATTTCAAATGCTTTATTTTATTATTGTGTACGCTAAATGACACGTGCTATTACCTCTACTCTCTAAATTACATTAAAATGATATTGCAACCAATGCGCACTGTATGTAAATAAATAAACTCATTACAAATTCATGTTTTTATTGAAAGCTTAAGTATTCATATAGTTAAATGCAGAAACTTTAGAAATAGTTAATAATTTTTTAAATGTTTCAGTTAAAGACATTTGCATGTTCAATTAATTGCAAATCCAGGCAGTGCATGTATTTTGAAATTATCATTTTTAAAAGAACCATAAAAAAGCATAGCCTATGTTCTTTAAATATTGATTGTAGAATTTTTAAATCATCATGTTACCTTCCACAGATTTTAAACAAATGCATAAATTCAAGAGTGTTAACAGCAGATTACTTTTAAGAAGAATTATATGATTTAATTAAATATTTCATGTAAAATAGAAATATATTTGAATTATTCATAAGTTAAACCAAAACATTTGATGAAACACGTGAATTATAAAAACGAAAATATTGTTTCCAAGTAATTTCAATAATTTACTACAAAACACAAAGTATACTATAATTAGAATAAACCATTCCGTTTATTTTTATTAGACAGTTTTGATATTTATTTTTTTATTTTTTTATTTTTATTTTTGAATTTAACTCCTCTAATATATAAAAGTTGTATGAAAAAGATACATAAATTAATTTTGTAATGTATATAACTTTTTATAACTATTCATTAAGCAATATTATTGGAATTATGATTATTAATGGACATTATTAATGCACTTACCATAATTTGATGCACATCAAAAGCTAAATTTAGTTTTTTGCACATTTCCAGTAAATTTTAATAGTATTTAATTAATTCAATGAATGGTTAATCGTGCTTTAACAAATTTACTTATCCCTTTTTATTATAGTTCTAGCATATTTTATTTGTAATAGTATTATTCAAAATACGTGATCATAAATACAAATCGTTACTAGCTTATTTTTATGCATGAATAGCAACATATTACATTGATTGTTATTTCCATATTTAAACATATCTATACACCACCTACTACTTAGGTAGATAAGGCCTTGCTCTTCCACCTCATAGAACCCTAAGTTCTCTTGCATAGCACTTTCAGCGCATTCGACCCATTTCCCAAATCTGGAATAACGTTTGCCAGGCCATTAAATAATTGAATGTCCATTTCCGTTCCGTATCTCAATTTTTCGTCTTGATATAAATACATATCTGCATCGCCCATCTTTCCCTCTGCGTCGACTCAAAGAATGATTTTTCTTTTGCTTCAGTGATTTTCCTGCAGACGCAGAAAATAGCGGAAAATTGCCGCGACATCTTTCATCCCATAATGAATAAGTTAATGTGCCATCAGAAGAAAAAATCTTATATCAAATGGAGTTATAGCTTGTAATGGTGAAATTCGCTTCGATGAAAAATGTGGGAATTTACCATTTAGGATAAAGATGGATGGGATATTAGAGAAAAGGATTTTTGCATAAATACGGATTAATATTGTTGGTTCAGTTTTGGTGCATTTGGTGTTTAATTAGTTTCAATAGTATTAAAAGTTGATATTAATTCTTCTTTTTAACATAATTTAATTTTTTTTTTCAAATCAGATGTTTAATTTTCAAATTCTAGAAAGCATTAAATTTCTGATTACAATTATTTTTTTTAATAACTTTTTACAGTTTTTATACTTATTTTGAATGTTTATAAGGAATATAAAAACTTCATAGTTCAAAAATTTATTTAATTCTCCTGTTGATTGGTTTTAAGAGCGCTTTCCCAAAGGATTAAATACTGTACTGAATATATAATAGCAACTTTTATATTCTGATAAATATTAAATAGCATTACGTAATGATATTTTAAGAATACATAGCTTAATTAAATATATGCTAAAATTTAAAAGCTTTACATAAATAAAAATATGATATATAACATCAGTGTGTAAATATGATTTTGAAATAATAATTATTTTTGAAT
The DNA here is from genome assembly GCA_963978545.1 of Linyphia triangularis. Taxonomy (NCBI): domain Eukaryota; kingdom Metazoa; phylum Arthropoda; class Arachnida; order Araneae; family Linyphiidae; genus Linyphia; species Linyphia triangularis. The sequence goes on along the minus strand of OZ021723.1, from coordinate 63,945,998 downwards.
ACTTATTTTTTAATCCAAAAAATGTTTTTATACTGAAATATCAGCTATTAAGTAAATGTAATAAAATATTTCGTATTTTTTTAAAACTCTCTAGCATAATTGGTTTGCATTCGATTTTTATATCGAAAAATCAGAAGCTTTTAGATTTTTAATTTAACTATTAAATATATGTATATAGATATTTGATCTTCAATTGACTTATAATGAGTATATATTTTATTAATTTACCCGCACTTCAAATTTTCAGATGCAAAAAGAAACACAACCTATCAAACATCATTTGTAAAACATTTTATTGGTTATCGAAAAGTACGAAACAATAGCAATCTGTCATTGAAGAATCGTGTTTAGTATAATATTTGGATATACATTTTACATACAAGCCCTGTTAACTATTTATTTGAATTTTAAAAAGTTATTTTGAATGAAAAGAAGTCACGAATATCAAGATTTCTGTAGGAAAAATCCCATTAAACACGACGTGCTTCTTTCGAAAATTTAGCGCAAGTTTAATCGAGCCATTGAAACTACTATGTTTCCCACTATAAACACTGAAAACATTTACTCATTTCCAGTACAACTATTGACATTTTGAAAATAAATAACCTGTATTGATTTTAAGTAAAATATTCCAATAGCAACAAACCTTGTTCCAGAATGAGACGCATTCCCATTCCTTCCTTCAAATTTAAAACTGCGGTTCCTTACTAAAAGTTATTTCCTACAAAATAGGTTCTAAATTTAACTTCCCTAATTAAAAGCGGGAAATCCATCAAGTTCAGAGAATGGGACGGCTATATCGATTACATGCTGCTATGGTATTCAGATCTAGCTTTCGTACGATATTAATTTGTTTCGTCAGATATACCCGATTCTTGTAGAATTACCGGATGTGAATGTATATTACAATATCGGAACTGCGTTGCAGTTAAAGGCATAAACGCTTGATAGGGGAGGATTTGATATTGTCAAATTCCATTCAGTTTAGTTTACAAATATTTACTACTGTCAAGTATTTAATGTGCACGTATTGATTGAGCTTAGGGATATCATAATTTATTGTACTTTCGGTGTGCTTAATATTGCATTCCTAATATGGCATAGTTGGTTGTGCTTTCAATAAACTAACTACTCAAATAAATATTTATTTTAATCCTCAACACTAGATAATTATAGAATATAGAATGGTATAACAGTTCATAAATTTTACTTAAAGTCATTTAAAATTTGAAAATACTGTGGAGAGTTAATGTAATAAATAGCACTCACATAAAAATGTGTATACATCACAATTATATGAATGAACTAAAACATAAAAAGTTATAATATTTTTTTTTGGATACAAAGGCAACATTTGTACTGTCTTTTTTTAATCACATTATGCATTTTTTTTAATTGCTTTTTGTTAGATGTTTTAAGTATAATATACATTTATTGTTTCTAATATAAATCACAGGATTTTTTTATGCATTGTTCAGCAAATCATTTAAAAAATCTGTAACGTTAAAAAATATGTTTTCACATGTAAATATTTTCACTATTATTTGGAAATATCAAGAGTCATACATATCTCATTAATTTTTACAATTTTGTTACGCCCCCAGTAGCATAAATTAGCTGGCCAATATTACTCAACACTGGCTAATCTCGGTGGGGACTGTTGTAGACTGACCATTGCTACCGATCTAGGAAAATATACTGGAAGTTTACAAATGTTGATGGACCATTTTAAAATTGAAATATAGTGTTATAAGAAAAAAATGAAGAGTAAAAATGTTTTGTGATCGTTTTGACATGTTTATATTTTTAATAAATCGTATATTTTGGTATGACGCTCGAGTTTCGGCAGGGATTGGATAATTTTAACAGAATTCCTATTTTCGACATTGGCTAGTACCTCTGTGCTAACTGGGATGTGACGAATCTGTACATGTATGTAAATTTTCAAGTGTTTATCTACTTTTCATTTACATTATTTATTTTTCTAGCGTAAATAGCTTGAACTTAATTCAATAAAATATATTCTACAAATATAAGGTCATTTGTTCTACATTGATAAAACTGTCAGCATGTAACGGTTGTTATTATTACTATCTCTATACATAAAAGGCAAAGCCCTCACTCACTCATCACTAATTTTCCCACTTCCCTTATAGTTGCAACTCTGAAGCTTAGTACAAATGTCAACAAATATAAAATTAGAAAAAAAATTAAGATATTCCGATCGATATTAATAAACTTTAAAGTGTTGAAAATGGATCAAATGTTCCAAAAAAGAAATATTCAAATATCTGATTTTCAATACAGTCACAACCAAGATAAAGTACCGGTATTCTGATCTCGATTAAATATTACAAAGGGCATGAAAGAATCCGAAATGTTCCAAAGCAGGACGTATCGCAAATGCTCCTCTTCCAATATAGTCACAATTATAAAATTTAAAATAAATGTCAACAAGAGCAATATCATAGATTGTTCTTGTTGTATCACACTGTATTCTGATTTAGATAAACCAAATTGCATTGGTCGAAACGGGATCAAACTCCGAATTATAAAATGCATGAATATCTTTTGATTACTAAAATGCACATAATAAACTTTCGTAGTAAAGCACGGGTATTAAGCTAGATATGTATAATTTGAAAATAATTATTAAATTGTTAATATTTACTACACATTTATTCATGCCCACACACTTTCATGGGACTTCATTAATTTTAAATTATTTTTATGTTACCAATTAGGAAAAGTTAAAAACCTTTTTATAAATAATACACTTAGATACATACTTTACTATTGATAAAGCTTAACATCATGCTTGATGTATTATGCATACTTTAAATCATGGGAATTACAGAAATGTTTTTACAATTTTGAAACTAAAAAGCAAGAATAAATATATAGATTTATTTTGGTTTAATTCTCCAGAAACTTTCATTGTTATATATAGACATCTAAGTGTTGACCAAATTAGTTTTTTTTATTGTTGAACGATATTCAGTAAGTATTTTTCTTTTTTTAAATAAAATTTGTATGTCATTACAGTTCTGTAGATGACGACAACCAAAATGAGTTTTATAAAAATTCTAATATTTTTTAATTGGATGTACCTTCTGTTCGGAAGAGCTTTTGTTAAAAAACATTTGTCACAACCGAAGTCCACAACTGTTTTGTATACCACTGAACTTCATTGAAAATTTCATAATGGTGGTACATTAGCGTGGTTCGGAAAAAAAAAAAAAATATATATATATCTATATATATATATATATATATATATATATATATATATATATATATATATATATATATATATATATATATATATATATATATATATATATATATATATATATATATATATATATATATATATATATATATATATATATATATATATATATATATATATATATATTTGAAACGCATGAGGTGAAAAAAGTTGTTACATATCTTGATAAGAAAAACTGTAAAAAAAATATATTCCGATCGAACATTCACCTCAAAGTTTGGAGAAAATACAAAAAATAATTATTTTTCCTAATTTTTTTTTTAAATTTCTAAACGTTATATATTTGAAAGGCAATAGTTTGCTATGTGTAGTGAAAGGATGGTGTAACACAGTAAAACACTATTCTATGCATTTTTAAAACATTCATTAATAACTAGCTAAATACCCGTGAATTTTAACAATGTGGAATATTTTAGTGCATGTGCAATATTTTAGCTAGCTGTGTGGCCTCGAGTAACGGAAATCTGTCATTCGTGTATAGGTCCCAGTTTTTGTCATTTCCCTCGCAGGAAGGTTCATAGCTACGCAAAATCGAGCTCTCTTCGTTCGCTAAAAAGTTCATTGATGCATAAACACAGGCTTACTTCACTCATTGAAAGGTTAATTGCTATACAAGTATAGGCTCGCTTCGCTCGCTGAAAGGTTCATTGCTGCGTAAGCATAAGCTCGCTTCACTCACTAAAATCTAATTGCTACATAAAGCCTTAATCATGGAAGCCTCTCCCTTTAAGAAAAAAAAGAAGAAAAAAAGAAAAGAAGGTTACTTTGCAAAGCCTGATTGTCTTTCTGTAAGAAAGTTATCTAGTTTTCAGAACCCATTGACGCAGTTCTGTTAAATCTCTCTTTTCGAACCAAACCATTGCCAAAATGAAATTTTTTGGGTGAGAGAAGGAAGCATTTCGTTCAATAACCGAGTTTAAAACTTCCAGTAAATATTTCAAGTAAATTTTTCATTAATGAGTTGCAACAGTAACTTAAAAGTTTGCATCTGAGTGAACTAATAACCATACCTCCCTCATTAAAATTGTTTAATAATACTCTTTATCCTTTTACTTCAGTGTCACTTCTTCAAAATAATTAAAATATTATAGATACAAACATTATAACGAAATACTCATTCTCAACCCCACTTTACTTTCTGAGAATATATATTTATAGAAATGTTTAATGTCTCCGAACGATTAAAGCATAGATGAATATTTCATTTCGAAATCTACTTATTTTATTGCAATATAAATAATGTAATATTTCTACTAGATAGGAGACCTGATCCTTATTGAATGACTGGGTATATATAATACATATGAAACTTTTCTGTGAAATCTGCATCTTTTCGTTTGCATTTCTTGACTATATTTAACTTCAGTAAATAAATAAATCCTATTAAATTTTTTTTTTTATTTCAGGTATATCAAATAATAAACTATTCATCAGTTAGTAACACTAAATAAAATAACTTTTGAAAACAGAATCTCAAAATGATATATCCTAGAAGAAAATCTATTTTGAACTAGAATGTCTTTTTTTCAAATCAAAGTGTTATTCATTTAATCAGCTAGATATTTTTACCCCAATCCATACGTGTGGGTCCTAACCCAAATAAGTATGAACTATTTTACCCTGAAAAATCCTTTTGAATTTAAAAATTACTTATAAATTATTATATTTTACAATAAAAATACATTTTGCAGTAAACAAAAAATATTTTAATAATTAATAACATACCATTTTCATTCAAGTTCCGTAATTTTTTTTTTTTTTTTAATTTTGCTCTTAAGGAAAATGTGAGCAGAACCAAATAACGAATAATGTTACTTATACATTTTTTTATTTATAATTTTAAAGAATTTACAGCAGTCTTTAATATTACATATTATTTGCATGTTGCCATAAATATATTCAGTATATAAAGAAATTCCAGCTATACTTTCTCATTTTTCTAGTTATGTGCATGATGCAGATGGGCTCATTTTGTGTGGCTTACTATTCACTATTGGCTCACTTTAAAACAGAATACAGTGTAACTCTAGATATCTAGAGCATGCGAGGATACTGTTGTGGTTAGTAAAAATACATTGGCTGGTCACTGGTACTAACTGTCGTGGTTAAGGTCGTTAGCCGTAATAACTACTATCAATATAAATTGGCCAATATTGTGATCAAAAGTTCGTTTAGATTGAGTCATGGAAAATAAAGGAAGAGAACCATTATGTAGTATAAACAAAAATGTGTTACACAATTCATTGAAATTCATTATTTCACTATTAATTAATCATTGGTAGCAAGGTTGACTTTTGTGCATACTTAGGGAAGTGTATGGTTTAATTATTGCTAAGAGAGGGGAGTTCGACTTACTGCTGACGTGGTAACTCAAGTGGATGACAGGACTAACTCGGTTAGCTTGGGCCGTCTAGACATGAGGATAGAAACTGTTGGTGTATTGGTGGATTTCGGACTCATAGGGTAGTGGGTGTCAGACTTGGGTGTCAGACTTGGCATGGGATTAAGAAACAACTGTAACGTCTGGAATCCATCAGGAGAGGATTGGGAGCCTTCGATGATGCTGACTTGCCGGATACTCTATAGGCGGGACTTTTCCTTGGTTTCAATTAGGCCTCATACATCTCGCTCTTGTAACCGCTCTCCGTTCCGACGTGAATTAAAAGCTGTTGAATCAAACAAGTTTAGAGAAGAAGTGGAAAAATTTGCCCTTGAAATTTTGTTCATCCTATTTACGTCAAAATGACCTGTTCCCTAATTTTAATAGTAACCGATAGTACTTGAGGACCCACCCTCCAGAGGTCACCCCATCTGACCCGCCCCTCTATGCAATCTTCAGCATGCTGTAAATTGGGTCCTGACCCTGGATTTTCACCTCTTGGACAAACTCAAGTCGACAAGTCTAGTCTCCTAATGCAAAAATTGCCATTACATCTGGGGTAGGTCCTTATTTGACCCACTCCCTCCCCATACATATAAAAATTGTTATATTGTAATCACATTTTCACAGTCTTCTATTCATTTAAATGTATTTAGGACCCTTCCAATTAGTCCAATAATCAGAGCCACACTTACACTGAAAGCCATCTTTCCTAATCGTGCTAATAGAAACCAGATATAAAAGGATTGAATGAAGAAATATTACAGTATAATGCACAAAGTAAAGCAATTTACTGAGTTCTTTATCACCCATAATAAAATAAAAATCCTTCTTGCAGAGTAAGGGTAATAAGTTTTAAACCAGTTGTTAACCGAAAGGAACATAGTTTAATTTAGTTAGGACAAAAATTACGGTTTCTATTGTTGGTAGAAATTTAGGATGAGTTAATTTACGGATTATGGGGAATGTATCAATTACACACGAGTACTCTTGGGAGTTAAGTTATGCGTACAAGTTATTTTAAACATTTGTTTCATTTATACGTTAAGAATTTTAAAATCTAAAAATTAAATTTTTTTTTTTTCAGATTTAGCATATTTAATTTGTATGAATAATTTGCTGTAAAAATCAACAAGATTATCTAATCCATTTATGAAACAAAACTTTAGGGGTCCATTTCCTATGGGCGTTCTCTCGCTTAATTAATAAATTAAAGTACACATTAATGAATTTTATTCAATTTAATTAGATTCAATTCAATAAGATTCGATTCAATTAGATTATAAATACTTAAAACGTAACAATTGAAAACTTGCATTTAAAGAATCGTTTACAAAAATAAAAAAAATATGAAATGTTGCAAAGTAAGGAATAAAGATAAATAATGTATCTAACTATTAGGGCTTAAATTTGAAAATGCAATTTAAAAAATACTTGGTTTATTAATATATTTTTATAAATTAAAACATTGTATAATACATTCTTAAAAACTGAAGTGTTTATTTATATACTTAAATTTGTAACAAAATTGTAAGCAATGTTATTTTAGAAAAATCTCCTCTAAAATTACAGCCCTAAGACAATTGTCAAACTCCTCTAAAATGAAAGCAACACTTTACTCTCAACTGTTTAATGTTTTTAGTGTTTTTGTAACTTTAACAACGTCCTCTGAAAGTTGCAGAAGTGGCTACAAAAACAGCAAAGGCTGCATTCATGCCTCATTTATTACTAAGCTTTATCCTTCCTGAAGAAGGCTCCTTCGAACATTTCAAGAAAGCCTCTGTTTCCAACACTGTTTTCCAATCATAGTTGTTCTGTTTAGAGAGCTGTGAAAATGGGTATCAGAAAGCTTTTCTCTCGAAGGACATTAATCCCGTGAAAGTATGGGGGTGTCTTTATGGTAGTCGTAACCTGATATTCTGCTTGGCCCAAAACTTCAAACGTAATGGCCAAGAGGATTCCATTCTTGCAATCGAAGGACAACAAAAAAAGGATCGACTCACTAACTGGCTGTTAAAGGTCTGAATTGAGGCTGTTAACTAGGCTCTGTGACACAAAGACTCATTAAAGGATTGGTCAGAAGAAGGTTTTGTTCTTAAAGCGATGTTGTGTTGAGGTTTTGGAAAAAGGAACACGTTAATGGTTCCATTCGTTTTTTATTACTTAATGTTTTACAGTCTATTGCTAAACCCAAATAAAATACCTTTTATTTATAAATCTTATTGGATAGTAGGTATATCCTGAATTTATGTTTTTTTTTTTCTGTGTTTTTTTTTTTTTTTTTTTTTTTTTTTTAATTTTGAGAGTTTATTCATTAAAAAATACAGAAAATTAGGATTTTTTGTTTTCCAAATTACATTAAAGAACTCTTATATTAATATGTTTTATTAGGTAACAGATTTAACATGCATTTATGAAAAAAATCTATTATTGTTAGGAAAATGTTAAAAAAAAAAAAATACTAAAATATTTACTTATTTATAATTTACATTGTTGTTAGAAATTCATTTATAAAATTAATAAGTAAAAGTTGCTTTAAGTAATATTTTCAGAAATATAAATAAAATATAAATATTAACATTCATTTTAAAGATTATATTTTACACATTTCATTTCTAAAAAATAAAATGGCAAGCAGTGAAATTAACTTTTAAAACATTTTTAATGTAAAAAAGTAAGGAATGTTTAATATTTTGCCTTTTGAGATTTGGGAAACGCAAACATTTAATTTTTATCTTTCGCTGTACAAAAACATGTTTTAATATAGCATATCTTCTTTAAACAATGTCAAGTAATTAAAATATGCCTTCTCTTAATGAATGATTTTCTTGAAATAGTTTTAAACTAAATTTATTCACCACTTCATTAAAAATGAATTCTGTGTAATAGGTTATATATATATGTATTGCAACTTTAATAACTGTTACAACGATTACTTTTTAAAAGGCAAGTATTAACACAAATGGATTTCATTTACAAGTTATCATTTCTAAGTATAAAAAAATATTTATTTTTTCATATAAAATACAAAAAGTGTTATCATTTTCCCTAACGAACAAAAACTTGTGTTCATTCTGATAGACTGACAGTTCTCAAGAATTTAAAACTCTTCCACTCTTCACTTTAATGTCAAAGTCTGTTAAACAAACTTCTGTACAATTATGATGTATGGTTTATAACACATTTTAATGAAGAAGTATCAATAATTTATCAAAAAGGGTAATAGTTATAAATAGTAAAACATAGTATTAACTAATATGAGAAACTGTTAAAATTAAATTAATTCTATACAAATGTGTATTAATTTTTTGTGACACTTAGCCTCTTTATAAATAACTCACTTCAATGTAATGTAAATTCTGAAATAAGTAAATTTTCCATTAAAATTAGCAAGAACGGTATCAAAAATATGAACAATTTATAAATTTCGATTATCCTGTACAAAACAATTCTCTAACATGTACTTATCAAAATAATGTATATATATTGTTACAAATTCCTGTATATTTGTAAAAAATGTCGTAGTATTAATTATGTAAAAAGGAAAATTTATGTACATTTCGCATAAGGCAGTGCAAGAGTTTGTCTTTACTTCGCTATTATGCAATGCGTCTATTAATGCTTGAAAATGAGTTTTACAGGGATAATGCTGGAAAACGAGTTTCAAATGGAGAAGGCCAATTAACATTATGGTTAATGACAATCTCGCCAAGCTTCCCTTTATAAATCCAGGAGAGCTGGTGATCTAGTTAGTTAGTTTGTTGTCTCTCAACGAGCATTCAGAGTTATTCCGAAAGTGGAACTGTATTGCAATGTCATACGCATCGATTTTAGCAGTTGTATATCTAGTTTTTAACTCTGTTTGTATTCCATTGTTGTGTAAAGAGCTATATTGAGTCCATTAGAACGGGAAGTTCTGGGGTTGTAAAAGAATCTGCGAAGAGTTATATCGAAATAAATTTCTTCAAGCTTTAATCTGCTTTGGCTTCAAGTATTTCGAACCCATCCACTCAACAATATATAAGAGCTTAACACATTATGGAATACTCAGGAAATATAGAAAATTGACGTTTCTAACCTATTCCTTAAAGTTGAAATATGATTAGTTTTAAACACTATCAAAATTATGTAAGAATCATTCATTTGCCTCTAACTGATGAAAATGTTTTTTTCTATTTCCAAGAACTTCCACGAGGTATATATATATATATATATATATATATATATATATATATATATATATATATATATATATATATATATATATATATATATATATATATATATATATATATATATATATATATATATATATATATATATATATATATATATATATATATATATATATATATATATATATATATATATATATATATATATATATATATATATATATATATATTTCAAAAGTACCAATGGGACTTAAATATTTAAACTAAGGGTAATGTCCATTAACAGAATCGTATTTTTCTTCTTATGAACCTTGTTTGTAAGAAACACTAAGATCCTTAAAAGTGTGTGCTTAATGGGGTCACTGTAACTGTGGGCAACTCATTCAAAGCAAATAAAAATTTTAATTTTTGCAACCGAACAAAACTGTAGAAGTTCATTAAATATGTTTGTCAAATCAAGTTCATTTACTTCAAATTCACCAGTTTATTACAGATGATCCCGCAATTGTAATTTCATAAATTAATTCTTGAAAAGTTTAGGATTTCCATAAAAAAACAAAAAAAACTCCTAAAATATTTAAGTTTGTATTTGGTTTTGTTTGAGGCTTTAAATAATTCCAAAGCCTTACAACTGTAAATGACATTCCGTAATGCCCGAGGTTTCTTTACATTATTAATTTTTTCAGCTATATTTAGATTTAAGAAATAAGAATCATATTTTTGCAGCCTTTATATTTCCTTCTAAAATCACTGTGTGTTTTATAAAGATTCTTTTAGCTAAAATGGATGAAGATAAACTCGTCATATTGCTTGTTGATTGGTTTGAAATATAAAAAAAAGAACGCGCTTTAACCTTGAATCTGAACCCTTATCCAGTCTTGCGGTGTTGCCAAGTTTCACAAGCAAATTAAATTACCTTATCCATCTGAGTTTTCTAATGCATATAAACACCTTATATTTTTTACAACAGTCAACATCTCCAAGTTTCTTATTATTCCAAAACTGTTCACTCTTCCAGTGACTAAAACAAACACACTACTTGTTTCATTTTTCTCTGAACTTCGCTTCGTTCCCTGTGGCACCTTCGGAATTTCATATATCATCGGAAATAGCGTTGTTTCCCTTCTGAATCCCATCTCTCTGTGACAGATCAATGGAACAGGGTGGGAAAGAACTGTATCGTGAGAGGTTATTTTACTCCTCTATTCACAGAAAACTCCGGCTAATGCATTATGCATGGGAAAGTGAAAGAGGTTTAGAACGAATCTTCCACGATATTGCTTAAGGCCTCCAGGAACACATTCGACTCTGAAAAACGTGGTGTTTTTGCAGCTCTGGAACGAACAGTCACATATATGATCCCATATGTTTTGATAACTGCTGAGTGAGGCAAAACTTCGCCGAATCTTGTTTTTTTTTTTTTAGTATTATCTCATCTGCGTGAGGTAGCTGGAAGGTTTATTTCATTACGGAGATTCTAGATGTCAAGCCGACGCATCTGAATGCATATGTACTGAAATTGAATGGCAGAAGTTTCACTCGGGAATGATTTGATAAAAATGGAATATTTTAATAAGAATAGGAACATATTAGAATAAAATGGCATAAAAATGTTTTTTTTATATATATATATTTAAAAACATTCATATTACTTCGTCCATTTAAAAAATACCTACATATTTATTCTTCGTGCTATATATATATATATATATATATATATATATATATATATATATATATATATATATATATATATATATATATATATATATATATATATATATATATATATATATATATATATATATATATATATATATATATATATATATATATATATATATATATATATATATATATATATATATATATATATATATATATATATATATATATATATATATATATATATATATATATATATATATATATATATATATATATATATCTTTGACAAATTAAATGTATTTTCTGAGTTCTGCTAATCCTGAAATTTTGTGTTTTATTTGGAATCGTTCTTGTACTAATAACTAATAACTTCTTTTCCATTCTCCAAACTTACAGCACTAGGAGGTCTATCATTAGATGAAAATTTCAAGAATCATTTTGTAAAGCCACAGACACATTGAATTAAAATGGATGTTAAATTTTTATCCAAGGTCAAATTATCGCTTACTTTAAAAAGATATCAGTGCAATACTTCCATATTTTATCAAAACTCAAACATCTAGTTTCAGAAGAAGGATGAATCATTATGGCACAGTTTTATTTTAGTGTTGTACTTAAAAGTCCTCATTTTTGTCTTGTTTGTCCTTTTTTTACAGATTTTAAAACACACATATGTTTTCCAGTTGACTTAACTCAAATGAAGTGAAAAAATACAGCATATTGATGACACCAGGTCAACTTATATATAGTCTAAGTAAGTCAATGAGTGTGTTTTGGATCTTTAAGTAAAATATATACACTCATAATTCTCCTATTGATCTCCCTTTTCAAATCTGCTTCTAATAAAATAATGTTCTATAGGTACAACAAAAGTTTCCAAATAGGTTTATTTATTACAACTTTTATTCCTTATTACATTTAAGTGAGCATTTATTGTAGCCTCAAGAAAATATCTTAAGTCTTTAAATCAAGCATTTATAAAAATAATTTGTATTTCTTTGCTGTATTATTTTTGTCAAATCAATTATTTCTGTCAACAAAGCCCAATACACATCACTCCAAGCTTCTAATAACAGTCAAATAATCTTTTCTTTTTTAAACTAAAAATCGAAGTGAGTTGAGCAATAACAAAGTTGCTATTAAACTGGCCAATCTGCTTTTCTTGTCCTCTCCACCTTATTTCGTGTCAAGAAGTGTTCGTATTTCTGGTCGTTTCTTTCGGGATCGTTGAGGCGTGGCCTAACGCAATCAATTGTGTTCCTATTTTTATCACTTTGTGGCTTTCATTTTTATTTTCAATTTTAGTTGGAAATAAAAAGATCTTGTAATTTATATGATGGGCGCACAGCCAACTTCTTGTTGAGGATCCAGTAAAATAAATTCCACCAGGGGAAGGATTTAGAATGTTCCTATCTAACATCTATCCCTAAAATATCAAAATATTTTATATACGTTTTTGCTAAATGTTTTGGTGAAGTGATTTATTAGGTGTATATTTCTATAACGAAACCAAATATAAAGGGTAAACTCAAATGAATACTTGAATAATTACGATAAATTGTGTACTTTGTTTCTGAAAAATATAATTTCGTTGAAAATATCATTATTTTTATAAAATAAAAACTTAATATTTATCTATTACTATTTAAAAAAAAAAAAAAAAGCATTACTAAACTTAAACTTAGTGGCGTAACCACCCGTGGCTCTTGGCCTGCTGTACTCAATCCAGTTTACTTGACCATGGGCCACGGTGTGCTTTACAACAATGTTCCGGTCAGACTGTCAGTCTGACGTGGAAACCTCAATGTTTAGTTCGCAAGCATGCTTGGTTCTCATTTAATCGATCCACTTAAGGTATGAAAGGCTGAGTGAACCTTTCCCAGTCCGTGCATCGAACCGCGGACCTTTTGCATGGCAGCGCAATGCTCTACCACTGCGCAACTGGGCTAAAAACTAATAAAATTTGTTTAAAAAACATATCTTACAAATTTACTCTTTTAATTGCACGTTTCGTCATTATAAATGTTTAGTAAAAGAAAAATTACACAAATACTTTTAAGAATAATTATACATTTGCACTTATTTTATGCATAATTAATTATTTCGTTTTGGAAAACAAAGGAAGTAATTTATAGCTATCCGTATTTTAATACACAAAACATCCCCTTCTGCCCATAAAAAGTAATGTGGATAATTATATAGTGTTTGTCACAAAAAAAACATTTTTAAATTCTAATACATTTAAACTACTAAAAGCTTATGCCCGTAATAAAATCATTTCTTCTTGTTTTCTTTTCTACATTAAAAATTATTTAAACAAAGCAACATTCAAGCTGGCTGTCGTTCCATAATGTTTTATTTATTGTAAACTTTAAAATTACAATTAACGTTACATTTTATTAATAATATGCTCTTTATTAAGGCCCCTATATTAGGCGAGCCGGCGCGAACGCCATTTTGTGTCTAAAGGTTGGCTCAGCTTGGCGCTGTACCATTGAAAGCAATATAAAACTTCGTCAACTTCCATTGCACGGTATTTAAAATTAAGCTGAGAATTTTCAGAAAAACTGCTTGGAATACTTGTATATCCCTTTCCTATAATGTGTAAAATCAGAGAAGTTGTATTTTACACTCATTATGTCGTATTTAAACAAGATATTGCTGAAGTGGGTTTCAATTTTGGAGAGTTAGCGCTACTTGGCGACTTAAAAATGAATATGTTTTGATTTTCCCTATCGTTAGTGGATTTTCGGCGTTGACGATATCGTTCTCTTTTGTTAATTTTATTGCTTGTATTCACAGCTTTTTTTTTAAAAAACTATTTTTTACCGGATATGATATAAAAATGAATTATATTAACACGATTTTTTTGTCAAGAAATTAGGAAAACCTTTTTAATTATTTAGCAGTTTCTTTTAAATCAAATTTTCCAATACTGCTTCATAGTGTTTGCTTTTATCTTATTTGATACATTTTTGAAAACCAAAAAATATTAATTACTTCAAAACTATATTTCATGAAACCCATATTTTAAATATTTTAAAGATCTTTCAAAATTTTATTTCTTAATTTAACCAGCACAGTTTCTTTATGAAAAAGATAAATATGGTTCAGATAAGGACCTTTTCTTCAAATAGGCCCTTCATCATGTTTAGAATTTGGAAAATTCCTTATCTATAATTTTGCTGTATATAGCCTTTATATGAAAATGTGTATATATATGAAAATAATAAGTTTTAGGATGTTTTTTAAATTCATATTTCCTACATTGAAAATAAAATGCAAATCATCTTTAACAGAGAGGCAATCCACTGATAATTCATTAGAAAACGTTCTGATTACTCAATTTGCAAACTTCATGACTTAATAATTTTACTGCTTCTTAACTTATACAAGTATATATTCCATTTTCCTAATAGCTTTATCTGATGTATTACATTGAAACCATTGTATATCATTGCACTTTTTAAAATGGATGAAGTGATTTTTATCCATGAATAATATTAAAAAAATCTCATTAGAAAGTGTTACTTCTAATTCAGAGAAATGTTTCAACAACTTTCTTGTGGTGGAGAACAACATTTAACAAGGTATATTAAAATACAATCATAAAGAAACAGAAAAAAAAAAAAAGCTCTACCTTAATTGGGGATGGGATTATTTTATATATTATTTAAGTTGAAAAACAATTATAAATTTTTAGCATATTAAATTGCCATTCTTTTTGAAAAAATTACTTTCTTCTAACCTTAATAATAAACAGAAGGTAACCTTCATTCAGAACGTAAATGTCAGACTCGTTCCGAATTGGCAACAAAAGTATTTGGCACGACAGTACTGTTGCAAAATTAATAAAAATAAAAAAGAATAAAAAACTTTTTTATAATCAATGTAAACTGCAACATTCCAAAAACTATGATGGTTTAATTGGAAAACAAGGAAAAGGAATGCTTTCGTGTTTACAATATAAAAATATAGTTCAGTAACACGCAGAAGTTTGCAAAGAACATTGGAATAGGAAAGTGGTATAAGGAAATCAAAATTACTTCAAAATAATAATCAACGCAAAATCATAGACAGTTAATCGTAATAAATATTAAAATATAACTTCCGCTGCATATCAACACTTAGTGATGTGATTCACTTGTCTCGGCGACAATTTTGAATCCATCATTGGCGTCTGTTTGCTTGTGTTGGAAATTGAAATAACCTCCTTTTCTTTTCAAAATCTTTGTATTTAGTCGCACTTGAGCAATTAGAGGACAAACAACAACCCATTTTACAAAAAACATTATAGAAAAACGATCACTTTTTACAAATACCAAACGAGGAAAGCGCACATTCATCCAACTCAAAACCACGTCGAAACATGAATTGCGGCAACCCTTACGACACAAAATGGCGTTCGATCCGGCCTTCCTTTTATAGGGGCTCTACTCTTTATTACACAACTTAAAGCTCAATCTGTGAAATTTATCATTTACAATTAATGGTAAATTATTTGTTATATTTGGTTCTGGACGACTATTTACATCATTTATGTTTAATTATTGTAGTTGTTTTCATAACTTTGTTTTCATATTCAATTTTTCTTCTACATTTAGTTTACCTTATATTTATATAAATACACATGTCCTTGTTTGGCTTATATCAATAATCGTAAATGACGAAGTTATATACATATTATGAATTTTTATATTTATCAAATTATATCTATAGTGTAAAAGTTTAAACATCGTAATGAATAAATTTGCTTGTTTGCTAACTCTTAATTAATATTTATTTTATCATTTTACCAATTTAAGCTTCAAAACTATGGTCATAAATTTTTAATTCAGAAGCATTTTAAATGAAGTGCTCTAAAGCAATTGAAGATTGTGTCAATAACATGGTGTTATGGATTGATTTTTATGCCTCACATATTCTAATAAATCCATAGCAACTGTTTACGCTTTATTGAAAATCTATAAAGCTTTAATAATTTATAGTTTTACTGTAAAAATAGGTAATTCATTGTCAAAATTCTTATTAAATGTAATATGTGTACATCCCTTTAAAACTTTATTTAATGGCAGGTACTCAATTTTTCCAAGTAGTTGCACTTTACCTAAATTCTATCAGTTCTTTTAAATTTATGTATACTAAAAAGTAACGTAACGTCTCACAGTCAACATAAGTAAATACTTCGAGACTTCCATAATGTTGGTTTAATTGTAAATATATTGAGATTTCGTTATAACCGTGTCATCCAGTCAATACATCCAGAAAATAAAGTAAATAAATGCATTTTCAACCGACAAATATTTTGGAAATTATATTTAGCATAAATAAGCATAATAAATGATTCAGAGTACTTTTAAACAGATTAAAAAATACATCATAACATTAATTTTTTTCCTGTATTTTTTGTATAGTTGTAAAATGACTTTTTATTTATATTATAACATAAAAATATAGGCGGTATGTAAAAATATTTATTTGTAAAATAGTGGATTCTAGAGATTAAGAAAACTAACATTTTTCCTATATTAAAAATATTTTTTCTTCTGAAATCTAAGAAGTATCAACTGTTATTCAAAATAAAACATTTGTATGATATTTTTCATTTTTAAAAAATTTGTGTAATGGTATTCAAATATTATGATTTAAAAAACAATTTTTAAAAGGTTAAAGTTACATTACATAATAATAATAAAATACATTTACATAAAATTCATTTTATCTGTGGACGTGACATTTAGCTGTTCGCAAATGAGTATTTTTAGGTGGCGATATTACATCTTTAGATCCAGAAATGATTGATACGATGAGTCAAAAGTATTTCTTGTTAACTATTTTTTTATTCTGAATGAAAAATTGCTTCTGCTGTAACAAATGGAAAACAAAGTGAAAGGAATACTAATATCGTCCAGAAATAAATAAATTTTTACAACGAGAAAATGCGTTTTGTATCATTTCGTAAAAGAAAAAGAAGAGTTGTCATTTATTATTCACTTTTCAGAGCTTCCAAGGTTTTGTTTCTTTGGTAAAAGCTGAATAAATAAATCAGTTGGAACAATGATTCGTTTGAGTTCTCACCATTTCTTTTTATCAGTTCAGTGGGGAGAGAAGAAACAAAACTAGAATGAAAACAAACTGGGAAAACTATTTCAGAGGGTGGATAAAATTTTGTAATGACTGTGTCGTGGACTTCAAATCTAACTGCAAGTTGTATACATTTTTTATTTCATTTGGAACTGAAGTTTTCTCTTATCTGAAAGCCTCTACATCTTTTTTCATTTGATTCCAAATGACAAAAGGCAATGGAAATTGATTTTCTCGAAACCTTTTTTTTAGAAAAAGAAAATTCCATGATTTTTTTTCAAGCATTTTTGTTTCACAATTTGCATTTTAAGATAAAAACACAATTTTAGCATTAATTAAAAGTCTGAATGCGTGTCCAATAGATTATAATTCACAAAAATTGATTAAAAAAAAGTGTCATGCAGGTAATAAAAAGAAATCAGCAAATTAAGATAAATAATATAAAAGCGTAATAATTTGTTTTTACATTAGTTTCCTGGTCAAAATATTATACACAGCCAACAATTGCTTATTAAAAACTTTGGTATTTTTACATGTCTGGATTAATGAATTCAATAGGTGATTTATATAGTAACTAGCTGAATACCCGTGCTGCGCTACGAAATTTTACCATTAGCATTTTAGCGATCAAAAGACATTCATGTATTCTACACTTCAGAGGTTTGCTCCCATTTCGATCCCGACAAATTGATTTATCAAAATAGGAAATTTCCTTTGTTGACATTTTAAGCGAAATTTATAATTGTGAATAGTAAACTGGAATAGTTTATTGTGTTTATGTTTGCTCTTAGTTCTAAATTTCAAAGTAGTAGCTGTATTGGAATTAAGTTAATTAGACATTAAGTTAATCCTCGTATAGTTTCAATGTTGCGTCGTCTTTTCATCCCTTAAAAATTCGTTAATCGATATTGGAATGACTTATTTTTTTAACATTTGCAAAAAAATATCAGAAAAATGACTACATTGGAAGAGGAACATTCGGATATCCCTCGTTTGGAACATTTAACCCCTTTTCGACCCCTTAAAGTTGGTTAATCGAGAACAGAATAGCTTACTTTTTCTATGTTTAATCTTTTTTGACATTTGTACCAAATTTCCGAGTTGTGACCATATGGGAAGTGGTACATTCGAATATTCCTCGTTTGGAACGTTTAACCCCTTTTCCACAACTTGATCCACCCGAGATCGGAATAGTTTGCTTTTTCTGCGTTTGTCTTTATTGATATTCACACCAGTTTTCAGAATTGTGAAAATATGAGAAGTAGGACATACGAATATATCGCTCGTTTGGAACGTTTAACCCCTTTTTGAACTCTTAAAGTGGGTTAATCGAGATCGGAATAGCTTCCTTTTTCTATGTTTACCATTGTTGACATTTGTACCAATTTTTAGAGTTGTGACCATATGGGAAGTGGTACATTCGAATATCCCTCGTTTGGAACGTTTAACCACTTTTTGACCTCTTAGAGTGGGTAAATAGAGATCGGAATAGCTTACTTTTTATACGTTTGTTTTTGTTGATACTTGCACCAGATTTCAGAGTTGTGACGAAAGGGGAAGTAGGACATTCGAATATCCCTCGTTTGGAACGTTTAACCCCTGTTCCACCAATTAAAGTGGGTTAATCGAGATCGGAATAACTTACTTTTTCTTCGTTTGTCTTTATTGATATTCTCACCAATTTTTAGAGTTGTGACGAAATGAGAAGTAGGACATTCGAATATTCCTCGTTTGGAACGTTTAACCCCTTTTCGACCCCTTAAAGTGGGTTAATCGAGATCGGAATAGTTTACTTTTTCTATTTTTACCATTGTTGATATTTGTGCCGATTTTCAGAGTTGTGACTATGTGGCTATTAGGATTTTCGAATGTCCCCCGTTTGGAACGTTTAACCCCTTTTCGACCCCTTAAAGTGGTTTAATCGAGATCGGAATAGTTTACTTTTTCTATTTTTACCATTGTTGATATTTGTGCCGATTTTCAGAGTTGTGACTATGTGGGAAGTAGGATTTTCGAATGTCCCCCGTTTGGAACGTTTAACCCCTTTTCAACCCCTTAAAGTGGGTTAATCGAGATCGGAATAGTTTACTTTTTCTATTTTTACCATTGTTGATATTTGTGCCGATTTTCAGAGTTGTGACTATGTGGGAAGTAGGATTTTCGAATGTCCCCCGTTTGGAACGTTTAACCCTTTTTCGACCCCTTAAAGTGGGTTAATCGAGATCGGAATAGTTTACTTTTTCTATTTTTACCATTGTTGATATTTGTGTCGATTTTCAGAGTTGTGACTATGTGGGAAGTAGGATTTTCGAATGTCCCCCGTTTGGAACGTTTAACCCCTTTTCGACCCCTTAAAGTGGGTTAATCGAGATCGGAATAGCTTACTTTTTCTATTTTTACCATTGTTGATATTTATGCCGATTTTCAGAGTTGTGACTATGTGGGAAGTGGGAGAATTAGTGATGAGTGAGTGAGTGAGTGAGTGAGTGCGGGCTTTGCCTTATATATATAGAGATGGAACAGAAGGTTAAAGGGGTATTCTGGTTTAGAAGCCCGAATTTTAGGTATTTTTTCGGACGCGATAAAAAAAATATATATATATATATATTTTTACTATACATTTTTTATAAGCTTTTTATTGATATTTTAAGAATACAAAACATTAATAATATAAGAAAAAAAATTAAATTTCAAAAAACTGCAGGTCGGCGAAGTGGGGACTGATGGAAAAATGGCTTGTCCTGGTGTGCAGGATATAAATCCTTCCCATGACCTGAAATGGAAATCAATGAATAATTCGTAAAGAGGAAGGGTGTAGTTATCGCACTACGAAACGTTTTTGAAAAAGAAATTTTTTTTTCACAAAATAGCGGTGGTTTGAAAAAAAAGTTTCGTATTTTCCCTGTTTTTTTGTCGTTCGGAATTTTTTAAAAATACAATTTTTTTTTTTAAACTCTTCGTAGTGCGATACTATAATGTATAAAGAAGCTCTGTGTAAAATTTCAAGTAAATCGGTTGAGTAGAATTAAAGATATCATGCACACCGTTTCCAGAAAAGTAGTTACGAGAAAAACGAGTTTAAAGTTTGAGGACTAATCGCTCGCAGTCGGAGTCGTTTACTGACGTTTTATACTCACTTGTTATTAATTAAATTTTACACTAAAAATATATTTTTTCACGTCACTGATTTCAGAATACTTACGTTTGTACAGCGAGATAGTCGAAACAAAACTGAACTTAACTGAGCACTTAGTATAAATATATTTGAACTAAATTGGTTAAAACGATCACCCAGATCCTGAGTAGTGAATTTTGAGAAATATACATCGAGTGAAGAAAATACATCGAGTACAAAAGACCTTGGCGGCCAGAGTGCCAGAGTTAGCCGATCGTCTATTGTTTGCTCGCGCGACCCGGCTGCGAAACGGTTTTGTCGGCGCGTCACAAAATGAGCTGTAACTCCGAAAATAATTCGAATTTCGAAAAATCCTTTTAGTGACATTTTCTTGAAGGGTAATACTATGAAAATATGCACAAAAAGAAAATTTGAATAATAGCCGTTAAAATTTGAGTTTTAAAAATTCAAGAAAAAAGTGTTATGAAACCATGTCTATATCTTACTTACCACTAAAATTACTAATCGTTCATTAAAATTTTTTGAAACATGGTACTTCGATGATATTTTTTATGCAAAGTGCAAATATCAATTAATATTATGAACCGATATATTTTTTAAAAAATATTTGAAAAGCATTTCACGAATTACAAAGGCTCTTTCCGTTTCTTTAATCTATTAAATGAACAGCTTTAGGCATGATTAAGTTTTTTTTAATCAAAAATTAACAAACATTTACATATAATTCGCGTAAATGAAAAATTGTCCTGTAAGTTTTGTCAAGAAATTTTTGCACTTGCCCGAAAATTCTTAATTAACAATGGATAAAAGTGTTCCAAACAAAGTAGATGTAAGAAAACAATATTAAATACAGGAGTATGTTTATGAAATACTGGAGGTGACATGTTTTATAATAATCATAATAATTAAAAAAAACGTCTAATTTTTTAAATAAATTACTTACTTTTGCATGCATAGTTTTGTTACGTATGATACTTTGCAAAAGCATGTTAGAATTAGATATCGAACTGGAGGCCCCGACTGGTCTCTCATGGGGGGGTTCGACCAGCCGAAAACCTCCAGGAGGTGTTTCTGAAAGAGTACGGCCCAAAATGTCACTCTTGAACCCCGACGCCTCCAACCAAAACAATGAAAAAATTAGAAATTACATTACAAAAAGTATACAAAGCATGAAGATTGCTTCAAACAAAAAGGAATTGGACAACAGAATTGCGCATTTAATAAAAGATTTAAATACAAGCTTTCATCACTAAGATACCCGTAGCTATTGCTAACTATAATGTTTCGTTAAAATAGTATTAAATTTCGTTTTGTTACTTGCAGTACTGGATGTTACAATATCTTGTTTAGCAAAAAATTCATAATTGGTTAAAACTATTTGAAACAAAATTATACTAAATGAAAATCCATTCATTATTGACAACAACAAAGAAGTTTTGGATTTTCTGAAATTTAATAAAGTCAATACATGCGTATCTATGATTTTGAAAATTGATTTACCAGCATACCCCATAAATATCTTATGGATATTTCTGCAAAACTCTTTGATAATTTTCTTGCAGATGAAATTATTATCAAAATTGATTGGCTGAATTGAGCAAGTTTAACATTTTTGAAAACTATTTCTTCAGTAGATTGGATTTTTTCAGACCAAAGAACGGAATACCAATGGGTAACAGTTTTTCAAGTACTTTTGAAAACAGTTTTCTTCATACTTATGAAGCTGACCTTATTGCAAATTCTAACATCAAAGGATTCAGGTATATTGATGATCTTATAATCTTTAACCAAATTAACTCGGATTTTCTGAGAGATATTTACCCTGCTGAGCTTATTTTAACAAAAAAATAAATACTAATGACAAACATGTACAGTATTTGGATTTGGACATTTTATTATTAGAAGACTATACTAATTGGTGTTTATGATAAAAGGTTGGATTTTGGATTCGAGTTTATTTGTCTTTCCAACTTCCATAGCAATTTGAATGGTAAGATTTTTTTACAATATTTTTCATTCACAATTTAATAGAATCAGGAATATATGTAATAATGATGAGGATTTAAATACAGCTTGTCAAATTTGTAAGGATAATTTAATTAAAAATTGTTTTCCTAATAATTTTTGTGGTTTCAATTTTTCATAATTAGGGCGATATTGAAACTTTACTGAGTAGCCCCAGTAAATGAAGATATTTTTTCTGATTTTTAATCGAGGGCGCTTTTTAAATTTATATATTTTTCTGCGGAACACTTTTTTAATGTACTTTTTTAATGTGTTGTTATAAACTGCCGGGTTTATCAGGTATTCTTCGAGGTGTAAGTTCTCGGGATTATTTTATATTTCAATGCATTGTGTACTTGTTGTAATGTAATTTCTAATTTTCTCATTGTTTTGGTTGGATTCGTCGGGGTTCAAGAGTGACATTTTGGGCCATACTCTTTCAGAGACGCCTCCTGGAGGTTTTCGGCTGGTCGAACCCCCTGATGAGAGACCAATCGAGGCGTCCAGTTCAATATCTAATTCGAATATGTGTTTGTACTGGTTATAAGTTCAACAGTTGAGCTGCTTACGGACCAACGTGGACTTGTAACGTTTTTATCCTAACTTTTTGACGTTTTTGATAATTGATTCTTATTTCTACTTTTATAAATTTGCTTGTATGATACTTTGTTAAATTTGGAAAATTCTATAAAATGACACATCAAAATATTATATATATATATATTTTTTTTTTTTAATTTTTAAAACTTTTCTTCAAACTTATTGTATTGAATTAATTGGAAAAAATAATTATATTATAAGGCACTTTTTACTTTCAAATACCTATATGTTTACATAGAGTATTGAAATTATTGTTTTCAATCAACAAAAAAAAAAAAAAAAAAAATCATTTTTTTTTGGGGGGGGGGGAAATTTCTCCATGTTCTGAAACATCTTGACTTAAAAATAGTGATCAAGAAAAAAATGACTGTCTGTGCATTTGTGTGTACTTGATCTGCACAACTCTCGAATAAATTGCCGTACAATGTTCAACTTTGGTGTATTATTTGGTTGTCCCATCCATGGACCATTAAGGTTTCCAACAAAATTGTGTAAGCACATAAGTTGATACTTTGATATACATTTAAAAAATCATGTTTTTCAGTTATTGGTAATAAATGACTGTAACGATTTTGATCAAAATCACTGTGGTAATGCCGCTTAAGGTTTTCTAATCATCCCCAATTCTGAAATTCGCGTTAAAATGCTATAAAGGTGTAAAAAGTTGAAAAACGAATGTCTTCAACGCAGAGTTCTTTTCGCTTAAGCATCGCTCATCAATAACTGTCTTTCCCTCTCTTTTGCTTCACCTAGAAAAATGGATATTCTAGAATTATCGAAAAGTATATCGTCAAAATCATCATTTTGACTTTATTTGATGGCAAAAAATATCGTCAAACTGACTGTTTTAATTAATGACGAAAATGTAAAAAATAATATTAATAATAATAATAATAATAATAATAATAATAATAATAATAATAAAAAAAAAAACTTTAAATAAGATCAATCCACGTCAGTATAGTAGTTGAATTGAATATTGTGTGATGTCCCACATCCATAGTTTAAATTGTATTAGTAATATTTCAAAATACGTAGCTATTAATTTTAGGGACTTACTTAGATTTAATTTTTTGCACATTATTGATGAATTATACACTTCTCTATAGTGTCCACATTCCAGTTACCATTTTAATTATAAAAGGCCGTTGACTTTAACTTCATTCCTCGATCAAAAAAGCAATATAATTAGTTGAAGGAATATTGATATGCTAATTTAACAACTTCTAACAAATATTTAAATTTCATGATATTTGATTTTATGTGTATAATATATATATTTCGTTAAAATTATCTAAATTATTCCAACTAATCATATTCTTAAACTCTTAATTTCCTCAAAATGTTCTAAGATGTTTATGTTTAAAATTTGTAGGTGGTACTTCTAAATTTTGAAGAAATATTTTATCCTACACTGATGTATCTGCAAATATTAATATGAAAAGTGCGTTGTTAAAATTTAATTTTCAAATGATGCTTCTGTATGAAAAATGCATTCTTTTTAATTTGACACGTAATTTCTTTACAATAGGATTGTAAAATTGTTTCAAACAAATAAAGCTACTGTGACAATTACATAGAGAGTAATTTTTAAAATACAACTTTTTATTGAGAATCGATGTAAGAAAAGTCATAAATAAATGTAAAAATTAAACAAAAATTATAGCATATGTTATCTTCTAAATAATAATTTACTGTTATGTTGCTACATAAAATTACTTCTGATATGTACCCTTGATATGTACTTGGTATGTTAAGAATTGTTTAAAACTGTTTCAAGCAATTTCGTTTTAAATCTAAAACAAACAACTAGTAATATTTTTGTGACAATTTCCCAGTAAAAAAATCAGTGTTCGAAATGCAAGTTTTAATTTAAATAAAGATTTGCTTTTTTTTTCTTTTTATTTAATTTCCAAGTATAATGGAACTCAAAGGAGAAATATTTTTTTTTTTTTTTAAATTAATTTCACTTACACACAAATGACTATTAGAATTTAATTTCGAATAATAATTTAAAAACTTAAAACAAATTTATGCTCAACAAGTCACCATATTGCTAAAAATACTTTTTAAATTAAACTTATTTCAGTTCCCAATTCAATACTAAACTAAAATCATTAAGCTTGTTTAATAAATAACCTTGAAAAGTATGCTTTTACATTTGCAGAACTCATTGAAATGTTTTTCAAACTATTCAAACTTCTTTTTACTGCAAAAACAGTTTTTCAAAGTATAGAGAAAAGAAGTAAGAGAAAAAACTAACAATTGTATTTGAATAATGATTGACTGATTTTGGCATCTGGAAACTGTAGAAACTGATTTTTTTTTTTTTATTTCAAGAGAGCTTCAAACTTCCATCTAATATTTTCTTTAACTTTACACAGACTTGTTTCCAATTCAACTGGACTTTCGAACTTTTTGTAAATTGAAAAGCTTTTTTTATCAGAAATGAAAGAATTGTGAACTGTTCTACTTGATTTTTTTCTTTCTTTTTTATCTTACAGTAAGTACACTTTCTAGATGTTATTGTAAAGAAAACTAATAATTAAAAAAAAATATTAAAAAAAAAAAAAAAAAAAAAACCAAGAATGCCAGCTTACTCTTACAGAACAAAAATACTCTAAGCATAAAGTTTAATTTTATTTTTAAGTTGTTTATAAAAATGTAGTGCCGGGTATATTTTTATAATATTCTTGAATAAAATACTCTTTTGTTCATATTATTTTCTTAAAATGCAAAGTACTTGGTTCAATTTCACAGGTTTTGTAACAATTTCTATGCTTTAAGAAATTTTGGAAACAAAATTACATTTTTAAATAAAGAATATTCATTATAAAACTACAGTAAAATCTCAATACAATTCCTATTGTACTTACGTTGCATTAATAGTATGGAGTAGGCTATCAAGTTCCAGCCATGTACTTTATCATTTTGTCATTCTATTTTTCT
Organism: Linyphia triangularis; assembly: GCA_963978545.1. Classification (NCBI taxonomy): domain Eukaryota; kingdom Metazoa; phylum Arthropoda; class Arachnida; order Araneae; family Linyphiidae; genus Linyphia; species Linyphia triangularis. Next base: position 63,919,710 of record OZ021723.1, on the reverse strand, counting down.
GTTACAAATATCATGAAGGTACAAATATCTTATTGAACCTTTGTACTTTAAACACAGTCATTAAAGTGTCTACTAAATAACGAATCTAAAAATAACAATGAACCTATCAGTATATATCGATCAAGGGCCATCACGTCAATCTATCAGTTACAGTTGACTTCCAAATTTCCTTATCAACATGTTCAAATCTTTTTCAGCACACTTAAAAGTTTCGAGAAGCATTACTTCTTAATGAACAATAGCATGTGGCTTAATTGTTTACGCACTTCTAGTTTTGCAATTACTGATTTATAATTTACCAAAATAATGCGCAATTTCTCCTATGGCGACTTAGGTTTCCAATTTTGTTTGATAGTAACAATGGCAGCTTGCACACTGTTGGGTCTTTAATGTGATGATTATCTTTAAGATTTATTTGTGAATTATCGCAGTCATTTCTTATCTATATTTTATATCATATACATTGGATCCTGAGAAAGGAGGAAGTGTACAAAAGTCACACTTTTGGGATTACAATGCAATAACCACCTTGTAGCCAAAATAAATCCAAAACAACCAACTAATCAATAATTTTTAAGGCGAAGTATTTCCATGTTAAAGTTACAGGAATTGAATTCATAGTAAAAATGTATCTTTATTTTATTGTTTTAATTCTTATTGAAATGGGTTGCATACAATATTATTTCAAACAAATAATGTTTGTCATTTTCTTCAAGTCCTTTATCTCTCACAAAAAAAAAATGAGTATGAGGATGGAAGCCAGTTTCGGATACAAGAGGTTTTGGGACATGAATATTTAAAAGTTTGTCTAAAGATTACTTAATACAAAAAAATTGACATTGTGCAATGTTTTATTAATATATATTTTTTTTTAAATATAATTTTATAAAATTTGCAAAGGAATATCAGCATGCTAAAGATTTATAAACATTGTTTCTAGCTTATTTAAATTTTTTAATTTTAGCAGTTGAAAGAAAAATAACATTATTATTAATGCATTCTAACTTTAAATTCCTAATGACTGGGCAGATACACATAAATGATGAAAAATTTAGGAAAGCTTGAAAACTAATTAAGAAGAGGAAAAAGAAAATTTTCCATCATAAAAGATTTACGACGCTATAAATACTCTGGTAAAGAATATTATTTTTATTTTAATGAAAGATTCTGGAATTTTAAGCTCTAAAAACCCAAAAACCCCTGAACTAAAAAAAAAAAAAAAAAAAAAAAAAAAAAAAAAAAAAAAAAAAAAAAAAAAAAAAAAAATCTATCTAATAAATCTAATTGGACACTCTCTTATGTAAGTCAAGCAAATATTGGTAATAAAGGGAAAAATTTAATTATATAATTTTAATCTCAATATAGAGTATAAAATGAAGAATATCTACAATAAGGAAAACTAATTTTAGCTATTGATGAAGAATAATTTAAAAAAAAAAAAAAAAAAAACCTTTTAAGCGCTAATTCTTTTACTTCTATTCAAACAACTTAAGCTAAATATTGTAATGGTTTCCAAACTAAAGATAAAGGAGGGGGTATTTATTTACATATATATATACAATTAATTTGCATTTGAGAATATAATTATAATGTTTTTTATGATTACATAATCATATTTTTAATATATATATCTATATATATATATATTAAAAATATGATTTGATTATGCAGTCATAAAAAACAGTATACTTTTATTCTGAAATAATTGTATTTATATATGTAATTAAATACCCCCCTTTGTCTTTAGTTTGAAAACCATTACAATATTTAGCTTAAGTTGTTTGAATAAAAGTAAAACAATTAGCGCATGAAAGTTATTTTTTTAATTATTTATTTATATATATTTATTTTATAAACTTAAAATCTGTATTGATTTAGACTACAGATGGAGAAAAAGAAGTATAAACTTCTGTCTTTACCAAAGAAAGAAACGGTGTATTAATATTTGTTCATACAATATGTACTGTTATCGATCCTAAAACAAACAACAGAGATACATAAAATTCTTTTAACCAAAAAGAAGTTTATTTCAGAGAGTTTTACTATTTATATGACATAAATTCTATATTCGAAGTGCGTATTTTGTTATTAAATACTTTGTGATATTTATCGAAGTATCGTTTTAAAGTGATATATATTTATAAAACGTGTGATTATATAAAATACTTTAGTTATATTACATTCATTTTCATGAAAAATGGATGTTAATTTTTTAGCTATAAAAGTTGATTTTAAATAATTTTACGATAATAAATTAAAAATTGATTTGTATTTATTAGCATTTCTTTAAAGTTTAAATTAAAAAATTAGTAACATGTTCTTCTAACTTAGATGGAATTCCTTACATAATTTCAGAAAAATTTCAAATGTTGCACGAAGTGAGGAATACGAGTAAAAGTATCACTTCGTACACGTTTTATAATCATTCACGAAATTTACATACATTGTCAATGGCATTCAAATTGTTCAGTCACTGTCATATTTTAACAATATTTATAGTGTCTAATGTCGCATGGCCAAAAGTCTTGCATCGAAACGAATGTATAAGTGATTTTTGTATCGTTTTTTTTTTTTTTACTGAAAGTTAATACTCAAGAAAAATAAACCGCATATACTTGCATGAAGTTGGATTACTTTCCTAACTTTTAATTTAATTTGTAAAAAAATTATAAGCAATTTTTATCTCTAAACCTTATAACAGTATTTTATATTCATGATGCATGTTCATTTTTACTCTCTGAATCAAATTTAAATTTACTGAAAGAGAGATTTATAGAAGGAGAAAATACATGTGATAACTTAAAGGCACTATTCCAGATTTTATATTTTATTTGGGTTGAGGGGGGGGGGGGATTTCCTTAAAAATTAGAGAACATTTCATTATAATAGTGAAAAGGCCATTCTAGCTCTCGGATATCTCTCTTTTTACTATTTTTCCTACAACTACAATATTGCACGGCTACTGTTAGTTTCCTCTTCAGAGCGGTGATGTAGTGTACACGGATGTGAAATTACAAGGCTAGGCGTTGATCTTTGAGACTAGGAAAATTCCAAGTCTGTGGAGGGTTTTCTCGAATGCTCTCGAATCCTTTTCTGAATGTTGACCTGACGAACCTTCGTACTTTCTAGAACATTGTCAGCTACCGTAAGTCAAATTCCATTTTCTTTCCCATTACTCGAACCCTTCTATTCTCTAAAATATGATGCACAGTAATTAAGGATTGCTTCCTGTAAATAGGAGTGATTATTTGTGAATAAATGTTTTGTGTGCATTTTTAATGTTTATTTTGCTTTCTCCCATGACTCGATTCCAATGAATCTTATGATAACACATTTCGGTCCTATTTTAGTAATAGAATTTCGAGAAGTACTAAATTCTCCCCGGAAGTATATGCCTACAGAATAAACACTTTCTTAAGAAACTGCATTTAACATCGAAGAAATAGAATTTTTTTAAAAAAATAAATGGTAATGTTAACACTCGTAAAATAATGCTGGTTATACTTAAATTGGTTTTTAGGTAACTGTTTCGATAATTTTGAATTTTCTATACAAATAACATAATTTTCATGTAAATAGATGAATTCTAGGTTTTATTTATTTAATATGGGATATATAAGAAGAAATATTTTTTAATTTTGTGTTTTAAATTAACAAATAACTTTAACCTAAATTATTAAATTTTTTGAACATAATTCAGTTTCATTAGGTTTTAAAAGAGAATGGATATCAGGGAGGCAAAATTATACCAAATAAATTACTATGCTGAACTCAAACACTTAAAGTGCCCATTAAAGGTTCATATACTCCATGTAGTCCCAATGATTGTAGATTTAAAATGTGTGTAGTAGTGTATTATGTTTCAACTTTCAAAGTAATACAATAGATTTTTTAATAAAAACCATTTTTGAGGAATTTTTATATCGGTAACAAATTACTTACCCTTTCAAATTTAGAACGGATATTTTTTGTTTGAATTTTAAAAACGCATACAATTAAATTTAATTTATTTGACGTTGACAAAATATAAGTTAAATAAACAGCAATCTATACATTATTATTTATCTTTCTAAGCAACCTAGAGCCACCAAAGAAAAGTGTTGTATGTTGAACAACTTAGTAAGTACAATTTTGGAACACATCACTGTCACGATTATTATTTTGTTAGTGAAAGAATGGATACAATTTGTTGTAAAGAAGATGATTTAAAAACTTACATTCAGAAATACAATAACAATTTAAATAATCGTAAAAAATTATAAATTGTACTAGTATACAGAATTTTTTTAGATTTTTTAGAAACTAGTTTTGTTAATTGATGGTACCCTAATGTAAGAAATAAATGAATGAAAGCCACCATAATGGATAACATAAAATATTATACATATAAAGTAAAAAAGTATGGCGCATATTGACTGATGATCCTATAATTTTAGGTTTATATTTTAAAATATCGTTGAACTGGTTAATAATAGTCAGCAATGTCAGTAAAAACAGTATAGCGTAAAAAAATCTATATCTTACAATTTTTCCAGTTCAACGTAAAAGTTGCAAAAAATGCTATGTATTCTCTGTGATACGTGGATCTAAACTATTCACCTTTGGACTGAAATGTTCACAAACTGCGACGTGAGAAGTAGTTTGTATGCACCTCTTATGAAACGTCTTCTAGTCATCACTGATACGAGGACCTTCACAGATATACTAAGTTATACGGTACGTGATTTTTTTTATTTTTTTTATTTTATTCATCTCACCTAATCCAGCATCTCTTAGAATTTTTAAGTAATAGTGTTGATAACTTTTACCGTTAATTTATCCTGAATTGTTTTGTTGTTTCATATTTGGGGTATGTAAACTTAATGTTTTATCCTTTGGTAATTGAAATTACTCAAAATACAAAGTGAAAGTATCAGGTTCCAGTATTCACTACTATTTAAATATTTGTATCGGAAAGCATCCAATACCAAATAGTAAAATTTATTCCATATACACCACCATTCTATAATAACTCACTTTTTACATTTTATTCTTTTTAGGATTTGTGTCATTGTGTCTTTAAAACTTTCTAGTAAATTCATTTTAGTAATGGAAAACTTGCTTCTCAAAGATCCTGGAAAGAAAATCACAAATCCTGGAGCGGGTTCGATTATCACTTTTTGACCTACCGCTGTAGCTTTGGGTTTGCCAATCAATTTGGAATCGAGGTGTTTTTCGCAGTTTTGAATTGGTTTTATATTAGAGTCGGAGTTCACGATTGTTTACATTTTGCGGAACAGTTCGAAAATCGCCAAGTGCCACCATAAGATTAAATAAACCAAGCCTAAAAAGAATTGAATTGAGAGTTTCAAACCTATGATTTATTTTACCAAAAAAAACATTTTTCTGTCATATTAATTTTTATATATATATAATCTTACATTCCTGTTCAACTCAATATATTCGTAAACGATCTTATTACGCCCGATTTAATACTTTTTGATTACCAAAATTGTCAATTAGTAAATGGTTTTTTAAATTGTAACCAGGGGGGGGGGGGGGGAAGGATAATATAATTTTTTTTCGTAACTGTTAAAGGCATATAAATTGTAATCGAAACTGTCATTTATATTTTTATAACGTAGCAAACCAATGCTTTACATAACAGTGGACTTTCTCGGGGAAATCATCTCACTGCCATTAAGGAGGATTCGAAAAACAGTAATTATTCGATTAATCGAACTGCAACATTTTCCCTTTTGCAACTGGATCTGTTGGCGCTTTATTTGAGATGCAAACGAATTATTTGTAAATGGGATATTTGAATCAGTGTTGTGATGCTTGGAACTCGTCACTGCTCTATAAATGATTTCATTATTAACCTACATACACACAGACGTTGGATTTTTACTCAGCGTGTTTAATTGATCAAGGATATCTGTTAAGTTTATCAGTTCTTATTGTTTAAAAATAATAAGTTAATTCAGATGTGTGTTCGTAAAATTTTTTAATTGTTCAAGGTTCTTCTTTGAATGTGGGGTCTTCCAATAAATAATATACTTTTTTAAACCGAAACTGTTGCCAAAATATGCTTTAACACACCATTATTAATAATTACCGTTAAAGCTGAATTTTGGTGACAGTTTGATTTTGTCAAAATTGGAAAAAGGAATAATTTGCAAGTACCTGGAATTTTAAACAAACGATCTTTATATATATTTTTATGTGTATACAACAGTGTATACATTTTTGTTGGCACCCTGTAAGGCCAATGCTTTTCTTATTTTTTGAGTGTTAAATTAAATGTGTGTTCGTTAAAATTAAAAAATTTTGATTTCTATTGTGCTTGGCACTTGATTGTAGTCACCGAGAAAAAAGTCGCAATTAGGGTCCGTCACTGCTTGTGTACAAATATTTATTTTACTTTGAATTTATGAGTTCGAAGTTTAAGTTAATTTTTATTATTCATTAGTTTTTCCACTTGTTTAATTGTTTGATGTGTGTTCGTTATCACTTAGTTACAAATGGGGTCCCTTACTGCTTTTGTACAAATATGTCTTATGCATTTAATTTATGACTTTGGTTTTTGTGTTAACGATAATTTTGCTTGTTGCAACGTTTTTTTTTTATTTCTGTTTTCAATTTTGCCCCTCGAAGGTAATCGAAACTGTCAATTAGTTATTGGTTTCCTAAATTGAGACCTGGGGGGGGGGGGTAATGCAAAATTATCTGGTAACGGTTAAAGGCATATAAATTGTAATCGGCGAGCATTAGCGATCAGGGGGTGGAGCCTCCTAGTCAATAAAAATAAAATAGAAACAGTGTTATTGAAGCCAATTTTCCGCTTCTTCAAAGTAAACCTTTCATTGTTTGTGTTTTGAGGTTTCAAATTTTAAACACATAAATTAAAAATGTATTTTAAGAAGATGCCAACTTCTACTCACCATCTAATAAGAACCCAAAATCTACACAGAATGTAAAAGGGGCAACTCTTTCATTCTTTCAGACTAGAAGGTAAATAGAATCAGCGCTTCTTGTTTGCCCTCACAATCTAGATTACATTTTTTTTTTAACATGGGAACCTGAATAACAAATTATCACCTTAATTTTATGGTATTAACCATAAACTAAAAGTATCAAATTATTCATATTGCTATGGATTTCAAAACTGATATATATTTATCCAATTTTAAAGTAGTTGCTTTCAGTATATAAGAAGGACTTTTTATTTATAACGTCTGGTTATTCACGAAGGATGAATGGTTGGATTTAATCATATTTCCTCCAATTTACGACAAAGAGGGGTGGCAAAGGGAGTGGTTTCGTCATTGTAGTAATCTCTAACATTAATAAACTGTGTTATAATTGTTTAATAGGCTTGGTAATAATCTTACAGTAAGTAAATGGTTAAACGACCAAATCATGTAGAAATACTGTACTTTAATTGTTTAGTTAAGGATTTTAATCAAGGTCTGGAAAACTGCAATTTGTGTGTATTGGTAAAAGGGGATATTTTAAAGAGAAAAATGTTTAGCATTTACATCTCAAATGTCAGAAAACCCTTAAAAATAATATCAGGCATTCCCACAATCTACAAGAGACTATCGCTGAATCCAGAACTAAATATGATGGGTGATTCCGAATATGAAATTTTAGGTAATGATTATTTTTTCAACAAAGAGTTGGTAGGAATTATTCATATAACTATATTCAATAAGAGAACTAGTATAATAAAAGAGCTGCTGCTACAAATTTAATTGATATAATATTTTCTAAATGTTAAAAAAAAATTAAATTAGAAAAACAATTTTTTTAAATATATATACAACTTTGAAACACATTTATTAATAAAGACACAATTTATTTTCATGGGTTATTGAAAGATGCAATAAATCTCCTTTTACTGAAAAAATTCCTAGGAGAAATCAGGTCTTTGTAAATTTTCAATGATCTTTGAATTGTGCATTTTGCCTTGATAGTATGCACTAGCTATGATAAATGTATAATTTAGTAAGCAAACATTGAGGTGATTTCATTATTATGTTTTAAGACAAATATGGTGGTTTGAATCATTTAACAATAGATCTATACGATAAAATATTTCGGTATAAAGTTAAATTAATAATCATTATAGAAAATTACCCTAACCATCCATCAAACTTCAGCTTAAAAAATATTGATATTTCATTTTATTCGAAACTTTCGTACTTTTTCTCTATTGTTTGCCAAGAAATCAGGGCGTAGTTCAGTACGTGACTTAGAAAATTATGTCATGCAGGAAATGCGCTGCATAATGAAATTTCTTATGTGACAAGAGTATTCTGATACAAATGATTGTTCTCTTTTATAAAACCTTGGGATGTGAGATTGCGTCGATAAAAATACTTTGGTAACTATACTTTGATAAATCTAAGCCAGTAACCTAAAAAAAAAATTTTTACATTTATGATAAGTAGAGACTGATTTTCGACCTATTAAAGACGACTTCGAAATAGTTAAAAGTAATAACATTTATCTCGTAACTTGTCAATATAGATCATTTAAAGTATATTTTGAATTTTTCAGAAGTTTTGCAAAATTATGTTTATGACTTTTAAGAAACACTAAATGGAAATACAATCGCAAAATTTAAGAAAAAAACTAAAATGTGGATTGGTAAATTTTCTTACCAACCGTCGTTAGTGGGTTAAATAAGTCTTCGTTTTCAACTAGTATAAATATCGTTTTTTTTTTTTTTTTTTTTTTTTTTAATGAGGTGAAAACAAGTTTAATTTATTTTTAACTTAAACGGGTAGTAGTGCTCGTTATTTTTAGGATTGTGAATGCTTTTCTGCTATGAAATATGTAATCAACTTTTATAAAATGAGTAGAAGTAATACATTTTATAAAAATGAACACATTTGTGCTTCATATTTGCAAAACTATATACAATTTATTAAAAAATGTGTGTGCTATAAAGTATTGCAAATATAAACCAATAAAAATATATATCCTCTACTTCTCTTTCAAGAAATTTTTTTTAGATTTGCATGCGTCCAACGTCACTTACATAGCAGAATCTAACACTCACAGGAAATAGTTTCTATACATTTATTTGAATTCCACTTTCTCTACATATTTAGGAAGACTTCGAAGAAAAATCTAAATGGATAAAATATTTGTTTAACATTTCCATATAAATACTTATCTGTCTTCGAAAATAAGTGCAGTGTAAAAAAATATGGATGTAATAAGGCCAAAAAAAAAAAAAAAAAAAAAAAAAAAAACATCTTCTAAAAGAAAGTATTATTCAAACAGTTGATAGAGATGTGTATTTCTTATTCTCTTACACTCACCCAGGTGAACAGGATCTCAATAGTGTTTCTTGAATGAAAGACTGAATTAGCCTCTAGGTATCTATGTAGAATGTATTGATACGAACATATTTTTTGCTTGAGTTGACTAATATTGAAGGCACACTCCTAAAAGGGAAAGATTCTATCAATTTTTTAAAGTTATGTCAAGCGAATATTTTCCAGTTATATGCAGTTTTATGTTATTTCCTTTTATTTGAATCATTCGTTCGATATTTAATTCTTTTTGGGTGTGTATTTGCTTTATATAAAACAAGAGTACCCTGGAAAGTATGCGCTTAGAGAAATGTTTAAGTGTTTTGTTAAGCTCTTACGTTGGCTGAAGTAGACGAGGATCCAAGATTTGAGAAGTATATAAGGAAAAATGTTTGTACTATATGAGTTTAGAACATATTGAAGTGCAATGTCATTATAGTGAAACTTCCAACAAAGCATTATACAGTAAGAGATTATTCTTCACAGAAAAAAATTATAACTTTAAAATGTAATTTATTTTATTACCCTTACAGAAGCTCAAATGCATTATATTGAGATTATTTTGTCTTCTAAAGTTATTCATATGCAAATGCTTAAAATTTAAAAATTTTGAAACTGACTGTGTTTTATCCTAGGGAAACTAAGATAAGTATACCTTAACTTAACATAAAATTGTATACTATACTTAGATATAACAATATTTTACTGATCAATTATTGTTAAGGATTAAAATATAAAACAATAACCAAATAGTACATCTGGTTACTTTTAACAATTGTCCAAAATCAGAGGTAACCATAAGCTACCAGTTAATGAATTGCATACCTGTAATAAGAAAGTTAAATGAAAGTTAAATCAATAGTATACCTTTATTTTTAATGTAGAAACTTTTATTTCCCCGAAACCAAATTGGGTCGTTTCTATTCATTTGCACTTATTAATTTTACCATGAGGATTCATATTTTTTAAAAGCTCATTAATTTTTAACTCATAGCAATCAATATAATAATTTTAAATTATTTTGAATTCCACAATCACATAATAAGTTATAAAATAATTCAATACTATTTTGAGCTACAACTTTAAAAAGAATACTGTTCCTACTTCAATGCATGTTATTTAACCATAAAATACGCAATTTTTGTTAAACATCTGCACTCACCCAATAATCTAACAAAAAATCAATAGTTAACTTCTTTGCTTTTGATACTGACGGATACGTGTGCATCTTTTACATTTAAATTCTAGATATTCCGCTTGTCTGCACATAATTAATGTACACTCTTCAAATGGTACTAGTATTCAATCAAACTACCAGACTAATTGGACTCCTGGTGATATATGAGTAAAATAAGAAAAGGACTTTCTATTGATCGTAGTATTAGTTTAAGGAATGGCTCACTGACCACAATTCATTGAAGCATAATTACGACCAGTCAACTGTGAAGATAACGCTCATCCTGATAGATGCGATTGTGCAAAAACTGAGTAATTTAATCATGGGTATTTTTGTTTAGTACTTTTAGTTATTCCACTCTCCTACTACTATTTGATTTTTTTTTCATGTACAATCTTAAAAATATTATACAAATTTTATATAGAAATTAGTAAATAATTTTAATCGTTTTTATTTTGTACGTTTGGTATTATTCAAATTTAAAATTTTGCAATTAAAATTATCTTCTAGTTTATATTCGCTTGATAATTTGACTCTATTATGTTTTAAAACATACTACTACTGCTATAAATTAAATTGTTGATGTTTAAGAATGATGTTTTTAAATACATTGAAAAAGGCTATCAGATACCGCGGCTTAAGGAAACCATACAATCCATTTTCTATTGCATAACATTCATTGGTATTTACTCCTGGTAATTTATAGTGTATAATTTACACCACTTACAAATCTAATTGAAAGTTATTGTCAAGATATATCGTGTGCAAATTATTTTTCTCTCCGACCCTTATTTTGTGCACTATTTTGTCGCGGTCACTGGATTTTTTTTTCAATCAATGGTGTGAAATTTAATTTTTTTTGGTTTTCCGTTTAGGTTTCCATCTTATTAGAGATTTGAATAAAACTAATTGTTTTATAAAGCAACAGTTTTAATTATTCATATGGGTACACATATTTACTTAATAATATTAATACTTTTAAATAACTTTACATCGTAAGAATTCGATGGAAGGTATGTACATGCAAAAATTTCATGCTGGATTCCGTGTTTGTATCATAAATTGCAAATCCTTACTAATATTCCCCTTTTCTTTCCAATTTTTTACCACATAAGATCACCTGATATGACTTCTTCGATAACGTATCTCACAATAAACAATTAATTGAAACAGTTTAGTAATGCAGTAGTTTTGTCAAGTTGTCGAGCAAATACAGATGAATTTTGTATTCGATTCAACTGAATTGATTCTAAAATGGTATCGTTTTTAAATTGTTTTCATATTTTTTCCATGCATACTTGATATTATTTTGATAGCTGAAAAAGAATGAGTGTTTCTCTAATTAAGTGTGGTTTCACATATTCTCCTAATTAATACACCCGTAAAGCCTTTTCAAGAATTGATGTGAATTTTTCCAAAAATATACTTCCGTGTGTTCCGTCAGTTATACCGTTCCGTAGGTTTCATTCGTTCTTCGAAGTGTATTTTTTCCAAAATACACTTCGATTTTTCATATTTTGTACTCGCCTTTTTTTTTTTTTTTAAATTTTTGGTTTATTTGCTGATTATTTAAGATTGGTTTCCCAAAGTCTTTTTTCAGGTTTCCTACTTTGATCAGCTATTATATCCCTGAAAGCATCACACAACACATATTCTTCTCCATTAACATATATAACATGTAAACACATATTTAAATAACTTTACGTGGAGTTTTCTAATTTATTTTTTTTATCAGATATAATTATTCGTTCAATATTTTTGATGTAGAAAGTGGGACATTGTATTCTTAACTCAGTTTTTCCATTGAAATTTCAGGAAAGAATAATTTATTTTAGAAAAAAAAAAAGAAAAAAAAAAAACCTAATACAAAATACATGTAAAATATTTTAGAATTTTTTTTCCCCTTATAATTTTTTTTTATCAGTATTGATTTTTCAATTTTTTGGTACTACAAAGCCCATTCTGGGGTAGATTAACAAGCCCGAACTGAAGTAAGTCTTGTTTGCGTGTTAATCTTGTAACCCAAATTGTTTAATTAAATGAGTTGTTTTGATCTTGAACCAGCTGCTGTTGTCCTCTTTACTTTATCCTCTTTCATGAAAATTTTGGCAATTTAGGACTGAATTTGTTCTGGTATTGTTAGATACGTTATTCCATTATACGAATTTTCAGGTTTCCGCAGCGAGAAATATAAAAATGCAAATATGTATTCAATTGAATTTATTTATCGCAGCCTGCCTTCATGACAGTGAAGAAACCTCTCAAATTGATATTTATCTTTTTCGATTGATATTTATAAATTGCTATTTATCTCTAGTTTGTAGTACAGTTGCCGAAGTATAGATATACACTAATACCGACAAATATCTTCGTAAGAAATATTTTTTATAAAAATATGTTATCTCATTTCGTTATTTTACTCGTACTTGATACTTGTTGAAGAAAAGTGTTATATTTTTATTGTCAAATAAAATTCTTTGAATTCAATGGCCCACACGAATTTTCACACCTCCCTCAGAGGGGGCATCACCCATACTAGTCTAGGTTATGATTATGAAGTTTTTAATGCTTTGCATCAATTTTTGTAAGTGAACATAATAAACTTCAGGAAGGTATTATGCATTATAAAAGGATTTCCAGTTTATTAATGTATTTTCTTGATTACCATACCCATAGAGTGGCTGTTCCAGATTATCTCGTAATTTTATCCCCAGTTTTTCTAGCAATACACAACATTTTTAAATTTATAAATAAAATTTAAAATAAAATAGTTTTTTTTAATATTTTTATTAGGATGATAGTTTAAAACCCATTTCAAAGAAATTGAATAAAAAAATAAATTAAATTAATTATATATTAGAATCAGAAATATAATTTAAAAATTATTGCAGGGAAAACAAATGTACAATTTTGCCCATTCCCTGGACACTCAATGGGTTAACGAAAATGTAGATGCTGCTTAAAAAATTATAAGAAATCAAGAAAGAAATTATTGAAATAATATAAAAAAAAAAATTAGTATAATTATTTAGTTCAACAATAATATAAATAATGTCTACATAATTTTTAAGAAACGTCTACAATTTTTGTGTTTGTAATAAACCATGCATTCACATAAAAGATATGTCACCAAGAATGTCGACTTTAATGAATTAATTTTGCAAGTCATGATTTACGATTCTGGCTAATGATTGTCAGAATTTCAATAAATTTAGTAATATTTGAATTCAATAAAGCTTATCATTGTATCTAATCATACACGAACTTTTTTAAATGAACTCAACTATTTTTCTTTAAATAAAAGAAATTGTCCACTGAATTTAAACAATTATCAAATGTTTTGTTTCAGAACTTAAAGAAAGAAAAAAGTCAATCTGCAAATCAATATCTTATTAGAGTCTAATAGTCAATTAAATATATTCAGTAAATTTATATCAGTTTCATCATTTCAAATCTCAATTTTATTTCTGAAAAGAAAAAAAATCAATTTTTACCACAAATATACATGAAATAATTTCATAAATACACGTTTTTATAAATTTAGAATTAATAAATTTAAAGTGTTGAGCATTTGGATATTAAAAAAAATTCCACAAAAGAATTATTCTCTCAAATGAAATATTTTGGAAAGTATTTTTTATTCAAAAAAGATTTAAAACTGATACCATGAAGCTGATTTGTCAATAATTAATAATATATATCGAGTTATATAAATTTCCGAACTATCTAAATTCTGGCAGTTATACTTGAAATCATAAAATTAATATTATAAGAAATTAACTGCTAAAAAATTTAAATTAAAAAAAAAAAAAGGAAGGTTTCAACACATGATCTTGTTTTGAACTGTGCATTTCAAATTCAACCTTAAAGAAAATATCCATTAGAAACTAAAATTTATTATTAAAAGTTTAAACACGGGTTTTTAAGATTTACAAATACGATAATTATTATTTGATTTATAGCTTAGATAAATGATAGATGTTAAGTTAATGAACACTTCCTATGAAATCATTATAAATTCAGACAAAATTTTAATATTTTTTTTACATGTCTTCAAAAGAATCTTTTTCTAATGTAATAAATTATTTTGAAAGCTCGTCTCTTTAACAGTTTCCTGGCTTGATAAAAGAATGGCTTTCGTGGCTAGAAGCGGTATTTATAAGTAACGAAAATCTCTCAAATGCTCAACCTCTGCGCTAAAAACGTCCATTAGCGAAGGATTAATCTTAATAAACGAGATTACCCTTTCTTCCCGCCATTTCAGAAGAAAGGAGTTGGTGTGAGGGATTTTTTCCCCTTTCTAAGTGCCCACGTGACCACTGAACATTTCACTTTTCCCTATCATTATTCACTTCTTTTTCTATCAGTAGGCTTGAGTTTCTTTTTGGGATTGAATATTTTAGCCTCTCTTAGTCAGGTCGCTTGTGTTGATATTTTTTTACTTGGACTGCTTCGTTGAAAATGTTATTTATGAACTCTTTACTTTTTTTTTTGTTCTCTGGTTTTAAGTAAAGGTAAATTTTTTAAAATTACTTTAGTGTAATACAAATTCAATGAAATATGAAAAACTACACAATTAAGAAATGTTTTAATGTGCTGCATACTGAGATATACCTTCAAGATTGAAACTTTTATCGACATTAATTTCGACTTTAGTTTACAAAGCCATTCTGCAAATTTTATTATAAAATAAATAAATTACTTTAAAAAACCTACATTTTTTTTTACTGTTTTATTACACTTTTATGCCATAAATTGAAACAATTCAACTTATGAATTGTTTGAAAATTCCACATAGAATATAGGATAATATAATAGGTCCTAAGTAAAGTAAATATATACTAAAAACAATATTTCAAATAAATACTGAATTTTAAATATAATGGTTACCTTGTGATGAATTTAACGTAATGTAAATGCACTTTTCCAAACTAAGTGCAATTTAATATTTTCTATATATTTATCTTGAGTTTTCTAATGATAAAAAATACGTCATATTAAACTTTTGCAGAAATCTTTTAACGGGGTAACCTTTGTCACAAACTATAGTCAATTATTTTTCTTTTATTAAAAATGTGTTCACTCAATGATATTTTCCAAAGATGCGTATTACTACCTAAAACACAGTTTAATTTGTTACTCATTGGGCAGAATATATTTTACTGCAAAAAAAACAAAAAAACTTTTTGTATGTCTATAGTAAATACCTATTAGAATACCGGCTTATGTGTATTTAATAATAACAAAAAAACAATATTCATATTACTTAAGTTATATTCGTATATTTGTCAATTTCTCAAAAGAAGAATTAGTAAAATTGTTTAAATAACTATTGGTGATAAAATTTTACATCATTAAACAGGATAACATTTGCATTGCACTCTTTCAGTCAATTGCCAAAAATATAAGTACAAAACTATACAAACTTATTATTTCAACGGTAAAAATGCCAATAACACATGTCAAGGTAATGTGTACGGCTTAATATTAAAATGTGTGTGCTTTATTAAACTTTATTTTATTACCAGTTACTGTTCTCAACTAAATATAAAGAGTAAATTTCGAATTGTGTAATCAATAAGAATCTACAGAATAAACTTTTTTGTAATTTAAAATAAAATTATTTTCTTAATTTAGTCTTAAAATAAAAAAAATAAAAATGGTATACACAGAATTGATTAGTTTATTTTATAACAATTTAAAACTGAAAAAAAAAAAATAATAATAACTTAATAAATCTAAATACCATTTACCGTTACTTAGTATAAAAATTAAGTTTTCAGCATTGAAAACTTTAAGTGCCTTTATTCAAACACAGTTAACATTCACTTGAAGATTTATCTTATCTCTAATTCATCAGTAATAGTCATTCATTACTTCACAATGTACTATGAAACCACTCGATTTCATATAGAATGGTTTCATATTGTGGTCGTTGAATACCCCATTTTGACATTCTCTAAATGAAGAAATACGTTTCCATTCTAAAAGAAATGACCAGTGTCCATGTGAACAGAACTTGGAATTGGATTCAATCCAAACTGGCTTCATCCTATCACTTGACTCATCCATCTTGTCACGATGATCTCTTTCGGGATTAAAATGTCTTCCTCAGCACTGAAATTTCATTTCGACTTGCACTTTGGATTAGTTGAGACGCTGAAAAGATTTATCCGTGATCAATGGACTGACTTTGCAATCGAAAACACTTGTCATTTTGTAAGCAACACAATCGCATTTTATATTATAATACAATGTTTAAAATTGAACTGTTTCAATATACAATCTTTCCAATCCCTTTGCAGATATTAGTTAGGCATGGGTCAAATTGGGCAAAACAATTAATTTAAAATGTTTCTAAATGTTGCTTTTGACAAAGAAGTATATGTTTGTCAAATTCAATAAAATACTATTTTTTAATTAAGTTTTAGTCGGAAAAGAAATTATACATGGAGGATGCATGCTATATGCAAAAATAGCATCCCATTAGAGGTGTATATCAATATATAACAAATTATGAACCATTTATCTTGTCTTCATTGTGAAGTGGTAGACAAAACTTGAGTACAAAGGATGTAGTTATGTAATGTTTTATGGCTCCATTGGGAAGCTATTTACAAGCTGCTTAATTGTATTCAACTTTATTGCAGCTTGCATATTTATTGCTTTACTTTTTTTTGCATAGAAAGTGTGCAAATGAAATGGAGTTTTTAGTCAGAAGTTAATGTCTTAGCCTTTAAATTGGCTTATAATTTATGAATTGTGACTTTGTAATATATATATATATATATATATATATATATATATATATATATATATATATATATATATATATATATATATATATATATATATATATATATATATATATATATATATATATATATATATATATATATTATATATATGCTTAACATTAAGCTCTCTCTATAATATTTTAATATTAAAGAAATGTTAAAAAAGTTTAAGATTCCCTTCTAAATAAAATAAATATGGTTTTTCAATTAATTATGTTATTCAAAATACAAAAAAGTTTTAGAAATTTTTACTTCATATTCAATAACAGCCTTAACCTTAATCACTCCATTTTATAGACACTTAAATAAACCCAAGATAATTTTTTTCTTACTGAATCTAAACTAAATCCTGGTTTTCCGGCAAAACAATCCCAAATCATCCAAACCCTACATCCTTTTGCGAATCCCTACTTTCTCCAAAACTCTTAAATTCCGGACACGGCCTTTATCTCTCCCGTTTCCCCTCATTCTCTCAAACCCATTCTATTTTAGAGAGATTAGTCTGCAGCTAAATCCTCTCTTGGACCAGTCCTTTGCAGCGCGATCAGGCCATCGCACGAAAAGGTTTTTCACAGAGGTCCCTCAGAGACCATTCCAAGGGAAGTCTCCTGGTTTTATAAATGTATTCCGGTTGATTTGAGGCGAGAGACGTATTGGACGACTGGAATTGAAATGCCCCGAATGACATTCCTCGTTGGATTCCCTTCGTAGTCAATATTATATGAAATATTCGGAGGTAAAGGTAAAAGGTTCAGAAGGAGGATTGCGTAAAAGGGTTTTGACAGATATAAGAATGTTTCCGCATTGGGAGGTATGGACTTTCTATTGGTAGTAGATAATTATTAGCTGCAGAAAGAATTTTTGCCTTGTCTTTTTAGGGATTATTCTTAAACTTAGATATATTTTGGGGGGAACTATATTTAGAAACACTTTAAGTTATTATGTATTATGTGGCTTGCCCTTAATATGAATATTTTATTACATACAACCTGCATTCTTTAGGCACAATCGATACTTGAAATAACATTTAAACGCAATTTGATAGATTAAAAAATTGTGTTGAATGCATTAAGAAGAATATAATAAAAATGCGTTTTTGGCTACATCAAAGGGTAAGGTTCCATAAGTGAGATGTTTTTTTTTTTTTGCTCGTAAATAAAAAAATAAAAAATTGCTAGTGAATTTCAAAGTGCGATGTTATTTTTACCGTTAAATTACATGGCTGGAGGAACACAAGGTGCAATTAGAAGAAAAAGATCAACTCAAATAAAAAAAAAATAGTTGCATGTAGATCTATTTTAAAATCATACAGGGCAAATAAACCATCGTTTTCAGAATAGTCAAAGCATATAGAATCAAATAGAACTTAATTTTTCCATTCGTTTCCTTATTATTGGCCACTCCCTAAAAATACACATTTATTTTATTTATTTAAAAGTAATTTTTATTTCGTTTAGTTTTTTTTTTTCTATTTAAAACAATTATAAAATTCAGTTTTAAACTCACAATATTAACAAAAATTTGTATTCCATAATTGAAAACGTTTGAAATTAAAACGCGCCATAGTTTTAGATCTAGCGTTTGAGGCTGTAAAATTTGAGAGAGATTTAAAACAATATCAATTCAGTATAATTGCCCCATTCTTAGTTTTTAATCACAGTTTCTCCAATATATATATATATATATATATATATATATATATAATAGCAAAACTTTTTATTGAACTAGTTAAAATAAATGTATGTTAAAATTTATTAAACTAATTTGATTCTGCCTGTATCTAGTCTCCTTTTGGCACAAGAATAAACATCTTTAAATATATTTTAGGAATGAAGTAACTTTTCGATTCGATTAAGAATCTGAAGGTCCCCATTGCAAATTTACTGTGCGGCGTGCTCAAGCTAAGCCCATTCAACGAAAAGGTTTATCATTCGATCCCTCTGAGACCATTTCATGGGAGGTATCTGGTTTATAAATGTATTTTGGTTGATTTGAGGCAAGAGAGGGTTTATTTTTCGACTAGAATTTAAATGCTCTGAAAAAAATTCTTAGTGGGTTTCCTTCATATTCTATGCTATATGGAATATGTGGAAATGAAGGTAGAATCCTACGAATAAATTGTAATATTGATGGAATAAAAAATTGCATAAAAAAGATCCTTTTGTGATTAGGTAGACATGTTTTTTTTTTTTTTTTTATTTTTTTTTTTTTTTTATAAAAATGTTTTCTGAAAAATCCTGATTTTTGGCTGATGATTATGTCTTACAAAACATTATATTATATGTGATGTGTTAAAGTTTTTAAGGATGCTGGAAACCCAAAAAATGTATGTGTGTTATTCCGAAGTTGAATGACATACCTTTTAAATCAACTATAATTGTTTACAAATTAGTCTTTAAACTGAAATTCGGATCAGTAAATGTGTATTTGAATTAACTGATTTATATATTTTATGTGTTTTGTAAATCTTGGTGATTGGAAGTGTTTTATATAGCTCAAGGCAAACTCTTCGCATGCAACCAGTCACTCTGGCATGTAACCAGGCCTCAGGTATTAGAGTGGTCCACAGAAATCTTTGTTTGTTTGCATGAAGAGAACAAATATTACAGTAACTTAAATGGGTGGTTTTAGAAAAATAAAAAAACAATATTTGGATTAAAAACTTAAGAAATATTTGTTACCATAATGGTTCATTTTCAATATGAAGTCAATTGCCCATTTGTTAATATAGTGTAATGAAAGTAATGTATTGTGTCCAAAAAATTATCGATTTTTTTTTCTTTTTGCATTTCAACACTTTTTGGAATATGCTAAGTTCAAGAGAGTGGAACAGAAAAAATGTCTGCGCGTGTACGTGGTCAGCAAAACACAAGAACGGATTGATCTACAATGTCTAATTTTGACTCACGGAAAAATGGTGGTCATGTGACCTGCCACTAAGATTTAGTTAAAATTGCTCATATTCGTAAGGTAGAAGCCATTGAAAAATTTATGTTTTAAACAATTTGCAAAAAATGGCTCTAACTATTTCGAGCAAAATGTCTGTGGTAATGCATTTTAAAGCACTATAAATATATCCATCGAAGTTTTCGTAGAAATGCTATAAAAGCGCAAAGTACTGAAAAATGGATGTCTTCACACAGAGATTTCTTCTTTGAGCAGTGCCCATCAATGACTATTTATCATCTGTTAACTTAAAAGAAAGAAAAATATAATAGTTTTCGAAAAAAGCATCACCAACTTTCCGTTTTTGGTGGTGTTTCTCTTTTTTTTTTTTTTTTTTCTTTTTTTTTCTTTTCTTTCTAATATAATAATTATCATAAAATACAGGAAAATAGCAATTTTTTTAAAGTAACAAAAATGCGATAACGAAAATGATAAATTACACCAATTTATAGTAAATTTAAATGCAGTGATAAGTATTAAGTGTAATTGAAAGTTATGCTATGCTTCACACCACTCTTTTTTATGACATTGGGATAAAGTACAAATATGGTTGATTGTATTGAAAATTCTTTTCTTTCATTGCTGAATTGTCATGATGAACAGCAAAACGTAGTCCTAATTTCAGTGTTTTAATTTTTTTTTATTATTAAAAAAATAATATATCGGTATAATTATGTTGATAAAATATAACAATCAGTAATTTAGATTCCTTAAGCCTGATATTCTGGCAACAGACTATTGGTAAAATTAACAAAAAGATACATTCAAAACACTTTTTTTAAAAATCAAAATATCAGGATTTATGCTTTTTGAAATTATAACTATATTATATTTGTGAGTAATTTTAAAAATTGATATATTGTTTTGCATGTAACTCACTTTAAAAGAAAGAAACAATAATCCAAACAGTGAACACATTAATAATTGTTATTTTATTAGTTATTGTTAAAGCAGTTTTTGAATACGACTGTGCAATTTTTCTGAGTTGGTTAAGAGTCGTCTATGAATACCGCGAAGGAAAGAATTAAGTATTACAGGATAGCGATTTGTTTATGGATTATTTGAAATTTTACAGTTAGTGTTTTTTAATTACGAAATATCAAAACAAGAAAAATATTAATATGTATTTTCAAAATTAACTGAACAGTGAAGCGATAAAAAACTTATGTACTTCATAGAATTTGAATGATATATTCATTAAACTGCAATCTCATTAAAAATATATATATATAAAAGTGTTATTAAAACATTATGTAATGAATTTCTAATTAATTACTGAAATTGTACAGAAACAAATGTGGCATTTTTTAATAAAAATAAAAAACATTGTTATCACATAATAATGCTAATTATGATATAAAAAAGTTGATGGTAGGAATGGTTTTTATTCTTACAGAATTTATTGAATAAAAATGAAACATTGATTTTCATTGCAGATTGAAATAGTATACAATAATCCTTTTTACTTCTAAAATTTAGCTTTTCATTAAGCTTAATACTCTTTTCATCCATCTAAATGAATAATTATGTTGTAAAATGTTTTAAGAAATCAACAATATCATTGTTTTATTACTTTCAGTAAACCTAAACATATTTACTATAAATTACTTTATATCGTCTTTGTAACTCCCATATCAAATATCAATACCTCCCCCCTTTTCATTAGAAATTTATTTTCTTTGACTTGTAAAGAATGCAATAATACGTGTGTAGACAAAGAATCTAAAACCATTCCAGTTTTGCAGTCTTTTGAAATCTTATGCTTTTCATTAGGGGAAGGTTTTTATTTTGTAGAAATATTTGAGGGGGGTGTGAAGTCTTATTGTACCATCTTTGGAAATATGCTTGGATACATTTAGTTTATATAGAGAATTGTGAGGATACTCTTATAAAAGATTAGAACCGAGAAAGAAAACAGTAATATGTATTTTATATAGAAAAAAGTTTCCTTTATTGAATTTAGAAAACAACGTTTGTTTAGATTGTTTAAGGCATTGAAAATTTAACTGAGGCTTGTAATATAATTAGTTTATTATTTTTTTAATTATTTGGAGATTGTGACGTCTAAATAATAAATAAATGTAATAATTTCAATAGTAAGTTGTTGGATTGCATTTGAATTAATAACATTTTATTCATTATATTTGTCAATTTTTGACTTTGAATGAACAAGTAAGATGTGAAAGCATTATAATTGATTGATGGAATCAATTTTAAATTGGATTTATAAGAAAAAGACATGAGCTGATTTAAGATTGTTTATTTTAATTTTCTAAAAATGATTTTGCTCTAAAAATTATATTAATTGGAATGTTACACGTATATGAGAAATATAACATATGTGATTATTTTTAACCGTTACATTATTTATTTTATCTTTTTTTTGACTATGCGTGTATTTAGAATATGTTGAAATTATGGTATTTTAAAATTCGAATTTATTTACATTTCTTTAAAATATTATCTTGAATGGTAAAAAAAAATCTTTTATGGAAAGAAATATACAGTAGTACTATTAGATAATTGATTGACGTCTCTTTTTAAATCTTAATTAGGAAAAATAACAGATTGCAGAAGTGAAAGCTACAAATAGAGTGAATATTAAAATTGAAAATAATTTTTTCAATTATTTAACCTTAGAAAAATTCATATTATTCCCTTATTAGCAATGAGTATTCGCATGTAGTCACTGTGTCGTGTTAACAAAAAAGTTATTAATACAAGCTCTCTAAATATTTCCACACATTAATCCGTGAAGAGACAAACTAATTGAAACGTATATATATATATATATATATATATATATATATATATATATATATATATATATATATATATATATATATATATATATATATATATTAGGCAACCCGCAGACCTAACCAATTTATGTATATCTCCTCACTCCTCACAGAGAACCGATCCTGACCATAGGGCAAATGTTTATTGGCTTTTCGCCTAATGTGTGACCTTTCAGACTAGCTCTGTATCACACCATCTTCTCCTCCCTACCTACATATTAGCCTTCAATTTATTAGTAAAATAGTAATTATACTTTTCTTAATCATGATTACAAATGAATACATTTTGTATTTATCAATTTTATAATATACAGTAATATACGTTTCTATAATTAAACAGCGAAAAATAACGTACTATTTAATACATTCGTATTTTTAAAAATATCACAGAATTCATATTTTCTGTTTTTAAAAAATATATGTAATTATTACCCCTTCAAGTCTAGGTGGATTTTTAACAACCATTTATTTAACTTTTGTAAATTGGCAATTACAAATGAAATAAAAATTATCAAAATGAGGTGATCCTGTCTATAAATTCAAATTAGTATTACTGTCCCACACGAATATCTGGAACAAAATCTGACATTTATATAATTTAATCCATTAATAATTTTGAGAAATGTTAGGTTAATAAGTAAAATTTTGTTGAAACTTAAGCCACTAAAAAACTATAAAAACTAACTAAAAAAATATTTATAAACCATTGAGTTTTTAATAATTCTTATTATAGTACAGTATTGATAATGAAAAGAAATGAAAATATGGGTAAATTCATGTAATTAATAGCCAGCACTTCATTAGCTGTTTTGTAATAACTTTTGCAGTGCTTTTATAACATACATTGCATATTACCAAACAACATTTTTTAGGTATAATAAAAAAAAAAAACTTACAATTAATTTTTGTGTGTTCCCTTGCTCTGTAATGAATCCCATTAGAATTGCCCCTACTCGGAAATTAATTAGATTTTCAAAATAAATTTGTATCTCCTTTATTGAATTACAGTTTTTAATTATGAAAACGTATTTCTGCTGTTATTGAATTCACCATAATTTTTACAGCTGTCAAAATGAATAAGTTGTGTTATATTTATTGTTATTTTTTAATTATATACATACATGTGTCCTATTTTTTAAAAAATTTGCCAAAATTCTTAGAATATATAATTGTTATTATTTATTCTACGACAATTGTATTATCTATATTTTTTTCACACAGAGTTGTAAGTATAGCGGAAAACAAAATATTCATATTTATGAGTGTATGATCTTTTTGAGTAAAAACTACTTTAGTTATGGAAATTTTGTTTTAGGATATAATGGATTTTCTTAACTTAACGGAATCTATTTACACTTAATAAGTTTTACTTCAATCATTTTTCTTTTGTTTCAACTGAAAACATTTGAAATTACCGAGTTTATTTTAAAATAGTAATTGATTACTTTAAGAAATTGTATTTATTTTCTGTTTTGTTTGATGGGAATATTTTACTTACGTTTAGAATATCTGCTTTCTATAAAATGACCTACATACATTATTAGAATTTCATAGTATGTTGCAACATCTGCTCAAACGATACATATTTATAAACAAAAATTTTTACCTAACATTTATAATTTTTAATTTAATGTATTAATTGATTTTGATAATAGCTTTAATAACGTTGAGTATACTATAATGTTCTTTTAATTTTACCTAAACAAATGTCTTTAAAATTTTATAAATTTACCTTATTGCAACATCAAAATAATTATACGACCAAAATGGCGTATCATAAATAAATCCGAGTTGCTATTTTAAGGAATTGTCCTCAAACAAATTTAAGTTAATGGTTTAAAATACGTTTTTCTTAAACAAACAATGAAAACGTAATGTACGCGTGCAATTTTAAACGTAATATTAAAAGAGAAAAAATTCACAAATTTCCAATTGCATTTTCTTTGAAACATCTATCATATCTCCCAAAAATTATTATACAACAACACTTATAAATATGATAAATGTACAGCAGGAAAAGGAAATGAAACAGAGTTGAAATATTACATGCAACTTATTTCATATTTTAATTTAATCACAGAGAGGAAAAGCAAAAGTAAATTTAATGTCAATAATGCGCAGCTGTATTCGGCATATCCGTAAAGTTTGTTATTGAATAGTTTGCCAATAATGCTTCGGAGATAGAGAAAAAAGTATTAAAAATTAAATAAACTGTCTTCGAAACTTTCAGGTATGTTATTGGAATCTCTAATAACGGTTACGTCTTTAAACAAAGCATATTAGCAGAAGAATAAGAAGTAATTAGTTCAATGTATTTAATATTTTTATTCTTAATTAAACAATTAATTGATTGTGTGATAGCAAAGGGTTTAAGATGTTTAAAAATTAAGCTAAAATAATCATTCATTATTTAACAATTTTACATTGAATGATGGCAACACTATTTCACATTACGTTTATTCGTTAATAGGTCTTGTAGTAAATATTATTAGTGTTGTAATACATCTAATTGCCCGTTTGTAAAATGAAAATATTTTCCTTTCCTGTTCATTTATTAATGTCTGTTCATCAATTCCTTAAATAAATAGATACAATTATTTATACTGAATAAACAGATAAAGCAATTCAAAATTTTTAACAGAAACTACGTCAATGGGAATACACCTAAAAAAAATATTTTATGTACATAATAAACTAAAAGACCGAAAATGCTCATTGAACGAAATTAATAAAACAACGCATTTCGGTCATTTTGTTTGAATAAAATATTATAATGTAACAGTGTATTTCAATTGATTACCTCATTATTATAGTTACTTATTTCTAAAAAAAAAGCTTTTGCGAAATACTATGTTGTCTGAAAACAACCTAATTACGGAAAAGATAAAACTACGATGTCGAAATTTAGTGTACGAGTCAATGATACATTTTCTACTTGGCAACAGTGCTTTCTTTAAAACGCGCTTGCATAGAAGTTTTCTATTTAAACATTTAGATTTTAGACAATTGCCTAAAAATATTCGAAATGATAGAATAAACATTTAATTTTTGACTCCTTTTATGATATCTGAATATTCCCATTTTCAAAATTCCCATAAAATGCACTAAATACGTAACAAGTTGGAAAAAAACCTTCTTCCATCAAGACAAAATTCGTTTCTTGAGTAGTTCAAATATTTATCCGAGAATCAAACTGTCAAGTTACGTGAATTTGATTCAGATTTGAATGTGAACATACCGAATCAAATTTTATATATACTAAAGACAAAAATATGTAATTTTAAATCCATATCATGCACTACATTAATTGATAAAATTATACATTGGTCATTTCTTCAATAGCTCAAATATTTATCTGATAATCAAACTGTCAAGTTACGTGAATTTGAATCACATTTGAATGTGAACATATCTAATAAAATTTAATATATACCAAAAATAAAATTGTTTAATTTTAAATCGATATCAGACATTACATTTATTGATAAGTTTATATATTGGCCATTTCCTTCTAACTCTCTGAGGTCAAATTTCTCATCAAAAATTAGAAAATAGCAACTACTTTTAGCACTATTGGCTGGATTTGTCAACATTTTTTTTGGCAAAAATTTCGAAATCTCACAAAATTTGAATTTTTTTTAATGTAAACTAAAAACGGGAAATCCAAATAATAAAGCATGGTAATTCATTTCGAATTTCTCAATAGTAACAAATATTAAAATTCAAATGAAAGTTGTGCGATGGTCCTTCCCAAGTTTTTAATTCATGTGTTATTCTTCTTATAATTTCTATAAATTTGAGAATAGAATTAATGAACAGAACTTAATTTAATATAGTTGTATAACTATATGGGTACATATAAAAAAAAACAGCAAAAGGAAATAAGACTAGTAGCATTCAAATAAAAATATTATTTTTTATTTCTTATGTTAAATTTATATCATATATTTATTTTGAATTCATGTATACAAAGCAACTGCCAACAAAGGTCATTGGATGTTCATAATTTTCCCATTTGATTAAACTACTGGTAACCTGAGGTTTTCAACAATTTTAGATTGACCATTAAATTGCCTACCTTATTCTCACTCGAAACATCATAGGTATTACTGGTCTGTTGTGTTTAGAATCTACTTACAATATGTTTAACAATATGAAATCTAGACAAGCCTGGCCTTCAACTTTAGATCTCCGAAAATCGATATTTTTCAAATCCCTCTTGGAATCTTATATCTCTCGCCGTAATCCAAGTATCGTATATCTATCGTATAGCAAATACCAATACCCACTGATAAATTTTATTCCGTCCACATGCAAAATTCATACGACCTAAGAATTTATGGATTCCACTGTCACCGGGGAATTACAAAGTAGTTTGTGAAGGAATTGGCACGAATATTTATGGTCTTACTTTACGTTTGGGACATGCAATAGAAAGAGCCACGGTTTGTGGCCCAGCTGTATTGTTTAAACGAATGCAATTGGGAATGTCGTAGCACGTTCAAGTGTTAAAAAAAAGGAATTGAACGAGTTTCTCGTTTCTGTTTGAAAATCCTTGAATATTTTATAAAACTTGCATGAAAGGATTCCTTTGAATAAGTCTTAGTTTATTTTTAATACAGGATAACTCCATGTGATTAGGATTTTGCATAGGTTTGTTTGAAATTTTTGAATCTTTTATTCATTAAACTAGAGTTTAATTTTTTTGCAAGCATAGTTTAATACTATAAAGA
Source organism: Linyphia triangularis (assembly GCA_963978545.1). Taxonomy (NCBI): domain Eukaryota; kingdom Metazoa; phylum Arthropoda; class Arachnida; order Araneae; family Linyphiidae; genus Linyphia; species Linyphia triangularis. Next base: position 63,891,948 of record OZ021723.1, on the reverse strand, counting down.
TTTGGTAACTTGCTTATTGGTTGAGGTATGAATTAATATTATTTATATTTTATATTTTTATTTTTAAATGCATTTTTAAATGTATCTAATTTATTATCATTTTTAATTTTGTAGCAATATTTTACCAAAGGATTCTTTTTGCAAGTAAATATATGGGAAAGTGTTTTTTGTACACAAATTTCATATAACAAAAAAAGTTATGATATATTTTTAATAATATAATTTTTAACATCTTCCAGTCATTAGTGCTGTTTGTCAGGTAATTCGGTGAGTGGTAGAATTTCTAGACACTCACCTAATTTCTCACACAATTTTATATTTAGATCATCAGATCCATACCAATGGAATATTTGCACTTTTACAAACATATTTTTTTATACAACTTACGAATACTAATTTGTATCTTAAAATCCGAGTCATATTCCATATACATATTTTTTTAAACAATTATCAAAGCCCAAGTTTATATAAAACTTCTAACTCCGATGCTGATTCTGCGCCAATCATTCTATCAATGAAAAATGCGCTTTTACGGCAACCATACGTATTTCACCTGTTTGAGAAAAAACGGCAATGGCTGTTTACTGTTTTTGCCAATAATCGCCAAGAAATTACCTCAGAACCTAAATCCCCACTGGATTTGGAAATCCAGCCCGATTTAAATTGGTGTAATACAAATATTAATGATTGTTACTTATTATTAACTCGATCCCAACATATCGAAGATCCGTTTCTTTTTGAAGAATTAAATTTTGTTAAGTTTCAACATATATGCCATAAATGTTGCTATTAAATTTATATTTTTGGCGATATTTGAAGATACTTTAGCTATAATTTTTAGTAGCTTTTGTATTGATTGAGTGCAAATTATTGGAAAACTAACAAAAACGTATGTATGACGTTTTAATCCCATTGTCAAAAATGTGGACCTCGTGAAGTTCATTATAATTTTGCATTAACTGTTTTAATCTCCTCGGAAAACACATCGAACTCTCTAGGTAACACAGTAGTATTGCCTATTGTTGGAAAGAGAGGTTCTGGAAGATTGAGAAATTCTGGTCGTAACTCGAGTCCTGTCAAAGCATCATAAAACATACGTATGCATTTCTTTCTTAAAAACCACATAGAATTAATATATTGAGCCCTCAAGCTCAAATTATAAAATAATTAAATGCAATTATCGAAAAACATACACTAGACGTCATTGAACTGAAGAAGAAGCCTGTATTTTCTTAAACTATCGATACATATTTGGCCCCATAAAGTATAATGTGAATTAGATTGAATGGTATTAGATCTTAAAATCTAGTAGAAGGCTTTAACAAATTTTGGCTGGTACAATTTACGAATTTTTTAAGTAGTAACATAGAGCAGGCATGATATGAAAGAGATGTTGATTATCAATGCGAATTTTAACGTAGATTAGCAGCAGTGCACCTGTGAAGGAAAAATTAAGCCCGAGATTCTTTTACAAATCAAAATTAGAGATAACCTATATATTGAAGGGTGAAGTAGCTTCTTCTTTCTTTTCTTACTTCTAACATTCAATTATTTTCTTTCTTGTTGTGTTTAGCGTCTGATAAAAAGTCAATTTTGCACCTAATAAATTGAAAGGAGATCATTCCTATAAAACCATTAGTCTTCACTGGTTCCTTCCAATAATCCAAAATTAGTTAATCGTATGCAAAGCACCATACAAACATAATATGCTGCAGCTTGGTAGAAAATGTTAGATTTCATAATTTTTTTTTAGTCTGTTACTCATTAGAACTTTTAGTTATATTGAGAGAACTGGATTAATTTGCATTTTACACCAAAACTATTCTATTAGTATTTTTAATATGCTCATGTGTAAATACGTAAAAATGACATTTCTCTATCTTATGCGTATTTGTTGTTTATAAAGAGAGAAATAAATGCTGACCATGATATTTAGACTAACCGTGAATCATCGAGTATGTATTGAATTTATTTACTCTTAATCCTTTGTTAACTATCTTTTAATTTATGTAATACAATCCTAAAAAATTAATCTAATCTTATTCAGATCAAAACACAAATAAAAAATTAAATATAAATAACAATACAAGTTTTATTTTTACACTTAAATCCCATTTTTCTTTCCTAAACATTACATTAAAAACCTTTCTCTGCGTTTTAATTACAGAAATTCTACACTGTAAAATGTACCCAGTAAAAAAATATACTTAATCTTACTCATTAATAAAATGTATGACTATAAAAACATTTGATATTGAATTAGAGATATGTTTGAGGATTTTTGACTGCAATTAAATTAATGAGACACACAGTCATTTTTCTTTTATACAACTCGAGATTCATTTTAGTTCGCCAATATTTTAATTTCTGCTTTTGTTTTAACTATAGAACTTCAATGGATTCCTTGACACGTCTATCATTTAATTGGAAAAGACTGTTTTCAAAATATTTTGTTAAGAATTCCTTTTTTTATGAAGTTGTAGACTCTTGGCTCCGTTTCAAGTGCATCTACTTTAATTACGCACCCCTCGACATTTAAATGACAACCGTACGAAATAAATCACGCTCTACTGTTGAAGCTATTACGACACTCCAATTAGCTTTACTGGAATATTGGAAAACGTGTTTTTTTGTCCATTTTGTCCGAAGGCAATTTAATTCCTCCTTCAGATTAGTAAAAAAAATATTGATCAGTTTCAATTTCTGTTGTTTGAAGGTTTAACGACAGTATGTTGTTTTATTGTTGATGCTGAAACTAAATTATAAAATTTTAAAACGAAAGAAAGATTATTTAAAAAGAATAGTTTGGAATTTGATTTTAATTTTTCTTCTTTTGATAATTTTATTTTAAATACTTAGAAAACAAGACTAGTTAACAAAAAATTGTTAAAATTGTTAATCTTTAAAATTGTTAATCTTACAAAATTATCAAAAGAAGAAAATCATTAATTCTATTTTGATTTAAAATGAACATTATCATAGATGTAAATAAAGAGTCGTTAAGTAAAAGTAATTTTAATTTTTCAAAAATGAAATGACGAAACAACATAGTCAAAACTTTAAATTATTAATTGGTATGCTATAAAACACACAAGAAGAATAAATATTGATTAACTAAATTAGTATTGAAAATCTGGTTGGATATTTTATTTACATCTGTTGCATGCAATAAATAACAAACACCGTTACGGAAAATCAGCTTATCCCTTAAAAAAGTTTTAAAAACCAGTCAGTTGGAACTAACAAGCTTAAGTGAATTATAACAAGAAAAAACTTATCAAAAGAAGTCTTAAATGCACTTATATAGCTGGAATATTCTGAGAAGAACTCTTTCAAAAAACAAAATAATTATTTCTTTATTATCATTGCAGAGAATTTCGAACAGTTCGATGTGCATATAACTAATGCCTCTATGATGGGGAAATTTTCATTCTTGAATGTTCTGAGAGGTTTTAATTTGCTGTTTTAAGCTCTTATTTGTTTTTAGGGTGGATGATAATTTTAACGTGAAATTACTTTCTTCGATACTTAATCATTTTCTTAAGTGGTTAAGAAAAATGTTTTAAAATATTTCAAGATAATTTTATTGAAAAGCTTATGAAATAGCACTATTCATAAATATCCCCCACAAAAATTGCATGTTTAACAAAGGCAGTATTATTTTCTATTTATTTTAAATTACGAAATAGGTATTATTTCGTAAATCTCCAATAATCATCCATTGAGGAGCAAATTATAAGACCCTTTAAGTGTAAATTGTCGCATTGTAAAATAAAAAATAAATCGTATTCAAAATTAATTTATTTTGCAACTGGCAATGGATATACTGAATGTAGGTTTAGATGTCACATTCCAAAAGCATATTACTTTATTTCCACGATTAGATAAAATAAAAATGTATTTTTAAAATATTTCTATGATTTCTAGCCCTACAGTGGGCTATAACAAAGGTGGAAATCAAGAAAACTAATATAGTTCAGTCCACTACTATTACGTAGAAAGATATGAAAATTGAACATCTATTACGCAATATATCCACATTCTTCTAAAAGCAGAAGATAATAATAATACTTTTAATGGAAATTTTAGACTTTGAGAGTTGTTCACATAACTGTACATGTTGTGAAAAACACTCTAAATATTATCGGTATCGGAAACCGGACACGAGTTTAATTGTTAGCAGTGAACGTAATACCACTTCTACTGGTTCAAAATTTTGAACGTATGCAATGCCTCAAAAAATGTAACTATGTTATGCATTTGTTTTTGCAGCGCATAATATGTAATAGTGTCACATAGTTATGGGTCAGAGTGTATATTAATAGTTTTAGATGTCTTAAGTTCAATAAGTTTTGATTTTCCAACATAAAAAATTAAAATTTAATTTTTTAAAAGTTACAATATATAATTTATTAATATAGAGTTTGTTTCTCAAATAAAGTAGTTTGGAATTTAAACATGTTCGAATCAATTTGATTTTCTTCAGTAGCATATAAACATACTATGTGCTGTCATAATAATGCAATTATATATGTTGCATATTATTATGTAAAAGTTTAAACTATGCATGTGAAGTATACAGTATGCATAAGGAATTAAGCGTTTATGTAATTGTACTGAAAATACCATGTAGTAATCTAAGAAGTTAACATTGAAACACATTTAATCGCACTCTTTCCCGACATCATTTACTTTTCTTCTCGTAGAGCTAACTAAAAATAACTTATTCACATACTGCAACCATTTATCAGGGTTTTGTAAGAGGTAATCTATTGTTGAACTGTTATTCATAGACCTATATGTCATGAAGAATTTTTCTTTCAACTGCGAGAAACCAAAAGCACAATAAGAAAGCTACTCATCATTCATTTATCCATTTTTATGTCTCGTGGAGAATTGAAAGAAAACTAGAAATAAAGTTTTTTACCAAAAAGAAAAAATATTGCAAGAAATATCGCGTGTGCTGTTGATATTTTGAAAATAACGGAATTTCTTGTTTCTGTAAGAGATTGCACGCTATTTCGCATGAGACAGGTTTCAAGGTGCAAAGTAGTTATTATTGTGTTGCCATGAGGCGAGATAATGTTACTTAAGAAACACGAGATGCAGTGGCCGGGTCTTTTATGAATGCGCTTTTCACTGTAACTGTGGTCGTTAAGAAAATTAATGGGAGTTTTTTTCATGTCTAAGCTTATATTTTCCCCTTTATACAATGCTCTTAAGTAAAAAAGTATAAGGGGATTCTCGTTTATAATTTATGATGTCACTTTTTTGGAAAGTTATTGTTGGTAATAAAGGAAAAAAAAACTATAAAAATAAGTAAGTTTCAAAATTTATTTTCAGAAAATTGATGTTAATTCTGTTAATATTAATTTGCATTTTTAATTATAAAGAATTCAATGAAATTTTTAGTTCTGTGATGGGGGATATCTTATTTACTATCTACAATTCTTAACTGCAAATCCTAGTTCTAGTTCTGATTAAAATTTTCACTAATTTTTCTCTAGCTTTGATGTTTGACTGCAAGTTTTGTTTTCCGTTGTAAAATATTATTTTATCGAGCTACATGGTAAACTATATAGTGAAATTGAATTAGAATGATAAAGGAAAAAAGTGTTATATTATAATTTCGCATTTTAAACCAGTTTATATAACTGTTACAATGCATCAGTTGTCTATAATATAAAAGACTGAATCAACTAAACTGTATAATTTTTGTAAAAGAGCCAATCAAATTAATAATGACATATTTTAACTATTTATATTATTTGAGGCCTAGAACTGGAAAACTGCCTAAGAACCAAAAAAATCGAAAATATGTTTTTACGGAAAAATGTCCTAAGACCAAGCTAAACGAAAAACTCCCAAAGTGCGAACTCCAGTAGCAATAGTTCAAATTCAATCTTGTACTTAGACATTGCCTTGATTAGGGGGAACTAGGGATACTTGACCCAATTTTTAATTTTGGGTGTTTAGTTTTTATTCTACATTACTTATGGGCGTGTAAATGATGTATATTTATACTTCAGTATGTATTACACAATATTTATGAATATCTTTATGAAGTATTAATTGTAAAGGTGGTAAAGTATTAAACATAAAAAAACCTTTAACTTGGGTCAAGTATCCCTACACAATGGGATACTTGACCCACCCCTTAGGGTTACTTTACCCAAGTCATATCATTAGGAGTATATAATTTACAATTATAAATGTAACACTTTTACATAATAATAACATAACAATGTCCAATGTTATTACTTTTCTATACTTGTTCAATGAGGTCAATACTTTTTATTTTTTAGCTACATAATGTTAATATGGTGTCCACTTTTAATTTTTATTGTAGAAAGCTAAAAATATTAGCAGTTTGAAAACTGTTTCTGTTCTTATACAAGTTCAAGAATAAGAAAATAACTATTTATTTAGCCGCAAATGTAAACTCTCATTAAAACCCAAAATTTGTAATTCTATCATTTTTCAATGAAAACTCAGGTAGATGAAGAGTATTTTGAATTTAGTCAGGTTTGTGTATCTTCAGATGATTTATGCATTTAACATTATAAAATCTTTTGAAAGGTGAGAAAACTGATACACCTAATGGTTGTAGTCTGTGAAAACAATGTGGAAGGAATTATAATACCGTTAACTCATATAACGTCGATGGTAGGCAACGACATACAACTTTCAAGAATATACATTAGTAACTTTACCTTTTTATCAAATTGAACATCTTACAAACTTAAAAAAATGGTATGAGAAGAATAAAAAAAAATCAATAAAACCTGCCAAATGCATTCAAATAGTATCCCAATCTTGGGTGAAGTATCCCTATATGCCTTGGGTCAAGTATCCCTCTATGCCTTAGGTCAAGTATCCCTCTATGCCTTGGGTCAAGTATCCCTAATTATACATTTACTACATAGCCCTAAAATTTGCCCCCCCCCCATTACATAACCAATTTACTACATAAATCATTTGCATATAAATGGTAAACGTTATTATATATGTAATTGTAGCTAAAAGTATGCACACAAAAAATAAACAATTTAAAAAGAAGTCTTACTTTTAAACAAAAATCCTTTTCACATCAGCATTCACAACAAAAGGTATTACTTTTGGAGTATGAAAGTTTAATTTGTCTTACAGTGGACGTATGTCTTACGGATGCTATGATTCAGTTGTTATTTTCCACATGTAGTTATCTAACTGAGGGGCAAGAAGTGGTACCACTTCCAATTTATAAAACCTTCCTAATTCTGAGAAAAAGGCATTGGGTCAAGTATCTCTAGGAGGTCAAGTATCCCTAGTTCTCCATACCAATGCGAATGTTTTTCCTTTTTCGGCTCTCCTGAAAAATTTCATTTTTGGGACTTAGTCGTTTTCTATTTATAGTCTTCATTTTAATGACTGGACAGACTCTATGGAAGAGTGAAATAAAATTGTAACAACGTAATTTACCGATATATTCCAACAATTAACTGGATAGAATCAATCAAAATTTAAAGTATAGTAATGCTCAAATTATTCAGTTATCCCCTAAAATTGGCACTTATTGTATAAACTAACTGGTGATATCTCTAGGTTATTGTAAAAATAGGGAATTTTAACAGCGTTTATTATTAAAAATCGTTTCTGATTTTGCAATGCATCAGATTCTGATACTAAGAAAATACTATTTGGACATTTTAATTGCAGAAATACCCCTTTTAAATTTGAAAAGTATGATAACAAATATTCCTGACAGTTGAAATGTTTTTTCTAAACAACTAGCAGCCCAAATCGGTATGGAAAAATATAATTTTGTTTAGATATTGAATTATTTTACTTTGTAAACCGTTTAAGAATTTGATTAAATTGCTATGTGTGTAGTGCTAGTATCTAAGTATAAAAATGTGACTTAACTTTTTGATAATAATTAAATAGACTTTGCTGAAGTTTTTTTCTTGAATTCTTTTGAAAGGAATATGTGGCATAGGTCATCAGGTGATAAAGTCATTCTAATGTTAACTCAAAACCTTAGTAAAAAAAAAAATCAAACAATTAATTTCAGACGAATCGTGAATCCACCTCTTTCGAAACTCCTTCAGTTGAAAGTTTAGTGTTCTAAATTTAATGCATGCCAAATAAGGGACATAATTTTTCCTCAAATAAAATAATCAAATCTTATGTTTCCATTTGCGGCCAAGATATGAACTTCATATAGAAGTACTATGGAAGCACTCGTATGTTCGAACTCTTAAGTATTCGGTTTCAGTTAATTCATGAAATCCGAATAATTTTACTGCAACTATTAGTCTGATATAAAAACTCCTTGCTGCATATATATTTTTAAGTTGAAAAATTTGCAAATTAATTTTCTATAGTTATTTTTTGTACTCTCTGGCAAACCTTCCTTCTGAATTTCAGTAAGGAAACTCGTCTCAGCACAACATTTAGTTCACATATTTGTAGTTTCGTTTGAGAATGTTGAGTTCAAACACAGCTTTTGTATAATATTTTCAAATTAGTATTGTCGTGGTTAGCTCACGTCATCTACTGTCGTGGATTGTTTTCTCCATTGGCTGGTCACTGGTACCACTGGGGTTGTACCGCAATAACTAATATTCATAACAAAGATATGGCCAAATTTGTAATCTAAAAGGTTCGTTTAGTGTTGAGTTTGGGAAACAAGGAAGAGAATCCTTAAAAGGTAAAAAATACATACTTTATTAACTTAAAATACTTTAAACAATTATTGGGGGCACGTTAGAGTTATCTGTACATTACTAATTAATTAAGTGCAGGGTTTTGTAAAATTAGGAGAGGGAAGTTTGACTCACGCCATGGAAAGTGCTGAGATCAGGGCAGAGCCGGTGCGGCTGGCGTTTGGGTGCTGGACTCTATCCCTTCGAGGGCTGCTGGGTGGATAGTCTGGACACGCAGGCTTTGTGGGATCGCATTGGGACTTTTCAGTTATGCGTTGCAGGAAAGCTCCGTTCGTAACGACTTAAAACTGGGTGCAACTGGAGCATCTGAGATTCCTAGGAGGGAATTGGAGCTTTTGATGACGTTTGCCTCAAGGACAGCTCTGTCGTCTAGAATGTTCCGTGCCGCTTTCCTCTAGGCCTCGTAAATCGCGCTCTCTCCACTCCAACGAAAAAATTAAACTGCAACCATATCGCAAATCACAGCCCCTTCAGGAAAAATGGAAAAGTGCAAAAAAAAAAAAAAAAAAACACTCCTGAAGGGTTGCTCATCCTTTTACGTGCAAATGGGATTATTCCTTATCTTCATGCCATCCAATTGGACTTGAGATTCCTTTCCAAAGAAATCACCCCATCTTCGCTTTTGCCTAATCCACACCAGGGCGTAAATTCACCTCTGAACTTTTGACCCGCTCCTGCCAACTCTTGGACAGCAAGTCTAGTAACCCCTCGTAAAAAATGCCCTTACATATAGGGTAGGTCCCTACTCAACACCTCCGTCCCCAATACATATAACAATTGTGATGGTGTAACACACCATCACAAGTGTATAGTGAAAGCAGAAAAAAAAAAAAAGAAAAAAAAACTGGCATCTAGAAGATCTCTGACATTTTTTTTTTAGCCACAGAGGTATAAGTAATTGGATAGAATAAGAATAAAAACACTTATTAATTTTCCAACATTGTCAAAATATAGTAACTAAACTCATTGTCGATTTAATTAGATAGGGGAAAGAAATCAATCTTGTTAGAAACATTGTTGTTATTGCTCAAATAATAGTTCGTAATCACTGGTGCATAGTTTATTGAAGACAACGCTCATACACGTAACTACACACACATGACATATTTCGTACATCTTGAGTAATTTAAACGTAAAATAATCTTATATTAATTAGCTGTTAGAATAAACGTAATCCAAAGACTAAACCAAAGCAAATCCAAAATGTTCTGTTGCTAGATTCACCAACATAAATACAATAGAAAGCGGAAGTGCAAAATGTTAAACGAGTGGCAACAATTGTAGTTAATTTCTAGTATCGGCTAAAATTTTTATTATGCCTGTTAAAAACAGGCATAGTCTTTTTTAAATAAAATAACAAAATATTTTTTTAATCGTCAAGTAAAAATTTACTGCATTACAATAAATAGAAACCACTTAACTTGCTTTATCCGCAAAAAAACCCTGAAAGAAGCCACTTTTTTAAATAACTTTCTGTAGTAATACTCGGTAAAAATAAGATCTAAAAATAGTTATTTTATGTCGATGGCCTTTAGTGGCTATATCACACGCTAAAAAGATGGTTTCACCTGCAAGGTATCATTTAGTCGTTCGAGCAACTAACGCCCAAGATCATTTTCCTATGTATTAACTTCTGTCACACAACTCTCTAACTTTTTTACAAGACTTTTAAACATGTTTAAATATATGTTACAAAATAAGTATTATTTTTTTAAAAATTCCATGACACCAAGTGTTATCAATTCCACAAAGTGTTACATTAAATAATGTATGTCAGTGGATAAAATAATTAAAAAAATTCATAAACTTTTTGCATTTTAAGTTATAAAATAGAAGTTGTTTATAAACAACTCTTTATTATAAACTAATTTTTAATCTTCATTTTAAAAGTTCAATACTTTTCATTCTGATTACTACTACATACGAATTGAACTATTTTAATTCCTGTATTGTTTCAATTTTGTCTTTAGATAGTATCTGAAAATGTATTTATTCATATTTTTATTATAATTATTCATATTAAACAAACAAATAAAATAGTTCTACTAAAATGTATTTATTCATTTTATAACTTACATTTTATTTAATGTTGGCTCAATTTTTGTAAAATATATTTCTTAAAAATTATGTTGTCATTTTATATAAGCATACTGTTGATATAGTGAACTTGAATTGACTTGCTGTTTTGTTTTCATTATTATTATTCATATGTTTCATGGTTTTCCTTTTTGTGAGTGGCATCATGTTGATGCTGTTAGTTTTATTTCTGCACTGTAGCTTGTAGTTGTTCTATTTTCTTTTGAATTAAACCTTAAGTTTAAAGTAACATAAGTTCTATATATTATTCAGTGTATTTGCGTTTCTATTAACTTAACTACAAATTAAAATGTGTAGCACATACTATATATGTAATTGGATAGTAATTGAAGTATAGAAACCATCCCAAATCTTACTTAATAATTAACTTAATATTTATTTGGTTTGAAGGAAACATTTCAATTATTAGTTTAAGTACTTAAACTGCTACTTTCTTTTATGTCCGGAAGGGGAAACGAGAAGCCTTTTATTTCGTAATTTTATTTAACGCAAATCGTAAATTCAATTTAAGCTGCAGTATATGGCAATTACAAAAAAACTAATTAGGTGGGTGAAAGTTGGGTTTCAAATAAGAAAGTTCCAAATACAATTAAGCAAGCAATTTAAATGTACTAAACCTTTAAATTATTTCGTGTGCCATAGTTATGGCAAGAGCGACAGTTATGCTCTGAACAAAGTACCACGATAAAATTTACGTATGAAATTAGCCAATGCTTTACAAAAAAAAAGAAGCCAAAAACAAAAACAAAAAAAACATAAAATTGCTAATAACTAAGTTTCTAAAAAGTACTAATTATAAAATGTCATGTTGTAATGATTTTTTATGGACTTTTAGTATTAAATTTTATATATATTTTAGCGTTTAAATCCATATAGTCTTCATATTTTAAATAATTATTAAAATATATTAAATGTGAATAAAAGTTTTCAAGATATTGAGTCCAAAAACACTTCAAAAATATCAAATCCAAATAAAACATTTTAAAGTATAGAAAATAAAACTACGAAATTCCATTTTGCTCAAAAGAAAGTTGGCACAGCTTTTATCTATTTAAAATCATAAATATTTATTTCCGTGTTTGAAGCTGAAGTTTCTGAACTGAGATTGTTTTATGAATTTATTCAAATACGAGCTAAAAGTTTGCTTGTGTAATTATATGTGAATGAAATGCAAAATCATAAAAATGTTTTTTAAACAAACATATTATTGGATTTTTTAGTTTCGAAACGAAAGACTGCCATCAATATGGCCTTAGAATATTGGAAGCAAAAATATAGAAGAATTGATTTCAAACTGAAGTTTCACGTTTAGTTTCAAGTTTATTCCAAACAATATATATTCATAGAGTGCTGGAATTCAAGACATTAATATTTAGAAATGTTCCTGAGCTCTATCCTCATAAAAATTAGGTATTCTTCTTTCTGAAACCAATGGCTATTACGTAAAACCAGATGGGGGAACATAAGATTATGAACTATATCAAACATATTATGTGTGTTATCTCTATAATACATAAAAACTTTCCGCTTTACTTGAGTAGCAATGCAACAAATTATTTTAACAATTTGCTCCAGTTGATAGATGGGTGTTTGAAATATAAAACACCGATGGGAAAATAGCCTCAAATAAACAATTGTTAAGAAATATATATTTATTACATTCCTATATTAACTAATCTTTTAGTATTTAACTATTTACCTTCAAAGCATTAATTATTGTTATGGAAATCAAATTGTTGAAAATAATCATCACAGAATACTATTGTAGTAATATATTACATATATAGCTAAATATAATGATGGGAAAGTGTAGAATTTGTGAGAAATGTCTTGTATAAGAATATTTTCCTAATTCATGGGGTAAAATTTTGAGAAATCTTAAAGATTTTTATGAGTATATCATTGGTTCTAGAGTAAAATCATGTCTATATTTTGAAAGAAGGTTAACTTTATATAACATCAGAGAGTCAGTAGTAACCTAGCTTATATATGGTGATATTAATAATAAAAAATATTAAACAGTATCCTAAAGTTATCCTCGCCTAGGGTACATTTTATTATTATACAATTAATTTAATTTTGAAGGTATTTTTATTATACATTAGTGATGTACATTACCAATTTTCTGTTACATAATCACGGTATCAACTGCCAATGTTTAAACCTAAATTGCACATCTTCTCATGATACTTCAAGATCAAGTTACATTGAATCAATGAAATCCTCGCTGTAAATATACACTAATTTCACTTTATTAATGTAGGTACTAAGTCAACGCATGAAATATGCATTTTTTAGTTTTGAAATATTCTAGATTTAAACTCAAGTGTATTTCATTTCTTATAGCCTAAAATAGCTACTAAAGTATCATCGTAAACGTAAAAGGTTGTGGTTGCAACCTTCTCTTAAAGTGGAAAATGCTAGCTACTTACAAGACCTTACAAGTATATCACATTAATACGCCCATTGTGATGGCGACATGCCACTAACTGACATTTTCGTTTAATTCTTGCAGAACACGGAATTTACCTTAATCACTTGGGTAAAGATATTTCCTTTTCATTCACTTTTTCATTACAAGCTTTTTCTTTTCAACCTTTGAAATCTTGTAGCACCCCCCCCCCTTCCCCCCTCTTCCCTTGAAAAGAAAAGAAAGCAGGCAATCATCTTAATGATCCTCGTTTGGGTGGAAGAGTTCCATTTTGGATTTTTATTCATAGGATTGGATTGCAGTAATTACGGTGATTAAGCTCATATTGTAACTTTTCATTGGATGTCAGACGCACGTGGTTACTGAGAAGGGTTTGACTATCGGATACTTAAAAGTTATAGCGTGGGAAGAATTGAATCTAAAAGTTTATGGGAGAAGTCACTGTGATTGAGCAAAAGATTGGACGCGCACAATGGACCACATTTAGAAAGCGAGGCCGGAAAACTATCGATTAAGTAATGATTTATTTAAAGGAAATCGAAATTTATAGGATAGGTAATTTTATAAAATTTACATGAAAAGTTTACTTTAACCGAAAAGTAAGAACATTTACTTTCGCCTACTAACCATTTAAAGGTTAAAAATAATGCAAAACTCAAAAATCTACCAAAGGTTATATTTTGTTATTTCATCGTTGATTTTTTAGTATATATTTTTTTAACATAAAAAAATGAATCATAAAACTAAATGTATTGGATACTTAGTGTGAAATCAACTGTAAACATTAAGCATAAATGAAAGAGTCATTTGGTTACATTAACATTTTGAAAAAGAATCAAAGCTTCGTATTCGTAGAACGTTTAACTTAAATGAAAATTGCAATAAATTAATAAATTTCATTGGGATATATATATTTGTGGCATAATTTAAGTATTATGACTTCAATTCCTATACAAGTCATTTGTGTATAAAAGAAAGAATATACATATTCCTAAGGTAATACGAATAAGGAGATTATCTTGAGTTTCAACATAGGGATAGTGATAACAACATGCCATACAGGGCTTCATGAATGATTCATTGAGTTTAATATTATACTTTTTTAGGTGTCAACGTATAGCCTTATATGTAGCATTTTGATTTTTATTCTAATAAAATCCTTGAATGTTTCATTATTGAAATTTATATTTTTACACTAAGTCTGTCGTCAGCCGAATTCCAGAAGTAGTTCTTTGGATATTTTAACGACGTGTTAAAAATATCTTTATGTAGTATGTGTTAGAGAATATTTCCATTTTTGTTCGATGTTTTAAAACAAAATAACTTCTTAAGAAATAAATAAAAAATGGAAAGCTGAATTAGAAACAATGAATTTATTTCAAGGAAATATGGTTTTGTAACATATTAAAAAAAAATCTCTAAAAATTATTAGATCAAAGCAAATTCTAAGCAACTTTCTTCCAAGCCAAAAAATAATCTTTTTATGGCAAATGTGAAAGAAAATAATTTCTCCGAAAGGAAAAATAAATATAATGTATTTTCTCAAAGAGATGGCCTGGTTGGCAGTCACTTTCCGATAATTGAAAAAGTATTACTGAAGCTTGGAACATCCAAATCCGTAAACCTGATATGCTTTCTGTCCAAGTAATTTAGTTATTGGGATTTGCTATTAAATTAGACCAAGCCATCCAAGTTAACACTAGTATTGTTTTTGATAAAAGATTATTTAAGGAGCCCTACTCAATTAGATTAGTATTAGCTTTTCAATGAAACTAGTAAACATAACATTAATTACTATATAAACAAAGTTTCTTTATGATTGTACTTAAACATTTAACGTACAATGTCCTTCGTCATTGACCACATAAGTTACGAGCAGAAAATCAATCTTGTTTCTGACTTCAAAACATATTATCTAAGATTTATACTAGAAATCATAATTTTCGAGAAAAAGGGGAAATAAAAAGACTAACATTAACTACAGTGCAAAAAATACAGACTAATTTGAAGGATAAACTTTGTAACTGGAACATGACATTATGATCGAGAAAGAAAACACTCATAATAATCCCTTTTCTCTTAATGTATGCAATTTATCACTGTATAATTGTCCCCAAGTGTTAAAGCAGCATGAATTCCATCAATAAACTATATATTCCATCATAAACTTGTCTTTCTTTTTTAAAAACTGTTTTTACAATATTTTTAATATACTAACTCCTGTGAATGTTGGCATCCCTTTACATTTCCGTATGGTCAGTAAAAATTTTAAAGTAGTTAGATCAAGTGATTATGTTTTTTGCATATTTTATTCAAACCTTTTGTAGAATGACTTTTTTTGTAGAATGAATTTTGTAGAATGAATTGTACTCTCATTTTAATGGAGGTTATTTCTATGTCACTGAAGAGATGTGTTATTATATTAGTATTAATAAGTAAATTCTGACACATAATCATATACTACAAATACATATCCTATACATATATTTTTTTAACAATTATTTGTTTTCTTTGAATGACTATAGTTATTTATAAATGGGGTCTTGATACTAAAATATAAGAAAACACAAAAGTAGATATTTTACTTGTAAAATATTACATTATTAGCATTTTTACACCGAACCGTTATCAAAACATACGTAAAATTAGTCCAAAAATATACAGAAACTCGATATTGACTTATAGAATACAATTAAACTTACATTATTGGTTGTTTAATTTTGGTATTTCGTTATCACTAACATAGAAAACTATAACTATCGGTGCAGAGTTGAAAGGTGTTCTACTAGTTGTATATACAATCCTATGTGAGAAATTTACATGACAAATATTTTTAACAAATTTTTTATCATTAAAGCTAAAATATAATGTTATAACTTTTCTGTATGTTTTTCATTTCCTTTTTTATAATGAGTGATTTTAAGAAATAAATTTAGATGTAAAGTTTCAAACATTCAAAACTATACCTTTTTTGCAGGTTTTTTTTTCTTCTAATAACAACGTACGCCATTAAAAATCATAAAACAATCTTAATAACACATGTTTGAGAATTTTTTCCTCATCATTCTTTAAAGAATAAAATAATAATAAACTATATACGACATTTAACAATTTGGTTTTTCTTATCGTATATTATTCAGAATGATTTAGAAAAAAGTGTATAGTCAGTTAAATTAAACTAAATAAAGAACCACTTTTTTACATTTAAAATGGAAATTGATGATTTTATTCTAACTATATAAACAAGTTAGTAAATTTATGCTAAAAATAATGCCACCGAGTATTCTTGGAAATTTTGGATTTTAATTGTGATAATGTTAACTAAAAATTTAGAGGTATTATTCGTATATTTATACTGCAGTTATTGAAAAGAACTTTTCCAAATAATTTGTATGTATTTTATTTTTGTTATCAAATGTAAAAATATCAAGAAAAGTTAAATAATTGTAAAAAAAAATATCCTTAATTATAAAAAAAGGGAAAAACACTATTTTTCATTAATATTAGAAATGTATGAAGAATTTATGTACCAAACTCTAAGTAACATTGCATATCGTACCATTTAACTCCTACACCCAATACTAAATAAATAATCATGTAATTATATATTCTACAAGAATGCTTCTAAACCTTTATGAACCTTACATTGGGATATTAAATAAGTATGTTATGTTCAAATAAATTGTGTTCCATAGGTAAATTTGTAAGTTAAAAGTTTTAATTGTAAGTTCTTCTCCAAAACTATCAGGGAAATTTAAATTCAATTTGTTACATAAAAATTAAAATATTACACGATAAAAGTCATATAATTATATACTTTAAAGTTACGAATAGCTTCTTCATATTCGTATACAGGAAGAAAATCAAAACAGTTAAAATAACAGCCATATTTTTTAAATCATGAATTAACATAATTAAACGCAAAATGTGTGTTGATGATGAACTGTTTTTAAACACAAGAATTGTTGTAAAATACGAATTAAGATTTATTATATATTGCAGCTAATGTAATTATTCTTCATTTTGCATGTGAAGTACAAAATATAATGTTAAGAACACATATAGCTTATATAGTATTATTCTTGTAGAATATATCTTGTTATGGTTACATATATCTTGATCATTATAACAATATTTGCCATAAAATATTTTCACTTTTAGTTTGTATCTATTAGAAAAGTTTGGAATCATGTATTATTTAATTAGATATTTTAAGTAACAATTGTGAAAATATGTTATTTGATACTAGTGTTTTCAAAATACTGACTCTAAATGATTTACTGCAATATTTTATGAAATAAATTGAAGGATGTATTAATAGAACGTATAATATTTTAATCATTAAAGAGCAGTTATTAATTACTTATATTTAAACTTACATAATATTTTTTTTGTACCACATGCATAACCTTTAAGTTGAAATGCAATTAAAATTACTTAATTCTATGAATTATATAATCTATTGAAAATCTCTTTTAAAGCATGTGATAATTGTTGAATAATTCATCTTAAAATTTGTTTTCAGGAAATGGACTGTTTGAAAATATATTTGATTGCTTCCAATCAAGACGTATTTTTAAAATTGAATACTTCAATCTTGAAACAAGGGTTACTTTCCCTTACAGAAAGTATTATATTTTCCGAATGTATTATGTTACAAATGTTTAGCATAAAACATTTTTAAAAAAGAAAATATTTATATTTTCCGAGTAATTCGAAAGTTCAATATGCTTGGTTACGTTGATGATTTATAATATAAATTAATAGCTCTGTGTTATGCATCGAAAACAAACTCAACTTTTTTTTTTATATATAAAACACATTTTCAATGAAATGTGCCTATGTTAAAGTCATAAAAGCATTGAACTAAACTTTCTTCTGAAGATTTAGCTAAAATACTTAATGGTTTAAATTTGAAGACGAACATACTCAAAAAGCAAATAATTTAATATGCATAAATGTATATTATTAAATTTTTGTATTATTATTAATTTAATAAATCTTAATAAATTTAAATGTATATTATTAAATTAATAGATGTAAAATAAAGATTATATTATTTTCATGTTATGTATAATTGAAATTTACCAAACCTTAATCTAAAAAATAAAGTATAATGATGTTTTACAGTTTAATTTTCAAAATTCAGAAAAGATTATAATGATTTTAATAAAATAAAGATCGATGTAGTAAAACTTAAATGTGATTATCTCAAGATGATGAAAAACTTAGTCTTCTTTTAGGGGTAAAAAAATATATTTATTTAAAACTGCATAAGTTCCACTTTTTCGCAACTGTAACAATATCATATTTTAGTTATGATGGAAAAACTATGTTTTTCTCACCAGTACCGATATGGTAATCTTATAATAGTTTAAATAATTAATCTTTTTTTCCTGAACAGAAACAATATAAAATTATGTTAGCTAACTATCAGATGTTTGTAAGGGATTTTAAAGCTATCGTGTATTATATTTATCAGGTAAAATTGGAGATAGTCACACCAAACAACCTCGAGAAATAGCATTTTTGTATGAATTGAGAAAATGAAAGAATAAAGCTTATTAAAAAAGAATTTCTTACCTGATTTAGAACATTGCACTTTTTAATGACCCTCAATTGTTCATTAGATATTGTAAAAAAACTGTCACACATTTTATTTACTATTGGAGATCAAGTAATGACCTAACCGTGATTTGAGTTTTTTACGTATGGACGGAGAGAAGACTTGGTGGTTGATTTGGTCTTAGAGATCACATAATATGTCAAGAGTGCCAACTTAAGGTTTACAATTTGATTAAAATTAGTCTAAACAACAATCTGTTTATTGCTCCGGTGAGGTCCCTTAGGCATAAATAGGTAGGCTTAAAAGTAGAGGATATATCATTACGAAGATGAAAAAGACTGAATGAAATCTCTTATGACATTAATATTTTGGTATTGGTATTGACCATGATTGTGCTGTTGTTAATTCTTAAAGGGTAAGATGTTACGCAAAAGGCGTTGACTTGTTGGAAATGTAAAATGCATATAGGAGATTTATGATCTTGCATTGACTAGGCTACTAAGTAGAACTGCTAATAAGTCTTTTATGTATGAAAGTTCCAGAGGCCACTAAAAATATCCAATGCTCAACGATCCCATCCTGCATTTTGACGTATATCATCAACATGTCATCATACACAGTTAGCCCAACTTCCCTTTACTAATTTACAATACAATAATCAGACTCGATTTGTGCACTGTAATATCAAAGTTTTCCACATACCTCTATAATTATTTAAATGTATAATAAACGCATTTTTCCCCATTAATTGTTCTCTTCTTTGATGACTTAATTTGGTGAACTTAAAGATCAACAAATTTTGGCCATACTTAATATTTTAGATTAATAGCACTATGCACTCCCCGGTAATCATTTCCATTATAAATCATCTTGCAACAATAAATTTGCGGCTAAAGTATATATATAAGATGCACATAGTTTAAGATGCACTTATGAATTGCCTTCATGCAAACATTCCAAACCTGTGGAGTTGGAAAAGAAAACACTAATATTTCAAATCAATACTCATTAGAATACTGTTTGTATGCAGTGGCATTCATTTTTTATTTCTTTTGACAATAAAATTAAAAAAATCCTTATTTAATTTTGTAACTCGCAATCTTCCAATTATGTTTCTTTCATATTTCCAGCCTATAAAGAAGTGATCGATGCTGAAAATTATGCTTTGTAACATTCAAGTGGATATTGTATTGCATTGCATATTTAAATGGCAAAATAACTATTTCTCAAAAATTTTATAACCTTTATCTACAGACATATAAAACATACCATAAATGCAGGCTACTTTGACCCACGTTTTGGAACTTTTAAATCTTGTCCCAATAATTTTGTTACTTTTCCTATCTCTAAGCTGTGGTAACCTTTTTACACATCTAGACTACTCTTAATTTAATTTTTGAACAGTTAGAATTTTTTTTCAAAGTGGTATCATCCTTTTTAATTTTTTTTATTTGGGCCATTGTTACCTTTGCGTTTGGGTTACTTTGGCCCAAGGTGGTTTTAATTATTTAAAATCATTGTATAACTAACTAGGGTTAAAGAAAGGTTTGGGTTCGTAAGAAAATATATTTATTTGAAAGAAAAATACATTTTATATAAAGTTTTAATGAATCACGGGAAACAGTCCTCTTTTCATTAGTTTTGGATATTGAATAATTTTATTAATAGAACTCTATTTATAGAGCAAAGAGTCCTTTATTATTGTCCACTTCCAAAACTTGCTGGTGAGTTCCATGAACTCAACAACAGGTGCCTTCTTCTCGCACATCAACAGCTATCCTTGGAAACCTGAGGCCATTTAATTCCACAACAACACAATTCCCTATTAGGGCGTCTAAAAAAAAAAAAAAAAAATTAAAAAAAATTCTGAAATTCAAAATTTTAAGTTGATAAAAAGTTGCCACTATGCTCACATATTTACCAAACAAATTTTTAGGTCCATTAAAAAATATTTAGTACTCCCGGAATGAACCTGAAGTTTGATTATTTGTGACAAAAATGAAGATTTTTTTTTTTTTTAAACATAAATATAAAGCACATTTTTATTCTTAAGTATAAATATGTAAAGTTCAGAATATTAAGTAACAGTAATGAAAAATTATAAATGCCATTTAACATTTAGGTCTCGCGGAATCTACATAAAAACCTTAATTTTTTTTTTACAAAATATACATATTTTTTTATTGTTATAAACACATATTTTATGAGTATTTTAATCTTAATTTTTTGTTAAAAACTATGTATTTTGTAAAACTTTTTATTTAAAAATATATAATTAAATAAATATTGCAGCCAAATTCAAAATTCTCCATTGGAACATTCGTCAATACAATATCTTTAATTCGCAATATAAATCTTACCTCTAAGTTGATTACATGTTTATTTATGTATGTTCTAATAACTTCCTAATTAGTCCCTTTAATTGCAATTAGCTGATTAAAAAAATGACGGAAAAAAAAGTTTATATTTATAAATACATCTTTTTAATTCTGATATACTGCCAAAAAGCTTGAAATTATTACTTTAAAATTAAAGAAAATCATCTCAATTGTGTATGCATACATTAATTTTTAAGACTAAAATTTAAATTCTTCCATTCAAACTATAATACTTTTTTCTATGATACTTGTAGATAAGCACGTTTTTTTTTTTTTTTTTTTTTTTTTTTTTTTTTTTTTTTTTACAAATTAAGAAGAAAAATCGTCACAAAATCATGTAATAAAGTTTCGGTAACATATATATATAATAAATATTTTATTGTTGTCCACACTACCGATAATCAGATAATTTCCCTCCTTGTCGCTATAAAATTTCGTGTAATGCTTCCTGAAATTGATATTAATACCCACAGTACTATCTTCAAACGCCCACACTCTCCATTTCAAGTAAATGGATTGCTTTGGAAATTGTAGCTCACTTATACCCGCATTGTTCGTAATAGGTGAGCTTTGAATCATAAATACTTGCCACTGAAGCGATTCATCGATCCATTATAGTGGAGGAAAGATGCCTCAAAGAGGGAACTATTAAACGAAACTTATTTATGATTAATGTTTGGATTTGGCATCTAGGGCTAAGAAGTTTCAGGGTGGGAAGTGTTATTTATGTTTTGTATTAGTTTTCTTGTGCTGTTTTTTCATACTGTGCATCGCTTTTCTATACATAGATTTTGGTAATTAAGGTTTAAAAAAGCAAATCTTAAGAAATTTGTAATAAGCTTTGGAAAGTATCAATATTTTCAAGAATATATAAATTGCGATGTTATAAATGAGATTGGTCTATGATAGTATATTCTATAAAAGTATGTTAATTTCTAATTGTTTGATATTTTTCCAAATTTATTCAGTTTGTTAAGTTTTGAATTGTTATTCATAATTTATTTTTAAAACACACACTCAAAGTTTGTACATTTAGCACAAGCTTGTATAAGTTTATTTTACATTAAGTATTTTTTTACATTAAGTATAATATACAATATATTCATTAGTATTCTGGTATCAACTAATGTATATTTTATTGTGAAACGTAAGGCGGAAAATGAATTTTGTAGAGAAGTCAGAATTATATAATAACTTGATGAATTACATTATGAAATTAAAATGGTATAAACCTAGTAAAATTTAAATTTCTTAAAAGTTTTAAGTTAATTGTTCCGAAAATTTATCATATAAAAAATTACAGACTACCGATGTTAGATTTAACTTGGTGTGCGTTGTACAATGATTAATTTATATTTTTCTATAGTATTTTGATTGCCAAGCTCTTGACGAAAAATTATTGTTCTGAAAATAGTTTTGAAATATCGATATTATTAAATAAAATGCAACATTTTATTTTATTTACAATATTATAAATTTTAAAGTTATCCACAGTGGTACACTTTAATGTTCTTTAGATATATGTTGTAAAATACTTATACTAAACCTACTCAACATCTACTCATTAATTACTCAACATAATCCCACCAAATTTTTTCTCTTACGATCAAAATAAAAAGTTATAGTATTCAGAGAATATACCTTTGCATTTTTTTAAAGGATATATAGATTTTCATTTGAAATTAGTTTTATTTACTTTGATTTTTTCATGCAAATAATAACACTGGTCAAAATCATTTGAATTGAATAATTGTCTTTGAATTGAAACATTCCCTGTGTATTCTGATGTAGTACTGTAACAATGAATTTTTTACATTTCTTACAATTTATTTGATTAATGACGCTGAAAACATTTTACCTGTTTGGACTATTTTTTACCCTGTGCAATAATGCTCTAAATTCTGTATATATTTTTCTTTCAATTTATGCTAGGTTATCTCCGCTCTTTGAATTTTAAAGTCTAAGTGTTTACTAGAGTAAAACATCTGTACATTATTAAAATATGTCTCCCATGTGAATATATTTTTGTTTTACTCATATATTTACTTTTGTATGTAACCTTACTATTTTGGGTTATTTAGTTAAAGGAACATGTTTTTAATAGATATTGTATTTTTAGTATCTTTTTATGTTATACGTTTTATTTAAAAACATAAAACTATCGACTTTTGTGATTTAGGACAAATTCTGTTTTTTTTTTTTTATTAAAAATGTATTAAAATATACTTTATTTTAAAAATAAACTATTTTTGATGATATTTCTTTATTTTTTTTAATATTTGGTTTTTAATGTACAATTTGTTTTATGTTTGTCAAAAATATTCATTCAATTATCTCTATAACTTTGTAAAAACTATTAAGGAAACTACGTATGTAAAATTCACTTAAACTTAATGAATTTCTTTGCTTGCTAATGTGTTATTTATACTTATTTAAAAAAGTAAGTTTTTTTCTTCATGTTATTAACCTTTAAGCACGCGCAAGAGAGTGTTTCAAACCACGCAAAAAGAGATAGCACAAATACCTTACCTTCACTTATTTATTAAAATGTCGAAAAGTTTTACAGCTTACATAAATAATTTAAATAATTAAACAGATTTTTAAGCTTAGCAAATTATTGAGTAACATTAAAGAGAAAAATACAAGAGAAACATACAGGAAAAAAAACATAAATATGTTCAATTTAATTTTAATAGTTATGACTAATTTTCTTATTTGAACGCAATTAAAAAAATCAAGTTCTTTCTCAGAGCCTAAATAAAAATTAAACCCATTTCATGACTTAAAAATTCTCTATTATAAAGCAGAAAACGTGATTTTTTTCCAGTAATTTAATAATTTTAAAAATGCCCATTTGGAAAACACAATTATTCTTTCGTTGAAATACGTAAAACTTTAAATGAAATATACTTAATACATATGTGATTTTTAATGATAGAAATACAAACGAAAAAATATTATTTCACTTTTTAAGTCATAACTTATTTCTTGTTATGTGTTTTTTTTCTTGGGGTGATTAATAAACAAAATATTTTCCTACATTAAAATGTACTTATATAATTCCAGAAATAATTCAACTCATACTTTCTTTTAAATAAAGTTTATCAAAAGTAAAATTATTTTTATTGTATACAATTATGTTAATCTTTATTGTTATTCAATAATAGATATTTCTGATAAATCGTGATTTAAAAATACTTATATAACACGCATTCAACATAAACTAACGACACCCAATTAATATCTGCAGCAAAATATTAAATGTGAATTTATATTTGAATTCGAAAGAAAAAAAAAATTATAATTTTTAAAGAATTCACGATTTATTTTTGCTTTTAATCGAGAATTAACGAATACCTTTTATTAAACATTTAATCGGCTGAATACATAGTGAAAGTATAGTGTGTTTAAAGGCAAAGTCTAAGTTAAGATTTAAAACTAACTTATTAAGTTGTAGGATACACAAGTTTAGGGATATTTTTTGTTCTGAAAATTTCAAATGGCCAAAAATATACTTCTTAACTAAAAATATTTATTTAATGTAAAAAAAATAAGTATGTATTCCTGAGATCTTTATACTTGGTTTAACCTGTTCCACTTCACCCTAAGCCAATAACAAAGTATTTTTCGATATTCATACATTCAAATCAATTTAAAATATATTTTATGAATGAA
This sequence comes from Linyphia triangularis, assembly GCA_963978545.1. Taxonomy (NCBI): domain Eukaryota; kingdom Metazoa; phylum Arthropoda; class Arachnida; order Araneae; family Linyphiidae; genus Linyphia; species Linyphia triangularis. Next base: position 63,867,093 of record OZ021723.1, on the reverse strand, counting down.
TGACTCGAAAAGAGTTCCATACATATGAATCGGATAAACTGACGGCTGGTGTAAGAAATTGTTCCTCTTTACCAAAGTTTAAGATAAACTTTAATAAAAGATACGAAACGTCAGCTGGTTAGAACTTTTGATATATTGAGACTTACAGAACTTCGGATAAAAAATAGCGCAGATGCACACTTTTGAAATACATCAAAAATAAAATTTCAAAGGAAATAAACTAGTGACTCAAACTTACTTATCCTATTGGAAAAACATTGCTAAAAATAAACTACAAGATAACTGTTTAATATTGAATCAAACTAGCTTGAAAGTTTAGATTATTATCAATTGAACGCGTTTGATGTTAAAGTAGAAGTGTGAAAAATCGAAGATCTTTTTCAGTTACACTATAATATTGTTCAATGATTTGAAATGCAAAGGAGAAATTCAAAGTTTCATTCTTCAGATATTATTTAAATATTTTATTACAAAATTCAAGCCAAACACGTCAGTTTCACGTGTTTGTCTTAATTTTTGCCAATATTCAAATTCAAAATCTCAACAATTTGATGAGGTAGCTTGTGTATACTTCTATTCTTGGTCCAAAAAATTTTCAAAGAAAAGACACAGACTACCACGTAAATGATTTCTATAAGTTTATCAATAAAAAGTATCGAGGATCTATATAACATATTTTTATTTTAACTGCAGAGAGTCACTTTTGGTTGGTTGTATTCAGATTATCTGGCGCCGTCAGCAACACAAGGGCTATAATGCGCCGAAACATTCGTCATTAGACAAACCAACATACATTTACAAACACCCATGCCAACACGGGACTCGAACCCGAAACCTCGCGGTCTAGAAGCTAGCTAACCACTATACCGTTTGGTCTGCAGAGAGTCACTTTTAAAGCACTTATGCATTTATTCTTTTTGGCACAAGAGATTTGAAAGTTTCATTGCTTAATAAAGGCATTGTTTGTCCTTTCCTTACAGAGAGCCTTATTCTTTTGGTAATTGTTTTACTGGGTTACAGATATGCGGATAATAAATTACCAATGGCTTATCTAAATTTATTTTTACTTCAAGATAAGAATACTACAGTTTCTAAACATAATTTAAAACACACAAGTAATCCAAATTGCATAAGCAAATGTGATCTAATGCAAGTATAATTTTAGATGCGTTCATTATGAGTAGTTCAATATATTAAATTTAATTAAAGTTTAGTTTTTGAAGATATTCAATGTTGTAATATTAGAGGATCGTTTATAAGTTTTAAATATTAAAAAAAAAGCTTTAACAAATATGAGGAACTTGATGTCATCATGAGTCTCTACACCTGTTAATCTGATAAGAGTTTTGTAATTAAATCTACACCTTTAAAGGCTAAAAAGGCAACGTTGGAAGAAAAAATTCCTCATTAATTACAGAAGCGCTCTGTGCTATCGCTAAAGTCCGTATAAAAATACGCAAAGCCTAATGAAGTTTAAGGTATTTGACACGACAGCATTAAAAAAATATTTACTTCAGAGACCTAATGCTATAAGGAGAAGGAAAGTCCCAATAATTCAGGGGAGCTATCTGGCATAAGAGCTCTTAGAAATTAAAAATTGACGCGAGGGTAGAAAATCTAATTTATTTTGTTTTTATTCTTTTCCTAAATCCTTGCTAACTTCGCATATTAATGCCCTGAAGGTAGGGATGGAATAGAAATAATTAAATTTCGAGAGTGAAGCAGATAAAAGTGCAATCTGATATTTTATTCAAAATCCTGTTGGGTTATGCGCGCATCAAAGATTTTTGATATCATTGGGCGATAAAAAAATTAAACGGGGAAGTTATCTGCAACGAGGATCGAATTAATGGTGACTTGATGCTTCCCGTTCACAGAATTCCAAGCTGTTGCTTGGATAACTTCTAAATAGTTCATATAAGTTCATTTTGTAGAAGAAATTAAAATACACGTATGTTTTTTTTAAGCTGCCAAATGATTTTAGTATTTCAAGTATCATGATAGAGTATGTATTTAAATCACCTGACTTTCATTATTATGCATCAAAATTTAGTGTACAATTATGTAGTAACTGGTCATTGCCCTAGTTTGTTTTTTATTTTTGATAGAACATAAATATTAAATGCACCTTTTAACTATCTTTAATTTTGAATATAATAGTTATAGTTGTAAAACATCACTTCACCATTTTTGTTTCAAAACATATTTGAATCGAATATGGTTTTCTAAAGTATATTAAAATACTTTTTAAAGTTTATGAAAATGGACATATCTTGTAAGGCCATCAATTACTAAAACAACTTTATTAACTTTAATCTCATACTTAATAGTGCATTGGATATTTTAAATATTTTTCTTATTGAAAAAAAATAAAATGAATTTTTCTAGTGAGATAAAATTCTTTCTGCAATATTTGTTGAAACAAATCTTGAATATCTAACTGCTAAAGATATTAGACGTTTCAAATCGTATAGGTTACAATTTAACGCATTTGGGTATTTATTCCTTCATTTCTAGAAAATTTCTTGTATATGTTTCTCTTTTTAAAATAAATTTTCATTTAAGTCTAATATGTCTTAAATAATGGGTTATTAGATACGTTTAGGAAACTTTAAACTTAGTCTTAAACTTATTTTAACTTAATTTTTAGTTAAACTTTATTTTCTACAAGCAAAACTCAAATTCCTTTTTAGCAAAATTTTTATAATCAATATATATTCATACTTTTATTATTTTATTGTATTGTTTTTATTTTTATTCAATGTTTTTAAATGAAGCTGTGGGTTTCAATGATAAATTAGAATATTTGGTAAAATAAAATATCCATGTTCAACTTTTTTTTTATTTCGTATATTAAATTCGTATAATTAAACATACCACTAAAATACTTATATATAAACAAAATTTAAACAAAGGAACAAAAGCACCATTAGTTACTTTGAAATATGAAGTATTTTCAGTTATGCTTATTCACTATTTTACAGTTTAAAATTTCTAAGATAAAAAAAAATCTAAAGAAATTATCTACAATTAAAAGTTTTCCGAATCTACTGTTATCATAAAGTTTTCTGAATCTATTTCTATCTTAATATGCAAGTTTAATTTTAGTAACATCGTCAAAATAACTCTTTATAAAATTGTATCCACTCTTCTATTTTTTATGAAACAATATGTGCCATGTGAGGCATTTCCTTTGAAATAAATAGGGAATGCTTTATGTAACACAATTTAATTACACACTTATAACATTTAATTACACTTTTATAACTTTTGAGATATTTTAGCTTTTCTGTTAAACAATTAAGGCTTTAAAAAGTGTTGTTACTAAAGTAAATATTTAATACTTCCCACGCATTGATACGATTATCAGAACATAAGATGCTTGGGAAGTAAAACTATGTTCTTTTGTATTTCCGAAAAATACTTCAACTATTCCAAGTATTTTCCCGCAAACTATTTGAAGATCGGAATTACACGTCTGTTATTAATCACCATCTGTCCTGCCTTACTTTCAAAAGAAAACCTATCTTTACTGTTCCGTAGATGATTGATTACTACAAATGCGAGGTGGATTTATTTATAATACATGCTCACCGTTTTGGCTCCCAAAATTAAATATCTTTGACTATTATCTGGAAACGATTGATTGAGTATTTTGATTATTAGGAACATGTTTAAAAATATTATTGTATTTGAAATATTTTTGAATTCCGTCATGACAAATGAAATTGCTCAAACAGTAATCAACCTTTAGAAGCTGTGTGTTTTGTTTAGAAAGCTTTAAACAAATCTGAATGTTCCGAAAGAGTTAACAGAAAAATAATTTTCTTGCACATTATTCGCGATAGATATTGTCTGTTGACAATAAAAGTGATTTTAAAGTATCATACTTTTCCCTCAAAAAAACTTTCTAAGTTGCTATTTATACATATAGAAGCTTAGTGTTGATGTAATCTGGTTGAAGTCATTGAATATCAGAACGGTAAGGGCATATTAAAACATTTAATTCCCACACAACACCCACGCTACATTTAAACGAAGAACATAAACTTAAGAAGAAGGAACATAGGTCCTTTTGCATTGGTATCAGAGCTGAGAAGTGTTTCCGTTCGGTTCGAGTCTCCGGGAGGAATGAATTAACTCCACTTTTTTCGTGCGGTGATTGGCTAAGATAACTTAGAAAGTATTTTTATTTGTTAAGGATTTTGATTGACACATTTTGGTTTTAGTTTGCACATAAAAGTTTCACTTCGTAAAAATGGTTGACGCATAAAGTAAAGTGAACGAACTCATTGCGTCACCACAAACACATATATGTATATATTTATTTATACTTATAAATTAAATAATAGATGAGATTGGCTAATATCTCTAATAACGGCCGGTTTACAGCATTCAGATCGGGACTGTCCAATGTCGAACGATATTACTCAGCGTTATTTTGATACTGAGGGATAGGAATCCAATGACATTATTCAAGTAGTCATAGTAGCTATAGAACAATTTCCAGAAAATGCATGTTATAACAAGTTCATATTTATACATAAGTAATCTATTAGAGATAATGGTTACTTGAATTACAATTGCAAGTAGTTAAAGGCTTTTATCGTTCATTAATTTTAATTGAATATACAGCTCATGTCATGAGCCTTCAGTATTGATATTTTTTTAAAAAATGGATACATTAAAACACCCTACGGTTGCATTATATTTTACAAACACTTATCGGGTAAACATATATTTAATTGATTCCATTACTATAGGTAGAAATTATAAATTTAATACCCCCACATCTTCAAGAATTAACATCTGATACTATTTCCTAACATTACTTTAGGAATGACATCTGGAACTTAATCATACCGCATTAAAACTTTAATATTTAACAGAGGGTGTAATTTGTCTTAATAAACGATTTCAGCAGTAAATGATAATACATTCCTTTAATAGTCTCGTTCATCTGAAGATATTGTTCAATGGGTGAAGAATTTCCAGGCACAAAATTCAACTAGAAAGGTGATGAAACAAAAGCTGCTTTTATCTGAATTTATCTTTATTTAATATCATAGGTCATATGAAGCTTTCTAGAAACTAATCAATTCTCTTGGTTGCATAAATATTGGAAGTCTATACATTATCAGCAAAAATAGTGTGTCTATTGTTACAGTGCAATTTCTCATAATTGGATTATATTACTTAACTAAAAATTATTCAAATGTATAAAATATAATTTATTGAGCAAATGAATGTAATTTAAAAGAGTTTGCATTATATATATATATATATATATATATATATATATATATATATATATATATATATATATATATATATATATATATATATATATATATATATATATATATATATATATATATATATGCATATTTGAATAGTTGAGTGAGGATAACATTTCATTGAATTGATGGAAATGAGTATTGAAAATTAATTATTTTGCAAGCTCAATAGCTTATTAGGCCACACTTGCATAATGTACACTTTTAAATTATGTCACATCTTTCCTACGGTTTTTTAGAAAACACAGTTGGTTAATAATTCATTCACTTTTAAAAGTATATTTTAGTTTACGATACAATTATCATTAGTTATTTATTTTAGACGGTGCTAAATTATTTTTAAATCAATGTTTCATAACATACCGTTGAAATGGTGTGAAAATATACATACATGATAAAATATGTAACTAAAGATGTATCTATGTGTTTTATTATAAAGTACTAATAATTGACATCAACATATTTAAATAAGTATCTATTTACATACGTAATATTTGAAAGTAATGAAATGTATTTTTTAAAACGAAAAACTTTCATGTGTGGGACTTTATCTGCGTTTCAAAATACTGCATTAGAATATGAGACTAGAGAACCAGAGTGATGTTTTAAAATAAGGTAAAGAAATAGTTTAATAAACCTACGAAGTACTTTGCTTTATTTTTTATTTTTTTAATATTTTTTATAATTCATCTCGCCCTTTATTAATTGATTTCTAATTATAAACAGCACTTCAAAATTGTTTACTTTTTTTTTAAAACCGCTTGCAATTAATTCATTCTTCATTTTATTTGGAATCAAAACCATTCTTAAGAGAACTAAAGTTAATAGGCATGTCTTTCTCTGGTTCTAATAGTCTCATATTTTGCAGGCTATCCAACCTTATCGGTCCTGGATGGAGGTAGAGCCGAACTCCCCTGTGACCTCAATGTAACCACGACAGAGGACGACGTCACTTTGGTGTTGTGGCACAGGGATGATTCAGGCAGCCCCGTTTACAGCCTGGACGTCCGTGAGACCAGTCTTTCTGCTGCCAGGCACTTTCCGTCCCTCAATATAAGCTCAAGAGCGTATTTCAATGCATCTGGTCTTCCACCTGTTTTAAGGATAGATAGTGTCCGGAAATCGGAAGAGGGTATGTACAGGTGTCGTGTCGAGTACAGACGAGCACGTACAGAAACCGCTGACATCATGTTGATGGTTGTAGGTAAATATGACAATAGTTTGTCGAAGCTATATGTTCTTTTGATTGTCCGTTTTAAAATTTTCTTGGGCTCCCAAATCATCAGTCCATAGTAATATCGATGAAAATTTGAGATCTTACCTTATCGGCAGAATAGATCTTGAGCCAAAATATATATCTTGGTAAGTTATTTCGAGAGAGAGGTAACAATATCGATAGTTCTTAAGCACTAGTTAGATTAAAAAAACATCTATTACTTGTTGGTTGTCCTATAGTACACACTTGCACGTATACAAGAACATACATTATTTTATGCTCATAGTAAATGAAGCAGCAGTTTAAACAGTTGAAATTACTATATAATTATTTCGATATGTGTGGACAAGTAATTTTTTTAATAAATTTTACCATCAATGTGATGATTTATCATCTATAAGTAGGTTCCAATTGAGTCAGTACAGAACTCTGCTATGTTCACTTACCTGTGACCGCGGCAACGGTGGATGCCTTATGAACTTTAGCTCAAAGTAAATTTAGACGACATGCTGTTGTCATGTTGGATATACTGGAAACAAATCAAACAGGAGTTTCATTTTGCACCGAGTCAAACAGATGGAGTACAATTTAAGCTAAGTCCTTTCCTCCTACAAGGAAAAGAGGAAAATTTTGTTTTCGACCTACTAGTCACCACATATAATCAAGTGAAGTGATTTAAAGGTATCGTATACAGAGCAAACGGGTGTGAACGTACATTATGCATAAATTAAATGGTTGTTGGTTTTATAACGTAATGCTTAAATTGAATGTTTAGGAAAGGGCTATTATTTCATCTCCTATAATATTGTGAAATTTTCAGAATCAGCAATTCTATATTATTTTAATCAAGTTCAGGCTAGTTTTCAACCTCGAAGAGCTTATCTCTTAATATAGCTAAATTCCATACATTTTTTATCGTGTTGCTCCAGTTATGTAAAAATAACTATGCGATTTTCAACATATAACAGATAAATATCGGACGAAATTACTTTGAAAATTATCAAAGACACATCAATTTTGTTCTGTTACTTCTTCAAGATTTGTCCAAATTTTTAACCCAGACGTAAACTTAGAGTTAAAATAATTTTGATAGATATTTAGTTTTCTCATATCAGTGTATTTTTAGAGAACAAGATAATTATGTTCAGGGTAAAGACAAGAACATGTCGATTAATACTAGTTTATTTATTTATTTATTTATTTATTTATTTATTTATTTATTTATTTATTTATTTATTTATTTATTTATTTATTTATTTATTTATTTATTTATTTATTTATTTATTTATTTATTTATTTATTTATTTATTTATTTATTTATTTATTTATTTATTTATTTATTTATTTATTTATTTATTTATTTATTTATTTATTTATTTATTTATTTATTTATTTATTTGGAGTTTTGTAAAGAAATAACTTTATTACTTTAAGTTACTCATCCAAAACAATGTACTTACAGGTAAAATATAGTACTTAAATCTAAGTCAAATATACTTACTGTGTTTTAAGTGAATTGTTGAATACGAAATCTCCAAAAACTCTTGTTTCGATTTTCAGCTAGGCAAGCACTCAGGTTTTAAAAGGAAATTTTACGCATAATATAGTGTCCAGTTGATTATGAACCACGTGCTATTTCTCAAAATGGTAAAAAACCGTATTTTTAGATTTAAAAGCCAAATAAATTCTTTAGACATATTTTTTTGTATGCATTCGTATCCCAAGAAAATGTTTCTGAATCATTTTTTGTATGTCATTACATTATTTTGCATTTAATTAAACCCACTGACGATCACTATAGAGGTACATTTGTGTTCATAAGTCTTACCTTAAAAGATTAACCTTACGTTTAGAATATTTTGCTTCAAATAACAAAAGTATTTCTGGTAAAATAAGATGTAATGTTTCTGACAAAACGGATTTTCTAAGAATTCTTTACTCGAGTTTCTTCTCTTGGGAGACAGTTGCTGAAAGAAAAGCAAAGTAGAAAAGTACATGGAAAGTATAAACGAAATCAAACTCTTCCAGCTGTATAAATAGAAAAAATAGATGCTCCACACAAACCGATTAGAAGAGAAAAATTTTCAACTTGAGGATGGATGGAGTTCTAGCATCTGAAGGAATTTACTTTAAAGCAAATATATAGAAAATTCAAACCAATAGATTTCTATTCAATATATTTTCATTTTTCTCAAACTAAAAGTTGGCCTAATGTGATATAAAACAACACAACCCTAAGTGTAAATACAACACGACCATTTGTAGAATGTTAAACAGTTAAATTGTATATATCGAGGGACTTTGTGTATGTTTGGTTTGATTCTAAACTTGTCTTTTATGATGGATAATACTATTTCATATAGCATTTCGTAGTACGTGAAGAAACACTTTAAAATGATAAATAAAAAAAATACTCTTTATCTCATAGATTAAATACAAATTCACAAGGTAGCAAATGTGTTTTTAGATTTAAATGCCATATTATTTTGAAAAGAAAAGATGTTTTTCTTATTATTATGTAAAATATTTTCTATGGTATTGATACAATTCATTTTTAAGTGAATTGTTTCGTTATAAATAGTTTGAGGTTCTGTTTTATGTAATCTGGTGAAACAGATGCATGAAGTCTAAATTTCGCTAAAATATTTTTGGATCAAAATACATATGGGTAGTAGGGTAAATGGCTTGACGTGTATTTAATATGAACAATATCCTGTATTTGTGTCTCGAATGAAGAAAACCCAGAAACTAGAACCCAATAGCACAAAAATAGATACGAGAAAAACTGTCAGGATCCTTTCCGTGTCTTTTTAAATAGAGATTTTCTGATTAAAAATATTTTATATCAAACTAGTAAATTGTTCCTTCAATTATATTTTTTAATTGTAAATATATGTATAGACTGATAATTAAAACATATTTTTAAAATTCTATCATAAGTTTCTTAAGAACTAGATACACTAGTACTCAGTTGTTAGAAAATGCAAGTATATGATGTAAATTACTATGTGGCATAGTTTTAAACAAACATGTTGTAACTAGAAATACTATAGTATATTTTCCAGGTTAACTTTAGGTTGAAACTATTTTCAAGTATAATTTCCATATTGTTACTACTTTATATAATCTCAAAACAAATTTTGAATTCAAACTTAAAAATATGAAAAATACCAATGATATTTTGCCCTATTTATGATTACTTTAAAAATTCTAAAAGTTGAGCCTCTGCGAAGTTAGGCTTTACATGTAATTTCCCTTCTTTTCCTACAAAAATTCGTAGAAAAAAACTTTATTTTGCTGTTTTTATAGAAAGAAGGTATTGATCATGTTAACTTGTTGAATGATACCATGTTTAATGTGATAACAAGAAAGTTTTTTTTGCAACTACAAACTTTGGACTTAGATGTAAATTCCCTACAAATAATATGTCATTTAATTTTCAATGATTTACTTATGGGAAATGTATTTGTCCATCATTTTTTTTTAAATTGTATTTTAAATTTATATATTATTCTGAAATTCCATCAGAAACTTGAAGAAAACAAGTCTACCATATTCCAAAGAAATAGAGAATTTTTATAGTATTTTTTTTTTTTTTTCTTTTCAAAAAATTACAAAAGATACTTTTATAACGTTTTTTAATCTCTCTTTGAATTTTCTTTCAATATAGTCGGAGGAAAGTTACGTTAAAGTTTAAATTATATGTTTAATCTAACAATAATAATGCATCACTTATCACAATTGACTTTTAACGAAGTAACGAGTAGTATTTTTTTTTTAATTGTTCGTAGAATTGATATAGAAATTAGCTCTTATACTTATATAATAATAATAAACTTATATAGAGCAATGTCATAAACTTACTAATTAGGTCGTTTGGCTTCACTCAGAACCTAAGAGTAATGATTGAGATCCATAAGAGAATGATAATTTTTTTTTTTTTTAATGGTTATTTTTGGAACATTTTGTTATGAAGGTCTTGATTTCTTAGGTACATACTGTCTGCTTACTTAAACAAAAGATTAAAATGAAATTCTTAAGGATAAACAGAAAACTAATGAACTCGAACTTTTGTTTCTAGAGAGCTACTTGTATTTTATTCAACAAACATTCAGCTTACGACAAAGTTTCTCTAAAATACATTTTATAAACTTAACCAACAATGCTTTAATCCATTTATGTTTATGTGATAGGAATGCTGAAAATTGAACGGTGCATTGAATCTCTTAAATCGTCAAAATAAAATATGGATACCAAATAACAAAGTCCTTATTTAATGTTCAAAGTTTCTTCTGCTGATGTGAATCAGTTTACCTTTCAAAGTCCTTTTTGTTACAACAGGATCACATAAAAACAAACTTACTTTCACGTTTAATCAGTAGGTTAAATTACTTAAAAAAAAGAACCCATAGCTTATTCATAAAATATCAAGTTATACAGTTGATACCGAGTGTGTTTTTATTATTTCCTACTAAACAAGATAAATATATAATTCAGTACACTGATATATCATTTCCAAAACAATTTGGCAGCAAATATATTATTTATTCCCTTAAAATTGTTATTTTATTTTTCATTTTTTTTCGTACAGTAAATTAGAAGCAATGCAATACATGTTTGAAATAAGAATAGTTGTCTTATAAACTTCTCATAAGAATGTCCTTAGAAAAGTTACTTTTTGAATCATAATATTAAGAAGAGACAATGAAAGTAAATTTAAAACAGTGTTATTCAGTGTACTGATTTTGCATTTAATACTTGTTGGCTACACCTGAAACTATAAATTGGCTGAAAAAATATTAAAAATAAGTATTATATTATATTAATTTATTTTACTTACATGAATTTATTTTTACTTGAGACTACTCATACAACAAGATATCAAATCTAGATAGTGTACCTTATTTTAACTCAAATTTAGAAACCAAAATCATGTTATTATCGAAACAATTATTTATAATCTAACGTCATATGATCAGATTAAAACTTAATACCATGTCCTAAAACTCAATATCTCTAATGATATGTGAATATGCTTCAAATGTCAGATGGTGAAAGTCATATTTTTTTCAGTTCCTCCGAAGGAAGCCATCATAATGGATGAATACGGTCAACATTTACGCGGAGTTATCGGCCCGTATAATGAAGGTTTTCCTTTGGCACTCGCTTGTGAAGGAGAAGGAGGTATTTGTTTTTTTATTAATTTATTTTATGTATGGTTGCATAAGGTAGAAACATTTATTATATAACATTAATGAAACCTTATATGCCAATATATTTTAGAATATTTGGCAGATTATGCATGATAAAATCATAGTTGAATGTGTAATTTATATCCTTAGTACAAATTTATATCTTAGGTATGATATACATATTCCTTATCTCGAAAAAAATTAAAATTGAAGCGTGTTTCTTTTTTTTTTTTTTTTTTTTTTTTTAAATAATTATTTCTAAAATAATAACCGTTCGTGTGGATTTTATGTGTACAAAATGTTCATCTGAGTTATGTAAGGAAAGCAAAACTCTTTTTTATCTTAAAATCATTTCAAAGCGAAAAAACAGGTAATTATTAAGTAAAGCTTTTTCTAAATTACTAATAATGTATTTAATAAATAATAAGCATGGTTGCAATAAACATGATTCTGTTTTATTTATTTCACATATATACATACTAGATGAATATCCGTGCTTCGCTACGAAATTTTAACATGTGCAATATTTTAGCTAGCTGTGAGGCCTCACGTTGCGGAAATCTGTCATTCGTGTATAGGTCCCACTTTTTGGCGCTTCTCTCGCAGGAAGGTTCATCGCTACGCAAAATCCGAGCTCGCTTCGCTCGCTTAAAAGTTCATTGACACATAAAAACAAGCTTACTTCACTCGTTGAAAGGTTTATTGCTATGAAAGTATAGGCTCGCTTTGCTCGCTGAAAGTTTCAATGCTGCGTAAACATAAGCTCACTTCATTCACTAAAATCTAATTGCTACGTTAAGCCTTAATATTGGAGCCTCTCCCTTATCGAAAAAAAAATTCCCCTTTAATTCAATAATACGACATATTATTTTAACACGTGAGGCCAAAACTACTTATGTTGAAACTTTCAGAGCTCTAGGCCTATTAGAAGTCGCTTTCTGAGAAAAAATTAATAAAAAAAGAAATTAAAATTTAACCATTCTTTTTGTCAGTCCAATTAGAACGCCAAAACTACTTGTGTTGAAAATTTCAGAACTGTAGCCAATTACAAATCTTTTTGTAAAATATTTGTTAATTAATAAAAAAAAAAAAAATATGCACTCCAAAAATCCAATTAGAAGGCCACAACTACTTATGTTGAAAATTTCAAAATTTCAAAGCTGTAGCCCTATTTGAAATCGTTTTGTAAAATATATATGCGTTAAATTGTTAAAAAAAAAAAAAAAAATAACGAACTAAACAAAAATTGAAAATTCTGTTTTTAAAAGTCCAATTAGATGGCCAAAACTACTTACGTTGAAGATTTCAGAGCTGTAACCCTATTAGTAGTCATTTTGTAAAATGTTTATTAATTAATTAGAAAAGAACAAAACAAAAAAAGTTTAAATTCTTTTTTTAAAAAGTCCAATTAAAAAGCCAAAACTACTTATGTTGAAAATTTCAGAGGTAAAGCCCTATTAGAAATCGTGTTGTAACATATTTATTAATTAATTAAAAAAAAATAAACAAAATTAATAAAAATTTAAAATTCTGTTTTTCAAAAGTCCAATCAGAAGGTCAAAGTTACTTCTGTTGAATATTTTAGAGCTGCACCCCTATCAGAAGTCGTTTTGTAAAACAAATTTTTAATTAATTAAGAAAACTAATTAAAAAAAACTATTCAAAATTTTAAAATTATTTTTTTCAAAACTACAATTAAAAGGTGAAAACTACTTATGCGGAAAATTTCGAAGCTGTATCTCTGTTTGAAGTCACTTTGTACAAAAAAAAATTAAAACAAATAATTAAAACATAACTAATTAAAATTTTAACATTCTGTTTGACATGTATATAATTAGAAGGCCAAAACTACTTATGCTGAACATTTCAGAACTCTACTCCAATTTTAAGAAGGTTTCTATAGATTCACTGAACCACAGACAGACAGAGAGACAGACACGCAGCTTGTTTTATTATTATAGATTACCTTTATAAAACTATATATACCTCACCATAAATATATATAAACGAAAGAAGTACAACAATAGACAATATAATAAAGTCAATATTTTAATATGACACATCTAGCAATTACTGTCATTTTACAATTTATACACACTAATTAATCTGTTTTATGTAATACTAAACGTGGTGAAATTTTTTTTTAATAAATTACGTTTACTGCTTGAATATGTTCGAAAAAGCTCCTCTTTATGTATGCCTTATAAAAAGTAAATGGCTTAACTTGTACCACAAAAAAAATATCTCAAAATAAGAGAAAAAATCGACTAAATGTCAAATATGGTATGGAAAAAAATCTCGCCCATTGCTTTAGAAATCAGAAAAACGATTGCATTAACAAAGAAACATCTTCGGCCCTCTTTAGTGGAACTATACATTACGTGCCATCCACAGTCATAGCAGTGTTACAGCAATGGAAGCGGCAACTTCCTCGCCCATCAGTTGCAACACTCAGAAAGACGAATGAACTGGTCTTCAATGGTTTCCTAGAATCCTAACCTAAAGCCCTTTTCCCCCTTTTCTAGAAGTTGCAATATTTATTCCCCACGCATTGGTCGAACTCTCAGAGAGGCTTGTGTTTATTGACGCATCAAATCAATCCTTTCTGAAGCCCCCCTTCCCTCTGAGAAGCAAACCGTTATCTTCGGCGAAGATGCCCTTGATTTTGTAGAAGGGTAATAATATTTTGAGGGAAGCATTACCAGTTGAACTATGAGCTCAGCCTCATTCCCTCAAGAAACAATATCTTTCGGCTGGTTCCGGCTCTTGTTATTCTTTTGTTGTTGCTGCGCCATTTCGCCAGCCTTTACGATCCATTCATGGTAATGTTCTTTTTTTGATCTTGAGATAGATGCTTCTGCTCTCTGTAGGGAATGGAGATATCCCAGAAATTACGAGCAGTAAGCATGTTTTCTAGATACAGCATTGTCTGTTTTTTTTTTTTTTATAAGATGGAATTTCAATTGTGTGCAGCATTTCCTTTCCTTTTTTCAATGTATATCCAATATATGAAAATTGTAATCTTAGGTTTATAAAAATTCAAGCTGTAATGGGTATTTTGTATGCAATGCATAGAAGATACTGTTTAGTAAATTTTGGTACTTTTAGGGGAGCAGGTGTAGAATTTAAAGTATGAATCCGCCCAAAAATATCGAAATTTTTTGGAGTACGTGGGAATCCCCTCACGTTATAAAAATGAATTTATTAACAGTTAGTATATATGTTTTATGCATTCATTTTGTAAATTTAAAATTGATTTTTCATAATGACTAAGAAGCAGAAAATAATATTCATAGGTAAAATGTTAAGTTTTATGAACAAATACCGAATAAGTCACTAAAAAATTTAAAAAAAAAAAATTAAACGTGTAATTTTCTATTATTATGATCTGTAATTTGAATGCTAGTAATGAATTATTACTCGTGCTGAAAAGCATTTTTAGTTAGGAATGAGTTTTTTCAATTTAGTAGTATTATTTTTTATAGAAACTGAAGTGATTAGATGCGTTATTATTTTTAGATATGATTATTTTCAGTTTGTGGAAATATTATTTAAAATTAAATCATATGTATAGTTAATATGTTGTTAAAATTTTAACTTGGCTTAATTTTTCTTTTAATTTGAGTTTACTTGAAGCTAAAATTTCATAGCATAAACAAATATTTTAAATCGTTTGTGAATTAGCATATTTATTTAATTATTGTTTTATTACCACTTTTTAAAAATAATATTTAGGTAATTCAGACTTTTTTGTTGAATCTATTGATGCAAATTTTTTTTTTAAGTATTTAAATGAATATGTGGAGGATTCTCGATACTTTCAAATCAAGTTATTTAAAAAGTGGTTAGGCAATGGTTTTAAATTTTGGCCAGAATATCATGCTACTACTGTATATTTTCAAATATTTAAGTAGAAAATTGTATTTATAAGGATATGTGTATACATAAACAAGCATATGTTATTTCATGAAGGAAATTGCCAGAAAAAATACCGTATTACTTTAATGCACTTCATCCCTAAAAAGGCAACAACAATTGAATCAAACAAAAGCTCACATAACAAAGAAAACAAAGGAATACAAAAGGCTACAATTTTTTTTAATTTCAGTCTAAGTAACTACAAACAAAGGGATTAAACATCTTAATAATCTAAGTGAACGTAAAATATGTATGTTCATTCAGAAATCCAATTAAATATCTTTAAAAGTAATCAGTAATAAATTATTTGAAGCTTGAATTACAACAATGGCATTTACTGTTATCAAAGAAGTAATTGGTCACGAATCATTAACTAACAAATGTAAGGTTCCACTATTCACAATCTGAACATTAGATTTGAATCAGTAGGGCTTGTAAGAGTTTTCAAATATGAAGAGAGTAAGCTTGATTTGCATTTAATAAACATATGGTTTATGTATTTCATTCGACAATTTGAGGAATATTAATTCTTAAAAACTAGAAATTATTATAGGTTTCTGTATAGGTTCATTAAAAATTACAGAGGTTTGGAATAAATAACACTTTTCTTTCATATTTTGTGGAAATAATATTAATATATATATGTAATGTATTCACATTGGAATTTTCAATGTAGCTATTAGATTGCTCTCGTAACTTCTCCAGTTAGCGAGAACCACTTGGGACATTGTAGAACGTCACTCAAACTCATATAAGCTACGTAATCCGTTTTGACTCCGCCTTTTAGAATATCAAATCTTGACACTAGAGATTGTATCTCCCACTTCACTCCGAGCCTCTCTGACAATAAACTTTTACATTTGTTTAATCTCGGCTGCTTTCTCTATATACTAAGAGTGTCAACACTATTTTACTGTTACATATATATATACAGGGTGTTCGGAAACCACCGCACTTCCTCAGTACCAGCATATTCTATAACAAAAATAAAGCATATTTCCAATATATTGTCGGGGTTGCAAATGAAAATTTATAGGTCTAAAAAATTTTTAAAGTTGGGACTCTTTTTAGTCAGCACAAAGTTAAAAACCGAACTACCGACCTCAAACGTACCAATGGCAGTGAACAAAATACAAATTGCTCACGCCTTTATTATAAAAGGCCTTAAACCCCGCCCATATCAACATTGGTGATTGATTTGACGCCAAATGTAATTTTAAGAAATTATTGTAACCAAACCTATAACTTCCATATTACTGTGTGATTCGGATCTCAAATTAATTGAGAGATTTTAATTTGGAAGAGGATTTTTTAATTCGAATAATTTGAATTTTAAATTCGATTTTTTTTTTTTTTTTTTTTTTTTTTTTTTTGGTGCCAGGCAAATTTAAGGAAGGCGAAAATCGAATCGTGTGCAAATTTGGGAGGTAGATGGTCGTTTTCAATGACAATGCATTCTATCCTTAGATTCTATCACGTATTTGGACTGTCATAAAAATGTCGCTTTTACCCACGTTTCTATTTCTATTTCGAAGGACTGACATACCACTTGACGTCTAATCGAGCTAAAACTTGACAGATAGACTCATCGTCGATGACAAAATCTTCTATTAAATTTCTTTCTTTAGGTGGGGGGGGGGAGGGGGATATTAGTCAATGCCACACATGCGATGGTTATGTTCGCAGTGCTCAAATACTATAGAAACTTTTTTGGCTCAAAATCCCTTCGACAAGTTGCAATTGCACATAAAAGTTGCATACAAAGATTTATATAGTAAAAACATTTTTTATGGGTTACTTTTTTTTTTAATCTCTTTATAAAGGGTATTGATATACTGTTCAATCCCATTATTTCTCTACCAATCGTTTATGATGATTGTATAACACATTGCTAAAACCATTATAAGTTGATTGGTTTTAACGTTCAACGACCTAATTGTTTGCACCATAACACGGCTAATCAGGCCGGGACCTATAGATAAGCGTGGATTTCAAACCCAATGAACATCGATGCTTAACCCAGGATTCGAACCCAGCACCTCTGACATGCGAGGCAGTGGCAACAGATTATATTAGTATTTTATTAGATTTGATTCGACAATTTATGACTGCAGATAAAGATTAAATTAGCCAGGATATAGTTTCAAAAAAATACAGACAAATGAACGTAGTCCAAGAGATAAGGAGGAAAAGCCTTCTGGGAGGTATTTCACAGGGATACTGCCTTTTACAATAACTAAGCTAATGAAGCGGGGATGCATAGTTTAGAGTAGATTCCGAACCACGACGAACATCGATGCTTAACTCAGGATTCGAACCTAGCATCTTTGACATGCGAGGCCAGAGCGGCAACAGTTTGTATTTTATTAGATTTGATTCGAATTTTTTTGGCTATAGATAAAGATTAAATTGCGCCAGGATATAGTTACAGCAAGATATAGACAATAACTAAGCTAAGGAACGTAGTGCTAGTGATAAGGAGAAAAAGCCTTCCACGAGATCTTTAAAGAGGAAACTAAAACGCATTTTGTCTTGTATGGAAGGAAATAGAGAACATTCCCGTCAAAAAACACAATAACCAAAACGAGACCAATGAAATTCAAAAAATCAAATTAAAAAAATAATATTTTTCAGTTTCCCTTTAAAAGACCTCACGGAAGGCAGTCCTCATTACATATGGATGACCTAAAATGAACTGCCAATGTTTTACGATGTTTCCGTGTAGTATAGTCCTCTTGTTTTGTAGCTGATGCTAAGACATAATATTAAACCAACTAATACTTTTCCATAGCGACCCCTAACAGTAGTAAATTTAACTTGTTGGTTTATTTGATTACCTGAATTTTATTATGATCGCGTTCGAACTGATGTACAATTTGATGGGAGTTTTCCGTATTTCCTTCCTTTCAAGACGAAAATGTGTTTCAGTTTCCACTTGAAAGACCTACCTTATAGTATGGATAATCCACCTTATAGTATGGATAATCCAATAATATGTTGCGTATGTTTGATCATTCAATACAGTATAGACCTCTTGTATCTGTTGCTAAAAAAATCACATACAACGAATTCAGTTCAATACTTTCTCGAAGCGAATATAGTGCCCTCTAGCTGTAGCAAATTGAAGTTTGTAGTTTATTTTATTATCTGAATTTTGTTACGATTTCGTTCTGATTAATTTGAAGTGTGATGGAATTTTTCTATATTTCTTATTATTCAAGTCGAAAATGCGTATAACTTCCCCCTTGAAAGACCTCCTGGAAGGCATTTTCATTAAATTTATTTCATTCGTATTCATTTATTTCATATTTATTTCATTTTCATTATATTTTATTTTTATAGTAATACGGTATTTTTTCTTGCTATTTCCTTCATGAAATAACAAAATAACATGTGCTTGTTTATGTATACACATATCCTTATAAATATAATTTTTTACTTAAATATTTGAAAATATACAGTGGTAGCATGATATTATGGCCAAAATGTAAGATATTCTGGCCAAAATTTAAAACCATTGCCACACCACTTTTTAAATAACTTGATTTGAAGTTATCGAGAATCCTCTACATATTCATTTAAAGACTTAACAAAAAATTTTTGCATCAATAGATTCAACAAGAAAGTCAGAATTACCTAAATATTATTTTTAAAAAGTGGTATAAAACATTAATTAAATAAATATGCAAATTCACAAACGATTTAAAATATTTGTTTATGTTATGAGATTTTAGCTTCAAATAAACTCAAATTAAAAGAAAAATTAAGCCAAGTTAAAATTTTAACAACATATTAACTATACGTATGATTTAATTTTGAATAACATTTCAACAAACTGAAAATAATTATATCTAAAAATAATAACGTAGCTAATCACTTCAGTTTCCATAAAAAATAATACTACTAAATTGAAAAAACTCATTCCTAACTAAAAATACTTTTCAGCACGAGTAATAATTCATTACTAGCATTCAAATTACAGATCATAATAATAGAAAATTACACGTTTAATTTTTTTTTAATTTTTTAATGACTTATTCGGTATGTGTTCATAAAACTTAACATTTTCCATATGAATATTATTTTCTGCTTCTTAGTCATTATGAAAAATCAATTTTAAATTTACAAAATGAATACATAAAACATATTTACTAACTGTCAATAAATTCATTTTTGTAACGTATATATATAAATATATATATATATATATATATATATATATATATATATATATATATATATATATATATATATATATATATATATATATATATGTGTGTGTGTGTGTGTTTTGCCATTTATATATATATATTGTAATGTACCTTTCTTTTGCATAGAAAAGTAGCTCATTAACGGATCCACAAAATATGAAAGAAAAGTGTTATTTTTATTATTAATATTTAAAATGTTAATTGACTCCCCTTTCTCATACATATTTATATTTACTTATAAAAAAATAAGTAATTCAAGATCCCATTAAAAGTTATAAAAATAGATCGTTTCTCTGAATTAACAAAACACATTGCATACGTTCTTTGCATTTTTAAGTTTTGTAAAGTTTATTTCCGTACTTAAAATAGCTATTATATCACACTATATTTTTAACTTTAAAAAAAAAAAAAGATGAAGCTTATCTTTCATTCGGTATTAAAATGCTGTTAAAATATTTAAATAATCATTTAATTTACATTCCTCTAATTATAACATTTAACGTTTGCATTATGTTCATAAAATGCCGAGAAAAGTATACTTATCTTTTTTTAAGTAAAAGTGAGTAGTTCTTTGCGAAAGTTTGTGAAGTACAACAATAGGCACATTTTTTATATAAATTTATAATTGGAGATTTTTACTTTCAATTACCCATATGTACACATAGGCTAGTGAAATTATAGCATTCGATCAACAACAACAAAAATTAAAAAAAACGTGGTCAAGATAACTCCCGAACAAATTGACCTACGATGTTCAAATTTGGTGTACTGGTTGGTGGTGGCACAAGGACCTACCATAAAGGTTTTCGTCTAAATCGAGCATGCGGTAGTTGCTATTGAAAAAATCATGTTTTTCAGTAATTGCTAACAATCGGTTTTAACGATTTTGATCAAACTCGCTTTGGTAATGCCTCTGAATGTGTTCTTAACATTCCCACCACCAAAATTCCCATAAAAATGCGATAAAAGAGTGAAAAGTTGAAAAACAAGTGACTCTGCCCTTGAGCATCGGCCATCAACGATGGAATTTTTTGAGTTTCACGCTCAAGGAAGGACAATGTAATGTTAATCGAATAACGTCACCATTTTTGCCATTTTGGTATTATTTTTTTTTTCTTGTGTAAAAATTATTGCCAAAAATATTACCAAACTGCCCATTTTTATACAAATGAGAGAAAATAAGTAAATGGTAAGTAACACAAAGTCAAATTTTACCGCAAGGACAAATGTTATATAGTGTAACTAGCAGACCCGGCCACGCGTTGCTGTGGCTAAGGTTTTTGTTATATTACATAATAGTAAACTATTCAAGGGAAACGGTAGGAGAGCACCAGTCATGGCGACCACCATGCTTTTTTTACACAGATGCTATTTGTAAAAAAACATGGCGACCTCCATGATTGATTTTCTAATACCGTTAATATTGAGCAAAAATCAATACAAAAGAAATAAATTTATTTTTTTTATTTTTTGTATTCAAGTTTGTAACAAATGTATACATTACAAAGTTGTTAGTAAATAACACGTGATACTTAAACTTATAAATGAGGTAGGTAGGGCTGATAGTTTTAAATCTTTAACAATAATGTTTAATATTTTGAATTATAAATACTTTTAATTTCAATTTAATTTAGCACTAATCGGTGCACAATATTTTTGGTTAACCTGTCTTTAGCTAACACAAATAGATTCGACTGTTTTCCTACACGTGAACATGCAACAGATAGTTGCCCATGAGAAAGACATGGATTTTCCAAATCTAAACCACAAATGGACATTGTTTGGCCTTGAGACTTATTTATAGACATGGCAAAAGCAAAACGAATTGGAAACTGTAACCTTTTGAAGGGTATCGTAGATTCTGATGGTATCATCGGAATACGTGGCAATATTATCACTTCTCCTTTAAACTTTCCAGTTAAAATGGTAGCTTCAAGTATATTTCCGGTGATCTTTTTGATGACCAAACGCGTACCGTTGCATAATCGAGGTGGATTCAAATTACGTAGGGGAATACTAGGTTAACCAATCTTTAATCAAAGATTATGTGGTGGCATTCCAGGTATTAATTATGTGATAATACTTACATGTATATATTTTAATTAAAGATTTTTGAACAATGAAGCACTAATAATTAAAAAGCAAAAAGAATTCCACTGTATTACTTTTACTATAATATGAATTGAATTTATACTTCAGTCTAAATAACACGTGGCCGGCTATGCTATTGCTCGATGAAAGGTTCATTGCTGCGTAAGCGTAAGGTCGCTTCACAGACTAAAAACTAATTATAAGGAAAGCCTTAATATTAGAAGCTCCTCCCTTGTAGAGAAACAATAAAAGAAAGGCCCTGTTAATAATTATAACACAACATTCCTTTAAGAATATTTTAACACGTGATGTTTGTAAAAAGCAAAATTAGAAGGTCAAAACTACTTATGTTGAAACTTTCAGAGCTCTAGGCCTATTAGAAGTCACTTTTTGTGAAAATATTAATTAAAAATTCATTAAAAAAAACAATTAAAATTATAACGTTCTTTTTGCCAAAAGTCCAATCAGAAGGCCAAAACTATTTGTGTTGAAAATTTCAGAAATGTAGCCCAATTAGAAAACGTTTTGTAAAATATTTGTTAATTAATTAATTAAAAAACAAATAAAATTTAAAAACTCTGTTATTCAAAAGTCCAATTAGAAGGCCAAAACTATTTATGTTCAAAATGTCAGAGCTGTAGCCCTATTAGAAATTGTTTTGTAAAATATTTATTAATTAAAAAATTAATCAAAAGAGAATTAAATAAAAATTTGAACGTTCTTTTTGTCAAAAGTCCAATTAGAAGGCCAAAACTATTTGTGTTGAAAATTTTAGAGCTGTAGCCTTATTAGAAATCAGTTTGTAAAATATTTATTAATTAATTAAAAAAGAACTAAAAAAAAATTTAATTTCTGTTTTTCAAAAATCCAATTAGAAGGCTAAAACTACTTATGTTGAAAATTTCAGAGCTGTAGCCCTATTATAAATCGTTTTGTAAAATATTTATTAATTAATTAAAAAAACTAATTAAAAAAGAACTAAATAAAAATTTAAAATTCTGTTTTTCAAAAGACCAATTAGAAGGCCCAAACTACTTACTTTGAAAATTTCAAAACTGTAGTCCTATTAGAAGTCGTTTTGTAAAAAAAAAAAAATTTGAATTAAGAAAATTAATTAAAAAATAACTAATTAAAATTTTAACGTTCTGTTTTTCAAAAGTCTAAATAGATGGCTAAAACTACTTATGTTTTAAATTTCAGAGCTGTATCTCTATTTGAAGTCACTTAGTAAAAAATAAATTAATTAAAAAAATTAATAAAAAAAGAACTAATTAAAATTTTAACATTCTGTTTGACATGCATAAAATTTGAAAGCCAAAACTTGTTATGTTGAAAATTGTTTTGGGTCAGATGCAATTACACTCCGCTCGTGAAACCGAGCATTTACCAAGACACTTGATTTTTTGCTCACAAAAATAAATATTTCAGTACTGCACAAATAAATCAGTTGCGGTAATAAATCACATGCCATTAAATTGTAGCTTATGTGAAACGTTGGTACTTTCAACACAGCGCCATCTGTTAGAATCGTTTGGAGCTAACAGATAATAATAAACAAATAATTTGCAATAAAATAATATTGCGGCTATAAATTGAGATGTAAGCTATCCCATCTCTTAAGTTAGATCAAACTGCACACGGTGTGCAAATTTGATTAAAATCGGTTCAATAGTTTATGAGTGCATTGGGAACAAACAACGTGACACGTAATTTATATATATTAAGATTGATAGTTGTGTGATGTTCCATACCCCTATTTTTTTTAAAATCATATTTATTTTCATATCAGAGAAATACAATTCAATCCATAGAAATTCATTTACGAATTGATAGAACTTTCAGTTTGTTTGAGCTCAAATTGTTTTCTATTTAAATTTTAAAGTATGAAAAATGATTGTTTATCGATTTTTAAATCTTTTTTTCAAAATTGCATGTTCTATGGAGTTATCTCAATATGTATATTAAAATTGTTTTTAAACATTTTCATAAATGAATAATTATTTCAAAATTGAGCTGTAGGGATTATTTTTTTTTATTCAAAAATCTTGGTAAAGATATGTTTATGCATAGATAAGATAAACTTTAATAAAATATACTATGCAAAATAATGATTTCATAAAAATTTGGCAGTATATTTGTGTATGTGTCATTCCATGTCAAATCAACCCATAAATCAAATTTTTAGAAGCTTTGCGATTTAGAGTTTGCTGATTTTTTTTAAATAAATTAAACAAATGAAAAGGAAGAAAAGTACAAAAATTCAGAATTTTTGAGATAATAGTTTTAAAGGTATGGATCTTTGAAAAAGGTGAAAGTAAACACATTTCGCAATGTTTTGATATTTTTAAACTTCTGTATAATAAAAACCATTACAGTGAGAGATTTTGAATTTGTGTCAATCTCTTCTAGATTAGATAAACTTTATGATGCTAAACATGACTAGAATTGTCAAAAAATTGGTTTTTGATAAAATATCAAAAAATATTTTTTTGTAAATCTCAAAAGGGCATACTTTAATTTTATTTGAAAAAAAAAAAAAAAAAAAAAAAAACATGTTTTGAAGACATCAATTGACTACTTATGTGCCAAATTTCATAGTGGGACACAAATAGTATCCTACAGAAATATAGTTTTATACATATGTTGGTCATTTAAATTGGAATCTGAATATGTAGGCTGTAATGATTTGAAACCTAGCTGTTAGTAAATTTCGAAATTTTAGTTCTAAAGTTATGGGTCCATCTGATGGCTGTGGGGTTAGAGATCTCACCTTGAATGCCACATATACCGCGTTTGAATCCCTGGATAAGCATGGATGTTCGTGGTGGTTTGGAATTCATGGTAAGCTGTAGGTCCCTCCTTGATTAGCAGTCACTGTTTATAAAAATAGATTGTTGAGCGTACAAACCTACTAAATCTAAACTTATGATGAAACCTGAAACTTATCAAATATAACTTGGATTAATAACACATTAAAATTGCTTGCTAGACATGTATTAGCTTATGTTGTTGGCTAAAATATTAAACCAATGACAAATAGTGTAGGACAAAATTATATGCAATCCACCTTCACAAAATTGCTACATGAATTAATATGACGAATGCCTCGATGGGCTCAAGTTACTAAAAGAAACATTATGTAAGTATTTGAAGAAAAATTAATTGATGAAAAAATTCATAACCAATGGTATTCAGTGGAACAGGTGCAATAGAATGTCATTGGGGCAGTGATATCGTTGGATTTCCACTCGAAACACAAATAGTTTTCTGCAAAATCACTATTACTAATTAATCTTCAGTTCTCTTTTCTTCAAAATACATATAATACCATTTTTGATCATTGGCTATATAAGTGTAAGTTTTAAGGTATACAAATACATTAGGAATTGCAAAATTTGACTCAGATCTGATTTTTTTTTTATTATTATTTTAAAATATTCCTGAATTCATTACCTTTAAAGTAATATTTTTTCTTTTAGAGACTCAATTTACTTTTTAAATTACAGTGTGTTTTGTGAACCTGTTTTGTATCACTTTCATTAGTGTCGTAAACTTTAAACGCGTTTTCTGAAGAATGATATTTTGGTGTTATATGTCTTCCTGCCAATGGTCATAACTTTATAATAAATTATCCAATTTACAAAATTCTAATTTTGTTTTGTAGACACAAGTTTTTAATGTGTTTCCTATGGAAAATCTAACATATATTGTTATAAACACATTTTTTATGAATATTTTAAACTTAGTTTTTTGTTAAAAACTATGCATTTTTTTATTTAAAAATTTATAATTAAATAAATAGTGCAGTCAAGTACAAAACTCTCCATAGGAACATGCGTCAATATAATATCGTTTATTTGCAATAAAAATCATACCTCTAAGTTAACTACAAGTTTTTTTATATGTGTTCTAATAATGTCCTAAATAGTCACCTTAATTGCAATAAGCTGATTAAAAAATTGACGGAATAA
Source organism: Linyphia triangularis (assembly GCA_963978545.1). Taxonomy (NCBI): domain Eukaryota; kingdom Metazoa; phylum Arthropoda; class Arachnida; order Araneae; family Linyphiidae; genus Linyphia; species Linyphia triangularis. Next base: position 63,841,197 of record OZ021723.1, on the reverse strand, counting down.
AGAAGCTTATCTATATAAATGCATAATTTTTCATTCTGATTTACTGTCAAAAAGTTTGAAAATATTACCTAAAAATTAAAGAAAATCATCTCAATTGTATATGTATACCTTAAGCTTCATTAGAGTTTCGATAATTCATCACTACTTTTGATGACTTTGATCAGGGTATTTCTGTCCTCTGAAATTCATTGGCTATGACTTATTTTCTCAATTAATTTTTCTTCAAAATCTGACATATTGCTTCTTTTCGCATCTTGAACTCACTTGAGAAACTTATTACATGAATTCATACAGCAATTTTCTGAAGGTGGATTACATATAATTTTTCCGAACTCTATTTATAAGTGGTTTAATATTTTGACCTACAATATAAGCCCTTACATGTCTAGAAAGCAATTTTAATGAGTTAATAATCCACATTATATTTTATAAATATCTGGCTTTATTATAAATTAAGATTTGGTTAATTTGTACGCTCAACGACCTATTTTTATATACTATGACTGCTAACCAGGGTGAGACCTACAGCTTATCGGGGATTTCAAACCACAACTAGCATCCATACCTATCCCGGGATTTGAATCCGTCACTTTTGGCATGCAAGGCCAAAGCTATAACCACACAGCCATCATGTGGATCCATGAATTTAGAACTAAAATTGCAAAATAGACTAACAGATATGCTTTCAACACATTTCGGACTGCATATTCATACATCATACTCCAATTTCAATGACCATCATATGTATAAAAATATATTTATGTAGGAACCCATTTGTATCCAATTCTGATATTTGGCGCAGAAGTAGTCAATTGGTGTCTTCAAAACATAAACACATTTTTTTTTTTCAAAAAAAACAAAAAAACAAATTAAGTTTGCTTTTTTTAAATTAAAAAAAAATATATATGTTTTGATTTTTTATCAAAAACACAGTTTTTGATAATTCTAGTCTTTTTTTGACATCATATTAAATCTTATTTAATCTAAGAGAGAACTGCTCAAATGTAATGTCTCTAACTGAAATAGTTTTAAATCTACATCAGTTTGAAATCATCAAAACCTTGCGAAATTTGATTATTTTTACCTTTTTCAAATATCCATTTCTCAAAAACTAAAACTATAGTTTCAAACACATTTACAGTTTTTTGTTTTTTTACATACATTTACATTATATATATATATATATATATATATATATATATATATATATATATATATATATATATATATATATATATATATATATATATATATATATATATATATATATATGAAAAGTATATGTTTAAAAAGTATTCTTAAATATGGAAATTAGTATAGGTTCAGATTTTAATTGGATACTTTAATTTAATGTCATTAGTTTTTTAATTTAAATTTTTACATTATTTGACAGGTATGTATGTACAAGTACATGTAAAAATTATGTCCAGTATCTTCATTAAATATTAGTGGTGGTTATCCACGAAGAATAATAGCTAACAGATACCAGACATGCTGTCTCAAAATTTAGACAAAGTTAAAACAAACCGCTACCATTTAAAAATTTAAAAAAAGGATAGATGCCTATTATATTTTTGCTTCTTACTTATGTGTATCATACTTCAATATAAAATGAAATACTGCAATATCGATACATTACAGGATGTCAATATTCATAAAAATATTTAATCCGTTATCAAAACAGCAGGTTGTCTCATAAATTGAATCGAGGAGATGCCCTCGATTCATATTATTTTCTGGCAAATAATGGGTATCATTGAGTGAGATATGTATTGAAGTTAAGTACTTCATTGAATAAAAAAGGCAATATAAAATGTTTTTATTGAGATATAAAAAACCCCACATATATATTTTATTTCATATCAATTGAAATGAAAAGTAGCTTTTCGCAGTTACCTACTACTAATTACGGTTTCCTTTCTCAAACCATTAACTTAATTAATCATCGGTGATAGTCACTTTGAGACACTTGCCTTTGTATAGATTTTCTTTTTTTCCACTCCTCAGCAAGGATTTACAATCAACACTTCGTCCTTTTATGTAATCTTCATGAGAACAATTTGCACAAAACGACACTATGGGCATTAATTTTATTCACTCCATTATGTCCTGAATAAAATGAATAAAAAGTGCTTCGCATCCCCACTATCTCAACTGTAGTCTTTTTTTCGGGGGCAATTTCCTTGGATATTATTTTTCCCTCCTCATCATCAGCCCATCCTTTTCACGGCGCATCGTTTCTTCTCGCCTTTTTTGTCCATCGCGCTAGCGTTATTTCTACAGCCCTTTTCTCCTTGGACGATGATGGATGCTGATATTTACGGAATTGTCTTGATGTTAAATGGCACAAAGGATTGGGAGAACAAAGACCTTTCAGTGCTCCTTTTGCTGATAGAAAGAAGGCAGGGTTTGGAACAAAAGAACATCTGACGATTTGATTGAATGAAACGAAAAACATGATTCCGAGAAGGACCTAAGGGAGGAAAAAGCACTAGGAACGAGCCTCTAAAAGCGAGTCGTAAAAGAAACGAAAATGACACTCGAAAGCTCTTTTGTGAAAATGCAAGAGAAGCTATTTTTGTTCTTTAATTGTTAAACACTGAGCCAAGTGGGATGTGAAGTCAAAATCCCGTTGAAATGTGCATTTTGATTAATATGAGCTTTTTAAATCTCTGGAGATTGACGAGAGAATGGTATTACATTCCAAGTACCCATTGCAGGTTTTATGTACGGACCCATTGCAGGTTTTATGTATGGATGCTTATAATAGTGTCTTTTAATCCTTAAGAGTAATTTTCTTCAGAATATGTTTATAAATAGTATTTTATTCGGTGTAAAAATATTTACTTAATGTTTGCTAAATTTCATAAGTTGAGGGTTTTAGATTAAAAAAAAAAAATAATAATAATCTCCGTAACAGACTATCTGAATAACAGAAATTTAGAAATGTCATTGCATTTATTGTTATTGCATGTCAATTAACATTAAAATTTCTTTTAGTCACTCTTTATAAATTGCTGTCTTTTTAAAATAACATTTAATTGCAGACATTTCAATTAATTGAAAGAAAAAACAACTATCTTTATTTTAAGAGGAATGACGTTGGATTGTAATAGTTATAACATTGAATTCAACCCCACTCATTTTAACTAAATAATCAAAGGGATTTTGTAACTAGTTCTACAATTTTAATGTCCTTTAAACTTTATTCCTAACAAATTTAATAGCTATATTGTTATTGCACAGCTATGCCATTGATATTATTAGTGTGATAGATGTAACGTTTATCATTACTGGTAATGTGGTATGAATACATAATAGGGCGTATTGAAAAAAAAAACTTTTTTTAGAAATTCAAAATTTCAAGTTGATAAAAAGTTGCCTCTATGGACACTTATTTACCAAAAATTTGTTAGTTAAATTGAAAAATATTTAGGTCTCCCGGAATGGGTCTGAAATTTAATTTTTTTCTCAAAAACAAAGATTTTTAACCTAAAAAAAAAAAAAAAAAAATGTTTTCAAGTATAAAAATGGGAAGTTTAGAATATTAATTAAAATTTAAAAAAAAAACTATAACTGTCATTTAATATTTAAATCTCCCGGAATCTACGTAAAAACTTGAATTTTTCACCAAAAACGCATATTTTTTAATTTTCTACCCATCCATTAAGTTAATTTAAATCAATATATTTATAGTCTAGGTGTACTAATACAGTTTTTTGGAATATTGGAAATATCATTTTTTGAAATTGGGAATAACTCTAGGGCTGAGTGACCATGAAGACATGTGCCTTGTAGAGGCGTCATGGGAATCATATGATCCTTCGAACGACTCCACTTCCTTTGTCAGTCGTCTTTTGCTCATTATAATATAAGTATATGTAAGTCGTTTGTTGATATCGAACGAATTTTTGATTTATAAGTAAATAAATCAGTTATGTTATTTCATTGTCATGAGTAAAAGAACTTATTCTACAAGAAAAACAACTGATGTCCCGATAATCAGTCAACCTGTTTATATAAGTGTTATCAATGTTTTGCCTACCAAAGTTGATGTGATACGCTATTTTGAATGGGAGAGAAATTAACTAAAATCTGAACATGCAAACAATCTTTAAAAAAAAAAAAAAAAAAAAAAAAAAAAAATGCAATGTGAGTGGCTCGAAAGCTAGAAGAAATTTGGAAGAAGGCTTCCATTCCCGGTTTCAAATACAAACAATATTATGTTTCTGATTTTAAAACTACACGAGCGATGTGATAAGATAAAAAAAATTGTCAGGGTATAACACAAAAAAAGGCAATGAGCTTCAAAACAGAAAGTTGATTTTTCTGAGTTCAGCACCAACCAGAAATATCTATGGCAAATATGCCAAACTGTACTAAGATGCGAATGCCCCCAAGGATTAGCAAGATAAAACCCTGGAAACATTTCCAATGCAAGATGGCTGACAATGGCAAATCAAATTTTATGTTTATACATCGCATCAATTGATCAAACCCCGCTGTTGAAAAAACTAGTTTGTCATTAAAGTTTATGTTCCCTCTTGTTTTACAATAAAATTTCCCACACAAATTATTTATGTATCACAAAACTATTTTAAGATAGTCCAACGCATCAAGTACTTGAAAGATAATCTTAAGGCTGTTGTTCAATCACCTCTACAGAGAAATGCTTTTATAGTACACACAGAACATCTCCTTTTGGGAATGTTGTTTGATTCACGTAAACATTTAGATGTCTGGTAAGCAAAAGAATACAAAATGCTCGACAAACAAAGTTAAAAGCTAAGAGGGTTTTCAAACCACCACAAGTTAATTTTGAGTCAAAAGACTATATAAATATTATTGATTGGCAATTTACAACAGTAACGGAACCACCTCTCCTAAGTGGCTTAAGCCAACAGGAGCTAGAGTTGATAGTTGAAACTGAAACTAGCGATAGAAAATAGTTTAAAATTCCTTCTCTCACACACAAGCAGTGTAAAGTTGGTTGGTTGTTTTCAGATTATCTGGCGTCGTCAGCAACACGAGGACTATAATGCAACGAAACATTCCTCATTAGACAAGTTAACATACATTTACAAACACCCATGCCTAACATGGGACTCACCTCGTGGTCTAGAAGCTAGCACGCTAACCACTATGCTATTTGGTCGGCCAAAGCAGTGTAAAGAATTGTAAAGGTGGTTACAGAAGCTTCTAAGTGCGTTTGAACGAGATGGGTTTATTAGATCAAGATTGCTGGAGAGAAAATATCTTCCAAAATTTGAAACGAATTGTCACTTCACATCTTCTACGACTCCAACAGTCTAAGAATAAATATCAAGTAAAATTTCATTTTCTAAAACAATAAAATATATAAAATTTTAGAAACAATAATGAACCTCATATATTCTTTTTTTTATAAGCTTATTGTAAATTATTTGCCATAAAATTTTCTTTATAATTACTCTAATCAAAAACTTTAGTTGCAGTCTTAGAGGAACTCACAATTGTGATGCTACATACATATGAAATAAGCCTATTCCGAGAATAGAAAAGGAGGGGAGGAAAGTGAACTGAAAGCCACATAGCATTCTAAAATTTTCAACAATTATTGAGATAAAGTAGATATTGTAATCAAAATACATTTTCAAACTTGATGTTTTCATTATTGCTGTCTTTATTTCTTTAGAAAGTATTTTTTATTTTTTTATTTTCATTTTGATTTCGTTTTATTTCAGTTACTCCAAAAATAGGATTAATTTGATAAAATAAAAATAATTTGGGCTTAGTAAACAGGTAAACGTGTTAGTTTTTAAATACTTTTTATTTATATTCTTACAATTAAATAGTCAATCAACAAAAGTAGATTGGAAGTAAAAGAAACCGTCAACAACAAAAAAACATTAATTTTGCGAAATATTCATAATTTTACTGCTAATCCGTGATACCTAAATATTAAATGACAGATATAGTTTTTTTTTTTTACTTTTAATTAATATTCTAAACTTCACATTTTTATACTTGAAAACAAAACTTTGTTTTATTTTTATTTTTAAAAAAAAAGTTAAAAATCTTCGTTTTAGAGAAAAAAAGCAAATTTTAGATCCGTTCCGGGAGACCTAAATATTTTTCAATTTAAGTAACAAAATGTTTGGCAAATATGTGACTATAGTGGCAACTTTTTATCACCTAGAAATTTTGAATTTCCAAAAAAAGTCTTTTTCGATACGCTTTAATACATAAATAAAAATATTAAAGGTTTATGGTATTTTATAAAGTATAGATAATTTTCTTTTAATTTATACTAAATGATAATTCCCTGTGCTTAAATTAATCAAAAATTATAATATCCTTATTCTAGTGAGTACTTTTCATTTCATTTAGCATCCGCATTGTGTTGGTTGTGTGATGCAACAATCCTCAATGAATGCAACAACCTGCTTTCAACAACTGTTTGTCTTATGCCAACCATGTATCAATCCTAATTGTATTACAGGTGACCCATCACCTGCCGTGAGATGGTGGCGTGACGCCGAGTTACTCGACGATTCCTACTACATCACTCCTCAAGGATTCGCCAGGAACGAGCTGTTACTAGCGAGCCTCAAGCGTACCGATCTCATGATCAGACTCACGTGCCAAGTGTCGAACTCGAATCTCAGCGCGCCCGTCACAAGCTCAGTCATCATTGACATGAACTGTAAGTGATTACATTAGATAGGGAATGAATTGCTTGACATTGTTCTTTGATTATTTACAAATGATGTGAAGAGGAAGAAAATTGTGTTTTGCGTTTGGAATTCATTTAGAACGTGAACCATTTGAGGAAATAGAAACCGCACTTCCTGTAATATTTAAATTATATCATTATTCATAGTTAGTTATAAAGAGAAAACACTAAAAACTATTAACATTTGAAAAAAGGCTTTGTGATTGTGAAGAATGCTTTTAGAGAATTCTGCTATAATAGTGTAATTTAATTTCGTACCCTGCAATTAATATAAGTTTATTAACTTTACTTGTAATATAGTTTAATATGTGATTATTAAACTTAACAATAATCAAAATAATATGTTCTTGAAGTAAAGTGGGGGAATGTACATAATTTTCCTAGTCCAAACGTAAGCTATAGAAATTAGGATTTTCTTTTTTTTTAAGAATTTTTTTATAAACAACTCCTAATATATCTATCGACTTTTAAAAGTTATTTGACTGTCGTGTTAAATTTAATGAAAATTATCTAATTTGGTAAAGAACATGATAGTTTTATTTTTTAAGAAACGGTAAGTGACAAAACATAGGGTACATCACTAAGGTAAACTTGTAATTAATTTTTTTTTGTATTCTATTTTCACACGTTTTTATCGAACTGTTGCTATTCACTTTCGTTTAATAAATATTTAAGTAAAATCTTATCACACAAGAAATCCAACATTAGAAAACACAGTAAAAGTAATTATGTAAATTTAGAGAAAAAAAGTAAAAAGTTGATATTATATTAGATATAATTGACCTTAAAAAAAAATTTGCAATTTTTTAAAGTATACAAACAATTTTATTTTAAATTATTTATTTTGTATTTGTAAATGTACAAACATTTTTTTTTTTTTTTTTTTTTTAATCGAAATAAAATTAGCGAAGTTTCATTTATTTGATCATTTTATATTTGGTTAACATTATTCAAAAAAACTATTCAAACTCTAGGATTACATCAATATTAAAACATTATCAAAATATTATTTTTTGAGTTATCGAATATATTTTATGTAACAACATTTTCATATCCATAAACTTGAGAACATACCTTTTGCGTAATTTTTGTTATGGACACATATCCTCTTTCAAATGCACAGCTGGGATAAATATAACTCCAATCGAAGTTATTCCAAAAACTCAAACTCCAGGAGTCATACAGGGGCATTTTCTTTGAAAACATTCTCCATCATTTTTCTGCCTTCGGTAGAGTATTTTACTTATTTTTATTTCATTGTATACTTCCAAGGGTAAAGGCCTTACACATTCTCCTAGTTTCCGCACTTTTATAAAACTTGAATATTTCAAATAAAAAGTTTCCAGTTCTTTTTTCTGAAAATGCATAGAATAACTCTTACGCCCCAACGTCTCAGGTGGAGAAAGTGCTTTCTAGGATTAAAAATCTATAAAAAATATAGAAAGACTGGTTTTTGATTTTAACTTTTCTTTTTATGATGCTTCTTAGGTCCCAAACTAAGAAATGCTTTTAGCATTATATCAGGTTTTCATGCTATCCAAATTTTAGAAATGGATTCTAGTCTTTTTATTTTAATGTAAAACCTCGTTATTTTTAGAAAAGATCAGCCATATTTGATTGAATGATTTTTTTTAACAATTTTAGTAATTGCAATTTCCATCTAATTATATTAGAATTTAGAATTTCGCAATAAAAATTTTGTGTGAAATATAGGATGAGATATTCAGCTTATATTTCTTTCTTACATTTAATATTAATTTATGGTATTTGTAGATGTTGCTACTAAAATGAGCGGTTAAATACAAATCTAAAAGAAATACATAAATTAATTGTATCCAGTGCTTTTGAAAAACATTCTTACTCCAATCCATTTTGTACTTGTAAGTATTAAAGAAAATAATACTTAAAAAAAAGATATACAATGAAATCAGGCGCATGAACCATTATAATTATAATTTGTTCAATAGTTTACTATTGCATTACACATTGCGTATATACTTTTTAGTTGTAAAAACACTTATATTAGTAAAAAATAATACTATGTATTAAGTTTTTCTTTTCAAATGATCTGCAAATAAAGTTTAAGTGAATGATAGCTACTTCCTATTAGAGGGAATAAAATGACGTAAAGAGTAGTATGATAACGTAAGAGATAATTTCCATGATATGTGTAGTACCTGAGTATAGAAAGAGTCAGAATAAATATATAAATCCATTTGAATGTTAAAACTTTGTCGGTCTAACCTTAACGGTTAAACCGTATTAGGTATGGCAGAATATGTGATTTTTATGATGCACTATGTATCATTAGCTCATCAAGTCTTGCAAAGTAATCTTTAACAAAGGGAATTGCTATGAAAAACTGATGAATGATTTTAAATATTCCCAGCTCTTCTGGGTTATAAGAGAAAATAGATTAGCCGCAATTTAGCACATCACTTTTTAGTTTAAAATTGGCCTCCAACATTTTCTAAGCAATCACACCATTCAGATAAATCCCTTCTCTATTGATTGCAGGTACCAACGTTCCACTATATTACTTCAGTTAACCGCAATTCACAAGAAGCACATACAAGCCATTTCCATTGGAAACGAGGAGCATGAACAAAATTTATATGACTTTTAAGTTGAGATTTACGCATATACATCCCTGAGGCAGGATGTGATTTCATCAAACGTCACTTAAAGGGATACATCTACCTTTCTATCAGGGTACAATTTTGGTTATTGTTGTGACATCCTCGTTGAAAACTAACATAGTCTGGAATGAAAGTACTAGATGTGTGACATCGTTTCTCACAGAAAAACGTTGAAATAAAATTTTACGCAGCCATGTGCTCACGTTCGTTCATTTTTCACTGTCTTTTCTTCCAACAAGAGTTTCCAAAGAGCATTTTGCTTTTAAACTCTTTGATATCAATCGTTTATAGATTAGCTGCTCGAAAATGGTTACGAGTCTTTCAAATTAGTACCTTGAATCGTATAGAAAAGAATATATAGAAACTTCATTTGCATAAAGATGATATCAAGATCATCGAGGTCACCCAAGCAAAATCCAACTGAGAACATTTGCGATGAACTCAAGTGAGATGTTTGGGTTAACCCAATTTTGTTCTAAGATCATGCCAAGATTCTGAATCCCAAATACGTACAATATTACGTACGAATAAAACTCTACATATTTTGTAAGTAGATGGTCACTACTAAAAACTTTCCAACTCTGACTTGTTGCCAATTTTTTGATTTCTGTGACGAAACAAATATAAACAAACCAACATGTCAAATATGTTTAGTAAAATCTAAAAATTTTAGTAAGCTAACTAATGGGGTAATAAGTTTTATTAAATTACAAATATACAAGTTATGTATAGTGGTAATTGTAATCTTATTGATTATATTTACGTATATTTGAACTATCGTCAAACAAATTAGGGTTTAAATACCTTCTTAAAAAATATAAGATTTAGTTTATAGCATAGACAGCAAAATACATAAATCAAAACTTCTAATGGATTAGATAATAATTTATTTGAACTAATTTGCAATTTTATCAATCGATGCAAATATATGATATAAATATTTTAATAAGTTGCCCATACGTTTGGTTCTGTATATCATTCATACCGGTGAGTGTTTTTTTTAAAGGTGTCCAGTACCGAAATTTCGTCAAAAAGCGTAAAAAAAAAAAAAAATACTTTTCAAATATAGTTCATACATTTCTAAATCAATGATGCTTTTATTTTATTTCTCCGGTGATTAGAATCCCTGACATTATTAAGACATCACTAACTGGTGTAGCGTTTGGAAACATCTGTTTAAAGTGCGTTTTTCGAACACTAATGTTTTTTAGAAATATTGCAAACTAAAATCAATATATCTCCAGAACAATTAACAATTAGATATTCAAGTTTGTAGAGCATTTAATTTATACAGTTCTAAACATTTTGTCGTTACGGATTTTTTTTTAACTATAACATTTAGCGTAAAAGACAACATGAAAAAAAGGAAAAATTTTAATATTTTAACTTTGTGATTTTTTTTTTTTTTTTTTTTTGATTTTTTTTTTTTTTAATTTTCTAATTTACCCACCCAAATTCTGTGAGGACATTCGTTCCTTATGTAATTATATACTACAGAAAGCTTACACTTTGTAAAAAAATTAATTTTTTCTTGACTTATATAAGTTCTTGCAAACATAAATTATTGTGAATTTTTCTAAGTTTTAAATTTTTTAAATAGTAACTAAACACAATATTTAAAAAAAAAAACATTATCTGACAGTCATATAAATAGTATCTGAAACGCAAGAAAAAAATTTGGAATAAAACTATTAATAAATAAAAAAATATATTTTTGGTACCGGACCCTTTAAATTTATAACATTTATGACTTGATATAATGTCTTTGATAAAAAAAATTTGTTTAAAATAAATACCAACCTCTTCCCTTAATTCTTAATTGAACAAGAAATTGAAAACATAAAAAATAAACTGAAAATTATTCATCAGTGGTAACGGTCTAAATGTAAATTATGTACGTTTGGTGAATTGCAGACACTTTTGATAACGTATTAGACTACTGATCAGGGTTGTTCGAAAAAAAATATTTTTTTATTTTAGAAACGCATTAGGTGAAAAAAGTTGTTACATATCTTCATAAGAAAAACTGTAAAAATTAATTTTAAAAAAAATATATTACCTTCTGATCATTCTCAGCATTCATCTCCAAGTTTGGAGAAACTACAAAAAAAATAACAATTTTTCAATTTTTTTTTTTTTTTTTTTTAATTTTTAAACATTATATATTTGAAAGATATTAGATTGCAATGTGTAGTGAAAGTATGGTATATCACAAGAAAACACTATTCTATGCATTTTTAAAACATATATTTATAATTAAAATGACTCAAAAATAAAATGTTTTATTAAAAATAATGATTTTTCTGTAAAATGGGTATTAACGTTATTTCTTAATTTTTTTTCTTTAAATATACTTTTATTCATTTGGTTTACTTTTTTCTCAAACTTTCTATCCCAGTGGTGCGCTTAAGGAAATTTTTGTAGATTAGTCGGGCATTATTGATCTTTAAAAAAAAAAAAAAAAAAAAAAAGGTCCACTTTGTGTACACTTTTTTCTACACAAGCGTTCCACAGCTTTGTGAATGATACGGAAATGAGTTGAAGTCTGATTTCAGTGGTCCCCAATAGCACAGAGACGCTGGCCAATTTCGACAATCCCAATGTGTTGAGTTAGTTTGGTTGAATTGGTTGGTGAATTATGACTTGGTTGTTGGAAACAACATTGATAAATATCGCTCAATTCTAGATAAAATATAGAAGAGGTTATGAAATATCGATTCACTATTTTAAAATTCGGATATTGTATTCATAAGAAAGCTCGGAGAACAAAAATATGTGGTAGTTTTGACATGTTTGTTACAAAAATCGTGCATTTTGGAACTATGCTCTGCCAGAATTGTCCAATATTCCAGTCTTCTACTGTTTCCTCCAATACAACTATGCCACCTCGGGAGCACCAGTCTTTACTAAATATTCTTCGTGTTTGTTACTTTTCTTAACAAAGAAGGAATCCTCTTACAAGCATTCCAATTAATCATGTCCACGTTATCAGTTGCAATAAAGTTAAGTTTGATTGACTTGAAATACCTGATTGTCTTTATCTTGGAAAGTTCTCGAGATTTCAGAAACCTACTCCCCAGTTCTCTTAAATCTTTCCTCTCATCCAAATTCATATTTTTCAGGTAAAGGGAAGGAATAATTTCGTTTAATAACCGAGTTTGAAACTTCCAGTAGATTTTCAGAGATGTATCGAGACAATCGAGTTGACTCATATATGATCTTAGGTCTGTCAGAAAATTAACTTTTTTTTTTTTAATTGGAAATGAAGGTGGCATGTAGCAATTAAAAAAAAAGAATACCACTTGCCTAAGTTCATCCGATGGTGTACATTCACTCACATACAGTCTAAGTGCTCTGTTTTTGTTGTTAACCATCTGGAGTGTTAAAAGGAATTGGGTTTGCAAGCTGCCAAGTCATTGGCCTGATCTAATCGTTGAAAAAATACCAAGAAGATATAACTAATCTGTGCTCAGTAGTTTCATTTTAACTTGAGGAATTGAAAATTCAACTCGTACAAAATCAGTCAGTGAATATTTTTCACTGCAATGAATGCTTAAAAAATTATCCATTTCAGATACTTGTAATGATATTCAATATTATCTTAAAAGACTTTCCTGAAACAAGCCTAGAGGGCGATTAAATAGTATATTAAACACTCTAAATTGAAACTGGTTAAACCCTGAAATAATAAAAAATCATAAACTCATTTTGTGGTGTGGGACCCTACTTTAAAAAAAGACCAATGATTGTTTCTTTGTAAAAAATTTTTAAAGATGAATAATAATTTATAAAAAATATTTTAAAGATAAAGTAAAGTATATCTGCAAACAGGTATCGTCTCTGAGTTACAATTGCGAATTATTTATAATAATTATCCACCGATACTTAAAAGCATCTTTAAAGTTATTTTAAATGCGCATTTTCATTTATGTGGTGGGGTTTGAGCGAGAGGTATGCACGATAAGTTTCTCACCTTGTAATTTTAATGTGGTTCAATACTACGGGGCGTATTTGGCTGTGATAAGCACTTCATAGTACAGGAATAGACAGTCGAAACAATGAAAATTAAACTATATGCGAGTATAAAAATAAAAAAATGTTTTTTTTTACTATCATTAAAATACTTATACTAAATTTTCTCATGTATCGTACCATATGAAAGGTTATTGGGGAAAAATTTGCTAATGCCTTTAATTTATTTAAAACACTTAATAAAAATGTCATATTCTGAATGACTTAAGACTGTGTGAGCTTTATGCTATTTATTTCAAACAATAAATAAAAAAATAATTACCATCATTAAGTCATGAAATTTTTTTTCCAAGTTAATTAGAGAAAATTAATACTACTTAAAAAAAAAAAAAAAACTGCGTGCTGTAACATTAAACTAAAATCAAATATATTCATGGTTATATTAAAATGGCAATTAAATGATATTACTTAAATACCTTGATATACCTTACATTTAAAAGAGTTAAAAATTACATGCCTAATCTTAAAGAGTCCCAAGTATCTCCCGACAGTCATTTTGAAATTCGATAAATATCCAGCATTAAAAAGCGTATCAACGCCAGCCAGTTACGTAAACGATGTTCTTTCAAAGACCGTAAAAATAAATAAAATGCAATTACTATAAGTTTATACATAGTTAATTAATTCTTAATTGATAAAGTAGATCAATTTATGAAAAGTTATACTCGTTTACTGATTTGGAGAACTCTTGATTACCAGCTACTCTTTAAAATTACTCAAACTCAAAAATAGTTTTAAACGTTTAATTTTATTACATACATATTCAGTTTGTTTCGAATAACTATTTTCCTAATTTCACTTTTCACACGTTTTCTATGATTTACCCAAAGAAGCAATTTAAGGATTTAAACGCAATGTTGACTTGACTTATTTTTTTTTATCTAAATATGCCTATTATGTGATTTTATTACCTAAATATTTTTGTGCAAGTGAACACTAACGTAATAGGAAAATTATATTCATTATGTTTAAATTATTTTTGAAGCGATCGGCAAGAAAAATTGCAATAGCAATTAATTCACAATCCTTATATTTTTTCATTTTACAGCAAAACATCCACATCATTTTATATTATTTAACAAACATTTGATCCATCATTGTACATTTTTCTTAAATCATACGATTTATATATTTTTCATTATTTATCTATTTACTATCATATGCATCAATGTTCCAGAAGCATGTAATGCTATACCTTACATCCATAAACTCTATTTAAATGTGCTAATAAAATGAATGAAAAGAATGTGTTCAACATATTGACTTTTAGGTTCATTAATATCAAAATGTAAATAAATTTTTCTACATCAGCTAAAATCATGTTTATCAAACCTATCACAAATCGTCGGACACCATCTTATGACTGTATAATTTACTCTCTGACTACCTTAAAGGACTTATTTTGCTTCATTGCATTTCTAACATACTTCGTACATATTTATCGAAATATACTAAGTTTCTTATCATTGGAAAATGAGTACTTTATTAACAATCAATTGCTTCAGAAGCGAATAACTTTCTTGAGCATGATTACATCTTGAAAACCTAATAATCCCCACCATTATCATTATTCCACCTCCTAAAATACTTCATTCAACCTTTTACAACTACTAATAAACAACTGGTAATACCAAGTAAAATAGCACAATTATCATACTTATGTAAGCAATTCTTTCCTTTATTTAAAGATGCCTTCCTGAACAAGTCAATTAACCAAAAAGTTTAGTAGACACTTTTATGGTATAATGCTAATATAAGAAGGTAATGCTAACATTGAAGGTAATTTTATATTCATCACATGAATATAAAATTCTTAAGACAAAACACCAGTCAATTTTATGGGAATAAAATGCGGCAGTTTTTCCATGTTGTCAGACAATATTTTTATATCTTTGAAACGTTATTAAGGTGTGCAATAAAGTATTTCTCTTAAGTGAGTTAATAAAAAAAATTATAAATAATGAAATTGAGAAAAGTTCATCCTCATACAAAGCTGTTGGACCTACCTTTCTCCTAAATGAAGATGATCCCGCTAATTATTATTAATTTCTTAATTACAGAAGGAAAAAAAATATATTAAAATGTTGAGTAAAGGTATGTGTAATGAATAAATACATAAAATATTAAAAAAATTATTTGAAACATCATTGTTTTGTTTTTTTATTTCTCACAAATGTCTCGTAGGTTTGTAGGTTTACCATGCAAATTTTATTCAAGGAGAGGAAGTTTGTATTTGTAAAACGTGTAGATTAATTGGAATCCATAAAGACTAAAAGTACGGTTTCATAATATTACAAAAGATAAGAGAATGAGCTAAGATTTAGTTGTTAGTTAGAATGTACAAAATTTCTAAATGTTAATATGTTAGCAATATAAACCGAATCATTATATTTGATACATTGGAAATTTTCATGCACGTAAACTATAAATGAGCTTATACTACTTAGAAACATCAATAAAGCAATATCTTAAATACTGAGAGTAGTCGGAGAATCAAGAAAAATATCTTCCAGATGGTCCTTCAATGAGAAACTGTAGCATATTTGTATTGAAGGAAGGAAACACGAACTCTGCACACCAGTAGACTGGAGAATCAATGCAAGACTATCTGTCACAAATCCTACTTTGAAAAAATAGTTACTAAAGGGTACCAAGAGGTCAGATACCTCTAGAAATGTTTCCCTATTAAATAATAATTTTGCCTCATGACCTTAATTCCAACAAAAATAAATCGGAAAAGTAAAATAATTTTTTAAATATAGAATGAATATTTGAGCTCTGATAACTTTCTCTCTAATTCATTTCATGGTATTTGAAAGCACTCCGAAATTAATTTTCAGATCAGATAATCCTACCTGGAATATTTTTTAAACAAATCTTTTATCTGAGGAGCTTTTAAATTAGATGTGTAGATATAATACAATTCAATGGCTTTATTGAGTGATCAGTCTATGTTTTTTGTTTAAATGTTATCAAAATGTTTTAATTTCTTTAATAATTTATAGATATAAGAACTATTATTGAAAATTGCTCAGTTTTATTTTAAGTACACTCATTCACATTAAATTAAAATATTCATATGTTGTTAATTTTCTAAGGGATTAAATAAGAATTGTAAGGAAAGGACTAAATAAGGATTGTTTCTTGATTATTTATAAATAATGCTTACGTTTACAAAGACTAGCTCAGAAATATTCCTTAATAACATAAATTTTCGAATGTGATCTCCAGGACCATTTTTTACCCAATGTTAAACCAAAAAATTATTAATACGCAAATTTAAATTGTAATATATATTATCATTATAATAAAAATACAATTAATGCATTCATAAATCAAAATATTTTGAATATTAATATATTCACTATAATCGACGAATATGTATAATTATTTTGAGATCTCCTTTCTATTCTGATCTATTCAAAGCTAAAATTGTATCCTTCTTATGAATCTCAAAATTAATGAATATCGGTTGGTCTATGCTTATGAACCTTTTTTATAAACATAACAATTACATAAGTATCGAAATACTACGAAAATAATTGCATTTTAGAGAAAGAAAATAGTAGAATAATTATACACAACCCAGTGACTCTGTATAATATTTAAGAGTCTGAGAAATTCTTAGCAAGTGCAGAATATTAATCAGAAATAATTACCAAAGGGATTTAAAATCGTAAATACGTTTCGCATTACGACCCTTAAATCATAATGCGTGCATAATTATTCTAATTATGGTGTGTTTATTAAAGATAGTCTAACTATACTAAGATTAAAGCGTATTTCTCTTATCATTCTACGGAAGGTGTCTGTCTTATTGTCTAAGTAGTTGGAGGAATACATATAAGGAAGCATTAAATTATCATTAACTACTTATTTAAACAATTGTTGTTATTGTTATTTCTCAGTGATTTTTCTAGAAAATAGATTTCTAGAAACTGGTTTTATACACATTTAACATTCTTTTATAATATCTATTGTGTCTCTGCGTTTCACTTTTAAGTAATTAGATGGGATTTTATTTTTTAAATACGACTCTGAAATGTTAGGAGGAGTCTGAGTTTAAGAACGTCAAAAAATCAATTTTGAGATTAATATTGTAAAAAAAGTTAAAAGCAATTATGAATCCGATGATAAAAAAAAGTTATAATCTACCTAAAATACAAGTACATTTCTTATGTATTTTTTAAAAAAGTATTTAGCATTCAGTTGTATTTTCGTTTTTAACTTTCACAGCCTATATATCCAAACGCATATTTGGTGACGTATAAGGAACAATTACACAAAAACTATTAAAGATAAATGCCTAAAATTTTGAGCATATATTTTTACCAATATATTGCACAATTTGAGTGTCACATTTTTAAATATTTTGTTTTGTTCCTTGAAAAAAAATTAAAATGTCTGTCATTCTATAGAATTTTCAAAAATTATCAATTTTGGTGGCAGTAAAACTATAAAATCTTTAATTTTGGAAATATAAAAAAATGCTACACTCAAATTATGTAATACATTGATAAGAATACTTATTAAAAATTTTAAACAAAAATGCGTTTGGAGATACGAGCCTTTAAAGTTGAAAACGATAATACTAATTGATGCAGAACGCTCTTTTTAAGAATATGTATATATTAAAAAAAAAAAAAAAATACTTCTAATTAGTGAGGTTGAAGAGTTTGTATTTTTTTTTTTTCCCCAATATGAATCACAAAACAGATTTTTGGTCATTATTAAACTCCGGCTCCCCTTCATTTATTTAAAATCCTACTTCAAAGCATATATTACTTTTAAAATATATATTAAAAAAAAAAAAAAAAAAAAAAAAAACTCTTAAACTTAGCTGTCTAAATATAGTGAAAAATTGGTGGAAGAAAAAATCTTAGAAACCTCTTCTTTACTTGCTTCGTAAAAAAATAATTTATTTGAAATTTGATAAATTATACAAAATTTAGCAAATGACCACTCCAAAATAAATTTAACAAATTATACATGAAATCAAACTATATTTTAAAATTAAAAAATATATGTTTGTGTATTCATATCACCTAAATATTTAAATACAATATGCATGTTCATTAAAAGCAGTTAAATGTAATTATTTACGTGCCAATAAAAATACAGTTAATATATTTTATATTCATATAGACTATTTTTGTAAACTGGATTGGTCATAGCAGGCCAAGGACCCCGGATATGTAACGCCACTGAGTTTAGTTCAGTTTAGAGACTATTTTTATTCTTTCAAAATTAAATAAAATTTGTTAATACTCAACCGATATATATGTATAATATTAACAGAAACTGAAATTTTAGCAAGATTAATTTTTTTTTTTTCAAAAATTATGATAATAGTTAAAAAGTGTTATGGTTATGCTGTTTGGAAAACCATTAGAAGGGGGGGGGGCATTCTTTATATTATTCATTTATAGATGTGCAAAGTAAATTAACAAATAAATATTTTTTTTATTACAGTATTCTGTATTGAATAGTTTTACCATTTACGTGGAAATTCATAATTCTTAACTAAGCTTCTAATTCTTGATATCTAATATGGATTTGAAACGAATAATGTTAATAAACTAAAAAATAATTTAAATACTTTAAAAGTATTGTAAAAGTGAAAATGATAGTAATAAAGTATATAAAGGAATAATCTATATACGTATTTAAAATAACTTTTTTCATTTAATTATGTTTTTTACTTTGAACAAAACTTTTTGTAAAAAATGACATTTCCCCTAAGGGTTGATTTCTAAAAGTGGGAAATAGAAAAATATTGTATTTTTAGAGAATAAATATATTTGTGTATAATTAGATGTAAATTTGCTATTGCATTATTATTTTGTTGAATTCTTTATAGGTCAAATTTGAATTATAAACATGAAAATTAAGCAAAAATATGACAACATTCTTCCACATAAAGTTCACTTCATCTACTATTTTTATCTTTTTTCAACTTTATTTAATAAAAATCCTAATATAGTCGGAATACTTCGCAGCTAGAACATTTCATTAGGTTGGAGAAAAACATAATTTTAACGAAAACGAGATGCAAATTTTATTTGTGCACCTGCATACTTATGAAAACACCTTTTTTCGGACTTTTTTCTGAATAACTAAAAACCAAAACATACTTTATTCTTAAGTTTTGCGATTTTAGTTTTTTTTTTTTTTTTTTTAAGTAAGACTACACAGTATTTCTTTTGTAATTATGCCTTATAATTTACGATAATGAATTCACTGGATTATTTTTAGTTTGGTAAACTGAATAACATAAGGCTTTGAAGTGATGAGATTGAAAAAGAGGCTAAACATTTAAGCTATATTATGTAATGTACACAAACACATGCCATCACACATGTTTATAACGACATTGGTATGATGACTACAATTCAAACTTATTAACAACTTTCATGGCAGCTTAAACGCTTTAGATAATAAAGCCATTACAAAGCTATGTCTTTTTTAGTAATTTTTAAGCACTTTGTCGACTAAAAGAATGCACATGATATAAATAACTTAAATTTGAAAGATATTATATTGTATTAAAAGTGTATCTACTCGTTAAAGGTCGTCTACTTCTCTAAAAATGTTACTCTAATATCCATTTTTACATAGTTTAATTAGTTACTCCAAAAAAATTCTGCGTAACTACAATCGAGTTTGAGAGTTTTTGTGTCTTAACGTATTGTTACTAAGTACTTAGTTTATGGAATTTTTCTTTTATATGACCTGACACGACATTCACATTTTACTTATCCTCATCTACGATATTAGCTGTTTCTTTATGCTTAAGACAGCTAACGATCAAATATAGTCAGTAAAGAAGAAAGTTGACGTGCGGAGCGTAGAAGTATAAGAAAAATACAAAATAATCGGAGTATCTATAATTTCTTAGTTACCTGAATCAACAATTATTTTTAGTTGTTTTTTCTATGGACCAATTATTCTTTTTTTGTAATGATTGTAAAAATTATGAATTGATTTGGAAGCATGGGTTACTTCTTTAGGGAGTCGTTCATGGACAGAATAAGTTATAGAAAAAGTGTTTCGAATAAATATCATTTTAAGTAACAGAACATGGAAATGATTCAATGTTTCATGTAGATTTAAAGGGCATGAGCTTTTTGCGGTAGCTGGGGATAGAACGTGCGACTTTTGGTTTCCCAGCTAGATGCTCTATCCCCTAGACAAAAGAGGTCCATAGTGTCTAGGAATTGTATCTGTTATTTGTACTCGAGACCATCACAGATTTAACAAACATTTCCATTTGGACCGTCAATTCAACGTACTTTAAAAAGAAATCAACCCCTATCATAATCAAGTGACAAGTATTTAAGTATTTCCAATATTAAATTTGAATTTGTATTGATTTTTGTAAACTCAAATGAAGTCTATCTGAGGATTTTAGAAAGACGTACCAGTCACTAAGCCAGTTTTCACCATAAAATGTGTCAGTGTCAGATATATAACATAATCCCGCCATTTTAACGGACAATGATACTTTGACATAACTCCTCCTTTTCGACATTGAGCTCTTCAAACTATACGTCTTGTTTAAATAAATGTATTTATCCTTTTTGAATTCCGCAGTATATTCTTTTTATTACACTCTACTTTGAACAAGCAAAAGATCTTCCATTGACAGAACAGGCAAAAACAACTTTCATTTTGTACTGTGAGTGAAGATGCTCTAATTATGGGCGTAACATTCAAAACACTTTGAGGGATATTTCAAGTTAACTTTTTCCTGATACCGGGAAAGTATTTTCCATTTAAGGAGGTTATTATATTCTATTTCAGAATGGAAATTGTAAAAATAATTCAAAACAAGAAAATTTTGCTGTATACTAGAACTTTTCCGTTTCTGAATAATAGAGCTTAACAATCATGATTTTTTATTCAGTAAAACCAACCGAAGTTCACATCACCAGCATGTACCGGCCGCTATCATCCGGACACCCCTCAGAGATCGTGTGTGTTGCCAGGGGTGCGAGACCTCCTGCTCAGATATCTTGGTGGCTTGATGGTGAGAAAATTACATCCAGGATCACAGAAAGTACCGCAAGGGAGGAAAACTTGACAGTCAGTAGCCTTATTTTCAACCCCAACAAGCACGACAATCAAAGGAATTTGTCATGTCGCGGAGATAATCCGCAGCTTCCTGATAGTGTATTGGAGGACACGTGGGTACTGGATATACACTGTAAGTATACACATCAAATGCTGACGTAATACCGATGGGCTCTGGAGATCATTTAGAGTAATACATTAGATGTGCATACAAAACATAATTAACCACAGAGATGCATTTGGCAGATAACATATCCATGTATTTATACTAAGTACATTACTTTTAAAAAGAATCATGCTAGTCAAGTAAACAATTATTTCTTAAGTACAGTCCTCTAAAACTTACACTTGCATGTTTTGCCAAATATAAAATCCCTTAGAATTTATCAAATAAATATGTCATAACATATTATGACAAATTCATACTAAGAGTTATTGATATCTTGCAATTAGTAATTCTAACGCGTGTATTGTATTACCCGTTACAACGTGCTTTCAACATAATGTCCTATTCCATGACAATTTTTTTCAATTTTAAAAGTACATGTATGCAGATCCATAATAAAAACTATCCTTACGGAATTTTTATGAAGAAATCACTGCCATTTAGTTTCATTTTTATCTAAGCTTAGGGATACAATTTAGGATGCCTTAAACATAACAAATCAAAATGCTAAACACTTTGACTTAAATGATAACATTAAAGTAAACGTTTTATCAATGACTTTATTCATCTTGAATTACAAATTTTATAGTACAATGCGTTTACAAAAATAAATGCCTTGACAGTAAAAAATATTGAAAATTATGTTATTACATTTTAAAGCATGCAAATAGAAAACCTTCATAGAAAATAGTCAATATTTTGAAGAAAATCAATTATTCACATAAAAAGTTTAGGTAATTTCTATTTTTACTTCTTTACATTCATAAGCACTGTAGCACATTTCAAAATCTTCAATACAATATCTAACATCCCTTTACTTAGTGCAATGATGAAAAAAATCCAAGCTACGGCACCAAAATGAAGCATTCTTATTATACACATCCCTTTTACCTGTTCTCAATATATTTCAAATATATAGTAATCCGATTCCTAAAAAGCAACGTTATCCTGATGGAGACATCTTTTCCAGTTCCCCCCGAGATGACAGTGAAAGTCAACAAAGAAGTCCCATTCCTCGAAGGCACTGACATCAGCCTGACTTGTGTGGTGCGTGCCAATCCACCGATCGCAGAGATGGAGTGGCTCAAGGACGGAGTGTCCTTGGGTCCTCCAGCAAGGAGGGACACTCGAAACAGGACCTTGAACATTCCGTCGGCTACTTCAGAGCATAAGGGACGATATCAGTGCTCAGCTTTCAACAGCGAGGGGAAGACCCTCAGCGAGCCACTGATACTCAGAATACATTGTAAGTAATAAACAAGAGGTTTTTTTTTTTTTTTTTTTAAATATGCAAATTTAAAAATATTCAGTGTTGACATAATTGAACAAACTATGTGTGCAGTATCCTGGAGTGTATAGAATTCATCAGATATTCATAAGTTTTGCAAATAGAAAACACATTTAAAAAAAAATTAAACCATCAAAAATAGCTCAAATATTCATAAATGACGCTACAAGGACAAACAATTTTGCATAGCTGTGGTCCTGCTTTGTCCGGTACTACCTAGTTCAGCTTAGTTCAGAGTTATGAAAACATCCCCTTTCACCCTTTATCATTATTTCAAAACCTTATTACAAAGAAAAATGGAATGAATCCTGATAATCTGGATTAGTCAATGTATCTTTAGGATGATATCCTGTTCAAATATATTCAGAAGATCTTTAGTTATTATCCTACCCTGTTAGGGATTGGAAAAGGGTACGAGGATGGTTTTCGAAATTTCAAGTAGCGACGAATCTGTACTTTGTTTTTAAGATAAAGGTTTAAGCTATAGCGTCCTATAATAATTCTCTATATTCTTCTTTATAGATATAGATCTTCTTGGTTTAAAACGAGCTTAGCTTTCATTAATAACGTTAAAGAGCATATTTTCTTCTGGTCGCGAATGTTTTATTCGATTTACATTACTTTTTAGATATAGTTTTTGCATTGTCTAAATATTATATACTTCATTTTATGAAGATATATTCGTTGAAGTTTTTTTCTAGAATATTGACTGGAAAGAACCAGCTACAATCTAGATGGTTCTAAACAGGTGTAGTTTAGTGATGGCTACTGTATATTATTAGTTGTAATAATATAGGATGAAATATAATATTTTGATTGTATTTGATAAGTACTGCGAAATACTTTTTCAGTTGAATACTTAAATTCTCCTTCAAATTTGTTTTCAAACTTTAGTGTGCAAAACATATACACGTTTTTTTATTGTTTTTCAATTAGTACATGATAGATGGTACAGCGAAGATAAAATTATATAGTTTTATAAGAATTTTGGAGCAGATTACGGTTATTTCGGGATTCATTACACTAAAATCATAAGTCCGTGTTTCATGTGCCGTGTTTGTTTTAACATACATAGGGTAAAAGTTTGATGTAGTGTAAATTGAATATAAAGATTGTACAGATAAAAGGACATGATTTCGCATGAAAGATGCAAATTTATCTGTATAGCAGTTTCACCAAAACGTATTTCCCTGGTTACGTTGTAATACCTCAAAATACGCATCAGAGTCTTAGTGTCTGTAGAGACGAATGGTACCTCTACATTAATACTGGTTTTTTGTGGCTTTTGAAACAAGGCAATTCATTGGTTGAATTCAGTTATATTATTAATGTTTACAAAATAAATAACTTTTGCCACTGGAATTGGAGAAAAGAATAGTAATATGTATTAATTTTTTTTTCTTAAATTGTCTTATTGTCAATCTTATACTACTATTTTTGTTATATACATGATATTACCTTGGGAGCTGTGTTAACAATTTTAAATTTTTAATATATTATATTTCTAATTTAAAATATGAATGCCTTTCAGAAACTCATTTATTGTTTAGAAATGTCACCATCACATCTTCGTAAATTTTAAAATATACAATAAAATATAAATCTGCTTTAAAAGTAACTGAATATCTTATGCATTATACTTTAAGATACATTGGCACAACAAATATTTAGTTACAAAGTTAGTAAAAAATATTTTTTGAAAGCATATATTTGCTATCGAATATTTCACGGAAAAAAAGTTTAATTTATTTTCATGATATTTTGATTTTTACTTTTCATTACTTTTATTTTTACTGAATATTTCAATTTGATTGCACATTAAAGTAAATATTTTTCATTTCGATGAAAACCTTTTCCAGATTAAATTTCTTTTGATATAAAATCATATTTATTTTATCTGTAAAATAATCTACTCGTATATTTCTAAAAGTATATTAATAAATTATTTACTATCTTAGAAGAATATTTTATTTTTTTTCAAAGGTAAAAATCCTTTTGAAACAAGTTAACGTTACGTTTAATTGTATATTTGTACTGTTTAATTTTCATAAATAACTTGAAAATGCGAATTTTAAAAGAAACGTCGTTTATTTTAATAATAACGTACACGTTTTATTAAAATTCATCATTTATTTGATTTTAGAAATGGTAATATCAATTATTCATTCTAAAAGAAATAAACTTTTATCTAAAATATAAAATGTTTTATTTCTAAACTCACTAGACTCTAAAGCAAAACAAAACTAACTATTTCAATCAAAACTTCCATAATTATATTAGTTCTAATCATTTAAAAGTCTTTGGTTAGTGTTTTGGATAAAAAAATAAACTAGTACATCTTTTAGTCGCTATATTATAATTCCTTATAAGTAAAACACTGAACTATTTTCATTACATTAAATTATCCTCATTATATAATTGTATCTACCAACATTTAATTCATTAAGAAGCCCAGAAATATGAGTGGATTAGAAATATTAAATTAGCATATTATTATTTTATTAAAACGTAGATATTAGTTAGAATAAGATATACTTACAAATTAAACTTATTCCATTCTTTGGGTGCAATCCTATTAAGGCAAGCTATGATTTTTAAAAAGTGTGTAATTGAATTGTTCCATTTCGGTAAAATCCTAGTATACGTTACACGCTTGGCTTGATTTTGAAAAATATCGCTACCACCGAAATAACTTAACGCTTTTATCGCCAAACTGTTGCCAACGCCGAAGTAACGTTTTTACGATTGTCGCCAAGAATTTGCGTAGGCAAAAACATAGAAAATCGTAACCTGAAGATGGCAAATACATAAAACATACCATGAAAAAAAGCATATGCATCATCACCGATGTCGCCAAATTCATCGTGTAACGTATACTAGGATTAAGTCTTCCATTTCTAACTAGTAATGATTTTATAACTGTACTTTTTCAGACGTACCCCGATGCCAATCTGTACGCAGTAGAGTATACGGCGTGGGTAGGACTGAGTCCGTCTCAGTGGCTTGTGAAGTTGATGCTAGTCCTACATCGGTAACGTTTGCGTGGGCCCTGGATGATTCCAAGATATTATCCTCTGAGCAATATCATACCAATGGAACTAAAAGCGTAGCGACGATTTCCCCAAGGTCCCCACAAGACTATGGAGTGCTTAAATGTTGGGCGAGTAATACAGTTGGACGTCAGAAGGAACCATGCACTTTCAGGATTATACCTGCTGGTAACAGTTTAACTTGTTTTTAAATGAATGTGTCCAATTACACTTGCTTATAAATGCTTATTACTATTTCTTAATGAAGTAGAAGTTTTAACAATACAATATATATTTTTTTTTATGAAAAGATGAATTTTGAAATTGATTACATACACGAATCGTGGAGGCACACTGATTATTTTAAGAATGATGGTCATGCTAAACTTGACTTATAATATCAAAGAACGTTGAACCCTTAATTCCTGTCACACAATGATCTCCCAAAACCAAGTTACGAATACCATTGGTAATACATTTCCTCCTAGAAAAAAGAAATTAGTAATAGCATTAGTAGTGTCATTTTTAGTTATATCAATTTTTTCCTTCCCTGCCACATTTATATCACCCAATCTAGAATATCACATTTTCAAAAGTGCCTACTTATTTATTTTTATGAGTTAATATTTTTGATATATTTAATGAGGGTAAATTTATTAGAGGATAAAAGAAGTATGTTGTGTACCTAAGACCTTAAAGAATACAAACTTCATGTATCTATTGGTTTCTATTTAGTCAAATTAATTATAATAGTTTTTCAGTACTTTTCTAATTTCTAAAAATAATCGGGACAGAAATAAATTAGTGATAAAAATAAAACATTTCAAAAATACAAAAAAATCATCACATTGTATTGTAACTCTAAACGTAACGTGTACAAATGACAATAAAATGTTGGTTTCTTTCCTTAGAAGAGTCATATAAATCAGTAAAATTGTTTAATTACTTAGAAAATTAAGACTCTATTTGAAATTAAAGTATATTATTAAACTAAACCTCTAAAACAAATCAATATTACATTCTAAAACAAATCATGATTTTAAAATGTATATTGCTATTACGAAATGCCTTGACTGTTTTATATCATAAAGATATTGCAGATTACTAAATCAAGTGTTTTATTGCAGAAAATAAAAATATGAAGATACAATATTATTATTTTCTTTGTTATTTTTTAGTTATCTGTTTAGTTTATTAATTTAGAACAAACACAATGTATTCTCTATTCAAACCATCTGTTAAAAAAGTACCTTCTCGAAATAATGTTTTTTGTCATTTGTTAACAAAATGTAAATTTGCGATACTCTTTTATAAAAGTACACATGTTTATATTTCCTTAAGTAATTTTTGTCCTTCTATCTCTTTGTTAATGTTGATTTGAAATTTAAAGAACATAAGTATGTATGCATAACATTTTGAAGAATTTCCAAAAAAGTAATAATTGTTTTCGTTCCTCACAAACTTTAGTTGCATTTTTGCTGATTCATCTGAGACTTGTTTAGCAATGCATTCATTTCTTCTATTATTTGGAAATGATGCGAACAAAAATATACATGTAAATAAAAAAACAAAAACAAAAAGACAAAAGCAAAACGAACTTAATAAGATTAATTTTATGCTATCAACTGCAACGATCATACAAAATGTATTACTTCAATCCAAAGTTATCCATAAATTGAAAAATTCAAAATGCAAAACTTAATCACCAGAAATATAAGAACTCTACAAAAGCAGTAATTCATTTCAAACTACAGAAGTAAAATACATTAAATTTGTAAATATATACTTGTACATCACACCAAATTCTATTAAAAAATTTGCTTGATACACTATATTCCAGTAATAATTAATTAATTACAATAATAAAGGATACTGTTTCAAATGTATCCTATTAAGGCATCTGAAATCAATTGGCTTAGAAAGAGGATTGAGTTCTCTAACTGATTAAAAATAATCCAAGAAAGAGTAATGAGATTTGAATTGCCATTTAAAGGATTTGATGAGAAGGTTAAGTACGAAGGTAATGGTTTAAATTACAGTAGTTAAATAAAAGATTACTAAAAAGAGATACTAAGTCCCAATACAATTGCAATACTGCATCGACAGTCTTAGTTAGTTAATGCAGAAAAGATTTAAATTTTATCTGTTAGGGTAAACTTAGTAGTTTTTATGGGTTGCAGGTAATTTGGCCTTGAAAGTAAAATCTTTCTTTTAATATGTCCTGTATTGTAAACTGAGGAGAATTTATTTTTGGAATAGATGTTCCTGGTTTCCTTACAGTTTGAAATATTTAAACAAAAATATATTACTTGCTAATAATGTTGTGCTACGATATACTGGTAACTCACAGTAGAAATTAATATCTTATAATATTAATCATATTTTGTTATCTATTTGAAATATTAATATTCAACATTTAAACACGCTTCTTATCAAGAAATTCTAAGTTTATTAAGATATTCTAAGTAAATAAACTAAAATAAGTACTAAGTTTATAACGAAATACAAAGTTAATAAACAAAATTTTATCTTATCAAACTTGCGTCCTAAAAAAATTGTCTATACTCTATTCACATAAAATTAAAAAAAATTACTGGAATCCCTCAATCGAAATAATTTGATCATCATAGTTTTTAATAAACTTGTGATAATGATGTACATACATGAATATTAAGTTATATCTATTGAAATAAAATATTTTAAACTCCGATAAGTCTGCAGAAATACAATAGATATTTTTTTGAATAAAGTATTCACATCAAATAGTTTTTTAATATATATATTAGAAAATTCATGAATAACATCTTTGAAAAAAACGAATTATACAAATGCAATGACCAATGTTGGAAATAGAGGTTATGTGAAGATTGACCAGTCCATGCCGAATCTCGAACATCGTTCCAAAATACACTATTTTTAAAAAAAAATAAACGTATTAGAAACATCACAAAACATATTTTTCAACCCCCAATCCCATCTTATAACACTAGATTTCAATTTTAAAACTCTGCATTAACATTTCAAAACTTCCAGTATATTTTACGCAGCACTGAGGGAGATTGGTCACGATCCGTACGGCCAGTCTACAACAGTTCACATCGGGATTGGCAAGTGTCGAGCCGATATTGGCCAATGGTTTTGTCCTACTGAAGTAAGCATTAAAAAGTAAAAATTGTACAGTGGAGTCGACATTAATTTATATTAAAATGAAAATACTTGTCTTTCCATTGAATTTCATGCATACAAATCAGCTAGCAATAAAGATTGATCAAAAAGTACTTTTTTTACCAGAAAAATATAGGGAAAAAAAGGATTTAAAATGTTGTTGTTGTTTCTAATATCCAACCCAGTCTGACAGATTCAGACTAGGTCGAGGAATCTGTTGACATACAAAAAGAGTATGACGGAAGGGGAGAAGAATAAATTTTCTCCCAAACGAGACCCAAACAGTCCAAGATGTATTCAGCTGAGGCCTGGTGTTGGCGGCTCTTTGGGCAAATAATGTATTCTTAATATGAATTTCTTACCTTTAGAGAAGGTAAGGCATTTAAGATGGCCACTGGCTAGGCGCGAAAGACAGGTACATGATTTTCTGTCTCATGTGAGCGCTAAAAGAAGACCCGGCTTAGTACCTCAATACCAGTAGTGGGTGTATGTTCCTGCCAAATCTTCATATTTTGGAATTTAATCCGAGAGTCAAGTTCCAGGTAAGAGAGATCTGAAGAGAGGGTAGGGTGGTTTCAATAGGTCTAAAAATAAATGGTACTTATAAAGATCAGCTGAAATCAAAACAAAATCTTAACATATAAAAAAAACTATTTTTATATATTGATAAATTCTTGAAAAAATCAACATCAGCTTTACCCCCACATTAATTGACTTTATTTCTACAGTAAAACAAGATAGATACAATTTATGCAATTATAGTTTCTCTATACTAAGAACATATACAATTAATCATTCATCTGGAAAAAAAAATCGATTTCTTCATAGAACACATACTTCGTGTATAATTAAACTGTTTCTATTTATTCTTGTATACGAGTACTTTTTTTGCAGATTTGTGATGAGTTGTTCTCAGAAATTTTTATAATTTACGTTGAAAGTTTTTCTAGTAGGGGATATGTAGTCTACCTACACATCCCCCTTTCAAGTCTTGCAAAGTGATGTTTTTTAGAATAACTAAGCTTGGGGAGGCTTTTCACACGGTGGAGTAACCATTCAGTGACAATTCTACTTACGCCTTCTAGCCCTGTAGCCCAAAATGAACGAATGGGATTGAATCTTTTAAAAATTGCGGACTTGGTGTTTTGGCTTTGGGAGACTTTTAAAAAGTGTGAACTCAGAGTTAAGGGACAATCTCCGATCATCTTGGTGTGGAAGGTTTCGTTTTTCATTGCTTTTCTGATGGGTCCCGAGCGATAACATCTTTGACTACGCATAGTTAATCATAATAGACAGAAATTAAAAGAACAGCTAAACGAATATTACATGGTGTTTTAAGTGGATATAAATCAATGAAAACCTTACGACATTGTGATGCAAACTGTGTAATTTGGCATGCAAACCTTATCCAATCCCACATTTATTAAAAGGAGAAGCAAAAATACAAATCGACACTTTTTTTGGATGCAATTATTATTAGACCTTCAAATACACATTCCTTAGCCCGGTGCTCATGGTGAAAAAAGTCGGAGAACAGTGACGGTAAGCAGTAATACAGGATGGTTCTTGACCTTCGCTTTCTGAAATTAGTGGTTTTGAAGGCACCACAGATCTTGTCTAAAATAAAACATCTAGTTACTGATTTAAGTGTATATAAATTTTATAGTCATCTTGATTTTTCAAGTGCCTGTATGCAGGTAAATTTCGAGGAACATAACGATAAAGTGTGTTTTTCTAAAATGTAGGGTACTTACTCCTTCTCTCAGACTACCGTATGGAATGATTAATTCATCTTCTATTTTTTAAAATTTGATAAATAAAGTATTGGAGATTGGAAAAGTATGGCATAAGACACTTTATTGATAATGTTATCCTATCTGCCAATAGTTTCAAAGAAATGACACAAAAACAAAAATTAGTATTTGAAAGATTGGTGGCAAATAATTTGACTTTGAGTGCTACTAATAGTAATTTATTTAAAGAAACAATTACTTATTTAGGTTTCGAAATATCACAAACAGGTATCACTCCAAAGGCTTATAATACTGATAGGACCACTCGTTTTCAAACACCTAAAAACGTTAAAGAATTACGTCATTTCACTGGTTTAAGATGTTACTTTTCTGTATAAAAAAATCGGCAAACTTTGGACTTTTGTTTGAACAAAGAGGATCGAACGTGCGCAAGTTCTATTCTCAAATTTTGCTATGAAACTACATCTCTGATTCGGTGATTGAAGAGACAAGGTTATAATGCTCGTCACAGAATTCGGAGTCTATCAGAGGGGCAGAGTTTAGAAATAAATATTTAAAGTACCAGCACAGAAGGAGATCAACTTTACCGTGACAGTATTCAAAATTATACTAAGTTTACTTCTGTATTGGAAGAGTTAATCAAGATAAATACCCTTTTTATTTGGACTGAGAAACATGAAGTTGGTTTTCAAGGATTGCAGAAACAATTTTTTAAGAGACCTTTCCTAATTTATACTAAAGAAAAGTTTTAATTGGCCTGTGACGCATAATACATTTTCATGGGCTCTGTATTATTACAGGCACATGATAAAGAATTATGCCTGGTGGCATATTTAAAAAAAAAAAAATTACAAAAAAAATATACAGAGTATGAGCAAAAACTACCAGCCATCCATTTGGAATTACTGGCTATACACAAAGCGGTTTTGTATTTTAAAGAGAATTTATTTGAGAGAAATTTTGCAAATTTTTTCTGACCACAGACTTCTTAAATATTACACAAAATTGCAAAACAATTCTAATAAAATGACAAGAATTTCAAGTGATTTAGCTCAATACTCATTTGATATTAAATACATTCAAGGAAAAAGCAATGTATTGTCAAAATATTTATCACGTACGGTAAATGGAACAAAAATTTAAATAAAATTGGTTGATGATAACATTAGGACTAAATAAATCTTTACAGAGGGCACAAGAAATATTGAAAATACGATACTTGATATACCACATGAATCCAACAATCAAGATAGAGAACAACGACATCACAATCCGTTGCTTCCGTTGGTGTTGTTTCTGAAGAAAAATTTGGGTGGACATAGTATTGAGCAGGTAAAGCAATCAAAATCATAAAAGCAGATCTACACTAGTAGAGCGATCTCAGCGAAAGCAGGATAAACAGCCTTCAACAGACAAGATTCAACAAACTGCTACCACGACACCTCACGGGATCACAAAGTGGAAAGTGGCGTTACAGCAAACCCGAAACGACAGACCTTCAACTAGACCGGCACCGAAGAAATTACTCAGTGCTCTATTTGTTTTGTGACGTAGCTAGGAAGGCGTTTTCCTGTTTTCCAAACCTGGAGGAAGGAGTCATGAGACCGAGGAGATCTGATTTTAACAATGGATTGCAAGCCTTTCGTCAGTTCCAGAGCCTCAACAGACTCGAAGAAAGGGTTAAGAAGTCAGCCACGACCATTGACCTTTTGACCATTCAACAGAGAGTAAGCGAGGAGGAGCCAAGGGTGAACATTCAAAGGAGCTGAGAACGACTTGGGCCTCACCTTCTACTAATGATTAGTGAGATCTCTAACAAAGTAAGTTGTTTTACAAAAAACTGATGAACTGTCTTACCAATTGGTGAAGGAACTATGACAGAAAATCAGTATCTGTAAAATTGACTTTGAACTGTAATGTGATGGACACACTTCTTTACAAATCAAGCATTCGTTGTACTGTTTTGGTGAATTCAAATTTGAAAACAAAATGAGTGTTTTTATTCATTCAAAAAGAACTGAGGAATGAGAGTTACAAAGACATTGCTATTAATGAATTTTATAAGGAATAACGAGAACAATTTAAGATCATAATCTTGAAGATTCAAAATTGTTTTGAAATAACTCTGTGAATTTATGGTGAAATACTATAATATGGTAAACAATTATTGTGATTGAACTGAATGCTAAATGGTTGATAAACATAAATCATTTTTGTGATTCTTAAATAATCGAAAGTTTTTCCACCTTGAATTTGTTTTTGTACATTTAATCTTGGAATGTATAATTGAATATTTTTGATAAATATGTAAGTTACCATTATTTTTAGCTGGCTGAGTGAGTAATCTTTGTAAAATTTGTTGCAAGGGGTAATAATGTCATGAGTTGCTCTCAGACATTTTTATAATTTTCATTGAAGGGTTTTCCAGTAAGGCAAATCCTACACTTCCCCCTTTCAAGTCTTGCAAAGTGGAGTTTTTCAGAACAACTAAACGTGAGGATATTTTTTCTCACGGTGGAACAATTTTACTTACGTCATATAGCCCTGTAGCCCAAAATGAACGAATGGGATTGAATCTTGCTAGAACAGCGCTTTGGCTTTGGGAGACTTTTAAAAAGTGTGAACTCAGAATTAAGGGAGACTCTCCGCATTTCTTGGTGTGGAAGGGTTTCCTTTTTCATCTTCTTCCTGAAGTTTCCCAAACGATATCATCTCTGTCTACGCATAGTTAACCAGTAGGTGCCATTTCTTTATTTTCACAAACCACTCAGCCAGTATAATAACATTTTATGTAGAATTTATTTTACTTACTTTCTTTGGATTTCAATGTTGTACACATGTTCGCGTTTTGAGGATATAGTGTTATCTATAACACTTACTGAATAAATGTGTTTGTCTGTGATATGGATCTTTGATTATTGCAAGCTTCTTTAACTTCACGACGCAAATTTGTTCATAACGGCTAGTGTAATTTATTTACTAACCACTTTACTAAACTTAATGAGAAAATTTAAAAACCAATTCCTAATATTTTTTAACACTCAATCAAATTAATTGGATTTGACGAAATTTAAAAAAATATATTACATATTTAGTAATCACCCATCTTAATTACCTATATATATATATATAGGTAATTAAGATGGGCATATATATATATATATATATATATATATATATATATATATATATATATATATATATATATATATATATATATATATATATATATATATATATATATATATATATATATATATATATATATATATTCAACTTGCAGTTGTTTATTTTATTAAAAAAACCTTTTTATTGCTTCGCAATTAATTAAGATATGCAAGATACCAATACACAAGATAAAAATATGAAGTATAACATTTACGATAGGTGGGGAGATAATTCGTAGATTTAGAACATGTTCATTATGTTAAGAAATTATTTACGTTTAAGTACCCAAATCAGGCAATTTCTTTAAATATTTTTTTTATATAGCTTTAATTTATTTTTACAGTTTGTTAAAATAGTTTTAAAGGGATACTGTATGGGGTCATTCCATGTCAAATCAACACAAAAAAATGTCATTTTCAACCCGACCCCTTCATAATTTAATAACATTTTGCTCACTTGTTAGGTTTATAGAGAAAAGAAAAAATGGCCAATATTAGATTTGAATATCGTTTGGTTTCTGAAATGCGGAGCTTCAAAAATGGGCCAAAAAGTCAAAATTTCGCATTTATTGCTTTGTATATCTGGTTATAATTTTGTCCCTAATTATCATAAAACATAGATTTTGGTGTCAAAAAAAAAAATAAAGATTTGATCTTTTTAATGATGTATTATTTATGGATATTTTCTTAAATTTTCATTTTAAGGTCAAACGATTTGACCTTGAATATCTCAAAAAAGGGCATTTTTTTTTTTCAAAATAATATATGTTATTCTTACATTAATTCTCTACACAAATACTTTAGTTTCATAATGGGACCGCAATGGGATGCCAAAATATAAATTCAAATGTGAACTCTTGTCCTTAATTTCGAGCAACAATTGTCTTTGAGTGCGAATTGAAGAATTTCATATTCGCATATCCTAATGCAGTCGAATATACAGGGAATCGAGTGTAAATTGACTAGTTTTCAAAAGGAAGGAAATGGTGAAGATTTTCATTTTGGTTCTTTTATTCAGTGGCGTAGCCAGGGGAAAGTATACGGGAATATATCCCCTCCCGAAGTTTTTCTGTTAGATATTAGAAAGCAAAAATCAAAGTATTGTTTTTTAAATGGTAAATTTATTTCAAATGTTTTTAAATTCCTAAACATGTGTAGAAAAAAATACCTGTTATATGAATTACTAAGCATACCCTTGAATCTACCCTTAAAACATTGTCGAGACCTTGTGATGACTTTATTGATTCGTTTCTGGATAAACTTACCAAACTTATACGGCATTCATTCATTGCTAAGGAACAATCGTCTTTTTTTAGTACTTGTAAACAAAATCTGAAATCAGGTGAATATGTAGATGTTTGTGATTTTTCTGAAAATTACTCCTTTATTCTTCAAGATGCAATTCAAGGATTCCTCTGGAATAATTCGCAAGCGACTATATATCCATTTGTGGTTTATTATAGAAGAGACACTGACCAAGCCGTAGACAATTTTAATTTCGTAGTAGTTTCTGACTGTCTCCACCATGACGCAACAACAGTTCACTTATTCCAAAAGCATTTGATCGAATTCATCGGTGAAAAATTCAATGTGAAACCTAACAAACTTTGTACTTTTCTGATGGTGCAGCTTCTCACTACAAAAATCGAAAAAAATTTATAAACCAGTGTTTCCATAAAAAATATTTTGGAATTCAAGCAGAATGGAATTTTTTGGCCACTGCCCATGGTAAAGAAGTTTCAGAAGGCATTGGAGGTATCATAAAAAGGCTAGCCGCTCATGCCAGTTTGCAGCGTCCATATAAAGATCAGATAATGACTTGTCGACAGTTATTTGAATGGGCAACTGCCAATATTGAAGGAATGCAGTTTGCATATGTAACTTTCTTATAGTATGAAAGAGAAAAAAAAATCTTCCTTCAGAAACGATTCTTAAACGCCCTAAACATTCCAGGTACTCAAAAATTTCATGCATTCAGACCCATTTCTATCAACCAACTTCTGTGCAAAATGTATTCTAATTCCATGGTCGAAAAAAAAGTCAAACAAAAAAATAAATTATAAAATGAATAGTTACATATGCAATGAATCAAGTGAAAAAGAGTCACAATAATTAATCGAAGTTACATATGTAAGGAAGTTACTTATGCATCTGATAAATTAGTTTGAACAATCGTTTAAAGATAATGTATCAATAAAATGTTTTTTAAGTATTTCTGTTTTCTAATTTCGAAATATGATTTTTTCCAAATAATTTGTAGGAACAAATGTTTCTGATTGCATTCAACATTCCTTTTAAATAATTATCTCAGAAGCTCATTATTACCAATTATCTATGTCATGTTTTTTAATTTTACAGCAAACGATGTTTGCATACTTAATGCAATGCTAAAAAATGTAATTTTTTTCAATTTATAAGTAAACAATTAGTTTTTGCTCTTAAAGTTAAAAAGTTATAACAAATCAAAGATAAATAATTATAATTTTTAGCTAATAATTAAAGCTAAAGTTTTATTTGCATTACATGTATATAAAGATATTTTAAAAGGAAAAGCTATTTACATATAAACAGTTTTTGTAGGATAAGAGTGGGACTACAGTTACGATTGAAATTTATAACTTGGCATCCCATTGCGATCCCAAAATGAGACTAATATATTTGTGTAGAGAATTGATGTAAAAATAATATATATTTTTTTAAAAAAGAAAAAAATACCCTTTTTTGAGATATTCAAGGTCAAAGGTCAAATTGTTTGACCTTAAAATGAAAATTTAAAAAAATACAAGTAAATAATACAACATTAGAAAGATCAAATCTTTTTCTTTCTTTTGACTCCAAAATCAATATTTTATGATAATTAGGGAAAAAATTATACCCAAATATGTAAAGCAAGAAATACGAAATTTTGCACTTTTGGTCCATTTTTGAAACTCTGTATTTTGGAAACCAAACGAGATTCAAACCTAATATTTGGCATTTTTTCTTTTCTTTATGAATCTAATAAGTGAACCAAATTTTATGAAATTCTAAAGGGGTCGGGTTGGGAGCCGTGTTGATTTGACATTTAATGACCCTATTGCTTAACACTGTATACAAACATAAACTACGCCTATGGACAAAATTGAAGTATGATCAAGGTACAAACATATAAAATATCTTGAACACGAAGATCAATACTTACGAGAATAAGTTAATTTGAACGATCTTAGTTAAAACAAAATTCTGGACAAATACACAGTTTAACTGTTATATTACTTGTGATTCTTGATCACTATATTGTTAATGCAAACATAAAATGCAATATTAGTTTATCCTGACGCTGTTAAAATAAACTAGTTTTTCTAAGGAAAAACTACTAATATATCCTTAGTGCGTGTGTAAAAACTAGTGTGGGGTACAATTTAATAGATTGTACTACAAACTTAGTTGATGGTTGCTCTGAAAGGAAAGAACAAAAAAATATTTGATATGATCTTAAAAAATTACCCTGAAGCGATTAGGATAAAATAACTTAGTTTTAAAAAACAAATCATTAATAACGTATTTTGAATAAATAGATTAAACTTGTAACATTCATAATTTACTTAATGTTCATAGGTCCTCCCGAAGAACCTAAAAACTGCATCATAGCAAACACTACCGTGAACTGCATATCCTTAGAATGCGAGGGTGGACATGACGGTGGTCTTCAGCAGCTCTTTCAACTGGAAGTGTACGGAACAGACTCTGACAAATTTTTGGCTAACATGACATCTCACAGTTCCCCTGTCTTCTCTGTATGTCTTCTTCCCCCTAAAGAATCCTTCGTGTTGGTGGTTTACTCCATCAACAGCAAAGGGAAAAGCAAACCGATTGCTATACATGCAAGCACAATGAGTTTGAATGGGAAAACTGGTATGTACAATTATACTATATGCAACAATTATAAATTTAAATGTTCACTAAAGAATAAATATAAGTCAAACCACTTGAATGACCAGATGAATCTGATCAAAACCAAAAATTAATAATTTACTGAAAATAACAATAATGAATCAATACCAAAATAATGTGCATGAAAATACTGGATTCGGACATTAAAATTTTTTCAGTTTACGAACTAAACTATTAAATACCAAATTGGTGGAAATAAATGCATATTGCACTTTAAACAAATCGATTCAGCTTTTTCAAGGAGAAGAATTGTAAAATAGCCTATAACATTAATTTGCAATGATTCAGTGAATATCTATGAAATATTCATTTTCAATTTGTACATTAAAATTATACATGCATGAAAAATTGCATACATAATTGCAGGGTATTAAACATAACTGTATTTAAATATTCCAGTTTTTCGTTCAGTTTGCGCAAAAGTTTTGACTAAAGTTTGAAATTAATGACAACATCAACAAACATAACTTCAACGCTCCAATTTAACAT
The DNA here is from genome assembly GCA_963978545.1 of Linyphia triangularis. Taxonomy (NCBI): domain Eukaryota; kingdom Metazoa; phylum Arthropoda; class Arachnida; order Araneae; family Linyphiidae; genus Linyphia; species Linyphia triangularis. Next base: position 63,802,747 of record OZ021723.1, on the reverse strand, counting down.
AATTAGTTTTTCGACTTTTATTAGTTGGCATTTAAATTGCCTTATTCAGAATATTTTTTTTTTTAAAAAGATCACACCACTTCTTTACTTCAGTTGTCACAGTTCCGTCTTTTTCCAAAATTATGAAGTGCTTATCATAACCAAGTACGCCTCGTAATTTTGAACTACGTTTATGATTACAAGGTAGAAAACTTATCATGCACATCTCACTCTCCAATCCCACTTTGGCGATATCTGAAATTATATCAACGAGGAGCCATTGTGACCACAACCTATTGAATGTGCACCACTCCCCATTATCGTATACACAAGTATTCTGCACAAGCATGACCGAATCTGCGCACTACTTTTTAAGTCCTAAGGCTTGAAATATTTGGTGGTAAAATTGACGTTTTTACAATTCTAAAAATAGACTCACAGCTGTATTGCAAATATATACAAGATCAATTATGTTTACTAATTTAGATATATAGGTGACTTTATATGATCAACTTTGGTCAGAATGTGTCCAATCTCAGCTCTTGGAGCATTTCGTAAAATTATTTTTACAGTATGGACCCAGGACTCACCCTAAAGAGGTGGCTGCAATTCGAGTTCCACTAACACTTATTCAGGATGTAGTAAATCAGCGTTTCTCAACCTTTCAGTATTCACGTCCCAGTTTTCAATCATAATTTTCATCGCGCCCCCACTTACAATAAAATGCATACAACAATAATGTATATTGAGTATTTTGGATTCTGTTTTTAAATTATTTGTAACTAATTGCCTAAACAAGAGTAAAAGCGAGCCAACGTTGGCAATAAACCATATCTGGCATTTTGCCAAATGGGCGGTGAACACGACTGATGCCGTCTCGAGCATGCGCACAGCAAATGTTTTCTAAAAGAAAGAAGGAAAATGTTCGATAACATAAATTTCAATTCCGGACAGTCTCATTCGAGTCGATCCTTCTATCACTATCGAATCTATCGTGAATGTGTATGTTATATATGTTTTCGTGTTAATTGCAATTCACCGTAATAAATATTCACGGTAGCAGATTTATGCAGACTCATGGATAAATTTTTAAGCGGAAGTAAGCGAGCATTAGACGAGAATCAAGCATCAACAAGTGCACAGCTGAGCGTGGTTCCGAAAATGAAATCGAGAAAATATTCTCAAGAATACTTAAATTTTGGGTTTACCAGTATTGAAATAAATGAAGAAGAAAGTCCCTATGTATAATTTGCTCAAAAATATTGTCCGCAGACGGCATGAAACCTAATAAACTTAAAAGACATTTGGAAACGCTTCATAGTGAGTGCGTCAACAAACCCAGATAATTCTTCGAATTAAAATTAAAATCATATAAAAAGCAAAAATAATTTTTTAAAGAAACTTTGTCTATGAATATAAAGCTTTAATTGCATCTTACAAAGTTTCATATAAAATAGCCAGATGTAAATAACCTCACACCATTTGTTAAGAGCTTATTTTGCCAGCAGCAATTGAGACTGTCGATACTATGTTTGTGGATAATTTTTAAAAACAATTGCAGATCATACCTCTTTCTAGTCGAAATGGTGATATAGCTGAAGATGTAGAGTCAGATTTTTTCGAAGTTGCGTGACAAACTGTTTACAATACAGATTGATGAAGTAACAGATAGTAATAAAGATGCTCATTTAACTGGCCTATGTTCGATTTTGTGATATGTTAGTAGTAGAAGAACTACTTTTCTGGGCAAACGAATAGAACTCCAAACAACAGCGCACGCATTACTTGCTATTTTAAATAATTTTATGAACGAGGCAATTATAGAATGGAAAAATTACGTCGGAATATGCACCGATGGTGCTCGTTCAATGTCCAGGAGATTCCAAGGTATACAAGCACTTGTAAAACAAAAATCGCCTCAGTGCGTCTGGACACATTGCATGGTCCACCGAGAAGCTTTGGCTTCGAAAGAAATGAGTCCTGGTCTGACTATTGTGTTAACTACGGTTGTAACCGTAGTAAATTAAAATGAGACACCTGAAATCGATAATCTTTTCCGCACTTTGTAAAGTCATGGGTTCAGTACATTCAGCGTTACTATTTTATTGCGAGGCAAGATGATTATCACGTGAGAAATTTTTGCAACGTGTTAATGAATTAAGAGAAGAAATCGCCATTTTCCTAAAAGAAGAAAACAGACCGGAAGCCCAAAATTTTTGCGATGGTTTATTTGTGACGAAATTCAGCTACTTAGTCGACATATTCGTGAAATTAAATAACTTGAATCTTCAACTCCAAGGAGGAAATACACATATGTTGGATACGTGTGATAAAGTTAATGCTTTTTGTAGAAAATTGGAATATGGAGCAGAAATTTAAAGAAAAAAGTCTAACAATGTTTTCAAATGTGGATGATTGTACTAAAACTTATAAGACTGAAGAAGAACATGTAAAAGTTGTTTATTTAACCATTGAAAATCATTTAGTCATGCTGGCAAAGAATTTTAAAAAGTATTTTCTTGTTGACGACATTCTGATAGCAAGTTAGGAGTGTGTTAGGGATCCATTTCATAAGACTCCCGAAGGACTCTCAATTGATGAGGAAGAAACATTCATAGACTTCACGACAAGTGGCGAAACCAAAAGACAATTTAGTAATAAATCACTATTTGAATTTTGGGCAGGAGTAGAGGATGCTTTTTCTGCACTAAAAACAAGGGCATTTCGCATTCTATTACCATTTTCAACATCCTACTTTTGTGAAACTGGATTTTCTGCTGTAGCTTCTTTGAAGACAAAATTTATTCTCGGCTAACTATAGATACAGAACTGAGAGTGGCTATTTCTAATATTAAGCCTTCCTTCGAAAAACTTTGCTCTGCAAGATAGGCCCAATGAAGTCATTGATAATAATTTAAATTTTTTTTTTTTTAATTTAGTATGTTTTAATTTAGTATGTTTTGATTAAGTAAGTTTTGATTTAATAAGTTGTTTTACTTTATTTGTTGAATATGTCGAAATGTAATTTTTTTCTTTGTGTAGGTGTGGTTTCATTTCTGTCAGTTAATAAATTTTTTTAAATAATATTTTCTCTTGGATATTCTCGTGCCTGCCTCCCCTCTAGTGTGCTCGCGCCCCCTTAGGGGGGCACGCCCCACAGGTTGAGAATCGCTGTAGTAAATTATATTGGTTGACACCTATCTGTCAAGGTTATTACTTTCAAATCAGATTTTGTATTAATAATCTTTCGCCCCTATATTTCAAGAAGTGTGAAGGTACTGAAAACTTGTGACTGAAGCCACTGAAAAAATTGTACGGACTGCACTTGAAATTTTCATATTACCAAACACCCGATTCGGAATTTTTTTTAACTAACAAACTAATGTCATATAATTCCCGACATTCTACATGTTTAACTAGAATTGTAGCAACCAACAATTGATGATTTTTGGATTATTTTAGCAAAAATAATTTTGCAAAGTTGTTACCTTCGCATCAGATTTTGTATTAATTAAGAATTTAGCCTAAAGTTGAAAGTATAAAACTACTCAAATGTCAAAATTTAAAAAAAAAAAAAAAAAAAAAAAAATTATATATACAAATTTCCTTGTGAAAAATACATCTGTATATAAATCTATATATATATAAATATCAACCATAGATAATGATGAATTTTATATTTACATATATCAAGCTGTAACTATAAAATGTCAGCGTTAATGTAATAGTTCATGGTTTTTGTCATTTATTTCAAATTTTAAACTCTTTGCATGGACAATTGCATTAACAAAGCAATTTTTTTAAATATGTTTACGATATTATAAAACAAATTCATAACTTATTCCGTACTGTTAAAAGTCTATGCTAAAATATTCATAGTTTTCGATCCATATTTATAAAAATAACATTTAGAATTAGTGCGATGTTGTTAGGAATGTGCACGGCGTATAATTTGTACACATATACAATTTTACAATCTTTTAGTTTCTATTACTAAAACAAAAATTTTGTTTAGATGTAGAACTTGTATTCATTTATCTATAATATTAAGAGGGTGTGATACCACAAAGTTGTTAAAATTTCTAATAACTTTTTATCATTTTTAAAACTAAAGGAAGTTTTTTTTTTTTTTTTTTAATCAAAATGGCATCATTACATTTTTAGCCTAATTAAAGGCTTCGCCCTTCACTAGTTTGATTTGCAGCAATAGTCATACTCTTTATCTTTTTATTAAAATAGACAAATATGGTATTTTGTGTTTTTAATTATTTCAAATCTGTATCACTTGAGTGTGGCACAGCAATTTTATTTTTCTTATTAAATATTTTATATTTAGTACAGTTACGTTTAAAGCCCTATTGAAGTTCAACTCTCTCTATGAAATTAGGTCAAAGTGGGGTACTTTAAACAGGTTTTAGACATTGTTGCATGTACGTTCGAATATATTGTAAAATATGAAAAAATGTGTATCCTAAAAGAAACTTTATTATATCAGTAAATGAAAACTAGAAATACAATTAATTACTCCATCAAGAATATAGAGAAAACTAATTTTTAAAACATTATGTGAAACGGGTCAATGTGCCCAATTTGGGTGAGGTAATTTGAACTTCCAGGAGGTTCAGGTTGAACCCACATGAAATAGTACTATAAACTAACATAAGTGATAATTGTTTTTTTACTGAAAACTTAGGATTAACATTAAACACTTAACATGAACAGTGACACTAAACACTGGAAACTTCAGAACACATCTACTAACAATTAAAATGATTCTTGTCAACACGCTTAGTGAGAGCAGTTGTCGTAGGTTTTGAAAGGCACATAACAATGTTATTTCTGCTTATGTAATTTTTAAGTCTGGTTTAAGAAATCTTCCAATCAGTTTATATTACCTTTAAAAATCAACTTCATATACATGTTCGTCATCAATACCAGCCTTTTCCAGCCTACTAAAGTGTTTTCTGTATAAAATTAAATGATGCTTAAGAAATTAAAGCAAAATCACCATTTTCTAGCTCTTTGGATTTCATGTTGATAAGGTGTGTTGTATAATTTTCAAATTCGACGTTTTCATTACTTAAATTGTTAAACAAAACATACGTGCTTTCAGTTGCATCTTCAGAATATCTTGTCAGATTTTCATAGTAGTTTTTGTACTCCCAAGTTTATTTATTCATGATTAAATAATATAAAAGTCCCTTCTATAAATACTAACGAAGGTAATAACAGCAAAATGTGTTTATTATTTCTTATTCTAACTGTAACGGCATTTTTACACATTTGATAACTAAAATTTCATATCATTTTAAAATTTTGTGAAAACATAAAGTTTATTATAACTAATTTGCTATTTTAACAATTTTGTCGATTTTTTTCTAATTCAATTGTTTTTTGGTTTTATATTTAACTTTATCAAGATAAAACTGAATTAAAACATTATGTTTTTATATTTCAACTCATTATTATTTTTTATTCTAGAAAATGTTATTATTTTCTGGAAATCGAAAATTTATTAATCAAATAAAACTTATTATCTACCATACATCAAATAAAACATAACTTTAATGATGGATCAGGTTGAATATACGTTCTAATTATCCCGTTTCTTGAAGTTCAATGAATCACCATTGGCAGCCATTTTAAAATACTTACTTTGACACCAATTATGGTGTAACATTTAAATTTAAAACTACTATGAAACAAACAATTATCTATAACATTACATGCTGTTTAGTAAAAGAAACCAATTAAAAACACATATATCAAAGTGAACATAAAATGTTTACTTATATGTAAAATTTTACTTTTATACGAAGATTTTGAACAGAACCATTCACAATGGCCGCAATAAAGGGGAATAAACAATGATTTGCATGAATCGTATATATAGTTCTAATTTATAGTACTATGGTGATATCTGACGTGAAAAAATAAAACTAAAAGAAAAAATGCCAATGGTTCAAAGTGCCCCTATGTTTAAGATGTCCCATTCTTCCCTAATAGCCACAGGAATCCGTGATGTTTCTTCAGCCTTAGTTTTGTCGAAACTTTGTTACTTGACTTTTACTTGCTAGAACTTTTTATGTAATTATAAAATTCATCTAACAATTTTATCTGATGATATAGACACTCATTATTTAAAATTATGCTTTTATTTTCCTAAATTCTTCACTGTGTTTTTTGAAAACATTTGATAAATTGTTTCTTTAAACTTTCTTCAAAATTAAAAGCAATTAAAAAAAAAAAAAAAACTAAATATTGTATGATAAATCCTAATGCATATTTTTTTAATATAATAGTATAGAGTCACTAAATAAATTTGTTTAATAAAGCATTTTATAATTATAAAATAACAAAAGTTTTTTATACTCTCAAACCGCTTAAAAAGTATAGACGTTAAAAAAATATCAAAATTTGCTAGTTATATCAATTATTTAGAATATTTTGTATGATAAATTACTATCATATTATTTAGAATTCTAAAATTTAATTTTTAACAGAAATATATCAAAATGGTTTTTTTTCCTTACTCATCCAATTACTTGTAAAAGATTAATTACACATCAACACTTTTTCAAATACCTTTATTTTTTAAGTGTGTGTGCAATAATGAAAAGTTGTACGTCCATAATTGACGTATGTTATTTCAAATTATTTTGTTGCATTTTGTTATATATTTAGAGTTAAAACAGGAAGCATTCCATTTAAAAATATATTATTAAAATATCAGAGATTAATGAAATAGATAAATAAAACATAATTGAAAATGAAAGTTTAGATGGAAATACTTACAATTGGATTTGAAAATAAATTAAAGGGTTCAATGAATTTTCCTTAAGATATATTTTAATTTTACGTTCTAGCCATGTGAGTGTACAATCTCATTACTTAAATTTTGTGTTCTCAGAAGTAATCTTTGGATAAATTTTCGTTTTCCCAAATACATTGAAATTGAATTATAATATTTTACTGGACTATAAACAGGAATTCAGTAATTGTCATTAAAATACAAACTGTCTTTGAAATCATACATCAGCATTTCCTTTTCTAACTGATAATTCATTGATGTGATTCTTTTGATCATCCTGATCTATTTAGATGCTAGTTATTTCAAAGTGATAGTTACAATAAATTATGTCTTATTTTCGAAGTGCCTACTAAGGGAATCTATCATTAAAATTTCATGTTCAAAAGACGCATCACAGAAATAACCTTTGCATATCAAAGGTATATATGAGTTATGAATAAACTCACTTCCTTTGATGGAAAAATAATTACTTTGGATTTCACTCATTTACATCGCACAGGAATGAATGGACCAAATATCATTACTAAAACTTTTTATAAAACGTAGTGGATTCTTATCACTAAAGAAATAAAACATTTGCGCACCATTATTTGATAAAGTTTGGAGACCATTATTTATATGAAAAATGTTATCGAACAATATAATTATCTAGGCTTTCAAATTCTCAATATTAATGTTTCTATTTCACAAAAACTATAAATTTTTGTTTAAAAAAAAAAAAAAAAAAAATATTCATGAATTAACTGTTTACGTAATATAATGTATGAATTTATATAATTTTAGTAGATATGGTTGATTTTTGAATTTATTTTGATACCGATTTAATGCAAAATTAATAAAATACATTTATGTATTGACAATTTCATTAAAAATTTAATTTTTTTTTTTATTAAAATGCAAGACATTTCCATAAGTAACAAGTCACAGAATGTTATCTCAATTCTGAATCTAGTTCTATGTGTTAGTTGATTGTTTATTGGTGGCATTCTTCTAATGCATTTGTGAATCGAATTGTAATTCGCAAATATAATTTTATAAATAGTTATGCTATTATTTATGTTATTATATTGTGTCTTATAAAGGAATGACTGGTCTTGTCCTTTTGCAAATCAAAATTATAGTCTTTGTAAACATAAATATCATCATTGTAAAATGAACCTAAAGTACAAAATCTATACCCAAACAAAGTTTTCCAAAAACAATATGTAAAACGTAGTCTCAATACATATATATAAATATATGTGTTTTCCAAAAAACTAAAAATAAAATTATAGTAGTTGAAAAGAAAAATTTAAATTGTGATAAGAAAATTAATCGCGCCATTTTATTTATTATTTTAAGATAGCTTTTATATTTGACATAAAAATAACATGGCATAACAAATTTCTATTTTGAATCTGTAAAAAATATCCATAAATAATATAAATAAATACTGTTCATTTTAAGTCATTCTTAGAATCGAGGAAATGGAGAAGAATATAAAAATAGACTATTTTTTATAAAATATTTCGGAGTTAGGTAAAATAAGATTTATGGATTTCTGAGAAAAACCGCATAGAAATGATATCGTTGACCGATAGTAATACAATTTTAAGGGAACTATCAAACTGAGTCCACCACAAACTATCTTTCCATAAATCCTTTATGTAGTCCTTACACTTCTGCAGATATTCGTATTATTCTGTTACAGAACAATAACTTTTTGTATTAAGTTCAATAAGCAAGAAAAGCAATTATCCTTACAGTTTTAGGTATTTATTGTAATATATGTTACGTTAGTTTTTTTTTTTTTTTATGACAATTACATTTAGTTGTTGGTTAATCTATGTTTTATTTTGTTGCTTTAACTGTGACCGTGCTTTTTTTTTTTTTATCTTTTTTTTTTATCAACTCCTTACTCCAGTGTATACTTTGATACTATTTTTAGCTACATGCTCATTTTCTAAAAGAGACGGTCAATAAAGATTTGTACATCAATAAATTAGCGTCATCATTTCCCTTTATTAGAAAACATGTATGAACCAAATTTGAATGTGTTTACTAAAAATTTTATTAGAAATAAAATATTTCCACATCATTTTGATATATATAATAATAAAAATGTGATGTAATCTGAAATAATTGTATTATTGTCATTCTATTGAAAATAACAATAAGAGCAAATGCACAACTAAACGAAAACATTCAAAATTCAGAAATGCAATCGCTTATTTCTTACTCATATAAACTAACATACAAATATAAAATATATTTTGTACAATTGTAGGTCTAGATTTCTTCAAATATATTCTAATATTTTTCTTGTTCTGGCTGTTGTCAGTATTTTAAACTTTGTATTATTATAAAGAAATCTCCCTAATTTGCTCCAGCGATAACAACCCAACTTCATTTAACAAGAAAAAAAGCTCCTGATTACCCTTAGTTTTTACGCTTTTCCATTTACAGACTTTACAATACGATTAAAGCTCTCCACTTCATCCCATTAAAAAAAATCGATGTCCCTCGAGACAAGAAATGGAGGAAACGGAAATAAAAACGAATTCGTGTGTTACACGAAAACGACGAAAGCCAATTTTCTCCTTTGCCGATTGTTTAGTTTAAAGCAAATCGAAACTTGCATCAAATTATCAGAAGCGGCGGAAGTCGGGACGGATTTTTCTTAATAGTGTGACCTTTTGTTTGGCTACCATTTGGCTGGGTTTTGGTCGAGTGCCTTACTTCACCTTCTGTCGTCGGGAAAAGATAAAGGAAGGAAAAACCCGATACTGGATGGAAGAGGGTTTCCAGTTTTTGCCGGATGTTAACAAGATAGTGCTTGGTATTGATTTTCGTGTATGAATTTCCTTACTATTTAGCGCAGGAATAAATCAGTATGTTTCTTAATGCTTGATAAGATGAGTGTCTTATGACAGAATAGACATTACACAAGGATAATTATTAGATATTTCATAATTTAAGCATTAAAGTTTTTATTCAAATTTTTACATGAAGTTTTATTAGTGATACCCTTATGAATGCTTTTATCAATAAATTCAAAATACCATATTATGATAAATCCAAACCTATGGAAAGGAATTTATTATTGGTTCACATACAAATTTGTGGTGATTCCTTAAGAGCTGCTAATTCGTGTCTATAAATACACAAGTGTTAATGAAGAAATTGGAAATGTGATAAAAACATATTAGTTTTTAAATCTCTCGTTCATAAATATATCAGAAAATGAAAGAGTTATGTACTTGAAGTGACTTGAACTTCCATTATGTTTTAAAGTTTAGAAAGAAAGAAAAAAAAAAGATATCCGCATTCCCAGAGGGGAATGGAAAACATAAGCATTGCTTTGATATACGGCTGGTTAGCTACTCAAAACATTAAAAAGCGAATAAAAATGGCGATTTAAATTAAACTAGTGAACTCGTGCGTAGCTGGGCATTTAAAATTGCTTAGAAGAATTACTTTAAGGGTTCATCAAAGTGAGATATATTTAATAAAAGTGAGAAGATAATATGAAACTTAAATTTAGAAAAAGGAATTCAGCACGACTCGTAAAAATTGTTGATCTTGTGATAAATCGTATCTTGCACATCTATCATGGAGTATTCAATAAAAGTTTTTCAATATTTAAATTCCATTTATCTGCAAATAATGAAGGAAATCGCTTAAGTCAGAGAACTACAACTTTATAGCAGTAATACATTAATTTAATTTAGTTTAAAGTATGATGAGTGAAAAGTGATAATTTTTTGGCACAGTCGACCCAAACCCTACCTAGAGTACCACTACATATACATTAAGGTGGTATAGTAGACATATCTTGATAAAAAAAACTAAAAAAAAAAAAAAAAAAATTAAGAAAAAAAATATAGAAACAAAAAATAATAATATTTTTTAATCAAACATTCCCCTCAAATATAACTATTTTCCTAAATTTTCAAAATTTCTAAACTTTATATATTTGAAAAGCAATACTTTGCAATGTGTAGGGAAAAGTCGGAGTTACACAGGAAAACACTATTCTATACATTTTTAAAACATATATTAATAAGTATAAGTATTAAAAAAATATTGCTAAAAAAAAGGGATAATTTTGGAAAAAAGGGGGAGGGGGGAAAAAGAGTTGCAGTGATTAGATAAGGTCAATAACTTAGTAGTTCGTAAACCCAATCCCCTTTCACATTCCAGATGGCTAACAACAGAAAACAGAGTACTTTGACTATATGTGAGTGAATGTAAATCATCAGATAACCTCAAACAAGTGATATTCTTTATTTTAAATTGTTACATGCCACATCGATTTCGATTTTTTTTTTAAAGGTTAATTTTATGAAGGACCTAAGATCATATATGACGCAATTTGATTGTCTCGCTACCTACCTGAATATCTACTAGATATTTTAAACTCGGTTATTGAACGAAATGCTTCCTTCCCTCATCCAAAAAAAAATGATTTGGGAATGATTTTGGACGAAAGGAGAGATGTAAGAGAACTGGGGAGTCGGGCTCTGAAATCTCAAGAACTTTCCTAGAGAAAGACAATCAGAGATTTCAAGGTAACCAATCTTAGCTTTATTGCCACACGTAATCAACGTGGACAGAATTATGGAATGCATCTGATATGACTCCTCCTTTGTTAATGAGTGTAACAAACGAGCATTTGTCTGTAAAGACTGGCGCATACGAGGAAGCACAGCTGTATTGGAGGAAACATGGGGAAGACTGTAAGATTGGCAACTCTGTCCGAGCATAGTTTCAAAATATACGAATTTTCAACAAGCAAACATGTCAAAATGGCCATATAGTTTTGTTTCTCATAAATACAATATAACAATTTTAAAACTGTGCATCGGCGTTTCAAAACCTCTTCAATATTTTATCCAGATTTAAGCGAGATTGGCTAATATTGTTTCCAACAGCCGATTCACAGCATTCCACTTAGGGATTAGCCTATGTCTGGAGAAATTGGCCTGCATTTTTGTGCTACTAAGGATCACTGAAGGGGACACAGTAGCATAAAAATAACCAAATTTTCGATTTTTTTTTTTATTTACTATAATTAAAATTTGGAATCTTCTAAATACGTATACAAAATTTTAAAACTGTATCTACGTTTTTGAATGAGTTATTTGACTTTTTATGCTGGTTGACAGGAGAGAAAATGTAAACAAACGCCACATGTCGTCTGCTTACGTTGGATGATTTACTCGGGAAAATAAATTAATTTACAATTATTTCCAGTAACTTTAGTTTGAAGTGAAGTGAGTTAACTTAAAACGCTTCAATTGCTTTTAGTTTGTTTACATTCGAAAAACGTGATTTTTTTCTCGTGGTTCTTTTAAATTGTTTGGCTAATTTTAGGATTTATTGCTTCCGCTTTCATGCCAACTACTGATTTATCTTCGTCAGTACTACTGTATAGTTGAATTTTAATCTGCATTATTTATTTGTTTTCATTTATAATTGTTTATAATGCCAAGAAGAAAACGTTCGAAGGTTGCCGGGAAGCAGAATTCTGCAAAGAGGTGGTGTAGTATTGATAACGACGCAAGTTTGGTAGTTTCGGTTTCAAGTACCGACTCTAACGCATTACCACAAACTAATGCAAGATTTTCTTCTATAGAAAACAGTTTTAATGAGACATTAAAATCTGACTGTGATACCGTGGAATGTGAGCTGGTTAAATCTCCCACTTATGTTGTTGTTGATGTTGATATGCTGACAAAACTTTTCAGTAATCAGCTGTGCAAAAACTGCAAATCCACTGGATTACATGTCGTGCTGGGTAGAAAATTTGGTTTTTGCCATGAACTGAAGGTCACTTGTGAGTTTTGTGACACCTTAGCAAGTGAGACACGCACTTCAAGAAAGATCTCAAAGCATCAGAGAGGATTAAGTGAGCCATATGACATAAATCTTCGTGTGGTCCAGGCATTTATGAGTTTCGGAAAAGGCTACATAGCTCTTGAGAAGTTTTGTATGCATACAAATATGCATCTAATGTCGAGTAGGACATTTAATGTTTACAAGCAGATGCTAAATTCATCAATTACGGAAGCAACTGAAAAACAGCTACAAGTTGTCAGAACTAATATAAAAAAAGCGTATCACTCAGAAAAAGACGGAATCACTGAAATAGATGTTTCTTTTGATGGCACATGGTTAACTCGAGGACATTCTTCTCAAATTGGTGTTGGTGTGTTATCGATTTGTTGACTGGTTATGTAGTTGACTTTCATGTAATGTCTAAGTATTGCGGCGAATGTGAACTTTCTAAATGTCAACTCGGAGAAAAATCTGCAGAGTATGCAGTTTGGTACGCCGGCCATAAAGACTCGTGTAACATAAATCACACAGGTTCCTCTGGCGCAATGGAAGTGCAGGCAGCTTCTCATTTATGGTCCAGATCTGAAGGCATCGGATTCCGTTATACGACTGTTCTCTCAGATGGGGATTCAAAAGCATATTTACATTTGAAAGAAATCAAAGTTTATGGACCAGATATAAACATAAAAAAAGAAGAATGTATCAACCATGTTAGCAAGCGACTCGGGACAGCTCTTAGAAAATGTGTTAAAGAATGGAGATCACGGGGAGTGACACTTGGAGGAAAATCCCATGGCAGCTTGAAGGAAGACACTATTAGAAAGCTGACCAGATATTACAAAAATGCCATATTTCGAAATAAGGGAGATGTGGATAAAATGAAAAGTGGTATTTATGCGACTCTGTATCACAACATATCTACAGATAAGAAGCCCCAGCACTTCAAATGCCCTCCTGGGAAAGATTCTTGGTGTTTTTACCAGTCGGCTATAGCAAATGGTGAGAAACCTGATTCTCACCATAAGAAAATACAAACACCAATAAAAGAAAGCTTTCTGCAATATATCATGCCAATTTACCAGCGACTCGCCTCAAATGAACTTTTGGAAGGATGTAAAAGATGTTCGACACAAAATGCAAATGAAAGTTTGCATAGCGTCATCTGGAGTAAGTGTTCCAAAACAACATTTGCATCGAAGAAACGCGTTAGCATAGCTGTGTGTGATGCTATCACCGAGTTCAACGTCGGAACTGTCAAGTCGCTTCAAATGCTACAATTAGTGAATAAATTAAGTTTGAATAGACAATCCACAAATTTGGCCATATGGAGAGACTATCGCAGGATATATCAAAGAAAAAGAAGGAAGGTAATGTCGTATAATTTGGTGCAGAAGAAAATAAAACTTGCTCGTAAACGTAGAGAAAGGTCTAAAGCAAAAGCAGAGGGCATCACCTATAAAGCTGGAAATTTTTAATTTTGGTAAGATATTTTATTAGAGTAATTAATATGTAATAATTAAGTATAATATGAAACCTGCCTGGTCAAAAATATTGAATGCGTAACTTGTTCAAAAGCAGACATCGCCCATCATAAAGTGCTAAGTACTCAAAAACAGAATTTCAATATATTTACCATTTAACTTAATGTATCAATTATATGAAAATTAGTTAAAAGCATTTTGAAAAGTGTGTTGTAATAATGCTATCTATAACATATTTAAATTTGATAACTGTGTATAGGTTTCAAATTATGTTTTTCGAGAAATGAAAACTTTAAATCCATTTTTTTCACTGTTTTTTTTTCTTCTTGATATCCAGTTTTTCGAAACGCTAAGGGTTTTTTTTCTAATCAAAGGATAAATCTGAAATTTTTAAAACATGTTGTAAAATATGTCTATTTTATAAATTGGCATTCTAAATGGCAATATATGTTGTACTTTTCATTTTTTTTTAACACTAAAGTAAAATGTTTGCAGATTTATAAAAAAAATTTGTGTTCTTATGAATAAACATTTATATTGTAATTAATTACTATGAGTATTCCAGATTTGAATGCCAATTCTCATATAATATAGTTCAAAGAATTTTTTACAAAAATTTAAAAAAAAAAAATTAGTATTTAAAAAAGCCTTAGCGTTTTAAAAAATGTGTAAAAAATTTCAAATTTTTAAAATTTTTAATATATAAAAAAAGAATTTAATTTTTTTTTGTGAAATATTGTTTACTCATATACATTCAAATAAGAGACATAATTTTTTTTATTTAAAAATGCAATAGTAAAAATAAATGTCTAAGTGGTACCGTGTCCCCTGAAATCAGACTTCATATTGTTTCCATGTCACTCACAAGCCGTTAAACGCTTGTGTAGAGAGACAAGACAAAAGGTGGGTGGTGCTGACGCCAAATACTCTAGGACAGTTTTTTTTTTACAGTTTTTCTTATCTGTATATGTAATAACTTTTTTCACCTCCTGCGTTTAAAAAAAAAAAAAAAAAAATATTTACCCATTCAAAATTTATCCTCTACCTAGTCTCTTCTCTTAGAGAACCGAAGTAAAATATATTAAGTGCAAGTCTTAACCTTTAAATTGGTACATTACTATAAAAGGGAACATCGTAAAAATACTACATCCAAAAATAATATTTTAAGATTTCACACAAATTTAGTGCATTAATTAAAAATATAAACTTTCAATAAATTTTTTGAACAAATAAAAGGTAGAAACAAGATTAAAAATATATAACTTTTATTGTTCTTGTAAGTCTTATCAGCAAAAATGCAAACTAATTTTTATAAAATATCTCTCCAAACTGTCTCCATTCGCTTTATCTTTAATCTTAACAAAAATACAGATTAAATATAAAAATCTAAATTGTCCAGCAATTATTAATGATTAAAATGGTATAAACTTATTAATATTAAACAATAAAAAACTCCACTATTTATAATTAATTTATAGCAAATCGCGCTGAAATTTGACTGATAGATTAGTTGTCTATAAGCTTGTTCTCTATCAAGCTATGTGGGAGGGGGGTGGGTGTCACTCTCACTAAATAAACGTTTTTACACAAGCATCGATTGGTGCTTTGTATTACTAATAAACTTATTTCCCTTCATCTATCATAACTGAGACTTTGAAACATTTGGCAGGCACACTCGTTGTCGATGACATTGCTTTCTATCAATTTTTAGAACTGTCACACAAAGGCCTCTTTTACACCTTATATCAGACTTATGAGCTTTTACCCATGTTCTTACTCCAGTTACCAAGCTTAATTCATACAAGTTGAATTTGCCGTAATTATATAACTGAAATCGTCCCCTACTAAGTTTGATGAAGCAAAATCTTTGTAGGGCTAATTAACCCATTTACCGCAATCTAATCAAGTGTAATCTTGGAAAATAGATTCGTTGTGGATGACAATTTATTCAATCAAGTTTGGGGGTAAAAAAGAAGTTAGTAAGTAGTTAGTAGTGGATATTTTGTTCGTTTTGGTCAAAGACTATGAAAAACCGAGCTGAGCTCAATAAATTCATATCTAACTTTTAAATTGCACATACAAATTAGCAATGCATATGCAATATTTGTATTAAAAACTTTGTCTTTTATGGGTTATATTTTCAGTAAATCTAAAGAAATTGAAATCTAGTTAGGTTATTCTTTTATTCAACAAACAAAGCATTTACACAACAACATACTGAATTGCTTACAAATATATCTGTTAACCAAACGCACTTTATCTAAATACCATTTTTCTAATGTAGTTTTTCCCGAATCCATTGAATGAAAATCGAGGCAAAAGCATGCATTATGAAAGACGTTCCAAACTATTCCTCTTTTTGTACAAGACTGATAAAACAGCGTCGAGACTGTTTCTCGGATTTCTTTAGAGAAAACCGAGTAAGTAAAAGGATGAGAAAGGAGAAATTCGTTAAACCAGAAAATCGTTCCAAATACTATTCTACACGAATACTTGTTTACTCTGAGGAAAGCATAAAAAAGAGTAGGAGACGAGATTATCCCTAAGAAATCGTGTAAGCTATCTTGAAGTTGCGAAAGGTATTACAGAATTTGGAGTTAAAAAGACGTTTCCAATTTCAAATATTTTTTTATCTGTGGCTGTTTATGTTCCTTCTAATCGAAAAAGTTTTAATTTCTTGTTAAAATTTGAAGATTCAACTACTTTTAACAACTATAATATTGACAACTTGTAGCGTGCAAATTATCCGAAATATATAATAAATATGAAATTGCTTATTTTGTGCGCGTAGATAAAAATAGAAAAATAATTCAATTCCTATATGTATTTTGTTTTTATGCAAATTTATATAATATTTTTCCTAACGATATGTATATTACCAAAAAAAAAAAAAAAAAATCTTAACGTAAGTATCCGTTCAATAAAAAAACATTTTAGATCCTTATCAAGAAATATAAGTAAAACATTTTATTCATGCTAGAAGCTGTGATAGTGTGGTTACGGCATTACAATTTTTATATGTATGGGGGGAGAGGGGTAAGTAAGGACCTACCCCAGATGAAATGGCAATTTTTTCGAGAGGGGACTAGATTTGTTGGCGCGGTTTTGTCCAAGAGTTGGCTGTACATGATCAAAGGCTCAGAGCTAAATTTACAGCCCGATTTGAATTGGGCAGAGGCAAAGATGGGGTGATTTATTGGGGGAGGACCGATAAGTGAAATTGGATGACTTGGAAAAGAGAGATCATCTCATTAGAACGTAAGAAGGATGAGCAAACTCTCAAGGTCCACTTTTCACACTTTTGCCTTTGACTGACGATGCTGTAATAACTGAGATGGATGCGGTTTAATTTTGCGTTGGAGCGGATTGAGTGAGATGTACAAGGTCTAGATGTAAGCCACGAAAAAGTCTTGGCTACAGAGTTATTCATAAGGTAAGCGACATTGAAGGCTCTAATTCCTCTCCTAAGAGTTCCCAGATGCCCCAGTTAAAACCTTTTTAAGGCGTAAGGGGTATACAGACGGAGATTTCCCAGTGACTAATAAAGAAAAGTCCTAATGCAGCCACTACAGAGCTTCATGTCCAGACGATTCAGCGTAGGCAAGCCACGACTGATTGAACCCGGCCCTATGAACGGAACCACTGACCCTGCATTGATCCCAGCACCCAGAAGGCAGCATCATCTACCTTGCCTCGATACCAGTGCGAAACCGAAAGTCAAACTCTCCTCTCTTAATGAAACAACTAAACCCTCTACACTTCCGTAATTAAATGATGTACAGATAGATTGAACTTGCTGCCAATGCTTTTTAAGTGAATTGAATAATAATGATGTGTCTTTTACCTTTTAATGATTCTACTCCCTGTTTCCATGACTCATTTCTAACGAACCTGTTTGATAACTATATTGGCCATACCTATGACAAATAATAGTTATTGAGGCAACGACGATTCACAGCTGTTGGTACCGGTGACCAACCAATGGATAGAACTAACCACGACAAAGAAAATAACATAAACCTACACAATATAACCCACATAGTTACACATACATATACATAATGCATGAGTCAAATCTCTCTAAATTGGAGTGGCCGCTATAAATAAAATGCTAAAAAGCATAAGAAAATGTAAAATTAGATCACTCATATATTTTTTAGAAAAATATTAGTGCACTTTCACGAGATAGTAGGCGCCCTATAAGCCCTAAGGATATCCAGCCGGTAGTTCGGTTCTAGCCATGCAAAGTGTTATACATAGTAGCAATAGCAGTGGTCCTTAAGGAACGACGATTCACAGCTGAATCTTCAACAACACGGATGTTCCTTAAATAGTGATAATCTTTGACTTACCCAAAAGGGAAAAAATCCAGTACAGTGACGTCTCAAGATCTTGATGGTCAGTAATTAAGACTCCGTATCCTGTCGATCGATCAAGGAAAATTGAATCCAAAAATTCATCATAGTAAAAACATTTTGAGTTATGTTATCTAATTTTACATTTTTCTTATGCTTTTTAACTTTCTGTTAAATATAAAGGTTTCTTCAAATTAGAAGCATTGACTCTTAATAAATTTATAAATTTGATAGGATATTTTAAAGAAACATGGGGGCAGTTTTTTGTAAAAGAGAAGCTGCATAAATCATCAAATGGGATTACTGTCAAGTGATAATTTATTAAATCGAAATGTTTTTTTTTTTTTTTTTTTTTTTTTTAAATAATTGATGTCTGATAATTTTCAATGGTCAGCATTTGTTTTTTCAAAGGATTTATTTCTTAAAATCTAGAAAGTAGTATATATTTAGAAAGGTGCAAAATTTTTCCTTTTTAAAAATATTTAATAGATATGGACAGGTATGATATCATGTTTACTAAAAAGACAAAGATGAGTAAATTCAATGAAAGAAAATGGTAGAATTGAAGGACTATTTTCAAAAATACAATCGCTTTTCATTAGTATTAATTAACATACCGAAATATAAGATGCCCAAATTGATTTATGCATTGCCTTGAAAAGGAAATAATATTTATGTTTAGAAAAATATTTTCCCGAAAATATATTTTTTAGCAGGACTGCATTGAAATCTCACTGTCCTGACAACTCAGAATCTTGAAAGCCGTATTCACGACGTGTTCCAAATCCCCAAGGTGCCGAATCCCAACTCGTCCAAAAGAACGACATTCTGAAATCCCACACATTAAATATCCTGCCAGTCTAAAAACTTTAAAAGTAAAAAAAAAAAAAAAATAATAATAATAACTTGTTATCTGGTTAAGAGTTATTTTTTACTTAATTCAATATCATATTAAAATTGTGGAACTTCCCTAACAACTACATCACATTTTTGAACACTCTATAATATGTGTTTATAACTTATTGAAACTCAAATAAATTGATTGAAAAAGAAACCATGAAAAATGAAATAATTGTAATTATTGATTTTGTTTTTAGTATAGCAATATAATAATGTCAAACAATCTCAAATATCAAAGTTGTAAAAAAGCATTTAATTTCTGTGATACTCCACATAATTTTATATTTGTATCTTAATTATTTAGGTCTGTTTTGAACTTCTTTTTAAAGCACATTAAGGAAAAATTACTTACACGATCGAATACGTAGGAAAACTGTTCAATACAAACAATAGAACATCAAGACTTCAATTATTTTGAAACTATAAATAAAACTATTTTTGATTATAAAAATAATTATATTTAAAATTTAATTGTATTCTAAGTTGAGTAATTTTGACGCAAATTAACTTTTCCGCATAGTTTAGAATTCTTGGTTACAAAATGACAAATGTAAAATATACTATTTTCTGAATTTTTTGCAAAAATTGTAAAGAGTATTCAAAAGTGAACAATTTTAATGTTTTTAGAAATAAATGTGTTTTAAACTACGAAATTTTAAAAAGTTATTACTACGTCACATTTTTTTTTAGATTAAGACGCTGGCACAACATACATATTATTTTTACTTATAATTAGTACAGAAGTTTGTAATCTTCTATAAAAGAAATCCAAAACCCTCACTGAATCATCATTAAAGCTCCCACTTTCCATATAGCAACAACTCAGAAATTCAGAAAAAAAGTCAACAATCGCATGCATTGATGAAGTAAACTATTCTAATCCCGAATAAATAATTTTAAGGTATAGAAACATTGCAAACAAGGATTGTTTTATTGTCTCATTTTCAATTTATCTGAACTTAGAAATTTGGTATGAGTGACAACAATGTCAAGCAAAAAAATTTAAGATATTTCGAAATCGAATATATTCACCTTTAAGGTATCGAAAAGAGGTATCCAAGCAAGGAATATTTAAATGACCTATTTTACGACTCTGGATTTTGGTACAAATGTCAACTACGTCAATCACTAAAAAGAAATTTTCGGATTTTGATTGATTGATTTTGATCTCTAATTGATAATTTTCATTATTCACTATACATTACAAAATGAAATTTCATATTTTACCAAAATATGTAACCGTACACTGAAATTCCCTGAATACACTGAAATTCACTGAATACACTGAATAGTATTCAAAAATTATTTATGAAATTGCTTCTACTTTAGCTAGTATAATAGTTCATCACAAAATATAAAAAATGTATGAATGTTCTCAAGTTTTAGAGTTGGAATTTTGCCGAAAGTTCATAGTTAAGGTTCTGACGTTCTTTTGTCATACAGACAGTTCAGTTTCTAAAAGACTTATTCAATTTGAAGGATAATGTAATAATAGTTGAAAGCTTTACAGGCTGATAATAAATACATTATTTAACTATGACATATAAAAGCTTTTAGAAATGAAATGAACCTAAAATGAAAATGCCAAAGACAGGAAATATATTGGACAGCTACATCAAAAAAACAAAACAAAAAATCAATTAAAGTTATGTCATAGAAGGGTAAAGAAAAACGAAATTTCTTCTACAAACTGCTTAGAAGCGTCTTTATGCCTCTAAGGTCTTCAATCACACTCTCTACTGTATCGTGAAATCTACTTCATACTGTTCTCCAGGGCAAGTTTTTTTTTCAATATTTATTTATTTTTATATCCGAAAACAGCTATGCGTATTGCAAATATTATTTTTGTGTTGCATTAGAAACGGACGTATAACCGAGTTTTTATAGATAAAAAGCTTAGCCTTCATTTGAAAAAATATGATACACTTAAGGTAATACGTAATTCGTACCGTTCTCGAGGGTATTTTTTAAAAATATTTTATGCGTTAAGTTTTCAGTTCTAAAGAACAATGCGAACATAATAAAAAGTTATATTTTTTAAATGCTTTTCCACTTTTGGTTCTTTCAATGTAATGGGAATGAGAACTTTTTAACTAAATGTTAAATCTTAATTATTTAAAGACATTATAAACTAAACTATCAATGAATCTAAAATAAAATAAAAATATGAAGGGGCATACTTAATCCCTCTAATTCTTGTTTAGTTAAATAGAGGGCTCCGCTCCAAGTCTACTAAAGCTCACCAATCCAAACTCGTCAAATAAAAAGTATATTTTATGATTCATATACTAAATACTTCTGAACCTGCAAATACAAAGCAAAAATTATTTATTATAAAGCATATTCTAAGAGATCAGATATTTAAATTAATTAAATTCATTGAAATTAAACGAGTCAAGTCACCATCTAGACTTGTTCAAAAAGAACCATTTATTATTACATTAGTGTAACTGTATGCAATGCGTATCAATAAGAATAATTTTCTACTTAAAAATCCGTAGTATTCCAAAAAATTGCAACCTCATCTTTATTCTGAATGACTTTAACTGGTTCAAATTTTTTATTAAAAAAGAAAAGTCACTCAGTCTCAATTTCGATTATAGTAGACTTTCTTTTTAGCAAAGTAAAAATTCCATTTTATGACAGTAAAGTCTCTGGCAGTTGTAATTTAATCATAAAAAGTATAATTGTAATAAATTCAATAAAAAAATTTATGTTATTTTTATAAATGAAATATATGCTGTTTGTTGTATTTTTGAATATAACGAAATGTTATGTTTTGTGATATCCCTTTATGATTTTACTGTACATGACACTTTTGAAAAATCTTTTAAAGATTGGGATAATGTCTCGCATTATCATATAATATAATAATGAAGAATACGTTTAATATTCATGTCTACCCATTCATCTACACACACTTAACATTTTGAATCGGGAAATGCGGATATTATTTTTTCACAAGTTTGCAGTAAAACATGACATACATATATATATATATATATATATATATATATATATATATATCTATATATAAGGCAAAGCCCTCACTCACTGACTCACTCATCACTAATTCTCCCACTTCCCATATAGTCACAACTCTGAAAATCTGCACAAATATCAACAATGGTAAAAATAGAAAAGGTAAGCTATTCCGATGTCGATTAACCCACTTTAAGGAGTCGAAAAGGGGTTAAACGTTCCAAACGAGGGACATTCGAATATCCCCCTTCCCATTTGGTCACAACTCTGAAAATCGGCGCAAATATCAACAATGGTAAAAATAGAAAAAGTAAGCTATTCCGATGTCGATTAACCCACTTTAAGGAGTCGAAAAGGGGTTAAACGTTCCAAACGAGGGACATTCGAATATCCCCCTTCCCATTTGGTCACAACTCTGAAAATAGGCACAAATGTCAACAACTACAAACATAGAAAAATTAAGCTATTCCGAGCTTGATTAACCCACTTTAAGGGGTGGAAAAGGAGTTAAACGTTCCAAACTCGAATATCCCACTTCCCATATAGTCACAATTCTGAAAATTGGGGCAAATGTCAACAAAGATAAGCATAGAATAAGCAAGCTATTCCGATCTCGGTTAATCCACGCTTAGGTATCGAAAAGGGGTTAAACGTTCCAAACGAGGGATATTCGAACATTCTACTTCCCATTTCGTCGTAATTCTTAAAATTGGTATGAATGCCAATCAAGATAAACATAGAAAAGTAAGCCATTCCGATCTCGATTAACCCACTTAGTTAAACGTTCCAAACGAGAGATATTCGAATGTCCCACTTCCCATTTGGTCACAACTTTGAAAATTGGTACAAATGTCAAAAAAGATAAACATAGAAAAAGTAAGCTATTCCGTTCTCGATTAACCTACTTTATGGAGTCGAAAAGGGGTTAAATGTTCCAAAGGAGGGATATCCGAATGTTCCTCTTCCAATGTAATCATAACTCTGATATTTGGTGCAAATGTTAAAAGGGCAAATTTAAAAAATATAAGTTATTCCAATATCGATAAATGAATTTTTAAGGGATTAAAAGTCGACGCAACATTGAAACTATACGAGGATTATTTTAATGTCTCAATTCCAATGCAGCTACTACTTCGAAATTTAGAACACAGAGCAAACATAAACACAATAAACTATTGCATTCTCGATTACGTAATTAAAAGGGTCCGAAGGGAATTAAACGTTCTAAACGAGGGATATTCAAATGCCTCTTTCCAATATAGTATTCACAATTATAAATTTCGTTAAAATTTTCAACAAAGGAAAGTTTCTATTTTGATAAATCAATTTATCGGGATCTAAATGGGTGCAAACGTCTGAAATGTAGAATACGTGAATGTTTTTTGATCGCTAAAATGCTAATGGTAAAATTTCGTAGCGCAGCACGGGTATTCAGCTAGTATATATATATATTTTAAATTGATAAGGACAATCACTCCCCTGATTTCTTCTGGTAAATTTGTGATAATTCCATTGACAATGCTTTTGTTCGCATATTTATTGCTGCATATCTGAACAGTATATTTTTCTTTATATTTGATATCCAAAAAAAACAACGTATGATTTATACTGGCCTTACTGAAGTGTATAAAAGCCTAACGAAAAAAAATTTTCTCCTTGGTACATTCTACATTTGAAAGCGCAATGGCAAAGAATTCTGATATCTTCCAAGTCCTTCTGTAACATGTTTCCTTCTTCTCACATGGAATTTTGCATATGAATAGAGTTTTAAAAGTACATCTTTAATCAGAAAAACTACACCTAAAATAATATATTCTTAGATATTACAACATCAATTGTCTTTTACAAATAATTACATTAAAATTCATCTTTGTCCTACATTTCATGTATTTCATTTAAATATAAATCTTCTAAGGTATAGACTCAATTCATTTTGACAGTTTTCAGGTTTATTTTTTCAGCATAAGATACTGTTTAAACCATGCGTAATGTAAAATGGAGAGAAAAAACATTCATAAAAAAAATTGTTAATAGTGTACAACGAGACGTATTTACGTTTACAATTAAATAGTTGTTCACGATCTATGACTAAAAGAATACATAGCAAAATAATTTAACTTTAAGTTCAGTTACTAAATGACTAATTTGCGTCAAATGATGTACATTTATTTTTGATTATAGAGGAAGTATTTTAATACTCATATCCAAAGAAGTCAGTATGTATCATATGTTAAACAAAGCATTTTTGCCTGTATCTCTAGTTGTCTTAAAAAGATTGTAACGATAGTTTTTATTCTAAATATTAAAAATTTAATCATTCTCCTTTTTTTAACACAAGTCGACCACTTATAGCATCTGTTTTCAAATTAACGTTTCTTCACGGTATTTGTAATAAGGAGGTTACTTAAATATGCTTTGTCTAATTCATTGGTAGCTACAGTAAGCATTAAAACATGATTTTTTTTCGAACTGTTGCTTGTTTTAGTAGAGCGGCCATTCAGAAATAAAGTAACATTATTTTTAACCTTTCAAGTTGAAATAAACCTATAAGAAAGTAAAACGTACTCAGTAATTTCTCGTATTAAAATTCTGATACAAAATATAGTGATATTATATTACAAAAAATAATAACAATTAATGCGGTAGAAAAAAATATGTTGTCATTTTTAACAACTAATTGTTTACCCCATAAAATTAAATACCTAAAATAAAATTAATAATTTTAATAGTACTGTTAAGTATCGCTATATAAAATTTTGTAACACAAATTACAAATTTACTTAAAATTTTAATTGTAGTTTACAAATAAGCCAAGTTTCCAATCAGGAATCGAAAGGCAAATTTTACAAAAAAAATTATCTCAATATCAAAAGTTACTTCAATTTTACAATTGCATTTTTGATACAAAAGATAAAAATCGAATAATATAATGATTTACATATAGACCTTCTTAGATGTGATTTTATTTTATGTAGCAATATGTAGCAGTTCCTTCGACTTTCTTAAAATGAAGTTAATTTTATAAAAATAAGTTTTTCTCGAACTTTCACTTTATTACCCTACGTTTGTATCTACCATTACATAAATACATTAAAAAATGAAAGTATTATTTTTTCCACATTTCAAAACTCGTTAGTATTTACCATTGAGTTGCATTTTAGTATAAAATAGTGACTTAAATGATCATAAATAAAAAATATAATAATTTTTTTCCTATCTTATATTTTTCTTAAAGAAAGGAGCCTCTTTACCAATAAATAAAACTAAACTTTTATTTACCTATTTTAATAATTTAAAAAGCAGAAAATACGTGCTGAAATTCAGAAACGCATAATGAAAAAAGATCAAGAGTTTGAAGAAAGAAGTTCTTAACTAAGATATTTTTATTTTATATTTCAAGTTCCTTTTCATGTGTATTTTAGTATTTTAATCGATTTTCATAACTTGAACTCGCTTGCAAAGCGGAATTTAAATAAACATATTCTCAAATTGTAATATGTTTTTAAAAAATTTTGATTGGTAAACTGTGTATGTAAAATGTGTTTCATTCGAGAAATTTTTAACCCGAGTTGTTGGGCAAGCATGGAAGTTTTTTTTTTTTTTTTTTTTTTTTTTTTGTTATTTATGAATTCATATCAGAAAAACGCCCACAAAATAATTATGTATGATTTTTTCTTTTTTATATTGATACGAAATCAACCCTGATAAATGATATACTGATAATGATGGATAAGACTTCCACTTCTGACGGATAGTTTATTTGCAACTGCAAATCTTATTATTTGTTTGAAAAGCGAAGTTAGCTTTTTTATTTTTATTTTGTCACTCTATGATAGGGAACTCTATGTGGAGAATATTTGGTACCCTATGAGTGGGGACTCTATATAAAGGATCTTTGGTGCCCTACAAAATGAAATGTTTGTACTCTATGACAGGGGACGCTATATAGAATATATTTTGGTACTCAATGAGAGGGGAATCTATTTAGAATATATTTTAGTACTCTATGAGAGGGAACTCGATATAGAATATATTTTGGTACACTGTGAGAGGGGACTCTATGTAGAATATATTTTGGTACTCTATGAGAAGGGACTCTATGTAGAATATATTTTGGTACTCTATGAGAGGAGACTCTATATAAAATATATTTTGGTACTCTATATAGAATATATTTTGGTACTCTATGAAATAGACTCTTTAAAGCATATTCTATGTATGACGTGACTATGATATCCTCTTTTTTCATAGTACATTAAATTACATTAAATAAATGTATTATTGTTACAGGTTCAATCCTTCGCTTTAAGAAATTCTTTTCATTTTGTTGGGTAAATTGAACTTGAAAGTTGAAAAGGTACAATGGCTTTTTCTATAATGAAGGTATGGGATGAGATTTATCACAAGACCAATCAGCTACACGGGCTGTGCTACGCCAAGTTCTGCTTTCCGAATAAAAATTCATTATATTATCTTAGCAAAAACAAAAAAATACAATATATAACCCTGATGAACTTCTAATACGTAATTCCGCTAAATAAGCTTAAATGCACAGTTTCCGCAAGAACCTGCTAGTATGTTTTAAAGTAATTCATTTCCATTTTACTTTAAATAAATTCCTCATAAAACTTATTTGTTAATATATTAAACATTATTTTCACAAGACATTTTTAACAGTTTAACTTAAACCACTTTTTCAAATATTTTAGCATGCATTGTATTTCTGTGTAATTTTAAAGAAAAGTTTATTCATTTTCGCTTGGATCTTTTATATTTTACGAAATCTTTATTTCATGAAACCTTATCAAGAAAGTTATAAATGTAGTCTTGGACACACAAAAAAGTAACACAAAAAGTTTTGAACATTAAAGTATTATTGTTATCCAGTATTATTTGCGAAAATTTTAACTATTTCTTATAAATAATTACTAATTAATACTTTTTATTATCATATACGTTTTAATTTTAAAGGATTTCCCCAGATCTCAGCAATATATAAACACATTTATTTGAAACACATTTATTTGACTTATTTCCTGATTATCATAGGCTTCAGAATAAATCATTACAGGTCCAGTTTTATTAATGGTTACCAAGTGCATACGAAATCATGTGACCCGAATGTGAGATACCTTAAGTATAATCAAAATATAATAATATTCCGTAAAAAAACTTTTCTATTATTATTACTGAAACCAAATAGCATAATATTAAAAATAAAGTATAAGATGTATTCAATCTAAGAACCTCAAAACATCTAGCATGGAACTATGGAAAGGTTGAACAATTGTTAGGTGTGGTCAAAATCAGGCGATTGTATAGCTTCTGACAATTCAATACATTATAAATGAATGACACCTTCTTATTCTGTATGTTATTAGATGATGATGACTCTGGAACATTTGTTGCCATTCTGGGTGTGGTCCTCGGCACTATAGCTGTATTAATGCTGCTTGGAGTTGTGATTTTATTAACTATAAAGCTTCACGCAAAGCGAAGGGCTTCTGCAGGTAATATATGGATATAGATTAAGGTGAAGAGGTAATTTATGTGTTGGGCATGAAAAATAAATTATATTAACGATTACGTGAATACAGTTTGTAGCAATTAGCTCCTGTTTTCGCAAATCAGATTTATTTGCTGTTACAAAGTAGCTTAACAAACAATGTTCTTTCTCTTTGAAAAATGAAAGAGAAAAGGAAGAAACTGATGAGATAGATATCCAAATTATATCACTGCTAATGATATCCCCTTTTCTAGACATCAAGTCTTCTAAGAGTAGTTAATTTCAGATTGTTTTTGTCTGCAGTTATTTTGAATATCAACTCAAACCTTTAATTCTGATGTATAATATTTTTATGATAAATCTATGTTTATCATTACCCTATGGTTCATTTGATATTTTTTATTTTGATTTAATAAATATTGCCTTTTGCTAAATTTAAAATTACAGTATTTTTAAATTTTAGGACTATATTGTTGTATAGTATGCAATTATCTCCTTTTTTAATCAATTCATTTCATGAAATGATAATAATTTAGAATAACATAAATGTGTGTGTATGTATTTTCAGATAGGGAGTATAGCATCGATGAAAGCAAGTAAGTAATAAATTTTAATGAAGATGTACGCCAATTATAACATTTTTAAAAAAGTTTTTACGCTATTTATTTTTAAACTCTTTATAGAAATATTAAAATGATGTTTGTTTTGTGGCATAGAACAATTAATACAATAATGTGTTACATTACGAGATGCGAAATCTAAGCGTCCAATTATGAATAATTACTAGCCGAAAAAACCGTACCGGATCATTGCACATGTTATCAATCGCACATACCTATTTCTTTCCATAATCAGATCAGTGCATTTTAGCTTGAAGTTTTCGATTAAGGTATTTTCCATATAAGTGGTTGGGTTATTTTATTCTGCTCCACTAGAAAGGATAATCCAGCACTATATCAACAATTCCAGTATGAAGAGCAGCTCGTAAATATACATCTTATTTTTAAACTCTAGCTATTTACCAGAATCTTGAATAATAAACGGGTTTGCTTTCACTTCTGTGAGTCTGGGATAGTTCAAGTTTTATAAACTAAAATAATTTTCCCGCAAACTCTTCTTACTATCCTTTTTCAGATAATAAATTGTTTCTCTTATAAGTAACGGAATTAAATTGTGGCAAGTTATTTTTGTACAGTTAGATGTTTTGTTCCTCAAACTTATAACTAACAACGATATTATTTATTTTTGATCTACACTTATTTGCATGAATTGGGAGTCAAACTTTTTGTTACGTACCAAAAAAATAGTTTGATCAAACATGGAAATATTTACTTTATATTTAAATTTAATTTGGTTATGAATATTTTGTGTATTACTAGGACTAGATACATACAAAATTATATTTGAATCAACTAACCTGTTTTTGTGTTAATCCAGTTTTATTGTTTTGCTCGGAAAATTAAATTTAATTCATAAGTCTTTCTTTTTCACACTTGGAGTACGGAATACTAAAAAAATTGAAAATATTGTTTTCTATAAATAAATTTATCTTGCTCAGGCAATATTACCACAATGTAGCATGAGATACGGAAATCCCACTAGTTGCTACTCCTTAAACTAACAGCTTTTTTTGTTAGAGTGTGTCTAGTTATTGCAAAGAAGCTCTGGACTATTCTAAGATACAACTTATAACACTATTTATAGAAAAGTTGCGAGTTATCAAGCAATAAAACAAGTATAGGAAATGTGTTGCCTACTTAGTTTTAAGCATCTTTTTAATCAGAAAGACATTTATCAGAAACGACTCATTTAATGTAATCACAAAATTAATTATTTAACTAAATAACTCATAAAACTAAAATAAAATATATTTATTTTCGTAAAATTAGGCAAGCATCATTTGCTTTTAATTTCTCAACATTCTTTATTCCACATCAATCGGCTCCAGAAATACTCTAATAAATCCCATAACGATACTTCAAATAAAGTTATAGCGTTAAATGTTACATTCACAGAAATTAATTTTTTGATATCTTTTCAGAGTCGATGCTCATCACTTAAAAGAGTGTAAAGATTCATATGTATCAAGCAGTCTCGGTCCAGATATAATCCCCGAAAAGGGTTACTTTCAAGGTAAATAATTTGATATGTATTAACTTTATTTGACATAATACATAAAATACGATTGAAATCATAAGAAATCATTTAGATATATTGG
Organism: Linyphia triangularis; assembly: GCA_963978545.1. Taxonomy (NCBI): domain Eukaryota; kingdom Metazoa; phylum Arthropoda; class Arachnida; order Araneae; family Linyphiidae; genus Linyphia; species Linyphia triangularis. The sequence continues at coordinate 63,772,695 of OZ021723.1, read as the reverse complement.
AAATGAAATTTTACTATATTCTCCTACGTTTCCTAATTAATGATTTCAGAGCGTTCAGATTCCATTCCAAAAGTGATAGAGGTGGAACAAGGAGTGAATCCATCTTTAGCACAGAGTGATCCAAGCTCTAGAAAATATAGAGAATATCCCAGTGTGAGTTATCCGGATGATTCTACCCTCATCACAGTAAGTTAAGCTCACATATCACATCGTATCATGAGTATAAAATAACTAATAAATTGAACAGAAGTGTGTGAATACAGAAATTGGAAAAGAAGAAATAATCACTGAAATAAGATTACAAAAAATGTAAGAAATAATTTAGAAATATTCGAAATAATATTTTGATGTACTCTTTACGATTCCTATTAAATGATTTCAGAACAAAATTATATTTGCAAAATGGTATTTTACTATATTTTCAATAGAGTTTTTTGTATATTCGTGCTTGCAAATAAATCAGAAAGTATACAGCAGGAACAAAGGATATGAAATGCAGGATTCTGCCTACATTTTCAAATCTAAAATGACCCGAAAACAAATTGTATCTTATTCACGATTGAAAATCATTGTAATCAAAGGGATGAATAAAGTTTATTTTTAGAGTGCCATTGAAAAAATCAATTCGAACTTCTATTTTTATCCTTTATATCAACTCATGTTATACTTTATTTAATAAAAAATGAAAGTTCACTATTTTTGATTTTCAAGCAAAATATGAGCTTCCTGCTTTGACTAAGGGATAATATCAATATAAACATTTTATGGATTAAATAGTGCATAGCATATCCAAAAGAATTCTTATTGATACTGACTTTTAATAAGTATTACGTCTTATTATAGGATCCACAATTTATTTTTATACTTCCTAAGATAGTATAAACCAACTAACATTTTCAATGATTTCGATAAAGACCAAAATATTTATTTTTCATAAAATTTAAAAAATTGATTTTTTGACTAATAGTGAATACTTCTCATTCAACTTAAGCCTGTATTTTTAGGATATTTATTAAGTCTTTATAAATTATCTTAAGAAACAAAATTTGATAAAGATGTGTGAGCTTCTAAATTAGCATTCTTTTTCAAGACTAATTTGTTTGTATTCCAATATTTTATAATTTTCTTAATCATTCAGTAAAAATTCGTAGTTCCACTTTTTACATCTGGAGAATATAAATATCGAATTATATGTTCATGTGTCGATAAAGATAACATTTAGGTTATCATTTTGAGTAGAAATGATGTTTTTCCTAAAATTAGTTGAAGGTGTAAAAAGCGATATCTGCAGCATTTATCCATTTTAAATATCATAACATAATGACTTAAATTAATTTAAATTAAGGAGGTTCAAAACTCAAAAGTCTTCTTTCTTTTTTTCTAGAATTATTTTTCTGAAAATTTTTAGGAAAATATTATGCGTTAAAGCTGATATAACTATTTTAAATTTTTAAATTAAAAATAATATTTTTTAAAAAGCAAAAAATTTCAAAATTTTGACATTACTTAAATTTGATATGCTTGTGATGAAGCTATGTTCATCACACTGTAAATTCAAGAAGTTGGAGACTCCAACAGCAATAATACTACATCACCTCTCCACTGCCATGCTAGCTGCAACATTGGAGACTTGGTGTCTGAGTAACAAACGAGGAACACATTACGGAAAAGAATACATAATATATTCAATTGCCAGGGAAGTCAGACATGGCGAGATTTCTGACATTTTTCGACAGGCAAAGGAAGGATTTAAGACACTTAAAATCGGCCACTACAAAAGTCAACGTTTCTCCAACCTAACATACCAGGATGTAAAGCCACAGTCTTCTCATTCTTAGATGTGTCCAATTGAAAGTATCGAACACACCTCTCTCTCATACAACCAATAAGTGAGTTTTTAAGAGGTTAAAACATTCAAGACAAGAGAACTCTTAAACACTTCTACTTTACTTATAGACTTTTACACTCTCACTCTTATGGTCACTACAGGACAGAGTCCCTTATATAATTTGCTGCTCCCGACCGAAATGGGTCGAGTAGCTGTAAAACAAGCCCGATCTCAGTAAAGTCTGATTTGCGTGTAATCTTGTGACCCTATTGTTTAATTAAATGTGTTGTTTAAATCTTGAACAGGTTGCTGCAATTCCCTTGACTTTATTTTTCCATTCTAAATTTTGGAAATTTAGGACTGTATTAGATCTGGTGTTGTCAGATACGTTAATCCACTGTACGAACTTTCAAGTTTTCGGAACAATGACGATGCTGATATTGAATTAACTTTATTTATCTCAGCGGCTCTCAAGACAATGTTTAGAAAACTTTTTTCAAAAATCATTTCATTTTTGTATTAAATTACTTTTTATAAGTCTCATCATAAATTCTATTCGTAATGTTTCAATAAAATATTTTTAAAAAAATTTTAAAAACATTTTGTACAAATACTATATAAAACCCATAATATGCTAAGCTCTAAAAACTTTTTTTAAAAATAATGAATCAAAATACACAATTCCTGAAGATAAATTAAAGAAATATAAACAGAAATAATTGTGGAAAGTTTCATACATTTATGGCAAGTAGTTTTTAAGTTATATTCATTTAAACTCAATTAAGCGGCAAAAAAATTGACCGAGAAAAACAGTTTCAAAATTTCAAGATAGAACGTCCGAGATACAGTTGTCATGTAACAAAAACTTAAATATTTAAAATTCTGATGATAGAAACAAAATTGTTGTGCCATTTTATTTAGAAATATTTATATTATTTTTTACAATAATAAAAACAATTGAGGAATTTTTTGAATTTTTAGTCACCCTTAACGAACTTTTTCAAACTTAAGTATTGATGCATAAATTTAAGGACTAACTCCAGAATACACAATGCTTACAACTTCCGGGTATAATTAAAAAACATTTTAAAATTCTTCATGAGTGTTTCATTTAATTCAAACCTCTCATTAAAACGAAATTCTGAAAAATAATTTTGAAAAGCAAACATAGTTGATACGCACATATGTGTGTTTATCTTAAGGTACAATGTGTTACTAAAATTCACAATCAAAATATGAATATCTTCATTTGGATACATTTAGATAATACATTAAATAAGAATACCATATTTACTCTCTAAGCACTACTAGTACCTTTATTTTCGGGATTTATCTCTTTATTAGCATTTTAAACAAAATGTTACGCTCTAGGACTCGAAACCTACAATTTCTTTCATCCATGAATACGTGATAGGAAAGTACGTTCAGCTTCAAGATGAGGCTAATTTATTTTTGGCGCAAATTCCACTCCAATTGTTGTGTTAGTAATTTATGTTGATTAATCTACTCAGAGAGGGCAAAAGAGCTTGTAATTGCGTACTCGGTACGTGCACAGAATGATATTAATGAAAGTTTTAAAGGCAGAGAATTCGGAAAATGGTCCGTTTGGTCTGAGAATCTTTAACGAAAAGGTGTTTTTCAGCTCAGTATGCTCTGTTATATTTGTGTTTGTAAATGATTAAGAGTTTTCAGATTTGTTAAGCAAATCAAGTGTTTAAATAAGGCTTATAATGAAACACTCTTAAACAAATGTAAATTTACTTGCTGAATACCTTTTATGTTTTCAGATAAGAATTGAATATGAAATATGCAATTAGCATCTCTTTTTTTCATTTTTTTTCTGTGTTTCAGTATTTAAGTAGACAAATTCTTTAGTACATATTCTCTTTTGCTACGTAAGTTCAATATTGATTTGTGCTAATGAATACTTAGAATCCCGAAATTAGATACACTAGTTTACATTTTTTTTAAAAAAACATTATTTTACTGATATATTTATGTGCAATATATTTATGCTCAATAACTTTATTAATATAATTATTTGAGGTTTTTCTTGCACCTACCTCAAAACTAATTTAAAATACATTTATATATATATATTAAGCTGTATTAACAATAAATATCTGGTTAATGAGTAAATAGGCTTCTTGACTAAAGAGTATACATTGCTCCAAAGAAAATGTAATTTTATTAATTAGCTTGATTAGGCTTTGAGCCAAGTGTTTGTTTAAGATTGTAACATAAAGTTTTTACCGTATAGTCTTTTGTAAATAGTTTCTATAGTGATGAGTCATTTGCAATGCTGTATTCATAATTTAGACCCTCTAGCCTCAGATCCTACTGAGACCAACTCCTATTTGCAGAAATCTGTCAACGATAGAAATATAAAAATAAATAAAATTTCGAAATTAAAAAAAATTTTGAGAAGTTTTTTTTTTAACTGCCGGCGTATAGGATAAACTATTTTTTTTTTTTTTTTTATTAAATTGCGTTTCTTCTTTTTTTTTTTTTTTTATTATTTAAATACTTTTAAAAAATATATAACAATTTTATTTTTGATACAAGTTTAAAACTTCAAAATCAATTAATTTTTTTTTACTCAATAACACAAAAGATTCATAAAATAGTCTCTCGATTTTTTTTTTTTTTTTTTTTTTTTTTTTTTTTTTTTTTTTTTTTTTTTTTAATCTTCATAAGCTTTAAAAATTAATTTCAATAGTTTTTTTTTTTAATCCTACAATTTTTTTTTTTTAACATTTATACCAAAGAATGACAAATTAAACAAATTTATGTAAAAAAATACCCATAAACCTTGCCACGTATTAATATTATATAGCTCTAGAACAACATGGCTGAATAACAGTTGTCATGGTGTTGATAATTCAATATTAAAAATTGCAATTCATTTAGTAAAGTTTACTTTAAAATTTCTTTCAACTGATATCTAACAGTATTATTTAAAAAATAATATAATTAAGAATTTGGTAAATTTAGTGCCTTGTATTTCCTTAAGTAATTATCACAATTTGAGTTTGACTTATAAAAACAGGAAAGGAAACAATCCCTATCGGCAACAAAATAAAATACTTTCCTTAAATATAAAAGACAATCGAAAAATAGTTTGTTTTTATAGCAAAAATGTTACGTAATCGTAATTATTACATTTGCTAACTTTGTATACATTACATACTTCAAAACTTAAGCATCACTTGAAAACAAATGTAGGTGGATTTTAACTTTTAACCTCTTCAAAAATTTTGACTTAAAATTGATTTAATGAATACCAATTTGAGTTCCCTTGAAAGCCACCTAAAAAAACTAATGCATATCTGCTGTAAAATTTTCGTCAAACTCATTTATTACAAAATATCAAATACATCATGAACGATTCTAATGAATAATTAATAAGAGTTTTTCACTCCTAACAATTAAATGAACGCCAAGTAAAGTATTTTTCCAGCTGTTACCGGAATATTCGGAGATTTTGTTTTTGAAAGTAAAATAAATCATTATAAAATAAAATAAATCGTAATGATACATTACGAGATGATTAATTTGTCTTAAACTTTGTATGTTATGAATAGAAATAACTGAGAATTACGAATTTGTTGTTACATAGTTGTAACTTATCTCATCAATTATGTTGGCAAAACCACTAAAAATATAGTGCAAATAAAAAAATCTAGATAGATTAGTAAAAAATTAATTACACATTAGATTAATAGATATATTTGAATAAAATTATCCATGATGCTATTTTTTCTTTTTTAATCTTTGTGTATTCACCTAATTTCTAAAATAGGACACATTGTTTTTACTATGCCTCAAACCAATTTTTAAAATTTTTAATTTATATATATATATATATATATATATATATATATATATATATATATATATATAAAACCAAATTTTTATTTATCCAAATACAATGATTTTATAGGTTTTTAAATTGTTTGCATTTGGTAAATGATGGAACAATTCTAAGACATTTTAATATGCGTTTGACATACTCAACGTACTACCGTTACCAAACGAACTCATTTAAATTTATGTAAATAATTTCTAAACCAGAATCACTGAAGAATCATAATCTGTTTTTTGAACTTAGAAATGTGCAGATAATTAAACAATATTCGTTATTGAAAAATATAGCAAACGACGCAAAACAGAAAAGTAAAACTACACAGATGTTTTTTTTTTATTGAATTGTATAAGAAAAGCATTGCCAAAATATAACAACTGATAACGGACTGAAAACGAACAACTAAAAACGGATCTCGCATTTCTTAGAATTGACTTCACACAAGTATTTCTAATAATTCTGTCGAAGTTGAAAAATCGTAAAATTATCTTTCATATTTAGAGATTCCACAATATTTTTTTATTTTCTTTTATCACTCTTCATCGTTATCGTTTTACCACTTTCATCTATTAGGCTAAAATAATTAAATAACTTTTTCCAAATCTTGACTTTTTCCATCCAATTTGAAATATAATACAATTTTATAATTAGTTTATAAGATTTATCAACAATAAATTCTTTTTAATATATTAATATTAAAAAAAATATGTTTATACATGTTTTATTGAAATATTTTTATACTAAAATATTTGAAGAACTATAATTAATATAATAATCCAACATACTTAAAATTTATTCTACCAACTATTACATTAGTATTATATGCCATTATAAATTCCAATGAATACATCCTAAAATCCTTTTAACTTCAAAATTCAGAATACGAAAAGAAATAAAAGTACCTGGAGATAGTTAACTTTTGCATAATATTACCTTCTATGCAGCATTAAACGTCAACACAATTTTTAAGCTCAATAAAATTGTTCCTAGAACTGAAAACTGAAGTAATTAAGTGATTTTTAAAACTTGCAATTTGCGTCAGAGCAGACTCACTTAATTGCGTGGTTTAAAATATATTGTGTGTATTAAAAAGATCGATGTTCTTGGAAGTAACATAAAAAGAGTGTGTTTCAAATCCAATGTCCCTATTCATGAGTTAACTACAATCAATCTTCTGATATTGATGCCAAATGAATAATTAAGCTGTTCTTTTCTAAATAAATTACCTCAGAATGACATTAATTTCTTTAAAATCCGTTGAAAACTAAATTCTTCCAATTTATTAAAGTTTTGTTATATGTTTTAAAAATAGAGCAATGTATTTTTAGTTAGAAGTAAAGTTTTATTTTCAAGTGTATTTCATTAAAATATGCGAAACTTTAGATCGCAAACTTTAATCTTGAGCAAAATTTAACATTTAAGAATTTAAATAACAAATCATTTAAAAAAAACATTAGTTGTTATGCTTCATCATTAACTGTTATTTTATTCCAAAGTATTGCAATAAGCTTTCTAGTTCATAGAAAGTATATTTATTCGAATTACAAAATTATTTAAAACACATAACGAAAAAATAATATAAGAAAATAATGTTATGCAGTAAAATTGAATTTTTAAACAGGCACTTAAATTTTTAATGATATGTATTTCCAAATGGAAAATATAACACACAAAAAGATACAAGTATTTCATGCAGTACACTTGATCAGTAGTTTTTAAAAAGATAGAAATTTAACATATTAATAAAAAAAAATTAGGTAAAATCACATTTTGATATCTTTTTAACATACTTCATAAAATATCCCATTTAGAAGCAATCCAAACAAAACAAAAAATAAACCATTTGCGTAATAAAATGATCCTTTTAAAATAAAATCAGAAAATCAATAATGTTTTTATAAATATACACAAATATTTCCTTTCTAAGTATTGGAAATCAATTCTCATAATAAGAAGTCAACTTTCGAAATTCTCAAGATAGTCATGCCTATTATGGAAAATCGATTCCATGCGGAAATTTTCTATACATTTAAAATAAGCAGAATGCTCAAGAATAAAACTTTAAACATTTACTTTTCTTTTTAAGAACTTGTGCAACAAAGTTTACGCTTCACTGGCAAAACTTATTTTTTTAAACCGAAAATACATTCTAAAAAAAGGAATTTCTCATTCCGTAGAGTAAAACTAATATGTTAAAATGTGTTCACTTACGTTTAAATTATGAAACCGTTAATTTCACAAAGTCAAGATCAATTTAGTTATAGGGTTACTCAGTAAAGCTGTTTGAACAATAGGCTTGAAAAAATAATATGAAAGTAAACTTTTGATTATAACTTATACGATAATTACTGATACGATTTTTAAATATACGGTGAAGAATGTGTTTATGCTTAGCAATAAGTTTGGACGAAGAGAATGCAATCTTTTGGAAATAAATTGAAGAATATATACTTTTCTAAAATCTTTTTTATGTACTTAAGTAATTGAAATAAATATAGAAAGGATTTTTTCATAATGAAATAGTATTATATTTTTATAGGTGAGAGTAATGTTTAGTGGAAAATGAAAGATACTTTATTTCTAAAAGCATAAATAAAATATAATTTCAGTTTTATTTTTTTGGTAACATTATTAAGTACGCCATATAAAGAAAATATAAAAATTGTGAATTTTTAATTATGGAATCCCCCAATCCAATCAATCCGCTCCATATTAGGTATACAGTTTAATTACTTGTTAAATTAGACAAAAATACGTTTGTTGTATTGATTTATTTCGGTACATTTAAAATCGAATCTAAAAAAAACAACAAAAAAAAACAATCAGTCTAATTTTAGCCCCCCCCCCCCCCCCCAGTCGCAAATTTATCAAACACTAGTGTAGAATATATTTAGTAGAATAAAGTGTACACAAAATAAAATCTATCTATATATAGATCCTTATTTTTTCAAACAAATGCTTCTAAAATATGAAAATTTTAATCACACCTCACAATAATATATATATATATATATATATATATATATATATATATATATATATATATATATATATATATATATATATATATATATATATATATATATATATATATATATATATATATATATATATATATATATATATATATATATATATATATATATATATATATATATATATATATATATATATATATATATATATATATATATATATATATATATATATATATATATATATATATATATATGTATATATATATTGAAGACTCATCCACTGAACTCATAGGCAGGAATGATTCACAATCTGCATGCAACATGAATTAGTTGAAAAACTGTTTAGAAAAATTTAAACTGTGATATTAATAAAACTAGAAAGCACGAGATACATATTAGCCATAAATCAGTTGCCTAATCTAGTGTTCCTAACAAATCCATCTATGACCCAGTTCTACTACGATTTTATGACTTATTCCTCAATAATATCGTATTGAAAAGTGCATCATATAATACACTTTTCATAAAATTCTTCATCACAATCAAAGCAAACTTACCTTGGAAGTTTGAAGCTTGGAAAATACTATTTGCTTGTTAAATATAATAAATTTATTATTTTGGTTATAACTATTACTTATTGTTTGATTAAAAGTATAATTTCATAATGATTGATTTTAAATTTACGTTAAAGTTTACTACAATAACATAAATTTATATAGCTTCTCAATCTCCATTGGTTTTTCAATCAGTTCCCCTTATATTAAGCACAGCGTCAGATCTGTACAGGAGTTTGCATTTTACAAACAAAACCAATGGTCACATAGTAAAAATTATTTAAGTATCGGGTACAATCCCGGGTACCATTCGGATTTTCCTGTTCTATAAAATATGCTTAAAATTTTATTTTAAATGAGCTGTGTAAATATATTAAACGAAATTCTAAAGAATAGCAACACCTTTTACAATTAACATGTAAAATATCGATGCTTTATTAAATTTTAATTAAGAATAAATTACTACTATAGGGTAATTCTGTAGTAACTGATCCTGATCGTCTCAAAAATGAGGTTCCATCTTACTTAGTATAAATGATATTTTGATGCGTAATAGGTATTTTCTTTAAAAGTAACTTCTTTGTATGGCTATACATGACCCAAGTCGCCACATTAGGTCAAGGTAACTGGGCTAATAAGCACATGTGTACGTAGTCAATGAAAATTTGAAAAGTGAATAATGGACTAATTTCTAAAAATAATTCGATACATAATTTTTATTTCTTAAAAATACTTAGTACTCAATCAATAAAGTAATAAATAAGAAACAGTATTTTAAATATATAAAAAGCACCAACAAAAAGATCTCTTGAATTAAAAAAAAAACAAGAAACAAAACTTAATTCCACAATTTCAAATAGAACTGAAAGCCAAGAAGCGTTTGAGATGGAAAAAAAATCAGCAAGAGGAAAAGATAAAATTAAGACATCTTTAGAAATATCTATTAAAAAAAAATATTAAGAAAGGCCAACTGGAGAAAGGGGAAATGCTTAATTCGGCAAGAAAATATTCCAGTCTATTCCTTTCCACCAGCACTTGGGAAAAGCTGTTACTGAAGTGAAACTAAAATTACCAAGAGAATCTGAAAAGAAGTTAGCAGAAATAGCTAAAGTAATTGCAGATTTATCACGATCAAAGAAAAATCCTTTACTGCACTAACCAGCTTTGAAAATGTCCCGGCAAACTTTGAAAAGTCTTTGCCAGACCCGAAAGACAAGATCAGATACTTTGCTAGAAACTTGAAAGAAGGTACAATTACTTTATTTAGAGATATGATAATTTGTAGACTGTATTCTGGAAAAAAATATATTACGATTATTTAAAATGATAAGGCTAAAATAAACGTTCAAAAATATATTACAGTTCGTTACAAAAGGCGAATTAATCCTCAATTGTGCATCGGGCATATATCGAAAGTCGATGGCAGAAGTCTGTACCTCGCACTCTACATTATGTAAACCATTGGATAAATATAAATTAATAATTTTGAGTGTTTCACCACTTACACTTGCATAAGAATATATTACATTCACCATGTTAATGGGGGAAAAGAAAGGGTAATGCACTTTGGATTGCAAAAACTTAGGACATCAAAATGGCACCTGCAATAGGGCAATCTCATTAAGAAGTTTTGCTTTAATTAAACTTAAGAGTTTTAGAAATAAGGATAGATTATTTGTAACACAAGTTACTGTAATTGAAAAAAAAAAACACTAAATATATATTTCTCAAAAAATGCAATGAATCAGGAACAGTGTTTGCTTTCCCTAAAAAAAGAAACCAATGTTATATCTGTCATTCATAATTCTTGCAAAACTTGGCTGAACCAACATATGATGAACCAAAAAAAAAAAAAAAAAAAAAAAAAATACAATTTTTATTTTCAGAATGTGTTGACAATATTTACAAATGAACCCTTTGAAGAATAACTAACATTTTAAAATGCAAATTTTAATTTTGAATGCTTATACAAAAAAGTCCACTATGTATGTTTCCTCCACAACATAGACACATAATTTCAAAAAACGAATTATATGTGCAAGAGATTTCAGATTTTTTCAAATTGTTTTTCTCAGTAATAAATAATCAATAATTCAAATAATGTTTTTTTTTTGGTTTTTTTTTACTCATATAACTATACTGATAGACCAGAGATTCCAACTGGTAATTGAACTAAGTGAAAAGTTAAATTTTCCATTCTACTCCGCAAGAGTTTGTTTTTATTTTATAATAAATTAATGTATGCAAAAAAAAACTTACTATTAATTGTTTTACTAGCTTATCTTATCACAAGAACTATAAAAAATATAAAAAACATAATATTATTTATATTTTTTAAATAACAAATGATCAAAAATGTCCCCTCCAAAACAGATTAGTTGCCACAGAATTACCTTGAATATCATGTTTTAAGTGTCGAGACGGATGATCCCACAATGAATATTTTTCTTGTTAAGGCAGTTTCTACTCCATTTTTTTAAAACGTGGATTATCTAGTGTCCAACTAAGTTAGTTATTTTATTAACTACATTTGGCACGAATGGATTTAGCAAAACGGTTTGAAAATAGCCTTCAACTAGAAAAATAAGCATTATGGGAAGGTCCGTTTTAGTGCTCTACGCCTCCTATATTATAAATTAATTTCAAAAGTTATATAATAATTCTTCTATAAACCTGAAAAAATCACATAACGTAATTACATATCAAATAAAAAAAAATTTAAAAAGCTGTTCACAATGGTAAAATAAAGACAATTATGTGTAAGTAATTTTCTATTTAAAAATTGAATAATTTATTATTTTTTACAAAATGAAAAAATAACTTATATTTACTTTAAGTCATCTTTTATTAAATAAAATTGTAGAAAAAATACGAAACTTCATTCTTATGGAAATTATGTAGTTATAATAATTATAAATATTATGTGATTAATTTTATGCATTCCATTTTATAAAAATAATTTCAGACTCCCAGAAAACTCCGCATAGCACAGCCAGAAATTGAAATCGAATTGACTGACCCTCGAAGCAGTGTGGAGACTCCACTAATTTCGAGTTTAAATCCAATTCTTCAGGTAATTACTTAAAAATATATCACCAAAATATGTAAGCAACATCATAGTTTTAGGATGTGGATCTATTATAATTACATAAAATGTATATGAAATGATTTATTTCAGTGCTAAATATTAAAAAATTTCAAACCTCTTCTTAAATTTTAGTTTCTTTGATGAGAACAGGTGATTAAAAGAAATAATGATTTAACGAAAAGTATTTTATATTTTTCCATCAAAATGTTAGTAGTGAGAAGAAATTAAATATCATTAGGTTCTTAAAATGTATAATTATTATTATTTCAATGTATAAAATAATATTTTCAGAAAACAATGTAATTTTAATAAATGTTCTTCAATTGTACTTTCACATTGATAAATGTTTAAAAATTAAATTCGAAGTACTACTAGTATATATGAAAAAATAGAATAGAAACAAAATACCTTCAAATTTTTTTTTAAAGCAATAGTTAATATCTTAAAGATTAAATTCACGATTGTTACATATTACTTTAAAAAAACTACCCAAACTCAGATTCTGTAGTATTATAGCAATGAATTATTTAAATGTTGTTTCTTTATTAGCAATGGCCCACCCATAAAAAGGAAAGTCTTTGCTTTTCAACTCCTGTCTGAAAAGGATTTCTACACTATGAACACTAGTGGAATGTCAAAGTTTGGATGACTTTAATGTCTGCGAAATTCCTGCAAGAACCTTGAATATTCTCTTGCTGAAAGAGTTGAGAAACAACATTTATTTCTGGAAATCGGATTTCTGAATCTCTAAGAATGTTGTTAAAGTAATTCATTGAAAACATATGTACGTTTGTTATTCAAGGACCTAGAGTTTGATCATTTGTTAAAAACATTCAGCAGCAATTTATATAAATATTTTAAGACATTTTGGTTGATATGCAATCTAATCGAAAGGATACGTGAGAAAGTATTCGAATGGATATAATTCATTTAGATTATCATCTGTGTAAATAAGAATCAGGAAGAGAGTCATCTTAGAATCTCATGGGAAATTTGGTAGATTAATTTCAAAAAGGACATTCATAACAAATATAGAAGTTGAGTTAAAAATGAAAAGGGAAACACATCGTTACAAGATAACGCTCAAACGACAGATTAAAAATAAATATCACATTCTTGGACATTAAGGTTGCATTATACTACAAAGTTTTCCTGCTTGAAAGTATTTGAAGTTCACAGAAAATGATGAAAGTATTCAATTTAAGCTAAATTTATAATCATTTAAAAGTAGAAATTAAGAGTTTTTTAAAGAAATATTCAATATTGTTGAAAAGGAAATATATGAAAAACAAAACATTTTAAAATTTTTGAATGATTGAAATGTAAATTAAAATAAATTATATAGAGATATGATTCAGGCATTTAATATTTCGCTTTTTATGTATAAAATCAAGTGCGAGTGAATTTTTCATCTAATAGAAGCAAATATCATTATTAACTTGTTTACCAAAATTTATTAAAATATTGTTTTAGTTCCTTTTTTAAAATACACTATTTTTATAGTACATAATGAAGAGCAACTTTGGACAACAGATTTGACAATAAATACCAACATACATAAATAACATAAATATGAATATAGGAAATACTATTCTGGAAAATATTAAATTAAGGAGGCATTTGTTATCTACTTTCCTTTATAAACACTGGGGGGGGGGGGGGGTTCAAAAAAAAATATTTTTGAAACGCATGATGTGAAAAAAGTTGTTACATATCTTGATAAGATAAACTATAAAACAAAATTGAAAAAAAAAGTAATACCTTCCGATCGCGCATTCACCACAAATTTTGGAGAAAATACAAAAAATAACTATTTTTTCTAAATTTTTTAAAATTTCTAAACGTTATGTATTTGCAAGGAAATAGTTTTTTAACGTGTAGTAAAATGGTAGTATAACACAGGAAAACACAATTATTTGCATTTTTAAAACATATATTAATAATTTAAAATATTCAAAAATACAGTTTTTTGCAACAAAATTGATTTTTCTATAAAATGGATACTGAGGTTATTTTTTGCATATTTATGTTAAAATTGTTTTATTTACTTCAAGAATGCATTTCAAAGTTTTGAATAAATTAAAAAAATACATTTTTTCCATCAATTTGTAGAATGCACCAATCACTGAATTATCGAGGCACATTAGTTTGCATTGTGTGGAATTAAGTAGTTAGAACTTACTTGTTTATTCATTGGGTTTTAGCGCACATAACTGTGAATGGGACTGCCCTTAATACTGGCTGGAAATAATCAGGCAGATGAAATTGCACGTTGGGAGACCACCACAGTGAACTATATGCCTCCTATACTTCAATGAGTTATATTTCACATGCCTATTTAAACACGTACATATTATTTACAACAAGACTTACATTTTTCAGTTGGAACACAGAAAAAAAAATTGAAGAACTGTGAAAAATTTCCCCTAACTGATTATTTACGTGTTGAATGTTTAATTCCTCAAGTTGAGAAGAAAGTACTGAGAACAGATCAGTTATATCTTCTTGATATTATTGTATTAAAAAAACAGTTAATATTGTGAAGGACCTAAGATCATATATGAGACAATTCGATTGTCTCGAAACCTCCCTGAATATTACTGCAAGTTTTAAATTCGGTTACTGAACGAAATACTTCCTTCATTCACAAAAAAATTTGATTTCATCAATGAGTTTGTACGAAAGGAAGGATGTAAGAGAACTGAATCGTCAGGTCATGAAATCTCGAGAACTTTCCTAGAGAAACCAAATGAACAAAAACATTAAAAAAAAAAAAAAAAATGCAAGAAATAACGTTAGTACCCATTTTATAAAAAAATCCTTGTTTTTTTTTTTTTTTCAAAAAATTTTACTTTTGAGTATTTTTAATAATTAATATAAATTTTTAAAATGCAAAGAATAGGGTTTTCTGTTACATCATCCATTCAATACACATTGCAAACTATTGACTTTCAATCATACAACATTTAGAAATGTTTAAAAAATTAGGAAAAATAGTTTTTTTTTTTTTTTTTTTTTTTTTTTTGCATTTTCTCCAAACTTTGAGGTGAATGTGGGATCGGAAGATATTTTTTTTTCACAATTTTTTTACTGTTTTTCTTACCAAGATATGTAACAACTTTTTTTACCTCATGCGTTTCAAAAATAAGATTTTTTTTTTTCTTCGAACCACCCTAATAAGCCCACCTTGATAAGTCAGTATTCGTTATATTCTTAAAAATATAAATTTACAACTCTTTTAAAAATAAGGAAACTATATGATTATTGCTTTGTTGGTTCATTTCAAATAATTTAATATTTCCGTCCACTTATTTGTTGGTACATTATTTTCACTAGAAATTATAATTAAAGCACCCTTTTACAATTTTTTAGTTATACAATTACATTTTATTATGTACATACGATTGATCTAATCATGTTTTATATTTCTTTCAACTGCAGGAATTTCAAGTAAATTCCCAAACTGCACTTAAAAATAATCTAAAAATATGTTTTGAAGACACATTGCTTCAATCACCTACCCCTATGCGATATATGATTCTAGAAAAAATAACCTACTACAATACGTTTTGGTAAAAGAATTGAAAACGTTACTATAAAATGTATGCCAAAATGTTAAAAAACTAGAAATATTTTCTTTCTTAGTTTATTTGCTTCAAATTCAAACTATTTATTTTCTAACAATAAAAATATTTGAAATATTTATCTAACCTAAATGTAAGTATTTAAGTAACATGTTTGTAAGAATTATTTGTGTTCATATATTTTAAAAGCAAATAATCGCTTAAGTTATCAATGGATTCAGTTGAATTGCTTTTAAAAAAACATGTCATTAACTAATTTACAAAAATACTTAACACGCATGGAAAGAGAATCCTTGAATAAAAGATAACTACTTAATGGTACTACAAAAAATATTCTGAAAAGATAAACATACAATTGAACAAGTAGCTAACGCAGTTACGGATTTTTGAGTACTGGTGTAACTTATTCAGACGTGATTAATTTTCCTTACATCTCCGTCCCTGAATAACTGAACGTAAAAAAATTAAACTAAAATTGTTCAAAAAGAAACTAAGGAAATTTTATGCGGAAAATTATTGTCTTTATTGCTAAAACGTTCTCTAATCATCCCAGAATTAGTGATAACTTAAAAAATAATTGCATTATATGCACACAAAAAAAATTTACAGAATTCTGTGATACAATTATTGTCCAAATGTGTAAGTTAAGAATCGGTTGAAAACTGAAAAAATAAACATTACTAAGTATGTATAGAAAAATTGTTGAAGCTGCTGACTTTATTTAAAAAAAGTAATAAGTTAAATCATTTGTAGTAGAAATGTGTATTTTATAAATGCATCTGTAAATGAATTTGGTGCTCTGAAACAATGTTGCTCATTTAAATTGTTTGTCCATTGTTCGTCGCTGTGAATAATGTACATTATGAAACAATTACAACCACATGTTTGTACAATGCGATCAAGAAATAAAGTTTATAAAAATATTGCTCTTATATTACTTTCATTAATAAATAAGTGCAACAAAGGAATGTGAAGGAAATAAATATTCAATATCTACTCAGCCTCTTATTCCATGCTTAATTAAATGAATCCTCAAAATTATGAAATTTAGTTAACGATAAGGTTTTAATGGTACGATGGAAAGCTCCGTTTGGCAGCAGTACAAACATTGAACACTTTTTCTTCATTTGTACAACGATATTAAAATTCTGTTGTTTGAGAACTTTAAGCTAAAATTGTTTATTCTGAACTCGCATACATTCATTCGTTCTTCGTTTCTTGTATTATATTCTTAATTTCACTTCATTTGCTATAGTTTGTTATCTTAAATTTTCTTTATTTAAAATAATGCTGTCAAGAAAAGTTATAATACTTGTTATTAGATAGATTTTGTAACCCGTTAGTAAAGCATTAAAAAGTTTATATTTGCACTTAGCTCATATTGTAAGAGAAAAGTACTGACATCACTTTTGGAAAAAATGAGCGATAAATATATAAACTAATCTCAACTCCTAATTCATTATCGATAGTGACAGACATATTTTCTTTAAAACTCCAATATAGCTTAAAAACATATTTGATATTTTAAAGAAGCAATAGAGAAACACTAATGTGAGTTGAATGTGTACCAACTCTAAAATAACGTACATTGATCTTAAAGTTATAACTATATGTGTATTTTAGAGCTTAAAATACAAGCAAATTTTATTTTCAATTTGATTTAACAAATAATGAATAAGTTGATACGACCTCGATGATGAAAAATATACTTAATCAGATGATGCTATTTACAGATGAAAAGCACAAGGTAAGTGCATAACGCTGTACATGCAGCCTAATAAAATTTATACACATACTGGTTGAGTATTTACACTATTACTTCACAAAAAATAGCTTCAGTTATACATAAATAAATTTGCATATCAAAATAGAAAAGTTAGCTTTCATAAATATAATCTTCACTGGTTGTTGCTTCACCACCAAAGAACAACTCAACGCTTGACAAGTCCCAATGTTTAACTTAAAACACATTAAATGCAATCGGTACGATTTACATAGTAAATTAATAAACTTATTTTTCCTATATATTTGTATTTTATGACGATAATGATAACATTCGTAAATTATTAAAAATGTGTTGGAAGTTTGAATGCTTGAACCTATCATGTTAATAAAGAGATGAAAATTGGATGGTCGACAATAGTTGTCTGTATAAGTTTCCCGGAAATATTGAAAAGATAAAATAAAAACAGAATTAAATTTAAAAATGTTTAACAACTCAAATTTTTATCTGGTAAATGTTCCTAATCTCCAATTTAATTTTGTCAAAATAGTACAATATTTTTACAAATGTACTATATTTTATAAAGGCTGAATGATTCAAATGATAACTCTGCGGTTCCTTTTTATTCCCGGGAATTTGGAATACAGAATATGATAACAAATGCGCAATAATATGCTATGATAATCCAGAATATGATAACAAAGGCGCAATTCTTGTGACGATATTTTTTCGGAGCTAACCTGTGAAGTCCTTCCCAAGAAAGAACATTTAATTAGGATGTGATGGTGAGGTTACACCATCACTATTTTTATATGTATTGGGGGGGGTTGAGAAGACCTACCCTAGATGTAAGGGTAATTTTTATAAGAGGGTACTAGACTTGCTGGTGTGGTTTGGCCCAAGAATTGGCATTACCAGGTCAGAGGTAAGAAGTGAACTTACAGCCTGGTGTGGAATGGGCAAGGGCAAAGATGGGGTGATTTCTTGAGGGAGGACCTTTAATTTCAGTTGGATGCCATGGAGAAGAGGGATCATCCCAGTTCAACGAAAAAAGAAGAACATGCGACCAGCAGCCACTTTTTTTGCACACTTTTCATGTTTCCTGAAGATGCTGTAGTTAACGAGACGGCTGCAGCTAAATTTGTACAGTGGAATTCTACAGATAGAGAAGGATGGACGAGGTATAGAAGATAACCATAAGCATACGGAAAAGTCCCAATGCGATACCCACAAAGACTACGTGTCCAGCAGCCTTCAACTAAGAGGAGAATTTGAATCATAGAACCCAGCAGCCTTAAATTGAGAGGAGCATTTGACAGATAGAACCCAGCAGCCTTTGACTGAGAAGATCCTTTGACCAGTAGAACCCAACCGCCTTTGAATGAGAGTGACCAGCCAGCAGAGCAGAACCTCCGACCCGGCCTCGATCCCACAAAGCCAATCTATCCAGACGACCCAACCCAAAAGTCAGCTACAACGACCGTGCTCTGATCCCAGCACATTCCATGCCTTAAGTCAAACTCCCCTCTCCTTATTAGTTCTTCAACACCCAGCACTTTCATTAATTATTAATGCTCAAAAAACTCAAACTTGCTACCTAATAGTAATTTAAGTAATTTTTTAAAGTAATTTAAGTAAAAAAGTACTGTTTTTTTTTATATGTTGATGATTCTTTTCATTGTTTTCCAAACTCAATACTAAACGAACCTTTTCGATTACAAATTTGACCATATTTTGTTGACAATTAGTTATTGCTGGACAACATTCACATTTGATGGTACCATTAAGGCGTACGTATAGGTTTCAACATTTTTTTTTTAATTTTCAATTTAAAAATAAGACTTTTGCACAATGTGAAGTACATTATCTTTTTAAATGTTTCCAATATTTTTATTTTTTTTTAATCTTCAAATTTATTAATTAATTAACATTAATTGTATTAATTAGGCTAATTTTGAACGGTAATTACAAAAAATCTAATTCACCCACAGATACAATATTGGTGTTAAATAATGTGGAATACTCTACTCTATGTTTTGACCCTAAAAACATATATTTTGTGATATCTTGCTTTAGCTGAATGCATGAGAAAAATCCATGTTTTTTATAAGAAATCTTATTTTTAAAATTCTATTAAAAATATATTTATTTACCAATCACTTAGTATTTAAAGTCAAAACATTCAACAATGTATGCAGATTGTACAGCAAAAATCAAATTTAAAAAAATATTATTTAAACTGGAGTTATTACTGTTTGAATGAAATGCAAAATAGAAAAAACTACGTTCTGAGAAAAACAAGTTTAAAGTTTTAAAATGGCATTTTTGATAAAAAAAAAACTGTTTATATTGTATTAATTATTATATATTTAGAATTTAATATGCTCCTCCATCACAGGGCTTTAATTCTTTGGTGCTGTTTATATATTGTTTTTGCTTTTTGAGACTTCTCAAACATTTGCGTCGCTTCTTCTGCTGCGGTGTGGATTGGCGAATGCTCTCCGAAATACGCAATTCGTCCTTTTGTTCGAGTCCTGTGGTCATGAAATGTCCAGGAGCAATGTTTAATCTTTTCATAAGCTCTAGTTCGGTTTTGGAACCTGCATTGAAGTGCATTACAGCATCATAGGTGGCGAGCTTAACGACATTGGACCCAGCAAATTTGCTTTTTGGACATTGCTTCCAAATCAGGCTGTGGAAACTCTCGTTTGCATTTTGGGTCATTCCGTGTAAGCACTTCTCAAGCATTGTAGGATCTGTTAGTCGCTGGTAAACTGGCTTAATGACTTTCAGAAGTGTCAATGGCAAGCCACCATGGTGTTTGTACTTACTTAGTGTAAGATTTCCCGCAGCTTTGGCACGCTGGTAAGTACACCAACTGTCTTTTCCAGTTGGGCATTTGGTGTGAAGAGGATACGTATCTTTTGCACTCAGATGGTAAAACGTTGCCCATATTGCCTTTGACATTTCTTTAACAGATGAGGTGTTGTTACGCAGTGCCATTCCAAAATAGTTCTGCATTTTATCAATTTTCTTGTCTGCCAGCTTTCCTTGCCCTCCGATCCCTCGATAACTTTTTTCAACTTTCGCAGAGCAGTCCCTAACCTTTTTTGGTAGTGACCTACACATTCTTTTTTGACAATGATCTTTCCAGGATAAGGGTTGAGTTCGACGACAGCCAAATAACTTTTACTGTCCCCGTCTCCGTAAAATTGTATGTAGGCCAACCCTTTTGTGAGCTTGGACCTTTCGAAAATTCTTCCAGCACCGACAGGCTCCATACCACCAGATGATCCCTCATAGTTAATTGGGCACACATGATTTGCTTTCCAGGAATTGTAGCTGGTACTCTACTTGTCTTTAGAATTCCACTTTCGACAACCATGACAAACTTTGCTCATTACTTCCACGTCGAGGACTTCGCCGGTGTCGATGGAGACAACAGTAACTACGCCATTCAACGAAGAGAATCCCCTTTTCTGCCATGTCCCGTCGATGGAAGCGCCACAGTCTGAAGAACTATTTTTCTTTCGGACACGAAATGCTGCTGTGATCATAGTTTCTTCAGAAAGTCCTTTCACAACGGTGAGCAGTGACTTAGTATGACTATTATAAGCTGAGGGACTTGGTGGTGGAGGCAAGTTCATTACATTCAAGAAGTGGCTGGCTTCGTTATATCCGCAGCCAAGTTGTCTCAATGCGTAAACAAGTCTACGATTCACGTCAAATATGTGCCCTGTTTTCTTGGACGTTGAGCATGGTGCACTAATAAATCCACAGTTACTTCAAAGCAGATTGAGTTCTGCAGAACATCCAATTCTGTTGTTTGGATTTTCTTCGATTACTAATTCCTTGGCTTTGCATTCTGGACAGTAAAGTTGGGAAAGAAGAATACTGAAACAGTCTAAGTCTATAATAAAACTCTTAGAATGAGAATCCTTAGCAGGTACATTAGATATATGGTTATTCAGTTTATTTTGCGATGCAGATTTCGGTTCAGCAGACTTTTCAGGAACTGGAACATTTTCCGATTCTTTTGCTTTTTTAAATTAAAAACAAAAACTTTTTAGTGCGTCTACTTCGAACTTTAGAGCCCATTTTGGATGGTTTTCAGGTAAAATGGGGAGTAAATTGAAGATGAATTGTGAAGATATATGATAGTGTGTAAATAAACGATTGTAAACAATTATAGTCAGATATACAGTTACAGTTAAACCCTGTTGCTAGTTGTGAATTAAAACTTTAAAAAAAGCTTTTAAAATAATTATTAATTAGGGTTTAAAAATTGAAATATCTGCTAAAATAGCGATTAGGCCTAAGAATATGCTAAAACGAAACTAATTTTTTTGCAAGCGACATTTAGAAGAAGTGTTGAAACTTTTTTATTATAGCGATTTTTTTTACAATCTTGATATGTCTTGTTAGCTAAAGGTTTGGCGAGTATTTTAGGACAATTAAAAAAAAATGGCAATTTTCACCAATTTTTACGATTTGAAACCTATACGTATACCTTAACCAGACAATGGAGAGAGCAAACCATGACAGTTTTAAGCCAACCACTTCATAAGAAGTTTAACATAAAGCATTAAACAGTATCATTGTATAGTATTTCACATGTCAGTCGAAGCAGAAAAGTTACACACCTTTGATCTCATCATTGTTCAAAAACAATGCAGCATGATTGAAAAATAAACCTAACCTAATCCTACAAATGACTAAGTAACTAACAACAATTCTAAATCAAATAATAAATATGTTAAAGGACAAAGGATAAATAATCAGAATTCTCCGATTTTTTATTTTTAGCAAATTTTTAGTGTTATATCTATTTTTTGCCAGTGGATCCCAGAAGTGAGGTCTAAATTTGTTTAACTCTAACAAGCATAATGAGCGTTCAATTTCGCTTTTTTTCTTGCTTTCTACTTCTTATTGATAATTTTTTTGATTTGTGTCTACATAAATTGCGCGACTATGGTTACATTCTGAAAAAAAAAATTAAAAATAACCTTCTGAAAATATACATATAATTATTTTTAATATTTCATAATTCTTCATAATCAACTTCTTCCCTCAGGTGTGGTACAATATTCATTACAATGGAACAAACTATTAACTCACATCATTAATGGAAATTATATTTGAAAACACTGAATTAAATTTTTCAAAACGTGAGTGATAAAAGGAAAACTCATTCATCCAAATTTTAAATCATTCATAATTAAAAAAATATGATAATAAATTTATCTTATTCCTTTTCCACTTAAATAAATTATAAAATCCAATTTAAAAAGAAAAATTATTATAAAAGTAGTACTACTTTATTATGAAAGAAATACTACAGTCAAAAGTATTTCCAAAATACAAAATACAGATGTTTAATAATCTTTATATAAATATGAATAAAGTTTTCATGATTAAAATTTCAGTGCATGTAATCCCCATCTCAGACACTTACTGAATGTCTAGACGTTATTATTGATTGAAATATTACCATTTTAATTGGGCTTCAAACTTGGCATTTTGATAGTTAACTTACATCTTTAAGGTATACATATACAATAGGTTGGTTGTTTTCAGATTATCTGGCGCCGTCAGCAACACGAGGGCTATAATGCGCCGAAACATTCGTCATTAGACAAGCCAACATACATTTACAAACACCCATGCCAACACGGGACTCGAACCCGCAACCTCGCGGTCTAGAAGATAGCACGCTAACCACTATACCGTTTGGTCGGCCATATACAATAGGAATTACCAAATTTGACTCAAGTCTGCGATTTTGCTTTTTTGTTTTAAAATATTCCCGAATTCATTACCTTTAAAATAATACTATTTTCTTTCTGAGACTCAAATTACTTTTTAAATTACAGTGGGTTTTGTGAGCCTGTTTTGTATCACGTTCATTAGTGTAGTAAACTTTAAATGCGTTTTCTGAAGGACATTTTTGTGTTATATGACTTATTGCCAATGGTTATAACTTCATAATAAATTATCCAATTTACAAAATTCTAATTTTGTTCTGTAGACACAAGTTTTTAATGTGTTTCCTATGGAAAAATCTAACATATATTGTTATAAACACATTTTGTATGAATATTTTAAACTTATTTTTTTGTTAAAAACTATGCATTTTTTTTTATTTAAAAATTTATAATTAAATAAATAGTGCAGTCAAATATCAAATTCTCCATTGGAACATGCGTCAATATAATATCTTTTATTTGCAATAAAAATCATACCTCTAAGTTAATTACAAGTTTATTTATGTATGCTCTAATAATGTCCTAAATAGTCACCTTAATTGCAATTAGCTGATTAAAAAATTGACGGAAAAAAAAGTTTATATAAATGCATCATTTTTAATTCTGATATACCTCCGAAAAGTTTGAAATTATGACTTTAAAATTAAAGAAAATCATCTTAATTGTATATGTATACATTAAATTCAATAAACCTATTTATTTATTATTTAATACAAAAATTTAAAAACTGATTAATTTTCAGAACGTTGGAATATACACAAATTATATATCAACAACTGATGGTTTGGTTGCTAAGATTTACTAACGATCAATAATATAATCATGTTAAAAATATATTAGACGAATACATTGTTCTGTACTTTTGACGTTTGGAAAAAGACAAATAGTTATTTTTATCCACAGTATTTGTTTATTCTCTTCTAAACTGCAGTTAGGTAATATAAGTAATGTATAAATACATAACCTTAAATTGTCTAATTAACTTATAAATATCAGCAACTCATTTTGCTAAGTTTATACATTTGCAAGAAAAAGTTATTTTTATCCACAGTATTTGTTTTTCTCTTCTAAACTGCAGTTAGGTAATATAAGTAATGTATAAATACATAACCTTAAATTGTCTAATTAACTTATAAATATCAGCAACTCATTTTGCTAAGTTTATACATTTGCAAGAAGAAATACACAAATTAGCCACTAGAAAAATAATACAAATATTTTTAAACAAAATTGCAAAAAATGTTTGTTTCTATCTTTAGTAGAACTTGAAATACTTAAGTTTTTGTTACATGGCAACTGTATATCGGACATACTATCTTTTGAAACTTTGAAACTGTTTTTCTCGGCAATGGCTTTTATATATATATATATATATATATATATAGTTTAAATTGATATAACTTTAAAAACTGCTAGTTATAAATCATTGAAACTTTCCATAATTATTTTTCATATATATTTCTTTGATTTGTCTTCATGAATTGCGTTTTTTTATTTAACTGTTTTTAACAAAATTTTTGCAGCTTTGCATACAATGAATTTTATAAAGTTTTTGCACAAAATATTTTTTACATTTTTTCTAATTATTTACTGAAAACTCATGAAGACAATATTAGATATGAATTATAAGAAGTAACTTAATGCAAAATGAAGTGATTTTTTTAAAAAGGTTTTTAGGTACATCAAATTTAGGAAATATCAGACTTTTGAAGTTTTTTTATTTAAAAAAAATATAAAATTTAAATTTTAAAATTTAAAATAGTTTTTTAAGTTTCAAAGCATCATACATTACTGCATAATAAATTTCAGAAAAATAATTCTAAAAATAAAGATTTTAGAATTTTGAGTCCCAGACCATCTTAAGATGCAAAAAAGATTCAGATTTTGATACACTCTTCTAATACGTAACCACTTATTCAACTGTGGAGATTTACTATTGATTTAACAAGTTGCTTTAGTAATAAAATTGAACATTTCTTAACCCAGAAAAATTTGAAAATATTTTTCATCATATAGATCAAGACAAATTGGAACAAGAGACAATTTCTTTCTGTTCTTTTTCTCTACGTTTCTTACATTTTTTATACACACGTAAGAAACGCGACGAAATCGAATCCTCATAAAATTATTCTCCAGAAATAGAATTGTGAGTTCGATACTCTGACAAGGAACACAAGAAAGGGATGGGTGTATTAATTAGAAGTCATTTATCATCTTGATTGGAGCAATTCCAACCCATGTCGATTTTTTATTTTTATTTCTTTAGAAACATTTTTGTGAGTTGAAGTTACAAGTTTCTGAAACACTTTCTTGTACTATCGATTAGATTGTCTTTTACGAATAAATGTAAACGCATCTGAGAAAATGATCTTCAAAATGTTTCTCAAAGAAATGTGGTTTTAACGATCCGTTATTAAAGCTCAGATTCGGAAGCGTCTTAGTTGATGAGTAAAAATCAATGAGACTTTTTTTTATTTATACTCAGCTCAAATATTTCCAGTCTTCCAAGTTCTACTGCTATAAAATATCACTTCAGAAATGAAGAAAAATGTAATTAATAATGCTAAAACTTCTGTGTATTGAGCATAACAATTTAAATTTAAGTCTAACGATGAAAACAAATATGTGCATTGGAATTTTCTATCGTGATAAGTAAAAAATATTTCTAATAAAGATTTCATGTTATATTGTACAATTCTTCCAAAACATTCTTCTTAAATGCACTTGCATGATTAAAATGACGGTTTTTAGTATCCTAAATTTTATTTTTTCGTAAAATAAAGTTATATAAATACTAAATTAACATTAAAAAAAGGATTATGAAGGAGGGAGTATTTTAAAGAATGCTATGACCCTACAAGTAAAAGAACGTTAATTTAAAGAACGTGCCATTGTTTATATTTTTAAAAGTTTAACTTTTTTAAAATAATCCTTTTATTAATATAAATTATTTATTTTATTTTACTCACACAAATTAAGTATTTTAAAATACATAGTTACAAGCAATTTAAAAATTAACAATGAATCACATTCAACGACATCTAATAAGTAACATCTGAGCTAGGAAAAGCGAAACAATTTACAAAATTTATAAAAATGTTTTGGCTTAAAAGCCAACAAAACATTTTATTCTTACAACTAACAGAATAATATTTGTATCGATATAAAATATTCATAATGTCAACTGAATTAATAAATAATATATTTTTTTAATCCAAGTAAACTCATTTCAATTATGAATTGCTTGTCAAATAAATTTCCTATGTCATCATTTTAAAGTCATTAAATTAACAGAAAAAGGAAGTCAAAATGTTAAATATCACATAAAGTTAATTGAATAAATTTAAAGATTTTTTTATATTAGTTGCAATTACTTGAGTACTAAAAAAAAAAAAAAATCCGTTGAATTTAAGAAAAATGACAATTATATATTATTTAAATGAATGTGAGTTAAAATAATAGTGATAAAATGTGTTTAGTATTATTTCATGAAGAATTTACTAGCATAAATCAAATTTAGAAAAAAAGATAGTATTGTAGTTCATTATTTAAATCTTCCAAATACTACTTACTAACTTTGGTGGTAAGCTTTATGTTTTTTACGTATTTTTTGTCTTAAAAAAAATTAATTACATCCTGATTTGATTACAACTTTTATTTGAATTTGTCTATATGATAATAAAAAATTGTATATACATTTTTATACCAAAACTTTCACTTTGAGTTTTTAGCTGTAGAAGTTTCTTATGACAACTAAAATTAAAATTAGATGAGTTCCTAATGTAATTCAGACAATGGATGTTGACAGATATTATTATGAATCAAGTCGATTTATACTGCTCGTGGTTAGAATGCAATACATTTGAAAGAGAATTTCGGTCAAAATACTTAAAAAAGGTCTAACATATTATAATAATAATAAGTAACTATCCATGTAATAAATGATTAAAAAGCTATTTCACACTTGACGAACTGTCGAGTAATTTTTAATTATAGTTAAATAAACAAGACAGTATAAAGAAATCCTCTAATCTTTCCTCATTTTCATCATTCTGCAAAGAAAAATCTTTAGCGATTAAAGATAAATAAGTTTTTTATGTCCAACCTGTCCAGAAGCGTAAAACTTACTGTCAAAAGGGCTTTTAAGTTTAAAATTTATGAAGGGAATTCTGAAACATTTTGTAACTTAATAAGTCTCGGTTTTGCAAACCTTGATACTGGATATCTATATAGGAAGAAAAGTGTCATTGCGGGGTTGAGTGGGTGTGTTTCTCATACAGAAATCTGCTGTTTTAGTTAAGTCTAGATGAAATATTGCGAATTTGACTTTCAAAATAAGTGGAAGGTAACTGTTTACCTGATATTTCTAAAAACCACCTTATGTCCAGGAGTATGACCATATTTTGCGATCATTTGAACTAATTTTAATAGGTTTTTTTTCTATAATTATTTCTACCAATCAATTTGTAAACAATTATATTCTAATGTTTTGTGGTTACGGTGTTGAAATTGAACATAAAGAATAAAAGAGAATATGCTCAAAACTTGCAATCGACTGGACAAATTTGAACAGGAAGCGCAAATTTAAAGTACTACTGACGGGTTACAACTGTTAGAACCGAGGCAATGCCAGACATTTAAGCTAGTAAGACATAAAACTCGAATTCATTTACTCATTCGTGGTAGTATTCGGAAAATTATAACAATTCAAATTCCTCTTGGGAAAACTTTTTATCCCACACATCTGGAAGATCATAACTCTTTCTGATCAATCACTTTAGCTGTACAACATTGCTCTAATTTGCATAGTGCAAAATCATTTTTATATTTGAAATTGTCCGAGATCATCTACATTCATCCGTTAGTTCAATTGCATACCTAATTTAAAACGGAACAACTTGCTTTTTGGTTAAATTTCTTTTCACTAGCTAAAACTGAGATACTGAGAGAGATGGTGAGAACGTTTCAAGAACCTGCTGAATGGTGGCGATATTCCAAGTCTAAATTATGGTACCTCATATGATTCAGTCAGTGACCAGGTCGAAGAGTCTAACTTTCCTACCCTGTATAAGATTAAACAGGCAATTAGAAGACTGAACAATAACAGATCTGCTGGACCGGATGGGAAAAAAATCTGAGTTTTTTAATATCAAAGAGCCAGAACAGATCAAAGCAATCCATGCTATTATATGTAGGGTATGGGAAGTAGAACAGATGCCCAGTGAATGGGATGATGGAACTATCTGCCCAATCTTTGAAAAAGGAGATAAATTGAATTGTAGTAACTACCGGGGGATTACCATATTGAACACGGAATTCAAAATCTTCTAAAATGTTCTGTATAAAAGACTTCTACCACATGTAGAGAAAGTTGTTGGAAGCTACCAGTGCGATTTGCAAAGAGGAAAGTCAACTATTGATCAAATCCATATTCTAAGACAAATAATTGATAAAACAAAAAAAATTAACATCGATACTTTTCATTGATTTTAAGGCAGTATACTACAGTATCAAAAGAGACAAGTTGTATGAAGCGAAAGAAGAACTTAGAATTCTAGTAAAGCTTGTTAACTTGACAAAAACAACACTCAGAAGAATCAAGTACAGAATGAACTTTTTGAACCTTTCTACTCTGATAAAGGCTTAAGACAGGGATATTCACTTTCCTGCATATTAATTAACATTGCACTCGAGAAAGTCATCAGAGCATCTGAAATTAATATAAGAGGCACTATTTTTCAAGATTCCTTCAGATTTTGGCATATGTGGACGATATCGATATTATAGGAAGATATAGAAAATCAGTGGTAGAGGGGTTTAACGCCCTTGAAGCGGCAGATAAGGGAATGGGGCATCAACACAGATAAAACCAAATATATGGAGATAAGTACAATGTATTCCAAAGTATCTCCACTACGAGTTTACAACTATAAATTTGAAGCTGTTGATGAATATAAATCGTTTGAGACTATAATAACCACCAAAAATGACATCAACACTGAAATTGATAGCCGGCTAGTCATGGCAAACAAGTGCTACTTTGGATTAAAAAGCCAACTAAAAAGCATACTCCTTCGACTTAAAACAAGAATCAATATCTACAAAACACTCTTACGACCTGTGATCTTGTATGATAGTGAGTTCTGGCCCCTCAATAAATCAGAAGAAAAGAAACTGATGATTTTTGAAAGAAAAATATTAAGAAGAATCTTTGGAGCAGTCAATGAAAACAATAAATGGCGCACCTTATATAACCACGAGATCTATAGAAAATTTAAACAACCAGACATAGTTCATGTTATTAAAACTAACCGTATTAGGTGATTGGGACACATTTACAGATCTGAAGATAATAAGCCGATAAAAAAATAACATTCTCTAAACCAGACTAAATTAGAAAAAAAAGGGGTCGCCATCGTACTAGGTGGCTGGACAGCTTTGAGAAAGACCTAAAGACAGTTGGAGACAAAAACTGGAAAACCATTGCGTCCAACAGACCAAGATGGCAAAAACTAATTGGGACGGTTTTGACCTGTTCTAGGCTGTTGAGCCTAAGAAGAAGAAGCTAAAAAAATAGTTTGAAAATTTGCAATACAGATATATGGTTTAAAAATACTATTTTTGAATAACTTTTAGTGATCCAAACTATGGTTTCTCTCTAAAAAAAGCAATACTTTACAACTTAATAATCTTTACTAGTAATTGTAATGTTAAAAAAATGTTATTTAACATCAAACATTGAAAAACATTTTAAGTATAGTAGAATATACGAGAAAAAAGTAAAATTCTAATTGATGAATTGTTAAATGGAAATACTATATAGTTAAAAAATAGCTTTTCATTCTCAAATTATCAATAAATTACCATAAAATTAATTATGTGAATTATATTTACGTGTAGAAATGTTACTCTCTTTTAGATGCCTATCAGTGATGAATCCCTTAACAATCTGAAACTCATGTGTAATTATACTATCATAATTATCCTTATAAATAAATTTTCTTTAAGTCAAAACAATAAACAGACATTCATCATACCTTTGGTTAATATAGACATTACTTGGTTCAAAAAATGCAATAGAACTAGATTGTTCTTAAAAGTGATTAAAATTGTAGGTTATCAAGAAGATTGTTGTCTGGGATTTACTTCAAATGGAAACTTCCCCAAATCTGTTTATCGTATGGAAGACTATCCGGAAAAAATTTTAACAGGCATGCCAACAATCGGTGGGAGACCATTTTTGTCGTATTCGTTACAAAAACTACTCTTTTTATGCATTAGAGATTACTGTATAGCAACTCAAATCGCAATTTGATTTCTGGACTTTCCGCATGCTAAACGAACGCTTTATACTCGTGGTCACCATAAGAATGCAGTTCTTTAAATCGATTTCAAGCTAAAGCGTACCTCCAAAAAGAAGCCTTATATTTTAGATTTCCATGTGAGAAAA
The DNA here is from genome assembly GCA_963978545.1 of Linyphia triangularis. NCBI lineage: Eukaryota > Metazoa > Arthropoda > Arachnida > Araneae > Linyphiidae > Linyphia > Linyphia triangularis. The sequence goes on along the minus strand of OZ021723.1, from coordinate 63,741,860 downwards.
ACTTTAAAATTTCTGAAAATACTTTTTGTTCAGTTTTGAGAGGTATTGCCAAGCCAGAATACAGTTCGATATTCAATCTCCATTTCAAGCCACTTCCCTGTTTTTGCCGATATCTCGGAGTTGGAAAATAAATAACGTTCCGGCATAAAAATCGATTCTGCATAAGATAGTATCGAAGCCAGCAGAATATGAATCACGTGTTTATGATGCTGAATCATTTCTTCATATTACTTCTGCATATTAACTTATGCATATTAATGCATCTAAAATGGTAAATTTGAATCATTTGCAGAATCTCTTGAGGAATATTTAGCAAGCTCTACTTTACTGTTTTTATTGCACCTTATATTTGTTATTCATGAATTTATTTTAATTTATTTATAGAAAATGTATTTTAGACTTTGAATTGTTTCGGGGAATTTTATCATATTTAACTTCATTCTATTATTTATTTATTTTTAAATATTTTTCCACAATACTTATTAAATAAAATTGAAAATAATAAGAAGAAAAGCATATTGTACCCAAGCAATTTTCTTATGATTTTAGACTGACTTAATGCTACAGTTTTCTTTTTAAAGACTTGATATTTAAATGATTCATAATTAATGTTAAATTTAATTTTAATATAAATAAAAAGATTTTATATTAAATGATCCAGACTTGTTTGCTACTTACGAAAATAACTTTCAATCTGTAGTTTCATTTTGGGAATAATGACAATATGTTAAGAGAAAATTGATTGTTTCATCAAACATTTACTTTGGTTGACAATATGCCTTTATAGGCTGCATATTTCAATTACAAATATTTTCTAAAATGCTGCACTTCAGTTTAACTTTATAAATTGATGACTTATAGTTGTAATCCTATAAATAAATAATAATTTGTTCTCTGTTATTTCAGTTACATTACTTTCTAAATAAAATATATTTCAATACTTTAATTTATTCTGATTGATTGCTGCTTTTGAACTACAATTTTGATGTAAAAATTATCATTAGAAATGTAATTATATCTCCCTGCTACGTAGTAACAACTTTACTCCTTATGAATTCTATACAAGAAAATAATAGGTTTTAACATTCAAACATATGTGTCAAGAGGTAAAGTGATATTTTATTAATATAAAATGGAGAAAAGACACCTAAATCTAGATTCATATGCATTCACAATTCACAGAGATCAAGCCCGTATTTGCACACACAAAATTTCTCACTTTTTACTCAAGACTAATCCAGATACTGATAAGCGTGCTTGGGGTCTAGCGAAAAAACATGCACATGATGATCTGGGCATTCACTGGGAGAACCAGGTGCAAGCGCGCTTTCAAAGGAATGGAAATTTGAAGACTTGATAATGCTCCGTTTTCCATACTGTTTAAGTCTAATACGACATCCACAAATTCATATGGAGATTCAACGGGTAAATTACCCTATCCTCATTCTTGTCACAGTGGTACTTTTAATACATTGTCTCTCTAAATAAGAGATATCCTTTCATTAACGTTTTAATTAAGAATTGTTTAGTTAACTCGACGGATTTCATCAGTATAATCAGGTCGTTTCTGATTAGAGAAATATTTATCTAGAGTCTTAAGGACTTATGATAAATGGATATCAAATTGAGATATCCGTTACTTTTGTTAAGGTATTTAAAGAATCATGTAAACCGATAACAATAAATGTCAATCGGGGATCTTGTACTTGTTAGTTAAAAATAAATTTTTAGCAAATTTTAATTTTATCACCAAATTAAAACAAATGCATTAAAGCTGTTTTAGATCATTTACGAATTATTTTTAACTGTATACTCAATATCTCACTGGAGAGCGTTTATCTCTAAACCTAATCGAATCATATATTATGAGAAAGGTTAAACAATCTCTAGTTTTAATTAACCACAAATTCTAACCTTACTAATTATAAATATTTTGCTTATTAATTACATTGAAACTATACTGTTTGTATTAACACCGAAACAAAATTTCAATTATACTTTTATCCTGGGAAACATTTTAACTGTCAATTTGTTATATAATAAGATAAAGGATTGCAAAATAATAAATAATATTATAAGCAGAAAATTCAGTGATTTAAGAAAAGCATACTGACTTTGAAATAGATAATCGTTTTCCAAAGAAAAGTTCAAAAATGTTAGAACAAACAAAAATTAATTTATTCTCAACTGCAGATAAAAAAATTCAGTACAATGAAGTAATTTAAATTATTTCCATATTTTTGAATTTGGAAAGGATTGTACTGTTTATTGTTGAGTATGAAAATCATAGGTATATATTATTATACAGTATAAATTTGTCATATTTTCAATCAGGTTTAAATTGTTTCTAAATTATTTGCAAGATTCATTCTCAAAAACGTACCAAGATATCCATATAAATTGAGCTTAAAATGTTTCTTCTTTGGTCCCTAAAGTACCAACTTGAAGAAATTTCCACGCATCCGTAAGATGTGTTTCCTATCTTACAGATATATTTCCTTTCATATTTCTCCAGTAAACCTCTATTGTATTTGATCAAAAGGAAATATATTTTTTCATATTGTTATACAGAGATTTTAGAATCAATTGAATAATGTAGCCCAATATCTTTTTTAAGGTAAGATGTCTGAAATAAAATTCCGTTTCTGCCAACAAAATAGGCACTTGAAAAGTTAATACCACTTTTTAAAGCATGGCAAAAGAAGAGAGATAAAATGTATGAAAGAGATATTTATTTTTCGACTTCTCACTTAATAATGTGAGAATTTTTTTTTTTTTTTTTTTTTTTTTTTTTTTTTTTAAAAGTTAAAAAGCATTTTTTAAATTATATATATTGAATTTACTTTTCATTGAATATTATAATGAATGCATTTAGATGATTATGTTATGTGCTTTTACTCATGTTTCTTAAATTAAGGTTAGGTGTGATGATAATGAGGATTGTTAGGTGTAAATGTTTGTAGTTTACTATAGATTTGAATATTTGATGGTAGTGATGATATGTTTAATGTTGGTGAAATTGGAGAATGTGGCACTGAATCTGAAATTTTCATACATTTTTCAGGATGACTATAAACCAGACCTACAGTAAAATACCAGATAACTATAGTATAGTTAAAAAATGTATTACTACCAACAAAAATAATTGAGGAATAAACTATAAATAAAATATGTAGAGAACAAGCTAAATTCTGGATAACTTTTAAACGCTTAAAGATTGAGATTTTATATAAGTTTTTACCTATAGAAAAACAAGTGACCGCTAACGTATAAGAGTAGGTGCAACGTCCCTAGTGGTGAATTTTGAAAATTAATCCTTCTATTTTAAAACTACGAGAGGTAGAGAATAACAATCAATTACAAAATATTAAGCGTCCTTTTTACTTTCAATTACCCATGTGCTAACATAGCGTGATGAAAGTGTTGTTTTCGGTCGAATTATTATTATTATTATTATTATTGTTTGAAGTTCTCTACTTTTTGGTACATGCTGATTTAAAAATGTGATCTAAAAAAATTTATGTCAGAGTATCTATATGTACGCGTTCAGCATAACTCCCGAATGAATTGACTTATGATGTTAACATTTGGTGCACAGATTAGTGGGGACCATGGAATCTGTCACTAAGCTTTTCATCAATATTGAGCATGCGCAAAACGTAAAAACATGAAAAAATGATATTTTTCAGCAATTCTAAAAAAAGATTCTAATGATTTTGATCAAAATCGCTAGATAATGCCTCTTAAGGTGTTTTAAGCCTCCCCAACTCCAAAATTCCAGTAAAAATACCATAAAGGAGAAAAAGTTGAAAAACGAATGTCTTTGACACAGAATTCTCTTCCCTTGAACTTCACAGAAATGAATAATTCAGACATTTCTTAAAATAGTTTGCAAACACTTAATGTTACCTATAGATCAGCGTTAGCCACAACACGGCCCGTGGTCCAGATTTGGCCTACGACGGATTTTTCGGCGGTCCGCCGGCACCACTGCAGATAAAAAAAAAATCACGCGTCACATGAACTTTTTGTTTTTACATAACTGTAATTTATCTGAAATTATATAAGTTAACTATGTAGGATAGAGTTTTCTACTATGTGCCCGAAGAAACTATATGAAGAAACTTTCAGCATGGGGGTTTTCATCAAGAATAAATACCGGAATAACTTAACTGAACCTCATTTAAACAATTTATTAAAATTAACTGTAACAAATACTCTGAAAGATATCGACTATATCATAAAATAAGCTGAAGGATTTCGACCGCCATTGTCTCACGATTGATATAGTCTAAAACAGAGTATTATGGAAGTACAGTTTAAATACTTTTAATAAAAGTTTGTTCAAGTCGCATTGTCACGTTGAAACAAAAGATTATCCTCCTTTTTAGACTTAGATTTACTGATAATGACAGCTATTATTTTTTTAATTTTTTGAAAAAAAAAAATCAATCAAATATCAATTATAATTTTATTGATATAAAAAAAAAATTAATATTTTTTCCAGTTTTCAGAAATGCTATATATTGTTACATAGGCAATAATTAAAGATACATATTTTGGTGTATCCGGCCCGAGAAAAACTCCAACATTAGTCATACGACCCGCTTCTAAAAATTATAGCGAACGCTGCTATAGATGGTCGTTAAGAAAAAAATCTAAAGAAGAAAGTAAAATATAAAATTTATTGTATTTCTTTTATCTACGTCTTTATGAATTATATTTATCTACAATTTACGTACACTTATAATTTAATTTAATTAGTTTAAATTAAATAAATTATTAATTTAAGTAGAATAAAACCAGTTGGGCATTAGGATGGGCCGAAAAACTTTTTTTAGAAACCGGCATTGGCATAGCACGGATTCGTTACCTAATGTGTCAATTAGAAAACTTTAAAAATTTTGCCCATTTTGCTGAATATCTAGTGGCGCACCTCTTGACCTGTGCAAAAATGTGCCTAAATGCTATGAAATCGTAACAGATTGGACGTTAGGGTAGTCAAGAAAATACTCTTTACGAAACCGGTCTTGCATAGCTCGGAAAAGTTGCCTAATGAGTCAGTTAGAACACATACACAAATTTCGTCAATTTTGTTCCATGTCTAGCCCTGCCCCTCTGGCATTAAAAAGGTTCAAATTAGTCAAAAAATTCGCCTTTTTGCCATTTTTGAGATTAATTACTGAAAATATTTTTAAAAACTGGCATTGACATAACATGGAATGGTGTCCTACTGGGTCAGATAGTACATACGCAAAATTTCATCCACTTCGCACAATATCTTGTTGAGCCCCTCCTGCTTTCAAAATGTTCCTAATTATCCCAAAATTGTAACAAATTGTATAACGGAGGTCTCCCTTACGGATCTAATAACAAATTAGTTTACATTCACATATACATCTGATAATTAAATTTACCTAATTATTATCCAATTTTTAAGAACAAAGTTTAAAATGGTAAAAAAATTCTTAATTTTAAGGGCAATTAAATTAAAAAATTAAAAAATGGCCAATAAAATGCCGAGTTTACAATGTTAAACAGAGGACATAAAAACGGCTACAAAAATGTAATTATAGAGGATAAAATTACAATTTTTTTTTTTTTTCCAATCCTATTCCCACCTTTATTATGTTCTGGCCTAGAAGAGTAAAATTTTATGTCATAACTAGAAGAGTATTTTGATAGACGTAAAGGTAAGACGCTCAAGAAAATAGCAGATCGTCGCGAGATAAAGTCTGAAGAGCACAAACACTGAGCCCGAAAGCAAGTATATCAGACATTGGTCACTAAATTCTATTGCAAATGCGAAAGAAATATTAAAAAGCATTATGCAAGTATTTAAAAATATTTTAAGTAATTGTCCAAAAATTGGCTTAAAAGAGCATTTTTTGTCTGTTTTGGACCTTTTCAATGGCAGAGGAGCGCGGCTATAGATATTGAATAAAATTGACGATATTTGTTGTGTGTTCTAACTGACCAATTAGGCAACTTTTCCGCGCTATGCCAAGACTGATTTCAAAAAATTTGTTACGTCTAATCTATTACAATTTCGTGGCATTTAGACACTGGACGAGAGGAGGGCTGGTAGATATCGAGCAAAAGGGTGAAATTTTGTGTGTGTTCTAACACATTAGGCAACTATTCCATACTATGACATTGCCATTTTTTTTTTTTTTTTTTTTTTTTTTTAATCCTAAAGTATTACAAAAAATGGCTGAAAAGAGCATTTATGTTTCGTTTTTTTGCCTTTTCAATGTCAGAGGGACGCGACTAGATGTTGAGCAAAATTGGCAAAATTTTGAGTGTGTTTTAACTGACCCATTGTGTTTCCAATAGGCAACTTTCACGATCTATGCGAAGACCGATTTTGAAAACAATTTATTCCCCCCCCCCCCCATTTTGGCACACCGTATTGGGCATACATTGCAATTTTTATTCAGAATTTATCACAAGAAATAAGAATTATTACCACGAAAATGACATTTTTGTAATATTTTTAAGAAATAATTCATCAGTATAATGCCTAAAAGAGAGTTAGGAGCTTACAAAGAAGAATATGAAGGCATTTTAACAAACAAACAAGTTATATTTCAACTGTTTACTAAATAGTTTAATAAAACATATTTCACTATTCGCCGGGTTACATTAGGCCGGATAAAAAAGTTGAAGTATCTTATTTGCAGTGGTGCGGAAAAGTTGTGGACTCTCATTATTAAAAAGTGTGTAAAATCTTATAACTCTGAATTGATATCTTCTGTCACCTCAATGGGTCGAAAGTTGTGAAAATTGAACTAAAAATGCTAAATATTCAAAAATTTATAAATAATCACTGATTTCGTGGACCCATTTGCGGTAATGCTTAAAAATTACTATTATTTAAAAACAACACCAGTAAAAACTTTTAGAATTATACGTTAATATCATCTGCTGACTCAACGGCATCGAATTTTGGAAATTAAAGACAATTTTTTTAAATGAAAACACATTATACTTACCTCATTATAATTTCGAAATTAAACCTTATTCCATCTTTCAGACATACAAATTACTAAAACATCATTGATTGTAATAATTTTTGGACTGTTTTTCTGGCTTTTTTTTTTACTAGAAATTCTAGCTTATGGTTTATGGATTTTAGGGTTACTTCATCCCTATTCTGTGGTCCAACTGCTTTTCAGACTTCAGTGTTTAGTTTTGCAATTTGCTCGACTGCTTGTGTGTGTGTGTTGTGGGTCCAAAAAAAGATTATAAGCAATAATACATTTGTAAATTTTTGAATATCTGAAAGAGGGAATACATTTTCTTTTCGCATTATAATGAAGTAAGTGTAATGTGTTTTTATTTAAATAATTTCCTTCAATTTCCAAATTTCAGTGTCGTTTAGGCTGCAGAAGACATTAAAGTATAATTCTAAAATTTTTTGCAGGTGTTGTTGTTAAATTATAGTAACTTTTAAACATTACCGCAAAATGATCTAAGAAATCTGCGATTATTTATTAATTTTTGAATTTTAAGAATTTTTAGTCCATCTTTTACAGCTTTCGACCCTTTGAGGCGACAGAAGATATCAATTCAGAGTAAAAAGATTTATACACACTTTTTAATAATGTGATTGCAAAAAAAATCTAAGATACTTCAACTTTTTAGACCCAGCTTATTACGCATACGTGATTTTGCATATTGCCTACACACTTGACGTGTATGCCCTTTCCATAAACCTTTAACAGCTCTGAATTTTTAATTAAATATAGAAGGTTTTTAGAAACAAAAGCAACGAAAAATCATTTATTTTTCTTTTACTGATTGTAATAGAGAATTCTTTTTTTGATGGAAGCCATATGAAGAATTACCTACATTTTAAGAAATAATAATAGTGTACAATGTGAGACACAAACTTGCCTTTAAAAATATAAGAAGATTTTGTAATATATAGTTTTCTTAATGGTCATTAGGGTGGGTCAAAAAATCTTCTTTCTCTTTTTTCAAGGGGCACAGCTATTAAAAGGTGCTAAATGGTCTCAAAATAACCCACGTGAAACTTGATTGTATTCTAATAAGTCAAACTGCCTCCGGATTGATATCTATTTTTTCGTATTTTTCCTATTTTTTGTATTTTTTTTTTTCACATTTTTCAATTTTATTTTTCGAAGAAAGTTTTAGTTCCATTATTTTTTATATACATACAGGGACATTGTATCATAATTGCAAGTGTGAGATGTGGATGGGTGGAGTCGAGAAACACCCATCGATATAGATAAACAACTGGATAGACTGCTTAACGCTGGGAAAATGAAGCCGTTGCCAGATGCAATTGGTGGGATAAAAAATACGGATTGCCGAGGATTGAAAATAAAATTTTGGGTTGTACACAGCAGAAATGTCAATAGTAGACCTTAATTAGTAATAACGTGCAAAAAAATATATACTCTAACACTTTACAAGGTTTTTCGCATTCCCATCCAACTATAACAGTGAACTGTGATTGGTTAATCATCCCATCAGCTTCGCAATCCCCGGCGCGTTTTTCTCTTTGCATTGACAATGGAGCAGTCTCTCCAGTTGTGTATCTATATCGATGCGAATGCCAAAGCTTGCGCTCGTCCCGCCTACATTTCCAATGTAGCTCCATTTACAAAAAGGTGAGTTTGTGTTGCGCTGGTTTGTATAATTTTTTTTTTATCATGAATTGAACTCTTACAAAATGTAAATGTTTGTTGTTTAGTGATTCAAGTAATATTAAATGCATTATGTTAGTAATCTACAAAGATGTTATGAAGTTCTATAAGTGAAATCGGCAAAAGATAAATCGTGATAATGAAACTAACAAAAACTCAGGTATAAAGAAATAGAGGATATTGACGAGGCTAAAACCAAAAAATTATGGACAAGCGTTTCCATATCCTACTGTTCAACAACATCCCTACTGCCAAACGAGTAATAGCGATGTTGATGGCGATTCAACATCGCATCTTCTGAAACGCATTTTTTAAAAATCTCACTCTTTAATGCCAAAGAATAAGTTAGATTACTTTTTCTTTTATCCTTCTAGAAGACTAGTAAAATATTGTTTGACATTTTATCCGGCAAGAGTAACAAATGTTATGAGTGCATTTGTCCCAGACACCAAAATGTACCAGACAGAGAATAAATATTCCTAATCGATCAAAATGGTAATTGAAGGTTTATATATTATTACAATGAATAAAATAACGAATACTTTGAAAAAGGAAATTCTGAAGTAAAAATCACAGTTTCAGCTTCAAAAGAAAACACAGAAAAGCCTATAATGAATCACAACTTTATCTAAATCTAGTCATTCGGACAGTGAAGATGTATTCTAGCCACATTCTTCAAGGACGTGTGTAATAGATATGAAATATCAGATAAGGCTGGGGCAGTTATTGCTTTAGCAATCCACCACACAGTCACTTCGAAATTTATTGTTAAAAATACGTCGGAAAAATTTACAAGCAAGGCTGGACAGCACGAAAATTGGCTACGGAAGAAAAGGATGTTCTACAAATATCTGCTTTGTACTTCAACGTACGAAATGATAAAACTTTAATTATATCAGAAAGTATGATAAAATATATTTACAGAACATTCTTGAAGAACATATTTCATTGATTATTGAAGAACATATTTCATTGATTATTGAAGAGCATGTTTCCTTATAATGGAATCAGAGTCTATGTTTTTAGGTTATATTACACCATCATTTAGTTCATCTGAATCACCGATTTCTTTCTGGAATCAGTAATATGTATGGTGGCAGTTGGGTGTGATGGAACTAAAGTGAACGTGGTAAGTATGGAGATGTCATACGCCTGCTTGGAAAAAGGTTAGATAAACCGCTAGAGTTAATTATCTGCTAACTGCATATGAACGAATTATCCTTTCAACACTTGTTGCTACACATTAATGACAACACAACGAATACAAAAACATTTTCAGGGAGAATTGGCAAGATCTAGAAATGTGTGAAAATAAGTCTGTTTTTTGGTTTCAACAGAGTTACCCTAGTTTTTCGTTAAATGTATTAACATAGGCTTAGCATATTTGTACAGGTAAAACATATTGCCTTAAAGATTTTAACAGGCATATTTCCTAGGGGTTTAGCATACAAATTTCCATGTAAAATGTATTATGCCCGATGGCTAACTCGTACTAATCAAATTCTATGTGTCTAGCTTTCGATGAGGGTTTACTCTCCAACCTGGTTTGCAATCAAAACTGACTCTTTTCCGAAAGATGGAGCACATTCTGTTCAAACTCATTTATGAAACTATAGTTATTTGCCCAGGAAACTGAAAACTAAAATAGATCCAGTAATTCAAAGAAATAGTTTCCTCGCAATGTTGACAGCCTTTAAACCATACAATCCGTGAAATGGCAACTCATAATATTTTGAAATTCCACATCATTAATACAAACAAACTCCAACTCTTTCAACTCTCTACTATTAAATTTTAGACATTAACTTATACCAATCTCTGATATCTGATCTGGTGAATATCTGATCCACATATTTTATAATCCATTCCCGATGAAAATATATAATTGTTTATTGCTTAAAAAGTAGAAGGAGAACTCTCTTCACTACGCTTACTATGCCACACACTTTTTGAAAATGCAGTCAAGACTGTGACAGAAGCTTCAGCAATAAAGCGCAAAAAAATCTTCTTAAATTTTTTTTTTAAAAATGCAGTCTTGAAAATCCAAGTTGAAATTTGAGAGCAAGAAGGATTTTCGTGCAATTTGAAATATTATAATAATAATACAAATGTACATTTTGTTAACATTTTATTGAAACAAATAAATATTACTCATGTAATTTAATTTTTAATAAATACACATTTTTTAAACTTTTGTTAACCTTTCTGTAACAAAACATAAAAAAAAAAAAAAAAAAAGAAGTTTTATTTCAAATTGTGTATATTTTAACGTCAATCCGGAGGCAGAAGATGACACCCTGTTTTAATAAAATTTTATATGCACTTTAGGAACATCATTTGGGACCCTTTTCTTGCTGTGAAGGACAGAAATCTGAAAAAAGTACCTCAACATGAAGCGGTGACCCACCCTAATGGTCATGCTTAAGAACTGGTATGGATGAAACAGCTTCTTACCAATATGGCTTAATAATACAACCCTTCCCAAAAATAATCTCTTTATAAATTCCTAAAACGAGCATGGAAAAAATTACATGTGTTTTTCATATCTCTGGAATACAACGAGTTTTATTATTCTTCGCACTTACGGCTAATGTTATTCATGTTTTAAATAAAGTATTTCAAAGTTTTATGTCCTTTACTAAATGCTGTTTAAAAGACATTGCTAAGAGACTTTTATGCAGGATATAATTGGATTCAATTGAAAAATGGTTTTCATTGAATGCTTTTGAAATATTCTTGAGTTGAAAAATTCCTTCTAAAAGGTAAATAACTTTCCATAAAAGAATGTCATGTGTTGTATAAACAAACCATGATTAATGGTGTTCTTTCATTTGTAATGCGAAATTCCCTTCAATATGATTCTTTGAATTAAGAAAAGATGCAAGAGAAATAAAATATTAAATTAAATAATACTTTTCTTAAATATTTCTTGCAGTGATTTCTTCCAACAATTCTTTTTGATATATTTGATATATATTATAAATGAAATAAACACATATAGCAGATTAAATTCACAAAGCAACCATAATTTTTATAGCTACTTTTGGTCATTTTACTTTTGAATATTGACAAGAAAAACAAAACTTACTGATGAAAGAAACGTTTGTACGTAAATCTATGACAAATTGCTTGAAACGAAGAAATCTGGAATCTTTTCTGACGTAGATAGATCGTGGAAAGATTTATAGACTGTTAACATTCTAGAAATCTATGAAAGTAAAGCATTTTCAAATAAAACATCGACTTTAAACTTTTCACAAGAAAATATTTATGCAGTTTTACATGTCCTTGAATTTAGATTTTGACAAAAACAATTCAAGGAATTTCAATGATGTTTTTATCTAAACAGATCAAAATGATATAGTAATTTCGATAATATTTTAACTTTAAGTGTTAATATATTTTAAATACTAATTAGGGTTTAAATAGTGAATATTTTTCGTCTGGCTGAAATCAGTCAAACATTACCAATACTTTTGAAAATGCTTTAGCCTAATATACAGGTTAAGTCCCTAATATTGTTTATTTAAAAGAAAATATAGAAAAAATACAATTTGTACTTGAGTAAAAAAGTATGCTTGATGTTATTTAATCAGTTTTAGTATAATTAAAAAAATCTTACATTTGCGATTTTGAAAAATAATTTTAGATATAAGTACGTTAAGTGCGAGACAGTTAATTAATTTAAACTTTTTATAAGATTGCATTCTGACACACAATGAACTTAAAATATGATAATATACTTTAAACCTTTCTAAAAACGTATATATAAGTTCAACATTTTTTTTTAATTAAAAATTTATGATAAAATAAATTTTAGTTAACTCTTCGTGGAGCAGATACTTTCGTCGATAGCTAAATGTTTTCAAAGAAAATTAATTTAGAAAATACTTCACACACAATTCACACCAAACCACAATCAAGAGAAACATTCAATAATCAATCAAATGGATAATTTTATCCCCCTCTGTCTCTAAGTAGTTAATAAAATGTATTAATAATGAATACTTTAAAAATTATGCGCTGTATAAATAAATATACACTAGTCGTAACTTGATTGATAAATGAAAATTAAATCCGAACTACCCATTGACCCTTAGTCTGGTAACTTTTATGGTTTCTCTAGAAGTACAAAAATCCTTATTTGCTGAGTCTTCTTTATACATTGTACAAGATATCCATTAATTAACTGCAACAATCTTTCTCTAAACAGAAAGATTGCTCTGAATGCGGACATTTCATTCACCATCATTATAATCTATTTTTATATTACTTCTAAGAAAGAAGAAGCTGGTTTCCGAATTCTTTTATCACCCAGTAAGAAATATTGCTGATTGTTTTCCTTCTCTCATCCACATACATAAAAATCTCCAAAAAATGGGCAATCATCAGCTGCTAATCCTGCTTCATTCATCTCCTCGATTGAATCTCCACGAGGACAATGAAAACAACGGGAAATGGAAGTATACTTCGAAGATAGAAAGAACAGATGATAGAGAATGCATTTTTATACATGGTAGCATGCAATACTATATCCAAAAGGATTGTAAATAATACTTTCCTTTTTCTTAATTTAAGTTTGCTACTATAGATATTTTCAATAAAGACTGTGATAAAAAAAATCCCTTCAATGTATTTAAAAGGAACTATTTAAAATAGATTAGACTGCATTTTTCAGAATTCTCATTTAACCAAAAATCTTCTGAACTTAACTAAATTTTATAACATAGTTTAATTTTTTTTTTAAATATCTTTTATAGTATAATTTAATTATTACGTGTGTAAATCACGCTTATTTATCAAATCTTATAATTTGCATCTTGTTTACCACAATAAAAAATGTATTATTTTTGTATACCTCGTAAGTTTATGTTGTAATATCTTAACTTTATTTTAAAAGTTTTTATACTAAGAATTGGTATTAAAATAAAAACTTTATTTATTTACTCAAAAAATAATTTATTGAGTATGGCTACTGTTACATTTCATAATTTTACTAAAAATATAAAAAGAACTGTGGATAATTTTTTAATACAAGCTAAAAAAAAAAGTTTTTTTTTTTTTCATTGAAAAGAATCTTGACTTTCAATGAAGAAATAAACTGTATAATGTTTAATATTTTTAAATAAGTTATTTATACTATTAATTGGTGATAATTCTCCTTTTTAGGTATCTTCAAAATATTTTGTATGAATAGCTTTTTTTAATATTTGGTTATGCTGACTCATACAAGGCACTTGAGTGTAAACAGAATGTACTATTTTCTAAGTCAACTGTCTGCTTAGACTCACTTTTAGATCCGGAAACATATGTTAAAATATTGAGTACGACACTTAATCTCTTAAATTAAACAGAACATACCTTTATACCTGATCGATAGTTTAAAACATCTTACAGACCTAATACTAACTTGTTATATTTCTAACTACAACTCAAAACTTGTTGAAAGGTATCTCTTATATTAATTTAAAAGCTTATTAAAGTTAACGTGAAAATCGATTAGTAGACGTTAATTTTTGCATGCATAATCTAAAAAGGGAGTGTAATAAAATCAAATATGTACAATGATCCATACGAAATTTTTGAATAAATATTTTAGAAATGAATGTGTGTATTTATGCCTTTTTAATAAATGTATATAATATCCGAGTTAAAACAGTACGTGACGTATCGTTTTTAAATAAATACAGTATCTTATTTTTGAGTATGTTGTTATTCTTTTTGTAAATAAATTTACTTGGTAAAACTAGTGGGTGTAGGTTTTCATTTAGGAGAAGAAAAAAATCCTCCTTGAAAACTCAAAACTATCCAATCTACATTTCTCAAGTATGTGAAAAACATCAAAGCTCGATTTTTCTTTAGAATTGTTTTAAAATATATGTGAACGATTTTTCGATGTAAGCAACGTATCAAGTATTCCGTTTCACAAAAATATATCTCCTAGATACTACACTCAGCATCATACATATTAGATGAAATTGTGACCTCTTGAGCAACGAACTGATCCCCAGTATTCAATATTATAGGAAATAACAAAGCTTGATCAGGATTGTAAATGTTGAATCAATCCATTCTTAGTTTGTAACTAATACCAAATAAAGATTTGTATATGTGTACTTGAACACTGTTGACATTTTGGAGCTTTTACCTATTCATAAAAAAAAATATCTATTTCCTAATGTTAGGTATTATTTCTGTTAAAGTTTATCTAGATTTGAAACTACTTTTATTTGTTTTACTGTTGAACAAAACAGAATGGTCTCAAAATATTTCAGTAGAGCACAGTGAAATAATAGTTGAATAAATGTAAATAAAATTGAATCTCAAAAATATCTCCTCATTTTTTAAATAAAAACAACGTAGCTCCTCAACTTTACTCATTAATTTGTTGACATATTTCGTTCATTTTTTTTTTTTTTTTTTTTTTTTGTGTGTGTGTGTGTGGAGCAAAATGAGATAATAGAAGTATAATATAAATATAAATGAAGTTGAATCTTGGAAATGTCTCACTCATTTTTAAAGAAAAACAACTTGGTTCCTCAACTTTACCCACTAACGAATTGACGAATTGTTGACGAATTTCATTGTATTTTATCATTACACAGTTATAAGACTAGTTTTAGTGAGCACCGCTTTTATTTTCAAGAGAAAATCTCATATTTAATTCAATTGAAATCTCAGAATGCAATTATAAATTATTCTAGGAAGGGATAGGTTTGTGTTGTGTTTGAATTGTGATGGGTATTAATTACAGAAAGATGGAATTGCAACTTTAAAAAATTAGATGGCTTTGATTGAATTAAGAACTTTTTGGAGTGTTTCTACTAAGGTCACTGTTAGTCATAGTTAAACCAATACCTGTTACTTTCATTAGAGAAATCAAATTTATGACAAGAAAGCAGGATTTTTCATACGCGCACCTTTTTAAAATGTATGTGTTTAGGGTTGTTTCAAAAATATATAAATGCACTATTTTATTTAAATAAAAGACGGTACATGTATTTTTATGCACACAGTTGCAGTTAAACGTTTCTAATAAGATAACTGAACGTGTATTTACAAAATACCGATTTATAAATGTGTCTTTAATTCTGACTGTATAATTTATACAGAGTAAAAGCATAGGTTAAGCACACTCTCCAAATTTTCGATTTTCAAATTGCTATAGATTTATGCTCAGGGCTAATTTGGTCTTTCATAATCAATATTTTTGTTGAAATTATCTTCCCAATTATCAAAATTCATCCCAATACATCTTAATGGTATAAAAAATAAATGTAGCAAATGACACGATATAATACTTCAAAACCTTTTATTTTATTTTTATTTTCAGTTTAAATACACCCTCTCCAAACTCCCTCTAAATACTAATTTACTAATAGAAATTGTATAGACGTATATTTATAAGCTAAATTTATGAGCACAAAATAAAACTTATATTGTACATACATTTTTAAATTATTTTACTTTTAATACAAAGCCACTGCTTTAGTTTTAATTACACAAATTAAATGTATATATATACAGATAAATACAATTGAAGGACAAGCTTACTGTCAAAGTCATATGATTAATATATTGATCATAAATAATTCAATAAGATAAAAAAAAAAAATATTAAATATTCTAATACAAAACTATTCATACCATCTGCTAAAACATCTACTAAAAAATTTTTAAACATGAATGAACAGTACAGTTACTTTTAACAGTATATTTTTAAAATTATAATTTTCTAATTATTTTTAAAGTTGGTATATATATTACAGATACTTTTTTGACAAATTGTGGTTAGATACCTCACTTTCATTAATTACACATTTATTTTAAAAAAAGGAAAAGGAATTTCTAAACAATTTTTCGTTTTAAGTAAACGTTCGTTTATATTACCTTATCGTGGTCTGGAGTTTATTCAGAAGGGAAAGTGATGGAAATGATTTTTCAAACAAAGCGAAAACAAGAAGCGAAAAATCATAATCGCTTATGATAATTTGACATAATTACCCACCTAGAACAAACACAAGGCTATTTCCATCAAATAAAAACTTTTAAAATAAACAGACAAAAAATAAACTTTCATAATTCTTTCTTCTGACATTAAAAAACAACCAGCTAACGACTTAATTACTCTCCAGGAGAGAGATATTTCGCATTAATTTTTCCAACATGGTTTTTTTCTACTATTTTTTTTTCGCGTGTGATTTATTGTTTTGTACCGAGGTGAAAAATCACAGCGTGAAATATGCGTACCACAGTGGTATTTCTAATAGTATTATGGTTTTGAGGCTGTGAAAAAAAACTTCTAAACCTGCTACGAATTCAGTATTTTTTTATTTTTTTTTACTTATAATGAGCTAGCATATAAATGAAAACAATAACATTAAAGCTTTCTTTCATATACGTATGATTGTTTCCAATTTTTGTTTACAATGTTTAATTTTAAAATCAAGCATGTAGTATGTAAGTAGTTAAATTATAGTAAGTATTTGGTACACTTATGAAGTAATTCTTTTACACTTAATTTAGGGTAGGTTTTTTCTTTAATTTAAGTACTTTTACTTTAATTAACAAAAAAGAGGTTGGGGTTCTGCTTCACATCATCAACTCTCCCTTGAGGCACCCATGTATATAACGCAATAAAGAACGCCCCCTTTTAACTTAGTTAGAAAAAAGTCACAGTTAATTTCATCCAATATTTATTAATTTGTCAGTTCACTTATAGTTTAAACTAGACGATAGAGTGAGATTCACTTAATATGAGGTGTAATGGGGCTACTTAATTATGGGAGGAATGTGACAAATATATAATACTTCGCAAATATTAGTATTTAAAGTCACAGTAATATGGGTCGTTGAAACAGATCATCATAAAAGTAGTTTTCCTTTATTTGGCAAACATGGAAAGATCAAAAACTTGTTTGCTTATTTAAAATATTGGGCACTTTTTGTAAGAATATGTTTTAATTGAAAAGCAAATTTTCCTATAAACTCATAATATAAGAAACAACTACAAGATTGTACCTATTGTATTTTTATTGGAACGTTTATTTTTCGTTTTTCTATGATAACAGAAATTTGAATCCAGAATAACATGTACATCACCAGGAAACAAAATACATTGAAATATCCTAAGGGGTTATGTTTTATCTTTATTTATTATATTTGACAATGATTTGATGAATTATACTTGTCATCCAAAATTTGTAAATAGTAAATTTTAAAAAACGCTGCTCTAATTTTATTTCAATCCGAAGGTTAGTGAACTGAACAAATGCATTACAGATTTAAAGAAAGTAAACTAAAATAGTATCGAAGCAACTGGAGTACATTTGGGAAATTTATTACGATAGTGTTCCCATATCATTTTACTTTCGTAGTCTGACTTTCGAAAATCTGTTACCAACATATTCTTTGGACTTGGCTGAGATATTAACTAATGTTTAAATAACCATTCTAAAGAGTGTCTGTAACCAAACTGACACTACTTATTGACATTAGTAGCATGATCTGTCAGACGGAATTCCTCCAATTTTGTTACGAGGACTAACAGCAACATGGGGAGAGGGGTTAGGGAAAAAAAATTACTTAAAAAAGTCACCAAAAGATGAATACATGTCAGTGTTCATAAGAACACAGCTGATGTTTTGCATTGTGTTGTAGTGCCAAATAGCACTACAACATAATGTCGACAGATTTGTAATGTTGCTCCATTATGAAGATGGACCAACATCACCTATCGGGCGACCAGCACAGCAGCTGTTTCTCTATCACTTTAAAGAAGAATGGATCATTACATGCTTTTTTTCCAGTTGTATGGCCATCTAACTCTTCGGATCAAACACCAAGTGATATATTCTATAAAGTTATATTTAAGTCCAAAATTTATCGTGATGATGTCCTGAACATGTCTACCTTAAAGAATAAAACGTAGCACGGCGAGTGCTGAGTATTTATGGTGACATATTACTTTGAGGAGTCGGGAATGTTGTGTACAGGATGCATTGTGAGATACACGAGATTGTTGGCCATACTGAAAGAGATGGATGTCCTTGATCGAAAAGTCAAGATCATGACAAAAATATATATATGTTGTACTTACTGGAAGTGCTTTCCATTTGTCCATTCTAACCCTGACTAAAGTGGTGCTGCATTGAAATTGATTTTTGGTATTAAATTGAATTGTTACATTTTAAGGTAGCCATGAATTCCCTTTTTGATATTTTACTTGCGTTTCATACAAAACCTCAACTGCGTTCAATACCACAACGTCATACTTTTACTTGTCAATGACTTTTCAAGCTAACTTTTTTCCGGGAATTCTTTTTTCATGTCATCTTTAGTCCCACTATCAAATTTGTTGGAATAAGGGTTGACATATCGAACCACAAATGACTCTGAATAGTATGAGTTTTTAAAAAAAAACATTGTATTAGTACACTTAGGTCGCAATTTATGTAGATGAATCAAACACCAACTAAGAACATCATTAAAAGCGAAAAAAAGTCTGCGAACTCCTGTAAACTTAAACGATGTTTTTTTACAATACAATAAACAGTCTAAATTTATTTTGCTTTATTGAATAAGTTTTTTAATAATATGTGTAAGGAAATGAATGATGTTGAAAAGAGTATCGTGAATTTGATATTTAACAACCTAAATATCACTTTCCATCACAGAAACAATGTATTTCTATAAATGCATTCTATGAAAAAAATATTTTAGATCCCACTATATTTTGTCACAATATGACCATTATTAGTTTAAACATACTGTTTATGCGTAACATGTTTCTGTCTTAATATTCAATAAAAATTTAACATAGTAACTTTTTCTCCAAAATTTAGTTTTTTAAATTTTAGTACGGATGTTTTTGCGCGTAACTTTTTTTTTTTTTCAAAAACTGTTATTAATATTACAAAATGCAAGTATATAAGTATAACGTACACTAATAAAAAAATTCACTACAGGGTATATTCATATATAGTAAAGCTAGACATCATCGAAGCGTTTATTGCGGTAATGGTAAAAATCGATTCTGGTATAAATTTAAACCTAGATTTAAAATCATTTATCATTTAAAGAAAACAATTCATACTCCCATCTATCAAAGATTAGATCAACATTGATCGCGTCGTCTTTATTCAATTGAGCATTTATTTTACAGAAAGTAGTCATTAGAGAACTCTGATCGATAAGTTCAACTATAACCCTTTTGTATAAAAATGCACACATTTTTAAAGATATCTTAATATGTATTACTATTTTGCAATAGTTAAAAGCTTAAATATAAAGTTAAAAACTTTAAGTATGGATCAGCTATATAGTAAAAAATTAAAAGAAATGTTTATTAACTATATTATTATAATTATTTTTTAAATTTGCTATTATAAATTATTTTAAATGGACCATTTATAAATGGATTTAAATAACTAAATATTATTGCAACATTCAAATTAAATTCAAATAAAATACTTCGTTTAAAAAAGTCTAACAAGTAAATATACCTTACAATACATTAATTAAATTTTTTGATCACAACCTCAGCATCAGCTTCTACTTTTTTTTTTTTTTGCTAAAATATCTTTAAAAATAAATATTTTGAAAGAACAAAAAAATATCTGTCCTTCGAATGTCATAAATATTTAAAAATTTAGGATGATATTTCTAGATCTTAATCTAATCCTTTTATAAAAATTTTCAATTTGGAAACCACTTCCGAGTCTTTGACATGAGACTTGTCATTAATGATCTCTAAAGCCACATTCATCAATTTTTCATTCTTAGTATTTTGAATTTCGTTTTTCTTGATGGATAGACTTTCCGAGTAAGCATCGCATCGTGAAGGTTGTTTATATGCAACCGACATTGATGGATATAGTATAACATCAATATATTCTCGTCAAGAAGATTTTTGAACTTTCCTGGACATTTTTAGTTTTACAATAAATGTTTAGGTTTCAAGCATTCATAAACTTTTTATTCTTCCTAATTTTTCGAATTATTGTGACTTATGCAAAAAGTTATTAACTTTAAATGTACCAGTAAACGCCTTTACGTGAATTTTTAGTGATAAATAGTTTTTCACTGTAATATTTCTGAATTATAAATATTTCGGGTTCAAAATTTTAATCGTAATATAAGGCACTTATATCATTAATTAAGATATTCAAGCCCCAGTGAAAATATTACAAAGCTGAAAAGTACAAATATTTCAAACGTATTTTAAATTTATTGGTTGTAATAATTGTTCTATTAAGTTTTTTCAATTGAAAGGAAAAAAAAATTATGAGGCTACTTTTTGAGTTTAACATTTTACACAATACATTACTTCATTTATTAAACTAAGGTAAGTATTAAACTATATTCAAAATAAATAGATCGACCTATTATAAAAAAAAATAAGTATCCTACCTTATTTAAAAACTAAATTTATAAATGTAACTTTTGTGAAAGAATGTAACATAAGTTATCATGTCAAATGCCAGTTTATAAGCAAGATAAATTTCGTCCATGCTCCTGATTAATTAAAATAACTAGATTACAAGATTGAACGCATGATTGGAACTCTACTCTGTAAAATAGTATTAATTTACTTCAAGTTATCCCTCTTTAAAAATTCCGTAGGACCATAATGTAATGTGGATGTAGTTGTACAAAGCTAGTTTATCATTACTTACTCAAAGTTCCAAAACAATGTTGCATATTTTAAGTGTAACAACTACAATCTAAAATCGATAAATTTTCAGAGCTTTTATAACAAGCAATAGAACCAAATATAAAATATTCTGTCTCCAGTTATTGAATCGGGCATTTGTGTGTTAGGAGATGCAGTTTTAAATCATATTCCCAGAAGAAAAATTGAATTCATTTTTTACAAAGGTAAGTACTGGTTTTTGGAATTTTATCTCACTACCAATATAAAATATTTTTAACCCACTATTTATTGTCCTTCATGTGTGTTGAAGCCTGCTCATTAAGTATGAAGCAAAGCGTAGTGTGTTAATAAAAAAATTAACTATTTTTTAAGTAAGGTTTTTTTTTTTTTTTTTTTTTTTTTTTTTTTTTTTTTTTACGGAACGAGAGTTTTTATTTTCTCAAAACAACAAATTACATTATAAGTAAAATGAAATAGAATTATTGAAAATATTATTAAATAAATATTAAAGTATTAATATCTTAATCAATGTTAAAATTACTATGAATACTTTAACATGACAATAACATTTATATAAAATGTTTCCATGGAAAACACATGAACCTATTTGTAAAAGAAGAACTAGTCCTTATGGATCAAAATCACGAAACAGGAAATACGGCTCGTCAAGACTTTAATTTTAAAACTTCATGCAAATAAGTTTGTTATTCGTTATCTCGTTCGGTAAACTTATTTTCTGTAGGAATTCAAAGTTTACACGCTGAATTCTAATACAAAGTTTTTTTTTGTTGTTTTTTTTTTTTTGTTGCTGTAATCCAGTCAAATGTGACGTGATGGTTATAAATATTGCTCTATTAAGAAATTTGTTTACTTTTATGCCTTATTACTATTTTTTTAAGGGTTTTAATATTATTATAACATTATTCAATAAGTATGGCAATATTTCTTATGGCTTTTGCATTTTTACTACCGCGATTTCGAACACTTAATAAACGGCAAACAAATTTTGAAATTAATGGATTTTGTTCAAAATTCTTGAGCCTTTTCTCTCTTTTAGTTTTCTTTTCTTCTAAAAATCATCAAAACTCGAAATAGTTTAAGAAATTAATAGAAATGCATCTCGCGCGCTTAACGTCATTTCTTTGATGGTGCTCATTCCTCAGACGTGGTCAAATTGCTCGTCTCTGGAATGATAAACTCCCTTTCTACATCGTGTAGCGATTTGACTTAACTGAATACGAGGACCATGAAAAGTCATAAATAAAGCTACACATGTCAATGCAATCAGTAATGTAAGCAGTTTAATATTCAGCATATTAATACATTAAAAATGGCCCGTCGCCGAAAAATTGGATAATAAATGTACGCATGATGTTAAGACTTAGTATCAATCGATTGCAGAGTGAGAAATAAAATTATGTCCACTTTTCTTAACATGATCAAGTGCTGAATTTCTAGTTTCGCACTAAAATGTGAGAAGTTTAGCTGTTTACGAAGGATGGCTAAGGTTTCAACGTGAAAAACGGTGACAACATCGAAATGACTCAAAAGTCGGGCCGCAGTAAAAAGACAAAATAAATAAAATTCAAGAAATTTTTTTGCAGAAAAGTTTGTTTCTTACCATTATAGAATATTCAGAGTTAGTAATTAGCTAAAATTTGAAAAGGAAATGAAAATAATTGCCGCATACAATGTAAATGATTACGTTTGATACTCGCCGGGACAGTCACCGAATTGAGGTTTTCGAAGTTGGAAATTATTTTTCAAACTATTTACATCCATCTCCCTATTTTTCTACTTTCTTGGTATAAAAAATCATTAGGTTTGTATTTCTTTTATTTTCCATGAGTATTTTCTTTTATTTCATATAAACCCTTCCCACACGTTTTGGCCCGTTTCGTGATTTTGACCCTTACATCGAGATATTTGGACTGAATTGCGTTGTAAGAATAAACTTTGTGTGCAGATTAATCAAATTTTGATAATTTTTAAAAGTTATCTGTTTTCTAAATAATATCTGCCAATAAAAAATAAACAAAATCCTCGTTAAATTAGAGCGACAGCATAATGACATAATGGTAAGCGATGAATCAGCAGTTTAATTTCGGAAAAATTATGCCTCTTTCGAAGATTTTAAAGGATAAGTTTTAAATGAAGAAATTAATTAAAGAAGTATGACATGATCATCAAAATAAACGTATAAATTATAAAGTGTCAAGTTCAGAGCAAGCAAGATCTTTTTTATTTTGTGGTGCTGCCATCTACAGTTCAGGAAATTAAGTATTAATAACTATTATCAAACGCAACCTGTTTAGTAATATTATTTTTCATGTCTCAGTGAGAAAATAAGATAACCACAACGTGATCTTAAACAGACAAAATAATTAACTTCAGTCTTTGGATATTTTTTATGTTCTAAATGGTCATTAAATTCAGAAGTTAACAAAGATTAAATTTCTTATAGTAAGAGCAATTAATAAAACTATTTATATTATAAATTAAAACTAACTGTTATTCTAAATTAAAACTAACTGATATTCTAATTTAATTTTCATCAGATATTTCTGATACCTTAGTTTCTATGTACAGAATATTTCTTAAAAAATCTTAAGAATGGGAATAAAAAAATACAGAGAGAAAGGAAGACATTTAAATAATGGAAAAGTTAGGAATCCATTCCTACCTTCTAACTTATTTATATTTTCCTAAACTGCATTCCCGGGATTCTTATGGTCTTTGTTTTAGATAAAAAATATTTATTAATTAATTAATTAATTTATTTATTTATTTATTTATTTATTTATTTATTTATTTATTTATTTATTTATTTATTTATTTATTTATTTATTTATTTATTTATTTATTTATTTATTTATTTATTTATTTATTTATTTATTTATTTATTTATTTATTTATTTATTTATTTATTTATTTATTTATTTATTTATTTATTTATTTATTTATTTATTTATTTATTTTTCTATTAAAATATACATATATTGTTTCTTTCATCTATTTTATTTGTACAATGCATAGCCTTCCATACTAACTGATAAAAATTAAATCTATGATAAAGTGGCTTTTAAACAGAAAATCAAATAGTGTCACCCAAATGATATCTACTTGCTGTTCCTATATAAAATAAATCAAATAAAGTATGCTGCTATAGAAATACATCTCCAAATGTAGAAAAATATAATTCTAGGTTTATACCCATCTTACAGATTATATCATTAGATAAATGATTATCTTAATTTTTCATTTTAAATTATAAATTCCCCTTTTGGCTTGCTTAAAAATATCTACCCCTATATCTTTGCTGTAAATTTAAATTTACTATTCCTATTTTATAAGCAAATACCTAGAAGGAATCAAAGCTGACAACAGGCACTTTTGTATAGACATTGAAGATTTACTTCTTTAGTATTGTGATTATAAATCTCATTACTAGAAATAAATGTGCAATATCATACTTGTTGGAATTCTGTAAAATAGGAATATTTCCATTATTAGTACCATCAAACTAACATATTAAGTATTTATTTTTATATTCAAACATGAATATTTATTTATTAACTATAGTAAGCGACTTATTTAAAAATCTTAAAAATATTACCACAACAATGAGCTGATATTTCGTATCATTTAGAAAAATTGCTTCAATATAGTCTATAATAAAATTGTTCACAAAAAAAAAGGTTTGATTAGTTGTTACAGTAGTTCCAAATTTAGTGATAGGGGAAATCTAGAGCAAAGAAATTAAACGCTGCTGCTCACTGGCCAACATTTACAATTCAAAAAATTTGCATTACTGATTATTTTACTTAACGTATTCTTTAATGTGCCTGGTAAGTCTTTTGAAATCTGCATTTTCCTCTTTTTTTTGCCAAGCTAGTTTTAAAAGGACATCTTACAGTGCTGCCATCTAGGGTATATAATGGTGATACAGGTAAGTATATACGTTTTAATTTCTCTATATGTAAAAAAAATAATCGTTTTGTACATAACTCCAACATAACTTTTCCACAAAATTATTTTTTCTCAATGCATTTTCTACTGCCTTCCGAAATCTAGGTGTAAATGACATAAATAACTGGATATACTGCTTAACGCTGGGAAAATGAAGCTGTTTGCAGAACGTTATGTGGAAGAAAAATACGAACTGTCGAGAGGTGAAAAAAAAATCATGTGTTATATAAAGCAGAACTGTCAATTGTAGATCTTAATTAATAATAATGTGCAAAAAATATCTACTCTAGAACTTAACTAGGTTTCCCCGCCCTACTATAGAAACGAAACATATTTGGATAATCGTCCACTCATCATTATCAACCCACAGGCGCGTTTTTTTTTCCCTTGCATTCCTATTTTTGTTCGAATACGTGATTGAAAGTTTCATTGAATAAAATTTAAAAGTAACTTTAATATTTTTTGTCTTCATACGATCTTTGAACAGAGATGGAAATAAAACCTAACATACCTGACGAGTGTTGTGTAATTTATAGAGAAAAAATACAGTTATCTCAATCAATTCAGTAAACTTGAAAGTTAAGATAAAATAAGTTCTATGTGGTTTATAGATTATGATATTATTATTTACTTTTTTACAATCATGTATAATTCATCCCGTCAAACATGCTTTTGTAAAAAAGGCGCCAAGTTCTTCATACAATATCTATTGTATGATCAAGATCAAGTATCAAGATCTAAAGTAGAGCCAAGTTTAACGTCGTCGTAAGTTACAGGTAATGAAAATTAGTAAATAGTAAGATTTTTTTCACAAAATTAAAATTCCCCTTCATAAACCTCAATATCTAGTTACAAAAATGTTTGCGACATTTGCCATTACGTTTATTGGATCACTTGTAGAGTGTGTTGGTACAGCGACGCGCAATGACCAAGTCGCACAAGCATTTTTGGCTGAATATTGAGGGCTGTGAAGGGGAATTTTGACTTTGAGAAGAAAATCTTACTAATTACTAATTTTCATTGCCCGTATTTTACAAGAATGTTAAATTTGGCTCTACTTCAGATCTCAATACTTTTCAGGGATATATATTGCATGAAGAACATAGCGGTTTTTTTTTTGTTTTTTTTTTTCCCAGTGATGTTTTTTGTTGGGATTTCACTTCTTTTTTTACGGTACTAATTTTAAATTTATCACTTTTTTTGTATACTGATAGCTAGTTTGAAAGCGTTTAGTATCCATAATTTTAAAACTTGCAAGAAAACTTCATGATTTGTAAAGATTGAAGTATGCATCTTTTTGGGGGGTACTCTTCCATTAGACGGATACCAGATAAAAACCACCAAATTACAACAATGACTCATCATGACTAAAAACCTTTAAATCATTTATAATTCCTATAATATACGGTTATAGAGTTTTTACAGCAACACTATAACAAACCATAAACATTTAGGTATATCTCGCCAACTGGTACCCGTTTAATGGATGAGTACCTTTTTTTGTACTTACTTCTTATATAGTGGAGGCTGCTGACGTACTTTTTGTTGGCGTTCAGCTACGAGTACTTAAGAATTAGCTGACTATTTTATTCTTTTCATTTAAATTATAATTTGATTTTTAGAAACTTTAAAAAAATCATTCTCAACAAAGTCGAAATAGCAGGATTTTTCTCAGAAAGTTCAATTTACTTGACCGCAGTCCATAAAATATTTGTGCCCTCAATGTGAATAATGACAATATAAAATTATTTTAATTAAATAGTAAAATAATAGTGCACAAAAAGTTGGCAAAGCGAAAACAATAAACAATTGGCGATCATTTCTACCTAATAGCTGTTAGTATATCAACGTTTTATACTTCTAGCACCAGTAGAAATATATTAGAATTGAGATTCAAATTTTTCGAACATTGCCCAGTCAGTGGATTTGGAGAAGGAAATCACGGTTTTTAGTATTTTTTACCTTTCTATGCATGTTGAACCTTGCAAGCATACCAAATTTCATAGGTCTAGCTCTACTAGAAGTACCTTAGTAATTTGGTGATCAGTGAGTGAGTGGGTAGATGTGAAAATATGTCGTTTTCAGCCATTTTAGAATTTTATTAGTTCCATAACCAATGTAATTGCAGACTTGAAACTTCGGGGGTCTTACTAAAGCAGCTAATAGCTACCCATAAAAAAATTCACCTCTCAAATATACTGAAATACGCATATATGGGAGGTCAAAATACTACTAAGTTGCTTCCAGTAAAAGATGTCTGGCAGTGAACTTTGCGGGTGCATTCCTATGCACCTAGATACTTGAATAAAGTTAAATTTGGAAAAGAATTTTTATTATAAATTAATTTAAAAGTATAAAACACAATATTTTCTTTTGTCTTAATTACATAATTAGCTTTAATATAAGTAATGTTGGTCGATGCTAAATGTTAACCTTTTCTTGTAATAAGTAAGCTTTCTTTAAAAACACGTATGATACGTTTAACTGAATACCATCATTTGATCACCATTAACTTAAATCACAATTTGGTGATAACCATCACAAAAACAAAAGAACAATGGACTTCTCAGGATTATTGTTGGTTTTTCACTCATGTTTTACAAACCACTATTATGTTGGTCAGTGTGTACAAGGAAATGCTTCAAAGATGTATATGAAAAATGTAATCATTTATAAGACTTATATATATATATATATTAATTTTAAGTCAGGTAAATACTAACATGTTGCAAAGAGATTTCAAGTTACGTAGTTTCAGTTTATATAATATGTTTGACATTTAGATATAAGCACCATAAATTGTTGCTAAAAAGTTTCTTGCATTCAACTAATTGATATTTTAATCTAATACAAATTCAGGTGAAACAAAACTGTATTATAATTTATATTTATCTATAAGTTAAATTATTGTTTTTATACAAGGTATTTTTTAATAAACATTATTAATGGCCTTTAGCCAACTATTTTTTTCTATGATTACAAGTTTGCAACTCATATCATCTGTGAAATACAAAAATAACATAAAACTATTCAATGATATTTAGTTGTTATTGCTAAAAATAAAAATAACAATTTGCAAGTATGATTAGTTATTGTATTGTTAGTCTCATTTCTCTACAATTATGAAAGTAATTTTGTTGAATCATTGTTTGTGTAATAATCTATAATCTGCCAAAATGTATTGAAATCATCATGAGAAAATGAGAAAAATTAGAGCTCATGAAAAGGTACTGATGAATAAAATTACGCATTTATTCTTAAAAATACGGATAGATTTGATATATAATAGCAAAATATAGTAGACAAAAATAGAAATAAGTAATTTTAATTAGTTTTGGTTAGATAAATTGTAACAAAATATTTGAAAATCCTTTCTGAAACACCAAAAAAAAGTATGTTTTATGTTAACTAAGTTTACAAATAGGTTATTTTTCTATTATTTTCTGGGCTAAATTATTAAAAATTTCTCGTACATAAGTACCAATTGCAAGAAGTATGGTTTTGAATTTAACTATTTTTCCTACACCTTATAACAGCTATAAATTTGAGTAAAACATGAAGGAAATTTTTTCTAGAAGCAAATATAAGAACAACTTTTAAATGACTTGAGATTTCTTCCTGGCAAAATATATTTTTTTAAATGAAAGTATGAGTGTCTTCCATAGCGTTCTTCTAAATCACCCTTCATCATTCACGATGGATCAATAAAGGTTTGTTTTACTCTCACTGTATCAAGACATAGCATTTCTGACCTGTCGATAAAAAGTAATCAACTCAAACTCCGATTTTGCGATAAGGGTTTAAAGATCCAATAAAAAGTTTCTATACTTCCCCAACTTATACATAACTGCAGATCAAACTAAGAAACTTTTTCTTCTCTAACGTGATATGGTCTATCAAAATGCCTTATTTATTTTGTGTTGATGGATATTTTTCAAAACTAATGTTCGTTTTTTTTTTTTTGTTTTTTTTTTAAATGAAATTTTTTTTTTCTGTAAAACTGCTTCGGAGAATATTCATTCAGAGGTAAGTGCAATCAATCTTGCCTCGTTTGTTAATAACTCTCATTAAACCTTCAATAAAGATACAAAAACGTCGGAGAAGTATTATTAGAAATATTTTTTTTAAAGTGATTTATATATATATATATATATATATATATATATATATATATATATATATATATATATATATATATATATATATATATATATATATATATATATATATATATATATATATATATATATATATATATATATATATATATATATATATATATATATATATATATATATATATATATATATATATATATATATATATATATATATATATATATATATATATATATATTTTTTTTTTTTTTAAAGTTCAAAGATTCAAAGGGCTATTTCAAAATCTACAAAATAGTGGCTATTTGCTACAGTTTGCATCCTCAAGTGCTTCTTAAAGTGTGTTTTATTACAGTAAGATTCTGGCATCATCTGACTCTTAGGATAAGTGAAACTACCTGACAGTGTAAAAAATATTCTTAAAAATATTGTTGCGTGGATGGGTTCAAAAGATTTGAAGCCAAAGCAGATCAAAATTTGCAGAAATTTATGCCGATATAATCCAGAACTTCTCATTCTAGTAGACTCAATACAGCTCTTTACACAACAATAGAGCACAAAACAGTAGTTAAAAACTTGATAACACAACTGCTAAAATCGCCACAAAAGATAATGCAATACAGTTCACTTTCGAAACTCTCTGAATGCTCGCTGAGAGACAGCTAACTCAGTAACTCCAGTCAACTAACCCAGTGACTCAACTAACTCACAGCCTCTCTCTTGAGCTTATATAGGAAAGTTAAACCTTCGTGAATCTTCTAGAGATAGAAATTTGGAGAACTTTCCAGATCGCAGTCGAAAAGTCCTATACATGTACATGGGGACTGAAAATGTGCCCAAATGGTCGCCAAGTTCGGCGACATTTTGAGATTTCTCGCCAATTTGGCGAGATTTCCATTACCATAATGTTAAATGCCCTGCTCCTTGTAAAACTCGCTTCCCTGCGTTATCTCTGTAAAACTCGTTATCAAGCATTAAGAGACGCATTGCAGGAAAACAAACTCTTGTACTGCCTTATGCGAAATGTGCATAAATTTATTTTTTTACATAATCAATACTACGAAATATTTACAAATATACAGAAATTCGTAAAAATATTGAAAGACTTTCAAAAAATATCAAGCAGTATAGCAAAAAGGCCATTAAGATAGGGTAACCTAAACCAAATTTTATTTTTCTGCCTGCAAATACTCCAGTTGGCTTGGATAATCATATATGCTAAAACATAGGTGCACTTGACCAACTGCACCGTACACCTAAAACGTATTCAGGAAAAATCTCTGACTAAGAGTTGCATATTTGTTTTATGACCCCCAGTACCACATATCAACTGGCTAATATAACCTTGACACTGGCCAATCCCGATGTGGAACGTTGTTGACTCCCCCAGTGCTGGGTAAAATATACTGGAAGTTTTGAAATGTTGATGCAGAGTTTAAAATTTTAATATAGTGTTATAAGAAAATATGAAAAGGTAAAAATTATGTTTTGTGATGGTTTTGACATGTTTATTATTATTATTATTATTATTATTATTATTATTATTATTATTATTATTATTATTATTATTATTATTATTATTATTATTATTATTATTATTATTATTATTATTATTATTATTATTATTATTATTATTATTATTATTATTATATTATTATTATTATTATTATTATCATCATTATTATTTTTATTATTATTATTATTATTATTATTATTATTATTATTATTATTATTATTATTATTATTATTATTATTATTATTATTATTATTTTTATTATTATTATTATAATCTTGTATTTTGGAAAGATGCTCGAGATTCGGCATGGACTGGTTAATCTTCCCAGATCCCCTGTTTCCGACATGGTCAATACCGTTGTGATACCTGCACACGAAAATTATGTTTATTATGTAATGAATATTAAATACAACCCTTAATTTAATTATAACTATTAATTTAAGTATAACTATTAATTTACTTTTATTATTAATTTGTTAAAACTGATCAATCAATATTTTTCTTCTAATTTTTCAAGCCATTTCTTAAAAAAATTGCTTTGAAAATATATGAGCTAAATATAGTTAATTGGTCTTGTAAGTCTCACAAATTATGTCGAACGAAGTACGTCCTTTCTAGAAGAATCTTTCGTGAAAACAAGTGTTAAGCAAAACATTGAATAACTGAAAAAAAATTAAAAAAAACCCGGTGTAATTAAAATATATTTTGGCTTCTTTTACATTTTCCCCTAAGAATTACCTACTCAAAAAATTTATAATTATCTCAGTGCAACTGAACAGAAGAAATCAAACCACAGTGCACGTATTTTTTAAGCATATCAACTTTTGAGAGATGTTTTAATTAAGATTGTTTTGAAGTTTTTCGTAATATTGTTTGACACGCGGTTAATTAGCAATTTGGCAAGACCAAGTACACAATAAACGAGATATGACGCTGTCATACGCTGAGGGGATAGTTTTTTCAAGAATAAATATCGTCTTTCAATTTAGTAAGGAAGAAAACAATTTTAATGACATGCTGGATTACTTAATGTACTTTTTTTGTAAGCCATTTAATCTCTGAAGCTTAATTTACTTTATTCCATCATCTATAAGTTATCTCTGAAAAAGATAACGTACTTAAAAAGTGGTAATATATTCAATACCTTCTATTAATATTTAATCTTATATAAATTATATAATTATTAATAACTGGGATATTTGATGTACTGAATTAAATTTTAAACTTGTTAAATTATACGTTAATTATTATGGAAATTACTTTTTCAAGTTTAATTAAAAATAAAAGAAAAATATAAATGACCATTAGAAATTTAAATCTTCATTAAATTTCCTCGTCCTAAAAATTAATACTTTTCAACATTCATATTTTATGCATCTATAATAATAAAACAAGCTGTCTGTGTGTCTGTCTGTGTATCTGTATGTCTGTGGATCTATAGAAAGCTACTTAAAATTGGAGTAAAACTTTGAATTTTCAACATAAGCAGTTTTGCACTTCTAATTGTACCTATGACAAACAGAATGTTAAAATTTTAATGAGTTCTTTTTCAATTAGTATTTTTAATTATTATTATTATTATTATTTTTTTTTTTTTTTCAAATTGACTTCAAATAGAGATACAGCTCTGAAATTTCTAACTTCAGTAGTTTTAGCCTTCTAATTGTAGTTTTGAAAAAAATAATTTAAATTTTTTATTTAGTTCCTTTTTTTAAATTATAAATATTTTACAAAACGATTTCTAATAGGGCTACAGCTCCGAAATTTTCAACATAAGTAGTTTTGGCTTTCAAATTGGACTTTTGAAAAACAGAATTTTAATTTTTTTTAATTAATTAACAAATATTTTACAAAATTATTTCTAATTGGTCTACAGTTTCTGAAATTTTCAACATAAGTAGTTTTGGCCTTCTAATTTTGCTTTTCACAAACACGTATTAAAATATTCGTAAAGACGTATATTCGTATTTACAAAGACATTTAACAAATATTTTACAAACAAAACTAACTGTTTATTTAATATGTAAATATATCTCTATTGTTATATTCTTTACTAATATAGATGAAATACATGTTTAAAATAAGAAACACACACAAATTTAACTTTGATATAACTTTATTAATGTAAATTAATTAAACATAGATATTAATATAGATATAACTTTATTAGTATAAATAAATTTAACATAGATATAACTTAATCAACAAAGTTAAAATAGAAAACACGTTTGAGTCCATATTAAAAAAAAAATTATACATAGAATTGAAATTGGGTGTAAAATAAATTCCCCAATAAATAATAAATAGTCTAATACTTTTCATTTCTGAAAACACATATCATGAAAAAAAAGTTTCTATAATTTTATAACTTTCATGAGAAATTTTAGAACATTATTTGTCAAAAAAATATATATATATATATTACTTCCGTTAACTTTTAAAATATTTTTATGATATTTTTTTGTGCTTTATACAAGCAAGGTAGCATTAAGAAAATTGCCCACATTATTTATTTGCAAGAAATGAATGAAATCAACCTCTATTCCTTCTTTCAAATCCTGTATATTAATTTCAATTTTGATGGTGGGTGGGTGTGTCGATGGGAGGCAAACCTACGAACGCCTTATTAACCCTCTTGCCGTCATTCAATCAGGTCGAAACTTGGCAGATAGGTTCGATGTCGATGGCATTGCATTCTATCAAGTTTTGGGGCTGTTAAATTAAGCACTAAAAGTTCACTTTTACGGAATACTAAAAAAATCTCGTTAAAATATCATTGAACCGATCATTGTTGAAACTCTTTTCTGTTGCCTAATTTTTTTTAATAAATAAATAATAAAATTACTTTAATCAGAATAAATAAATGATATTTGGATGTCAGAGCATAAATTCACTTTATAAATTCAATTTTAGAAATTAAATTTTGAAACGTAGTTTGCCGCACATTTTCTGGTAGGAATGTCTTTGATATCGGCGCTGTGTTAATGAATATAGAAATTGACAATGCATGTAAAGGATTTTTTTATGGGTTACATTATTATTTTTCATTTTAGCATAAAAGTCATTGATTCCAACGTATAAGTTTAATTCATGAAGAATATTTTCCAAACTTGATAAAAACTTTGAGACTATTGCCAAAATTCCGCACATCAGGTTACGTATTCATCGTTAATAATTATATCTTCAATTTTGTATCAATAGATCCTTCGGTTTAACGATATATTGGTTTAAATGATTCTCAACATTTATAAAAAATACGCTGAGTAAATTTCTTTGCTGGATTTATTAAGATTAGGGATGGTTCTCTGAATGTTACTGATCAAATTACGAGGTTTTGATATTTATGTTCCAGAAATACTTCAAACTGATTGGGTGGGTTCTTATTATTTAAGTGAAGAATTTTTCATATTGGATAAAACTGAAAACTTGAAATTGTTGATGAAATAATATTAAATTATTTGGAGCCGATCAGAAGGAATTAAAAAAATATTTTATGAATTTCAATACTGCACGTATATAGTTAGAAGTCAGATGTATTATATTTTATACTTAGAAGTTTAAAAGAATTGCATTCAAGGAAATAAAGATAATTTCTTTAAAAGTTTTTACTTGCAATTATATTCCTTAGAAAATATAAAAACTCTATGATCCTGTAACTATTGTATATTGTATATATTATCCTGTAACTGTTGTGTGCAATCTCTATTTCTATATATATTCGTGTATATATATTTTTTTAACTCGACCAACCTTGTTGAGCCTTGAGCCTGTTTTTTGTCTTAAAATTTGTATTTGTATTAATTTTCAATTGGGTGTCGCAGAATATCCCATATCCTTACATTTTAATATCAAAAGTACTATTGCTACTATTATTCCTCATTAACTTACTTCATCAATTGATAGAATTTAGGATAAACGATTGATATATATTTTATAGGCAACAGATGCCGTCACTTATATTACCAAAGTAATAAATTCCTCCGAACTGGTTGGAACCTTTGAATTAAATAATAATACGCATTGTCCACTTCTCTCGTAATAGGTTTTAGAATAGTAGACTTAATAGGTTCCATTAGTCTGCCTAAATCTATATATTGCTAAGTACTCACACAAAAGCATGTCATCAATAATTTTGGCAATACCGTCGTTCTACTCACATATAGATATCCGATAGGTAAGCAACAAACGTCTTATTGCATCTACGATGTGGAGGAAACTGCTTGATCTAAATTGGCATCCATTGAGTCTCAAAGAGCTGAAGATGTACAAGAATTTGGACAAAACTACTTCTTCAATCATTTCAAGATCGTACTTTATAAGAACATGACCATGACTCGAATTGTACGAGTGATATTTATTAATCTTTCTTCATGAACGTATTTAATATTGTAAGATTTATGACAATATCTTCTATTACACTGAGCCTTATTAGAATCAACTAGTACCTTTTCTAATGAACATATATTCATGAAATTTGCTGTACAGTTTAGACTATGATAAAATTATGCTTAAAAAAAAAAAAAAAAAAAAAAAAAAAAAAAAAAAAAAACATCTGTCTAAGAAGAGCCTCGACTTGGGCTTCAAGTAACAAGATTTGTTAGACAGTAGGGAGAATTTCATTTATAATTCCGGTAGGAAATCTTTCGGTGAGCACTTGCAAATGTATTGGATTGGTTATGAGATGGTATGAATAGTTGTAGAACTAGAATTTTCCATTACGACTGAATCCTTCCAAACATTATGTTGGTTACTATTGTCGTATGTATTATCTCCTTGAATTCTTAAGTCAATTTAAAAACCAATTTACAGATAAACTTCCACAATAATGTAAAAATACAACAATACCACTTTTTTACTTTACTGTGCTCAATTTCTAGATAACGTATGTTATCGTTACTAGGGTTATTACTTTCTATTGTCTTCACAGCATTCGAAGGTCTGAAATAAATCGTGTTAAAACTAATTCTTAAAACTGCAATGTTTTATGCTAAAATATTAAATTTATCTTTATATTTATATGTTATCTGCTACTGCTAATTACAAGAGGTACAGTCATTCTTTCAGTCATTTGTTTCCCTATTTTGGTGGGGTTGAATCTGGGCATAATTAATTTTCGGGATTTAATGGATAAGTCCTACCTAAGTGTAAACAGCATCAAGTGGTTCAATATTTTTCATACTAGCATTGTTGCTAGATGGTAATTTTGATTAGAAGGTACAGAACCGAAACTAAAAATAAAAACTTATTTTTTATGCTATTAAAAACAAGAAAAAATCAAACACCATTTTTATGCAATTTTCTTTGATTTTATTGTTTAAAAAATAAATAAAGGCAATATTCAAAAATATATATCGTACATGAATATAAAAAGCATCTCATATAAAATAAAAATTTATGGAACAAAAATATTTACAAATAATTTTTATTTTTTTATTTTTAGTCCTGTACATCCATGGATACAAGACTCGCGTTTTAAACTTGTATAGAAATTTTAGCAGATGTAGAGTTTGAAACACCTGTTCTGTCACATCATCAAGCATCTGAAGGAAATGGAATTTGAAATTAAATCCTACTGCTAATCAACCTAATCTAATCAGATGAAGATGATAATCAGCGGGATTTCTCCCCTATTTTTTAGATGGGTAATATATTTAGCATCTACTCGAAGCTTCATTTCTTTTTTGTTTACACATCAATCATCCCGATTTACCATTTTGAACTCTTGTCTCTAATCTGTCAAGATAACCTGCTTCAAATTTTTATTTATTAGAGAAATCGCATTGAAATTATCTTGTACAATTACAAATGGCAATATAAAAAAAGAGTACCTTTCCTTCTCTCTCTTTTTTTTTTTTTAAGGTAGTGTATAATTAGGAGGATATTTATAATCAGGAGGAAGACTTTTTCATCGCGTACAGTGTTTATCAAGGTTTTCTGTCAAATGCCGACCAACTCAAAATGAGCAATGCCACTATTTAGTCATGAAACACTAATGACAGCCTCCACATTATATTCTTTTCATTTTTATATATTTCTCATCTTATTCTCTATTAGTGTTCTTAAAAGCTGAGTATAATTTCATATAGGCTCGATTCAACGCAAAGTGTAAACTAAAGCTCTTAAGGTGATTGCAGTTAAAATTTCAATTAATATCATTCAATTAAAACCATAAAAAAGATGCGTGAAATGGACATTAGAATTCTACTCAAAATTCCAACGTGTTGAAGTCAACCAAATCGATTTTATTAAATCTTCTCTTCTGCATCATCCGCATAGGGGCAGTTTTATTTGACATCTTAATAGTGCATTTATTCTAAGGAACTATTTACTTCTAATTCCTTAAAAATCAATTTAATTTTTTACATAAAACATTAATTTTTATTTTTTACCTTTTGACCCATTGGATTATAAAAGCCATTGGATAATAAAAATTATACATTCATCTGCTTCTAACCTAAAGATATCTTACAAAATGGTTTTGGAGTTGGACATTCTGAAAACTCTCATTCCCAATATAATGTAAAAGAATAATAGAAATATAACGGCATACCTTACGATGGATTTTAATTATTCTTATATTACGTATATACACAATTACAACTTACGTACGTTTATTAAAAATTATCTTATTCTTAGTAACACTTCGAAAGTCATGAAAAACATTGATTCCTAACATGATAAATTCCGACAACATACAACACGTACTCAAATGACACTTAATTCATTTTGAAAATTAAGTAACCTGTATAAATTGAAAGTAATAGTGAGAAATTATTGAATAATTGAAAAAAATGGGTAAATTATATATTTCTAAAACAAAATTGAAAAAGCTATTTAAATTAGATTGACATTTTTAACACTCCATTGTGTATCATTTGCAATTAGAACTATAGTTATCAATTAAAGATTGGAGTTAATACTGGTACAATTTGACCCTTACTAGGTTATTAAAATTTAATTAATCATTAATCTTTAAATTAAGACGTTCTTTATGCAGATTTGTCATTTTTCGAGTACCCGTTGAGTTCAAAGAAAATGGTATGATTAATTAAAATATTAAAGTTACTTTTTCCGAAGCATGTATGTACCTCAAAAAATTTTATACATAATCTTAAAAATGTATCATAAATCTTAGAATATAATGAAAATTTATTTCTACCAAAATCAATAATTTATGACGAAAATAAATTGTGGGTAATTTTCAGTATGGTAACATACATACTTAATTTTTCTCTAAACTTAGGCTACTTATAAGCATTCTAGAACAAAAGTTGTTTATCTCATTGTTATGACTATTTTGATAAATCTGCTGTTATGTAAAATTACAAAATATTGGTTAGTTCATAAAATAACTCAAAATACTGATCATTACAGCAAATTTAAAAAATATTAAAAAATACCTACTTTTACTGGTTATTTTATAAAATACCCAATGTAAACAGCTAATATGATTAACTTAATAGGATTTATTTAATTAACTCGTGATTTTATTTAGTCACCAAACCAATGCGGCTACTATAAATAATTTCTGTATTGATGATGATTACAATAATAACTGAAGGCTCTACTAAAATATGATGATAAACAAAACTTATTAAAAATAATTGTGCTGACCGCGTTATGACTGGACGAATTTTCAAGCATAACAAAGGGGAAAACATAAACAATGGGACTGCACAGAATCCAGTATTTACCGTATTAATCGCAGGCTAACAGCTATTTATTATACGTTATAGCTAGTTAATGCAATTAATTTGAGATAAATGGAAAAAATATTATAATAACATTGAACTTTTTTTTATTATCTGCAGTAACTCGTTAATATGATACATATTAAGAAACTGATAATGATTTGTCATATTAACCAATAATTATAGTTAGTAAAATAACCAGATATTACATATATCTAAATTAAAATTAACCGTAACATATCTATTTATAAACAAAATATCCTTTGCGGTCTAATAGCTTCTGATTTTAAATAAAGGATTTAAGTATTTAAGTAGTAGAATTTAGGAATGATATACATTTATTTTGAATTCACTTCCTTTTCAAGAACGTAATAATATTTCGTAGAAAGTATATAAATATATATCATGGAGCAATTGATTTAAGAAAAAAAAAACTAAGTGTTTCTACCTTTGAAACATTCTTCGGAATTTATTTAATCATATTTAATAAAATATTTTTATAGAATTTTCTCTTCGTCCCATTTTTAACAAACTCTGTCAATTTAATTTCATTGAAACTAGCAGTCCTCGTATAGCTATTTTATTATGTGTATTGAGTTATTGATTACCATTCGTTTAAATTTTCTGCTGCAAGAGTCTGAGATAAAAACGTAAAAGATAAGTATAGTAGCACACTAACAATAATGAATATTGGCATAATATTAATTTTCAGCATAATTAATTGTACGGTATTTCATTACTTGGCCTTTTTCGAAATTAATAATCCGTACGTTTAGATACGGTTTTTATTTAAACGAAACAAAATAAACTTTATATTGAATCTAATGCTCCCTTCTAATGAAAAATTATTTTGGTATGTATTTGGTATAGTATGAGTTCTAAAAAGAGCTAATCCTTTTGACATATAAATTTCAATTTTATCTAAAAAGTATTAATTAATTCCTGTAATGAATAAATTATTTTTTTAATATAACATCTTGCAATTAATTATATAAACCAATCAGCATAAACAATATGATTGCGAAAAGCTTCCCAATAATTAAGAAAAACAGTTATGGGAGCTTTTTGAAATTTATATGTTTTTTGAAGCGCTTGATAAACTTATGGATAAATGAAAATAATTTATTTATCATAAAACCAATGGAAAGACGTTTGGAATGACTCTGAAATTTAGGAGAAGGTATTTATAGGATGAATTCTCCAATTTCGCATTGCCAGTGATATTCTGGAACTATCCATTGGTTGTAGTGTTTTTTTTTTTTTTCCCCGACTATTATCATATTTATTATTCTTTTATTAAAAACGTATTAAAGTGAATGAAAACCTTGATTTCTGATCTTCAAGTTTCTTAAATACTCCTGAAGTTTTGTAAGAACCCAAATAACCCTTTACTGCATACTCTTTTATAGTTTCATTAAAATCGTTTCAGTATTTCAGATTTAAGGACAGTAAAATTTATAACATGCTTCATGAATGAACGGGTGTATGAAAAAATGGTTGATGAGACAAACACCACAGTGGTTTTTAAATGCTTGGCATCAGCACGCATTTTACATTTGACAGTTGACATTTCACATTTGTAATTCACATTTGACAGGAAAAAAAAATTAAATTTTCTGACAATTACCATACTTTATAATGGGATGATAAGATGTTTTAAAACGTTAAATAATAAAATCGTGGTAATTACATTCAAGATTTTTTCATGGAAATCAAATGTTTGATATCAAACCGTATTTCCTTTTTTTCCTAAAAATAAAACATACATAAATTATTTTATGCAAATAGTTTTGCATTTTTTAATCTAAATGTTTAATCAAAGTGCAATGTTTTATTTAAGAATAATTAGCAAAATATTTAACTTTTACTGTATTATTATACATTTTTGATGTTATATTATTCATTTTATATTCGCCATAATTTTTCAGAGTTTTTGTAACGCATGTTTTTAAAATATTCAAAATATATATATATATATATATATATATATATATATATATATATATATAATTTTTTTGAAGCTATCCAAAAAATTTGATGATGGTAAAATCCTTAATTACTTTAACCTCATTATTTAATAATGAAAACATTCATTTTGTTCTTTTACTTACTAGTATTTGTTGAACTATGATTTCAAAGTATATAATTTGGATTGTTATAGTCACTGTCTCTAAAATACTGCTTCTACACTCTGTTCTATTATCATAAATCAGGTCATAAGTTTTATATGATTTCAACCAGGTATACTACGTGAATAAAATTTAGGGACTCAGTATCCCTTATACTTGTACATTTAAATATTTTAGATTTACCTTTTCTTAGAAAATTCTAAACAAATGAGTTTGAATTTTTTTATATAGAGCGAATCGATCTTACTTAAGATAATGATACTAAAGTTAGGTAAGAATTCCATCAAAATTTTAATCAATCCTCCAACTTTTATACGAAAAATCTTTTTTACAAAGATTTGGAGTTTTAAAAATAATTATGAAAACAATTAGCAATGTTTTAATCCTAGTTTAATATGTGTGTAGTTTACTACAACACCATACAAATTACTGGTATATCAATACTAGATTTTTATAAAAGAAATGAAGTTTGAAACATTGCTTTCAGATAAAATACATAATTAACAATTGATTGTTTGCTTTGTTAAAACGAAATACAACATACATTTAATTTGACTTGAAATTAAAATAATTCACCGAGGAAAAGGCAAACAAACCTCAAACAACATGGCATTACAGACTCAAATTCAATTTATTTGTATTTTTTGAGTACTAAGTCCCCTGATACTTATCAGCTTTCTTAGCTGCATATGTAATCAATCAAAACAACTTTTGACACGAAGCATTCAAAATGTATGCACACAATATAGCACAAAAATAGACATTTGCCAATACCGTTCTTGCAAGTTTGGCAAGTTCCACAAATCAAATTAACACCAATCTTGAAAGTTTGGTTTTTGTTTTACGGCAGAATTGTTCACCCAAACACATAACTTTCCATCATGTTTCATACGGCAGCACAGTTAAAGCGTGAAATGTAATAGGTTAGGTCATAAAGTAAAGATAATTCAACTTCAATCCAATCTCACCATACGGAGATAAGATGTGAAAATCCCTTACATTTATTAATAAAGCAATCTTTTTGTGAGATTTGAAAGAACTTCCAGTTTGTGTTTAGATTAACCTGCTATGGTATCACTGTAAAGGAAAGAATTATGTGGATAGCAGCCAAACAGTGGTTCACTATAGTGCCTAGTCCAATAAGCAATAAAGCCCCCGGTAACAGTTCCATTGCCCCTAAACTCGAAACAGAGCCATTCATATACCAGACAGATACTTTGTTTTATAGTTTCAGTCGTAAAATAATGTCTCCATTGATCACACACTTGTACCGTGGAACGTCGGAAAAGTTACTGATACATGGAGATGGTACAAATGTATTTTAAACAAATGTACTAGAACAGTTTATTACTATATGAACTTTTCCAGCAGTTCAAATGAAAAAAGTATCATGCATTTTAATAACTTTATATATAGTTAATTAGCAAAATTTATTTTGAGA
Organism: Linyphia triangularis; assembly: GCA_963978545.1. Taxonomy (NCBI): domain Eukaryota; kingdom Metazoa; phylum Arthropoda; class Arachnida; order Araneae; family Linyphiidae; genus Linyphia; species Linyphia triangularis. The sequence goes on along the minus strand of OZ021723.1, from coordinate 63,699,669 downwards.
CAGTTATTCCTCCTAAACTAATCAACTGAATTTTAACATCAAGGTGTCATTCGAAAGGACTTAAAGTTAAGTTATGCCAAAAAGTGCCAAAGTTTTAAAAATATTTATTAGTATAGTTTTTTTATTTATAGTATTAGTATAATTTTAATATTTTTAATTAATATACTCATCGAACATGCTTTATTACGGTAGTGTTTTTTGCTGATCTAATTTGCAACATCAAAGAGGATTTGTATTGTGTTCACTTTTCATACCTGATCCAAATTTTTAACTGTTAATAACTACTCTGTTATTTTAAATATATCGATCTCAATTATTTGTTGTATTGAGTGTAGTGTATTTCAGCCTAAGAATGTAGGGTTTAAATTTTTGCCAGTACCATCAATGTTACTAGCGAATATCGTACACACAAAATTATCAAATCATTCCAGCGAAATGTATGTAACACTGACAGATACATTCTTCATCCCCATATTATTCGGCCATTTTATATGAATTTTAAGATTTTGTTTGAATGAAACTGTTCCTCGAACTATGTTTGACAAAATAATAGGATACGCCGTCAACATTTAAGTTCCTGGGAAAGTGGCTTATCACATATCCATTATATTGATATTTTGAATGTATAGTTTTTATCTAAAGTTCTTCGGTTGAAGACCATTAGCAAGCAAGGGTGGCTTTCTAGTTTAATAAATATTTACTGTCATTTATGTATCTGGTAGTAATTAAAGCCACATTTTTCTTCGTGGTCTATACATAACTAACTTAAAATATGTATGAAGAGATAACTCTTATTAATTATTTTAATAATAGTTTATTCTTCAGACATATTTTAAGTTACATTCATTAAGTTTAGGTATATATATGTTTCCATTCATTAAGTTAAGATCTTAATAATAATTTTCAGTCAATAGTCACACGTTAAATGCCAACTATATGAATGCAGCCACGCAGAGATCGTTAATTCAACCATTGTATCCGAAATATTTAATAAGACTAAGAAAATTACAGACACAATCCTTAGACAACATTCAATCTCATAAGAATAAAAGATAGTTACTAGACAGTAAATCGAGAAATTGATTAACGTTTTCTTTTCGAAGAACAACTGCAGGCAGATTTCGAGAACGAGAATCTGCTGCGTGTTTGTCTTGGCTAGATGCTATTTGTCTCAGTCACTTATCGGAATTAAATGGTTTTACTGAAAACATTGCTCTACAACATTTATAATGTTCGAAGATGTTCGAGTCTAGTGATGTGCGATTTGTCTTGGTCAATTGAATTTAAAATGCGTCGTTGTTTTGTTATAAATCTCACTGGATCAAAATAGCATTTTGATTTGTTTTTCTCTTAGATCACTGGTTTCGTTTTGAATGGAACTGAAATAAATGCGAGAATAGAAGCGATAAATTTAATTCAATGCATCAAATAGATAAGGGAATGACAGTTAATTAATTATAAAGGGAAATAAGACTTATGAATAAATATTTATTTCCCTCTGATAATAGTTTAAAGTGAAATAAATATAACGATATACAGTTAATAGTATGAAATGTTTTGACTTAGCAAATACATGTTGTCCCAAATACCATGGCGTAGTTTTTTCTTTAAAATCTAAATAAAATATTTGTCAAAATTTGTGTTTATACGGTTCGTGGACATTAAACAAGAAACATTCAAAGTGCAAGCAAATACCATTATCAATAAATCAACATTAATATTTACTGCATGCAACCCTTAATTACTGTTCGATTACCTTATTATGAAACAACATGATGCGATTAAAGAGAAAAATGGGAGTCGTCTCACGGTATTTGATGAGGTTGCCGAATGTTCGAGGGTTCATCGGATCCGCATTCAGAAAAGAATGGGGTAGAGTCGGGGAGTTTTACGTGATCTCAACTTACCACAGCCTTGGATTTTTCCTAGGCTAAGCAATCAGCCCCTGGCCTAATAAGCTTATGCTTGTAGATTCATGTTTGTACTATAACACACTATAACACAAAAATATACATATCAGTATCAATTGTTATGTTCTCGGGTGCAGGTCCCCTCGGGGGCTCACGTTTTGCGAGTACGGACCAGGCAAACCCTAGGCACCCTAGCTGGGCCAAGCCTTTTTCTGTTCTTTCCTTTTTTTGCGAAGCCCCTACCAAGTGCACTGCTTATTATTTGACTTATGTTGTGTTCTTCCGTTTAGTATTTATTTCTTTTGGTTTTTAATAAGTAGGTTTTATTTCGTCTTGCACCTCTAATTTCTATACTTTTACGTTTGACATTTTAAATTGATTTATACCTTGTATTTCTTTTGTTTTGTCAACTTACTAGCCTGCACGCTTACCGTATGCGGTGAGCCGTATGGCCGGAAAATGGGATCCTGGAGATCCTGTGGCGTCCCATATCAGGACAGGTGATTAGTTTTCTGGGGGCGCTGCTGAGTTCCCTTTGGTCCACGATTCGGCCGAAATGAGAGGCAGAGTGGGGCCGACTCTGTCAAACGACTGGCGGTAACAGAACCTCCGGGTTGCTGACTACTTAAGGGTTAGGACTGGGTGGTCATGGTGCCCGAAAGTGGTTTGTCTTGGGGAGCCACACCCTGACCACTCAGAACGACCTCGGCGTACTACCCCTGAACAAGTGCCGGTGCTTGTTACCCTTGTTGGACTCGGTGGTGGGTGGGAGTGTAAGTCGAGTTATTCTATCTTTCTAAAATATGGCTTTCTCTCCTTCTCTAAGCCCTACAGGAGGCATAAATCCTCAACTCAGTTATATAAATAATACAGAGAGTTTGACTCAATCTATTCTGAAATTTCTAGAAATTATATCTCCTCAAAATATACTTGGCGCTATATCCTCATTCTACATACAAAAAGGACTTCAAGGCATATGAGCAATCCAATAACAGTTAGAAATCTAAAATCCGGCTATTATCTAATTCAAACAACTCCTGCAATCCAAACAAAATCATTACTTAAGTGGACATGGGACCCAAAAAATGACGAAAATGTCAATTTTTCAATTTTTATCCCATAATGTGGAGATTATCTTTCTGAATAGCTGTGCAAATAATTGTACTTGTACATTTGATAGATAAAAAATTATATTGTATTTTCTAAACCCTCTCACACTATCAATGCTGAAAAAGAAATCTTAAACACTGTTTTTTTTTCAGTTCATTATTTTTCAGTTAGAGTGTTTAAATCCTTAAGGCTTTTTTCTGAATTTATTTGGGATTGGGAAATTTTTATAGCGTATTTATATGCATCTGATAAACAAAAGTTAGAATGAAATAAGGTGTGCTATGTTTAGTTTTTTTTTTTTTTTTTTTAATTAAAAAGTTTAAAACTTAAAACAAAACGTCGTTTTTCTGCTGTTTTTAGTGTTAAAACATATAAAACCTTTTCCATAGCTTGCATCTTCAAATCCATACTAACTATTGTTAACAATTGTAATACGAAAATATTGTACGAATGTCATGGAAAAATACTTACAATTATGAAATGAATAAATAGCACTTCGATAAAAGTTTGAAAAAATTTTAATAAATTGAATTAATCAAAAATAGTTTATTCAAAATATTTTTGTAGGTTAAATTAAGTTTATTTACCATCAACATAATGTAAAATTACTATTTTTCAAATTTTAGTGGTGCAATTTCTGAAAATAATTTTTGGGGTACCATGTCCCCTTAACACAAAACAGATAGGAACAATATCAATTTCAGTCACAAACCATAACACTTTAAACTCATCCCGTGGTTCAAATCAAACTCGGTTTAAACCAAAAAAAATCTGATTTAAGCACAAAAAACCCTATGTTTTTAGTTTTTTTTTAAAGAAACCTATTTTTTCCCCAACTCTGCTATATTCGTGATACAAGAACTCAATTCCATTCTTATTCTAACTGTACTCTGGATAACACATTAAGTAAGAACCACTGTTTTTTTTTCTTTCTGCGCTTTGGCGCGCGTGTATGTTTCAAAGTTTAAACAAAGAATTGCATTCAAATCCCTCGTGAGTTGGTTATTGTGTCTGATACATTTTGGATTCCAGGATTAGCGATGCGTACCCTTAAAAATTAATTGTCATAAGTAATTTTCCAATTTATTATTCTTATTCAAAATTCTCTAATCTAAATCTTCATATATTGCAGGTAATGTGCATTGCAAACTTCTAATTATAACCACTTTATTCCTCTTTTACGTGTAGATTTTTTTTTTTTTTTTTTTTTTTTTTAGATATGTTTTGTAACACCCTGCATCATTGTATATAAAAGAAACACCAATTAAAATAATCTATAATTTTATTAACATACAATTGTTGGCTATATATTCTGCTTGAAATATTATAATATTCATAATTATTCCACTTAAGATTCTTCTAAAGATACATTCGTTTAAATAGTTTTTGTCATAACTTTAACATATACCGTACAAAACTGAGTGAGTAGTATTACTTTCTTAACTTAGTTTACAAACGTAAAAGACGTTATCTTTAATAGATTAAACACTTTACAGTGCCAATAGTTAATGATTTGCATTTTGTAAGTGTATGAATGCAGAAATTAGTTTGTGGAGTCTTTAAATTGCTTTAGACGGATTTCTTTGTCTATTATTTTCCTTATATTTATTTTCTTTATCATTCATATTAATGTTACACATATAACTTGTTATTCTATTTATTCTCCAGAAAATGTTATTCACAATTATAACATTTAAATAATTTTTAATTTTTCAATTTAAGCTAGAATTTTTTATTTTTTTTAACAATAAAACAACTAAAAATGCTTGTCCCTCGTATTTTATTTTGGTAATGGCTTATTCATTATTTTGCTAAATTCACAAATTACTTTTTTTTTATCTGAAAGTATTTCATTAAAACTTTTCTCATGTCACAGAGAATAAATGCCTATGAAAAGATATATGCATAAAAAAATCATTACACTTGAAACAAATTCACAAAAGAAGGACAAAAAAATATTATTGCAGCCTTCTTTTTTCAACTTGTTTTCACAATAGGAAAAGAATTCAAAGCGAAATACCCACAGTTCAAAACCAACACTTTCCCTTGGGAAGCACTACACGTGACAGTTATTTCAAAACGATTCGCGCAAAAGCGGTGCGATCGTATATAAACAATGCCTTATAACAAGACTAACATTGTATTTTAAAACAATAGGATTCAGTTTCTAATAATAGGACTTTTGTTTTTATTATTACAAGGAAATGAAGTAAAATGATATTCACGACTGCCATTATTATCGGAATTTATGGTGTCTGACATAAATATTCCCTTATTTCAAATGCGTGAAATTCTATTCCATTTGAAATGTATTGGATAACTTACTTATTTTCAGAGCAGCATATTTTTACGGCCTAATTATGAATTAATTTGTCTCCAATTTAGTTAAGAAATTAAAGATAAAACTCTTTTAAGTTACTCGTTAATGCTGAGACGTTAATACTGTAACTCGTTAATGCTGAGACGAACGATTCTTTTTGGGAGCATTAATCTTGAAATTATAAATTGTTTATTATTTTAGAAACAGTACTGTGAAATATGGGGTGGCCAATAAAGTCCTTTGCTTTAATATTTGTACACGGATAACTATTGTTATAAATGTTGAGTTTGAGTATAGTAAAGAGATCACGTGTCCAATGCGATTTATTGTACCTCATTCCAAAAAGCAATTCTTAACTTATCTACCGAATTACATCAAAGTATAAAATAAAGTTATTGCTTATATCCATGTATGTACTTCTATAGTTATTGAGATTGACAAGCCTACTCTTTAATATGCTTCTAGATAACGTTATAAGCTGTATCATCGTAAAGCAAATGACAATATTATAAAATCTAAACACAATTTTTATGACATTATGTTGGTTAGCAAAAGACTTTAATGGATAACATGTATATGTAATCTTTTTAGAAATTTCTACAAAATAGTCTAAGTAGATTGACTTGCTTCAATTATTTCCTCCACTGCATATTCTACCAAAATTAAATAGAAACTCGTAATGTGGAAATACATTTTATATAAAGATTCTATACAATTGTATAGAATAATAAAGCATTGAATTAGAAAACTGGATGAAAATCTCACCTAAGAAATGTGAAGTTTCCTTTAAATATTTCACAACAAAGCAACTACTTTTCTTATGTATACTAAAGGCTCCATTATCTAAGCTAAAAAATAAATGGCTAAAACGAATTTCCCTAGCTTGCGATAGTTGAAAACCTATCTTTCTGACGTTGCAAGAAACTAACTTAAAAGTCCTTCTTTCTTGATTATGAAAATCATTTTTTGTTGAAAAAATACGATTTAGGTATTAGCTCATTTCCTTCAGATTTTTTTTTTTTCGCTTAAATTCTTTTAGATATAAAATTAAAAATAACGCGTCTATTTTATGGTAAAAACAGAGCAACTAATACTAAAAAGTGGATGCATAATGCTGTTACATCATTTTGTTTAGAAAAAATAACGCATCGTAAATATAAAAACGTGTCTATTCAACAAAAACTAAATGTGGATTTGTGCCAAGTCCTCACTTTTCCAACTCTCTTAACCAAATCATACCTTTGACGTTTCTCGTATCATGACGTCAACAGTCAAGTTTTTTTTTTCCATCTGACTCGAAATTGAAATCTTGCTACTACTTACATAAAACTCTGTAGACATGACTTACTTTTTTAATAGAGTGGCACTAAAGTACTTATATTAAAAGATAGCTTTGTACAATTTAGGCTTATTTACAACGCTGATCACCTAGAAATTCCTCAAGTTTATTAAATTAAAAAGCTTCTAATTGGGGCCATAATGTTAGACATCCAATCTTTCGATAACTTCAATTAAATAGCTAATGAAACACACATATAAATACATATCAAACCTAATTAATTTGTATTTTTATTAGTATTTTAATCTTTATGCATGACCTTAAATATTGTCTTAAACATTCGTTCTCGATGAGAATTTAATTTTTACCAGCACGACTTATTGATTTTTAAATTATTCATGTCTTTTAACTTCCATAAATCTATTTTTAAATATGTAGTTTAACTTTTATGTTTCCTACATTAAACTCTAAATTATAGTATAAGCAGTTTGAACTTATATTTTAAAACATATTTAGGAAATGATACCTTATTATACTAGAACTTTCAATTCCAATTTAATTTGGTTGTCACTAAAAACAGTGTAAAATATTATTTTTAATCAAAAATAACAATTCCTTCCAATATAAGTGATATTTTTTTACTTTGATTGAAAAATATTTTGTATGTCATCCTTCAGTGGGTTGTATTACAAGTAAAAAAGTACTGATAACTCAGTCGCTAGTACAATATCCGTTAGCTACAAAATAAATAAACATTTCCCTCGTTGTTCTATACACGAAGATTGTCCGTTCTTTATAGGAAAAACTGTTGCTAAAGATTGGATGTCAGATTGATTTGAATATCTTCTTTGAAGTCAATACAAGTTTTCTTTGTTGATACAGAGTTTCAAAGCTGCTCTGTTATCTTACTCAACAAAAGAGTTTAATAATCTTACCTTTGGAAGCATAGCGTCTTAAAAACAACATACTTGTCGTTGTTTTGGAGAATAGATTATATTACAAAAAGTTCTATGAGAGAAAATGTGTATGTTTAACTATAGGTAAAGCAGATTTTAACTTTAGTTATTCTAAAATTAACATAAGGAATCAATGTTCATAAAATAGATTAAAAAATTTCGTAGGTAAGGGAATAGTTTGCAATGTATCTTTTTTTGGTCTAAGGGCCATATAAGAATGTAAAAACTGTAGCTCCTTTTCAAAATTAACACACGATATCTTTAAAATAAGATTGTAATTTTTTGTGTGTGTGTTTATTTTGAACATTTGTGCAAGTTGCAGCATTTACCATCTCGAATGGAAAAGGAAAAAATTGGTTTGCCACCTTTTTGTGACAGCAACCTTTGTGTCTATCGGCATTTGAGACACACCACTTCAGTTCTAAAAAGTGACCCCCGAGCACTCAAACTATAAAAATAAAAACCTAAAGGAACAATAAAAATAAAACTGTGCAGCAAAACCAAAAGTTGTCTCGGGAACTATTTTTCACTCCTCCGGAACTGGAAAGGCGTTACTCGTCAATGAGGCCCCACGAGAGTATCCTGATTGGTCGAAAGCCCAACTGGCATAGGATGGACACTTACACGTGGCACATTTCATGACAGGATGATTTAAAGGATAGTGGAAGGAATGACTTGATGGGGATAGAATCCTCCCTCACATACTCCCACCCGTGGACCTACTAACCAAGATGTTACAATGATCCTAGGATCTTGTTGTTTGTCAGTGTGTTTTGTCACACATCGTAGGTCTTAGATTCTTGGAAATAAAGGAAATATTGAATTAGACAAAGTAACAAATCGTATTTTAGTTCAGTGGAACTATCCGAAGTGTAATGTTACTTTTATGTTTCGTTCTCTTAAAATAGGATCGAATAGCTTGGTTTAGAAGTTCAAGTATGAGCTTTTATTTTTGAGAGATAACATGAATTGGATTTTTTTCCCCCTTATATAAAGTACGAAAGTTTCATTGTAGGTTTTGAATCTGGTGCACAAATTTATTATATAAGAGATGAGATTAAATGTAACAATTTGTAACCTAAAAAGACTAATTTCATCCTTCTGCTTCTATTCACCTAAAATCTAAAAAATAAAAAAATCATTATGTTATGAACCTTCTTGTATGTAACTGACACTAAACAGCAGAAGTGTGTACTTACGTGTTTTACAATTTAATACGTATTATTTACTATAAACATATCGTATATCCATGGAATATTTTTTACCCAATAGTTTTAAATTTTGAGCACCCCATCTCCTCTTCTGATCTATATGTTTACTATACAAGTGTTTAAAGGTAATATATGTACTGTCGAAGTGAGTATAACTACTATATAAGTGTTACGAATGCTAATGCATTATAGAGAATAGTTCACACATTTATGGTAAGTCAAGGAGTCGAGCTGACGTTTAATAAGCTCTGAATAACATCAAATTTTGTGACATAAGGCTTTAGAGGACAGGAGGGACTTCATATGAAGAGTAACATCACCCCATACTCTAAAGCATGAACGCAAAGTAAGATGCTACATCAACCAATAGCTCTAGTGTTTTCCACTATGTTATATTGCATATTCAAAATACGAATATCTTGAATTAGAATACAGAAATATTGGAGTATACATGTTATAATTTTTTTTTTACACGTTAGTGGAAATATAAAATCATTTTGATTATTATTTTTTTCTTTTTCTTTTTGTCACAAAAGATAGCATTTTTACTAAAATGAATGACATGACTTACACAATTGAAGGTGTATAGTGTCTTTAAAACTCGGTGGCTAAAAGATAGTGGATATAGTTATTGCCTTTAAAAAATCTTAGCAATTATTTACAGAATTATGATAACTTTAATTTGTATTCTAATTAGGTAAAAATCAAGAACGATGTTCACTATACGATTAGCTTATTATGTTTGTTTAGTCAAGAATTATTTAAATAACGAATATTTCTGTGTGAATTCAAATTTAATAAACACTTGAAACAATCTATGTTATATCATTTTAAAGATAACTAGTTTTTATTCCCAGTTAGTTTTTTCATATATACTTTTTTCATACTCAAATTGGTGACATTTTAAACATTTTATAGAAACATAAAAGCATCCAAATAACTATTTATTCCACTGAAAATCTTAAAAACACATAATCAAAAATAATTATAAAGATCAATACTTTACTAATTGACTCATATTTCAAAATCTGAAAATTCTATATCAATTGTGCAAAGTAGACCAGACAGTTTTCATTTATTACTCTTTTTGTTGTACTTGTGTTACCATACCCTCAAATTGGTCTCCTTAATTTCTCACGAAACGTAACATTTGGTCTCTGGGCGTATTTAAAGTGTGCGAACCAAATTAAACTCCTGCCAGCATCTGGTGAAGTCTCGACGCAGAGTATACATTCTAACATTTGCAGCTATACTAATGCCTTATCATTCCTAACGACCACTCTGAGTCTTATAATAAATACCCACTCGTTTTAATGGTATCCACTTGTATGTCTCCAATATATTTCCACCACTTTGCGGAGAATTGTTTGCTCTAAGCTTGGGTTATCTTAAATATAGAATTGTGGTTAAATTATGTCGTAATGCATTTTTAGTCATCACCCGCATGTTGAAGTAAATCTTAAAAATACAAATATTGATGTTATGTGTGTGCCAATGTGGGGTTTTAAATGTATATTATTTATACATAGTTTCCAAATAAATTTCTTTTATTTGATATATATACAAACATACATACATAACAAAGGAACTAAAATGAAGTTACAAACGTAAAATCAAAAACATGAAAACAAAAGATATACAACAAATTACCAGTGCATAAGCTGCTAGATTAAAATGTTGCATATAATAATAATACAAACAAAATGAAAATAAAAGAAAGGAAAATATATATATATATATATATATATATATATATATATATATATATATATATATATATATATATATATATATATATATATATATATATATATATATATATATATATATATATATATATATATATATATATATATATATATATATATATATATATATATATATATATATATATATATATATATATATATATATATATATATATATATATATATATATATATATATATATATATATATATATATATATATATATATGTGTGGCCCATGAAAAAACATTTCAAATAAAAGAAATTTAAATTTGTACGACCAATAGCCACGGTGTTGTTGGAGTTTAAAGTTTTAACACTATTTGGGGGTACATAAATTGAAATGAGAAAATATCGTCTTATCGGAATAGCAACGAGTTTCTAGACTAGGTTTGACTATGGCAAACAAGTTGTTGTTCATCTCCTAAAACATTATAATTTTGAACTAGAAACTGCTTTGAAAAAAAGTTACAAATTGTACAACACATAATGAACACCAAACAAACTTATAAGTAATTTTAAATAATAACATAATCAGAAAGCAGCGCTTTTTGTTAACACAAACAAAAATAAAAGGTGATAGAAATGAACAAAGTGAAAAGGATAAATAACCTATTTCTTAATTACATATTATCGAAGTGTTTTTCTTCGACTAAAATACCTAAGCGCACACGTAATTCAAATTCATCTTCAACATTTTTCAGCATTACTGGCGTAATACACCTGGCAGCGGATAAAATTCGATTATGCAAATCTAATAGACTAAATGATAATTTTTCGAACGCAATTGCTTTTGCTCTGTATTTCATTTTGTGTGCATGCCCTTAAAATATGTTAATGACCACGGGTGTAAAGTGGTATAAGTCACTAAATTCCATTTTTCATATCATCATGAATATTTGTCGTACAAACTTCGAATTTTTTTTTTGTTTGAAATGGTTTTTCATGGGCGACATTTTTCTAAATATGGGTTGGGGGGAACTGGGGACCATATAAAAATTTACATTCCGTAATTTTTATATCAACCCCTTTTCCAACTTAAAAACAATTCAGTAAAACTATTTGAATGATTTCTTCAACTGGAACTGTGCATCTAGGACCAACGGTGTCGAAGATAAAAGTCGGCCAGGTTATACGGGGACACGCTGTATATATATACTAGTAGACCCGGCCACGCGTTGCTGTGGCTAAGGTTTTTGTTATATTACATAGTAGTAAACTATTCAAGGGAAACGGTAGGAGAACACCAGTCATGGGGACCACCATGCTTTTTAATGGTAATTTGTAAAAAAATTGTGAAAAAAACATGACGACCACCATGATTGATTTTCTACTACCGTTGATATTGAGCAAAAATCAATACAAAAGAAATAATTTTTTTTTTTTTTTATTTTTTGTATTCAAGTTTGTAACAAATGAATACATTACAAAGTTGTTAGTAAATAACACGTGACACTTAAACTTATAAATGAGGTAGGTAGGACAGATAGTTTTAAATCTTTAACAATAATCTTTATTATTTTGAATTATAAATACTTTTAATTTCAATTTAATTTAGCACTAATCGGTGCACAATACTTTTGGTTAACCTGTCTTTAGCTAACACAAATAGATTCGACGGTTTTCCTACACGTGAACATGCAACATATAGTTGCCCATTACTTACATGTATATATTTTAATTAAAGATTTGTGAACAATGAAGCACTAATAATTAAAAAGCAAGAAGAATTCCACTGTATTACTTTTACTATAATATGAATTGAATTTATACTTCAGTCTAAATAACACGTGGCCGTCTATGCTATTGCTCGATGAAAGGTTCATTGCTGCGTAAGTGTAAGGTCGCTTCACAGAATAAAAACTAATTGTAAGGAAATCCTTAATATTAGAAGCTCCTCCCTTGTCGAGAAACAATAAAATAAAAAAAATAAAACTTTAATAATTATAACACAACACTCCTTTAAGAATATTTTAACACGTGATGTTTGTAAAAAGCAAAATTAGAAAATCAAAACTACTTATGTTGAAACTTTCAGAGCTATTAGAAGTCACTTTTTGTGAAAATATTAATTAAAAATTCATTAAAAAAACAATTAAAATTATAACTTTCTTATAAGTTTCTATGAAGTTATATAACGTTCTATAAAGTTTCAACATACTTATGTTGAAACTTTCAGAGCTATTAGAAGTCACTTTTTGTGAAAATATTAATTAAAAATTCATTAAAAAAACAATTAAAATTATAACGTTCTTTTTGCCAAAAGTCCAATCAGAAGGCCAAAACTATTTGTGTTGAAAATTTCAGAAATGTAGCCCAATTAGAAATTGTTTTGTAAAATATTTGTTAATTAATTAAAAAACAAATAAAATTTAAAAATTCTGTTTTTCAAAAGTATAATTAGAAGGCCAAAACTACTTATGTTCAAAATGTCAGAGCTGTAGCCCTATTAGAAATTGTTTTGTAACATATTTATTAATTAAAAAATTAATCAAAAGGGAACTAAATAAATATTTGAACGTTCTTTTTGTCAAAAGTCCAATTAGAAGGCCAAAACTATTTGTGTTGAAAATTTTAGAGCTGTAGCCTTATTAGAAATCATTTTGTAAAATATTTATTAATTAATTAAAAAAGTCAATTAAAAAAGAACTAAAAAAAAATAATTTAATTCTGTTTTTCAAAAATTTAATTAGAAGGCTAAAACTACTTATGTTGAAAATTTCAGAGCTGTAACCCTATTATAAATCGTTTTGTAAAATATGTATTAATTAATTAAAAAAATTAATTAAAAAAAAACTAAATAAAAATTTAAAATTATGTTTTTCAAAAGACCAATTAGATGGCCCAAACTACTTATGTTGTTAATTTCAGAACTGAAGTCCTATTAGAAGTCGTTTTGTAAAAAAAAATTTGTAAATCAAGAAAATTAATTAAAAAATAACTAATTAAAATTTTAACGTCCTGTTTTTGAAAAGTCTAAATAGATGGCTAAAACTACTTATGTTTAAAATTTCAGAGCTGTATCTCTATTTGAAGTCACTTTGTAAAAAATAAATTAATTAAAAAAATTAATAAAAAAAGAACTAATTAAAATTTTAACTTTTTGTTTGACATACATAAAATTCGAAAGCTAAAACTTCTTATTTTGAAAATTGCTTTGGGTCTGAGCAAGACACTTGATTTTTTGTTCACTTCTTCGGTGCAGCGTGTATTAATATTGAAATAAAGAACTAAACCCTTTCGCAAAAATATATTTTTCAGTACTGCGGTAATAAATCAGTTGCGGTAATAAATCAGTTGCGGTAATAAATCACATGCCATTAAATTGTAGCTTATGTGAAACGTTGGTACTTTCAACACAGGGCCATCTGTTAGAATCGCTTGAAGCTAACAGATAATAATAAACAAATAATTTGCAATAAAATAATATTGCGGCTATAAATTGAGATGTAAGCTATCCTATCTCTTAAGTTAGACCAAACTGCACACGGTGTGCAAATTTGATTAAAATTGGTTGAATAGTTTATGAGTGCATTGGGAACAAACAACGTGACACGTAATTTATATATATTAAGATTTATACGAGAGTTGCTATTTATATTTCTGGCTTTGGCAAGATTAAAAGTTGCTAGTCATCTGCTGACGTTTGTAAAAGATAATTTAATATTCTTAACCATAATTTCTGTAGAACTTTTTGTCATTTTAGTGGGATTTGTGTTGTTTACAGTAAATTGAAAAATTCATCTCAGGCAAAAATTGGAATTGATTCGAGAACATTTTTATACGATTATCTTTCATAACTTTCAACGTGAATTATCAAGGCAAGAGTGCTTCGATGAACTTAATTATTTATACAACTATAAAGCACCATCCTACAGCACTGTAAAAAACTGGTATAACGAATTCAATCATAGTCGGCGTACGCTCAAGGACGAGTTCCGTAAAGGCCCTCCGAAATCGGTTGATGTGCCAGAAATTATCGTTGATGTACATGAAATGATAAAGTAATGTGACATACCGTGAAATTGAAGCATCTTTTCGCATTAGTATGACAAGCATCATTAAGATATTACATGAACATTTGGACGCAAAAAAGATTTCTTTGTGTTGGATTCCACATAATCCGAAAACTCTCAAAAGAAGGCTCGTGATGATTGGTGCAAGGAAATATCGAAAAAAATCTTTCAAGACACATCAAAGACTGTGTATAAAATTGGCACAGGTGACGAATCACGGATCTATGCATATGAGCCCGAAAATAAACAGCAATCGACTGTATGGGTCTTAATATTCATAGACGAGCGAAATCCAACAGAAGTTGTTAGCGGAAGAAGCACATAGAAGCAAATGGTAGCCTGTTTCTTCGGCATTACCGGTCACGTGGCCCCTGAGGCGTTAGAGCTACGCAGGACGGTCAATTCTGAATGGTACACTACATTTGTTCGCCAGATGTCATTGGAGAAATTCGAAAAAAGCAGAAGAGGCGAATCATTCTTCACCACGATAATGCGAGTTCTCACACATCGGCTCAAACGAAGGATTTTTTTGACCAGCCAAAACATTGAATTGATGGATCATTCACGGTACAGCCCTGAGTTGGCACCCACTGTCTTTTTTTTTTATTCCCGCACATCAAAAATAAAAATTACGAGGTCAGTGATCTTCGACACCAGAAGAAGCGGAGATATATATATATATATATATATATATATATATATATATATATATATATATATATATAAGCTATTTATGTACTAATATATAGTCAGATGTATTATAACATTTAAATATTTCATGAACTGTATTTTGAAATAACCAATTATACAATGGTTATTGTTCCGTTTGGGTCTACTTAGTTTAGGTTTATATTCAATGTCTACTTTTCTTCAATTTTTAATGCTATTTCTGTAGTTACACTAGCTACTTTGATGTACACACATTTAAAAACACAAATATTACTTAAAATACTATCCTTAACTTTAAAATATAATCCTCAAATTAACTTATAGTATAATGCAGTTATGCTTACTAGACATTTCCTACATTTTTTTTTTAGTGCTCACAATGTAACAAGAGCAACATTAAATGACTGAAAGAACGGCATCCTGCCATTCCGCGTCTCGTATAGAGTCAGTTTTAATCTCGGGTGTCTCCTGGATTTGAAAAAGACCGAAACACATTAGGTCGTAAAGTGTCGCCGGAAACGTGGAAACGAATTCCGCTTCGAAATCAACACGTTGCGAAGAAGAAGGATGGTTTCCATCTTGAAAGGAAATTACACCAGGAATCCCCCAAGAACTCATTTAACTGCTTCCGGAGAAAATGTGTGACACCGGTGTGAAGGGTTCATGGTTCTATTTATGGAAAATCGCATTCCTGTAATGTGATTACTTGAATAAAAAGCCGTCAGAGTTCAATATTATTGTAGAATCCTTTCGAATTAAATCATTTGTAGGTATAAAAAATGAACACATTAATTTTTCTTTGGAATCATTTTACTCAAAAATCCTCTTTAAAATCAAGCATGATCTCAATAACAAAATATTAGAATATTCTATTAAATTTCTCATTATAAATACATTTCTTATTAAGTTTTTCTTTTCTAAGTTATTTACTTAGAATAAAATAAAAATTAGGGAAATGAAAGGCGTTACATTTACAGTATCATATCGCAAGTTCCTGGAGCTTTTAAACGTAATGTATTTAATACAACGCTGTTTTTTTTTTTTTTTTTGGGGGGGGGGTTCCCAGAAGAAAATTTTAATGTTATGCTTCTCTCAGAATATCTGAAATATATCTTTAATTTTAAAACACAATTGATAAGCATATCACAATATAGTTTATGGTATATTTATCTATTGTGCTTTAAAATTAAAAATATATTTAAAAAACTCTGAGAGAAGCATTATTTTAAAATTTTCGAATGTAAATAACCAAAGCGTTGTATTAAATATAGTAAGCTTGGGAACTCTTGGAACTTCAGATCTGACTTTGGAAATGTAAAGGAATTAATTTCCGTTCATTTGTTTTCTTAAATTTTATTAAAAAGGGAAAATAAATAGTTATTTCGTTACTAGGTTCACACATAATTAATTCAGGGTGCATGCGTAGTATTTTTTAATTTTGAGGTAATGCAATTACTTTGTTCATGCACAGCTAATCAGTGCATTAAACTTTTCCTAACGATTCCTAAGTCTTCGTTACATTTTCGTATAAGAAAAAAATTGTCTCATATCATCTGAAAATTCAAAATAAAGTGATTAAAATATTAAGATTTCTTTCTTCTTGACCCTTTGTGATCAAATTTTGACATAAATAGAACTATAAATTTAAATTTTGATTTATTCAGTTCTAAAAACTCAGTCATTTAGTCACAAAAGGATATTAATTCAATTCAGCCGCATAAATTGTATTTTGTATTCAAAAGTTATCTTTGCTTGAAATAAAATAAAAAAATGCTTTACTTGCTAAGACTGACCTTTAAATGTAATAACGCTTAAAATTAGTCATACAGATTTACCCTTGGACAGTCCTTAAACAACCGTTCAATAAATACAACACTAAATAAACGAAGACACTCTAAACAATTTTAAAAATCAAGTTTTTTTTAAATTTTTTATATATATATATATATATATATATATATATATATATATATATATATATATATATATATATATATATATATATATATATATATATATATATATATATATATATATATATATATATATATATATATATATATATATATATATATATATATATATATATATATATATATATATATATATATATATATATATATATATATATATATATATATATATATATATATATATATATATATATATATTATATATATCTAAAGATTTATATATATCTAAAGATTTGAAGCCAAAGCAGATCAAAACTTTCAGAAGTTTATTACATTATAACCCTTCACAGATTCCTTTACAACTCCAGAACTTCTCGTTCTAGTAGACTCAATACAGCTCTTTTCACAACAATAGAGCACAAAAGAGCAGTTAAAAACTTGACAACACAACTGCTAAATCACCGCAAAAGACAATGCAATACAGTTCGCTTTAGAACTACTCGGAATGTTCACTGAGACTCAGTAATTCCAGTCAACTAATGGACTCAACTAACAACCAACCCCATCATCCGCTCTCTTGAGCTTTTATAGGGGAGGCGAACATACGTGAATCTTCTAGAGGTAGATATTTGGAAAACTTTCCAGATCGTAGTCGAAAAGTCCTATACATGTACATGGGGATTGAAAATGTCGCCAAATGGTCGACAAGTTTGGTGACATTGGGCGATTTCTCGCCAAATTTGGCGACAAAAATTAGTCGCCAAAACCGTCGCCAACTTGGCTCTATCTCACCACTTTGGTGAGATTGCCATTACCATAATGTTAAATGCCCTGCTCCTTGTAAAACTCGCTTCCTAGCGTTACCTCTGTAAAACTCGTTATCAAGCAGTAAGGCACACATTACGGGGAAGCAAACTAAAGACGAACTATTGCACTGCCTTATGTGAGATGTACATAAATTTTCCTATTTGCAAAATTAACACACCGAAATATTTACAAATATACAAAAATTCGTAACATTGCCCCCCTCCCAAGGACTGCACGTCCCGGGCAGTACAGTTCCCGGAAAGGAAGGCTTACTTTCAAAGCAATATCAAACACTCTGTGTTCATTACTAAACTTACTAATTTATATATAGAAAGACAGAAACATTACTGAAAATAAATAAATAATTAAATAAACAATAAACTTAAAAATTTATATACACATGTGACCATGGTCTTAATGACTATATACACTTTATACATTAGGGGGGTTACAAACTATGGCCATAGTAGGGGTTTAACCTGTCGTAATGAACAACTCTAGGTTTAGAATTTGGTGACTTACGTATTCGGACCACGACATCATTCAGCCGGTTGAGGACTGAGTATGGACCATCCCAATGAGACAGAAGTTTGGGAGAAAGTCATTTTTGTCGTTTTGGGTTCCAGAACCAAACCTTGTCACCCTCGTGGAATTGATGTCCTGTAGCCTTCGTGTCGTATCTGGTCTTCATCTTATCCCTTGCCAAGTGGATTCGCTCTCAGGCAAAATTGTGCACATCTTCAAACCGTGCCTGAAGATCATCGACGTACTCCTATGGCGATGAAGGTGCATCCGGAAGTCGGCCAAACAACAGATCGCAAAGCAGACGAAGGTTATGACCGAAGAGCATCTAGGATGGGGAATTGCCGGTAGTCTCGTGGACAGCGCTGCGATAGGCCAGAAGAAACAAAGGTAACTTCTGATCCCAGTCCTGTTGGTTTCTCGAAACCATCAGTGAGAAGTTTTTGAGGATGGTTCTGTTAAACCTCTCCACCATGCCATCCGATTGTGGGTGTAAAGGCGACGTCTGTGTTTTGTCAATGCCAAGTAGATCACCAAGTCCTTTCATTACAGCAGAGGTAAAATTCCTTCCTTGATCAGAGTGTAACTGTAAAGGCACTCCAAATCTGGAAATCCAGCTCTGAACCATTACCTCTGCGACGGTGGTAGCCTCCTGATCAGGGATGGGATACGCTTTGGGCCACTTCGTAAAATAATTCATGACAACAAGGATGTATTTGTTGCCATCAGCAGATCGTGGTAGTGGTCCCAAGATGTTAAACACAATCCGTTCAAAAGGAGCTCCCGCGTTGTAACGTGGCAGTTTTCCTCGATTGAGTTTCTTCGGTCCTTTCCGGGCTTCACAGGCATCACATGATCGTCACCACTTCTCCACGTCAGCCCTCGCCTTACTCCAGTAGAACCGCTCTCGAACTCTTTGCAACTTCTTTATTACTCCGAAGTGGCTTCCAGTTGGACTGCTATGTAGTTCTGTAAGAACGTCTGTGACTAGGGATCTTGGAAGCAATAGCTGCCATCGTTATGTCTTTCCATCATCAGATTCGAATTTCCGGTACCGCACGCCGTTTCGAATATGGAGAGAGTCCCAGAGGGCCCAATATTGCTTTGTCTTAGGACTGAAGGTGGAAATATCCTGCCAAGTAGGTGTCGCATTCGAAGACTCATTTAAATCGATTATCGGCTTGATGTCAGGATCTCTCAATTGGTCTTTTCTGACTTCTCCGTCACTCCACGGGTCTGGATCCGATGATGTTGAAGATGTAACTTGGCGGATTACCGGATTTATTAGTCCTTAACTCGCTTCAACCCTGGAACAGTATCGGCAGCTCTCTGGGCAGGGTCTCCTAGACAGGGGATCTGCGTTTCCATGAGAGGATCATTTCCGATGACGGATATTGATGTCCTACTCTTGGAGTCTCTCTATCCATCTAGCTATCTGACCTTCAGGATTCTTGAAATTTAGAAGCCAGGTCAACGATGCATGATCCGTACGGAGCAGGAATTTCCTACCGTAGACGTAATGATGGAAATGCTCTACGGCTTTAATTATGACGAGCAACTCTTTCCTGGTGACACAGTAATTCCTCTCCGGTTTAGATAGGCACTTACTTCTATATGCTACGACTCGTTCTTAGCCGTCTATTTCTTGGGACAAAACAGCACCTACACTCTCGTTGCTCACGTCCGTGTCAAGAATGAATTGTTTATCGGGCTGAGGATACGTCAGGATAGGTGCAGATGTTAAAGCCTCCTTCAGTTGGTCAAATGCATCCTCACAGTCTTTCGTCAACAAGAATTTCTGCTTGCTCTCTGTCAGTCTGTAAAGGGGTCTTCCGATATAAGAAAAGTCCTTCACGAATCGTCTATAGTAGGTGCAAAGCCCCAGGAAACTCCTTAATTGATATACATCTTTGGGACGTCTCCACTCTTTAACTGCCGACACTTTTTCTGGATCTGTGCGTATACCCTCGGCAGAGATGACATGTCCGAGGTAAGTCACTTCATGTCGGAATAACTTACATTTGGCAGGACTTAACTTCAGGTTGGCGTCTTTTAATTTCCACAGCACCTTCCTAAAATTTTCAAAATTTTCCTCGAAACTTCGCCCCACGATAATGATGTCATCGATGTAAACGAGACAGGCTTCGTAGGAACGACCTCTTAGCACTATTTCCATGAGGCGTTCGAATGTTGCTGGAGCATTGCATAATCCAAAAGGCTTCACCTTGAACAGCCAAAGTCCTTGCCTGGCTGTGAATGCTATCTTCTCTTTATCATCAGGGTGTATCTCAACCTGCCAATATCCACTCTTTAAGTCTAGTGTCGAAAACCACTTGTTTCCAAAAAGAATGTCTAGAGCAGCGTTCGCCACTAACTTTTAGAGACGGGCCGCATGATTTATAATGGAACTTTCAGCGGGCCGCAGATTTATACCGAATACGCCAATAAATATATTGCTTTTACTACATATGTTCGATGTTAGAAATGTGATAATTGCTAAAGATTCAACAATATAAAACAATTTTGAAAACTGAAACAATAATTATTTTTTTTTTTTTATTAATAAAATATTAATTGATATTTGATTCTTGTTTCAAATACTTAGAAAAAATAATTTTCTTCACATCGTAAATCAAAGTCATAAAAGAAGTTAATCATTTGTGACAATATTACGATGTGACTTGACATAAACTCATAATCAATAAAGATATTTAAACCATACCTCCTAAATCTTCCATTTTAGTCGATGTTATATTTTGAGACGATGATGGCCGGTCCGCTTTTCACTATCTACTTTGCGTTTAAAACTAGTCTTCGACGCCATTATTGCACTGGAGTCACAGTGATCGCAATACTTTTTTTACGTCAAAAGTCAAAACAAAAGAGACGACCAATATACATTAAAACACCCAACTCCTGCCCATGACATTCAGAAAAACAAAAATCGAATTTCGCCATTCAGGAATCGAGGGGGTAGGGTATCATAACTACAAAACTAAGCAATGCGTCATTGTTAATAATTCAAACTATTGCTTTTTTTTTAATCTTTCCTATTTACAAAATTAACACAACGAAATATTTACAAATATACAAAAATTCGTAACAATATATATATGAAACATTAGGCATGACATTCAACATTCAATTGCAGATAAATTTTGAGCCATTCTATGCTCAAATAAATTTTTTATTTTAAATTGAAACCAAGGATAAAGGACATATCAAGTCAATACATGGTTATCTAAAAAATATACAAATTATTTTGTATGATGCTCCGAATTCGAAAAGGACCCCCGATTTTAATAGAAAGTTAAACTTTTGAAGAAATTTAGTGTGTGAATTTGAATGAGATCACTTCTGAAACAAAATATTTACTAGTATAAATGTATTTTTCAATTTTAAATATGTGTATCATCTCAAAACTTAACTAACATAAAACCACATAAACACGTTTTTTCTTTTCTCTCCAAAAATTTCTTTCTTCATTTCCGCGTGTGGGAAGTATTTGAATATTTTTTTACTCACGTAATAGTAGTCCACCAAGATTATTGTGCCCTACCCTCCTCTCCCGTCCATTTTCTCTGATAACCTTGTTTGAATTTTTTTACCCTACACTCTTGCAGCTCTCACATTTTGAGGTAAATAATAATGGTAGGTATGCAATTTCAAGCTCATTAGACAACCTAGAGCTAGACATGCTTTTATCATTCATCCCACGATACCCTTGTAGTTTGGGTCCTTATTATTGTCACACAAAAATTCTGTATGACTTTCATGAATGCTAACCAACCTTTTTTCTGATGAGTTTTCATTGCGTTTATGGTCTCCTGGTCAGATACATGATTTCTAATGTATTATTAACATTCCTTCTTTCACTTTTTCATTTGGTATACCTAAAGAAGATTGGTAGTTAAATATTTAAAGCATGCTTCGTCTTACGGAAATCACTTTACAAATTGCTTTATCAATCTTAATTTAATATGGATAGGTGATAGTCAGACTTTATGAGTGAAACTAAATTTCTTCCAATTTTTTTTTTTTTTTTTTTTTTTTTTTTTGACTTATAGTTTGCTTAGAATTTTTTTTTTCGGATACTTTTTTTTTGTTTCAACTGTATAAGAAAGGGAACTTTTTAGTGTATCCATATTTTGGCTAGTAAAGCTCGCATACGACCTTTATATCTCCATACACCGCCATTCCTAGTCTCCGTATTTCAGCTCTTGAATAGCCATTTCAAATTTTTTATAGGTCAGCTGTTCACGGAATGACCCTTAGAGAGAAAAGTGTTAAGACCACCGTTGTGGATTAAAACCAAAGCCACTTTTGGATAAGAATATAAAAACTGTCATTCAGAGGAATAATTGAATTTTGAACTAACCCACTTATCCTTCAATATCCGTGCATTACCTAACAATGCACTGATGAAAGATAGTAGCCAACAAAGTAGCAATGGTGAAATTAAAGATTTAATTGATAATGCTATTCTCAAATGTAATCAACTCGACATAACTCGAAGTTCAAAGGACAGGTCAAATTGTTCGAGCTATCGGAAGTCACCCGGAAGTAATTTTCTATTCAAGGCATATTTGCATATTTCATCAGAGACATCTTTTGCTTGTTCATGTAGAATCTGAAAGACATTTTGTATCTTGCTTTAAACTTTTCCGGCCATCCTGCACTTGCTATAAATCCTTCAACTTTTAGTAAACGGGCAAAGTTTACCAAAAAAAAAAAAAAAATTTAACATCACCCCACTAAGAGGGATTTTGGAGTTATGGTTTTGATATGTCTCAAACCATTTTAAAGGAGCAGCTTCAACACCAAGAAAGGTACACCTTCATTCATTTACTCGATGGATCGAGTTTCGGTGTATGCACGTGTTCTCAAAATCGTCTTTGTTTTACAAAATCGTTAAAAGAATATTCGGATGAATTTTGTTCTTTAAAAGCAACGTCTTTCTTCTTACATCGCAGATTTTGCTCAGTTTCATTGATCAATTTAACATTTTGAGTTAAACTAAGTGTATTCAATTTGCGTTTTAACATTATTCAAAGCCAACGTAAATCTTCTGTATGAGTCAATGAAAACGGGTTTTTCATGGGGTAACAAGTTAAGTTGTAAAACATGATGTAAAGAAAAAAAAATAAAAGTCATTTTTTTTTAATTAGTAAATTGTGGGGTTTTTCGTGTGTTAGTAATAATAATAAAATTTCACAAAAGGTGTACACTTCGAGATATGGATATAATTTAGTGTTAAAAAACATTAAATTGTCTAAGGATCTAATGAAAACTTCGAAATTAACGAATATTCGACTTAGAGACTGAGTTATCACGAGTTGACTGTATATTGTAAATGGTTTCAAAGTAGTTCTGGAGTTAAATTTATACAACAATATCAAAACCAAAAATCAGCTATTTATTAGATAAATTTGCTCTTTAGAAGAATAATTTGATATTTTGTGGTGAAACCTGACATCTAGCATTGGATTAAAGTTATTTTCAATTTCAGAATTTAATCCTTATATAATTATTACACTTATTGGAAAAAATAGGCGTTATTAATAATATCATATTCTTAAAGTGAACGTATATTATTTGCACAATACATGTTAAGTTTACGCATAAAGTAAATTAAGTCTAACAACATCGAACCTTACATTGGATCAATATGTTTAAGTTTTTAATTTAAACAAGCTAACTGCATCAACTAATGGAACAAATGATTCTAATGCGCAGAGTATGTTTAACAATTTAGATACATTCATGCATTTTATAATTTTGTGCTATTTTATAGTATTCATTTTTCAATTTTAAAAAAATCTATAATTTGCATGAATACATTAAATTTATAACTTATGGTAAAAATAGTTTCATTCCATTCTTCTGGATGAAAATTGTGGTACTACTTTTGTACACATCTTTATCCATTCAACTGAACAGCATTTTCCGAATGACTTTCTTTCCCATTTACTGCTCAATTGCCTTGAGAGAAAAATATGTAAGGGTTATTGGATCACTTTTAGGAGCGCAAACACCTCTCATGCTGACGTATAACCACATTACATTTTTCCACAATGAATTTTTCAAGTCATAACTGTGTACGATTCTATATTCCAAGCAAACTTAACACTTCCTATAAGACCTACAATTCGCTACTTCTTGCACTTAAGCAACGACCAATTTAGTGTTTGATGGTGCATATTGTGACTTCAAAAGAATTTTTCGTCTAAAATAGGAACAGTTTTGACAATATGCTGCTAAAATATTTTCTTCCAACGAATATATCCGAGTCCAATCGTACTTCTACTCTCTTTAAAATGATATTTTAGAATATTTTTATTAAATATTTACATTATTTTTCTCTCAACATTTATGGAAGTTATCAGGAAAAGGACAGTAGAAGATTTTTTTCATTTAGTGTACTAGTTTCTATTGTGATTTATTATGATGTTATGTATTCGATATAACATTTTTATTCGGATTTAATGTTTAATAAAATACCGTCAATTAATTAAAAAAATTAAATTATTCATTTAATATTTTTTAGACTAAACCTAAATAAGTTTTTTTTTTTTTTTTTTTTAAAGATATGCATTTCTAAAAGTTGCAGAATTTATTCCAGATATATAAATTCTTTTAGATTCAAGTATTAAAGGATAGATCGACGAGTTAATCTTAATAATCATCAAAAAAATTGA
The DNA here is from genome assembly GCA_963978545.1 of Linyphia triangularis. Taxonomy (NCBI): domain Eukaryota; kingdom Metazoa; phylum Arthropoda; class Arachnida; order Araneae; family Linyphiidae; genus Linyphia; species Linyphia triangularis. The sequence goes on along the minus strand of OZ021723.1, from coordinate 63,674,511 downwards.
GTGTAATTCTTTTAGAAAATTGAATACAAATATAATATTCCTAAATACGAGTAATCCTTATTAAAATGTTTCAATAGTATTTTAGGAGAATTTCAAATAAAAAACGAGAACAAAATTTTAATATAATAAATGATACTTTTTTGTTGCGCATTGTTAATTATTGCCATCTACCCTAATGTATACAAAAAAGAGTGATATAATTATTTTATGATTTGTTGCACTATTGCATGATTATATATATACAAACTTCAATATTTAAGTACAAATAATAATTCTGAATAGTTAATTATAATTATATTTTATGTACATCTGATAATATAAACACATGGTCAGTTGAAACATCTTTCGCTGCATCAACAATACAGGGATAAACAAAGCGTATTGTTGATAAGGTCTCGAAAATAAAGAATACTTCATTTTTTTTTCCTTCAGCCTGAATACACGCTTATTATTTCTTTGCCAAATACTTCAGTGTAAAAACTTTTCTTTTACTCCCCCCTTATTCAGATTGGTTGTATTCACCTAATACGTTTTTTATATTCTTTCTCTTTCTCCAAGGGCAATGAAAATGACATCTTCAGCCTCGTTTACTCTATACATACTCTCCTTTCTATCCACTCTCTTAGACGGAGAGTATTCAATCACAGCATCTTGCAGATCGCTAAAAGAGTCTGCAAACAAAGGGAAACAACGAGAGACATAACGAGCTTTTTAGAGAACTGACGGGGACCAAAACTTGGTCTTATTTTTTCCTGTTTGCCTCCAGTAATCGAAGTATCTGACTACGGTGCATTTAATCAAGTCATAAGAAATGGAGGGATGGGACGTTAAAAAGAGGCCAGAAAAGTGTAAGGTTACATTTCTTACTTGGTTTTTGATGCTTTGGTGGACTTGCCAGCGATATTTCCTATCTTTTCATAAAGCTTAAGTAACTTTGAATATGGTGATATATGAAAGGTTTTTGTCGTTAAAGTAGAAAGTATCCTTTGTGAGTACTTCTTCAATTCTTTTCGAAAATATTTAATTTTAAAATATATAGGAGATATTTTTAATTAAAGATAGTTTTGATTAATTATGCATTTCTGTCTAGGTACACCAAAAGAAATAATCAATTTATTTATTGATATATTCATGCATGTTAAGGACGAAGGTTTTATATTCCAAAGATGGATTGTTGTGCGAAAAAGCATATACTTATTTGAATGAATCCATCGATATGCATTTGGAAAAAAATAATCTTTAAACTCAGCAGGCATGAGTCAAATTGTAAAAACTATCAAATTAACAAACGTGGAACTATCAAATTAACAAACGTGGAACTATCAAATTAACAAACGTTTGGAAAGTCGGACCAAAACTTTCAAACATTTTTATTTCAAAACTCATTATAATTACTTTTGTTTTAAAAAAATTAAATAGTGTTCTCATCTAGTGAGTCATTAATTTCTAAAAATCCAATTAAAGCTAAAACATTAGTTGAATTTTTATTTTCAATTGAATTTAATGCACTTCCTGAAATGTTACAGTAGTATTATTACTATTAATAGCTGTAGTAATATTAGTACATTCAATAACTAGGGTAAACTTGGTCAAGAACAGATAGATTTAATTTTAAAATTTATATTTTTAAGCCTTTCTTGTAAAAGTAGGTTATTTTGTTTAGATGCAACGATTTTGCAAAAAAAAAAAAAAAAAAGAAACATTGTTTACATTTGTTGAAAATTTCTGTTCATAAGGGGTCGAGACATAGGATGCATTGAAGCCTACTGCATTCCAATTTATTATAATTTAATAAAAACATTTTGTACAATTTTTTAGGATAACTTACGGTTTGCACTTTATGAAACATACGTATGTATTAACTTAAAAACCTTATATATCATGTTAAAAGTTATGACGCAAATATAAAAATTATTATATTCAATCAATAAATAAACAACATTGTATGTTTGTTATAGACATTCAATTATGTTTACTCTTTTGTTGTATTAACAAATTAATTTTAGACACGATCATTTTCTGTTAATTTTAACATTAAATAGAGTTAAAGTAAGAGACATTTTTTGAAGAAATTAAAAAAAAAAAACCTAAGAAAATTAATTTAATCTAATTAACATCCCTCTCCATGGAGATAAATAAATCAAACGTTAATAGAGCTAATTTATGATTTAAAAACATCAGAATATTAAAATTATTTTCGGGTTATTTATGAAGATTCCATCCATTTAAAAACACATTCACATTATAATTTACTGTCTTCTCTAACTCCTTTAATAAAAAAATCCTCAGACAACTCAGAAAAATTTATTGAATTTAAATTACGGTTCCAAATGCATTTTTTGAGGGATTTTATCAAACAAAGAAAAATATGCATTGCGGGTGGTCAAGATGAGTTATAGAGTATACTCCTAGTAATATGAACTCAAATAATTGAATAACTTTCCAGTCCAATGGCAGGCAACTAAATATGCATTAAGCAAATTTAGGTTGGAGATCTGCCTACTCATAGTTTGAAAAAGGGGATTTTTTTAAAAAAAAAAATCCCTTTCCTTTCTATTCACGTGTGGACTGAACTAATGAAATAAGTCAAAAGATCGAAAGAGGTGAATAAAAAGAATGAGAGTCAGGGCATTAAGCTTTAAGACGTCTTTTGTCAGAAAATCAATCCCCCATCTTTTGTGTCACCAGATGCACGATCATGGATAATGACCAGACTGTCAAAGCAGCTGAGAGCAGATATTTTCTTAAAGCTGACTTTCAGAGATTATTTTTTATTGAACTCTCGAAAAGTGAAAGGAATGTAATCTCGTTTTAGTTCAGGCGTTTTATTTGATTTGAAATTAATGAAAGTGTATTTGCTGATTTTTTTTATCACTCTAGTTTCACTAGATATATGTCTTTTTTCTATGGATGTTTTTAATTAATCTAAACGAGCTAAATATTTAAAATCACTACCACTAAATTTATTTTTACACACGTAGAATTGACCTCAAATAATAAAAAAAAAAAGTAGAATGTTGATGGTAGTTGGTATTTCTCGCCAACCGTATAAGTATATTAGCTAGCTCACAATATAAAAACACAGAGGGAAATGCCTTTTTCTTATTTATAGTTGGCATGGCTGATTAACTACAAGGCACGTTTGACTTTTTTCTATGGATGTTTTTAATTAATTTAAACAAGCTAGATATTTAAAATCACTACCACTACATTTATTTTTACACACGTAGAATTGACATCAGATAATATAAAAAAAAGTTGAATGTTAATGGTAGTTGGTATTTCTCGCCAACCGTATAGTAGCTGGCTCACAATATAAAAACACAGAGTGCACTGCCTTTTCCTTATATATAGTTGGCATGGCAGATTTCTTACAAGGCACGTTGACTTTTGACATTTTTTTGCCAAAATGTCATTATACGGTGCTGATTTTCCATGATCTGGTTGGAAGAAGTGCACTGAATTATCACTTAGCTTTCAGTGTCAAATATTATTGTTAATGAATAAATGTTTATGAAATTGTCCCTTCAATTAAGTGACTGCTAAATTAAGTTATTATCATTAATATATATAGGTGTATACTGTAATGAAAACTAATATTTTAGTAATATTATTTGCGTAGTAAATGAACAAACATTTAGTCAAATGTAGTTGACAAACATTACAATAGGACACATTGCCCCTATGAAAATGGAGCAGGTTACTCAACCATTTCAGCTTTATTAAAAAGACTTAAAATATTCATAGTATTAGTCAGTAAGGTAAAGTTGGACCTTTCTCGTAAAACTTAAAAGTGTAACTGTGTAAAGTTTCAATATGTAGGCGTAGATTCCCGGACTATCACAAATCCATTCCTTATGAAACAACTTAATTCAACAAAAGCATAAAAACAAAATCGTAATAAAGAAGAAACAAAAAATACTGAGAATACATGGATTTTAAATCATAGTAGTTTGTTTTTAAGAAGTTATTTTACCATAAAGTGGAATAGTTAATTGAGGTTTTTTACCACCTTTCTTGTACCTTGGTAAATGTTGTTTTAGCACGCTATTTTTGTATGCTACTGATACAATTAATATTTCTTTTTAAATATTTTGAAATTTTAGTCTCCACCAAGAACATTTCAATTGAGTGAAAAAATTTTGATTAATCCGCCTCACGAAGTAAAATGAACTGATACCAATGCAGTTTTTCTTCCTATGAATCCGTTTTAGAGACTTCTGTGATTTTTACAATCGATGAAGATAAAGTAAAACAAATTGTAATACAAAAAACTGAAACAATTTCTCAAAAATATTTCATTGGTATTTTGTTGAAGTGGCAAACATGAAATAAGCAGTGGAAACCAGTAAAAATTGGAACTCAAAATTACAACAAAAAAAAACGTAGGTTAATTCTCTTGAAATTATAAAAAAGAAACAATTCATTTCTTGAAGAGACAATTTTAAGTAGTATCTTAAAAAGTTTTAACTGATATCTTTAATTTTGAAAAATTGAGCCATCAATTCACTACTCCTAAATATTAAACTTCATCCTACCATATAGACTTTGATTAAATATCAGCAATTGCCCATGAATACTTATTGAGCGATCCTTCCTCCTGTCCTTCCATTACCACGTCTTATTTAATTGGTCCACATGAAGTTTCTTTCCCAGATTCTTTTGTTATATTGGCATATTCTGACATATTACAGTTACTCTCAATAGCAAACTACTTAAATTTAATTTTACCCAGTCATTTTTAACAGTTTGAATAGAAAATCACGCAAGTTGAAAAAAAGAAATATTAAACCAAAACTGGTTTGATATTTTCCTTCGTTAATACATATTTATTTACCACATGAAAATACTACAAGTTTAATTGTGACACTATAATAACAATTTTGTATAAAGTCAATATTTTATAACGAGTTTATTTCTCAGAGAATTATTTTTGCAATTCTCCAGTTAACTCATTTGATCAATTGAAGTATTTTAATTTGTGTGAGTAATTTTTTTTTTTTTTTTTTTTTTTTTTTTTTACACTTAATCCTTATTTTCAAAGTAAAATACTCGAGTAAAATATTTGAAGCATCAAATGTTTATGGTTACTATATACCCATTGATGTTTTCATCAAGGAAGAATTTAATTACCAGAACAGAGTTATTGATTTTAAATACTTACCAGTAAGAGCATTTCAAATAATAAAAATTTAACTTTAAGGACAATTTTTATCGAGACATATTTAAGAGTTATTAGTTCGCTGATTATACATTGTTATCGCTATGTGCTGAGATTTGAAGAAAAAAAAATTGAAATAAATATAAAGATCATTGAACATCAAAAGTAACTTTTCGATATAAAAAAAAATACAAAATGTTCATGTGCACTGGTGCGTTTTAATTAATTCCAGTGTCTCACACAATATGTCCTTTGAAGAAAAAAATGAAAAAAATAGGAAGATTCTGTCATTGACAATTGAAAAAAACGTACAGACTATACTAGTTCTTTGTGAGTTTTTTAAATCGTAACTTTTATGCAATACTGTTATACTATAAATTCAATAAATATTTTTTTATGAAAATGTCGAATAAAACAAGTTTATTACGCAGGTTAAATATAAAAACGCATGTATTAAACTTGTTCATAAAAAATCTGGTATAAATTTAAGAACATGTTTTAATTGTATTGGGATTTGCACATTAGTTAAAAACTAATGGTTTTTTTTTTGTTTTTTTTTTTAATTTCAGTCATTCTATGTCTTGTAGCTATTTGTATTATATAAATTTTTTGTATTTTTTTAGGGAGGGAGGAGATCCAAAAAGGACATTCGGTAATATTTCCTTCCTCCTCTTCTTCAGTATAATCTTATTTGTTATCATATTGCATAGAATGCCTTTCTTTCAGATAGTAACTACACTTGTCATGTTCAATTGAAGTTTTTAGATGAATTCCTTGAGAGAGGGATGTTTAGGAATTTAGTGTCTAATAGGACAATGTTTTAACCCTGAAGAAAATATCTTGTTCAAACTAAATATCATGTTTACTATTTAGAAACACGAAAAACATCTTTCGGAGACGATCTATAATACTTGTACCATTTACCACAATTTTTTTTTCGTTAGTGGTTATCAATAATCCTTGATACACAGCATATATTTTAATCAACGTGTCTACAACAGAAATAAAATATACTTAATTTATTGGATTCGTTACTTTATATCGTTATTTTTTCATAGTGCTGGTCAATTTGAATATCTTTAGTAATTCTAATATCATTGGTGTAATTGAAAAACTGCAGTTTAATAAAGTGTGTTTAAGGAGAGTAGAACACAATACTATTTTATTGCAAAATTTCAATTATTTACATTGTAATTTAAAAAATTCAAGTAATCACATTGTTTTATTCATTAGTATTCACATTGTAACTGCACATGCAAAGAAAGGAAAAAATTAGCGTATAGGATGCAGCTAGTAAGAATTGAGTTGTTTCTGATTAATATTTCCAAATTAAATTTCAGTATTATATTTATTAGATCAAGAGGGATACGAAATAATGGATACATCCATAGATTTTTGATTACTTTTTTATAATTAGCCAGGAAAGAATGCAATATTTAAAAAAAAAATTATAATTTGTTATGAACTAATTATGATTAAGAATTATGTGTAAACTATGTCTATCAAGTAACATAAAAAATTGCTTGTATTAAAAATTTAAATATCATGGTAGATATAATAAAGTGAGTTTTTAGGATCAGTTTATCGGAAAGTAAAGTTAATGCAAACATCATGTTTACAAAACATATATTTGCTTGTTTAACCCTTACTTTATTTATTATAATTATTTTAATACCACAGTGCGATTTTTTCTCCTTAAAAACACTCCACTACAATACGAAGGTATTGTAAAACCACATTATCTAGAGAATGTTCCATGCACATTTTCAACCTGAGAAAGGAAATTGGAAAAAAGTAAAGGGATGAAAATTTTCGGAAAATGAACTAAATATTCAAATAAGAGAGTATGATTTAAATGAATTTACTCTTGCAATACATTTTATTGGTCTTACGCAAATGTTAGTGACAAATGAGAATGTACAGTGTGGCTCGTCCAGCAACAAAAGTTTTTCAGAAAAAATAATATATTTCTTTGTTTATAAAACAAATATTATATAAATGTATGATAGGACAACAAATGTAGTCTTTAAAAACAAAACAACTAAATTTCAACTCCGATTCTATTCGATTTCAAAACAAATTTTAAATAAACTTTTTAATTTTTTAAGTACATATTCATTCCTGTTATCTCTTACAAGTTGAACAATTTCATCTAGTTCTACTACATTTTAAATCCATTCATTCCAGTCAACTCCTCTCAACTAAGATTCCGGTTCAAAACACAATCCTTTGAAGAATACGCGCAATTTAACTACAAGCAGTGCTGCAGCTTAGGGGTTTATTCCTATATCACTTTTCACACTTCAAGCTTACAGAATTATTCCACGAATCTTTCGACAATTGCGTTTAATATCGGAAGGTGCTAATGAACCTTCCTGAATAAATGAGAATAAATTTCTCAGAAGACAATGGGCTTCAAAATAGTCTTGCGCTAAAATAGATGGTGGCGCCTTCTATGGTAATCCCCCTTGTAACCATCATTCTCTTTAAGGTGTTCACTCAATCACTTTGCCTTGAAGAATGTATCTTATCAGTTATGTTATAATAATACATGCTTAAATTTTCCTCACCTGGTATCTAAGATAATTTCTTGAGGAGTCATTTGGTTTCAAATATGATATTTCAGGTATAGAGTTAGAGAAATTATGAGAGTAAAGTAGATTAATGCTGTATAAAGTGTTATTTGTCACTATTTATTATTCAATTAAAATAATAGAATCTGCGTAACTAAAATAGTTGAATATTTACTTAGAGTTGTTTTACTTTGCTTGTGATTTTCTTGAATTAGTAAAAGATCTCTCTGTGTTAATTCGTTGAAAAGACCATGCAAATTTATCAATTAGAGAAGATGAGATAATGGTTGGTTGGTTGTTTTCAGATTATCTGGTGCCGTCAGCAACACGAGGGCTATAATGCGCCGAAACATTCGTCATTAGACAAGCCAACATACATTTACATACACCCATGTCTAACACGGGACTCGAACCTGCAACCTCGCTGTCTAGAAGCTATCACGCTAACCACTATACCGTTTGTTCGGCAATGAGATAATGAATTTCCATTCTTAAATATTTACAATTCATTGAAAATACATGTGTGTTTTTTTTAAACACTTATTTACTAACTTTAAAACTGGTCTTAAGTACAGGCATAGAAAGAATACTTCAAATTCAACTGAAAGACATGCATGACGAAATATAAGATAGAGTGTTAAAAATCATCACACAGTATTATTGGAAAGCTATAAAATGTAGTCTATTGAAACTCGTATATATATTTATAATTAATTTTGAATTTAATTCCTCTACCATATACATATATCGATAAAAATCCTGACAAAAATAGTTTGAATATCAAGCTTGTATCACTTAGGGAAGAATGCTCAGACACATGTGGAGAAAAAACAAGCCATATTCACTCACATTAAGTTTTTTAGAAAATCATAATCGTTTGTTTTATACAACTTGCTTTGGTGATAAGAAAAAAAGCTAAGACTAATGATAGAACAACATTTTCAAGTTATTACCTAATTCAGAAATTTTTTTAACGTTAATGGTGCTATTTCGCATGTAAGCTAAGTTCAAATAACTTAAATACAGTTAAGTGATTTATTTATGCATTACCGTGAAAATATGTTTTTATTTTTAATAAATAGTTACTTTAGCTTTGATATAATTGTTGGAATGTAAAAAAAGTTTCGACACTTATGTGAAAGAATTTTTTTACATTTTAGTTGAAAGGAAACTAATTAATCTACAACTCTGGAACGAAATGACATATTACATTAAAAATAAAGGTACTGAATTCCAAATATAACATGTAAATTTCTTGAAATTGAGAGAATGTGTGTTCAGTGTGTCTCACATACAGACAAAAGTACACTTTAATTTAAAGTTTAGATAAGTCTGAGGTTGGCGTTAAGTTTACGTTTTGCAAATAATGTTTAGTTGTTTGGCTTTGTGGCTATAATCTTAAAAAATAATGAGATTGCTCAGTTTACACGAATTTAGTGTAAATGCTCTTAACATTTAACTATTTTTATGGTGAAAATATATTTAAAAAATAAGTTCGTAGTTAGTTTATTTTCTTTGAAGTTTACATCTACTATTTCAAAACTACATAATTTATGTTTGATAGATTAAAATAAGATTTTAAACTAATTTATGTATAAAAAAGTTGATATGGAATAACACCTGAAAACGTAATTCTTATTTAAATTATTCATATTTGGTAGCTCGTTAATTAGAGTTGTTAAAAAAACTATTCTATTTTGAAAATTAATGAATAGTTAAAATAGAAGTTTAGTACAGACATTTCAAACAAGATCTACTAATTTGTATATTCTCTAAGGATATGCTATGTTTCATAACATGCAAGAAATGAGAATAATAATAAATAATTGGTAGCATTAAGAAACAGTAATATTTTTTCCAATACCACAAAACCAATTAATGTTTAAAAAAGTAAACAATGCTTTTATACTGCTTAAAATGCGCCACGATACTCTTAGATTTGATTAAAATGTGTACTGAATGCTTAAAACTGATTTAATGAGGAATACATTAAGAGAAGTTAAATATACATTTCCACAGACAGTTATAAGCTTTATATCAAAGCTGTTATGTGGATTGTATTCAATTTTAATTGGTAAATCCTTTATTTGATTTGGAATTACCCAAGACAATTATTGATTTTAGCATCTAACCAATTCTCTAGGTATTATTGATACTTCAATGTAAAGTTTGTTTACTGTTGAAAGCAATTTCGAATAACAAATAATCCATTCATTTGTTATGTATTGTCACTCCAGGGATAAGACTTTAAAAGTATATATCTGAATTTAGCAGAAATTCTTGCCTTCTATAAAATGAAATTTATTTAAATAATATAGGGAAGATAATTAATTTATTTCAAATGATATCATTCTTAATATAAACATGCTTGATTTAATCTGAATTCACGTTATATTCAAGAGAGCAAGCAAAATAAAAAAGTAACCTTTAAAATCAAGTATACTACAGTCCTGCACAAAAGTTTAGACACAACACAAAATTGGTGTTTTATAAAATAGTATTAAGACAGAAGGTTTAATCTTTATATCACTTAATAATATGCACATATTACATTCAAAATAGAAATTTGAAAATGAAAAACAAAAATGTAGTGAATTAATCACAAAAATAAGAAAAACTGCAAAAATCCGTTGTAAAAAAGTTTAGTCACGAATTAATTTTTTTAATTTTTATAAGCAAGCGAAAAGTTTTAGCAATCAATTAAGCTTTCACAAGTTTTATCAAATCGAAAACACACTTTTTCATTAAAAGCACAAGCTTTTGTAAGGTTTCAGGCTTGATTCCATACCACGCGTTTTCAATGGCTTCTTTAAGTTCAATACTGCCTTCCAAAGATTTACAATTTTTGTAAGAATTCCCTTGACGTTTTCGATAGGATTACAGTCAAGACTATTAGTTGGCCAATAGAGAACCATGATTGTTTTGGTTCTAAACCACTTTTTCATTAACCTGGATGGATGCATTGTCTCGTTAAAATTTACATTTAGGTCCACTTAAAAGCTCATCAAATAGTAGTAAGTTACTTTCTAGAGTTGCTTGGTAGGCCTCAGAGTTTTGTTTTCTCTTTAGGGAAGTTTGGCCTTTGAATCCAAATCCTCTTCAAACCATGACTGAACCTCCACCTTGACGTCGAGTAAACTGAGTTACAGGATCATTATGAAGATCATGCCAGTAGTAGGAAAATCTTTCTGAACCATCTAGGCTACATTTTTTTCATCACTAAAGACCACCTGTAGGCATTTGTCACTGTATGACAAGTGCTGCTGAAACCAATTCAGTCTTGCTTCTTTGTGATGAAACTGTAAACGCTGCTTACGTTTAAGTTTAAATAAAAAAAATTAAAAAAAATCCGCATTCCACAATTTTTCTACGCACAGTTTCCCGTTAAACTGTAATGGCAATTATATTTTTAATCTTATTTGTAAAGAAATGTTAATTTGAAGGCAGTTTTATAAATTGTCTATCATCCCGTTTTCTGGTCGTTCGAGGCCTTTCAGATCGTTATTTTGGTTGGTATTGGTCACCATATGCTTAAACTCTATAAATACCTCTTTTGGAGTGATTTAATGCAATTGAAATATCAAAAACGGATTTATCTCTGGCCTTTAACTTCCAAATTCTTAAAATCTCTACTTACGAAAATTGCGTAGACTTAGGCATCAATCTAATCAGTGAAAATTACTTCAAACATTTTATAGCAACTTAAAGACACTTTCCTTTGATGATGCGATCACTTCCTCTCAAGAATTTACATAATTCTTACATTTGTGCCTATACTTTTGAGGCATGGAATGTTTTCAAAGTTTCAACTTGTTGATGTTACACAATTTTATTACATTTTTCATGGAAATATTTTACCCAAAAGTTTTTCATTCTGGCTTTAATAATATATATTTGGAAAAAAAACTAAAGAAAATTAAATAACATAATTAATAACATAAATAATAAATTAAATAAAAGCAATAAACTAATGCTTTTTCGTGAATTGCCTCCGTATCTGAACTTTTGCGAGGGACTGTACTATAAGTATGCATTGCCAAATTCTTGTGTAATTGCTTTGAATAATTACTCCTTGTTTTCTCATAAACATACATAGATCCAGTTACACACTTTGAATTGTGTTCACTTAAGAATTGGAAATTATTGAAGCTATTTTAAGAAATTTCAATGTGTGTGTACTGTCAAAACTAGTTAGAATGCTTTTACGAGTCTTTCTGCCAAGATTCAACTCGATTGAGTAACATCAAGTGAGTTATTCTTCGAAGATTTTACCCTTCACAAACAAAACTGAAATTAGCATAGAGGATATTAGAAACCAGATATCGAAGCACTTGGCTGCAATTGCCTTTATGTTATGTGAATCTTGGTCAGAAATACAATTACAATAGTTTAAATATGATGTACAAATTATCAATATTATTAAAAGTTATATTCAAAGGGCTTTCAAAGCTAGATTTTTTCATTTTTTTTTTTTAATATTTGTTTATGTAATTAATTTTTTTTCTCGTTTAATATAATAGTTTTCACACCAAACAAGTTTTAATTTATTATTTAAAATATTCGTCATTAGAGTAAAACCCAATGCAGTTAAATTGTTAAAACGATTTTTTTTTTACTTGTTCAAGTTTCAAAAACATACTGACTTAAATTGAAAAGCCATTTTGCTAAATTAACTAAAATTAACTAAGTAAGAAGAGAAGTTTAAAATTCAAAAAGTTAAAAGTTCAGAAGTTAAAGTTTAAATAAAAATGTTTAACTTCGAGGTATTTTCATTTATTTTTGGACTAGTTCTTGTCAATTTTTATATATTATTTTAGAACCCTGCTATTTCTCCAGGTATATAATTACTAGGCAATAAATTATCAAGTAGCTTCATTCTGAAAATAACTACTACATCAAAACACCACTAGACATTTTTAAGCAATGACTGCAATACGATAAACCAACAAAAATAAAAAGTTTAAACTATAGTAACTAAAAGTACATATATATCATATGCCTCAAATAAAATTCGTTTTGTTGTTATAAAATATAATTGGGTCATTTTAATGATGTCATTGCATCTCTATTTTATTCGGTTGCATAAAAAAAGTTACATTTGTTACATTACTTATCAACACAAACTCGCAAACTTTTTAGAATACATAGCGTTAAATTCATATAGAATCTTGGTATTCGACTAAATATGCCTTTGTAGTAAAAAGTGGATGCTACTGTATGGTGACATTGATATGGTATGCGGATGAATAATTAAGTACTAGAGTGTTAACATTATCAATTTTTAAAGTTTAATATTATAATATGTGATAATAATAAAAAGAGAATATCTTACCTGCATAAAAGATGTAGGCAATACAAATATTTTAACATAGTTTACTGAATTGATTTTCAATTAAAATTAAAGTATAGTTTTGTTCGTATCACTAATAGTTAGCAATTTTGTATTACATATTTAAAAATACTTCATGTTCTATACCATTTATTATAGAAAAGGTTTATAGCAGTGTTAGCCACTATGTGACCCGTATGTGACCATTCTGCGGCCCGCTGTCTACACAAAACCCCCAAAATTGCTACTGATGGATCTAAGAATAATGGTGTGGTGGGTTTCGGAATCTCCATTTCGGATTCGTCTGTCACCCTCTCTATTCGGCTCCCGTCTCTTTCTTCCATCTTTACGGCAGAGACAGCGGCTCTGTTTTATCTTACTAAATTTCTCTTGAAGGATGGTTCAGTTGTTATCCTCATCGACAACAAGGGGGTAGTGGTCTTTCAAAAGAGGTTCCCTCATTTCTGAAACAATCCATCTCTTACATCATCTCTCTGTGACGTCGTCCACTATTCTCGTATGGTGCAATGCCCATTCTGGTATCCCCCTTAACGAGGTGGCAGACAGGTTAGCAGTTCAGGCAACTTCTAATCTCTCTCTGCCAGTCATCCCCATTGTAGACTTCCAAGATGTTAAATGCTACATCAAATCCAGTCTTTCGATAGAATTTAACGAGCCGTGGGCTTCTTCGACTTACTTTCATCGCTTTTCGAAACAAGCTCTCGAGCTGCCGTTCTTTGATTGGGTCCCTTCTAGACATTTAGAGGTTAAGATCTTGCTCTTTCTTGCCAATTTCTTTCCGTTGAACAGTATCTTACACAAAATCGGCTTGGCTCCTTCGCCTCTTTGTATTTCTTGCAAGTCAACCAAGAACCTCTCGCACAGATTACTGCACTGTACTCGTTTCTGTGTTCAACACTCTCTGCTCTTTCCTCTCCTCGGCTAATCCTCTTATTTCGTCTCTTCGATAAATGACATAATCTCAACTACGAATTTCCAGTCTCCAAGTCGAGCCGTTCTCTTTATGTTTCACTAGTTTGCTATTGTTCTACTACAGTTTTCCTCGAAGTCTTTTGTAGTTGGTCCTATTGCATATGTACGCTGAGCCAGGTGCTTAGTCACGAAGTCCTTCCTTTCGACCCTCAGCTCGTGGGTTCAACCAACCAACTAACCCCAAATTTGAATATCATAGTAAAGAATGTATTTTGCATTTGTTTAATATCTAGAAGGTCAGACAGCTTTCCGAAACAACATGTACGAAGCATATCAGATTTAATTAATATTTTTTTTAAAAGATCCATAGTTGTCAAATAATATTTTTAAATTCCTATTATTTATAAATATGTGTTATATTGGTTGTTCATTTCTTTTTTTGTTTATGCATTACATAAAGAATGACATTCTTCTCCTTAAGTTTTGAAATTAGGAATCATCTTCCTCATTACGTTTCTTGTTGTATTAAAAGAATCTTTCAAATTGCAGAGTGTTATAAAGAACCTATTCAAATTCAACTTCTAGTCAAATACAGAGCTCTCCTTTTTGGAATTGATCTCATTCTCTATTGATATTTTCTCCCAAACAATAGTTAAATAAATAAATCCTGCAATGATATTTTTCTGCCTTAGAAAGAGAGGTCATTTTTTTTTTTTTTTTTTTTTTTTTTTTTTTTTTAAAGAGATTATTTTGAGGAGGTATATCTGTACAGTTTTAGCATACATATTCATTTCTAGCAGATATCATTAGAATTAAAATTATACACTCTGGGAAAAGACCGATTACATTTAAAGATATTGAATCATTCCAACTCCTTTTTAAGTAAAACTTATTTTATTAATCTTTAAAATAAAAATAACAATACCTTAATTTCACAAATATATATTAACAAATTGCTTTTAAAATAAATATGTGTTCTGACAAACGAATCAACTTCATAAAAACAAGTAACCTTGAGTTTATAAGTGACCAGACAAAAAAAGTGGCTATTTTACAAAAATTTATCAGTATAATTATGTGCTTTGTGGGAATTTCTTCCAATGAACGTAATAGTGGATACTGTTATGACTTCTATTCTTGATTGATTGCTACAATAGTCAGCTAAAAAACCAAATTTGTATAAATACAAAAGGCAATTCAGATTCCAGTAATGTTTAATACAGAATTCATCCACTATGAACTTATCAGTTATAGCATGGTTAGTAATATTACTCTAAAATATTTAAATTTGTTTAAACGTTGTGATCTTCAGCTTATTAGAAAATAATTCATCAAAGAAGAGAAACTTTAAAAGTGACGAATACATTTATTTCATATTTCATTTATTATAGATAATGGGAACAAACTTTCATTTTACTGTGCATCAAATTTAGAGAAGATTTAGGTTAATTTAATTCGAAAAGGGGGTTGGACTTACTGTAGCTAATGACAGAGCAGAATGGTCTCAAGGGATTATCGCCAACATGCAGGATTGGATCGATGAGCATTGGGCATTCTTAGGTGTCCTCCAGAACTTTCACACGCAGCCTTAGATTTAATATCAAGCCCAAGTGCCTAGTAGCATAGCCAATACTCACTCGTGCATTTCCCTTTATTCAATTTGCATTTCGGTCATGCCAACGTATTTTGTGTACCAGCTAGGCTGTGAAAAATAGCAACAGAAGCATTATAATCACATCCAATATAGCTATGATAATGGGCCTTTTTAATCTCCATAATATTGTTTTCTAACTTTTGGCCCAATTACATATAAGAGAACTCTTTCAAAAAATCACCTCATGCTCATGACCTTTCTTGAGGTTTTAAATATAGAGTTGACCTTATTGAACTGACTTGTCATCTCTTGAACAAAATTGAGCAACCAAGTCTAATTGAGTCCTCTTACATACTAAGTTAAAAGCATGAGTAGGTTTTTATTTGGCCTCCAATATATATTCAAAATTTGTGACCGTGTCCCTATAGTAGCTCATCATTGTGCTTCTGAAATTAATAAGTAATCTTACAAAGATGCACTTTAAAGTTAAAAATCAATTAATTTTTGGCAACTAACTTAAAAACTACCATTACAAATATTGCAAAATGTCTTTAATTTCTGTGTAATTTCTTGATGTATTTTCTGAATTGCTTTGTAGCTAAAATTAAGGTGAAAGAATTCATTTAATTTGATAATATTTAACAATGATGATTTTTTTAAACAGCCACTTTACAAGATTGACTATTAAGCACATTTCCATTAAATTTTGAATAATTTCTTTTGATAAAAAATATCCACTTTTATTTCTATCAACTAAAAACCTTTACATTCTGTTTAATATTTGATTTAGATATGTTTAATGGTAATAATATAAAAATAGAAAAAATTAATAAAAAATAGAAAATAAATGAATTAAAATAAGTCCAATAAAATGACAGATTATGAATATATATATATCCTCTACTTATGATTGCGGATGCACAATTCAAAACTCATTTGCAAATATTTCAACATCCTATTCTGCGGGAATCATTATCCAAACGAATGATTTGCATTTTGTTTCCAGTGAGATGACACAGATTACCCTAACGATTACTTTAACGCATTCTCCCATTTGGACTGAATATATTGAAATGAAATGGAAATCAATTTCTCCAAGTTACAACTATCCCAGCTCATACCTAATGAATGTTCGCACGAAATTGTAAAATTCAGAAGGCTTTGATTTTCCGAAGATACAGATACAAAACCTGATTGAATTTAATCATACAAAACGTTGAAATTCCGAAGTGATTACAATTATTACTATACAAGACCGTTAACACATTTAGAGCTTTGGTGCAATTCATTTATAGTAGTAGTGTGAGTCCTCTTAACATCGCATCTACTTTTAAGATGTTTATGATTATGCTATTTATATTTAAATTGATAAATTTATCGTGATTTTGCTATTCCATAACTAATTATGACTATGATATTTTATATAGAATTGGACATTTACGAAGCTAAAGTTAGTTTTTAATCGAATTGACTATTTTGAAAAGGATTCAACTCGGAAAATTACAAGGCAAAATTTCTACGTCGAAAACATTAGTAATTTTCTTAAATACAACTTGTTTATTGTTGATGCCAAGTACTTTATTAGAAAGTTGTGTTTCGTTGTATAGTGGACATCAAAGTATTCATTCCTATCACGTCCCTAGTTTTTCAGAATCAAGGTCTTTTTTACAAAAGTATATTGAGCTTAACACTCCGAATTTTGCTAATGATATATAATTCACTGCTAAATGACATAGCCTTAATGAAATTTCTAGTGAAACTACATCCGTATGCAGATTTACATAAACTGTATGAATACAGTTACCTATATAAAATAAGAATTGGAAATGGAAGTATTAATTATCCAAACTTTCTGAATTGCACAATTGAAAAAAAAAAAAAACTTTACACAGCTGTTCATCGAACCACATCTCTACATCCCTGATTCTAAACATTAGTTGAGATATTTGCCAATACGTAGTTGCCCAGCATCTATTTATTGCAATACTATACATTGTTTTAGTCACACCCCACCCATATAAATCCTATATAAATAGTTCTTCATGTGCATTGCACATTTTTGCTAATTTTACAATAATTAACGACGCATGTAGTGAACGGCTCGTTTGAGAGCCGTTCACCAAAAGCGTAGCAAATGTTTATTTCCCCAATGTCTACAATTTACACTCAAATAATAGATTGAATATTTCATTAATTATTGAATTCGACGAAGAGAAAAATTCTATAATATTTATTATTTAGTTTATTAAATAAATCACTTAACTTGTCTTGAGAATTATTTTGAATGCAACTCTGTTTGAACAAAAATTCAATTACTTACATACCGGATTAAATTAATAATGGATTTGCTCCAGTACGTTTAGCGTCAAATTGTTACCCAAGTAATTATTCATTATTTAATATAAGCATTTCGATTCTGAAAATTCTATGTTTTGTGAAAAAAATCCATAATTTCATTAAGAAAGGTTTCAATACTGATGTAATTATTTTTAATCTTAAAATGCATTAAATGGAAACCATGCGGCATAAACATTCACTTTGTAAATTGTATATTCAAGTTTCTAAACTGCAAGAGAGGAATTAACAATTATATTATTTTAAGTTAAGTGAGATGTAAGTATTAAATTGTTTTTTCCCATTGGAGTTCAATAAAACTGATTTGTACGCAAGAAACATAATTTAATCTCTTGAATTAAAATATATTTTCAACCATATTGTTATTTTAAAATCAAACAAAATCAATAAAGGTTCTCTAAATCATAAGAATATAATTAAAAAGACTAATATGGCAGTAGATTATTTACATAGATTACTTAATTTTATTATTTACATAGATTACTTAATTTTATTATTTACATCGATTACTTAATTTTATTATTTACTCAGATTACTTAATTTTATTATTTACTTATATTACTTATAGTATTTACTTTGGATTCTACAGATAAGATTAATACTAATACTTTTTTTTCCTAAAATCTGTTTAATTCTATAAATTCTACAATGCATAAGCGAAATTTTAAATTTGTTTTACTCAGATTTGATTATGTTACATATGTTTTATATAATTTCTAAAAAATTGTTTCTTGAAACAGTTTAGTAAAACATACTTACGAAATATTAAGAAGATATGTGTACAGTTTTCTAACTTAAATGTTATTTGTAAAAATGCTAGATAAAATTAAACAAGATTTCGTGCAAAATATGTGTTTAATATTGATATAGATATTATAAGATATAACATATAATGTTTCTATAAAAAATAAAGTTAAGCCAGATTTTGTGTAAACAGTAAAAACAGGACACAAGTGTTTTTAAATACATTTTATTACATTATTCACATGAAGACTGGAAGCCAGCAGGTGACAAGAAAAAGTCATGACATTTTAACAGAAAAATATCCGATTTAATTATACACATTTGATCTTTATTAATCGATTACTTACTTGGGATTCTTTTGATGAAGTGGACAATGGGAAAAGGGTTTCAAAAATTTGAACTACATATCACTAAATAAATATATAACTCCTCATTAAATAAAAGAAATGATTTTACTCCTGGAAATTTAGCTTCACTCTATTTCAACGAGAAAACAAATCTTTTATTTTTCCAAGTGAGACTTTATTTAGTGGGATGCCATTTGAACCCCCAAGTAGGCCAACTACACCGGGGGAAAAAAAGACAGTACCCAGCAACAGATGCGAGTGCTAAATCTTTGCTACAAGTCTCTGGATGAGAGCTTAACTTTCAGAGATTTGTAATGTGGAAAAACAGTCCACTCTATCAGCGCCTCTCGCACCATCTTCAAGTTTCCTTCAGAACCTTATCATGGGCAACAACATTCTATGATTTACGAGGGTGACATATACCCGGGAAGAATCATTGAGATATAAAAAAAAAATACTTATCTCTGCGATAAAGAAGTCTGCTCAAAACTAGCGTAACAAAACAGCGTAAAACAAGAAATTTTATTCGGAATATGAAATCGTCCAGAAAAACCACGAGGGGAAATTTTCGAAGTTCAAGAACTAATACCGTTTACGAATAAGTTTTAAATTAATTTGAATAATCAATTTATGTTAAAATATTTCTTACCTTCTTATCAAAATGTTTCTATCCTTCCTAACCAATCATGGTATTTTAAATTGCAATATTTTCAAACTATTATGGTAATTTGTAAAATTTTTATACGAATTTGAAATAAAATCTTTTGGCAAATTGTCCTCCCTAATGACATAGGGGCAGATGATTATTCCCAAGTATTTCTGAGCAAAAACACTAGTATCCCAAAGTTATTTCATTCATGGATCATATTTTGGAAAAGATTAACTTCATATAACACCATAGTATCAGCACCCAGCTAATGTATCTTGACAGAAGTCATAAAAAAACATGAAAAAGTGTCCCCATGTTACCACGGTTTACAATTCAATTAACGAAATGTAGAGTACCTTTGGTAAGAAATAATGTTTTACATGCAACTATCAATTAAGTATAGCCCTATTAGAAGGCTCAAATTGTCAATACTGTATCACCCGATTCCCAGCTTTCTTCAGATCATATTAATTCAGAATATCATAACAATAAGCACTTCAGTCAAAGTTTTCTGGTGCATACAGGACTTATTTGAATGTTTCCAGAATTTTTTTGTAAGCTGAATAAATATTTTAAAAACACAAAAATAAGTCCTACAAGTATATATGAAAACTCAAATTAGCTTGTGTTTTACTATTTTGGAAGGTACTTATTAATGTAGGCCTTAAAGCAGTAGTATCTTTATAACGTAAGATAATCTTTAAACTTTATGTTAGTCACATTCACATTTGAATAACACATGTAACCAATGTTTTATAATCAAATTTTTACTCGAATCTTTACACAAATCTGAAGAATATGATCGTCCAAAAGGTGAATCATCCAAAAATGGTAAAATTGTGTTAGTTCAAGCAAATTAAACAAGTAAAACAAATATTTATTATTATTTATTTCACTCTTGTAACGCAGATTCACATTTAAGGGTTTAAATATAACAAATTATACAATTAAAAAAACAGTAAAATAACCTCAGGAAAAAGCATTAATTAAACCAAAAAAATAAATTTGTGCTGAAGCAGCATACATGTATGATCTAAGATAATCAGAAGAACGCCAGAATCAGCAATAGAAAAAACGCCCTGAGCCTCAAGGTAATATTATTTCATCCTCACAAAAAATCGTCATTTGTTCAACCCTATTTCCTAAAGATCTTTGCGTATATATAAACTAATCCCTTCTGGTTCATAAAACAATGATGTATGTAATGATAAGATGAAGTCTGCAGGGTAACTTAAATAAAACATTAAGACAACGATGGAGGATGAGAAAGGAGATATGATTTGTCCGGAATTGAAGCGATGTAGTCATTACCAGACTATTATTTTATATATTTGGAGATATTAAGAAGCTTTAAGCTACCAATAAATTACTGCAATCATTTTGAATCCATAAAAAACATGTATGGTTGGTAAAAGTCACATGAACATGTAAACCTATTAATAAAAATACATTTAACTTTATAAGGTTAAGTCGAAAGTAACAAAGTTATGCTTTCAGCTATATTTTTCAAAATTGGAATTTGATTTTATGTTCAGGGTGTTTATAATTGAAGTTCAATTTTCAAATAACTGTAAAAAAAAAAAGACACTGCTTAGAATGACCTGAAATCTGACCTGTATATAATTGAAGAATGAAGAAATGGTATGGCCTAAGAAAATAACTACATGAAAAAAAATTGTGTCTTATGTCATACCACAAAAACTCCTTTTTTCGGGTATATTCAGATCAAAGTTCTGACGAGTGCTCCTTTGTCAAATCTTTTTGACAGTTGAATTTTAATTTTAATCAGTCAGGGGTGATTGTAATTAAAGTTGAAAGTTCAAAAAACACGATTTCAAAAGCATTGTATTTTTCTTATGCCAAATTATGATCTGTAAAAAAGAATGGTATGTTATATGAAAAATAGTAGTTCGAAATAATTTCTTTTTCTTATACCATGCCGTTTCTCGCTTTATAGAGTATACATATATCATTCGATTCAATGTGTCTTAAGCGTCTTTTATATATAATGGAATGTTAAAACGTTCTTTATTAGAAAATTTTATAATATGAGTAGAGTATTGTTGAAAACAAATTTTTTGGAAATAATTTTAAAATGAAGTAGGTTAGGATTAGCCCCAAAGCATGCGTTTCTTTAATTTTAGAATTGTAAATTAAGCAGTTATAAAATTTAGAAAAGTCTACTATTTTTTTTTTTTTTTTTTTTTTTTTTTTTTTTTGTAGGTTATAGTGATTATTTTTTTATTATTAAATACATCGTAATTAAATTCTTTTTTATATTTTATTATTTAGTGAAATATGAATAATTGTTTATGGTAAGGTTTAGATCATCAATCATACAAACCATAAGGTGGAGAAATTTCCGCCTGGAAACGAATTTCGAATTTATGTTTCTGCTCAATAATCATTTCTTTTGGTGGCCTAGAATAGCATATATATATATATATATATATATTATATATATATATATATATATATATATATATATATATATATATATATATATATATATATATATATATATATATATATATATATATATATATATATATATATATATATATATATATATATATATATGCTATTCTAGGCCACCAAAAAGAAATGATTACTGAGCAGAAACATAAATTCGAAATTCGTTTCCAGGCGGAAATTTATATATTATTAATTTATTATTAATAATATATAAATTTATTATTAATAATATTTAGAAATTTATATATTAATTCTAAGTTAATTCATTTTTTTTTTAAATATATTTTTCAATATTAAAACCTTTTATTTTTACTTTATCCAAATAAAGCAAAGTAAGTAAAAAAAACAACCTTTGAATTCATCAATCTTTAGCACATATCTATGTAAAACAAAATCTATTACATAAAACAAATATCCTTTTTAAGTAAAAAAATAAGTAATTAATTAAATAACACAAACATTCAATTAAATAATTGAATAAATTACTTTATTGAAAACTGATGTTTAGTCAAAAACACACATAGCAAGAGAACACATATATGAAACACAGATACCAAGTCATGAGATGCGTTGGATGAATCGTTGATTGAGTTATCGATGTCATTATCAATTTGGTCGTGCTTATCTTGATCGAGATCTTCTGGAGGCAGAGGTGGTCTTTCGCATACGACAGGTGTCTCCACACATTGATATCGAGCGATGTGGCCAATAAGTTTGTGAAGGGTCAGAGACACGAAAACTGTAGCATTTACGTTGCATGTCTGTCTTGTGATGTTTGTGAAGCAATCTTGGTACCAAGAATAGAAACTGTGAAGAGATTCGGACTTTTATTTAATACTTAAATTGAAAATTATGAGTATTTATATATTAAACATTTTTGTAGAGCCATGAGATGAATTTTTCTAAGTACATTTGAACAAAATTAACTTAAAGTCTGAAAACTTAAATGCAGACTACACTGCATAAAAAAATAGAAAGACAGTTTTTTTTTTTTTTTTTTGTATATTTTTCTCTATATGTTTATCCTAACTCACAAATTTCTTATAGATTTTTTTGACAATATTTTCTTTATTTTTGGATAAGAAAACGTCAATTTTAAAAACAAGTATTCATGATTTTCAGTGCGTAAAAAAAAAGGCATTTAGTAAAAAATGTAATTTTTTAACCGTGTGCAAAAGTATAGATGAGGATATGAAGATTTGTATAACCGTTCTTGGTGGCAAAAACTTGTTTTGCTGAACATGATGCCTTTAAATTATTTTCAAAAAGAAAATATACTGCATATAAAAATTGGTACAGGCATTGTCTAGAGAATGAAGATTTTTTTTCAACCCGAGAAATTGATAGAGGAAATTTGATGATCGGGTAAGCAACTGGATATGGAGGAAAAAAAGTTTGGTCTTTCAAAGTGGTAGGCAGAAACATAACCTACATTAAAAAGTTTTATTCTGAACTTCTTCCTTATATCACCGAATAGGGAGGAGGAGAATAGATGTTTCAATGAAGGTAATCATTCATTAACAACATTATGTAATATATGAGTTAGAAATTTATTCCTTTACAACTAATATGAGCGGCTAAATGCTCACATTTAAATTTGATACAAATTATCCGTGAATTCCTTTTTATCGAGTGTTTTCTGGAAAAGAAAAAAACAGTTTAAAACTCTCTCAGAGCTTCGAAAAGCATCGGGTAGTTCTTGGAACAATTTTTACCAAAGACATATGCTAATTTTTATATAATTCACTGCCAATAACATATCCCATAAAAACGAAGTTTTTAATATAAATCATTTATATGCAAGATTTTTTTTTTTTTTTTTTTTTAGAATTTTATGCTTCTGATAATGATATTTTCTTCTCGAATGATTTGTAATAAAATGTTATCGAAATAATTTAAGTAAAGGTAAAAGGCTTCAAGTTTTTCTAGAAAAATATAGCGTTCTACTTTTTTATCAAGTGTAAGTAATACTAATATTTAGTATAAAAAATTGTTTATGGTTAAGTTTGTATCGTAAATTTTCTGTCGGACTTCCCGAAGGGCGCAGTGAACATCATTAGAGAAGAACCAGGACTTCTGAGAGGAATTGTCTGCAAGGAGATCATTCAAGCTGAACCTGAGCGAAGTTCATATTTGGTGTCATTTGAAAAGAAGGATTTTAGAATGCCAACTTCAACAGAATTGAAGGATAATAATTTAATAAATGATGCAAAGCTCCACTTATAATTATTCGTGGTCGATTTCAGGTTACATATCCATTACAATTTGAAATGAGGACATATTGAAGTCTCATTGTCTTTACAATTAAAATTATAAATATAACATCGTTAAAAAAAATGAAAATTATTATTTTGATAAGAAGAAAAGGTTGTGTGATGGATCACAATTAGGTAACACGCATTTCTGAAATTAAATATGTTAAGATCTTGAAAAATCAATTAAAGCATAAGTACGAAATGAGTACAAATGCGTATTTCCAATAAAACTTATTAAATAAATATTTTCTAACATCCTTTAAATAATCATTATACTGATGTAGGTTATATTCGGTATATTACCAAGCTCCAATGATTGAATCAAGTTTACTGGATTTCCAATAATTTTTCAATTAAAATTTTATCAAATTAGTTATACTAAATAGCATCTGTGTTGTTATCTGTTATGTTATCATAAAAGTTTTTTTACTGATTTTTTTACTTCCAAATATAATTTAACTTACAATATTTAGCAACCCATATCTGAAAATGATTTACCATAAATATATTAATTTTTTTAATAGTCTTTAAATCAAAATTGTTAAAAAATTATTACATAAAATTATATAAATTGTTATATAAAATTATATAAATTATTATGTTAAATTATACAAATTATTACTTAAAATTATATAAATTGTTACATAAAATTATAAAAATTATTATTTAAAATTATATAAATTATTATATAAAATTATTATATTGTATTAAAATTCTTAAATTAATTGTTGTAAAAATGGTTTCTAGATCAATTCAACCAACAATATTATGATTGCACTTGTGCGTCATCTTACTGTAGCTATTTAGTGTTACGCATACTTTTCTAAATTCTTACCAACATCTAGCATGTTTGTTTTCTTCGGGATCTTCGATAGAATCCAAGTACTCTTGAGACCGTTGTGAATCGTTATGACACAAAGCATACTGGCCAGCGTTATCTTCTAAGCAGACGTAATTTTCTAAATAAGCTGAAATAAAATAATCAGTTTACTTAATACTAAAGATAATAGTAACATTTGCAGATGAATTCCTGTCAATTCTTTTTTATAATGTAAATCCAAGAAGTATAAGGTTACACATTTTAAATAGCATTGATACATTATTCTTTTACTAATTTTGTAAAGACGATTTGGTTCTATGTGAAAATATTTCTTAAAGGTGTGGGATATGGGCTTCAGAGACATTTGGTAAGAAAAATATAATAATGTTAGCGAATTAAGAAGTTTTTGGTAACTAAGCAAATAGCCAATTTCAAATTAACTAATACCTCGTGATTTAGTACGCACCTTTAATTTTGATCAAATCGAGAGGAACTTATTTAATTACAGTGCAACCATTCTATTCACCCAATATTTTCTGTACAGAGCGAATAGAAAAATGTTTTTTATTGATGTAGTTACAATTTATTTATTTTACCTTTGAAACAATACAAAATCTGTGTTTTGTTACAAAAAGAAAATTGTCTGCAAATAGTTCGCATATGCTGTGATGAAAATAATCAAAGACGAAAGAAAATAATTACATAACAATTTCTGATGCGTGAAATGATCCCAAGATGACTTATAAATGACTTTAAAACCACATTTAATAATGAAAACTGTACTGGTACTTTAAAAATATTACATGTTTCTTGTAACTTTCAAAGTCAATATTTTAGATTTGTTGGTTGAAATTTATTTGCGCAAGGACAACTCTAGGGTCAAGATGCGCAGATGTGAATATTTAAGAGTAGCAGTTTAATACAAATTAGGTAATTATTTTGAAAAATAGTTTTATAAACAAATTTATAAAACATATTATAAAATCAAACGGTAACTACAAAGCGTTTTATACAAAGAATAATTTTCATCTGATATTGCCTTTATGACTTCGATTTGGGATTTTTTCAATTGTTACTTTCTTTAAACTGACAGACTGTGCGATATAATTTTGTGACACATTTTTTTGTGTGATATAATTTTGAGACACATTTTTTTGTGTGATATGAATATGTGACACATTTTTTGTGCGAAACCTATTAAATATGATACCTCATTATGAGACAACTAACAATGACTACCGAATTTCGACTCTCAACTATGATTACTTTATTCTGACTCCCAATTTACTTTTTTGAAAATATAAAATGTTATTGCTTCATTATGATTCATGATGTTGACGAGTTTTACTTTGAGCGCTACTTTTTACTTTTTTACTAAGAGATTTGCTTGAGGTTCTGTACAAAAAGAGAATGGATATATATAATTGTAAATGCATTTTTTCCAACTAGGCGTTTAGGTGTACTTTATTCTGACTCCCAATTTACTTTTTTGAAAATATAAAATGTTATTGCTTCATTATGATTCATGATGTTGACGAGTTTTACTTTGAGCGCTACTTTTTACTTTTTTACTAAGAGATTTGCTTGAGGTTCTGTACAAAAAGAGAATGGATATATATAATTGTAAATGCATTTTTTCCAACTAGGCGTTTAGGTGTACAAAAAATAGAGAATTATTAGATGGTGGTCATTATAAAAGAACATTGTCGTTAAATGGATAGTATGACATAGCCTTGAATCATGTTTTAAGGCATTTACCGAGAGAATACTGGTCTATAATATCACTTAAAGTAAAACTTTGGAATGAACTATTATTAGTTTTTACATTGGAAAGCGGTAACGTTTCAACCTTCCAAATTCCACCCACATAACAAAAAAGTGTGAAGCACAAAATTCTTGTTCGTAGTTTTAACAATTCGGTGATAAGTTTGTGGTATAAACTGATCTTTTTCCAAGGATACAGACCCAGTCTACAAAATACCACAAAATGCGGCAAAGTAAAATAAAAAAGTGAATAACATTAAAGAATAGGAGTAAGATGCTATATGGCAAGGAAAATTTTCCATACTTTGGAATTGCGTTCTGATTTCCTTTCAAGCCTTGTTGGGGCTATTTAAAACTTTTTTTTTTCTAAATGCATATCTTTTGGGGCCATCAACTTAACAGAGACCTTCTTGCAACATAAGAGGACAAAATAGTTTTAGTACATCTCAATTTTCAAAGTCAATATGAGAACATTGTTTTCGTGTTAAATATATATTTAGTGTTATATAGTAATATAGTGTTAAAAGACCGACAGTAAATTAAAAAAAAAAATAGAAATAACATTTAAAAAATTGTCAAGAAAACTTCCTGAGATATAATTCATTAAAATTTAACTTTATTATATTGAATTCGATTGTAGTTATAACTTAACCCCCAGCCTGCCACTCCAGATTTTAAGTTTAAAATATTAAGACCAATATATATTACAACTTTTTTAGAATAAGTAATGAAAACGTTTAAATAATAATTTGAAGTTAAATAAATCATTTTCCCTACACGTTTTCTACTTTTTTATGCATTTTAAAATGGCGTTTTATATTCATTATAGCTAATTTCAAGGAAGTATGTATTTTTACAAGTAATTTCATATTAGTCTGGCAAGAAAGGAATTGTAGTTCAATGAATTGTCAAATTTCGGCTTCACCATGAATATACTGCAACTTGTTTTAACTAAGTTATAGTAAGGAAGAAAACTTTCCTTTCTTAATTTCCTCTTTAAAACAAGTATTCAGAAAATTCCTTTTTTGAACTTGACATTTTCAGTCTACTTAGGTATATCTATGAGTGATGTAAAAAGCAAGTTATGTGTACACAGTTTCTACTTCATGTTAAAATATTAACTTTAAAATTTAAATTATTGGTGACATGTGTCTCAAAATAAATTCTAAGGCATGTTTTATAAAATAATGTAAATTGTTACTAAGAAGTAAGTCGGATGTTATGACTTATACCACAGAGAAATGCTATTTGGTATTTCAAGATGTGTAATTGCAAGAAAGGTTTCATTTAACTCTTAGAATCTTGTATTTTACAATGCACTTAGTGAATAATCATAACAGAAATAGTCATGGTAGTATACTTATGATTGGTCAACAAGGTTTAAATACTAATTAGAATCACGACGAAATAATTAAAAAATAATACAAATTGAATTTTATATGTTCGATCAAAAAAATTCTAGCATGAATATCCAAAATGTTTGTAGCAGTGACAATCAACTATATTTTTTATATGGGTTGAAATAGAGAATCCCATAAATGACATATAATTTAGTAGAATATAACTAAAAAATATTAATCTTTTTCCTTGACATTTTTATGAGTGTTTATGTCAGTATGCCAAGGCAAGTTTTCAGAAAGATTTGAAAATAATGTGTGTTTTTTTCTTGTTTTTTTTTTCCAAAATTGTTTACCACAGTACTGGTTTTGTATGTTTTTAGAATTTAAAATAATAACTTACCTAACAAGAATATTTCAGTTATACAGTAACTAAGAACTATACAAATGTCTTCTAACTGTTTTGAATTTTTATATTTTCTAATTACACGCAATACATAAAATAAAACATAACAACATTAAACTTCAAATACTATTATAATATCTGTGAGTTCAGTTATCTTTTTGCGTTTTTGTAATTTCAAATAACTACGTGTATAACAAATATATGTTAATAATACTAGCAATACGAGCTAATATATATATATATATATATATATATATATATATATATATATATATATATATATATATATATATATATATATATATATATACCTTCTAAATTTTCAGGAATTTTTAAATACGATTTATTAATGTTAATAGAAAATTATATAGTGTTGCGATAAAATGCTGCAATAAAATGAAGGCAATGTAGTCAAATAAAAAAACGGATAGTGAAATATTTAAATATTGGACCAATTTAAAAGTATATTCCACAAAAGTTATTCATCTAACGATTATCTATATTTAAGTTTTTTCGTAATTCACATGTTTCCCAGTTTACTTATTTGTGGGGGAAAATATTTAAAATAAATCTAACTTAGAGCTATTACTTACTTTCTCGCAAAGCACTGAGGGGATTGCATAGCTCAAACTGGAGATCCTTCAAACCCGATTTGAGGGAGAAGAGTCCAATATCAGTGATCATTTCTCGACATTCTTCATTACATTCTGGCTGGTTGTGACAAGCTCCCACGAAACTATTTACGCACTCGAACGAATCATTGATCGTCCTATTGAAGGAATATGTCATGAACATCACATAGGTAAAAATATGGTAATCCATTCCAAAACATGCGAATGCTATTTTGTATTGATTGTCATATTTTTAGCATAAAGCAAATTTCAGCTTAGAAAGTAAGGCATGTAGTTTAGTTTAAAAGTAGGTAATTTAGTAAAGCTTTTCTTTTTTTTATCCAAGAATAATTTTAATAAAATTTTAACAGTTTCTAAACTAACCAAAATTTGAGAGAGATAATCTGCGTTTATACTAATTGTGTTTTTTTTTTCTGATTTTACTATAAAATGGGTAAATAATACAAATTCTTGAATAGCAATTTTAATAGTGAAGGAAATTTTGTGTATCCTCATAAATGACGGAAAAATTAAAAACCTCATGTTTAATTTTCACGGTGCAAAAAAAGATTGAAATGTAAAAAGTATGACTAAAAACACTAATTATTTTTGAATGGGCAATTTTTACAAATTAAATGTATGAATTTATTTAGTGGCAAATACATCATTTTAGTTGATTTATAATGGAAGAACAATTTTAATATTTCGCATTTTATTTTGAGTTCAAGAATAAGACATAATCTTTGTCAATTTTTGCAAAAATATATTTTTATAGTTTAAAAAACAGACATATTTTTGCATTAAAAATATACTAGAAATTTGTTTGACTAGTCGTAAAGTAAGTGCTAGTAGGGAATTTAGTCGTATGATTGACCTGACCAATTCAACTTTAATCCAAGTACGCCACTTTACAGTTAAAGAAGATGCAATGCTATATCGCTCATGTACATCTTATGAAGCATTAATTTCAGTTTATGAGATCGAAAGCATAATCTTTGAGAATTTAATATTGAATAACATCTATACCAGTATATGGAAGAGACTCTACTTAGTTCGTAATTTGCAGTATTAACAAAACAGTATGCAGTTTGGGAATACATCAATTATACAATGCTAGCTAATTATATCTCCGTGGAGGATTTTCACTCTACTAACTTACTTATTCGTCAATCTGGTATCAAGAGATAACATGTCCTATGACTAGTGCTTATTTCTTATTTCCGTTAATACATACAGCAGTGACAATAATTCCTAGAATAACGCTCACCCTAGGCTAAATGAGAAACAACGGTCAGCATCTTAGTGATTTCAAGGAATCAGTTTCGCATCCTACACATCAATTTATGAGAAACTTTCTGAAAGCAATTTTGTACATCTTCAAACTTATCTTTCGTGCAAGCAATTGTTCAACTATCTTATACGAAACTATATTTATTTGCTTGGGATATTTTAAAGTTAATTGGAGGAGGCCCAGCTGAATGTTGAGTTTGAAAATCATATTTGAGAATCATTTCTAAGTATTCAGTAAATGACGAGTGGGCGACCAGTGATATTTTATAGTTAATAATGTATTTGTTGGGTGTTTGTTTCATCTTTTGAGATGTAAGACTTGATTAGGTTTCTTTTATTTATTCTATGTACTAAATAGAGTGATACAATATTTATTTCTTATTCCTTTTACTCAAAATAAAAATGGATTGTGATGAATATTTTTATACAAAACATGTTTGGATTTTTTGGAATCAGCTACACATTTGCTTTAAATAGTCAAAAGTGGAAAATGGAAGAGATTTGCAAAAAACGGAAACAGTTAAATAATTGATTTTATCTTATACACTAATACTATCTATTTATGAAACTTCAACTGGTTGAAACATAGAAGAATATTTTTCGAATCTTATATTATTTAGAGAATCAAAAGATTTTTTTTTTTTTTTCGATTAACTATTGAGGATGAGTTATTTTTGCTTTCACTTGCTTACTACAAGTCATTAGCTTTTTATTGGGAATGGGAGGAAGATAATTCAAATATTTTGCATTAAATTTTTTTGCAATATCGTATACTCTACATAATAAAATTTATAAGTGACATATTTGCGGTATTTTTAAACTCCTTCATTAGTAGAGCTTTCATTTACAGTCAACAAAGTCTAATTGACATTTTTTTCTTAATTTGAAAAGAAATGTAAATTTATTTATAGTTTTTTAATCGTAGTGTATGACAATAAAATAATTATTAATGCAATTTTTTTTTTTAATAATTTACTTTTTATGCACAAAAAAAAGTAAAACATGTAAAAAATTTTATAATTAATGATGAACTTAAAATGCAAACTTTCCTATTGTCCGTAAAGGTCTTTCTAATATAAAAATGTAAAACTGCTAACACATAAATATAGAAGCTCAGTTATTTCAGAATTTTTTTTTTAACTTAACTCTGAATGAGGAATAATATTTTTACCAATTATAGAAAATTTAGTTGCCACATGTGCATTAAATGTGATATAAGTGTATAGTATAAAATTATGAAGTAAAATTTAACTGGCTAATATTTCTTCACAAATATTAAATTTACGCCACATAATTGTGTTCTTACTTGCAAGTCTCGTCAAGCTCCACATCATCTTCCCCATAGTAAGGAAATCCTAGTCCTTCGTAGTGTACTAAAGTATTGTAACACGGGTTCACATGAGTCACATTACAGTCATTTCCAGCAACGCAAGTTACTCCAACAGCTGAAACTAAATACACGACATTAAAAATGAGGCATTTCAAACCAAGCCGATTGCGAGGCATTTCCAAAAAACCACAGACTTATAAGCGCATCCAAAAGCATAGACACATCCAAAAAGACCAGCAGAATCCTCAGAAAGCAACCTTGCGAAACTGGGCCGGAAAGCGTGTGAGTTGAAGTTGTGAATTGAATACTGAATAACTTTGTGGGTGGAATTCTTAGGGTGTCTTGGGTTCATTAAATTTGCCATTTTTCATGCTTGGAGACGGATGCGGTGGTGCAGTGAGAGGCGATTCCTTTAGAAGATAGATATAATGAGTCATGCGCAATTCGGAAGACAACCACAAATTTTGTTTTTGCGAGTGCTCAGTGAAGTAAAAGAAAAGTTGTTCCGACTTAGCTTAAGAAATGTTTCAGGGACTAATTGGATACCTATTCCGAGATTATTATCTTTTATTTATCAATGCGGCAGCAAGTGATTGCGCAGTTTATTTCAATTGTGTTTGACCGTTGATGTTTTTGTTAGATTAACTTGTGTAAGGTTAAGGGTATATGCTTTCAATAGAAAGCATGTTTATTTGTTAATAATATTTTTTAGAAATGAAGCTTCAAGTTTAATTATATGTTTTAAACTGATTGAGTGACAAATAAAATGAATGTCCCATTTCAAATTCAAGAGAAATTCATCCTTTGTGCTTCGAAATGGCGTCTAATAGAGCTATAAATTGTAAATAAATGCCCAGATTGCATGCAAGTAGTCTTCAGAATTTACGATAGCAATTCATACATAAATATTACTTGATTAGGTCATCGAGCAAGTAACTCCCAAATATTGTGGAATTATATTCAATATCCTATTCCACAATTCGCATTACTCATGCATGAATGTTATACCTGAATTTATGAATAAGATTATAGAAATGTACCTTTCTTTGGAATACATGTTATTTTAAACGCCAATATAATTTGAAATGAACTATTAAGAAATGCGTATCAATAGAAACATTTTGCAAATAAATATTGATATTATTGAAATATGTAATTAAATATTATTGAAATATATAATTAAATATTATTTAAATGTATAATTAAATATTATTGAAATATATAATTAAATAGGTATATGTATCTCAGTCAAAAACTATTATAATTGCATAAGTTATATGTAGAGGTTTTTATAACAACTAATTTATTATTATGACACTTTTAATAAGTTTAACCCTGGGAGGTGATTAAAAATAAAAATTAAGAATTTTACTAACTGAAATATTTGTATTCTGAAGTTTATTTTCTCTCTCCCTTTAATCATTTAAAATGTCACATCTACCGATTATCACCAAGAACACGATAGTGTTCCGAAACTTACAACAATTTTTATAACATTTTCAAAATTATAGTGAACCTTGTAACAAATTACTCTGAAAAACACCGAAGTTACTGTAATTTTCTTTAGAGAGAAATTTTTAATTCAGAGAGAAAGCTTTGAGAGATATTTTGTCGCATGTGTAAACGCACATACAAGAACAATTATTAAATTTACAATTATACTATAGATGATGACACTTATTGAAAATGGTTTATCAATATAAGTTCAGTCATATTTAATTGCACCAGATATGCTATTTTGGATCATATTGTAGAAGGTTTCATTGTGAAATTAAATAACACACTTATTCAATTCATAATACGTAATTAATCGATTCGTGTGTATGATTTTAATTAAATTGTTTTGCACACAATTTTCAGTTAAATAATATGTACAAAGCAGAATTTCTACCGAATAAATAATTAAGTAATATATGAAAAATTAAAATCCATTTAATAAAAAGTACAATATTGTGAAAATAAAAAGATATGACAATAATAAACCGCAATTAATAATTTCATAATTGAGATTTGAAATAAAAGTACCGAACTAATATAACAAGGAAACGGGAAAAGAATACATTTTTAATTTTCTACGAATTCATTATTCAATGTCATTAATATCAAATGTTAACTATTGCTTGTTTTATAAAAAGTTTAATTTCATGTAAGAAAAAGAATTCTTCGTTTTTTTTTTTTTTTTTTTTTTTTTTTTTTTTTTTTTAATTCAATGTCTGGGTATTGCTTATCATATATATAAATTATGGACGAATTTTTAAATATGACGATCCTTTTTCTTCCTTTATATTAAACTAAAACTGATATATGCTATACTATTGTAAAGGATAAGATCTCAATTTCTAACCAATAGTTTGTTTACAATTCCACA
This sequence comes from Linyphia triangularis, assembly GCA_963978545.1. Taxonomy (NCBI): domain Eukaryota; kingdom Metazoa; phylum Arthropoda; class Arachnida; order Araneae; family Linyphiidae; genus Linyphia; species Linyphia triangularis. Next base: position 63,640,170 of record OZ021723.1, on the reverse strand, counting down.
TAGTGTTATTTGTTTGAAAATCTTTTTGTACTCTACGAAAGTGATTCGCCGATTCAGTCTTATAACTTCTCAAGTCGAACTTTAGACCATACAATAAATAAATATATAATTGCTTTAAAGACCTATAGATTTTCGCTTTAAACAATTCCCCTTATTATTTGTTGATCAATCAAACTTAAATACTAGGAAAAGTTAAATTTAATACTCTATGATGGATGTAGGTAATATAATTTATCATCAGATCGACCACCAAGCCTAGCCGTGCCGCGTTGACATCTGTTTTCCTGATTAATTTCATTATATCTCTCAGCAATTGTGAGCAATCTTACTCTGATGAACCTCCAAAAAATAATTTCTCTGACAACCTTAATTACGCATGCTGCGAATGGGTCCGCTGGTAATATACATTCTACTGGAAAAAGATAACGAAGAGGATAAAAACATATTAAACATTTTTTTTTAAAAACAGGCTGCGAAGTAATTTATTTCTATATAAGAAATCCTTCTAATAGGCATCTGAAAAGTCAAATTTAGTTTATCATCTTCACGCTCTCCGCTCAACTGCTAGATCATAAATTCATTAATTACTTTCAACTGAAGCCTTCTCATCAATAACGTAATCCTTAGATCCAGCAAACCAGAAAAAAGAATTCTCAGAAATAAATCAATGAACTATACAATCTACCAAGAAAATATTCCGAAAACGAACTCTCACATGAATTAAAAAAAAAATTCCACCGGAGGATGCTGGCATACGTAAAATTTTAATTCATTCCTTTGTTTTTGCTTCACGAGCCCATCTCCTCTCCTCGGAGATTTTGCGCTGTATGAATAATGAAAGGAAACTCCCTTGTCCTGCACAGAAAAAGAAAGAAGAAAAAATGATGAGTTCCAGTTTCCGCTTTTGTCTTGAGTGGAACAATCGCTGATCGTTCGACCGCTTCACTGCTTTAGTTCAGTGACATAACCGGCGTTACATCGGCCATGTAAATTCGCGATAGCAGCCCAATTTACGACAGCCAAGTTGCCCTGAAATTCCACTGAGCGTTAGGCGTGTTTTATCATCGATAGGCAGACTTAATGTATGAGCTCGGATCATTTGCATCAGAAATCGGTGTATTAGACTTAAGGGGTCGATGCGATGCCGCTATTGAAATTTAAGGATTAAACGACTAAAATTGATCCTGAATATTTTATTTTATTAATTTTAATCATCATAACAAAAGTTTGAAAGGAATATATACAGAATAAACTTACAATAATTATAGAAATTTTTTATCACACATTAATTTAATATTTTACTAATTTCTGTAAATTGCAAATATTCAAAAATGATTTTTATAAATAACTTATAATCTCAAATATGTATGAATATTCATTGTGGTTTAAAATGTACTGTACTTTTAAAGCTAAGGTTTAATGAAAGCTATCCTATTAACAATGCTGCAGGTAAACGCAAAAGGAGGCATACATTTCATAGCATAGATTAATTTATCGTGTATTTAAAATAATTTATGACATTAATAACCAAGAAAACATTTAGTTTTAAAAACTAAAAACATTTATCAAATCAATAACTTTTTCCTAATTATACACGCTATTTAAAAATCACTGTTTTTATCTGAAGATCTCGTAGTAAAAATTAAAAATACAGTATTTTCAAATGGGAGAATAAATACATATATTTTGTTTATAATTTTTTGAAAGACAAAAGTCATTAAATGATTAAATTACCGTATATAACTATGAATTGATAATATATTTTGATGTTATTAATGTGATTTCACTAAATAACTAATCGTTTCAAAAGTGGAAACTCTTCGTTATTGATTAACCTCAATCTAAACTGGGAACTTATAAAAGAATAAGCATTCCATTTACATTTATGAAATAACCGTCTAGTTAATTAAACAAGTCTGGCTGATATTTTAATCCTTCTTTTACACTTCACCCTGTACAGTTTCCGAATAACAACGTTGAGTGATTTCCGTTTTTAATAGATCGGCATTTTTGCCTGAACACATTTAGGAAAATTGATTCATCACAACTAAAAATTTAAGATTATCAATTGATAGCTTTTTCATATATTAACACAAATGTTAACACTTCGCTTAATATAAGGACACGTTTTTTTCCCCCGAAGCTTTTAGATTACGTGAATTTATGAAAATTACTTTAAGAAACTGTTTGAGAACTCCGATTCTGAGTATAGATATTTTTTCGCTTACCCATTAAAAAAAGGAGAATGCCATAAAAATTGTATTTCTGTTTAAAAAAAAAAGTACTAAAATATTATCATTTAAGAATGTATGGCATAAATTTGTTTGAAATTGAATAGGGGTCTATAATTGGAGCTTAATTTTTTAAAAAGGAATTTTTATCAATTCATTCAAAAATATTTAATTGACAGGAAGAACTTCCATACAAAACCATTCAAACCCTTATGGAACCTTTGTGAGTGAAACGCCAAATATCAGTATGATTTACCATTGCATTACCTTAAAAAGCGAATGGCTCATAGCGTCCCAAAACGTGGTTTTTGAGAATTTCTGCTCTGAAAAATTCCTAGATGTATGTATCGCTAATGAATCAGTATGCAGTGGAATTTGCAAATATCTGAAATTTAATTTTGGGTAGCTTAGTACGGCTAGTTTTAATTCGGTGGTTGGACATATAATAAGTTTATAGAAGTAATTTGTCTGAAAGCACAAAAATCACAATTCTTGTAGTTTTTTTATTTTTATTTTCGGTATCGCTTCAACAGAATAGTATTGGAATGAAAGACCCATTTTCTAGTTATTGTTTCTATTTTATGGAATACTTAAAAAAATAAGGTTTTAACATTTACTAAAATTATATGAAAGAATAAAATAAGCGTGAAAGAACCGATTTGTAATTTCTAATAAAATATTTTCTTACAAGCCTTAATTAATATTAATTGATATGTTAATTAAAACCATGGTATCCGTTTATTATTATGCAATTAATACGTAATCCCAAAATATATGTTGGTCCATGTGTCCCCCTGAAACTAATTCTGCCGGTACGTACAAAAATATAATTTCACACAACGAGGATAAAACTCTACTTATTTATAGTTTCCAAAATTCCAGAGTTCCTGAACACGTCTGAACTCATTCAAACTTAAATTATATTATTCTTGACATAAACGTTACCAAACACACATTATTTCGTAAGTTAAAAGGATTTTTTCTAAGTATAACTTTAAAAAACTTTTACTATTACAAGGCACTGCATATAAAGCTATAGTTGCATCTTCTCTATGAAATAACATTTTTTAACCTACCAATCAAAAACTTCTTTATTGGCCGTCTGAAACTACATACCTATAAAGCAAACATTAATTCTGCCCCTTAGAAACATGTTAAATAATACTGTCCCCAATATAAAACTACACAAATCAGAAGAAAAAAAAATTAAAATCGCATTTCACTCTCGGCAAGATTCTTTTAAAACGGATCAACTGGAAAAAAAGGAAGAAAGATTGCGACCAAATGTTTTTTTCGGTCAGCGACACCCATTCAAGGTCATGAGGATAGCAAATGTTAAGGTCAGTCGCCCGGCTGTCTGAACACGATTTGAAGGAAAAAGGACATTTCTAGGTTAAGGACATTTTATGAGGAGTTCCTTAATCTAGTTTCCTGTATCTAGTATTGTGTTGCAATATGTATACAATATATGTTGCAATATGTATACAATATATGTTGCAATATGTATTGTGTTCGATACATTCTTCTCAATGTCAAGAAAAGAAAAAAATCGGATAAATTGAAGCATTGGCATATGTGAATGAACTTTTTTTTACAAGTTAACTTATGTACAGTATTATATTTAAGGACAAATTAATGTGAATACCAAAAATATATAATTTAAATTCCACCAATTAGGAACATTCTGAATCATCAACAGCAATGATTTACTTTCTACAAAGCAGAATTTTATTTATGCAATTATAATCAGAATGGGAATTTTTTTAGCAAAATACTCATAGAGTTTAATATCAATGCAGAGAAATAAATCATCCTTTATATCGTTTCCTGAAATGAAATCCAAACGTTCAAGAAGAAACTGTACTGTACAAGTTCAATTAATTACCAAAAATAATTTGAAACGGCAGTAATTATAGAAAAAAATTCAGAAGCAAAAATAATACTAGCATGCATAATTATAAAATTAGAATTTTTCATTCATCTGCTAACATAAATCATAATTATTATTTTTTTTTAAATTTAGTTTTTATCCAGTATTAACACTATGCTACATTAAATTTAAATTAATTATAAAAGCCTCATTTAAATTTGGATTAGCATAAAATTTTAGAAATATTTCGATACTTGTCTTCAAAGAAGTATTTAAAATGATACCCCTATGCAGAATTTAGGCTTTTAAATCTCAATTATATTTCACCCAATCAGTCAAAGATTTTTTCCACGCATTTCAATAACTATTCGATATTATATACTCAGCTTTGTAATGGTGGGGAAAACACACCATAATTCAATATATGGATTAGAATTTGTGGACACGCTTTTATATACTACACCATTATCGTACTACTTTGAAAAGTGTTTTCATTCTTTATTGATCACAATACTCGTAAATTGTAAATGATAAATTTGTCTTCAAGCATATAATTAAATTTGTATTTTTTTTGTATCTCAATTCGATGAATGAGTCGCACAATCTGTTTTAAAAATGCACTTTTACTTATTGGTTTTTTAGTTACTGGAATTTTGACAGCTCCATCCAGAAGTACACGGAGATCCCATTCTAAGTAAATATATTTAACGTCTTTTAATTATGTGTTATTTGGTATTATTTACTTATACTTCAATTTCTTGAGTATTTAGTTTTAACACTTAGTTTTTTATTTTTATTCCTTAAAAATGTGTTTTCATAGAAAGCATCGTCACTTTACAAGGAACGCAAGAAATATTAATCAAATTTATTTTTATAAAATATGCGCACTTACAGTAAATTTGTATGGCTTATTAAACAATATTCTTATGTAACATCAGGATTTATTCTGAACCAAATAAACCTAAAACAAATATTTTGCAAAGTGCAAAGCGAGATATTTGACAATTTTTGAGCATAACTCCCTTAAATCACAAGAATGATAAATAAAGAAACCATGTAAGTTTGAAAAAAAAGTATTTACTTGAAACAAAAAATTAACATGCTTAAGGGGGGTTGCTTTAAGAAATTTTTTTTAATTAAACATGTTGACTAATCCCGTATATTTTCAAATCCCTTAAGAAATCTTAGTTCATTTTATTAAGTGAATGTTTGAATATATTTTACCATAAAATGAGTTTTAATTTTATTTTAATATGCGTTTCAGTAATGATGTAATGTGAATATAGTATGAAGTTTTGCATTGCATGCGTTAATGTTTATTTATTTAACAAGTTTATCAAAGCTTTTCATTAGTTTTTATTACACAATTTAATTTGTGCCACTATTTTTAATATTTGATGTCAGAGCTTTTTTTAGTTCAAACAAATAAAGTCTGAGTTACTATTAAATTACACAGATTTAATTTTAAGTTTCATTGTATTTTCATTGACATTTAAATATAAATACATATCTGATTACAAAATAAACAAGTCATAATAATTTGGTAAATATTTTTCCTCAATCACAATTTGTACATTAAGCGCCTCACATAAATAATTTTTTAATTTAAGATATATTTTTCAATTAGAGTAAGGAATATGCAAATGAATAATTTAAATATTTCGCATAATTTAGACACTTTACCCATGGTAAGCAGTTTTTGTGGCAAGAAGAAAAATGATGATTGAATTGAAATCACAGTTGTGCCTGCTAAACTAATAACAAAATCTTAAATTTATATATTGTTACGTTTAATTTTTTCCCCATAAAATATTTCTTTTATAAAGTTTTGCCAGAAGAATTTGTGTAAATATACTGAAACTAGTCTTTATTTCTATTATACCTCAGAAATAAATGGAATATAGAACAGTACGGTTACTGTGTTTCATTACAAATACAGATTTCTATAAAAGGTGGCAATTAAATGTATTTTTTTTTCAATGAATATTAATTATTTAACATAATCAAAATCTTAAAAACTAGTACACTAAAAAGTAAAGGGTATTAATATGTCCGAAAAAAAAATGAATGTTCAAAAGAATAAATTTTTTTATCCATAGAATTTAATTTTCTCAGCTCAGGTATAATTACCCATATATATATGTAATTCTTACATATGTCTTAAATTCCATTGAAGATATAGTTTTGTGTAAGCGTCGTGGGTATGTATATATATATATATATATATATATATATATATATATATATATATATATATATATATATATATATATATATATATATATATATATATATATATATATATAATTATTTAATTTTAAAAATGTACCATTTTCGTGATTGACCATCAATAAAAATAAGAAAATAATATAAATGATAGCATGCAAAGAAGTGAAATTTCATTATAAATATGATCTTCGAAATAAAATAAAAGTTAATATAGTTATATAATTAATGCTTATATAATTTTTTTTTTTTTATCATTTAGCCATATTCATTAAATGAATACATATCTTTGAAATTACTTAATTTATGCTAATTTGCAACTTTCTATATGAATCCTACATATTTTAAATCACTAATACAACATACTCCTACAAAGTATAAATATTTCCAATTAAGTTTTCCTTGAAAAATAATAAACATTAAAACTATGTTTAAAGTATTTTATTTATAATTAATGAAATATATTTTTACAAAAGTAATGTTTCACAAAAACTGTCTCAGTATTACACACATCGCAGTGAAAATTGTTTGACTAACGCTTACAGTACTAAGTAAACAACTCTAATTAACTCCATCTATTCAATGAATTTGAGGGATGTTTTAAACTACAACTCTGAAAATCTGCAGAGCAAGGATAATTTAATTTACTATCCGAATTACATTTTTGAAGACAAGCAACTTACATTTATTAAAACATAATATAAAAACAAAAATATAACCATTTTACCCAATGTCACGCATATTAAATACTAAAACAATCAATCCTCACTAAAAGTAACCCAGCAGTTTTGTTTTATCTCCTTATTTATCAAGATATCGTCATTCATTCAACGTATTTGCATTATAATCAAAAGTAAAACATCGTACTAACCTATGAATGAAAAAATCACTGTCCAACTGATTTTCATGTCTTTCTAAGGAATCAAATTCAAAGAATTTTAGAGTTGCGTCTGTTCAACTTTTTTCACAACCATTAATGTGTACTTCGCTAAAACCCACACACTTGAAATGTGTAGGAAGAAGTTTTAGTCACTTCAGAACTGTCTCCGCGTCTCTTCCACTTCCGCATTTGTAGTTCCTTCCTACTGGAAAATTCGGAATCCGCTTCCTTTGTTACCTGTTGAACACACGTATAGTTAAAAAGTAATAAAGGTTTCTGTCTAAATAAATGACGTAATAAAATGTATTGTTTATAAGAAATAATGCGAGTAGGAGTAATTTGTATTGCATTTGCATGTCTATTTTTCAAAGAAATTTTACTTCTGCTTACTCCTGGAGCCAGCTATGAAATAAGTACTCATGTAATTGATGACGTATAAAATTCATTTGGTGAAGTCGTTTACCTGAGAATATTCATTTTAAATTATGCTAGCCGGAATTAAAACAAATTTCAAAAAAATAATAAAACATGGCATTCGATTCCAAGTACGAACAATAATCGATATCTATTTCTACGAAATAACAACGAGGATGCTTCTTCCTCAGTAAATATTTTTTTTTTAAGAATTAATTAAATTTGTAAAATACTTTTTTCCATGTTTAATGGACTGCCTGGTGTGTTATTCATGTTTTTTTTTTGTTTTTTTTTTGTTTTTTTTTCAGTTTAAAAAAAAAAAAAATCTCTTTCAACTCTTTTGAATTTTAAAAGTGCGTTAAAAAGTTAATAATACTTAGTAAACAAGGTGTGATAAACATTTTTCGTATCATAATTTTAAATCCTTGTTTTATGTATTAAATTAGACTTAATATAAGAACACATTTTCATTTTACCATACTTTTAATACTGAAGTAATAAAAGTTTTTCATATGCAACTTCAAAGCAAAAAAAAAAAAAAATCGTTCATTCTTTAAGAACTAGCAAAAAATATTGAAATACATACTAAAATAATTATAAGCAGAATATTAGTAAAAATCAACCCTGATCAAGCTCGGCTACAATTTGTGTATAAATATGGGTCGTTGAGTGCACAAATCAAGCAACCAACAATTTCTACGTATGAAAATTAGCTTTGGCAATTTGTTGTTCAGGAAAAATCATGCTAGAGTAAAATTAAAAACCTAAAATTACTATGGGAATCAAAGTAACTTTAAAAGATAAAAATCAGGAGTCTTATTGGCAATCTTGAAGGATTAAGAGGCTACAAAGTATTTTTCAACCATTCAAACACTCTTATTTATTACAGAAGAGTGAGGGTTTATAGAAATGAGGAAATAAGCTCGGAAATCAGTTTTTAGTTCGATGTTGCTTTGTACCGAGGTTGCGTTGATTTAAATTCACTCAATTTACATTTTTTATTCATTACACTAAATTGTTGTGAACAATTTTAATTATAAGTTGAGCGAATGTGATACTTCTACTCCTGCAATTAAAAGCTGAAAAACTCTAGACTGGTCAATTTGCCTTTAAAAGGTTTTATTGGAAAGCTGAAAGATAATACCATGTAATTGATGATGCTACGAAATTGCACTTGTCCTCGCTTCAATGATTTTTTGTGTTGGCAGTAGATAGTTTGATAAGTTGTCATGGTGAAGGAGTAATGATCCTTAATCAAGTTATCCAAACGTGTTAAGAAATACTTCAAAGAAAACTGCAATAGTACTGAATGGTTTCAGGTACATTAGGTCTAATCTTGGAAATATCTTATTATAAATATATATTTTAGAATTACGTTGTGTAAGTATTAAGATTATTTAACAAAAATGGTAAACATATTGTAAATGATAAAAATTAAAAACATTATTATTGATGTTTTCATAATAATTTTTATCTGTTAAACACCCAGAAAATTTATTTTATCAATGAACAGTCATGTGCCTAATATAATCAAAGTATTTAGAAAAATTAGCAAACTTTTACCTTTGTTTTGGATACGTTTTTGCCTTTTTGTCTTAGTTAGGTACTTTGTTTGCTAACTATACGTAAAATTACGCAGTATTGCGTATAAATATGTTAGGATACATATCAGATTTGAATGGTTCTAGGATAAAACAACTTTAATACATTTTTTCATTCAATTGAACTGTCAAAGTCGTTTTCTATCAATTGTCACCTAAATTTTAAAATTTTTGAGAAAAATTACATTATTCCCCTCTTAAAATTAGTCACACGAAAAGAGTTAACACACTTCTTAACGATATAAAAAAAAAATTACATTTTTTCTTAAAACTGATTTCTAAGGACTAAAATTGTGAAATTTGTATAATGTTCTTAATTGAGAATATTCATTTTAAATTATACTAGCCGAAATTACACTAAAATTTTCAAAAATATATGAAACATTGCATTTGGTTCCAAGTACGAACAATATCTAATATTACATTACCACGAAATCACAACAAGGAAGCTTATTTCTCAGTATAGAATTTTTTTAAAAGAAGTCATTCAATTTGCAAAATATTTTTCCCATTTTTAATATACTTCACAATCGAAGTTTTTTTTTTTTTTTTTTTTTTTTTTTTCCAGTTAAAACAAGAAATATCTCTTTGAACCTTTTAAAAACACAAAGTCAATAATACTTGGCATACAAGTGTGGCTTGGATAAGACGACTTTATTGCATTTTGTCATGCAATCGATTTTTTAGAGCAATTTTGTATCTATAGTAATAGCCATTTTGATAAAAATTTTGTGAAAAAAGACATTAGTCTCATTGAAATTAATCACATGAAAAACGTTAACACACTTTTTTAATGATATAATAAAATTTAGTTTATACTTTTTTCATGGAATTAATTCCTATGGACTAAAATGGACCCTTCCTTTATATTATGACATAGAAAATAAATAAACAAATTCAGAAAATACCAAAATGTATTAATATAATTTGTTCGTGTAAAAGTTTTTACATTAGGCACTTTAAATCTTAACACTAATTAAAATATCATATTCCAATCCAAGAAAAAGACGCATTAATAGACATTACATCAAAAATGAATATCAAGAGTTTTTTAAAGTTTCAACTGCATGGGAATTAATTATATTGAATAGTTAATTAATAGCTAATACTAAATCATTTCGCATGAATTCATTTGGAACTAAAACTTACTATTCATCCCAACTGAATGCCTTTTCACTGAAGACTAATATGTATCTGTAATTTTGTTTCTAAGTCAAACAACTGGATAAATATAATATTGATGATATAAAAATACATTTTCTCTATGGGAGTCATTAAACAACATGAGAACTTTAAGTTCACTTAATAATAGTAATTGATTGTTGCAATAGATACATCAGAAAAGCCATTTAAAAACTCACCTGAAAACCTACATCACCCGTTTGAAGAACCGCGTAAACTAGGAATACCTGGCCTCTTTCGCCCGGTTTTAGTCACTAGGCGCTGGGAGCACATGCGGCCTAATCACGTATTCTTACCGACCACTTGTTTTGGTTACTAGAGGTCAAGTAGCTTTACGACGTCATTTGAGGAGTAATCATCTTTTTCACCTACGGAAAATACCATGACTAACAATTCGCCATGGTTGCGTTTCCTGTTCGAGATGACATGCTCAAAAGAAAGCGAGTTAAAATTCCGGTATTTGTCAGTGTGTTTCTTCCTGGGATATTTTAGGGTTTACTGTATTGGACAGTTTACCTAAATTTCAAGGGTTCTTTGGGAATGCGGAACTGAATAGGATTGTTTGAACTAAATTGGTAAGATATTTTGTATAGGGACGATTTTGTTTATTTCGTGTTATTTCTTCAATGAAATCAAGAACTTTTTGTTAGAAACCATCGATCATCGAAGAAGTATATTAACAGACTTGAAAAGTAAACAATGAGCTTTGAGCAGACATTTTAGTTTTTTTAATCCCAACTTATTAGCTAAGTAAAAATATGTCGGGGGAAATGGTACAAATGCAGCCAAGTTCGGGTATGGTTCTATTTCGAACTTAAATTTCAGAAATGCTATTGAAAGCAGGAAAAATATATTTTTCAGGTAAGTGAAAACAGGGACTTTTTTATACTTATCTCGACTAATTTTTACAGGAACACAATTTAATTTTGAGGTTTAATGTTTAAGGAGGAAGAATCCAGGTTATGTGTGAACGGTCATAAATTGAGATGTTAGAAACTATTTTAAACGGGTTTTCATCAGTAGATGCATCGACTAATCCAGATAATTGGGAACACAATTTAAATCGGTTTAAATCAAATATATTAAAGCCATCACAAAAATGCATTTTAGCTCACCATGCTTTCTTATAAAAATATATTTCAATATTAAAATTGTTCATCAACATCTCAAAAGTTCCAATATATTTTATGCAGCATTAGGCGTAATTGTCCAAGATCCATAACAACGGTCTACAACGGTCCACATCGGGTTTGGTAAATGTCAATCGATATTAGAGAGCGTATTTTCGCTACTGGGGATATAAGAAATTAATTTTAAAAAAAATTAATAAATCCGAAGGAAATGTGGCTGTCCCTGTTCCAAGCTTTGTAGCTCCATTTTTCTCACGCGAATATCATGTGTGGTACTAGATTTAATTTCTAACAGATCACGCTAGTGTGAAAAAATTAAAACAAAGTTTTATCTATAAATGCTTTATATGTATTACCTTTAAGTGCAATTGCAACTTATTCTAGCTTTTTTAAGTTAAGATATAGTGCCTTTTTAACTCCATTTTTTCTGTCTCATTAACACTTTTTGTCCTTAAAATTTAACAAAATGCAATGCCATCGACAGTAGGCTTGGGCGATGTATCGAAACATCGTCTAAAACCGGTGTGAAATCAACATCGTCAAACCGGTATCACTATTTTCCCTAAACCGATACATCACGATCTTTTTTGACGAGAGCGCGATACACTCATTGCCTAGCACTTTAAGGACGAAGAACCGATGATGCCACGATTCATACGCGGTGTTTCGAAAATACTACAGAAACGTATTGAAACCGTCGACACCTCGCCGTTTGAGACACGATACTTCACCACATCGCAGTAATCCTCCCTGCATATGCGCGGTGTATCCAAGACTGTTTAGAAACGTAGTGTAACAGCTACACCGTGCCGTTTGAGACGATTTCCATTTGCTTTTGCTGTATCGGCATCGTGATAATCGTATCCGGTATGTGCGATGTTTCCACGATTGAATAGAAACAAAACGCCACAGATGGCATCGCGCACTTAATCACTTATTACATGTTGCATTCGCTTTTGCATGCCCTGGCTTTTGAAATTTAAAATAAAGTTGGAAAAAAGTGCACATTTCAAGGGAAAAAAAGCACGTATGACATGTTGAAATTATAATCAATTTTACGATGTATTTTTTTTTTTTTTTTAAGTCTCGCGTTCATTTCCTATTTCGTTTTTACAGCTGAATATTGAAATTACGAGGTCGTTTTCAGGCGCCAGTTAGTCTAGTAATATTGGAGATTGGATGAAAGAAGTATTCATTTTATTGTTTGAACATTTTTTGTTGTTGTTGTTCTCTCAACTCATGAAAAACGTTTTGATTTTTATTATATTTGTCATCTGATATAAGACCTTGAAATTTTATTTTTGGAATTCAATTGAGTATTTCCTAAACTTTTTGTGTTTCATTTTTGATTTTTTTTTCCTCTAAGTTGGAAGAAATAAAATATTATATTTTTGTATTTTTAAATCTTATATATCAACTTCAGAATTTTTTTATCTAACATCTTTACGCTTTGAGTGCTTTGCTTTATTTATTAACTTAAGGGGATTGCGGTATTCTTGTGTGGTAATTTCTGTCTAGTTCTTACCCAGTTATAATCAGGTTGTTTATTACTATGATGGTTTGTTATATCTGCCAAAGTCAGTATGAACTAGCGCATGGACGGATCGCAGTTGTTTCTCAAGTTTGATTGCTTAAATGCTTATAAACGATTTTTTTTCCGATTTACGTTGAAGGATTTTCTTTTCTGACTCGTAAGTAAATAAATGTTTTATAATTTATTTATTTTTTTTTCAGTTTGTACGATTTGAATAAAGCTTATTTCCATACGATTAATTACTCAATCCAACATTGCTTTTTAAAAATGCTGAAATGCAGATTTTTTTGGAATTTTAAATGTTATGCATTAATTTTATTTTTATTGTTTAATAGTTATATTGTATATAGTAAGTAATAAAATATTCATTATAAAGTATGTTTTTGATTTAATAATTAAGTATATACATAACTAAAGAAACATGTGCACCGCCAGGAAGTGCACTTGTCCTAGCCCCCCCCTCCCCCCTCCTCTCCTTTCGTGGATAACAACAAAGTAAAATTTCATTAAGATAGAGAAATTGAAAAATCCGGATTAAACTAAAAAAAAAATAATAATTATAATAACCGGCTTCTTTTTCCCCTTGGGGGCTTTCTGTGTCCCTCTGAAAGTAATTCGGTCGCTGCTCATGTTATTTAAAATAAACTTCCATACATGAATTCAATAAAATGTTGTAAAGCTAAGTAAGCATAACTTTCGGCTACATAGCGTGTTATGAAAACGTTGTTTTATAGTATTTTGTAAAAAAAATATAGTTAACATCGTGATGTATCGTGACATCGTGATGTTTGCTTCCCGATATATCGCGATGCAGAAATGTTAACATCGCCCAGGCCTAATCGACAGCTATGAGTCTATCTGACAAATTTCATATAGAATGGATGACAACAAGTGAATCAATTACCTTTCTCAAAGAGTAGTAGAAGCATGTCTAAAAATGGCAGTTTAGTAACAACTCCAAAAATTTGTTAAAAGGCATTGTCTTCGACAACGAGTTTATCTGCCAAGTTTCAGTTCAATTTGATGATGGCAAGTGGTTTGATTGACTTTCTGCGAATTTTCCAAAATCAAAGTTATTAAAAAAAAATGGATCATACCATAAATGTATACCTTAAAATATAACACACAAAATTCAAATCATTATTTTAGTTACTGATTTTCAAGAATATGGTAGCTGCGACTTTTTTTCATGTACTCTTCTTACAGGAGATGAGAAGTCTGTAAAACAGAAACAATATGTAATGAGATATTGGGGAATGTATAATGAATGCTTCTAAAACATTTATTGTAGTTGTTACGTTGAAATTGTTTTTTTATAGTCGGTATCCAAACTATCCCAATGATTTTTCTTAACTTTCTTCTTTTTCTTCTATAGCCACTACAGCGCAGTGTGGACAAAGATCTTCTCAATAACTCACTTCCATTCCACATTCTTCTTAGCGATGATTTTCCAATTTCCTATATTCAATATTTTAAAATCATTGGTAATGCAGTTTGTCCATCTTAGTTTAGGTCTACCTCTTGCTGTGGTTCCTAGAACTTTGTAACTAAAGATTCTATAAGTTAAGGAGGAGGGGTGCATTCGGCAGATATGTCAGGCAAATTTCATTCGTTGAATTGTTAAAAACTTTAGAATGTTAATTTCCTTTTATAATTTATATAGTTCATTGTTGTATCTATGTCCCCATAGACCATCGATATTGACTGCCCCAAAGATTTTCCTAAGAATTTTTCTTTCGAAAATAATCAGCTGATTTGTTTGGGGTTTGGTAAGTGTCCAGGTACACTTACCTTTCCCAAATGAAGTAATTGATAGAAAAAAATTAAAATTCACACTTCAAAGTTCAATTTTATTTAAAAAAAATATCAGATATAATGGAGAAATGGGCCTGGAGACATATAATAAATGGACATTTATTTAAACATACAAGCTGAACATTTCATTGGAATGCGATTCAGTGTTGAATATTGAAATTTAAACAAAAAGTAGTATATATTTTAACGATTACGAATGGAAAACATAAATATTATAAAAATTGTAATAGAGGAAGTCTATAGAAACTCCATGCACACATTTCAAGTCGGTACTCTTTTTATTCCTATATTGTTTGTGTATTAAGGTGATTGTGAAACACAGGGGAAAAACTTTTTTCTTCGTACCTTTTATGAGGTAATCCTTAAATAGTTACCAATTGGTGCAAAAATGAGATTGGCAATGTTTCAACTGAACCGGATATAGCTAAAACCTGCCACATAAGTTTTGTAAGGCTGTAAAGACTTATAAAGTTTTGAAAAACAGCTATTTTTCTCAAAAAATAAAGGATTTTTCTCTTTAAATTAAAACAATTTATTCTAGAAGAGTTTTTTTTTTTTTTTTGTATAACTTTGCAGAAAATATTCTTGATTTTAATTTTTAATTTTTACAGTTTGTTTCGCAAACATAAGCATGGGATAATAATTGGATTTTTGTGGACAGCGACGCAAAAAGTCAACTTTTTTTAACAACAAAATTTGCTATAAAAGTGATAAAATTAATTTTTAAGCATGAATTTGCTATTCGTTAAAATTATACGCATTAAAACACATTGAAGTAAAGTTTTAGTAAATTTTTTTTAATTTTTTAACTTGTCTTTTTTTATATATCTTTTTTGCCAGAGCTGTAAATAATGATACATGTACTTTTGAAAACTTTGGTCAATGGCATCGGGAAAATCAAAACAAATATACAAACAAAATATATTTATCGACATTCAAAATAGTTTCCATTCATTACAAAGTTTGTAAAACTGCTATATGCTAATGGAAAGGTTTATTGTAAGCGATCATGTCACACGACTTTGCATGTGCCATACTTTTTTGTGCTAATACTTATTGTTTGAGAGGAAATTGTTTTGTTTTTTTTTTTTTTTTTTTTTTTTTTTTTTTTTTTTTGAGCAATAATTTGAAACTGATAATTTGTACTTTACGTGCTTCCACTGCATTTCAGATTACTTAAATCACAGTTTCTGATTCTAAAATTGGTTCAACTACTGGCTCTCAACCTGTATTTTTGAAAGATTTCAAACAGTAACAGAACTGACTCATAAAATTATAAATTTGATTTTGATGATGAGCAGTTGAAGTTTAAATTATTGTAAACTTGGATAATAATAGTAATCTCGAACATGTTAATAATTTTATTTGAGAATAAAAACAAAACCCTCGTCATCAGCCCAGTGATGATACATTTATGCATGATATTTATAGGTTGTATTGCGCCAGAAAGCATTATTTTTCAGAGTGAAAGGTGCCATGCATCACATCACGTAGATAGCAAAAGACAGTTACTGTCTAAACATTTTGGTATTCAGCGATCACTTTCTAAATGACTACAAAATAGATGCAGTATTGGTTTATTTGTTAATAATGTTTATATATATATATATATATATATATATATATATGCCTTTATGTAAATTTCACGCCAATCTCCTGTAACCATACCGTACGTTATATGTATTTATAATCTCTGTCTTTGCACAGACAGTTGCTGTATTAACTGCTTTCGTATACGAGCAGGATCACTTCCTTCAGGGAAGTCGGTGTTGTTGTTGTTGTTGTTGTTGTTGTTTTCTAGTCATTTACCGTATTTTAATAAATTATGTTAAGTTTGAGGTACTAGTCTTTTTTAAGCTTTATATTTACACGATCAAATATGACGTGTGGACAACTGGTGACCCGGACGTGATGCTCATGATGAAACGTGGATACTAGGCAACAACTTGTTAAGTCTAACCTTCTGACATATCTGTGGACATCTGATGACCTGATCCGGTTCCTGTTCGACTTGGACATCTGGTTTGGATGGACATTTGGATTTTCCGGACATTTGGATTGAAAGCGGTGTTGACGTGGCCACGGAACTTCATTTGGGTGGAAATACTGTCCTGTTTATTGAGCTGGAAAGGCGGTATAGTGGATTTTTTTTTTCACCTCCTTGTCTGTTAACTGAAGAGATGCCATTTAAAATTCTTTGATGTTTTTGTATATTTAAGAAATAAGTTTTTGAATTGAGAATTTCTAAATATATTTCATATGGCTTAACAATGTTTTGTATATTGAATAACTTTTCTGGTTTATAACTATTTGAAGGTTTTGCATTTATTAGTATAGTTCTTTGATTGACTTATATAATGAAATCTGAAACTGATACTCAGACCGATAGTGGTCATATAAATAAGATTGCAGTGCGGCTTCCAAATTTTTGGCATGATAATCCTCGTTTGTATTTCCATCAGATTGAAACCAATTTTGTGTTGTCAGGCATAACTACAGAAACGACTAAGTATTGCAGTTTAGTGTCTGCTTTGGATCAGCAGACTATGCTGGCGGTTTCTGATTTTATACAAAATCCTGATTCGGAAAAGCCGTATACGGTCTTGAAAAATAAGTTAATAGGGGAATTTGAACTATCGCAAACAAGAAGGGTCAAAACCTTACAGCAAGAATTAATATTGGGTGACTCTAAACCTTCCACATTACTACGCCGTATTAAGCAGCTCGCCGGTGGTGGTTTAGTTAGTAAAGAGGGATGTAAACCTTTACCAGAAAAAACTGAAGTCATTTCAAATTATCCTAAGCCAAACACAGTTGGTGATTTGAGAAGGTTTTTGGGTTGTTTAAACTTCTATCGTAGATTTGTGCCAAAGGCTGCTGATTTGCATGCCCCCTTAAACGCACTGCTTTGTGGTTCTAAAAAGAATGATCGTAGAGTTATAGAATGGAATGATAAACTTTATGTTGCTTTTCAGCGCTGTGAAGACAGTATTGTTAACATAACTCAACTTTCCCATCCTCAATCTGATGCCTACCTGGTATTGTTTGCTGATGCAAGTGACATTAGTGTAGCAGGAGCACTTCATACGAGAACCAGTGGTGGTTACTTACCCGTGTCTTTCTTTTCTAAGAAGATGAATGCTGCTCAGAAAGTATATTCAGCTTATGACAAGGAATTACTTGCAATATATTTGTCTATTGTGCATTTTCGTTTCATGTTGGAGGGTAGAAATTTTTGTATTATAACTGATCATAAGCCTTTGATATACGCCTTTGCACAAGGTTTTGAAAAATGTTCCCCGAGGCGTTTCCGTCAAGTTGAATTCATTTCTCAATTCACGACAGACATCCGGCATATACCTGGGGATAAAAACCTTGTAGCAGACGCATTATCAAGGGTGGAAGAAATTGTATTTTCTGAGTCTATTGATTTTGTACAAATGGCTGCCCTGCAGTTGACAGATAAAGAGCTGCAAAAGTTGAGGGATAATCCTGACCAAACTGGTCTTAAGTTTAAACTAATAAATTTTTTAAATTTAAATGTTAAATTACATTGTGATATTTCACAATCCTCAGTTAGGATTTATGTGCCTAGGGAGTTCAGGCGTAAAGTTTTTGAATCGATACATAATTTGGCTCATGTAGGTTCACGTTCTACGTTAAAGCAAATCCTGGGTAGTTACGTTTGGCCTTCAGTTCGTAAGGATGTAGCTGGTTGGTGTCGTACGTGCATAGCTTGTTAGCGTGCTGAAGTGCACAGACATACAGTTTCACCTCTAGGGGAAATTCCGAACCCCAACTCTAGGTTTCAACACATTAACTTGGATTTGATAGGGCCTTTGCCTACTTTTCAAAAAATTTCTTACTGTTTAACTATAATTGATCGTTACACAAGGTGGATTGAGGCAATCCCTCTTCAGGACATAACTGCTGTTTCAGTATCACGAGCATTTTTGTTCCATTACGTTGCTCGTTTTGGTGCCCCGGCGCGTATCACATGTGATCAAGGTCGACAAATGGAGTCTGCTACCTTTTAAAAGGTTGGATCAATCCCTTGGTTCAGAAATTATACGTACGTCGTCCTACAACCCTAAATCTAACTAAATGGTAGAACGCATGCATAGGGTACTTAAATCTGCTCTTAAGTGTTTTCCTGCAGAGTCCTGGGTTGATCGTTTGCCTCTTGTACTTTTGGGTTTAAGAACGGCCGTACAGGAGGACTTGAAGCATTCTACTGCTGAGCTGGTTTATGGTCAAATTCTTAGGCTCCCCGGACAGCTATTATCCGAAGTTGATTTGGACTTGGCTGAGCCTGAATTCATAACATCGTTAAAACGAGCATTTGGTTCTATTAGGCCTGTCCAGTCTAAGTGGAAAGGGAGGAGGGCTATTTATGTTCCTAAAGCTTTGGCAGATTGCTCTCATGCTTTCGTCCGACATGATGCAGTTCGGAAACCTTTGCAACCTCCGTATGATGGCCCATTCCCAATTTTAAGGCGGAAATCTAAAGTGTTTCTTTTACAGATGTCTAGACAGGCTAAGTGGATTTCTTTAGATCGGCTAAAGGCAGCTTTTGTTGCTGATGATAAACTACCCTTGCCATGAGAGCCTGTGGCAAACCGCACAATACCTGCTCGGTTACTGGCAGAGAAACCCGCTATGGTCACTACCAGGAGTGGAAGGAGAGTGCGTCTTCGGTTCCCTTGAGCAGTCCTTTCGGAAGGGGGGTGATGTGGCGACCAGCACATGAAGCCTGCACAGACTGCCGCCAAGCCTGATCAGACTGCCTGCTTTTGTGTAGAACTTTTAGTAATTTCAGATTTAGTAAGATTTAGTTAGATTTAGTAATTGCCTTTATGTAAATTTCACGCCAATCTCCTGTAAGCATACCGTACGTTATATGTATTTATAATCTCTGTCTTTGCACAGACAGTTGCTGTATTAACTGCTTTCGTAAACGAGCAGGTTGGTTGTATTCAGATTATCTGGCGCCGTCAGCATCACGAGGGCTATAATGCGCCGAAACATTTCGTCATTTAACAAACCAACATACATTTACAAACACCCATGCCAAACACGGGACTCGAACCCGCAACCTCGTGGTCTAGAAGCCAGCATGCTAACCACTATACCGTTTGGTCGGCCGTAAACGAGCAGGATCACTTCCTTCAGGGAAGTCGTTGCTGTTGTTGTTTTCTAGTCATTTACCGTATTTTAATAAATTATATTAAGTTTGAGGTACTAGTCTTTTTTTAAGCTTTATATTTACACGATCAAATATGACGTGTGGACATATATATATATATATTCAATGCTCCTAAAGATTTATTGGCCTCAATCAAAGATTTAAAGTTTTTCAAAATCTAATTAATTATGAAAAATTGATGCAATCATTTATAAGGTTTATAAACTTATAAATAATTCGCTGTGTTGAAACTCAAAGCAAGTTACTTTTTTTTTTAATTATTTATATACATATAAAACTTGAGCTAGAAAAATATAAACATACTTTATTGTTGTCTTTCGAGCAAAATACTGCTGATGGGTTGAACATGCCTTCGGAGCTTGAGTAAAAAGTCATACAAGGTGATAGGATAATTAAGCCAAAATCGGTATGGAAAAAGCTCTTTTTTACGACAAAGAAGGACTTGATTACACTACTAACATTTGCCTTCTTCAAAAGGTTCAACATTTAAACTTAAAGAAGCAAGATAATTCTCAAACTATTCAGGGTTGTAAATGACACAGCCGAAAAGGGTGCTAATATAATTCAAGGCACAATTTGATGATAACAAAAAATGAAGATAAGAAGCAATACGTTATGTCGAAATTTATTCTCACCTGGAGTAAAATCTACTCTCAATGAAACCGTTTAACACTTACATGATTCTGGTGACTCAACCTGACAATACTACCTACTAATCCATTTCCTTATTGGTAAATTTAAGACATAAAACTTGTTCTGAAATTAGTTCTAGATATATGTGAATATTGAATTTACGTATTACAAAGACAATATTTTAAATTTTCATTATGGTTTGATAATAATAAGTAATTTATCCGAGTGTCAATATTTTATTTCTTCTTTTTCAGTTCCCCGCCTTTTATCCTCACCTCCCCACCTTTGACCTAGCGGGAAAAAAAACTATTTATAATAAACATCTTATTTGATGATAAATCACAAGAAATAGTTCAAGAGAATTACAAAAACAAATTATCTACTTCGGCTAATTTATAATTAAAAAAAAAAAAAAAAAAAAAAAAAAAAAAAAACTAGATTTTTTTTATCCAGTCTACGAAAAAGACATTTATCTTCCGATCTGTATGTTTATCAAACAAGTTGGATAGGTAAAATTTAAAGCCATGAATATTTTCTGCGAAAGCATTCAATAAACCCTTTTGCAAGACAAACTGTTATAATATCATAGCGGAAAAGCACCGATACTTAGAGAAAAGCAGTCGTTTTTTAACACTTGAGAGCTGATGGGGCAGATTTTAACATTACCCGATTAAGCTGAAACTTTTAAAATAAAAAAAAATTTCTTTCTGTCAGTTTTTAATAGCTGTCCAAACATGTTCTGTGCCAAATAAAGGTTACTTTGAATGCCATCAATAAATTTATTGTGTTTGTATTATTGTTTTCTTTATCCATATATCTTTCACAGACCTTTTAATGCGCACATGTGTCATTACGCACATCTCTCGTAAATAAGAAACAACTTTTTTTAAATATATGAATTTCATAAATTTATACTGACGTTTTACTTTTATGTGTTTAAATGTAAATAAATTCAACAGTCAGAAAATCCATGCTTAAAAAATAATGCCATCACGTTAATAGATAATTTTTGCATTTGTTTGAAAAAGTTGATTTTTGAAATTCCACCTACACAAATTTTATCAATATTGCCGTGTTGAATACGCTATCGAAGGAAACGAATGAAAAATTCGCAAGTGAACTCAAGACTTGATTCCCCGAACTCAGGGAGCATCATATTTTAAGGATCTTCCAAACAGGAAGTATAGGAATCAGAACAATAGAATTTGCATATATACAAGGAACGACCTTCCTAGATTCCTTCTAGAAGGTTCTGGAAGCAATAAATAAATAAATGAAGCAAATTTGAAACTTCGGCGTCAGTGGGTTTTGATCTCAAAACCCTCCACTTGGCTTTCCGATGCTCTACTAACCTAACCACGAAGCCTCGATGGAATGAGTTTCACTACAATATTCCTATAAGTTCATTTGTCAAACAATCTATATATATAATTCTCTTGCGTGCCGTCCAAATTCGGTAGTATTTCTGTGAGCAGAATTTCAACGACTTTAAACATCCAATAACAAATCTTCTAAATGTACTTTAGTCATGAATTTCCAAATTCAGTAAACCATCCAATCACAAAATATCTTTTGAAATTTGACTAATACATCTGGCAACTGCCAGCCACTTGGATTCAAAATATTTTGTTTGTCTTATTATATTAAACCTAGGCCATACGCGAAAAACCAAGTATCTTGCTAGATTCTCAGTCTACAAGGCCATAATCCTGAATTTTTAAACGAGTTTGACGTCACAGCAAAAAGCCATGAAATTGTGTGCTGATGTTCTATTGATGTTGTTTGCACTTGTAAATGGCTTACATTTTTCTTACGCATATTTATTATTATTTACAATTTTTTTGGTGAGTAAATTTTTTTCAAAATGTTAATATAAAAGTATAACGCACCAAATGCGATTCGGTTGCATTCTATTTCAAAAGCTATTTCTAAAAAATGGTCTTTGAAATCATCTTTAATGTATACTGCCTTAAATATGTATATATTAAGCCTAAGCTATTTTTCTGTCAGATTTTATTAGGTAGCAATTTATTAATGACTATCAATATTTGAACTGAGGAATGTAACCTAGTTTTGGGGTAATTTTCTCGTTATTGTTCATGACATTCTTGATGTAAGTGTATTTTTGTAAGGATTGAAAACAGATGTGGTATAGGACATTCAGCATTTTTTTTTTTCTTTTTTCTTTTGGCGTTGAGAAAATTCATCAAAATTATAAACTCAGTAACTGAAAAAAGATTAAAATATAAATAATTAACTGAATTAAAATATAACTTAAAATAAAATCCATCCCTAAAAACAACATTTATCTGGAAAAAAAAATGCCAAATAAATCGCTCCAAAGAAATGTTCTATACTAAATCTGTACAAAGGATTGTTTTGAGATCTTTCTATGGATACTTATCTTCTTTACCGTTTAAGTAAATGCTTCGTTGAATCTTAAAAAAACAGTACTGTTTGTTGACATTGTCTGGCAGTGTTTTTCAAGCAGCTAGAGTTCAAATTTACATTTGTCCTGAGGATCACAAGTTTAAGCCTTCACTCCACTTAAATGTTGACTTGGTGAATAAGGTGCGATTATGTACTATAAATTTGTATATATGTATAATGATAGTGTAAATACCGAATACTAAACAACAAATTTTCCTATAAGACACCAACCGCATGATAATTTGTATTCGCATATTCTAAAAGTATTAGAAATGTTGAAGAATACTAGTTAGTTTTTATTAATATTTTCTAGAAATTTCAAAAAGTTATCGGAGTTGAACACTTAGAAAATTTTTTGAAATTCAAAAATCAGAAACAACTTTTGAAGGAACTAGTTTTGAAAAAGATGGATCTTCTTCCTAACATTCCTGATTGACAATGTGATTGTGGAACGAAGATGAAAATTTGGATAGAATCTTGTTTGTCAGTAAGCATTACTTATTTACTTAATTAGGCTCTTCAAGCCGTTAAGGTATCCAAGCCTACCTCTCCATACCTTCCGATCTTTTGCCAGGGATCTTGCTTCCTCTAAACCATTTAAGCGATCCTTTTTTAGGTCTGATTGCATTTGACTTTGCCAAGTTGTCCTTTGCCTTCCTCTTTTCCTCTTGCCATCAGGAGCCCAGGAGAGAGAAACGTGTGTTAGTTTCTCTTTTGGCATTCTTGATACATGACCCGTCCATCGCCACCTTCTCTTACCGATTTCTTCTTCGATTGAAGTAATGTCTGCCCTTTCTAAAATTGCTTCGTTAATAATTTTAGCAGACCAAAAGATTTTAAGGATTCTTCTAATACAATTATTTTGGAAAACTTCAAGTTTAGCATTAACATACATTTAAAAAATTATGTCAAAATTCATAATGACAAAGTGAAATCTCAAAGTATGAAAAGAAAACTAGCCACTCTTTCTGTATGATTATATATATATATATATATATATATATATATATATATATATATATATATATATATATATATATATATATATATATATATATATTTAATTAACCTACTTTAAAATTAAGTCTTAGTATCGATGAGTTTGATTTCTTTAGTTAGCGCTATGCAATTTTTGATTTCCGAAACAGACACGACAGGATATCGAGACACTCTTGCGTCGATTGTCGAGCTGCCGTCGGAGTTTTCAGGGTTTCTTTTTAATCAAGGCACAATTGTGAGGCAGGTTCCCTTTAAAAGTCCACCCAGAAGGCATCCGTCAAAGATTCTTGGAAATGTGTATTGTTTGGACATGATAGTTTCAATTATATTAAGCATTATAAATTGTGGTTTTTAATTAATTTTTTTATACATTCATTATTTCTTATAAAATACAATTTCATGCAGGAAATATTGTTGTTTAAGCTTAAGATGGCTATTTTGAAAACTTTCTTTTTCTTAATTCTATTTCTATTTCACCATAATTTCAGCCATATAAAAACTAAATGAGTAATTCTTGCTGCGTAGTCTACATACAAAGACAATTAGCTGATTTTTTTTTTTTTTTTTTTTTGTCTACAAGAATAAGCATCCGTAGCATATCATGAGAAGGTATGGATAAAGAGGTATACTGATTGAATTGGCTATTTGAAACAATGTGTAAATACAAACTTTTGTAGATAAGATATTCTGTATCATTCTAGAACTCTGTTCATGAAAAAGTAACTAATTTCTAAAAAATTAAAATTAATTTAATTTACTTCGTAATACTCTTAAAAAGTTTTGTAAAAATGTCATTGAATTATAAAAATATAACTTATTTAATTACGCACTAAATTATATAAGCTATGTTTTGCTTTAAATCTAGATAAGAGAAGTTTCTTAAATATTAAAAGATATTTTTATATAATTAGTCTCTTAAAAGAAAGAATTTGTGGGTAAATGTTCAATTTCTTCGTAAAGGAATTTCTGGTTTTAAATAAAAGATTATTTATTGAAGTAAAAGATTATTTAAATCATTTTTTATAAATATTATTTTTTGCATTTTAGTTTTTAAGAAAAATTAAACTGAAATTATTTCAGTGTAACCACCAATCAGTTTTGAAACAACAAGCTTTAGAACAAATTAATTTTGGACAAATTAATTTCTAAAATTTATTCCCTAAAAGTATAAGAATTTTAAATTTATTCCTATACTTTAATTTAGATTAGATTATGTAGTTAGGCATTGTAAATTTTCCAACTTTGATGCTTCTTCATCCATCTCCTTATGAAATCTTTCCTAAGTAGTGATTTGTGATGGGTTTCCGCTGTGACGTCACGATCTGGTTGCTTCGAGCCTAATACAACTACTCATGAGATTGAGCATCTAGCAAGACACTTGGTTTTTCACGCACGGCCTCGATTATACTGATACGAATTAGTGCCAATTTTAACGTATTGATTTAATATTTAAGATGATGCAAGAATAAAGAGATCCAAGATGTGCGCATTTCTTTTGGATTAGAATTCTGGATAAACCAGACTTTTCAGAAAAATTATCTGCTGGACCATGTTTCGCAGGTTAGTAGAAAGTGTTTTACGATACCCACTTTTTTTGTGTGGCAATTTTGCCGCCAAGTAAAATTACAGGTTTTCAAAAAATTTCAGGTTCTTCCAAGTTAGAATGGAGACACATTGGAGCTGGGTTACCCAAAATCGCCAAATATAAAATGGGGATAAGAATCTCGACTACAAAGCTTGCTTTCGTATTCAATTAAAACTAGCCAGATTTGTTTAGATTCGGCAAATAACCATAACATATTTTATGTGAACGTTTTCTGGATATGTGCCTATAAAAACTTAGCACGAAATTTTCCTTAAGAATATTAAGGTTTCTATGCTAAAAATTCACAGTAGATTGAATAAGGATTTCAGCATTCCGGATAAACTGGAATTTAACTTTTTATAATAATATATTCGGGTTATGATTTATGTTGCCTCTTGGTGACTTTTAAAAAGAACTCGCCAATTTGAAAATGAAGTCAAATGGCTGTATCGCCCAATCCAAAATGGCATTAAAATGTCATGTTACCAAATCTAAACGGTCACTGGAGTTGCGGGAAAACCAAGTAACCGGGTTGCATTCAATGCCAAATTGTCAACTTCCAAAAAGTCGCCAAGAGGCATCCTGCAGTAAATCTGAACCTATATTCATTTCTAATCAGTGCAAATTCAGCTATTACAAATTGAAAATCATTAAAATAAAGAATACTGTCCCTGTTTAACGCGTCTCGACATAAGCAGTATGATAATGACGTGGCTAGCTCTTCATAAATAACAAAACCTTTTAAGTTTCATAGCACAATATCACTTTGCAAGGATTTTCTTGATTATGCATCTGAAATAGCTTTTTGCTAGGGCATATTTTAATTGTCTCACTTTAGGCGAGTAAAGCGAGCCTAGTTCGCGAAGTGAACCAAGGAGATTACATAGCAATTCAGGGGGTTGAATAGCGTTAACTAGCAGGAAGCGGAGCCCCCTAGTTTGGAAGAGTACAAATTAATATTAGGAATATTCTGTACTGAGCTATACAAAAACTTATCTAGTACAAATAATTTTTTATAGCCACAAAATATTTTATTTTTAGAATTTTAGGTTGATGAGGCAGGACTTAAAGCTATCCGATCGGATTCTCATTCTGTACACCAATTGGGTACAAAAAAGTTACCGTAAAAAAGTTCGGACATCGATTTCTTACGACCACCTAATAGTATGTATATTCATATTAAAAGTAAAATAGAATGTGCAAGTATATCCATAACATTAAAGTTTACAAAAATATTGTAGTATTTTCAGTTTCTAAATATGTTCTTACTCCTAACCTAAAGTTTTTTTATTTACTTTGCCATAGGTAGGTACAAAATAAATAAATACGAAGAGCATGTTGAATAAAATTGTATTGTAAGCTAGCCTCACATATTGCTAATAGTAATAATAACAAATATACAACTTTAAAAAAGTTAGACAACAAAATTCAATCTTCCAAAAAACAAATAGACGTTGTAAAAAAAAAAAAAAAAAACGCCAAGTAAAATAATCAGTCAGAAAAGGTTGTGAAATCTAATGTTTGCCGCCAAGCGGCCGCTGTTTAGTTTTTTTGGGGTACTTGTGCACAATGAACTAAATTAGGATTATTAGGGGGAATCCCCATAGGCAATCCGAACTTGGCAGGCTAGAGTTATTTCGGATTAATTTCATTTCATTTGCTTCACCTACTTTGCAACCATTGCACTGAATTGAGATTAATTTAAAAACATCCTCTTGTCTTCCAAGTACTGATTGCCTACTGAGATTCCCTCTAATAATCACAATTTAGTTCATTGTGTACCAAGTACCCCAAAGAAACTAAACGCGGCCGCTTGGCAGCAAACATTAGATTTCACAATTTTTTCTGACTGATTATTTTACTTGGCGTGCTTTTTTTACAACGTCTAGTTGTTATTTGGGAGATATCAATTCGTTTTGTTGTAGACTGAGAGGCGGCTGCAATTTTTGGACCCCATCGAACATCATTCTGAATTTTTTATAGAAATTAGAGAAAAGTGAGTAGATTACGAATCCACTGGTCTGCCGTGGCAAAAATGGCCGAAACTGGTCAAAAATCGACTTTTAATAAGTTGAACTAAATCCAATTGCCAAATGCGCCATAACTTGCCAAATAATGAGCATTTTTTTTTATTTGGTAACCTTCTCTCTTTAATTTTCAATTAAGAAGGTTGCAGACGATTCAGATATCTGGCAACGGTCTACTTTCATCTATTAAAAGGGAGCCAAGTTGGCAAAAAATATTACGTCACTTATGACGTAACTGATGTCGCCAATTTGGCTTACTTTTAAAAGATATAAGTTTTCCAAGCCAAGATCAGAAATCGTTAGAGCTTTTTCTCATTGAAAATCAAAATGCAGTGGGTTACCAGACGAAAAAGTTTGTTCTATTTTTGGCAAGTTATGACCTATTTGGCAATCGGATTTTAGTTCAACTCATTCCAAGTCGATTATTGATCAGTTTCGGCTATTTTTGCCACGGCTGACCAGTGAATTCCTAATCTACTCCTTTTCTCCAATTTCTATAAAAAATTCAGAATGATGTTCGATGGGGTCCAAAAATTGCAGCCGCCTCTCGGACTATTGTGTTTGCTATGTTCTAAATGAGTACGATACGACCAATGGATATCTTAGTGTGAATAATCATATCGTCGCTCTAAGGAAAAAATGGCGTGTGACAGCACTACTACTCTTTGTATTGAGAGTGACAATAAATATCATGATTAAATATCGTAGATAGATTTAGATGTGCAATCCAGATCCTTTTCGTTTCTTTTAAGCAGAAATCTTCCTTACCACAACAAGAAAAAAATTTCAAAAAAAAAAAAATATATATATATATATATATATGCTCCTATTATAACTTGAGTATAAAAACATGCAATTATATACTAAAAAATAATTAATTATGCAAAGTAAGAGAAACGTACAAACAAAATACTTGCTTTTTATGCGAAATTGAGGATTACCAGCTTTTGCATACAAATAAATATACATAAAACTAGGGGAGTGGAACATCACACAACAATCACACTATATTGCTGATGTAGATTTGTGTAATTTTACATTTTTATATTTTCATCAGTCGTTTAGAAAAAATTGCCAGTTTGGCTATATTTTTTGTAATAATTCTTATATAGGTGTTTAAAAAAAAAAAAAATTGAATTTTGGTGATATGTTCATCGAAAATTTTTATATTATCCTTTCTTGTAAGTGAAACTGAGCAGTAAAAAAAAAAAAAAAAAAAAAAAAAAAAACGTAGATGAGGCGTGCTCTAGGAAAGAGAACTCTGTGTTAAAGACATTCGTTTTTCAACTTTTTACGCCATTAAAGCATTTTTACGTTAATTTCGGTGGTGGGGATGTGTAGAACACCTTAAGATGCATTACCACAGCGATTTTGAACAAAATCGTTAAAGCCGTTTTTTAGCAGTTACTGAAAAACATGATTTTTTCAATGGCAGCTACCTTACGCGCATACACGATTTTGGCGAAAACCTTAACGGTAGGTCCCATGGCTATCACCAACTCGCACACCAAATTTGAATATCGTAGGTAAATTTGTTCAGGAGTTATGTTGACCACATACACACACAGACATACATTTTTTCTAGATCACTTTTTTGAAATCAGGATGTTCCAAAACGTGGAGAAATGCAAAAAAATCAAAAATTATTTTTTGACCGAATGGTATACTTTCATTACCCTATGTATACATTGGGTAACTGAAAGTAAAAATGTATCACGAAACAACTTTCGCTTTAAGTTCGAATTATAAGACTTGTTATTATTTTAGGAGAAATTTATCTAGATTTAGTGGTGGAGTCCTTAAGATATTGGGCTAGAGATCATAAAGTGCGTGGTTCAAATCTGACCAAGCACCTAGAAAACTTTATTTTACACTGAAAGTTTTTTTCTAAGCAAAAAGTTGAAACACGTGTTTTCAGAGCTTTGATAAGCATGCAATTTAATTGACGAAAAAGCTCTTCTTTTTTTTTTTTGGGCTTAAAGTATCTAAGTCACTTCTTGAAATTGAACAAAAGATGAATGTCTGAAATCCATTGACTCGTTTTACTCAGTCATTACCCGAACTAAAATACCAAACTTCTGGAGTTATTTCTGGGCGGAACAGACTCTCTTAAGCATTAATTCATACAAAAGGAACTTTCTCTAATCAATCTGAGAGGATAAAAAAAACAATGGTCTGAATATATTAAAGCGTTTAAGCTGTAATCCAGGCTAAAATTCCTAAGCATTGGGATCATTTTCGGGAGGTACAGACCCTCCTACCCATCAAATCATACAAAAGGCACTTCCTCTAATCAAGCTGAGAATAATGATAATAATAATAATAAAAGAATGATCACAAATTCTGAAATAGTTTTGGCGAAACTATTAGAACAAAATTCTGGTGACTTCGGCGATTTTCAAATGATTTTTTTTACCATGTTCCCTTGTTCAATGTTAACAATTATATTGTAATGTTTCGTCTACTCACCCAGGGCAACATGATGTGGAACAAATCAAAGCTCTATCTGTAATAGAAGCTGAGCTGTGAGATGTCGAAAACGGGCGTAAGCTCTGTTAACATAATATACACTCGTATGTCTGCAGCTTTAACATCGGACTTGGCGGAGGAACACTGCCGCGTTCCTAGATTACACTTCTATGGAAAAAATTGAAATTGTTATTTTGGTAATAGTGTGTTCTTTTTAATGAATTCGTTTAAAATTATTGAATAAAATAAAAGTATTTCTATTTTATAATGCATTTAATTTGTTGAGTAAACATTTCGAGACATTTCCATAAACCAAACTAGATTATTGAAATCACTCGATGAATACAAAATCGTATTAATATGCTTTCCTTTTCATTTCCACGAGATGAAATATGAGAAAATAAATAATGCCTAGTTGTGAACACAACTTCCAAAGGAAATATGTTTTAATTAAATAAATTTTTATGAGAATAATTAAACATAAGTTATTCGTACTTTTGCGGCCAAAATCATGGTGTTTTAAAATTAAGAATTGAATGGAAAGCCTCACCAGAATGCTAATAAGTATTGCGAATATTGACTAACATGATTTTAAAAGAAAAATGTGTTTGATGAGTCATGTTTTAAGTTAATGTTAGCAGTATCTGTTAATTATTTTTGTATTAATTGTAAACTCTCTTGGACTTCTGTGCTCAAACCAAATTGTAGCATCATGATAATGTGTATATTGATGAACACAAATTTAAAGTAAAATTCTTCCAATCAGGCCAGACCAATAACAATTTTGGAGAAAATTACTTAAGATATAAGGTATTTTTTTAAGAAAGTAATTAATACATTGCATTCCAAGTTCTTGTATTCATGACATTATTTAAATTATTAAACGCTGTGGAAATCTTTGAAGGTATATTAAAAAAAAAAAAAAAAAAAGTTGCAGTAAATGACTACATCATCACTCAGTGATATTATAAGTGTTGTAATGATAACTTATAAAAGACAGCATTGAACTTGAATGTGAAAAGTGAAAGGAAGATAATTCCAAAGCCGCGAAAGGTTTATAAAACAAAAAGAATGAAAGGTTGAATATTTTAATTGTAGACTTGTAACTTGTATCTTTAATTAATAAAGAAAAGAGAGGCACCATTGTGGGTCAAGATTTTATTTCGAATAAGATTTTACATTCCAGTAGTTCCTTTCCGAAAGACAGATTCATCACTCCTGCCAACCATCTGGTATATATGTGGTATATATGTAGAAGAAGCGGGGCATCAGAAGTCATTCGAAAAGAATCGTCCGTCTTGGTGAGACATTGCATGTTGTGCGGACCAGTTCAAGCATTGCAAATTTGCGGATGATGATGATCGCGTGTTGTTGCGAATCTAGCATGCACGTCTATATCTTAGACAAGGTTTATACAGCCAGATGAAGGTCTTCAAGAGGATGTGTTTGGACTGTCAGACTCCATTGGACGATGAGATCGTCAAGGAAGTGTACCGATAATTTTTCAACAAATGGCACAGGCCTTGCAACATATGTTGGAAAGAAGTCGTGTACTAAGAAATATTCTATTCAGGCAGGCTTCTCTTTCACTCTGCGACACTAGAAGAGTTTGAGTTTCCGCTTTGTGATATGAGGATGGAAGAGGGTTTGAGAGTGTTGGTGGAAAGTATGATAATAAAGGCAGTGCAGGATTTTCCTCACGCCTAATTTTGTCAGTCGTTGAACGTCGAGACATGGAAGGAACTAAGATTTAGGATAGAAATGGAATACGGCGTACTGGACATTAAAGTTCCGAAAATGTTATAAAATCTGAAAGAAATAATGTCCCAAATCTTATGGGATAAGCAACAGGTGACTGATGTAAGAACTAGAAGGTATTAGAATGTGAGCTTAGAAGGTTGGTTTGAGGAAGAATGAGTTCCAAGTCTTTTATCTAACTATTTATATGCAAAAAAAGTATTAAGCATGATAGGAGACTCTTTGCATGTGCTTAGCTAATGTTAGAAGAACTAAGAAAAAGTAGAATGAATAATAAATGACGAGTAATATGAGACATGGACTTATTATATTCAGAGACTTGTATTCAAAAGAAAAAACTATATTAAAATATTATTAGTTTACGAACAGTTTTACAGTTTTACTAACTGTAAAGGTAAAGTAAATGTATTCAAACGTTAAATAGTTTTATTGCAATGTTAAAAATATACAATAAAAGTTAATATTTAAATTTGTGTATTTAAATTTGTGTGGATACTTAAGCAGGCAGTTTCAAATTATAGATTAATACTTCTAATGTACGTGGCCTTTAATAACTATGAAAATACTTTGCGTAAGGTAAATATTTCTTAGACATATATTTTAGACACCATAAGTACTATTAAATTGACAAAACTGTCTTGAATGAATTTCATTACTTGATAAAGGGACGTAAATAACCCAATTTAAGAATACATTGTATAAAACTTTTTTTTTTGTATTTCGTATAGTATGGTGGGTAAATGGGTAGTAATTTGAATTTTCAAAATAAAAACTTTCACGTTTACTTATAATTAAATAACTTTTTTCATACGTTTTAGTCATCTGTTATCAACTTCCTCTAGCAATAGAAAGTATTTGTAATGATAATGGGGAAAACTTACCCATTTTTATTATTGTTCAGATTGATTAGAATTTTTAGTGTGTACATATAATATCCAAAAACAGAAAACAATCTTGAATATTACTCAAATATTTGAAGGGTTTCTTATTAAATATATTTTAGACTTTAGTTCAAGACCAATAGGGAATTGAATTTTAATATCCCTTATTTATATTGTAATTTTTCTAATGGGTTTTTGGGTAAACTTTGTATATATTAGGCTCGGTAAAATTTGAATTTCAACTAGATTCTAATATAAAGTGTGGTAGTTTACTTTAGATTAATTTAACAATGGAAAATTCGATACTTCTTTTGAGTTAGTTGAGAGACCTATTTTCTCAAGAGAAGTCATTTGAAAGCTTACAAAATAACCCTCAAGAAAAGTTTATTCAAGTTAGAAACATATAGAACTCAAAATATAATAATTAAGATGAATAATTTAGCTTTTATATGGAGAGGACGGGCAGTCTTATAAAAGTTATAATGGAGATACAAAAAGAAGAAGAACTTGTCAAAAATTCAAATAAGAATTTCAATAAGAAATTTTGTTGAACAGTAAATTCATTTGATCTTTTCATTGATTTTGAATAAATCTCTTTAGCAGACAAAATATAAAGTATCTGAGGCAGATGTATGAAAAAAAAAAATTTAAACCTTAAACTAAATTGGGCATTTTTAAATAGTTCTATAAAAATTGCGAAGTCAAAATAAAATTGTAAAAGTTTTCATGTAACCACAATTTAATAGCCATATTAAATGTTGGTTGCACAGGGAAGGATAATTTGAAGGATAATTTAGTTATTAATATAAATATTTCGTAAATTTAATTTTGTTAATTAATTTTCATTTTGTGTGCTAAGTGGTTGGAGGAAAGTAAGTCATTACCCTATCTAGTTATTAAGAATAACTCCCTTTTTCACTTCTTTAAAGTTTATTTGGTATATAAATATACATATTAAAGGGAATGAAATATATGGAAAACTAAATCGAGTTACATTAACTAATAGAATATTTCATAAACTCTCAATTGATGTCTTTTATGTAACTGCTCTAAAAATTCTGATTTTAAAGGCTACATTCATGTAATATGAGTAGTATATGATTGCTTTAACAGTAAAAATAAGTATTATTATATTATAATAAACAAATAAATCATTGCAAAATGGAATATTTGTTATACTTAAGCAAAAATGGGAATTTCTAATTCCATTTGAGATAGCCAAAGTTAACTAGTTTAGCAATTCCTATACACATACAGAGGCTCCAAAAAGTATTTGTACAGTTTAAAAATTTGCAGGAAAATGTTGTACTTTGGAATTGAATTTGATTATTAGTTACAATATTTTTTTATAGAATCTCTATTTAATTCTGAATGAAATCTAATATTTTTAAAAGAAGTATTGAATCGTTTTATTTTTATAAAAATATAAATTCATAGAGCCAGATAAAAAAAAAAAAAAAATACCACAAAAATGTGCGTACACCATAATTTTCTTTTTATAAATTCAGTAATAAAATTATTTTCTGACACTTTTATGTTTCGTTTTTGATTTATAGCGATATTTAAAAACTTGATTGCATGTAATATTTGCTTTATTGAGATCTATTTAAATGCCTAGTAACCGTAAAGAAACAACAGTCTAAATTTGATCATATTTTATTATAATGGTAGTAAATCCATTCGATGTATTGCTAATATATTAAATTTATTATATTCAACTGTTTAGTAAGTATTGTTTAGTATGTTTACCAACACTGCTATATGAATGTGAAAATAGACTTATTGTAACAAAATTTGAGAAAAATCCACGCTTGTGTGATATAAAAGTTTCTTCAGAATGTAGGTGGAAAATTGCGACTTTAATTTCACCTGAATGCATTTGAAAAGTAGTTAGATCGGCTGAATTACTTGAGTGTTCTGAACCGAAGACATTTTTTTGTAAATGCCAAAAATAAAAAGTTTCGCCTTTCCTTTGCAAAGGCAATGATAAATTAGACAGAAACGTATTGAAATCGTGTCTTATTTGAATATCAAAAAATTGAGCACTTTTATTTCGATGGGTGCATAATTGTGTGAAAAAGAAAAAATTATAAACTTAATCCCAGTTACTTAGTTGGAACAGTGAAGCATGGCGGTGGAAGTGTCTTTTTGTGTGAGTACTTATCTTCAGGACTTGGTCATTTGATGTTTATGATGGAATAAGGAGTAATGAACTCTATTTGAATATTTTTAATGATACATTACATTTTTCAGCTCAAAATTTGAGTATTACTGATAACTTAATTTTTTATCAAGTTATTGACCCCAGCACACAGTATTAAATGATCGCCTCTAATGGTTCAATAATTGTTCACCGAAACTAAAACACCTAAGTCGACAGATTGGAACCCAAAAGAAAAAGGTTTGAAGAGAATTGTAGGTCAATGTAAGAAGACGCTACATTAAAACGAAATGGCAACTAAAAACAGTAACGGTCGAAGAGTTGAAAAATATTGATACAGAAATTTAAAAAAAAAAAAAAAATGGAATCTATGCCCAGATGCTTAAAAATTGTTGTGAATACTAAAAAATATCCTACGAATTACAAATTTACTTAAATATTGCAATCAATATTAATTAGTAAAAAAAAATTAAGTGTGCAAAGACTTTTGTGAGATATTTTATGTGTCTGATGTTTATTACATTAAAGATACTTCTAAAAAAAGTTTTACTATGTATTAAAAACTCTTAATGTATTTTTATTCAGATAAAATTAGAGATATAAAAAAAATATCTTATTTTTAAATGAAAATTTTTGAGATAGAAAATATAGTATTTGATTGAAATTTGAAAGTGTACGAACATTTTTGGGAGTTACTGTATAAATATGATACAAAAAACAATTGATAATGCATTATTTTACAGAAGTGTTCAATCATAATAATTTCTCAAGGATTATATATTTAAATTATTTCTTCAAAATGTTATATTAAAATATAGTTCTTAAATGAGTACAATTTGAAACAAATCATTCCCTAAACAAAACCTCAATAGTGAGCATTCGCATCATTACTTTAAATAAACTTAATCCCGATATTCTAGATAATTTTATACATGAAAGTTTGACAGTTAAAATGGAACTAATTTAAATGCTAATCAATATGTGTTTTGTTGAGGTTCATAATAAGGTTGTTAAATCTTGAGAGATTATGAAAGTTTCAATCTACTCTTCGTCCTCAGATACAAAACATACATGAAATAACCATATAAAATTAATGTAAACACTTTTGAATAATTGTTTTAAATGAGTAAAAGAAAAAACAAGAAAATTTTCTAAGAAATTCGACTGCATCAGGAATTCATTGTTGCAAACCACTAAACGTGCCGTGAGGTGGAGAAGATCCACTATTTAGTTAGTTTGCCACCACGACAAGTGGTCGATATATATAAATATTTTATATTATTTAAACCACTGTGTGGTAGCTGTTTGTTTGAGATGTGGTCTGTATCTTGTTTTGTAGCGAATGTTACATATTATTACAGAGAGAAAAATTAACCCAATGTCATAAGTTTTTTTATTTTCATGTTGAATTTTATTTGTATAGTCCCCTTTTGCTACATACATTATTAATTAACCGAGACAATATTTTATAAATTTCGTCTTGGATGGATAAAAGAAAGATTTATTTTTATTATAGTATATTAAGAAGAAGGAAATCATAAAACCATTTCATTATTATTTCCAAATTAATGTGACAAAAGGGAAAGTTCTAGAATAACTATTTTCTATCTGGAATGAATTAAAGTAGGAACAATACGTTTCTCTTCGCTCTTTTAGAATGCAAGATGCTGAAGTGAGATTTTTGTGCTTCTTTACGATCAGTAAATAAAGTGAAGAATAATTCACTACGTTTAAGAATATAAGAGAAAGAGAATGGTATGTAGAATTAATGAAGAAAGCTCAAGAGGTATGTTACAATTAATAGCAATTCCACGAACACCATTCTTAGAAAAAATCAATCCGTGTCAATACAAATACAAAATTACTTAGTTACCATGTTTAAAGTCACAGCCATTCTGACAATTAACAGATTTTTAATATGACTTTAGAACGTCCAATGTTTCATAATGCTGTTAAGAAATATCTTCAACTTACCTCTCCATTATTCAACCGAACGTCTTCGACATTAATGATAACACATGAAAAGTAATATAAGTTATATGTATCAGATATGAAAGAAATTTACTTAGGGTCTAGGGTCTAGAGAATGAAATATATTCTTTAACACCAGTTTTAGCAAGAAAGATAGTAATAATCTAAAAGTAGATAACTTTCCAAAAACTCGGGGTGTTGAATATCGAATTCAAATACACTTAATGCTGGTCACTGCATTTAAATTTGACTTGGATTAGTGAAATTACCGTTTACGTTTTCATATTTTCAGTAATTAGAAAAATGGCCAGTTTGGTGATCATTATTACTTTAATAAAAAAAAAAAAAAAAAAAATACTCCAAAATGGCCAAATTGGATATGTGTTTTAAGTTTATCATTACTTTATTCTTTCGGATAAGTAAACAGAGGAGAACGAGTCGTTGATTGACAATGCTCAATGAAAGATAACATATCGTAAAGACATTCGTTTTTCAATTTTTTACGGCTTTATCGAATTTCTACATGAATTTCAAAAATCGACGGATTTTAAAACAGAAAAGTTTAACACAAATTAAAACACAATTTAAAACACCTTAGCAAGTAATATAACTGTGATTTTGGTAAAAAATCATTAGAGTCGTTTTTTGAGAATTGTCGGAAAATATAAATTTTTCAATTACAGTTACCTTGTGCGCATGTGCAATTTTGATGAAAAAATTGGTGACAGATCCCATGGCCATCTTTAACATCGTAGGCCAATCAGTTATACAGTAATGCTTCACGGAAATGCACACATTTTTTTCAACCACCTTATTAAATAAGTACAAAACGTATATTAAATCAGTTTCCAAAATGTTCGCAAAAAAAATCTAAATTTTTTGACAGATTGCAATATTTCCATTACACTATATTGTTTGTCATGTTATTGACAACAAAAATGGGGTTTGAATTCCTT
Organism: Linyphia triangularis; assembly: GCA_963978545.1. NCBI lineage: Eukaryota > Metazoa > Arthropoda > Arachnida > Araneae > Linyphiidae > Linyphia > Linyphia triangularis. Next base: position 63,602,211 of record OZ021723.1, on the reverse strand, counting down.
GTGGTTTGTAATCTTTGTAATGTCAAATACGCGCACAAGAATTTAACATTCATGAAAGTCTAATTTATTGAAATAAACGAAAGGTAATAATAGCGATGAGTTAGCGATATTTTGAATGCTCAAGCTTCAAAATCACATTGACATACCTTATTTTCATTTCAATCACTTATGAAATTTGGTTTGAGCTATCACAAGTTGCCCCCTATTTAAAAAATATCCCAATTTTTGTTCAATTCAACCTTGTTAATTTCCAACTAGTTCCGATTTGAGAGTTATTTGTAATGGAGCAAATGAGTATACAGATTCAATGAGTAATAATAAAATTATTCAAAATTTTTTATTTTAATTACATTTATATTAAAGACGAAGAGACGAGCGCCTAAAATTCTTTATAAAAAAAAATTTTACTTTCTTAACTATTTACTAGCATAATTCTTAATAATTGCACTTTTAAACTAGTAAACCGTTTTATCTTGTGTGATTACATACATGAAAAAAGGTTTGTAATATTGGATTACTTAGAAACTAATACAGCCGCATGAAAATGATAAAGTTTTCTTTCAATGATTGTTTACCTCTCAGATCCAAAAAGCATCAATCTCTTCTAAATCGGTCCATTGTAGCGCAAAAAGTTAAGAAAATATTTTTCCTGTTTCTCTTTCAACATCCCAAACTGACATATTTATGAAAAAGGAGAAGTGTGTTTTGTCAAAAATATGTACATTGTCATGACATAATAAAGTTTTAACTAAATATATTATGATAGAAATATTTAATAATATAAATGAAATTATGTAAATGAAGAAAGATATATATTTTTACAATATTGTAAATTACGACTTTAATAGTTATTTTACGAATATTTAGTACCTTGATTTAAGGGAACATGGTACCCAAAAAATGAAGAAAATTTCAATTTTTCAATTTTTAGCCCATGATCGGAAGAATATCTTTCTGAATAGCTGTGCAAACATTTATACTTGTACCTTTGATAGATTAAAAATTATATTGTATTTTCTAAATCATCTCACACTACCAAAGCTGAAAAAAAAATCTTTAACACTGTTTTTCTAAGTTCTTTATTTTTCAATTTGAGTGTTGTTTTAAATCCCGAAAGCTTTTTTCTAAATTTAGTAAAGATTAGGAAATTTTTAGAGCGTATTTATATACATCTGATAAACAAAAGTTAGTATGAAATAAGGTGCGCTACGTTTAGTTGTATTTTTTTTTTTTTTTTTTTTTAAATTAAAAAGTTGAAAACTTGAAAAAAAACGTCGTTTTTCTGCTGTTTTTAGTGTAAAAACATATAAAACCTTTTCCATAGCTTGCATCTTCAAATCCATACTAACTATTGTTAACAATTATAATACGAATATATTGTAAAAATTTCATGGAAAAATACTTAAAATTGTGGAAAGAGTAGCATTTCGAAAAAAGTGAATTAGTCAAAAATTGATTATTCAAAATATTTTTGTAGGTTAAATTATGTTTACTTACCATCAACACAATGTAAAATTACTATAGTTTAAATTTTAGTGGTGCAATTTCTGAAAATAATTTTTTGGGTACCATGTCCCCTTTAATTTTTATCATGCATTAGAAAGTACAGAAAAGCATATTCGTGTCTGGCACATAGGTTACCTGACACATGGGAATTGATCGCTAAAAATTATTGTGCATTTTCTACACATATCATAATTTACAAAACTATATTGTAGTAAGTTATTAATTAAGACATTTTACAAATTTTGTATAGGTGACAAACTAAAACAATAAAATATTTTTAATATCAAACTCTTAATTCACACAATATCGATAATATGTGCCCTCTAAAAGTTAATAGTTGTGGTTTGTCCATAAAGGTAAAAAGCGAAAGGTTATAGATGAACTATAGATGAACATTAATATTTTTCTGTACGAATTAGCTATTCGCTCTATAAATTAAATCCTAAAACCTCAATAAGAAATATTTTTAAATGAATATTTTTTTTAATTAAAATTGCTTTCAAGTATGAGAAAATTTATTTTTCTGGATTGCAGTGTATACAGATGAGAATATGAGAATATTTAAAAATATGTAACATGAGTGATTTTCTATAAAGTGAATTTATTAACCATGTAACTAAATATCCTTTAAGTTTCATTACACTTATGTATGTAAGAATAATCTTAGTACATCTTATTAGACTTATGTTTTAATAAGTTTGTACAAAAACTCATTAAGTAAAAAATAAGGAACATTTAAAAAATATTAAAATTTTGGCACCCTTGAAAGAAATACTGGAAATAAAGTTGAAATTCTTTTTAAAAGTTTTTCAATGCATCTCTTTGTTTAAAATTGGATTTAGTATTTATTTATTTATTGATTTTATTTCCTTCAAAACTTTCAAATTTACTGATTTAATTAAAAAGCACTGTTATCTTGTACAAAACCATGTAACAAAATAAAAAATACCTAAAAGTGTGTGGTTCAAAAGATATGAAACGAGTGATCTTTTATTTAATAAATCAGTAAACAATGCTTTTATTACTTTAAAACATTAAGACTATTATTACAATAAATAACTTAGTTTTAAAATAATAAGCTCGAATGCTCCACATTTCATTTGAATATTTTTACTAAGTTAACGTTTCATTTCATATTTTATGTTACTAAAAACTATTAAATGAAACACGTCTCATTCATTGGAATCCAATATCAACTTAGTTCAAAGCAATTAATCATAAGTAATTTTGTTAATTAAAGAAGTAACTTTAAACTTGAAAATTCATTCCGCATTTCATTTCTTTCAAAAATGGTAATCATTCTAACATAGAATTAATCATCTAGACGTTCCCAGAACGTTACATCCCTCCCTCCTTCCCCAACCATCCACTAAAGTTTATTTTTCTAGCTCTTTGAATGCCACTTTTTAACAACTATCGTGCGGCGAGGCTGTTCCCTGGTGAAATGGAACAACCCTCTTCTCGGGAATTGTCTGCCAGTTTCCCGCCTTCACTCCTCATTCTTAACTGTGACCGGCAAGTTATCACTACATGGGCTCTTGCCTCTTCGAATGAAAAAGTGTGTGGACAAAAGTTTTCGAAGTGTTTGCGTTCTTTTCTTCTTTAAGAATAAAATAGTGTTTTTAAATGCGATGGTCTTTTAAAGAATGCTATAAAACACTTTCGAGTTTTATTTCTGGTTGTTAGGGAAAATATGTTTTAGGTACTTTGTACATCATGTTTCTTTCTGAATAAGTGAGGACTATTTAGGTGAAAAGTAGTGAAAAGTCTAAATAAACAATGTTTGTTTATTATGGATTACTAGTTTTCAGTGTTCTATGTGTGGTGGGAAGAGCGGACTATAGTAATGGTGAGCACATTTTTAATTTGATAAATTTTCATTTAAGTGAATTTTTTCGAATAATTTAAATTAATTCATTTAGATGAATTTCAACTTATTTTACTAATTGTTGTTTCCCTTCAGGTACATGATTGTGTAAAAAGGTGCCTTATTTTTTGTAGATTATTTTCATACAGTTGTAAACACTAATAGTTTTAATATTTTATTCAGATGATAAATAACACGTCCATAGAAATATTTTTCTGCATGAGGAAAAACCTGTTATTTAAATTTTTGGCGAATACAACTAGGTTGCAAAAAAATGCATATAAGGGAAAATGTGGTTAGTAATATACAATCAATTACTAATGTACTACTGATTTTTGCACTGTTCATTCATCAAAGATTTCACACAAAGGAAAACGTGGTTGGTAACATACAACTAATTATCGGTGTACAATTTATTTTTCTTGTAGTTGTCAACAAATATTTCATTTAGCATAAAACTAGATGTTAACATTTAAATAAAATGTTAATACTACATCCATTTATGTCACTGGTTAATGAATTATATTCTTAATTTTTAAAATTACATTTTACAACTCAGACCATGCAATTTAGCCCTACTCAAACGACAAGTATTTTGTATGAACGTTCAGTTAAGGAGATTTGAGATTCACAGGCAAAATTTAAAAGTTGTATTTTCATCTAACTTCAATGTCCTATAAATTATTTATTTCTCAATGAATTTAAAAACTTTTTCACTCGAAATTTTGAATATATTTTTTAAAAAGTGTACCTGGTAAGTGTCTTAAAAATCCCTATTTTGAGTTAATTGCAAAAAATTCTTACAACTAAAAATATTTTTTGTTTTTGTTGTTGTTATTTTTGTCTTTTTAATATACTTGCAGATATCTAACTACAAATTCTATGAAAAAAAGTTTATAAATTCGTTGAGATATAAATAATTTATAGGACACTGAAGTTAGATGTAAATTCAACTTTTAGCTTATGTCGGTAACTGTCAAGTCTCCTACTGAGAATTTTAAATTAAATTTCAGTTTATCTCCATGTTCTTTATCATTTCGGCATATGAGTGACTTTAGAAGTAAATTGTGACTTAAATGACGTTTTAAATAGAATATATTTTAAAAAAAATCATTTAACGTTGCAACTTCAAGTTTTCATTAAAGAAGTTTTGTTCTGTGCCGATTTTTAGTTTTCTTGATATTTGAAAAATGTTGTTTATGCGAAAAGAATTTTTACTTTAAATATTTTCTAGGAGATAATATAACTTTGAAAAACTACTTAGACGTTTAGAAGCCTTAAACAATGTATGTCAACTGAACAATATAACATTTTACCCAAATTTCTTTAATACACAAGAAATAAATAAAATTTGCTTTTAAAAAAATTATTTAAAAAAGTTAATTACTTAAAACATTTAATTAAAAAAAAGTACATAATTAATTTTTCCTTTTTGAACAGGATATTTTTTATGGTTTTACCTTTTGCTAAATTTCTAATGATCTGTTCTAATCAAACACTCTTTTACTTACAAAACTTTCTAATAAAGTAATTGTCAATAAACACTAAAATTGCTTTTTACACAAGTGTACCAACTAAAACGCATTTTTGATCTCCAAAAATGAATTGAAATTGATGTCTTAGTTTTTTCCTCGCTGACCAATTTCTAGCATACCTACAATTAAGAAGGAAAATAAGTAATAAGGCGTTAAGTAACCCAAATAATGTCCAAAAAGAATTGCTATTTTTAGGTTTGATTAAATAACGATTAACGCCAATGCGCTTCATTAAATTGAAGCTAGCACTCAAATTGCGATCATCTACTAACTTTAATAAATAATTTTAATTTTTTACTTTCTATGCGTAGTAAAAGGTCAAAATCCTAGGTAAATTGATTTTAGGGATCTCGAGTGTTCAGAATGTTGCAACAAGGATTTTGTCAAAATCGCACAAATGCGCCAAAGTTATCTACAATTGAAAATTTTAAGTTTTTCAAGTTTTTCCATTATAAGTTTTAATGATGGGATCAAAATCATTTTTTTTTTTTTTTTGCCTTTTCAAGTATTCTCAACGTGCCTATTGCCAAAATTTTAGCAACTAGGGATGTGGAACTTTGTAAAACTTTCAAATACACTTAATGTTGTTCACTGCTTTTAAATTTTACATGGATTGGTTTAATTTGCCATTTTCGATGTCATATTTCCATTAATTGAAAAAAATTATCTGTTTGACAATATGTCTTTTGAAAAATTCTACATTATAATTTTTTGTAAGTTAAAAAGAGGATAATTCATCGTTGAATGGTAATGCTTAAAGAAAGAAAATTCTGTTGAAAATATTCGATTTTCAACTCATTTCACCTTTATCGTATGTTCACGGAAATATCGAAGGTGTGGATTTTAAAGGACCTTAAAAGGACCCACAAAGATTTTGATCCAAATCGTTTGACCGTTTTTGACAATTTCTGAAAAAGATAAATTTTTCAAAAGAGACTGCCTAATGCGTATGCACAATTTTGACGAAAACCTTACTGTCATGTCCCATTTTAACATTAACCCGTATACAAAAGTTGAGAATCGTAGGTCAATTCGTTCAACAGTTATACTAACCATGGATCACACAAACATTTTTCCAGATAACTTTTTTGAATTCAGCACGTTTCGAAGCTTGTAAAAATACAAAAAGAAATTGATTTTTTTTCCAAATACATTACTTTTATTACCTTTTTTTTTCACATACGGGTAATTAAAAGTTAATATACGCCAAAAGTGAAACAATTTGAAAAGCTCATTCGTACGAATAATGAAAATCGTCTTTCTGCAATGGGTGAATTTTTGTTGCCAAAAAACGAAGTTATCAAGTCCCCGAAATAAATGAAAATATGCAAATGAATCAAATAAAATTTTATTTCTTTTGTTAAATACAAATATATGATTTTAAATCGTTCTCCTGTATTACATTCATTGATAAGCTTTTACAAATATGATGATTATTGTTAATTTGAGGTAAATTTTTTTATCCAAAATTAGAAATTATGAATTACTTTTTTCACCAAAACAACCATCAAACTCGCTAACTTTTGGAGATTTTTAAGAAAATTTATAGATAAAAATTATAACCAAACTCAGCATATTTGCGAGTTTATTTATTTATAATTTTTGTGAAAATATGAAAATAATTTGGTCTACGCTAATACTAGTTTTTCTTTAAAATAAATTGAAAGGATGAAAACACGAGCACAATCTTGAACAATTTCTAAGCATTTTGAAATAGATTATACTAAATTTCCACATATCTACTTTTGAAATATTAAGGGGCATTTTTTATTGATATGTTTAGTTTTCAGATGGTTTGAACATAAGTTATTACTTTCAATTACCCATATGTTAACATAGGGTAATCAAAATATTGGATTCAATAAAAAAAATATGTAAGATTTTTTTTTAAATACGTTTAGAAACGTAATGACTTTAAACAGAAAAAATTCCTGTGTGTTTGTGGCCAGAATAACTTCCAAGCGGATTGACCTGCATTGTTTAATTTTTATATACTTGTTAGTGGTGCCCATGAGACCTGTCATTAAGGTTTACGCCAAAATCGCGCATAAGGTAACTGCCAGTAAAAATTTTATGTTTTTCAGCAATTGCAAAAGAACCGGCTCAAATTATTTTGATAAAAATGTCTGTGGTAATGCTTTTTAAGGTGCTCTAAACAACCCCATAGTTGCAATGTAGAAAATGTGTTACTTTGTATAACAAAGTAAAAAAATTTTGTACATTTTGACCTTAGCCTTTTTCAAATATACTTATAAAAATGAAAGCCATATTAAAATAATTCTTCATAAATTACATAAAATCAATACACATAAAATATCATGGATAAAATAAAAAAATTTATAGAAGTAGCTAATACACAAGCAATTTTTAGCGTAATAAAAATCAATTTAAAATTCAAGATGGTCCATATAGAATTTCCAACTTTTAATTTGATAGATTTATTTGAGTACTTCTTCACATGATGGTAGATAATTTTTTAAGATATACTTGATTGTGCATAAAAATATTTATTTCGTATTTCAGCATTTTTCTATGTACATTCTTTTAGAGTTTTTATTTTTTAACTTGATTATCAGAACCCTTTTAAAGTCTTTAAAATAACTACGATTTTGTTTCTAGAAGGTGGGATGACAAATTTTTCAGAGAGTTAGTAAATTCACTTAATGTCATGCAATCTAGCTGAAACTTAGCACACAGGATCGTTGTCGATAAATGCATTCTTTCGGGGTTTTTTTTTTTTTTTTTGAGGGGGGGGGGTGAGGAGGATCTGTGATTGCCCTGCGGAATTTTTTCTTCGTAGTGGTAGTCAAACACTACAGAAATTCAATGAGATTGAAAAAGCTTAACTATATTCCATTTCTTACAAAAAAAAGTTAAAGTTGGTCTAATCGAGTTGATATATGTTCACCAGAGGGGGGGGGGGGGCGAGGAGTAAAAGTTCAATTGAATTTTGATATAAGAGTGTATAGTAAAATGTAAGTTTGTATGGGCTAGTTTGTACTTATAAGGTAAATTTTACGATGCGCAAATAACCTTTTTTAAAATAACTACTTTTTTAAGAGTAGATAGATATGTTTAAAAATATATATAAATATATAAATAATTATGAGTAAGAATACAACCAATATTAAAGTAATTATCTTAACACTTACTTGATCTTTAAGCAATCATGATCCGTTTTTATTTTATTGAAAGAAGTAAACTGATAAATGACAAAATTTCATTTCAATCTGAAGGAATTTATTTATGGTAGTAGTAAAAGTCAATACTTTTTTTCTATAGTGCTTATATGACGCGAAAAACCATTTAACAAAATCTCTTTCTACAAGGTTTGTTCTGATCACGTATATCTTTATATACGTGACAGAACAGGCAAATAGTGGACATTGTTTCAGTTCTAAATATTTTGTTCATAGTTTATTACATCGGGTACTTTTTATTAATAAACTGTTTTATTTTGGGCAATAGAAGAGGATTTAACATATTACTCAAGTTAAGCCACAATTAACAGAAAACGCTTTAAAAGACTTATATTATTCACAGAGAATTAAAATTAAGGGGCTGGTTTTATCCCAGAAATACTTAGAGCAAAGTAGTGTATCCTCTCCCAACCCCCCCCCCCCTTCTCAAAAAAATATTTACTATTTGTATCAGGATATGGTGTTTTTAGAGAAATATCTCAAATCCACTAACACTAGAAATTTCGTCCTTTACATCGAATTATTTGTTGACAAAAAGCTTTATATTTTTTTTCAAAGAAAAAAAAGTTACAAGCAAAGATATACTTTTGAGATTTTTAATTAAAACCACACTCCATTAATTTCAATTCTTCAATAGCAGTCAATGTTTCAGGTTTTTTGTAAATTATGGATTCTTTGTTACTTTTATTATTGCAATGAAAGTAACATCTATGCCAGAGTTAGCCACTACGCGAAACGACCAGCTACAGATTTTGCTGCGAATCGCCAGCAGCATAGATTTCAGATTATCTGGCGCCGTCAGCAACACGAGGGCTATAATGAGCCGAAACATTCGTCATTAGACAAGCCAGGATATATTTACAAACACCCATGCCTATCACGGGACTCGAACCCGCAACCTCGCGGTCTAGATGCTAGCACGTTAACCACTATATTGTTTGGTCGGCGCCAGCAGCATAGAAGAACAAAAGTCAAACTTCATGGTATGACATTTTTTTTCTACATAATTTTAATTTGTCCATAATAGTACGTTTACTATGTAAAACAGAGTTCTCTACTAGGTGGTTCGAAGAAACTATATAAAGAAACTTTCAGCAAGAGGGTTTCCATCACGAATAAATATAGGAGTAATTTAACTGAAAGACGAGTTATTAAGATTGCTTGAGACAAATACTGCAAAAGACAGTGACTTATCATAAAATAAACTGAATGATTTCGACAGTCAACGTCTTACGATTGATATCAACTGAAAGGGGAAAATCTGGAGGTATGGTTTAAATATCTATATTAAAAGTTATATCGTCATTTTGTCAGATTGAAACAAAAGATTAATTTCTTTTTAAATCCTTTATATTAACTTCGATTTTGTGTGTTTGTCTATGGAAAGGAATCTGCAGAAGTGTAATTTACCCCTTGCCGTCATCCAATCGTGCTGAAACTTGACAGATAGGTTTGATGCCTATGACAATGCATTCTATGAAATTTTGGGTTTGTTACTGTCTCTAAAAATTCGCTTTTACGGATTACTACTAAACCAACTTGTCGTCATCCAATCGCTTTAAAATACCCTTGAACCGATCATTGTTGAAACTCTTTCCCGTTGCCAAAATTTTGTTAATAAATAAACAATAAAATTACTTTAATCATAATAAATAAATGATATTTGGATGTGAGAGCATAAATTCCCTTTCATTTTTAGAAAATAAATTTTGAAACATAGTTTGCCGAACATTTTGCTGACAGAAATGTTTTTGATATCAGCGCTGTGTTACTGAATATAAAAATTGACAATGATTATTAAGGATTTTTTTTAAAATTTTGTTTTTATGGGTTATATTTATTTTTACTTTGATTTACGTAATAAAGAAAAATGTTATTTTTTAACTATTTGAAAAAAATTCAAATCTCAAACGTAATTTTATAAAAATGAAAAAAAAAGGGGGGGGGGGGAGAGAAAACATTTTTTTTCTTTCTTTTTTTTTCAGTTTTCAGAAATACTTTATATTGTTAAATTGATAATTTTTGCATATTGGTATAAATCTGCGGCCATAGAAAAGCTCTAACATAAATTATACAAACCCTCTCTAAAAGTTAATGACGAACGGTGATTTATGCGATATTGAAAATAGAAATAGTCATTTATGAAACTAGTAGTGAAAGTAATACTTTTCCAAACCAAGTAAAATGTTTATTTCATGAGTACTTTGGCACGAGTCAATAACTTACCGAGTTCGAAAAATTATTTTCGAACATGTTGTATATAATATGTTTTATAATCACGTGCAAAAAATATTGTTAATACACAAGTTAATTAAGGTTGGCAACTCCAATTAATGAATCACATCTAAGAATATCTATATCAAAACAATACAAAATTTGAGCACAAGGCTTGTGGTAAAGTAACTTTATCGCACTAGTGCGATAAAGTTACTTTACCGCCCTCCTCAAGATAAATGGTTATTTTCGCCAAAGTCTTTGATAAAGAAAAATGTAATTTTTGCACGTTGTTATACAAACAATATTTTCTTCATGCCTATTTAGTAAGAAGAAAAAAAGAAATGTAAAAAATTTTAATAGAGCTACATAATTTTAGATTATTGTTATTGTTATGGTTTTATTAATTTATCTTCCATTTCTCATATAATAAAATTCTCCGTTAATTTTGAATTCCAAAATTTTAAGTTAGTCATAATAGTCAGAGTTCTTTTTAAAGACATATGCGTTTCTTTTTAAAGAGAAACAATAGAAAAAGATTTAAACAAACTAACTATTATTCGACACAATAATTAATAATCATTTAGAAAAAATACATTCTAGTTTTACATCTCAATGGTACGAAATTTCTTTACAAGCAACTAAATCCGAATAATATGCATCGGAAGGCAGTTAATCTACAGAGAAAAGTTTTGTGATCAACAAGTTTTAAAACACGAATATTCTTTTGTAAAACAAGTTGTTATCGTGACTTAAAGCAATTTGCATTTCTTAGACAGTGGTGGCAACGCGCCAACAGATGTTTAATTAAAGTGCTATGTTCGCAATTTAAGATGCGTGAGATCAAAGTTTTATGCATTTCTCTAATTTGTAGTAAACAAAAAATTATATGTTTGAAACTAAAAATAAAATAAATATGTTGCCATTTATATCATCTTATTAGAAAATATCAATATATGACTAACATTTTAAATAATACTCATGGAATTTAAAAAATATTTTTAAAAGCATGAAATAAGAATATAATTAAATTTATTTATTTAAAAATAAACTGCGATTTAGTAACGGTAGAAGGTACTTCTTATTGTTTAGATAGAGAAATAAAATAATGTTAAAAAATCCATCAAAACAGAAACTTACCTTACGCAAATGTCAGACAGGTATAAAGAGGTTATAAAAATCACATTTCAGTGAAATAACTGGTATATATATAGGTTATATAACGATAATCTATTGCTTAGGTACCTATAATGAGTCGATATATATAATGAACAATGCATTTAGGTATTAGATTATATATTTCTCACTTTTTATACCAAAATAAACGATCTTATACTTCAAAAGGATTAAAAGTAAGCAATGTAAAATATCAGTGAAATATAAAAAGGAGGATAATTAAATAAATGAGGACAGAGATAATTCAATTGGGGGTAATTTTAAATTTGTTTGAACTAACAAACACTAAATTAAATGGTGTCATTCCTTCTATATTAGTTATATATAAAATTTTCGAATACAATTTTAATTTCTTAAATGCGTTCAATGATTAAAAACTAAAATTACTTAAACTTAATTATTTAAAATAAAAGGAAATTACTTTCAACTCCATACACAACAAATAAACATTTTATCATTTTTACTATACAAGATGGTTACTGACTTATATATTTGCAATCTTCATACTCAATAAATCTAATCTATAGTTAATAGCATAAGTCAGAGTAAAAGCAACGGGTAAGTTAGACACTGACTTATTGGCATTGATATAACAGGTGCACCTGATTATCAAGCTCGGATTCATTTCCAAGATCCTCTTGCCAAGTAATAGATGTGTACGTCTTATACTGATGTCCGGTTGGAAGCTCTTTTCTTTTGGCTGAATATGTAAGCTCAGAATCCATCTGACTCAGGTTCTGTGATAGTTTCTTACAAGCCGCAAGTGGTATTAATGCATTTATTTATCAACCAGTCCCTTTAGTCTATTTGTCTATAGTGATCAATATGAAGCCGAAATATTTCTTTCGGGCCAGTTTGATTTGTTCTAGTAGTGTAGTAGATAAGAGGGTTACTTCTTACTTGAAATAGATATTGAATATAAAGGAAGAAAACGGAATTTTTACCGTGACTTAAATTTATCTTATAACTAACGATATGAAACTGGTTAATAATAATTCATAGACATTTCCCAACATTGTGAAAGTGGTTAAATTTATACAGAAATGTTTAACTGGTTGATTTGTATGCTCAACGACCTACTTTTGTGCACAATAACGGCTAATCAGGACCTACAGCTTAACTTGGATTCCGAACCACAACGAACACCCATGCCTAACCCAGGATTCAAACCCAACACCTTCAGCATGCAAGGCCGAGCGCTACCCTCAGCTATCAGGGGGCTAGAAATATTTAATTTATACAGAATGTTCACTTAAATAATTTGCCACGCCATTTGCAAGTTTTATTCTCTAAAAGCTTCCCATAAAAATTGTGTTTAATTTTAGTGAAAAACCACACTATTTAATTAGACTATCTATAAGCCGCCTAAAGGCAAAGTCAGGAGTAAGCGTAGCAATTAAAAATATATACAATACACATGAAATTAATCAGAAAGTTGTAGAACAGCATTTTTTCAATGGGAGTAACTACTTCATTCGAAAAATGCTTGAAATAAAATTCGCACGATGCTCGTTTGTAGTTTAATTGTTACACTGCTAGGTCACAAAACGTTTCAGAAATAAATAATTCATTGCCGATACAGAGGAACTTAGTCAAAGAATCTTAAACTATCTTTATATCTTGTTGTTTTGTTGTTTCCAACGTGGAATTCCTAGCCCATGCGAAAATTCCTTATTCGTGAGTTTTTTAGTTAACACGAAGAAACAAACAAGCATTGTATGCATTTGTTCAAAACATTCATTTGCATGAACTAAATTTTTTTACCAAAACGAAGCTGTTCTGCAACACTACAGTTCAGTATTTCCATGTATTTTATGTATTTTTTTATACTAGCACGTTAACTCTTAATATCGCCGTTAAGTAAAGTTATAGTCAGTTTATAGTATGTGGTCACTTTATTGGACCACAACTTTCACAAATATGAAAGTGGTAAATGACTATAGAGAAAACACTTTATATGCGTTGAAATATTAAATATTAAAATTTTTTCTTGAGTTTTGAAGTATTGTAAATAAATATGAACTTTTCTAAACAAAGTTAACTGCGATGGTATTTATCAATAAAGATGTTTTAAATATATGACAGTGTTTAGTTTCTTGTATGCATTGCAACATAGAAAGCTGAATACGGGAATCACAACAGAGAAATTAACAAAAGACTCGAAATATTTGGCACCTGAAAAAATTACTATTCAAATTAAATAAAAATCATATATAATCACTCCCTTCAACTCTGAATAACTTGAAAAATGAAACACGATTCTTTTTAAAAAATATTTCATCATCTGGAGTACAACCTTAGTGGAAAATGCTTCAATGCGGAATATTCTCATTTCAAATATACTTCGATGATGTATGAAACTCGGAGAAAAATATCAGAGAGCGTAAAATTGAGGCAAATATAGAAAAACTTTCCAAGAGCGAAATATTCGATTTACCATCTGAGCTATGAAACCCAATACTGATCTTAAAGCTCAAATAGAATACGACATTTCAGAAGAGGAAACTTCTTTTCATGCATGGCATTTTAAAAGGTTTTCCAAAACGGAACTAAATAAGTGCTTTTGTGGCTGAGTATTATTCAATCCCTTTTTATTTAAATACTCAAACTTCCAAGAGGTAATTTAAAATTTTATTAAGTACTCAAATAGCATTTCAGACATTCAACAGCTTATAGCCTAAAACCAATCAGTGTGACTTATATCTTAAGAAAAAATATGTTATCACTGTTTTCATACGAGTTCATTACTCTTATATTACTTTCAATTACCTAGTATTGGATTCGGTAAAAAAAAAATCTTTTTTTCCCCCCTTTCCTATTTCTTCACTTTTTGAAGCATTTATAGTGGTCGAGAACAAATGTGTGCCTGTCGCCAGCATTACTCCCGAACGGATTAACCTACACTATTCAAATTTTGCTTACAGGCTAGTGGTGACCATGGAGCCTCTCATTAAGGTTTTGACCACAATTGAGCATGCGCATTAGGTAGCTGACATTGAAAAATGTATGGTATTATTTTCAGCAATAGGCAATTTCAAAAACGTTTCTAATGATTGTGATCAAAATCGCTGTGGTTGTGCCTTTTAAGGTGTTCTAAGCATCCCCAACTCGGAAATTTCCATAGAAATGATGTAAAAGCGTAAAAGAAAGAAAAACTAATGTCTTTAATGCAGCGTTTCTCAACTTTTCAGTATATTCGCAGCCCAGTTTTAAATCATAATTTTCATCGCGCCCCCGCTTACAATAAAATGTATACAACAATAATGTATATCCAGTATTTTGGATTCTGTTTTTAAATTACTTTTAACTACTGCAAAAGCAAGAGTAAAAGCGAGTCAACGTTGGCGAGAAACCGCATCTGGCATTTTGCCGAGCTGGTGGTGAACATGACCGATGCCTTCTTCAGCATGCGCAGAGCAAATGTTTTCTCATAGGAAGAAGGAAAATGTTCGATAACACAAGTTTCAATTCCAGCCAGTCTCATTCGAATTGATCCTCATATCGCTATCGAATCTATCGTGAATGTGCATTTTATATATGCTTTCGTGTTAATTGCTATTCACCATATTAAATATTCACGGCAGCAGATTTATGCAGACTCATGGATACATTTTTAAGCGGAAGTAAGCGAGCATTAGACGATAGTCATGGATCTACAAGTACACATACAAGCGTGGTTCCGAAAATAAAATCAAGAGAATATTCTCAAGATTACTTAAATTTTGGGTTTACCAGTACTGAAGTAAATGAAGAAGAATGGTTCCTGTGTATCATTTGCTCAAAAATTTTGATCTCAGACAGCATGAAACATGAAACCTAATAAACTAAAACGACATTGGGAAACGCTTCATATTGAGTACGTCAACAAACACAGAGAATTCTTTGAATTAAAATTAAAATCATAGAGAAAGCAAAAATCATTTTTTAAAGAAACTTTGTCTGTGAATAAAAAAGCTTTAATTTCAGCTTACAAAGTTTCATATAAAATAGCCAGATGTAAAAAACCTCACACCATTGGTGAATAGCTTATTTTGCCAGCAGCAATTGAGATTGTAGAAACTATGTTTGGAGATAACTTTTCAAAATAACTGCAGTCCATACCTCTTTCAAATGATACTGTTGCTCGTCGAATTGGGGATATAGCTGAAAATGTATGGTGTCGTCTTTCCTCGAAGTTGCGTGACAAATTGCTTTCAATACAGCTTGATGAAGCAACAGATAGTAATAAAGATGCTCATTTAATTGCCTATGTTCGATTTTGTGATAATATGTCAGTAGTTGAAGAACTACTTTTCTGCAAATCAATAGAACTCCAAACAACAGAGCTCGCATTATTTGCTATTTTAAATGATTTTATGAACGAGGCAAACTTAGAATGAAAAAAATTGCATCGGAATATGCACCGATGGTGCTCGTTCAATATCCAGAAGATTCCAAGGTATACAAGCACTTCTAAAACAAAAATCGCCTCTGTGCGTCTGACACATTGCATGATAAACAGATAAGCTTTGGCTTCGAAAGAAATGAGTCCTGGTCCGAATATTGTGTTAACTACGGTTGTAACCGTAGTAAATTATATAAAAATGAGACCCCTGAAATCGAGAACCTTTTCCGCACTTTGTAAAGACATGGGTTCAGTACATTCAGCGTTACTATTTTATTGCGAGGCAAAATGGTTTTCACGTGGGAAATTTTTGCAAAGTGTTCATGAATTAAGAGAAGAAATTCCTAGAAGAAGAAAACAGACCGGAAGCCGAGAAATTTTGCGATGTTTTATTTGTGATGAAATTGAGCTACTTGGTCGACATATTCGACAAAATTAAATAACTTGAAACTTCAACTCCAAGGAACAAATACACATATGTTGGATACGAGTGATAAAGTTAATGCTTTTTGTAGAAAATTGGAATTGTGGAGCAAAAATTTAAAGCAAAAATACCTAACAATGTTTGCGAATGTAGATGATTGTACTAAAACTTACAAGGCTGAAGAAGAACATGTAAAAGTTGTGTTTGTAACCATTGAAAATCATTTAACTTTGCTGGCATAGAATTTTAAAAAGTATTTTCTTGCTGACGGCAAACTGATAGCAAGTTACGAGTGGGTTAGGGATCCATTTCATAAGAATCCTGAAGGACTCTCAATTGACGAGGAAGAAAACTTCAGACTTCACGACAAGTGGTGAAACCAAAAGATAATTTTGTAATAAATCACTATTTGAATTTTGGGCAGGAGTAGAGGATGATTTTTCTGCACTAAAAACAATGGCATTTCACATTCTTTACCATTATCAACATCCTACCGTTGTGAAACTGGATTTTCTGCTGTGGCTTCTTTGATGACAAAATATAGATCTCGGCTCAATATAGAAACATAACTGAGAGTGACTATTTCTAATATTAAGCCTTCCTTCGAAAAACTTTGCTCTGTAAGACAGGCCCAAGGAAGTCACTAATAATTATTAAATTTGTTTTTAATTTAGTATGTTTTTAATTTAGTATGTTTTTAATTTAGTATGTTTTTAATTTAGTATGTTTTTAATTTAGTATGTTTTGATTAAGTAAGTTTTGATTTAGTAAGTTGTTTGACTTTATTTGTTAAATATGTCGAAATATATTTTGTTTTCTATGTATATGTGTGCTTTCCTTTCAGTCAGTTAATTAATTTGTTTAATAATATTTTCTCTTGGATATTCATACGCCTCCCCTCTAGTGTGCGCCCCACAGGTTGAGAATCACTGCTTTAATGCAGAGTTCTCTTCTCTTGAGCATAGTCCACAATGACTGTTACTTCTCCGTTTCACTTAGAAGTCATAATAATGTAATATTTATCGAAAAGCATATTACTAAATTCATCCTTTTGGCACTGGCACACAGTTCAATAATAATTTATATTGTACTGGAAATTAGAAGCATGAATTACATTTTTACAAAATATTTGCTTTTACAGGCACAATGCTGAAAATAATATAATCTTAACAAGACACTAGCTCACACTATCACACTATACATGAAGGCATCTTATATAATATTTTAAACAAACAATTTAGAAAAATGTGGAAATTTAGAGACCACTATAACTAACATTTTACAAAATATTTTGCTTTTACTGGGTACGTTATGAATGAAAGCAATCTTATAGAAACAACAGTTCACACGATATACACAGAAATATTCCATAAATGTTACAAGGGGCATTGAACTGGAAATTTGGATGCCACAAAATATTTTGATAGATTTAAAAAAATATTTAGTCTTTTACATTTTCTTTTTTCAGCGAATATTATCTCACTTCTTTACGGAAAAAGCTGTTCACTTCGTTTATTTTGTGTGCCATGTTAGTCATTGTTAAAATGCGTTGCTCAAGCAGAAGATATGCTGTTCGCAACGAGAAATATTCTGATGTGTTGAATCAGAAACGAATCAATACTTCAAAGTACCACTCCAGACGATTTTTTCAGCAATTCAGTTACATAAACTAAATTTCAAGTAGATATTTAATACTTATCTATTCATAGATAAATTAAATGTCATATAAAATATCACAGTCGGGTATTAGAAACTTTAAAATGTTTTCAAGCGAAAACAGTATATTTCTTAAAAATCTAGTAAAATCAGTACTTACTTCTATTGAATAAAGTATTTACATGGCCTAACAGGACCATGTCCAAAGTTCATGCAATTTGTTGATAGTATATAAAATCCACAAGCAAATGAGAATAAGGTTTTTGAAAGAAGACTTTTTTAATATCAGGCAATTTTGTAATAACTTACTTTCAGACAGATACAAGTCGTGAAAATATTTCAATATTCAAAAATGTAATTTTTCTTCCACTAGACTCTATAAAAAGGCTGTACAGTGTCACAACCCAACAACTGTAGTTGTTCAAATAGCAAACAAAACCCCGACAGTGGTTTTTCAAATAACTTCCTGTAGGTATTTTAATGAGCATTGTCCTGAATATGCTAATAAATTTGGTGACGGAAAATTCCCACCAGTAAAACTAACAACAAATATGAAATCATTATATCACCACCTTTACAAGTCTTCTTATTTTTCAAAGCAGAGTTTGCAATACACCAACTTTGGTAGAAATCGAATACGATTAATCAAGCATAAAAGGTGAATTTCCTGACTCTGAGACATCTGTTCACTTTAACTATTGAAGGATAAACTGAATTGGAGCATTCACTGTCATACTATAGCTTACAGACGGACATGTATTTTGAATAAGAATGCACTGCACATCCAATAGAATTGGTTATATTAGGGCTTCTATGGAAGATCTACATTAGGACCATACTGCTTTGTAACATAGTGAAGTCATTGATATGATGTATAATGCTTTCCAAAAGGTCTAAATGAGTTGAAAACAGAAAGTCTAACAAGGAGAAAATAATCGCATTCTTCGCTGAAAAAATGACATGAGATCATCTTTCACAATCATTATCATGTCTGCTCACTTTAAAAATAAGATTGTAAGATGAGGAGCATCCATAAGAGATTTAAATCCAACATATTTCGAATAAAAATCTTGTTCTCTCTCTATCCTCACAAGTATTATACGATTTCATACTTAAAAAAAAGATCCATGTAGTACAGGGTTGATATTGTAACGAAAATAATTAATTTTGGGTATTTTTTAACCGATATACGTGTGCTTGATTTTCGATAGCTGACTGTTGGCCCGCTTTCTCCCCGTTGGTTGCGCGTAACAAAAGCTTTCCCTTGCTTAATGCGATCTACTGCTATATATTAACTTAATTGTGTTACTAAATGCATCAAAAGGTGCGTATGTTTTAAGTTTTTGGAATTATCCAGTTAACATTCATAAATCTACTCAAAATAATACAGAATCATAAATCTACTATCTTTTTAAATTGGTATAATACGGATTTCACTTTATATAATTTGTTGTATAAATAAACAATAATTATACACCTATTTTTTTCCAAAATTCTTTAATATTGCTGTGTCTTACTCTTATTTACACTTTCTAATATATTTTAATTACATTTTAGATGAAACATATTGAAATAAATACATATAAAAACTTTGTAACTTACCATAGTTACACATTTTTTCATATTGCGTATTTAAAATAAACAAACGATTTATTCATTTAAAATTAATATAAAATCTCAACGAAATTTTTTTCTTTTATAATTTTTTGCAAATGAAGCAGAGGTTTATTTTAAATCGATTAAAAAAAAATACGTATCTAATTTCGATTTTTTTTTTTAAATTACATATCTGTAGTGTAATTCAATTTATTTTGCAAAACTTTAAAACTGTCATCAATTAAACTCAGCAAAGTGATTATTTATTTTTACATGCGTCTTTAATATTTTTTAAAAATATTTACAACATAAATTTAATGAAAATAAAAGGAATTTGAATTGATATTTAATTCACAAATTCTGTAAATAATTCAACTTCAACCGCATTTAAAATTTAAAGAATATTAAAAAAAAAATACTTCCGCGTAAACTCTATAACAAAGTAAATCCTACTTGCACTTTGTACGGATTTTCATTGCACTTGCACATTTCTTTTTAAAAATGATACTTTTGTTTTAAAAAGGTAAAATACTAAATTTAATAAGTCTAGTAATCATTGTAACATATTCAGTCAGTCTTAGATTAAAGTTATTAAAGACCTAGTCTTAAGTTAATTAGTTATTAGATATTTTGGTTTTTTATCCAAATATTAAAAAGTATATAAAATACTTTATTCTAAGTTTTCTTGGAGAGTCCGGATTAATTTGATTTTTAAAGTTGCATAAAACACTTATGTTTTTTTTTTGTTTTTTTTAATGCCTTTATATATCATATTTTATAATTATGAATTCTTCAGAAGCTAAATATTATGAGCTCTGTTTTTTAAACTGCCAACTTTTGAATATTTTTTATATGAAGCATTTAATTTTCACCATTATTTTCTATTAATGGAAAAATTATAATCTTAAATACAAAATGCTGTGTTTTAAAACTGAATTCCTATTCTACAAACAATGCAATCATGCTACTAATAAGAACATGCACCAAATATTAATATATTATAGTGTTTAAATTTTACTATAACTACAAAGATATAATTAAATTTATATAATAATAATATATATAATATAATATAATAATAATATATATAATATAATATAATAATAATATATATAATATAATATAATAATAATATATATAATATAATATAATAATAATATATATAATATAATATAATAATAATATATATAATATAATATAATAATAATATATATAATATAATATAATAATAATATATATAATATAATAATAATATATATAATATAATATAATAATAATATATATAATATAATATAATAATAATATATATAATATAATATAATAATAATATTCAATAACTAAATATGTGAATTATTTTCATTTTTATACTTCAAAAGTGTTTATACTTCCATATCAACACCATATTCATTTATCTCATAAATTCATACATCTCACTTACATTAAAAAATCAGATAAATTTCTAATTAGCGTAAAGATCTCACAGTATCAAATAGCATGAATGCTAAAAAATAATTTAATTTCGCAAGGCTGCAAAAATCATAATGCAAATATTTTGGCAAAATCTCTCCTATTAAAATTTTGTTATGTAATATAAAATGATTTAGTTAATAGTATGAAATGTGATGTAATTAATAATTAATACTATACTACAGAGCACAAAGTTAAAATTTGTTCACAAATGTCTTATATCAGAAAGTGACACAAACTTACGTAACACCAAATTTCTATTAATCAACATCTTCACGTCAGAAATGCAGAATTATAATTTTTTTTAATTATTATTCAAAATAACTACGAAATGATTAAAACTAGGCAGATAAATTTTCGAATAATTTAGTACAACCTTTTTTTTAGTTTACGACGTTTTTATAAAAGAAGGTGACATTCCCGAAACCGTATTTAATTATTTACTTTTCCATTTTGCTATCTAACATTTAGCATAAGAAATACTTCTTTAAAATTTTCAAGCAGAATTTATTTGATGAAAATGTATTTAAATTTTTAAACGCTTGTTTTAAAGCTTATTATACACAATATTTTATTCAAACCAACGAACAGATGTCAAACCGATAAAATATTTGAATTCACAATTACATTCATAAATATGTATATTTAATGTTGAACAGTTTCATTAATCTTCCTCTTTTATGCATGTCTTCTTCTCTCGTTGTGAGCACACATTTGTAATGAAATATTTGAATGAAAACGACAGCATCTCAGCCTTTTCAATTTCATTATGTCTGCGGAATTTCCAAGTGCTCAAGCATTTCTGATATTATTTATTGGATTTTTTATATGATCCCTCACGTCATTTACATTTGCAAGCAGGATAAATTTTTATTTTCGCTCTTGCTCTACTCGGAACAGCCTCTCCCCACTTCTCAAGTTTAAAAGCCTCCACGAATCCAACCCTTCTTACAAAAAGTATTCCATTGTACATATTTCGCTGTAAATGGCGAGAGAGACAGTTTCATAGTGGGGAGAAAAATTGGACTTTTTTTTTTCCTTTCTTTTCTTTTCAGCTCTCTCCGGTGACATGTCCCGGACATTTCTGTCCCTCAGCTCAAATCTGTTCTAAAAGCTCCTCGAGGGAAATGTGCGAGATTATTTAGATAAATGACCTGTGCTGGGCTTTGGAATTCATAAACCGAAGAAAAGAAGAAAAGACAGATTGGGAAGGAAGTCGTTTGCAGTTTGCGAAAAATAAGTGTCAGAGATGCTATTAACCATTCCACTTATTATGTCTCTGCTTTAAATTAATTGATGGTAAACATCTCCCTGCGGTGCTTTAAAGCATAAATGAACAATACATTTCGTGACATGAATCTAAGTGGTTCAATGCCTAGAGAAATGAAAGGCATCGATGTATCAAAATATTTTGACTATTTCGACAGATATAAAAAGACAGAAATGATATCTTTTAAATTTACTTTCTTGAAATATTCAAAGTAGATAAAGATGTTAAATTTTTCTAAGTCACAGAAAGGCGAAATAATAGATTATGATTTTTCTTTGTGTTATCATTACTGAATAACATGGCTATAATTGTACATGGGCATACAACATGTAAATCAAGTGACATTTTAATAAAGTAAGCAAAATTTTTATTTCACAAGCAAACATTAGAGAAATTAGAAAATTAATGACTTTTTTTCACTTCAAAACTATCTCATTTGAATCATATTCATCAATAAATACCATTTTGAGCTCCACCGATTTAATAGTATTTTAGCAATTCATGGGAAATGTTTTAAAATGAACACAATAAAAAGTAATTTTATTTTAAATTAAAATAATTTATTAAAAAAAATTATTAGAAATTATAAAATAAATGACATTACATTAATGATATGTTTGCAAATTATAATGACTGGTTATAAAAAATTTAAATACATATTTACACTTCCGTCTATCCAATTTGTAACATGCCCTTTTTAACAAAGTATCATTATCAACTGCGCTTATTTCAATATATTTTGTCTGAGTATATATTTCATCAACTTTCATATTAAACAAATTTTATAAGGTTTAATACATTAAAGTAATGCATAATTATAGTTGAGATAGATATAATTTTATTCGGGTATCTTTTTGCAGAACTGAGTTATTTGATATTTAATTCGTTTACATTAGATATAAAAATAATAAATCTTCGCCTGTATATATATATATATATATATATATATATTACATTTGTATTTTATTATAGTAAAACGTAATACATATTTTGTTGTACGGGGTGGGGTCGTACTAAAAAATCCATATTTATTTTAAAGCAAAATATTATAAATCAATATTTATGAAGTATGGTGCCCACGCTAATTCATATAGTAAATATTTTTTGAAAAAGAAATAGTTCAAATTATGAGGTACAAATACAAATTTAGTGGATTTTGAACTACTTTAAGGTTGAGACAAAATTACAAATGTTACTGAAAATTTATTACGTGATAGGTCTCTTTCAGAAGAGTTTCTGTACCTAACTAGAACCGAAAATGTCAAAAATGGCGACAAGAAATCAATTTGCAATTTCAAAGAATGAATGATAAATTCTGCAGTCTTATGTCAGTTTGTAGGTCTCTTAAAGTAGAAGGATTTCTGAATATTTCCATTGGAAGTAAATGATGTGGACCGGAAAATAGCTTCTTTAATATGAACATTTCTATGGAAAGATCTTGACTGCAAGTTGAAATATCGGGTAAAGATTGGCACGTTCCGTGATAATATTTATTGCCTCGCTCATCTTTAAACTCAATTATTTGGAAATTTTTTGCAAAAAAAAAAATTACAGGTTTTTTTTATCAGATATTTTCAACCATAACCGAAGGATATATCTAATGTAGATTTTGCCAAATTATACACACATGGTATTTCTATCTGCTATATTGCAGAGAAAACATATTTAGAAGTGGCCTTTTACAGACAGTGACTGTCAAAATCCAATTTTTTTCTTTTCAGCTGTCTATCATTCATAGCTAAGCATTCCCACTCCAGTTTTCTCAAAGATTTTAATTTTAATGCATTATCATATCCCCTTAAACCAAAGACAATAACAAAGTGATGAAAAGCATAGTCAAGCACATATAAACGCATATTTTGTTGTTGCTGTATTTTCTAAAAGAGATTACTTATGCATATATAATATTACTAAATAAATAGATTCATTTATTCCACCAACATGAATTTATGTAAGATTATTAAGTGAAAGTAGCTTGAAATGTTCTTCAAGTAATATATTACCTCTAGCAAAATGTTTGCGTCATTTTACGAGCCTCTATTCATAACCACCTGCCATCTCTTTTTTTATAGGTATAACTTAAAATTGTGAATTTGATTTTTTTTTTATGCACTGTAAAATTTTATTAAAAAATAAAGTAAAATTTAGCATACTGTAGTATACTGTCTTTTTGACCAAACTATACTAACTATAACAAACCAAAACTGTGCAATTTACCTCAGAAATACCTCCTACAATTTATATTAATATTAACTACCATAAATAATAATAAAAAAAATTAAGAAAGTTCTGATCATGTGCAATAAAAAAGTTAAACTTATTTGTACTTTTATGATATTGTTGTGATAAACCGAGTATATTTAATTATAAACACCTAAATAATCCTTGCTCGTTATAAGATGTGATGCATATATAAATGTATTATGTTTTTATTTCTATTTAATTCATCATTCTACCTTGCTGCAAAATATAAATTGTTTTAATGCCTCCACAAACTTACTCCCTTGTTCTTTATAAAGTTTTATCATATCTATTAATCTATATCAGTTTATACAACATCAAACTAAATTTTAATACCTTATCGATAACGTAAAACAGACTCCAATGATAAAACCAGACCTATGAGAGAAAGTTAATAAAGTTTTAATGAATTACCTTATCCTACGAAATCAAAGACAATAACAAAGTAATGAAACACTTACTTGAGCACACATAAACGCATATACATATTTTCGTTTTGCTTTATTTTCTAAAAGAGATTACTTATGGCTATATAATATTACTAGATAGCTTCATTTATTAAATGAGCATGAATTTATGTAAAATTAGACTATTAAGTGAAAGTAGCTTTAAATAAGTTATAGTCAACTACCGATATAAAAACTCGTAAAATCCTAATAGGTACCTTCGTTTTGATATTCAAAACTCGTATGAAACGACAGAACACTGATAAGAAAACCCTGAATTGCAATTTAACTTTTCTTTAAACATCATAATGTAGAATTATAAAGCATGATTTTACTTCTTTGAGATCTTTGGGAAGTACATTTCAGTGAAATAAACGAGTTTGCTGGATAAGGAAATTGGCTTTAAGAATTTCCATAGCCCTCTGTGGTAAAATAGAAACCCGTCTTCTACCTTTACAAAAAAGTGTACCGGATGGTTGCGTGGATGTTTTCAGAGCTTCCAGAACCTATTAAGTAGAGCAAAAGAGTGGTGAGAGCATATTATAAAAAAGATCCACTCAGGCCTGATTACTTGATTTTCAGCCTGGAAATCGAAAAAGGTACTTGTAGAAAAGAACAGTATATATATCCCTGAATATTCTTTATTCCATATTTACACGTTTTAAATCTGACAAAAGAATGTTAAGTAGTTCGTTTATAATGATGTAATATTTCGAGAAGATAATTAACGCCGCAATTTTTCAGCTTGGTTGAGTTCTTTGTGGTTTTTCAATCAAGTTGTCAAAAATTTACAAACCTGTAAGATATGGAATAATTATATGGTGGATTATTTAGGTTTAATTTTTCTATTTAAGATTTCACACATTATTAATAACGTTACATAATTTTAAAATATGATAAATAAGTTATTAATTTAAAATTTTGGTTACAATAATGCAAAGATATGCTCAACTTTGTAGTATATCTCGTAATATACACAAAGCCAAAACACCTCTACATATAAAAAAATTTGGAAAAACACCTTAAGTAATAAAGTAATCATTTAATTTTCTTTTTTAAAATCATTCATTGAAACGTTTTTTCTCAAACTTCTTGTTTGAATTAAAACAAAAATTCTTTAGTTAGAATTTTGAAATGATAAAAGAAAAAAAAATCATTTTCAGCTTGGAAGCTGTTTTTAAATAATAAATTGTATAGCAGTGATGTCGATGACTTATCAAACTTTTAAATAATACGAAATGAATCTTTAAAGAAACAACTTTATTAGTAATCACACCATTCTCCAAACTCAAACTACTATCTCCAAACTCAAACTGCTATCTCCAAACTCAAACTGCTATCTCCAAACTCAAACTGCTATCTCCAAATCTATAGAACACAACTCCCAAGGAAAAGGGCTGATCAAACAGGTATAGTGGTTAGCATGCTAGCTTCTAGACCGCGAGGTTGCGGGTTCGAGTCCCGTGTTAGGCATGGGTGTTAGTAAATGTATGTTGGCTTATCTAATGACGAATGTTTCGGCACATTATAGCCCTCGTGTTGCTGACGGCGCCATATAATCTGAACACAACCAACCCAAGGAAAAGCAAGAGGATATCTAATTGTGACGGCAAGAGAATATATTCATCCCGCTATAGGTACACGAGGATATATTTATTCCGGTATATAGGGGCACGAGGATCTGTATAAATAAAACTGAGTTGTCTGTACGTCTGAACCTTATACAAACCCACAATTTTGCACCTAGAGGTACGAAATTTGATACATAGAAGTTTTAGTACATGAAAATTGTAGAGAACAGCTTTTAAATTTGATTAAACATTGCTTTCATTAAAGTTTAATTTAATTACAAAAATTCTTGAAATGGCAACGATATTTTTTTACTACATCAGAATAAAAACATAAGTTATTTTAGTGTGTCCCCCTTATTTTTCTGATTATTTGTATGCATTACAATCGTCTCTCCTATAATCTGTTCGAATATTATTATAATATTCCATATTTTACTGTCAAACGATGCTCTGTGAATGCGTCGTTTGAAAACATAATTGTACGTATTATAATATTCTGAAAATAAACATAATGGCTAAGATTATTGAAATCCACCGAAAACTTTCAAATCATTTTGACATTTGCTACTATTACTTTTTTATTTCCAAGTAAATATTTATTCGTTTCCTTTATCCAGAATATCACACATCCTTCTTTTGATTGTTTTTATTTTTAGTAAAGTGTTTTTGTACTGTGTATCTAAGTTCCATATTATTTAATATAGATTTCAATACATATTTTGTGTTATAAATGTTTTATTATTTCTAGACTATTTTACAATTTACACCAGAAGCGTAGTATTTCATTTGCGTTTTTATTTCTTTGTTGTTTATTTTGGTCGTGATTATGAAGTTGGTAAGGGGCCGGACGTGCGATTTCTTTTTTCTCTGTGTACTAAAAAAATGCTGAAGAATACAAATCTTTTTTGGTTCAGATGTAATATTAAATATTTTTTTGGTGTGATTTTATATGGTGCTTTTTCACAGATAAATGCGGTTTTTAGCAACCTTTTTTGTTTTTAGTTTTAATTATTATTTATATTTTAACTTAAGTTGGTACTAATCCTTTAGCCGGTACCATATAAAAATCATAAAATTGAAGACCTAAGTATTCCAAACAAACAATTTTCAAATAATTTATAATTTCTATATTTAGTACTGGTGATACATTTACGTGCAATTTAAACGTGTAAACATTTAAGCTTGGCGCCAACTGGTAACCGCCTAGCGCAATTTATTAAGAGTCTCTTAATAAATATTAAAAGAGCCCTTAATATTTATATTTTAATTAATTTTATTATTAATTATGTTTTAATTTTCTTTTAGTTACCGTGTTTTTGATTTTTGCAATTTTTCTGATTGTTAAATGAAAAAAAATCTCCTAATACCCTGTACTACATCTGTTCCACTTTTTCTTAAATGTTAACTTTATGTCTTTGAACGGGTTCCCATCAGCACGGGGCCACACTGCTAGTTGTAAGTAAATTTCAAAGTAACTGAAATGTAAAATAATTCTAATCGCTTTATAGGATTGATAGATTTTCTTATTTTTAAAAGCACATTTTTACTCACAACTAGCTGCGTGGCTCCGCTCTGAAGGGGACCCGTTTAAGGACATCTATCAGTTACGGGTTAGACTCGAAATTTTTCCGGAAAAAATTGTTATTGGTGATCAGCTTCTAATCTACTATATCAGATGCATGGTTTCGTTCATTGTAATTGCGCACTCGATCATTCTGCAGTCGATGAAGTCTTTGCAGCGATGATTCCCTAGCTTTCTTAGCGGCAGATGGTCTATACTTTGCACTTAAGAGATATTGGCGGCATGTTAACAACTGTCGAATTGATTTGAAAGTTTTCAGTGAATTTCAATAATCTTCGCTGGATCTACGTTTGAGTCTGCAAGTGATGAAGTCAAATTGAGACTAAATAATCCGTTTCTATGCTAAATTCTATGTATATTTTTACTCACTTTCATCAAATGAAGTTAGATCCAAAATTTAAATTAATTCAGTCAGAAAAATTTGACAATTTAAAATTTTGTAAACATCGAAATAATATTACCGTTATTGTTTAATAGAATTTTGTATATTTTTTAAATATGTATAAAACACCGGTAAACATACTCAAGAAAATATGCCTAGTGTCTTGTCTATAGTGCAGCTCCAACCTCTATTTTAAAAATAATCATGAAAATATGTTGTATCAAGTTCTTACTTTTTGTTTTAAAATCAAGCAAAATCTGAACTAAAAAAAAATTAGCAGGCATTGAAACGGTATCGTTATCTACCAAATTGTTTACCAACTGAAAAATTATCACCAAGTGGCATAGATATGACGTAATAGTAACAATATTGGTCATCGTGGTTCCACACAACACACCTTATGATAAACGTAGGTGTTTCACATTAGACGGCATTCTTACATTTGATCTTGTAATTGACACATCCTGGAAAAAATATATAATAGATTTATTAAGTTGACCAAAATCCGACTGAAAACATCTCATAACGGCACAAACGGAAGGTGGTAAATTATGTTGGTAAATGAAATTTTAAATATTAGATACATAATAACTGTAGTGCATAAGATATTTGCTAATAAAATACAAAGGAATTTACAAAATTTATTTTGTTTAAATGTCATTAATACTCATTGAATAAAATTAAAATATCAATACCCGCTAAGCACAATACATCTTTGATGACAACACAAAATATAACAGAATTAATTTAAAACATAGAAAACAAAACGATGCATAAAAAATATTGTTGCCATTCCAAGATTTTTTTGTTCATGTCATGAAATTTTAGTGAAAGCAACTTTTCATCGAATTTAAAAGTTGTTCTCTTTAATCTCCATGTACTAAAGCTTCTATGTACCGAATTTCGTACCTCTAGGTGCAAAAGTGTGGATTTGTATAAGGTGCAGACGTACAGACAACTCAGTTATATATATATATATATATATATATATATTTATTTCTGAAAAGTTATTTATTGCGTTTAGCAACAGTAAGAATCAAGTTTTATGCATTTATGCATAGTCTTTGAACAGTTTAGAAGTGTGAATAAATCTTAGAAAACGCTGTATTTTGAAGGAACAAAGATGAAAATGTCTTCTATTCTTATTTTGAAGGAGAAAAAAAAATGTATTGTATATATAATGAAATATTTAACGTGTATGTATACTTTTTGTAATAGCATAAAGTTAGTATAAAACTTAAAGTTATATTCATAAGGATTTAAATAATAGTTGGTTGTATTTTCTTTCCTAAGAAAAAAGGAAACACTAGGGCCAAACTGCGCAGGATTGAAATATTGACTTCATTAAATAATTGGGTAATTAATTACGAAAAATCATGGCATACATTTTATGTGTCACCTTAATATGCAGCTAAAAGGTTAAACATTTTCTAGTCCAAAGTAAAATTTAGTAAGATATCTTCCTATATTTCATTCATTTAAGATGGCTTTGAATAATCTATAACTTATTCTGCTATTACTTTTAGAAACTCTTGTGTGTGTTATTTATAAATTACGTTTCATACTTGATTTACTCGTATTGTAGAGACTTTTTAAATTGAAGACGTGATCGGATTGCAAAAGAGTCATTTATCTTTCTCCTGGGAGCAGTTATTCCCAATATCGAATCTTTTATATTCTGGTTTTTAAATAGAGTACAAATAAATTGCTATTCCAAGTCTTCGTTTTAAATCATTGAGTAAACAAACCATTTCCTACCGGATGTTTTTATTTCAAAAAGTATTATGTGCTTTTTCTATATTTTTTAAACTCATGGACATATTTTTTTTCCTTCTATATAATCCATTTAAATTACAATTGAAACGTTGGAAATGTGTCATATTATGTTTGCTTTAATACTTCACTTTTACTTAAAAAAAAAAAAAAAAAAATGAACAAGTAGAATGGACAATTTCAGAATTTTTTAAAAACGGGTGAAATTAGTTTTTATTTATAAAGAATTTCGTTCTGATTCCAAATATTTAAGCAAAAGTTCTTTAAAAAAATTAGTTATTTAAATATTGAGAAAAGAAAATGCCTTAAAACTGAGCCAAAACCAGTACGATCAAAACACTTAGCAAAATCTATTACGTCAAGGGTTCCTACAGTTTCAATTTTTATCATGAGGTTTCTGCCAAATAGTTGGCTTTGAAATAGTTGGCGTTGGTAGACCAGTGCCATATTCCATTCAGGTTGGCGTGATTTGCGAGAAACTTGTAAAACTGGTTTCCGCTGCTGCATTTCAAGCCAAGATGTTTGGTATCTCTTTACGTCACATTCAATGAATCGTTTTCTCGCCAACGTCTAACAGGAAAATTTTGATTGCAAATTTAGAAAAAAAAAAAAAAAAAAAAAAAAACTCATTGAGCAGAAATGTTTGTGTTCATGGCCTTTTCGAAACATTTAGAAATCAATCATAAAAAAATGCGGGAATTGTCCATTGTGGCATTCACTCTTACTCAAAGATCTTGTTTAAACGCCCAACTTTAAATCTGATTACAATTTTCTTATTACATTAAACGGGATTACTTCACGAATGGTACATTTAAAAATATTTGCAAGCTAGTTTTGTCGTACGAGAAGTCATTAGAATTAGATGTAGAATGCTGTGAAGGTGATAGAAACTTAATAATAAAAATATATCTTAATTTTATCATTTATAACACAAATTCATCAAGATAACATTCCTTTCATTAACAAAACATTTACTAATTTCATCAAGACTTTCTAACAGTTATAAAAAGCAAGTCTGCAGTACTTGCATGTCACTTCAAAAGTTAAACCCCTATTTTCACGTTTCAACTACTGCTTTTTTTTTTCTTTTTTTTTTATTGAATTTTTATTTTGGAACTTATTTCAACGAGATATTTCATTTTCCCTATCAGGTATAGTCTTTTATTGGTTGTGACCATTAACAAGTTTTCCATGTCATTTAATTTTTATTGTCAGAAGATTGGATTTTTAGATTCCTTTTCTAATACAGTTTTTATTTATTTTACAGAAACTACACTAAAATACGTATAATTAGAATTTTTTAAGTACGTTATCATAAGCAATTTATCATTAACACTATAAGATAATCAATGCACTTAATAATGTGATATTGATCTAAAACAATTGAACTTATTCAAAATAATCTTATAAAATCTTCAAATAATCTTATCAAATCTTAACAATAATCGTGCATTTTTAGAAATTCAAGTACTAACAGTTTGTTTGTAGGCTATTGAGTTGTATATTATAGTAGTTGACTTACTTTTGTCAGTTTTTTTTTTTTTTTAAATCCCATTAATTTAATATATCTATAGAAATTAAAGAATTTTAAGCACTCGATAACAAAACAATTAAATATTTTATAGCGTAATTTGGTAATAATTTCTTAAACAAAACATTTTTCAAAAATGTGCTGTTAGCTGTTTATTGTTGTACATTTATCTTGAAAGAAATGTAAATTCGATTAATAGCATAAAAGAACAATGTTTAGAAAAGAAAAATGCATACATCACATGAACAATTACTGTGTCAACTTTAATAAAAGTGAATGCTTTTATTGTTCATTTTCATTCAGAAATGTTTTATTTTTATTAACTTTCTCAAATATTTTACTGGAACAAAGTGCCCGAAGCTAGAGTTCTACTTACAACTTGACATTTATCACTGGTGCTATTTAATAGGAGATTAAAATGAAGGAAACGTACATCAAATTGGAAATTAGATTTTGTCGAATGGCAGTTTGTTTGACATTTGGGAAAACTAATTTTACTCAGAACAAATTTTAAAAGTGTAACAAATATAAGTGGCATTATTTAGACTGCGAATAAAATACAAATACTTTACGCATGTGTTATTTTGATTTGCGTAAACAACATTTAATGATTTCGTTCGTGCTTTTACAAAAACTAAAATGTTTCTCGACTATTACTTTAATTTGGCGGCGTATCAAACGATCGATTGTATGGACATGAATCTTATGGATATAAAAATACTACCGAATTTACAAATTCGCTATAAATAATGAGCTCTAACTTCAAAGCATAATTTTTAAGAAGAGTAATAGAAGGTTAAATAACTTTAAAAAATACTTGAAAATTATCTCAATCCCTTTTCCTACAAATTAGTCCTATACTATATTTCTTTCATAACTATCAAGAACACATGTAAAATTATTTTTAAATATAAATAACTATATAAATTCATATAACTTTTTTAAAGTTCATGCATAAATTACATATGATGTATTAAAACGCATTCATAATATAGTGAATTGTATTCTGACATTCTCTGAAAGTGAACTAATTTTCCCAACTAAGCAATGACTGGCTTCTAAAATAGCACTGAATACAATGCGTTACATGATTGATGATCCATCGCCCTCTTTTTGATAATGATTAATGGCCACTCATTACATCACCCACTTTATTATCATTTAAAAGCGAATGAACACATTCGTATACTTAACGCCATATTGAAGTTCAACGAGGCGAGGAGCTCTCTACTTCAAGTGTGAACTGATGATCCCCCACTTGGTCCTATTGAATACTGTATTATTAAATTCATTAATATTTCAGTTTTTATTAGTAATTGATATAATATTAGTATGAGAAGGATACTACAGTTAGATAGGAAACAAAGTGATCAAACTTTTTACTAGTGTTAAAGTGTGTATTTAAATTGCGACTAGCTAAAATAAATGTAGACTGTATTTTTTTTTAATCACTTTTTGGTTTTGTTATAATGTATTGTTAGTAATCTAATTAATATCAGTATATTTATAATTATCGGTGTGTTGTTAAAAAAAGAATAGTATTTAAAATGTTGAAAATATCTATTTGATTGAAATTAGAGTGGGCATCGAATGTTTTTTTAAACGCTTATACCATAGGGTATGAAATTTTAAGCAAGTGCAATCATTAAAATTATCGAGATTATGTATTCCAAGAAGACATATGTCAGTAATAGTTTAATTTTAATTGACATTAATGTATTAGGTACAATATTCAAAGAATAAGCTTTTAAAAACTCTTACACTCTTGATATGAAATTGATAAAATTTAAGGGGGTCCAATACCAAAATTTCGCCAAAAATCACATATTTTTTTTTTATTTATTTAAAAAAATAGTTCATACATTCCTGAAAAGAATGATATTTTTATCTTATTCCTCCGGTGATTAGAACATCACGAAATTACCTGTTATTTAAACAACACTAATGGGCGTAACGCATTGAAACGCCAGCTTAAAGGGCTTTTTTCGAGCAGTGTTTATCACAGATGTTGCAAATTCAAATCGATATATCTTTAGAACCATTAACAATTGTCTATTCAAATTTTTGGAGCATTTAATTTATACAGTTTTAAACATTTTAACGTCACAGAATTTATTTTTAAAATTCTGTTTTAAAATATAACATTTAGCGTAAAGGATAACGTGGGGAAAAAAAAGCAAAAATCTCAATATTTTAACTTCGAGATTTTTTTTAAAAAAATTCTAATCTACCTAGAAAAATTATGTGAAGACAATATTTTCTTTAAATAATTATGTATTACAAAAAGCTTTCACTTTGCAAAAATATTAATTTTTTTTTCTATACTTATATCAATTAACGCAAATATCAATTATTATTATTATTTTATTTTTTTTTTGGGGGGGGGTAATTTTTTTAATAATAAATAAATACAATATTTAGGGGAAAATTATATTAAAGACATATGAAGAGTATCTCATATATAAGATAAATTTTTGATGTAAAATTATTTATAAATAAAATTTTATTTATTTTTGGTACCGAACTCCCTTAATAAACGTTTTTGCATTCTGTAAATTGTGAAAAGAAAAATTCCCTGTGTTCAATTTAACAACTGAATGTTAGTGAAAGATACCATGCACAATTAAACAGTTTTATAATTCATGCTGAAAATGTTAATTTAAATTTCTTTTTATGTATATTTATTTTGAAGGCTTAATATCTCCGATATTTAACAGTTATGTATGCAGTTAATTTTACTTGTAATTAAATCCTAAATTACGTGTTTTACCCTTGATAATTACTTTAAGTTTTTATTATATATTATTGGGTCATTCCAAGTCAAATCAACACGGCTCCCAAACCGATCCCTTTAGAATTTCATAAAATTTGGTTCACTTATTAGATTTATAGAGAAAAGAAAAAATACCAAATATTAGGTTTGAATCTCGTTTGGTTTCTGAAATATAGAGTTTCAAAAATGGACCAAAAGGGCAGAATTTCGTATTTCTTGCTTTACATATTTGGGTATAATTTTTTCTCTAATTATCATAAAATATTGATTTTGTGTCAAAAGAAAGAAAAAGATTTGATCTTTCTAATGATGTATTATTTACGTGTATTTTTTTTTTTTTTTTTTTTTTTTTTTAATTTTTATTTTAAGGTCAAACAATTTGACCTTTGACCTTGAATATCTATAAAAAGGGTATTTTTATTTTTTCAAAAAGATATATATTATTCTTACATCAATTCTCTACACAAATATATTAGTCTTATTTTGGGACCGCGATGGGATGCCAAGTTATAAATTTCAATCATAACTGTAGTCCCACTCAAGTCCTACAAAAACAGTTTATATGTAAATAGCTTTTCCTTTTAAAATCTCTTTATATACATGTAATGCAAATTAAACTTTAGCCTTAATTATTAGCTAAAAATTATAATTATTTATCTTTGATTTGTTATAACTTTTTAACTTTAAGAGGAAAAACTAATTGTTTACTTATACATTGAAAAAATTACATTTTTCAGCATTGCATTAATTATGCAAACATCGTTTGCTGTAAAATTAAAAAACATGACATAGATAATTGGTAATAATGAGCTTTTGAGATAATTATTTAAAAGGAATGTTGCATGCAATCAGAAACATTTGTTCATACAAATTATTAAGAAAAAATCCTATTTTGAAATTAGAAAATAGAAATACTTACAATTTTTTTATTGATTCGTTATTTTTACACTATTGTTGAAACTAATTTATCAGATACATAAGTAACTAACTTCCTTACATATATAACTTCTATTATTTATTGTGATTCTTTTTCACTTGATTCATTGCGTATTTAACTATTGATTTTATATTTTTTTTTTTTTTACTTTTTTTTGACCAAGGAATTAGAATACATTTTGCACAGAAGTTGGTTGATAGAAATGGGTCTGAATGCATGAAATTTTTGAGTACCTGGAATAGTTCGTTCATACTGTAAGGAAGTTACATATGCAAACTGCATTCCTTCCATATTGGCAGTTGCCCATTCAAATAACTGTCAAGAAGTCATTATCTGATATTTATATGGGCGCTGCAAACTGGCACGAGCGGCTAGCCCTTTTATGGTACCTCCAATGCCATCTGAAACTCCTTTACCATGGGCAATTGTAAAGAAATTCCATTCTGCTTGAATTCCAAAATCTTTTTTATGGAAACACAGGTTTATAACAAATTTTCGATTTTTGTAGTGAGAAGCTGCACAATCAGAAAAGTACAAAAGTTTGTTAGGTTTCACATTGAATTTTTTTCCGATGAATTCGATCAAATGCCTTTGGAATAAGTGAACTGCTGTTGCGTCATGGTGGAGACAGTCAGAAACTACTACGAAATTAAAATTGTCTACGACTTGGTCAGTGTCTCTTCTATAATAAACCACAAATGGATGTATAGTCGCTTGCGAATTAATCCAGTGGAATCCTTGAATTGCATCTTGAAGAATAAAGTAGTAATTTTCAGAAAAATCACAAACTACTACATATTCACTTGATTTTAGATTTTGTTTACAAGCACTAAAAAAAGACGATTGTTCCTTAGCAATGAATGAATGCCGTATAAGTTTGGTAAGTTTATCCAGAAACGAATCAATAAAGTCATCACAAGTGCTCGACAAAGTTTCAGGGTAGATCTGTCAACATTAATCCACTGCTTGTACGTAATTCTTGTAATATGGTGTTAATATGGCTTGGGTGTATGGGATATATTCCCATATACTTTCCCCTGGCTTCGCAACTGAATAAAAGAACCAAGATGAAAATCTTCACTGTTTCCTTCCTTTTTAAAACTAGTCAATTTACACTCGATTACCCGTATATTGGACTGCATTAGGATATGCGAATATGGGATTCTTCAGTTCGCACTCAAAGACGATTATTGCGTGGAATTAAGGACAAGAGTTCACATTTGAATTTATATTTTGGCATCCCATTGCGGTCCCATTATGAAATTAACTTATTTATGTAGAGAATTAATGTAAGAATAACACATATTTTTTTGAAAAAAATAAAAATACCCTTTTTTGAGATATTCAAGGTCAACGGTCAAATCGTTTGAATTTGAAATGAAAATTTAAAACAAATATCCATAAATATTACATCATTAGAAAGATCAAATTTTATCTTTTTTTTAACACCAAAATCAATGTTTTATGATAATTAGGGACAAAATTATAACCAGCAGTTATATAAAGCAAGAAATGCAAAATTTTGACCTTTTGGCCCATTTTTGAAAAACGCATTTCAGAAACTAAACTATATTCAAACCTAATATTGGCCATTTTTTCTTTTCTCTATAAACCCAAAAAGTGAGCAAAATTTTATTAAATTCTGAAGGGGTCGGGTTGATTGACATGGAATGACACTATTGCTTTCTCAAGCACATTTTTACTTTCATAAACAACAATAGTTTTGCTGTTTAGTTCAAGTTTGATGAAAACAAAAGTCCATCAGTAAGCAGGCTCAATTCTTAAAATTGTAAGATTAGTCGTAATCTGTCTTCTACCACTATATGTACTATCTAACTTTATAAATCCTATCAAAACTTCAGAAGGTTTTAGGGTCAAAATTCTCTCAATAAATAAAATACGAATTGTATCAATACAGTTTACAATCAAGTTGTATTAACTTTTATAATTTAAAAGTCAGTAAAAATAATTCCAGAAACGTAACAGTTTCATTTCTTTTTTAATAATATTTTCTGGAAATACCTTTTTTATGATTTGTATTTTCTCTTACTTTTAAAAATGATCCTATTTCAGTTTATAAATTTAAGTTATTTTATGCACGATATTTGTTTCTTGCAGGCGCATAAGATTTTTTTTCTCTTAATTTTAAAACGATGAAGAATTTTCAAACCATTAGTCTAATGATGATATAAAAAATAACAGTGTTTATTATTTGTAAAAGTATCATTCCTTAAAAAAATTCTTTTGTTCTAATATTTCTGTTGTGAAACTTCATCTGATTAATTTAACTATTATTGCAAATAATAATAAATGAATAACATTTTTACTCAATTTGTAGTTTTTCACCATACTTGAAATTTCAAATTTAGATATCAATTGTGTTTTTTTGTTCATAGAATTCAACATTTAAAATGATTTCCATTATCTTTTTATTATGTATATTATTAATCTAATATACTTTGACTAAATTACATTAAATACTAAGGCCTTAAACAATTTTAAATAGAATTTTTACGAGTAGTTTTCTTTATAACCGTATGAAAAATATCTTATTGAATTTAACCCTAAAGGTACGTTTCAGATATGCTTACAAGTATAAAATAGGCATTCACTTTTATTTTACTAATGCATTATTTGAAAAAATTAATTGAAGAAAAATAAACAACTATGCTTATTTTGTTTTGATTTTTCACTTAGAGAATAAAGGTTAATTTATTACCATATATTTAGAACTGCCAAAATAATACATTAATAGATTCAGAATCCCATTTATATTATTTAATTATTTATTACTATCAAATTAATAAAGAAATAAAAACAATTTGTATTCTTGTATCTAGTTTATTGTAAACTAGGGGCTCCTTCCTTTGCTAGCTGACGCTCTCTAACCCCTGAACGCTTGGGAGCTTCACCCGCTCATCAGGTTTAACGAAAAGCATTTAATAATAAATCATTTATCTTTCAACAACGCACTGAAGTCCTGATTTATCTTCAAAAAAATTTTACAGAAAAAATTAATTGACTGTAGCTTTACTCTGTATCCACTCTGATCAGTTCATCGGTGATCTACGTAATATTAAACCATACATTCCTTCGGATTACATTTTATTCATATTAACGTCTCTAATTACAGCAAATATTAACAACTTCAAGAATATAATTGGAATTTATATGCTATTCGCAAAAATTACCTTCATTTTAAAGTACTGTTGAACTGTTGTTATTTTAATAACATTTGAAACGACAGCTTGGCAAAACTAAATGGATTAATAAATTGTATTGTTCTGTCTTTTCGAATCATTATCATTCTGAATTATTTGGTCTTTATTTTAATATGATGAGAAAAACCACTACTTATCAGTCGGCGGGAATCTTGTCAATACTAATAATAATGTTTTTATTTTGAAGAAAAACATGGTTGTTTGTATGCATTACGACATGTTTTATGCACAATACTGGCCGAGACCTACAGTTCAATGTGTATTCGTCACTACAAAGAATATACATGCCTTACCCAGGATAAGTAAAACCTGGAAACACAGCCCAAAACTTATTTTGAGTAAAGAAAACCTAAATTGATATTAGTCCGGGAGCAAATGTAATCCCGTGGGCCACTTCATGATGCAAACATGTGTGTGGTGTCATTCGCTTCGTATGAATGCGTAGAAAATGAAATCCGATGGTGGGTACCTGGCATCCCGGTACGAGTGGCGCTACAGTTGAAAATCCAAAATGGCCGCCACAGTACCACCTAAAGTACGTTTTTGTCGAATAACGGCTTCCCAACTCATTTTATCAACTAGTTGACCATTAAAAAACTTGTAGGAAATAAAATTTCCTTTCCAATGGTATATAACACATGCATGTTAGGTTAAATTACAAATTTCAAAATGGCCGCCTCGTAGCGATCTTTAAGTACGTTTTTCAGGTTGGTTGGTTTGTACGCTCAGCGATCTATGCATGTGAACAATAACGGTTAAACAGGCCGAGAACTGCAGCTGAACATGGATTTCGAACCATAAAGAACACCCATGCCTAACCCGGGATTCGAACCCGGCACCCTTAGCGTGAAAAATTAGAGCACAAACCACACAGCCATCAAGTGGGCAGTGTGTTTTTCAGAGTTAAAGCTTCTCAGTGCGCTTTATTGGCTATTGGGAAACTGGTGGAAATAAAATAACTTTTTTAATGGAATATCTACCTAGTCAAAATTTAAGATGGCCGCTGCATTATCGTTGCTGGAACGTCTTTTCAGAATAATAGCTTTCCGGTGGGCTATAGGAACATGTTGGTTATCAGACAACTTTTTGGAAATATAAAGCCTTCTGACAGCATTAGCACCTTTACATTGTCACTCCAAGATTTAAAATTCAAAAAGGACACCATTATTGGGCATCTCTTTGGGACTCTAATAATAGTTTCCATATTATATTATAAGATAAATGAGCATCACAGAGAGTTAATATTTACAGATTGGACAGTAAAATAAAGCCTTGGCACTTTTCACAAGTAAATAAACTACAACAGACTGATAATAAACTACGGCAGCAGTTTATTATCACGACAAATTTTTTTAACATTTGGAAAGTGAATGTCACAGAAAAGTGTAACAGTGCAATAGTTTTTGTTATACCTATATAACAAATGGTGTAAACAATATTAAGATTTTTCATTATCATTAAGTTAAATTAACATCTTCATCCTCATCTTCCTCATTATCATTCATCATCAGGTCAACAATTGCAGTGTTGTCACATAGTCATCATCTCTACCACATGAGCACATCTCTGTACAAGGCAGATTGTTGGTATTGTATCGTCAGAGAAGGCCACACCGACGCTTCAGACAGGAGCACTTAGTCAACTCTAAGAGCCCCTGCGGAGCACAATTTTCTGTACATGTAATAGGTTCAAATTTCCCATCCACAAGCGACCAGCCAAAATCTGTAGGTTGAGGTATGTAAGGATGCTGTCGAGTGTCTTGTGCCCAAATCATTTCTTGGTAACGTGCACGCAAAAGACCTGGATAAAGAGATACCTTTGCTGGTGTAAGATGTTCCCCAGTCGTTTGTTTTTTAGAGAAGAGCCACCGTCTTATTTCCCCAATGTCTGTCATTTTGGTTCGAGGTACATACACAACTGACAAACAAATGCCTCTAACATTTGTAACATTTCTGTGGAAAGGGTTTCAAAATGACCCATAAGGCCCTGTGCAGCTATAATGTCCATCACTAGCTATATAAAAAACATTCCACCATATAATCTTTCCTTTTTCAGCAAGTGATTCAGTGTTACCAGCACCAAAAAGGGCGTGGAGTCCTGGTAGTGCTGAAGACTTAATGGGCCCTAATAACATGTCATAGATTGACTAAAGAT
This sequence comes from Linyphia triangularis, assembly GCA_963978545.1. Taxonomy (NCBI): domain Eukaryota; kingdom Metazoa; phylum Arthropoda; class Arachnida; order Araneae; family Linyphiidae; genus Linyphia; species Linyphia triangularis. The sequence goes on along the minus strand of OZ021723.1, from coordinate 63,561,305 downwards.
GAATTAACCGTTTGTTTCTGCTACTACCTGTAACTGGTGCATAGTTAATTTAAGGATGTTTATTGATGGATGCACTTTGTATTGGATAGGGGCCGATTTACCCTGACGCTTCATCCTTGTCGATGTCTTCAGCGAATTCTGTTTGTAGGTATCAAATATTATGTGAACCTCTTTGTACATAACAAACTTCTTTGATTTTTGTCTGACAAGGTGATCTGCAAGTTCTTCTCAAGTCTTAACAGTCATAGGTTTATCAATGGAATGCAGCCGTGCCATTCCATCAACTACTGCAACAGTTTGTGCTGTCTCATCTACTGGAAATGAATTGTGTTAGAATTCGCTTTTCTCATTCGAGGAAGGGTATAGATTTTGAGGTAGCTCCTCCAGGATACCCATAAGCTCTGCTTTTTTCCGAGCAGTAATACATCCATCCATGTAGGGAAAACAAAGCAGGTGGAAATAATGAGAATTCATCAGTCTAGAAAATATTAAAAATTCATCTTTTAACTCTAACAATTTTTCCTTCAATGTTACTTTAAAATTTTGAAATGCTGATTTGCAGGCATAAGTATCATCTTTTTCATTGGTGCCCAAAACTGTACTGAAGGCTTTAATGGTACTGATTTTTCTGTTGGTACTGTTGGTTGATCATTTTAATGTATTAATCAATGAATTTGGAAGGAAGACTCTCACCACTATCAGCAACTGTACACATGTCTTTTTGAACGTCATCGGGAAGAACTTGCTTATTCACCAGATGTATAAGATGTTCTGTATTGCATTTAAAAAGGTTGGTCAAAACCCTTTATAAAATTTTCAACGTTGTGATCTGACGCTTGCGAACCGATAGACAATATTCATGATGAAATTTTGCATTGGGGGTGGCATTTTTAATCATTGCATTGGTTAATGCTGCAATTCTTGTAAGCTCGGATCTGGCAGAAAGAATCTTGCCAGAGCACTCTTATTTAGAGTGATGCATGTAAGTCTACCTTAGTCTTCAAGTCTTCTGTTCCAGAGCTTCATTGGCTCCTAAAGCTCAAAATAGTATTTTGGTATCGTTAACAACCCACTTTCCTTGCTGTACTTCTTGCCGTATAGTTGTATGCATTTTATTAAGCTTTTCCATATCCATCAAGTACAGTGGAATCATTCTTGCATAATTTAGTCGTTCAAAGGCATAGAAATACTTTATGAAGTCCTGTGTCCCTGTGTAGCTACCAAGTGCAAATGACAGTCTGTATTTCTAACTGACCTGATAGCTGTGTAGTTAGCTTTCTGGATTCGCGTACTCGCGAATCCCAGGTTAGGCATGGGTGTTCTTTGTGGTTCGAAATCCATGTTCAGCTGTAGTTCTCGGCCTGGTTAGCCGTTATTGTTCACATGTATAGATCGCTGAGCGTACAAACCAACCAACCTGAAAAACGTACTTAAAGATCGCTACGAGGCGGCCATTTTGAAATTTGTAATTTAACCTAACATGCATGTGTTATATACTATTGGAGAGGAAATTTTATTTCCTACTAGTTTTTTAATGGTCAACTAGTTGATAAAATGAGTTGGGAAGCCGTTATTCGACAAAAACGTACTTTAGGTGGTACGGTGGCGGCCATTTTGGATTTTCGACTGTAGCGCCACTCGTACCGGGATGCCAGGTACCCACCATCGGATTTCATTTTCTACGCATTCATACGAAGAGAATGACACCACCCACATGTTTGCATCATTAAGTGGACCACGGGACCACTTTTATCGACATTAGCGCCCAGACTATATGATGTAAAGCTCACAATAAAATTTCCGAAAAGTTAAATATGCCCATCTATACTGACCCGATTACTTTGTCAGAAATCCTTTCTTTAATAAACCTTTAAAATCCAAATAAAATACTCAAATATGAAGCTGAGGAATCTCAGTGTTTTAAAAACTACATTTCAATGATTTGTCGAAGATGATATAGCAAGAATTTAAAGTCTGCATTGAGGCAAATTACAATCTTCCATTAAGAATAATTAGTTTAAAAAGCAAAACTTGAAATCATTCTGTTTTTAATAAATATTTCCTTAATATTATCTAAAAAGCGTGTGTGTGTGTGTGTGTGTGTGTGTGTGTGTGTGTGTGTGTGTGTGTGTGTGTGTGTGTGTGTGTGTGTGTGTGTGTGTGTGTGTGTGTGTGTGTGTGTGTGTGTGTGTGTGTGTGTGTGACTGCCATAAATGAAAAAAAAAAAAAAAAAAAAAAAAAAACGTCTTTCCTATTAAATATCTATAGGTGAATTAAATATGACTTATATACAAGGTCCGGCTATTAATTTCCAGGACTGACGTAACTGTAGGAGAATGAAAAGCCGGAAGATGGCGCTAATGATTGCATATTGAAGCGCGTTTTCTTGCGCATGTGCAGTGGATCGGCGCCATTCTGAAGTAAGTGGTTCTCGTGGAAAGGAGCATTAAAACGTAGCTCTTAAATTCCTGTTGTCGAAGTGAAAATGGAGCAAAGAATTAACATTAAATTTTGCTTCAAATTGGGTATCCTATCCAGGTACGCAGGGTCAGTATCAGCGTTGTCGATAAGTTCGCCACATGAGTCCAGTTTCAATTGCTTTTGTTCGTCCCTTAAATGGTGAGGAACGAATCTGGAACAAATCATGCGTTTTCCTAGGTCTTGCGTCAAAATTCGCCGAACCGTCTCTTTGTCCATATTCAATTCATTGGCGAGTACTCGAATAGTCAATCGACGGTCACATTTCACCATATCGCGAACTTTTTCAATTGCTTCCGGCGTGCGTACGGACTGCGGCAGACCTGTGTGTGGGTCATCTTCGACGCTTTCGGGCCCGTCCCGAAAGCGTTTAAATCATTCAAAAGTTCTTGAGCGGGATAATGCTTCCTCGCCGTAAACTTGTTTTAACATTTCGTAGGTTTCCGCAGCTGTCTTGCCCAATTTGAAGCAAAATGTAATGGTAATTCTTTGCTCCATTTTCACTTCGACAACAGGAATTTAAGATATACGTTTTAATGCGTCTGTCCACGAGAACCATTTACTTCAGAATGGCGCCGATTGCATTGCACATGCGCAAGAAAACGCTCTTCAATATGCAATCATTAGCGCCATCTTCCGGTATTTCGTTCTCCTACAGTTACGTCAGTCCTGGAAATTAATAGCCGCACCTTGTATTTGTGGTACACGTATAGAGGTATGGTAGTTTTAAATAAAAACGATGATTAAAGTTTGTTTCATGTAGTACAAAATCATTAACGCTGAAGACTTAGATTAAGGAATTACGAATATTGAATATTTTGAATAAGAATTAAGTTTGGCCCACACTTAATCATGGGATCTCATGCTTACAGTGCCGACCAAACGGTATAGTGGTTAGGGTGCTAGCTTCTAGACTGCTAGGTTGAGGGTTCGAGTCCCGTGTTAGGCATGGGTGTTTGTAAATGTATGTTGGCTTGTCTAATGACGAATGTTTCGGCGCATCTCATGTTGCTGACGGCGCCAGATAATCTGAAAACAACCAACCAACCATGCTTACAGTACACAAATGATCACCGCACGAATGAGATAAAATACAAATTCTTTATTTAGAGATAAATATACACGCGCATGACTTTAAAATTACAGAGAGCGAGCTTGACGTCTTTTACCGGTACAGAAATAGAATAGAATGAGTTCGGCTATAACAAATAGAGTGTAAGAAATTCAAAGGGGCGGCATTTGGTTGATAATACCGGGTAGTGTCTTGAGAAACGTTAATTATCATTCTGCGGGTGGGGGGCAGTATGAGGAGAGCGACAGAACCACCATGCGATTATGGGCTCGAACCTTTTCTCCATCAGTGGTTTTGACGCTGGCAACTCTGGTGACATGGTCTTTGCGAGAGAAGGTCTTGGTGATTCGTCTAAAGTCCCAGACACGCGGAGTAGAATTGGTTTCTTAGGGAAGAACCAGGTCGCCAACCTTCAAGGGAATTTTAGGGGTGTGCCCCTTCTGACGAGGCTATAGGATATGCAGCAGATCACGGGTCCAATGTTGCCAGAAAGACTCCTTTATCTGCAAGATAAATCGTCATCTGAAAGAAAGACTCAGATATTTGTTAATGGTGTTTGTGGTGGTTTCAGAGTTTTCTAGAAGTTCCAGAAGAAGTGCATTGATTATGAAGTATCCTGGAGAGAGTTGAGAAGTACAAAGACTACGAGAGTTGAAAAGTACATTGAGACTACAAAAATTGAGAAGTGTGTCCTGTACGTTTTGAAAAGATACCGTTTGGCAAGTTTAATGCTCGCCTCCAATAAACCCTCTTGGTTAAAGGCATAGAGTGGGATGAAATGCCATCACTAAATGTTTCGTTCAGATGAGAAATTCTGAGCAGGTTGCTCCTTTGTGAGCTAACAAAGAACTTTCAGATAGGTAAATGCAGCGACGAAGTTAGAACCATTCTCAGAGAATATCTCAGAAGGGCACAAAAAGGGCGTGAAGTCTCAATACAGAGAAGAAGGCTTCAGTAGAGTGACCGTGACAACTGATGGGTGTACATGCAAATGAAAAGGCATATGTATGACATGGAAGTAATGGCCTTTCACTAGTGTTGACATTTTGTGCTGATTGACCCAGTGAAATTATTCCCAACTTTATCGAAAGGTCGTGCTTGCGTTATTCTGGCCGTAGGCAAGACATTCATCACTGAAACGCACGCGTGGCCAAGGACTTGAAGCACTTGATACGACTGTGAAATTCACTGCACTCAGTAGACCTGCCATCCAGGATCCAAAAGAGTTGACAATTAGAAATAATTGGAGTTAGGGTCCCTAATAAAGACTTGTGCGATGGAAATGTTGAATCACTAAGCCAGTAAAAGGGTGTCTGTTTGGAGATAAAATCGAGAACTTATGATCAAATGATAATGTCTCATGTTTAGATAACCGTCCGCCAAGAAGATCGTCCAGATTCGTCAAGAAAGACTCTTAAGTAGAGTAGTTTAAGAGATTTTGGGAGAAGTTTATTTTGTGCTATGAGTTCAAATTCATCAGGGAATTTTAGAGGGGCATTACAAGCACAAATCAATTCAGAAGGTTGTAAAGTACCTTTAAGCTTATTGGTAGATTTTAGATTATGAATGAATCACAAAATCCTGGCTATAACACGTATTAGAGAGGTATATGATGAATACTTGGGAATGACCTAGGCGAATGAGTGTGAATTAGGACTAAACAGTGAGTCTAAATCCTTATCTTCCCAAAAAAAAACACTAGACGTTGTAAAAAAAAAAAAAAAAAAAAAAAACGCCAAGTCAGCCAGAAAAAGTTATGAAATCTAATGTTTGCCGCCAAGCGGTCGCGTTTAGTTTCTTTGGAGTACTTGTACACAATGAAGTAAATTCAGATTATTAGGGGGGATATCCATAGGCAATCAGAACTTGGCCGACTACAGTTATTTCAGATTAATCTCATTTCATTTGCTTCATCTACTTTGCACCCATTGCACTGAATTGAAATTATTTCTATAAAAACTATAGCCTGCAAGTACTGATTGCCTATGGTTATTCTCTCTATTAATCACAATTTAGTTCATTGTGTACAATTAAGTCAAAGAAACTAAACGTGACCGCTTGGTGGCAAACATTAGTTTTCATAACTTTCTATAGCTAGGGGTTGTTTTGCAAGGACTAGGTTTTTTTTTTAAAGACGATACCAATTCTTTTTGTAGAGTTTGCTAACTTCACTGCAGTTGAGCCCTGCTGTACATTTGAGAACATAGACTCAGAAATAATTTACTCGCTTTCAATGAATTAGTTAATTTCTTTTTCGAATCAAGCCATTTTGATAGTTCAACCCAAAGTACTAAAGTCACTTCTTGAAAGTGAGCGAAAGATGAATATCCGAAATCCATTGACCTGTTTTAATCAGTCATTACCCGGGCTAAAATTCTCAAATTCAGGGATCCTTTCTGGGGGGGTACAGACCCTTTTACGCATTAATTCATACAAAAGGCACTTCCTCTAAACAATCTGAGAGAAACAAAAAAAAAAAAAGAATGGTCTGAATGTTAAAGCGTTTAAGCTGCTGGCCAGTCTAAAATTTCCAAGCATCGGTATCATTTTCGGGGGGAGGGGGTACAGACCCTCCTACCCATCAAATCATACAAAAGACACTTCCTATAATCAAGCTGAGAATAATAAAAAAATAAAAAAAAAATGGCTAAAAATCATCAAATAGTTTTGAAAGTAGCCCCGGATAAAGTTTTGGTCAGAACCGGAAGAACAAAATTCCGATGACTTCGGCGGTTTTCAAAGGATTTTCTACCATGCTCCCTTGTTCAATGTTAAGAATTATGTTATTATTTTTCGTTTACTCACCCGGAGCAAAACGATGAAAAAAAAATCAGAATATATATATATATATATATATATATATATATATATATATATATATATATATATATATATTAATTCAATTCTAAATGTTTTGAAAAGGCCATAAACACAAACATTTCTGCTCAATGTGCTTTTTCTTTTCTTTTTTTTAATTTGTGTTCAAATTTACCTTGTTCGCCATTGGCGAGAAAACGACTCATTCGACTGGCATTTTATGTGACGTCACGGCATCGCAAACATCTTGGCTTGAAATGCAGCAGCGAAAACCACATTTGCAAGTTTCTCGAAAATCACGCCAACCTGTACGGAATATTAGAATGGTCTACCAAAGCCAAATATTTCAAAGCCAACTATTTGATAGAAACCTCACGATAACCATGGAAACGATAGGTTCTCTTTACGTCACGAATTTTGTTGACTGTTTTGATTGGACTGGTTTTGTAACATTTTCCTTTCTTAATATTTAAAGAACTAATTTTGTTAAAGAACTTTTGTTTAAATATTTGGAATCGGAAAGAAATTCTTCATAAATATATACTAATTTCACTCGTTTTTAAAAAATGCAGGAATCGTCCATTGAAGCTGAGCTGTGAGGAGTCGAAAACGAACCTAAGCTCTATCAACATAATATACACTTGCATGTCCGCCACTTTGACATCGGACTTGGCGGCGGAACACTGCCGCTTTCCTAGATCCATATCAGGATTTAGTAGCTAGTTCTAATGAAGTGAAGTGATAGTTCCATACTCCTGGTTGATGGGAATCCAGTTCGAACCGGTGAACTATTCGGAGTAAGTCAGCAATTGTGCGAGGTAAAGTCCACGACCTCTCACAGTCTGCAGGATTTTCTTTCCACCAGAATGTGTGTTTCCAAGAGAATAATGAAGTTAGAGTATTTTTTCCACCCGATGTTGTGCGAAATAATTTCCTGAGGATGGCGGGATTGCTTTAATACTACTCTCCGCTTTCCATCTAGTTGAGTTGCGCCAGAGAAAGATTTGTTGGTTAGGAAAGTAGATGGCCAATTTTAGTGGGAATTACAATTGGAGCTCCAGTTTGTCCCATGATAGGAGACCCATTTAATAGTAGAGGGAATATGTCAGCTCCCATAAGAATATCGATTTTTTAGGTTTATTATATTCTGGATGTGCGTGTATGATATCTTGTAAATGGCCAATCATGTAACTGAACATAGAAATTAGGAAGAGGAGGAGTCACTTTATTTACTACCAATACCTCAAATTGAATCAACCATAAAGAGGAGTGAGGTGAAAAAAAACCACCAATAATCCCCACTAAGCGATGTGTGGTATTACGCAACGGTAATTGTAGGCACTCCACTCGTTTCTGTTTTACTAGAGAATTATGAATAGCACCATCTATTAGACCATTAAACTGCAAGATTTACCCAGTGACTTTATCTTTATTTGCGCGGTTGACAACAGAACAATAATTGCGTGAGTGTTTGATTGTTATGGTGTTTGAAATGGATAATGACGAACTTTCCTGAGGGGCAACCACGTTATTTATGCCAGAATTTTGTACACTGTAAATGTGCAAAACAGCGTATGGTATAAATTGGAAGCGCAATTTTAAAAACCACTATTTGTCCGACATGAATCAGTGTATCTGCGAAAACAATTTTCGGAGAGTTAATTTTTCTCCGCAAATTTCCATCGATCGTTTACCGACACTCGATTAAAACAAGCAAATTTATACAGCGAATGAATTTGATTATTCCCATTATGAACACAAGTTAGCGATCGCACTCACTAGGAGTGGTTTCCTAAAAGAAGGCCGACCAAACGGTAGAGTGGTTAGCGTGCTAGCTTCTGGACCGCGAGGTTGCGGGTTCGAGTCCCGTGTTAGGCATGGGTGTTTGTAAATGTATGTTGGCTTGTCTAATGACGAATGTTTCGGCGCGTTATAGCGCTCGTGTTGCTGACGGCGCTAGATAATCTGAAAACAACCAACAACCTAAAAGAAGTGTTGTGTTTCGAATTTTTCATTAACCCAAAAGAGTAGTTCTTTCTACACATTTCATTACCATCAGGAACAGTATAAATTGAAGATTTTGAATCCCCTTCCAAAAACCATATGAATGATTTGAGGTCCGGGTGTACACTATTTCTCAAAGTTAAATTCCAGTGTTGTCTGATTGCGTCATCAACTCTCGCTAGAATGTGAGATATGATAATAAATTCGCTTATTTGATCTGATTTTAAACCAACTGTGGAGAGATTCCGTATGATCTCATTAGAATTGTCCAAAAAGTTCAATAATGATTTTGAATTAGTAACGTTATTTGTTTTGGAAGCAAATTTTTATTTACGTAAACGAACGCCAACTGAATTTTGTCCTCGTAACGTGCGCTAAGATTTCCCAGCAATGCGTTAGGTTTTCAGATTACAAAGATTAGTTTGTTTTCAGATTATCTGGCGCCGTCAGCAACACGAGGGCTATAATGCGCCGAAACATTCGTCATTAGACAAGCCAACATACATTTACAAACACCCATGCCAACACGGGACTCCAACCCGCAACCTCGCGGTCTAGAAGCTAGCACGCTAACCACTATACCGTTTTGTCGGCCAGATTACATAGAAAGCCCACGTATCAATTTTGCAGCGTGGCTACGAGTTGTTGCGCATAGGTAGCTTAAGGCCATCTTGTAAACTTATCTGCAAAGGTTAACCTTTAACTGCTGTAAGCGGTCTGACAGACCGCGAGTCATTTTTTGTGGAATGCTTCCACCCCCTAAAATATCTCATCTTTGACTTTTATATTAATTTTTCTGATACTATGTTTCTTAAACTTTAAACTGATGTTCATAAATTTGTTTGGCGCAGTATGGACCATGTGTTGCTCTTGCGCCAAAAACCTCAAACCACCCAACCACAGCAGTTAAAGGTTAAGCAATACGAGTATCCTCTGAAGGGGGTTAACAACCTATAATATCGATATGGAATACGGAAGTGTTGAAATCGAAATGCTGTAACTGTTAGAACTGTCCTTCTTATGTAACAGTACGTCTCGTCTGTTAACCTTAGTTCACTTCTTCTTCATCATCATCTTTAGCACTACAGCCGATTTCCAGCCAAGGCTCTCTCAGTCAGCTTGAACCATCGTACCATATCCGACGCCACCTTCCTCCATTTATTAACACCTAAACTCTTCAAATTCTTTTCCACGTTGTCCATCCACCTTGTACGTGGCCTACCACTTTTTCTTTTTCCTTCTGGGTTTTGAAATGTTAACTTTTTTGCTGGATTTTCATCTTCATACCTATATTCATGGCCGAGCCATCTTATTTGCGATACTTCAATGAATTTTACTATGTTTGTCTCTCTGAATTTTACTTGTAGTTCATTATTATACATTATTCTCCGAAATTCCGTTTTTCCTTACCGCTCCAAAAATTCTTCTCAGGATTTTCAGTTCAAAAACCACTATTTTTTCTTCCTCTGATTTATTCATTGCCCAGCATTCGCTTCCATACAAGACTATTGGTCTAACTAATGTCTTATATATCTGTATCTTTGTCTCTCTGCTTAGAAATTTGGATTTAAACTGGTTGCGTAAACCATAGTAACATCTGTTAGACATGTTAATTCGATTCTTAATTTCAGAGCCAATATCGTTATTGTTATTTATAATTGTACCCAAATATTTGAACTGGTCAACCTTCTCAAAAACATAGTCATTTATTTTCAGCGGCAACCGTTAACTTTAGTTCACTGGTAATTCAGTCAAGATCTTGATGAAAATACGGATGAAAGACTATACAGATGAAAGACCATATGAACTTTTATGTAAGTATACAAATTGTTGCTCGGATACCAGGATGTGCTATGGTATCAAGGATCTTGAACACTAATTTCCTTAAGGCGTTAGGGACATACGAACGAATGACTTTCGTACAGTAGTCGAAATATAAGCTAGACTTACTGTTTTAGATCGTCATGAGCTTAATCCAAACAAAGTAAGGTGTGCGGCGTTTCATGGCCAAAAAAAACACGCTCAGCCTACTTTTTTAGTCTTATGTTCTTTTAAATTTAAAAAAATACAACTACTCTTATTTAAAAACTACGTTTTGCCTATCTCACTCCCAAAATGACTTGTTTAAAATAGTATTGTAAAACTTGGTTTAAAGTGGCAGGTGTGCACGCTTAATACCCTAAATGGAAAAATTACAACCTATTTTATTGGTCTTAAAAGCAAAAAAACTTTAATTAAAATTTTATCTCAATATACCTTAAAACATTTTTCATGATGCTCCATTGAAACCCCAAAAATAAAAATTGACATTTATTTATTAGAAAATTTATTAAATTAACCATTTGAAACGATGTATTCAAGTACTGGGTCCATAAATTTAAAAATTAAAAGTTTTCCTATCCCGCTCCTTTTTCAACGAATAGCACATAGTTAAAAAGAATATTACTATACCTTTTTAGCAATGTTGTGATCCTTGGCTTAGTAATCTGACTCCATTTTAGTTTAACATCAATTTATTAGACTTTAATTAACTAAATAAACTCCGACGATACAACATGCTAAGAAAATATTCATGGAATAAAACTAAAATAAAACTGCTCGCAAAGGAAAGTTATTCCGCTGTTTCTACGCAACGCACGAGACCTCGTCAGCTCATCTAACGCCGATGTAGTTGAAATGTTATACCAATAGCTCGCATCTCCGCAGAGGTCCCCCACCAGTCCAAGGGACGATCCAAGTTAATATCCGTAGCGATCGACGAAACGCACCGGACCGGACTTGGTAACTGTTACTTCCGTCGGAGCACTCGTTGCAGGACTTACAAGGAATTGTCCGGTGTCGTTGAGGGAGCTGGAGTTGCTGAGAGAACTGGAGTCGTTAAAGGAACTGGTGTTAGGTAAAGAAAACGACTCGATCACTGATTTATTATGGCGTTGCATTTTCGACTTTTGGAAAGGTATGCAATTCCTACACCAATTTTGGCAGTCTTTAGTCAAATATCGCCAAACAAAACGTTTATGAGCTAAATCAGTCGTAACTTTAATGCCAGGGTGAGAAAGAAACCAAACCAGAAATATCAAACGTCCTGCGACGAAATGAAACTTTCACATAGGGCCTCACAGTACCATTGGATACATCACAAAAAATACTTCGGCTTGATGAGGGGAATGTCAAAGGCTTCAACTCAATACCAGAATCGGTTTAGTAATCTAATGATAGGTCTTTACAAGGTCTACATTAAAAAAAAATATTTTTCCCTGCAAGTCCATGTGAAAAATCTTGAATGTGAGGAAAGGGATATCGATCCGGGATAGTTTGAAAATTTAACCTCAGAAAATCACCCACAATTCACCAAGTATTATTTTTCTTTTTTACATCATGTATTGGGCTTGCGTACTGACTACTAGAAGGTCGAATTGTCCCTTTTTGTAGTACCGTAAAATGGGGTGAATAGGAACAGCGGGGTGAATCGGAACGAAACTTCATGAAATTATAAAGAAATTATTATTTTACACAAATAAAGCAGTTTTATTAATTATACATTTTTTTTTATTTGGCTAACATGTTTGGAATGTTGGAACATGTTTTGTGGGGTTTTCAACACTATCCTTTTTTTTAAAAAATTCTGAAACAGAGTGCATACAATCCAATGAATTTTAACCTCTCCAAAACTTATCCCGTAATTAATAACATGTACCAGTTATAAACTTAACTAATATATTTTTAGATAAGTATAAACATCCACAACAGAATGCCGTACTTAATTTAACTTGGGTTTGAAAACTTTTTATTTTACGAATTTGTATGTTTTGCCTCGTCTCGATTTTAAGATTTGCGGGGTGAATCGGAACACTTGAAAAGTGATATTAAAGAACTGTTTTTGGCAAGATTATGTTCCTCACAAGATTCAACGACTGAAGAAGAGTCTAATTACTCCCTTCAAGACGTAATCAAGATTGCAGGCTTGATTAAATGTCAGAAGAGGAGCCTAGTTTCCGCTTGGCAGAAAACCCGATTGTTCCACTGTTTTTTTTCTCGAAATGACTTCGTTATCTTTAAGTTATATGGAAAAATGTATGAAGACTATGTGAGCAAAGTTTTACACCCACAAGAATATTGCTATATAAGTGTGTTTTACAAAAAGCGCCCATGAACGAAGAAATTTTCTGAAACAAATGAGGATGCTTTTCTCCTTTCTCGAAATACTTTAAGAAATTGGCAGTCATACACCACGCAAACAAAAAATAGATTAAAAAATATTATTAATTTTAAAGACTATTTGGAGGAATTATAGGAGAAGAGTTGATACGCTTTCAAACATAAAGTAGATTAAAAAATATTATTAATTTTAAAGACTATTTGGATGAATTATAGGAGAAGAGTTGATACGCTTTCAAACATATGATTTGTTTTGACAATAATTGACAAACACAAATGTTGTATGATGAAGGGGTAAAAGTGAAAGAGGCCAATTAAATGGACAGCAGGTTTATTCGTGCAAAAGATAGAAATAGGTTCTTAAACCTAAACTAGGAGAGGCGACTTCCACGTCCGTTCACCTCCACTCCTTCAATCATACTCTCTCTCTCTGGCGACGAAGTCGCCGCTAGGGGATTACATAAGCAGCGCCCTCTACATCAATGGAGATAAGACACTCCGTCATCCTGATTGAGGAGGACCACCGACTCATTGACATATACCAAACATGTAAATAAAGATATTGAAAAATACAGCACAACAATAAAATTCAAACAACATTAATGTCTTGAAGAATGTGTAGTTCTTAAAAATTTAAAGTCTGTGGAAAAAGTTCTTGCACCATGAAAAGTTTGTAGAAAGGGGAAAAAAAAAAGTCTCTTCAAAAAGTTTGTGTGAAAGAAAAAAAAAATCTTCTTTCAAAAGTTCATAAAAAGAAAAAAAAAGTATCTTCTTTAAAAAGTTTGTATGATGGAAAAAAAGTCTCTTTCAAAAGTTCATAAAAAGAAAGAAAAAAAAGTCTCTTCATTCAAAAGTTCATGAAAAGAAAAAAAAAGGTCTCTTCTGTAAAAAGTTCTTGTAGAAGAAAATTGAAGAAACTTAAGTATCTTCCCAGCACTTCATCATAAAGATTAAAATTTTAGCTACTAAAAGTTCACGAAAAACAATCTGCATAAATCTTTGAATAGCAGACGGTGAGTTGCATAAGTCATAAGTACTTTCGGAAATTATTCCATCGATGTACTTTGGCTTGAAGATTGGAGTTTCAACTGGTAGGAAAAGCTTCATTTGAAAATTTGTACTTTCCATTTTCTTTGGTTTGTAAATCTTGACCTTATTCATAACAGTATTCCGTAAATTATCGTCGTTAATGTGCAAGAAATCCGCTTCGCTTAAACTCACGCTATCCCGAATTGTAAACAGAAAAAAATTATCTTCTGTTTGTTTACATGCACCACGTGTTTCAATTTGTTTACATTCTGGACCATGTGCTTCTGCTGGTTTTTTTTTTTTCTAAGTCTTCTGTTACAACACACACTTCATCGAGATCTTCCAATGATCGTTCATCTTTTCTCATGGGGACATTAAGCCCCGCCCCCATCAACGAAGAACTTATTTTTTCCGTTGAGTTATCCTTTGTATGACCTTGACACGTGTCATTTTGCGTTTCAGGAATCGGAAGGATTTGCGAAGTATTGAAAATTTCGTTATTTCTTTCAGCAGGAAAAGTGATATATTCCTCCTTTTTTAAAGCAACATAGCATTTTTTTTCGGTGTGGATTTCGAATTGGTTTCCAATCGGAAGTGGGTCTAGTGTTTTTATGCTTTCGTTTACATTAGTTGGTGTTATTGAATTAGCACAAATAATATCAGAGGGTTCTGCAGTTACTGGAATTTGGATTTTGTTCTTTAAATGAGCTAGTTTTATTTTAGCATCTAACTGTGCAAGTTTAATTTTTTCGATTTCTTTTTGCTTTTCATTCTTAATTTTTTCGATTTCATTCTTAATTTTTTCGATTTCTTTTTGCTTTTCATTCTTAATTTTTTCGATTTCTTTTTGCTTTTCATTAGCCTCTTGGGTTTTTCTATCCTCCTCTTGGGTTTTTCTATCAGCCTCTTGGGCTTTTCTTTCCTCTACAACTGTTGTTATTAAATCTTTAACGAAATCTGGATCTTCAACGAAAATTTCACTTTTTTCAATTAAGTTTCTTAATTTTAGAATTGTGGCACCATCCGTTACAACGATATCTAAGTCAGCGGCGACAAATACGAGATCTTGCTTTCTGATGTTTCTAAACATAATTTATAATAAGATGGATCCTACCTGCGTTTCTTGATTTTACTTCGCTTTTGGAGCTGTATCCGTTTTATGTTGTTGCTCTTTCGAAGAGTACTCGTTGCTTCTGGTTTCTGGTTCGTAGTAGTTGGTCGATGTGGAATAACTTTGCTGACTTCGTTGAACTTCTGCTTGACGGCTGAAGTGGGACTTGTTCGGCGAAGCGACAGTGTTGTGGTTGCCGGTTCGAGTTGGCTCAGGATTCTGTATTCTTGCTGGCTATGTGGAATAACGATGCTAGCTTCGTTGAACTTCTGCTTGACGGCTGAAGTGGGACTTGTTCGGCGAAGCGAGTGTTATGCAGTTGTATAATGACGACGCTGGTTGATGAGTTTTCCTTTTATTTGTAGATTCCACTGGTGGTCGCTGACTGCTGCGGTAATTCGTGAAGAGGATTTTGGTTTGACCTCTGGATGCGTAGAAGTGCAGTTTTTATTTCATGAAGAGGATTTTGGTTTGACCTCTGTATGCGTGGAAGTAAATTTTTTTTTTCGTGAAGAGGATTTTGGTTTGACCTCTGGATGCGTGGAAGTAAAGGTTTTTTTTCGTGAAGAGGATTTTGGTTTGACCTCTGGATGCGTGGAAGTGCAGTTTTTTAAATATTTTTTCTATCGTATTCTCGCGGGTAAAAAGCACGGCGAGCCCCCATGTTGTATGATGAAGGGGTAAAAGTGAAAGAGGCCAATTAAATGGACAGCAGGTTTATTCGTGCAAAGGATAGAAATAGGTTCTTAAACCTAAACTAGGAGAGACGACTTCCACGTCCGTTCACCTCCACTCCTTCAATCATACTCTCTCTCTGGCGACGAAGTCGCTGCTATGGGATTACATAAGCAGCGCCCTCTACATCAATGGAGATAAGACACAAATTTTATTCGTCATATTAAATGATTTTTTAATGATAATTTTGTGTTCCTACTCACCACAATGCATTATAAGTTGTTTTTTGTCACCCTATAAACATTTAAATAAGACTAGACATAAATTGTATCGAGTCTTCCGATTCACCCCTTTCTGCGCGGTGAATCGGAACACCATGAAAAAATTCCAAATAAATTAAAGTCCTAGTTTTCTCAACATTTTTTGGATCTATCCTCAAAGAAGAAGGCAAGACCCAAGTTTCAATGTGAAAAATATGTTCCTTAACGATCTTATTACAACCGACTTTTACTTTGAAAGTTGAAAAGTTTTCCGATTCACCCCATTTTACGGTAGTTCTTCGAATTCTTTTTTGACGATTTTAATTTTTTCTGGCGATAGGCGGCTAGCTTTAGAATATAAAGGCGGACCTTTTGTGTCAATACTATGAATAACAGAATGAGTCATTCTTTCAGTGCTCAAATTCGAGTTAACAAGTTGGGGATATTTAGCCAGAATTTTATAGTACAGGGATGCCTCTGAAATGAGAGTTAATCCTAACGTGGGACCAGGTCAAATTGTGGCTTTAGTATTAAGCTGAGTTAGGCCATCAACAAGCTGTATATTTTTAACGTCTACTACATAACTAAAATGCTCCAAAGAATCTGCGCCCAAAATCGGATGCGAAACATCAGCAATCCAAAATACCCATGTAAATACGCAACGCAACCCGATATCTAAATTATACTTCTTAGTACCGTAAGTGCTAATCTTACTGTCATTAGCCACGTAAAGAAAAAGTTCCGAATGTGTGCTTTCTTTGTCAAGTCCTTCGGGAATGCAGCTTGTTGCAGCATCACAACCAACCAATAAACGAAAGCCGGAATTTTTATCAATAGCAAACAGGTGACTGGAAAGTAAGCTGCAATCTGCCGTCGCTAAAACAGACGCGCTTAATTATTTTCCTTTAACTCACATGGTTTAATGCAATCGTGCGCTTTATCACCGAAACGTCTGTGGTACCAGCATAAAACATTGCATGACCCCTCTCTACTACGGGTGGTTGCTCTATTTCTATTACGACTTCGAAAGCGCTGTTTAGAGCCATTTAACAAACTCTTCATATCAGCACGAAGTTCTGCTACTTCATCCCGTAGAATTTGAATTTCTGTCCTTTCATGTCCTGATGATACATTAGAAACCGCAAGTGTGCAATCTGACACTTAATTGACTTTGTCGACTATTTTTGACAGCTCATCTAAAGTTTCACTGCTTACAGATAATATATGTTGCATAGAAAAAGGGAGGCGTTGAAACCACAAAGATATCAAGACTTCGTCAGTAATTTTCCATCTGCCAACTTTCGCATCTCGGGAAGTAGCTGCGAAGTTCTTTTATAGCCAAAAGATAAATCTTGCAAAAATTGCTTATGGCGAAAAAAATCAGATTGCACAAAATTGCTTAAAATTTGCAATTTTAAAATTATGTACATATTTTCATTGGGGGGTTTGCGATCCAAATCGGTTGCACAAGAAAGCACATCTGCATTCAAAGCTGTAATAACAGAATGAAATTTTGTGACATCTGCCGTGATACCAGAAATGCGAAACTGTGACTCGAGTTGGCCAAACCATAACTCTAGGTTATTTTCCCAAAATGGGCCGGACGAAATGCTTCTCTATCCACCTTCATTGTGGCAGGTAACGAAAGCGTATCCTAATCACTCTCGTGAGACATATTTATATACGAAATCACAAGAAAATTCTTACACAACAACAACAACGTACGAAAATGGCCACAGAGAAGGACCTAATTCATCACTCACAAAATTGTAAATTTTCTTTATCAATTCTTCGGAGATGGTGTATTGACTCGTAAAATCCAAATTCGAAATGATCGAATTGCCAGTGAAGCGTTAAGCTTTCGCTGCGGGCGACAGGGGGTTTGAACCGAGGACCATGGTGTCTGGAGACTGATACTTTACCTCTGTGCAAAAGAGTACTCCGCTGCACAGAAGCATTATCTGATATATGAGGTCGCCACACAGCCTCCTCCCAGCGACGAAGGAGCGATGCTGTTGTTCTGATCAACGTCTGATCGGAGTTGGAGGTTTGGAATGCTAGTTGCATTGTTGTGCCCGCTTGTTACGGTGATGCACGCGAGTTGCGTGTTTGATCGCTTGTTGCGATGTAGTTTCTCCTTTCAGAAGCGCCGATAGATGGCAGCATGATTCGTTTTAGTCCGGGTCATCAGTGAAACGTTTAGCTTTCGCTGCGGGCGACAGGGGGTTTGAACCGAGGACCATGGTGTCTGGAGACTGATACTTTACCTCTGTGCAAAAGAGTACTCCACTGCACAGAAGCATTATCTGATATATGAGGTCGCCACACCAGTATCTTCAAAAATATACCATTCAGGCCATTTTAATTTCACATTGGTGCTTGCACTTCTTAATCGCAATCCGCGAAACTTTCCAATCCAGCCGGTGTTCGAAATAAGGTTTCTCATGACAGTTCAGAGTCCGTAGAGCGATGTTGTGATCCTTGGTATAGTAATCTGATTCCATTTTAGTTTAACATAAATTTATTAGACTTTAATTAACTAAATAAACTCCGACGATACAACATGCTAAGAAAATATTCATGGAATAAAGCTATAAATAAAACTGCTCGCAAAGGAAAGTTATTCCGCTGTTGCTATGCAACGCACGAGACCTCGTGGCTTATCTAACGCCGATGTACTTGAAATGTTATACCAATAGCTCGCGTTGCCACTCTCTTCTTATCAAATGCACACATAAAAAATGGCTTCCATATATTTTTTTTAATAAAAGTCATGTTATTAAAGAAAAAGTGCAAAACGGTTTTGTGTTTAGCTGATAAAACTGTTGTCGTTCTTTCCCATTTCCTAAATTCCATTCTCGTATGGAAATTTCAAATTACATCTTGTATTCCCAAAATACTTGTATGTGATTCAGGATTTTAGGAACTCTTCTTTACAGTGTATGTTTACTATTTGGATCTTTACAAAATAAAAATATACTTCATAAATAAATATACGAGATTATTTAGATTTCATGATTTTTTTTTTATCTCCAGTATGACTAAAGTATTTCAAAATATGTTTTGATTTTGTGTCTGAACAAAAAACATTATTTAAATATAGAATACTTATCTCAGAAATATTAGGTGAGATTTTTTTTTAAATATGAATTAAATATTTCAAATGAATTTCTTAAATATATGATTACACATTTTACAGGTAATATCATTTACAGGAAATGCTATTAATTAATTTTAAATGTTGCGCTACATTAAAATCCAGACTTTGAATTGATTTGGACTTGATCCAAATTAATTTTAATTGCTCATAAAAGTCTTAATGAAAGGTTTTTTGAAGTTTCATGTTAATTAGCAAAATAAAAAAATTCTAGCAGTTTCATTTAATGGAATTTTCTGATAGAAAACTACTATAAAAGTAAAATACGTGGATATTTAATTACTTTTTTTTTTTTAGTCACTTTAAATATATGAAGATAGGCAATTATCTAAGTAATCGTTTAAGTTCATTTTATTAAATGAGATACATCTTTTTTATGAAAAGGATGTAAAACAATTCAAATGAAAATCAAGAGGAATATCTTTTTTTTTTTTTTTTTAACAAAGATAATATGTGTGTTGCAATTTTCATAATGAAAGGTTTTCATCAAAGGTTTCAATTTTAATAAAAGTATACAAATGTCTTTTGAACATCAAACTATGAAAAATTGAATGTAATGATAGAAAACTATTTTTAAGAAACAAGTATAAAAAAATAGTGCTGTTATTAATGACATCCATTGATTGTATGAAATAATACAGACATTAAAATTGTGAAGAAAAGAGATAAGTTATCTGATATTTTAATTAGGTTTTCGAACCCCCTGCAGTTTGGCTTATGTTTTTAAATAAATGGAAAAACTAATAATTCTTATATCAACGCCACATATTATCATCCCTTTATAAGCATTTTTCATGCTATTGAAGATTTATTTTGGTTATTTTTGTCATGCAATGGACCATCCTCTGATCGCCTGAACGTATTAGAAATTGGACCTAAGCAAGACATCATGGCTCTAAGAAGCGCCTTTCATGATGCCCTTAATCCCGAAGTAATATGACTTAAGCAAAGAAGATATCTACGAAAATGTGAACAAGAGCTATGAAATGTAACGATCAGGATGTTTCAAATCAGTCTCGGCTAATTTTATCTGTGACTTTACCACCTGGTTTGAGTACACCAATCGCATTATGAATGAACAGAAAGTTTTGCGTCACGGATTGTTTTGTCGAAGTTGTTTTTGTTTAAGAAAGTTTTTAAATTGAATTTGCTACTTCTATTCGTTACTAAATATAGCGAGTTCTTGAGTCATATAGATAGATTTCGCATCTTATTTGTGAGAGTATACGTAAATATGTGTACCATTTGGTGAGCTGTAAACTTTTTCATCACGCCTTAGTAATGACCAGGATCAAGAAGTCCAATTTGACGATACATTTTGCGATGATAAAGACATGTGCACCAGGCTCAAACTTGACAGTGAAAACCTTGGGTGATTGAGATAGACTTGATAATTCTCGTCTCGTGTAATCTTAGACATAATTTTCTTAATAATGATCGATTTTATAACTTGACTATAATAACTAAACAAGCTGTGTGTCTGTCTGTGGCTCTGTGGATCTATAGAAACCTACTTAAAATTGGAATAGTGCTCTGAAACTTTCAACGTAAGAAGTTTTGGCTTTCTAATTTTATGTATGTCAAACAGAATGTTAAAATTTTAATGAGTTATTTTTAAATTAATTTTTTTAACTAATTTATTTTTTGCAAAGTGACTTCAAATAGATATACAGCTCTGAAATTTTCAACATATGTAGTTTTAGCCTTCTAAATGAACTTTTGAAAAACAGAATGTTAAAATTTTAATTAGTTATTTTTTAATTAATTTTCTTAATTAATTAAAAAAAAATTACAAAACGACTTCTAATAGGGCTACAGTTCTGAAATTTTTAACATAAGTAGTTTGGGCTTTTTAATTGGATTTTTGAAAAACAGAATATTAAATTTTTATTAACTTCCTTTATAATTAATTTTTTCAATTAATTAATAAATATTTTACAAAAGGATTTCTAATAAGGCTACAGCTCTAAAATTTTCAACATAAGTAGTTTTGGGCTTTAAATTGGACTTTTGAAAAACAGAATTTTGAAATTTTATTTGTTTTTTAATTCATTAATTAACAAATATTTTACAAAATGATTTCC
Source organism: Linyphia triangularis (assembly GCA_963978545.1). Lineage (NCBI taxonomy): Eukaryota > Metazoa > Arthropoda > Arachnida > Araneae > Linyphiidae > Linyphia > Linyphia triangularis. The sequence goes on along the minus strand of OZ021723.1, from coordinate 63,540,460 downwards.
AACTGGGCTACGAAATTTTCAACACAAATAGTTTTGGCCTTTTAATTGGACTTTTGACAAAAAGAACATTAAAATTTTAATTTGTTTTTTAATGAATTTTTAATTAATATTTTCACGTGAATCCCGTGTTAGGCATGGGTGTTTGTAAATGTATGTTGGCTTGTCTAATGACGAATGTTTCGATGCATTATAGCCCTCGTGTTGCTGACGGCGCCAAATAATCTGAAAACAACCAACCAACCAATCGAGCAAAGCGAGCTCATGTTTGCATAGCAATGAACCTTTCAACGAGTTAAGTAAGCCTGTGCTTATGTGTCAATTACTTTTTTAGCGAGCGAAACGAGCTCGATTTTGCGTTGCGATGAACCTTCCTGAGAACGAAGCGCCAAAAATTGGGGACTATACACCAATGATGGATTTCCGCAACGCGGGGCCTCACAATTGGCTAAAATATTGCACATGGTAAAATTCCGTGGCGAAGCACGGGTATTTAGCTAGTTTTAAATAATTCGGCACCTTTGACATGCGTGGTCAGAGGGCTAATCACACAGCCATCGGATGAACCAGAACTAATAAAGAATCGGCATATGTAATTTACAACTACAATCAAAAGCCCCCTTACTTTCATTTGATTGGGCACATATCTTATGTAAAAATGGTTTTATTTATACAAGAGCAGACTAGCTTTCACGTTCAGAGTCGGACACGAGTGCTTCCAAACACAGAAAACAAGCAGAGGGAATTTAGCTTTGGACGACTTAACATCTCTCTGTTGTAAATTACTGGTTGCGATCGGGAAAATGCTGCAGTACTTAGAAGTAAAAAGTGGACTATATGGATATCGTAGGACTGTGTGGTTTAATATGTTAAACTTTCACTGTCCTTCCGTAAACAATTCATCTATTATTGGTTGGTTGGTTGTATTCAGATTATCTTGCGCCATCAGCAACACGAGGGCTATAATGCGCCGAAACATTCGTCATTAGACAAGCCAACATACATTTACAAACACCCATGCCTAACACAGGACTCGAATCCGCAACCTCGCTATCTAGAAGCTAGCACGCTAACCACTATACCGTTTGGTCGGCTCTTCTAATATAATATTCCGAAAACCTACACCGAGTGTGATCATTTCCTCCCACAACTTGGGGACTAGACCAGGAAGTGAAGATTTAAATCCACTCTAGATCTGAGCCAATTTTTTTTTTTAAGTTGTAAAAATACGATGAACGTGTTTGTTTTCATGAATTATGAACTGTTTGCAGAATTATGCAGAATCCAATGCGTTCCCAAAAATCCTTTTTAGAGTTATTTTGCTTTACTCTTTTTTTTTTTTTTTCTTTCTTTTTTTTTAATAATAATAATAAGCGTTTCTTCAAATTCTTTGGCCGACAGAACGGTATGGTAGTTAGCACGCTAGCTTCTAGACCGCGAGGTTGCGGGTTCGAGTCCCGTGGTAGGCATGGGTGTTTGTAAATGTATGTTGGCTTGTCAAATGACGAATGATTCGGTGCATTATAGCCCTCGTGTTGCTGACGGCGCCAGATAATCTGAAAACAGCCAATCAATCAAATTCTTTGTTGTTGGAAGCCTCATGTAAAAATGTTTTCGCATGCTGAACATTCTTCTTATGGATATAGTTTTACTTTATCGTAAATGTTTTGAAGCTTGATGTCTGCGCTGCTTGTCGCTTGAGATAATTCATTTTTAAGTACCTACAACTTATGAAATAAATGCTATGGGAGCACCAAAATATAAAGCACTCTCGTACAACTAATTCGAATAAGACTTCACCGATCGTTAGCTTCATCTCTAGTTCGAAGTACAGCAAGACTGACAAAAGCTGTTAGTACAGGAGATATAGGCAAAAAATAGGTTATAGCGGAACTAATTCCCACAGAAGCGGCGATTGAATTTTTGAGCTCGTGGAGGATAATAATTCAAATAATAATAGGCCAAGATAATTCAAATAATTATGGTGTGGATTTTTATAACAAAATGATTGCTATATAGTTGTAATACATTTGAAAATTTCCCAGTTTTTGGCCATGGTTCAGTGAAATTAACAGAGAGCTCTCCACTTCTTATTGGCAAAGGATCCTTTTTTTCCAATAAAAAAATATACAGTCCTTTATAACCATGCTTGGAAAACACTTAGAAGAGAATGGCCACATTGTGATTCATGCTACAGATGATACTGACACAGTTATAGTGAAAATAGCACTGACCTTAGCATAAAAAAATACATGTAACAGTTGTTGCTGAATACACCGGTGTCTTAGTACTTTTGATTTACCATAGTACTTTTGCAGTCTTCTACTTCCAACGATAAAAACCATAATATTAAATCGGTGCAACATGTTCTTGACGATAAGGGATGCAAAATTATTCTCTTTTCACATGCTTTAAACGGATGCGATACCACGAGCTCTTTATTTAGTAAAAGTAAATCGACAGCATATAGACATTTCTGTAAATATAAAGAATTTAATATTTGTGCTAGCTACTCTGTTTGGATCAGAAAATTCTAACATAAACGAACTCACAGATATCGGTATCATTGTATGGTGGAAATCCAAAGACTGAGAATCTGAACCTACTACGATAAAATATCGACTTAAAAAAAATCACAACTGCCAAAAGTGAATTTAATATTGCAATATTGCCACCTACAGAAGATGCTGCTGTTTACCATCTTCTCCGCGTGCATTTACAATGTTATTGTTGGAAAACTATGAACACTAATATTGTTAAGTGTAGGGTTGGAAAAAGTAGGAGACCAACTACAGCCCATAACGTGTGAAATGAGCCCGGCACCAGAGTTATTGTTGAACAAGGTCTTCTGCACATGGAAAACGTATACAAATGAACCGTGTGGTAGTGGTAGATGTACGTGTCGACGTAATGGCTTGGAATGTACCGAGATAGGTTGTAACTGTTCTGATGGTAGAGATTGCACAAATAGTGCACCGAAACAAAGTATTTCAAAAGAATAGTAATAGATATAGCTTTTTTCTTATGTAAGATGAAAAATATTGACGAAATGCATGATGCATTCGTATTATAAAACTATTTTATTATTTATTAATAAAAAGGATTTTTAACACTGCATAAGCTTTTAGTTTTTTGGTAATTATTTTGCTAATTATTTGTACTTTTTAAAACCAAAATGATAATCTTTTTCAGCATAAAATTTTCTGTAATTTGGTACCACACATGACTTTTTATGATTTTTACAAAAAAAATCCAAGATGGCGGCTAAAAAAACTCATTTTGCACGCTCAGATTTTTCTAGGCTTTTAGTATGTATATTAGATATCCTCCAAGAGCTCAAAAATTCAATCTCTGCTTCTGTGGGAATTAGTTCCACCCAAAAACCTATATCTCCTGTACTATGTTGATTTACATAAAATTTGTTACCTGTTACCTAGTGATGAACTTTTTTGATTAAAACAGTGTTACCGGTATTACTTCTAAAACTACGCACCATATTTGAAACGAAGAATAACAACTTCTAATTGAAATCTACATTGAATTAAATGTGGAATAGCCGAGGAATACTAGATTTTTGCCACTCTTCTTTAACTCACAGAAGACAAAAGTGTAGTAAAATTCATCCCCTTAATACCCCATTCTGAGTGCAGTTATGCCATTCTGCAATAATTTCTTAGTATTTAACAGTTGACCGTGTTTATGTAAAGTACAGTACCCAAAAAAAAATCAGAACGATGTCTATATCTTGTGCTCTAATTAGTGAAATAACAAACAAAAGGTACCGTTGTAAATCGTGGAAGGTTTTTAATAATTGCATGTAGTTTTTTTTGTCATGAGGGGTCATCTACATATTAAAACATAATCAAACTTTAAAAAGTTCAATAGCAACCTCATAATATTATCCCATATTTGGATTCAGCATCCAAAAAAATTTCGAAATACAAAAATTCGTAATTTTCTAATGAATGGTTTGTAATTTAAATAATAAAAAGAAAATGATAAATTAATGTTAAATAAAAAAGTTGTTTTTTTGGCCATAAATACTTAAATAATTAATATATTTCAGTGATTTTTATTTTTTTTTTTATTTTTTTTTTAAAGATAGTTTGTAAATTTCCAAACATAAATAGCAATCAACTTTTGCATCCATTTCTTTTTTATTTATTAATTATTAATTAATAAAACAATTTTTAAAACAATTTGAATAGAAACATATATTTTTTTTTGCTTTCATTAGATTTACCATGGTCTAAAACCCCCACACATTTTTTTTCTTTCCATTTTGACTTTTAGTTCTCGATTTTTTAAAATGCGAAAATGTAAAAAACGCTCACTTTAATTGACCGTATAGTAGATGACTTTTGAAAACTATCAAAGTTTAATTCGATGTAAACTAGAGGTGTGGAAAATCGCACAACGTTCACTTATAGTAAAATGAAGTGAATAGGAACAGCGGGGTAAATCGGAACCGAATTTCTTGAAATTACAAAAAGAAATATGATTTTATACAAACAAAGCAGTTTTATTTTTTATATATATATATTTTTAATCTGTCTAACGTGTTTGGAATCGTGGAACATATGTTTTGTGTGGTTTTCAACAGTGTTCTTTAAAAAAAGAAAAAAAATTACTTTCTTAAATTACATTTATTTAAAACAAAATTTTTTAAGCAATTTCAATAAGTTATCCTTTAAAAATTTTACTGGATTATGTGATTTTTCATTTTATAAACAATTTCAACGATCATGTTACATTTGTGTTTACAGTGAAATGCTTCCGTAAAATAAATAATCGCTTTGCTTAATACTGTTTACTAATGCCTGCATTTTATATTTATTAATTTCCAAATTATCAGTAGTAAACGTTATACTTCTGCAATTACACTTTTCAATATTTTATTTATTTCGTGTGAAGAATACACATCTTTAATGTTGTAAATAAATTATGTTACTTTTGCGTTTACCTGCTAATTTTGTATTAATCTTAAACATGACACTATAAATCCAAGTAGTTTCTATGCAGTTTTAGACTAATATTTGTATTTTGTAACGTCGTGGACGCCGCACTGACCGTTCGATTTCTCCCGCTGTGAAGTAGAACCTTAAAAATACCTTTCGTTTATGGAAATTCTCCCTGAAGATGGGTCAAAAAATGGTCGAAACATGTTTGCTCATAAGTGACGTGTTTTTTAACATATTGCATTGAAATTTCGTTTATAGAGTAAATGATGTAGTCTAAATCAAATGAAATGATTAAAAATAGGGGTTCGTATTGAAATTTTAAAAAATTGCATCAGATATATAGAAAATCGTAAGCAAAACATTTTGGTGCAAACCGTAAGATTCTACGATAATTAGAACCGAAGATATAGCCATCGTTCTGATTTTTTGGGGGGTACTGTACTAGCGAAATGGTCAGCGACACAGCGCAATACTGTAAAATGCGGCTTCAGGATGCGAACTTCAAGTTCGTTGCTGCATGGGTAAATCACTTTGAATTTTTTTAAAAATGGACATAATAATTTCTTTATATTTAAAGTAAACAAAAATTGGACGGTGAGAAAAAAGGAAATTGAAAGTCGAAAAATAAAGGACCACCCTATTATAGATGAATTCGTTACTCGACAGTTTTTTTGTGGCCATCCCCTGTGACCATCACCTTTCAGGCCCTTCCAATCGTTATCTGCCAAGATAGTCATAGTAGTGAAAAAAAAATGTGACTTGTAAGTGTAGAATGAGGAGGAGAGGGTTGGGGGAGTGGAAGGGGAGAGAATGCCGCAGTGAAGTTGACCCCCCGGAAATAGCACCCCTTTTCTTCAGCTGGACTTGGTTAATTGGTCTCCTTCCACCAGAGTTTGAAAAGAAATAGCCAAGGGAGGGCACCTCCTATCGTCTTCAGGGTGTTGGGTAACACTCCCAGTCTTTAAAAGGGGTTGTTAGGTCAACAATCTTATCTTGCAGTTCAAATTTGGCCTTGAGATCGTTTATATAGAATTTCTGGATTTCCACAACTGAGTGGAAACGATGTGGTTCTTTATTATTATTATTTTTTCTCTCCTAGAGATCCTAAAAAGAAATATCAACAGGGGTGTCCTTAAATGTCAAACATAGCCAACCTCATGGTGACAAGTGGTTGGAGACAGTAGGCTTGTTCAAAGATTGTTTTTGCAATGCTATCAGTGTATCTTCTGTATTGACGAGATTAAAAAGGCATGTCCAACTTTTTTTATGTAAAATTTATAGAATAAACTCAATGGTTTATGCATATTATAGAATTTTATTTTTTGTTAACTCTTACAGGGGTATCATATAACGATGTATCAGAAATCTTGTTTCTAATTTTACCATATTTAGATAAGAAAAATTATCAAGTGATAATTTAGTTCTTCAGAGTACTAGTTTTTTTTTTTTTTTTTTTTAAATAAAACCTACCGAATTTTGTATTTAGTGAAACTATTGTTTCACGTCGAATTTAAATACAATTTTAAATATCATCATTGATTCATTCATCTTTAAAAGGCATTCGACATTTACGGGTAAGGATAACACGAAGTTTGGATAAATTAAAAAAAAAATCTTATTCATTATTTTTCAAAGATTGAGTGTTTTAGAAAAATTATTTTGCAAATATATAATATTATTGAGATATATTCGTATTCCGAGAATCTACATAAATACATAAATAATGGGGAGGAAAAGCTTTTGGTAATACTCATAAACCTCAATCACAAATGTTATAGAACTGTGCTATATACCAAATTAAAGGTTTCGGCAAGATAATTAAGTTAAAAAAAAATCTCTGAATGAACATGATCAAAAATCTGTGCCGAAGAAGTATAGAATATCTTTATTTTAAGTTATATTTTAGGCATAAAATAATGCTTTTTTTTTTTAAAAAATAGCGAAATTGGGTTTGGTCGGTAGGTTTTAGATTTACTTTTCTTTGGAGCTAGTTATATACGGGGGGCTATACTGCCGTCATTAACAAAGAGACCAAAATCTCAAAAAATTCAATTGCATATTTTGAAGTCAATTGCATACTTTTGTGTTCATCCTTTGAAATTACATTTTTTTTATTGTTGTATAGGTTTGTATGACCTAATACTTCAGCCATTGAATAAAATAAAAATATTATTTTCGATGGATTAATCAGAAAGTGTCAAAATATATGCAATTTAATTGTTTTGGATTTACGGCTTTTTAACCAATGACTGCAACACACTTCTCCGAATGTATGTCCCAAATACGTTTCAAAGGGAAATGCCTTTTCGAAAGGAAGCTGCTCCACATTTGTGTCTCGAACTGAGGAAAGCAAGTAAAACTTTCACCTGGCAACCCAATAATTGGCAGTGACTATCTGACGTAATCGAAACAATTTCAACTCCTTTTTGTAAACGAAAAACCGTTCCGACGATGAGTCGCTCACTTTACGCTTCGATTTTGGCAGAATTTTAAGTTAAATAATTAGGTTTAAATTGCAGCAACTTTGTGTTAAATTTAAAATCAGGAGGATCTAAAATTATAAGCGTATAATTGACTTATTGATAGACAGCATGCAGGAGGCGATTCCATTCAAGAGGTGAAAATATCCTCATGAGGCTCTTTAATAAACCATTTTTTTTTTTTTTTTTTTTTAATTTTTTTTTATTTTTTTATTCTGTGTTTAGCGTAATAATGAGGAGAGGGTGGGGGGAGGGGGGATCGGACGTTTGGGCAGTCATAAAACTTCTTTAGCCCTGTTGCTAAGCACATTTTAACATTTCGTAGCTTTTGCCTCTTTTCAAGCTATGCAGCTCAATCAGTAATTTGAATTTTTCGAAATGGCGTAAAATGTTAATTTCTTGTTATGTGTATTGAATTGTACTAACAGATCGGGGGAACAGAAACTTCAATTTCATTGTGGTTGGCTGTTTTCGGATTATCTGGCGCAGTCAGCAATACGAGGGCTATAATGCGCCGAAACATTCGTCATTAGACAAGCCAACATACATTTATAAACACCCATGCCTTACACGGGACTCGAACCCGCAACCTCGCGGTCTAGAAGCCAGCACGCTAACCACTATACTGTTTGATCGGCTCAATTTCATCGTGAAAGCACGTACTGCAAGCTTTTGTTTTACTACATATGCATTAGATATTCAAACTAACCAGTATGAAATTTTTTATTTGTTCCCCAATGGCACAAATCTACTGGCCGATATCGTCTCGACACTGGCCACTCCCGATTTTGACCCTCGTTGACTGTCATTTTTATGGATCTTGGTCAATCTCGCCCAGTGCTGGATAAAATATACTAGAAGTTGTGAAATGTTGATGCATAGTTTAAAAGTTGAAATATAGTGTTAAAAGAAAGGACGGAGGGGTAAATATGTTTTATTGTGTTTTTGACGGTTTTTTTTTTTTTTTTTTTTTTTTTTTTTTAATTATATATTTTGAAAAGATGCTCTAGATTGGCATAAAGAGGGTCTTTGATTCAAAACTTATAAACTTCTCAAATATATATATATATATATATATATATATATATATATATATATATATATATATATATATATATATATATATATATATATATATATATATATATTTATATATATATTATAAAAAACAATACAAATATTTTTAAATAAAATTACACAAATTATATTTCTATCATTAGTAGAACTTGAAATATTTATGTTTTTGTTACATCACAACTGTATATATCTCAGAAATGCTATCTTGAAAGTCCGGAACCGTTTTCCTCGCTGATGGGTTTTTTGTCCCTTTTTTGAGTTTAAACTGATGTAACTTCAAAAGTACTTGTTATAAATCTATGAAACTTTCCACAATTAGTTTTCATATATATTTCTTTGATTTAACTTCAGGAATTAGTTTGTATGGTTTTTTTACTTTTTTTTTTTAATTTTTTGGAGCTTAGGATGGATTTTATACTATGGATGTTTATTTATTTAACTATGGATTTTATACAGTTTTTGCACAAAATATTGATTTTTTAAAAAAAAAATTCTACATTGATAAATCACGTAGACAATTTTTTTATGTATTATAAGAAGTAATTTTATGCAAAAATGAAGTGATTTTTTAAAAAAGATTTTTAGATATATCAAATTTAGGAAATATCAAAATTTTAAAGTTTTTTTTTAATTTAAAAAATTATATATATATATATATATATATATATATATATATATATATATATATATATATATATATATATATATATATATATATATATATATATATATATATATATATAAATTTCAAAATTTAAAATAGTTTTTTAAGTTTCAAAGCCTCACACGTTCCAGCATAAAAATTAAAAAAATAATAATAATAATTCTAAAAATAAAGATTTTAGAATGTTTAGTTTATTTGATTGAACTAGGCTTGTGTTGTTTTAATATATTTAAATAAATAAACATTTCAACATGTTATATGCCTACTTTAGAACTACTCTTAAGATGTTAACACTTGCAAAAAAAGGAAGGATACAAATGTGTACCGTTTTAATTTTGAAGAAATGCTTGAATAAAAAATTCCAAAAATTTTAATAAAATTCCTTTTGCATAAGCATTAAAAATATAAAAAAATATATATTTTAAAAAGCATGCTATATTCCAAAGAATTCTTTTTATTTTTTTTTATTTTTTTTTTTTTACTTTTTTTTTTTTTTTACTTTTTTTTTTTTTTTTACTTTTTCCAGCTGAAGGGAATAATAACACTAGGATTGAGCTAGTTTTGATCTATTCTACAAATTAAAAAAATTTCACAAGCCAACGGATAAGTTATAAAGTACTCCAACCACCACACACAGTAAAGCATAAAATATTTCAAGACATTTTTACATCTCTATATAAATGACCCTACTCTTCATTAAAATGCCTCCTTGTAAAATTCCTGCTTGTAAAAAAATAAAACTAGTTATAATTTTTTGAATTTAAAATCTATTCATTAATATTGAAAGAGTTCAACGTTGATCATCCTTCATACTAGGTTACGGTAAGAAACAGAGAAAAATAGTCCCATTTTTGCATATTCACTCGCACTTTTCCGAATGAAGTGTGGAGCGGTCAACTTGAAAAGTTGCCCAGTCCTAGTTCTTTAAATCAGTGAGATAATGCTGCGATAGGTGAGACTAGTATAGCTTCCAGGTCCAAAGTAAACAGAAAAATAGTTAGTGCGATACGTCATGCATATAGTAGCACATATGCGTCATGAAACCACATTGTAGGCAATGTTGAGTTGGATAGTACTGTTGGCCAGTTCCACTCGACTTATACCACACATCAACTCATGCATCATTTTTATAAAGCATAATTGATTTGCTAGTGTAAGAAAATTAATTCACAATTGCAATAAAAAATTGAAATATTTCATATTATTAGAACTATTTTTTTATTACAGACAAAAATATTCGATACTATGATGCATGGAAATATAATGAGGATATTTCAATTCAGACACAGATATCTGAATTGGTTGTTTATTTTATACTCATAACGGTGAATTTATATGAAAGAAATTTACAAGTCTACATTTTTAATAAGTTTCATTCTAATCTTACCTGCAACGTTTGTTAACAATATTAATAGACACTAAAATATTTCAGACTCGATCTGTGCTGCTGAAAATTTACTTATAATTTAGCTTTATGTAATAGTTTTAAAATCGACAGTGTGGGAATCTAAAGAATATAATTTTATTGTTTAAAGAAATTTGTGAGTGTTCTAGCATTCAAAACTCTTATCGAATAAAATATAAAATTTTTAACGACCTGATATATTTATTATACGTTCAGAAATTGTATAATAGGAAAATCATGAAAACATAACTCAATTTAATTCAATGCGATGGTATCCATTATAAGGGAAATACTTGAAACAAAATAAAAATATGCAAATCGTAGCAATAGAAAAGTTTCAGTGGACTGAAAAGACACGCACACCCTTTTCAAACATGAAACAAATGATCGATTCTCCCAATCTTCTTCGGAATGTCGAATTTGTGTGCCTTTATCAACATTGGACCGAAAAATATCGTTGTTTGAAAGATTTACATACGTTTACAATTTCATCTAGTAAGGAATGTAAATGATGAGCGGATTTGTAGACAATGATTCATGGCAGTGTTTTGCTGCAGCGTATTTTCATATATTTAATAAGAACTACAGGGATACTAAATAAATCTTTCTGAATATATTTTCAAGAAAATATTAGACGCAAATGCTCCTGCTGATGTCTGTTGTAAAGCAATATTCGCGGAACTGTCTTATTTTGACGAAAATATCAAGAAAAACACTACCTTGGATACACTATCGGACATTAAAACTTCAAAACTTTGTAAATATGAAGAATAATATTAAAATGCTTTTGTGGTGTTGATAGTCTGAATAAAATTTTGTTAGAATGCTAATAAATTAGAAATTTCCTAATAGTTACTTTTAACAAATAAGTATTGACTAAGTACTTTCAATTTCAAATTTTATTATTATTTATTCGTTTAAGTGACGTTTCCATTAATTAAATATACAGGATAGGATTTCAGTTATATTAATTAATAATTAATAGCTTAAGAAACTAAAAAACACGCTTTAATAGAAAAGTGAACTAAAAAGTAAAATAATTTTAAATATGTTTGAAATAAGAATAGAGTGATTAACAAGAAATATTTATTTTATCGTAAGAAAGAGTGGGGTGCTTTTTAAGATATTTTCATAATGGCTCTACTTTTACGAATATCTGCCATTAAATATTTACAACAATTGACATCAAGCATCCCACGCTTTTTTAAGATAAAAATAAATATTTCTTGTTAATCACTCTATTCTTATTTCAAACTTATTTAAAATTAATTTCTACTTTTTAGTTCACTTTTCTATTAAAGCGTGTTTTTTTAATTTTTTAAACTATTAATTATTTTCTACTTTTTAGTTTGGTCTTCTATTAAAGCGTGTTTTTTAGTTTTTTAAACAATTAATTATTTTTTCTGTAAACTATAAGTTTTTTATAGTTAATTTTTTTAGTTAAGTGTACAAAACTCTCCAGTTGTTCCTGCCAATAGTCACATGCTTGTCTCAAATTTAAGTCATATGTATGCCTTAGTACACGCCGTATTATTTGGCACAAAACACTACAGTGTCTTCTGAATATGAAAAATCACTAATCCTGAAGATCCTGGTAAGGATAATGCGACTAAAAACACGCTTTGTATAACCGTCGTCCCCACGACAAATCTTTCAAATGTCTGCCTTATCAATTGTCGATGATAGGTTCTGTGATTACTGGGATTGTAACGGGTAACGGCGCACCAGGGCTCGATCCCGGAGAAGGTTGTTTGGTTGGAATTTAACGGCGCAAGGGCAACACGAGCTAATCCTTGTGATAAAGGGACAAATTTATTGAATTATTGTATTGTCATCGATCTTTGACAAGTGTGCAAAGTTTGAATCAAATCTGATCTCTCAAAGTAGGGCAAAATCGACCCCAAAAGAGTCGGTTACAAACAACAGGTGAAACTAATAAAAGCGTGTTAAAAATATTGTTAATTATTAGCACTTAATTGACATAAAATAAAGTTTAATTGTTTTCAAAAATTAGAAATAATTTAGTATAATTGATTTGCTGATAAACTTTGGAAATGTTCTACACATTTTAAAAACATGTTAAATTAATTGCTTTTTTAAAGTTGTTTCCATTTCGGATCAATTCTAATTGTACATCGAATGTTTCAAAGTCAAACACATCTGTTACTTTTATGTAAGCTTAACTTGAACCACAATAAAATTTTGGTGTTTGAAGTGTTGCAATTAATCTAATATCAGAGTAAATCCTTGAATCTACAACACGTTGCATAGCTATACTATGTATTAAAAATGATATGTTATCATACATGGAATTTTAAGGTTTCGAATCTATAAAAGTAATAAAGTCACAATTTACTATTACTTTGACTCCTAAAGTTCCATTTTAAAAACATTAACTAATTTATGATCTAAAAATTGATGCGGTCATTTCAAAGCCTCAGATGAGTACAACTATCGTATTCGGAATGCTTCAATCATTATGAGGCCCTTCATACGTCATTTCCATAAAGAAATTATGAATTTCTTGACAAAAGGATATAGAATAATAATATTTTTAAATAAATATTAAATATTTAGTAGATACATGTAGATTCGTGAGATTTTGTAACATTGAGTTTCAAAGAAAATTCCCTGGAACACCAAATATCATTTTAAAAATGAAAATTAATTCAATTTAATAACAATATGTTGAATATTTCTAGCATTTTCTTAACAATATTTTTGTATTGCACAGTAAAATTTAAAAAGCTTTTTAAAATATTAAAATGTCAGCTAGTGCAACTTAATTTTAGTAAACCAAACCATTATAATGTCCGTTTATTCCTTTCAATTATTTTTTTTAAAAATTAAGGGATTTATTGGGACACTTTCAATTTTTTTCCTTTTTGTTTTCGCAATGTCTGATATCAAACTCAAAAAAATTAGACATTCGAACAATCTAATTATTAATAATGGTGACCATATATTTAAATTTTTTTATTTAATTCCGCAAAATTGATCTGTTAAATCAATTACTCTGGTTTTGTGGTACGGTATTTTAAGATTATAAATTACGATAATACTTCTTGGAAAAAAGGATTCAAATGAACATTTCTTAATTTACTAATGATAATTTATTAAAAACTTTCAACTCATATTTTAAACAAATATAAATTACATAATTTACATAAATTATTATTCAAGTGAGAAATCAAAAATTCAATTAATCGCATATGTTTTGCGGAATTTCTTTGGATGTTTTTGGCATTTATTTTATGGAGGACATATTTTTAAAGAAAGAAATTTTTCAAGCATTAATTTATTAGTTAGTATAAATTATTTCCATCACTTTTATGGCGCAGCATAGCCAACATTGGCTCTTGTGCCATAAGAAATCACTTAACCATTAACCAATCAACCAACCAACCTCACCCGATTTTGTTTTTTTATTTCTTAAGGATATTGGTTTTACAAACTTTATATAAAGGATTCCTTAAACTTCTCGTTTTTTTTTTTTTTTTTTTTTTTTTTGGTGGGGGGGGGGGGTTAATATTTCATGTCTTTGATTCACAAGAAACAAATGTTTGGCGCAGCATAGCCAACATTGGCTCCTGTGCCATAAAAAATCACTTAACCAAACAACCAACCATCACTTTTACTCAGTTTTATCCATGCTTTTAAATGATAAGTGACATTTTAAACATTTTAAGAAAACAATTATTGTTATGTGTAAGAATTCACATTAAATTCATTTGAATAATATAAAAATTAAACGGTTTAAGAAAAAATATACAAGGACATATTTATTATTTCAAGATAGTAAAATATAATAAAATGGGTAATGATAAATCCCAAAATGTTATATTCCAATACATTTATAAGGGAGTTTGTTTGGCAAATAAATTTATTACACAAGTTTTGTTTAAACTATTATTTTAAAACACAATTTTTATTTATTCGTTTTAAAAAGATATTGGTGTTACGCCTGATAAGATATAAGAGAGTACTTTGAATAAACTAGAATATAATTAGATGTTTAATCGAAACAATCCAAGATATCACACAATATTGAAACAGTGTTGCAATCAAAGACTATTTCCTACTTTTTTTTTATATAATGCTTCATATTTAATGATCTCATTTTACTATATAAATTTTTTAAAAATTACATTTAGAACACTTTAAAATATTTAATGAATATTTGGATGTTTTTGCTTTTTAAGAATTAAAGAAATATTTAAATGTTCTATATTCTATACTTAAATATTAATATTTTAATCTACAAAAATCTCATAAATGTATATTTCTTTCTTCATCGATGTGAAAAAGAAGTTTGAAATTAAGTTTGTGCTATACATTATATTTCATTTACATTCGATTAGTTTTATGAAACTAATTAGATACATGAACTAGAAATTATACTTTAAAACGTTATACAAAAAAATACATTCGAAATCATTTCTGAAAAGAATTATAAATAATCAATTCGAAATTATAATTAGGAATATTAAAAAGAAATAAAAATGTTACTTTTTGTTTAAAGACTTCGATTGTTACGTTTAAAGCGTGGACGCATTTATTTTAATCGCTTAAATCCTAAACTTCTTCCCCTTTTTAAATGCGTTACACATTTAGTCCGTAAATAGCTTCAAATAAAAGCAACATGTTTGATCCAACAACAAGCAATAAATATCGTTAACTCTTACCAAATTTTTAATTTATTCAATTCTCAGCAGGACAATTTTATACGCACCATCATATTACTCTAATTACAACTTAAAGAAGAAAACATTGCATTCGTTTTTTCTAAAATATCCGAAAATAATCATGTTTTGCATGTTCTCATTAGAGGAAAGTACTAGGCTCATAAACAACATACTTACTGGTGTAATTATTTTTTTCCAGCCAATCCGCTAAGGACAGAAGTCTCTTAAGTGGATTAAGTGGGAATATTTTTTTTTCCTCAGCATGCATTGACTCATCATGCAAATCGATTGCCCAAAGATTCATTTGAGTTAAGGAATCTAAGTATCAAGGGTCAGAGGAAAAACCAATAGTGAAGCGCTTTCTGACATGACATTAAAATTGAACGTTAAAATGGGTTTTTAGAAAATCCTTATCAGGGTTATTTTAAATGGCGTGAGGGAATGTATTAAAGTGATAGACTTAAATTTCAAAGAGGAAGCGTGTTTTTATTTTGACGAGATTATAAAAAAAATAATGTCATTTATCAGTATTTAGTATCATTCAATTAGAAAAGTGATAATGAGTACAAAGAATTAGTTTCTTTATTAGTTGGCTGAATATAGCATTAATTTACTCTTTTATTAATGAAGCTATGTGTTAAGTGCATCTAGAAATGCATTAGGTAATTATTTTGTTTACTGATTTATTTTGTTATAGACCCTAGTAAATACCATTGGCTTTGATTTAAAATGTTTAAGTATTATTAAGTATACTCTTCGATTTTTGTAGTATCTTTCTTCTATTGAGTTTCAAATACATTCATCATATGTGGCCACTAATCCAAATATCAGTCAGAATATTTTATAATTCAATTTTAAGGATAAAGTTTTTTAATTTTACTCAGAAAAACAAAAACTTGAAATTTTTATATTCATATCCCTCGAATGCATTTAAAATAAGTATTTTTTAGATTGTTTAAAATGGAATTTCTATACTTATTTACTGTCGTGCTTAACGTAAAAGACGAATGTACTGTACCCCCCAAAAAAATCAGAACAATAGCTATATCTTGTGCTCTAATTGTTGAAATAACAAACAAAAGGTACCATTGTAAATAGTGGAAGGTTTTTAATAATTGCATGTAGCTTTTTAATAATTGTATGTAGCTTTTTAATAATTGCATGTAGCTTTTTTTATCATGAGGGGTCATCTACATATTAAAACAGAACCGAACTTTAAAAAATTCAATAGCAACCTCATATTATCCCATACTTGGATTCCACATTAAAAAAAAATGCGAAGTACAAAAATTCGTAATTTTCTAATGAATGGTTTGTAATTTAAATGAAAAAAAGAAAATGATAAACTTAATGTTAAATAAAAAAGTTGTTTTTTTGGCCATAAATACTTAAATAATTAATATATTTCAGTATTTTTTTTTTTTTTTTTTTTTCAAAAGATAGTTTGTAAATGACCAAACATAAATAGCAATCAACTTTTGCATATTTCTTTTTTAATAATTAATTATTAATTAATAATATAATTTTAAATTTTATTTTTTAATAGAAACACATATTTTTTTTGCTTTCATTAGATTTACCATGGTCTAACCCCCCCCCCCCCCACACACACACAATTCTTTTCTTTTCATTTTGACGTTTAGTTCTCGAGTTTTTAAAGAAAATGTAAAAAACACTCACTTTAAGGGACCGTATAGTAGACGACTTTTGAAAGCAATCAAAGATTAATTCAAGGTAAATTAGAGATATGGAAAATCGCACAACGTTCAATTACACTATAATATTGGTCATTGCATTAAAATTTAGTATGGTATTATTTACCGTGTTTGGTAACAATTTTTATAAAGGCAAAAAAAGAAGAAAAAAAGAAGGGGGAAAAAAATGGTGATGGTATTTACTCATTACAATTTGTTGGGTGATGATCAAGGACAGAGAGCTCTGTGTTAAACGCGCTCGTTTTTCAACTTCATACGCTTGTATCGCATTTCTACGGGATTTCCAGAGGTGGGAATGACCTTAAGAGGCTAGCACGGAAATTTTAATCAAAATCGTTAAAGCCGTTTTTTAGCAATAGTTGAAAAACATGATTTTTTCATGATTTCAACCTTAGGCGCATGCCTGATTTTAACGAAAACCAGTTCCCATGGCCACCACCACCCCGTACATCAAATTTGAACATCGCAAATCATTTATTAGGGAATTACGCTCATGCAAAATTTGTGGGCATTATGGAAAGCCAAGATTAATTTTTCCGGTGTGCAATCAACTGCAGAAGTATGGAGAGCTGCTGAAAACTCTTGGAAATCCTAACGGGCTGATCCGGACATCAAATTCAGTTTGATCTATTCATTGCCCCGATGGATGCAACAAGTTATCGATCACGATGGGGCACTATACAGCCTGCTGATTTAAAAAAAAAAAAAAAAAAAAAAAAATACTTTCATTAAATTCCATTTATTTAAAACAACTTTTTTTAAGCAATATCAATAAGTTATCCTTTAAAAATTTTACTGAATTATGTGATTTTTCATTTTATAAACAATTTCAACGATCATGTTACATTTGTGTTTACAGTGAAATGCTTCCGTAAAATAAATAATCGCTTTGCTTAATACTGTTTACTAATGCCTGCATTTTATATTTATTAATTTTCAAATTATCAGTAGTAAACGTTATACTTCTGCAATTACAGTTTTCAATATTTTATTTATTTCGTGTGAAGAATGCACATCTTTAATGTTGTAAATAAATTATGTTACTTTTGCGTTTACCTGCTAATTTTGTATTAATCTTAAACATGACACTATAAATCCAAGTAGTTTCTATGCAATTTTAGACTAATATTTGTATTTTTTAACGTCGTGAAACGCCGCACTGACCGTTCGATTTCTCCCACTGTGAAGTAGAGCCTTAAAAATACCTTTCGTTTTATGGAAATTCTCCCTGAAGATCGGTTCAAAAATAGTCGAAACATTTTCACTCATAAGTGACGTGTTTTTCAACATAATACATTGAAATTTGGCGTATAGAGTAAATGATGTATTCTAAATCGAATGAAATGATAAAAAATAGGGGTTCATATTGAAATTTTTGAAGATAGCGTTACTTTTACTTAGTAAACGTTCCCTTAAGAAAAAAAATTGCATCAGATATATAGAAAATCGTAAGCAAAACATTTTGGTGCAAACCATAAGATTCTACGATAATTAGAACCGAAGATATAGCCATCGTTCTGATTTTTTTGGGGGGGTACTGTACCACTGAGATAAAAATAAGAAATGGCAGTTTTAAGTTAAGCAGCTTCATGTAGTTAATGTGCAGATACGATAATTAAACTTCACCGTTATTCAGAGTTCTCCAAAATGGGTGAAATCTGTGTGAACAAGCATTGAAAATCAATTTCACTCCATATAATTAATCTCATGCGTGAATTCACGCTTTGGCACATCATGGTTAATTTTTTTTAAATAATCCATTAAGTAATTGAAATCTTTATAAAATCAAAAATCATCCTAGCCGTTTTTCGAAGGGCGGCGATACCTCCATGCACTTTTATTTCGAAAATTGCGTCCTTTTCTGAAAAAAATGAAAAAATTTCGTTTACTTTCCAATGGAATGCAGTATACGGATTACCCCTCCAAAATCACCAGTTACGTATGCGCTGTTCAAAAGTGCCTCACACATTTTAACAGCGACTGACTGAAGTCATTGACTGGCTGCTGATACCACGTGCGGCATTTGTAGGTGAATTGTAGGGGGGAGTCCCACAATTTCCGAATATAATTTCGTACGTTCCTTAATTAAATGTATTTCGCCGGCTTTTTATCATGCCTTCTTGCACAAAATAAAGAAAAAAGGTAACCTCAGGCATGAATTCATGGAAAACGTAGATTAATAATATGTCGTCCACACGTTTAAACAAAAAAAAAAATTCCCTTTCTTGTTGCCGGTAGAACTGGTTCAGAAGTTCAGATCATTTCACCTGTCTATCGCCGGCATTTTTTCGAGATTTTCGAGATATCGTAAATTGTCAAATTTTACATCTCCGCCATTTTCCCGATAGTTTTCGAGGTGTCGCCGGCATTTGTACGGTAGTTTCACGGTACACCAATGTGGTGACACCAAACGGCATAGTGTTAAGAGTTAGCTTAAGGTTTATAACCATCAAGTGTATTTAGTAAGAATTTAAGAAGCATATTTCCACTCTGATTCGCGAAATCGCGATCGCGCTTTATTTTTACTTTCAATTACCCATATGTATACATAGGGTAATGAAAGTATACCATTCGATAAAAAATAAATGTTTATTTTTTTTGCATTTCTCCACGTTTTGGAACATCTTGATTTCAAATAAGTCTAATAAACTAGAAAAAATGTCTGTCTGTGTGTGTGATGTGGTCAACATAACTCCCGAACAAAGTGACCTACGATATTGAAATTTGGTGTGCGAGTTGGTGTTAGCCATGGGACCTATCGTTAAGGTTTTCGTCAAAATTGCGAATGCGCGTAAGGTAGCTAGCTGCCTTTGAAAATATCATGTTTTTCAGTAATTGCTAAAAAACGGCTCTAACGATTTTGTTCAAAATCGCTGTGGTAATGTCTCTTAATACACCGAAATTCCCGTAAAAATGCTTTAAAGGCGTAAAAAGTTGAAAAACGAATACCTTTAAAGCAGAGTTCTCTTTCCTTGAGCATAACCTCATCAACGATCGGTGTTTTTTTTTTTTTTTTTTTTTAATCTCTGCTCATTTTCACTTACAAGAAAAGAATATTATAACAATTATCGATAAGCATACCGCCGAAATTCCCTTTTTTTTTGTTTTTTTTAATATCCATTTAAGAATTATCACAAAAAATGTCGCCAAACTGGCAATTTTTTCAAGGCGACTAATGAAAATATAAAAATAATAAATTACACAAATCTACATCAATAGTGTAATTGAGAGTTGTGCGATGTTCCACACCCCTAGTTTTTGTTGTAGTTCTTCGTTTTGTCAAAAAAACTTAATTTGATTTAGTTTTATAATATTTTATTTAAAAAAATACACTTTGGATTTTAAAAATACCCCTTAAAATTTAGAGTTGGGGTGAAAATACCCTTTGGAAATATTTAACTGGCGAACACTGCCATTATGTAAAACAAATTGCAAAGAACCACCTGGTAAAAATTATTCAATTTAGCTAATAAATGCAAATACCACCACTGTTCTTAACTCGTCAGTAGAGTCCTAATTATGAATGTCCAGGTGTTAACTATTGAAATTTTGATGTTTAGAGCCGTCTGAAACCTGTTCAATACATCATAATATTTTCACATATATACGCACTCAAAATATTATAGGGAATAATATTAAAAAAATAAAAAATACTTCAGATAAAATATTCGCCAACAAATGGAAATGTCACATGTATGTGTTTATATAGTAGTTAATTTTACAGGGAGTTTACTTGTCAAACTAGGGGGTCTGGAACATCGCAAAACTTTCAATCACGCTATGATACTGACGTGGAATTGTGTCATTTACCATTTTTATATTTTCATCATTCATTTAGCGAAAATTGCCAGTTTGACGATATTTTTTGCGATAATTTTTGTATGGGCCTTCAAAGAAAAAAAAAAAAAAAGAAAAAAAAAACTCACCCAAAATGATGATTTTGGTTATATACTTTTCATTAATTCTTATATTATCCTTTCTTGTAAATGATACTGAGGAGAGAAGAAAAGACGATCGTTGATGAGGTATGCTAAGGAAAAAGAGCGCGGTGTTAAAAGCATTCGTTTTTCAACTTTTTTCGCCATCAAAGCATTTTTAAGGGAATTTCAGAGATGGGGATGTTTAGAACACTATAAGAGGCATTGCCACAACGATTTTGAACGGAATCGTTTGATCCGTTTTTTAGCAATTACTGAAAAACATGATTTTTTCAATGACATCTACCATATGTGAATATTTTTTTTTTATGAAAACCTTAATGGTATGTCCCTGTGTCATCACCAACCTGCACATCAAATTTGAGCATCGTTGGTCAATTTTTTCTGGAGTTATGTTGACCTTGTACACACAGACTTCTTTTCTAGATCACTTTTTTGAAATCAGAATGTTCCAGAAAAATAAAAAATAAAAAAATTTGACCAAATATTATACTTTCATGACGCTATGTATACATATGGGTAATTGAAAGTAAAAATTTTAATGAAGTTTTTCCAACAAAATAAACCAACTATGCAATAAAGTTTTAATATATACTGACGAGAAAAATTTAAAGAGTGACGTGATCTTTAGTGTAATTTTGTACAAAGCGTATGCCGTAAGAATTAAGTAAACTAAATTACCAACACCAGATAAACCAAAGTTAAATTACAAAACATTTTAAAATTTCCAATCAAAATAACCAGTCCGGCAAATCTATTTACTTGTTTATTCAACACACACTATCAATAAACAGATAAATTCCTTAAATGACAGTAACATTAACTTTACTGTCATGCAAACCAAGAATTAAAATAAAATGAAATAAAAGTAAAAATTCACCAAATAGGTAAAAATTCAATAGATACTAAAATATGCAATTAAATTCAGGCATTATTAAAATTAATCAATTTTTAAACTGGCTGAGGATAGAGGAAGAAAGTTAATCAACTCACAATACTTCAGGGGCAAGCCATCGGTCGCGTGTCATCTCTCGCTCTTCAAAACTCTCCTCGTCTCCAAAAAACCACCGTCTTCCCCCTGCTAGCTCGGAAAAAACCCCTTTTACCTCGATCCTGACCTCTCTGACCTGTCTCCATCCTTTATTGGTTGACTCCCTCAGCTTTACTTGGGGGGGATGTGTAATAGTTGCTGTGATTCAACCCTTCATGCCAAATCGTAGGAAATGTCAGATTGCATCATGACAAGGAGTACCAGTTTTCCATAAAAAAATTTCAGTGGAGTGGCATAGACAAATGAAATATTCACCTAAAAAAGTATCTTAAAATAACATAAAGCATAAATAAAACAACACAGTTACGAAATAAAATACAAGTGTTTAGTGAAAGGCATATGCAGAAGAATGGGGTACCATTAGTGTGCAGTTGTACAGATACATATATATTAAAAATCACATAACTCAAAGCTTTTACCTTTTGTAGAAGATACGATCTCCTTTGTAATAATTCTTTAGAATGAGCATCAGTATTTAAACATAGAAATAATCATCAACATAGAAATTTTCCAGGTTATTTTAACAGCTTCTGGATGGCCAGATTAGGAGCACAAACAGTTTCATACACTGCGTAGCATAATGATAGAACCACTTTGTTTATTCCATGTAAAAACTGTATAATACATGTCTGCATAGGTTTGTAACACTTCCTAAAATTGGAATAATGTATTTAATTGACATGCGTGATATCAAGCTGTTAGGAGCTTTAAGTTTGGTTTAATTAGCACATGTTTAAAAGAAAACATGGGAATTTGCTTTTACTTTTAAGTGAAATAATCGATCCCAGAGAAGCATACGCAGTTGGGTTTTAATAAATACGTACATAAAAGCTTGGTTTTATCAAGTTAAAATATTCTTACTTACCTTTTGTTGTGTATAGGTCTAGTTAATTAATTTGAAAAGGTGTCATTAAGTATGGTTCGGAAAAAATCGTTTTTAGATTTTGAAAAGGGTCAAATTGCAGCTTTCAACAAAGCGGAATTGCCGTCAAGAATATATCAAGGCAAAGTGGACGTGCACCTCACGTGGTAAAAAATATTTCTCCATCTTGGATTGAAATATGGGAAGCAGAAAACACTTGGACGACCTCGGAAGCTAACAATACTACAAGAAAGGTTAGTTGTAAAGGAACTAAAAGTTGGTGAAACATTGACCAGACTATCACAAGACCCATCATCAATGTTCACAAGTCTGCTTTATCAAAAGTGGCTAGGAGGAACGAACATCTTGTGTAAAGAAAAAAAAAAGAAGAAAATTCAGCCGAAACTTCACAAGCGAACAAGAATGCAATAGGGTAAAAACATATGACATGGAAGAAACAGTGGCTTCAGTCTTTGGTGATGGAAAAAAAAATCTATCTAGATGATCCTGACGGATTGGCGTACTATTGGTGGGATATGAGAAATTAAGAAAGTATTTTATCTTTCTCTAGCCTATTGCATTCTTTTTCGCTTGTGAAGCTGTGTTTTCTTTTTCTTGTACACAAGATGTGTGTTCCTCCTAACCACTCTTGATAAAGAGGACTTGTGAACGTTGAAGGTGTTATCTTCTCTATTCTAATTCGGTGTTCTATCAATGTTCCACCGATTTTTACAACTAATCTTTCTTGCGTATTGATAGCTTTCCAGGTCGTCCAAGTGTTTAATGCTTCCTATATTTCGATCCATGGTGGAGAAATTATTAACCACGTGCCATATACTTCCAATTTGCTTTCCGAAACGAAAATTCCGTTTTTTCTAAATCTGCAATTTGCCCCTTTTCAAAATATAATAACGGTTTTTTCCTACCCATACTTAATGACACCTTTTCAAAATCATTAACTAGACCTATACACAACAAAAGGTAAGTAAGATTAGTTTAACTTAATCAAACCAAGCTTTTATAAACGTGTTTGTTAAAACCCAACTTCGTGTGTTTCTCTGGAACCGATTATTTCACTTAAAAGTAGGGGTGGTTCTATCATTTTGCAACACCAAATTTTAATTTTTTTTAAACATTTGCTTATTAAACCAAACTCAAAACTCCTCACAGCTTGATAACACGCATGCCACTTAAACACATTATTTTGATTTTAAAAAGTATTATAAACATATGCAGAAATATATTATACAGTTTTTACATGGAATAAACAAAGTAGTTTTATAATTATGCAACGCAGTGTATGTAAGCATCAACAATTTATTAATATCTAGTGGTTGTTCTGTGATGAATCGCCAAAGAATATTTTGATAGTTTGTATACTCCGAATTTTTAAGAATTTGACGAAAAATCTCAATACCATCCCATAAAACAACTTAAAATGTTCTAAACTGAGTCAAAAGATCAAATATTGATGCTTAAAGTTTAGGGCCTATATGAAGAATGTCGTTCAAAAATGTTCCATTCGAGCTCTTAGCGGAACCATCAAACATGACACCCAGTTTGATAGTCATGCTGTCATCTTTTTTTTACACTATGGTGGCGTAAGTAGAATTCCTGATGATTTAATTCGAGCGTTGTTTGATCGTTTGCACACAGCAAATTGAAATGTATTAAAATAAGACACAAAAGTATCTTAAACAAGTGGCACTGTTTTAAGACGAAAAATGGTGTCTTAATCTTTAAGACACATGAAGTGTCTTAAAATGGGGTATTTTCAGACATTTGGAGTGTCTGAATTGGGGATATTTTCAGACAGTTGATGTGTCTGAATAGGTTGTTTATGGTACCTTTCAGATGTTGGACAAATTTTTACACAAACAATTCAAATTTTTACACAAACCAATTCAAATTTAATATTAAAAAGTTTTATTTAAAAAAAAAGTAAAAATTACTGTATTACTACCATGTTACTCATAACTTTTTGTTAACTATGTTACACTTTCCTGGTAAATGTAAGCATGAGATTGTAAAACAACAACTATTAATATATCCAAGTAAGAGATAGTAACAGGGACTTATTGTAAAATATATGCATTGGTATAGTAGACATTGTATTAGGGCTGAATCTCAAATAGAAAAGTTTTGGCTTCTAAGATTGTATCATAGTTTTCAGTTGCTTTTTTCATGTCAACTTCAAGGACAAATAACAAGCATAATGTAAGCATGCACCTGGTTTATAGTACTATGCGTTGCACTGGCAAGTCTAAAAATGCTTGGGATACATTATGTGGCAACATAAATATATGTTAATGATGGATGAAGCAGTTGTAATCTAATTATTTCCCATTTGGGAATTTTACCTGGTTATCTTTATAATTCCCCTATAATAACACTACACAACAGCAGTGATTATAACACTATGACGCTTCAATTATTGTCGAATAGCTGAAGCAGATACAGGGCATTTAAAAAATACCTCAAAAGATGCATAAAAATAAACAAGTAAAACAGAAGGCATTATAAGTATGTAAGGAGATACTTCAAAATATAGAGGTGGAGCATATTAAATTTGAAAAGTATGTAAGTTCCGGCACAATTTTTTTTGTGTTTCTGAAAAAGTTGGTTTCCCAAATTTTGGTATGCTCTTATTCCTGTAATTTTGAGGATAGAACCTTTTTACAACAGTTTTCCCTGTCACTGCGACACTTTGTTAATCGGTTAAAATGCGTTATAAGCCCCTCTCCTTTTTATTAGTGATTTTGCGTCAAATATGGTAACCTGGTGCCTATATGGTTCCATTACAACTTGGCACCCATTTTGGCAAACCTTAAGTTCAATTCAGAGGAAGTGTCAATACAACTTGGCGGCATTTTACAAAGTCACCAAAGTGGGGGGCGTACAAAGCATTTCAACCCGTTAATCGCTGAGAAGACTAGAGAGGGTAATTAAAAAACTTTAAAAAATTTAATATAAAAAAAGGCATTAGAATAAAGATGGTTGCTTCAAAATACAGAGGTAGAGCACATTAAATTTGAAAAACATGCAAGTTATTAAAGTTTCTATAGTTTTCTCGAGTTTTCTCAAAACGTTGATTTTTCAAAAAATTTTATGCTTCGTTTAAAAAACAATTAAAGATGTAGAATTGAAATTTTTCACGTCAATTACATAACATATAAAGTACATACAAAACAAAAATATTATTAAAATCTATGCAATTCAATTTTTAATTAGATTACTTAAAAAAATGCAAATTTTCAACAAACTAACGCATAAAAAAACTTATTTTAATTATTTTGTGAAATCTGATATTTAATGCAGTATATAGACATTTCTTAGAAATAAAACTAAAGTTTTTTTTGCATTATAAGATTTTCAATGAGCTACCACAATTCAACTCACTGCGGAAAATTTTATTTAACCGAGTTTTATATAAGTGATTATAAGTAAATTATTAGCCTATTATTATGAGCTTTTTTGCTAAAATATTATTTTAAAATGTTTGAACAACATATGTAGAAAAAAATTCTTCATTTTGACAAATATTAAATGTTTCACAAATTATTTTGTAGCGTTGATTTTCATAATTTTATTGCTGCCATCGAGAACCAAGAATAAATGTTATTCAGATTATACCAAATCCCATGCCAAATATATTCCCATTAGTACTTGTAATATGCAACAAAACCAATAAAAATATAACTGAATGTAAAAACAGAAAACTTAGAATTCTGTGGGTGTCATTTAGAAATACTAGATCAATTAAAATGTATTATAATAAAAATACTGAAAATAAGTGTATTATTGAATAACACTTACTGTAACACGGTACCCCATTTTTCACTAATTCATTGACCTATTAAATATAAAGCCAATCTAAATAGTTCAAAAAGGGGTTCGCATTAGTTTCTTGTAAGGCAACTTCAATCATCTCAAGAAATGCTCCATGTCGATTTCATAAAGGAACGCTTCCAAAAGAATTCTTAAGCACAGTTAAACAAAAGCACAAGATTAAAGAATATTATCTTTAAAGATAAAATAGGAAAGTATTTGTTTTTTGGAACTACCGACTGTCTATTTCTGCCACTTAAAAAGAAGGAAAGCAACCATTCTGTTTGTAATCGAACGCTACACGAACGCCGACACCGAGACGAGACGCGAAATATACAAACATCAGTACGTTTAAATGAAGCAAGAATTCTTTACACAGCGCATGCGCAAATGCTCTTCCAAAAGCCCTTCGCTTATCTTATTGGTTAAAGACGCATTTTGAAGTTTCGCTATATAGTCGTACATTTCAGACGTTTTATTACTTCCTGTCTTAAAATCCAAATGTCTTATTTTGACCATTCCTTTGAGTGTTTAAGTCGCTTTTGGTGATAAATTCTTAAAATACAAATAAAAAAATCTTAAAGTACAAATAAAAAAATCTTAAAATACAAATAAAAAAATCTTAAAATACAAATAAAATTCTTAAAATAAAAATAAATTATTTTGCATATTGCAATCACGTTTATTTATTCCATTGTTTATTTACAGTATTTCCTTCGCCTGAAATCGTATAATTGAATCGGAAAAAATACCCCCATCATGAATTCCTGATGAAAACGTCGACGACACCAAACATGATGTCTTAAATCGTGTTTGGTGTCTTAGACGTTAGTTGTCTTATTATGTTAGGTGTCTGAATCCCAAAATGTCTTAATATGGTGTTTTCTGTCTACATTTAAGACACCAAGTGTGTCTAAATGTGATTTCAGAAAATATCAGACACGTGTTATGACTGAAATGGATTAATGCTACGCCAATTAAGTCACTTAATGTGTCTGAAATGAATTTTTCAGACATTTTGTGTCTAAATTTAAATAACCAGCATTTACAGTGCATGTACCATGCGATTTAAATTGACGTATTCCTTCATAAAGGCTGAATATTCTTTGAATAAATTAGTATATATCCTGAAATTTTCAAGGTGGTAAAATCTCTTTTTAACATGTTGTGTTGAATCACTTCATTCCTGCTAATTTTTATAAGGTAGGTTTATTATTTAACAAAACTGATCATGAGGCAAGACACTCATCATTCTAAGTTCAAACTATAAACGTTAGACAAAAGCGATCGAAAATCTCCAAGAGAAGTTTCGGGGTTTCGAAATGATAGCCACAGTACTCACCTTGTAATGAGTCCAAACCTGAGAATGAAGGAACCGAAATCCCCTTGACATGTGTCACGTATGTTTTGGAGGGCTCCTTTCAGATATCCTAGTTGTTGGAGTATCGAGCTCATGATCAGAAGATTGTGGGTTCGATCCTCGATGGCTGCCAAATATCGGCGTGTACCTAATGGGAGTCGGTGCACATTTAACCCTTTGCACTCGAGCCCTTTTTCGCGCGGAGGGACCAGCAACTCGAGACATTTCGCGGCATTTTTGGATCGGTTTGAGGTTAAGCATTCACTTCATAGAAACTAAACATAGTCATTGGCCTTGCATCGAATTTCCGCATCAAACCTAGTAATCTTCTCGTGTTGCGGCATCCAATCATGTGGTGCTTAAGAGGCGCCGCTCGAGAGCAAAGTGTTAAATCTGTGGTAGCCTCAATGTCCTCTCGTTGGTATGGTGAGGTCAGAAAGAGAGGTTTACACTAGAAGATTTAGATCTCGTATTCTTCTAGATGCTCAAAATTACGAGCCTTACAGTGGGTAAAAAAAGTCTCCGTACTGAAGTCAAAGTTACAAATAAATTAGTATAATTTCAAATCTTTTGCTTCATACCTTCAGTAACTATTGAAATGTGTTTAATTTGATTCTTTATAATAAGTTTACAGTAAATGTCTGTTTTTACAATACGCAGCAAGTATAAAAATTGAAATGTTTAGGAGATGCTGCCAAATGCCACGCAAAAAAAATTTCCGTACGCAATATGAAAATTAATTCTGACGTCTTCCACAACAAACTTGCAGTAAATTTTCAAAACAGAAGGGTACGCAAGTGTCATGAAGACATGATATCAACAAATGTTTAATTTTATAGCTTGTAGCTAATTGTCTTAAAATAGATTTCATAAATCTATTCGTGAGTTGATGATTCAGTTATGAAATGACGGATTATCTATGAAAAAATATTTAATATATTGAAATTTCTTGTACAATATATTATTGAAAGACACCGATGAGCTTAAAACTTTTGAGGATAGAGATCAATTCGGAAAATCTTTCAAAGCTAAAACGCTTTTATAAAAAAAATATCGTATAGTAAGGTTCAAGATAGTCCGTGAATAAATGCACCGTAAGTCGCACATGGCTTAAAAATTAATAAAAACATTGAAGTGACATCTCAAACGGTGAGAAATGTTATTAAAGAAATGGGTCTGAATGAACTTGCAGCCCGTAAGAAGCCCTATATAAGTACATGTAACAGAAAAAAGCGCATCGATTTTGCAAAGTCTCTTTTAGTGATGAATTAAAATTAAATATCCAAGGGTCAGATCATCGAGTTATGGTCAGGAGAAAACGAAATTAACAAATGTTAACTAATAATTTATGGGGAACTGTCAAACACGTTGAAGGAGGCGTTATGGTTTGGAGGATGTATGAGAACTGCTGCTGTCGGTAATTTAAGTTAAGTAGAAGGAAATAAGCATAGGTATGTGTATCTTGAAATTCCAACCTAAAATGTCTTAACCAGTGCACATATATTGTCAACTGGGATTTGTCTTCAATGTTTTATCAAATCCTAAGCCATGTGCGACTTAAGGTGCTCTTATTCGCGGATTATATTGAACCTTACAATAGGATATTTCTTTTATGTAAGAGTTTTAGCTTTGAAGATCTTCCAGATCAAACTCTATTCTCAAAAGTTTGCAGCTCACGGTGTCTTTCAATAATATATTGTACTATAGACTTCAATATATTAAATATTTCGACAATTTTTTTCATAGGTAATCCAACATGTCATAACTGAATGACCAACTCAAGAATAGGTTTAGGAACTCCATTTTAAGACAGTCAGCAACAAGCTAAAATTAAACAATTGCTGATATCATGTCTTCATGACACTTGCGTACACTTCAGTTTTGAAATTTACTGCAAGTGTTTTGTGGAAGACGTCAGAATTAATTTTCATATGGCGTACGGATACTTTTTTTGCATGGTACTTAGCAACATCTCCTAAATATTTCAATTTAAATGCTTCCTGCGTTTTGTAAAAACATACATTTATTATAAACTTATTTGAAAGAATCAAGTTAAACATATTTCAATATTTACTGAAGATATGAAGCAAAAGATTAGAAATAATGCTAATTTATTTGTAACTTTGGCTTCCGTACAGAGATTTTTTTTTACCCACTGTATATGGCTGAGTTAAACACTTTATAAGTGGCAGAAATAGACAGTCAGAGATTCCAAACCAAACAACGTGTGTACTGGTTGACTCTGGCTGTAGTCCAAGGCAACTTAACCTGACCTCATTGAATAAGCTGTAGGATGGATCCTTCCGCGTAAAAGATATAGTTCCGAACAAATCACAGTTTATATAGTAATATTGATAGCCTGCGTGCATAGTTTTGTATTCAAAATATATGTTGATAGAAAAAAAAGAAAATAAGCGCTTTTAAATTTTAATTTTACTTGATATTTTACTTTTCTAACTACAGTTACTATAAGAGTTTTAACGAATCATATGGCTTTGACCGAGCTATTTCATGACGTCCTTCACTTGGTAAATCACTATTGGCTAACACAACTAACCCTGTCTCCTCAGAGTTCAACATGTAATATTATTGCGCAGCCAATCAGCGCGTAATAAAATCGGATCGCACATCACTATAGCATATTCAATGAAGTCAGAATAAGTGTGTATTGGACTATAGTTAGTCAATATGGGGGGTGGGGGACTATGTTTTCGAGATTATTCTACTGTCAGTAACTGGGCCGAACCGGTTTATAAGTGCTTTCCCTTCCGCCAACTAGAGGGGGATGGAATCGAAAAGTATCTTAGTTAAGTCCATCTTGGGTTGAGCGATTGATCACAAGGCAAAACATATCCCCATTCTTAGCCTGAAACTATAAACGGTAGGCAAAAGCGATCCCCATTACTCAATAGAACAGCATTCGCCACTAACTTTTAGAGGCGGGCCGTATGACTTATTTTGGGGGCTTTTCGCTAGCCAGATACACCAAAATATATATCTTTAATTAAATTATTATCGATTAGACAATATGTAGCATTTCTGAAAACTGGAAAAGCTATTAATTTTTTTTTTTAACTTAAAAAAATTACAATTGATATTTGATTTTTTTTCCCTAATTTATTTAAAAATTAATAGTTTTTACAATTAGTAAATCAAAGCCTAAAAAGGAAGTGAATCTATTGCTTCAACGTGACAGTGCGACTTGACCTAACTTTTGATCTAAGTATTTAAACTGTGCTTCCAGATTACTCCATTTTAGTCGATATCAATTGTAAAATGATGGTGGTCGAAATCGTTCAGTTTATTTCATGATAGAGTCGATGTCTTTCCAAGTATTTGTTTTAGTCAATTTTAATAAATTGTCCAAATAATATTCAGTTAAGTTATTCCTGTATTTATTCTGAATGAAAACCACCTTGCTGAAAGCTTTTTCATATAGTTTCTTCTGTCACGCAGTGGAGTAATCTGTGTCATACATAGATAACGCATATTATTTTGGATAAATTACAATTATGTAAAAAAAAAAAAAAATGGCCCATTCCGTGAAACTTGATACGTTTATTTTTATTTTCTGTATTGTTGGTGGGCCGCAGAAAAATCTGGCCAAATCAGGCCCGCAGGCCGCGTTGTGGCTAACACTGTAATAGAAGTTTTGGAGTTTATAAGGAACCACCTCAACTACACCAATTGTTATATTTCAACTCCAAATAAAACTGAATCGTTATTATTATGCAATGTTAACTTATTATTATAAAAAATATTCTAATAGCATGCATTTTATTGAAACTTCAATGTATTTTTAATACAAAAATATACAATTTAAATATATTCAAAAAAAGTATTTAAATTATACTTTCAAGAAATAATTAAATAATCTCATACTCTGTTTTTAGCTGATAGGAAATCTAATATGCAAATGACAATGAGTTAAACTCATGGATTTGGTAAATGCATATTTAAGTAAAAATCTTGTACAATGATAAGTGAATGAAAAGAAACTTCATTCTTTATATTCCAGTAATTTGAAAATATACGCATATATTTTACTGATGTAGTAACTCGTTCGATTTCATTATTATAAACATTTGAAAATTAAGTATAAATAAACCATACGGCTACTTGCAACCAATCATATATGAAAATGCACAAATCCCTTAATTTAATTTAGAAACTTCCTTTGAAATGATTTTGTTTAACATCAACTATCAAACATCCCTCAAGAACAAAATTTATTTACTGTTGATTTCTATTACAGTTTAAAAAGTTGAGTTTTTTGCTAAATAGATAGTTAAATTGCAAGCGATTGAGCGTTTATAAGGTCAGAATCATTCAAAAACTAGATTACAATTATTCAATAGAATCCATCTTCCATACATTTAACAATCCGCCTCCCTTAAGTCAAAAAGTCTTTTTATCTGATTTTTCTCATTACGCCTCTGTAGTCAATAAACACATTCCTGTAATCCATTAGCTTTCTCGTTCTCGATTAATTGAAATAAATCACTAGCAAGTTTTTATGTGCGTTGTATATTTCTCTCTCTCGAATGCTGAGATTAAGTCGAGCAGTTAACACGCTAGGAAAAGCAATAAGAAGTTCAAAGAAAACAACACATTTTATTATATTTTTTTTATTCAGTCCAACTTCAATAAATAGTTTTAATGTCGAGAAAGTAATGTTTTGGAGAGTGTTAAGCAAAAATTACCTGATAAAGTGACACATTTACATTTTAGAAGAGAAATATTAAGCATGAAATGTTGAAACTTAAGTGAAAATGCTAATAAATCGAAAATCCTTTGCTAGATTTAATCTCTCACCGACGAAGCTCTGAAATAAAACAAAATACTTTGACAATGTCGTAAAACAGATAAAATTTATTGAAACTGTTAAATCTAGATTGGTTCAAAGTTTTCGCTTTCTGTCAAAGATTTTTTTCCAGTGTTGAAAACAAATGATTTTCAAAAATCTTACGAAGTTATACTTCTTCAATTTATACTTTCATTAGTGTTTATAAACAAGGTACACAGATGAATAATAAAGTATCATAATAATAATAATTTAAATCAAGACAATTTTGATTTTTAGTTCATTTTCTCCAACCTTATTAAAATATTGTTTTAAATACAATATTTGACAAAATAAGTCTTTAATTACAAAAGAAAGTAAATTATGAAATTTTTTAACGCGAAATTTTAAAACGATAACCCTTTTCTTCCCAATTTAATTCGATAACCCATTTTTGACTTTCAATTACCCATATGTTATCATAGAATTATTATATCATCAATTATCATATGTTATAATGAAAATATTGTTTTCAGTCTCAATATATATATATATTGCTTTTCTTTACGTTTTAAAACTTTCAGACTTCAGAAAAGTGGTGTAGAAGAAATGTGTGTCTGTGTGTACGTGGACACTTCTGAACGAATTGACCTAAGAAGTTCAAATTTTGTGTACGGGTCAGTGGTGGTCATGGAACCTGTCATTAAGGTTTCCATCAATATTGTGCATGCGCAAAACATTAAAACACATGAAAAAACCTTATTTTTAAGCAGTTGGTAAAAAAAAAAAAAAAAAACTCAAACGATTTTGATCAAAATCGCTATGGTAATACCTCTTAAGGTGTTCTAAACATCTCCACCTCTGAAATTCCGGTAGAAATACCATAAAGGTGTAAAAAAGTTTTTTTTAAAAAAACTAGTGTCTTCAACACGAAGTTCTCTTCCTTTGAGCACTGCGCATCAACGAGCGTTTTTGTATTACGTAAAAATTATCGAAAAGTAAAAAACTATAAATTAATTATTTTTTTTTCATTTTTTTTTCTTTTTTTTTTTCTTTTTAATCGTAATTATCACCAAAATTGCAATTTTTTTTATTTTTTTTTTTCAAATAACTGTAATAATACTATTCCACGTCAAATTGAAATGTAGTGACCAGTATTAAGGTGATATTGAGAGTTGCGCAATATTTCACACACCTAGTATTGCATTCCCATTCATCGAATACGGAAAGCATTGTATTCGTAAAAAAATCGACCATGATTTTTTACACCTACAATGACACACATGTATAAAAGTACAAAAATCTTAATGATGTCTGTCGGTCTGTTTATCCTTCCGCCGTTACACTAAAAATTACTTCTATTAGTTTGCAAATATCGAATCGATTTTAATGAAACTAGAATATGTGGTTGGAGGTTAATTGAATCGTATGTTACTTTCGTTTCTGTTGTTATAAAAATTTTCAATAATTTGATGTTATATTTGTTTAGTTATGTGTAAAAGTCTGGACCTCTGGTCTGGTGATTATAAATTAAGATTATCTGCCTTAGCATGATAAAAATGAAGTATGGTTGTCATGATAATAGTTTGTGAAAGTAATTCACTGCAATTGACGTGAAATACTAAATGTTTAATTCATTTTTTTTTTAAATCCTATTTTCTAAAAGTGATTTAACTTTCAATTTATTTTTAATTAATTAATTTTAATTTTAATTAATTATTTTTAAAGTAAGTTACTTCTAAGTATAGCTTTTACGGTAGTGTAAAAATTATTATCGTATATGCTTCGTACGGTACAAAGACATGAAGACCTTCTATGTACGAAGACAACATTCCTAGCTAAAATTAGAAATTAATAAAAAAAAAATTATATCCAAAACTTTCAGAAAAATTGGTTAATTTGGTATTATTTTTTTAAATATTGCCAAAGGTTCCAATTTTAAGAGATCTCTTCAATGTTTTGCGATCGTAGGATTAGAAATTTCAGTCTCTCCGGACATCATTTTTTTTCCCTTTAAAATACTGATATACCACACATAAATTCCCTCTAATACAATTTTAACTTTGAGTGGGAAGTAATTGTCAATACATGAAAATTAAATTACATAAATTTTAAATTGGCTTTGAATTGCCCTCAATGTTCACGTTTGAACAGATAACATGTAGCAGAAAATATAACTTGCCTCGGCACAAACATAGGATCATTCATCAAATAGTATGTCAGAATCCAAATTAAAACTAGGATAATAAATCATGTTGCTTTCGAAAATATTTAAATTTAGGAAGTAAGGCTAAACACAGAGCAGACGCAAAATTGATTTTTTTTCCTTTTTTTTCCCCCTAAAATGAATTTCAATTAGTTTTTATCACTGATATATAATATTTTACCATTAAAACAGCTACCTTTTTTAAGCTACTTTTATCTACTTTTCGATTCCTCCTTTTACTTAAATGTTATGTAGAGATAAGTGTCGATTGACGAATCATATGGAGGCGTAGTACAATGGCCGTGTTTTGTAAATTCAAATCAAACAACGGAAAAAATACTAATAGAAATGTTAAGCACGGCAATGCGATATTATATTTTTTCAGGTAGAAAATGTGAATATTATTTACATTGAATGCTACAGATTTATCTGAAGAAAGACTAAACGTAAACGAAAATTCGTTGATTACTATAACGAAAACAAAAAAAATGCGTACTTTTACTACTACTTAAGGAAACTAAGAAGGACTACTTTAATTTATATCTTTAAATATTAAAAAAAAAAAAAAAAATGGCATGTTGATTAATTGGCTTTGTTTGCTTAAAATTTTTCTAATATTCCCTTTTTGCATGATTGATGCTAAATGTTACGTCTCAGTATGAATAAAATATCGTATTTTATAGTGAATCGTCAATTAGGTTGTACTAACACATGATGGTCATAATTTACATGCAGCAATTAAAAGTTGCCTAGAATATATTTTATTGAACATAAATTCTTAAAATACAATATACGCAGTATTTTCATTATCTTAAAATGATATCTGTAAAGAAAAAGAAACGTAGGTAAAATTTGGATACGAAGGGAAATGTGAAAATCGACAGAAAATTCAACTCGATTTTTTCTCTTTATTTGTCACTTTTTTTCTCTTTATTTGTCACTAGGTATTGTTTCCCATGTCATTTGTCTATCATTCTATTATTCGGATCCTACTTGAGCCATATTATCACCACTTTCTAGATAAAAAGGCTTTGAGATGATTTTATTTAAAAATAACATATTTATAGGATCTTTAATATTCTAAAGTAAAATACTTTCCTTATTATAATAATAAATTATAAGTTATAATTCATGAATATTCAATCATTTAAGCATTAATTTTACTAATAAACACTTTTAAAATGATAAACAATAAGAACTAAACGTTTTAATACCACCAGTATCTTTAATAAAAAATTAGAAAATTCATTTCGTTATTAATTTAACTAGGCATCAGTTTCAAAATTATATTGTAACCTACAGTGATAATTCAGCACTTTTGAAAAGAAACGAATTGCATGCGCTCTATATCAGGTGGCATTATTCCACCAAACAATATCTATACTGTTATTACATTTATTACAGCACTTCAATAATGAGTAACAAAAAAGTTTACAAATATCTGCAATTTAATTTTCAAATACGTAGAGTTGAGTGAAGAACGTTTTAAATCCACCTTTTTAAAAAATGGCACGAAAAATGTGTGCTATCTGATGGCAATTAATCGTTAGTACTAGCCGATACTAGTTCAGCAAGGTGTAAAAACGCTATAGTTTAACAGATAATTCAAAGAAAAGACTCTAATTTAAACTTGATACTAAAAGTTGTCATACCTTTAACATGGGTTTTCTAAGTATCCCATCAAATGCGGATTTAAATCATTATTTCCCTTTGTTCTTCATATATAATTACTTATCAATGTTTACGCATACCTTTTTAAAGCATTATCCCACCTCTAAACAATCCCTTATCTATATCATATGTTATTAATCTAGAGACTTCCATCTTAATTATAAGCATTGTTTCCCTTTCAGACCCAATCGCGGTAGTAGCTGTGGCTGGGTACCCAGCAGAAATCCCATGCAGCGTATCGACCCCACTGGCAGATGACGAAGCTTCACTCATTCTCTGGTACAGGGTGGACATGCCCAACCCTATCTACACCCTGGACGTGAGAAACGCGCCCATCAGTGGGGCCCGGCACTTTCCGGCTGGAGAGATGGAAGGCCGGGCCTACTTCAATGTCAGCGACCACCCGCCCGTACTGGTCATTAATCCTGTGTATGGCTCTGATGAAGCAGATTACAAATGCAGGGTGGATTTGAAGAGATCCCGCACGCTTATACTGTTCAGTAGGCTGGATGTCATAGGTGAGATCTTGATCGTAAGCCATAGAATTTAAATTCTGTAGTCAAGCACTTGCATGATGTGAAAATAGTTTAGGCTTTCCGAATACAAAGGAATAATACAGCAGAGTGATTTCAAGAAAAATTTAATTGAAATTGCCGATGGTGAGAACTCAACAATTTTCAGAATGTATTATGCATTTAGGGTAAAGAACAGGAAAGACGAAATCAGCATAATCATTCTTAGGATGTATAGAATGACAAAGACACAAAAATTATCAGATGTTAAGCTCACCTTCGTATTTAGAATGGATCATATTTGCTATTCAAAAATTCAACTTGATGATTTTACAGCTAACTAAACATGGACAAAAATTTATGAAAATTCATTTTAAATTTTAATTAAAATGGAATTTAATTAAAATGTTAATTAAAATATCATTTTTGAAAATGTGTGGCTATTGAATTAAATTCATGTAAGTCGATTTTCTAATTTAGATCGCAATGTGTATAAAGTAAACAATAGTCCATGCTAAAAGGTCGTTATGCTTAGAAAGAAATGCTTTTTATTGCCTTGATGGGTTATTATTTGCATTTATTAAAGAACTTTTGCTAGAGCATTTACTTAAAGTTACCTGAAAACTAGTACATTGAGTTCAATACCTTAACTTGTCCAAAAACGTGATTGAGTATTTAATGCTAGCAAATGCAGAATTAAGAAATTTTTTAACTTCAATAAACACTAAAAAATCCCCAATTATCAGTGATTTTTACCAATCGAAAACTCTAAAATCAGTTGGTTTAAAGATAGAATGCAAAGCAATGTTTATGTAATGGCATCATTATAGTTTTAAATTGAATTTCGGAGTTCTTCACGACCTTCAAATCTTGTTTATCTTGTTCGAAGAGACTGAATGTGGATCATCGATTCTGCATCATGTGA
This sequence comes from Linyphia triangularis, assembly GCA_963978545.1. Classification (NCBI taxonomy): domain Eukaryota; kingdom Metazoa; phylum Arthropoda; class Arachnida; order Araneae; family Linyphiidae; genus Linyphia; species Linyphia triangularis. The sequence goes on along the minus strand of OZ021723.1, from coordinate 63,502,340 downwards.
ATTACATGAATTACAAAAAAAAAAAAAAAAAAAAAAATGTGAAGAGCCTATTTGAAAAGTGTAAGTGGCGTAATGCCATTCAAAGAGCCTTTAGTTTAATTTTTAATATGAAGATTCGCTTTTAGTCCCTAAAGTATGGAATGGTGTTTATTTCTTTGACTAATATAGATAGAGAGTCCATAAATGAAAAAACTTTCAAAAAAAAAAAATTAATCATAAAATGACATTGTGATTTAGTTATAGGATCTAGTATCATTTTTAATTATCTGAAATGCTGGTCACGTGTTTGAATACGTTTTATTCCGGTCAATTTTTAGGAAAAATTAAAAAAAAAAAATTCAATGATGTGATTGATCTCATGAACACTTTTTAATTGATTTTTCTCTCCCACGTTGCTTTCTAAAAATTTAAATTCCGTAACATTTAAAGTAAATTACCCCTGAAAATCAAACTATCTTTTTATTTGTCACCTTGCCTAATTTCGATCGTTTTTGTGACTTGCACTAATTTTCTATATATAAGTTGCACAATTATAAATATATTTTCACTAAGTCTCTCTCGATATATGGTATCGGCAAAATGTGAAATCCGGTATTCTATAGAATAGGCTTGGGCGATGCATCGATACATCGGCAAAAACCGGTGTGAAGTCAACATTGTCAAACCGGTGTCATTATTTTCTCGAAACCGATACATCACGATCTTTTTTAACGATACTTGCCTAGCACTTCAAGGACGAAGAACCTTGCCACGATTCATAGGCGGTGTTCCTAAGATACTATAGAAACGTATTGAAACCGTCAACACCGCGTCGTTTGAAACGAGTTCCATTTACTTTTGCGCGGTACTTCATCAGCAAGCTCACATCGTGATAATCCTATCTACCATGCCCTGCATATGAGCGATGTTCCCAATGTTGTATAGAAACATAGTGAAACCGTCGACATCGGGCCGTTTGAAACGATTTCCATTTGCTTTTACGCATTGGAGAGTATTGAAATTGCGAGGTGGCGCCAGTAGTCTAGTAATATTGGAGATTCGATAAAAGAAGTATTTATTTTATTGTTTGAACACTTTTTATGTTGTTCTCTGAACTCTTGGAAAACGTTTTGATTTTTATTTAATAGTCATCAGATATAAGACCTTGATTTTTATTTTTGGAATTCTATTGAACATTTCCTACACTTTTTGTGTTTAATTTTTTTTTTTTTTCATTATTTCTCTAACTTGAAAGAAATAAAATATTACACTTTTGTATTTTGAAATCTTTTATATTAACTTCAAGATTTTTTTTTATCTTGCTATTATTTTATTTTGCTTTATTTATTAATGCAAGGGGATTGCGGTATTCTGGCGTGGTAATTTCTGTCTAGTTCTTACCCAGTTAAGATAATCTGGTTATTTATTACTATGATCTGTTTGTTATATCTGCCAAAATCATTGTGAACTAGTGCATTGACTAATCATAGTTGTTTCTCTAGTTCGATTGCTTAAATACTTATAAACGATTTTTTTCCCATTTACGTTGAAGGATTTCTCTTCGGTCACATAAGTAAATAATTGTTTTATAATTTTTTTTTCAGTTTGTACAATTTGAATAAAGTTTATTTCCATAAGATTAATTACTCAATCCTACATCTTTTTAAAAATGCGGAAATGCAGATTTTTTTTTGCACAAAATAAAGATCATTAGAATTTTAAATGTTATGCATTAATTTTATTTTTATTGTTTAATACTTATATTATACATTGTAATAAATATTCATTATAAAGTATGTTTTTGATTTAATAATTAAGAATATCCAATAACTAAAGTAACATGTGCACCTCCAGGTAGTGCACTTGTGCTACAACCCCCCCCCCCCCTTATCCTTCCCTGGAAAATAACAAAGCAAAATTTCATTAAGATAGAGAAATTGAAAATTCCGGATTAAACCAAAAATAATAATAATAATAATAATAATAATAATAATAATAATAATAATAACCGGCTTATACCCCCTTGGGTGTTCTGTGTATCCCCCTGAAATTAATTCGGTCGCTGCTCATGTTAGTTAAAATAAACTTCCATACATGAATTTAATAAAATTTTCAAAGCTAAGTAAGCATAACTTTCGGCTATATAGCGTGTTTATGAAAACGTTATTTTGTAAAAAAAAAAAATACACATAGTTAACGTCGCGATATATCGTGAGATCGTGATGTTTGCTTCCCGATATATCACGATGCAGAAATGTTAACATCACCCAGGCCTACTACAGAATGCCAAAAAACTAGACGGCAATGTATGAAATGATTCATATTTCACACACTTTCTAGGCATTCTATAAGAATGCCAAATGAGAAATAGGCAAAGTATGAAATACATCTGCGATTCATTTCGAATATCACATGGCACGTGACTTTTAAAGCTGACACCTTACTTTTTAAAGAGTTTTACATTATCAAATTATTAAAAAAAAAAGTAATTGGGGGTGGGGGTGAGATGCCACAAGCGAATGCCCGAAATAGGTAGGGGTATTTTTTTAGGTTTCATTGACCTTAAGGCCAACAAAAGATGCTGTACTTCTCCCGTTTAAGTTTGGAATCTCACCCCGAAAATCACTTTTCCGTAATTACTTGGTATAGTAGCTCTCTAAAAAGTAAGTTGTGCAAGCGCTTCGCATTCTAAAAGAAAAATTTACGTCCTATTTCGTTAGCCTTACGGCCAATTGAACCTAAAAAAATACCCCTACCTATTTTGGGCAGTTGTTTGTAGAATTTCACCCCTAAAAAGACTTTTTCTTAATTACTTGATATTGTAGAACTCTTTAAAAGTGCGTGTGAGCTTCGCGCTCAAAAAGGAAAAATCACGACCTATTTCATTGGCCTTACGGTCACTTGAACCTAAAAATTTCCCCTACCTATGTCGGGCAGTCGTTTGTAGCATCTCACTCCCAAAATCATGTTTTTTAATCACTTAATATTGTAAAACTCTCTAAAGAGTAAGGTATGCGCACGCTTTGCCCTGTAAAAGGAAAAATTACTACCTATTTCGTTTGCCTAACGTCCAATTGAACCTAAAAAATAAAATTCCCCTACCTATTTCGGGCAGTCGTTTGTGTTATTCCACCCCCTAAAATCGCTTTTTTTAATTAGTTTGTACTTGTAAAGTCACCAAAATATATTTCTAATTGTTATTGGTATATAGTTTCAAGCTCAATATCACAAATGCTATGAATAAAAGTAATGTTTTCATACTTTACCTAAATAGTATTTGCCATTCTATAGAACGCCTAGGTATTATATAGAACGCCTAGGTATTATATAGAACGCCTAGGTATTATATAGAACGCCTAGGTATTGTATACAATGCCTAAGCATTCTGCACAATAACGGCATTTCACACTTTGCCGGTAACACATATAATGAAATAAATAAACCATTCTCAGACAACTGGTATAAACTGAAGGTTATGTTCACTCAATATAAGGGACAGGTCATTTTGCTTTCTTGATGTCTTAAAGATTTCATCAAGATACTGTGTATAACACCTTGTTGATAGTTTTGTTCTTCGTGCTTACAAAACAATATAAAGTATAATGTTAACCTATCACTTAGGTTAATTCAGAATATTTGATTTGTACAAAAATACCAGTGCGTTAAAACTAAAATAATATATTAAAGTGGCAAGAGCTTTAAAAGTGTTTCTCTTTCGTCATAACATATACTAGTCCCATTCATCTTCTATTATACAACGTAAATACGACTACCCATTCATTTTTTCTCGGAATAGTGGTGAGCAAAAAAGGATTGACGCTAATAGCAAATATATTCCTTTAGGGGGCCCCTTCTCAATGGAAACATTATGATTGACCAGTAGCATTAAAATATTATGATTTGCTAGTAGTGTTAAAATTAGTTGACCGTCGCTAAAGAAACAGACGTTTTCGTTCAACCAGGGAAAGCTTATTCCAAAATAAATAGGATGGGGAGAATTTATCAAATCTTTTACGAGGTATACAAATAAACCATGGAATTAAATGATAATAAATAACAGAAGAAATGTCCGGAAATGGTGTGTATTTCCTATTTTGTATTTCTAATTAATCAAGAAAGCGTAATAAATATGTATGATAATAATCAATATATTCAAGTTGTATTTAAAAATAAAGACATAGTTACGATAAAGTATGCTTTTCGTAAAATTGAAAGGCCGTTCTGTAAATCCATATATTATAAAATTAATTAAACCAGCAGCAAAAAACGAGTTTTTTTCCGAAAACTCACTTGGAAACGCTTTCAGTAAAAAGGTTTTACAACTAGATATTTATCAATATCCTTTTAGGCCAGACAGTTATTCATTATGTAACTCGACTAAAATTATTTTTTATTCATTCAGATATAACGTTTCATACTATTAATTTTAAAAACAAATCACAAGTCATCTACTTAATATTACACTGTTAAAAATTTTGTTCCACCTTGCACCAAAAATTGGTTCCCATTTAGCTGCCACCAACATTTGGTGCTTAGTTTCACGATTTAATGGTGCAACCTCGGACCGTAAGCACCATTAAATCGCGAAACTAAGCACCAAATGTTGGTGGCAGCTAAATGGGAACCAATTTTTGGTGCAAGGTGGACCATTTTTTTTAACAGTGTAGGAGAATAAGTTGTGCCGCAATAATTATTTTCAGTATTATGTATTTTAAATAAGTAGTTAATATGAGCTCGAATATAATATGTTAATGTATACATTGATGTATTGCGAATTATTATCACGTCAAACGAAAATTTTAAATTTCTAATCTAATTGTGCAAATAAATACTAGGAAGGGATTACAGGAAATTTAAAAGTTGTATCAATGGTATGCAAATAACAATATTATGTTACCCAACTAAAAGTCAAACTACAGCTTAGAGTTAGTACAATTTTAGAACGATTTCGTTAAATAATTAAAAAAATTCAAATATATTTGGTAAAATTTTGTGCCATTATTGTTCCCAAATTATCGTCTAAAATTATCTTATCGTTGAAATTATTGTCTGATTTTTTCAAATTTTTTCATCTTTTATAATGGCACATGAAAACAAACTCTACATTAAAAGATATATATATATATATATATATATATATATATATATATATATATATATATATATATATATATATATATATATATATATATATATATATATATATATATATATATATATATATATATATATATATATATTTATATATTATAAAAGATGTATATTAATTATAAAGAGATTATAAACTTATCAGGACTTCAATGTAAAAAAAAAAGTTTTGTATAATTCCGAATGCTTCTAAAGTAAACTTTCTGGTTAAAAAAGAAAATCTGTTGTCTTATAAATTCATTTACAATGTCTTAAAATACATCTTTGACAATAATATACTAATATTTACAGCTTAAAAAATTGTTTATTGTCATTTGCCTCATAAGGCCCAAAGTAAGCCATATAGTAGAACCCTATATGAAAATTATTTATAACAAATTGAATGGGAATACATTGAGAAATTTGAGGAATCATAGGTTTACCTGAATGAATCCCAAAATAAGATAAACAAGATATGTTTTCATTTAAAGGTTTTTAGATGGAGGGAAAATATTTCCAATTATAGCTTCAAGAATGAAGACAGTTCCAGTGAAAGCTTTATGAGTGTCACAGGTTCATCTTACATTGATAAACTGAATATAAGAAGCGTGGGAACATTTTTTAAAATCAACTAATCATATCCTCATAAGAATGGCTTAAAAAAACATCAATGTCTTTATCCTAGGTACTTTCAAAAAGTAAAACTCAATTAAGACGAATCAGCCACTCAAAATTTAATAAGTACCACTATATTACTTGAAAAAAATGGAAAAGGACAGTTTTCGCATATATACATGTTCAACATACTCTGACTCCACTCAACACTCAATTCATGGACTATTGATCCTTTTGTTAGCAGAAAATATATTTTCCTATGTGCAAACCTATCATAATGGACTCTGGAAAGTAACGAGATTTAGAATGACAAACTATATGTATATACATTTTATGCAAAAAAAAAAAAAAAAAAAAAATTCTATCATGAAATGCATGATGTAGACTTATCGTCTAGAAAAAAAATCAGTTAATCAAATATTTAAAAAAAAAAAAAATAGTCTTTTGACCATTTTTAAATATTTAAAATGTATTCTGTTTATATTTTTCAGTTCCCCCTGGTGAACCAATAATAATGGATGAGCATGGACAGCGTCTTCATGACGTCATAGGACCTTATGATGAAGGCAGTACTCTTGTATTTATATGCGAAGTAGATGGAGGTAATTTGTGAACAGTTTGATTTTAAAAAAAATTTAACAAACAATTCACTTTTCAAAATTATATCTTTTTCTAAAACAATGGCATCAATTTTATCAATATTCTCAAAGTATAATTTTAGATGCCATTATTTTTATCTATTTATTTCCAAAAATATTTAGGTATTTTTTTTTTTTTTTTCGTATTTAGAGAAAACTTAATTTTAATAAGGAATTTTTAAAAAGGTGACTTTATATTAATCTTAAGTGGGACCAGTACATATTGTAATGCCTGTCTATTCAACTTATCAAATCGCGTTTAAATATAATTCCATTTAACTTTCCAATTATAGAAATTGGGAAAGCAATAAAAATATATATAATATTAAAAAGGAAGTTTGTTTCGAAAAAAAATTAATTTAAAAGTATTAAAGGTTTTAAAAAAAATATTTATTTATATTTTTTATTTATGAACTACATTTTTAGAATTTGTAAGAATTAAAAAGTTGAGTTATGAGAGTCAAAAGCAACTTAATGCTTCAACACAAGCAGTAGTAGTAATTCAATTCCAGCAATATCGGGGAATTTAATGAACAGATATTTCAAAACTGTCTTTCTTATATTTTTATATTATAATCTCTTTCTCTACCAGGTAACTGATTATGAATGCTAATTTTAGATAGACTGTTTTAAGCTTTAATAAAGGCTGGCGACATTTATTTATATTTACTTCACATTTGTCTAAGCACTTCGACGATATGTGAGGTTAACCCTGCAATTAAGAAATTCCAAACGGTTTGGGCCGACCAAACGGTATAGTGGTTAGCGTGCTAGCTTCTAGCCCGCGAGGTTGCGGGTTCGAGTCCCGCGTTGGCATGGGTGTTTGTAAATGTATGTTGTCTTGTCTAATGACGAAATGTTTCGGCGCATTATAGCCCTCGTGTTGCTGACGGCGCCAGATAATCTGAATACAACCAACCAAACGGTTTGGACTCTGAAAGAAGTCGATATTTAGCATTTACAGACATAATAACTAAGTAAATATTTATTTAAAACTAATCGATATTATCCTGTATATGACAATACAGGAGATCCTTCACCAGAAGTGTCATGGTGGCGTGATAGTGTTTTGGTGGACGATTCCTTCAATGCAACGACTCAGGGATTCGTCAGAAACGACCTCCTCGTCGAAGACATTCAGAGAGGAGACTGGATGGCGGAATACACTTGCAAAGCTTCGAATACAAACACGACTAGCCCTATGGAAGCCTCTCTTCAAGTAGATATGAACCGTAAGTGAAACGTAAATGCTCCTTTAAGAAGAAGTCCTAGTAAGGATCATTCCTTACACTTGCTATGTTTCAATCTTCTAGCCCAGTGGATTTAGAAATTATTTTTTATAAAAACCTTGATATTTGGCGAGTAGGCACGAAAAAGGTCACTCAATAAAATGACATAAATTGTTTGCATTTAATGTTTGTCTATTACAAATGAAAATTAAAATAACGAAAGACAAAACCAGGTGGAGCCACTGCTTATGCAATGACGTAAAAATTTCAAACATAAAATAAATATATTAGAAGTCATTTTTGAATTTTGAATTTCTGTCATTTCACTAAGGAATAATTTCCATACCTACTCATCAAATTTCAACGTTTTATACAAAGTAGTTTTTAAATTCACTGGGCTAGAAGATAGTAAGATGGCGAGTATAGGGAATGATCTTTACTAGGACTTCCTCTTAATACAAATTATATACTTATGTTTTATAATAAATTATATGCTTATATTGATCATGAATTATAAACTATCATATAACTGCTTTGTGTAAGCTTATGTTTATTTAAAAGAACAGAAGTTAATTATTAATTCCATGAAAGTTATTTAGTAATGGATATTTTGTTGTGAAAAAGATGCACGAAGATCATATTGATCTGGAATATTGTTAGATAAAAATGTGTATGAAGGGTTAAAATGCCTTCCAATAAGTTTTTCAATACAATAGTGCTTAGCATTTGGGAATGATTTTGTGGATAATGTTTTATACCCAGAAAACTCTCGCCAGGTGGCTTGATAATCGACGCAAGACTATTAGTCACAATCGTCGCTGTGTCTATTCTCTTCGAAAAGAGACTGGAAATCACCGGTTGGACTTTATGCCATTAACTCTTGCACGTTCTAACTTCGAAAAAATGATGATAAAGTCTTAAATCAACTTATACTAAACTTATCATAGTATGAGTATAATATAATGATAGTATGAGTATAATATAATGATAGTATGAGTATAATATAATGATAGTATGAGTATGAGTATAATATCTTTGGAGGATTATAACAGAAAATGTGATCAAGTCTATATTTAAAGATTAACCTTATTTTTTTTTTCTGTCGTTATAAAAAGTAAATTTTTTTGTCTCATAGTAGAGGACGTAATTATTACTAATACCAGTCCAAAAGTAAATTCAAGAAACGTAATTTCAATTTAATCAATGAGTTCTTTCATTCAGCATAATTTTAAAATAAAATGCATAGAAGTTACAATATGACGAAATTAAAATTTTCAAAAATGTTTACAATAATAACTATGAGTGTTTAGTACGCCGAATTGTTAAGGCATTATTGTGTTAATTATTAAAAAACTAAATTTATAAAATCATTTAAATTTATTTTTACAACTTTTCGTGCTTTGACTATTTAAGCTTTCCAATATACTAATTAATGAACAAAATAAATCTACACTAATAAAGTAAGAAGTAAAATTGAAAGCACACTTAACTAAGCATTCTTCTTCCACAAATCACCCAAAAGTAAAAAACGTCTTAAGCAAATAATAAATTTATCAATAAATGTAATTAAGTAATGTTCATAAGAAAATTGAAAGAAAAAACACGTAATTTATCGTACTATATTTTAATTAGATAGTGTTTGGGCGTTTTTCACATAAAAGATGAACATTTTGTGGTCTTAAATTAATTAGGTAATTATTTCAATGAACTTTGAAAAATATGTACTTACTAAGATTAATGTAAAAAAAGCTCTCTCTTTAGAAGCTGTGAATTATAATGCATTTTTTGCATGCAAATTAATTAAAATATAGGGACTAAAAACCATGCCAAGAATGCTAATGTGTAAATATTAGCTAAAAAAAAAGACATATGATAATTTAAATAAGATTGTTTTAAAATTTGTTTAATTTAAAATAAATTAGTGTTTCTAAATTCTTCCGAAAAAACAAGTTTGGAATACTAATTAAATCTCATTTTTACTTGTGAAATATGGTAAAAGCATTTTCCCTATACACAAACATTTATCAAATAAGAGTTGATTTATATAATTAGTTTAATGAATATTAGAATGATTTTAAATAAATTTTACAAACAAATAAGTCCTTACATAAATATTTTCATCACTAACATACCTGAATGAGCTAAAGCCGATAAAGATGGAAAAATTATGAGGAAATTATAAATCCGATCTCTATGCAGCGGCTATCATTATAAAATAGTACGTGTTCCTAATTTTAGATAATGATATTTAATAATATAAACTTGGTGAAAGAAACACAAAACTTTATACTTGATATAAGATAAATGTAAACTTCTTGATTTAAATATGACTTTTAAAGAATTTAAATAAAGTAAACGTACTTAAATGTCTTAAATAGAAAATATTGAATACCTCCAATTGAGAAACCAGTTTTTTAATCAAAAATATATAGTTATCTACATAAAATATATAGTTATCTATATAAAATATATAGTTATATATATAAAATATGTAGTTGTCTTATATAAACTAAACACAAATATATTATCATTTATTTATTTGTGTTTAATTTATTTGTTTTACAAATCGGGCAAAAATATCCAGGTTGTATGTATTCCCATTTCATGAAGTATTTACATATTGAATGCATGTTCGTTTCATATTAGATTCAAACGTGATTTAAAGTTTAAGTCATAAATATCTTGAGATTGAATTTCTAACAAAAAAACTAATTAAAACACATTTATATTTCGTTAATTTCATATAATCAGTTGTTAGAAATGTTGCCGTCTTAGAAGTTATCAGTGACATTAGAAATAGGTAGTTGGTTGTTTCAGATATTTTGTGCTGCAAAAGCTTCATGAAGGCTATACTGCGCATTCTCAACCATTGTTACAACAAAATCTGTGTTAAGTCATTCAAAGATAAACCGCACATAATTTGGGGTAATATCGCACCAGGAAACCTGAAAACTGACAAGACACTAACTGTCACGATCACCTCTGTGTCTAAAAAGTAATTTTAGTATGTTTAAAGTGTGTGTGTTTGTTTTCTGACGAATGTAAAACACTACCTCATTAACTAGATATAGATAGCGTCTCGCATAATGTAACTGTATCTTGATGAATGCAGTTATTCCCTTACTAAAAAAAAAAAAAAATGTGCTTAAAATAAATAAATATATATATATATATATATATATATATATATATATATATATATATATATATATATATATATATATATATATATATATATATATATATATATATATATATATATATATATATATATATATATATATATATATATATATATTGTTGCGTTGTACGGGTTCGAAAGATTTGACGCCAAAGCAGATCAAAACTTGCAGAAATTTATTCCAAAATAACTCTTCACAGTTCTCTTACAGCTCCAGAACTTCTCGTTCTAGTAGACACAATACAGCTCTTTTCACCTCAACAGAGCACAAAACAGCAGTTAAAAACTTGACAAACAACTGCTAAATCGCCGCAAAAGACAATGCAAAACAGTTCACTCAGTATCTCCAGTCAACTAACTCAGTGACTCAAAAATCCGCGAACTAACTCAAGTCAGGAATACAGCTCTCACAATGAACGTTGAGAGACAACTCATTCAGTGATTCAAAATCAACTAACTTCAGTCAACTATCGGACTCAGCTAACAACTAGCTCCGTGACTCAAAATCAGTCAACAACAACTAACTAACTAACTGCATCCCCCGCTCTCCCTGAGCTTTTATAGGGTGACCTGAGAACATACGTGAACCTTCTTGAAACTCCCAGAGGTAGATGTCTGGAGAACTTTCCAGAGAGTAGTCGAAAAGACCTATATAGGATATGGGATACATGTACCGAAAATGTCGCCAAATGGTCGCCAAGTTTGGCGACATTTGGCGATTTCTCGCCAAATTTGGCGACAAAAATTAGTCGCCTAAACCGTCGCCAACTTGGCTCTATAATGTTAAATGCCCTGCCCCTTGAAACTCGCTTCCCAGAGTTACCTCTGTAAAACCCGCTATCAAGCATTGGGAGGCTCATTGCTGGGAAACAAACCATTGCATTGCCTTATGCGAAATGTACAGAAATTTATCTATTTACAAAATTAACACTACGAAATCTTTACAAATATACAAAATTCGTAACAATATATATATATATATATGTGTGTAATGTATGTAAAGTATTCCCATTGGAACTTTCGATATTGTCATTAGAATTCTCTAGTATTTTCCATAGTTTGCGAGAAGCGCTCTGAGTCTCATCGAACGTCACTGAGAAATCTATAAAAGCAGCATACTTCGGTTAGACCACGCCTTTTTGAATAATTAATTATTTGCGCTAGCCAAACGTCGCTCACCTCCCATCTCTCTGGCAATAAACTTATGTTTACCTCAACAACGATTTGCTTCTTAAGACTGTCTACACTACTTCACAGTTTTAGAAGTCGGCAAGATGTGAACTTTATGTGAGGAGATTTAAAAAAAAATACAATAAGAACGAAATAAGAATTTTTAATTTAAAAACTTCAGGTTTCGCCTTCAGAGATGGGGGGTAGGACATCGTAAATCACTCGAACAGACAGCGAAAGGAGACCATTGATATTTCGAGAGCCGACTGGACTTTTAAATCACTCGGCTTCTTGTCAATCTCGAGCGAAAGGAGACCACTGGTATTTCAAGCGCCGATGTGGAAACCACACCTACATCACTGTGAGTGGTCAAAAGTTTTCCCCGGAGGAGAAAGTTGGTGTTTGGCCGGACTCTACTGTGTATTTTACCGTGAAAGCAGAACTGGAAATTACAGTCGAACCAAGCCAATCGAAGCCTAGCACGGCACTTCGCCGATAGACGAATGGAGTTTCGCATAATTTCCACAGAAAAGTATGACTTTTAAATCTGTGTGTAACTATGCTGAACTTCAAGACTTTGCTCTGACGAAGAATTACTCTTGGATTTGTTTCTAGAACTGAATAAGAAGGTCAAGGTGTATGTTAAAATGACAAACATCTATTTTAATTGTTGGTGGGTTTTTTTTTTTTTTTTTTTTTTTTCCAAAACAGTTAAGTATTTTATATTGAATGCCAATATTGTTTTTTTCCATTGAATTATTTTTTAGTATTAGTGGTATTGCTTAAGAATTTAAAGCAAATAGACATTTACTTCACTTTGGTAAAATATTGGTCTTTTGATTAGATATTTAATTGGTATGTTAATAAAACAATGTAATTCTGTCTTTTTGAGGTTAGTTTTGAATTTTAAAGATTTTAATAAAGGTGTCTAGATCTTTCAGAAAAATATTTTTGTAGAAATTAAATAATAAGGGTCCACAATATTAGTGTTATTCTGTAATATTATTGCCATTATGGACTTTTATGAGTATTACGGTGAATTTGTGTTTTATCAGGAATTTTTAAATGATAAGGAGTTCAATATGAGTATTTTGTAAAATGTGTTTTGGAAAATGACATTCAGCATTATTGTATTATTTTAGTAATATTTTAGCATTTTGTAGAAGTGCAGTGAAAGGTTTTCTTATTGAGGATTTTATTAGTCAGAGAGAGAGGAGATATTATTTGTATTATATGTTAATTGTCTTTATTTAAGCTATTGAAGATAGTAGTATTTGATGAAATAAGATATAGAAGAAATATGAAAAAGAAAAAAATTGATTATTATATAAATGGTTAAGAATAAAGAATAATTATTAATTGTAGAATATTTAGAAGAATCTAAACTGTAACATAAAAGATCTTATCTAGTTACTGAAAAGTTTTCTAAAGTTGCCACGGAAGTCCAAGAACTTTTGTTGTTTAAAAAAATGAACTACCCTTACATAACTGGATTAGTACTAACTTTATGGTATGCAGTGAAAGTAGATTCAGTTATCGAATAGTGTATTATATTAAATAAATTAATGGATTAAGGTTGTTGTAAAGGTACTAATTACTTCTTATCTATTCATAGCTAGAAAAAGTCAGAAAGGCAACATGAGTTTGATCAAAATAAATATGTGTCGTTCAAAGTATGACAGAATTTTGTAGATTCAAGAGTATTAGATTATCTCAGACGTAAAAATTCCTTAATTACCAATAACTATTAGAGTACACTAAAGTATTGAAAATTAAATAAGATAGAGTAAAAGTTTAAAATTTAGGTACTCCTCACTCTGACTATGAAATTTATTTTACATATTTTAATAAAGTCCAAAGTATATTATGACTTTTATTTTGAGTGTAATGTTGTATTCTAAATATTCTGTTATAGTTGTATGTTCAGTTTTGTAGTTTTTTATAAAACTTTAGAAGTGTTTGATTAGAAAACAACACAAGAGATAAATTGGGTTATTTTACAAAAATATTAAAATATGCATCACTATTCTCTTTAGTAGAAAATCACAAAACAGTTCTCAAGATTTTCGCATATTTTGTTAGTTTTTTTTTAACTTTTACGATGAGCAGGGTCTCCTTAAAATGTTATGAAATAAGAAAGGAATTTATGGACGCGGTATGAAAATTTCCTGTTAAATATATTATTTACTTCATCAACTAACGACTTTTTTTTTTCATAAAAAGTATAAAACGTAAGTGCATGTTATGGCCTAAAGAATTTTTCATCTTTTAAATGTTTTTATTCAAGAGCAGGCAGATCGCGCCACATTGAGAGACACACCGTAAAATTCTTTTAGCTTCATTTTGATAAATATTTTCTTTTGAAATACATTATTCATGACTGAAGTACGAGTAAGACTTAGTGGAAGTAGTTGTTAGGCAACATTTTTTATTGCAGCTATTATTTATGTAAAAAAAAAAAACTATTTTAACTAAAGCTCTCTCTCTCTCTCTCTCAGTTGATTGTCATTTATTATGAAGTTGAAAGACCACTTTATAAAATAAAATATCGTGCTTTCTATTTTATTTTCAAAATTTTAAACTGCAAAGTGGAAAAAAATATCAGAACATTTTTATTAATTTTTTACTCAAACTTAATATTACAGCACTCATCGAGCCTAGTTTTTACATACAATTTTTAATTCCCCTTGATCTCTAAGCTTTACAAAGAGTATTTACCATTCAAAATACTGAAAATGAATTATTTGTTTTTCAAAACTCGTTAGTTTCTTTCAAAATATTTGAATTTTCTTAATAAAAACAGTATGCCTGATCTGCAAAAAAAGACATAATTCATAGAAGTAACACCTCTTTATATCTCCGCAATAACAACGTGAAGGAATGGAGACCGTTGAAATAATCCGTATGTTATTCACTGCACAAAACTTATAACTATAAATGAAAAGTTCTCGATTTGGTTTTGTCTTGGTTTATTTGAAGACTAGAAAATCACGAAACAAGAAGACAGGAAATTAATTAATTATGTGTTAACAAGGAATCTATGCTTACACTCTGAACTGCTTAGGATCGCATCATGATCTAATCTGCTCAAGTTCCGGCACCAGACGCTCATTTTATAAATAAAGAGAGCACCATCTATAATTCAAAGTTACAACAACCGCCACGAATTTAACATGCATTATTTTAAGTGCCCCAGTCGTCGGTTTAGATGTTGGTGCAACGAACCGAAGACCGTGGATCGAGCCAGTGTGATGTCATAGAATTATCATGTAAAATAAGATTGGCTGCCTCGTGGTACATCCTTCGTGCCCTCAATTTCCTTTCCTTCCGCACAAAATTTTACACTTTCAAGTAGAAAATGTGACATGGTGTGTTAAATAAAAACATTATACTGAATTTAGAACTTTCCTTCACATTAACATAAAAAAATTTAAATTTTATCTTTCAAATTAAAACGAATAGAACGCATTAAAAATGTAGCCTATACCACTACAAGTTGATTAGTTGGTTGAACTGTGGAAAAACATAGATAATACTGTGCCATTACACCGGTTTAGAAAATATATTTAACGATTGAAATCGGGTTCCGTAACCAATTAAAATATTTTAATTTCTAATTCCAAAGTATTCGAAACACTATGATTTTTTTTTTTTAACTAAAATGGCAATTAGGAAAGATGATTATTTTGTACTCCCAGCATTAAGTTTATATTTCACAATGCCACACTACTTACTAAAAGGAAAAATGTTTTGATTAGTGTGGACTAAGGGAAAATTGAGGCCACAAAGAATTTAACAATCTGCATGCCAATTTTATTTAACTTGTATTATGCCACATCAATTTAAGATTTACATTCATTGGTTAGTTCGTAATAATATCCCTAACTTTTTCTAAATATTTCACATTCGCATAGCATATTAAATGTTTCTAAAACATTAAAAAAATCTCAGCGTTTTTGTAACTGAAAAACGCTTCAATACGTGAACATTCAAGAGGTTTTAACGTACAAATCCTTCGTAAAATCATAAAAATTGTCCTCGTGTTTTATCTCTTCTTAAAATAAAATACTAAAGAATTACGAAAGACTAATTTTTTAAGAAATCCCATGAGTGGCCAACAAAAGAATTGCCTGATATAAAAAAAAAAATGAATAGAAGTACACCAGACTAAGAGCGTGAATACTATATCCGTCAAACTCAAAAGTTCCTTTTATCAAAAGTAAAAAAAAAAAAAAAAAAAAAAAAATAGACAATCTCTAAAAATAAAGTTATCTTCACCCGTGACTTATTTGATTTCATTCTCTATTCATTCACTTTGCGCCTTTCATTTCATTATTTTCTTGGACACATTCTTAGTCCTACAGTGTTCTATTGTATGAAAGAAAGAAAAAAAAAGAGAAATTTTGTAAGAGCTCCATTTTTAAATACATTGTTCAATTTACTTTCTCGTGCTTGAAATATTTCTAAAGTGATATTATTCACGATAACTTCGTCAAAAAACTTTGCTCGCTTACAGCGTAAAATAGTCCAACGAATAATTTTATGAATTTAGCTAATTAATTATTTTTAATTATAAGCTAGAATACCGAGTTTGTATTTGAAAATAATAAAACTTGAATAATTAGTTTTTTTGCAGTTGACTATTAATATACTTTATTATCCAAAACAATATCACAATTACATATCTATGTCTAAAATTTTTAGAAAATCATTGATAATTCATTTATTTTAATTTACCAATAATGTAAAACATTTTGAAACAGAATAAAAATAAAAAATAACTTTTATTCTAAATCAAAATGTATGCTCTTTAATACCCTCTCTCCAAACATCCTTCTCGAATTCATCACTCTTTATATTCTAGTTCATGGTTTATTACTGTGTTTTCTACTACCAACAATACGCATGTTGACTAAAATATAGCAATTAGCTAGGTTCTAGCCCATGTCCAAAACTGGTAACACTAGACGATGATAATTCCAAAAAATTTTATAAACAATTTCTTTCCAGTTCACACACACCCCACATTTTACAATACCACATTAATTACAACATTTCATAATGTTCTATTTGGTCACTATAGTTAACTATATAGTATAGCAAATTAAACATAACTAAATATCTTCAGTCAATTGTCCAAAAGCAACCCATTTAATGCGTAGCATTATTTGGAGACTTTCTGATTTTGTATTGCATGTTTTGAGCTCATGTTATCCTAAATTTATTCTAACAATTCTAAGGATGATTTTTTCTCGTCACCTCTCATAAATTAGAATTCGTCTAAAAACCAGCAGTTCTATAAAGGCAGCATGAGTTTATTATTCACAACTTAAATATATTTTATTGGATGCAAAAAGTCTTTCAGAAAGGGATCCCTAATAGATAGGAATGAAATTTTAAATACACCGATTTGTAAAATTGAATGATGGGAGTAAATCTAATGACAACAGCATATAGTTTACCGATAATTATTTTCATTTGATCAGATATGTCAATAAACATAACTGGGGAACATGGGGTACTGAAAAGTGACCGTTTGGATTTTAATAATGAGATTATTTGACCCTTATTTAAGAGTAAAATGATGCCCTCATTCCGCTATATTCAGATTTTACTTAATTCATTTTACTTGATTAATTTGTTGTCATATTTCAATTTTTTATAACTAATTTTTACAGTTTATATAAATTTCTATACATGTCTATCCAACATACCACTAGTTTATTTATCTTTAGCTGTTTCAAGGTTATGTTATTTCAAGGTTAGGGAGAACTTTCTGAAAACCCTGCATCTAACAATGGAATTTCAATTTTAACATAACTTTTTAACAACTTTTAACATATTTCAATTTTATAACTAATTTTTACAATTTATATAAATTTCTATACATGTCTATCCAACATACCCACTAGTTTATTTATCTTTATGTTATTTCAAGGTTATGTTATTTCAAGGTTAGGGAGAACTTTCTGAAAACCCTGCATCTAACAATGGAATTTCTTGAAGAATTGTCGTTCATAAAGTTACAATAAACAATTGAGTTACACGCTTGAGCACATGGGTGCACTGCCTCAAAAATTTCAATACTATGTAATATTTTTAAAACTGTATGAAATTTCTTCAAATCTTTCACAAAAAAGGAAATCAAAAAGAATACTTCATACAAATGAGGAGTGTTTTATTACAAAACATTAACAGCAAGACCCACTCCTTTTTCTCTCAGTTTACTTTCTCAAAACTTTGTTATAAACTTTCGACGAGATTCGAAGTGCAATGCTAGACATACAATTAAAATAATAGCTTTGATCTCTGTCATGTGGATATGATTTTTATGTTAGCATGTATTCATTTTTCAATATTTCTTTCTTGAATAATTTATATAATCTGTAAGAGCAACAGCTGCAACATTTATTTTTAAATTTGTGGTAAAAACATCATTTTATATTTGAAAGAAAACATTGTATTCTATCAGAAATATAATTCGCATGTTATTTTAAAAATGCAGTCATTCAGGGTAACTTTGAGCCATAGGGTGTAACTTTGCGCCACCTTCTAGTTTTCAGTATTTTTGAGTTTAAAGAGCTGCTCATGATCCACTGCTGCAAACTGCTGGTAATATTGTGAAATTGGCTTTTTGCTTGATAGTTTAATAAATGAATTGACAAAATAGTACATAATTTATTTGGCTATTCAGTTGTTTTTCTGGAGTACTGTTTTCAAGTTCCATTTTAATGCTTATTTGAAGTTGATGTAAATCAACTTATTTATGCAAGTAAGCATCAACTTACCACTTTATCAGCTATATAATTTTCTGAAAAAAAGAAATTGTTAGTAGCTGATGGTTATTTATTTACTAACATTTGGTAAAAAGCAAAAATCCTAGGCACTATCATTTTACCACATATTCAGTGTAACTTTGAGCAGGTTCAAAGTTAGGCTGGTAACAGTGTGTAATGTATACACTGCACATATAATTCATATTTTATTCTAATTTATTTTTGTTTGCTTTTAAATACATTTATATGCATACAAATGCAATTTAATTTACAAAAATCTTCTCATGTATGCAAAATCCGATCAAATGAAAATGTTAGGTGTGAATTCAAGAAGTACCTAATTTTATTAGAAACACGTTCACAGAACTAAAAAGAAAATCTGCCGACCTGTAATGGTTGTAAAATGCGTTTCAGTAGAGTGAGTGAAAAATCTATATGCACAAAAAATAAATGGTTAAGGAATATGTATAGCAAGGACATGATGGGATTGTCCAAAGTTCTCTACCATATGAACTCCTGGGAAACAGCAAGAGTAAAAGTCCTAAACTAGATGACCCACCTAAAGGTTGTGTGGTTAGAGCTCTGGCCCCGCATGCCAAATGTTCCGGTTTCAAATCCCGGGTTAGTCATAAATAGTTGTAATTCGAAATCCACGTTAAGCTGTAGGTCGTTGAGAGTATAAACTAACCAACCTGAACGAGATAATGCAGGTGACAGTGTATGTACAACACTATGATAGAGGTTTATACTGCTCAAATTGTTGGGAGAATGTTACTGAAAAGTCAGAGATTGTTCAAATGGTGGCTGTTAAACACATCAATAAAGAAGGAATTTTATACACAGAGCATGCACGTATTTTAGATTTTGGTTATGGCATATGCAAAGTTTACGACCAGGTAATTATTCAATACAATGGAGAAATGTACTCAGACCAAATTGACTTAAAAGACAACATGTTTGGTGGTTCATGAAAAAATCTGGTGCATATTGGAAATCGCCCAATATCAATGGTGATCTGTTGTATGAAAAAAGTAGGCGTGTTTAAAAAATTATCTTCAGAAATTATTATTCCATCTGGAACACAGGTACCGGGTTTGAATCCCTGTAGGCATGGATGTTCGTTGTGGTTCGGAATCCACGTTAAGCTATAAGTCCCGTACTGATTAGTCATTACTGTACATGAAAATAGGTGGTTGAGCGTACAAACCAACCAATCCAGCTAGAACACGAGAATAAGTTTTCCAGATCAATGATTCTTTCTTTGATGCAAAACTATTATTCTAAAGAATGACAAAGTGAAATTTTATGAAATTTAAGCTTTGTTTTTATATTATCATACTATTTTTAACATTAAGAGTAGAACATTTGTGTTTGTGCCACATTGTGACTTGCAAACATCATAGTACGTAACTATAGTAGCATAAGGGCGGCCTATCAGTTTTATTAATTTCTATTTATCTTTTCAATTTTTAATTGATAAAATGAGTTTATATTTAAGTGAATGAACTGAAGATTGTTTTTTTCACTATATTTGTTTGTTAAAACTGAATAATAAATAGGTTTTTTTTTTTTTTTTTTTTTTTTTTTTTTTTTTTTTTTTGTGCAATGTATTCATGTGATTCGTCATCCATACTTTTAATACCTAATATATTCTTTGTGGTGTTATTTAAAATATCCAAACTTTATGGTATTGATAACTGCAGCTGATGATGTTTCAAATGCTTAGAAACGTAATTTTACTCGTTCAAAGTAGTCTAGACTCCAATATTGAATAAAAAAAGTTATTTTATATGAAACTTCTGATAGTGGTTCAAAGTTATCCTGAATGAAAGGGTAACTTTGCACCGGGTTATTGTCCTATTATTTGGTGCTTTAATCATCAGCATTTACTAATTTGTATAATATAATTTAGGGTTTATTTTTCCTTTTTATGCCATTAGGTCGGAAAATATTATTAAAACATAAGTGGGGAAGAAGAAAATACTGAAAATGTGGTTCAATGTTACCCTTGTACCATCATCAAGAACACCGTTTCCATAGAAAAGGATCTTTATTTCACACACATGGATGAATCACGGGACAAGGCACATTTCACACAACAAACACGAAACATTTTAGATTTAAGAGAAACAATTATAGATATAAAGATTTTGCCATTGTTCTTCTTCCAGTCATCTAGTCTCGTCTCTCTCCTTTGTCTTCAAAACCAAAACAGGCACACCAAAACTCTCGGCAGAGCCACCCAGCGAGACAAAACTAAGTTCTCTATGATGTTACACCCTTATTGACTGTATTTATGATATTTTTTTAAAGCTTTATTATTAAAGGTGAATTGAAAATTTTGAAAAGTAAACAAAATTAAACGCTAAAATATTCGAATGAAATTTACTTCAAAAACAATGTAATACTTTTTCAAACTTTTAACTATATAAAAATTAATCACAACAAATACTATTTGTGTAACTATAAAAATTTGGACTGAAGAACTACTGCAATTCACTAGAGTCAAATACAAATCCTTGTACTTACTAATTTATTTTCCCATGTCTTCTAAGCAGTTTCATCTTTTTAGTCAGCCCATTGGAAGTGAGAATCATTTTTCCTGATCAACCAATGATGGCCAGCGAAGAACAAAATGTAGCGTGCGAAACAAAAGGATCCCGACCAAGAGCTCTGACCTCTTGGTGGTTGGAAGAAGATGAATTAAGACCAATAGAATTGGATCAGATAGAAAATGAAAATGTAACACTGAGCATCTTGCGTTTTACACCAAGTCCTGAAGATGATGGAAAGAAACTCATTTGTAAATCTTATAATCCCATCTTGCCTAAGAAGGCTCTGCAAGCCGAAGCATTTCTAAATGTTCAATGTAAGTAGTTGGAGTAATTTTTCACTTTTTTTAATTAGCAAAACATAATGCAATATGTTAACCATATTCGATACATAAAGAATTAATTTTAAAACCAATAAATTCCAATATTGTAATTACTTTTGAAATTATATGAATTGGGACCTTTAGGCAAGGGGATGTTAATCGGATACAGCACAAGACCAGTCTGAAATCGTCCCTGTGATAGGAATCCATCATGCTGTAAACAATGATTCTGGAAATTGGCTAATTCTGGACGAAATTGGAGCATCGTTCCGAAATACACATTTTTTAAAAACTATCACAAAACAATTCTTTTTTTTTTTTACCCTCCTTCTTTTCTTATAAAAATGCTTCGATTTTAAAACTGTTCATCAACATTTCAAAGCTTCCCATCTATTTTATCCAGCAATGTGTGATGTAAGCCAATATTTGTAACAACAACTGGTTTACAACGTTCCACATAGGGATTGGCCAATTTCGATGCATTTTGTCCAGCGTTGTTGTGCTACTGAGGTAAACCATAATCGTCAGGCAAAGTAACCTGCTGTAGTCCATGAGAAGTTTCCAACTTCTGAAGTGACCACCATTTTTTTTTTTTTTTTTTTTTTTTTTTTTTTTTTCAGAATAAAGATGATGTACTGTTTATTATTTGAGTCAAATATCATATTTGTGATGTTCACTTTGAGATTCCAAAACTTTTCTGGAACAACAGCTGTCACACTTATGTATTCAAGCCTAAACATTTGTTTATACCTTGCCTTGAAATCGATTACAGATCGATCCTGTACGATATTTACTAAATATAAAATATTCCAAAATATTTCATTTATATCTCCAGCACATGTATTTAAAAAACAAAAATGTTCGCATTTCTCGAGCATTAACCTATAATACACATATTAATATTTGTATTTATGCAATAACTATTTTTTATTACTTATGGAATCATCAGCATTTAAATATATTTATTTTGAGCTTTATTAAACATTTTGATTCAGCAATCATTTTCTGGAAAAAAAGAAAGGTAAACAAAACTTTAGGAAAACCTTTTTTAAATTTTATTTATGAATCAAAAAAATATATATGAAAGCAAAATTGTATTATTATAAGAGTGGATATCTCTTGTGAGAATGAATATAATTATGCCGCATTATTAATATGACCAGTTTAAGATAAAAAAGAAACTGTATGCATATTTACATTAAAAATATAATAAAAAAAATTTAAACACAATCATTTCTATCAAAACTTTTTTTTTTAACTTTTTATATACTTTCATTTAGAGTAAATTATTTCTTTGTAACCCAAAGCAAAACAAAATGTGTTCTAAAAATTAAAAAATCAACCCCAAATAATTTAAAAATAAACAGTGTTTTTGAACATTTAATAATTGCACTGGGAAGAACAATCGTTTTTCTTCCAGAGAAACGTCCGAAAATGCCCATTCGTGAACTGAATAAATTGTCCAGAGGAGTGTAACAATGTAATACTGCACAGAGTAAAATTTTAATCCGTCTCATGAGAATTCAAATGTTGGAAGAGGAAAAGATTCATTTTCAGACTTCTTAGTTTCCATAGAAACCTTTTGAGCTGACAAGTGCTATTATGCAGAAGAAATATGTGCTTTCTGTAAAAAGATACCATTGAGAGTCGGTCGCTTTATATCACGTAGTTTGGAATAAAAAAAAACTGTTAAGCTCACTTCGCTTATTGCCTAGTAGTTGTGTGCAATTTTTCGTCCATTCATGATTTGGTAACGAAACTATGTAAAAAACTGAAAGAGCTACTTGCACGAAAAGTGCGATTTTATAAAAATTGCAAACTGTTTTAAAAAAAGAATGGGATTTTGTGTACAATTCTGAACGTAAATAACTTTTCCAGTTTCAAAATTAGTATTTTTTTACAATATATAACAAACCTGAAAAATGCATTAAAATATAAATTTAATAATTTTTAATGAAATAAGATTGTAAATATTATTTTTTTATAAAAATGTGATGTAAGGGTGAGGTGTTGTAGTATGTCACATCCACTCATTACTTCATTTCTCCTCGGAAGTTTATGCTTCTGGTCAACAGCTACTGGGAAAATGAAGCCGTTGCCAGATGCAATAGGTGGGATAAAAAATACGGATTGCCGAGGACTGAAAATAAAATTTTGGGTTGTACACAGCAGAAATGTCAATAGTAGACCTTAATTATTAATAATGTGCAAAGAAATATATACTCTTACACTTTGCAAGGGTTTTCGCATTCCCATCCAACTATAAAAGTGAACTGTGATTGGTTAATAATTACCACTAGCTTCGCAAAGCTTCGTAATCCCCGGCGCGTTTTTCTCTTTGCATTGACAATGGAGCAGTCTATCCAATTGTTTATCTATATCTATGTACCCTACCACCTTCCTAACCCGTGTTAGTGACCAACTCTAGTGAACCCTCAATTGTTTGTTTGTCTTTAGATTCTGGTAAGAGCACGTCAGAACATTCAGTTTCCCGATAAATACTTTATTCTACAAAATCAAGCTTAACGCCAATATCTCTGAATTAAAAAACTACTAAGGGATAAAAAAATAATAACTGTTGATTGCTCCGATAATTAAAAGAGTAGCTATCCAAAACTAGTTTGGTTTTACTAGGATCCGAATATCGGCGCTATGCTTCGGCAAGTGGGTAGAGACGTCACATATATATATATATATATATATATATATATATATAATTACAGATATTAGCCATTTAAATTCTTAAATGTCATAAAGAAAGAAAAAAAAAACAGCTGACACATTTCAAACAGTTCACAAACAGTGAGGACATTTCAAATAATTGAAAAAAGAATATAACTTTGATAAAACAAGTTTTGTACATAAATTTTAAAACAGGACTTTTATTTCCATACATTTTTCGTAACTAAAAGTAATTCAAAATCAATTGAAAAAAAAATTAAACTATTTTCTTTAATTAGTCGGTTATTTTACAGCGTGAATTAAGAAAGCGGAAGTGCAACATGTAAAAGGATAATTAAATATGTTTTAAAACGTTTTAGCAATATTTATAGCATATTATTAAAATGTTCTTATGAAATGGTTTTTTAAATGCCAGCATAAACATAAATGAAAAAAGCAGCTAAGACATTTCAAAATTTAAATTTTTGAGATTTTGTTTGCTTTGATAATTTAGTGTTAATACATTTTTTATATATTATCAGAAATAATTTTTTAATCTTTTGAACATTTGAAACTATCTAATTGTGAATGTACCATTAAAATTATTGAAATAAGTTTGATACATTAATAAAAAATATTTAGAATCTTAAAGAATGATTGATAAAAATTAGTGTAAGTATAAATCTCCCTGATTTGAAATTTTAAATAAAATTGAGCCATTTATACCAGGATGTAATTCCAATTTTCAAATAGTCTGTTAGACAGTCGGTCTGTTTACTACACACTAACACATAACCATGTTATATAATGTGCAAAACCATGATCAAATATGTACACATTAAATTTCATTAAGGTGGAATTTGAGAGAACTTGTATCTGTATAAATACATAATAATAAAGCAATTTTATCCTTTTCACACAAAAATATCATCCATTTTAAAAGAAACTTTTTCTGTCACAATGACATTTTACTCCATCTTGATTACACGCTCACGGCAATTCCCTACACTTTTCAACTACCGAAATTCATTTCTTCCCTGGACATTGATGGTTTTTTCAAATACTATAAGTGCTTCGTGATGAGTTTATCGAATGAAAAGGTCTTTCTTTTTAATTCTTTATATTTTGTGCGCTTATTTTATTTCCTCTCAGAAAATAAAGAGTGGGCAGATATCCAAGTAGTACTTCATTTGTTCCAGCTTATTTAATCCTAAATATTTTTTATCACAATAGGTGAACATTTCGTTGTCAGAATTTCAGAAATTGAACGATAGGTCGAACAAAAATTTATTTTATTATCAAACTATCATCAATCATTGTGAATCGAGATAATTGAAAGATTTATGAGTTTTCATTTTTATTTTCAGATAACTTCTAATATTAAAAGTAATAAATAAAATATTATTTGCTAGAAATAATAATAGTATTTCTTTATACAGGAAAAAAATCTAAGCTTAACTATTCAACATATGATATACATTCCTTGTTTGCATATTAATACAAACATACACATTTTAATGTAAATGATAAGATCAAATTAAAAGTACAAACAATAAAATGGCTTCTAGAAGTCACTCCAAGAACTTTTATTTTTTACGTCATAAAACTTTGATGTTCAAAATTTAAGTATTTTAATAAAACTCTTAAATTAAACTCATAATTCAGTTTATATATGAAATAACAAGTTAATAACCTCTCATAATACACAAATTTAATATACAAATCCTTTATTCACACATTTGTCTGTGGTCCTTTTTTATGGTCCTGTGACATGAGCAGAAGTGAAGAGTATTCAATTCAGTGGAACACAACTAAGTGTTGCCATTAACCAACAGTAATTATCAATACTTATGGAACATTTTCCTCGTGGATTACTTTAATTAATTAACAAACACAAACACTGCATGTTACTAAATCTTGATGTTCTACTATCTGCTTTAAGACAAAAGCGTAAGTTTCCTTTTAATATTTATTTTGCAGACATTCCTATACTAAACTTGACATTAGTACCAACAGTTAGAGATGCTGTCGTTAAAGAAGGGTCTGACATCTATTTCGAATGCAAATTAAGAGCCAACCCTGGAGTTTATAACTTTACATGGGAATTCGAAGATCGATTACTGAAAGCTAACACGACATTGGGGATCGTTATTCTCAATCATACGTTGTTACTTCAACGGGTTCGAAAAGATCATCAAGGTAAATATCGCTGTCATGCAACAAATGCCGTTGGTACTGGAACAAGCGACTTTCTGTTTCTGATTGTACAGTGTGAGTATCAATGAATTATTTGTATCTGCAGCATTTTGATTAAAATAATAAACGTAGATCACTTCAAATATAATTTATCAAAAAGTGTTAATTAAAAACTGCGATTTGAAGTAATGTCTTGTTTATTCTCTTTAAATATGTTTTCTCTGTATGATTAAGTTTTACCCTGCATATGTACATTTACGAGTCGTATTTTTTATTTTTTCACACAAACAATAATAAGAACTTAGTAAACACAGAATATCACTTCTTCTTTTGATAATGTCTCCAAATGTAAAATATGTTAGTTCATTAAATAGAAAAGTTATCAAAAAGAATATTTTTATTCAATTAGCGATATCTTAATTACCAGTGATTCCCTGAAACTGAAATAAAATATTATTTTAGTATTTTAAAAACATATTGATTACATTATCATGCAAACTTCAAACATTTCATAGCTCTTTCAATTATTCATTTCTTAAATTTTCAATGAAGAATATTATCTCTAAAATAGAACCCTCACCAACTAAATATAATAGTTTGTAAAGCCCTTTCCAATTTCATTTTGTTGATTCTCTGAAAAGTGTAATAAGTTTGTATTGTTTGTTATAATGACTGAAATAGTTTTATGCCCTTCAAATAAAAAAATTAATAATATTTTTTAATTAAAGTTATATATGAAAACTATTCAATAGAACCAGAGTAATATATACAGAATTCTAAATAAACAGAAATATTTAATTACAGATTATAAACAAAATATGCAGATTGATCGTTGTAAAGGTTGGTCGAAAGATATATTTGCAAATGCAGAAGTAGCATCCAGAGGCTCTTTCTCTTTCAAATTATTTTAGCTTTTAATAAAAGAGCCTTGAGATAACTTATATATTAATTTACTCTCTTCATGCAGAACACAAGCACATTACATTCAATTTGAATTTTTTTTTTTTTTTTTTTTTTAAATATTAATAAATTATTATGGTGCATTTATTAATTATCGATGGAAATGCTTCATAGAAATTATTTATCCATTATAATTTAATAGTCTAAGCATTATGAATCATTTTCACCCAATGAGCTCATATTCAACAAAGTGCTATATAAAAAAAAATTTAAACATTTAATTTATTAATTTCATAATGTAAAGTAAATACTGAATAGTAAGTTTTTATTTCCTTTTATGGAGAATGTGGAGATTAAACAAAATGCACTCAATTCTCGAACATTAATTCCAAACTTTTAAATCTCCATAATCTTTTTTTTCTTTTTTTTTTATTATTATTTCAGTTGCTCCAATATGCAGGTTTCACGATCCAACATATTATGGGACATCCATGGATGACCATGTGAACTTGACATGCGATGTTGAATCCAATCCTAAAGACGTTCGATTCCAGTGGTATTTTAACAACTCGATGGAGACCTATGACTCCCAGAACTGGATAAATGATGCTAATGCATCGGTACTTCAATACACTCCGAAAACCAGTGATGGATTTGGAACTTTTATGTGTTGGGGAAGGAATGTCGTTGGAATACAAAAATATCCATGTATTTTCAAAGTAATACCAGCAGGTGAGCAGAAGAGAAATTTTATAATTATTGAACAACTTTTTGTTTTTTTATGTGAAAATTCACCAATGTACAGTAAATTAGTACTTTTTTAAAACTATACCTGTTCATTTAAGTGTTAAATTTGAATTGAGCTAAAATTTGAATTGAGCCAATTCGTTTACTGAAGAAAGAAGATAAAATTTAGTTAATAATTACATATTTAAATTTTAGTCCACTTTATTTGACAAAAAATTATAACAACTGCATATAGGCTTAAGATAAAAAAAAAAAAATCTTCAGATTTATCTGCAGTTTTGGAAATATGTCATTTACTTGTTCTTGCATCACCGTCGAATATTAAAGGGCATCAATAAAATAATAGAAACTCAATATCAATAAATTAAATGAACTTTACTGGGGATTATATTATTGCCGTAACCTAAGGCCAGCATTTGAGACATAGTCAAAGCGGATCTGTGCTGCGTGGTTCTCTGCGATTTAACTATTAATAGTGGAAATGGATGCTGGCAATTACAGGGATGCTCTAATCCAGTCTAATGATCCTACCCTGCGTATCATTCACAAGGTCATTTGCAATGTCACAAAGCCCGCAATTCACTCTAACTACTAGGTAATTCAGACTAAAAATCCTCAGAGAAATATTACAGACATCTTACCTAAAGATATGCAAATTTGGAGTTTAAATCTAAATTATAACAACGTAAAATTTGACTTATAAGTTAGGTTCATTACACATTTAATAAACATGAAATCAATAAATTGGAGAATGAGAGAACGGTTTAAAGTAAAATGCTTCTCTAGGGAGTATATTTTATGTTTTTAAGTAGAAAGCCCCAAACGAGCCCGAATTAAGCAACTTTCCAGAAAAGAAAAAAGTCAACCCTTATCTCATTGAATTACGGCTTGTTATAACTCTCGCTAAATGCTTTAGATTAAACATCTTTCAAGTTAAAATGTTATGGTCTAATAGAAAATAAACTTCTAAGACATTATCTGCAATAAAACATAGAAACTACAAATTTTTTGGGGCTCCTTTAAATATGAGCTACTAATAATTCACTTGCACATGCTCAAATTTCTCCCCACGCAAAGGAGGTGAACGTAATAACTTAAAAAGGAATAACAAACGACACAATAACACTGCCACATATGTTAAATTCTAAAGTTAATGATGTTTTTATTTTATTTATATAGATATATTTCGCATGGTCAAAGATTACTGTACCATCATGTGCTAATTTTTAACTCATAAAAACTCTTACTAAAGTTGCTTAGAGCAGACTGGGCCTATAGAAAAAAACATATCTTCCCAAACTTTATATAAGTGCGACTGCAACCACACACACATAAAAAAAGAGAATGTATTTAAAAATATTTACAAATAACGTATCGTTCGTAAAAATTATGTGACTTGGTAGATATTCAAAACTTTATTTGTCTCTTTTTATTTTGGGCAAAAACTTCATTAATTTCTTTACAACGTTCTCAACTCAAGCTCGCACTGTAAATCTACAGTGTACGCTCACACAAATAAGTCTTAAAATTGTAAGTTGCCAAGAACTTTGCTGGAGTCTCCGTTATCAGTTTATTTATACATAAGGAAATGGATTCGAGTAATATTGTAAAATACCTGAACATTTTGATTCGTTTTTTTTTTAAATCTCACACTTTCTAATACTACTAGGGGGCTCCGCCCCTGCTAGCTGACGCTCGCCAACCTCCTGGATTGATGTGCATTTCCCTGGGATCGGTTTGCTCGCCTCAAATTGAAGCATTTAAAATATGTCCTAGCAAAAAGCTATTTCAGCTGCAGAGTGCCATGAAACTGAACACGTTTTGTTATTTATGAAGAGCCAGAATACCTGCCACGTCATTATCTTACTGCTGTCAAGACGCGATAAGCAGGGACAGTGTGCCAACGTAATAGAAAGTTCTTGGAAAACAAAAATAAACAATATCCTTGCGGTAGAGTATCGAGCTTATAACTGGAGGGTTGTGGGTTCGGCCCTCCGTCCGCCAAATATCGGTGTGTACCTAATGGGAGACGGTACACATTAAATCTTTCGTGGCCTCAATGTCCTCTCGTTGGTGTGGTGGGGTCGAAAAGAAGGGTTTACACTAGAAGATTTCGATCTCGTATTCTTCTAGATGCTCAAAACTACGAGACGTATTTGGCTATGCTAAGCACTTTATAAGTGACAGAAATAAACAGTCGGTATTTCCAAACTTTATAACAGTATCGTACGTATATTTGAAAAAGATCGATTATTTCATTGAACAATTAAAATTTACTGGCTGGTTTCGTATAAAGCGCCGAAAAAATTAAAATTGCACATCGAAATTTCTTAACGCAGCAATCGCATGTTTGCATAATCTTTTTTGCGATACTTAAAAAAGAAAAGAA
Organism: Linyphia triangularis; assembly: GCA_963978545.1. NCBI lineage: Eukaryota > Metazoa > Arthropoda > Arachnida > Araneae > Linyphiidae > Linyphia > Linyphia triangularis. Next base: position 63,471,857 of record OZ021723.1, on the reverse strand, counting down.
AACAGTGAAAGGCCAATTATCCGGCATTCAATCAACAGGAATTTTTTTGAAAATCGAATTTGGCGAGAAAATCAGCCCTATTTCGCCAAAAGTTTTTTTTTTAATTTCATATGAGAGTTTGAAGTTGAGTGGGTGATTTTATTCGTTATTTTGATAGCTTTCAATAAGTAATATCTGAATTTACACTGATTAGAAATGAATATAGGTTTAGATTTACTGCGCAATGCCTCTTATCGACTTTTTGAAAGTTGGCGATTTAGAGCTGAATGCAACCCGGCGATTTGGTATTCTGGAAACCCTAGTGACCGTTTGGATTTGGCTATACGGCATTTTGACGCCATTTTGGATTGGGCAACACAACCTTTTGACTTCATTTTGAATTTGGTGACTTCTTTTAAAAGTCGCCAAGAGGGTAAATCATAACCTGAATGCACATATTATTATAAAAAACTTAATTCCGATTTATACGATTGCTGCCGATGATACAGAATGCTGAAGTTTTTATTTAATCTACTGTGAATTTTCTGCCTAGAAACCTTAATATTCTTAATGGAAATTCCGTGCTCAGTTTTATAGGCATATATCTGGAAAACTTTCACATAAAATACGTCATGATTATTTGCCGAATCTAGAAAAATCTGGCTTGTTTTAATTGTATAAGAAAGAAAGTTTTTTTAGTCGAAATTCTATTATTTACAGTATCCGGAACGGTTGGAATGGCTTTATACGGTCCCCACTTTTTGTTTGGCGATTCTTGGTAACTCGGCACCAATGTGGTTCCATTCCAACTTGGAATCCATATTTGCAAACATCATCGTTTGGTGTCAATTCATCTTGGCGGCAAAATTGTCCAAAAAAAAGTGGGGACTGTAAAGCACATTCTACTAACCTCCGGAACATGTTCCAGCAGATAAATTTTCCGAAAAGTCTGGTTTATTAGAAATTATAATCCAAAAGAAATGTAAACATCTTGGATCTATTTATTCTTGCATCACCGTAACTATTAAATCAATGCGTTTTAAATAGGCAATCATTTATATATGTAAACTGTAATAAGAAAAACAAAATATAGCGAATCCAAGTTGCTGTTGTTGACAGATGTATTAGTCAAATTACAAAAGATATATTGTGATTGGCTGGATTTCTAAATTTGGAAATTCGTCCATACATTTAGAAGATTTGTGATTAGATGTTTCAAGTCGTTGCCATTCTGCTCACAGAATTGCAGTCGAATTTGGACGTTACGCACGAGATTTATATACAGCGTGTCCCCCTATAACCTGGCCGACCTTTATTTTCGACACCATTGGTCCTAGAAGCATAGTCCCAATTGATGAAATGTTTTAAATCGTTAAAATATGTTTACTGAATAGTTTTTAAATTAGAAAAGGGGTTGGTATAAAAAATTACGGATTGTAAATTTTTATATGGTCCCCAGTTCCCCCCAACTCATATTTAGAAAAATGTTGTCCATGGAAAAAACATATCAAATACAAAAAAAAATTGAAAATTGTTCGACCAATAGCCACAGTTTTATTGGAGTTTAAAGTTTTAACACTAATTGGGGGGCCCGTACATAAATTGAAATGAGAAAATCTCGTCTTATCGGATTAACAACGAGCTTCTACACTGTTAAAAATTTGGTGCTAGGTTTCACCAGAAATCTGGTAATATAGTAGCTGCAATCACTATTTGGTGAAATGATATACCACTTTTGTGGTTCAACTTCATATACGAAATTCATGGTGAATGGTTGAACCAGATTTCACGTTTTTCCCTGCACCAGTTTCTGGATTTAGTTTTCACTACTATTCTGGATTTAGCTTTCACCACTATTCTGGATTTAGCTTTCACTACTATTCTGGATTTAGCTTTCACCACTATTCTGGATTTAGCTTTCACTACTATTCTGGATTTAGCTTTCACCACTATTTGTAGTTAGCTTTTACCAGTTTTTCATTTAGCTTTCGTCAGTTTCTGTATTTATCTTTCACTATTTTCTTAATCTAGTTTTCGTTACTTTTTGGAGTTTGATTTTACAACTTTTTACTGAGTTTTTAAGTTTCTTGATTTGATAAAGTATGTAAATCTATAAAAGCTTATTTAAAAGGGAGAATTGTGTATTTTTCAGTGTCTGTTAACTATTTATTAATCATCAACATTAGACTGTTATTTTCTCAAATCTGCTTTGCAATAGATATTTTTTCATGTTTCAAACTAGCACTACCATAAATTCACTTTCTTAATAAAGACAATATTTTAAAATTTTATTAATAGTATAATTTAACACACACAGAACATTTGATTTGCAAAATAGTTTCTTTCTAGAATACCAAAAAAAAAAAAAAAAAAAAATAAGGGACATTTAAATTTTCTTTTATTATTAACTGAATGTTTTATTGCTGCCTTAGATTAACCAACCAAATTTATTTACAAACCAACTATCATTAGAACTGCCATTAGTTAAATTGTTACCAAAAGATAAAAACATTTTTACTAAAAATTACTTTGCAAAGATCATTTTTTTAACTTAGACAAAATAGCATTACCATACGAAATCAGTATTATTGTTTGGCAAAGAACAGAGTTCATTACAGCAAATAATATTTGTAACTTTTATTAATAGTATAATTTAACACACAGCATTACTTCAACACACCAATAACTTTTATTTACAAAATAGTTTCTTTCTAGAATGCAGAAAATCAAACATAAAAGAAAAAGGACTATTAATTCAGAGGAATTAAATTATCTGTTATTGGATTGAGTACACAACTGAAAATCCAATAATGACAGTTTCTGCCAAAATAAAATGTCACAAATCCATGACTTTCCAAAACTGCAGCAAATAATTTTCTACGACTAGAGATATCACATAATAAAATTTATATAGGTTCATTTTTTTTAACACAAATCTATAAGTAAATTATTGTAGTTAAATAATTTTCATTCCTTCACATAATACAACATATTTTTTAGTGTTTATTTACTAATTTGTAAATTAACAACATTAAACCATTTTTACTAAGAACTGCTTTGCAATATAAATGTTTTTACATTTAGAAAAATAACATTAACAATAAATCACTATTTTTTTCTATACATTAGAGCAGACAAATGCTTTAATATTATATTAATATCACAATATATACACATTTTTCCAAAAAAATTATTCTTATTTACAAAATAGTTTCTTGCTAGAATACAAATAACATTCTTATTCAATGGCTAATTATCAAGTTGTGCACAAAAACAAAAAATTTACAAAAATCACACACTATAAATTTTTTAATAATGAGCAGTAACACATTTTTATTAGAACAGCCAAGTTATATAAAAAAAAAAAATATGCCATTGTTGCCAAACCATAAAACTTTACATTCATTAGTGTTAAAAAAATGAATTCTTCAGAGTTACAATATTATTGCAATTGTACTTATAAAGAAACAGTAGATATTTATTGACAAACTGTTTACAAGGTAAAATATCAATACATTCTGATAATCAGTAATCCCCGCAAGTAAAATGGTATTAAACATGAAAATACGATAGACAAAAAAATCTTCAGACTTACTGATAATTACCACAATTTTAAAAATGTTAATTCATCTAGTTCATTAGTTTAAAACACATTATCATTTTTATATTAAGCATATTAGTTTGTGCTTTCGAAACATAGAAATCATGGTAATCTTATATTATCTTCACAATAAACTTTGGTTTGGCATAATTAGTCGTATCTTGCTGTCCTACATGTCTACAAGAATTATAGTGCCAGTGCTATGTAACCAAAGACAAGTTAATAAGTTTTTAGCACTTTGTTCAACACTTTTAAAGTATGGATGTTTAGTTTCATAACACATGTACCAAGAAGTTATCAAAGAACTAAATTCAGTAATTAGTTTGGAGAAGTAGGTAGGAAAATGATACTTCAGATTTAATACAAAATTAGGATTGTACAAGTTTGTGTTTCAAGATTTGTTTATAGTTTCTAAAACAGTGATTCTCAACCTTTGTTTTGTCGAGGCTCACTTCTAACGATTTCAAAATTTGGCTGCACACAAAGAAAAAGATAAGTTTAAAAGTTGTTTACTTTACCTACCTATTATACTATCTATAATACACTGTAATACACCTATTACACAATGTTTAAAATAGTTTATGATAATAATTTGGAATGTAAAATAAAATAATATATGTACTACAAAAACAACAGTACGTTTATTAAGGGATTAATTACAAATATACATTTCTAAAATTTGGCGGCACACAAAAGTGCTGCGGCACAGTGGTTGAGAATCACTGTTCTAAAATATGTAGTTTTGTAGTGATTTTTTCTGGAAACAAATTCAACAATTCTATCAGCAAAACATTTTTTGTTGGTAATTTTATTGAAATTCGATAAATTAAAAAAAAATATTATGTGTGAAGCATAATTAACAAATGTAAACAATAAATTTGTCAGTTTGTTTTTACTGACTTGATATTAGTTTTCAGTTATGTAGAAGTTGGTTGGTTTGTAAGCTCAACGACCTGTTTTTATGCACAACGGCAGCTAATTACCTACAGCATAATGTGTATTCTGAACAATGAACACCCAGGATTCGAACCAGACATCTTTGACATGCAAGGCCAGAGCTCTAACCCCACAGCTATCAGGGAGGCTAGTTACGTAGTAGTATAAGTCAATTTACTTCTATAGGATATTTCACATGCATAATAGGAAACGGAATTCTTCCATTAGACAGGTACCAGTTGGCGTCAAGCTTAAATGTTTACATATTTAAATGACACATAAATGTATCACCAAGCCTATATGTGAACGGTTTGTTATAAGGTTGCTATAGAAACTTTATAACTGTTTGTTATAGAAGTTATAAATTATTGGAAGATTGATAGTTTGGATGAGTTATCATTGTAGTTTGACAATTTTTAGTTGGTACCCGTCTAATAGATCAGTACCTAGAAAGCAAGCCTATATTGTCATAACGCTTTATTTTAGGAATTATAGATTTGAAGGTTGTTACTTTGTATGAGTTATCGCTACAATCTGGTGGTTTTTATCTGGTATCAGACTAATGGAAGAGTAAATGTTTTTAAACAGGCACAAATTTTATCTTATTGACGAAAAAAATATGACAATACATGCCAGTAATTTAATATAGAAGTATTAAATAATAAGTTTACAAAAGCTTCAAGTTAAATTGACTTTAATGTAAATTAAAATGGTACTTACGTATTAAAGCCACTGCAGCTACAGATTTGGCGGTTTTTAAGTGCCGCCAATTAGCATTCTTGTTGTTCGCACGCGCACACAGTTATTTAAGTGTTTTATTTTATGATTTGTCGCAAAAATTTTGGGTGTAGATTGGCGGCAGTCAAAAACCGCCTAATCTGTAGCTGTGGTGGCGTTAATACGAAAGTACCATTAAAATTAATATCTGCATTATTTCGAAATCTACGATTCTTATTATATTCATAAGAATTATTTTTTGCACTTGTATTGTTTTAAAACTATTCCTTAATACTTACTAACACCAACTGCTTATACAAAACAGGAAGTTTAGGGTTGGTCTGTTTGTACGCTCAACGATCCATTTTTATACACAATGACGGCTAATCAGGCCGGGACCTACAGCTTAATGTGGATTCCGAAACATAACAACGCTCCCTCAATGCCTGGATGGCATCGATGCTGCTGGTATAGTGTTGACTTGACAGCTACCTTCCGGTAAACTTAATGGGTAGGGCACTGGCAACGATCCACGAGTTCGTTGACTAAAAGGAAGTAGAAGACCAGGAGAAGATTACTAAAGAGATCCTCCTTAGAGAGTCCCATGCAATCCAAGAGGTGCTCAGGAGAGGCCTGATGATTTTGGCACTTGGTGCAGGTGGCGAAGATTTTCCTGCCCTCGTTGAAAGTGAGGCACTTGATGTGACCGCTAGCAAGCCTTGATAGAACAGTCCGGGTACGTCGGTCACACAGGAGGTCAAGGGACAAATCCGGTTTAGAGCCCTTGTACCAAATATGGGTTGGGGGTGTTTTCCACTCCTCCGAGATCTTTGATTTTTCCAGAGAGTATAATTGAAAAAAATATAGAACAAGTGTAAGGAAAATTAATACTATATTACATGGTTCACACAATTTGACATTTTTAGCAAGAGTAAACATTAAGATTTGGTACTTTTCCATTTCGCAGGCTCAAATGTCGCCAAGCAGACTTTATTTGCGACAACGCACAGTATACACATAAAAAATGTTGATAATGCTGCAAATCTCGCCACGCAAATTATATTTATTAATTTATTTTAGAAATGGTAGCGTCTTGTTTTCAAAATGTGGCGGTAAAAAGTTACCAGCGGGGATATTCTGTTTGGCGTCAATTGCATAATTTATGGCGACATTATCGCCTGTGCCCGCGAAATGGAAAAGTACCCAAGATTTTAAATCGTATTTAAAACGTACCGATTATGAAACTGATCTTGCTGTTGTTTATACGATGCAAACATTCACAAATAAAGTGAGCCAATTTTTATATGTTTAGCTTCAAAATTCATTACTAAAATGTTTCGATAAAATATCTAAAAGTTGGAAGCTGTAAAAGGTATGAATACTTTAACATCTAAACTATTAACATCGAAAACATATTATGACTTATGCAACTTTCAAAGTAACAATACATATTTCAAGCTACAAAGCAATTGTTTACCAAATATTAAAGCACTATAAAACTGTCAGTTTCAGATAAATAGGCCTAGTTGTTTACACATTATTAAATTAAGTAAAACTGCTTTTTGAAAAAAAAAGTTACAAATTGTACAACACATAATAAACAGCAAACAAACTTATAAACAATTCTAATAAAGCAATTTTAAATAATAACATTAACATAATCAGAAAGCAGCGCTTTTTGTTAACACAAACAAAAATAAAAGGTGATAGAAATGAACATTGTGAAAAGGATAAATAACCTCTTTCTTAATTACATATGATCGAAGTGTTTTCCTTCGACTAAAATACCTAAGTGCACATTTAATTCAAATTCATCTTCAACATTTTTCAGCATTACAGGCGTAATACACCTGGCAGCGGATAAAATTTGATTGTGCAATTCTAATAGACTTGTCGATTCTTTTTCATAGACCTTTCTTTTCAAAAATCCCCAAAGAAAGAAATCTAAAGGATTTAGATCTGGAGATCTAGGAGGCCATTCTACCCAACCTCCATGTTGTCTTGAAACCCACCCCACAAAGCAGGAAGCTGCCTTATGGGGTGCATCATCCTGTTGAAACCACATCTTTTTAAGGTCTGCTAACACGACACGGTCATCCAGAAAGTCAGATAAAGGTCCTTGTAACAGGTTCGCATACTTTTTTCCTGTTAATGTATCATCAAAAAAGAAAAGTCCTACTAACGCTCCCTTCCATATGCCAGACCAAACGTTAACTTGATGCTTGTTTGGTCGGATTACATGGAAATTTTGCAGGGACCAAAAGTATGTGTTTTGCCTATTTACTACCCAAGATCTTGAAAACGTACACTCATCAGAAAATAGAATGTTATTCACAAATAATGAATCGAATTCTAGCTTGTTCATGATGAAACTGCAGAAATCAAACCGTCTATTTTCATCCCCGGGCAAAAACTCTTGCACCACTCACGGGTGATAAGGATGCGCATCGTGCCTGTGTAAGACTCTCCACACATGAATTTTTGAGTATTTTAGGGATAGACGAAAATTTTAAGTACAATTTTTTGGAATTTTAGGGAGGAAAGAAAATTTAAGAAATTATTGGAATTTTACGGCGAGTGCGACCCCTGGGCGACACAAGAGTGTGAATTTCTTCTGCCTCGACAGAATTCATTTTTGCTTTGATCCTAAGTAATCGAGAGATTTATGTTAGTTTCAGGGAGTATACCACCTATTATCTCTTGAAAACGAGTTCATCATCCACAATTCACTACAGATATTGATAGATCGTATTCATGCGTTTGATTTCAAAATAATTTACCGAACGCAATTGCATTTTATCTGTATTTCATTTTGTGTACAAGCCCTTAAAATATGTTAATGACCAAGGGTGTAAAATGGTATAAGTCACTAAATTCCATTTTTCATATCTCCATGAATATTGGTCTAACAAATTTCGATTTTTTTTTTTTTTATGTTTTTTTATGGGCAACATTTTTCTAAATATGAGTTGGGGGAACTGGGGACCATATAAAAATTTAAAATCCGTAATTTTTACACCAACCCTTTTTCTTACTTAAAACCATTCAACAAAAATATTTTAACGATTTAAAACATTTCTTCAATGAGACTATGCTTCTAGGATCAACGGTGTCGAAAATAAAGGTCGACCAGGTTATACGGGGACACGCTGTATATAGAGACGTATACATCATCAAACACTCCGACTAAATAATTTCCTTAAAAATTGTTGGTCGTAATATCTATGTTATATATCAATGTAATTATGCATTTAGATGAGAAAATAAGGTCTTAGATGTCATTTCCAATTCACTTAAAGTTGTATGATATTAATTTAACCACAAAACTTATCAGCCAAGAAATAAACTTATTTAGTATTCATAAAATTTTTACCTTGCTTATTCATGGATCAAAATTATAATGCCACAAAAATTATATATATATATATATATATATATATATATATATATATGATATATATATATATTCAATTAGTTCTACAAATTTTCTTTTGGATATTTTACTTATTGGTCATATACATCCTAAACTCATTTTAATATGAAAAAATCAATAATTTTCAAATTGCATTTATAAATAATTTTTCTATTAACAATTTTGTGGTTCAGTAAATGCTCATAATAAAATTAACTTGTATTATTTGCCTTAATTTCAAATTTTTAACTAACTTTTGACGATGCACAATAAGTCACAATATGTTACGAGTTCCAAAATTGAACATGTTAAAAAAGCTTATCTTCTGTAAACTTTAAAAATCCTTGAAACAATCCATACAGAAAAATATTTTATTACCCACTGGGATAAAGAAACAGAATTAAAGTTTTGCGGTAAAAAACTGCCATTGTCCCAACTTAAAGTCGGTAAGAACATGAACATTCTTCACTTCCGAATCGTGTTACTGAAAGACATTTTTACTTTTGAGGCATTTATTTTTATTTTTAGAATCACGTATCTGAGTTATTTCACTTTGGAAAAAGAAATGCACTATATCATGTTATGAAGTCCAAGTAAGTTGTTAGGCTACAAGGAAAAGTAAAAGTTTCCAAAGCGTAGCAAGATATAGAGACATTTTTAAAGGAAGTAGTAATGCTATAAAAGTTTCATGTTCTTATTCTAGATACATTTAACAAAAATGCATACAATTTTTAGAAAATTAGAATCCCTAGGAAATGTAATTGAGGGCTTGAGAAGTGAAGGGGTCTAAGTGACTTCTCTTAATTTTTATTTATATTAAATTCTATGAAAACTAGTGATATCTTCATTCCAGAGGTTAGTATTTAATGAACAAATGATTTTCATACAAATTTAATATAAATAAGAAACTTTTATGTGTATTTTCTCATAAGTTAAGAAAAGTCATTTGCTTCTCAGGCCCTCAATTGTCATTATCATATTATACTTTTGAAATAAAACATTTGTTTAAATACTACCTTTGAAAAATATTCTAAATGTACTTTTTCAAAATCAATATAAAAAGGTTATAAATAACTTTTTATAATGTTTTAAGTTTATGCAAAATTCGAATGCAGAGCATATTACATTTTTTTCAACATTTTCAAAAATTGTTAAGAATCCGTAATCATTATAAATAGAAATAGTAATCTTTAACAAGATTTGTGGTAATGCTAATAAAATCTGTATCAAATAATCTAAGAGCTCCACAAGATTCTTCTTAAATGCAAGTTACAATATACCCTTCTTTCCAAGATAATCGAAAGAAACTCCTCACAGCCATTCAAAGTGAAAACAATCGAAGATTCTGTGATACTCAAAACGAGCCCTTTTGTTTCATAACCCCACATAAGGTTCAATTGAAATATTAAGCCACTTAATATTCGTATTGCTTTTCTTTCTCGCTTCTTACTTTGAAAACTGAGTCCTATGGTCTTTAAGAGAACTATTCTAGATTTCTCGGCTAAAGTAATCCAATTCTCTTTCGATAAAATGAAAGAACAGGAATAAGAGGATGTGGAAGCAGAATATTGAAAGAAAATCCTCTCCATAGAATTCAATTTGGAGGATTTTAAACGGAGGCCATTTTCCAAAAGAATTTCCGGGCAAGACAAATTTTCAATGAAACAAAGCTACAACTTATAGAAGGTTTAAATAGCATTTCACAGAGCGGGAAGGAAGTTTGCTCTTGTAATGGAAGAATAGCTTATTTGCACTAAGATAGACTCTTACTCCAATTCTTGAGACTGTTTATTGGTAAGCTTTAAAGGAATGGTAGGCATTGAAATCTTCTTTCCAGATTCTCAATCTTATAGGAATCTTTACTGCACAAATACTTTGGTGCATTATGAAAAATAAGAAAATTTTAAGTTTAATAATTTAAAATGCATCATTTAATTGTTAGAAAATCTGAAAAAATAAGTGCCTATTTTGAAATGTATCATGCAAAGTATAGTTATATATATATATATATATATATATATATATATATATATATATATATCTTAGAAGTGTTTGATTAAATATTATTAGCTAAGTATTACTAGCTAATTAGTATTATAGCTTAACCTTCAACTGCTGTGGTTGTGTCATTTGATGCTTTTAGCTCAAGGGCAACACGTGGTCCACAGTGCGCCCAGCAAAATGATGAACATTAGTTTAAAAATTTAGAAACATAGTATCTGGAAAAATTAATATAAAAGTAAAGATGAAATATTTTAGAGGTGGAGGAATTCCACAGAAAAGGACTCGCGGTCTGTCAGACCGCATACAGTAGTTAAAGGTTAAGTATTATTAGCTCAAGTATCAATAAAAATCATAAAATATGTGCAAAAAAATTTTCAAAATTCAAACAACAACGAATTTTTTATAACAATCATTTTACTTCTGTGAATATAAACAGACTAAATTGTTGTAAACCTATGCCGAAGTTTTCATCTAAAATAATGAAAAAATATTTGGGTTATTTCTTTCAAAATTATTAATCTGTGAAAAGAGGGAATATGATAGTATGAACTTATTTTGTTTACTTGAAACTCTAATTTTAATTATAAAACAATTCATTATTCCTTGTTCTTATTAATAATACTGCTTTAATAAAAAAAAAAGTATTATGAAAAATAACCAAAAATTAAACGTTTAAATCCTCGAATGGTCTTTTGAGAAAGTATTATTAATTCAATCATAAAATTAAACAGAGTTATATAGATAAATGAGTGTTTGGTGTTACTTTATTTAAATTAATTATTTAATGCTTTAGAATGAACAAAAAAGTATTTGAAGATAGTATTGAAAATATTCAATGAGATTATCTACTAAATTCAACAGTCTTACAAAATTGATATTCATCAGAAAGTTAATGAAAAACATTTTAACTTAGAAACATGACTAGCATACTATCTAATTATTAACAGTTTGATAAATTCTTTATTGAAATATACGGAGAAAAATAGTTTGTTTACCTATAGTTAAATCAATTATGAAACTATTTTGAATTAACTAATTAGGGTATAACTAAGGCAATTCAAGAATTAAAAAAATGGAGAACTTCCTTACCTTCAAACCTTCTCAGAAACTTATCAACTCTATTTTAATAATGACCTTTCAAACTTACCGAAAAAAGAAATCTATGGATCTTTAACAACAGTAAGCTGGTTAAATAGAACGACTAGGATTTTAAACTTTAAAGCTTAAATCTTTCTATATACATCTAACCTTTTACATCAATGTTATAATTAGTATTATATTTTTTTTCAAACATTTTATTTAACTTGTGATTATCTTTCTCTCTCTCTCTCTCTCTCTCTCTCTCTCTCTCTCTCTCTCTCTCTCTCTCTCTCTCTCTCTCTCTCTCTCTCTCTCTCTCTCTCTCTCTCTCTCTCTCTCTCTCTCTCTCTCTCTCTCTCTCTCTCTCTCTCTCTCTCTCTCTCTCTCTCTCTCTCTCTCTCTCTCTCTCTCTCTCTCTCTCTCTCTCTTTTTTCCTATTGTATTTAAAAAATGTTATTGTAATATAAAAATCAATTTATTCAGCATAATAAGAGTTCGTAATTAAAAATACTTCTAGAAAAAATTTTATTCAATAAAACTAACGTTAGACTCATGAAACACATCATGACAAATTTAATTGAGGGACTGAGAAGCAAAGGGGTCTAAGTGACTTTTCTTAACTTTTGAGAAATTACATTTTAAAGTTTCTGATTTAAATTACATTCTATGAAAACTAGTGATATCTTCATCCAAAAGGATAGTATTTGAACAACACATAATTTCCATAAAAATTTAATATAAATAAGAAACTTTAAAATGTATTTTCTCAAAATTTGAGAAAAGTCATTTGGATCCCTTTGCTTATCAGGCCTTTAATTCAGATACAATAAATGCTGCAAACACTAAAAACCGCTATTTTTTTTTATGGTTTTTTAATAGTACAATCATGTTTTTGGTTTCACCAGAAGTGTTTTTGATAAAATATAATTTAGCCAATCATATTCCCAACTCCAAAAAAATAGTTTAGCTAAATAGGCATCTCATATTTATCTTAAGAAAGCCACAAGCCATATTATATATTTAAATTTAAACTGAAGTTGTTTGAATCTAACTTTAATTTATATTTTAAATTATTTAGATTATTACAATAATTAATGTAATTCATATAAAATAAAACTAAATATGCATACACGTAGTTTTGATAACTGTTACACAAAATTGTTGCATAGACTTTTAATTTTAAATATTCGAATGAACTAATTTTAAAACGTTTAAAAAAATTACCCTCTTTCATCTATTATGAATTGCTTACTAGGCAACAACAAGGGTTCCTTAACACTTTTACAATATGCTAATTTTCATATACAATAGTCCTGCCCTACTTTCGATTCTAAATATAAAATAATTCCCGAATCCCATTCTTATTTAAAGTACCAACTACATCATTTTATGGTGACACCTCATTAAAGTTATAATTAATTGCTTTCAGCTCACAGCGGTCTCTCAAAGAGCAAGTATCTCAACTCACATTGAAATCTTTCATTCAGCTGAATAGACTTAATTTGTATGACGATATTCCTAACTTTAATTTGATCAAGACTATCGCTTACAAAAGGCGACTTAAAATATCTACTCTTATATAAACCAATCATACAATTATTCTGCAACAAACTAATCCCTTATTTTCTTGTTGTGTTTTTCTAGTTCTGGACACAAAAATTACTTATTGAAACACTTAGATATTAAGAAGTAGCTAAATTCTCGTCTTAATTAAATAATTGTAGAGAAGATTAGAGAAAACTGTTTTCTTAATATATTGGTGATATTTTTTTTTTTTTTTTTTTTTTTTTTTTTAATAAAACCCAATATATCAAGTCCAAGCAACTTATAGAGACAAAGTACGTTTTATAATTGACCTTCTAGAGAATACTTTTTACAACCCAAACGCGTTCATCCAATAGATTTATTTTTCTGGAGAAAAAATAATTTATAGAATTATCTCTGCTATTTATACACTTTATTAGTTATTAAATTATAAACTAGTGAATGGGTTTTTATGCTTTGTTTTACATTTTAACACATTTATCTAAATTATGAAAGTATATTGCCAATGTTGGTATTTCAATAGTAGAATGCACACAAAAAATACGTACTATAGTCTAATCTAAAATCGTAATGTATTGCGGTTTGCACCAAAGTATTTTTTTTTTTTTTTTTTTTTTACAATTCTATATATGACTAGTAGAACAAAAATTCCTAGGGACTGTTGACTAAGGAAATTGAAATATAACTTAAAAATACTAATACGAGCCCCTATTTTTGACCTTTTTATTTGATTTTTGCTTATCCTAAACATAAAATTTCAGTTCATTATTAGGAAAAAATATGCCCCTTATTAGGTAAGGGTAAATCTCAATATGGAGAAGCGTAATTGTTTGGTCCAGTAATAAAGCAAAAGGGAAGCAGAAGGAACAGAAGCATTTTGTAGGACGTAACGGGTATTTATCTAAAATTTCTTGGAAACTACTGACATTTATTGTGTCCTGTGTAACAAGATACTAATGCAAATTAAGTTATGTAACTTAATAAATGTAAGATAATTAAGAATGTTGAAGATGATCCAACTTCACTAGCAATCCATTTAAAGTCGGAAACAAACAAATACAGAAGTTAACGTGTATTAGTATTGATAATAATACTGACAAATATAAAAATGTTACAATATGATTTTATTTGACATTGATAAATTATTTGATGTTCATGAATCCATGCTTATTTTTTTTATAAGTACCACTAACCTCAGGAAAAAGGATTAAATTTTTTATTTAATTAATACAACTTTTTTTTTAGACTTTGCAAATATTTTTCAACAATTTAGAATAACTCCTACGCATTATACTCATTAAATCAGTATGTTATCTGACATTAATGAATTTTTTTATGTAAATTTAATCCCATCGCTTCGGACATTCGCTATATTTTTTACTTAAGGTTGCAATAAAATAATTGCCTAAGATGTTTTAGCTTTTGAGTCTTTTATAAATATCCAAAAAATTCCCAGCTACCCATGAGGATAATTTTTGTATAATATTATTTTGGTTTCGAACCGATTTGGGATGCATTTATTAATGATTTTAAAAAATCTAAATTAGGCCATACTACATCAAAATTTAGTAACACCTAAACTGTTATACTAGTCCCGTTTTCAAGGGAGAATGCATTAAATGGTCTTTTAAAGAGAACATTTTTGCATTCCGAGTATCGAATGGGGGAATTTTCAAATTAAGAATTCCTACTTCGTACAATTCCAATTGGTCATAAAATAACCTTACCGATGTATGGACCTCTAGCTTCCGTTCGTTCAACCGATCAAGATGAGATTTAAAGTATAGTTATTCAGAAGTATGAGCTAGGGATTTTGTGAATGGCAACAAAATGGCGCTCACAGTTACGGTTATGCTTACAGAAACTCGAAATTTTCAAATGGCAACTCCTACTTTTTTTATCGTAAAATGCTCAGCGCATGCAAAAACTCTTAAGAGCGTAGGAACGGCACGTGTATCACAAAAAGCGGACACGAAGGCCGTTCGACAGATATTCAGCGTAGAAAACCGATAAAATTGCCTGTGATGGCACCCATGTGATTTTTGTCCCCTGTCATATGCAAATTTCCACTGTGGATCCCGATCGTGTTTCTGTTGGCGGTTCACAAAGCTTTTTTTGTGCGTCGATAAAGTGTCCGTTTTTTGTGTTGTTTGTACAGTTCCAAAGCTCTTTAGGGTTTTCACATGCACTGAGCATTTTGCAATAGAAAAAAAAGTAGGAGTTGCCATTTGAAAATTTCGTGTTTCTGTAAGTATAACCGTAACTGTGAGTGTCATTTTATTGCCATTCATGGAATCCTGAGCTCATACCTCTGAATAACTATACCTGAAATATCATCTCCATCTGTTGAATGGAGCGGAAGCTAGAGGTCCGTATATCGGCAAAGTTATTTTATGACCACCCTGTATTTTTGAAAGTAGAAATTACGTACCGCCGACTCATGGAATATATCCGGAGTTGTCTCACATGTTTAGATCATGAGTGGCCTATGATCTAAGAGTTTGGCTGGATCATGGGATGTAACTTACAAACGAATTAATAGGACGCACAACTTTCCAAACTTCCAAGTTATAAAATAAATAACACAATTCAATATTCATTCATGAACTAGTGAAATATATATAAATTTACCACCGATATTTCAAACAGTTTGAAAAGATAACAAAAATATACTTAAAATTTTTGCGTTGAAACATTTTTATTTTCTTAGTTACGTTTTAATTAATGTGAAATGTAGTCTAGTGTACGGTCCCTAAAAGTAAGACCATTTTTGCATTTTTGTTGAAATATTGGGAACCAAACGCAAAATGAAAAGAAAAAAATTCTGGAGAATTTTTTATCATAATAAATCTGATGAAATATATATATATATATGTTTCTATAAAAAAAATTAAAAATATTTTATTAATTAACAGTTTATAAGTAAAAATATGTTTGTTGCAAAAGTTTCCTGCTATGCATGTTTGACAAAATAGCATTTGAAACAAAAATTACTAAAATATGTTGATCGTTTAACAATTTATGTCTAAAAATCAATTTTTCTTTTTAACATTAATCTGCCATTTCCTTGACATCATTTAAATTACGTAACTTTCATTGCAAAGTTATGAAATTTAGTATTTTTACGTTTTTTGAATGCTCAATCTAAATATTGCGTAATATGATGGAGTTGACATTGAACTTTTAAAAGTTTGGGTTAGTTTTATTGTATAAATCACTTCTTAGAACAAAACAACTATAAACTATTATTCAAAACCTTCCTCGGATTACAATTGTGCTTTCCTTTATTTATTTCATCAATTAGAAATACAAGATATAGGCAACTTTCTAATTTATTTTTTGTACGTACTGTATCGTAATTTCAATTGCTTTTTATTAAAAACTATTTGAAACCTCATTTAATAAACCCTACCTTTCTCACTTTTCTCAATAATAAGTTATTTTTAATATAACTTTCATATTTTTATAATTATGAACAATGATATCGTACAGTACACATTAAAAAAGTGTGTCAATAATTTATTTTGTACTTTTTAAAATGGCCACAGTTTATTTTCCTGGCATTAATAAACTGGTTTCTTAACCCTTAAAGACTTGGACCATTTTATAAAGAAAACTACATTAAAATAAATAAATAAAGTTTTTTTTTTTTTTTTTTTTTTTTTTTTTTTTTTTTTTTTGCTATATGTCATTCAGAGTTCTATCAATTTATTTGCAATCTTTCTTCATGTACGTAATCATAGTTTAAAAGAGTATTTCAATATTAGTTCCTTCAAAAAAATATTTGAACTAACTTCTAAGATCAATAGAGTCTCTTGTTTCTAAGATTCCAAGACTCTATCAAAAGATATTAGAAGAAAAATCCAAAGTGAGACAGTGTCATTAAATGTGACAAATTAGATAATTCTATCGATGTGATTGAGTTAGTTCCACAGAAGAAGACAGATATTTTATAACATAAGAAAAATAGTATTACGAATAGTTAGCTTTATTGGGTTTTTGGCAACAGAACTTAAAGAACTCCAAACTAAAATAAAAACAAAAAGCTCTAAACAATACATTTCAAAAGATTTATTTTTCTTTTCAATGAATTTAAAAAAAAAAAATCTAAAAAATATCCAAATAGAAAAGAAAGATGCTTTCTTTTTCAGCATGTGTATAAAACACGTTGTCGAAAATTTCAAAACGTAGAATAAAATATATTTCTATCAACAAGAATATATCTTATACATCTGGCATGAGAGATATATGTAGCTGTGCTCAAAACAGCTGAGAAAAATAAATTTCTATGTCGTACTGGGATATAAATATGTATAATAAAGTCAAAAAAATATGTGATGCCTTTGGCTTGCTTATATTTTTATTTTAATAAATATGTACCTGATAGAGAAAAATTAAAGTCTAAGATATAGAATAAAATTCACGCTTACTACTTATTTACTAGTAATTATGAAAATAAATTTCATTCAAGGGATGTTAAATATCAGTTAACTTCCAATATCATTATAATGCTGGTTTTTGTTGTTGTTTTTAAATTTCTGAAGTCAATTGACAAAGTCTATTGTTTATATTTACGTTTCGTTTATTTACAGGAATTTAAAAAAGGCAATTTCGCTTAATTGTAAACACAAATAATTAACTAATCTTAACATCTTCCGTCTTCAGGGTCAATCGAAAGATGCCTTTTAAATGGTTAAATATGTTCTTTAATGAAAGTGATATTTATAACATAGTAAGCATTTCAAAATTACTATTTTGAAAGTCAGTCCTCTATATATTAATGCACATAAATACAATACAGAGTGATCTAAGAGTTAAAAAAACTGAAAATTAATTATTGGAAAAAAATTAAATAATGAAGTTTTAAATAAAATACTCTGTAAATTCCAAAAAAAAATATCGAAATGAACATCTCGATAACGGTTACGCACTGAAGATTGCTTGTATGTTTTTTTTTTTTTTTTAGGGTTAATGAAATTTTGAAAATCAATATGAATTTTACGAACTATCAAATAGACACAAATTTTTTTATTTCAGGTGAGTGACTGTCCTTAAGAAGTTCAGTTTTTAAGAAGGTTACTTTTGATAGACCCTGTATCTAGAACAATATGTGTTGATGATATACTAACTAGTTTCTTCTGTTTTTGTCAGTTCGAGAACAAAACATATTTATTTATTTTTTAGTATTTCTATGATAATCACTTCATTGTACTATCGATTGCTCTTAAAATTAATGTAGTTTTCAAATATTTTATTTCATTTTTACATTCTTAAAAAAATGAAAAGCTCCAACTTGTATAATTAATGTTAAACCAATAAAGTCACCCATTTAAAAAAATTTAATAAGAATGAAGGTGAATATAAATAGAAAAATAATTAAATCTTTCAATGAAAGACAAGCACAAATCACCCGATTCATTAAGAAATGAGCACAGTAGAATAGGGACGGATTAAATTAACTGAAAATTCGAAATCAGTGGAAAGCGGTTGTACTAGAACTGCCTTTAAAATAGCCGGTGGGTTCCATCAATTCACTCAAATCAAAGTAAATGATGCCAGCTTCAACCCTAATTTCCCTTATCCTTTGCCCGCCCCTGTAATTGTCTCCAAAACGAGATTGGAATAGGTTAATGCGAATGTTGACATTGATATCGATTTGGCAGTAGTTTCTGGATCTGTTCTATTTTAATGAATTTTGAAAATAATTTTAATTAAATTTAAACAAATGGCACAATATAATTGAGTAAGAGATTTTGGCTTGGGCGTAAATAGAAGCTTCTAATTCAAATGCCTATTGAAATGTTATCACTTAAAGAATTAAATTATTTTATAAAACTAAATATAAAACTAAAACATTTTCAAAATAAAGTGCAGGAATTTTTTTTTATATATATATACTTTGTTTTCATATTTAATTCTTCCATACATAAATAAGTTTTCTTCCAATAATAAAAATTCTTCCAATGAAAAATAAATTTTGTTCCAATAATATATCAATTTACTTTCAATTATAAATAAATTTTCTTTCAATAATACATAAATTTTCTTCCCATAATAAATAAGTTTTCTTCCAATAATCAATAAATTTTCAAATTCAATGTTCGTTTCTTAAATAAAAAAAGGCGCAGTAACATATATTATTAAAATTTATGTTGTAAGAGGAAGAATGTAACATTAACTGTATAAAATAATAAGCTGTTAATAAAGCAATAAATCATAGTTTAAGCAGGGTAACGGCATCAGTAATGAAGAAATGTTGCCTCTATTTTAGCATAGTATCACCTCAAAATTGTCGATATAGATGAGATAGTTATTTCAGCTATCATTGTTCACGTTGTCTTTCAGCCGACACGAGATGGTCGAAGACCTTTAGATAAAAACAGTTTTTTTGCATGCAAAAAAAGTTGAATTTCCCTTTCTGGTCTGTTAAAATCATTGCTAAGGAAATGGCAGTACACCTGATGGCTTTGTGGTTAGAGCTCTGACCTCGCATGCTATTGATGTGGAATTCGAATCCCGGGGTAGGCATGGATGTTCGTTGTGGTTCGGAATTCATGTTAAGGTGTAGATTCCTATCCTGATTAGCCATCATTGTTGCATAAAAATAGGTTGTTGAGCCTACAAACCAACCAAGGGAATGGCAACTACCAACGGAAGAGAAATGTTTGTATCTTAATATAATACTGCAGTCAAGTTATACAGCAGAGAAACTGCATAAGCGCGCGTTTGCTAATTAGAAAAAATACTTAAGTTGGAGCAGTGAAAGTTATCATCTCAAATTATAACTCCTATTGAGCCTGTTTAAATCTCGAAAATTTAAAATAAGCATGTGTATACTTGTCTTGTTATCAAGTTAGGAATCTAATCCGTTAAGTATTAGGTATGTGTTCCCAATTTAAAATTTGGAAATAACATGCATCTTTTATTTTTGCGATTAAATGTTTTAGTGGTATAATTTAAATGTTGGTTGTAGCACTTAGATATATTTTGAAAGCTTCTACATTTTTGCTACGTATGAAAAGCATTCTGAAGTCAAATTAAACTTATACATGAGATTTACAAAAAATTAAAATGGGAAAAGTAGTACTACATAAAAAACATCCCCAATAATGTAATTTTATATAAAAAGAAGTTTAAGTTATTGGTTTTTATTTGTATACAATAGTAATTGAGTAGTTCATTTGTTAAGAATTTGCTTCACATCTTAATCGATGAAGTATGAGATATGGCTTTATTCGATGTTACTGGTAGAAGAAATTAAAACATTGAGGTTAATCAATATGAAACGGAAAGCGGTGTTCACGATATGTCCTTAGTGTTATTTTATTAATTAAAAAAAAAAACTATATTTATTACTCGATGGGTTTTAGCGAGCTTTTTTGCAAGTGAAACAAACATGTGCCGATATTTTATTTCTTTGCTTCTTTTTTGAAGGGAGTTGGTTTTAATGAGGGAAATTTTTGTTTCCGTGAACGAAGTGAGCTTTGGCTTGCTTTGCAATGTAATAGTTAGGGAGTGAAACTAGTTTCATTTTGCGAGCTTCCATGGTAATGAATTTTTTAGTGATCCTGCACTTGCGTGGCAATAAAATTTATAACAAGTGAAGCTACTTTGGATTCGCGTAGCAATGAAATTTTCAATGAGCAAAGCCAGCCTATACTTACGTAACAATGAACTGCGAGCCTATTTCGCGAAGCAGCAAAACCTGAGACCTATACACGCGTTGACGGGTATCTACATTCTACATCGTAGGATCATCCAGCTAGCCGTTGACAATGAGATTATTACAGAAACGTTAGCTCCCGTAAAGCGTCCCATTTAAGCATACTAATAAAGATAATACAAAAAATGCAGACTCGAATGTGTTTCTTTTATAGGTCCACCTGAGCCCCTCTTCGATTGTAGAGTTACCAACCGCACATCTGATTCTTTGTCCGTGGGCTGCAAGCCTGGATACAATGGCAGCTTGGCCCAGATGTTTCACTTAGAGATTTATAATTCAATAGAAGAGTCCATAACAGAAAACGTTACAAATGAAGATGCCCCAACCTTCGAAGTCCTCGGTTTGTCTTCCAGCACTTCTTATGTCCTGGTAATTTATTCTTCAAACGCGAAGGGAAGGAGTAAATCTCTTGCACTAGTTGCTGCAACTATGTCACCAGCCAAACGGAGAACAGGTACGGTATATGGTCTGAATCTTTGACTTTGGTGTGGTCTTTACACATTATAATTAATAAGTGTTTTTCAATATTGTACATAAAGACGAATTGCTTAACTTTCCCCAAAAAACTTTTTCCTAAAACTGCCTCAAATACTTCCTAGAAAAACTCAAACCAAAAATTATCTTTAAAAATTCTAAGTTGTTTTTGCAAAAAATTAAGATTATTTGTATTTTAGATTTTTGGAAATTAATCTGAGGATTTCAGTCTGAAATTTCTGAGAAAAAATTGAGACATTAAAATAAAATCAATTCTTGGACGTTGAAAATATTCTCTTACAGTTTGGAATGTGTCTTTTTCATAAAATATGTTCGATTTTAATTATTGATCTTTGATTTAAAGTAATTTGTTAATGTATAAATTTACTAATTTCACTGCAATGTAGATGTAGGGTGTGGTGGTCACTTCAAAACCACAAAAACTATTCTTGAGCAATAACGGCTACTTATGACTGAGTGTTACATTTTTTTCGGGTCTAACACGGTGAATGACTTGCCATGGAATAGAATCCAGGTTCACAGAATAGGTTCCAGACTGTTCCAGTATTCACTCAAGTGGTGACCCTGACCAACTCACTTCTGCCACCACATGAGACACTTCGCTGTAATATACTTCGTTCCACAATTGGTATGTCCAATTCATTGCTAAGAGAATAATGTTGTATGCACTTCAAAGCCCAAAAACTTCTTTGAAGCATCAACCGTTAATTTTGCCAGATAGTTACCCTTCTTGATCTAGCAATGAAGGAAGGAGAGTTCGCATACCATGCCTTCGTTGGGCTGTATTCACTACAAGGAATAGATGTGATCAAGAATTCGAGAAATTCACCTTACGATTCCAGTCTGGAATTCATGAAAAAATGGAGATATTAAAATACATTCTTCTTGAAAGTAGAACGTCTTGCATTAGAATTTCAATTTGTCTTGTTTATAGTAATAAAAAAGTTTTAAACCTGGCAATATAATGCTACTGCTTTTCGTAAATATCAGACATTTCATTTTTAAGCAGTGATAGTATGTATATTTAAAGTAATATTTAAAAAAAATTTCGTAGACTTAGAAGTAGATATAAATAATATGTTTGTTTTTAAGAATTAGCATAATTAAAAAGAATTAGAATAATTAAAGAAAAATTTACGATATACTTTCTTCATTAACAATACTATTTACAGTTAGTGATAAAAAACTATAATGAGTTTAAATATTGTCGTGACGTTATTGAGCTTAATATAAAGAATTATGTTATAAACTCGGCTAGATTGTCCAGTGATCATGCTTTTACAAGTGACTATAATAATTAATGTTTATGTCATTCGTATAGTCCTTGATCAGCCCTTGCTTACTTCATTATATTTGAACTAAAATTGGGCATAAGTGAATGTTGTAATCGCTAAGGCTGAAATTTAACACTTTAATTTTTAATAATATGTATTACTTTATTTTTGAATAAAGATGAACAGAAAAAATACTGACCACTTAAAATGAAAACAATTCCTCATTTTAGGAATCATTATAGTCCTTACAACTAGGAAATTTCATTAATTAAACACTTTGCAAAAAACATTTCAATAATTTCATCATTGATTTTTTGCATTAAAAATGAAAAAAGGAAGAGGTCAAGAAACAAAAGGGAGTTATTTTTCAAAGACTTAAAGTTTTCTCATAAATTATTCATAAGCATTTTTCTGGTAGTGCATTGCTCCCAAGTAAATGAAACTTTGTAAAAAAAACATATTATGGAGCTTTCTTTAAGTATGATGAAGGGAAACTGTACTTAATGGCCGAGTTTTTATAACATCTTGATGTGCTTTATATAAGTGAGTGTAATTCTTACTTTATTTTTGAGAATAAAAATTCTCATTAAGGACAGAGATATAAAAACATTATTGATTGAAAATGAAAAATTTTAAGAGAGGTTGCATCATTTGAAATAATTTTTGCCACTCCTTAAGGTATATAATATAGAATTAAAAAAATATGAATTGGGAGGGAGTTTCATGAATCATATCTTACATACGATTTCAATAACTTAAATAAATTATTATGTAATGCACAAAATATTTTATAAACTTTCCTTTATAAAATACTTTTCGTTATTTTAAAAACTCTAGAATAAATTTCATTTAAGTATATTGTTACAATTACTGAACATAAACATTCACTTCCTTTTTAAACTGAAGAAAATAGTTTAAATTATTACAGTAATTTTAAGATGTAATTCCCTAAACTAGGGGTGTGGAACATCGCACAACTTTCAATTACGCTATAATTCTGATATCAATTTGTATCATTTGCCCTTTTTATATTTTCATCATTCATTTAGAAAAAATTGCCAGTTTGAGATATTTTTTACCATAATTCTTTTACGGGTATTAAAAAAAAAAAAAAAAAATCTCTGCCAAATAGATGATTTTAGCGATATACTTTTCAATAATTCTTATATTATCCATTCTTTTAAGTGAAACTGAGGAGAAACTGAGAGAAAAAGTTATCTCAAGGAAATAGAGCTCTGTGTTAAAGGCATTCGTTTTAAAAAAATTTACGCCATTAAAGCATTTTTATGGGAATTTCGGAGGTGGAGCTGTTTAGAACACCTTAAGAGGCATTACTACAGCGATTTGGTTCAAAATCGTTAGAGGCGTTTTTTAGCAGTTACTGAAAAACATGATTTTTTTTCAATGGCAGCTACCTTATGCACATACTCGATTTGGACCTTCCATTAAGGTCTCGACGAAAACCTTGATGGTAGGTCCCCGTGCTATCACCAACCCAAATACCAAATTTGAACATCGTAGATCAATTTGTTCCCGGAGTTATACTGACCATGTACATACACAGTTACAGACATTTTTCCGAAATCAATTTTTTGAAATCAGAATGTTCCAAAACATAGAGAAATACAAAAAGAAAAAAATCGAAATTTTCTTTTAACCGAATACAATACTTTCATTACCCTATTTGTACATATGGGTAATTGAAAGTAAAAAATAAATACATTACACTTAAAAAACAAATTTCACTGGAATAACAACCAATGCTAAGTGCACTGAAACAAGAATTAGGCTTCTATATCAAGTACTTTCTGAGGAAAAGGTACATGAGTAATGAAAAATGTAGTTTTGAGAAAAACGCATTTTAAAGAAAACCTTACTTACACTAATAGTTCTCAATTTTATCTCCAAACAATTATTTAAAAATCTTCTATATGACGTATTATTCAAATAAGATATCATTTTAAAATGAAGAATTTAAATTTTAATAAGCAATAATAAATTCAAAATCAATTTTATATAAATTTTAGGTTACCAAGTCCCCTTAAGAAATAATTTATTTCCATGTCTATCCAGTTCTTTACCTCCCTGTTAAAAATACTTACAAACTTCTCTTAAATCATATTTTATGCAACTTTATATTGATAATAATAATAAACCCCAGTAAACTACGAACACGTTCAATCATGAGTGTTTTGTATATAAAAAAAAAATCTGAATGTTTATATTTGTATTTAACTTGCTGGTGAGGCACGCAACTTTTAGGGTGGGAGATAGCCAATGAAAAGAATGAATTAAAAACGTTTAAATAACTTTTTGTAGGTCCAAGCTAAAAAAAAAAAAAATTATGGAAACCAAAAACTAGAAAAGGTTTGGTACACTAGATATGCCAGTGCGAACTGGCTTCTAAAGTGACTGGCGTGTATCATTTACACGGTGCTAGTCGCTGGCATGTAATGAATGGCTAACTTATCCTGTCAAATCGTAACGCGTAAATCAGACTTTATTTAGTTATTTTTATAAATCTTGGTTGTTTTATCCATGAAAAGTAAATTCCATATAAATGTGAAAAAAAAAAAAGATCACATAAAAGCTCTAAACTGCGTAAACTAGGAACCAAGAAAATAAACTAGAACGAAGTTAAATATCTAAAAACTGAAAACTTTTAGAACTGCATAACTAATACTCCATAAGAAGTTGCACAGTGCGCAAAAAAACTAGGGGTGTGGAACATCGCACAACTTTAAATTACAATATATTACTGTTGTGGATTTATGCCATTTTCGTTTATATATTTCCATCATTCGTTTAGTAGAAATGGCCAGTTTGGCTATATTGTTTACAATAATTCTTATATAATTTTTTATTTTTTTTAAATAATAATAATTTTAAAAAATATACATAAAACTTTGCCAAAAAGGAAATTTTAGCGATATACTTATCAATAATTTTTATATTATCCTTTCTTGTAAGTGAAACTGAGCAGAGATGGAAAAATGATCGTTGATGAGGTTATGCTCAAGGAAAGAGAACTATGAGTTACGGGCATTTGTTTTTCAAATTTTTACGCCGTTAAAGCATTTGTACTGGAATTTCGGTGGTGGGGATGTTTAGAACACTTTAAGGTATTACCACAGCGATTTTGAACAAAATCGTTAGAACCGTTTTTCAGCAATTACTGAAAAACGTGATTTTTTCAATGGCAGCTACCTTATGCTTATGCCCTATTTTGACAAAAACCTTAATGGTAGATCCTTGGGCTATCACCAACCTGCTCACTAAATTTGAACATCGTAGGTCAATTTTTTCGGGAGTTATGCTGACCACGTACACACACACAGACAGACATATTTTTTTTATAACCGAATCCTATACTTCCATTACCCTGTGTATTACATATGAGTAATTGAAAGTAATACCTGTCACTTAAGTGCTGTTTTACATATTTACGCAAAGCCTTTTTTTTTAATAGAATCATTGTGAGTTTTAATAAGAAGCATTTCAAAATAAATGTTGGCTTAAATACTGCATTAAATAAATAATACTACCCATTCTATAATTATATATTGTAAGCAGTATAATATAAAGCTGCCTAAAAGGAAAAAAATAATCTCTGATGCATTTGTTCTGATGATGTATTTTACAAAAACTTCGTTTAAGTATTTTTATATATAAAGCTGCCTAAAAGGAGAAAATAATCTCTGATGCATTTGGTCTGAAGATATATTTTACAACAACTTCTATTAACTTCTCAACTTCTTTTAAATATTTTAGTTCAATTATATTTGAATTATCTATTTGTTTCAAGTTCATTTTTACTAATTCTATAAAATCTTAGAGCACATGATTTTCAGTTACAACAAATTTTTTGCAGTTTATTTCTAAATTTATATTTATTCATATAAATATAATATTTTTCAGCCAGAGAATTTACATCCACACTAAATCCTGTGATTGGTGCAATTGTTGGTGTAGTGTTGTTATTTGTGATTGCCGGCATTATTCTTATAATCATCATCAAGTCACGTAGTATGAGACAAGAGTTTAGCAAAGGTAACGTTACTCTGTAATTGTGCAATTACATATGAAACATAATAAATTTGATTTACAGATTCTTCAATTAAGTCCTTTAAAACCCTTTTAAAAGATATTGTGATAAGTCTGACAGCTATTATCATAAATACAGTGAAGTGGTCTTACGATATCCGACAAGATTGCTTATAACGAAAACTATTGAAAAATGCAAAGGTTAGTGTTTCTTGCTCAAAAAACTTTATAAGAAACGTGAGAAGAGCCAACTACAACAACAGCAATTTAGTTGGAAGATACACTCGATATAGATAAGAGCTTTGAAAAAAAAATGAATTTTAGATTTTTACCTGATTTTTAAGAATGTAAAAAACCTTTGCACATAAAAAATAGAGATTTAGAGGTTTGTTTTTAATTCTTAAATAGCTGAAGAAAATGTCAGTATAATAACTAGGTTTCTTGAATTAAATGCTTTACAAAATAATGCAATAGATTTTCTTAAGAATGTTAAATTTTATTTCGTATTTAATACTTGGCAATATCCCTATATAATGGCAAAATTCTGATATTATAAATGTACTTCAGTTTAGTTATACAATACCCATATAATTGTACTATACCCATAACTAAAATAGTTACTTAAAGATTGCAAGAATACTCTTAAACCCTTTGAAACACAAAACTAACTTGACCGTAAGTCGAAAGGTTATTAAATATAGAAAAACTAAATTTCTATAATCATATCACATATCTCAATCAAAAGTAGACATTCTGATCAGCCAAATTCATTTTGAGATTAAAAAATAAATTACATTATATAAAGATATTAATTTATATTCAAATAACCACTTATCACTAAAATAAATTACATTATCCATGCTTTAATAATTGTATCAATGAATTTTTTTACATGCACATGCAGTGGAAAAAACAGAGTGAGTACAAATATAGCATTTTTTAGTTATAATTTGTTACGGCAAAATTGATCGAATTACAGTGCCTACTTTTTTTCTCTTTTAAAATACCAATCTGAAGTTCATTAAATTAATATTGATATATTAAAAGAGAAAGATTAAGCTTTATATTTAGATGACACCGGTCTGTGACCAAAGAGCTGTTTAATTATTTCCATCTATGTATTTTGATGCACTGAATAAGGAAAACAGATTCAAACGTTCTATTAGTCATATTTTATTACAAATTTAGGAAAATTCTCTTTCCAATAAGCAAAATTTTCTCCTAATTTATTTATTTATTATTTCTTTCGTTTATTTATTTAATTTATTTATTTGTTTGTTTGTTTGTTTGTTTGTTTGTTTGTTTGTTTGTTTGTTTGTTTGTTTGTTTGTTTGTTTGTTTGTTTGTTTGTTTGTTTGTTTGTTTGTTTGTTTGTTTGTTTGTTTGTTTGTTTGTTTGTTTGTTTGTTTGTTTGTTTGTTTGTTTATTCCATAACGTCCTCACCTTTTTCTGACACTTAATTTACTTGAAAATAGGACCTCCTATAAACATACAATTAAATAACCAAAACTACTTTCAAAGCAATTATTTTTCAAATCTTTGTACTTATAATTCCAATAAAATCCTAGTCCAAAATAAAAATACTCTCACACACATAATACTAGTCCAAAACCGATATAAGTCTTAATGGTTCTTTAGTTAAGGGCTATCTTAGACCAGTGTCCTAACTGAAGAAAGACAAATGGTGCATGTTTTGGCAGAACTCTTTAACAGTTGGCAGACGTGCTGAGGGTTGTGTGAGAAAGAAAGCTATTGATCCTGAAAGTTTGGGAAGGAATTGGAAGCGTTTCTTCAGAAGTCTCTCATGGTAGACCTGATATGAAGCTATTTAGCCATCATTACTCTTTATCAATGTCATATGCGGTAGTGTTTCATAAACAAACTAAATAACTTTAGGATCGAGGTCAAGTAGGGTCACCGTATCTCCAAATGTGTATATTTTGCGTTGTATTTTTACTGAATGTACTTATCTAAAAGGAGTATTAGTTTTATTGGGGGGTATAAATGCTTTGAAACAATAATTACTTCTAGTTTAATGTTTACTAAAGCATTGGATAATCATTAGTTATTTTTTGAAGAATAACACTAAATTAAGAGGCTTTTATAATGTAATATTAATATTAATGTTATCTATAAAGGTATGCGATTTAAGAATAAATTAACAAAATCAAGAAAATTCCTTTATTTTATTATTTTTTATTTCAATAAATCATTTACAATTACTTAAATAACTACTAGTAAATAATTTGTTTATTTTGAATAATGAGAAAATTAAGTTAATGACTGCAATTTTTAAAACTCGTGCGAATACATTTCAATACACAAATCTACAAAATTATTTTTGATCTAAATATTATTCGTGATTTTGAAGATATCTGCTCTTAGAAATTTATTCCTTTATTACCCACATAACAATTTAGTACTTAAAGCATATTTAAAATAGAATATGAATTGAGAAAAAAAGGATGCACTGAATAAGATGACTCAACTTTAATAACTTTGTAAATATTTCCATACGAATGAAGTAATAAATACTTCTCAATTACAGTAATGCTTTCTCATAACCAAGCAACATTTAAAAACTACAACAATCTTTTTCGATGATCTGTAACTATTTTTCATTATTAATTTTATGAACTTGCAATATTTTAACTTTTTTCACCTGCTCTAAAGCACATCGGCCGAACATATACAAAGGAGAACAGCATTACATTTTTTTTTTTTATTTTATTTATTTATTTATTTTTTTATTTTTTTTTTAGCTACATATATCATTAAGTTATATAAGGTTTCTATTTTTAAGCTTATGGTGTTTAGATCTGTTTGCTCTAAGAATATAAATATAAATCAAATAGAAAAATATAAATCAAAAGATTAACATTAAATTCTGTATAAGTACTTCTCACTTCATAGTTTCGAATTCACTAAACACAAAGTTGTAAAATTAAAGAAATTATTTAAAAATAAATTTCAAATTTTCACAAATACGCCTCACCAGCAACAATTGTGAAACAGAAATTCAAAATCTTTTTTTTTTTTCTTCTTTTTTTTCCCCCCCTTTTCGATCTGAAACTTCATTTACATATTTCTTTTTATTCTGTCTTCCGTATTATGCCTAAAAGTGTTATATTTACATCCAAAAGTCAAAACTTACTGCAAACTTTAGTTTTTCCTCATATATTATCTTGCCATGATCTAACCTTTCTTCATATACTAAATTTTATCAAACCAAATACCAAAAGTATACCAAATTTTACCAAGATATACTCCTCGGCCTCTAGAAATCTCTAAGAAGGTACAAAGCAACCATACCACGGTCACTTAGCAAAAAAGTAAAATGTTTAATAATAATAGCTTTACAATGGTATTCTGAGGCAGTAATCGAATACATTGTAGTACTTTATGTGACTTTCATAACTCATACCAAGGATGATTCCTAAGATTGTAAGGAAACTAAACGTTTCACCATGTAAATTTTTTTATTATATTTTTAAAACAATTCGTTGGCATTTCTCCATAAGCAAGCTCTTCGATTAAACTTTTATTTTTAGACTTGATTTTTTTTTTTTTTTTTTTTTTTAAGAAAGGATTTTATAAAAAGTTTCTTGATAAGTTTTCTCGACTAATGAGCCTTGAAAACTGTATCTTTCAATGAGAGTTCGGCATGTAACTCATAACCTCCTTATACGATTGGAATCGAACAGCTATTTTGGCACGCCCATTCCTTCCATCATCCAATTTCACTATTTTACTTTTATTTTCATTTCAATTAAATTGGATTTCAGATGCGAAATGGAGAAGAAGGAACTGGAAGAAAGCCAAGACGCCAGTGGAAAAGGACCCGATATCATCCCTCTTTCCAAAGATCCTGAAGGTAGGTGGAAAACCTTTCATTTAAAATGTTTTCTTTCCTCGGACTTCATATCCTTAAATTCAGTTATCCAACCGCGGTACCTGCAAAAGACTTTGAATAAAATAACATACGTTTTCTTTCTAATTCAATAGACTGCTATTATTAGATGGATTTCAAAATACTCCATAAAGTTTATTTTTCAGAAAAAGCAAACGTTTGTGTTGCTGTAAGTCGCAACTTTGCATCAAAATCTTTTACTACCGAATTGATTTCTTCCATCTCTATCTTTCCTACGTTACTGATAGCAACATCTGAGCTATTTTACAAAAGAAAACTTTATTCACAGTATTGGCAAAGACATTGATTTCCTATTGTTAGAATTTGTTTCTTGTTTACATCAAGAAGAAACAGAAGCGGAACATTTATGTAGGATTGGAAAGACACAAAATCTATTTCCTTTTTGAAGTACGAATAAATCTATCAGATAGGATATCTGCAAGTATTAGGCGTATTTACGGTCGATTGGGTAAGAGTTAAAAATGTATTCATTTCACATATTTGAACGTGTTTATAAAGAAGTTTATAAACTTAATAAAAAACAATGTGTATGCAATTTATTATTAACGTATTCATAACGTATATTATTTTGTGGTATTTTTTCGATGTATCTTTCAGAACCGAATAAGAAAGAACAAGATAAAAAAACTATATATATATATATATATATATATATATATATATATATATATATATATATATATATATATATATATATATATATATATATATATATATATATATATATATATATATATATATATATATATATATATATATATATATATATATATATATATATATATATATATATATATATATATATATATATATATATATATATATATATATATATATATATATATATATATATATATATATATATATATATAGTTTTATTGTTGAAAAACCTCTAAATGATTGTAGTATCCTGTAAAACAACTATTCCAGTACGTGAGCTAATTTCTGAGAAAAATGATAGTGAAGTAATTCATGTTATACAATAAACTTTCAACTTCATACTTCCACCCAAAAGTGCGTGTCTTAAAAAAGTAAATTTATACTTGAAATTTTAAAATTGGCTTAGCCCTCTCCGAGCTGTTAATTACCAACTCTCAAAGTGATCTTCCCGTCGATAAATAATAAATTACAAATTATTCAAAGACCGAGAGTGACATAGATTCATATGTTTTTTATTGAATGCCCTACTATCTCTTGCAGTGTTAAACAAATTTAATAGTTTTGTAATGTTTTTCAGTATTTCATTTAGAAGGATACATGGAAGACGTGCGTCGAGCTGAATGCTTACAGAAACAGGATTCCCCTCCAACAGAGTTCATACGACTGAAATATATGCATACAGTTTTATAGCAAATTGTCCAAAAAAAAGTAAGTCCTTCGCATGTAGTAAGCAAATAAATTTTATACGAACAAGACTTTAATACTATAAATTAGATCTATGTATAACTTAACAATCACGATAATATAAAATTGACATTAAGAAATTGTGTCAAAAAATCTCATAGTTCTATTACATTATTACATCTAAACCGAATTAAACTTGTAATAAAATTTATATTTCATGAAGCCACAATAAATAGTTTTTATGCAAATTAAAACTTATTATTCTATGGTAAAACTATTGTTAAATATTTATTAAACTACTTATTCTTTCGATAGATTTCTTTAATTAAATATTTATGAGACAAGTTATATTTTTTTAGAAATATCATTTATAAATGAATTAAAAAGTAATTTTAAAAAAAAATATCCTATCAACCAAAATTAAGTAGTTTTACAATATGTATAATAACTAAAATAGGTTTAATATATTTAAGAAATATTTAGAAACATATATAAAATGTAAGTGTATTTTTAAGCAATCGAATCATTTATTAATTAAACGGCACAAATAAACACTTGCTAAGTTTTATAAATGTTTATATTGCATGTTTTATAAAATATGCATCATTTTTAAATTAATAATTTTTCAGGAAATATCATATTCAATATTAAGAACCATTACAGAATCAATTAAATTGGTTTCTAACTCTGAAAAAGCTTAATACTTTAAAAGCTCTGTCTACTTTGGATGCATGAAAAAAATGCTATTTTTATTAATTTTTTTCTAAGAATACTGTTATGTTTATTGATAAAAAACTGGTTAGGCTGGGAAAAAAACATTCGTAAATTACAAAAAAAAAATTATTGATTTTAACCATTTTTTAGTGTGAAAATGCCAGGTAAACAGGAGTCCTCAAAAAGTAGGTAGGTGTGCCCTGTTGAAAAAATCTCAGAAACAACTGAACTGATCCTTGTGAAATATTAACCACTTATTCCGTACACTTATCGCTATATTCCGTACCAGAATTATTTCAATTTTTTTTTTTTTTTTTTTTTACAAAAAACATGCGAAAAAACGCGTTTTTCAAATTTTTTTTCCCACAATTTTGTTATTTTTGCATATAAATTAATATTAGATATACGGGATATAGCCACTGTCACACTAAACCTTAGATCATTCAATTTTTTTTTTTTTTTTTTTTTTTTTTTTTAGATGAGCCGTTGTTCAGATATTTTCAACAACGCATACCTACCTACCTTTTGAGGACTCCTGTTTACCTGGCATTTTCACTCTCAAAACCTGCCAAATGCATTCGAATAGTATCCCTATTTTGGGGTCAAGTATCTCTATATGCCTTGGGTCAAGTATCCCTTATTGTACATTCACTACATAACCCTAAAATGCAACCATTTGCAAGCAAGTGCAGAAGGACTATTTTACATATAATTGTAGCTAAAAGAATGCACAAAATGATAAACAATTAACAAAAAGTCTTGCTTTTAAACAAAAACCCTTTTACCATCATCGTTTACAACTCAAAGATATTACATTTGGAACATGAAAATTTAAATTTTCTTATTGTTTAAAAACGGATGCAAAGATTCAGTTGTCATTTTCACCATGTAGTTAACTAATTGAAAGGCAAGAAGTGATACTAATTCCAACTTATACAATCTTCCCAATTCTGAGAAAAAGACATTGGGTCAAGTATCCCTAGTTACTCTTATATAAGATAATTATTTATTTATCGAACTTCCTTTCTATGATATAACTTCTTATCCATAATTTTCTCTCACGTCCTAAGAAATATGCAGAATATAAGTAATTCTTCAAAATTTGAAAGCAATTTAACAAAGAAATCTAAATAGTACTCGGCCATTATTGAACAAGAAAAAGAATCTTCAAAAAATATCAATACAGATAATTTCCGTAGATTTAAAGTTCCATGTAAAAAACAAACAGTTACTGTAAAATAACAAGCTTATTCGGAAATACAAATAGAACATTTTCAATTTAAAGACATTTTATTTAGAAAAATTTGTTGAGCCTTGATTATTTGGTTCTTATTTTACATTTCTCCAATATAAAATTATTATATACAAACATTTGTAATAAAATAATTCATGTATTTATGTTAATGCTCTTAAACTAAATAACAAAAAGAAGTAGTCTTCACCTAACGTCGTGTAGTTACTATAAATACTTAAAAATTAATAATACATTGATTCATTTAGATTTGAAAGTACGATTAAAAACATTGAGTGATCAGCCACACTTTAATATTTATTGATTTCAATAAAAATTACTATAAAATAAAGACAAATTTATTATTAAGAAATTAAAAGTTCCATTCCTATTTTCCAAAAAGCGTCTCCAAAGTCTTAAACTACAGGCGCAACTCATCAGCCACTAAACCGCAGACAGCTTTTTTATATATAAAAGAGTGAAAAACGGCACCAAACACATACAAAGGATCGTTTCCCAAAGGGTCTTTAAGGAAGTCGCTAACAAAGTTAATCCACTAAAAGTAGGTCCACAAGCATTTCTATGGACGGAATGCTATTCGCAGTTCTACTGTTAGTAACACGTTTGTCGGAAGGATCGATAGTTTCCAGCAGGGAATGAACACATTGAAAGGGTCAGTAGATAATCATCTGATTTTCAAGGCTCCAAATCAAATTCATTTGGTCGACTTTTGCGCCGTTGAGGTAAAGATCTATCAATAGAAGGCATATTTTTAACATCGGCTCTAACTGAATGGATAATTTAAAGAAGGCTGGTAATTTCTTTCCCCACCTTTTACGTGCTTAAACTTTTATGGATTTTTATGAAAGGCTCATAAAATTTGTTTTGTTTTACTAATGCTAAAAATCGTAAATGGATGAAAAACTTGAAATTATGAAAAGGAAATGATAGGATTCCTACATTCCCCATCCCTTATATAATTTATGCTTGAGGAATCATCATTAAGGTAGTTTAAAAGCATGTGGATAATTTTTTTATCTAAAAACCAGGACAACCCTTCATTTTTTTTTTTTTTATTTTTTTTTTTTTTTGCCTCTACCCATACAAATGTACTAGCAAAATTTCATAACCTTACTCCACTTAAAAGATGGTGCTCAATGAGCAGTAAAATTTCGTATTTTGTGTGTTTTGGGGTATTTGTAGTGGATTTGCTAATAATTATGATTGAAAGCAATTTTCTTAAAAAAAATATTTTATCTATACAATAATTTAAAAATGTTAAATAAGTTAGTAAAAGTTTATGAAATAATTAAATTATAGAGAGCTAAGCTCCCTGCTCACAAACGCTGTCAATTCCCCTTACTACTCCATTATACTTTTTCTAATAAAATTGCCCCTGCAAATTAAGCGGAATAAAAATCTGAAAAGTATTCAAAATAAACGATTAGTAACACTAAATACGAAATTTCTAAGTAGTGTGGTGTTATGTAGAATAAAAGTATTTTTAATTTCGTCATTTGACCGAATTATGTCATAGTACCACTTGACATAATTTTTTGTATGCCGGAAATGGTCGATCGGAAAATAAGAAAGTACCATAATATCATTTCAAAACATTCAATTCTCACTCAGTAAAGAGTGAATAGCGAGTATAAATTGAGTCTAAGTTTCTAAAATTCAGCTGTATTCAAAGTTTTTAAATGGACATCAGTACCTTTGGAAATTTTCAAACTGCACTCAATCTCCCAGCAATAACAACAATTATTTGAAATCAATCACATGAACAGTTAATAAATATCTAAACAATTTGAGTTAGGTCTGAAAATTGTAAACAACATAAATCATGTAGATGTTGCCATTCAAATGATCGGAACCCACTGTCATGGTATCGACAATGTTCGATAACGCAATATTGAAAAATATTGTTAATTAAACTAATTCCTAAACTAATTTATTTTTACACTTTTGATATTTTTTGCAATTTGATACGTTCTGGCAAATATGCCGTTCAAGTCCCTTCAAAGAATACCTTTCGTAAGAATCGGTTAAGCAATTTAAGAATAGTAACTATAGTAAAATTGCGTCTTGCCTGTTAAATACATAGATATAGCTTTATAAATATATATTTTCTTTTCTGAGAGACAGTTAAGCATATTTTATTTGGTTGTCTCTCTAAATGTTGGCTTTCGATTTTCTAAAAAAACTTGTGAAAGAAACTGCTTATCATCCTTATCACTTGTTAATAAGTTATTAAATTATTGTATTAGATGTACTCCTCTTTCTGCAATATCGTTTACCACTTTAAGTTATTTAACTTTGTTCTTATTTGTGTAGGAGATATTGTTATCCCATTTTTTAAGTAAAATGAAAATAATAGAGTCAAAAATATTCAAACGAGATAAAAGAAATCAAGAGTTCATTTTGTCATAAAATATCCAAGACTGACATCATCTTTCAACATTTTTAATTGCTCCTACCCTCTTATATTTCCCGAATCATTTGAGTTATTCAAACCCTCAATATTTTTTTAATTTTTCATATACATGAACTCTATCTGAAAATATAGCTAAGCCAAATAATTAATCTGAAAGACACCATAAAAGATTTTTCAAACTTCTAGCTTCAATTCCAATTTTATGATCGAGTATCTCATATTTGTAACGTTTTTCCACAAGTTCAGGTCACATCTAAAAGCTTCAGAATTACGTTGGGCTTCTATCCGTGCTTTACTATACAAAAAAGCCCTAAACTATTAAAATCGCTGGAGTTGCATTTCTTTTCTCTATTAGTTATACGGAAAATCTCTTGCTAATCTCTGAAAAGAAAGATTTTAAACATGTATGAATTTAACCATCCAACGTGCTTGATGGAATAGCAACCGGTGCACTCCAATGGATTATCTCTGGTGGATTGCCCAAAAAGATTTATGTCAACTCGATTACTTCTTTATAATTACCTCTAATTGTCATAGATTTATTCACAGTTGAAAGAAAAGCTGCAATGCCAAAAAAAAAAGTGCCAAATTAATGTATGTCTATACACAACCAGTAGTTACACTCATAATATCAGAACTTAAAGCCTGAATTTTATTCTCAACTTCCCATTGCCTTACTAGCATAAAAACCGTTCTTGAAATATTTTTCGCTGTCATTCCACCATTCAACTTTGGGGCACTAAGAAGTTTTTCGATACCATCTCCCGAAACATATATATGCAAACGATCAATCTTTCTTAATTCAAAAGATTTTGGCTGAAGTTTGCCGTCCCAATGAAAGACTATGTGCTTCCCTAACGTTGATGATGCCAGATACCTGTGCTCGCCAGCTAAATGATTCCAAAGGGTATT
Organism: Linyphia triangularis; assembly: GCA_963978545.1. Classification (NCBI taxonomy): domain Eukaryota; kingdom Metazoa; phylum Arthropoda; class Arachnida; order Araneae; family Linyphiidae; genus Linyphia; species Linyphia triangularis. The sequence goes on along the minus strand of OZ021723.1, from coordinate 63,434,481 downwards.
TTCACCCCCTCTCTAAATTTTAAGGGATATTTTTAAAATCCAAAGTATATTTTTTAAAATAAAATATTTTAAAACTAAAGCAAATTAAGTTTTTTGACAAAACTAATGACTACAACAATAACAATGATGCTCGATCGCGATTTCGCGTATCAGATCGGAAATATGCTTTTTAAATGCTTACTAAAAACACTTGATGGTTATAAACATTAAATTAACTTTTAACTCTATGCCGTTCGGTGACACCAAGTTGGACAAATGCCGGCGACACCTCGGAAACGATCGAGCAAATGCCCGAAGCACCTCGAAAACTATCGGGAAAATGCCGGCTACACTACGAAAACTATCACGCAAATGACGAAAAAGCCGACGCCACAAAAAAAAAAAAAAAAAAAATACTGAATAAACATGCGGTCGACATAGTATTAATCTACTTTTATCATGAATTCACGCATGAGGTTACCTATTTTCTCTATTTTGTGGAAGAAGGTATGGTAAAAAGCAGGTGAAATGCTCTTAATTAAGGAACATACTAAATTACATTTGGAAATCGTGGGACGCCCCCCCCCCCCTACAATCCACTTACTAATAACGCACGTGGTACCAGCAGTCTTTCACTGGTCTGTGCAAGGCACGTGTGAAATTGAATGAGCATGCGCAACTAACGATTTTGGAGAGGTGATTCGTATATTGCATTCCGTTGAAAAATAAACGAAAATTTTGCATTTTTTCAAGAAAAGGACGCTATTTTCAAAGAAAAAATGCAAGGAGGTAGCACCACCCTTCGAAAAACGGCTAAGGTGATCTCTGATTTTATGGGATTCTGGAGGATTATTTTTAAAGATTTGACCATGATGTGCGAATGCTTGAATTCACGCATGAGGTTAATTCTATGGGGTGAAACTGATTTTCAATGCACGTTCATTCAGATTTCACTCATGTCGGAATCGCCAACAAAAAAAAAAACCACATTCGATTGAATAGTAGATTTTATGAACTACCAAGACAGATAGCTGCATTTTAAAAAGTAGAGTTTAATTGAATAAAACAATAGAAAATAGTTACAACAGCGCATGACGGACTTTTATACAACCTTCACCGTCGGCGATCCAACATAGTTCTCCCTTCTTCACTTCTTCGCTCGTCGCGCTACAAGCGGCCAATTCGCAGCGCCCTACAACTCATTTTGGCGAACTCTGACAGATACAGTAGAAAAAAGAACTGTTGCCAAACTAAATTGTAAGAATTAAAAAACCATAAAAACTTTTTTTTAATATAGACGTGTTCTTATCAGCATAAAACTCGAAAATTGTACGAAATTAAAAAAAAAAGTGTAAAAATTATTGGTCATTGAGCGTCACCTTCGATTAGGAGTAAGAAGCTGAAACTTTAGGCGAGAAATACTAAGGGTAAATGTAAAAGAATTAGGGGGCGTCTTGGTCTTTAGCAGACAAAAAATTTTGAACCACCTTAATCCTCATATTTTAGATGTTTTAGAATTTTTCATCCGACGACACACTAGTTAGAAATTCGTATTTCTAACCAAAGTAACACATAATTACACACAAATGTCAATCTGAAGTTTAGGTAGGTCATATATTTTGATATTTTCTCTGCTACCAATAGCCAAAACAAAATTGAACAGTCTATTCTTCTTCAACACCTGGTAGTCATCGCCCACATGATGGCTGCATGGGTAGCGCTCTGGCCTCGCATGTCAAAGAAGCCTGGTACGAATCCCGGGTTAGGCAAAGATGATCATTGTGGTTAGAAATCCACACTAAGCTGTAGGTCCGGACCTTATTAGCCACCATTGTGCATAAAAATAGATCGTTGTGAGTATAAACTAACCAACCTTCCTGGTCGTCATTAAATATGTCCATCCAGGCTAACAAAAAGGGAAAAAAAACTGCCGTTTTACAGTAATGAAAACATTCTGGTTTCAACAGAAAATTTGGAACAAAAATTTTATTTTTCACTTTTATGTTCCTTAATTTTGCATCAAAATGACTAAACATAAACGTGTCGTTTGAAGCTAAGTTAAATAACTTAATGAATTTTAAATTTTTGATAACAAATTAGAAGTCACGTTTTGTAGAAATTATCTCTAAACCTTTGAACAAACAAACTATTACAGATTAAAACAAGTTTAGGATGTTAGTGGTAAAATATTGAAAATGAGTAGTTATCAAATTTAAACTATTATTATAGTTCCATCGGAAAAGTAATTTAGTAGAAATGTCAAGGAATCCAAAAAAGCTTTAAATGTTAAAGGAAAACTGTCAATGATAACTTAATTTTATAAAAAAAACTACTCTCTTTCACCAGTAGTTTTAGCACGAGGAAACATGCCCCCACTTTCAAAAGTTTGAAAATGTCTACTATTGAAAAAAAACTTTCCGGTGAGAGAGTTATTTATTCTAACATTTCTCTCTAGAGTACTCTGATCCGCTCCAAAGCTGATAACTGTATTTGAGGATCCAACTCCATTTACCAAGTGAAAAAAAAGGGGAATTTACTTTCGTGGAATGGCAACAGCATTAGGCTACAAAAATCGACTGAAAGATCGTTGATGGCCTGAATAAATACCGAGGAAATTTTCGGAATGTTTCCAGATGCCTTGGTCTCTGAAGAGGCTTGAATAAAAGAGAATTATTCTAAGAGATTCATGGTACTTTCTTGTGGCTTCAACTCAGTTTTATTGACACGTGATGAGAATACTTGAATGGGAAATATTCATTGAAACTGATTTCAGATCTTTGCTTTGATAGAGAGCTATTCCAACTCAATTCACTATAAAGGATTTTCAGTAGCCATAGCCTACACCAGAATAAATAACAATAATTCTTAATACTTTCAGGTTTGAAAGGCATTTTTTTCAAATTTATTCTTAAATGTAAATATAAATACCCTTATAAGTAAAAAATGTGAGGTATTCAATATAAAGCTTTGGGATGAAACTTGTTGATTGATAATTTAGTGAATTTGTGAAAACCAGCTGAAGAGTCACTTTTTTTGTTCCTTCTCTTTAATCTCCATTTTTTTGGTACGGTTATGAAAAAATAATTACTGTCCTTTTCATTTATGCTAATCACATTGAGAAGGTTCTTTATTTTCATTCCGGTGGAAAAACATTCCATTGGCCTTTCTTGATGAGTTCTTCCTCTAATGAAATAAACCAAATCAGTTATCACAACATCTTCGTACACTGGAAACTACCATTTTTCCATGTATCTAACATCTTCCAATGATAACCACCGTATTAGAAGAATACTTGGAAGAATCATTCATCAATACGCATTTAATACAAACAATATGTCATTCCATATGTGGAAGTTAAAAATCAGTTTTTGTTGATTTTCGCAGTTCAAATATGCGTGCGACTTGAAAATCGTATAAACATATTCAAAAACAGTTCGACCACTAACACGGAATTCTACAACGCAATTCGTTTCAACAATTCTCTTTTTACTTTAAGATTAGTTACTTATTTTTTAACTAAAATGGCATTACATCATATAAATATTAATATTAGAAGCAGATAATACTAGACAAATTGAACAATTATTAACTGTACTTTTTTTTTTTTTTTTTTTTTTTTTTAAATATCCAATTCATTTTTGTTCGATCTTCTCCAAATTAACCTCTGCCATTGCTTCCCAAGTTTGTTTTTAAGAATAAATTCCACTTGTACTGATACAATGTAAGTATCAAAGAAGTCTTGTTACAATAAGCCAAGTGGAGAATAAACTATTTAAACAAAGGGTTTACTTAATTTAAAAGGACAATAAGAGCAGGTTCATTAAAAAATATCTTTTCTCTAGCTCCTAAAGGGCATTTGAAAATGGAAACATCCTTTATAGTAGTAAACTAAAGATTTTAATTGGCATATTTACTTAGAAATTTTACTCTCAATACCAAATAAATTTCATTAAATATATAGAAAACCTTCAAGTTCATATTTTATCTGTAGATAATTTTATTGATAATGAGACTAAGTACACAATTAGCAAAGACTTTGACTTTTTAAGGATTTTTTTTTTTTTTTTTACTGTGCCATGAAATAATTAATTACATTTTCATTTCATAATAAATGTTTATCGTTCAGTACTTCAAAGCTTTTAATATTTGTATGGTATTTTATATATTAAAATTTTTTTTCAGGTGTTTAAATTTTTATTTTAACCTCAAGTGCAAACTTTTTCATTAAGTTCAAAGAGTAAAGATACGAGAAAATTGGAGGCGGGGTAAATAGGAAGAAAAAAAGAGAATAATTTTATGCAAGTATTTTTTTTTTTTTTTTTTTTTTTTTTTTAGTTTAATTCGTAATCAGTTATGTTGTTTTGAATTATGATAAACTAATTCATTGTTGTTTTTATAAATTAACATTTTATGAAACTTCATTTACATCACAAGCTAATATTAATGTAAAGTTAATTAATAAAATTATAAGCATTTGCGTGCATTACTATGTTGCTAATTATAAAAGCACAGTACAATTTAACAATCAATATATTTGTATATAATTAAACAAACTTAAATTATTCTTGAAAATAGATTAAAATATTTTTTTAATTTTAAGGCATGTAAAATTTCATGTAGGCATTCTTTAGGATTGTATTTGAATTTGCACTGCTATTTACTTTCTTTATTTTCTTTTACATTAGATGAAAGAATGGGCAAGTGTGAAAGAAGAATCCAGTGCCTTAACATAAGCTGTGTAATTGCTCATTTAAATAAATTGTTTGTCAAGATTTCACTTAGTCATCTTTATTAAACAATCACTCTGCTTAATTAATATTTCAAATAAAAAATACGAACAGCTACTAAGTGGCAATATTTTCAAAAGCACTTTTAATTTTAAAGTCATAAAAATAAGTATGAGACAATATAAAAAAAAATCTCATTTATCAGGGGAGAAATTCTGAAGCTTGTATTACTAAGTTTTTTATATTGGACAACTATCCTCGTTTGAATTTTTCTGGTTCTTATTTAATTTAAATTTCTTTCTTAAAAAAGACATTGAATACAACTTACACAAATTTTTTTAACATCTAAAATCGAGATTAACAATAATAAAAAGCATTTTAATACCTTCAAATAGTACAATTTAGAGAACTCGTGTTTGTATGAAATGTAAACACCATCACAAATATTACCAATAAAACATCGCATTATAAAAAGTTTTGAACAGTTTTAATTTGTAATAACTTTACCTTTACTGAATCATCAACAGAATATGTATATTTAAATTTTTAATTAATTTTAAAAACACAATGTACGAAAAAAATCAACATAAACATGTTTATCAAAACCCAAGTTTGTATCAAATAAAGTTCGAGTTGGGAAACAATTATTATAAGTAAGTGCCGCAACTGCATTGCTTCTATGATTTTTAAAAGTTAAAATTCTATATAGAAAATGGGTGATAAATGAAAGTAAAATAAAGCAGTGTAGAGCATCCTCGATTTAATACAAATATATATAATGCTTTACTTGAAGAAAATACTGAAATAGGTGCCCGTGAAATTGTATTTTAATTTCAAATTCTCATATCAAATGCTTGACTAATCACATTACAGAAGTGTGGTATTCACATTTACTAAAACAATAGCGCTATATACTTCTTAGTATCATAGTTTTCTCTACATATCATTGTTTTAAGATAAAATAGATAACTTCCAAAAGTCATCTCTATATGCACTGAAATCACTGTCATATGATAGCAAAAACCTATTTTACTCTAAAAAATTAAATTAATGAGTTAAATTAAAAACTAAATAGCAAATTAAATTAAACATAATCACTAAAATTTAAGAATTAAATTTACAGAAAGGTAAAAATTTATTTCAGTCTTCACAAAATAACTTTTCCAATGCTGAAAATACAGGTAAAGGAAACTGTGGCGACTAGCGCACATTGGACCAGTGCCTTATCAGACTGTCTGCGCCTCATCGGGCTGATCCAGTCCAATGCAAATGGTTTTGCAAATTTGTCATTATGTTAACTGCCACCTTGAGACCTGAAGTTACTATGTATTGCTCTGTCTTTTGTTGATTACTCACTTGGCTTGATAACAGAATGTTATAATAGTCTGCTTTATTGTTTCCTGGATACTTCCCAGGAGGAAGTTTTATATTTAAATCTAGCCTTTTTCAAAAATTTTGATTAAAAAGTCGACTCACTTAAACGCCTCATTTTATTTTGCCACTCTCTACACACAATGTACCGACTGTTACTGACTGCCTGAGGTACGGTCGGAACAACTGGTGACCCGGATTCGGAATATAGCGATTCGGAACCACCGGATGACGTTGCTTATACAGTAGTATAACAACGGTACAGCTGGTAACTCATTGTACAGTTGGAGAATTGGTGAGCATTTGGATCTTTAAGGTTTCAACTGGATTGCAGTCGCAGTTCTTGGTAGAAAGGCGGTAGAGTAAATTTTTTTTCAATTTATCTGTTGATTGTGGGGCTGCCATTTGGAAATACTAGAGTTAAATGTATTTCATGTTTAATTATGAAATGCTTAACGTAGTTAAAGTATTTAATGTTTTCCATATGTTTGAATTTTATAAATAATTTTTAAGTAGCTTCGTTGTAGTTTGTAACTACTTGAAAGTATTGCATTAACTTATGTTAGTCTGTTTGTGTACCAACTTGTTAAAATGAAATCTGAATGTGGCAACCAGACCGATTTAGGTCATGTTGATAAAATTGCAGTTCGGCATCCGAATTTTTAGCATAGTAATCCTCGTTTATCTTTTCACCAAATAGATGCTAACTTTGTATTGTCGGGTATAACTACCGAAGTTACAAAATATTGTAGCCTAGTTGCTGCTTTGGATCAGCAGACCATGCTGGTGATTTTGGATTTAATCCGAAAACCTGATTCTGAAAAGCCGTACAGTCAATCAAGGTAAAATTGAACCAGATTTTCAGCATTTTCTTTTTCCCCACTTATGTTTTAGTAGTATTTTCAAACCAAATGGTATAAAATGGAAGAATAAACCCTAAATTATGTTTTAATTTGCACAAATTAGTAAAATACTGTTGATGAAAGAGCCAAATAATAAAAAAAATAACCCGGTGCAAAGTTACCCTGAATGACAGGGTAACTTTGAACCACTATCAAAAGTTTCATATAACAGACCTTTTTTTGTTCAATCTAGTAGTCTTTGAACTAGTGAAATTAAGTTTCTAAATATTTGAAACATCATCAGTTGCAGTTATCAACACCATAAAGTTTGGATATTTTAAATAACACCACAAAGAATATATAAGGTAGGAACAGTGGATGACGAATCACATGAATATATTGCACAAAAAAAACCTATTTGTTATTCAGTTTAAACGTACAAATATAGTGAAAAAATAATCTTCAGTTCATTCACTTAAATATAAACTCATTTTATGAATTAAAAATTGAAGAGCTAAATAGAAAATAATAAAACTGATAGGTCGCCCTTATGCTATTAGTTAAATAGTACGGTGTTTGCAAGTCACAATGTGGCACAATTACAAATATTGTACTCTTAATGTTAGAAATAGCATGACAATATAAAAGCAAAGTTCAAACTTCTTAAAATTTCACTTTGGCATTCTGTAGATTAATAGTTATGCATCAAAAAAAGAATCATTGATCTGGAAAACTTCTCTTGTTCTAGCTGAAATAATAATTTCTAAAGATAATTTTTTAAACACTCCTAATTTTTCATACCACAGATCACCATTGATATTGGGCCATTGGCACCAGATTTCTTCATTAACCACCAAATATCACTTTGCCTTTTAAGTCAATTTGGTATGGGTACATTTCTCCATCGTATTGAATAATTACGTGGTCGTAAACTTTGCATATGCCATAACCAAAATCTAAAACACTTGCATGCTCTGTGTATAAAATTCCTGCCTCATTGATGAGTCCAACAGCCACCACTTGAACAATCTCCGATTCTTTAGTAACATTCTCCACAACAATTTCAACATTATAAACCTCTATCATGTTCTTATTGTCCAACTTGCATCGCCTCCGGAAATGATAGTGTTGTACTTTCTGTCACCTGCATCATCTAGTTCAGGTTGGTTGGTTGGTTTATACGCTCAACGACCTAAAGCTTAACGTGAATTCCGAACAACAATGAACACCCATGACTAACCCGTGATTCGAACCTGGCACCTTTGGCGTGCGGGGCCAGAGCCCTTACCACACAGCCATCAGGTGGGTCATCTAGTTTAAGACTTTTACTCTTGCTGTCTCCCAGGAGTTCATATGGTAGAGGACTTAGGACGATCCCCTCAGTTCATTGCTATACATATTCCTTTACCATTTTTTTTTTGCATAGAATTATTTTTTCTTCATCAGCTGAACGCTTTTTACAGCCATTACAGGTAGGCAGATTTTTTTAGTTCTGTGAACGACTGCTATAGATCATGATTTCTAATATTTTTAGGTACTTCTTGAATTCACTCTCAATATTTTCATTTTATCGGATTTTGCATACAAGGGAAGATTCCTTAAATTAAATCGTATTTGTTTGAATATAAATGTATTTAAAAGCAACCAAAATAAATTGGAATAAAATATGAATGATAAGTGCAGTGTATACATTACACACTGTCATCAGCCTAACTTCGAACCGGCTCAAAGTTACACTGAATATGTGGCAAAATTATAGTGCCTTGGTTTTTTGCTTTTTGACAAATGTTAGTAAATACCCATCAGCTACTAACAATTTCATTATTTTCAAAAAATTATATAGCTGATAAAGTGGTAAGTTGATATTTACTTGCATAAATTAGTTGATTTACATCAACATCAAATAAGCATTAAAATGGAACTTGCAAACAGTACTTCAGAAAAACAACTGAATGGCCAAATAAATTATGTATTATTTTGGAATTCATTTTCTGGACTATAGAGCAAAAACCCAATTTCGCAATCTTTCCAGAAGTTTTGCAGCAGTATATCATGAGCAGCTCTTTAAAACCAAAAATACTAAAAACTAGAAGGTGGCTCGAAATTACACCCTATGACTCAAAGTTACCCTGAATGACTGTATTCCGTTCTTAAGGATAAGTTAATAAGTGAATTTGAACTATCACGGACAAAAAGGGTTCAAACGTTATTACAGGATTTAGTGTTGGGTGACTCTAAACCTTCCGCATTGCTATGCCTTATGAAGGATCTGGCTGGAGATGGAATATCTTACGACCTTTTAACCCTTTGCACTCCAGGCCTTTTTCGCGTGGAGGAATCGGCAACTCGAGACATTTTAGGTTCGGCTGGTGTTTATGGATTTGCTTCATAGAAACTAAACACAGTCATTGGCCTTGCATCGAATTTCCGCATCACATCTAATGGTCCTCTCGTGGTTTGGCATCCAATCGTGTATCGCCTGAGAGGCGCCACTGTAGTGCAAAGGGTTAAAGTCCATTTGGCTATCGCATATGCCGATTTCGGTACAATCAATTCTGACGGCAAGTTACTTAATTTTGGAAGTTTCAAATTTTTCGTCAACTTCGTGTAGTGCTGTTGAAGGAACCTCTTTAACTCTTTAGTTCCCCTTGCAGTTTTCTGGAATATCATTTAGGGACCGGATTCCCACCCGAGAAGAAAAACCATTTTCACCCCTCCAAGTGGAGTAATTAGAGAGACAGGGAATAGACCCCTGCAAAACTAAAGGTAAGTGTCCACGGGCGAGAAAACGCGCCCGAGTTCGATGCAAAACGGCTTCTCGCTCGTGTACACACCCTTGCGAGTCCACTATCGGGAAGTTTTAGTTAATTCTCTCTGCAGCAAGACTTGCGCCGACCGAAAATCCTCTCGTGGACACTAGTTCTGAAAGTTTTCTTCCTTGTTTCCAGCCGTTTGGAAAATATTGCAGCTTCTCGCCGCAAAAGTTGACAGACGAATCCTCAATCGTAAAGCTGAATTTATTAAATAATTCTTTTGAATTATTCGCACTGTATAGGACTTATCATTATTGCATAGGATTAAAGATGAGCTTTTACAAAAATTACAAATTTGTAAATATAAACGCATGTCGATTTTCTACCTTTGAAGATCCGAATGACACATTCACATGGAAGTTTCTGAGTTTAGTAGAAATTGTTAAAACTATCTTGGATTAAGTAAAAATAGCGTGAATTTGATTAATTAAAAATACTAAAATACGTTCGTATCAAATATAAGGTTAACTATCGTTTAAAAAGGCACAGTATGATTCATTCTTCTCATGTAGCGAAACAATTTCCTTCATGCGTTATCGTGTATAATTTTCTTTTTGCAGTATTAGAAAATATGCCATGAAGATCTTTTGACTAGATGTAATGAAAATTAATGTTTATTGCCTGTGAAAAACTCCATTTTATTTTAATTAAATAAACTGAAAAAAGAGCTTGTACAAGATTTATACTTCATCATTTTCGTGTTGGGCCCGATGGCGTGGTGCGTAAAGTTTTCTTTTCCACTCGAAAGATTCCTGGTTCGATCCCCGTTAACTTTTTTTTTAGTTTTCAATTTGGAATTTTTTATTATTATGGGGATTCTTCATAAGAGTTTTCATATTCTTATGAAAAACAGGAAATTATTAAAATATTTTACAAAATATCTGTTTAAAACATGCATTTGTTTTATACAAGTGATATGTACTTAAAATCAGTATAATGTATATTCAAAAATAATTTGCGTAATAATTGTTATATATAAAATAGATAATAATACAATACCATTAAATTTATAAATAACGATTATTTTCTTTTCCTAAAATTCTTTTTTTAGATAAAAATTCATAGAAAATACTATAATTGTCTTTAAAATTTGCCTGTTGTTCACAACAATTCTTCTTCAAAGAAATAATTTTATTTCTTGTTTTATGTTAACAATTATTTATTATTCATGGTTAATAATTTAAATGATAATATAAATTTTTTTATAATTGAATTGCTAATTAATTTTATACGGTGTATTATTTTACCTAAAATCTTGTCTCCAAAATAAATTATTTTAATCTAACATAATCATCTAAAAATCCTGAATAAATGAAAAAACAAATATTCCGTTATTATGCAAAAGCAAAATTACAGCCGATTTTCCCCAGAGAACCCATTTCCTTCTCGCAGTTGCACGCCGCCGTCGTGGACACACCTATGCAAGATTTCGACTGGGAGAAAATTGCAACCACCCCTCCGCGAGTAAACTTGCATATGCAGTGGAAACAGTGTAGCAAGTTTCTCGCATGGAACTCGCGCGAGTTTTCTCAATCGTGGACACTTACCTTAAGGGTGATTTCTCTCTTCACTGTCTGGTTTCCAGGCAGAGGTTGACAACTCGTATATCCTCAAGGAGTTTTTATTTTCTTTAACAGTACAAAGTATGCGTTTCGAACTTTCACCTGTTACCCCCTCCCCCTGCTGTAACGAGAGTCGTAAAAATCGCACCCCGCTGTGAAGAGAGTCCTCTGTCGCAGTGTAGTGTGCCGCTAATGGTATCGGACCTCCAAGGACCAGTCAAGAAGGGGGGGAGGGGAGAGAACTATGTGTGAAGAGACACGGCCGGAATGGGACTCTACCGACTGGGGCACCTGGGCCGGAACGGGGACAAGATAGTTAAACGCACAAATAGCAAAACTGACTAACGAAGTTTCGGAACTAAAAATAAAAGAAAATTTGTTTCAAAAGTAATTGATCACGGAAACGCCCATTTTTTAGAGGTAAATCATTTTCTTGAAATGGGTCGGATAGGCGTGAAGATGCGGAAGGTACATCACATAGTGAACCTGCACATGAAAGGCACACTTTTCAAGATAGCAGTATTGAACTCGAACCAAAACTATGTTATTTGCATTACAGGTGTGGGAAGAATGCCCGTAGCTGTAAAAAACCCTGCTCAGTTTCTTTGAACTAGAAAGCCCGACTTCGGATTCGGTGATCCCTGGTGAAGCGAGTTTCTTTAATCACCGGTTGTTTGTTACGGACCCTAAATCCCGTATACAATATTTGATTCACAATGGCTTGGATTTAAGTTTATTTCCAGCTTACTTGGGTTGTCCCACTGTTAGCTCTTATGTTTTGAGCGCAGCTAATGGTTCTCCTATTAAAACTTATGGTTCAAGGCTACTTTCATTGGATTTGGCGTAAAAGGTTTGACTTTCCTTTTATTATTGCTGATGTCTCGAAGCCAATATTGGGTGCAGATTTCTTGCAGCGTTATGGTTTGTTAGTGGATGTCAAAAACAAGAAATTCCTTGATCCTTTAACTTGTTCAACTTTAGGTAAGGTGTTGCCATCTTTTGTACCTAGTATTAAAACAGTTGTTGGGGAATCCAAGTATCACCTGTTAATACAGGATTTTGAGGAAATAACTAAGGTCAAATCTAAACCAGTTTTGATTAAACATGATACAGTGCATTACATTAACACTACTGGCCCACCTGTTTGTACTAAAGTTCGTCAGCTTAATCCTGCACAATTAAAAATTGCGAAGGATAAGTTTTCATACATGATCGAGCATGGAATTTGTAGGCCATCTAGAAGCCCGTGGTCAAGTGCTTTACACATGGTGCCTAAAAAGGGTGGAACAGATTGGTGACCCACAGAGGACTATCGTGCGTTGAATGCACACACTAGGCCGAATAAGTATCCTCTTCTAAACTTGCAAGACTTAACCAAAAACCTGACGGGAAAATAAATTTTTAGTAAAATTGATTTGGTAAGGGCCTTTAATCAGATCCCTGTTCACGAGCCGGATATTGAAAAAACGAGTGTCATTACTCCATTCGGGTTATTCGAGTTCATGTTCATGCCCTATGGATTATGTGGCACGAGAAAAACCTATTTTATATAGCAAAAACCTATTTTACCCTAAAAAATTAAATTAATGAGTTTAATTTAATTTGTTATTTAGTTTTTAATTTAACATAATCACTAAAATTTTAGAATTAAATTCACAGAAAGGTAAATATTTATTTCAGACCTCACAAAATAACTTTTCCAATGCTGAAAATACATTTAAAGTAAACTATACTATCATGACATACTCTGCCATGCTAAGCACAGAAGTGGTATTTACAACTAAGTTCAAAATGAGAAATGGGGGGTTTAAAGTTTAGCAACTTCTTGTAGTTGATTCTAACTTACTGAATAACTTGTTAATTTTTTTTATATTTCCCACTCAGATACAACCACTAAACCACTAAATTTTAACATTATGTAGAACAAATTACAGCGAACCATGTGATAGAAATATCTCATTTTGGCCAAAAAATCCAGCTACCACCTCTGTGCTTTGCACGGAAGTACTAGTATGCAAGAGGTATGGTGATAAGATGCACCATCTTAACCGACCGGACAGACACAGCAACGATTGTGACTGAGAGTCTTTCGGCGATTGGTTGACTTGGTGGAGTCTTTCGTTTTTTCTCTCCCATTCGAAAAACAATTGCAAGCCTGTTATCGTTTAAAAATCTCATGGCAAGCAATACTCATCTCACGTATGACCTAACGATGTTCTAGGACAGTATTGGTATCGTGTATCTCTTGCACCAGATAATTCCCGAAATAACTAATATCAATCAAAAGAAGCATGTCTAATAAGTAAAGAAAACATATCCTATTATTTAACTAACTAGGTAACTTTCATTGTTAACAAACAGAATTATAAAGGATAATCTACCAGTTCATTTATACAAAATCTCTAAAAACTTCAATTTACAAAAACCTATTTTTACTTATCCATTCAATTCTTCATACACCTTAAATCCAAAATTTTATTACAGTATTTTAAAAACATGTTCAATATGAACTAAAACGTATTCAATGTCTGTATCAATATTAAGAAGCACAGTTTATAGGTATCGAAGAAAAGGCATGACAAAACATTTATCGCGTTTAGTCGTTTCTGTTTGTAGGAATACGTCTCCCATAATGAAATTTTACGTATTCGATAATATTTGGACAATCAAATGAGAATCGAAAGAAAGAATTTTGGAGGTGTGAAAGAGATTAAAACAGAATCAATTGAATACGAAAATCTATTAATTTTTAAAAATTGTTCTGTTCGTTTATTTTCGAAATTAAATTTTTTTATAACATTTGCATACTGCTATATTATTTATTTACACACTGTGGTTTGAAACAAATCAATAAAATGTATAAATTTGTTTACCGTTTAAGCTAAAAAGTCGACGCTTCATTTGTATTCCCTTGACAATTTTTAAATCATTAACTGTTCAATGAACATTTATGAAACTTGATATTACAACTTTTTTAATGCTAGAACTAAGTGAAGCGTTGAGAAAGAACGGACCATCCCATAATTTGAAGTTGGTGTTTCTACCCCGTTTTTTCAAAACCATTCATATTGGAAGGGACAAAATATGATTTATCTAATAGTACGCTTACCAGACGTTCCGATTTGACCGGGACAGTTTCAATTTTCAGATCAAATCCCGGTGTCCTGGCCGGTTTACTTCACATCCCGGAAAAAATTAAATTTGATTTTATATAGATGACCAAAATGGTCTAAAAATAATTAACTGAGGAGGATTATTTACTTTGTCATTTATTTCTGTACTGTATGAAAAGTGAAAATTATAGAAGAGTGAGGGTCTGTTGATAAATAATATTGTCATCGTATCGTCTTGTCTCGCCAATCGTGACCAGTTGAGAGAATATTTTCTTTGATGAACAACGCATGGACTGATGATACGGGTTTGTTGAAGGAATCTACGGCTAAAGGCTTGATGACATATAAAATTAATATCGGATTAGCTTGAAGATTTTTTATAACAAGATTAAAACAAAAAAAGATTTTCTGAAAAATGCCCTAGTCAATGAAAAGTACATGTTAATATTTTTCAAATTTGTATTCCTTTTTCAAAGTGTTTCTTCTTATTTCAGTAAATTATAAATATTAACAAGTAAGTAATAGAATGTTTAAATTTATATGCTTGTGTCATTTATTATTACTCCTGGTTTAGGTTCCTAATCATTAACCGTTAATTAATAGCATTGAGAATAAACTACCCTCTGAAACACTAAAAACCCGCGTGGTGTGTGCCTTTGAATACCCGCGACGCTGAGGAGCATTCCAATGTGCCAGTTGAACATTTCAGAAATTTGGTAAACCTATCTAATAGCCAACAAAGTAGGTCATTAGACAAAGCACAGATGAACCATTCTGCCATGAATGGTTTAAAAAATGGGAAGAAATACCATAACTTAAATTGTGTAATAGTCTGTTCTGGCTCTCAATTCCTCATATAATTAAAGCGTTGGTACTACAATTTTTAAAAATTTAAATCTATGTATCGAAACGCTTAAGTAACAAAAAACATTACTGAAACTTCCACAAATATTAATATTTTTCTCGTTCATTAATTAGAACGAAAGAAATAATTAACAAGCGTTTGAAATTTGTCTCAATACGACTCTTTTTCTGACACTTACGAAGAAAAAAAAGATTAAATATTAAATCTATGTGTAGGATACTTTAATTGCCTATTCTTGTCGTCTTTTAAATGAAATTAATACAGTTAAAACTCAATTAAATTGCCACTCAAAATGTCAACAAATTTTTCCTTTTCTAAAACCACTTTAGTAAAATATTGTAAGAACCTTTTAAAATGACTATACAACTATAGTAATCTTTCATCGACTCAACTATATTTAAAATTGGAAAATAAAGAAATTTCCGCCTAAACACGGTTACTTGGTTCAGTTTAATCAGCGTTACCTGGAACTTAGTGTCTAAGTGTCTTTCTTGAACCAAGAATGATAAAGTGATTGAAGTCGCTGATATTGATTTATTGAAATGTTCAATGTAATTCTTAAGTCATCGGAAAATTACTAAGAACTGTATCAGTCATTTCATTGAACTAAAATCAGGAACAACATCACTTTATTATTCTGGGTCTAAGTTTTACGGTACGTGATTAGTATATTGGAAAACGAATAATGATGTTGCGAAAGAAAAATAACTTTAATATTCCTTTTAAAGCTATGTTTAAAAAATCCCGTTTTTAACATATTTTAAAAATATTTATTTTAAGATATGTAGTCTAAAAACATTGGGACAGGGAAACGTAGGGATGAATTTTTGGGAAGAAAACAAGGCAACTGAATTTTATCGGAAAGAATAAAAATGTTTTTATGCATATAGGTGTTATCTCTATATATATAAGGCAAAGCCCTCACTCACTCACTCACTCACTCACTCACTCACTCACTGACTCACTGACTCACTCATCACTAATTCTCCCACTTCCCACATAGTCACAACTCTGAAAATCGGCACAAATATCAACAATGGTAAAAATAGAAAAAGTAAACTATTCCGATCTCGATTAACACACTTTAAGGGGTCGAAAAGGGGTCAAACGTTCCAAACGGGGGACATTCGAAAATCCTACTTCCCACATAGTCACAACTCTGAAAATCGGCACAATTATCAACAATGGTAAAAATAGAAAAAGTAAACTATTCCGATCTCGATTAACACACTTTAAGGGGTCGAAAAGGGGTCAAACGTTCCAAACGGGGGACATTCGAAAATCCTACTTCCCACATAGTCACAACTCTGAAAATCGGCACAAATATCAACAATGGTAAAAATAGAAAAAGTAAACTATTCCGATCTCGATTAACACACTTTAAGGGGTCGAAAAGGGGTCAAACGTTCCAAACGGGGGACATTCGAAAATCCTACTTCCCACATAGTCACAACTCTGAAAATCGGCACAAATATCAACAATGGTAAAAATAGAAAAAGTAAACTATTCCGATCTCGATTAACACACTTTAAGGGGTCGAAAAGGGGTCAAACGTTCCAAACGGGGGACATTCGAAAATCCTACTTCCCACATAGTCACAACTCTGAAAATCGGCACAAATATCAACAATGGTAAAAATAGAAAAAGTAAACTATTCCGATCTCGATTAACACACTTTAAGGGGTCGAAAAGGGGTCAAACGTTCCAAACGGGGGACATTCGAAAATCCTACTTCCCACATAGTCACAACTCTGAAAATCGGCACAATTATCAACAATGGTAAAAATAGAAAAAGTAAACTATTCCGATCTCGATTAACACACTTTAAGGGGTCGAAAAGGGGTCAAACGTTCCAAACGGGGGACATTCGAAAATCCTACTTCCCACATAGTCACAACTCTGAAAATCGGCACAAATATCAACAATGGTAAAAATAGAAAAAGTAAACTATTCCGATCTCGATTAACACACTTTAAGGGGTCGAAAAGGGGTCAAACGTTCCAAACGGGGGACATTCGAAAATCCTACTTCCCACATAGTCACAACTCTGAAAATCGGCACAAATATCAACAATGGTAAAAATAGAAAAAGTAAACTATTCCGATCTCGATTAACCCACTTTAAGGGGTCGAAAAGGGGTCAAACGTTCCAAACGGGGGACATTCGAAAATCCTACTTCCCACATAGTCACAACTCTGAAAATCGGCACAAATATCAACAATGGTAAAAATAGAAAAAGTAAACTATTCCGATCTCGATTAACACACTTTAAGGGGTCGAAAAGGGGTCAAATGTTCCAAACGGGGGACATTCGAAAATCCTACTTCCCACATAGTCACAACTCTGAAAATCGGCACAAATATCAACAATGGTAAAAATAGAAAAAGTAAACTATTCCGATCTCGATTAACACACTTTAAGGGGTCGAAAAGGGGTCAAACGTTCCAAACGGGGGACATTCGAAAATCCTACTTCCCACATAGTCACAACTCTGAAAATCGGCACAAATATCAACAATGGTAAAAATAGAAAAAGTAAACTATTCCGATCTCGATTAACACACTTTAAGTGGTCGAAAAGGGGTTAAATGTTCCAAACGAGGGATATCCGAATGTTCCTCTTCCAATGTAGTCATTTTTCTGATATTTTTTTGCAAATGTTAAAAAAATAAGTCATTCCAATATCGATTAACGAATTTTTAAGGGATGAAAAGACGACGCAACATTGAAACTATACGAGGATTAACTTAATGTCTAATTAACTTAATTCCAATACAGCTACTACTTTGAAATTTAGAACTAAGAGCAAACATAAACACAATAAACTATTCCAGTTTACTATTCACAATTATAAATTTCGTTTAAAATGTCAACAAAGGAAAGTTCCTATTTTGATAAATCAATTTGTCGGGATCGAAAAGGGAGCAAACGTCTGAAGTGTAGAATACATGAATGTCTTTTGATCGCTAAAATGCTAATGGTAAAATTTCGTAGCGCAGCACGGGTATTCAGCTAGTACCTCAAATAAAAATAAGTCACTGTATTTGAAGCACATAAACTTTGAAAATAACATACATTTTAACGGAGTCTTAACAATTAACAGTTATCAGTGTGTTAGAATAGTATTTTCGTTATGTAATTATAATATCTTAAACTAGATTAAGATTCTTCAAGAATAAAGTTTTTTGGGGGGAAAACTCCTTTCTTCTTTACTACATATCTTGCTCTGAAAACTGCTAGATTGGTTTTATCTTTTATTATCAGGTTGATTCTCTAAAACACATATCTTCTCCGAATAAGCACATTTTATAAAAGGGAATTGCCTTATTTGAAGCTGTGGCTTATTTGGTGTACCTTATCCTATACATTTGTCTTTCAAAGAACTTTTAATTTCAAAAATAGATTAATTATATACATAATTTGCAGAAATACTAAGCAAATCAAAATGTCTTAATTGACTTCGAGAAAACGCATGTCGAATACCACTATACCAGCGGCGGCCCGTTTTCAAAAATGTTAAGTGTCAGTAGAAAAGTCACTACCTTCCCCCCCCCCCCACTTCACACAATCAATCATGAAGGGAAATTCTTTAACCTTAATAACTCAAACTTTCCTTTCAGTATTTACAAATTGATAAAAGAAAGAAAATATAAAAACAAGTTATTTTAACCTAATTATAACTGAGCACCATGTTTCGAAATAGTTCAATTATAAATTTTCTTGTTACACCTTAGGTTAATACTAAAACTCATGTGTACACTTATCACAGAAGCTATTTCCGTTTGGTAAAAAAAATATAAGGAATGCTCGTGTCTCTCCCTCCCACGCTTCCCGATTCGCTCGAACACGGGCCAATTAGTATATCGATTTTGCAAGTACAGCCGAAGTTGCGAAATTCCTAAAGGGCTGCATGTCGCCATAATACCGTAACATTTAGCGTGAAGGGAGATTCCATACTAGCAATTATTTTCATGGCAACGATGCAACTTATTTGCGACTTTCACTTTTG
Source organism: Linyphia triangularis (assembly GCA_963978545.1). Taxonomy (NCBI): domain Eukaryota; kingdom Metazoa; phylum Arthropoda; class Arachnida; order Araneae; family Linyphiidae; genus Linyphia; species Linyphia triangularis. Next base: position 63,415,201 of record OZ021723.1, on the reverse strand, counting down.
GCTATACCTCGCCAGATTTAGTTGATTTGAAAGGAGTTTCTTTCCTCAATTGTACTTTACGCAACAGGTTTATTCTTTATCGGAGATTTTATTATTTACCGTAGAAATACCATCTTCCTTTACGATTCTAATCTACAGTTAAGAAAATTAGTAAAATAAATAATTAAAGTGGCCTAGCAATTAGTAAATTTTAATTTTAAACTAAATGCATCCAGGCTGTACCTGCAGTACCCCACGAGTCACCACTGAATAAAATAAAGGTGCTGTGATTTGAGATTGTTTGACTTATAATTCACTGAGTCTATAGAAAGTAACTTCCAGTATTCGTTGAACTCTGAAATTTTATAATATATAGGATTTTTGTTCTCCTCTAATTTCCAATCTGGCAGCATTTTAATTTTTTAAATTGTTCTTTATAGTTATAACATTGGGAACTCTTTCCGTAATGCATCAAAGTGTCCACCACAAGGCAGTGCTACAATTGTGGTATTGTTTTTAATTCTCTTACTTTTACTTATCCTTAATGGGTTTTATGCATAGAAAAGATATATATATTATATATATATATAATTTTTTTTTTTTTTGATCGGTTAAAGTAAAGGAGAGGAGTTGTACTTTTGAAGAAATTTTTTTTTTTTTTTTATTTTACTCAGTAAGTGTTCTATTTTTTAATACCTACATAGAGAGACGAGAAAATAATGCAGTTAAAGTAAAAATCATATAACATTTAAATTTAACAGTTTATGTTGAAAAATATTTGGTAATAACCAGAATTGTATAATAATACGGAGTTAAATTTTTAAGTTATTGAATAGTGATTTTGTTTATTAAATAATTGTTTTGTTCATTTGGGGCCATATGTAGAGAATAAAGTTCTTAACATAGGTTCATTTTTATTACCTTTTTTTCTTTCCCAAATCCCTGTTTCACGCCCCTTGGATCGGAAACTTCTTCCCAGTGGCAAGGATGTTCTACTTAGCAAAGTTCTTAGCAAATCAAAAATATATACGCCTCTAGTAGAGCACAGTTTCACCTAACTTATAAACTACCTCTGACTGCAAAGTTTTGGGAATTGTCAGTCTAACAGGCTAATAGTGAATAATTGTGATTTTCGTATCAGAGAGGTAAATAGTATTTTTCGTATTGCATACAATCAACGAGGAAATGTTATAAGCCACAACAATTTTAGCGCAAAATTGCTTCTTCTAACAATGTTCCTTCTATTCAAGAATTTTTAAAGGACGTTGTTTCTTTTCACTAGGTTTCATTTCCTATTATTATTATTAAACTATGACCAAAATTAAATGACTTTGTGATAGTTAAAGATGACGGGAAAATAGAGGATCATTGAAGGAACATTCAATAATGCTTTTTCCCTTTAATAAAAAAAAATACATTACACTTGTAAACTATTTTTTAATGTTTTTGCATTTTTAAAATCGAAAACAATTATTAAAAATTTCATTTTTCAATCATCTAATTATCAGTAAATTGTTTTCTAAAGGATTTTATAGGATAGTAAAATGAATGCCTTGTTGTTAAGAGCTGTTGGTACAGTACCCAAAAAAAAATCAGAACGATGGCTATATCTTGTGCTCTATTTGTTGAAATAACAAACAAAAGGTACCGTTGTAAATCGTGGAAGGTTTTTAATAATTGTATGTAGTTTTTTTTATCATGAGGGGTCATCTACATATTAAAACAGAATCGAACTTTAAAAAGTTCAATAGCAACCTCGTAATATTATCCCATATTTGGATTCAGCATTAAAAAAAAAATGCCAAATACAACAAAAATTCGTAATTTTCTAATGAATGATTTGTAATTTAAATGATAAAAAGAAAATGATAAACTAATATTAAATAAAAAAGTTGGTTTTTTGGCCATAAATACTTTAATAATTGATATATTTCCGTAATATTTTTTTTTTTCAAAAGATAGTTTGTAAATGGCCAAACATAAATAGCAATCAACTTTTGCATCAATTTCTTTTTTAATAATTAATTAATAATTAATAAAACAATTTTAAAAAAAATTTGAATAGAAACATATATATATATATGCTTTCATTAAATTTACCATGGTCTAAAACCTCCCCACAATTTTTTTCTTTCCATTTTGACGTTTAGTTCTCGATTTTTTAGCGAAAATGTAAAAAACACTCACTTTAAGGGACCGTATACTAGAAGACTTTTGAAAACAATCAAAGATTAATTCAAGGTAAATTAGAGGTGTGGAAAATCGCACAAAGTTCAATTACACTATAGTATTGGTCATTGCATTAAAATTTGGTATGGTGTTATTTACCATGTTTGGTAACAATTTTTACAAAGGCAAAAAAAAAAAGGGGGGGGGGGAATGGTGATGGTATTTACTTATACAATTTGTTGGGTGATGCTCAAGGACAGAGAGCTCTGTGTTAAACGCGCTTGTTTTTAAACTTCATACGCTTGCATCACATTTCTACGGGAATTCCAGAGGTGGGAATGACATTAAAAGGCTAGCACGGAAATTTTAATCAAAATCTGATCCGGACATCAAATTCAGTTTGATCTATTCAATGCCTCGATGGATACAACAAGTTATCGATCACGATGGGGCACTATACAGCCTACTGATTTTTTTTTTTTTTAAATGACTTTCATTAAATACCATTTATTTAAAACAACATTTTTTAAGCAATTTCAATAAGTTATTTCAGTAAAATTTTTAAAGGATATGTGATTTTTTTCATTTTATAAATAATTTCAACGATCATGTTACATTTGTGTTTACAGTAAAATGTTTCCGTAAAATAAATAATCACGCTTTGCTTAATACTGTTTACTAATGCCTACATTTTATATTTATTAATTTTCAAAATATCAGTAGTATGCGTTATACTTCTGCAATTACAGTTTTCGATATTTTATTTATTTCGTATGAAGAATTCTCATCTTTAATGTTGTAAATAAATTATGTTACTTTTGCGTTTACCTGCTAATTTTGTATTAATCTTAAACATGACACTATCAATCCAAGTAGTTTCTATGCGAATTTAGACTAATATTTGTATTTTTTAACGTCGTGAAACGCCGCACTGACCGTTCGATATTTTCCGCTGTGAAGTAGAACCTTAAAAATACCTTTCGTTTTATGGAAATTCTCCCTGAAGATCGGGACAAAAATGGTCGAAACATTTTCGCTCATAAGTGACGTGTTTTTCAACATAATGCATTGAAATTTGGTATATGGAGTAAATGATGTATTCTAGATCGAATGAAATGATAAAAAATAAGGGTTCGTATTGAAATTTTTGAAGATACTTAGTAAACGATCCCTTAAGAAAAAAAATTGCATCAGATATATAGAAAATCGTAAGCAAAACATTTTGGTGCAAACCTTAAGATTCTACGATAATTAGAACCGAAGATATAGCCATCATTCTGATTTTTTTGGGGGGTACTGTACATTTTTCAAACATACAATTTTCAAACTTTGAATTCAGTCTTTCAATGTAGACGTATTTCTTCACAATAAATCAGTATTATTAAAAAATAAATATTAACATATATTTGAATTTGCATAATTACAATAAACGCCAACATATTGCGTACATTTCAAAATAATGCATCTTTCAGTTTGTAGTCTCTACCCAGTACATATATATAAAAGAGTCAATTTAAGCTTCTCTTTCCTGGAGCATATTCTCATCCACTGGAAATTATTCAATCTAAATTAATTAAAGTAGAAAAAATAATCAGTCATTCTGATTTTGCATAAGGCAAGTTGTGTATCGTAAGCAAATTTTATTGGTTGAAACACACAATCACTTATTAAAATGTTTTTTAAAACAAATTACAATTCCGAAATTTTTTATTTTTAAACCTTAAGAATAATTTTTAAAAGAAAATCCTTAAAATTGCTTGAGTATTTCAAACACTTTAGGATAAAAACTTAAATGATCATGCTCTGAAAAATAACAGTTAATCAATTTCTTTTTAAAAATATATCTTCTTTCACTTTCCCTGTGAAAAATATTTGACATCTTATTCTGTAGCTAGTAATCTAAAACAGTTTGTAAAAGTCCACTTATTAGAAAGATAACTTTTTTCCCCAAGAAATTAATGATTCGTCAACAAAAGATAGTACATGTAACTAATTGGTGGGATTTAAAAAGTTTACTCAACTATTGTTCTAAAGAAACCAATTTATCAAAAAATGGAATAGATATTAATATTAACTAAAATTAAAAATCCCTCACTAATCTGATGTTTAACACCAAGCCATTACTTTTAGAAGTTTTAAATAATTAACACTTTGCTTTCTTTTACCTTGTCAAAGTTTGACACAAAATTTGTTTTACCATTTTATACATTAATATTTTTATTTCGTGAAACTGATTTTGCTTGTGGTTTATCTAAAGATATAAAAAAAATCATTCTGATATTAAATGACTCCAGAATGTCAAAGTAGACCTTCTTTAACCATCAACTGGAATTAATTTTCAATTTTTTTACTTCAAATTTAAAAACTAACACACAAAAAGCAGGATTTTTACTATAAATACATTATATGCATGCATCACCAACTTTTATATGCAATTGCAACTTATTTAAGTGATTGTGAGCTCAGATCGAGTTTTCATGGTTTTTGCTCAATAAGAAGAAAATATCCATTCCGTGAAATTCATCAACCTTCTTCATGCACCAAAACTTGATAGAATGCGTTGTCATTGACAATAAGTCTATTTGCTAAGTTTCAACTTGACTGAATTACGGCTAACGGGTTAATTAATCCTCCGTAGATATTTTCCGCCATAAACAAACACTGGAACAAATTGAAAATTTCAAAGTGTTTTGAAAGATTAAACAAAACCTAATTTTGAGAGTGGGTTTGAAGATTTAGCATCCAGTGGAGCAGTGGTAGAGCATTGCGCTGCCATGCCATGGTTCGCTCCCTGGTCTGGACAAGGTTGACTCAGCCCTTCATCCCCTAAGCGAGTCGATTAAATGAGAACCAAGTATGCTTGGGAACTAAACACTAGGGACTCCGCGTCAGACTCGGGGCCCGATTTAGAATTTTTTTTTACTGTAGGCCCAACATTCAGAGAGGGGCTCCCAATAGCAAATAATTATTTTCTTACGTCACAATATTACCAGATCAAGCTACATTCGTTAAGACTAACTTTTTACAATTAAAACTCGTAGTTTACTTTCACGCGATTTTTTTGTTATAATTAGTATGATCTTGATTTCCTCTATCTAACTTAACTCTCTGTGACTATAAAAAATATGGAATTTGCGGATATGTAACTAAAAAAATTTTTTATTTTTGTTCAGTACTTCCCATAAAAAGACCATTATATTTAAAATTTTCAGAAAACTTTCAAAATTTGGGGGCCCCCATATTTGGGGGACCCTACGCTCGGGCCTAGTGGGCCTAATGGTAAATCAGGCACTGGTCAGACTGACCATCTGACCGAAACATTGCTGTATGGCACCTCGAGGCCCTTGGTCAAGTAAGCTGGATTTGGCACAGCAGGCCAAGTCGCCCCCTCCCTCACACACATGGGACTGTTACGCCACTAAGTTTAGTTTGTAGATTTGACTTATGGTAGAATATTATGTTTTCTTTGCTCGTCCTTTTTTTTAAATAAATTCTGGTGGTAAAAGTATCATGGAAAATCGAGCTAAATGTTCCTATAACTTTATTTTTTACCTGGACAGGCAAAAAAAATGTTTTATGGAAAATTAACCTCCCTGGAAGTAAATGATGGCCAATAGGTAAACGCAAATAGTTTTTAAACTCGTTATTTGCTTAAAAAAATCCTCAAACAAGTTAGGCGAGATCAAGGTACATTTCAACATGGAGCAAAATTTCCTCATTGGCACTGTCATTTGATTAACACATTTCCAACATCATCAATTAAATCCCATAATTTCCGTATTTTTTAGAGGGAAATGCCCAATATGTTTCGGTTACTCCTCTGATGGTTAGGCAATCTTCCCAAATGTTAAAATGTGACTTTCTCAGCCCTACTTGAGAAGTGAAACTTTTTGAGACAAATCTGTTATGTGAATACAAACACATTTTCCTCAGTGAGAGATGAAAAATTAGGAGTGTGGAACATCGAACAACTTTCAATTATACACCATAATACTGATGTCAATTTGTGTTATTTACCGTTTTTATATTTTCCCCTTTCATTTAGAAAAAATGGCCAGCTAGGCGATATTTTTTGCACTAATTCTCGTGGTGTGGGTCTAGAAAGAAAAAAAATGTTGATTTATGAGATATACTTTTCGATAATTCTTATATTGTCCTTTATTAAAAGTGAAACTGAAGGGAGGGGAAAAAACGATCGTTCATGAGGTATGCTCAAGGAAAGAATACTCTGTGTTGGGTTCCTCGTTAAGGAACTTTTAAGGTTTTTTGTATTTTCTAGTGTTATCCAACGAATATATTTGTGCAGTGCAAATTATTTTTTATCTTTATGCTTTCAATTAATCAAAAATCGATTTTGAAATCAAAACAAATGTCACGTGACCAAAACGCATAAAAAAAACTTGACGTAGTTGCGCATAGATTCCGTCAAAAAGGAACCTGGACTAAAGCGGGTTTTAGACTGGTTCATCATCTGCGCGTTGACATCACACGCAAAAGCAGCTTTTTCCCGCCAAATCGCAAAGTGATAACTAAATATATTTTATTTTTTTTACTATTTATCTGAGCTCAAATTTTTGAAAGAATTGTATTGTTTTTCATGATTTTTTCTCTTTTATTTAAAAATAAATCAAAAAACGTGAAAGTTTCTCACAAAACCATTTTTACGGAAATTTCGGAGGTGGGGACGTTTAGAACACCTATAGAGGCATTAGTACAGCGATTTTTATCAAAATCGTTAGAGCCGTTTTTTAGTAATCATTGAAAAACATGATTTTTTCAATGGCAGCTACCTTGTGAGCGATTTTGACGAAAACCTTAATGGTAGGTCCTATGGCCACCAGCAATCCGTATACCAACTTTGAACATCGTAGATCAATTTGTTCGGGAGTTATGCTTACCACAGATGCACCGACACACAAACACACATACACACACACAGACATTTTTTCTAGATCACTTTTTTGAAATCAGGATGTTCCAAAACGTGGAGAAAAGCAAAAAAATCGAAAAATTTTTGTTACCCGAATGCTATACTTTCATTACCCTATGTATACATATTGGTAATTGAAAGTAAAAAAATTCATCAAACATTCTTCAATAATTTGTACTATCAATGAATAAGTGGTTTAAAATCAATTCTATTTTTAACTATGCACTAGAATCTTCAATTTTTTTGGATTTGAAAATGTATAGATATTTTTAATGAAATATCAAATTGATATAGTTTATAAAATCTAGGCTGGTGGAACATCGCACAACTTTCAATTACACTTAATACTGATCACTGCATTTAAATATGACGTGGATTGGTGTAGTTTACCGTTTTCGTTTTCATATTTTTATTATTTTAAAAAAATTATCAGTTCGGCGATATTTTTGGCGAAAATTATAGGCAAAAATCGCCCAAATTGATATGCTTTTCGATAAATGCTACATTATCCTTTCTAGTAAGTGCAACAGAAAAGAATCGGTAATTGATGGGAGGTGGTCACGGAAAGAGAACTCTGTGTTAAAATCATTCATTTTTCACTTTTTTACGCCTTTACCACATCTCTATGGAGATTTCGGAGGTGGGAATGTTTAGAGCAACTTAAAAGGCATTATCACAGTAATTTTAATCAAAATCGTTATGGCCGTTTTTAGCAATTTCTGCAAAACATTATTTTTCGATTGCAGCTACCTATGCCCAAACGCAATTTTAACTAAAAACTTAATGACAGGTTTCATATCCACCACTATTGCGGGTTCGAGTCCCGTGTTAGGCATGGGTGTTTGTAAATGTATGTTGGTTTGTCTAATGACGAATGTTTCGGCGCATTATAGCCCTCGTGTTGCTGAAGGCGCCAGATAATCTGAAAACAACCAACCATATCCACCACTAACCCATATGCCAAAGTTGAGCATCGTAAGTCAATCCATTCGGGAGTTATTCTGATCACGGGCACACATACACATAGAAATAAATTTTTTCTAAATCATTTTTTTTAACTCAGCATTATCCAAAACGTGTGGAAATGCATACACAAAAAATCGACTTTTTTATAGAATCTAATACTTACACATTTGTTAACATATAGAGTAGTGAAACTTAAAATAAAAAAATAACAAAGAACATTATTTCAGTCATTAGTTAGAAAGTAACTCCGATTCCTATTTTAAAGTAGCCCATGGTAGGGTTTCAATTCAACAAAAATATTAGGATTTACGTGAAACGCAATATTTGACTTTGTGATGAGATGAGTGGTAAAAATTGATAATACGTTCCATGCGAACTAATGATGTCAAAATTTGATATTAAAGAACATATTTGGTCCAAAAGTTTTAAACTAACATTTTTGAAATATTCCCCTTTCTCCATTAAGTTATGGTGTAAACAAAAACTTACAAATAAATATTAATAGCAATGCATTACTTACCTTTTAGAGTAGAATGCATTCTAAAAAAATTATGTAAAAAGAATTCTCCGTAATTCATTGAGAACCAGGAGAAAAATAGTTTTTTTTATTATTATTATTATACCTTACCACTTCCCATTGCTTCGAGTATATCAAATTTATGTTTTCTTCGTCCCTGTCTGAACAGTGTACTTTTATCTCTTCGAAATTTATAACTTTAATTTTGAACAACCTGCAACCTATAATTTTGGTTGTCATTTTTTAATAAAGGTACTAATTATATACCTGGACTTTCTCTACTTCGCAATCCAGATTTCGTTTCTTACAACAAAATGGTTTGTTGAAACCAAGTTTACTCAGTAGAAATATCAAGGCCTATTCTAAGGACCCCCCCCGACCCACTCCTATACTTATTCAAACGTAATTGAATTAAATACAAAATTTCCCAGGCTCATAAAAAGGCCTTATGCGGCTATTTTGGCTTCCCTCTGGGATTTTAAAATTGTGATTCACCATATTGTCAATCAATAAGTGATTTAGAATTGCAAGTCATCCTAATTTTTAAATTCAACACAACTTTTTAAAAATTTACACCCAATTACATGCCTTAAAATCTTGCCAAATTCGATGGGTCGTGGAAACGAATCTATGATCTGGAACTCTGCAATCTTCGTTTTCAAAAATAAGTTGATATTGTAGCTATTACGTTAAATAGTCTGTAGTTCTCGGATTGCCTGGTAATAGTGTTCCCCCCCCCCCCCAAATTCGAGGTAAAAATTATAGACAACTTCCCTTGAAAGTCATTCGGAAAAGGCATTACCCCTTCGAAATTCAAAATCATACATAACATAACCATATTTTGGACCAGTACAGCCCTCGCATACCTCCTTCGTCAAGAAAAATTCAAATCCATCCTACCCACCAAATCCAATTTCTCCATTAGAAGCCAATATTATAATTTTCAATAGAGACATTTCGAAAACGCTTCTTCATTACATATTTTTGAGCATTTTCATTTAGAAAACAATTTATTCGCTTTACTATCTTGTTGAAGCCTTTAATTTAGTACTTAGCACAAGTCTTGGAATACGAATATATCTCGGAATTCTGGTCTTTTAATACACGAACATTTGCATCGTGTAGTTTCTCGGCATAATTTTTTGTTTATCTACTTTTTATAATTATACATAAATAGAAATGTCCCTATAGTATAGAATGTAGATAGTTTTACATTTCTTAATAAATTGTACTTGTAACTGTAATAATTGTAAATTTTCATATTTTCTACTTTTATTTAAAGCAAATAATTTCTTTTCAACTTTTCTAACACAATCATTTTTCCGACTCTTGGCTTTTATCTCAGACAAACAGAGCATTTTTTTTACATAGAGACAATGCTACACTTATGTCGCTCAGTGAAAAAATGTATATCCTAAGAATGTAAAAATTAATCCATAAAAATAAAGTTTTTGATGTAAATCTTTTAACGCATATAAAAGATTTATAGTGGCAACAGAAACATGTGCATTAGCGGTCTTTTACCCTTCCACAGATTTTCCCCCTACAAGCAAGCAAAATCAAAAGTTAATATAAAAGGTTTAAAAAATAATAAACGAGAGTGACTAGAAGTTAATTTTAAGCTACATTTTAAATTTATTTTTTTTATGTTAAAATAATGCAAATCATTGGGATCCAGTGTAACAGAACAGTATATACTGAAAAATGAACCCATAAAAACAAAGTTTTTATGTATCTATTATATACCTTACAAAACTTGTATGTGCAGTTACAACTTATTTAAGCTATTTCAAGAAAAGTATTCCCAAACATATAGTAAGTGTGCAGATGCATTTCTAAAAATTGCTTGAAAATAACTTTTTAAACACTTTTTTGAGTACCAAACCCAAAGCAGTTCTCTTTAAACCATTCTTGATTACTCTTTAATTTTTTTTAAAAATCGAATATATAGTATTTAGTTTCAGAATAGAAAAAGAAACACTAAACGAATGAGAGTGCCAACTTACTTTTTTCCATTTGAATGCATTACTTAGTCCTTTGGTTAACTTCGGATACGTATAATTGTAATCTGAATCGAAGTCTCAACCCACGAGTTCAAAATCTTCCTATTTCCCCTCCTTGTGCTAACCACACAATTATTAAAAAAGGGTCTCAAGGCCAAGGTGGAGATGTCACTGGACACTGAATGAGATAACATTCCTGTTCCTCCCTTTTGGGGGGGGGGGTCCAGGGAGAAACGGGCATCCGGTGTATCCCCCTCCACCCCTTGTGATCAGACTCGGAGAGGAAATTTCGATCCCATCTCTCAACTTTGGTTTCAGACTCATGTTAGTGTTGCTTGTATATCTCAAATGATTTCATTGTGGAATATTGGTGAGTACCACATAGTCACTATTGTTGAAAAAAAAAGTAAACAATTATTTTCTTAGTTTTTTTTTTTTTTTACGACTGCCAAATTTTGAATTTACGACTGTCCAATTTGAATTTACGACTGCCCGTTAGAATAGACTCTGAGAAGTTTAACTATAATTGAATCAACGAGATATTGATTTAATTAAACTTATTATCGAAACAATTCAATTATTAAAATTAATTAATAAATAAAACCGTTTAAGTATTGATATTGATCATTAAATATAAAAATTGAATTGATTAAATTTTAATAATTATTATATTTTATAAAAGATTGTATTGACAATATGGGCCGTCATAAATCTAAAATCACCGGACCGATTTTATATCCGAGTACGCCCCTGCTGGGTCTAATTTCTTCATGGGAATACGAGGCGGGTATAAATGGTAACTAAATAATACGAAGCAAAACCTAAAGAATTTTAAAGTTTGAAAATCATACCATCAGTAAAAATACTTAATTAAATGATAAATTTACTTTAAAAAGGGTTAATCTCGACAGGATTTCCTTGGAAAAAATCCCTTTTGAAAATAAGCTCTACAAATACTGGATTTGAAAATGAGTTGTATTATAATGAAATTCCAGTTTAGATTGTTTGAAATTGAAAAATTTTGAGCAAATTTATAGATTTTTCTCTTTTACAGTCCATAAATGTTAACACCAATTAAAAGGCAACAAAAGAATATCACAACATATTTGATATTGAAACTCTATAAACCCGTATCGTAATTTGATTAAATTGAAAATTGATGAAATGACTAGTAGCTTTGGCGAAATAAAATTAAAAAGCTCCCAAATTAAGTTTACCGTTTACAAAATCCCTAATTTAATTAGATTAACAACTTATTTCTAAAATAATTTTAGGAAAAACTTCTAACTTAGTCCCTTGTCGTTCGAAATATACTATTAAAAAATTTATAGTTTTCTTTAGTTTAATGACAGGTTAAAATCATTGATTCGATTCATTTCTTATACATTTTTGCTTTAGTGTTTCAAAATATTTGTATCAAATCCATTTTAAAGTTTAACTATGTCATTTTGTTTAAAGGAGTTAAATCCAACTATTCTAAAGAAAAAGTTAATTCGTAAAAATGCATACTTATCAAAAGTATATTTACTACCAGTGAGATTCTTATACCGAACAATAATTACGTATTTTCTGCAAACTATTATTTCACTATTTTAACTCACAAAGAGCATAACAACGTTATCGCTTTATTTGTACTTAAAAGCTCCTTTCAACTCTCATATGCGATGCCTTTTTATTAGCTCTTGACTCTGCTTTATAGTCTTAAAAACAAGTAGTAGAAACCAAATTTAAAGCCCAAAACTGAGATTTTGGTATTTCCGGAGAGAAAGCAATCAGAGTAAAGGGAGAACACTAAATATAAATCGAGATAACTGCACTCATTAAAGAATAACGCCTTCAACACTTCTCCCCATTGAATTTTCTTCCGCAGAAGCTTTTTAATACTTTTTCTCACACGTACAAAGACGATACTATGGAACTGAAATAGCTTTTTCTTTAAAAGCTTCACATTATGACGAGAAAAGAGCTCACCCGGTAGCCTACATGTCTATTCTGAAATAAATAAACGAAAGTAACCACCAAGAGCCAACGCATTGTTACGGCCCATAAAGCTTAATCTTCATAGAGTACGGCTGGATGTGAAGGCGGGAATGAAAGTTTACGTGTATAAATGTTTTATAGGGTACTTAATTTTCTTTGATTTTTCTGCGGCGTCTGGCCACATGACGAGCAGTCTATTCGGGAATTGGAAGGAAAATTTAAATTGTTAGAAATGCCGGGTGCCATTCCACGGAGGAATTATGCTTAAACTTCCGAGTCATTCTTGTGTTAATATGATTTTCTCCCACTTTTTTTTTACCTAGCTGCGGGTTTTATTACGAGTGTGTATGATGTATTTATTTCTGGATCTCTTCCCCCTTAACCTATAACAATAAATCTATTTTTAAAAATTAGGTATTCGTCTTAATACTCGGAGTATCGAAAAAGTAAATGAAATTAATACAAAATTCAAATGATCTATGTTCACTCCCTTGTGCAAGACATCTTTAACGTAATTGTCGCCTATTTTCTACAACAGAGTCCCGAAAAAATTTTATTGACAAAAAATTGACATGTGTGCATTCGTATTGTTGCTTTGAATTTGTAATTTGTTTTCAGAAGACCACCCTGGCTTTTGATAAAACATTTCAAGGTATAACTTCTGGCAGGAAATGGATTCGAAATAAATGCATCAAAATAATTGTATATACTCAGTAAGAGGCAAGGTGTTTTTAACACGTTTTTATTAGCTTCGTATGTATCTAAAAAACGGAATCTTTGAACTCGATTTTCGACCACTTCCAAACGTTGGATTAATTTGAAATTTTGCACAGTTATTAAGGACCAATGACAATACAATAATTCAATAAGTTTGTTGCATTATCGCAAGGATTAGCTCGTGTTGCCCTTGCACCGTTAAACTCCAACCAACCAACCTTCTCCGGAATCGAACCCTGATGTCCTGTTACAACCCCAGTAGTCACAGAACCTACCATCGACAGTTGATAAGGCAGACATTTGAACGATCTGTTGTGGGCACTACGATTATACTATCAGCAAAAAGTTATTCAGATTTATCCTATAATAATGATGGACGAGCCACCGATTGATTTTGATCTAATATTAAAGCGTTCCTTTTATAGCTCTAGAAATAGCACAGTTTTCCATGTAAATGTGGACATGATCAAAGGAGCTATAACCGAATTAATGAGCTATTTGTGGCTTCACCTTAATATGACGTGTATTGAGACATTCATGAGTTAATCATTGAAACAATCATATGACTACTGGCAGGATAAACTAATAGTGAGTTTCATTCAAGTTTCAGAATTGAATAATAGTTTAAAAAACTAAAAACCACACTTTAATAGAAAGCGTATTATTTTTAGTCGCATTATCCTTACCAGTATCTTCAGGATTAGCGATTTTTCATATTCAGAGATACGGTAGTGTTTGTGACAAGTAATATGACGTGTACTAAGGCACACACGACTTAAATTTGAAACAAGCATGTGACTATTGGCAGGAACAAATGGAGAGTTTTGCACACTTAACTAAAAAAAAAATTATAGTTTACAACAAAAATAATAAATAGTTTAAAAAACTAAAAAACACGCTTTAATAGAAAATAATTTTAAATAAAATTGAAATAAATATTTCTTGTTAATCACTATTCTTATTTTATCGTGAAAAGCGTGGGTGCTTTTTAAGATATTTTCATTATGGCTCTTGTGACTTATGAATGGGGGTGACTCTACCGAGTACCAGCACCGCGACTGAAGTCTATTGTACTGAAACCCCCTACTTGATCTAAAGAAGACCGGTTGCTGAAATAAATTTCAGTATAGACCTGATTGGAACATTGGATAGTTCCCAGGGGTTGATACAATGGAATCCCAGATGTTCAAATCTTTGGGCAGAGTAGTAGTCACATTTACATAACACATGTGTAGAGCTCTCCTCTGTCATACGACAGCCCCTGCATAGTGGGTCATCTACAACACCTAGCAGATTAAGATGTCTATTTAAGGTGCAGTGCCCAGTTAAAAGGCCTACAGAATTTATTTCTCTTCTGCTCAATTTTAATAGCTCCCTCGATCTAGTCCAGGGTGACTGTTGATTGATCTCTTTGGCTTGTCTTTGATCTTTAGATTCAAGCCATGCTTGATAGGATTCAGTCAATAAAAAGCTTTTGATAGTTTTCCTGACCGCATTGTGGGGCAGACCCAAAACAGGTCCTGGACCGACAAAGGATAATTCAGATCCTTGTTTAGCTAATTGGTCTGCCATTTCAGGTCTGCCATTTCTGCCATTCAGCCAGGTCTTGAAGTGCATTGTGGCATTCCCACACTCCTTTAGAGGTAAAGCAGTGACTCTTTAAGGCCTTTAGTGCAGCTTGGCTGTCAGAGAAAATATTTATGACCCTCTTAACACCCCCCCCCCCCCCTATCTAGACAGTATTAGGCACAGGCCGTGATTGCAAGAACCTCAGCCTGAAATACAGTAGCCAACTTGCCCAAAGAGAAAGATAGCTTTATTTTTCTGTTAGGACAGAAGACACCTGAACCAGTGCCATAAGATGTCTTTGAACCATCTGTGTACCAAATTTCATCTCCTTTCCTGGTCAGATTGGAGGGAAATCTCCGGTCCTCTCTGGTCGGAAAGATAATGTTGTATTTGGCTCTAAAGCAATATTGCTTTAACATCCAGTCAGATCTCATTGTTAGACAGGAATGTCGCCGACCAAACGGTATAGTAGTTATCGTGCTAGCTTCTAGACCGCGAGGTTGCGGGTTGAAGTCCCGTGTTAGGCATGGGTGTTTGTAAATGTATGTTGGCTTGTCTAATGACGAATGTTTCGGCGCATTATAGCCCTCGTGTTGCTGACGGCGCCAGATAATCTGAAAACAACCAACCAACTAGACAGGGATGTTCTTTTACCTGTGACTGAATGTTTTAAAACAAATGTAATTCATAGGATGTTTTCCATAAACCCATGAGTTTTAGCCGTCGTGAGCACAAAACAGCCTCTAATTTCAATTGTTAATGTAGTGGTAGAAAATCTAGGAGAATTTATAGACTCTGTGAGGGAGTAGTTCTCATTGCACTTGTAATTGCAATGGTTGCCATTCTTTGTAAACTAGTGAGTTCTTTTTTCACTGTTTCATTATGGGTTCTATTTCCTCAAGCAATGGCCCCATAAGATATCATTGGAGTAATCACTTCCGTATATATCCAGAGCACCATTTTTGGTGACAATCCCCAATTATTTACAATGGCACGTCTGCAGGCCCAGAACACTCGTTTGGCTTTGCTGGTGATGTATTGGAGATGCGGCTTCCATGTCAAGGTTTTGTCAAAGATAATCCCTAAATACTTAACCTCATCTGAATATGCAAGTGGTTTCCCAAAGAATTTTACTGTTTGTATATCGTGTATTCTTTTCCTAGTGAACAATGTTAGGTTAGTCTTGCTGGGGTTAACCGACAATCCTACCTCTTTGCACCATTTTTCTACCTTTTTTAGAGCAGTGCTCATGAGTTCAGTTACAGTATTCTAGAATTTGCCTCTTACGACCAGTATTATGTCATCAGCATAACCTAGACAATGCAGGCCCAAAAAATTTACCCTGTTTATGAGCTCGTCAACCACTAGTCTCCATAGTAGTGGTGACAGCACTCCTCCCTGTGGGCATCCTTTACATTTCTCCACAGTGAGTGTGTCTCCCAAAAGGAAGGCTTGAGCCCTTCTGGTTTCAAGCATATATTTTATCCAAGTACATACGCTTGAATTAACATTTCTTTTGAGAAGGGCATTACTCATTACATTCGTTGGAACTCTATCAAAAGCCCCCTCAATATCCAGAAAGGTCGCCAGGGCTATTTCCTTTCCATTGACTGCTCCATCTAGTACCGTAATAAGGTCATATAGGGCGGTCTCTGTAGATTTCCCAGGCTGATATGCTTGTTGAAATCTCGATAAGGGTTTAGCTTTTAAAACCTAGTCTCTGATATAATACCTGTCAATCAATTTCTCCAGAATTTTAAGGAGGAAAGATGTCAGGCTAAAAGGTCTGAAGGCTTTGGCTTCATTGTAGCATGCCTTTCCTGGTTTGGGTATAAAGATAACTTTACAGGTTCTCCATGCATGTGGTATATAGCCGTATACTATACATGATCTAAAGATTCTGTATAGATGTGGCATAATATCTTTGCCATGTTGTAGTAGAGCTGGTATAATATCGTCAGTCCCAGGTGATTTGAAGGGCTTAAACGAATTAATAGCGCATGCAATTCTATTTGGAGTAATTCTACTCTTTGTCATTACCCAGTCCTCTTTTTTACTACGGGATAGTGTAAGATTGGGAATGGCAGGCATGTCACTTGAGTTTGCGACTATGGAGTCAGGAAAGTGTACTCTAAGCATTTCCGCTAGTGTACTTTTGCCATCTTCCGTGTATGTGCCATCATCCTTCCTGATGGAACCCAGTTTGCACTGACTGTCCTTTGACAGGATTTTGGTCAGTCTAGCTGCACTGGACATGTTTTCCGCCTGGCCACAGAAGTCTCTCCACGATTATTCTTTACTTTTCCTAGTGGCCTTATTATAATTGGTGAGTGCATCTTTATACTTAGACCACTCGCCTGTTTTTTGGCTCTGTTAAAGAGCTTTCTGCAGTTTTTTCTTAATGCACTAAGGTTTTTATTCCACCAAGGAACTCGCCTTGGTAACCCAGATGTAATAGCTTTGCAATTTAACTGGTAGGCTAGGAAGATGGACCGTTGTAAAGAGTCAACCGCCAGCTCCAGGTCCACCAGTGAGGGAAAATTAAAGCTCTTACCTTCTAGGAGAAGCCGAAGGTCCTCCCGATAGGAATCCCAGTTAGTTTGTCTGGGATTCCGCCTTTCCTGCTGAATATTTAATGCAGGGCCTGTAATGGACATTTGGATTAGTTTATGGTCTGATAGTGTAATACATTCAGATACATGCCAATCCTGTATGCAGTTAACTGCTTTATTATTACAGAAGGTTATGTCAATAACCTCCTTTCTATTGCTAGTAACAAATGTTGGTTTATTACCAATATTGAGGATATATAGATTGTTGCGTAAGAAAAATTCTATTAGATCCTCACCTCTTTTGTTGCAGTTAGTACTGCCCCATATGGTGTGGTGTGCATTAGCATCGTAACCCACAAAATGTCCTTCATCCCAGAGTGTGAGCAACGCTCAACAAAGCTTCTGGCTGAAGTTGTTAGCGGAATTTCATCCTCATATGGAAGATATACTGACATAATATAAGTAATATCTCCATTTTTGCTGATTAGCTAGATAGCTACATTATCACTATCTAGTGGGTCAGCTCTAAGAAGAGCATTAATATTTTTGTTTGTAATTATACAAGCTCTCGGTTTACTGCTTGAGCGATCAAAGAATAGGTTCTCACAGTTGCCTAGGCCTAGGATTTTACCCTTGTTGACCCAGGGTTCCTGTATCAAGGCAATGTCTATCCTTCCTTCTACCAGTCTTTTATTGATTAAAGCTGTTGCTGACCGGCTATGGTGAAGATTAATTTGAGCAACCGTAATGGTTTTGCTCGTCTTCTTATGGGTTTCAAACATGAATTAAGAATAATATAGCTGTACACCCCTAATCAGAAGATTCCTTCTCTATTAATGCTGTGTCCTCCTTAGTGAAGGAGACGGACACAACTGTAATATTGGATCCCGAATCTGAAAAGTCGAGATCACCAAAAACTTAATATAGTGATCCAGAAGAATCACTAATTAAACTAGAAGGAGACAGGGTTTCTTGAACCTCAACTCTGATACTTACTGATGGGGTCGTTTCCACTGGATCCGGAACGACCTCCATAGCTTGATTTCCTCCATTGCATCGTCCGATGCGGGCCTTGTGACCACATCATCAGATTCAACAGGAGATTTCATTACGGCGGTCTCCGACGCGGGCTGTTGGGCCACTTCGCTGGATTCCGCCAGTGGTTTACCCAAAGCAGCAGACGGAGGAGACACACGAGCAACATTGGGGTCACTTATTATCTTCAGCAATCCTTTTCCAAAGCTCCCCGTGAAAATCTCGAAGTTTTTCTCCTTGATGTACTTGAGATCCATCTCGATGATCCACCTGATGTACGTGTGGTCACCGACGATTTTTCTCTCCCGGATTTTCCACTCAACAGTGTTGAAGCCTGGATTCAAGCGGGCAATTCGCTTGAGCAGGACCTCCCCCTCTGTGGTGAGAATATCCCGGGATTTGAGAGCCATCTTCACGGGTCTCGGTAGGGCAATGATGTAGTCCATAGCACAGTGGATCATCAAAGCACCGTTCAGAACACCCGAATTTAAAATCTGGGAGGCCTCCCGGGCGTCATCCTCAGTGTCAATGACTTTGTTGATGTCACCTTGAATGATCAGGGCATCAGCGGGTGATAGTGTATCATCCGAGAAGCTTTCTCGGACGATTGCCATCTTCACTCCGGTAGCAACTTGGCTATAGGACGGGGACTCAGCCGTTCTGGGCCTTTTAGCCTGTGCACCTGTAGATGGGGAAGGGGTGGTTTCACTGACTCTACCTCTTTTCCCCGCTGGAGTTGTGCTATGATGTTGAGCAGCATTATCTCCAGTTTCAGCGTTAAGACGCTGACGAGCCATTTGCCTCCTATGCTTGTTCTTTTGAGAACACGACATAGTTGATCAGTCAGGTAGAGAGCTGAGGGTGCCTCCGGTTAGATTTGTCGCCGGCCCCGAAGGACCACAATCGACAGATGTTTGGGTGCTTGGGGTACGCCATATGCCTCAGTGGTTGACTCAGAAGAGCCAGGTCCACTTTGGCTGGGTTTGGGTTGCTCCAAACTTGTTTTGCGGTTTGACCCGCCGTTTTGTTTCTTTCCCATTTGATTAAGAGGACTGAGGGTAAGTGTGAGTCACCACCTGCATGGACCCTCAATGCAGGCAGAAGGCTAAATCCAACGTGATTCGCCACTTCACAAGGTGAACCGTTAGCGACAACTTTTAACCCCTGTTGCCATGTGTCATTCACATTCTCTTAAGCATGGTATCCACATATTGGATTTTGGTTGACGTTCATCTGTTACATCAGTCTTATCCACCTAGGTCTTACAACCATCAGGAGATCGTCAGGGTTGTAACAGACTATGCCATGGCAGCTTTAAGGCACCCTCCTCCTTTTTCAACCGGGCTTGGGACCTGCTTAGGCTGAGTTATAATGGCTCTACTTTTACCAATATCTGTCATTAAATATTTACAAATGACAACAAGCAACCCACGCTTTTTGACGATAAAATAAATATTTCTTGTTAATCCCTCTATTCTTATTTCAAACTTATTTAAAATTATTTTCTACTTTTTAGTTCACTTTTCTATTAAAGCATATTTTTTTAGTGTTTTAAACTATTATTTATTTCAATATACACATGGGCAAATCCCCTAATTAGGTTTTTGTAGAAGCTTCATTAACATTTCCTCAAAAATTGAAGGACTAAAGGTATGAAAGGGTACGGCACTTTTTAAAATCAGTATTCATAATGAATGAAAGTATAGTGTATATGAAGGAATATAAGTTAATTTTTTATTCATGCTCCTCTTCAGCCAGCTTATCACTGTAGAACTATTTGGGAAATGATATACTCCGAAAAAAGTTATGGAGATTTATATTAATATTTATTCCTATTTATCAGCTTTATTTACTTGAAGATATAAATTCATTGTTTCACACTTTTTTCCCATTATTTCAATCCACGGAGAAAGTAGTTCCATTGTTTACGCCTGGCTTGTAAACGATCTGAGCAAGTTAGAATTAAAAGTCAGCGTCTTCCATTTTTTAAATTAAACCTTACATTCACAGAAATAAAATATCTCTCATTTACTAGAAAACGCTTTTTTGTTACTAGCAGTTATAATATTGCAGCAGTTCATACATTTCCCTTAATTGCATAAATATGAAACTAAAAACTTTTAGCCATATCAGATGGGTTTTTGCCATTTTCTCAAAACTAGAAAATTAAATTTAGTTTTAATTTCAACTGCTCTACTGATTTTCATTATATTCACCATAAATTTAAATTATATAGCAAATTAAAATTCCATTAATTAGTTAACTAAATTAAATCACAAAATTAGAAAAAAGGATGCAATAAAAAAAAAACCTTCATTGTACTCCAGAGAAACATTTTTAACCCTACTTGTGAAAAGTATCACAAAAATTTGAAAATAGTATGCGATGTAATAGCTAAGAAAAAAAAGATACACACAAAAATCACAACAATTTTATTAAAATACAAAACAAACAACATAGGGGGAACAGGAATTCTTAAATTAAGTTCACACATTTAACACCTAACACATAACAACTTGATAATAACTTCTTTCAAAGAATAATTTGTCATAATGAAAAAATCTTTAAATTACACTGCTTTAAATAGGTAAAATTTTCATATGCACCTTTAGACTGAATTTTTTTTTTTTACTTGGCTAACTATCCTGTACAAAATTAGCTACTCTGACTCAATATCATAATATACATAGAATATTCCTATGCAAATATACATTATAAACATAAATACTAATTTTTATTTTAAATAGATGTAATTTTCACATTTGCATTATAAAAGATATAAATATTTGAGCTTATATATTAAAACCATTCTTATATAATAAAGTTACATTATAAAGGTATCAATTTTTAAATCTCATAGAGTAAATTGTGTAATGTTAAACAATAACTTTGCTTTTAGATTATTATAGTTTATGTAAATAAATGGGTAAGTATTCAATTTCCAGTGAAAGAGTCGTATTTTTTTTTTTAAGTTTTATTGATGATACACTACTATAAATAATATAATAAGACATATCAATATTTAACACATAAAAAATTTGTAATACTTTAGAAAGATAAAGACTCAAGTTCAGTTAATATTAAAATAATAATAATAAAAAAAAAAACAAGTTCATATACTATTTTTTTTTTTTTTTTTTTTCGAATTTTGTGTTCAGTTTTTGAATAATGTTCATTAAAGAGATTTGTTTTATAGAAAATTTTACGAAGACTTTATTCTCCATATTTGAAGTGTTTGTTGTTGCTATAAAATACCAAATTAATGTTTTCAAAAAGGTATATCTAGTACATTATAAATACAATATTTGGATTACAAATAGTTACTTAGCTACTTTGCACTAAAAATTGCATTCCTATTGCAAAACTGTAATGTGTTTCACAATTTTTTTTAAGTAAATGAAGGAAGTCGGAAATCTCTGTTTCATGGTAGTATCCAAATAAAATTAGTATCAATTTCAATGCTGATAAACTTATGTCAGTTTAATAGTTTATTATAAGAATATATTCATATTCTATTTCATGCAATTAATATGCCTTATCTATATTAGTTTAATCTCATTAAAAGCTCATTTTCATTCTTTGAATTTAAGAAGATAAGGTAATGTAAATACAAACATTTGTGATTCGGATTTTCATAGATCCGATATCAAGCAATTAATAGTAATCACATAGTACCAACACGTCCATATCCTTTTTGAAACAGTCCAACAATTTATACATATAATAAATATAAAAAATACATTGACAGATTCACATGATAAAAGGTATAGGAACAGCAATTACAGGTACATCCAGAGAACAAGTTATCTTTACAAGAAAAAGTCAGGAAAATTGTAATTTAAACAATTGTAATACTTAAAAATAGTTCAACTTCTATCCTGTCAAGAAAAACAGTAATGGTTATGGAAAAAATTATAAAAGTTATGTTAGATAATTAGTTTAAATAATACAAAGTAGAAACATCAAATTTGCACAAAACACAGTCACAACAATACAAGCATCATATAACGACTAGGTACTAACAATTATGATAACAAATTGATTTCTGACCAGTTTTAACAACAATACATACATTACAAACAACAATATTTATTTAAATACAAACTAATAACAATTTGATAAAATTTGTAGTAGGGAGTAGAATTAACTTTTTAACAGAAATATACAATCTAAATAAAAATCCTAACTTAAATTCCTCTCAAAATCCAAATTTTTTTTACCAAATATCAAAATCCATATGTACAGCTTTAAAGGGAGCCGTTATAGATCTGGCGTTTTAAACAAGATGACCCCTAAAATCTTATATATAATGTACAGATATAAATTTAATCTTCAAGTAAATTAAACTTGGTAGATTAAATTATGACACTCATGCAATCTGCATGCATGAAAGTAACAACTTTTGGGGTTCCAGAGACTGCATAAAATTAATCCTTGCAAACAACTGATTTCTACATGAGGATTAAACAGTAAAAAACAATAAAATGTTAAATACAAATAGATCACAAATGTCTTAGAACTATGAAAAACTAATGCTAATCAAGATACAATGATATAAGAGTAAGAAATCTATTAAAGGAAGTGTGCCTAAATTAAGTACAAAAATACACTGTAATTAATTATTAGTCAAAATATATGTTTTAATGCCACAAGCCAGAAAGTATTCTTATCACAATAGCTGGGCATAAAGAGTACTTATCGTAATAAAAATTATTTTTCAACACAAAGATTTAAAATTGAAATTTTATTTATATTAAAATTCCTTGCAAATATTCTACTAATTAAAATCGTTTCAGAAAATAAAGTTGTTAAAATATTGTGTTATATAAATATAAAAATAATTTGAAATTCCCCAGGCAGTCTTTTTATGCAAAAGAAAACAAATTATTTTAATGTTGCAAGTTAATTTCAAGTTAAGAGTAAAGTAAATTCTAACTAGAAATTACAATTATCTTTCTTTCACATCAGTTTTAACAATACTAAATCGTACCTTTTGTAATGTATTCTTAATACAAAGCAATTAAAATTATATTTCCTGATATACAGCGTGTCCCCGTATAACCTGGCTGACCTTTATTTTCAACACTGTTGATCCTAGATGCATAGTCCCAGTTGAAGAAATGTTCTAAATAATTAAAATATTTTTACTGAGTAGTTTTTAAGTTAACAAAGGAGTTGGTATAAAAATTACGGATTGCAAATTTTTATACGGTCCCCAGTTCCTCCAACTCATACTTAGAAAAATGTTGCCCATGAAAAATCATTTAAAATAAAAAAAAATTTTAATTTGTTCGACCAATAGCCACTGTGTTATTCGAGTTTAAAGTTTAAAAGCTATTTGAGGGGGCCCGTGCATAAATTGAAATGAGAACATATCGTCTTATCGGAACAACAACGAGCTTCTAGACTAGGTTTATTCATCGCCTAAATCATTAAAATTTTTGACTAAAAACTGCTTTGAAAAAAAAAGTTACAAATTGTACAACACATAATAAACAGCAAACAAACTTATAAACAATTTTAATGAAGTCTTGCTTTCTAACTATATTATTATTTAAAATTAATAACATAATCAGAAAGCAGTGCTTTTTGATTACATAAGCAAAAATAAAAGGTGATAGAAATGATCAAAGTGAAAAGGATAAATAACCACTTTCTTAATTACGCATGTTTGAAGTGTTTTCCTTCGATTAAAATACCCAAGCACACTTGTAATTCAAATTCATCTTCAACATTTTTCAGCATTACAGGCCTAATACACCTGGCAGTAGATAAAATCCGATTCTTCAAATCTAATAGACTTGTTGATTCTTTTTCCTAGACCTTGCTTTTCAAAAATCCTCAAAGAAAGAAATCTAAAGGATTTAGATCTGGAGACCTAGGAGGCCATTCTACTGGACTTCATAGCCTATTATGTTGTCTTGAAACCTACCCCACAAGGCAGGAAGCTGCCTTGTGGGGTGGTACACCATCCTGTTGAAACCACATCTTTTTAAGGTCTGCTAACACAACATATTCATCCAGAAAGTCAGGAATTTTAGGGCGAAACAAAAATTTGAGTAATTTTTATACCAACACCTTTTCCAACTTAAAAACTATTCAGTAAAAATATTTTAACAATATAAAACATTTTTTCAATTGGTACTATGCATCTAGGACCAACAGTGTGGAAGATAAAGGTCGGCCAAGATAAAAGGGGGACACGCTGTATACCTTTTTTTTCTAAACATAAACTAAAATATTTCTGTTCTTCAATGAACAATAGTAGAAATTAACATTAAAGATAAAAGTTACTCACAATAATAAAATATATAACTGCATCTACTTCAGTTAATATATTTGCCCAACTCTTTAAATCCTTAAAAATCTACATTAAAACAGGTGATATAGTTTTAGGTGTGGACTAACATCTAAGCTGTGATAAAGACCAATACTATGAATGAATACTGCCTATTTTAAATGTGTAATGCATGGCTTATCAATGAAAACCGTACATCAAATATCAATCAAATGAATAAACATCTCATACCTTTGAAACATTTATCAACTTCCAAATTGATAAGCCCAGACTTCATAAATATAATGTGTCTTCAATATGGACATTTGCAACAATGGCTACCTTTACATTTTGCCAAGAGATAAAATTTCAAATCTGCACCTTGTAAAGCATGCCTCATCACTTCTGATGCATTATCTAAATGCTGACAAGAATATAAATAGTAATCAATTCAATAACTTAATAAACTCGTAACTCAAACCCTCCACATGAGCAAATGATTTGTACTGTCATCACGACCAGCTGTATCCGCCAATAGATTTCCAAAATCCTCAAAACCATCTCCACCACTAATTACAAGAGCAGAGTAAGGAGCTGATAAGGATTCGTATCTTGAGCTACCTGGTAATGAATCATCAGCATTTTTGTTTAGACCTTCAGGAGTAGAGGAATTCGACCCAGGCGAGGCATAAATACTTGTTAGAAAACGAACATGGCCAAAGTGACCATGGGGCATGCCTAAAGAAAAGGAAAAAGTCTACTGATTTTCATATAAATTTTAAGTCACAATTTATTACATTATGTTGTTGCACAGTATTTACTGTAACAATGCTTATAATTTCTATATAATCTATGATTAACTAAAATATTTCTCTTATTTTCTCAAACTGCAGTTCAGTAGTTAATCATTGTCATTCTATTGTCATCATGCATAATTATTATTTTTTAATGTGGATGATAAAATTAACTAAAAGTAAGCAACTTTACTTATCTAAAACTTACACTTCATCATAACTTCATTTCAAAGTTTGACAACTTTTTAAAGTAATTAAATCCATGCTTTTTATGTTAACACATTAATTCAACAGCCAATAATAAAAGGAATTAGTCATTTAACATTTGACCAAGTTGTAACCACACATTAAAAAACCAAATCTATAATTGAACTAAGTTGAACACTTATTAATAATTAGATTAGGTAAAATGTGTATAAATAAAAGAGCAAAAATTGTATATGTTAGATGATGAGCAAATGAACTTATCAACATATATTATAATAAAAATATAAAATAAACAAAGTATAAAAATACTTAAATAATATCTGTCTTACCCATGATATTTGGAATAAATTCCACTGATGTAGTTAATGAAGTAATATGCGGCACTGCGAAATTTAAAATGACTCCAGCACTGGTGCCGATCCAAAGCAGGTTCTTCTCAACACAAATGGACGAAACTCGTAGACAGGCCATTTTATGCCCACGGATAATTTCGACATAGCCTAAAATTATTAAAATCCATGTGATAGGATATAAATTTCAGAGTTAAAGTATACTTGCATAACTTTGAATTTTATAAGCAATACATTTAATTTATGATTTTTTTTATTGTGAATTATTCAATTAATTAAAAAATTTTAACATTTCTTGTTTAGAATTTTAAAATTATTTATAATATTTTGTTCATAACTAAAAGAATAACAACTTTAGGTAAATTTCTATTGAGATCTAACTATTAAAAAAATTCTGTTATATAATTCTAATAGAACATAAAGTATGTTTTTTTATAGAATATAAATAAAAAATCATTGCATTCAAAAAGGCACAAGGAGAATATCATATAACAGGAATATTACTGAATCTTTTTTTTTTAAAAAGGCACCTGATTGAAAACTTGAATTGAGTATCCTACTTGAGAAACCAGCCATGTTGTTAAAGATAAACTGAGTTAAGACTTTAATTTTATTCTAATCTTAACAAAAAAAGATTTCTATAAAAAGAAATTCCAACTTAAATAGGGGACCTTTTTAAGACAAGAGTCATTAAAAACACAATAGTGAACAAAAAGATATTCCTGCTAAATTACAGAAAGTGAAAGAAGTTGGTTTTGCAATGAGTATAATATTCAATTCAAATACAACAAAGAAACAAAAATCATACACTTACCACTAAGCATTTTAGTAACATGTGAAGAAATGTTAATCTCTAATAGATGATCATATGATGTGGCATGATATAAATGAATAATAGGACTGCTCTGAACAGTGACCCAAACTCCTTGTCCGCATATAACTATGGATGTGATGTGTCTCATAAGTTCTGACACAACTTGGAATGTGTGCTGAAAAAATGGTTTCAATGAAATAATTCAAGTCATACAAGTAAAAAATACAAAAGAAGTCATCAAAAGAATGAAAACACTATCATTATTATTGTGTTATTTGTAATGTGATTTGTATTTAAAAAAAACTCTGGTCATCAGACTATTTTTCAAACAGCATTTGTTTTGAAGGGATAAATGTCGCAGCATTTATCCCTTCAATTGCTATGTTTTTAAATTTTTGAAATTCATGGAAAATCATCCACTGTGAAATAAAATAGCTAAAAAGGAAAACTTAGTGTAAGTAATCTATGCTTCTTGCCATAAACAGTAACCAATAAAAATTATGCATTTGCAAACATATTTATCTCAGATCTCAATATGTATTTGCAGGCTTCAGCATAACCTTTACAGTCAAGAGAGAACTTCATACTTCAATAACAAAACATATAAGCCACAAGAACAATTTGCAATGCACTAGTAACAGATACTAAAGCAAAATGTTACCTAAAGTGTTTTTACTAGCTCTAACACAGATACTGATCGACAGTGAAATGGAAGAAATTAATTTGATCAGACAAATATCTTTCACAATATTACAGAGTACAAAACATTTGGAGAACAACTGAACAAATATAAGGCCCTAACTGTGGCATTCAAATAGTCAAACACGAAAGATTTGTCATGGTATTCTGCAGATTCTTCAAAATCCTGAAAAAGAGAATAACTGGAAATGAGCTTTCCAAATATAAACAGAACAGGCCTACCTTTGACAAAAACGTTTTCTGAAAGAGATAATGTTTTCCAAAATAATCTCTATTTCAAACAGCTAGTTGTTAAATCTTAGTTTGATAAACTTAAAGAAAAACTCAAGACCCCTTCATCTAGTCCATACAGGCTCTCACTTCAAATATTATTGAAATTCCTTCCCGGTCAGATTTAAAGAATATAGACTGAAATCGATATCCTCCAATAGTTGGTTGGTGGTTTTCAGATTATCTGGTGCCGTCAGCAACACGAGGGCTATAATGCGCCGAAACATTCGTCATTAGACAAGCCAACATACATTTACAAACACCCATGCCTTACACGGGACTCGAACCCGCAACCTCGCAGTCTAGAAGCTAGCACGCTAACCACTATACCGTTTGGTCGGCATATCCTCCAATAGAATTTCTTTAGAAAGTTTCAAGATTTCTCTATGAATAATAATATAATATCCAATAGTCACTATTCATGTATGATATACTTCTCTATTTTAAGTAAATTCAGGCAATTGGTCACATAAAAGGTGTTCTTACTCTATGTTAAAAATATGTTTGTTATTCTTAAGACTTTCCGTTATTATGAGAGCATATTTATTTAAAATCGGGACCACTGATAAGCAGCCCCTAAATTATAATATTAGAATCGTAATAATAAAACTTATTATTAGAATAATGAAAACTTTAAGAAACAAAGCACACTAGAATTTCTCATTGGTATATTTAATGAAAATTATTTACAGAAATAGAATAGAAGATTACAATTGTTTCCTGAATCTGATTATTTTTTAAATATATTTTAAACATATCATAATTATAATAGTATTTGCACCTCAAAGGCAAACAACCATAATTCCAAATTTACAATTTTGTAGATAACATCTAAAAATTTTGCTTTCTATAAAATCATAAATTGTAAATTATTAAAAAGAATTATAAAATATTTAGCAAGTATTATAGTTGAGCCTTAAATCAATAGTTCAAGGGGTCTAGGATTCAACTTTTTCACTAAAATTGTCCATAGTGGATTAGATCTGATTGGTTCAGAGGAAACGATACATCAAATAATAATAATAATAAAAAAAATAAAAAAAAATTGCATAAAACAAAACATAAAGTGTGCTTACCTCCAGCTCAAGTGAAGCAGTATTTATAATTGCAATGGAATTTAATGTTGAACACCACAACTTATCTTCTACAAGTACCATTTTAGATATAGGAGCTAAATTGGTTGCAATTTGAATCCGATGTGGACTGCTAGTGTTCCAAAGACCATCTGTAAGAAAATAACTTATACGTCAAGTATAAAATATGCAAATGTAGGCCGAAATAGCCAAGTGTTCATTTTTAATAAAAAATAGATGATTAGACTCAAAAGACTGAAATCATACGTGAGCAAAAAATTGCACTATACTTTATAAGCGAAATATGTTTTACGAAATAAATTATCAAAAAATGCTACATGATAAAAAAATTACACAATAATAATAGCTTAATTATTTTTAGTCAGTAAGTAATAAAAAAGAAAAAGAATATTAAATTACTAAATCATTTACATTAAAAGTTTAATTAACAAACAAGTTTAACACATTATCAAGGCCATCAGAAAGCTAAAATTAAGCATTAAAACATACTTAAGATCTGTACATTATCGAGATGCCACATTCACCCAAAAGAAGTATGAGAAGAATTATATTTAATAACCCTTTGATAAAAATTAGTAGCTAAAAAGGCATACTTAATGGAATTCATGGCTCGTCTCAAAAAAAATTCAGACCCCCCCCCCCGCAATCCACACGCACACTAATCACGGACATAGCCGCTATCACATCAGCGGAAGCCTAGGCAAATGACACTAAAACGGCGTTGCAAATCTCGGCAATAGCTGATTTAAAACGCATACTCCAATTTAAATATCGGCGATAGCGGCCACCATACCGTCGTAAATTTCGGTAATCATATCAAAGCAACAATCGGCAAACTGACCATCCCACCAACGTAAAGATTAGCATTAGCACAAGATATATCGGTGGTAATCTCTGCAATAGAGGCGATTATATCGACGTAACATTCTACGAAATTTACTATCACAACTAGTAAATTTCAGCGATAGCAAAAATTATGGAAATGCAAACCTTCGGAATAGTGGCTATTATATCGGCGTGATACTCACCGAAAATTAACATCACAAGAATATAAATCTCGGCGATAGCATTCGCCGTAGTAGCACAAATCTCGAAAATAGCAGTCTTTACGTTATCACAATGCTTAGCAAAAATAATCACTCGCACAAACGTAAATAATGCCGAGGTTTGCAATTTGCAGTAAAAGTTACCATGACATCGAAAGTTTGGGGAAATCTGAAACGTACAAAGGTTACGCTGTTGCGAGACTTGCATGCAAGCCAAATAAAATTGTAATGCAGATTTGTATCAATCTCAAGAATTATTGAAATTTCAATAAAAGAGAGGAAATGCACGTTTCAGCTTGTACAGTACCCAAAAAAAAAAAAAAAACGATGGCTATATCTTTCTTTCTAATTGTTGAAATAACAAACAAAAGGTACCGTTGTAAATCGTGAAAGGTTTTTAATAATTGTATGTAGTTTTTTTTATCATGAGGGGTCATCTACATATTAAAACAGAACCAAACTTTAAAAAGTTCAATAGCAACCTCATATTATTATTCCATATTTGGATTCAGCATTAAAAAAGAATGCGAAATACAAAAATTCGTAATTTTCTAATGAATGGTTTGTAATTTAAATGATAAAAAGAAAATGATAAATTAATGTTAAATAAAAAAGTTGGTTTTTTGGCCATAAATACTTAAATAATTAATATATTTCAGTAATTTTTTTTTTCAAAAGGTAGTTTGTAAATGGCCAAACATAAATAGCAATCAGCTTTTGAATCAATTTCTTTTTTAATAATTAATTAGTAATTAATAAAGCAATTAAAAAAAATTATTTAATAGAAACACAAATGTTTTTTGCTTTCATTAGATTTACCATGGTCTAACCCCCCCCCCCCCCATAATTTTTTTCTTTCCATTTTGACTATTAGTTCTCGATTTTTTAGAGAAAATGTAAAAAACGCTCACTTTAAGGGACCGTATAGTAGACGACTTTTGAAAACTATCAAAGATTAATTCAAGGTAAACTAGAGGTGTGGAAAATCGCATAACATTCAATTATCGTATAACCAATAGTTTAAAAACTAAGACACACGCTTTAATAGGAAAGTGAACTAAAAAGTAGAAGATAATTTTAAATAAGTTTGAAATAAGAATAGAGTGATTAACAAGAAATATTTATTTTATCGTAAAAAAGCGTGGGGTGCTTGATGTCAATTTTTGTAAATATTTAATGACAGATATTGGTAAAAGTAGAGCCATTATGAGAATATCTTAAAAAGCACCCCACGCTTTTTTACGATAAAATAAATATTTCTTGTTAATCACTCTATTCTTTTATTTCAAACTTATTTAAAATTATCTTCTACTTTTTAGTTCATTTTTCTATTAAAGCGTGTTTCTTAGTTTTTTAATCTATTGATTATTTTCTACTTTTTAGTTTGATTTTCTATTAAAGCGTGTTTTTTAGTTTTTTAAATTATTAATTATTTTTTCTGTAAACTAACAATTTTTTTTTTTTTTTTTTTAAATTTGCTTTCTTAAATTCCATTTATTTAAAACAAAAATTTTTAAGCAATTTCAATAAGTTATCCTTTAAAAATTTTACTGAATCATGTGACTTTTTCATTTTATAAATAATTTCAACGATCTAGTTACATTTGTGTTTATAGTGAAATATTTCTGTAAAATATTCATGCTTTGCTAAATACTGTTTACTAATGCCTACATTTAATATTTATTAATTTTCTAATTATCAGTAGTATTCGTTATATTTCTGCAATTACAGTTTTCGATATTTTATTTATTTCGTGTGAAGAATGCACATCTTTAAGGTTGTAAATAAATTATGTTACTTTTGCGTTTACTTGCTATTTTTGTTTTAATCTTAAACATGGCACTATCAATCCAAGTACTTTCTATGCAATTTTAGACTAATACTTGTATTTTTTAATCTTCGTGAAACGCGCCACATTAACCGTTCGATTTCTCCCGCTGTGAAGAACCTTAAAAATACCTTTCGTTTTATGGAAATTCTCCCTGAAGATCGGTCAAAAAATGGTCGAAATATTTTCGCTCATAAGTGACGTGTTTTTCAACATAATGCATTGAAATTTGGTATATAGGGTAAATGATGTATTCTGAATCGAATGAAATGATAAAAAATAAGGGTTCGTATTGAAATTTTCGAAGATAGCGTTACTTTTACTTAGAAAACGGTCCCTCAAGAAAAAAAAAATTGCATCAGATATATAGAAAATCGTAAGCAAAACATTTTGGTGCAAACCGTAAGATTCTACGATAATTAGAACCGAAGATATAGCCATCGTTCTGTTTTTTTGGGGGGAGGTACTGTACCATGGCTGACAGGTGCAAATATCAGCAAGTGTTAGAGGCTATTATATCGGCATAACACCTCATGAAAATGATCATCATGCTACAACGTAATTCTCTATGACAACGCCGCCACTTCATTACTGTATACCTCAGCAAAATGGCCATTACATACCAATGCAAATAATGCCGATAGAGGCAGGTAATCTGCAGGAAAAGTGGTCATTACATCAAAGGTTTGGGAAAATCTGAACGTACGCAAATATTTCGTGGTTTTTAAACTTGCAAGAAGCCCAATAAAATTGTAATGCAGATCTGTATCGATCTTGGGAATTATCGAAATTTTAGTAAAAAAAAAAAAGCTGAAATCCGCGTTTCAGTTTAACTGTGCTATGTCCGACACATGCAAATATTTATACTAACATCAGCGACTATTATATCGGCGTAACACCCAAAGAAAATGATCATCACGCAACAACGTAATTCTTCAACGTAATCGTGATAGTGAGCGCCATAATCACGAGAATTGCAGCCAATTCTAATAGTAGTCATAAAACAAAAATAAATCTTTATCAAAACAGTCGATCTTCAAAAGAAATCGTCCTATAATAATCTGATAATTTCGATGTTCAAACGACATACGAATGTAATGATAAAGGAAAAAATGTAGAGCACGTGTAAAACCCCTAGATCAGGGCACAGGTTTCCTAGGAACAGATTTTTTTGCTACATCGTAGAAAAATATTTCCCCTTCCAAAGTAGATGCAACATTACAGGCGATTTGAGTATTCAATGCGTTTTCCGGCGATGATTTGAGAATTCTATGCGTTTTCCAGCGATGAAGATGAATCAATTAGTTTCCTCGTCCGTAAGGGTTATGTCGCGGGGTCGAGCGTATTTTTAGAGAATCTTTTTACGAAAACGGAAGATTTCTTCTCTTTGGCGGAATTTTCGGAAAGAAAAGCAAAAATTTGCAGTGGAGAAAAAAATAGTAATTCGCGGAAAAAAGAAAAGTGAAAGTTCAAATGAAAAAAGGCAAAAAATCAGATTTTCTCCACACAATTACAAAAAAGCGGAAACCCACCAAAAAGCAGAAGAATCTCATCCCTGATATTATTTTTGTTTCTATCCATTAAAAAATTAAATAAATCAAACCAAATTAGTTGATTAAATAATTTTCCAGTCTGTTAATTAAAAATTAGTTTCCCAGCTGAAGGATTGACTTTAATAACCAAATCAATTATAGCCATAATGGATACAATTTATTAGTAATTAAAGTGGCACATTAATTTTTTTACAAATTTATTAAAAAATGTATTGCTTAAAATTGGAAAAAATTGCAAGTAAATCACACTAATACTTACAATCAATATGGTAAAATGTATCATATTTATAATCTTATTGCATCTTTGACTGCAAAATAAGTTTTCACCTATGTATTACTTTAATTCCTAAGGTGAAAAAAATATTTTTTATTCAGGCTGATTGTTAAATCAATTCATTGTTTTGAAGTTCAAATACAACAGTTGAGTAAATTATCTTCTAAACCAACTGCATTGTACATCTATATAAGGAAATTATTAATAAATTAGGTTTGATTTATTGAACTATTTAATTGATACAAACAAAAGCAACATATTTAAGTCCCTTTATACATTCAAAGGTTGATTGACAAAATTTGCAGATGAGCATTCAGATTCAATCTTATGCCACAGAATGGAAGCAAGATAAAACAATTTCTTAGACAAGTTAAAGAAGCAATCTTTAGGTCAAGGTATCAAATACATCCGATTGAAATTTTAAATACTTGTTAATGTCACTAATACCTACAAATCAATACATGGCACGTTTGTAAATGAGTTATTAAGTACTAAAAATGGACGAGAAGTCTCTACATTCAATTAAAATTGAAAAACGCTATAAAAATACTCTCTAATCTATAAATAGCTTTTGTAATTTGAGTTGGAAAAATTAACCTAAGATAATTTAGTGGAGAGAACCTTTAATAAGATTCTAACCATGGGGAAGTGTAGAAAAGAAAATCATATGCGATTTAATCAAATATATATATATATATATATATATATTTAATTAATGTTTTTCTCTAATTTAAAAAAAAAAAAAAAAAAAAAAAACATAGCACTTTCATTTTATGAGCTAATGACAATAAATTAATTTGTAATATTAAAATGGTTACAAATGAATGTTTGAGCTGGGGTACAAAATTTCTTTAGCATAAAATCTAAAGCAATAATTTTCTTTTTAGCAAAATGCTGAAATTGTTCAATTACTCTAGATGTTTACAATAAAATAATTAAGAAACTTTTACAAATAAAATCCATATGAACAGCTTGCTTGTTCTTCCTAAGAAAGAACCAAAATGTATTTTTAAATGTCATTTAGAAATACATTTTATACATTTTGGTCACAAAACCAACTAAAATTTAATTTGGTCACAAAACGAAACTAAAAAATGTCCCAAATTTCTTCACTGATCTATCAGATTGACATCCTTGATTTAATTTTTTTTTTTTTTTTTTTTTTTTTTTTATTACCCACAAACACAGTTTTATACAAACCAGAAAATGGGTTGTATAGGACCAATATAGGGTAGAAAATACACTAAAAACAATCTCCTTCCAATTTTAAAAATGAACTTGCTCTCTTATTGGCTGCTAGAAAAGCACTGTAGTCAAGTCCTTGCACAAGCACAGTTTCTTTAAGCCAGTAAAAATACCTTTTTTTACCTCTACCTGTGGAGCCAGCAACACCTTTAAAATAACATCCCACAAGTTCTGCTACTTAAAAGCAAGTTACTCTTTTAATTTCTCAGAGTGTCCACAGAAAAGTTAGTTTGAAAGTCCCTGATACTTCTCTGTAACACCCAAATTTTCCCCTGCTTATAAATTATTGACAAAAAAATAAATAAACAAAGTGTAATAAACTTTCAAGCAAAGACCATTCAAACACCAACATAAAAAGAAATAAATTACGATGCATGTACTGTTTTATCTTTACACCTTCATTACACAAACACCAAATTGCTCCATTTAATGTAATATATACAAACTATAATCTTATGGGTTTTATTTTGTTATGTACACCTAGAGAAACAAATATAAATAGTGACGTATTATTTTAAAATTCTATTGTAATTTATTTTTATCTTATTTTATTTTATTAACAGCGATTATACGAGTTAGAAAAAGGTGGCAACACCTAAAGCAATCGAGAAATTTCGAGATGTTTCTTTTTCGATGAATTGGCTGGAAATTTCGCGAATGTTCTCTCGTGCCAAGTATATAAAGACCAGAGATAGGGAAAGTTTTCAGATTGACTTCAGACTTCGTTGAAAGCTGATCGCTTTGTTTACCTATTGGAGTGAGCTTGTATAATAGGTGAATTCGAAATTGCTTTTATTGGAACTTGTGTTGAAGTCTGATAGTAATTGTACTGTTCTTGAAATAACTTTTGTGATATTTCTGAAGTGAATAAATAGTAGTTTTATCTTAAAAACTGTGCCATCATTGCCACAGTGGAAAAATTCATAACAATATACAAACTATAATCTTATGGGTTTTATTTTGTTATGTACACCTAGAGAAACAAATATAAGGAATTATTGATTCAAAAATTTAATTTTTTTCTTTGTTTGCATCTTTTTTAATTTGTTATATTTTTTTTTTCTAATTATTTTACAACTTATTTTGCTTTTTTCTTTTAGAGCACAAATAGTTTCTTTTTCCTATGCTTTACTTTACCGCTTTTCTCATCTTCTCTTAAGAAAGAACGAGCACTTCTAAAAAAATGAATAACAGGGTGTCTATTAAATTTCTATAGGTTCATTCAGGGACTTTTTTGGGACCTTTTAAGGATTTTTGAAAATCCACTGAAAATTATTTTTTTAAGGAATTTTTAATCTCAATATTAAAAATCAATTACTTTTCAAGGACTTTTAAGGACTTAAATAATATTTTTTAAGAACCTTCAAAAAAAAATTTTCATGCATCAGGTCTTTAATGTGTGACTTTACAGCTGCTGTGCCCAGAGCATTAATATCAAAATCTTTCATGCACAATTTGCATTTTGCCTTATATAAACAGACTTTGATGATGGTGTTTGATTTTTTGGCACATAAAACATAAACACTAATCTCACATTTTCGTCTCACAGAATACAGTGTGCAACTAAAACCATTCGATTTCTATTCCACCAATCAGCAAATATGAACCAAACAATGTAAAAGTTGATGCATGCTTAGTACAAATATACCCAAAAATATTGATGCAGTACAGATAAGTGACAAAAATTATAAACTTTTAAGGACCACTCTGCATTTTTAAGTACTTTTAAGGATCTTTAAGCATTTTCAAGTACTACTTTTAAGGCTTAGAAAATCAGTTAAAAAATATTACGCACTTTGAATGACCGAGGGAACCCTGTTCTTTTAGATCAATGATTTATCTCAAGATAACAAAAATGATTTATTTTATGGTTAAATATTTCAGTGAAAGAGCAAAATAACATTTTATAATTTTAGCACTTACGAAAGTTCTTTTGGATTTTTCTAAAAGCTCCCACAAATTCCAGTTGCAAATATGTTTATTTTTTCTTAAGTAACTGTAGACACAAAAGCTATTGACTGGTATGGCACAAATGGCATGGATAACTTTTCAAAACGGTTACTACTTCTTTGTTTATAAATAGTTTCTGTGTAGTCACTTAATATTGGAGCTGGAGCTAGAGGGCAGCAATGATTGCTAAGTAGAAAAAAGATAGATGAAGAAAAAAAAATAATACACATTTTTCATTTGAGCGCCTCAAAAAAGGGAAGGTCTTGTTGGTTTGAAAGGCATTGTAAATTATCTAAGCAAGTGGCAACAGCCGAATGATTAAGATTTATCTAAACGAGTGGCAACAGCCGAATGATTAAGATTTATCTAAGCGAGTGGCAACAGCCGAAGTGTTAAGATTTATCTAAGCGAGTGGCAACAGCCGCAGTGTTACCCTGACAATGGTCAAACAGAGAAGAACAAGATTGTAGTTGGTATGAAAAAAAGATATGATAGTATCAATAGCATTCTATTTAAACAACTTCTTTTTAAAAATTAATAAAAGCGCTACCTTTGTATTTCGTAGTCGTTATTTCGAGAAATCGTCACGGGTGAATGGGCCAAGCAATATGCTGCCTTTGTGACCAGCTTTGATACCTTTCAGTCATTAAGGTTACCATTTGGGCTCAAGAATGCTCCGTATTATTTTAGTAGAATGATGGCTGGGTTGTTGCAAGACTGTGAAGAATTTGCTGTACCGTACTTAGACAATGTTGCCATTTTTTCGAATATTTGGGAAGAGCATGTGAAACACTTGGAAGAAATTTTAATAAAGATGAAAACAGCTCATCTCCACATAAAGCCTTCGAAGTATCAGTTTGCTCGGGAACATGTCAAGTATTTGGGCCACAGTTGGACAAGGTGAGCGAACACCTGGAGAACTTAAAGTACAAGCCATTAAAGATTTTCCAAGACCCCTGAACAAAACCCAAATTAGATCATTTTTAGGTCTGGTTATTATCCCTAATATATTCCTGATTTTTCTGTAATAGCGGCACCATTGACAGATCTACTAAAAGGGAAGAAAGTTAAATCGTTGGTGGATTGGATCAGTGCTTGTGTAGATGCTTTCAAAGAATTAAAGAATCAACTTTCGGAAAAGCCAGTATTATTTAGCCCCGATTTCACCATTCCATTTGTCATTCAGTGTGATGCTTCGAACCTTGGACTAGGCGTGGTGTTGTCTCAGGTAAACCAAGGTAAAGAAGAACATCCTATTATGTACTTGAGTTGGAAATTTTCTCCAGCAGAACATAAATATAGTACCACCGAGAGGGAATGTGCTGCCATTGTTTATGCGATTCAGAAATTAAGATGTTATCTTGATGGGCAGCTAAGTTCATCATTCAAACAGATCATAATCTGTAGGTCTGGTAAGAGAAAAATACAGCGGCTAATCCGCATCTGTTGAGATGGTCCCTAACATTACAACCATTCAATTATGAAGTTGTCCATCGTAAGGGAAGTCTCCATCGAAATGCCAATACCCTGAGTAGAGTTCCTTAAACATTGATGTTATTCTTCTTCTTAGAACTTTAGTATTATGGGTAGGATTATTTCTTTCAACTTGTAATACTCAACTTAAATATTATAATTTGGCAGTAAAATACTAATTTAAATTAGTGAACTGAATCCAACTAGCGGTATGAACTCTTAAGACTGCAAGACTTTAAATTCTAAGACTTTTCTCTTCAACAAAAAGTCTTCTCTTGGAGGGAAGGAGTCTGTAAAGATTTATCTAAGCGAGTGGCAACAGCCGAAGTGGTAAAATTTATCTAAGCGAGTGGCAACAGCCGCAGTGTTACCCTGACAATGGTCAACCAGAGAAGAACAAGATTGTGGTTGGCATGAAAAAGAGATATGATAGTAGTATCAATAATATTCAATTTAAACAACTTCTTTTTAAAAATTAATAAAAGCGCTACCTTTGTATTTCGTCATCATTATTTCGAGAAATCGTCACAGCATTAAAAAAAAGCTTAAAATATTGTAATTTGTAATACTATGTAAATATATAAATAATTATATGCCCAGTAGTGAACTAGATCAAAATTGATAATCATGCAAGTCTTACTGTGATCTCGGGAATATATAATGATTTCTCCATTTGCCAAAGAAACAAAAACTCTTTCATCAATGTGTCTACAAAATAGAAAAATGTAATTACATTCTGAAAATTGGTACAAGTCTGGCAGTATAGGTATATGGAAATAGAATGCTTACACAATGTCATATATACAAGTTGAATGCTGCATTCGCAACTTTGGTCTTTGCAGTCTCATATCAGTGCAGTTATAGACAAAAATGCTGCAAATATTTTACATCATTAAACAATTAAACATTATATAGAAAGCCAATTAAGAGCAATTTAAAAATAAATTTTAATTTCTATTCATATAATACTGGGTAATCATATAATACAGAATTCCTAGCCACATATCCATTCAACTAATCGTAAGGAAATTTCAGATATAATTATTTCAAGGTATGCAATCAAGATTGTGGTAATTTTTAAAAGCATAGAGCTCTCATGATTATGGTTACAGTAAAAAGCTTTGAATGGCCACACATACATTTTTTTCTGTGCAGATTGATCAGCGTAAAAAACAGGGTTCGCACTCAAATCACAGAATGAAAATCAATGACTTTTAAGGACCTAAATAAGATTTTTAAGGACCTTTAAAAATTTGTTTTCAGGCATCATGTCATATATAAATTTTTAATAAAGTATATTCTACCAAAAAAGTTACAAGTTGGCGCATGTGTAATACAAATATGTCAGAGAATTCTGATACTGTGTGGATAAGTGGTGATCACACAGGGATAGCAAGTCTGAGTTGTATTTTTATAAATTTTCCATTTGGGCAAGCAACATCCGCAAAAAATTAAGGACTTTTAAGGACCTCTAAGCATTTTCAAGGACTTTTAAGCACCTTCAAGAATTTTAAGTACTTTCAATGCCTTGAAAACAAGTTAAAAAATATTAAGCACTTTTAACCTACTGATGGTCATGGGAATAGGCAAAATTCCCCAGTTGTTTTAATTCAATAATTTTTAAATTATATTTCTAATTCAAATACATAATTTTTTTTAATTATTTTGTATTTATTTTGTTTTAGATAGGTGATAGACTATCATCCTAATAAAATACCTAAAATATATCTTATTTCAAATTTTATTTATAAACTTAAAAATATTGTGTATTGCTAGAAAAACTGGGGATCCTAAGACGTATATATATGTGCATGACCGTCAATGGGTTAATGACTGTAGGAACCCTGAAAAACATTAAATGGGATTATAGCCATACAGGGATGATGAAAATCAGTATTGCAAAACATTTGCAAAGAAGTTGTACATTGATGTACTTTTTAATAATTCACAGGGATAGACAGTAGAAACATCAATCACAGAACACCATACACAAAGAATTGCTTGTGAATAACCTTTAATAAACAGTGAGGAAAGATTATTTTTTAAATATATGTTCTTGTGTTGTAATTAGTCCTTTACAATACTCTTTATAAATATTATTTTTTTTTTTTTTCGATTGTAAACATTTTATGCCCAATTTTCAAAAGGACTAATCATTCCAACATTATTTATGGTTTGACAATGTGATGATCAATTTGCACATGAAAAAAGTAGGTATTGCATTCAAAAGATTTGCACTGTAACCATAACCTTAAGAGCTCCATTGTTTAAAATCATAACAATCTTGAGTGCATACCTCCAAGTAACAATATCTGAAATTTCCTTCCAATTGGTTGAGCGGATAAGCTGCTAGAGGTTCATATATCAAGAAAGTGTTTTTATGACCACCATGTATTTAAACTTAAACTAATGCAAAAGTTATTGCAAACTAAGGCAAACATTTAAACTAGAATTTTGAAAAGGCACAAGTACCATCCATCCTCAGTACCCAGCCACATTGTTGGTTGCAAAGTATTTGCATCATCACTTGCAAATTCTTCCTCTGTAAATGGTAATAAAAAAAAATTAAAAACAAATAGGAAATACTTTCAATACTTCACAATTGATGTATAACATGTACTGTTTTACAATGCATAAATTTTAATCATAAAACATGAGAAGTTAAATTATTTATAACTATTGAATGTGTATGTAGCCATAAAAAATACAAAATGCTGATACAATAATCTTTAAAAAAAAAAAAAAAATTGACAAAAAGAGCCTTCAAGCACTAACATTTAAATATAGCTAATTATGCAGTTTTTCTAAACATTTTGACATAAATTTAAACACCTGACAATTTACTTTAACAGTATCAGAGTACACCTAAAGATAAACTTTTCAAATTTCGACAGAGCAACTAACATATCAATGTACTTCTAAAAAAACTGTCACTCAAATCAAATGTAGTCAAACTGCAAAAAAAACTGTTCTAGCTTCATCAGTGTGTTTTTGAATTCTATATGCTTTTAATTGTAAAATTAAAATATCTTTATCCTTATATGTTTCAGTTTCTTCACTAATTGAGTATTCAATTTATGACTAATTTTACTGACAATATTTTTCTATCAAATTAGCTTAGCACAGACAGTAAAATAAACTAAAAATAAAGTTATTTGGGTGAGAAATTATTTTTTAATATCAGTTCTTCAGTCAAAAGCACCCATTTTAAAATGTCATCTATACATGTGATATGCAATAAATATAAAAAAATATTAATAGAGAAAAACAATATATTTTAAGTCCCTTATTACTCTCAAAGTTTCTTTTAATTTAGATTGCATGCATCCGGTATCTTTTGTTTTATTGAGCAGAAAAGAATTTGAAATTGAATGGTAGAATAATGAAAAATAAACAATTTTGGATTTTGGAAAGAAAAAAAATCAATTTAAGAGAAAAGAAATACGAAAAAAATGTGTCCTAATTTAACAGATTGAATCAATTTTGAATGATTAGCTAAAAGCCACCTGCTAATGTAAATAGCCATATACCAAAAAGAAACCTTTCCTTTTATTGTTATCAGGCATTGACGACAATTTGAGTTATTAACCTGGTTACAGCTTCAATCCCTTTTCAATTATCTATTATTATTAAATCTATCTCAATTCATCATTTTTCAATAAATCTATACTAAGATCTAGACAGGTATATTTTTCAAAGTAATACATAGACCACACAATTAAGCAATTTCCAGATTTAGAGAAGCCTCATAATAATTAGTTCTTTTATTATCTCTCTAAAACATGCCTTGGTGGCATGAGTAATTATGAAATGGAGGTTGACTTTCGAAAGTGTATCGTAAGTTTCCAGATAATAAAGAGTAGTAATAAAAATAAAAATTTTACTTTATAATGATTAGAACTAAACAAATGCATTTTAATTCAAGTTATCAAAGAAATACAAATGATTCACACAATGAAAATACAAAACTATCATAAGGTAAATCAAAAGTCATTAAACTACTCAGTGTGTCCACAAGGAAAACAATAGGAATTTCCTTGATAATATATGGTCAGCCATACATTTATAATAACACAATTCTAAACCATGAATAACCAAATATGAAGAAATTTATCAAACAAACAATGAAAAACCATAAAAAACAATTTTAAAATATTAAAGTAACTAATGTGAAATGATTTTTTGGACTCGTAAATTTCTTTTCATCATTTATTTTAACTTAGAAATATAGAAAAAAGAGCAATTCCCCAATTAAACAGTATTCAAACATTTTCTGGTGGTGCAGAATTACCAATTCCACTGATATTTTCCTCTTACTAGATACCATAATAGGGGGAAAGCCATCTAAAAGTAGTGTATTTTATAAATAATTTTTATACATGCCATGGATAATTTAATGGATTTTTAAATAATTTTATAGATAAAATTTTTTGGATACTAAGCTACAGTTGTTGCACAAAGAATTTTGAATAAATTTCATTATTGATTCGATTCTAATTCCAATCCTGCACTGTCAGGGTTCCCACTCAAATTGCAGAATGAAAATCAATGAGTTTTAAGGACCTAAATAATGTTTTTAAGGACCTTTGAAAATTTGTTTTTAGGCATTATATCTATATATGAATTTTTAATAAAGTATATTCTACCAAAAAGTTACAAGTTGGTGGATGCCTATTACAAATGTGTTGGAGAATTCCGATACAGTGTAGATAAGAAGCGGTCATGCGGGGATAGCAAGTCCGAGATGTATTTTTATAAATTTTGCAAATGGCCACACAACATCTGCAAAAATTAAGGACTTTTAAGGACCTCTAAGCCTTTTCAAGCACTTTCAAGGCCTTGAAAACAAGTTTAAAAATATTAAGCACTTTTAATGACTGTGAGAACCCTGACTATCCTTTTATAGAGTGAACATTTTATATTTCTTACTGTACAGAATCCATTAAAATGTTGTAGTAAAAATTACTGAGAATGATTTTATTTCTTAGGCCTCGAATACGATACAAGCAGGGAGTGGTGAGCATCGAGCAGCAAAACAAGGAAGCAGCGTAAATTACGTATATATTTACAATGATTACAATGGAAATATGAGGCTGGCAGGCTATAATGAACATGAGCGTCCAGGCAAAATTTGTGATCACTTCATCTTGCTGACTACCGCTACCTCTGGACGTTAATTTCGCTCACCCAAATTTGATGCACAAAGTCTGCATAGAAACTGTTGTCCAATAAAAATGGCTGAGAAGAGGACATTATCAGATCTCGAGTGTAGGGCTTTGATTTCAGAAATTCAATGCAGGCCGTGTTTGTGGAATGACAAATATAATGATTTTATAAATAGTGTTTTGATTTTAAATTAATTTTAAAATGTTTTATTTGGAAACATAATATGAAATGTTATTTATTATTTTTTTCTAAAACTTATGTTTATACGATGTTTCATGATAATCTCGCAACTATAAAACAATTTTAGTTTTAGTTACTGCATCTTATAGGTGATAATCACTCAAAATGAAGAGCTTAGCTTATTTACTGGATGACATTATGTTAGGAACTTATTGAAAAGTAACCTTTGCTCGCATTGTAGCCAGTGCCATTTATGTCCTACCACTCTTGCTAATTTACCACAAGTCACTTACCGCTCATATTGTGACTGA
Source organism: Linyphia triangularis (assembly GCA_963978545.1). NCBI lineage: Eukaryota > Metazoa > Arthropoda > Arachnida > Araneae > Linyphiidae > Linyphia > Linyphia triangularis. The sequence goes on along the minus strand of OZ021723.1, from coordinate 63,371,253 downwards.
AGCCTTAATGTTAAATACTGGTAATTTCTCATTGAAAGTTTAAAATAAAAATTTACAAATTCTTGTAAACTGCATACGATTTCTTAAAAAATTATCCATTCAAGCTCATTTCAGAGTTTAATAACAACCTTCAGATTAGGATTAGTTACATAACCATTGATGAGCCTCTGTCTTCATTTTAAAATCAAAAATAATAAAAATAAAAACCATATCCAGTAGAGTAGTTGACTTTTGATATACCATAAACATCATTTTTCTGTATCATATGCACTATTTTCTTTACAATTCGAAATTTAAAAAGGAAATTACCTGTTGCATCGATATAATCATCATCAGAGTCACTAATATTGTAGGGAAAAATCATAATTTATTAGTTTTTTTACATTTAAGTGTAGGTACAATAAAAAAAATTATACAAATTAATTTTGAAAAGAACAATGTTTATTTTAAAACAATTATTCAAACATAGAGAACATTTTTATTTATTTATAGTATTATGATTCAATTATATTTAAATGAATTACATTTTAAACCACATTTCAAGTCAACTTAGCAAGATAAAATATCCATGTGCCTGGCAACTTAGAAAAATTCTTGAAACAGATTTGGTATCTGTACAGAGAATAATTTAAAGATTCAAAAACTTCATTAAAAATAGATTAAATCATGATATCTTATATGAATATGCAATGATACTTGTAGTGTTTATTTAACTATCAGCAATAAATTAAAGTAAATATTTCACTGATAAAATGTTTTTGTAAAAATTGGCTGTCATTAATAAAATATTCTTCTTCAAACTAACATAAACATTGAATAAAATAATTTTTAAAGCATTATTAAACATATTCAATGTTTTAAAGGTATTGTGCTTGATTAAAATGGTTCACTATTTTGAATAAACTATTGTAAGTTAATTGTAATCTTTTGAGAATTTGTACTTAACTTACCTGTCTAATGGAAAACTCCTGATCTTCCCTAATTCATTTTCCCCTTTGCCCAACTTTGCAAATTTAAAACCAGGTAAATATGGTAGTAGTGTACTACGTCGTCTTACAAGGAGAGATCTACACAAAGATATCAAAACTTTCTTTTGACAAAACTTTCAAACTTTATTGGTATCTATTAATAGTATTTAAGGAAATTGTTTAAATATATATTAACATGATAGAGTTTAGTGAAAAGTTAAAATAATATAAACAGGATTGAAATTTTTCAAGTATAATTTGTAGCACCAATGCATTTTATGAATCAAGTTAGTTAACTTTAATATAGTGATCTTCGTTTAAATAATTAAAATCAAACTAAAATATATGTAAAATCACAATTTTGATGCAAAAAATACATGAGGCTTAAATCTCAAAATTGACTTCTAACAAGATCTTCCAAACAGTACTTTTAAATCAGATCATTTTAAAAGAGAGATCTCAGGCTATTCTTAGTTTGCAACACGATCTATCCAACCAGGCTTAAATTTTAAAGAAATTGTTTGAAAGGCAAAAAAGTGTATCTTAACTTAATTCTGTAACACTTAAAGAGTATGTGACTGCCATTTGGTCCCTTCTAATGATGGATAAATAGACAACCACAATTTTTATACAACCCAGAAAGGAAATTTTTTTCTAGGATCTCTATATCTCAGTCAAAAACACAATATCTTATTGGTTCTTCAATCAAACTAATTTCCTAAACAATAAATATTAATTAATGGAAAAAATAATGTATAGTAACTTATTAAAAGATTATGTCAGTGTGTACCCACATACGTTGTACCTACATTAGGGTGTCCCAGGAGAGGCCGAAAAAAAACTTTTTTCGGAAAATGCTAGGTCTCACCCTCTAAAAATTTTCTTTCTGTTATTATATATTACAAAAAAAGTCCTTTAAAAAAGTTTTAGGCATCCCTGGTACTAGTTTCTTCTTAGCAAGATGGAAATACAAAGCTTCTTAGCGTTCCTAAATTATTGTCTGAAATTGGAAAAGCAGCAATTGATGCTGTTTTCAAGCTCTCACAATCGTGGAAGTGTGAATCCGAAGTGATAGGCTTGCTTCTATGCAACTGCAACAAAAATTGGAAGATTCAACGAAACATGTACTCTTCTTGAGAAGAAATAGGCAGAAATCTTATGTGGATAGCATGTCGGCATTGCATGTTTGAGGTTCTACTTTCTGATGCATTCATTGCGTGCTTTGGACGATCTACTGGGCCTGAAATACTTTATTTAAAAGATTCCGAGAAAAATAGTCAAAGCTCAACAACCATGAGCTAATAAAGCAATCAATACCCTTACTTACAGCATCAGACAGTTTAAAAATCTTTCTTATCAATTACAGATTGGTAAAAACTATCTAAGGATGATTGCAGAGTTTTTAAATCGTGCACCGTTTATGATTGAATTAGTCATTCAATCGGAAATCAGGTGCTCTTCACCGAGCTCGCAGGATGACAAAAACCATTTACTCCATGAAAATTGAGTTTTTATTTAATGACAATGGAGCTATAATGGAATTAACTGTTGGACAGTTTCAATGTATGAAACGATTTAATCACTTTGTAGTGTGTGTATATTTGTAGTCCTGATTTACCTGTCGATCTGCTGTTGATGCCCCTCCTACCGATGTTTTACTTATTCGAAGGTTGAAAGAATATTATGATAAATAATTGAGCAATAAAGGAATAGAAATAATTTTATGTCATTCTTAGTATTTAAGTGGAGAACTCTCAACACTTAGCTTGTTTTCAAATCTAATTTCTAATGAGCAAAAATCAAAACTAGTCTTGAGCATGAAAAAGGAGTTAGAATTCAGATCTATTAGAAATACTTCCTCCGAAATTGGATGATTTGGATATTTCTTATACTTTTTTTTTTTTTTTTGAAGCAGCTTAATTTGAAGATAGCTTCCTCAGTATACCAGTTAAGAGATTGACCTAAAACGCCATCCTATAAAAAAGCTACAAAAAGCTAAACTTTGTTAAAACTTAGTTTGCATAAAGGATGCTGATGAACAAGCTATTGCCTTTGATCCAGGACATTAATTGAGCAACAAAAAACGAAGAACTAAAACAGTTTTTATTACAAGTCATACTTACAAAGTGCAATAGCCAAAATCTCCTTAAAATATAGTTGTTAAAAAGTGTACTAATATTTTAAAAAAAAGTGTAAATCTCTAATAGTTTGAAAAAATTCTTCCTGTTTGGTTTTATATACCAATTGTAAAATAAATAATTTTTTACTTTAGTGAGATATTTAATGTAGTCTTGAGTAGAAATTACTGTACATTTTAAGAGTAACAGTTACTTTGTGTGCATAACTATGCAGACTGTAGAAATGTTCACTAAACTGTATTTTTCTTAATTGTAGAAATATTTTATAACTCTACCTACCCAGAGCAAAAACCTGATTGACACAAAATTTGCCTGAAGCTACAAAAAGGAAGCTTTCGTAATTGTAAAAAAGTTAGTTTTAAGATTAATAATACTAAATGTAGCTGATAAAAAAAATACCCATTTTGCATTGTTTTGGCCATTTTTATTGTTAATAAAATATTTTTTTTAAATTCTGAAAAAATGCAAGGTGTTTTATATTCACAGAAAGAACATTTTTGAAGGGTGAGAGTTCACACTTTTAAAAGTTGATTTTTTGGGGACACCCTAACCTACATACATTATAAATTTGAACATAATAAAATAAGTTTAAAAAAAAGAAAATAGTGTTTATGTCAGTAAATAGTTTAAGATTAGCCCTCAAATTTCAGAGTTCCAATTTTAAAAACTACAAGTAAAACTATGAGTATTCATACTATTTAAGATAAATGCTCCAATAAAATGGGTCTGTCTGTCCGTCTGTAGACATAACAACCTATTTTTTGCACAAGAATGGCTAATCAGGCATGAGGCAAAAGCTTAATATGGATTCCGAACCCCAACAAACAACCCTGACTAACCTAGGATTCGAAACTAACATGTATGGCATGTGAGGCCAAAGCACTACCACACAGCCATCGGATGGGCAAACATGAAATAAGATAAAAACAAGGATGTGGTAAAATAGGTACATAGTATATAAAACTCAAATCGAATTAAGTAACTATAAACATACCCAGAGCTAACACCGGGAACAGCAGCAATGCACAATATCCTTGCATTGCAAATATTAACTGATGAAGCAATAACTGGTTCATTTTGGAAAGTAAGAACACAAACTTGGCCCACATAACCATCACTACTACAAATCCACAAATCAGGCAGACCACTCTGACATGTATCTACCACAGCAGCTGCACATGTTATCTAAATAAAAAATACTATTACAAACATCAGGATTTTTTAAGGATGATTTAAACAAAACCATTGATATTAAAATAAAAGTCATTGTTATTATACAGCGTGTCATCGTATAATCTGGCCGACCTTTATTTTTAACCTTACACCATCGACCTTACACCATTGGTCCTAGATGCATAGTCCCAATTGAAGAAATGTTTTAAATCGCTAAAATATTTTTACTGAAGAGTTTTTAAGTTAGCAAAGGGGTTGGTATAAAAATTACAGATTGTAAATTTTTATACGGTCCCCAGTTCCCCCAACTCATATTTAGAAAAATGTAGCCTATGAAAAAACATTTCAAATAAAAAAAAATTGAAATTTGTTAGACCAATAGCAAGGGTGTTATTGGAGTTTAAAGTTTTAACACTATTTGGGGGGCCCGTACATAAATTGAAATGAGGAAATATCGTCTTATTGGAATAACAACGAGCTTCTAGACTAGGTTTGACTATGGCAAACAAGTTGTTGTTCATCACCTAAAACATTATAATTTTTTACTAGAAACTGCTTTGAAAAAAAAAAAAGTTACAAATTATACAACGCAACAGCAAACAAACTTATAAACAATTTTAATTAAGTAATTTTAAATAATAACATAATCAGAAAGCAGCGTTTTTTGTTACACAAACAAAAATAAAAGGTGAGAGAAATAAACAAAGTGAAAAGGATAAATAACCTCTTTCTTAATTACATATGCTGGAAGTGTTTTCCTTCGACTAAAATACCTAAGCGCACACGTCATTCAAATTCATCTTCAATATTTTTCAGCATTAAAGGCATAATACACCTGGCAGCGGATAAAATTCGATTCTGCATATCTAATAAACTCGTCGATTCTTTTTCATATATCTTGCTTTTCAAAAATCCCCAAAGAAAGGATTTAGATCTGGAAATCTAGGAGACTATTCTACCGGACCTCCATAGCCGATAATGTTGTCTTTAAACTCACCCCACAAGGGGTGGTGCACCATCCTGTTGAAACCACATCATCACCACGACATAGTCATCCAGAAAACCAGATAAAGGTCCCTGTAACAGGTTCGCATACTTTTTAACCTGTTAATGTATCAGCAAAACAGAAAGGTCCTACTAACGCTCCCTTCCATATGCCACACAAACGGACCATCGCACTTGATGCTTGTTTGGTCGGATCACATGAGGATTTTGCAGGGACCAAAAGTTTGTGTTTTGCCTATTTACTACCCCAGTTCTTGAAAACGTACACTCATCAGAAAATGGAATGTTATTCACAAATGATGAATCCAATTCTAGTTTGTTCATGATGAAATTGCAAAAATCAAACCGTCTATTTTAATCCCCGGGAAAAAACTCTTGCACCAATCATGGGGGATAAGGATGTGCACCGTGTCGGTTTAAGACTCTCCACACATGGGCTTTTGAATATCCACATGCTTCACCAATGTCCCTGACACTAGACTGAGGGAAAGCAAGAACATGGCCCAAAATTTCTTCGTCAGAGACAACCACTTTCGTATTTCCCGATCGAGGACGTCTTCCTATGCTACCTGTTTCTCGCAAACGCTTTACAATATTTAAAATCGTAGCTTTAGATGGATGGATGCCATTTTGAAATAATTTAATTGCATATTGTCTTGCAGATTCTCGCCCATTTCGATTACATTGGTTGTACAGAAGTAAAATTTCTGCGTACTGTTCCGCAGTGTACATTTTAACAACGAGGATTGACGAAATAGCTAAATACATCTGGTATTAGTATGACCTACTTGTATTCTGAAGTGATGAACATACATTATTGGTTTTCTACCTACCAATCAATAATCTGACACTAAAATTTGCATAGGAACCTGCAAATCCCACAGTACTACATGCTAATTTACACATAAGGGTCAGGAATTTTTTTATTCCTTTTTAGATTTTTTTTTTTTTTACCACTAAATGGAAAAAATTTCCGTTACTTCTAAAATTTTAGGGATAGACGAAAAATTTAAGTGCAATTTTAGGGAGAAACGAAAATTTAAGGAATTATAGGAATTTTAGGGCGAAAGCCACCCCTGCACAACACAAGAGTGTGAATTTGTTCGGCCTTGGCAGATTTTTTTTTTTTTTTTTTTTTTTCATCCTACATGGTCGAAAGATTTTTATTAGTTTTAGGAAGTATGGCACCTATTATCTCTTGCAAACGAGTTCAGCATCCACAATTCACTATAGACATTGATAGATCGTATTCATGCACTTGATTACAGAATAATTTTCCGAACGCAATTCCTTTTTATCTGTATTTCATTTTGTGTACATGCCCTTAAAATATGCTAATGACCACGGGTGTAAAGTGGTATAAGTCACTAAATTCCATTTTTCATATCTCCATGAATATTGGTCGTTCAAATTTCAATTTTTTTTTGTTTGAAATGTTTTTTCCTGGGCAACATTTTTCTAAATATGAGTTGGGGGAACTGGGGACCATATAAAAATTCACAATCCATAATTTTTATACCAACCCCTTTTCTAACTTAAAAACTATTCAGTAAAAATATTTTAACGATTTAAAACATTTCTTCAATTGTGACTATGCATCTAGGACCAACGGTGTCGAAAACAAAGGTCGGCCAGGTTATACGGGGACACGCTGTATAACACTATAGTTATAATAACATTGAACATTAAAAAAAATTTAAGCAGTTTAAAAAAAATCAACTTAACTTAAGAATTTTATCATAGTTTTTTATAAGTTACATTGAATTTTTTCACTTAAAAATGTACTGGAGTATGCATTGTCTGATGAAAAATAACTTACCTGAAGACCAGCTCTTGTTTTTCTCATTGGTAAAGAACATAAGAATTCAGGTGGGGTATTTTTTTCGAATAAATTATCTGAAGAAAGTAATAAACAAACATTGTTAAAAAATAGAAACACTAACTATAAAAATTCTAGTCTTTATTATTTTAGTAATATTTTTTATGCAGAACTACACTTTATTCCCTAGAAATGTTCGATTCTAAAACAACATTAGGGGCATGGTTAAGAAAGATTAGTTTTACTAAGCACCCTATTGTTAAACTTAATTAATTTGTCTTTTGGAACTCTTGAATGAAAACAAATGTGATAAATAAATAATAAAATAGAATATTAAAAAAAAAATCATTAACAATTAGACCATACTAGTTCTGAAGATTTAAAGAGGATAAGTTTAATGCACTGAAACATTGGGTAAATCAAAGTAGTAGTTTAATAGTTTTTACACTAATGCTTCATTCAACTCTTGGTAAAATTTGTAAATAATTATTATATAACTTGACTGTATAACACAATGAACTAGATGTATACAAAAAGTTTACTTGTTAGATTAACATTTCGATAACAGTTGTTGTACAAATTAAAATGTTTTATGAGTCTATATATAAAAACCGAGAACTGTACTAGTAAGTTAAGTTTACACTATTTCAAATATGCTTGTGAAATTAAAAAAAAAATTAATATTATATAATCACCAACTTTTTTCAAATAACTGTATATATTGTTAATTTGGTTCTAAAAAAAATACAATCAATGATTATGAAATCTGTTGAAGTGTATTAAACAGGAAAATTAGAAAATCAATTCAAATTTATAACAATTTAATAAATATCTTACTATATCATAACATAACTGTTATGAAGTTAAATTGATTTTCTAATTCTCTTGTTTAATAGAATTCAGCAGATTTCATAACCATTGTATTTTTTTTTTTTTTTTTTTTTTTTTTTTTTTTGAGGACTAATTTACTAGGCAGTTATTTGAAAAAAGTTACTTCAAAAGTTACATTGGATGGTGATTATATAACATTAAAAAAATTAACTTCACAAGCCCATATTTGAAATATTGTAAACATAACTCAAGAGTACAGGTCTCCTAATTGCAATAACAAGTTTTTATATAGACTCATAAAACATTTTAATTTGTACAACAACTGTTATCTAAATGCTAGTCTAACAAATAACAATCAGACCTAAAAACACACAATAAACTAAATTAATTTCCCAATTTTGATAATCAACTATGTATACCTAGCTTGTCCTTAGCATCTAAAAATGCTGCTTGCCACATCATTCTCTGTTCTGGATTTGGAAATACAATCATCATGTTTTCTACTTCATCACTATAGTCAGAAACATATAAAAATCAAAATTACAATATCCATAAGGTAGCAGTAAAAAAATCATATTTCCTAATACTACACTATGTTTAGATAATTTTGAGATATTTATACTGTAAATTAACACATTATTTTGTCCTTTACAATGTTTTAAGCAAAATAAAAAAATGTAAAATGTGAACGAGTGTGCAAACTGTTTTTAAAAATGTGCACTGTGATGCAATGTAAATAATATTCTACTGTAATTCTACAGTTGTAGCAAAAATATATTTAAAAAAAATAATATTAATTAAAATATTTGTTAAAAAAACTCCAAACAAAACATTTTTAATTAAATTGTTAAACAAAAAAAAAACTTAAAAAGTCAACAACCTCTTATAAAATCTCTATATATAAAAGGCAAAGCCCTCACTCATCACTAATTCTTCCACTTCTCATAGGGTCACAGCTCTCAAAATAGGTATAAATGTCAGCAATGACAAAAATAGAAAAAGTAAGCAATATGCCGGTCTAGATTAACCGACTTTAAGGGTTTGAAAAGGGATCAAACATTTCAAATGAGGGATATTTGAATGTACCACTTCCAATGTAGTAGCAACTCTGATGTTTAGTGCAAAGGTCAAAAAGAACAAAATTAGAGAACATATTCTATTCTGATGTTGTTTAACCAACTTTAATGGGTCAAAAAAGGGTAAATGTTCCAAACAAGGAATCTTCAAATTGCCTACATTCAATGCAGTCACAGCTCTGATATTCTGTACAAATGTCAACAAGGGCAAGCATAGAAAAAGTAAGCTATTCCAATATTGATTAACTAATTTTAAAGTGTTAAAACATTTCAAAAAAGGAATATTCCAATGTTCTACTTTGAATGCAGCCACAACTCATTGATACAAATACATTTGAAAATTGGTACAAATGTCAACAAGGGCAAGCATAGAAAAAGTAAGCTATTCCAATATTGATTAACTAATTTTAAAGTGTTAAAACATTCCAAAAAATGAATATTCCAATGTTCTACTTTGAATGCAGTCACAACTCATTGATACAAATAAATTGGAAAATTAGTACAAATGTCAACAAGGCCAAGCATAGCAAAAGTAAACTATTTCGATGTTGATTAACCAGTTTTAAGGGGTCAAACGTACCAAACATGGAATATTCAAAAGTCCCATTTGCAATACAGTCACAAATATAATACTTGGTACAAATAAAAACTAAGGCCAGCATAAAAACAGTTGACAATTACGGTGTTGATTACCAAATTTTTAAGGGTCAAAAAGGAGTCTGAACGTTCCAAATGAGGAAAATCCTAAAGTTCCACTTCCAATATAGTCACACCTCCGAAATTATCTACAAAAGTCAACGAGGACAGAATAGAAAAAGTAAGCTATTGTCTATTGCTACCTCGGTTAAATAATTTTAAAGGGTCGAAAGCTGCAATATGAGGATTATCCTAGTACCCCACTTTCAATACAGTCACAACACTGAAATAGGAATCAAGAGTAAGTATGAATAAAGTAAGTTATTCGGATCTCGATTAACTCATTTTAAAGGGTCAAAAGGGAGTCGAAACTTTTGATATGAAGAATAGAGCAATGTCCCATTTCCAAAATCACAACTCTGTAATTTGATAAATGTGTCAATAAGGTAAGCTATTCCAATATCCATTAACTAATTTCAAAGGGGTCAAATGAGTTCCACTTCCAATGTAGTCATAACTCTGTAATTCGGTACAAATACCAGCAAATGGAAAAGTAAGAAATGTAAGTTCTTCCGTTCTTGATTGACTAATTTTAAAGGGTCGAAATGGAGTAAAAATATTCCATGTGAGGAATATCCCCATGCCCTACTTTCAATATAGTCACAATTATAAAATTTGAAACAAATGTCAACAGGGACAAGCATAAAAAAAGTAAGGTATTTCGATTTTGATTAAACCAATTTTCAAGGGTCGAAATGAGATCGAACATTCAAGATGTGGAATGCGTGAATGCCTTTTGATTGTTAAAATGTACATGGTAAAATTTCGTAGCAAACCACAGCTAATCAGCTAGTTATGTATCATGGTTCATACACTTGAAGGAGAAAAAAAATTCAAGGACTTTTCAAAGATATGTTATTAACACAATATTTATATTTACAATAAAAAAATTCCAAAATTTTTTTTTGGCGAAAGGTGCATGTTCAAATCATGTAAATACAAAATAAAATATGCTTTTTAGGATCCAATAGAATTTTTTTTTAAATTTACAATAAAATAAAAAACCTTCTGAGTACATCAGAAGCAGTATTATGTCTCTCAAAAACAGAAGTAAAGTAGGTAGCACTCACTTGGTTATATGCCAATTCGGGTGTGAAAACCCGCTTATGTATCTTGTTTCATCACATTGAAACTTTCATCAAATAATAAAACAAAATTCTTAGTGATTAAACTGTCTTCTTATACACTCTGAAGATAAGACTTGATTCCAAATGCTACATAATTTTTTTTTTCTCATCACATAAAAATAACGGAATCGCGCTATCGACAAACATACAATGAAATAATTTATCAACGTTTTCCTTTGAATTTATACGAGCCGTGATTTTTTTATGGTTTTCAATGTCCAAAATATTTCAGCATCTAAAACTTCATTTTAAACTACATGCACCTCCACCATCCTTGCTTGAGATGAAATCGATGACGACTTGGTTGTTGCGGACAATATTTGCTTTTGGGGTATTTTTTATCATTAGAAATAGTCCCAACAATGCTCATTAAACTACTTCTTATAGAAACGAAATCCATATGCTTTTTGCTCTTCGCATGCTTTTTAAAGTACTTTTATTTCCATTGATGTTGTGATGGAATTTTTGGTATGCGAAGTACATCTTGCAAAATACAAATCCAACACGTAGGCTTTCAACCATGCCCATGAACAATATCCCAGCTTGAATTGAAAATGCATTTTACTGCCATTTTTAAACAGTGCACAAAAACGAAACAAGAGATCACACGATTTGATTGGAATATACCAGTTTTCAAATATGTTACACCACACAGCATGCACCACGCTGTACGCATTGAAGGGGGAAAGCGAACTAGCAGGAGGAATGACACAACCTTGAATGGTCTTGATGTTTTCTGGTTGCTGATTGGCTTAACTCAATTCTCTTTTTTAAAACCAACATTTTTAAAGAGGCTATATTTTTAGAAAATAAAATTTAAACACTATAAACACATTTTTAAAAAATTCAAGGTTTTCAAGCAATTGAAAAGGAAAGGTTTTTTTCCCAAGCACTTTTCAAGGTATTTTAAAAATGTCTGAACCATGTATATATAGGTAATCTGGATGATACATAATTAAAAATACTTGGTCAATTACACAAGAGTTTGAGAAAAAAGGCATTAAATCATATTTTGATGGATACAAATAATATAATATGGATAAGCTATTATAATTATATCAAGCTATTACAATTATCATTAATTCCTAAACAAGAACACTACAATTCTGCAAAATTGTTACAGTAATAAAGATCTTCAGCAGTAAAAAGAATGATAGAGCAATAGAGAAAAAGTCAAAATTTGTTAAAAGATTCTGGAACAAAAACTACATCTACTCTAATTGTGTACACGACTACTAGTAAAAAACTTTTTTGAGGCTTTCTTGGGACAGAAAGAAAGGAGATTACTAATTCTATAAATTCCATTTTCAATGCAAAATTGAATAAGCAGAATTCAATTTTCTTAAACATAAAATCTCAAAAGAAGAAGTACAAAAATAAAAGTAAAGTTAGGCATAAAAGCTTTTCTTAAAAATTGAATTTCACTGCTGAACAGTTGAGTTAGTAACTTTAAGCATAGACTTATATATCATTGGAACAATCTCACTTTCTAAAATTTCTCACTTTTGAAAAAAAAAATTTAATTTTTTTTTTAAATAAATTAACTACGATTAAATAAAAACCTTCCTTATGTTGTGACACACTTATTAAGTATTGAATATTTCTTCAAAAACTCAACTAATTCGTTGCAAGAAGATTTTGAGATACATGTATTGCATTAAGCGTACAAAATTTCTGCAACTAGGTCACTAAAATTACATGTTTCAGCAATACCTATTATATAATAGAAACAAACAGTACTATTAAAGAACACATTTTATCAAAAAATAAGTTCTAACTTATTAGTCTACGGAAGAAAATGCAACAAAACCAAATTTTTAAAGAACTGGCAGCTACATACTTAATATTAACAGCAAGCTCTAAATTCATCAGATGAGAACATGATGCTTGTTTTTCTGCCAGATGCTTAGTTATAGTTGTCAAAAGTTCTTTTAGGGTATCTTCTAAAAGCTGTGGAAATAAAAGCCAGATGGTAAAATGAGAATAAAGAGAAGTAATTAGAAAAAAACTGTCACACAAAGTTACACATGTGTCTATCTGCTTAATAATTTAATATAAAAATTAGAAATATTATAAGACAAGATATTAAAAATGCAGAAACTGCAATGACAAACTTCTGATGACAGCTTACAAGCAAGGCTTCTTTAGATTTATATAGAACATGGATAAAAATTATTCTAGTGTTTTGTTTCTACATGAGTTAAACATAAAACATATATCCTTCTCAAATACGTGTTGAGCTTAACTGAATTACAGTGAACTTAGTTGAGTGCACTCGCCAAGAAACAAAATATAAATCCATCACTAGATTAATGTCATTTAATTACTTACACAACAGTAATTGATAATACCAAGACATCTTTCTGCTCTAGTGCAGCAACATTAACAAAAAACGTTTAAAGCATTTTTAAATATATAACGAAAAAATATCCAGAAAGAGGGGCCTATGTCCTGATGCCAACTGGATTTCTGTTATCATTGCTTATTTCTCCAAATGACAGTAAGTGATACAAGGATATTTCAGGGATATCAGAAAAAAAGTTACATCCTAATCTCAAACTTTTTTAATTATAAATATTGATAATTTGTATATTGGGTTGTAATATAGGAATTGAAAGCAAATTGATTAGCTTCAAGGTTATGAAATTTTCAAGCTAAACGGATGGACAAACATAAAAGAACGTACAGGAGAAACTTAAGTATTTTGATAACAAATACGTTTTTGCAGAATTTTTTTCATTATTCACAATTTATTCTAGTATTACATTGTCCATATGAATGAATTTTTACCAAAAAATTAAGTATTTCTTGAAAAAGGTAATATGACCTGTTATTTTTTGATAATTTCAGTGAGTGAACAGAAAGAAGCACAAGTAATCTGACATTTAAGCAACTGGCATATTTTACTAAAATATTCGTTCTGATTTCAGCATTTTTATTAATGAAAACTTTTACTCATCCTAAACTTTGGTCTGTACAACATTTTATAGCAATTATACAATTGAAAGGCTAAGAGGATTATGAGGGTATGCATCAAAAAGTAAATTTTTGATATTCAAAAAGTTTTCATTTTGTATTCTTTTGTATGTAACATACTCCATCCAGTCAAAATATCTGTCAATAAACATTTTAGAGAACAAGGTTAATTGTCATAATTTAGACAAACACATACTACCTTCAATCATAGTGAAAACCTATATTCTGAAATTGTATTATCTCATTTAGAAATTAAAGCAAATTTGAGGATTGAAAAACATACAAATTATAATTACTTATAGATTTGACTGATTTGTTATAAAGTAACTATCAGTAACAGTGTAAAAGGAGATGTCAAATTGGATGTGAGCTCCCAAAATTGGACTTAAGCTCTCCTAATTAAATACTATGCAGTAATAACAAATAATTGTTGGAATTATAATATTTTTAAGGATAGCAATAAAATTGAACTAATATATTGAAATATAATAGTTAACTGAATATAAGAGTTATCCAGCCAACCACAAAGAAAATATGATGCACAATAAACTTGACATTCTCACTCAACAAAATCTACTCCAACAATAGAGTAAAATTGATTTATTTTGATAATACATAAATTTGTTTGCAGTATTATGATTATTTCCTAAAAAAAAAACATTCTGCATGCAAACCAGTCAAATCAAAGGTGATTGAGTACTTAAGTGAGATAAGCCATCTCAGACATGAAGGAAATCTGATATTGCACTATATATGAATAGTAAAAAATAACATATCTTACTTGGTGTTCATAAATTATTGTTCCAACAATATCAATGATCTTTCTAATGGTTGAAATATCACTTTCTAAATTTGAGACTTCCTTTAAAAATGTCCTAGCACAAGGTTCATCATCATCTGCTATAAATAAAAACCTTATATTATACACAAGCTTCCGTAGTTTAATTAATCTAAAAAAATTACAGGCAAAATTTGCTACTTTCTTAGAAAATTAGCATTTAGAGTGGAAATGAATTAGTTGGGCAATGGAGTCTCAGCTGTATATTGCTAACTAATGCAGAATAAAGAATTTTAAGAAACAAACTTATCAAATAATTTGTGTCTATTATGCTATGAATGCAAGAAGAATGAATTATTATATGCAGTTAAAGTGTGTTACAACATACAGTTTCAATGGGACTTCATTGTCCAACTAAATAAAGTACACTCTGTATTACACTAGAGTCTTAATGGCAGTATCTCCTTTTTTATTGTAGTGTTTATACTACGAGGCAAGGGCTATGTTATTATCACATCATACTCCACTCAAATGTTTTAAAAAAAAAAAAAATAGTCAAGAATTAGACCTTACACGTTGAGTGTGTGGCACATAATCGCAATACATGTGAGGACTCACTCAAAACTTCTTTCGCTGTAAAAGCTATTTTAGCACACATTTATTTAAAGAAAGGAAATATACATGGTTTTGAATATTGCAAACTCTATTGAGGAATAAAAGAGTATGCAACTGATATAAAATATACTAAATTTACTAAAAGTTTTTCGTCTCTTCTGACCAATTGCACAAAACTGACTAACGAGAAAATCATATTGAGTCACTGATATACTGGTTATTGTACATTTGATTTTTTAAACTTACTTTTGATCATGTCAACATTATGTAAGGATGTTTTCATCAGCAACTTATATTTATTTGATTCCAGTGATCCACATGTAGATCCAGTCCTAAAAAATAAAATAATTCTAGACTTAATAAATTTATTGTATATTTAACTCCAACTCAAGTATATTAAGGATTACACAACTTCAAATATATTAATATATTTGTTTTAGAGAGAACAATAACTAGGAAAGTTACCTTCTTCTTCCTTTGTTTCATTTAATTTAAAACTTATTAGATAATAATAAACAGTTTCTTGTTATTATTTGGTAAAACATTCATTTTTTTTTTTTTTTTTTTTTTTTTTTTTGAAAAATAAAAATAAAAGGAGACAGAATAAAAAAAAATATGTTTTTATTATGTCATAAATTATACGATAATTTTAGAGATGAATCTAAACATCAAAATAATTATATTTACAAGTCATAGAACATAATATTACACCCTAATTGCTCTTTTAAATATGTGCCGATAACTAATGCTCAAGAATACTTTCACCAACCAACCTTATCTACTCCTAACCAGCTTTAATTAAATGCAATTTTACTTATTTCAAAAGCTAAATAAGTTTAGCATTATGTGTGTCGTCTCTCAAGAATTCTCATATGTAAAGATGTTTCCTCAAATCCTAACATAATGCCGAATATCCTCAAATCAAAGTTTCATCTACTATCCTGCTAAAGGAATTCCTTTAATCACAGTTACTAGAATAATATTTCTCATAAATCTTTACACTTAAATCTTCCAATACCAATTTAGAATAAAAATTATAACTTAAAATTGTAATTATGTCAACTTTGAAGAATAATGATATGCAATAAACTTTTTTACGTAAATGATATGACAATTAGAATTCTCATATGCTTTATTAAGTTTAAGTGTTAATATCCAGGGAATTCTTACGTTAGACCCTAGGAAGAAAATTTCAAATTTTCTCCCATTTTTTCCCCAAAATTTAAAAAAAAAAAATGCCCAACATATACACTTTTGAGTAAAAAATAATTGAAGAAAAAGAAAAAAAATAACTCTACTTACACAGCTAATGAAGACTTTCTAATGGCCCCTTTCTTTTTTACACTTGTTATAAGTAGCATATCAGAAAAGAGAAATATGCACCTTTCTTTTTTCATACCAAGACCACCCTAGTAATAGAAGGTAGCATTTATTCTAAATTTTAATGAAAGATTAAATCAAAAAGGATATCAGTTAAAGAGAACTTCTGTTTATCAGATACAATACAACAACTTATTGGCAAAGAGTTTTATGATATATACATTGACTAATTGAAGATTATTATGTGTAGGTTTTTAATATAGCTTAGATGTCATGAATTCTAATTTATAGTAAAAAACACTATTTAAAAATCAACCTAAATCATCTTGAAATGCATAAAACAGAAAAAATTTTAACAATAAATTTATTTTTAAAAATTCAAACAGAGTAATAATGAATTCAATATTTTCGGAACGCTAGTTAAGGTTGTAACTCTAAACCAATAAACTCTATGAGTAAACTATAGCTCAGACTTGCTATTTAAAGTTTGGTATGATTGCTCTTTTATTATAGAGGATTGTATTTAATTAAAAATAACAATTGTTATGGAAACTATGATGTTCTCTTTTTTCTTTAAGTGATAAAAAACATAAAATCTTATATTGAACTTACTGGAATTAACACAAAATCATGTCGAATAAAGCTTCTATCTCCTTGAGTTAGCTATGAAAGAGAGATAAAATATTTAGAATTCATATCTTAAAAATCACACAGAAAAAAATGTTTTAATTATTGGATAAAAGTATCATATAACTTAAATATAGCATTGAAGAATGAAGTTAAGATTTAAAAGAAATGGTCAAAATTACAATTTAAATGTACTTCACCTGGAACCATAGTTATTTAAATTAAAAATACTGAAACATTATTGTACAGGAATAAATTTTACAGATGTATTATTGTACCTTATTTCAAACAACACATTTAGAATACTATTAGCATTTGAATAGGCAATTTTAAAAAGAGCTAAATTGCTGAAAAATTAAACACTACAGGAGTTAAAAATAACCTTGAATTTATCCAAAGTACATTATAACAAAAACATACGCAAAGGATTCTCTTAGGACTTACCGTGATAAAATTCATTTTGGAGTATTTCATTATTATGTACAGGAACAATCAGTTATAGTTCCTGTTTTTAATACTGATGTCTAAATTTGCAACAAACGATAATTGAACTTTACAGGATATTAAAGGTTTTTTTTAACATTAGAAGTTTTTCATTCTAGTTACATATGGTACACTACAGAAATAGCACTTTTACTGATATTCCAAACAGCACCATTGTTTTAAATTTTTTGCCTAAAGTCACATTTTAATTTAAAAAATAGTAATTAAAAAAATATTAAATGTTTTTGGCCTAGAAATATAGCCTTGACATTTTGAAATAATCAATTCAATTGTTCCATTTACTTAATACTGAAAAAAATTATATTTAATACTTAATGCTTAATTATTTTTTTTTAAACTAAAAAAAATAAATTTTTATTTATATTTATTGCTTATAATTATAATAAACTTTAATTATATTTTTTTTTTTTAAAGAGGGAACTGTGTGATAAAAAATAAATTCGTCTTTAAAAAGAAATACAAACTATGAATAAAAAAAAACAATAGCAAACGTTTTAACATCTACTTAAAATGCTAATCAACTTGCATTCAGATCAAATAAAAATGCTTTGTGCATCATAGTGTTACGAATTTTTCCACTGAGGCAATGATGGCACAGTTTTCACGGTTTAAAAATATTTATTCTCTCTTCAGAAAACTCACAAAATTTATGCACAGGCAACAGTCTAATTTCTCTCAAGCTTCAACACAAGCTTCAACAAAAATAACTTCGAATTCAGCGATTATACAAGCTCACTCCAATAGGTAAACAAAGCGATCAGCTTTCAACGAAATCCGAAGTCAATCCCGTTCTCCAGTCCTTTATATACAAGCGCGTGAGACATTCTCGAAATTTCCAGCCAATTTATCGGAAACGAAATATCTCGAAACTTCTCGATTACTTTAGGTGTTGCCACCTTTTTCTAACTTGTATAATCGCTATTAATTACTAAATAAAATAGGATAAAAATAAATTACAATAGAATTTTGAAATAATACGTCACTATTTACAATATATACAGACAATTTGTGCAACATTTCCCCCTTCTTAAAGACTGCACGTCCCGGGCAGTGAAGTCCTTAAGAGGAAAGGCAATTCAATCACTTCTACCATAATATGGGGCTAGTCTATTGTTATGTACAACTCTAGGTTTACAGGAGGGTGTCCGTTGAATCCTTACCACGACGTCGTTGATCTTCTTAAGGACCACATACGGCCCTTCCCAGTTCATCTGGAGCTTAGGGGAGAGTCCTTTCCGACGTTTAGGATTCCATAACCACACCTTGTCACCTTCCTGGAATGAACGTTCCGTGGCCTTGGCATCGTAGCGGACCTTCATGCGCTCTGTCCTGATGTTGATTCTTTCTCTGGCGAACCGATGTACGGCTTCCAAACGTGCCTGGAGATCATCTAGATACTGGACAGGCGAGGAAGGGGTGTCCGGTGGTCGTCCAAAGAGGAGGTCGCAGGGTAGTCTAAGGTCTCTTCCGAAAATCATTTGAGATGGTGTATATCCGGTGGTCTCGTGAGTAGCACTTCTGTAGGCCAAAAGGAACAATGGAAGTTTCTGATCCCAATCTTGCTGGTTCTTGGAAACAAACAAGGAGAGATGATTCAGAATCGTTCTATTAAATCGTTCAACCATTCCATCGGATTGTGGGTGCAGGGGAGTTGTACGAGTCTTTTCCATGTCGAGCAAGTCACACAGCCCAGTGAAGACGGCAGAGTTGAAGTTCGTCCCCTGATCGGAATGTATCAGCAGGGGTACGCCAAATCGGGAGATCCAATTCCGTACGAGGACTTCTGCTACGGTTGTGGCTTCCTGGTCCGGAATCGCATATGCTTCTGGCCACTTGCTAAAGTAGTCCATGACAACTAGGATGTATTTGTTGCCATTAGTTGTGTGAGGTAGGGGGCCTAAGACGTCCAAAGCAATTCTTTCGAATGGTGCTCCTACGTTGTAACGTTGCAACTTTCCACGAGTTCGGGTCTTCGGTCCCTTCCGCGAATTGCATGCATCACAGGACTTGCACCACTTCTCCACGTCGGATTTTGCTTTGTCCCAGAAGAATCTTTCCCTGACTTTCTGAAGAGTTTTCGTGACACTAAAATGTCCTCCAGTAGAACTGCTGTGAAGTTCTTCTAGAACGTTCGTAACTCTAGAACTTGGAAGGATTAATTGCCACCGGAAGCTTTTGCCGTCATCGGACTCCCATCGACGGTAGAGTACTCCATTCTTCAAGTGCAAAGAGTCCCACATAGCCCAATATCTCTTCATTGTTGGGCTATAGCATGCAATTTCCTGCCAACTGGGTTTTCCGGTAGCCGCTTCCAGGAATTCAATGAGAGGTTTCAAGTCCTGATCTTCGACCTGACTTTTGCGGACATTCTGATCACTCCAAGGATCCACGTCTGAAGTAGTTGACTTGGAAGTTATTTTCCGAATGGCCGATGTGTTAACCCCAAACTTAGACTCGGCATTGGAACAAAATCGACAGTTCTCTGGACATGGTCTTCTAGAAAGAGCGTCTGCATTCCCATGGAACGTTCCTTTTCTGTGATGGATATCCATGTCGTATTCCTGCAGGCGCTGGATCCACCTTGCTATTTGTAACTCTGTATTCTTGAAATTCAGCAACCAAGTCAGAGACGCATGATCAGTTCTTAAAAGGAATTTTCGGCCGTACAAGTAATGATGAAAGTGCTCAACGGCTTTTACTATTGCCAGTAACTCCTTTCTTGTGACGCAGTAGTTCCGCTCGGATCTTGACAGGCTCTTACTAAAATAAGCGATGACTTTCTCCTGTCCTTCAATTTCCTGGAAAAGAATGGCACCCACTCCCTCATTGCTGGCATCTGTATCCAAAATAAAGTCCTTGTTAACATCGGGAAAAGACAAAACAGGCGCGGATGTTAAAGCGTTCTTCAGTTGATTGAAGGAGTCGTCACAGTCGGCAGTCCATAGGAACTTCTGCTTGCTCTCTGTTAGTCGATACAAGGGTCTGGCGATCTTGGAGAAACCTTTCACGAATTTACGGTAATACGTGCACAGGCCTAGGAAGCTTCGCAATTGATGAACGTCTTGCGGTCGAGACCAAATTTGCACAGCATGGATCTTGGCTGGATCTGTGCTTACTCCATCGGATGAGATGATGTGTCCGAGATAACTGACTTTCCGCCTAAAGAGCTTACATTTTGATGGGCTAAGTTTCAAGTGGGCTTCCCTAAGCTTCAAGAACACGCTCTTCACATTTTGCAAGTGTTGATCAAAACTCCGCCCGGTGATAATGATATCGTCCAAATATACCAGACAGGTCTCGTAGGAAAGTCCTCTAAGCACAGTCTCCATTAGTCGCTCGAACGTAGCCGGTGCATTACACAAGCCAAACGGCATAACTTGAAACTGCCATAATCCTTGGCCGGTAGTGAAGGCAGTCTTCTCACGATCGTCGGGATGTATCTCCACTTGCCAGTATCCACTCTTCAAATCCAAAGTCGAAAACCACTGGTTCCCCGATAGAGTGTCCAAAGTGTCATCGATTCTTGGCAGAGGGTAGCTGTCCTTTTTCGTAATTTCGTTCAGCTTCCGGTAATCCACACAAAACCTGGTGGAACCATCCTTCTTTCGAACGAGTACGATTGGAGAGGCATATGGACTTGAGGAGGGTTCGATAACTCTATTATCTTCCATTTCATGTAACAATCTCCCGACCTCCTCTTGTTTTGCGAAAGGAAGTCTTCGAGGATGTTGTTTAATAGGTAAATGGGTCCCAGTATCGATTCGATGTTGAGTAAGCTCTGTTCTTCCTACATCTTTCGATGACATGGAGAAAATGTCTTGAAATTCTTTTATAAGGTTTCCGACAATCTTCTCTTGCCTTCTTTCCAACCGAGAGTCTTCGAGAAGCTGGTTCACTAAATCCGTGGGTGGTGCGGTCGGAAGCTCCTTCGATCCTCGTTCGATGCTTGTAACAGGTGTGCAAGTAGCAATTTCTTCTCCTTTCTTGATAACTCTCTTAGAATCACCGATGTTGGCCATTCTCACATGCACCACCTCTTGAGAGAGATCCACAAGCGTCGCTCCTACTACCACTCCTTTCGGGACGCTATTCGATGATGGGAAGTCCGTTACTCCAAATCGGAAGGCCTTCGGGAACTCTGTTGAACCTTTTACAACCAAATCTGTCATGGAGGGGATGGTGATGTCTTCAAGAGCTACTATTCGATATGCACACGGCTCTTCCGAGTCCAAACCGAACAATGGAACTTCTTCTCTCCCCGTTTGAAGCTCGCCTTTCTCGAAATTCAAAGTAATTCCATTTCCCTTTAAAAAGTCCAATCCAAGAAGAATACATGGGTCAATAATTTCAGCGACGTAAACGGTGTGAGTGTAGGTGTGAAATCCAAAAGAGATGTTGACATTTAATTTCCCATGCACAGAAATTTTGTCACCAGTCACAGTCTGTAGTGAAACTGAAGGCGCCGTGTAAAGAGGTTGGCTGTCCAGGCGCCGGGCTACATCCGTCCGTAAGATGGTTACATTTGCCCCTGAGTCAACTATTAGACGACAGGGAGTTCCATTGATCTTGCCCTCCACGAATAAACCATGGTTTCCTCCTTGAAGGGATGAGATGTGATAGAGGCTGAGTGGGGCACCACCTGCTCTACACGGCGACCTCCGCCTCGCGAGATAGCCGCTCTTTAGTTTAACTGCTGAGGCTCGGACGAGGGTCTGTCCCCTCTCCTGTCCAATTCAGGGCAATCACGTCTGAAATGTCCTTCCCGGTTGCAGAGCCAACAAACCACTCTAGTTTTTCGATCCCTCGAGCCAGGAATATTTCTCATAATTCGCTCCATCTTGTTTTCCAGTTCTTGAAACTTCTTCGTGAAAAGTTCAGAGGAATCGTCTGCCAATGTTCCACGTACGAAACGCCGATCTTTTCTAGAAGCTTGCTGTGCGGCTTCTACTCTCATGGCATAGACGAGGGTGGACTTTAGATCTTTGCTGTCTGACATCCTGGTAGCTTGCTGTATGTCGGGATCTTTGACTGAAGAGACAGGTTATCTCGTACGTCCGAGGGACAGTCTGGGAAAGCAAGGAGCGACAGTCTTTCTATATCCGATGCCAATTCTTGAAGAGTTTCATTGGCCTTCTGCTGTCTCACTTTCAGTTGCAGTCTGTTATAATCCTTTAGATGTTGCTCCCCAAACCTTAACTCCAACGCACTTGCCAGCGCCACGAATTCTCCCCGCTTCTCTTCAGGTAGTGTCTGTAAAATGTCAGCAGCTTCACCTCGAAGAGATGCATAGAGATGGAATGCTTTCGAAGTATCGTCCCAACCATTCGCAGAAGCAATCATTTCAAATTGCGTTTGATAAACGCGCCAAGACGACTTCCCATCAAAAGGGGCCACTTTGATGTTAGAGTGCGGCGCCATAAAGGGGATGGAAGCGTTATCCCAATTAGGTGACGCTATGGCCAGAGCTTCACGCGTTTCCATTTTTCGCAGCCTTTCTTCTACAACGTCAATGAATTTGTCTTGCTCTTCCTTTAAGGTGGAAACTTTTTCTTGCATGGTGGAAACTTTTTCTTGCACGGTGGAAACTTTTTCTTGCACGGTGGAAACTTTTTCTTCAACTTCATTTTTCACTGTCTTAAGATCTTCTCTGACATCCAAAATATCCGCCTTCATTGATTGAAGAACACTCTCTGTGCGCTCCATAAATCTATCAACGGACGCAGAAGATGATTCTTGCTTGGATGCTAAAGCTTTAATATCCGATGATGTCGCTTCTTGGCTGGCGGTGATTGCGGCGGCGAGTTCAGCGTTCGTCGTTTCTTGGCGGGCTTGGCCGGCGGATATTGTAGCGAAAAGTTCGGCTTTCATTTCGGCTGCGGTGGTTTCTTGGCAGGCTTTCATTTCTTTTATTTCGGCTGAGGCGGTTTCTTGGCAGGCTTTCATTCCAGCAAGCATTTCCATCAACTGCTTCATTTGGTCTTCCATCATTCCTCTAGTAGTCGGCATTCAAGATGACTTGACCCCATTTCTGACACCACTGTTACGAATTTTTCCACTGAGGCAATGATGGCACAGTTTTCACGGTTTAAAAATATTTATTCTCTCTTCAGAAAACTCACAAAATTTATGCACAGGCAACAGTCTAATTTCTCTCAAGCTTCAACACAAGCTTCAACAAAAATAACTTCGAATTCAGCGATTATACAAGCTCACTCCAATAGGTAAACAAAGCGATCAGTTTTCAACGAAATCCGAAGTCAATCTGCAAACTTTCCCGTTCTCCAGTCCTTTATATACAAGCGCGTGAGACATTCTCGAAATTTCCAGCCAATTTATCGGAAATGAAATATCTCGAAACTTCTCGATTACTTTAGGTGTTGCCACCTTTTTCTAACTTGTATAATCGCTATTAATTACTAAATAAAATAGGATAAAAATAAATTACAATAGAATTTTGAAATAATACGTCACTATTTACAATATATACAGACAATTTGTGCAACAATAGTTTATGTAGACATCTCTATATATCTAATCTTTTAAACTAGATAAAAAGCCCTTCACTTCCATATAAAACAATAACCATATTAACTAATGGTGTTACAGCCTGTCAATTTAATAACTTCTCACATATTTATCATTTCACATAAAAGAGAGCATAAAATACTCTCTTTTAATTTGTTTCATTAAGAGAAAGTCCTAGTAAGGATCATTCCCTATATTCGATATATTACTATCTTCTAGCCCTGTGCATTTAGAAACAACTTTGTATAAAATCTTGAAATTAGGTGATTAGGTACAAAAATGGTCACTCAATGAAATAAAATAAATTAAAAATTCTAAAACAGCATCTAATATATTTTATTTTATATTTAAAATCCTTATGTCAATGCATATGCAGTGGCTCCACCTGGTATTGTCGATTGCTATTTTAATTTTAATTTATAATAGATAAGATATTAAATGAAAACAATTTATGTCATTTCATTAAGTTTATGCCATTCATTTTTCATACCTACACAACAAATTTTATAGAAAGTAGTTTCTAAATGCACTGTCTAGAAGATTCTAACATAGTGAGTATAGGACTTCCACTTAAATTAACCTTTTTAACTTTTTCTAAACACAAGTAACAGTTAACATGATTACTTTTTTTATGAGATTACGCTAACTCATTTTATGTGTAAGAAGTATTTTTTTAAATAACAAGCATCAGAATTTTTTAATTATTGCAAGTAAAAAAGCAAAGGAATAAATCTTACATCTACCACCCCTTCAATGAGCTGCTCAACTTCTCTGAGTTTCTGCATTCTTTGTTCTTGTAGAAGAGCCTCTCTTTCTACTTTGTTGATCTTAACTGCCAGATCATGTACTTCCTTTTGAGCTTGTAGTAGTAGTTTATAATCAGGATGATCCATAGGAGTATGTTTCAAGAGTTCCTAGACAAAGAATCAATCAATTAAAACGTCCAAAACTGAGGGCTCAGAAGATAACATGCAGACATATCAAAGAACATAGTAAATAAAAAAGTTTAAGAAAATTCTGCAGTTTGCAAAGTTCATTCGACTATTTAAATAAAGAAAGATTCCACAAAATAAACTGATGGCCTAATCTACTCTATTTCACACCTAAATTACTTTGAACAGTTGTTAAAAATTAGATATTTTTATTTAAGAACAATTAACATTGTTGCTAAAAGAAGTGTATTTAGTTAAATTTAGATTGAAATTTGTGAATCCTAAATCAGTAAAAAAAAATAAACAGAAAATAATTATAAATATCTCTTTAAGGCTAGCGAGTAGAGTAAATTTCCCCTAAACCAACACCTTATTAGTTCCAATTAAACAAAAATCTGATTAAAAGAAATTATGACAAATGTGAATTGTTAAATGTAAAAAGGGAATATTATCAGTAGGTTTTCAATTAGTGATGATCCGTTTATATTAGTGATTCAAAAAAAAAAAAAAAAAAAAAAAAAAAAAGGGATACAAACTAATATAATATACTAATGCTGATGAATAAATAAAGGGATTATACATACATGTATCGAAAGGAAATATTTTTTCATGTGAAAGACGACCACTTTCTAGCAACTAGTGACCACTATCTTTTAACTTCAAAAGCATAAGTGCTTTTTAATGCATATTTTTACACAATATCTAATATTAACTAAATAATGTTTAAAAATTGGAAACAGTAGGAATAAGAATAATTTCTATGAAAAAATAAAAAAACTGAAAATAAAAACCTTAATGAGAAGTTCATATCGAGGAATGCGCTGTACAGGCATAATAAGCAATGCATCAAGAGTGAGCTTTCCTTTATGTTCCCTTGATGTGTGCTGAAAATATATATCAGTAACAATCATTATTATTGTACATAAAGTATCCCTAAAGTGACTGCTGGTGTTTAAAAATGAGCATCTTAAAAACAGGGAATTGAAAATGCTTGCACTTTTGTTAGATAGTCAATAAAATTTAGATAGATGTTTTAGATGTCATTGACTATTCAATAAAGCTACAAGTAATAGTTTCAATCTCCTGTGAATAAGAGTTTCCAAGATATGCTAATTTTTAAGACATATACTGTCAGTAATTCTTTACCCTATACTTTGCATGCTATAATTTTTTTATTTACGTAACTGGATTTGCTATTTGATGGATCATTTCTAAATTTTTTTACGATAGATACAATTTATTTCTTTGGTGTTATAAATTTTTTAAATGACACTTATTTCCAAGTTATTATTATTATTTTTAATTTACTTATGAACAGGGGATCATGTAACTAGTGGTGCCATCTGATTATAACTGTGGAACTAAATGAAGAAAATGTAAAAAAATTTAAAATTGAAAAAAAAGGAAAAACATATTTTAAAAAATGTATGTATAGAAAATGTATAGAAAAAAATTTGGCAAAGATCTGTGCATAAGCAAATTCAGTGGTGTGATTTTAAAATTATAGCATAATCAGTAGGTATAGGGCAACTCTGACGGTCACTCTTAAAAAGACATAAGTTTCTTTCGGTATAGCTTGTATGCAAGGTAGAAGGTCACTTTTAATGCTTATCATTTTATATGAGTAGATAACTTTCTTCTGAGAAAAAGATGAATTAAAATTGGAAATTTGAATGTAGGTAATTCCTAACATGAAATCAAAACGACATTACATAATTGTTTATCAAGGCTAGTTATTCATAACGAGAATAAGGAATAACACTAAACAGATATGCTAAGATATTAAAAGTTTTAACTATACCTTTTATTTACAACTATTAGTGCAAATCTATTTCATATTAAAGAGAGCTAAATCTCTTTTGAGTGAACAAGCACACATACAGAGGTAATTAATTTTTTGTAGTTGTTGGCTATTTTAACGACACAATAATAACAAAAGAATGTTTAATGAGAGATCCTGCTTTACAGATATGTTAATTACTTTAACGTAGTAATTTATAATTAATGCTAAACAAATAATAAAAAAACACAAAAAGTACTAATTTGCATCAAAACAATTTGTTAAAAAAGTTTTCCAAGTCACTTGGTTCTACGCTTTTATTAAAAGACACCAATTAGTCAGTATAAAACGAAGCTTTAATTGATTTTGCCTCAAAGAAATTACAATATAGATGTCAAACACAAAGAGTACTTGAAACAAAGTAAGACAACTGAGTAAATCTTGCACGTAAATTACAAACTCAACTTATATATATATATATGTGTTCTATAAGGTAACAAGTAATTCAGATTAAAAAACTATTTAATAAATTAACTAACAAACATGACATACTATTTTTTTCAACAAAAGTAATTTCCAAATTTAATGAGTTATACAGACAGAGAAAACTTCTGAAGGGTTTGTAAAATTTTAATAAACTTTTATATTTCTCTTCAAATGCAGTTATTAAAAAAAAATTCATTTGATATTTTAAGATATGTATCGGGAAAAAAAATTATTAATTTTTTATAGAAATATATTGTTAGAAAATTTAAATTAATTTGAACTTTGAATGAAAATTAAGGACAATGAAGTGTGAAGTTATTGGTTTCACCACACAAATAAGTTTTTAGATATTTGTTTCATTCCTGGAATGGTAGTTTGATATTAAAATGTAAACTAGCAAGGCTGTTTTCCATGGAAATTGTTTAATTTTTGATTGAAAACTGAAATATATGCAAAACCTACCTCAAGGAACTTTGCAAAGGCAGGTTTAGCCAAAGAAATAGCTTTGATAGCATCTCTTGCATCTTTCCAATTGTTAATAAACTCTATATAAGTTTCCACAACAGCAGACTGAGTAAACTAAAAAATCATAAAATGAATTTAACAATCAAACTACTTTATAAGTAAAAAACAACATAGTTAATGAATAACAAGTATTAAATTACTTAATTACCTAATTAAAACAAAGGTACAAAGAATCTATTTTCTTAGTCAAAAAAATTCAAACATCTTTTAATTTTAATGAACTAATATTTAATTTGTTCCCTAAATCTCAAACACAGAAACAAATAAAATATCTTTAGAGTACCATGTTGAAAAATTTCAATTTCTTAGCATCCAAGCATACAAAGGAATGGGTTGGTTGGTTGTTTTCAGATTATCTGGTACAGTCAGCAACAGGAGGGCTACAATGCGCCAAAACATTCGTCATTTGACAAACCAACATACATTTACAAACACCCATGCCTTACACAGGACTCGAACCCGCAACCTTGTGGTCTAGAAGCAAGCACACTAACCAAAAAGGAACGGGATGAGTGCTTTTAAATAAACTAGGGCAACTACTGATCTTTCAATACCAAAGCATACAAAAAAAAAACTTTAAAAAATACTTTTTGAACATTTTATAACTTTAAACAAAGGTTTTTTTTAAATTATTATATTGTGCTTGGTGCTTTAGATTTCTAGTCCACAGACTGGATATATTTGACATAGTTTCATGTGTGAAATAATGGTTTCGTTTGGTTCCAGTATATTCTGCCACTTTATGTTAAATCTTACCCATGATTATGAGCAAGTGACATAGAAATCCAAGATAGAAATCCAGGTGGCTATGAATGGGTTGAATAAAAGGTTGTTTTTTTTATTCGCATTTAGTATAATTATTTTGTTTCAAGGAAAATCAAGCAAACTATTTATGAAATTTCTTAATGGGGTGAAAGAAGAAAATAATCAAACATAAACAAAACAGTTTCTTTCCAATAAAAATGCAAGTTTATTTCAAGGTTGAGAAAATGAAGTATTTGTTGATCTTTACTAAAAAGGTATCTATTAAATACAAATGCTTTGAAAATTAAAATAATAATGAAATGAAAGCCTAAACTAAACTCTTTAAACTAATTTTAAACACTGCAGCTAAACCTATCAAAAGTTTATTTCCATAGGTTATAATGTGTTTTCTTTTATTCATTTATTTTTTACAATTTTTCTCAAAACAATGAATAAAATCAATAACGTTAAAATATATACGACTATAGAGAACTGGCAATGTTTGATAACTTTCCTTGATTCTAGTTAAAAGATATGTTCGGTTAGAAACCCATTGGTGTCACTCTAAATCATAAACTATGTTTTGTTGCACTTTAGGTCACACCAGTTATAAAATATGACCACCTCAATAGATAATCTGCACCCGAAAATCAACAAAGTTGCTTCGTTTCCCATCTTAAAAAAATATATACATATACGTTACCATACTTGGCGCAAAATCGCCAAACAAAAATGGGGAAGAGGATATAGTGCATTCTAACTCATATACCTAATAAAAAGATATTATCCAGTTAACTCTACTTTAAGCAAAAGTATTTGTGAACAGTCGGATTAAGCTTTATACTAATTCTATGTGGTAAAATAAGCATAGCATTATAATTTCCCCTCCCCCCCCCCCCCCCCCCCAAAAAAACATTTTAACGAAATCGTCAAAATGTTATGCTGATACACAAAGTATGAGAATTGCATTTTTTGTTTAAGAGAAAATGAACAAAATTCACACGTGTCATCTTATGTCTCCATTTTTGTTTCCCAAGAGATTTCTTTTTAAAGGAAAGCGAAAATTGAAAAAATACGCTAAGGAAAATTAATATAAAAAGTATGCTTAAATAAAAAGTTATTTTACCGGGATTTGAAAAATAACAAACAGAAACAATTGAACAATAACAAACAAGATGAGTTGAGACGTAGAAGCACTGCGCAAAAAATAAGTAGATTTGATATTTCTGTATGAACCTCTTCTGTATGATACTCTTCAAAACCACATGGTTCCTGATTTCACTATGACCACTTGGATTCCTGATTTTCTATCTGTATTCGTAAATTCGAAATTATTTTTCGCATCTGTAGTAACTTCTTATTAATTTTGATAATTGCTGATGCTAAAGGTAGAGCAATAACCACCTATGTTAAAATACCATCTGGGCAGCGTCACCCCCTTAACAAGGGCACAAGTTTACCCCTTATATGAAATTCTAAGCAGGGGTGTAGGGTATAGTGAGGTCTGTACTCACCGGTACGGTGTACTGGTACTTTTTTAATATTTTTTTTTATTAGTAATTAATTAATTCATAAATCTTTATGCATGTATTGGGATATAAATTAATGAGAAAATAAATACGCAAATTAAGAGTATTTAGCTTTTTTATATCATAAGTTTTGTAAAATATTATGAATTTGCATTTTATTATTAAAAAATCTCAAGCTTCAGTCGGAGTTACCACCACGATCTAATAAATGTGAAAAACTTTTTAAATATTTAAAATGGAAATTAACCTAAATGTTTGGGGTCTTTTTACTTTGAACTTTTTACTTTTTGTTAGGGTAATGAAGTACTGCCTTAGGTAAGAAAAAATCCAATCTTTTGTATTTCTACTAGTTTTGGAATGCACTGAGTTAAAAAAAAAAAAAAAAAAGCGGTCTGGAACGGCATAGCTCCTGGACGGATTAATCTTCGATGATCAACTTTTGCATACGGGGTAGTGGCTGCCATGGAATTTATCATTAAGGTTTTCGTCAATACTGCACATGCTCAACCTATAAGGTAGCTGCCATTGAAAAAATCATGTTTTTTAGCAATTGATAAAAAACGTCTCTTACGACCAGGGGCGTACTGGCCATAGGGTTGTCCGGTGTAATCACCGGGCCGGACAGTGCCTCTGATAAATGGGCCGGTCGCAGAGAGGTTTTTATTTATTTAATTTTTCATCACAAGTAACGTCCTAAACGGTTTTTTTTTTTTTTTTTTTTTTTTTTTTTTTAAAAAGCACAAATAAACTCAATTCCCAAAATAGCAAATTTTATAACCGTACTAGTAGCATGCCCCCTTGTTGCGGAGACCCGTCATTGTCATTGTGTATAAATCCCAACTGTTGACGCTTCGCAAACAAGGCTCTCTTTTTGTGAAAATAATTGCTGTTAATGAAAAGCAAAATTAGAAGGCTAAAACTACTTATGTATGAAATTTTAGAATTATATGTGTTGCGAAACGAAACGATACTTTTAATCGTAATCGTTTTAAATATCTGTTCGACTGTTCCTAAAAAATGAAAACAAAGATGGTTGTTTGTTTGTAACTAAGATTTTAAGTTTTATTTACATAGGTAATTTGTAAATTTCGCCTCCAATTTTTATATTGAGGCCTCGTTCGTAAAATGAAACATGGCGTCCGTGATTTAAAAGAATATCTGCGACTTAGATTGGAAATATCGTACTGTGCATACAACGATTCGTGGAATTTCGATTCGTGGAACTTTGGAATTTCGATTCGTGGAACTTAGGAATTTCATTTGGAAAATGGCTGATGAAAAAAGTGATGCAAAAGTACCTTGGAAGATCTGAAAAAAGCAAGAACACAGCTACGTCGTGCTTTTACTACAGCTTGCAATCAATTTGCGAAGTTAGAAGAATCCGATAGAATCGAAAGTAAGGAAATTCATACTATTTATAATAAGATAGATGATAAAGCGACTAGGTTGTTTGACTTGGACTCTCAAATAAGTTTACTAACTGATATTTCTGATGAAGAATTTGATTTAACTGAATCTTATAGAGATAAATTCATTGAAGTGAAAGTATTTTACGATTCTTATGTTCAGAAAGAATTAGTCGCCGATTCATGCGATTTTCAGTCACAAGTTGGCGCGAATTTAAAGCTGCCTAAGATAATTTTGAAAGAATATGAGGTTTGTACTAAAACTTGGGTAGCATTTTGGGGACAGTTTTCACGCATACACAAGGATGATGGCTTGAAAGAGGAAGACATCAAATTTCAATATTTGTTGGCGTCTGTTAAATCAAATACGAAAGCGAGAGACATCGTTGAGAGCTATCCACCCTCCAAAGAAAACTATTTGAAAGTAATAGACCATTTGAAGTCTCGTTTTCGAAGGACAGATTTATTAATTGAAGTATATATTAGAGATCTTTTAGCTTTAGTGCTGAATCGCCAAAATGTAAGGCTTGCTGAGCTTTATGACAAGTTGGGTTCAAATCTGAGATCTCTCGAAACATTGGGTGTAACTACGAAAAATTACGCAGCGATGTTGTACCCGGTGGTTGAATCGTGTTTACTCGTTGAGGTTTTGAAGGCGTGGGACAGATACAGATTAAACACTAAAATTGGTGACGAAGATATGATAAACGTAACAAAAGAAAATTTGTTGGAATCGTTGATGGCATTTTTATCTCATGAAGTAGAAGGTGAAGAACATAGGATTTTGGCAGAAAATGGTTTTGGAAGACAAAAAAACAAAACGAGCCAACAGCAGCTGCCTTAATATTGTCGCTTCCCGATAAATCATTTGGAAGGCCCGATTGTGTATTTTGCAAAAAGCCTCACAATAGCCAAGATTGTCGAAAAGCTTCTGCAATGAGTTTGGAAGAAAGGAAAAATGCGGTTAAGCAAGCAAAATGCTGTTTATTGTGTTTCAAAACGGGACATTTTTTTCCGAGATTGTAGAAGCAAAGTAAGGTGTTGCTATGCAGTCAACGACATTATGTGATAATGTGTCCAAATCTCAGGAGAGGATCTGTAAAATCTCCTTCCAAAGAGCTTGAAAATGAAGAAGAAAAGGCTACAGCAATGCTTTCTTCACAGTCTTCCTAACGAGAAGTTTATCTTAAGACTGTTATGTTAAGACTTCGTAATGATGGTAAGCAGGTTTGCGTAAGATCTTTATTGGATGATGGATCTCATCGTTCATATATTGAAACTAGTTTAGTTAAAGAGTTAAATCTTCAATCTTCAGGCACGGAAATTCTATCTCAGGGATTATTTGGCGGAGGAACAACACCTGCTGCTAAACATGGAAAATATAATTTGAATATAGAGGGTTTAGACGGAAAATGTTCGATACCAGTTTCATTCCTAAATTAGCCAAAGATTTGTATGTCATTGCCTAGAATACAAGATGAAAATCTTATTTTTGAACTCTCTTCCCGAGGGATAGTCCTAACTGACGTAGGTAGAAACAGGCCCGTGCTGGGCCGTCGGGACACCGGGACGTATCCCGGTGCGCCCTCCAGCCTGGAAATTTTGGCGCCCTCCTGTTCCGAAACTGACAAGTTTTACGACAAGGCTTATCGTCGATATTGTCGAGCGGCCTGGTTGAGTGTTGCGACTGTAGGCTACTACTGAATGGACAGATGCGTTTCGCTGACCCCGTTCACAAACGCACTAATTTTTTAATATATACCAAAATTTAGTGCTTTCAGAATCCACCATTAAAAAAATTAGTGCGTCAATATTTACCTAGAAATATAAAGAAATGCGTGGACGGTGCCAACAAAACGCTAGCACCACCCGCAAATGGCTAATTTTTTAATATATACCAAATTTTAGTGCTCAATTAGTGCTTTCAGAATCCATCATCCAAAAAATTAGTGCGTCCTTACTTTTCATAAAATTCAAGGTTAATTGAGGGTAGGCAGACAAACTGCTGGCCCCGCCCACTAAAGCAATCATCATTCATTATATGTTAAAATGTTGGGCATAATTAGTGCTTTCAGAATCCCCAACTGCCACAATTAGTGCGTCAATATTTTGGCCAAAATTTACAATTTTGTAAAAATTATTCACTTGTCACTTCCGTTTCGTTGGCCTCGCTCACAAAAGCAATCATCATTAATTATATGTTAAAATGTTGGGCATAATTAGTGCTTTCAGAATACCCAACTGCCAAATTAGTGCGTCAATATTTTGGCCAAAATCGCCAATTTTAGCTTATTGCCGAATGTACGCGAGCCTTAAACCTATGTAAATTATCACGCACTAAATGTATGACCGGTGCAAATTTTAGTGCTCAATTAGTGCTTTCAGAATCCCCTGCCGCTTGAATTAATGCATCAATATTTTGGCTAAAATCGACCATTTTGTTACAATTATTCACTTATCACTTTCGTTTCGTTGGGCCCGCCCCCAGACGCACTAATTGTCTCACATATGCAAACATGTAGTGCTCAATTAGTGCTTTCAGAATACCCAACTACCAAAATTAGTTTGTCAATATTTTGGCCAAAATCCCCAATTTTAGCTTATTGCCGAATGTACGCGAGCCTTAAACCGATGTTAATTATAACGCACTAATTGTATGACCGGTGCCAAATTTTAGTGCTCAATTAGTGCTTTCAGAATCCCCAGCTGCCAGAATTAGTGCGTCAATATTTTTGCCATAATTGACCTTTTTGTAATAATTATTCACAAAATCACTTCCGTTTTGTTGACCTCGCGCACAGACGCACTAAAAGTATATAAATTTCTTCTAACCATTCCATTGACTCAAGTTTCTTGCGAACAAGGATTTTCTAAATTGAAACTTATTAAAACCAGATTGAGATCGTCTTTGACAAACGAAAATTTAGAATCTTTACTGTTAATGCACTCAAAAGCTGTATTTTAAACTCCATAGATCCAGACACCTTTATTGATTAACTTTGCCACTCCAGCTTAGGTTTCAGCTTCAGGTTTAGTTTGTAAATTCAATCAAAGAACATTACATTTGTGAACATATTTGTTTTTGTTACTTTCCTTAAGTAAGTAGTAAATCCTGGTAACTTTTTTTGAAATGTATGTAATGTTAAATTGTTTCGTCTTAATTTTCTATGTGTGTTAGTTTACCAAAATTACACTAATTATGTTTCAACTACTACTTTGTCTTTTATTTCACCCAAAGACATTACAAATATTTGAAATGGATCAAATGAACATTAGAATTTAGCAAACAATACATTGTCATTTTGTTTGACAAATATCTGTACGATATGTGTAAGTGTGATTGTCCGTTCGTACCGTGACCTGTTGCCAGAAAAGTATATATTGAACCCAGCATCATGTGCGATTAACTCTTTAGTTATTATATTCTATACCCCCCGGTAGTCCTCCCCTGCATAGTGCTGGCGCCCTCTGGCCACGGCCGTCCACCGCCCTAACAAGGGGTCCAGCACGGGTCTGGGTAGAAATACGCCTCCTATAAGAGCCCTACTTGGAGCGGATGTCCTTGGTAGTATATTAACAGGAAGAGTAGAGATTTTCAAGTCGGGGATTTCAGCTGTAGAAACCTTGGTTGGTTGGACCATATTGGGTCTTGGAAGGAAAAAAGAAGTTTGTAGTATGGTATCGTTAGCTTTGAAGAGCTTTGAATTGC
Organism: Linyphia triangularis; assembly: GCA_963978545.1. Taxonomy (NCBI): domain Eukaryota; kingdom Metazoa; phylum Arthropoda; class Arachnida; order Araneae; family Linyphiidae; genus Linyphia; species Linyphia triangularis. Next base: position 63,335,964 of record OZ021723.1, on the reverse strand, counting down.
ATAACATTTGGGATTTAGAAGTTTTGGGCATAACTGATCCAACAGAAGTACATGAGAAGAGGCTGCTGGAAGAAGACACATTAATCCATTTTGAAGAAATCCTGAAGGTTAATGAAGAACAACGTTATGAAGTTACACTGCCTTGGTTGGTTGGACACCCTCCCTTGTATAACAATCATGAAGCAGCCGTAGCCAGACTTCGTTCTGTTACGAAGCGTATAGTAAAAGAAGGCACATTCAACGCGTATTTTCTTGAATTGGCAAAAGGAAGGAATTATTGAAGACACTGATATATCAGAGGTGAAGAATTCAGCCTACTACTTGCCGCACAGACCGGTAGTTAAATTATCAAGCGCAACAACGAAAATACGGCCTGTGTTTGATGGGTCATTCAAGACTAAGGGTGGTGCTTCATTAAATGATTGTCCGAGTACAGGACCAAGTTTAACACAGCAAATTCCTCCGTTACTAAACAGATTCAGATGGGGTGCCAAGGGAGTAACTGCTGACATTAAACAAGCATTCTTGAAAATAAGCGTAAATCCAGTAGACAGAGATGTGCTACGATTCTTGTGGTGTAAGGATCCTGAATGCTCAACTGTCATCGAATAAAGACATTGCCGCGTTGTTTTTGGGATAACTTCATCTCCTTTCCTGCTGAATGCAACGATACTACATCACCTCGCACAGGAAACATTTAAAGGTAGAGATATGGCTTTTACAAGAAGGAAATTGGAAGAAGGGTTTTACGTGGATAACTTGGTTACCAGTGTCGAAGATGAAGATCAGTTTCAAATTCTGAAGAGCCAGGCAATTGAGATAATGGCTGATGGATGCTTTGATTTACGTTGCTGGTTTTCTACAGGTTGTTCAGAAGACTCAATTCAGTCAGTATTAGGACTTAAATGGAATTGTGAGACAGATGAAATGTCATGTGTTTCCTCCAAAACTGTTGATCTAACTCTATCACCAACTAAGAGAATTTTACTTTCAATAGTAAACAGTGTATACGATCCAATAGGATTTTCTTGTCCTGCAATGCTGGTTCCAAAATTGATTCTGCAAGAAGCTTGGAGGAGGAAATTGAGTTGGGACGAAGAACTTCCTGAGGATCTTAAAGTGAGATTTCGTAGTTGGGCAAGACATTTTGGTCTGATTGAACAATGCTCTATTCCAAGAAGAATGTTTAGAGGAAAACTGGATGATGCAACTTTGCACATTTTTTCAGATGAATCGGGGTTTGCTTATGCTTGTTGTGCATTCTTGCGATGTGAAGACCAAGGAGAAGTTTTTGTAAATTTAGTGACTGCAAAATCCAGAGTGATGCCAATGAACCGTCCAACGATTCCCAGAGCGGAATTATTAGGAGCTGCCATCGCTGATCGGTTATATAAGTCTATTCTAGAATCTCTGAAGTTGCCTCTTAGAACATTTTTTTGGAGTGACTCAATGGTTGTGTTAGCATGGATTAAGAAACAAGAACCCTGGAATACCTTTGTCGGTAATAGAGTAAAAGAAATAAGAGCGCAGACGGATATCAACGCATGGAGATATATACCCGGGAAATTGAACCCTGCAGATTTACCATCTCGTTCCTGCAATTGGTACGACCTTTTCAAACAGAAATGGTGGGAAGGCCCTTTGTGGTTGCGAAAAGATGAAGTATCATGGACGGTAACGAATTTGTCGTGTCCAGAGGAAGCCCTGAAAGAACGCAGGAAGATAGTGACGAGCGCAGCAAGTGTAGAGAAAGAAGTTGTTAGTCAAAGATTCTTATACTTCTCGAAATACTCAATGATAGTACGGATGGTTGCGTGGATTTTCCGTTTCTTTGTCAACTCTCGTAAAGTTCAAGAGAAGGTTGAAGGACCAGTAACCAGTGAAGAATTTCAAAGTACTGAACTACATCTAATAAAGATGATTCAGAACGAGTGGTCAGAGGATATCAGGAAGAAGTATGAAACTTCAATGAAATTTTATGAAGACGAAGGAGTACTAAGAGTTAGAACTCGCCTTGTATTTGGTGAAGATAACGAGGACTTTCAATGCCCAATTGTTTTACCTGATCATCCGATAACTCGACGTTTAATTGAGTATACGCATAAGACCCTAAATCATGCTGGTGTACAGACTATACTGGGACATTTGCGAGAAAGATTTTGGATCCCCAGAGAACGGAGGATTATCAGGGAAGTGATCTCTATGTGTATTCCCTGTAAAAGGCATTCCATGAAACATGCGACAGCAGAGTGTTCGCCATTACCAGCCGATCGTATCCAGAGAGTTACTGCCTTCCAAGTCACCGGTGCAGATTTAGCTGGTCCAGTCTTTCTGCGAGGAGATATCAAAGCTTGGATTATATTGTTTACCTGTGCTGTGTATCGTGCCGTACACCTTGAGTTAGTAACATCCTTGTCAACTGATGCCTTTATTCAAGCCTTGCGAAGGTTCATAACTCGTAGAGGGAGATGCAATGTTATTTATACAGACCAAGGAACAAATTTTATCGGTACCGCAAGTGCACTTCAAAATTTGGATTGGGAAGCTATTCAAGCAGACTCTGCAGCGCAACAAATAAAGTGGAATTTTAATCCTCCAAGTGCACCATGGTACGGTGGATGGTAGGAGCGTCTCGTTAGAGTTCTCAAAGATCTTTTGAAGAGGAACATCGGTAAAGCTAGTCTCAGCTATGAAGAAATGCTTACTGTGTTGACTAACTGCGAAAGTACCATCAACCAAAGACCCCTAACCTACACATCTGAGGATCCTGAAGAGCCAAAGCCTTTGACCCCTGCTCATTTTTTGCGTGAAGTTTCTACACCATTACATTGTGACACAGTTGATCTAGATCTGATTGACAGCAACCATTTACGAAAGAGATTGTGCTACCTTCAAAGGGTTCCTGAGAGCTTCCGCAAGAGGTTCCAGAGAGAATATCTAGCTGCGTTGGTGAAAAATCCTGAAGATAAACAACGTTCCAATTTACAGGAGGGTGATATCGCTCTTGTGGGATCTGATAATTCTAAGAGAATCGAGTGGCCCTTAGCACGGATCGAGGAGTTGATCTCGGGCAAAGATGGCAAACGAAGAGTCGCTCGATTGAAGCTGGCTCATACTACTCTTATTCGGCCTATTCAACGACTTTATCCTTTAGAGATACGATCCGAGGACGTAACACCCACCCCTCCCATCATGGAGGCACAGATTTCTGATGTTTCTAGAAACACCATCCTAGAGACTCCAGAAGTAAAGTATACACGAAGTGGTCGTCAAGTGAAGATGCCAAAGAGACTAGACCTTTGATTAGAAAGAAACTTTATATACTTTAGTTTACAGACTTTAAGTTAGAGTAATTTTTTAAGTGGTATTAAATATTTAAGTTTAAGTATTGCACACCAATATTTTGTAATTACAGTTTCTCAAACCAGTTATTGTAACATCACTGGCTCTCGCAATCATCCCCCTTTGATCTACTTTCATATGTTCATTAAGTTTTGTCTTGATTAAAATCAATACAAAAGGTGGGAGTGTTGCGAATCGAAACGATACTTTTAATCGTAATCGTTTTAAATATCTGTTCGACTGTTCCTAAAAAATAAAAACAAAGATGGTTGTTTGCTTGTAACTAAGATTTTAAGTTTTATTTACATAGTTAATTTGTAAATTTCGCCTCCAATTTTTATATTGAGGCCTCGTTCGTAAAATGAAACAATATGCTTATTGGAAGTCACTTTGCAAAGAAACGTTAAGAAATTAAAAAAAGTAGGGATGAGGAGCATTGTACAACTTTAATTACATTTATTACTGGCCGCAGCATTCAGATTTGACATGTATTAGTGTAACTTAAAGCTTTCGTTTTCGCTTTTCATTATTTTAAAAAATGGTATTAGTTAGGCGATATTTTTCGATATAATTAATACATTGGCAAGAAAAAAACATGGGTAAAACGGCGAAATTGGTGTTAAGTTTTTCGATAAATATTACATTATTCTTTCTTGTAAGTAAAACAGAGCAAAAACAGTCGTTGACTTGTGATGCTCAAAGCAGAGAACTCTGATTTAAAGACATTCGTACTTCGAATTTTTACGCCTTTTTCGCATTTCTAACAAAATTTCGGAAATGCCGATATGTAGAGCAACCTAACACACATCGATTTTGATCAAAATCATTACACCCGTTTTTTGACAAATGCTGAAAAAATATTTTTCGATGACAGTCACTTTATGCGCATTCGCAATTTTGATGAAAACTTTAATGACAGATGTCAAAACAATTCAATTATTAAAATTAATTAATAAATAAAAATATATTATTTATTACAATTAATAAATAAAAATGTATTAATTATTAAAATTACTTATTAATCATTGGAATTCTTTTATTTCTAACAATGATTATTAAAACTTGATTAATGATTATATATGAAAAATTGGGCCGGTATAAATCTAAAATCACCGGGCCGTTTTTATGTCCCAGTACGCCCCTGCTAATGACGATTATTGATAATAACGTCTAAACGCCTCTTACGGTGTTTCAAACATCCCCACCGTAGAAAATGCGATAAAATCGTAAAAAGTTTTTACAAAAACCTAATGTTTTTCAAAAAGAGTTCTACATTGTTCCCTTGAGCATCACTAATCCACGACCGTTTTTGTCCTCTGCTTCGTCTACTAAAAAATATAATAAACAAATTATTGAATTGTATATCGACATTTTGGTGTTCTCGAATTCGGGTTATGGTTGATCGACCACGATTTTTTTTCCCCCTTTCGAAGCCTCCTAATAACAATTCCATTTTTATTCGGTCCTTTCATTTCGTCGACTTTGTTGGAAATGAGGATAAGGATTTTTAAATTTATACTTTAAAAGCTTATTTTAAAAACCAATTAAAATTTCAACATTCTGGTGGCTAGGTGCGAAAACACAGATTGTGTTCTAATCGTGTTTAAAATTTCAGAGCTTTTCTTGAAGTGGAAGGTACTTTCTGTAGATCTAGTGAATGACACACATTTATTGCTCCCATGTGGATTGCATTACGGCCAAATTTTAAAAAGTAATTTATGAAAAAAAATTATGAATATTTTTAAATTTTCGTCTTTGAAGTCTATTGCTAAGTAATTGATTCGTATTTGAAAGGAGAACATTTTGAATTTGATACTTTTTTTTAAATAAAGCAATATCTTTTTAACATCATGCGTTTGTTAAAGAAATGCTAATTTCACAGTGAGAAGTTTTTCAACAACGTATGTTTGTCACATGAAAAACTCGTTTTACACAGAATTTTCAGCATCCACAGTTAAGAAAAATATTCCCGCCATTTTGATAAAACGGATAAAAAATTTTACAATGCGTAAAAATAATTTTAGTGGGTTCTTTCCATTTTGATGCGTTGGTTCTTTCTTTTAACTTTCTGTATCAATCTTGAATTATAGAGTTATGGAAAACATTTCCCATCAATAAATTTATAATTTTGGTGTTTATGAGCAGAATATATATATATTTTTAATTAAGTGACTAATTGGCGAATTCCACATCGTTTAAGAGGTTCCAAAAAAATGCTTGAATTTCATTGGCTACCGAACCCTGCTAATCTACGGAAATCTAGCGGAAACGTCAACTTATTCATGCTCGCCTGAAAAAATCGGCGAAAGTAGGGATTCAATGTTATCAATCGGTGACGGAATTGCTAAGTGTGATATGCGCTTTACAACGTTTGGTCGACTATGTTTGTCGAATTTTTTGTTACGACAAAAATGTAGATGTATTAATACCATTGATATAGATAAACAACTGGATTGACTGCTCCGAGGTCAATGCAAGGAGAAAAACGCGCCAGGGACTGCGAAGCTGGTGAAATGATTAACCAATCCCAGTTCACTTTTATAGAAGTACGGGAATGCGAAAAACCTTGTAAAGAGCTAGACTATATATTTTTTTGCACCTTATTTCTAATTAAGGTCTACTATTGAAATTTGTTCTGTATCGAACAAAAATTTTTATTTTCAATCCTAGGAAATCCGTATTTCTTAATCCCACCATCGGCATCTGGCAACGGCTGTTCTTAATCCTAAATAAATTCGTAAATAATCCAGGATGATGTTGTGTGTCTTATGGGTTCCATGGTACCAAACTCTTAAAAATGAAACATATGTTTTATTATTGGGTGACACCGTAAAGATCCGAGTGCCTAGGCACGCGTCCGATCTATTTTAGTTACGTATATAGAGAGATAGTCTTACAAGGGAGGGGAAGATTTTTTTTTATCTTTTTCTCACGCATGCGCGCAGGCAGCAGAACACTTATTCGTAATTCCCTTTCCCAACAACGGCTTTATTTTCCCAGCGTTAAGCAGTCTATCCAGTTTAGATCGCCAGTTTTGTGATGTCAGCTAAGCTGTCTATCGGTGATCACGTTAGAGCGCAGGTGATTGGTTCATCGGAGTCGCTGGCGTAAGTAAATAGGAAATGTTTGGTTTACTGGAACCAGTAGACTGGTGACGTCACATGACATCACTGACTGGCGAACTAAACTGGAACCTCAACTGGTAGCGTGTAAATCCAGCTTATATTGATGATTAATAAGTATGATCCTAAGGGATTTTGGTGTAAGCAATTAGTTCCAATTCAAAGTGAGAACACAGTGCGTAAACACAACAACTTCTATTTACAACATAAGCGATTCGGCACGACCGCATTCTCTGATGGTCGGGCCGGGAATGAAGACGTAATAAGAAATCAGAACAACGATCGCAGCGCCGTATGCACAACACTCAGAGATCGCAGCGCCGCAAGTACAATACTACAGAGTACCCCTCCAGTGACGAAGTGAGCGATACATTTACAGATTGTAGGTTATTCTACAATGATAAGGTAGAAAAATTATATATATATACATATGGTTATGGAAATTCTAAGTATAATATAGACAAATATAAATCATTTGATGAGTCTACAAATTATATTTCCACAATCAATCTTTTGGGAAAGTGGACATGCCTGCCAGATCTTGTAATTTTTAAATTTGAGGGGAAAGTAGAAACTTTCTGTTCTATAGCTAATTCTGTGTTGCTAGTGAAGGTTGGCTCAAGATTTGAAGATTCTTTTGATTGCAACAATGTGTCAGAATCAGACCATTGATATGCAGGTTTGACACGATCAATGCTGACAGTAGTGTTTTTACCATTTAATTTAATAACAAAATTTTTGTTTGTTCGACTTATTACAAGGTGTGGTCCGGAATAGGGAGGTGTTAAAGGAGGACGGATTTTATCAATTCGTAAAAATATGTGTGTACATGTATGTAATGAAGGGTTTACATAAGCTTTACAATTTCCATGATTTGATGCTGCAATAGGATTTAGTTTCTGCATTGTTGAAATTAAATTAGATATATAACTAGGTGTAACAGTTTGTGTGAGAGAATCCGTTGAAACGAGATCTGATGGTAAACGTAAGGTAGTACCATAAACCAGCTCAGAAGTTATGGCCTGTAGATCTTTTTTTATCGCGGTTCGTAAACCTAATAAAACGATAGGCAAATTTTCAGTCCACTTAGAATGTTCATGAGCAATAATGGCACTTTTTAGGTGTCTGTGAAGTCTCGCAATCATTCCGTTACTCTGGGGATGGTAGCTTGTGGAATGAATTCTATGGACACCAAAGAGGTCTGTAAGCTCTCTAAATAGGTTTGATTCGAAATTTCTTCCTTGATCAGTTGTGATGGTGACAGGTGTCCCAAATCTTGATATCCAACCATGCATTAGGGCACGAGCGGTAGTTTCAGCTTACATGTCGGGGGTTGGAATTAGGGCCAACGGGTGAACCTATCAATAATGGTCAAACAATATTGATGTCCATCAGAGGGAACAAGTGGTCCTATATAGTCAAGATGGATGTGAGAAAAACGTGCGTCCGGTCGTAAATGTGCTTAGAGGGGCTTTAGTATGGTGAAATACCTTCGCTCGCTGACATTTTTCACAAGTACGGACTTTGTTTTTTATGTCCTTCCTCATACCTGGCCAAATGAATCGCTTAGAAACTAAATCTGTTGTTGCAAATATGCCAGGGTGAGAAAGAAAATATAAGTTATTAAAAAGTGTTTGCCTGAGTTGTTTAGGGACAAAGGGTCGAGGATGGTTGGTTGACATGTCAAAGAAAAGATGTATGTTCTCAAGGGGAATATAATGTTTCTCTAACTTCAATGAGGAAGATTGTGATTGAAGAAGTTCATTGAGTTCGGTGTCACGAAGTTGTGCTTCTGCCAATTCGTTGTAGTTGAAAGGGGGAGGGGTTGTAATAGCATCAATCTCAATTCTAGATAATGTGTCAGCAATCTTATTTTTCTCACCAGTGACATGGCGAATATCCGTAGAAAACTGAGAAATATAGTCCAAGTGTCTCAGTTGTCTTGGAGAACATTTCTCAGGCTTCTGTTGAAAAGGGGTGAGGGGTTTTTGATCGGTATAAATTGAAACATTTCTTCCCTCAAGCATATGTCAAAATTTCTTAACAGATAAATATATAGCGAGCAACTCACGGTCATAATTGGACCAACTTTTTTGACTCTTACTAAGTTTATTAGATTGGAAGGCTATGGGTTCCCATTTAGAATTTGAAAATTGCATGAGGGAGCTGCCAATGGCCATATCCGAAGCATCAGTCCAAAGACTTAATGTAGCCCCGGGAATTGGGTGGTTGAGTAGAGTTGACTGAGCAAGTGCCTGCTTTGCAGCAGAAAATGCAATTTCAGCTTCCTCAGTCCAAACCAGCGATTTCTCTGGTGTTTTAGAAGGACGAGAGGGTTTTTTATGATTAGTTTGGCCTTCCAGAAAATTTATCAAGAGAGTTATAAGGTGAGCTGCTTTAGGGACGAAGCGTCTATAAAGTTGTACATGCCAAGAAATCTACGAAGTTGAGTGAGTGTTTGAGGTCTCGGAAAATTTTGAATGGCTTTTACACGATCAGGAAGGGGTGTCAGACCATCTCCAGAGACTGTAAATCCTAAGAAATCTAATTTTGGCAGACCAAATTTGCATTTAGATGGTTTAATCGAGAGTCCATAGTGATCGAGTCGATGAAAAAGAGCTCGAAGATGGCCAATATGCTCTTCTAGACTACTACTATCAATTAATATATCATCAATAAATGCATAAACTCACCATGCAATTCACCAGTGAAATCCGCTATGCTAGGAACGGGATACTTGTCGTTCTTAGTTTGAGAGTTAAGAGCACGATAGTCCCCAACAGGACGAAAATCGTCACTATTTTTCTTTGGGACCATATGTAAGGGTGACGCATAATTACTACTCGAAGGGCGCATGTGGCCTAAATCTATCATGTATTGAATTTCGGTTTTTGCAATTTTTAACCTATCGAGTGTAAGACGAAGTGGTTTAAAAAAAAAAAAGGGAGGTCCAGAGGTCTCTATGTGATGAACAACATTATGTTTTACAATTTGATTAGCACTAGGATATTTTGTAATGTCCGGAAATTCTTGCAATAATTTTGAAAATATATCATTACCAAAAACTGTTTTCACAGAGAATATTGCACAATTATTTACAATGCCGTGGTAATTTACGTGAGTACAAGAATCAATCATGGTACGCTTCCGCATATCAGGTTTTAAATTAAAATAATGCAAGAAATCAGCACCAAGAATAGCAGTTGATACATTACAAATATAAAATGGAAAAACAAAATTACGTCCAAGTCCCAAATCAACTGTAACTAATTTCTTACCATACACTGTGATGGGAGTTCCATTTGCTTCGTTGAACGTTTGAATTACAGGTAGTTGTTTATCATTTTTGCCGGCCTGAATAAGAGAACAGTCACTACTAGTATCAATCAGAAAATTTACATTTGATTTTCTTTCTCGAATGAAGAGGTGACGAGAGAGTGAAGGCTAGAAGTATGTCGCCGCTACGCTTGCATGTCTTAGTTTTCCTGGAAGGAACATGGAGGGACACAGTTCTTGGCGTTAGATTTGTATTTTCAGTGATACCAATAACTGTCTGAAGTTGGGCTTCAATCTTGATACCGGAAGTTACGACTTCGTGAGTTACTGCGGAAACGCACATTGTTGTGATTTTGTGAAAAACTTCTTGAACGTCTCATACTTTCAACTTCCTTGCGGAGTTGTTTAAGTTCTTGGAGGAGAAGGTTCTCTGAATTAGAAACACTGCAAGTTGCTTCGGAGGTATTTATAATGGAGCTAACAGCTGATGGAGTCACTTCCAGTATACGATCAGCAACTTCTGCTGCCTTTTGCGGAGTGAGAGGTTGGATGGATGCTAGTATGGATTGCACATTTACAGGAAATTGCTGCAAAAATAATTCTAGTATAAGTGCATCTGCTACTTGATGAGACTCGGCACGTCTTTGTAGGATGCGAAGAAGTTCGCTGGTCTTTCGATCACCAAGTTGCTCGCCTGCGAGAAGAAGGTTCTTATTTCTTGTGTCTTTGTTTCACCACACCTTTCAATAAGCTTTTCTTTTAGTTGTGCATATGGGTCGTTTTTATCAGGTGACAGAATGATATCACGCACCATAGAAGCTGCGTCCGGAGGAAGATGTGAAATACAATAGTTGTATTTTGTTTTCGATTCAGTTATGGGTTTAGGAACTGCAAGTTCAAAAGTAGCTTCTACCATAACGAACCACAATGCCGGATCGCTGAGCATGAATTGGGGTATCTTCACTGCTGATATAGCACATTCATCCATGGTGGTGGGCTGAAGCAAGTCGAAACGGGAACCAAAAGTAGTTATAAATTTTCAAAAGTTTTTACATACCGTAACTGAATGGCGTGTTCAAGTAACGTCCGAGGTCACCATTTTGATATAAGCAATTAGTTCCAATTCAAAGTGAGAACACAGTGCGTAAAAACAACAACTTTTATTTACAACATAAGCGATTCGGCACGACCGCACTCTCTGATAGTCGAGCAGAGAATGAAGACGTAATAAGATTATAAATCAGAACGGCGAACGCAGCGCCGCATGCACAACACTCAGAGATCGCAGCACCGCAAGTACAATACTACAGGATCATATGAACTTAACTGTCGACCGTTGATGATAATTTTGTTGGCGGTCGACTAGGGAAACTATAGGATTGGCCACCTACTTTATTCTTGAAATCTAAAATATTTAATTTTAAGAAAGTTTAAAATACATTACCAGCACTGTTCAATTACTGGAATTTTTCTCTTAAAGCTCAATTTTTTGGACTTCAGTCCATAAAGTATTTATGCATTCATTGAGAATGATGATGATGACATACTATTAATTTCAAGAAACAGTTTGTTTTCCCGATTTGCAAAAAAAAGTTGGTAACCAGGAAAGAAATTCAACAATTGGCGGATTTCCCTTACAGAAAAAGGTAAAAGTTTTAATATGTAAGTATTAATCCTTTGAACTCGATGCCTTTTTCACGCAGAGAAACCAGCAACTCGAGATGTTTCCCGGCATTTTTGGTTTGGTTCGCGGTTACGGATCCACGATATAAATAAACTACACACAGTCATTGGCCTTCATTGAATCTCCGCATCAAACCTAATGGTCTTCTCGCGTTGAGGAATCCAATCATGTGGCGCCTGAGAGGTGCCGCTCAAGTGCAAAGGGTTAAAGCATATTTGTAGCTATCAGGGTTTAGTGTTTGAGAAGTGCAATTTAACTTCCGGCCATTTTTCTGGTACTTCTGTTTAAATCTGATAAACGTTTAGAATGGATAATCGTCTTACGAGACCTTTTCTCATAACATCTCTGAAGTTAGTAGATTTTCTAGTTTTGTCTCAACTTTACACTGATACTTTGTATAAGCTTCACTTTACATTAGTGTAGCGTAGAAGCTACAAAAAAATTGCAAAATAAAGCACAGATGGCAAATAAGTAGATCAAATTATGTAAATTAACGTTTGTGAAAAATAACCCCTTCATTTCTTGAAACTTGTAGCTTCAGGAAATAGGACTGAGAATGTAAGTTTAAAACATATTTTACTATACTCTATACTTATTTGTAGGCGTAATGATGCTATTAAAAATTATGATCATTATCTGACGGCCTAAATGAAGTTGGCGTTTTTACTTGTCCTTACAAACCAAAAGTGTTAAACCACTTAGCATGTGACATCTCGCAATTGAAGCGTTTTTAATGTGGACAAAAGTCAATTCAAAGAATCAATTAATTCAAAATACCATGAGAAGAATAACAACCCTCCACAGGTCACAATTCGAGATAATAATTATGGTTGTTTGGTTGTTTTCAGATTATCTGGCGCCGTCAGCAACACAAGGGCTATAATGCTCCGAAACATTCGTCATTTGACAAGCCAACATACATTTACAAACACCCATGCCTTACACGGGACTCGAACCGGCAACCACGCGGTCTAGAAGCTAGTATGCTAACCACTATACCGTTTGGTCGGCAGATAATAATTATGACAAATATTCCAGAACTATGAGCCATAAGCAATTGAAGTGAAGTGACAAGGTAATTTCATTTACGTTCCATTTTTTAGTTCCAATTTCGCAACGATTTCAAAAGCGTTTTACAAGATTTAAAGAAAAGAATTGTATTGTTGCTGTGATGAATTTTGTTTTAGAGGGTTGGTAGTTACTTACAATTTCCCATATGTATACATAGAGTATAGGAATCGGTCAAACAAATTTTTTTGATTTTTTTGTATTTCTCCACGTTTTGGAAATCCTGATTTAAAAAAAGTTATCTAGAAAAAATGTCTGTTTGTGTGTGTATGTGTGGGCGGCATAAATCCTGAACAAATTGACCTACGATATTCAAATTTGGTGTGCGAGTTGATGGTAGCCTTGGGACCTACCGTTAAAGTTTTCTTCAAAATTGCGCTTGCGCATAAAGTAGCTGCCATTGAAAAAATCATGTTTTTCAGTAATTGCTAAAAAACTGCTCGAACGATTTTGTTCAAAATCTCTGTGGTAATGCCTCTTAAAGTATTCTAAACATCCCAACTACCGAAATTCCCGTAAAAATGCTTTAATGGCGTAAAAAGCTGAAAAACGAATGCCTTTAACACAGAGTTCTCTTTCCTTGAGCATACCTTATCAATGATCTTTTTTTTTTTTATTTCTGCTCAGTTTCACTTACAAGAAAGGATAACATAAGAATTATTAATAAGCTTATCGACAAATTTCCCAATTTTTCGATTTTTTTTTTAACGACCCAATATAAGAATTATCACAAAAAAATAAAGCCTAACTGGCATAAAAATGATAAATTACACAAATCTACATCAGCAATATAGTGTAATTGAAAGTTGTTCGATACTCCACACACCCCTAGTTTTTTATTTAATTTAAAATGAGAGAAAATATGTGTTAAAATAGGTTTTGAAGTAAACTACTTAATTTTTTTTTTTTTTTTTTCAATTTTTTAAAGATTGCATTTTCCCCCCTCCCAGATATCCCCAGGATAACTTTCTAATATTGTATAATGGCTATCATAAGCTGTACAAATATATATAATTTTACTGCCCATCTTTGACCGTTTTTTTGTTGTTTTTTTTTTCTTTCCCAGATCGAGTGCATTCTTTTTCAAAAATGGATTTATTTGAAAAATGGCGGAATTACAAAAAAGAAGAGTACGATTATCGTATGATGGATTTTATTCTGAAAAAGTATTACAGATATGACTTCTGATTCAGAGAAGTTTTTGCAGTTAAAAATTTCGCGATTTTCGTTAAAATTATCTGAGAAGTGATATGCAGCCAATAGGGCGATGGCGAATTTTGGTTAAGAATGGAAGTTGGTTAGGGGGTGCAGAGATGAAATTTATAATAAATATGCATAAATAGTATGCTTCTTCATCATCTGGAATTTTTCTGTCTCAAGATCGGCTATAAAAAAAAACTTTGAAGACTCTTCTTTTTAACCAAGAAACGTAAAGTTGAAGACTTAGTGCAATTACGAAGTGCCCACAAGTTGACCACAGCTGCTGAAGTAGCTGTTGTCGGGTCAAAGAAACGTAAATACTTTGATTAGAAAAATCTCAGAGTCTTCAGAAAAAGGTAAATCTGGTGATGTCATTTGTGGTGGTTGACAGTTGAATAGTGACGAAGCATTAGCTTATTATGTAGACTCTAAATGCAACAGTCACTCTTATAAACAGACGCGAAAGTGGTCATTGAAGGAGGGACATCAAGTGTTTCCATCTTATTGTAGTCTATGCAAGTCCAAAAAGTTGTGTCCCCTTTCAGATGAATATTTCTGTCACAGAAACACGCGCCAAAATTAAACTTCAAGCCATTTTGGATAAAACTACTGAAAGCTTAATTGAAGCGCAAAGTGAAGTCCTAAAAAATGTACTTTTTAATTCATCATTTACAATAGTTTATAAATGGGGATGTGACGGATAGCACACGTAAACAGACATTAGAGAACTTCGATGCTACTGACGAGTTTTTGCTTGTATTTACATTTGTTCCATTAAGGTTGAGTGACGGCCAAAATATTAGTTCGAAAAATCCGCGGCCATCATCCGCAATCTATTGTCCAATTAAGATTATTTTTTCAAAGGAAACAAATGTTCACTGTAATAGAAACTAACAAAGTTTTGGAAGAAATATCTCAACTTCTTCCAACAACAAATCTTGCAGTCTTGGCGAATCTCAAAATACTGTGAAATACGACCTTTTACTACAATGACAAACGGAAAAGTATGCTTTGCTGTGACTGACACACGCTCTTCACAAAAATGTTACATCTGTGGTGCTACTCCTAAAATGATGAATGGCGAAAAAGACGTAGTTGTTAAAAAAGAAAATTACGGTTTCGGCTTGTCTACTTTGCATGAATGGATTCACTTCTTTGAGTGCTTGTCACACATTAGCTATCGTTTGGACATAAAAAAGTGGCAAGCTAGAGGTGATGACGATAAATCTAGAGTGCAACAGCGTTCGAAAGAAATCAAGCATAAGTTTAAAATCCAGATGAGACTTATTGTAGACAAACCAAAACCTATGGGAACACAAATGATAGAAACACAACTCGCAGGTTCTTCATATAACCGGAATTGAGTGGAGATATTACAGGATTGGATGTTTATCTAATTAATATGTTTAGTACTTAGTTAAGAAAGCTGTCCTCCCGATATGACACTAATTTTATAGAATTTGAAAAACATTGTTCTGAAAACAGAACCCTTTATCTTAATTTGTATTCATGGTACTATATGCCTGTTACTGAGCACAAAATTTTGCTACATAGTACAAAGGTTATTAAAACCTGTACTCTCCCAATCGGACAACTCTCGGAAGAATTCCAAGAGGCTCGAAATAAAGATTGCCATAGATTCAGAGAGTACCATACAAGGAAGCGCACACGTATTAAGCGAATATAGATTTGCTGAATATGCTTCTGATAACATCCGACCATGTCATCATTTCACTCAGGGAAGTGCCTAGAAAGAGAACCGAGAAATTACCGGTGTAAGTTCCGAATTTAATTGTCCAACCTTCAATACCAAAACATCAGGTAGCAAGTATTGTTCATCCATGTGACGATAAAGATTCACCTGATTGTGAGATTGATTCGTGTGATGATAATAATTAGTATTGAGTATTATTTACTTATTTAATTTTATGTTGTTTATTTCTATAATCTAAATTATAAGTAGTAGGTGTAAATTTTATTGTATAGTTTATGCTTTGTTAAATGGTGTACGTAATTTTCTTGTTATGATAATAATGATCTGTTTAAATACATTTTTTATTCCATACTTGTTTTTGTGTATAAATTCTGTACTCTCCCAATCGGACAACTCTAGGAAGAATTTCAAGAGACAAAACATGAGTAATTATTCAATAAAATAGTATCTATAATAATAAAACAAATTGTCTGTGTGTCTGTCTGTGGATCTATAGAAAGCTACTTAAAATTGAAGTAGAGCTATGAAATGTTCAACCTATGTAGTTTTGACATTCTAATTGTACCTACGACAAACATAATGTTTAAATTTTAATTAGTTCTTTTTTAATTATTTTTTTTACAAAGTGACTTTAAATAGAAATACAGCTCTGAAATTTTCAACATAAGTAGTTTTAGATTTCTAATTGTAGTTTTGAAAAACAAAATTTTGAAATCTTGATAAGTTTTATTTAATTAATTTACAAATATTTTACAAAATGATTTTAATAGGGCTACAGCTCCGAAATTTTTAACATAAGTGATTTTGGTCTTCTAATTGTACTTTTGAAAAACAAAATTTAAATTTTTATTTAGTTTCTTTTTAATTAATTTTCAAATTAATTAATAAATATTTTATAAAACGATTTCTAATAGGACTACAGTTCTGGAATTTTCAACATAAGTAGTTTTAACCTTCTAATTGGACTTTTGACCAAAATAATTTTAAATTATTTTTTAATTAATTAACAAATATTTTAAAAAATGATTTCTAATAGGGGTACAGCTCTGAAATTTTCAACATAATTAGTTTGGCCTTCTAATTGGACTTTTGACAAAAAGAATGTTAAAATTTTAATTTATTTTTAATATTTTCACAAAAAGTAACTTCTAATAGGCCTAGAGTTCTGAACATTTCAACATAAGTAGTTTTGGCCTTCTAATTTTGATTTTCACAGACACGTGTTAAAATATTCTTAAAGAGGTGTTGTATTATTGTAGTAACGAGGATTTTTTTTTTCTTTTTTTTTTCTTTTTCTTTTTTTGGACAGTGGAGGGGCTTCTAATATTAAGGCTTTACGTAGCAATTAGTTTTTAGTGAGTGAAGCGAGCTTACGCTTACGCAGCAATGAACTTTTCAGCGAGCGAAGCGAGTTTAGTCTTGCGTAGCAATGAACCTTCCTGTGAGCGAAGCTCTAAAAGTTGGGACCTGTACACCAGTGACAGATCTCCGCAACGCAGTGCCACGCAGCTAGCTAAAAAATTGCAAATGGTAAAATTATGTAGTGAAGCACGGATATTCATCTAGTGCTTCATACACAGATCAAACAAATCCTAGAATAAAATGTTTTTGTCCACCTAGCTTGTATTAGGCGAATCACTGATGTGCGTCTCAAACATGAAACATATATTTTGTCCTTGTAAACCGTACAATGACATGATGCATAAGAATCAAAGAGAAAAGAAGCAGTTTATCTTTTGTTCTTTTCCAGAACACAGAGAAATTGTTTAAAAGATGGAAGCAGCTGTTTAGGATAACACAAAGAATTTTTCCTCAGGGAGACAACTTTATTTTTCAATCGATGGTGAAGCGAGAAGATAAAAATGCATTTGATCCTTCCTAACCTTGAATTATACGCAAGGAGGTTTACTTATTTTCATAAGATGGTGATTGCACAACGAGGATCAGAAATGTTCGTTGTTAAGATATGGTAAGGTAAGCATTATGTTAATCGATTTTTTTGATTTTTTTTTTGTAGTTAACTTAGGTAATAAAGATAAGATATTTTGATAGCAAAACTAGATCGATTTTAATTCTTTGTAAGAGGGAAAGACAAGCAATTAATTTTGTGTAAATTTTGGTTGCTTTCAATGGCTTTAAGCCACCATTTACATTTTGTGAGATAACTTAGAAAAGTTCAGCAATTAATTTTATGAAAAATTTGTAAGACCATAATAAGGAACAGAATAATTGGATCGTTATTGAGTACGATTGCGAAGCCAAAAAATAAATGATATTTACTTCATTTTTCTCCACATTTTTATATTCTTTAGACTCATCGTGGCGAAATAATTCATGGAATACTTTTTTTGTTCTTATCTTTACTTAATTAGTAGTTGCCATAAAGCTCAGTGACGAAACTAGTTTTTAGAATTTTAACAGTTCCATAAATTTCCATGTTTTTATTGAATTTAAAACTAAAATTGGTATCACATTAGTATAAAATTCCGAGTAGGGTAAGGAAACACCATTTTTAAAACGAATAATAAAAAGCTTAGTTAATTAATATAAGATATTGTTTGCAAAATTTACAACTTTATCTCTAATTAATAATTTTTATCATCTTTACAACATTACAGAAAGCTATGTGTGATTCAGCATTTTCAACTATTCTCTACACAAATATTTATCACATAAATTATTGATATTAATCACTGTTTATCCGAATAAATAGATACTTTCTTATCATCCATCACTCATGTATGATAGATAAACACAGATATCCACTCCAGGTTCTATCTACTTGGAAACCTAAGAAAAAGATTTAGGCGACAAAGAAAGCGCAATAAAACATCATGTTCCCTAATAATTGTCATAAAAGATTATATTCTAGTTCGCCCAGTAAAATCTAGTAAAACGAATTATACTAGGCCAGACAAGATTCTACTGCTGAGCAACAGAGTTGAAAAAAACATTTTCTTTACATACTTCTTTTTAAAAAGATGGCTACATCATCTATGGAAAATAAATATATAAAAAAAAGGAAAAATGATATCAAATATATTTTACTTTACACAATTTAAATATATCAGCACAATTTACGACGAAATTAAAAAAAAAAAAAAAAAAAAAAAAAAAAAAAAAAAAAATGATAAAATTGGATGTAAAAGTTTTCCAAAGTATAATATATTTCTGTAAATTGTACTATAAATTTGAAACAAATTTCTTACTTATTCCTTCTATAGTAAGTGATTGCAGTCTTATGATGTTTCTGTAATATAACGTAAACAAATATTCTTTATTGATCTTTGCAGTTTGAATCGGATCGGGGATCTGTTCAATGGTGAATGTTCTTCCAAGATAGTTTCGCCGTGCTATCATGACATTTACCTCAAAAATATCTTGGTGTATACATTTAAACGTGTTATCTTTAAAAAAAAAATGCAATATTCCCACCCTGAAAACTACTTTACTCCATCACACTTTATCCATCATTTATTACATAAGTTTTAAAGTTAAAATACTAAAAAAAGAGTTTATTTTGTGTTTGAGTATATCTTTAAAAAAATATTTCGGTGGAGTAGCAAAGTTGGTACGGTAGAGTAAAAATCAATTTCAAAGATAAAAAAAACAAACATTATAAACACTACTATTTTTAAATTTTTGAATAATTTCACACAATTCAAAGTTGATAGGCATAATTAACTCAACAGAATTGATAAAAGGATCTTAAGCAATTTATAAAAAATGTATGAATGTAACTGGCATGTATTTGAACAAAATAAATGTCCAACGTAATTCAAATATTTTTTAAAAAGATGAATATTTTAGTGGAATTAATGCATAATTGTTTAAAAGCTTATAATAGCCACACATAAAACTGGTTAATTTTTAAGACCTCTCCTGAATTAATTATTTTTAAAATATATTTTGTAAATATTCCCAAAATGAAATCTTCAACAAAAATTAAAAATACTATTAAGTAAAAAAAGAAAGGAATTGAAAGTAACATGTGAAAGTTCAAACATGGCATGTGGATTCAAAACATAATACACCGTTTAATACTGTTACTGCCTCAATGATGAACTCTCTTATGAAGGCCGTTACTTGTTTTTGCTTCATTACCATGAGCTGATTAAATTCCTACATAAAGTTTCTTTATGAACATTTTATGGTTTTGCTGCAATGTAGAATACTTAGAAGAAACATGTAATATTTCTTTGTTACAAAGAGCAGCTTTCCACCAAGGAAAATAAAACTAGAAAAAAAAAACAATTTTTTTTCCTCTTCTAGTTGTAAATGCAGATTTCATTCATTTTTAAAAAGAATTAAGGAGAAACATTTAATTGAATATATATACCTGATACAATTTTAATTCATATTCTTATTTTACCTTCTTTCAAAAGTGTTAGTAAAATATTTTAATCGTTTTCTTCGGCATTTTAAGTTTTTATATTAATCGTTTGACTGATGAAAAAATTTCTAAGCCTAATGACAAACATTTGTAGATTCATTTCGTAATTAAACCGAGCCATGAAATTTGTGAATTTGATAAAGTAGTTTTAGAAGAAAACTAAATTCAAAACCTCAGAAGATTTGTTGATCCGAGAAATGGTATTTTCTTAATTTACGTGTAATGAGGTTTCTTAAAGGACTTGCATAGAGAAACGAATAAAAAGTAATCTTTTAGAGCATGACACCTGTATGAAAACTTCTATTAAATTCAAGGATTTTGGTTATTTCAGAATGTAAAGATATTTTTATATTCTTAATGCAATGATTTCTCTTTTTTATTCATAGAAAATAAAAGTTAATAGAATTTTTTTTTCGTATTTTTCTGCAAATAAATCTTTGAACAAAAATATATAGAATGCATTCAATGTGTGCGATAAAGGTACCATTTCAGACGTTAAAAAAGACTTGTTATGGGAATAGATATTTTTAAAAAACTAATAGCTGAAAGTCATTCAAAACAGCAGATCGTTATGAATAGGTGACAAATTTTTCCCACGGTCTAACCTGCAATTTAAGAACACAACTATTATTAGTTAAAAGTTAAGGCATGATCAGTTCTGTTTCAGATTTTCCAATGAGTTTGTTATGAATAAATGTCAAATGACAATTTAGTGTTATCGTTATATATTCTTTTGTAAACTAGAAACTTAGCCTCCTGCTCACTAATTCTTGCCCCCCCCCCCCCTTTCCCGCCGGGGAATCCAGGGAGACTGAAAACTTGATCGTCAGTGAAAGCCTTGTGGTGACGTGTTCCTCGAAATAAGCAAATTATGAATTACAATTCTTAATATATCGAGCGCATACAGTGTTTGCAAACAATTGTCTACAGATCAAAATGGATTCCACTTCAACTCTCGAAACCAACGTTGACAGATTTAAATTTATGAGAAAATAATGAGGCTTATGCTAGCTACGTCACTTGCAACTCTTGAGGAATTTCAACTAATCAAAGCACACCTTTCGAACCATATTGGAATTTTATAATCGGTCACGATTCTTCATAAGTTGTCTGTGACGCAGCCATATAACCCCATCGTATCGTAGTACTCAAAATATATCACTTCATTTTATCTACTATCTTCACTTGAATATGAGAATATGAGAGAAATAATAAAACACCATTTTGTAACTATGAATGACATGAATGACTACTTAAATTAGCCACATCTACGACGCTATTTTAAAAATCCGAGTTCTTATTCTTTCTAATCGAAACCTGATTATCTGATCTGTATCTTGGTATTCCAAAAATTTTTGAAAATTTAAATAAGGGCCTCGGTAGCGTTTTATTAAGACATATACCTCTTTGCCTGCAAAAAAAATTAGATTTCTATAGTGGTTAGTTTTCCCTGGACAGGTCGTCTGATGCAGTATTTAAAAGTATGAATGCAATATTTCATACTTTTAAATCTAATAAGTTTTTTTTTTTTTTTTTTTCTTTTTTTTTTTTCTTTCTTTCTTCTTTTTTTTTTTTTTTTTTCTATGAGACAGAGAAGTGAGCGAGACTGAAAATTTTTGAAACAGCGGTGACCCATATTTATCCTTACTTTTTTAATATAAATACCAAGGTTAAATAAGGAAAATTAAAAATTTATTAGGCCGAGATTCCAGATTGAAAATCTGTTGAAATACGTTGAAAAATATGTACTTTAAAAAATTATATTTAAAAAAAAAACTTATTTACTGTTTTTTTTTTCCTTTTTTTTTTTTTCCTCTCCTTGTTATTGATTAATTGCAATAATATTCTCCTTACATATTAATTTTGCATTAAAAATGCAATATTTTGTATGAAATGTAAAATGAATATAGGAATATTAAGTTTGGTACAGTTAAAATAGGACCCTTATGAAGAATTCTTAATTTTAATTTTTTTAACTATAGTTTAAAGGAACCATATGTTTGTTTATATATTTAGAAAGCCGATTTCAAACGAATGTGTTACCTTGCGATTGTAAAAACTTAGATTTGAAAGCCGACTTCTGTAGAAATATATTTCATCACAACATTTTTGTTCTGCTTTGAACACCGTGTTTTCTATTTGTCCTATGCAGCAATATTTCCAGACGTGTTTAATGCTTTTCATACCTCAGCAAATTGAAAGATGTTTATCAAATACATTTTATGAGCGCTTTGCAGAGATTGCAGCTTGTTGCTGCAGCAAACAGCGAACGTTTCTAGCTTTCAGAAATTGAATTTCTCAGAAATTTTAGGACTTTTCACTATCAGAAACATATATTTGTAAACATTGTATAGCTTCTAAAAGTTGCTGATTTGTCAAAAAGAAGACTAAATGTTTATGTAAGAATAAATGATAAAAAAAATGAGTGCTTTTTTTTTTTTTTTATAATATCTACTTAAAATATTCTAACTCATTATGTTCTCGGAATCTGAATTTTTTTTTTTAAACAGATAATTAAGCTTTTGTGTTGGTATTAAGATGCGTTTTCTATAATTAAGATGCTTTATTTGAATAATTAAGATGTTTTATTTGATAATTAAGATGTTTTATTTGATAATTAAAATGTTTTATTTGATGATTAAAATGTTTTATTTGATATTTAATGCCATCATTTGTGTCAGCATGGAAATAATCATGTGTTGCAGTGAAAACTAAAAAGCTTAATAAATGCAATATAAGAATTTTAAATTGGATATGATAAATACACATGATGACGATCGCAATGAATAGCAGTACTTGCTGAATAAATGCAAACAAAAAAGGATAAAAGTTAATTTTAACCCACTTTAAGGAACACGAATAAAATTAGTCTCAATTTCCATGTTCAATATCCTATAATTGCTGCATGTAAAAATAGCTAATTAACAATAAATATTTAGCTCTGAATATTAAGGGTATTTGTCTACTTTGGATGCATGAAAAAAAACGCTATTTTTATTATTATTTTTTTAAGAATACTGTTATGTTTATTTATATAAAACTTGTTGAGCTTAACAAAAACATTCATAAATTACTAAAAAAATTATTAATTTTAACTACTTTTTTAGTGTGAAAATGCCAGGTAAACAGGAGTCCTCAAAAAGTAAGTAGGTGTGTGTTGTTGAAAAAATCTGAGCAACAGTCCATCTAAAACAAAAAAATTGAATGGTTTTAGGTTCAGTGTGATAGTGGCTATATGCCGTACCTCTAATGTTAATTTATATGCAAAAAAAACAAAATGGCGGACAAAAAAAAATTACAAACGTGGTTTTTTTTGCATATTTTTTGCAAAACAAAATAAAAAAAATAGTAAAAATTAATATTTTGCAATAATTCTGAAACGACGGGATATAGCGATAAGTGAACAGAATATGTGGTTAAAATTTCATAAGGACATAGGATGAGTTCAATAGTTTCTAAGATTTTTTCAACAGCGCAACCTTTTGAGAACTCCTGTTTACCTGTCATTTTCACACTAAAAAAAGTGGTTAATATATATATATATATATATATATATATATATATATATATATATATATTTGTAATTTACGAATGTTTAAGTTTTATATCAATAAACATATCAGTATTCTTAAAAAAATTAATAAAAATGGCGTTTTTTTTTCATGCATCCAAAGTAGACAGAGCCCTTAACTTGTGTCAATATAATTTCAAACTAGTTGTTGATATTTTCTGTACCCCAGTTTGGATGGTTCTATCTTTAATCATTAGAATCACTTACTGACAGCAATGAGCAATGAACGCATACCACGCATAATAGCTACTATAAAATATATAATCTGATAAAGTAAAAGTTTTATTCGGTTACCTTAAAATAATTAAGTTATATGTTAAATCATACGTGACAGAGATGTAATATGTTATTGGTTTTATGATATTAATATGGAAATTAGATATAAACTTTACAGACAGTAATTAAATTGGATAAGAATGGCAATATTGAAAAGAACATGCAATTTTAAATGAAAGGACTTAATATCCTATTTTTTAAGAGATAATGTTGCAGTTGACATATTCTCAAATGTTGACGTGATTTGGTATCAACATTAATACTTTTTCTAAACAAATCAGGTAAATTTGGTGTGAGGATTGGTGATGGCACAAAGACCTACCATTCTTCAAAATCACGCTTAATCACAAAATAGCTGCCATTGAAAAAATCAAGTTTTTCAATGATTGTCATGGATATTTACTAGATGGCCAGACCACTTGAACAGCGCTTCACTGCCTTGCCTTAGTGGAAGAGGGAGAAAGACTCGCCATAGGTTCCTATGAGAGGAAAGACACATGCCTTAGAGCTGCGACGTTGTATTAACCTACTGACTTAAGAAATGTTTAGGCACGGGCCTAACATTCTGTAAAATTCGAAGGAATTGTAAATAAACGTTGTTTGTTGTTATAGCAACGTGTTTTAATTTAAGATTAAGACAAAGTCAAAATCCTTTACATAATTTGGTGCCGAAACCCGGGAAGAAGTCTTGTAAGCCTTTGGATATCGTGATTAACGAAACAAAGTATTTTCTTTTGACGGAAAGTCATGAATGAAAAGCATTTGTGGGTGTAATATTTTACAATTTGGATTACCTACTAGTTGAACGAAGGCAAATGTTCAAAGGTGACGATACCCTTATCTGAGAAAGGGGTAAGTGACATTAAGTACTTTTCTTCTTTGATCATGGCTGAATTAATGAAATTAAAATCGAAAAGAACTTCGATGATGGGTCTCACAACACGATTAATTAATAAAATTGAGACTAATTTAAGCGATCAAAATTCTGAGGAATTGGATTTATTAGAAGAGTTTTTAGAACAGATTGTGGAAAAAACTCGCCTTTTGCAGGAGTTAGATTCAGAAATTGAAAATCTTCTTGAAGAAAAGGACATTCCTGTAGAAATAGAATCCGCTCAGGAATATCAAGAGAAATTGATATCCATAAAATGCAAAAGCAAATCTCGAATTAAGAGGCTTATCGAATATGATAATTCAAATATTTCTCAAAATATGCGAGAAGTAGCCTCTCATAATGATTCAATTGGCCCAGGATCTGGGAGATATACAGTTAAGCTTCCTAAATTAACCATTGACAGATATTTTGGTGATCCAAGTAAATGGTTAGATTTTTAGAATCAATTTGAAAGTGCAATTCATAATAATACATCTTTAAATGAAATAGATCGATTTAATTATCTTAAATCACTGCTAGGCGGCGTAGCCTTAAATTCAGTAAGTGGATTTTCTCTGTCGAAAGAAAACTACTTGCAAGCAATCTCATTGCTACAAGAACGATTTGGTCGTTCAGATTCAGTGATTAACGCTCACATGAATAAGTTACTTAATATTGAGCCAGTAAAATGCTCTACGAATATTGCAGCACTCAGGAAAATATACGATGAAATTGAAATTCAAATTCTTAATTTAAGTGCATTAAATGTAACCTCAGAAAGTTACGGCAACTTATTAAGTTCGGTATTGTTAAAAGTAATACCAGATGATTTGGCTTTGGGATTCACGAGAAAACAACGTGAAAAATTAACATTTGATATCGATGAACTTTTGCTGTTTATCCGTGCAGAAGTAGAATGTCGAGAAGCTACAGTTTCTCTAAATGAAAACGCAACAGGTAAAAAGAATGCTCCATCGAATCATTCGTATTATAAGAGGCAAAATAAATTTCGTTATAATACCCCAACGGCTGCAATTTTTTCTGTACCATTCATTAAG
Source organism: Linyphia triangularis (assembly GCA_963978545.1). Classification (NCBI taxonomy): domain Eukaryota; kingdom Metazoa; phylum Arthropoda; class Arachnida; order Araneae; family Linyphiidae; genus Linyphia; species Linyphia triangularis. The sequence continues at coordinate 63,310,386 of OZ021723.1, read as the reverse complement.
AAATGTTTGTTTTGCTCTAAAGAGCACGAATCCCATTTATGCAAAGACATGACAGTTAAGGATAAAAGATATATCTTAAGAAAAGTCTTTGTCTTTTGTGTTTCAAAGGAAAACACTATTCGTCAGCTTATCGTTAAAAAATAAAACCATGTGATAAATGTAATGGTAAACTATATCATAATAAATCAATATGTTATAATTTGGTAACGAAAAGAGAAATCCCAGAGCAGAGTTCCCCAATTTCCGAAACTACTATCACAAATAGGATGAATTATTTTCAAGACGATTCTGAATCAAAAGGAACAATATATTTACAGACTTGTTCAGTAATGGTAAATAATTCAGAAATTTCTAGATTGCTTATCGATAATGGTAGTCATCGAACTTTCATTACTTCAATTACTTCAATTGAAATTACGCCCAATTAGGAAAGAATCCCTCTTAGTTTATACTTTTGGCCAACGTGATCCACTTGAAAGGATTTATGACGTTGTGCGCCTAGAACTGTCAAACATTAAGAACCCTAAACAAAAAATGGTCGTAGAAGCTTTAATCACTCCTTATATTTCGGAAACAAATCTCAATAGTCCATGTGGTGATATTCGTACTTACATGAGTGAAAATAATATCCAGATGGCCGATTCGCATTCCACTTCAAATACAAAAGTTGAAATCCTATTAGGCTGCGATTATATCGTAAACACAGGAAAGTTTATAAAATTAAATTCTTCATTGGTACTTATTGAAACTGTATTTGAATTTACGGTAATGGGAAGATATGGAAAATTCTCTAACACATGTTCATCAAATGCGGTTGTGTTTAAGTTAGGAGTTCAATTATCTAATGAGGATACAAACAGTTATTTAAAACCTTTCTGGAAATTGGAATCTATGGGTATTACAGATGAAAGGGAGCAGATGTCGAGGAATGATTTGGAATTAGTAAAAGGCTTCGAGGATGAATTGAAATTTATTGATAATAGGTATGAGACGGGATTAATATGGAGGGATAACTGTGACTTAGAAAGCAGTAATTTTGATATTGCTAAAAAGAGATTTTTTAACTTAAGCAATAAATTAACAAAAAATGACTGGCTATTAGACAATTATAGATCAGTCTTTGGTGATCAATTAAATAAAAATATAATTGAAGAATGTTATGATGATACTAAATCTGTATATTATATGCCACACAGTGCAGTGATAAAACCTGGTAGTAATAGTTCACCTGTACGTATTGTGTTTGACTGCAGCAGTAGTGCAACAAATAACAAGTCATTAAATGATTGTTTGTTAGCTGGCCCAAATCTAAATCCGAATGTTTTGGATATAATTTTAAATTTTCGGAAAAGCCGTGTAGTGTTCGCTGGAGATTTAGAAAAAGCTTTTCTACAAATTAGAATCACTGAGAGTGAAAAAAACTACTTAAAATTCTTGTGGTTTAAAGACGATTCTAAGATAAATTATCAAAGATTTAAATCAATGAGGATGACTTCATTACCCTTTGGTGCTACGTGTTCACAGTTCATCCTAGGTGCTACTATTAAATATCATGTACGAAAATACGAAGTTCAATATCCGGACACTTGCGAAATGCTGAACACTTCTTTTTATGTTGATGATTTATATCACGGGACAAACTCGGTTGAAGAAGAGTTTAGATTATCAATGGAAGCAATTGATATTATGAAAGATGCAGGGATGAATTTTCGAAAATTCCAAACTAACTCTGAACATTTACGTGTATTGTGGGATAAAAATAATGTTATTCGGGATGCCATGTTGCATGAAAATTCTCTAAAAGTTCTAGGTATAATCTGGGATCCTATTGAAGGTGTCTTTAAATTAGAAATGAAATCTCTAATAGAGGGATTAAAAAATCCTCAAAATACAAAAAGGTTTATTATCCAAACATCAGCCAAAATATTTGACCCTGTTGGTTTCCTTGCTCCTTATGTGATAAAAATAAAATGTTTATATCAATCATTATGGCAAATGGGTTTTGGATTGGGATAAAGAATTACCTGAATATATGAGAATAAAATGGGAACAATGGTACTCTGAACTGAAACATTTAACAAATTTATCAATTCCTAGAAGGTACTTTTCTGGAATATCGAACTCTAAATCAAATTATGAAATTCACATATTTTCTGATAGCTCTTTATGTGGATTTGGAGCTTGTTCGTATATAAAATATACAAATGAAGAGGGTAAAAGTAAAACTAGTTTCATTATGTCAAAGTCAAGAGTTGCTCCATTAAAAACATTGACTTTGCCGCGACTTGAATTATTAGCGGCAATAATCGGAGCACGTTTAGCTAAGTACTTAAAAGGTATATTTAAAATTTCGGAAGAAAACATATTTATGTGGACAGATTCCACTATTGTTATTTCCTGGATTAAAGGGAATCCAAAAGATTGGAAACCTTTTGTTGCGAATAGTTTCGTTGAAATTAAAGAATTAACCGATCCCCAAAATTGGCGACATTGCAAAGGTAAAGATAATCCTGCTGATTTACTGACTAGAGGTGAAAAGCTTGAATCAATGATTAACAATCCCGTTTAGTGGTACGGCCACACTGGCTTGTTAAAGATTTAAACTTTAGTCGTGATATTTTTCCCCCAATTAATGAAGAAATTATTGCTGATGAGCGAAGAATGAATCCAGAAAAATCCCTACAGTTTTTCATGTGTTGTGAATCCTGCCCCTAGTCCTATCTTAGAGATAGATAATTATAGTACACTTTCTAAATTATACAGAGTCACAGCATGGGTACAAAGATTCATTAATAACTCTAAAGCTGGTGCCGAAAAACAAACAGGAGTTCTAACTGTTCAAGAACTGAGAAAAGCTGAAGTATATTGGGTAAAATTAATTCAAAATGTATCGTTTGAAAAGGAAATCAAAGATCTTAATAGTGGAGATGAAATAGATAAAAATTCTAAAATTTATCAACTAAATCCATTTCTTGATGAAAATGGTCAGTTGCGAGTAAAAGGAAGATTGCAATTATCTAATTGTGAGGTAGATGAAAAACATTCGCTTATATTAGCTGCAAAAACTAAATTTGCTGAACTTTTAATATTAAATGCACACGAAAAAGTTTTTAATTTTGGAGTTGAGGCCACTTTAGCTGAACTTAGAAGTCGTTTCTGGATATTAAAAGGAAGACAATTCATAAAATCCGTTCGTAAAAAGTGCTTAATTTGCAGACAATACAACTCGCAACCAGGACATCAAATTACTAGTCCATTGCCATCATACAGAATTAAGGGATCTCCTCCGTTCAGTGTTACAGGATTAGATTTCTTTGGTCCTTTGTTTACAAAAGGATCAGACTCAAAGTTTTACGGGTTAATTTGCACTTGTGCAGTGACAAGAGCCATTCATAAAGAAATTGTGCCCAATTTAACAACAGAAAGCTTTATGCTTGCTTTCAGGAGATTTATTGCGAGGCGCGGTTGGTGTAGTGTTATTATTTCAGACAATGCGAAGACGTTCAAAAGAGGTGATCTGGAATTCAAACATATGTGGAGAGTTCTTAATAACCCTCAAGTAAAAGAGTTTTATGGATCCCGTAGTATCGAATGGAAATTTAATGTAGGAAAGGTTGCTTGGTGGGGTGGAATATTTGAACGCATGATAAAATCAGTGAAAATGTGTCTTCGAAAAGTCGTAGGTAAAACATCTCTAACGCAAAAACAACTTGAAACGATTCTTATAGAAATCGAGAGTGTTATAAATTACAGACCGATAACTTACGTTCACGCTCATGATAAACCGAATCCCCTCACACCTGCCCATTTCTTAGTTGGAGATAGACCATCAACATTACCTGCCGTTAGACTGCCTCAACAACTAAACAGAAACGCGATTGTGAATCGATACAATTATCATCAAAAACTACTAGACCAATTTTGGAATAGACGGAGAAGAGAATGTTTATTCAACTTGGGGAGAAGTGCGAACTGTTCTTCACCTGGGAAGCCCCTCACTAACTTCAAACCAGATGATGTTGTCCTCATCGGTGGTGAGCGTTGCCCCAGAAACATGTGGAGACTCAGCAGAGTTCAAAGTATTTTCCCCGGACGAGATGGATAAGTCCGTTCCTGCCTGGTGAAAACGATGTCTGGGGCGACCAGACGTCCGATCCAGCTTCTATATCCTTTAGAGTTGAATTAAATACTTAAGGCTAATTTTAATTTTAAAACTTGTAGTTGAATTTTGATATTAACTATTTGTAGCTAAGCAATAATTTTGAATTTAGGGACAATTTATATAGATGGACACTACGTATAATCTAGGTTACTTTAAGCTCAAATGATTAAATATTTAGTATTGCATTAATTGTGAATTTTATAGATTTCACTTTGAAAGTTTGTTTTGATTGAAATTTTAAATGCTTGATTTCATGTACAACAGTTGTATATTAATTATGAAAGTATTAAGTATCATTAAAATAGTGTTTGCATGATATATTATAAATTTGTGGTTGTTTGCTTAAGAATTAACATACTTATACTGTATTTGATAAATAATTATCATGTGTTATTTTATATATTTGAAATGTTTTAATACTTATTTGAATTTAGATTATTTAGAAATCTGATGAGTGTACGAGTAATTGATTTTTATTGTGTTGTTATTTCTGAAATTAAAAGTAAATGTTTTATTATATAATTAATAGTTTGGACAAATTTAATGTTTGAATATTTTACATTTACCAGTATTGAATATGTTTAAGATATTTTCGAAAATCTATTGTTTTGAATATTGTATGATAAATTAAGATATACGTTATTTTCTCTCAAATTCCTTAAAGTCGTATTATTGATGAACTGATTGTTCATCGGTGGGGAGTGTGTCATGGTTGTTTACCAGATGGCCAGACCACTTGAACAGCGCTTCACTGCCTTGCCTTAGTGGAAGAGGGAGAAAGACTCGCCATCGGTTCCTATGAGAGGAGCCTTAGAGCTGTGACGTTGTATTAGCCTACTGGCTTAAGAAATGTTTAGGCACAGGCCTAACATTCTGTAAAATTCGAAGGAATTGTAAATAAACGTTGTTTGTTGTTATACCAACGTGTTTTAATTTAAGATTAAGACAAAGTCAAAATCCTTCACAATGATTGCTAAAAAACGGCTCCAACGATTTTGTTCAAAATGACTGCGGTAATGCCTCTTAAGGTGTTCTAAACATTCCTTCCTCAGTAATTACCGTAAAAATGTTTTAAAGGCGTAAAAAATTGAAAAACGAATGCCTTCTACACAAAGTTCTCTTTCCTTGAGCATAGCTCATCGACGATTGTTCTTTCTCCTCTCCCAGCAGTTTCACTTAAAAGAAAGAATTATATAAGAAATATCAAAATAAATATCACCAAATTCCCCATCATTGTGATTTAAAGAAAAAAAGACGCATATTAGAATTTTCGCAAAAAACAACATCACCAAACTGGCTTTTTTTCCTTTTTTTTTTCCCCCCTTCTTTTTTTTCAATGAATGATGAAAATATAAAAACGGTAAATAACACAAATCCACATCTGTGATATAGTGTAATTGAAAGTTGTGCAATGTTCCACATCCTTAGTTTTTATTGAGATGAGTCTTTGGTTTGTTCAAATTTAAGCCGTCGTTTTTCACCTACTTTTACTTTTTTTAAGTCTCATCAATAACTAACGTATAAGTTTATTTAAATTATTATTTATTTGTTCAAAGTTGTATGATAATCATTTCATAATTCTCAAATCTCGAAGATGACATGAAGGGATTTCTAATTGTTAGTCTACACCACATATTTATATTTTATTCAAAAATAGCTGCGAAAAAAGTTTCGAAATTATAGATTATAAAAATTAGTGCTCAATTTTGTTATTGGAAACTTAATAGTTAAATAAGATAATAACTTACTGTTTATATATTTATTCATAAATCACTTTCAACGCAAAATTAAATGTGCAGTTTTGATTTTAGAAATTGCCTAAGCATTTCTCAACAATTTTCAAAGATAAAGTATTTGAAATAATTAATTGTGAATTTATAATAAATGTATATAATCTATTTTAAAATTCTAAGTCAACCAAAAACTGGCGGAACAAATTTAAAGAATGAAATTTAATTAGGAATTTTCTAAACCCAATACGATATATGCTCTATATTTCCAAACATGAAACACTTACTACATCTATGAAAACGTCTCCAATCTTCTGCTTCGTGTCCCAGTAGCTAACTCTGCTCCTGAGCGTTTCAAGAAAAGTTTCATGAAACTTCAGGATTTCTGGTACTTGACAAAAGATCTGGTCCACTTGTGAGCCTTCTATTTCAGCAGAATGTTCACTACTTTTGAGCGGGATCATGTATTTCTGAAATAGAGAACAATCACAATATGAGTTTGTGAGAATGAGCTTGTTCCCTTTCTTTATGAAAATTTAGAAGTGAAAAAATTTAAGTTTAATTGATAATGATTTTAATGTTAAAACTGTTCAAAGGCAGATACTCAGACACAGAGAGTTCCACATATTATTATTTAATTACTAGTTTCGAGAAGGCCAATTAAGCAAATATCTTTTGAAGCAGTCTAAGTTTCAACACTTTTCTTGCCTTCTTAAGTTCAACTTCCTAACTTTAGTTCAAGTTTTGTAACTTCTTGATTTAAGGGACTTTAGTACCAAGTTTGGAATAAAGTAAGGCACGATTCACTAATGTTTGAGTTCATGTATTAGAATACGAAACAATAAGGAAGATCAATGGTCATCGTTACGCTCATGGAGATTTATTTATGTTTATGAAACAGCCTTTAACATCAAAAAGGGATAGAAAGTATCTTGTGGTAAATTAAGTTGAAAACAAAATATGTTTTTAAAGTAGATAGAAACTCAATTACGTATTCTGAATTTGCAAATTGCCTATCACATCTTAAATATTAGTTATGAAATCATTTGAAACTAAGCATCTACTTCGAAATCACCTTCAAGACAAGGAATACTGAGCAGCAACCTCAAAGTATACTTTATTATTTCAAAATTCTATTTGTTTATGCATTATTAGATGACATTAGCCATTCAGCTTTACTTATTAAATTCAACGTTGTAACGTAATAACTAGAATTAGCAAGAAAAGAAAAGAAAGAAAAAAAAAAGAGTAGCGAAACAACTTGATTTGTACTAAACAAGAATTATAATAAAAAGGTTGAAAGAATACAAAAGAGGTGCTGTTTATCCTCAATGAGAAGTTATATTTGTTATTTAAATCAACAAAGACTAAATAGACATTTTATCGAAAAATGTTGTACATATGTATAACTTCTTTTCTCATATGGAATTATACATAAAAGCCTGACAAGAAAGTAAAGTCCCTCATATTTTAATTATAATATTAAAGAAAAATATTGAATACTGTCCGGAGAGTATATATCAATAGAACAAAATGTTTTCGGATTATACCATAATTTTTATTGTAACATTTATGTTGTAAAATATATAAAAATAAAGTAGTTATACCTTCTCTAAAATCTTTTTAAAAGTCTTTAGTATTTTTTTTTTTTTTTAATTCAAGAAAAGCTATCAATTTCCGACAAATAAACAAGAAACACTGATAAAAAAAATTAAAAAAAAAGAAGGGGGGGAAAAAAGAGAGAGAATTGTAACATTTGATAAAAATAATATTGATCTTCATGAGTAATTCGTTTTAATAAAAGAATAGAATTTTAATAAAATTGCAGAAAATGTGTAGTATTGTGTTACAAAAATAGTGTAGACTTGTTTTTAGCAAAGAAGTAGTTTTTTTTTTTTTTTTTTTAAGGAAACGTGCCATGAAAATTAAAGTACACAGTTAAAGTTTGTAAATAATTCAAAAGTCTGTATGCATTGTTTCTTAAAATCTTTGTTTCTTAATTGATGCTCCTAAAAAAATTCTTGTGAAAATAATCAGTATTTCTAAATAATTACAAAAACTTTTTTTTTATCTCTATAAAAATGTGCCTTGTTCCTACAGACTAAAATAAACATTTTTAAAACAACTTTTGCGGAACACTTATTTGTATTAAGTTCATTAAAAAACTAATTAAAAGCTTCTTAAGAAGCACATCATTAACGAAACAAACATCATTATCCTTAATTTAAAATAATTCCAGTCCAAATTTCTGCTCCGTTGTTTCTTAGTTCCGGATAGAAAAATAACTTTTCGATTACTAGGTAAATATTCTAGCGCTTAAAGAAATTTACATTCCTGTTTGCATCACTCCGTAATAGCGCAATCCCAGTCTAACTTAATTTCTCGGTGCTCTTCAAATACGAGGACAACATTTCTGATTGTATGGAGAGAGACCGATTTCTCCCTTGAAACGCCAAGGACGCTTCCAGTTAACTTAATTTTAATCCTTGGGCTTTAAGATGTTTCATAGGCATTGACTTTAATGTCACACGACGTATTGTTAGGTAATAAGGTTTTGCAGAGTCACGAACATGACCTTGAAATAATGGCAAGGAATATGTTGAGGTTCGGCAGATAAATTCCGACTAGTTTTACTCAGTCCTCTTTTGAAAGAAAGGAATAAAGAAAAATCATATTTAATAAGAGGATTAACTTTTTAACAGCCTAATTTATGCAGTGTTGGTCAAAGATTTCATTCGTATTGTAACTGTTGTATCAAATTATTGAAGTTGCAAAAATGCATTTAGTATAAGTCATTATAGAAGTTTATGCATGAAAAAATATGAAATGAACTCAAATTAAGATTTATTCAGCTGTCGATTGGTACTTCATTGTTTTTGAAAACTCTTGTAAAAACATAAACTTTGGAAAGAGTTTGATAATATTAGTGGTGTTGACTTTTAATTTATACTCATTTAAAGATTTGCTGAACTTTTACAGTGCACAAATTTACATACAATAAGAGCTCAAAATTATAATTTTTTCTATCATCTTTGAATACGTCATAAACTTTTGTTATTCAATCATTATCTTTATATAAACTAGTACCTTGTTTAAAACATTTTTATTTCTATAAAATTTTATCCTAACAACATTTTTATTCCATTATTAAAGAGTATTAAAAGATAGGAAAATATTGTCATTAGGAAAGATTTGTTCAGTCTCTTAATGCAGTCTTAAAAGTTTGCACACAAGAAATATTCTAATGCTTATAATTACCCTATAATGTATGGTTATTACTCCTTTGTATAAAATAGTGGATGAAATACAAATTTATAAATAAAATATTTTGATCGGATTTTCCATAATTTTTTTGTCATTATTTTCATTTAATTTTGCATACAAATAACCTAGTCATGAAATATATAAAAAATAGTGCTTTTGTTATCGAAAAATTCATTTTCTAAAGAAAGACAAAGCAATCGATGGTATAGGTTGGACTTACATTTTTATAAATTTATTTTAAAATATTATTATTATTTGCATGAGGTTATTTATAATGCGTACAGAAATTTTATGTCAAACTTTCTAAACTACTTTTTCAGTTTAATTGGTTGTTTAGTCCTTCAACTAACTTAAATACATTTCTTATGCTAAAAGTTACCGTTAAACTGTCCATTAATATCAGACGAGCAGGCCAGAGATTGAATACTTGAATAGTTTTGCTGTAAAAATACTGCTTACCGCAATGCTATGAGAATCTCCATTACTGACTATACAGTACATTTCAAATAAAAATATTAACTTCATAAAGATCAAAAATCTCTTTCAAACGATTCAGTTAATTTATGGCTTTTGACATTAGATGTGGCGAAATAAATTTGGAAAGTCCACAGTCACTTTTTGAATATCACCTATTCTCCGGAGAAAATTATTGTAAGAAAAAATTTCACTTTTCTTTTCTTAAATTCCTCCAATATTACAAATAACAATGCGGGCAAAACAAATGAAATTCCTTTCATCACTGAATATTCTCTATGAAATCAAAGTAAAAAATATTTTTTATATAAATGAGGTTTTTGCGTAAATGATAAAGTGTGGGAATAAAAAATATCGAATAAAATTCCACGCTCTGTTAATTTCTACTGAAAAATTCCAGACTCTGGCGTTTTTATTTTTATGTTAAAGTTATTCATATGGAGAATTTTGATTTACTTCACTAAAGTATTTTTTACGATGAAGTTTCATTCTCGATTTATTACCATTAACAGAATTTTTTCACTAAATTAAAAAAAAAAAAAAAAAAATATCTTTGTGAGTTGTCTAGAACACTTTTAAAGTAAGAGAGTATTTTGATAAAGATTTCTTGGATACATAATTTATGTTACTTAAAAAATTATAATTCTTTCTATCAGTAATAAAAATTTCAATACACGCGTTTTTGTTTCTGTTGGTCGTTTTAAATTAATACTTTCATTGAAAATTTGCTACGTACGATAGAATTATTTATGATTTTATGAGAAAACAATATTTATAATTACATGCCTCAATACAAATATTTTTTTCTAAATTTAAATATATTTAAATCATATTTACTAAGGCTATTTAAAGTATAGATATAAAAAACAAAGTAAAATTATGTCCTTCAATGTATAATTGTAAACCAATCGCAAATTTGAGCACATAAGAGTGCAAACATAATCCAGAACTTGTGAGTGAACAAAGGGTATTCACCAAAGACAAGAAACTTTTAGTAATGATGCATGTCAGCTAAGCAAGTTTACGGTGTCAAAATTATAATCTACTTGTATCAAAAATGAAAATTAAACTACAATTAACTTCTTAGAAAAAAAAATTAACTTTCATTCTATCATTCCCTTTCAATGTCTCTGAATTGTCTCTCGCTATTGTTTCTTTCTTTGTTAAAAAAATGAACACACTAAGCTTTAATAAGATTTTTTTTCAAAAACATTTACACCATTTGTAATCAACTTATTACCAAAACATTATCCCTTTAAATAAAATACTAAGTTAAAGTGAAATAAGTCCATTACAGAAAATTATGTGAAAGAAATTTCGTTTTTAAGTCTTAGTGACTGGAATTCACTAATGTGTATTTTAATTCAGAATCCATATGTTTAGTAGATAAAAATAGAAGTATTGACTTTTCTTCAAAAAATAGCATGTTTTCACTAAATTAACTTAATTTTTATACAACATGGGAAAATAATGTAGTATTTCATTTTCATTTCGATCGGAAAGTTCCAAATATTTGATTCATTTAAATTTGCTTGAAATATAGAAAATGGATGAGACCATTTTCCCATCTTTAGTTGCTACCATTAACTATTTCAAAAATGGCGTTTTATATAATCTACTTATTATTTCTGTCTTATCGTTTTTTCTTTATGAAGATATGTGCCTTATTAAATACCATAGGAACTTTTTCCATTTTCTGAACAAAACGTTTTTTACCGCAGTCATTTCTCGATCATAAAGCAATGTGATATCGAACCATTTTCATGTTCTTTCTAATTTATACTATTTTTAATTTAGTTAATATTTTGAAAGGAAAATATGTTGTTGTTTTTTAGTTTTTGTATTGTCATTTAGTATGCATTATTAAAAGGATTTACCTGGGAAACAATTTTATTATAATAAATCATTTGTTTTAAATTTTTAAAATTACTAAATTAGTATTAAAATTTACTATATTAAAAAAACTATTATTTAACTTAAAAATTAATTAACTTATTTAAATTAAACTGAGTTAATGCTATTACATGTTATTTGTTTAATTTTACTATTTGAAATAGTTTATTGTAACTTACTAACTTGCAGCCATGTTAAAGTTTCACTATAAGCATTTCAATACATTTTTAATTGCATTAATAATCTTAATATAGTTTTTAAACTATAAAACAATTATTTTTAGTTTATTCATGTTTAAAGTTAAATAAAATGTATATGTATCAGAAGCGCGAGATTCACATGAAACACGTTTCTCGTAAATAAAAATATAATTTGCTTGAATATATATTTATGATCAATCCTATCTATAAATAAAATAATATTTTGATAAATAAAATATAACACTTTACAAATCATGTTTATTTTAGTTTAAATTTATTTATCCAGAGAGATTTTTTTTATTTTAAACTTGCATCCCTACTGCAATTGAATATCAAGATATTTAATAAATGGATCTAAAAATATTTTGATGGATTTACTTTATTCACATTGATTAAAAAAGTTATATGATATTTCAATAGCAAATAATACAACGTTCTACAAATAAAATGCAATTAAGATATACATTACATTTATCTAACAGTATTTCAGAAACCAGAATTCAATACAAAATGAAAATTATTAATTAATTTGCCTTTCTCAATATTAGATCAAACACCAAAAGAACTCTACCACCCACTTTCTTTAATTCTTTATATTTTGGGACAACAAAAAAATAGATTAATTTCCCCCATGAGATGAATAGAAATAGAACAAAAATGCATTTACGACGAACACTTACGTTGTATAATTGAAGATTTAAAGAAAATTAATTCTAAAATTAGCATCAAGTTGTCAAGAGACTACTAATTTTTTTTTTTTTTTTTTTTTTTTTTTTTTTTTTTTTTTTAAGGTGGAAAACAAATTTAAAGTAATAAATTAGGTTTCTCTGACCTATCTAACATGAAATTTGCATTATAACTACTCTTCTTTGAGTTTTAATACTTTACTAACTGAAAGTTTTGGTTAAATTACCTATTGAGCAAATATACTTTTTCCTAAATATATTTTCATTTAATGTTTTAATTTCATTACTGTTTTATTTTTATGTAAATAGATTCGTGTAAATTTATATTTATAAATATAGGGGCTTGCCATTGTTTTCTATTAATCACCAATTTCCGAAATAGAGGTCGTTAGTATTATTTGATTCTATAAAATTATAAAGTTTGACTGTAATTAAAAGAAAATAATCGTTTCCAATATTTGTATATAATCTTTTAATTTGTGACTCAATTACTTCTGTAAAATCTTATGGATTTTGAATTAAACTTTGAAAATATTGAATTATACTTTGAATTGTCATATTGGTATCATTTTCTTTTACACTCTCATTGGTATACTTTTGTAAGATTTTGCACTGACATTTAAATTATAAGCATCGATAATTTTATATTTTTTTATTATCTAAAAATTAAAAATTTCAAATATGGTGTATTATTTTAATTCAAACTAAAATATTTGAACTGAAATATAATGATTCTAAGATTTAAAAAATACTATCAAAACTATTACCAACTACGAAGGTCTTTTGACGTATTTTTTCCAATTTAAAATTCTATATAAGACGAGAGCGTAATAATTTAAACATTTTCATTTGTAGAAAAACTAAAAAAGAAATATTTTATTAGTTTCAAAGAAACGAATTTTTGAAAAGTAATAATTTTAAACATTTTCATTAGAAGAAAAACCAAAAAAGAAATATTATATTAGTTTCTTTGAAACTTTAAAATATGAAATAAAATACTCAAAGAAAAACAACAGTTTTCCTTGAAATGCAATCAATATAGTAGGATTGGTTTTATTTTCAGCTTTAAAATATTTGACTCTTTATTACATTGGAGTTTTTAAACAAGATTACAAACTTTCTTTAGTAAATAATAATACTTTTCTGGAAAGATTTAATAAAGAGTGCTCTTTTTGGGAGTGCACTCATTCTCTTTCTTTAGTGGCACCTCTAAACTTACATAATTTTTCTACTACCTTAAAATAAATAAGATTTTATTGAATTTATTAAACTTTTTTTATATAAATAACGTAAGGGCAATTATCATACACTGGATGCTGGATAGAAATATTAATATTGTTCAAAGAAATTAATTCTAATCCAGTTATCTTTCATTTTTATCCGAAAACTTTCATCTTGTCAATACAGACAAATATACTTGGGCAAACAGTAATGACAGCTCTTTTGTTCTGAATTTCTGTAGAAGAGTATTAATTCAACTAATGTCACTTTACATGAAGGAAATGTTCATCAGTATTCTTAGCAGGTTTTATGGCTCATCATTTATTATAAATCAATATTGTGATTGAATGAAATTGACTCGTGTTTATTCACAGTAAAGAAGCGAATGAGACTAAAAAGAAAATATAAGTTAAATTAAAAGTGTCTGCTAGAAAAATGAAACAAAGTACGACATTAAACTTATTATAAGAGAGAAAAGATAATTAAAAGAGTTTAGATTGATTGGAATAACAAAACAACAACAGATTCTATTATTTAAAGAGTGTGCATATGCATAAGTGATGTTTGTTGAGATAAATCTTAATATGTTTTTGAAAATATTTTAATTGTAATGCCCCAATTCTTGTTTCAGTTTTTGAATTAAATTTTTAGTTATTTTAATATTAGTTATCTTTTTAATTATCTATAATATTAGCTTTTTTTAGCATTATTTATTGAGATGTTTGTAAATCATTTTATTAGATTTTTTTAAATTTTGTACTGAAAAATTTAAGCAAGTAATGTTTCTGTTTTCAACTTTATTTTTTAAAGGAGGTGAGGGAAGGAAAGATTTCTACTGCTGTGTTTCGAAAGCATTTTCTTATAAAATAACATGTATTATAAATATCATAGAAAAGTCATTTTTTTATAAATAATGCCTTGTTAAATGTAAATCACAAAGAATATTTATATTTTTGGGCAGAAAACAACAGAAATTGTAGGATTAAAATGTTATCAGTTTTATCAGATTGCTTTTAACTCTCCTAAATTCATCTTAATATTATAAATTAAAGAAACTATTCTCCATTTATCCTTCTCATTAAAATCCAATTTCACGAAATTCTTAAAAAATCTGTATAAATTACATCTCAAATCAAAAGCAACACTCGCGATACTGTGTAAATACATTAAGTTAAGATGAAATTATTGTTAAACTAACCCAAATAAGTTAAAATATTTAAACAAGCATATATCCCCAAATTTTAATTGGCAACAATAGCTTTTGAACTCATATATAGTTAGTTTTCATTTCGTTCCATGTCCATATTCCATTCCAAAAAGATACAAGCTACTATATATCTTTAACTTAAGGTACTTGACCACCTTATAAATTAAAAAAAATCGACTTTTTTTTTTTTTTTTTTTTTTTTTTGAGTTTACTCAGTTCTTTCCAGGATTTTACAGTCCAGGGATAGCAGATTAACAAATTAAAAGTGAAAAAACTTGATTTTTTAAAAACTATTTGAAAAAAATAGCGGATAAAAACTTTAAACTGTTTTTCTCGAAACTTTTTTTTTTTCATATGACGAACACTTAATCCCCGAAACTACTCGGTCGATTTCAATGATTTTGGTCTTGTTTTATTCGTTGATATGTTTTGTATGCCAATTTATCACATTTTGCCAAAAAAAAATATTATAACATTATTTTAGCATAAAATAGGGAAAAATCGGGGTGTTTTTTCAAACATCCGCCATTTTTTATTTTTGGCAATTTGTGGTAAATTGTCACGTAAGGAACTTTTCTTTTGAAGTTTCCATTTTTTTTTATTTTTTTTTTTTTTAGATTTACCAATCCAAAGATAAACTGTCCGTCGTGGGACACCATTTTTTTTTTTTAGGCCTCAACTTTGGCGTCTCCTGGATAGTTGTTAAAAATGAAATTGAAAAAAAAAAAAGAAAGTATTTGTGTATTCTATAAGCTTCAAGTAAAAGTTTAAAAAAAATCATTGTAATATCTTATACAGAACCTGAAAAAAAATAAAAAAATATTGAAACTTTTTAATTTTTAGCTTTCCAAGGTGGTCAAGAACCTTAACGACATGGCTGCCCCGATAGGCAGCCTACAGCAATGCATGAACCTGAAATAATTATTGAAAGTAACTGAAACTGGACTGTATTAATTCAGAGCTCTAGCGCTTGGAGATTTGATTACATAAAAAGTTCTGAAGTATAATTTTTTCTATAATATTGGTTAGATTTTTCGTTACATTAAGGAAAAAAAGCAAACAAATTACATGAGTTCTTAAATATAATTGGATATATGTGTCACAGAAGTATCTCTCTATTTTTAAAAATGTAAATCTCAAAGTCAGTTCATGACAGGAGATTGAAATTACTTGTATGCTTATTGCACATTCCAAGACAAAAATATGTCCTCGTACTGTTAGATAGAAAATTAAGTCGTTTTAGAAAAGATTGGAAAATATCGGCTCATCTTCATGAACTGTTGTAATTGTATATTTTTACCACTGTATTCAGTACTATGATTTTTTTTCTGCAGAAAAATGCTAATCCCTCATCCTAAAGTCACGTCCTAAGTTATATCTGTTTAACAAATTTTAAAGCATTATGCATACTTAATTTTTGGTAATTCAGTTTGGTTAATATGTAATGCCGTTCTCAATTATACATGCAGTTAAAACTTGTTTCAAAATTTTCATAGTCTGAAATAACGAATCTGTACTTTTCTGCAAATTCAATCTTCTCTAATATTTTGAATTTCAAATGAAGGGAAATTGATTTGACGAAGTGACCTTGACAAGTTAAAGCTATGGGTTGTATATATATATATATATATATATATATATATATATATATATATATATATATATATATATATATATATATATATATATATATATATATATATATATATATATATATATATATATATGCTGAGTTTTTGGGACCAATTTTCCGTACTGTCCCCATGATGTTTAAATTCTATAAAATTATAAATTATTTAAAAGCGAATTATTAAATTGTGAAAGGATTTTTTCTGTTAGCCTTGGCGAAATGTCACAATTTAATAACTTTTCTTATTTTAAGTTCATTTTTTTTAAGTTTATAACTATATACACATATGAAAAATCGGTTGAAGGTATAATTACTTTTAAGTATACACGCTGGGAATCAACAAAAGGTGTTAATTATATCAGCAGACAAATTTGAAGGTACTTACTAAAAGTAACACAGGGCTGTTACAATTGCAAAGTAATTACAAATTTAGAATTAGTTAAACATTCAGATTTAATTGTATTGTTATAGCAAAATTTCACTTTTAAAATGGTTGCTGAAATTGTTTGTCATAATCCTTGACAAAAAATTGTTGATATTGGCTGCAGAGGATCTTCAATTCTAGTCGAAAATTCTATTGTTTTTGTTGCTGGAAGATTGTGGCAGTCTTCTGTTAATGGCTAGAAGAACTTTTCGCCAGAGCATTGCATATACAGGATGGTAATTGCACCCGCTTCTAATTTTTCTACAATTCCTGATTACATTGAAATTTCAGCACATATAGTAACCCAATCTCCTTTTATAACTTTTTATTACAAAATTTTTTATTACAAAAAGCAAATTATACTAGTTTTTTTTTAATAAATACTGTTGTTTAGTTTCACCACAATTAGTTTTACAGTTTAAGAATAAAAAAGCATGCATTATTCTATAAGTTATGCCTCAGGGACTTAAAAGTCAAAATTTGGTAGAATTGACGAGTATCGAAAAACTGAAAGAACTTCATATAGAGTTAGATCTGCGAGCTATCTAACTCTCCATCGAATAGCTAACGAAATAAATGCCCCGAGCATCTCGGAACTTTCTCGGCTATGAACCAGACTATTGTAATTTCTTCCTGAGGATAGGAATCTTTTGAAAGACCAATCTTCAGATTTTGGAGGCGATCGTTATCCTAGAATTGTATTCCACCCTCGTTTCTATAGCATTTTGACAGCCAATAGTAGAAGGTTAGCTCTGACGTGTTTTGAGTAGGTGTGAGATTTTTATTTTTTTATTTATTGATCAGGACAACCTTCATTGGTTAGACTAGTTCAAAATTTGGTAGCTTCTTAACAACTGATAAACTATGTAAGAAGCAATGAGATATATATTTTGGTGAAACAGTATGAGGTTTTCATCTTACTTGCTTTTGTCTGATGACTTAAATTATATATTTGATGTCTTTATTCAACGGTCTTTCTTTAGAAAAAATCCTTTCGAATATTTTCTGTCATATTGATGTAGTTCCTATAAAGAAATATTTTACCATGATCTGGTTAAGCGTCTTCATGGAAAATATATAGAAAAATCTGCATTGTCTTGCATCTTTAAGTAAATTATAGATTAAATATAAAGGAAACAATGCTCCCTTTCAATTATATAAAATCATAACTGATTTATTTAGAGCTATCGTCTCTTCCAAATGTTTATTTAGTTAAATGATTATTGTTCTAACGAATTTGCATTTTTAAAATTTAAGTTTACTTTTAATTAAAAATTTCCGCAGCAGGTAACATTTAAATAATATCAAATCTATACACCATTCTACAGTATACTCAAAAGTTTAAAAGCTTAAATAAATTCAAATGAAGCGAAGGGAGTGGGACGGGGGCAGGAGGATGGGGCTAAATAACTGAAATGTTTCGAAGTTCAAAAATCAGTTCAACCTTACAGATAGAAATTTCAAAAAAATTAAAAATCTTATTTGAAAAAATTGACACAATCACAATGCATACTATCTGGATCTCTGTAACGATCTTAGATTCAAAGAAATATATTTAAAAATATTTAGTGATCTATAAATTAAAGTAATATTAACTTTCTGCAAGTGTTCCTATTGTATTTGTATTTTGGTATATTGGTATAGTGCTGAATTAACCATTAGACAAATGTGGGTTCGAGCACCAGCATGTAGTTAGTGCTAAAACAACTTATTTTTAAAATGATCAGCTTATGATCATATGAGAAAAATAGAAGATTTTGTATGATACAGGGTTTTGATTTTAAACAATCAGCGTATGAGTATCGCACTTACGAAATAATGTTACTTTTTTTTTCCTTCCTCTTTTTTTTTTTTTTTTTTAAAGAACAAAAAATAAAAATTTTGCTTATATTTAATCCTCATAGATTTTTGCTACTTATAACGAAGTAATCTATAACATTCATAATTAGCTCAAAGGATTTTAAAATTAATCTACTGAAGTATTTAAATCATTGGTTCAATACTTAGAATTTTAATGATGAAATTTCAATTAAATCATCTGAAACTGTTGTAATTATTATTTATTTTTAAAAAAATTTTAATTTTCAAAGGAAAACGTTAACTCTATAATTATTATAAGTAAAAACAAGAAACATAATCCCAAAGATTATAAAACAGAAAGCTTAAAAGCCAAACAAATCCCAAGCGTTGTTACTGATCGTGAAGTAATAATATTTTTAACAGAAAATTTTTTGAACAGTGCTTCTTTTTTATCGCAGTAACCCATTCCAATCCATTTCTTTTAATAAACAATACAAAAAAAGATTATAAAATTTTATATTTAATCGAAAGTAGTATATTAAAAACAATTAAAATTCATTCCATGCGCACACATAGTCAAAATAATGAAAGATTCACCTTCACAATAATCACCTATGGAGACAAATATTTTTCTAAGAATAATCATTTAATAAAAGTTTTAAAGATAACATTTTAATTTTAATCTGTATTGTGATTAATTTTTATTTTCATAAAAAACAAGCATTTAGTATAATAATTTGAAATATAATGTTTCCTATTAAAAGTTAAATCTATTTTTTATTTACAATAAAAAAAAAGTATTATAGTATCTTTAAAACTCCAAATTGTCTAATACTCCTATTGCACATATTTTTTAAACAATTCCGCAATTTATAACACAAAATAATCCACTTAAAATTTAGCCGGAAGCATTACTATTAAAGAAAAATACGGAGTTGTCAATACTAAAACATATATTTTCATAATTATTGATTAGATAAGCATGAAAGTAGGTTGTTCCAGCTCATTAACTTTAATTCTAAAGGAGAGCATTTTTTGTTAAATACCTTACGAGGCTTCGGGCAAACAATCCTTTGTTTCTTGATATTAAGTATTATTAAAGGCATTCAATTAATCTTCTGTGAAAATTGAAATACGAAGCAGGTATCTGAATCCTTAATCATTTGTACAACCTATATTTCAATAATATTTTATACTTATTTTAAAAAAAATTACTTTGCATAATATTTATCTAATACCTATTGATATTATCAATTTGGTAACTAATAGTTTATATGAAATTTTAACAATAACAAATAAGATTGGATGTTATAAAATTTGAGAAAAGGTTTCGTCATCAAATCTAGTATAACAAAAGCGATACTTAATTTACAATTACCCCATGTTGACATAGAAGCGCCATAGTATGATGCTGATTCATCCATTTTTTTTATCCATTACAATGATGTTTTTTGTGATTACATATTGTAAAGAAGGGTGGAATTAAAAATAAACTTGGTTTAAAATGTTATTTGCTTCAGTACAGAAAAGTTGTATACTGGTGGGTGCATCACATGTGTCAATTTTCTAAGTAGTAATACTTCTTCGAAATCACTATGACTACATTTTTTACTACACATTTAAAAATTGTGAAAATTGTCTATTTTCATTGTTTTGGATGTAACTATTGGTCCCCTAAATATGCAGAAAGGAATTCTATTGATGCTTTCTCCTTCACCCAACAATAATGTTACACGAAATTTCTGGATATAATTGTAAATAGTGACGGTATTCGTTTAAACCTACATTATTCGTAACACCTACACCTACAAGCATTATTTAACACCTACAAGCATTATTTAACACCTACAAGCATTATTTAACACCTACAAGCACACCGTTTATGTTGCCGAAATTGTTGATCCGTGCATTCTCGGACTAAACGTTAAGATTAATGGAATTACTCTGAATTTTGAGAAAGGCATACTGCAAACCTGGAGAGATGAAGTTGGGACTATTTTGTATGTCATTGCATTGTATACTTCTTTTACTGAATTTCTTTGATTTCTCATTGTTCTGGTGTGGAGGCGTCGGGATTCAGAAGTTACATTTTGTGTCTTTTTGGCCGTATTCTATCAGAAACGCCTCCTGAGGGTATCCGGCTGGTTAAACTCTCTGATGAGGAACCAGTCAGAGCTTCCAGTTCAATTTTTAATACTTTACTTTGTGTATTTTACTGGTTATAAGTTCTACAATTGAGCTGCTATTGCGCCAATGAGAACTTGTACTATTATATTTTCACTCTCTGATTCTTTAGCCATATGATTTTCGTTTCTACGTAAATAAAATTGCTTGCAGTCATAGAGAATACTGCAGAATTCGGGAGCAACTCCCGATTTGGAGAGACAAAGCCTACATCTATGAAAAATACCAACCTAATCACGGGCAGAGAATTGAAGGAATCAACGTTGATGAACGTCTCCCAGGAAGTGGTTCGTGTGGGAACGGACTACTTTAGTGATGATACTCGAGTTATCAAGAAAGAGGATATCGGCACCAGCAATCCTGTCACAAGCATCGAACGGAGGTCCCGTGATCTACCAGCTGCACCCGCGGACGCTTCCGGAGGCAGTCACAGACCAGCTTATTGAAGATGATGCTCGGTTGAATGGGAATGCGAACACTCTTTCCGTAAGTTCATGTCCGGAGAGCACTCGTAGTTCATCCAAGACGAAGTTCAGGTCTGGAACACCCACATTCTCTGCTCAACGACCAATTTCAAAGTCAGCAAGATAGGTGTCAGAAACTTCCACCGCTTCTGTTGGCCTACAAGAGGGCAACTCACGACACCACCGGATTTACACCATCTCAAATTATGTTTGGAAGAGACCTTGGGCTACCCTGTGACCTCCTCTTTTGAAGACTACCGAACATCCCTTCCTCGCCTGTCCAGTATCTAATGATCTCCATGCATGTTTGGAAGACGTAAAGCGGCTCGCCAGAGAGAGAACCAACATCAGGACGGAGCGCATGAAGATTCGATGCGAAGCCAAGGCCATCGAACGATCATTCCGTAAAGGTGCCAAGGTGTGGTTATGGAACCCTAAACGTCGGAAAGGACTCTCTCCTAAAATCCAGACGAACTGGGAAGGGCAGTATGTTTTCTTTAAGAAGATCAACGATGCTGTGGTACGGATCCAACTTACACCTTCCTGTAAACCTAAAATTGTACATCATAACAGGCTAGCCCCATTTTATGGTAGTAATAATTAAAAAGGCCTTTCCTCTTAAGGACTTCACTATTCGGGACGTGCGGTCTTTAAGAAGGGGGAATGTTACACAAATTTTCTGAATATAGTTGTAAATAGTGATGTATTCATTTAAAGTTCTATTGTATTTTATTTTATTTGTTAACAGCGTTCATAAAGGGAAAAAAGGTGGCAACATCTAAAGCAATCGGAAAATTTCGAGATGTTTCTATCAATTGAACGGTCGACTGGATATTTCGAGAAAGTTCTCACGCGCCCCTAGAAATATAAGATCGCAGATCGGAAGAAAACAGTTTAACTTCGGCTGTCACTTTAAAAGAGGCTGAGCGCTTTGTTTACTTTTTGTGCCTGGATTATGGCAGTGTTCGAAGTTATTTTTAGTGAAGCTTGTGTTGAAGCTTGATAGTAATTTTACTGTTGTTCGAAGAAATATTATGAGCCTTCAAAGGAAGAATAAATTATAGTTTTTATGTAATAAAAATTGTGCCATCATTGCCTCTGAGGAAAATTCATAACAATAAGTTCACACAATACTCTTCTTGTTAAAGTTGTTCCTTTGTAATTTCTTTCTGATATTTAGTTTCAAATGAAGCATAGCTTTTCTAGACTCAATGAGCTTTAGCTAATTTGTTATATAGTGCTCTTCATAATTTTTTTATAAATTTCTATCAGGGGTAGTTTCTGAAAAACGACATTAAAAAAAAAATATCTTTAGTTTCTTCTTTTTCCCTAATAGTATTGTGGGGACCTATTTAAAAATACACTCACGCTTTTAGCTTTATATGAAGAGTTTGCATAAATTTTTAAAGTTTAACTTTGCGTGGCTTCTGAATGATAAAATAGCTTTTGAATGAATAATGCTTGAGTTATAAAAGTAAAATTAATATGTTTAACTAAAGAGAGTGACTTCAACATCCATAACGATAAATTTCTGAAATTAACCATTATATTTCAGAAATCTACAGATGATGAAAAAAAGTCAATTAAAAAGTGTGAATTCTCTTCTTAGATATGAAATTTGGTAGAAAAAAATAATTATATACAATGAAATGCAAATATTTTGATATGATATCCTCAGGTATAATTTTTATAAAACCAATGCACATTTATTAACGAAACAAAACATGTTAGTAAAGTACAATTAATTTTTTAAATAGTTTCGTTATTTTATATTTTGAAAAGATTTTTATTTACTTTAATAATATTTTATTATGCTGGAAATCCTCATCAAAATTTTTAACTTTTAAGGCTACTAATTTAGTCTTTACACATAAATACTAATGTTCTCAGTAGATAAAGACATATCTATTCTTAAAGTCTTTTAAAATTGACATAATACAATATCTCATAGTTTTTGAGATAATAACAGTAACTTCAGAGTTTCACTAGTAAGGGTGCTACAGTTACTCTCATGTGATATCGCGTACTCTTTTCCCTGAAGTTATTCACTTGTTTCGAGTCTCTAGCTTCATCCATTCCAGAATTATTTGTGTTTCCAAACATTACTTTGTACCAAGTATATATATTTTCTTCCATTTCTGTGTATTTTTCTTGTCTGTTTTTTAATGGCAGATAAACTCAACAGAAGAAATAACTTCAATTTCTATCACAATTTTTCGATCTCATCTTTAGTTTCAGGAACCACTCTAGAGATTACTTGAACCATGCTGACAACTCTCTTTAGTGAGAGCTTGGTATTTGGTAAGCCTTAGAGATTTTCTGAGATGCTCTCAATGAGTTTTTCCAATCTAGAAAAACCACATGCCTAAGGGGAATTTCCGAATAAACAGAAAGATTTCCTCTCCATTTCTTTTTAAACAAATTAAGTTGACTAGTTTTTATTAATATATTTTTATTAAGAGTGCTCATGATCTAACTTGTAAGATAACAAAAAACTGGGAAATTAATGCACGGGTTAGAAGTTTTACTCGAGTCGAGTAAAAATCCCAATAAGCACAAAACTCAAAAGTAAATTTAGGATTATCGTTTCTTTCTATCCATAAAATCATTTCCTGATTTTTAATTCCAGTTCCACATATTGTTACAATGAAAATATATTCTTGCAATTTTAATAAAGGTTAATGTATATTATTTTACAAGAATTTTATAAAAATCATGCATTATATTAATACAAGAGACTGTTCTGTATACTGGAGAAATTAAACAGCACATAGAGAAGAACCTATTTTACTTCTTCTCTAAAATTTCAAAAAAATAAATTAATTAAAAGAAGAAAAAAACTTTTTAATATAATATGGGGTAGGGAATTCATATTGTAAGTAATATAATGTCAGTAAAATTTAATATTTATTGATAAAATCGTACAACGACTAAAAATCTTTACTTGTAGACAAATTCCCTATCGATAATACGTACTCACTAAAACTGATTTGATTTTACATATAGAGGCCATTTTTTTTATTGATACACTAGCTTTAGATGAAATCTATATGATTAATTTTTTCCGTTCTATGCAAAAAAAAAAAAAAAATAGTACATATAATTACCTTATTATTCCCATAATCTTCTTAACTTTTTGATAATTTACAAACAATTATTTTATGTAAGAATTGTGAAAAAATTATTCGGGGACGTTCATTTTACTTATAACAATAAGAATTAAAGCATGATTCATTTATAGTGAAAATTTATAACACTGCACGTCATTTAACATCAACTGCAGAAAATTAATGATGAAAGGTATTAAGTATACTTAATCTATACAATGGAAACAAACTACTAATAAAATTAATTTCAGATTTAAAATTATTCAATTTTAACATTTTTTTACTGTTTAAAAATAATTTCTCTTTCATCCAATTCATTATAAGCTTGCTTTCTTAATGTATATTAAACGATTAGTGTATTTTTATTATATATTTTTATTTGGATTGCTCCAAAAGTTCAAATTCTTTAAACGAATAATAAGATTAAATATAAAATATTTACCATCAAGTAATTATAAAAGTTACTGCGAATCACAAATGGTATTAAAAAACAAAGATTAAAACTTAAACGTTTACATTTTTTGTAAAATAATAATCATAATAAAATCATTGTAGAAGACCACCAGACTTTCTCACTCTCTCTATTGAAATTCCATCATTAATAAATAAAATTAAAAAACCAAGTTTTTAAGAAAACTTTTTTTTTTTTTTTTTTTTTTTTCAAAAAATATTGAAATCTTTGATGAATTTATTTTAAGGAATAAAAAAATATTTAGTTGCCTCATCAAAACATTAGAAATTTATTTCTTACTTAAACTTTCGTTAAATGAATTTTAAGCTTAGAGTAAAAAAAGATATATTTAATGATGCTTAGGATGTCATTTAATCATGTTTACACCATCCATAGAAAAAATATCATAAAATCCTAATAAAATACAGAAAAGAAAATGATTTAAAATAATAAGAATATGAACGATAATCGACAAGGAGTGAATCAAACACAATAACTAAAAAATATTTGAACATTAAAAACCTACAGAAAAAAAATTAAAGTATTGAATATATTTATTCAAGAAAAAATTATTTTTTCATACAAACAATTTACGAACATTATATATTTGGGGAAAAATTAAATCAAATTTTAAGATTTATTTGGAGAACGAGAAAAGTTTTTTTTATTGAATAAAAGTATCCTGTTTCTCTAGGTACGGGACAATTACTTTATCTTTAGTTGAAATTAAAAAATAAGGTAAGGTAACGTTACCAATAACGTTAAATTTATAACTTTGGAAACTTTACCAAAAATGGGATGTGTCTTTAAAAATATATTATTTTCATGGTTGATCACTGTATATGTTTTCAAATCATCACTGTATAGTTTTTCAATCTTAGCTAGCTAATAATTTAAAGAGTATTACAAACTTTAATTAATTAGAGGTAATTTATTTTCCCTAATAGTATTATGCCCAATAGGCAATTGCATTATTAAGGAAATCATGGTTTTGAGGAGTAAGATTTCGTAAATGCATCTATTTAAGTGCATATTCATTTTGAATAATCCCTAGTTAAAATAAGAGTCATATATATATATATATATGAAGTTTTTTTTTGAGTAAGCGTATAACATGTACTTGTTATATAACATTGACTTACCTTTATGATGATCTGTAGAGAATCGACGTAAGACATTTCAGTGTCATACAATTCTTGCACAATATGAGTTCTTGTGTCCTAGAAAAAGAAATTAAAATATAAATAATGCATATAAATTATAACTCTTAGTTCCTTTACTGACTTTATTTTGAAATTAGAACTTATTGAGTAATATAGCAAAGGTGATGGGAAAAGTACGTATCAGATACGTAAGTAAAAAATTGTATAGCAATGCACGCGTATAATGAAAAATACCACAATATCCTAACTTTAACCCCAAAAGCTCAAAAGAAGAAAAAAAAGGAAAAAACAAGAAAAATGCCAAAAACTTACGAACCAAAATGCAGGAAACTGGAAAAAATCTGAAGATGACTCAAGTTTCCTGCATTTTGGTTCGTAATTTTTTTTTTTTTTTTTTTTTTTTTTTTTGCATTTTTCTAATTTTTTCCTTTCTTTCTTCTCTTGAGCTTTCGGTATTGGGACATTCGAAAGAATGTCTACAGAAAAAGCTTTTGGATTTAACGATTTTTGAAATTTGGGTCAACCCCCGATGAAATTCCAAATATCTGCCATGTTCTTTTCTTTTCATTTTGTTTGTATTATTATTTTTTTTATATGCATCTTTTTAACCTAGCTGCTTATGCGCTGGTAATTTGTTGTATTTCATTTGATTACATATTTTTTATTTTACATTTGTAATTTCATTTTTCTTCTTTGATTATTTATGTAAGTTTGTATTTAAATATATAAATCAAATTCTTTTCATTATATATATATATAATGAAAAGAATTTGATTTTACATTTGTATAAATATATATACAAAATACAAACATACATAAGTAACCAAAGAACAAAAATGAAGTTACAAATGTAAAATCAAATTCTTTTTATTTTGTTTGTATTATATATATATATATGAAAGGTGGTATTTCTGCACCAATATTTTATCAATACATGTAAAAAGAAATGCATTGATTCCCTCATTCGTCACTAATTATAATTTTACCAATGAATGTAGATGGCTGAAATTTATGTAATGTTTCTTGAAAGTTAATTAGAAAAAGGAAAGATGTCTCATTCTGATATTTTGCGATTAAGAGAACAGGGGCTTATTAGGATTAGGAATTGAAAAAGGGTATGTTCTAACCTCGAGATCTACTAAATCAACTTGAATCGGGATTTTCCCCTAATTTTTAGTTTTGAGAGAGTGAAACGAGGAAAAGGAGGTATGCTCATAAACTAAAATCTACTGAACCAATTTAAACAATTGATTTTTCTGTAGGTAGCTTCATCAATCCTGATTAGCGAAAACCACGATTTTGTTTAGCTAAAATATCTCAGAGGCATAATTTTCACACATTTACTTGTACAGTGATATGGTCATGGAGAAAGAGTATAGTTCCTAATTACAACTCATATGCATCGAAATGTGATAAGAGTTTTTCAGAACATTTCTATTTACAAGTTAGACTACTAACTTAATGCTCCTTTTACTTCTAGATTGGCCAACTGCCATTATTCTAGGATGAATTTTGAATATATTGTACAATGCTATACGGCATTTTTAAATTTTACCCCACAAATTTTTCTGAAAAGTTAACTATCATTTCAAACCGAAAAGCGAAATAATAATAATATAGAATAATTTACGTTATTTTAAAGAGAATTAGTTGACTGGCATAAAGCACACCAAAATGCTGTAATACTCATAATTAACAACTGAAATTCGTATTCTAATATAATATGTAATCTATAAATATTATTTTTTTGGTAATAAAAAACTAATTAATATATATTTTTTAAAATCTATTTTATCAACCGTACACCCTGTTGCAAGGACTTTCCTATGTACCTGTTTAACACCAAGTGAAAGATTTCCAAGTTATTATATTTTCTAAGGAGTACATTGACAAGTAAATCAGTTTGAAAACTAAACTTAAAATAAATGTTTATTTTTGTAAGATTAATTTACCTGAGATATGATTCTGCATTAAGCATATTTTGATATGTATTTTTACGTAATATGCTGGAATAATTTTCGAATATTTAAAGGTCACACATTATTTAAATATATTCAACAAAATTTGTCAAAGTATACAGAAGTTACAATATCAATAAATAATCAAGTCATATCGGGATAGCTGTAAAGTGTATTCATAGTTTTGTGAGTTGAAATAAATTGCTTAGATATACTTAAATAACCACATTACATCGTATGTCAGCAAATGAAAGTGCATCCTTGACTAGTACACCTCTTACAATATAATCCTACTTAAGAAGCGAGCTAACAGTAAAGCCTACTGCAGGTAACGATAATAAATGAAGATAGAAAAAGGATATATTAAACAAAAGTTTTAGATGTTGGTATTATTGTGTGGTGTTTTGTGTAGGAAGAATTGTGTTGGGGAATTCTTCAGGGGTGATTACTTGGTTTAACTATGTGATCTTTCCAGAGGATAACAAGTCTTTGGGAATGAGTTTACCAAAGTAATCAATTTTCCCTTTACCTAAAGACAATACATATACAACGTTTAATAAAACAAAGCATATTTCCTTAAGTCTAGCTACTATCTACAAACAATATCAGTCACAAAATCTATATATAAATATAACTGTCTGTTCGTCGGCACCATATACAAATTCAAAGTTTGGTACCTAGAAAAAAAAATTGGTATCTAGCGTTATTGCATTGAAGTAGTTGATAATAACTTTTAAATTTGATTAAAAGTTGATTTTATTAAAATTTTATGGAATTTAAAAAAAAAATCTCTGGAATTGAATTAGCATTTTTATAATGCATCAAAATAAAAGCGAAAGTTATTTTAATGAATCTCCCTTATCGTTCTGATTATTTTTATTTATAATAATCTTATGTCTGATAAGCGGCTAGAATTTTTATGAAATACTTCATAAATTTACTGTTAATCTGCAATGTAAGTCAGTTTTGCTCATATTTGATTTTAAAACATAATACATGGTGTTTTGATTGGATGATGAATGGAAACACAACAGAAAGATAGCATAGATTTTTTCTTTCTTTTTTAAATGAAGTATTGCATTCAGCCGAAATAAGTTTGATGTATGAATTATATACATTTGACAAAAGGAACAATTTACGTGCGAGATGTAGCGTATCTACTGCTATGTGAGCTATGATACAACATCACAATAAAAGGCAAAATAGATAGGAAAATGACCGAGTTCCCCATTCTACTGAATGGATCCATTGATAAATACAATCTAGACTAGAATGCATTTTTATTACTTGCATTATGAATGTTTGTTTAATTATTTACCTTAAGTAGCTAAGGCTAATCCTTATAGCCTAGTTGAGATTTCCTTTAATTGATACATTATTTTAGTTGACATGCCCTTCAATGGGTCCCCAGAATTGCGGAACTACACAACTGTATTACATGATATAAAAGAAAATAAGTGACTATCAATTAGCTAAAATATTATGAACAACTAAACACCCGGTGGAATCGATGGTTTATTTTCTTAACAATTAAATTTAGTACAATGTCATCACATGTGTTACAAAATTTCTTCATAACCTGATGTATGTTGAATTAATGACTTAATATATATAGATGAGCAGAAAATGAATTTGCAGTGGGGTTAATATTAGTATTTTTATTGTTAGAGTGTAAAAGCTAAAAAATCGGAAATATTTTATAAATAACACAGTTAATTTTTTACAAATGTACTACGTTTTTCCGATTGTATTATCTACATATATTAAGAAAAATATTTAAAATTAAATTAAAATATTTCAGTAAAGTATTCTAAAATATTATAGTTAGAGTACACTAAAAAAATATTTCAACATCAATGGAGAGATTTTGCTTCTAACTTCTACTGTGCCATTTGCACCATGCACATGTATTATGACTCTTAATACCATTTACCACTGAGCTATGTAACTTTTAAACTTTTGATTTACATGGTGTTCAAAGACATGGCATTCACAAGATTCTTTAGAAAATTCCCAAAAGTATATGAAATTAAGGAGTACAACATTTCGAACCTCAGTAGAGAAGAAAAATTATTCTACTGCAATTATAAAGTTCTCTGCAGATAGTAAAGTATTTACTCCGCATATTTTACTCCACGTTCCTCAGTTTGTGACACCGATTTTTAACTTCCTAGAACACTTTGACAACTTAGAAGTCAATTTGTTATTCTGGTTCTAGCATTTTGTATGAGTTATGTTAAGGAATTAGACAGCCAGTTAAAATTATTTGAAACACGTCTAAGAAAGAAAAAAAACAGAGAAAAGATAATTTATCATATTTTCAGAAACTTTAACATATTTTCATATTTCCATAAAAAAAAATTAATTTTATATGAATGTATATAATTATTTTTTCAAAGTAATAGTTTTTATTTAATCATTTAAATACTTTGTTACAAAATTAATCTTTCCGAGCATTTTGATTTACTGTTTTATTGCTCTGAAACAAATTCTTGTACTCGTTTATTTAAACTGAAATTGATTACCTTCTTAAAACTTGTACCAAAAATATAAAAATCCTATTTCTCTTTCTGATCAATAGAAGAATAAATGAACTGTGTTAAATAAATATAAATTATGTAATACTATTGCATTAATATAGGAATGTGCAAAAAAAATTTTGGTAACCTTAGATAAATGAATCAAATAATTGCATTTAAATTTACATTCATTATGATACCCTAACTTTTAGATGTGTTCAAAAAATAAAAATAGAAATAATGAATGTAAGGGATCTGCCTGTTCTTGTCTTACTAAAAATTATCAAAATTATAATTAGAGTTAGAAGAGTCACTTAGGTAAACCCTCACCCGTCAATATTATACTTTTCTTTGGTTTTCAGCTGTAAAGGTATTAGTGTTTTTTCCAATCCAGAGTAAATTTATTTGATTTCTTTATACTTATGCAAAAAAATATGTGTATAAACTAAGATGGCATCATAAATAAAAGTGTTATAACTTCCTCCTAAAAGGTTTGGCCACTTCATACCCCCGAAACTTCTTTTGTCAATAACGGTAGCTTTGGCTTAACGATTACATTTCTGGTCTAACATGGAGGATGTCTTTCTTCGGTTTTGATGCCACCTTTATCCTAGTATTTACCAAAAGTTATTGTTGCATATTTTACTCTTCCTTATATGATAGTATGGCCATTGTGTCAAGTACTTTACTTTATCAGTTTAATTACTGCATAAAAATACAATTATTTTGCAGCTTTAAATAGTTTGAACATGCTATTTGAAAAAATATAAGCAAACAACTCATTCATTCCCACAATCAATACAATAATTCCTAGATATATATAATAACTAATGCTGAGCTATTCATGTCTTGAGTCATTCGTGTCGCATTTATGGCTTTACTATCTCATTTAAGCCTAATTTAAGGCCTAGAATATAAAAGAAATTAAATTGACAGAAATCGTATATAAATTGTATCATTTTAATTTGTTCCTGCATTTCTAATATTGATTAGTTTAAAAACATTAAACTAAAAAACATCTCACTCATCCTTACTTCTTTGTATCAATAAATTTAACTCGCAATTAATCAACTAAGCCAAAAGGCTAAGCTACTCATACAATTATTACATACATTAATCACTTTTTTATCGACATGACTATTTCTTTCCTTATACTTAACCATATTTTATTGGAAAACATTCTTTATAGAAAATTGATAAACACACAACAGAAGTACAACGGTACTTCACGAAAAAAGTATCATTATTTTCCTCATACAATTTTACGGACGCTCTCAATTTCAGTAAAACATCATTGAATAGTTTTGTTATTTTTGTCTACAAACTTTTATAAAGTTCAAAATTTCCAACATCATTTGAAAGATGAATGATCTGTACTCATATGCACTAAGAATTGTATATATAAAACTTAAGATTAAAGTATAGTTTCAGTGTAAAAGCACACACAAAAACTTTATTCCTTCTTAAAAAAAATATGTAGAATGAATATACTACTTCAAGATACTGAGCGCTGCTACCATGGCAACAAACCTATCTGATGACGAGAACACTGCATGTATAAACCACAACATTATTACCGCTTGGCGCTTCATCTCTTTATTCATTTACTGCCTCTATTCTTCAGAGATACTGTGAGATTCTGCATTTTGCTTTTATTAAGTCGCTAACAACCATAAAGTGGTTCGGCTCCTGCTTATTTAACGCCACAGAAAAGCTTTCAAAATATTTTGATATTTTTTATTTTGAAGAGGAATACGGTAAACGATTCCGCCCACTTTTGTGGACCGATTTTTAATACATCTGCTTTTGTTAGTGATGGTTCAGACGGAATTGTTTAAGTTATCTTCAGAAGTTTCTAGCGTGAAGAAATTTCACTTTAATTTCATCGGAGGTTTTGTATTCTGAGATCAAACATATTTGAGGATTTTTTAACTGAGATAACAGTAGATAAAAAAAAAATGTTTACTAGGGACGCTTTCAATGGAAAGACATAGTTTTAAATTTGTTTAGTATGCTTTTTTTTTCCAAGTACAACGTCGTAATCGTATTTTTATTGTTGTTTTATGTAATATTTTCTAGAAATTATTTAGAAAAGTATAATTTTGATTGAAAATAAAAAAAAAATCATCCTGATAATGAGAAAAGGAAAAAACAATCATGCCAGGCAGATACTCACAAGTCAAGTTTTCTTTACCCAAAAGCTGTTATGCGTTCAAATACTTGTAAATAAACTTTTATTTTAGCGTAACATCAATTTTGCTGGCAATTACGGACAATTTATTTTCAGAATTGAAACTTTTCAGTAGTTTTGTTGACAAGTGATTATTGTACAATGCAATAATTAAATAATCTTTCTAATAATAGGAACTAACACATCGTTTCTCAATATAGTTTTGAAAACATAAAATAAGTTTTTAAAATTAAGATAGAAAGTAGTTTGTAAATGCAATGGGCTAGAAAATTTCAACATAGTGGGTATAGGAAATGGTCTTCCTCTTAAGAGAAAAGTTAAGAAAATATTAAGATCAAAAGCAATATTTTCCTCCCATTTTTACACCTTTCGTGATTACTTTTAAATTAGTAATGTGTGTATGATACAAGAAAAATAGTTAAAACTTCGCATTTAAAATAACTAATCGCTTGGACATTTAACATTTTATTCTTTTAATATAGGAATAAAAACGAAACAATATTGCATATAAAATAAATCATACGTAAAAATATTACGCATATCATTTACGCAAAACATAAACTTATTTTACTTTGCTAGATATTGTATAAATATAATATTGCCCTTACAATTGCCGTACTTTTGCCTATACAATTTAAATACTTTGATATATCATGGGTACTTATATTTTTATGATTGAATCACATCTAATGTAATAAAAAAAAATTATCACACCCAAAACCTTTGGAGAATATCAAACATCGGTTGTAAATTTTAAAGAAAGTTTTCAGTTTAGAATGGGTTTTTAAAAACAATACCTTTAACAATATTCATGGAATTCTATAAGAGAGGGGAGTATCAATTTGATTAAAAAATGTTGTGCCATGAATTTAAAACAGTCCAATGAGAAAGAAAACCAATTGTAATGACATAAAATTCACTGTTTCACTTTGCCATACACTCAAGTAAAATGTGAATGGTATAGCTGATATAAAACATTTAATAAATATCTTTAATTCAATAAACAGCCCAAATACGGATTTACGAAATAAGAATTGAAATAATATCGTGTTTTGCTTGTTTATGAACCTTAAACTACTAGAATGTTTTATTTTTACACGTAATGGCTCCACTGCTATACAGAGCAGTTTATGGAACACTGAAATCCGATTAAAAGGGGAACACATCTGCTTATAAAAAGCTATTTAAGTCCTGCTTACTTAGTCTACTAAATTAGGAGAGCTTTCAATTTCTTTAAAAAAAATATTTTTTCTCAAAAAAGTTAAGCTTCTTTTACTGAAGCTATATGAATTAACCTAAACGATACTTTTGTTTTTTATCAAGGTAAGCTAAAATATTTCCGGGGAGACTTCATGACACAATTCAAGCCCAAACGATTTTTATTGACTTTAAATTTTTTTGGAAATTATTATGTATGTCATAAAATAGCTCTTTAAGTTTTTAGGAAACCATGAATTTAGGTTTTTTTTTTTTTTTTTTTTTTAATAATGTGAAGACAGTATTGGAAATGTATACTACAGTATTAGTATTAAACGTAGTACTACTGTATTAAACGTATACCCCTCAACACATGCAATTAACAAATTTCTGTTTGTTTACTAATATCTCTTAGTAAAAATATGTTTTCAAAGTTTTTCTTTGAAAGTAAACCCCTTAGCAATAATGATATCCACAGTTGCCGTATATAAGATTGCTTTGCGTAAAATAAAAGCTTATAAGATAGCTAGAGAAAGCAACTAGGGTGGGGTAGCTCAACTTCTAGTTAAAATTTTTAAATTTAAATTTTTAAATATATGTATGAGCTATATGTTAACTTCAAGAAATTTAAATATCAATATAGACTTCAAGAACATGCACGTAGTTTGAATAAAATATAAAAACTAAAATAACTGGGGTGTACAATACAAAAAAATCATAGCCAACTTCAGATTCACGTAAGACTTCAGTTATAATTGTTCAGGAATTACAAAATACAAATATTGCAATTTATTAGTTTTTTTGAGGTTTATAAAATATGCACAAGTTATTAAAAACTTTTAAAGAGTTTTAATAAAGATGTTTTACAATATTAAATATTTTGAAAAGATCATAAGGCAGTTTACTTTCTATCTCACAAAACAATTTCTTGACATCAGTGAGCCGAAAGTGTATAATTAAATTTCTAATGACTATAAACAAGTTGATAATACTTAAATACATGCCATCTGCTAAAAATTTTGCATGACGAGATAAATAAACCAATAAATTGATCTAAGCTGTACCGAGAAAATATGAAATAAACAATATGAATGTTCTTGAGTACATATAAATACTGATAATCTCACTATGAACAATCTTCCTACTTTTATTTAGTCAATGAATGATAACTGTGTAGAAGTAAATGTATTTTATGGCATGATATAAAGCTTCTAGTTCTGTAGTGCAATTATACAAAAAAAAAAAATTATCTAGTATAGCATCGGTTTTCTCTAACTTTTTTCCTCTTAAAATCAAAATGACTAAAAACTTTTGAATATCAATGCATATTTTTAAACACCACCTATATTTATTAAAACATTTAAACTTCTGTTTCTTTCAAGTTAACAATCGTATTTCATGTCAATGTTTAATGTGTAGTCATAATTGCACTGAAAATTATCACTGGTCAAAAATCTTTTGAACGCAAACTGAATAATCGACCTAATCAGAAATCCCTATGTTTTAACTTTTGGTATAAGAAAACTTAACTACCCAGGGAAATATTTTATTTTCTATAAAGCATGACATTTTTTTATAAAAGAATAGTTGTCATTCGTTGAAATATGTTTGCCAAAAACATCAATTACCAAGCTTTTTAATTTTAAGAATTTACGAAATAATAAATGGCATTGCCAAATTAAAACTAATTTAAATTATTACGATTATAGATATTTGATTTCTAAACTTCTCTAATAGGTCGAATTAAATTGGATTTGAAATGTTTCCAATTTCAGTACAAATCAGAAACTAGAGTTGATTCTGAACAAATGTCACTAATTCAAAAGATGATTGGAAGGTAGGTATTCATTAAATATATATGGTAATCTGATTTCGTGGTTATAATAGCAAGAGTATTCTGTTTAAGTACATGTGCACCTCTTTACCATTAACTTTCAAATAATACAATTAATTTCAAAAAGAAAAGGCTATAAAGGCATGCAAATAATTTTTAAGTTAAAATTAAAATAATATTAATATATTTACTTACTATTTTAAGTATATTCTCTGCATATATTGTGACCTAAATCCAAACCAACTTTCGAATTTAGTTGTAGATTTTTAGACTTATAAACTCAAAAATGCATTTACCAATAATTGTTTTTATAAATTTAAACTAAAGTGTTTCACTGAGCTCTTCTATTTATGAAAAGAAGATAAATAATTCGTAAAAGTTTAGTCTTTAAGTTATAAAAACAATGAACAAAGCGAATAGCAAAGTGATTCAATTGTGTGGGTTTTTATTTAATGTAATAAAATTTCACTTGAATATTTTAACATTTAAATAAATCTCAGATAAGAGAAACTCCTTAACTGAGATTTATTAAAGTATTATAAAGTAATACTAGACACATTGCATATTTGGAAAAATATTTATAAAAAAATTTGGTAAAATAATAAGTCACAAAATGCATCAATTTCTCATCAGCAGAAATTCAAATATATTTTTCTCGTGCAATGGTTTGAAAGGACTTGAAACTGGAAGCCAATTATTTAAAAGTATTTCAAAAAGAATTTTGCAGCCACAAATGTTAAAGGAAATGTTTAAAAGCAAAGCACTTCTGCCATTAAAAGTTATTTAATGATTTCAAATCCACAGTCTTAAGACAACGAAAAAATGTATAACTCATTTGTAATTGTTAACAAACCTTTTACGTCGGTTCTTTTTCTTAAATGCATTATCGTTTTGTATAAACATTGAACAAAAGAGTTAAAATAACAGAGCAATGAACATCACAATCAAAACTAACCTAAATAAAAAATACAAGAATAAAAGTTTTGTCAACTATATTTAATATTCTTGTCAATTGAAACACGATGGAATTTGTTTAAAAGTACACACTTAATTTTTACTGCAGTGTACCTGTATGATGAGATTTTTAATTAGTTCCTTACAGTTTTAATATCTCATTTTAGTTAAAAGAATAAAAAATATGTTTCAAGTAATTAAAACAAGTAATACAACAAAAATAGTTGTAAATATTTCCAATATTTATTTACATTTTTTCAGAATATTAATGATAGTATTAGAATATTGAATATAAATTATAATATAATTTCTATCAAACCGAATTTTTGTGAAAATTATTTTAACTAATTGACATAAATTGTAGAAAAAAATCAGATCGCATTCATTTTTTGAAGATGAAAAAAATTAATAAGCTTACATAGAAAAACTCTGAATATTTTAACTCTGATTCCCCTGATTTATACGTGAAACCCATATTACTAAACATATTTCAAATTACTCATTCTTAACACTTAAAATTATTTTATCTGATAAGTTTGAGTAAAAGTAATAGAGTTATATCGTAATAAGAGATAATATACTAATAAAAAGTTTTAATGCAAACAATTTTACGACCTAAAATTTTAAAAATAGACTTTTCTTATTCAAGTAATGGCAATACTCTATGTTTTAGTTTTTAAGGGAAACATTCCTGAAATAAAAAAGATAACGCGTAATATCTATTACTACTTATTTTGTGTAAAGTTATGAGTAAATTTAGATATGTGAATTAAAACATACGTAATTTTAATTATAAAAATTTTCACACAATTTTAGTTTATTAAAACATTATTTTCTCGTCTACAGAACCGTATTTGACAAATGAAATATTTTTCAATTCGAAATAGTATTTTGAAATGCGAACTTAATCTCATTCTTAGTTGGTTAATGCCAAATTATTTAACAGAATAATATGTATACAAGTAATATATCCAACAAAGTATTATAAACAAGTAAGTTACGAGCAGCACCAAAGTAAAAATACCTCAAATAATATATTTTATACGAAGAAAGACGACGCTTGTTATCTACGTCTACTAACAAAAAATCAATGTTTAGAAGAGGCAAATTCAAATAGATATTTACCTGCATTAGTGCAATTTGTGGTTGTTAGGGCTTTCGATAATTAATAGGAAAAATATTCTGTTGATAAGAAAGATTATTTAGGTGTATAAAGAATATTTAAGGCTATAAAATTTTAGCACTGTAATAAAACATTGTTTTTCTTTGTCAGAAAAAAGCATATTACTTACGAATTTCATCGAAGTTTCGAATATATTTTTATTCAGCGCTTTGTGAATATGTTTTTGTTTAAAAACTATTATTAGGTTTTATAATTTAAACCTTTAAATTAAAAAATATATCAAAATGTGTTAAGTTACAAATTTTCTAAAGTATTAAAGCCTTAACATTGCAAGTATCGTATCAAACAGAAATACAATTTAAATGTAATAACTCCTTATCGAATCTTATTTGTACTTACGGCTAAAAAAAAGAACCATATGACTAGAGATCGCATCATAACTACCGATTTTAATATAAGCCAATAAATATAATCCATCAGGAATAAACTATACATTATTTTTTAAGGTATTATGTGAAACATTAGATTCCAAACTACCAAAAATAAATATCAATATTATTGGATATAGCAATGACATACAATATCAAAGTAAAACATATTTTTCATTCAACATCAACAAACTTATTTAAAGATTCTTATTAACATTATTCGTTTCTTAATACCGCAATTCACTATTTAATAGATGTATAACAAATGTCTATCGTATTTAATTCGCAAGGCTTCATATTTTACAAAGAATTTCAAATAAATAGTGAATATCATGAGTTTTTGATAAAATATAGTTCTATTGAGTCATTAAGAACAAAAAAAAAATCATTCAACGTAATTAGACATAATTTATATACTTAGAGTATCAACGTTTTGATTCAATATGAAATATTATTATTCCCTATTTAACATCATAATTTACTATTTAAAATTAACAATCATTATTTCCCATTATATCGCAAATTAACATTAACATTCACTATAATACATTATCACTCAAATGGATTTTAATCATCATCGCTATTATAAACTATGGATAATGTTCGGCTGTTGTGAATCTGTGTATAATGTTCGGGTGTTACAGTTGTATAAAATATCTAACGTGCCTTATATATTACAGAGAATTATAAATTATTAATGAAATAATAAATGTTAATAAAACAATTTATAGGATACTAATTTTAATTTAAATATCAAAGCAAAAGCCATCACTGATTCAACGCACGTAAACATACGTTATGAAAATAACATTATAATTCATTATTTAACATTATCAAAACTTTATTTCTTTGGATAGTTGTTTGTAGTGTTTTGTTGTACGTAAAGATCAATGCTCTCTCTCTCTAGAAGGAATTTTAACTCACCGATTGTTGTGGAGATGGAGCATTTGTTCCAACTGTGAATCTTCTGCTGAAATACCTTCGAATTCGGTCAGATATCCAAGGGTCACTCCTCGCTCTTTCTTTAAATCGCTTTCCAAACATGGTTAGAGATGTTTACATGAAGGATGGCAACAATAGAATAGTCATTAACGCACGAGTTCCGTAAGTCTAAGTAAAAATGTAGAACTTTATCTTAATTGAGACTGGAAATATCAATAGATGGTGAGGTTATACTTGAACTTGAAGGTATTCTTTGTGGAGGCTAGAATTTCGTTTAAGTTCAATACTGAACGTTGTTGAACATGTACTAAATTTAAAGTTTTCAATTCATCAACGTAGGAAAATGACACCAATGTATCGAAATACACGAAAACTTTTTTTTTTTAATATTTTTTTACTGTTGTTTTAAAGATTCGCTAACAGCGATTTAAAAGCGATGAAAGCTGACAGAGTGATGGTCCTCTACTGGCGATTACGATAAAGTGAAAACACTATAAAGTGAACATTTGTTAAACTTAACAAATGAGTTGGGACGTCTTATCAGTTCAATGACACTAACTTAAAAAATAAACTTTTCAAACGATCATAAATGAAAAATATAATTATCCTCCTTGACAATATGATGTATACTCCCACCACAGTAAACAAATTTTTCCGGAAAATGCGGATCTGTCGATACTGATTCGGTGGTTCATCGGACACTGAATCTCTCGTTAGGAGGGATGCCGGAGTTACGCTCCGTGGGATCCCGTTACCATGGGGACCAAGTTTCACGTGGGTGGGATAGGGTAGTTTCGTGCATCCGAGGGATGATGTCGCTAGTGTTCGATTGGAGATAGACTCGCCAAACCCCCATACAGAAAGTGGAAGGATATAGAGTTCGCTTCAACATCTTTTATCAAATGCCGACAACGTTGTTCTTATTTCGTGAAAGAGGAAAGACTTCACTTAAAGGTTAATGTTCTCAAAAATTTAAATTTTTTTCAATTTTATTTTTCATACTGGAAAGACAATTTTCTAGTGTGGTTCAATGTCTCTAAACTCGGTTATAAGGTTAATAAATAAACTACTAATTTTTAAACCTAAATGTGAAGTATCAATATATATATATATATATATATATATATATATATATATATATATATATATATATATATATATATATATATATATATATATATATATATATATATATATATATATATATATATATATATATATATATATATATATATATATATATATATATATATATATATATATATTATATTATATTATTATTTCTGTTGTCATTATCATATTTTTGTTCATATTATAATATTTCTGTTGTCAGCTAGCATTGATATCAG
This sequence comes from Linyphia triangularis, assembly GCA_963978545.1. Classification (NCBI taxonomy): domain Eukaryota; kingdom Metazoa; phylum Arthropoda; class Arachnida; order Araneae; family Linyphiidae; genus Linyphia; species Linyphia triangularis. The sequence continues at coordinate 63,269,831 of OZ021723.1, read as the reverse complement.
AGTATATTCAGGAAGGAAAAAAATACCGTTTCAAAAGTAACAACGGGATCAATAAACCAGTAGACAAATAACGTGATAGAAAGATTTATTGGTTTTGATCTTAAACCACACAGATACCTAGACTTTTACAATGATCGCAGTTAATGTCACTAAAACTTTGGTGAAACTTTCTATAAGCTAAATAGAACATGATAATTCTGTTAGCGGTTGTAAGCCATCTTGAGTACCAAATGTTTCCAGGGTTTCTCTTCAACAGCCCCTCGCTACTTTGTCCGCAGTGATAGCTTCACAAATTTCCATTATGTCTTGCTGATCAGTACTTGGGTCTTTCTTGTTAGTCAGTTCGCATAGCGTGCTGGGTTTGACGTAAATGAAACTACAGGTAATATCTCGCATCCAGTCAACGTTTTTCCTATTTCTCAAGTTAAGGTTCTGAGTCCTGTCTTGGTTCCATCCAAGTGCGCGTAAAGATTATGTAGTGGAAGCTCGTTGGCTTGTAACGGGCACATAAACCACTATAGTTGACGCTTTAGAATCAGTTCTATGTTTCGTATAACATCTCCTTGGATACCTGTGTTGACAGATGTTCCGTCGAAACCGATCTTAACCAACTTTGTTACACCTATGCTATTATCGACGCATGATCAAAACTCACTATGTTCTTTCAATAATTTGCGCTCTCCCGGAATGTACAGACACGTGATCGACATATTCAGATTATTGTTCTTTTACCAAGCTTACGTCTTATAGGTTCTCCTATTATGATTTTTCTTCTAATGTCTTCCAGTGATTTGCGTCCATCAAAGTATAAACCAAATTGGTCACTGTCATAATCTTTTACAACTGACTGAGAGGATATATTGGTTCTTGCCAGAGTACGCCGGTTAAATATTTCCAAAGGGTATTTTTACCCCTTCTCTACATACATTTTAAGGGGTATTTTTAAAATCCAAAGGGTATTTTTTAAATTGATTTTTTTTTTTTAAACTAAAGCAAATTAGGTTTTTTTAGTAAACTAATAACTACAATTATAACAACGATTTCGTGTATCAGAGCGGATATGCTTTTTAAATGCTTACTAAAAACACTTGATTGTTATAAACCTTAACTAACTCTTAACACTATTCTGTTCGGTGATATCACATTAGTGTATCGGGTAAATGTCGGTGACACCTTGAAAACTATAGAGCAAATGCCGACAATACTAAGAAACTATCGTTGAAATGAGGGAGAAGTAAAACTTTACAACTTACGATGTCCCGAAAATCTCGAAAAGACACCAGCGATAGACATAGGCGAAATGATCTGAACTTCTAAACCAGTCCTACCGACGTCAAAAAAAAAAAAATCTCGATTAAACGTGCGGACTACATAGTGTTAATCTACGTTTTCCATGAATTCACGCATAAGGTTACCTTTTTCCTCTATTTTGTGCAAGAAGGCATGGTAAAAAGCCAACAAAATACACTTAATTAAGAAACGCACGAAATTACGTTTTTAAATTGTGGGACGCCCCTGAACAATCTACCTACTAATGACACACGTGGCCAGTCAATGACTGCAGTCAGTCACTGATCTATACGAAGAACGTCTGAACAAGTTTGAAAATTTTGCATTTTTTCAGAAAAGAACGCTATTTTCAAAGAAAAAGGGCAGGTAGATAGCGCCACCCTTCTAAAAACAGCTACGATGATCTCTGATTTTATAAAATAGAGGATTATTTTTAAAAAATGAACTATGATGTACCGATGCGCGAATTCACGCATGAGGATAATTCTACTAAAAAGTAAGTACTCAGTAAAAAGGAAAGAGCTTTTCAAAAATCAATAATCCGAGAACATTTCAAGTTAGAAAGATGTGGTTTTCACAGAAATTTTAAAGTAGCCACTGTTTTTTTTTTTTTTTTTTTTTTTTTTCCCTCCTTAAACAATTAAAAAAAAAAAAAAAAAAAAAAAAAAAAAAAAAAAAAAAAAAAAAAAAGATTTTTTGAATAATTGCGGGTGTCGAAAGTATCAGGAAGTCACTGCATAATGTTAGTTGTTTTACGTTAAGATATATAAAGACACTTTGAAATATCTTTGGAAATTTAAAAGAAAATACCACTATTGTATAGTTAAACATAGACAATATTATCTAAAATTAAACACATGATAAACCACACTATTTAACATTTTAAATTAATCACAATGTAATATAAAAAAATATATACATACTAAATACCACATAATTAATAATTGTGGCAATACAATTTGGATAAAAAAAATTTATCTTATTTTTCTTTGAAAAAAAAATATATAAGGAATAGAAAAGTGCTTAAAAATTAACGAAACACTTGCTAGAAATTTACATGTACGTCGAGTCATGTATCCTAATATAATGGTTAGCGTGCTAGCTTCTAGACCGTGAGGTTGCGGGTTCGAGTCCCGTGTTGGCATGGGTGTTTGTAAATGTATGTTGGCATGTCTAATGATGAATGTTTCGGCGCATTATAGCCCTCGTGTTGCTGACGGCGCCAGATAATCTGAATACAACCAACCAACCAACCAACCTAATATAATGCTTGTCCAGTAAAGAGTCATTTTATTTTGTGCTTTTTTTAAAGAGAAAATAATAAAAAAAGATGTTAATTGGTTTCAAAATAACATGTGTAAGATAATAAGTTTCCAGGTCGCACAGCAGTTATAGGAAATACCGGAAACAGAGTTTCTGGAAGATCGGTCGATGATTCTGGCTGAAACTAGAACATTGTTCCAAAATACACGATTTTTTAAAAAATAACATGTCTAAATCATAGCAAAACATTTTTTTTTTTTTTTTTTTTTTTTTTTTTTTTTGCCCTCCGTCTTTTTTTTATAAACAAAATATTCCAATTTTAAAACTGTTTCAACATTTCAAAACTTCCAATGAATTTTATCCAGCATTGGGCTATATTGACAAATATCTGTGACAACGACCTGTTTACAACGTTCCACCTCAGGATTGGAAAACATCGATATTGGCCAACTTTGTGATTCCAGCCACAGTCAGCAACTCCAGCTAATAATCAAACTCTTCTCACAGTACAATAGTACGTGGTGAACAAACCATGGGTCGTGTCCCCACTGGGGGTCAAGTGAAAATTCATGTGGGTCATCAAATTCAAAGAAATTCATTTAGCATTATTGTTTGGTAAATTTGCTTGCTAAATATAATGCTTTTCTTCTACAAATATGACAATGTTTTTATGAAAACAACTACTGTCTTTATTTGAATATAGTGCATATACTTCGGTATCCGGCAGACGAATGCACATAAATTGATAAAAGATCATTGTTAATTTCAGATGCCCTGTACCTGAGCTCTGGGGAGATTCATATACAGCTTGAGTCCATTTGACGTTTGGCAGATGCCATCTTTCTACAGCTTTTTCAGTCTAGGTGTGCCCTTTTCTATTATTTAGAATTTGTATCATGATCATGGCTAGGGCTGTGCACTTTTTTCCTTCTGTGGTTCAGTAGTTCAGTTTTGCTGCTTTTTTCATTCAAATACATTTTGAAATTATGTTTATATTCTGGTTTTGTTAATTCTAAGTAAAATTTGAAAAAGGGTATGTAAATAATATATTTTTTAACTATACTGCAGTTCAGCAGCTTTCTCAGAGGGCAATAATAAATAAATTATTGATAAATCAACGTATATATTTAAATATTTATAAAGAAAACATCGTTTTCAAAAATATGTTGCATGTGTTTTATATTTTCTTCGAAAGTTAATTTATCCTTATATATTATTTCGTTTTAGTTGAAAAAACCGTGTAGGAATCCGACGCTACTATTTATACCTAAAAAATATCAGGTGAAATGTGCTATCTATAAAAAATTAAGAAAATTTACAAAAACGTTAATTAAATATGGATTTCCATACTGAATTCTAGATGAGAAAGAACAACCGTTGTGTATAAATTGGGGGGATATACTGACAAATGAAAGTATAAACATTGATTTTTTAATTTTTAAAAGTTTTTCAAATTAAAAATGTCTCTATCCATGCAAATAAATAAAATCATTATTTCGTAAAACTACATTAGTTACTTCCCCCCCCCCCCCTTTCGCCCAAAAGACAGAAACTCAAGCAGTCAAGAATTGCATTGATTTATTTTATGGAAGAAGAATATAACTGAAACACCAATATTGAAATCGATGACTGATGAAGACAGTCAACAAATGGTCGCCAAAAAATTATAACTGTCTTTACAACGCCAAGGCAGTGATGACTCTAACAGTCTGCAGCCACATTTTGCAAATATCTGATACAGAAGGCTTCAAAAACACTCAGATAGAGTCTCGAAAAGCTACGCCTAAATTTGAGAACATTAAAGATTCTCGTCCTAATTGAAATACTGTACACTAAGGTAATTATCAATATTTTTCATTCAATAAACAAATGTTACTCACAATTTCTATTTGTTTCATAAATCCATATATTTTACTTTACTTAAAACTGCTGTAACAACTCCTTCTCAAAATTTAAAGGGTTTCCTTTCAAAAATATTTATTTAAAAGTATATCAGAAGATTATATCTGATCGCTATCAATATTTGTAAATGCTCGAAAACATCATTTGCTGCATTTTTCTTACTTTGCTACATAGAAATAAGATTTTTTTTCCCCCTTCAAACTTGTTATATTTTTGACACCGTAAGCCTGATCCAGTAACGTTTCACAACTTGTTATATTTTATGTGGATGTATAAAATAAAAAATAATATTGACATTCGAAGGATATTACAATGGTTCTCTTAATAATATAAGCATTGAGTTTTTAAGCATAAATGTCATAAAATACACTTAAATGCTATATATCTTATCTGCACCCTTTTACGCATAAGCCTATTTTGGGAAAATATGTAATTTCTATTAATTTTTGAGTCAATAAAAGACTTCTTCAAACTTCGAAATTCGACCCTAGTCATATGAAGTACTCATATTCATTTTTCTAGAGGAGCCAAGTGGATTGTAAACACTAATGACTTTCTCCTTATATCTTCACTCGATTCTGAGCTAAATTAAACTGCGGACGTTCGACATTTAAATTCGAGAATTTATTACTATAAAAGTTAATATGACAAATTGCGCAACGTTATTTATAAATATTTCTTCACTAACACTTAGAAAAACTGAATAATTTAGGAATTTTTAATATTTATTTTAATTTTAATTGAATTACTACAGATGAATTTGTAAAAATATGTAACCAGATGCATGATATGGTTTTCTACAACAGTCTTGAAAACATAGTTTTGATATCAATTTGAAATTCAATACATAGTAACCGCTTTCTTCATTTTTTCTATTAAGTACAATACAAATGAACCCAACAGAAAATATTTTTGGCACGAGATACAGAAAACGAATTATCAACAAATCTACACAAAAAGCAACATAGGATAATATTAAAAAAAAAAAAGCTTAGACGTCTATTTTCAAAAGCGTACAGAAAATAAATAAAATATTTCATAGCATGGAACAAAGAGTATAAATTCCCGATTTCTATAAATAATGTGACATAATAGTACAAACATTGCATTACTCAAAAACATAGTTGCACGCTAAGAATCCACCCACAACTCATTAATCAATATTTTATCGAAGAGAACACTTTTTTTAAGTTGCAAAATAAGTGAAAATAACCGCTTTTTTTATTTGTGCCTCGTGGTATATCCACATGATACCCTACCATGTTACATTTAAAATATAGTAGTACATAAAAGCATTTATAATAAATCTTTGACCAAAATTTTATCAATAAACATACTAATAGTTTTATGTCCAATAACGCAGTATAATTTTAAATAAGTTTAAAAATAAATAAATAGTTTTTCCATAGTTCTATCATATGACTTTTTTTTTTTTTTTTTTCGAACAAATATCAAAATTCAAGCAACATTTGCAAATGAATAAATTAACATTTTAAGATCAAGCAGAATATCTAAAGGAAGTTTAAATACATAATATGCTATTTTCCTTTCGGAGATGGCAAAGATTAAAAAAAAAATGTGTCAGTAATTTAAAACGAGATGAAAACTCTCTCGGACTACAGTAGAGTCGCGGCCTCTGCGTCAGTTTTGTCTAATGGTTATTTAATTCAGAAAGCGTAAAACTATGTTACAACATTTTAATTAATGTAATTAAATCCGCTTAAGCGGTTAAAATGTTATAACTTTTAATTATGTGCACTTCAGAAAGATATAAATTTCATTATATATTTCATTTTTAACAAATAAACACACTTATCTTAATACTTACATTATCTTATAATTACAAACATTGATAACGATTCAGTTTAAATGACTCCTTTTTTATTCAATTAGAAGCCATATATTACATTTTTCAAACTGATATTTTTTATCTTAAAGCTTAAAAAATACCAACGCTTTTTTTTAATTGAACTTCACAAATAAGATTTAAAAAATGAAGCATAAAAAATCACTGTCGAGTTCACTTTTTTATATCAAGATAATGAAAAACCATAAAAAAAAAAAAAATTTAAAAACATTCATCTTCAACTATTGAACTTGCTGATCTTTAGTAAATGATTTTTTTTTTTTACTTTGAAACACATATTATTTCTATCTCTAGTTCCTACAATTCTTTCGTGTAAATATGAAAGGCAAGAAATTAAAAATGTAAAGGTTTTCTTTAATTGAAAGGCTATTTTTGTATATATTTTAATTAATTTTTCTAGGAGAACAAGCCTCATATATTACGCAACTGGAATAATTATTACGAGAGCTAATGACTTTTACACAATGTACAGAGTGATGCAATAATTTTCATAAAAAAAGGATACGTACATTAAATACTACGAGTGTGGGACATCGCACAACTTTCAGTTACACTATAATACTGAACTTTGCATTAAAATTTGATATGGAGTTATTTACCATTTTCATATATTCTTTCATTTAAATAAAAATGGCCAGTTTAGCGATATTTTCTATAATAATTTTTACATGAACAAAAAAAACACTCCTAAATGGAGATGTTAATCGATAGGCATTACATTGTCCTATTTCGTGCGTGAAACAGAAAAAAAAAATCAATCGTTGATGGGTAATGCTCAAAGGAAGAAATCACTGTGTTATAGGCACTCGTTTTTCGACTTCTTACGCTTTTATTGCATTTCTACAGCTATTCGGAAGTTGGGATGATTAGAACATCTTAAGAGACATTAGCAGAGATAAAATATTATAATCAAAATCGAAAGAGCCGTTTTTTAGCAATTGCTGAAAAACATGATTTTTTTATAATTTTTCAGAATTTCAACCTTATGCGCATGCGCGATCTTGAGAAAAAACTTATTGGTAGATCCCATAGATACCAGTAACCCGTACACCAAATTTGAACATCGTAGCTTAATTTGTACGGGAGTTATGCTGACCACAGACATACATTTTTACTAGACAACTGTTTTGAAATTAGAATGTTCCGAAACGTGGAGAAATGCAACAAAAATCGATTTGATTTTTTTTACCGAATCGTATACTATCATTAATGAATGCAATCATATGGATAATTGAAAGTAAAAACTCAAAAGCCAAGTGCTCAGTTTCTAAACATTTCCGAACTCTTTCTACTTGAACAGCACTTACCAACTAAGACATACTGTTCACATGAACCGAGTTAATATACAACTCGTGCTTCAGGCCGTAGATATTTATGATCAGTTCAATTTTTAGGCGTGTTTAATAGATTTGTTATAGAACATATTGTTGCGTGGATGGGTTCGAAAGATTTGAAGCCAAAGCAGATCAAAACTTGCAGGAATTTATTCCGATATAACTCTTCACAGATTCTTGTACAACTCCAGAACTTTCCGTTCTGATAGACTCAATGCAGCTCTTTACACAACAAACAGCAGTTAAAAACTAGATACACAACTGCTAAAATCGTCGCACAAGACAATGCAATACAATTCACTACTCTGAATGCTCGTTAAGAGACAACTGACTAGATAACTCAACTCAACTAACTCCATCATCCGCTATCTTGGGCTTATATAGGAAAGTTAATTCTTTCGCGAATCTTCTAGAGATAGAATTTTGGAGAATTTTCCAGATCGCAGTCGAAAAGCCCTATACAGGTGCATGGGGACTGAAAATGTCACCAAATGGTCGCAAAGTTTGGCGATATTTGGCGATTTCTCGCTAAATTTGGTCGCCAAAACCGTCGCCAACTTGGCGAGATTACCATTAACCATAATGTCAAATGGCATTCTCCTCATAAAACTCGTTTTCCAGCATTATCTCTGTAAAATTCGTTTTCAAGCAATAAGAAACACATTGCAGGAAAGCAAAGTAAACTCTTGCACTGCCTTATGCGAAATGTACATTTTACATAATGTAAAAAATTCCTTTTTACATAATTAATACTAAAAAATATTTACAAATATACAGAAATTTGTTACAATATTTTGATAAAATTGTATATTTCTATACAAATTTCAAAAGTTTCCAATAATCAAGTTATTTCAAATATTTCATTCACGGAATTGAAGTATTAAAGAGATGGATATGTATTATTTGTTATTTAAATATTTTGTAAAAATATTTTATGCCGCATCACAAATTTAATGTAATAGCTGCATATTTTAGAGTTGCCTAATATCCTGTAAGTAATAAACATTAGATTAAGGAATAATTTTAAAATATTTAAATATTTAATGCTTAAAAGAAAATGCTTAAAGGAAAATAAAATAGTAAAATGTTTGCGACCAACCATGGGAGCTAACATGAGGGTGCAAGGGAGTGTTGCACCCCTTTAGATTTTGAAAATTAAAATCCTTAAATAGTCTAAAAAAAATCTTTAAACTTTTTTATTTTCGACGTAAAGTACTGCACAACATAATGAATAGAGTATCAATTTGTTTTAATATGATTTCAATTTTGTTTATTGAGTAAAGGTAATTTCTAAACAAATATCATACCATCTCTCCTTTTTTGCACTTCCTTTTTGAAACCTTGAAAATTGTAACCTTCCAATGCAAACACTGACTGGAGTTTTGTGATACTTCTTTAAATTTGTAATAATATGAGAAAAGAAGCTAGCCCAGTTACAATTAGAAAGCTTCGGGAAATGAAGTCCGAGGAGAGGGAGGATACTGAATCATAGAGAGTTGGGATGATCTTGTTGTGAAATTATTTCCTGTTGTAAATTCTCAAAAAAAGTAATGCTTTTCGAAATGATCAACATTCCAAATTCTATTTTAGGAATTCGTTGAGTATTTCGTAGATGGAGTAAGGTTTTTGTTTTACTTTTGTACTCGCATGTTTCTTTCATTGCAAAAAATAACAACAAAAAAATACATATTTTTGTGCTTTTTTCATTTTTTATCAGAGTATAGATGCAACATAAACTGTTGAAAACCACTTGACGATGCCTCGTATTCAATGGCATGGTTTTATATGATCAGGTTTAAAGAGAATAACAGTGAAGGTAAAAAAATAGTTTGTATAAAAAAGTGTCTTCATCAGGGATTTAAACGGAATATTTTTCCAATTTGGGTTCTCAAACGTTTTCTCGACTTTAATACACAACAGACTTATTAATCTTTAGTTCAATTTCACAGCCATAAATATTATTTGCATGATATTTTAAAAGACTAAGAAACAGAGGAAAACAGAGGCTTTGATTTTGAAACGGAATATTAAAAATGTGAAATTGGAAATCTCATATATTTTTTTTCTGGAAGCATATTCAGTCATGTGTTTTGGTGGGATGTAGAAATTAGGGAAAGTATAAGGATTTAACTTTTGTTTTAATATTTGTTCAAGACCTTACCATATATTCTGAAAATATGTATTCAATTCTTTCTTTTTTTTTTTTTTTTTTTTTTCTTCTTTTCTTTTTTTAATCCTAGATTTTGTATATAAGATGAAAAGCTCCCTTAGCCGCAACATTTTTACAATGCCTAAGCAGATGTGTCTGAAAGAGGAAGGTCTGTGGCAAATTTACGTTCAGAATTTGAAAAAAAACCCCGGAAAACACCCACCAGACAGAATGACTACATGAACATTTTGCCTCTGAGCCATATGTTTCATCCTGGATCAGTAAAAAACCTTGTAGAATACAAAGAAATACATCTCTTCCGGTAAATTTAAATATTTTAGATTTCATATTTCAAAAATGTTTTCATCAAATAAAAAATGTAAAAACGAACATTTGTATCTCGGCAGATTTTTTAATTAGAAAGTACATTCTTAGGCAATTTTAAAAGTACTAGTTAAGAGAGAACTAATATTTTTCAATTGTTTTTGTGCGATGTTTGGTTTGGTAGGTAAGACAAGTCTGTGATGAGAAAAAGAATTTCTTAAAAATAATTAGTGAATTTTATAGTTTTTTTTGGATGTCAATTACTAGAAAAATATATACAAAATTCTATAACATACAGTTTTATTTCAAATTTTCAATTGTAATTTGTATGAACTTTTTATATTTAAGAACAGCTTAATACTATTTATATGATCGTATTAAACATGTTTATAAATTTTGAATAATAATTTGATCTATATAAATGACATTTAAGAAAGAATAAACTATACCCAGATAGCAGAGATATATTGACAAATGTCGGACACAGGTATTCAAGGAAGTTTAGCCAATCCATGCCAAATCACGAACATCGCTCTAAAATACACGATTTTTTTTTTTTTTTTTTTTTTTAATAAACATGTCTAAACCATTACAAAAACATAGAGTGATTCTGAAATTAAGGGGAAATTTCAGTCCCTGTGATTTAACTGGCATAATATTAATTGCTTTAAATGAAGAATTTGGTATTGAGTAGAAAAAAGTTTACATTTAATGTTTTCAATATTTATTCTACATATTTTTTTCTAATACGAAGTATGGGAATTATAGACTCCATGGAATGTCCCCACCCCTGTTTTATTAGTGTTAACTGAAGAAATAAATCTGATTAATAGTGTATTTGTGGAAAAATATGGGTTAAACATTTACTTATTATATAAATAATTTACTAATCACAAAGCAATATAAATTTTAATTAATTTTGCCACTTTATTTTAAGCATATAAGTTGTCCCTGGGGTGCTGAGGTAACCTCTATGCTTGCTCTTGACGAAATCTTTTTTCTTTGGTGACCTGTTTAATTTTTCCTACGTTACGCATAATTATTACTGTTTTGTTAGGATTTTTGGCAATTGTTTTCATTTGGTGATCAGAAAAATCACCAAAATCAAACACACGGTAACAAAAATAAAATTAAAACATAAATAATAAAATTAAGTTAAAATATTTAAAGATAACTAGTAATAAAATAAATAAAATTAAAATATAACTTAAAATAAAACCCATTGGTACATAATTCCTGCCGAAGTATTGCTTTAAAATTTATGAGATTTTTTTTTACCAAATATGACATAATCATTAAGCAAATTTGAAAAGTAAATTACTTGGATGAATTCTATTACAATTCAAAATGTTTTATAAATTAGATAAAAAAAAATAGAAGGAAAAAAATAATAATAATAATAATAATAATTTTACCAGAAGTTACTTAACTTTCACATTTATAATGAGCTTTTAGTATCGCTGTTATACCTGGTTAAATGTTTCACGTGTTTCGAAGCTGTAGCACTTTCGTAGCCCATATCTACCAATAGGATCCCAAGGTAAAGACGGGTTACTCGGCTTTTATACTACTTAATTTATTAGAAACTAATTTATTGGTGGGAACATACTACGCCATCGGTTGGGCGGCTGCTACTTTACTCTTCCCACGGAATTTTATCAGAGATGGAATTCGATATACAGCCTGTCCCAAAAATATAGACACTGATAAAAAATGACACCCCAAGCAAAACTACCTTTCATGTATTTTCAGAAATGATTAAAAAAATACATTTTTTAAATTGATTTATTTGGTTTTACTGTAAAAAATATTAGAAAATAACTAGAAGCTGTGTTAAAAAAAAAAAAAAAAAAATTTTGCATGTCCCATAAGTATAGACATCGTCTGACTTTCCTCAGAAATATTATTTGTTAAACATTTTTGTTTCAGCAGAACATTATTTCTTTACAACTCTTGAAAGTATTTACCGTCTTCTTTTCAGACTTTTACTGGTTTGGATTAATTTTTCGCTTGTTTTCGACTAACAAATCGATATTTCACAAATTCGACAAAATGCCTAGAGGTAAAGAGATTTCAAAAGAGGAGATCATCAAAGTTTTGGATATAAAACTTAAAGGTAATCATCTGAAAGATATATCTGATGAAAGCTATACCCACCGCTGGCAAGCCAGAGGAATTGGATTTGTGACATTACCTATAAGTTCCTACCTATATATATTCTTCTTCTATTAGACGGGTACCAGTTAGCGCCAAGCCTAAATGTGAACACGTTTAAACGAAGCATTAAAGTATCCCAAATTCTAAATGTTTACGGTTTATTATAAAGTTGATATAGTAACCCTATAATGGCTTATTAAAGGGTTACTATAATAACTCTATAACGATTTGTTATACGAAATATAAATGATTTGTATTTTATTAGTTTGGTTGAGTTGTCGTTTCAATTTGGCGGGTTTATTCTGGTACCTGTTTAACGGAAGAGCTCCCATGTTTTAAATCTTAAAAGGTAAATGACAATCAGGGTCGACGCTAGGGGGGGGGGGCAAGCCGGGCCTCTGCCCGAGGCGGCCACCTTAGAAGGCGGCAAATAGGCTGTAAAATTAACTAATTTATGAAGAAAACTACCTGAATACCCGTGCTTCGCTACGAAATTTTAACATACGGAATATTTTAGCTAGCTGTGAGGCCTCGCGTTGCGGAAAGTTGTCATTCGTGTATAGGTCCCAGTTTTTGACTCTTCGCTCGCAGGAAGATTCATCGCTACGCAAAATCAAACTCACTTCTTTCACTGAAAAGTTCATTGACACATAAACACAGGCTTATTTCACTCGTTGAAAGGTTCATTGTTATGCAAGCAAAGGCTCGCTTCGCACGCTGAAAGGTTATTGCTGTTTAAGCGTAAGCTCGCTTCACTCTCTAAAATCTAATTGCTAAGTAAAACCTTAGTATTGGAAGCCTCTCCCTTGTCGAGAAAAAAAAATTCCCCGTTAATAGAATAATACAACACCTCTTTAAGATTATTTTAACACGTGTTTGTGGAAAGCAAAATTAGAGGCCCAAAATACTTATGATGAAACTTTTAGAGCTCTAGGTCTATTAGAAGTCGCTTTTTATGAAAAAATTCACTAAAAAACAAATTAAAATGTTAACATTATTTTTTTCATTCCAATTAGAAGGCCAAAACTACTTGTGTTGAAAATTTCAGAACTGTAGCCCAATTACAAATCGTTTTATAAAATATTTGTTAATTAAAAAAAAAAAAAAAAAAAAAAATTTTAAATTTTCTTTTTCAAAAATCGAATTAGAAGGACACAACTACTTGTTTGAAAATTTCAAAGCTGTAGCCCAATTAGATATCGTTTTGTAAAATATTAATTAATTAAAAAAAATTAATTAAAAAGAAACTAAATAAAAATTTCAAATTCTGTTTTTCAAAAATCCAATTAGAAGGCCAAAACTACTTATGATGAAAATTTCAGAGCTGTAGCCCTATTAGAAATCGTTTTGTAACATATTTATTAATAAATTGAAAAAAATAATTAAAAAGAAACTAAATAAAAATTTCAAATTCTGTTTTTCAAAAGTCCATTCAGAAGGTCAAAACTACTTATGCTGAATATTTCAGGGCTATAGCCCTAGTAGAAGTCGTTTTGTAAAAAAAAAATTTAATTAATTGAGAAAGTTAATTAAAAAAAACTAATAAAAATTTTAAAATACTGTTTTTCAAAGCTACAATTAGAAAGCTAAAATAATTTATGTGGAAAATTTCGGATCTGCATCTTTGTTTGAAGTCGCTTTGTTAAAAAAAAAAAATTATTAAAAAAGAACTAATTAAAATGTTGATATTCTGTTTGACATGTATACAATTAGAAGGCCAAAACTAATTATGCTGAAAATTTCAGAGCATTACTCCAATTTTAAGAAGGTTTCCATAGATCCACAGACAGACAAACACACAGCTTGTTTTATTATTATAGACTAGCTGAATTCCCATCCTTCGCCACTTAATTTTACCATGTGCAAAATTTTAGCCAGATGTGAGGCTTCGCGTTGCGGAAATACGTCCTTGGTGTATAGGCCCTAATTTTCGGCGCTTCGCTCGCAGGAAGGTTCATTGCAAAGCAAAATCTAGCTCACTTCGCTCGCTGAAAAAGTCATTGACACATAAGCACAGGCTAACTTAACTCGTTGAAAGGTTCATTGCCATGCAAACATAAGCTCCCTTTGCTCGATGAAAGGTTGATTGCTGCGTAAGCATAAGGTCGCTTCACACACTAAAAACTATTTGCTACGTAAAGCCTTAATATTAGAAGCCCCTCCCTTGTCGAGAAACAATATTTCCCCTTAATAACTATAATACAACACCTCTATAAGAATATTTTAACAAGTGATGTTCGTAAAAAGCAAAATTAGAAGGTCAAAACTACTCATTTTGAAACTTTCAGAGCTCTAGGCATATTAGAAGTCGCTTTTTGCGAAAATATTAATTAAAAATTCATTGAAAAACAAATTAAAATTTTAACTTTCTTTTTTGTCAAAAGTCCAATTAGAAGGCCAAAACTACTTATGTTGAATATTTTAGAGCTGTAGCCTTATTAGAAATTATTTTGTAAAATATTTATTAATGAAAAAAAATTAATTAAAAAAGAACTAAATAAAAATTTAATATTCGGTTTTTCAAAAGTCCAATTAAAAGGCTAAAACTACTTATGTTGAAAATTTCAGAGCTGTAGCCCAATTAGAAATCGTTTTGTAAAATATATATTAATTAATTAAAAAAATTAATTCAAAGGGAACTAAATAAAAATTTAAAATTCTGTTTTTCAAAAGTCCAATTAAAAGGCTAAAACTACTTTGGTTGAAATTTTTAGAGCTGTAGCCCTATTAGAAATCGTTTTGTAAAATATTTATTAATTAATTAAAAAAAATAATTAAAAAAGAACTAATAAAAATTTTAATATTCTGATTTTCAAAAGTCCAATTAGAAGGCTAAAACTACTTATGTGGAAAATTTCAGAGCTGTACCTCTTTTTGAAGTCACTTTGTAAAAAATAAATTAAAAAAATTATTTAAAAAAGAACTAATTAAAATTTTAACATCCTGTTTGACATACATAAAATTTGAAAGCCAAAACTTCTTATGTTGAAAATTTCAGATCTCTACTCCAATTTTTAGTTAGGTTTCTGTAGATCCACAGACAGACACACAGCTTGTTTTATTAATATAGATAGATGATTAAACTAAGATTTATTTGAATACTTACGAAAAATTAATGGGTGGAAAATTAATAAAATATGCTTTTAGTACGTTTTACGAACTTTTAAGTATATGTACCCAGCGCTCATTTAAAAATCTTCAAGCATGAGAATGACATAAGAAGGAAGAGGTATGTAGTTTTAAATAAAAGCACGTTTTGAAGGTTGAGTAGAGTTTTCATGTAATAAAGACCAAATCCAAAACCAAACCAAATATACAGAGCAATATCGATAAAATATCAAAATATTTCAAGGAAACCACTCACAAGCATAATAAACTCACGCTTAAAAATGCATAAATAAAAAAAATTACCCTTTTTATTATAATTTAAATAAGTGGACACAAATATAAAGTTCTGTACAAGAATTTTTTACAGTGTGCATTAATTTGCCGGAACATGTATGGGATCGCAAAAAAACAGTCACGACAAGCTGTGATACGATTTTCATTGTTTGAGTAGTTTTTGATATAGATTTAATTTTAAATTTGCCATGACCCAAAAATTATATTTTGAAAGCATGTTATCATTAAATATTGACTTTTCGCTCGGACATGTCGATTTTGTTTTGAAGGAAGTTACTTTTCTTTTTCGTGAGTGCACGAACCGCCACTGATTTTTGTTAGTTCCGAATGGCAACCTTAATGAGTTTTGGGTTGAAATAAAAAAAAAAAATCACCTAGTGGATGACTACACAAACAACGAGTTAAATATACTTCAGATGAGAAAAAAAAAAAACTTTTAAGTTTAAGTGTATTTTTAAATCCTTTGTATTAACTTCGTTTATGTATGTATGTTTGTTTGTCGAAGGGAGCGGAATCTGCGGATGCCTAATGATCCCCCTTGCCATCATCCAATCGGTCTGAAACTTGGCAGATACTTTTGATGTCGATGACAATGCATTCTATCAAATTTTGGGGCTGTTACTGTCACTAAAAGGTCTATTTTACGGAATATTAATAAACCAACTTGACGTCATTCAATCGCATTAAAATCCGACCATTGTTGAAACTTTTTCCTGTTGCTAAATTTTTTTATTTTTTTTTATAAATATATATACACTGTAAATGCTGGTGTCTTAAATTTAGACACAAAATGTCTGAAAAATTCATTTCAGACACATTAGGTGACTTATTTTGCACAAAGGTGGTTTACTTCTTCGAATTTCAGACATCACACGGGTCTTAAATTGCTTTCAGTCACAACAAGTGACTTAAAATAAGACACTTCTTACCAAATTAAGACATTTCTGAATTCAGACGCTTCTCGATTTCAGACAGTAATTATATCATTCATACGTAGCAATTATATCATTCAAGTTCATTTACCAAGTAAAAGGAATACCTTTAAATTTTGAAGGATCCCAAAAAAAGTGTTGTTTTTCACAGAAATCCAAAGTTGTCTTATCTAAACGAGCATAGTTTTTAAAATTTAACTATTAAAAGTAGAACTACTTTCCCAGACCTGTTTTCACTCCAATAAGAAAGTTTGCAAATTTAGAGTTATAAAAATGTTGTTTTTTTTTAATTTTATTTTTTATTTATCAGTATAAAATGCCAAAACTAAGCATAAACAGTCACTAGAATATTATATATAAAAAATAAAACAAAAAAATAAACTTTTCTTGTATCCTTCCTCCGTAACGTTGTTTACTCACGCACAGCTCTAACTTGCAACTTGGAATGCTGTTGTTTACAATCTACGCCTATAAGTTTTGTGCTATATTATATAATTAAATTTAATATACTGCCATGCCCGATCGCTGCTGTGTAACTGCATGCAAGTCTAACTATGACAACGGCCAGGAATATGTGTGTCTTTAAATTCCCAGAAAACGAACCCGAGAAAAAAGCGTTTTCGAAACATTCCGAGGAAGAATTTTAAGCCGAATAAGCGGACCGTCGTATGCCAAAAACATTTCGAGGCGGAATGTATCATTCGATTCGACGAATTTCCTTCGACAAATTACGAGAATGAAAAGAAATCACCCAAAATTAAAACAAGGATCAGTACCAACTCTATTTCCAGGCTGTCCTTCCTATTTATCCTGCCCGAAACTTCCTACCAGAGCAAGTCTAGAAGAAAAATTGAAAATTCAAGACGATGTTGTGTTACAACAATATTTAGAAAAGGACAAAATATCTTCCTTTGAAAATATTATGTCATCATTTTCAAAGAAAATACTGAGTCTTCCAAAAGACACTATTGTTTTACATTTTGATTCTTTTGTACGCATACTTTTTATGAATTTTGAAAAGTCTCCAACTGTTTCAAAAAGTATCAAATTAAAAAGAAATTTAACTGTTGAAGTGTTTGTTGAAGAACAACAACTCGATGCAAGAAACTTATCAAGTTTGCTTCCCAAAGAAACCCTGGAATCATGGAACCAGCTAGAAAACTTAATAACACTGGTCAACACACATTCTCCAATCCAAGTCAAGATGCTTAACCACTATGACGCAGCGGTTGGAGAGTGGAAAATGTATAACGAGGATAAGAGTACTTCAGAGGCTTACAAAAAACTGAAATTCCTAAACGAACAAATGGAGCTGAGCTCAAAACCAAAAGCTGCTCGTAGATATTCCACCGGCGCTAAATATGTTCTCACTGCCAAATTTCACACGAATGCCCTCGAGTTCAGGTTCTCACAGTATCGACGAATGTCAGGCTGCAACTACCATGTGTCGTTGCAGCAAGTACTGGAATCCGAAAGGAAATTACGTGTAAAATCTGTGCTCAGATTGCACCCTTCGCAGTATGGGGACATTCCTCTGCGATTGTTTATAAAAGACATTTGTGTGTCAAAAGACGAAGAAAGTGATTTGGAACCTTTTGTGTGTATTATAGAAAATATTTCTTTAAAGCTTATTTCAGATCATGAATCTGAAATTTTAACCTACATTGCAGGGTACTGTGTTTTTAAATTAAATTTTTCATGCGATTCCTGCAAATATTTTTTTTTATGGTGCTTTCGATTTAAGTGTTGACATCGATGAAGATTTGTTTGTTTGTGATGTAGAGAAATTGCCTCACACCGAGTATCTTAACTTGATCAATCGGGAGGCATGAAAACATCTGCCAATGTGGTTTTTGCAGTAAGTGTTTGCTATATAATATTTCAAAAGTTAATTTCCAATGAATTCGAAACTCTGTTTATGTCTTGCAGTATTAAGCAACATTCATTAATTTCCAAACTAACTGAGACTTATTTGAAAGATTCTTTGATTTTTAATTTCAATAAATTATGTACTGTTTGTAATGTTCACTTCTCTACTCTTGTAGTAAAAATCATACAAACCTTTTGCAATATTTGTTTAAATAATTGCACTAAAAATAGGAATAATGTGGCTGCATTTAAGCAAGGTGTCTCTAAAGAAACAAAATGTACTAAAAAGAAAAAGGCAACCATAAGCAAATGTGATGAGAGGAAGCTTAAGAAATTTTAAAAAGTGTAAATTCAAATTGTATCTAACTTAAGCAAACCAATTCTAACAAACTGAGGCATTTTAGTATAAATGTTTTCATAATATGATCTTTTTCATTGTAACAAGATATATATAGTTCATGATATTTGCTGCAATTGAGTTAATACATACTTTTTAATTTTTGCTTATTGTACCGACATAAAACAGATATAACATATTACATTAAATGTATAATTTAGGAGCTAATTTTGAACAATTGTAAGCAAAGATATTGTTTTCAACGTTTCTTAAAATTTGTTAACCAACATTCTCTGAGAATTTGTTGTACAGTTACCGATATTCTATTAAATATATATTTCTGGAAGTTTTTATATTATTGATGTCATAGGCAAGTTAGAAGATTAACCACTTTAAATAATTTTCTATATATGTCAATTAGAATAATATTTTTTCTTTAAAACTATTTAAAAAGTTATGTTCAAAATATTTAAAAAAAAATATGATATATGAAATTAAATATTGGATATATTTGTTTTTGGGAGCAGGTTTTATTTACAACTTTACTGAAAGATTTTGTCAATATTTCTTAAAATTTATTAATTATTGTTCTCTCAAGATTTGTTGTATAATTATATTCTAATATATATATTTTCTGGAAATTGTGATCATATATTGATATCATAGTCATGTTAAAAGATTAATGTCTTCAAATTATTTTCTTGTTTTAGTATAAAAAGCTTTTTTCCTTTAAAACTATATAAAAAGTTATGTTCAAAATATAAAAAACACATGATATATGAAACTAAATATTGTATATTTTTTTGTTTAGTAGCAAACTTATTACCAATTTTATTGAAAGATATTATCAATATTTCTTAACTAACATTCTCTCAAGATTTGTTGTAATTATATTCTACTAAATATATATTTCTGGAAATTGTCATCATATATTGATATCATAGCAAAAAGATTAAAAGCATTGTCTTGTTTTATAAAAAAAACTTTTTCTTTAAAACTATATAAACAAAGTTGTTTAAAATAAAAACATAAGATGCAAATTTTAACATAATATATATAAGTTTCGAATTTTTTTACAAAAAAGTTTAACTTATATCATAAAAACAATCTTTTGAAAATTTATGTTTAAAGAAAAAACTTATTTAAACCAAAAAGATTTAGGTAATTTAAAGGGGGATATGTTCAGCTTTCTCCTCTATCCTCGGACGGAAAGCGCCGCCATCTTGAATCCAGTTACTTGGCCTTCTCAGTCTAGTGGGCCATGGCCTAGCGGACATGACGTATTTCTTAAACATCGAATAAAAGCATCTCTAATGTACTCATTTTTGTATAGTTCAGCGGTAACGGACTTGAATTCGCAGTCTTTACTCATCTGTTTCAAAATTTGTAGATATTCATTTACAGATTCTCCCGTTTGTTGGACTCTAGATGCCAAGCAGTATCTGGCGAAGATTTCATTTCTCTTTGTAATATACAAAGAATCAAGGATATCGATGGCATCATCATACTTTTCAGAGTCGTTTATGTATAAATAAACGTTCGCGGATACGTAATTACTTAAGAGCTGGAGCTTATTTTCCTCGGTAACTTCTGCAATGAGTTGAATTTGGTTATGTTCGTAGAGGAATCTTAAAACTAAAAAAAAGTTTTTTTTTGCTTTTTATTTATTGGAAATGTCTATATACTGCATTAATATCAGCTTTCTCAAAATAATAATAAAAAGTTTTTTTATGTGGTAATTAGTTGAGCATATGAAAATTTGCAATTTTTTAAGTAATAATAATTAAAAACTATATTGCATAGATTTGAATAATATTTTTGTTTAATATGTACTTCAGATGTTATATAATTGCCATAAAAAAATTCAATTCTATATTTTGCATAGTCTTTTATATGAGCATACCAAAAGTTGGAAAATCAACGTTTTGAGAAACGTGAAAGAACTATAAAAGTTTTAATAACTTGCATGTTTTCCAAATTTAATGTGCTTCAACTCTGTATTTTGAAGCAGCCATCTTTACAGATATTTCAAATTCCTTTTAATTTTTTTTAATCCCCCCCCCCCCTTTTTTTTTTCTTACATTTTTTTAGGTTTTTTAAATGCCCTCTCTTTAGCTTCTCAACGATTAACGAAAGTCGCAGAGCGACAGGGAAAATTAATGTAAAAAGGTCCCATCCCCAAATTACTGGAATTTTAATATTATTTTAGTTGTAGTATGCACTTAATATGTTATTTAATCATAATAACAAATTTCAACTGTATATCTGGTATATCTGGCATATTTTTTTTACAAGCATACAAAAATTTGGAAAACTGACGTTTTCAGAAACACAAATTTTTTTCCGCAACTTGCATACTTTTCAAATTTAATATACTTTACCTCTATATTCTGAAGCGTCTCCTTACAGATACTTCTAATGCCTTCTGTTTTAATTGTTTATCTTTTATGCATTTTTTAATGTTTTTTTTTTTTTTTAAGTCCTATATCTGCTTCAACTATTCGATAATAATTGAAGCATTACAGCATTACCATTGTTACCATTGTTATCATGTATACAAGCATTACCATTGTTATTATGTAGTGTTATTATAGGGAAATGTTATAAACAAGTTAAATTCCCAGATGGGGAATAATTAGATTATTACTGCTTGATTCATCATTAAAATAAGTTTATGTTGCCAACTACTATAAGTGTTTACATCACGCTTGTTATTTGATGTTAAAGTTGACTTGTAAAAAGCAACTTAAAACTGTGATACAATCTTGAAAGTCAAAACCTTTTCTATTTAAGATTCAGCCACAATACAATGTCCATTATCTCAATACATATATTTACATTAAGTCCCAAATCCCTTGCTTGGATATATTAATAGTTGTGTGCCTATTATTAACAGTTGTGTTGCAGTTTTGACATCCCATGCTTAAATTTATCAGGAAAGTGAAACATAGTCAACAAAAAGTTATGTGCAACATGGTAATAAAACAGTAATTTTGACAGTAAAACAGTAAATTTGTTATTTAACACAAGCTCATTTATTGCATTTTAATTTAAATATACGTATTTTTAGCTTCCCAACATCTGAGAGGTAACATAAACAACCCTTTCAGACACATCAACTGTTTGAAAATATCCCCAATTCAGACAGTCTAAACGTCTGAAAATACCCCATTTTAAGGCACTTCAAGTGTCTTAAAGATTAAGACACCATTTTACGTCTTAAAACAGTGCCACTTGTTTAAGACAGTTTTGTGTCTTATTTTAAGACATTTCAGTTTGCTGTGTATAAATAAATAAAATAAGTAAATTAATGAAATCAGAATAAATAAATGATATTTGGATGACGTTCACGTTTAATTTTACTTTCAGTTACCTATATGTATACATAGGGTAATGAAAGTATAGGATTCGGTCAAAAACAAAATTTCGATTTTTTTTTTTTTTTTTTTTTTTTTTTGCATTTCTCCGCGTTTTGGAACATCCTGATTTCAAGAAAGTTGTCTAGTAAAAATGTCTGTCTGTGTGTCTGTGGTCAGCATAACTCCCGAATAAATTAATCAACTACGTTCAAATTTGGTGTGCTGGTAGGTGGTGGCCATGGGACCACCATTAAGATTTTCGTTGCATATAAAGTAACTGCCATTGAAAAAATCATGTTTTTTAATGATTTCTAAAAAACGGCTCTAACGATTCTGATCGAAATTGCTGCTTTAATTCCTAATAGGGGTTCTAACTATCCCCACCTTCGAAATTTCCGTAAAAATGCTTTAATGGTGTAAGACGAATGCCTGCAACACAAAGCTTTGCTTGAAAATAGCTCATAAACGATCGTTTTTTCCCGTCTTCCCAGTTTCACTTATAAGAAAGGATAATTTAAGAATTATCGAAAAGTATAACGTCAAAAGCTCCATTTTGGCGAAGTTTTTTTTTTTTTTTTAAAGATCCATATAAGAATTATCGCAAAAAATATCGCCAAACTGGCAATTTTTTTCTAAACGAATGATAGAAATATAAAAACGATAAATGACACAAATCCACATCAGTAATATAGTGTAATTAAAAGTTGTGCGATGTTCCACACCCTTAGTAAACAAATACTTTTTGAAACATAGTTTGCCTTTTGATAGAAATATTTTTTATATCGGCGCTATGCAATGCATAAAAAGGATTTTTTAGAAAAAAACTGGCTTTATAGGTTATATTATTAAATAATTAAGTTTTTATTTTTAGTGGTTCTATAATTTGTTTTACAATATTTTTAATATATGCATTTTATAATTAAATACTAGATTTGTGTCTTTTTTTTTTTTTTTTTTTTTTTTTTTTTCAGTGCAACCTTAATTTTAATTTAGGGCCAAAATCATAAATCAAGAAAGTGGTATTTTGGGCAAATCAAAACTTCAACATTTTTAATACCAGTTTTTTTGCTCACATTTTATTTTACCAGAGAGCGCAGGAAGAGTTTAGGATATCTCTTTTAGTTTTTGTTATAAAAGGGCGACATTTACCTTTTTTTTTTTGCCCGGGGCGGCGAAACTGCTAGCGCCAGCCCTGTGGCAATTGTCAGGAGAAAAAAAAATCAATTTTTCAAACTTCTGATAGAAAATTCCGTAAATTCCATTCCTCCGCGTTAGGTAAACGGACAAAGTAATTGCATGTTTACATCCATCAACTTATAAGAAATAACACCCTCTACTTTACAGAAGCTCTTGCCAAAGATAATAATTACCTCCCTTTACCACCATCACGATTATGTATTTGGATAGCAGTTATTCCCTCCCCGACATATTAGCCCACGCTTTGCAACTAAAGTTTAAATTTAGAGATAAGGGTGGTTTGTTTCTCTTCCAATACGAGCGGAACCACGATTTTCACTGAACACTAACTTGAGTAAGCTTTATCTTGATCTTTGATATATCCGTACTTTGAAAAGCAAAAAACATTTTTCACATACTAGGTAGATACTAATTAGTTGAATCCCAATGGACAATAAGAGGTCATTCCATATTCCGCATAAAATTAAAAAAAAGTGGTATTGTCAATTCGATCCTATTAGATTTTAATACAATTTTGCCGACACTCTTATTTCTCAAGAAACGCTTCGTATTATGGCTGAATCTTAATGGATTTTTTAACTACACGTCAGTGAAAATGAACCGAAAACTCATGCAAAAAAAAATAAAAATAAAAAAAAT
This sequence comes from Linyphia triangularis, assembly GCA_963978545.1. NCBI lineage: Eukaryota > Metazoa > Arthropoda > Arachnida > Araneae > Linyphiidae > Linyphia > Linyphia triangularis. The sequence goes on along the minus strand of OZ021723.1, from coordinate 63,245,810 downwards.
AATATCTTCCAGTCTCGCATTTATCTCAAAGTTTAGAGAAAATACAAAAGATAATTATTTTTCCTACATTTTTAAAATTTTTTGAACGTTATATATTAAAAAGGCTATAGTTCGCAATGTATTGTGAAAGGGTGGTATAACACGGGAAAACGCTATTTTATGCATTATTAAAACATATATTAATAATTAAAAATACTCAAAAGTAAAATTTTTTGAAAGAAATAATGATTTTTCTTTAAAATGGGTACAAATGATATTTCTTACATTTAAAAAGAAAAAAAGAAAAGAAAAAAAACATGCTATTATTCATTTGGTTCACTTTTTTCTCGAGCTATCTATCCCAGTGACGCACTTTGAAGGAAACTTTTGTAGATAAATCGGGCACTATGGATCTTTAAAAAAATATATATATATTGTCCTAACGTCTATTGCGTCTACGCCACTCACTTTTTATCTTGTTTCTCTACATAAGCGTTTCACAGGTTGTGAGTGACAAGAAAACGAGTTGAAGTCTGATTTCAATGGTCGCTAGCAGCAAAGAAACGCTGGCCAATTTCGCCAGACATAGGCCAATCCCGATGTGTAACGTTGTGAATCGGTCTTTGGAAACAATACTAACCAATCTCGCCCAATTCTAGATAAAATATAGAATAGATTTTGATACGCCGATGCACAGTTTTAAACTTGGGATATTGTATTGATGAGAAACACAGCTATGTGGTGGTCTTGATTTGTTTGTTTTTTAAAATATCGTGTATTTTGGAATAATGCTCGGCCAGACTAGCTAATCTTCTTGTCTTTTCCTGTTTCCTCCACTACAGAGGTGCTACCTCGGATGCGCCAGTCTTTACTAAATAATGTTCGTTAGTTACTCTTAACAAAGGAGGTGTCCTATTGCAAGCATTCAAATTAATTGTATCCGCATAATCAGTGGCAATAAAGTTAAGTTTTGTAGCCTTGAAATGCCCGATTGTTTTTTTCTAGGGAAGTTTTCAAGATTTCAGAAAACAATGCCTCAGTTCTCTTACATCTCTCCTTTCTCACAAAATCATTGCCGAAATCAAATTTTTTGGGTGAGGGAAGGAAGAATTTTGTTCAATAACTGAGTTTAAGACTTTTTTTAATTCTAAACCAATATGGCATGTAACAATTTAAAATAAAGAATACCACTTGCTTGAGATCATCCGGTGGTTTACATTCCCTAGCATATACTCTAAGTACTCTGCTTTCTGTTGTTAGCCATCTGGAACGTGAAAGGGGATAGGGTTAACGAGCTGTCAAGTCATTGGCCTGATCTAATCGCTGCAAAAATATCAAAAAGATATAACTTATCTGTGCTCAGTACTTTCATCTCAGCTTGATGAATTGAACATTCCACTCGTAAAAAATTAGTCGAGGGAAATTTTTCCCAGTTCTTCACTTTTTTATCTTACTGAAAGATGTTGTCCTGTTGTAGTACTATCTACGTGTTTAAATAGGGGTCTGAATGGTAGTTCATTGGAGTATAGGAGGCATATATCCCAATGTAGTGGTTCCCCAACGTGGAATTTGATCTGTCAGATTATTTCCAGCCAGTGTTGATGGCAGTAACAATCACAGCCAAATGCGCTATAATCCAATGACTAAGCAAGTAAGTTTATAAGCTTCAAAGGAAGAAAAGGCACCACGAGAAAGGCCACCCAGATTGAGAACCGCCAAAACACAGTTTTTATCAATGTTTCAAAGGTTATGCACGAACGATTATTATTGAATAATTACTAATTTTATTTTTTTCCAAGTTCTATCTATTACATTCCACATAATACAAACAAATGTACCTCGATAATTTAGGGATTGCTGTCTTCTACAAATTGATGGGAAAAAAAGGTATTTTTTATATTTATTCAAAACTTTGAAGTGAATGCTTGTAGTTAATAAAACATTTTTAACAAAAATATGTAAAAAAATAACGTTAATGTTCATTTTATAGAAAAATAATTTTTTAACAAAAAAATGTATTTTTGAATATTTTTAATTATTAATATATATATATATATATTAGGGTGGTCGAAAAAAAATAATTTTTAATTTTTGAAACGCATGAGGTGAAAAAAGTTGATACACATCTTGATAAGAAAAACTATAAAAAAATTTGAAAAAAAATAATATCTTCCGATCGCCATTCACCTCAAAGTTTGGAGAAAATACAAAAAATAACTAATTTTCCGAAATTTTTTTAAATTTCTAAACGTTATATATTTGAAAGGCAATAGTTTACAATGTGTACTGAAAGGGTGGTATAACACAGAAAAACACTATTTTACGCATTTTTAAAACATATGTTAGTAATAAAAAATACTCAAACGTAACTTTTTTTGTAAGAAATAATGATTTTTCTGTAAAATGGGTATTAATGTTATTTCTTACTTTTTTTTTTTTTTTTTTTAAACATACTATTATTTATTTGGTTCACTTTTTTCTTGAGCTTTCTATCCCAGTGATGCACTTTGAATTAAATTTTTGTTGAAAAGTCGGGCATTATGGATCTTTAAAAAAAAAAGGTCTGTCCTAACGTCTTTTGCGTCAGCGCCATCCACTTTTGTCTTGTCTCTACCTAAGAGTTCCACAGCTTGTGAGTGACAAGGAAACGAGTTGAAGTCTGATTTCAATGGTCCATAGTAACACAGATACGCTAGCCAATTTCCCCAGACATAGGCTAATCCCGATGTGAAACATTGTGAATCGGTCGTTGGAAACAATATTGGCCAATCTCGCCCAATTCTGAATAAAATATAGAAGAGGTTTTGATACGCCGATGTACAGTTTTAAACTTGGGATATTATATTTATGAGAAACAAAACTATGTGGTGGTTTTGACTTGTTTGTTTGTTAAAAAATCGTGTATTTTGGAACTATGCTCGGTCAGACTAGTCAATTTTCCAGTCTTCCCTGTTTCCACCAATACAGCTGTGCTACCTCGGATGCGCCAGTCTCTACTAAGTAATGTCCGTTTGTTTCTCTTAACAAAGGAGGGGTCCTATTACGAGCATTCCAATTAATTATGCCCACTCAATGCAGACAGCATACCTACAATAAAGTTAAGTTTAGTTGTCTTGAAATGCCTGATAGTCTTTCTCTAGGAAAGTTCTCGCGATTTCAGAACCTGATGCCTCAGTTCTCTTACATATCTCCTTGCGTACAAAATCATTGCCGAAATGAAATTTTTTTGAGTGAGGAAAGGAAGCATTTCGTCCAATACTGAGTTTAAAGCTTGCAGTAAATATTCAGGGAGGTATCGAGACAATCGAACTGTCACATATATGTTCTTAGGTCCTTCAGATTTTTTTTTAATGTAATAATATCAAGAAGATATAACTGAGTTGTGTTCAGTACTTTCATCTCAAGTTGAGGAATTAAACATTCAACACGTAAAAAATCAGTCAGGGGATATTTTTCAATGTTCTTCAATTTTTTTATCTCACTGAAAGATGTTGTCCAATTGTAGTACTATCTACGTGTTTAAATAGGGGTCTGAATGGTAGTTCATTGAAGTATACAAGGCATATATCCCTTTGTAGTGGTCTCCCAGCGTGCAATTTGGTCTGTCAGATTATTTCCAGTCAGTATTCATGGCAGATCCAATCAGAGCCATGTGCGTTATGATCCAATGAATAAGTTAGGATGCGTTTTGATCCAAGTAAGTTTATGAGCTTCAAAGGAAGAGAAGGCACCACGAGAAAGGCCACCAAAACACAATTTTTATCAATGTTTTAAAGGTTATGTGCGAACGATTATTATTGAATAATTACTAATTTGATCTTTTTTTCCCAAGTTCTATCTACTTCATTCCACACAATATAAACTAATGTACCTCGATAATTTAGTGATTGGTGTATACTACAAATTGATGGAAAAGGGTATTTTTTATATTTATTCAAAACTTTGAAGTGAATGCTTGAAGTAAATAAAACAATTTTAAAAAAAATATGTAAAAAGTAACGTTAGTATCAATTTTATAGAAAAATCATTTTTTAAACAAAAAAATGTATTTTTGAATATTTTTAATTATTAATATATGTTTTAAAAATGCATGAAATAGTGGTTTCCTGTGTTATACCACCCTTTCACTATGCATTTCAAGCTATTGCCTTTCAAATATATAACGTTTAGAATAATAAAAAAATTTAGGAAAAATAGTTATTTTTTTGTATTTTCTTCATATTTTGAGGTGAATGCGCGATCGGAAGAAATTATTTTTTTTTCAAAATTTTTTTTACAGTTTTTCTTATCAAGATGTGTATCAACTTTTTTCACCTCATCCGTTTCAAAAATAATTTTTTTTTTTTCGAACCACCCTAATATATATATATATTAAGTGTATAGAATAGTGTTTTTCTGTGTTATACCACCCTTTCACTACTCATTGCTAACTATTGCCCTTTCAAATATATAACATTTAGAAATTTAAAAGAATTTAAGAAAAATAGTTATTTTTTTGTATTTTCTCCAAACTTTGAGGTGAATGCGCGATCATCAAATGATATTATTATTATTATTTTTTTCTTCAAAAATTTTTGTACAGTTTTTCTTACAAGATGTGTATCAACTTTTTTCACCTCATACGTTTCAAAATTTTTTTTTTTTTTTTTTTTTTTCTAAACATTTTAATCAGTATAGTGTAACTAAAAGTTGTGACATGTTCCACAACCCTAGTTTCACTAGTTCTAGGAATTTGTTTTATAAAAAATAATACGATGCAATACTTATTCTAAAATATAAGATTTTATTCTGAATTAGATAAAGATTATATAAAAAAATATTTAAGTTGATATTCGATTCCAGGTTACAGCACGTTTTCTACAAACTTTTAAACTGTACAAAGACTTTTGGGAGCCATTGTATATGGCACATTTATAGTAATAATTTCATTTTCAATTATTATTTGCATAAATAAATTGAATTGACCTTATTTTATTTTCTAATTGTTGAAGTTTCATTTGTAAGCATCAAATAGTTTTAAAACATACACACGCATTTTTATAACTATTCACATACTTTAATAAAAGGCGTTAGAAACATGCATAACAAATAAGTCATAACAAATTATTCTACTCAAGTTGCTAATTGCGTTTTCACATTAAGGGTCCCAGAAAAATTTAATTATTCTACTAATAATGCAACTAAACTCATCATCCATCAGACACGTTTGAAGCGAATTTCCTATTCCTCAACGACATCGGCGGAGAGAAAAACAATGGGAAATCTCAGATTTCGTTATTAATCAAGTAAGCAAACAGACAATAAAGGCTAAACAGAGCATAAATATATTTAAGTTGTTCGAAATTGAAATTCTATTCGGATATATAAATGAAGTATAATTCAACATATTTAAGACAAGTGTAGAAAGGCAATATTTCAGTTCAATAAAATGTAAAAAAAATTTATAAGTCCATCAAAATTAAAACTAAATAGTTTGTACCGATAGCGCAGAATTGCTTTAAATTAAAAATTTTAATTTTTGCATTCTTAAACAAATTATTCAACTTAATTTTTTATTCAATCGCAAAATTTAATTAAAATATATTCGAAATGACTTCATTTAGCAGTCGCCGACCAAACGGTATAGTGCGACGGCTCGCGGTCTGGACGCGTGCTAGATTCTAGACCGCGAGGTTGCGGGTTCGAGTCCCGTGTAAGGTATGTGTGTTTGTAAATGTATGTTGGCTTGTCAAATGACGAATGTTTCGGCGCTTTATAACCCTCGTGTTGCTGACGGCGACAGATAATCTGAAAACAACCAACCAATCATTTTGCAGTCAAACCGACTACTTCGTGAAGCGTCACAATTGGTTAGCACTACATGATCAAAAATATTTTGACTCTATAACAACTGAATCACAGTAGACTTAATTTTGGTGACGAGTGGGACTTAAAAAAATTTAACTATATAAAGACGTTTGGTTTCACAACAAAGTGCGTTCAGGTTGATGTCTTGCGATTAAATTTCAATCATTTTTGTTTATTTTAAAATCATATGTTCAACTAATAGTTGTGAATAAGGTGCATTGCAAAATATTAACCTTACCTCGATTATTTAATTTTTCTTTAGAAAAAATACATAACGCTAAAAACTGCAATTGGTGTACAGTAAAATGAGCTACCGAAGACACAAAGGTTTAGTTGTAAAGAATTTTACTGGAATTTGAATTAAAAATAAAAATGTACAATCCGTGTGTTGCAAAAGATGACATCGGTCCACTTAATGTCCCACAAATGCTTCTTTACTGACTTCAACCGCAAAAACGATGAGGCATTCCATCTACAAGCATCTGTAGCATTATACAATAAATGAAATAATGGCTGCCTTTAAAACCTGTGAATTATTACATTGGCTGCCATTTTCATTAACAGACCTGTCAAAAATTCCCCATAAATTCGATATTGGGTTCATGTCAGAAGAAACAGCAATTCAGTCCATAGTATTCTCATCGTTATTACGAACCATTACCAAGTGGATTTAGTAACGTGAATATTAGGGTGGTTCGAAAAAAAAAAAAATTATTTTTGAAACGCGTGAGGTGCAAAAAGTTGATACACATCTTGATAAGAAAAACTGTAAAAAAAAATTTGAAAAAAAATAATATCTTCCGATCGCGCATTTACCTCAAAGTTTGGACAAAATACAAAAAATAACTATTTTTCCTAAATTTCTAAACGTTATATATTTGAAAGGCAATAGTTTGCAATGTGTAGTGACAGGTTGGTATAACACAGGAAAACACTTTTTTAAGCATTTTTAAAACATTTATTAATAACTAAAAATATTCAAAAGTAACATTTTTTGTAAGAAATAATGATTTTTCTGTAAAATGGGTACTAATGTTATTTCTTATATATATATATTTAAACTTTGTATTATTCATTTCGTTCATTTTTTTCTCGAGCTTTCGCTCCCAGTGATGCACATTGAAGGAAACTTTTGTAGAGAAGTCGGACATTATGGATCTTTAAAAAAAAAGTGTTGTCCTAACGTATTTTGTGTCATCGCCACCAACTTTTTGTCTTGTCTCTCTACATAGGTCACTCACAAGCGTTCCACAGCTTGTGAGTGACAAGGATACGAGTTGAAGTCTGATTTCAATGGTTCCTAGTGGCACAGAAACGCTGGCCAATTTCGCCAGACATTGGCCAATCCCGATGTGGAACGTTGTGAGTTGGTCGTTGGAAACAATATTAACCCATCTCGCCCAATTCTGGATCAAATATAGAAGAGATTTTGATACGCCGATGCACAGTTTTAAACTTGGGATATTGTATTAATGAGAAACAAATCTATATGGTGGTTTTGACTAGTTTGTTTGTTGAAAAATCGTGTATTTTGGAACTATGCTCGGTCAGACTATCCAGTCTTCCCCTGTTTCCTCTAATGCAGCTGTGCTACTTCGGATGCACCAGTCTTTACTAACTAATGTTCGTTTGCTACTCTTAACAAAGGAAGAGTCCTATTACAAGCATTCCAATTAATTATGTCCACGTAATCAGTTGCAATAAAGTTAAGTTTGGTTGCCTTGAAATGCCCGATTGTCTTTTTCTGATCTTAGGTCCTTCAGAAAATTAACTTTTTTTCATTCGAAATCAATGTGGCATGTAGCAATTTAAAATAAAGAATGCCACTTGCTTAAGTTCATTCGATGGTTTATTATCACTCGCATATACTCTAAGTACTCTGCTTTCTGTTGTTAGCCGCCTGGAGTGTGAAAGGGGATTGGGTTAGCGAGCTGCCAAGTCATTGTCCTGATCTAAACGCTACAAAAATATCAAGAAGATATAACTGATCTGTGCTCAGTACTTTCATCTCAGCTTGAGAAATTGAACATTCAACATGTAAAAAATCAGTCGAGGGAAATTTTTCACACTTCTTCAATTTTTATCTATGAATCTTCAATTTTTGATCTCACTGAAAGATATTCGTCCCGTTTTAATACTATCTGCGTGTTTAGATAGGAGTCTGAATGGTAGTTCATTGGAGTATAGCAGACATATGTCCCAATGTAGTGGTCTCCCAACGTGGAATTTGATCTGTCAGATTATTTCCAGACACTATCCGTGGCAGTCCCAATCACAGCCACGTGTGTTATGATCCAATGAATAAGCAAGTAAGTTTAAGAGCTTCAAAGGAAGAGAAGGCACCACGAGAAAGGCCACCCAGATTGAAACTCGCCAAAACACAATTTTTATCAATGTTTCAAAGATTATGCGCTAACGAATATTATTGAATAATTACTAATTTGATTTTTTTCCCGAGTTCTATCTACTTCATTCAACAATATACTAACTAATGTACCTCGATGATTTAGTGATTGGTGTATTCTAAAAATTGATGGAAAACGGGTATTTTTTTTATATTTATTCAAAACTTTGAAGTGAAGATTTGAAGTAAATAAAACAATTTTAACAAAAATATGTAAAAAAAAAAAAAAAATAACATCAGTATCCATTTCATAGAAAAATCGTTTTTTTTAACAAAAAAAAATGTATTTTCAAATATTTTTAATTATTAATATATGTTTTAAAAATGCATAGAATAGTGTTTTCCTGTGTTCTACCACCCTTTCACTACACATTTCCTTTCAAATATATAACGTTTAGAAATTAAAAAAAAATTTAGGAAAAATAGTTAACTTTTGTATTTTGTCCAAACTTTGAGGTGAATGCGCGATCGGAAGAAATTATTATTATTTTTTTTTTTTCAAAATTTTTTTTTACAGTTTTTTTTATCAAGATGTGTATCAACTTTTTTCACCTCATGCGTTTCAAAAATAAAACTTTTTTTTTTTCGAACCACCCTACTGGATAGTCTGACCGAGCATAGTTCCAAAATACACGATTTTTCAACAAACAAGCAAGTAAAAACCACCATATAATTTTGTTTCTCATTAATACAATATCCCAAGTTTAAAACTGTGCATCGGCGTATCAAAATCTCTTCTATATTTGATCCAGAATTGGGCGAGATGAGTTAATATTGTTTCCAACGACCAACTCACCACGCTCCACATCGGGATTGGCCAATGTCTGGCGAAATTGGCCAGCGTTTCTGTGCAACTAGGAACCATTGAAATCAGACTTCAACTCGTATCCTTGTCACTCACAAGCTGTGTTACGCTTATGTAGAGAGACAAGACAAAAAGTTGGTGGCGCTGACACAAAAGACGTTAGGACAACACTTTTTTTTTAAAGATCCATAATGCCCGATTTCTCTACAAAAGTTTCCTTCAAAGTGCATCACTGGGAGAGAAAGCTCGAGAAAAAAGTAAACGAAATGAATAATACAAAGTTTAAAAAATATATATATATATATAAGAAATATTTTTATAAAAGAAAGACCCATTTTACAGAAAAATCATTATTTCTTACAAAAAATGTTACTTTTGAATATTTTTAATTATTAATAAAGGTTTTGAAAATGCTTAAAAAAGTGTTTTCCTGTGTTATACCAACCTGTCACTACACATTGCAAACTATTGCCTTTCAAATATATAACGTTTAGGATTTTTAAAAAATTTAGGAAAAATAGTTATTTTTTGTATTTTGTCCAAACTTTGAGGTAAATGCACGATCGGAAGATATTATTTTTTTTTTTTCAAATTTTTTTTTTACAGTTTTTCTTATCAAGATGTGTATCAACTTTTTTCACCTCATGCGTTTCAAAAATAATTTTTTTTTTTTTCGAACCTCCCTAGTGAATATATCTAGTTGGTAGATTGAACATGCTCCACCGATTGCCTCTCCAAAGGGAAAAAAAGACATTTGCATCAGCTCTTGGTAATTCGTCGCCTTCATACACCCCGTTGGACATGCAAGTTTATATTGCTTTGGTATTCAAAAACACTTTGTACCGTTATTTTTTTTCTTGTAATTTTGGTATACACATATTCTTACAGTTATGGTCAAAATTGACTTGTCCACATTCATGGAGGGTTACTAGAGAGGTCTTCCGAATTTGCTTTGCCATTGCTAATTGAAGGCCTGAGAAGCCAAAGGTTCCAAGTGACTTTTCTTAACTTTTTAGAAATTACACTTTAAATTTTTTTTGTTTATATTAAGTTCGTATGGAAATTATTTTTTCTTCAAATACTAACCTATGGAATGAAGATATCACTAGTTTTCATAGAATTCAATATAAATAAGAAGATGCAAAGTGTATTTTCTCGAAAGTTAAGAAGACCACTTTGACTTGGACCCCTTTGCTTTTCAGTCCCTCAATTATTCTACTAATGCTTCTTTCTTGCCTAGAAGTCAGTGATCTTGGTCAACCCGTTGACTCTTCGGTTCCATATTGATTTTGAAGTCTCTACAAATTATTTACAACACGTGGAAATCGTCCACTCTTATTCCCTATTGCTTGGTTTCGGAGGACAGCATCTTTGTAAGCTTTCACTTAGCATTTTTCATGCTCCTAAAGAGTTAGTTTTTCCTGAACCTGTTATGATTGATGATTCCTTTTAAGCTAAAATCAAACGTTTAACCACTCAGAATTGACAAGCGATTACGTTTAAACATTCAAAGCACATTTTCAATTTAAAAGTTAGCGTACAAATACTATGTGTCAGATTGTGATTAGGTTTTCTAAGGGAGCTCATCATTACTTAACACCTGATATGCATATTTTGGATTAGCATTACAGTCCATACGTGACACATAATTACAGGTTCATTTTATACGGTTCGTTGCAAAGTGTGAAATTTTTTACTGACAATGAACAAATCAAATGCGCAGCTAAAATCTAATAAATAAACGATTGATTGCATACGCAAACGTAATACTTGACACGTGATTACTGGCAAATCACGTGTCAAGTATTACGTTTGCGTATGCAATCAATCGTTTATTAATTAGATTTTAGCTGCGCATTTGATTTGTTCATTGTCAGTAAAAAATTTCACACTTTGCAACGAACCTTATAAAATTATGGTAATATAAAAAGAAAGAAGGAAAGTGTGAAAGGAGACACCTCTTAATATATAATAGACATTATAAGGGAATACTTGCAGTCTCTAATTAAAATAATGAAACATTTAGATGCAAGTATTGTCATTATATTTCTTTGAAAATTACAATAACATAACGCATGTGGCATTAGATAAATGTACTTTCAGCATAAATTCAATACCAACCATAGGAGGACAATGGACATATGCTTTGGCACTGTAACAAATTTCAAGTGGGGTTGCTTAGGAATGTATAAAGTCACCTGAAATCTTCCCCATTGTTATATGTATTAATTTATTAACTAAAATTAATTGTTTTTAATTAATCTCAAGCATCGTGATAAAAAGTCCCTATATACAACAATAACTTTGCTTTTATAAAAAATAACAATATGGAATCCATGTATTTTTTACGTTACACGTGCTTCACTATGTTTTTTAACATCCCTTTAATGTTAAAAAAAAAAATTCTTGTAAATTATTTTTTTGAAATTTTTCACATTAAAAAAAAAAGTTTATTTTTTTGTGGTTTTTATCATAATAAAATATGTATAAAAATAATACAAGATGTTCCAGACAAGGCTGACTCATTTGACAAACGAATAAAAAATATTTTTAAAAATGGAAAACAATAAAAATTTACCGTTACTGCATTCTACCTGGGCATCTATGGAGTTTTATTCATAAATTTCAAAAAATAAATAAGTTTCATCAGCAGATAATTCTGCTGAAAATTAAAAAATATATTTATTAATGAATACGTTTTAATTGTGTCATGTTGTAGCTGAAAATAGTAGTAATTTTGAAAGCATTGTTTTGTAGTTTGTGCAACATTTCTTTCTCAATTTTTCTAATTAACAGCGCCATCTCTTGATGAATTTTGTAACTATTTCTGAAAGTTAATGGGATAAATTTTTCTACTTTTTAAAGTAGAATGCAGCAAACGATATATTTCTATAATGATCAATTTTTAACTCATTTTTTTTTATGTCATTCCCTTTTGGGACTAATTTTAATTTAAAATTAATAATAAAAAATCCAGTTAGTCATTTTACTATTCTTGCTTTGAAAGAACAGTTCATGCTAAAATGCTTATTCGCATGTATTTGGAAAGTACAGTAGGCTTTTGGAAATACTTTGAAACAAGATAATTTCTTTAATTATTTGTTCTTAAACTTCACTTTAGATTAAATTAAAGAGGGCGAAATAATCCAAGCTCAATTTCGTTCCAATCGACACCAGTAAAAAGTGCCTTTCGATTTTCGAAGATTTTTTTTTGTTTTGTTTTTTATAAATATATAAACTAAAACTGAAAACTTAATCTATCTGCAATACTTATTTAAAATGTATACTACTTATTTTAGAGTCTTTAAGTAAATAATTAATTTAATTATCTTTGATGAATATATAATAATACTTACAACTTCCATTGCCTTTGATGGATTCGATGTTATCCCCAAAACTTTCCAACACTTCTCTTTTAAAATCCCGAAATGTATGAAGGACAATTACCAATCGTTTCATATCATACTTATGATAACCAACAGTTTATTTCCAATCGATCGAAAATATGGAAACCCAGAAGGTCCTCCTTATAGTTCCCAAATATTAACTACCAATTAAATTAACCCAATAATCAAATCAACTTCCACTGGATGATTCAGTATTCAAAAGGAGACCTCCCTTGAACTTCATAAATTAATAATTCTTTTGAAGGGCGCAATTTTAACTCAGCCACATAATCAAACTTCCTTCAAAGGACCTTTCGTAAGCAATTTTAGGTAGTGATAATTATAATTGTATAAGCAATTTTTCCAATTATTCTATGACTTATACCTGCATGTTTCTTCGGGCTTAGTCACTTTAATAAATACCGAATTCGGTATTTATCGGAGATTCTAAGGAAATAAGGGTCATGATTAAAAGTCAGTTCCTGGTTAAATGTAGTTTCCACTTGGAATATGAGTAGATAATTGATGAATTGAACTATTATTGTGGAAGGAAAAGCGAGAGAAAACTTTAGCATTAAATAACACGGGAGAGGGTTAACAAATTACAGATACACATGGGCGATGCATGGGCGAATTATAGATGCAAGGGGGTGCACTTTCTAACCCCCCCCCCCCTTCCCCGGATTTTGATAATAAAATTATTTTAAAAGTTATAAATTAATAGGATATAATCAAATGTTACTTTTTTAAATATTTTTCGTTGTTATGATGTACGTTAGTAATTGTTTCTATTTAAGTTTTATTGTTTGTTTATTTTTTTATTGTTGAATATTGCACCTTTGTTGGCGACAATATGGCGCTTGGTGCATTAATATGTAGGAAAATATTTTGAATTCAATAGCAGAAGTTATACTTTTATCTTTAGTTGCGTGCTCTGTATTGATCTTTCAGTTCTCTAAAAGTGTTTAGATTTTGGATTATTACCCATCAGGTAGATACCACGAGACCTATTTTCAGAATTCGGTTGATCAATTTGCCTGTTTTATCGCACTGTTTCTGCGTGATGGTGAGAACAAAACTTCCTCTTTTTTATCACGTAATTTCAAAGTATGCGCATGTGTTCCGCCAGTAGAATGTAACTCAGTTTTGAAAATTGCAAATAAAAGTAAAGTGGCAAAATTAAGAGGTAAAAACAACGCGGTGTGTAATAAAGATTTACATTTGGAAAGAAAAGTTATACATAAATATTGAGGAACATTTCTGTAGGTACTACAATAAAAAAATTCTAAAAATTACTAAATAACCTTTTAGCGCCATGGATTATGTTCTTTTTAAGATTGTACGCTTCATCAGGAGTCGAAGCCTCTCTAAATAATTTCAGACGAAGTTCATCATTAACATGATATTTGATTCTAAATACAATCCAATATCCAAACGATTAGCACTTAAATCGAATTGTATAGGAAATTCTTCAACTAGTTTTTTTATTGATGATCCGTAATGGTATCTGAATTGGTTAACGAATAATCAGTTTTGCGTTTTTTACAGAAAAAACTTCTATTTTTACACTAGCTGTCTCGACTACTTTCCATTTCACTTAATAAATGACACACAAAGACACTAAGTTAAGAAACGCATCTTTTGTGCAATGCTCTGAAGTAACTATTTAGTAGAAAGCAGCCACATAATTATGGTATTATTTTTTATACCTGGCATATTTTTACTTTTCCTTTAATTGGCTTTTTTTTTTCTTTCCATTTTATAAAATAGAGCAACAGTGAACACTAAAAGTTAATTTGTACCACGGATTTCCCCGATTCGGACAATCACACACCAGGATTTCGATTCACACCTCAGGCTTATTTCTCTTTAGTTCAACTTCACTTCCACAAATATACTCTGCATGAAATTTCAAAAGACCAAGAAAGAAAGAAACTATTTAGAAAAACATAGTTAAGCTTTAATTTTGAGATTTCCGAAATAAAAAGCACTATTTTACAATTTTCAATGCTTATATCCATGCAAATATGTTCGGCAAATCGCAAACAATATAAATTTAGAGCTAAAATTTTCCAGTGTTTACAAGATACTTTTCGAATTTAATAATTTCGATTAAGCAATTTATGTTGTCACATATGAATTATAAAAAGTTGTCTAGCACTCAGTGAAATGGGTCTGCACCTCCCTGCAAATAATCCGGGGGGGGGGGGGGGCATGTAGATACAAATAGTTTTTACGACAAATATTTATCTTCTTAAAGACAATAAAAACATACTAATCAGGGAAACATATTAATTTGAACTTGAGCTTTTTTTTTCAAGTTAATTAAATATATTTCATTCAACAAAATGGAATTTTTTAGATACTGATTCAAATAAAACGGCATAAAATATTCTATTATTATAATTATATTATAAGGCTTTTGTCGAGGCTTTATCAAATAACTAACCAACCAATATTTTGTGAAAACTGTTTTCTAGATCTAAATTAAGTGCAATCTCCGCATGGTTGTACTTAAACTATCTGTGAAAAAGCAAGACAGTAAAAACTTCAGTACCAGTGATGGTAGAAGGGAAAAATTATAATAACAATTTGTTAATAGTTAAAATATGTAGTTAAAAATAAAATATATACACAAAATGGTTTCAGTAACATGGAAAAACGTAGAATACTTTTGCTAATTCCAGAGTAGGGGGAACTAGGGATACTTAACCCCTAGGGATACTTGACCCAATGCCTTTTTCTCAGAATTAGGAAGGTTTTATAAATTGGAAGAGGTATAACTTTTTGCCTTTCAGTTAAGTAACTACATATTGAAAATGGCAACTGAATCTTTGCATCCGTTTTTAAACTATAAGACAAATTAAATTTTCATGCTCCAAAAGTAATATCTTTGTGTTGTAAAAGCTGATATGAAGATGGTTTTTCTTTAACCCACTAACGGTCATGCACGTATATATGCGTCATTTGATCCCTAGTTTTTCCAGCAATACAACATTTTGAAATTTATAAATACAATTTAAATAAAATATTTTTTAAATATTTTTATTTGGAGGATAGTTTATAACCTATCTAAAACCAAATAAATAAATAATAATTTAAAAGAACTATATATTTGAAATAGAAATCTAATTTAAAAATTATTGCAGGAAAAACAACTGTAGAGTTTCGCCCATTCCCTTGACCGTCAGTGGGAAAATAAGACTTTTTTTTAATTATATACAAAGTTTAAAAGATATTTTCAGGAATATGATATATCACCATCCCCTCCTTCCTCCAAGGCTACGCGCCTGCGATATTAACTAATTAACTACAAGTAAAAATGATTCTACTGAAGTCACAAGCAGAGATCAGTAGATCATTCAAAGTTAAACTGCCTGTATTTTAAATATATCAAGAAATACCAGAGAATTCTTAGAAACATCCTCACAACTAATACGAGACAATCTGAAACAAGCTCCGTCATGTATACTCAGTTTTAAAACGTACTGCAAAGAGGCAATAGGAAATTAGATTGCGCGTTTTCCAGTATGCTTATTGAAAATTCTGCTCTCTGACTTTAGTGAACCTATTTTATTAAGTAGTTTAAACTATTTAAACCTGTATGTGTTAGTTCATGAAAAATGTTCTATCTTTTTGACGGAATACGTCCTAGTCTTTTAAAAACATACATTTTCTTTGAGAAAGAGAATTTAAGGTGTTTTAAATCATTTAAACTTGTTAGTATAGAAGGAAACGTGTACAAAACTGATTTTAATTCTTACCATATTTTTTTATTGACATGCTTAATCTGTTGTATAGTTCATAAATATTACTATAATCAAGTAGGTATGTTAAAAAAAATTTAAATAAAAACACATACAAAGATTTTCTTAAAAGTACTTCCAAATTTATTTAATGAGTATAAAAATGAAAAAATAACGTTTTGAAAAAGGAATAAGTTTCAAAACGTTTTTAATGTACATTTGCCAATTTCATAAATAATTTTTAATAACTCTAATACAATATAAGTAGTGTACGTAGCTCTTTATTCCCATGTACAGAATAAAACTGGAAATTTCAGGTGAAAGGTTTAAAGGTTTTAATTAGTGTTATATTTTTGTATTGAAAAGATTTTAATAAGCAATGCTAATTAAACAGAAACAAGAAATTGTTTAACGCATCTTCATTCAAAAATATTAAACTTCCTAATTCAATTCCTTTAACTATAATATTAAAAACATTGACACACAAATTTTCTTAGATACATCGTAAGAAAACTTACGTAACACAACAAAAGTATTTTAGTATTCATTCAAAATCAAGAAAATTTCTTATAAAATACTTTAAATCGCAATTTCCGCATTCATTCGCTTTCTTTCCTTCTTTCTTTCTTTTTACTTTATGATGTTGAAGTTCAGGGTTTATTCGTACTTATTTCATTCAAATGCCCCGGGGTGAAACGTAAAACGACATAAAATTGTTGACGTCGTAGTCAGCCGTTTCAGAAATATGAGGATTTTTCCATTCACAAAGAAATTGATTTACTGTGTGAGTGGGCGACTGCATTCTTTGTAAGAAATAAAGCGTTAATGCAAACGTTACATAAATTTATTAATAGTGTGTAGATGAAAGAGAAACATCTTTATTCTTTTAAGCTTTATTGCTTTTAAGAGACTGTGTGTGTCAAATTCATAAAGATGCGAAATTTCAAGTATGTAGAATATTTGAAATTTTTTAATTTATGTACATTGACTGCAAACAGAGTTAAGTTGAAAATCTAACCAATATTTATAAGGCTGAGATTTTCAAAAACTGGTAGAATTCAAGATTGATAATTTTTTTTTTTTTTTAGTCTTTTCATCTCAATTATCTCGCAGGGAATAATGTTTTATTTTTAGAAATTATCATACAGTTAATGTTTTCACTTCTATGAACCATTCATATATAAGTAATCGCAGTTATCATCATGAAATGGAGATTCAAGTAGAATATTTTAGTATCCTTAATAATTACTGTGATGAAGTGACACACATTAGTTATTTCAATTTAAGACATGTCTGTCAGTTTAACATACGGCTCTGTTTATATACACATAGCTATTACTAGATAATTAAGTGCGGATTATTCTTTAACTCCTCGGAGAAGAGTAACTTGAGGAAATACATCAGTATTTATATTCGGCCAAGATTTGGTGTGGTGCTGGATATGAAAATGTATATGTTGAATTATGAATGCGTACTCAAACCATAGGCGCCAACTACACGGGGTTAAAGGGGGCGATCGCCCCTGTGTTCCATCAACAAAGGGAGCAGAGGTGTCATTTCGCCCTCGCTCCAAAAATCTGTAAAAATGTGTTTTTCTAATATAAAATATTTCGTGAAAAGGACATTTTGTAATGTTCTAAAAGTTCCATAAAAATAGAAAGCAAACACAATATTTGTAAGCACCTTCGCTTCCAAATGAGAATCAAGTATGTGTAGCAGCTCTTTTGTGCAATTTCATAAAAATATATATTTTAAAGTAATGTATGAAATTTTGTAATTATGATATAACTAGTATAGGCTCTTTTTTCATTAATTATTATCCGGAGCTATTAAAACTTGCTTTCTTCATTTTACTGCAATGTCTTAGAAGTATATCGTTCAAAATAAACTATAATATTAAAATAAATTATTTTATAATGATGAATTAACTGGTCAGTGCTCTTGCTTTTTCTATAAAAATTTTCTGATCTAGTTTTATACAAATAACTTTGAGAAAAATTAAATTTATTGCATGGTACGGAGGTAAGTTCGACATATTCAAAAGGTAGATCATGAAAAAAGTGGTGTCCCAAATTCTTAGGCTAATCCCTTCCCCCACCACCCTCATCGAGTATGTACAACGAGTCTGGGCCCCATGGAAAAAGTGAAAAGTTGGCAACTACGAGTCTAACTATGAAAGACTGTAAAATTTATATACCCCTTGTTACTTTGTTACTAGCTTACTTAATAAGAGTACAATAGCTTAAAACAGAAAAAACTTCTTCTATTTAGAATTTATTATTCAGAACTATATGAAAAATTAGTCTAAGTTCAAAGTGAAAAATAAAAAATTCTCTGTTGTAATTTATTTTCTGCTGTAATTATTCAGAACTAATCTATATAAATAAAACTGACTTTCTGTCAGACGGATTTGGGGACCGTTTCACGGTAAAAACTACCTAACGGATTAGGATGAAATTTGGTATATCGCTTAATTAAACGACCAGGAGTAAAATAGGCGATATATTTTTAATTTTAATTGAGTTTTAAAATTTCCGAAATAATTTTTTTTTGGTGTTTTTAAGCAGACACAATTTAGTTCGCATTTAGTTCGCAGACACAATTTAGTATCGCTTAATTAAACGATCAGGAGTAAAATAGGCGATATATTTTTAATTGAGTTTTAAAATTTCCGAAATAATTTTTTTGGTGTTTTTAAGCAGACACAATTTAGTATTTCCTGAATGGCAACTGAATGACAATCTTCGTTTGGTTTGTTTTGAAAATCGTGGGGACCGTTTCACGTAAAAACTACCTAACGGATTAGGATGAAATTTGGTATATCGCTAATTTTTTTTTTGGTGTTTTTAAGCAGACACAATTTTGTATTTCCTGAATGGCAACTGAATGACAATCTTCGTTTGGTTTGTTTTGAAAATCGCAAATGATATTCTACATTCACAATGCCTAGAAAAAAACGCCCATCATTAAGCAAAATCGACAAAAAAAAAATTTCAAAAACGTTTAAAGAGGAACGAATTACAAAATGACAACCAAGAAGCTTCGACTTCTCGGCAGCCGGACATTTCCCCAGAGGACAGATTAGCGTCGCAACGGCGACGCCAGGAGTCTGTAAGGAGTAGAGAAACATCAGAGAGGCGTGCCGTTCGTTTAGAAGATGATCGGCTAAGACATGCCGAACTAAACGAACAAAGAATGAATTTACAATGGGGTGATAAACTTTTATATTACTTTTATTTAGCACCAAAAACTGAGTTTATCCGTCAACGACGGGCCACGCAGCTAGTAATAGATAAAATAAATATTTAGTGTGCTTTTTTCACAAACAATTTCTACTTCTTTCTCTTTCACATCTATCAAATTGTTTTCTTTAAATGCTTATTCTAAATTCAAGCTCATATAACAGAATCCATGAATTTACTATCGGATTCAATAAACTAATTATTATAGAATGTAACAAATAATAGGAATTACCAAAATACGAAACATGTACAGTACGCAAAAAAATCCTAACGATGGCTATATCTTGTATTCTAACTGATGAAATAACATAAGTAAAGTACCTTTGTAAATCGTGGAGGGTATTCATTAATTGTATATAAAAAAATTATCATGAGAGGTCATCTAAATATTAAAACTAAACCAAACTTTAAAAAGTTCAATGGCAACCCCGTAATAAACTACCATATTTAGTATTTAGAATTAAAAAAAAACGTTTAAATAACAAATTTCATAATTTTCCAATGAGTGGTTAGTAATTTAAATGATTTTTAAAAAATGTCAAATTAATGTTAAAAAGAAGCGCTATTTCGACGAAAACCTTAATAGTTTATCCCATGGCCACCACTAACCCTCATACCAAATTTGAACATCGTAAGTCAATTTATTCGGGAGTTTTGCTGACCACTGACACACAGTCAGACATTTTTTCTAGATCACTTTTTTGAAATCAGGATGTTCCAAAAAATAGAGAAATGAGAAGAAAAAGATTTTTTTTTTTACCGAATACTATACTTTCATTACCCTAGGTATACGTATGGGTAATTTACAGTAGATATATCCGGTAGTACATAATTTAAGCTGGAGACTAAGTAATGCCCACTAATAAATTAGTAATAAAACATGTTTTCACTAATTACGAAATCACTATAGTAACACTACATCTCTCTCAAGTTCCATAACTATACTAGAAGACAACATGAGTTGAGCTCACTGATCTCTGCTACAACTTCAGGATAATTGCATGCTTGGTTAATGACTTGAAGTTGAAGAAGGCTTAATAATCACCATAGAAATCTATACTATCAACTTCCCCAAAACTAGTTCAAATTTGTTTGTAACTATGGGCAACTTATTTCAAAGCATTATGGGGGGAAGTACTCAAATGACATCATCTGCTTCCACAGCAGAAATCGCTAATAAGCAATCCAGAAGTTGTAGTAGAGATCAGTGGTTGAGCTCACTCAATACTCTACAATGATTGGGCAACCGGTTCCTACAACATATTGAGTGAGCTCAAGTCGTCCTGTCATCTAGTATACAAGTGTTTTTGAAAATATTTATTTGTGCAATATATTACATCTAACATATTGTTTCATTGTCTGTTAGATTGTTATTGTTTTATTGTGTTGTTTACTTTTCATTGTTTTCATTGCAATTAATTTTTTTTAATATAATTTCAATTAAAGTTGCTTTGGTTAAATATCTGTAATTTTAAATTGCAATGTGGGAGTTTATTGCTGTTCCTGTCTATTATTGAAGTCAATAACTGTGAGTGTTTTATTGTGTCAGTCTAAATTACAACTTGAAAACACTGTTTTATACCTTTGAAAGCGTTTTAGTGTTCAGCACCCCTAGGTCGAAAACGGAACACTTATAGAATTACTTTACAGTCTGTCTGTATATATATGTGTCTGAATCCTTAAGAATCGAATAACTATTTCAACTTTTAATAAATTAAGAGAGTCAATTGAATGATTTAAATCAGTGATTTCTTATTATGCTCCGCAGAACCCTTGGACCTCAGTGAAAGGACATCAGCGACTCAGGGCGTGACCATCGATACGTAAAAGGCCATACAACTGCGCCATGTTTTTCTTTCTACGTCATCAGCCGTGGATATAAGTTTAAGCTATCTCGAGCTAAAATTTATTTAGAAGTGGATACACTGATCTTCAAATTCTGCTTTTATTAGTCGTTCAATGGTTATTATGGACGATTTATACGTTTAATATTTGTGTAAATTTTACAAAATGCCCAGTCCTTGTTCCGTTCTAAAGTACAACAGGAACTCCAGAACTATTGCTAAGATTTCTATCTTCAAATTCCCTTCCGATGACAGTGTTAAAAAAAAATGGTGGAATGCGATACATCGAAAAAATTTTGTCCCAACGAAATACAGCAAGGTGAGTGTTAACTTTTTAATAAAATCTTTAATGTGTTTTTAAATATAAGTGTACAATTTTTTAGAAGTTTTTATTAAAGTGCAGAAAAGAAATGCTAAATATTTACAATAGTGATAACTTTTAATTGGTTTCAACTTTTTGTTTTATTTTTTAAATGAAAGCTTAGAAAAAAATCTTTGGTTCAAATTCCCAGTAAGGCACGAATTCTATGTGAAAGTGATTTTCGCCAACAAAGGCAGCCGCCGTCATTTTTTTTTTTTTTTTTTCATGACAAGTAAACAACCTATGGTTGACATCATTTGACGCTGTTTTATGAAAACAATTCTTGACGCAGAATTCGTACGGTACTTGGAAGTTTTACGCAATCTTCACTAGCCTTTAAAAATGACCAACATAAAATAAAAATTTAACGTGGAAACTTTTTCTTATTTCAACATAAAGTTTTGTTAAAAATTCAATAAAGTTCTTTAGAAATTTGTGTCTTCTATTTAAGGTATGCGAGCTGCATTTTCATCCAAATTATTTTGTACAACCAAAAGAGGCAATTAATAAGACTGGATAAGATTAGTTTTTGCAAGGTGACACATGCTTGTCTTGGAAAACATTGTAAACTGAAGGAAAAAAAAATGTATTCTATATATTTTTCTTCCAAATGTAGGTTTTCTCTGAAAATATGAGCCTTGAATGTAGTTGTGGTATTTAAGCTGTTGTATTATCTGTGTTTTGTTTATTGTGTATATTTGATATGTTTTTATCAATTGTATTTGTCAATGTTTTTAATTGATATTTTTATTGTTTCCTTTCACATTTCAAACATTTAGAAATATTTCAAAATTACTTTTGAAAAAAAAAAAAAAAGCACCAACTTATAAACGAACAGAAATTATACTTGATCATACTTATACGGGAATGGACGAAGTTTAAAACCTGAAGTTGTACAAAATTAGTGTTTTAAAATGTAGAGATAATCTTATATTTTACATTGTCAAAAAAATAAAATAATCCAATTACTTGAAATATCTTTACAAAACATAAAATAAGGAAGATAAAATATTTCGTCACACAAAAATAATGTCTTCCCTCACTAACTGAATGAAAAAGTGCATCCACCACAGGTGACGTCATTATATCAGTTGGATGGCCTTCTCAATATCGGAGGTCACGCTCAGGGGCTCTTCCTACTGATGGTAAAAAAATTAAATCGCTGCTTCGATTTTAGATAGGAAAAAAATAAACTACTCTCATAAAGCGAAAAGTATTTTCTCAGAAAGTAGTGTGATTTTTGACTAGATCTATCATATTTCAGACAAGCGAAATTTTTGCTATAACTTGAAAAATCCACAGATATTGCCGGATTAGATGTTTTACTGATATTTACCATGTGGCGTATACATTTGCAGGTTATTTTCATTAAATTTTTTTCCTGCTTTATGATTTCTTCATTGACAATCCAATATTGTGGGAGAATTATATTGACGAGTTTCTAGAAGGCGCTAGGGCCATGGTTGGTTATTTCGTTAAAGTTGTTGCTAGAATCAAGAAAGTTTTTATAACTTTTCGCAAGTAGTTATTGTGTACTGCAGTGACATATCTTCGCAACAACAACAAAAATGCCAACTTTATTAAAGCAAGTATTATAGAACGGTATCAAAATCGCCAATTTTGTCAAGGCACGACCTTTGCAGTGTAAACTACTCAAAATACTGTGTAGAGATTCTGAAAGTATACATAAGTCATTATTATCACACACAGACGTATGATAGTAGTTTTTTGCTATCAGTTTGCTGGTAGATTAATTGTCTAATCAGGGATGGATATAAAAATTAATGTTACTTTAGGGCCATTCCATGATCACGTTTGTGACGTTTGTACTCGTTTTCCACTCCAAGCATTTTTTAGTAGGTAATAAAACTGAATATTTTCATCGACTTAGTTTTTTATCTTCAACATTATGCTCATTTTCTCATTTACAAATTTTTACAGACACATTGGATTGTGTATAAAAGTATTATAATTAAAAATTTGTAGTTATCATGTATGTGATAATTTGTAGAAGTGTTTTCTACATGCAACTCTTTACAAATTAGCTAAACTAATTTACAATGGTTTCACAGCTGCATTTTTGTTATGGTTAAAATAGAAACTGTAATTATGCAAAATATTTTTTTTTTATGTTCATACATTTGAAATCATATTTTTAAAATTTTAATGACCTATCACGTTTGCGACAGGGCAATGTGATAAAGTACAAAATGGATTGTTTAAAAGTCATATTATTACATTTGTTTGCCTAAATGATTATTCGAGATACAAATATTGTTAGTAATTATAATGGGAACAAAACATTTCTACCAAAATACGCATAAATAAGGTTTATATTAGAAGGGAACGTATGTTTGTAAAGTTATTTTTTTGGAAAGAAAATAAATGAATTCAGATAATCAATACAAGGAAAACGGAAATACCATATTCGATGCAAATCCCAAAATTGAGGTACTAAAGAAAAGGTAGAATTATACATGAAAACGTCGAAAATAAGAATCTGACATGTTTCTTATTGATTTCAAACTTTTAAAACAATTAACATAACAATGTAACACTGTGCTAGTAGGTATAAAAGAACGCTTTGGCAATTTTCTCCAAAATTTGAATTCGTATTTTCTAAGGGTGTTCAGGTAGCGATTCAAAAGAATTCTACGTTGATTGAAGATTCTTATAGAATTTTTGAGACGTCAAAACCAGCAGCCGTCACTGCGGCAGAATATAAGGTCCCTATGGAAATTGTTTGGGACAACCACTGTTCGGCATCATTTTAATCATGCCACTTCCTGAATTTTGGGCTCACTAAAGAGTGGCTCTTTTGATATTAAATTCAAAATTGTTCTTTTTGTCTTTTGGGACTAAGTACTTGCTTGACTTAGCCTTTTTTAGGTATACAGCAACGAAAATTAATTATCTAGCTCGTTTGGGCAACATTCGCCTTCAGTTGACTTCTAGGACATCGGACAATGACAAACATTAATGTAAGAAGCAGGCAAACAGTTCACTTTATCTTCGAGTGTACAAGTAATATTATCATAACAATCTTCAAATACCTTAACTAGTTATATCTCGTTGTAGATGTAAGTAATAAATAACACTAAACACTTCTTGGGTGCCAACCGAAATTTTTACTTTAAAAAGGGCTTCCTGACCACATAAGTTGGAGAACTACTGGTTTAAAGAACATGTAATACACAACTTGTTCATAATACCCTAATAGAGATGAGCAGGAACATTTTAATGTTTTTTTTTATTTTTATTTTTATTGTTTTTTTACAAGTAACTAATTTTTAAATTCGAATTTTTTTTTATTATTTGATGTTTGTTACTAAATGAGAGATACAGGTAAGACTATTTCAAAGCCTTATAATAGATGTGGCTATTTATATTAACAAAACATTTTATTGAGTGTGGGAAAATACCTCCTTACCCCCACCCTTCCCCACTCCTACTCCCCAATTTCTGAAACTTACAGAGAAGCTTGAAAAATGCTGGAAAGGGGATGAAAACCTGTGAATTGTTTTAAGGACATTTATTTTGACTTTTCAGAAAATATTTTAGCGAAATAATCAAATTAAAAGGTTTAATATTCGTGTTCATCGTAAATATGGCTGTGTAACAAAAGTAAATTGTTTAAAACTTGTCTTCCGATGAACAAATACAGATTTAGAGGGTTCCCTTTAAGATTAATATTTGAGAAAACGAGCAGCTTTTTTTATTAGCTCTTTTGAGATCACTGACATCATTCAAATGTTTATATTTTCACTAATTCAATATTTAATTATTATATTAATAGGTCATTTTATTATTTAATTGTAAAATAATCACTGATAAACGAATATAAATGCAAGTACTCTCGTGGTTAAGAGAATTTTACACCGAAAATTTATTGTTCGTGAACTGCCTGCTTTATTGATAATACGTCACAAAACAGTTTATTTTCTAGTGCTGACATGCACAGTGTATGAGTACGGACAATGTTGGACTTGCCTAACATGCTTCAATCTATAATTACTTTTAATACAAATAACAGAACTACAAAACTCTACTTAATTATCATTCAAAATAAATTTGTAGATACCAAAATATCAAAAACTGAAAAAGTTTAATTCAAAGAATAAATAAAAGTAATCAGTTACAAAAAACTTCTTAAATTAAAAATAAATCATTACTTTTAGATCCTATGTTTTATACAACACATTTGAAGATATCTAAGATATTGAAATTGCAAATAACTCAAATTCAAATATATATTTTAATGAGAGTAATTTAATATCTCGAATAATATGTTCCCTTTATCTACAAATTGTGTTCAAAATAATCACTACCAATTAATACATTTTCTTATCCCAACCCCTGAATCAAATTTTTAACCTTTCAGAATCGATACCTTTCCAACCAGTTATAAATTAAAAAAGATTTTTGAAGAGTCGCATATTATTTTGTATTTGATGTTCTTATTAAAAATATATTTTTCTATTAAGTATTTTATTTTAGAAGAAATAAGATGCTTTTTATAATTACCTCAGTGACAAGAAAAGTGGTTTATCGTAAGTAAATAAAAGTATACGTTTCATAGAATGAAATCAATGTATATGTATTAATACCATACCGTATATTTATATCATTCATTTTTTGTAAAAAAAAGAACATTAATTTAATATAATTGAAATTTATTAAATTTATCTTCTGTCAATTTAGTAAAAACATTAATATTTTTAGTGTACAATATATTTTTGGATTTACTACAGTAAAAAACATAATATAGATTGATATCCAAAGTGTTTAGAACAGAGCCAATTTAACTAAATCTTCCTTTTCTGAAGACTGAAATACAGGGTAGGCGAAAAGTCTTGCCCCGATAAAATATAGATTGAGTGACAACTATTATGCCGACTAATACTTGTAATTTTTTCTTAAATAAAGGTTTAATATTTTTTTTTTTTAACTTCCTGAGTAAACTTGTGTCCCCTAGTAGTTTGGACAGTTAAGTGTCACATAGCAAGAACTACGTTACCGACTTGACCCTTACCGAGACAGAGGAGGAGGTACATGTTGAAGTTTACTAAAGTAATTGGTGTTCACAAAAAAGAAAACAAATTAACGTGTCTATGATTTTCAAAAACACTTTCATCAACTAGTATAATTGGCATGCTATTATAACATTTTCCCTCCCTCAATGAAAAGGACTTCACGTGTCAGGACACGTACTTTTTATCGTTGTTTTAGTGACTGTGCGAAACAAGAAAATAAAAAACGCGTCGGATTTCGGAGGTATTGTTCACGTCTTTAGATTATTGCATTTTGTCGGAAAAGGGCATTCTTTGGTTGATGAAGGAGATCAAGAAAGGAGATAGAATTTATTGGATGGAATGTGATTTATGTGAAATGGAGTGTCAGGCCAGTACGAGTTAAATGAAATAAAGAATGACTGAAGGAGCATCTTCATGCCGTTTGAGTATTAACATTGTTTGCAAAGTAAAGCAGTTGGAAGAGCATTTGAAATTGTCTTAAATCAAGAAGGATATGCAAAAAGAGGAAAGGGATGAAACGACTGAGATAAATAATGTTATCGACTCATCGATGGACAGTGTCAAGTTAACAGTAATGGCTGATGTAAAAGACACTGCAACGGATTATTTGGGATTGGCGAAGGCCAAGAAAAAAGTGATCCTGGGAGGATGGGGGTAGGAGATGGAGTTGATGGAATTTAAAGTAGAATATTAAAATACTGTTAAATGGGAGCTAAGGTCAAGGACGTTGTAGAAGAGATAAAGAAAGGAGCTGTTCTGAATGACAAGGCAGTGCTCTGGGTGAATACTAATGATATGGGAAAGCCCAATAATTGTATTTTCGATCATGACCTTACAGAAGTGAAGAAAAACACTAATGATAAAAAGTACATGGTCTGATACCTATGTTCGATGTGAGCAGAGGCTGGATGAATAAGCGAGCGCAGAGGATGAGAATGATTATTATGAGTATGAGTGATAAGTTCGAGATATGCTTTATAAATGTATGAGTAAGAAAAAGAGTAATAGTGTTTGCCAGAATTGAATACATTTAGGCAGGTACACTAATAAGGTTGTTAGGGGGATGGTATTGAATAGTAGGGGGGGAGGGGGCAAAAAAGTAATTACGAATAGGGGTTTGAACTCTCAATGTCTGACTGAAGGGGTTTCAGTGTTAAGTAAGGATAAGAATGAAAGTTTTGAGATATATGAATCATCAGCTGATAGTAATAAAGTAAAATCTTCAATTAATATGATTAAAAATAGTTTAAGAGTATTTTATAGCATTATATGTAGTGTTAGAAACAAAATGGATGAGCTAAATGGGTTAGCAGCATAAGAAGAGATTGATATTATAGGGATACCTGAGAGTTGGGCAACCGAATTTGACTGAACGTTAATAGAATTAAGGGTCTGTACATTATTTAGGCAAGATATATCGGATAGAAAGGGAGGAGGGACTTTAATTTACATTGCTAAAACTTTGGAATGCATTGAATTGACAATTCCCTGTAGTCCAAAGGGTATTTAAACAGCATGGATATCATCTCATATGGGGGAGAAATTAATTATCGGAAATATTTATAGACTTCCTAATACTTTGATGTGAATCAGAACGAAATGTTAAACAGGCATACAAAGGAAGCTTGTCTAAAAGGAGAAATCTTATTAATGGATGATTTCAATTTTCATAACATCGATTAAGAGAGAAATTTTGTTAACAATGGTAGAAGGATGAATTCTTATATGTTATCCAGAATTGTTTTCTTCAGCAGGTTATAAAGGAAGGAACTAGAAAAGCTTCAATTTTGGATTTGGTTATCATCAATAATGAGGATAAAATTCAAAATTTAGAAGTTAGTGAACACTTACGCGACAGTCATCACAATAATATTATATGATTAGATTTGAAATTTTATTCTGATCGTCTAAACCAGATAGTAGTAGATTAATTCTTAACTTTAAGGGGACAAATTTCAGTGGACTAAGATGCGAACTCATTGGTTTGCCAAAACTGAAATTGCAATATTCAGGGTAGGTAATTCAAAATCAGAATAAAAAGAATTTGAACGTGTTGAGGATCAGTAGGACAAATTCAAGTATAAACTCAATGTGGCAGTTATGAAGACTATTACATATCGGCAGAAAGGAAAAGTCCAAAAAAAAATTTGAAGTACTGTGGGGAAGTAAAGAGAACTCTTGGGAACAAACAATATAAAGATAAAAAATCTTAAAAGGAATGAGATTGAAAGCAATAAAGTATTTTATATGAAATCCGGAAGGGACTTTAAAAGTAACCCCCCCCCCCAAAAAAAAAAAAAGTGATGTAGAAGGAATGATAGCTAAGAACATCAACTCTAACCCTAAGGCACTTTTTTTGCATATGCAAGTGGGAATAAAAAGTTAAATATCTATCTGGGTCCAGTAAAAGATAGCCTGGGTAACTAAGTTCAGGATGATAAAGGAATGTCAAATATATTGAATGATTTTTATTTTTTTTTTGGGGGGGGGTGGAGGGGGGAAAGGAAGGTAATAATAATTTCAAAATCGGAAAAAATCTTGTAGTGGATAACATTTGTCAAGAAATTTAGGATTGTAAATTTATGAGATAGGAAATTATTTATCATTTAAAACATATCAAAAATTTTTAAGCCTCTTGACCAGGTGATATTTGTCCTAAAGTTTTAGCTAAGTATGCAGAAAAATTCGGAGATGTTTTACTGATTATTTTATAAACTTTTTGCATTTTGGGAATTCTACCATTAGATTGTAAGATGGCCAATATTACACCTCTTTTTAAAAATGTTTTTAAAAGTTATTCAGAAAATTATCGTCCAGTTCTTTTGGCATCAGTTGAACTTGGCATTTTTGAAACTTAAATAAAAAACCGCATTATAAAATTTTTAAGAGTCTAGGAGTCTACTTACAAATACGAAAAAAGAATTGCGGTTCGAAAAAAGAAAATCGTGTACAACAAATCTGATAAACTTCAATGAAGATATAACTAGGGAATTGGATAGTTCAAATAGTGTTGATGTAAATTGCATCGATTTTCAGAGGGCTTTTATTAAGATTCCCTATTAAGTATTATTGCGCAAGTTTAAATATGGTCTTCGGGGTGCTACTTTAAATTGGATTAAAAGTTCGTTAATTGGCAGAAGACAACGAGTACAAATCAAATGTATATATTTTAAATGGACAATAGCTAAAAGTGGGGTACCACATTGTTCATTGCTTGGGCCTCTTTTATTTATTATTTTCATTAGGGATATCAGCGATAATATTACAACTAAAGTTAGCATTTTCGCATACGTTTAAAAATCATTAGAATTGTAAATACAGGCATAAAATAAATGCAAATTTCAAGATGATTTAAGCAAAAGTTCAAAATGGGTTGTAAAATGGGGATGTCATTTAATATTTATAAATATCTGATTCTGCCAGTAGGACATTATAACAAAAACGCTTCCTATTATTTACAAGGTGTTAAAATCAATAATGGCGATATTGTTAAACATCTAGGGGCATTAGTTAATATTTATTTTAAAATGGCTCGTGGGGTAGCCAGTAAAAATGCTAATCGGATGTCATAATTTATTAAAGAAGTGTTTCTATACGAAATCTAAGGACTCTACTATTATATAGGAGATTAGTTAGACCGCATTTTGAGTATGCAGTGCAATTTTGGTCACCATATCTTTAAAAAAAAAAAGACATTGACTTTCTGGTTCAGCACAGGCTGCAAAGACGATTTAGGATTTTGCATCATTCGAATATAGTGATAGTAATTGAATATGTACACGTTGCGAGAGAGAAAAATTCGAGATTTAATTAATTTATTCAAACTTATTAAACAAAATGAATTTATGGGTTTGGAATTCGTTACAGATAATAAAACGAGGGGTTGTGGCTTTAAATTGTTTCAAACGTAGTTTAATACCGAAAGGAGAAAATATTATTTCAACAATTATGTTATTGATGAATGGAATTGCTTACTTCTAGATATAATAAATTCAATTTGTGTATGAAATTTTAAGAAAAAATTGGTTATTCACTGGGGTATAGCTAAAGATCACTGATTATTTTTTCCCTGGACCAACCTTGTTCGACATCGTGCCTGTAGTTGGTCGACTTATTTTGTATTTGTATTTGAATTTCAATGTATTAGGTCAAGATATTCCCTTCACTCCTGTATATTATAGTCGGTCTTAAACAATGTTATTATGTGTATTCTATGTATTTTATTCCTTATGAAAAAATATTGATTTTTTTTTTTTTTTTTTTTGTCATTTAATTCTAAGCAGAACTATACTAAGACTGGCAGTAAATTGCTCACCAAAGAATCAATATTACCCATACTTTTAAGAATTGTAGCCTAAAGTATAACATTCAATTCGGTGTTCAAAGCTGTACATTTTCTTCTCATCTTACTGGTTTCCCAAATAATAAGCAACTTACACACAACATTAAATAACGTTAGAAAAAGAACGCAATTCCTTGAAGGATAACATAAAATTGCGCCCTTTATACAGTAACCCTTTTACCCATTGTTTATTGCTTGGAAGTAAATATCACTAGGAGTCCTTCATCCTATGAGGGGCTTCAAGTTTCATATTGTCCAAAAACTGTTTATATATAGCACAGGCATAGATCACTCTTACTGGAAAGCAACTTGACAAATAATAAGCAAGGCTTTTATAGATAAAGAAATAACAATTCTGAGATTATTTTTTTATACATAACCTTCCAAAGTGCGATTCTAGGAAACTGGAGAATACTCAACAGTGAATGAATTTAGAGTTTCTAATTTCAGTAGTTTTCCTGAATCTTGTGATTTTTATCTTCTATGATCAAATGAGAATTCGATTATTTCAAATCATGCTTACTTTTCAAACATGTAAAATTTTGTATTCGATCTTTTTTGTACTAAGTTTAAAAATATACGGTAAACTTCTCTTGCTAAACTAGCAGTTTGTTTTCAAATCTGGATTGTGCGGGTAACGGATAAAAAAAATTAGGTTATGAACATCAGTCTTAACGTAAGGCCGCTTTTGCATATGTTACCACTAGCTGCGTGGTCCCGCGTTGCGGAGACCCGTCATTGGTGTATAGGTCCCAGCTTTTGGCGCTTCGCGAATGGGTTCGCTTTACTCGTTGAAAGGTTCATTCCTATACAAACACAAACTCGCTTTGCTCGATGCAAGGTTCATTGCTGGGCAAGCATGGGCTCGCTAAGATAGCTTCATTCACTAAAAATTAATAACTACGTAAGCCCTTAATGTTAAAGCCCCCTCCCCTATCGAAAAATAAAACTTTTTCTCAGTTAAAGTCCAATTAGAAGGCCAAAACCACTCACGTTGAAAATTACAAAACTGTAATTTTATTAGAAATCGTTTTGTAAAATACTAGTTGATTAACAAAAAAATAATTAAAAAAATAATCAAAATTTTAAAATTCCGTTCTTCAAAAGTCCAATGAAAAGGCATTAACTACTTATGTTGAAAATTTCAGAGCTGTAGCCCTATTAGAATTCGTTTTGTAAAATATTTGTTAATTAATTGAAAAAATTAGTTAAAAAATCAAAATTTTACAATTCAGTTTTTTAAAAGTCAAATTAGAAGGCTAAAACTACATATATTGAAATTTTCAGAGCTGTAGCCCTAATAGAAGTCGTTTTGTAAAAAAAATTAAAATTCATTAAAAAAATATCATTAAAAAAACAATAAACAAAATTTTAACATTCTGTATATCGAAGGTACAATTAGAAGACCAAAACCACTTATGTTAAAAATTTCAGAACTCAAAGCCTATTTTAAGTAGCTCTATCGATCCATTGACACACACAGATACACAAACTCTTTGTTTTATTACTATAGATGACCGACCATCAGGTCCAGATATCAGGCCCGTACTACATTTATTGAGTAAAAGCTCTCTCTCCCTGCTTAGGTAAACGACGTATCATACAAATCCTGCAACTTAATAAACACAAATTTCGCTAAGTTGCCGAGTTCAACGAAAACCTTGACGATTTTTTTATTATTATTATTATTATAATTTTTTTTTTTTTTTTTTTTTTTTTTTTTACAGAAACGATTAAAGTTCTAATCATAAGTAACTGATACATGACTCGTATCTTTAATATTTAGAGTTTAAAACTAACTACTTGCGACTTGACTTACAGATGTCATTTTGGGTACATCCGGGCATAATTTTTAATTTATTTCTGGTAGGAACTTAACTCGAAGACACCTTTTATTTGATATATTGCACTTGATATATAAGTATTATAAAACACCTTTGTAACTTTTTTCTGGAATGCTGATCCCATGAGGGACATCTGTAAAATCTGCTCACTTCATTACTGTGGTTTAGCGTAGAAGTTAAAATAAAGTATGTTGCATGCACAAAATTTTAAGGATATATAGAACACTAAATACGCAAAATTTCCCCAGAGCTTTTAATTGTTTTAAAAAATAATGTAGATAGATCCGAGTATAGAATGAAATCATAAGTTAAACTCTACCTGAATTATAACTTTTAATATTGAGTGATTAGCACCATGTAGATGCTTCTCAACCATGCTATTCCAAAACTTCAAGTCTAGTTTTCTTGGTTATGATATTCTTCCCATCGTTTGAAGTTTGAATCGATATTACTCTAGAATGTATATGGAGAATGTAAGATAATTTTTACAGATATTTTTTGTAATATATTCCATTAATTTGTCTTTTTGAACTATTAATATATAAATTTAAAAAATAAAACATTTTTACAAAAAAATTAATAAAATATTATTTAAACTTTTAGTGTTTTTACGTTTTAAAAAAATTCTAAAGATTTTTTTTTTTAATTGAAAAACAATTTATTTTGTGATTTTGAGTAATTAAGTATACAAAAATTTTAAATTAAACTGTGAGTTTTAGACTTATATAAAAAGTAAAACTAATTAAAATTTTACACAAATTTATATTTATTGAACCTTTTACTGCTGTGGTTGGATGGTTTGATATTTTTGGCCCAAGGGTAACATGCGTTCTATACTGCGCCAAACAAATTGGTGAACATCAGTTTTTAAATTTAAGTAATATAGTATCAGAAAAATTAATTTAAAAGTCAAAGATGAAATATTTTGGGGGGTAGAAGCATTCTACAGAAAATGACTTGCAAACTGTCAGACCAGACACATCAGTTAAAGGTTAAAAAATATAAAAGTGGCTATTTTAATATAAAAGTTTATTCAATTACAATAATTACAATACACTTACCAAAAAAAATTTCAAAACAATCACTACAAAATTGTAGATTTTTAATGTTTGCGTCCTATACCTCCTTAAATAGGCAAATCATAGACACATGTGAGCTAATTTTGTTGACAAAACAAACATTGATGTCCGGTTATCTAATACTCTAATATCTCAAAAGACATTTGAATAATAAGTGAGAAACATGATCAGGTATACTTATTCTTGAAAATGACATTTAACTTTTATAAAAGGAACAAGTATTTTCAATCTTATTTCAAATTATTAAAAAGAGAAAATAAGAAAATAACAGCATACTCTGTCTCATCAATAATACGTATTCAATAAAAGGAACATTTCTCACAAAATCAAAACACAACAGAAAATCTAGACTTGCGAAATAAGAAAGCATAACAATAGATTTATCAACTGCTGCTGCCTTCTCCTAAATTGAGGCAAATCGAATTTTTGGTACCCAAGTAAATCGAAATTGTCTTTTTATTACCAGTTTGGAGTGAAAAACTTTATTTCAGCTATTTTATTTTCCATTGTATTTATAAATCGGATTGTCTGGAATAGTTTGGATTTGTTTCCCCCATTTAAAATAGATACAATAAACATCAAATTAGTCGCTCCTTATTTTTTCCGGTTGTATCTATGGACAACTCGGATATTTGTTTTCAATCTTATACGTTATTTTGTTTGACTGTACAATAAATTATCACTTCAATTCAAATATTAACCGATAAATAAACTGTACTTTAAATTATTTATTCTACATTTAGTTTAAAAATGAAAAGTTATTTGGAAAATGTTCAGTTGTCATACAAATGGAAGATGTCAATTACTTTTAACAAAAAAAGCTGTCAATTAGATTTAACAAAGATTTTATGAACTGCGTGCGAAAACTTGACGTTTATTAATTCAGAATTTCCATAATCGACACCTTTCATGAAGTATTTAAATTAGAATTTGAATTTAACCTGCTAACTTATTTTAGTTTATTTTTGTAAAAGAATTACTTACTTTTTATCATTGAATTGTACAAGGAAAGTATACTGAATTAAATTTAATAATTGTTCTACTTTATTATATGGTATTAATGAACCAGTTAAAATAGAAAAACATTATGTACTTTTCAAACATTAAAAAAAAGTGTTTGAATGCTTACAAAGCATGAAGTAAATAGAAGCAGTTTTGATGAAGAAGTAGTTGCGACTCATAACTTTACCCTGTTGAATGTAAAAATTATCAAAACAATTACATATGGCCTCTTTCATACGAAGATAAAAATTAGTCACCGTTGAACTATGATATCTGAAGTAGTTTATATTCATTGTCTATAAAGTATTTTCTCGACATTATTTAAAGACACCTACAGTCGCACGATAAGAATGTTTTGATTCGCTCTTAACCAATTTCTACAAGCAGTTTTTTTCCCATTAAATTAAAATAAATTTTTAACTAAATGTAATTTTTCCCGTAAATAGAAGCTCTACTATTTTCTTCGATTGCGTAATCAGATAAACCGCAAAGAAGGAATAAGAAGAGTCACTAGCTAATCCTCCAAATTCTTGACATTTATATGAAAAAGGATATTTATATAAAAAAAATTACTGACGCAGAGACTGAACTCTCAGCATTAATAGAACTTCGTAAAAGTCAGACATTCATGCTAGAAATATTAAAATTACGTAAACCTCAATATTTTGGTTCTTGCTTTTTATAATTATTTTTCTTTAAAACTTCCTTAGTTATTTTATTTGATTGAATTGGCAAAGCTAATCCTGGTTTTTTAAAGGCTTATTATTTTATTTTCCTCGTGTTAAATGGTATATATGTATTTAAGACTCTATATTTGGTATATATTGATAAATTGTCTACATAGACTATACCTATTTTCAGAGGGCATTCGATAAAGTCCTTCGGGAATTATTATTACATAAATTATAAAGAATTGGAATTCATGACAATGCTTTAAGTTTGATTGGAAATTGATTAATTGAAAGAAAACTAAGAGAGAAAATCAAAGGTAGATACTCCCAGTGGGAAGAAATTAAAAGAGGTATTCCACAGGGGACGGTTTTAAGGCCAAATCTGTTTATAATTTGCATACAACTTAAAAATTATGGGACATGTTAATTTAATTTAACCGATAATACAATTTCAATTAGATTTGGATAGAACACTTGGGACTACACTTGGAGAATAAAATAAAAAGACGTCTTACAATTGACAAGGTTCAAGAAAAAAATTATGCTAACGTTTTTAGTAATCTTGAAGTGTTGACTAGTAGAGATTTCAAGACGGTTCAACAATGTAAGGCAGCTACACTGTTAAAAAAATTTGCCCACCATGCATGAAAATTTGGTTCCCATTTAGCTGCCACCAACATTTGGTGCTTAGTTTCGCGATTTAATGGTGCTTACGGTCCGAGGTTGCACCATTAAATCGTGAAACTAAGCACCACATGTTGGTGGCAGCTAAATGGGAACCAATTTTTGGTGCAAGGTGGAACAAAATTTTTAACAGTGTAGTGACAAGACAAATAGGATATTAGGTTAATCAAGATAAATGTTTCATAGATCTAGTGATATTATATCACCATCGTATTCGTTTACAGGTTTGGTTAGACCACATCTTGAGAATTCAGTTCAGTTTTGATCTAACTTTTTTGAAAAAGGACATTGATTTACTGGCAAAAGTTCAATTCCGAGCAAGAAAAATAATTCAGGATACTTCAAGCATGGTATATGAGGATAGATTAAAGAATTTATACATATATACACTGCAGGCAGGAAAGACGGTCAAGGGGGGGGGGGGGATTGAGTTGTTTAAATTTATTACACAGGAGGAAGTTATGGGTTTGGAATTGGTCACTGACAATAGGGTAAGAGGAAATGAGAACAAATTAATCAAATCTCAATTTAATAGTAAAGGACTAAATATAATAATAATAAAGGACTAAAAATAAAAAGGCTTCTTACAATTAACAAGGGTCTAGAAAACAAAATTGTATTTGTAAACACTATTTTTACAATAGGATAATCAAAGATTGAAATGATTTGCCTGCAAACGTTGTAGATTCCATGCGTGTCAAGAGCTTTAAGAAAAATTAGATAGGCATGAGGGATCACCCATGTTCATTAATTGGATTACATTGGCTAGGTAAGAAACTTACATCTCGGGCTGCAAAATTTTTATGTATTTAATTTGGGTTGCTTAGTGCACTATATTGATAAAAGGATATTTATTTTTGCGAGCGGATGAATTCTATAAGCTTTTTCGGCTTGGATTATGCATTCTATTTTTCCAGTAGCGATCTGGGAACTTTATCAATTCTATAAACTTTGAATTATGTAATATAATTATCCAGTTCGATTCTCTGTTAAAAACTAGGTCGATTTTCTATAATATGTTGTATTATTCCGAGATGATTCTGTAAAGTATACAATTTTTGTATCCTGCATTGTATGTGTTAGAATTATGTTAACTTTGTCTATTATGTAATGTGCAATTTTGGTATATTCTACTACATATTCTGCAAAATTCTATATTTTATCTTATGTATGCACATTTTGTATTTTTTTTTTGTCTTGATCAACCAAGTAGGACTTTTAGCCAGCTTTTGTTTTTAAAATTTGTATTTGTAAAACTTAAATTAAAAAAAAAAAATTGAAGTTACTTTTCCACGTAATCTTTAATTGATAGTTAAGGTTAGTAAGAGGTTTTCTCTTCTTTGGAAAACTTATAAAGGTATAAAAAAATATCAATTTGCTTTTGAACATCTAATAAGACATCAGAAAAAAAACTTAATGAAACAATGTAACTGCTTCAGTTTGTCATCACTACGTGATATATCACACGTAGTAAAGGCAGTTTGTAAAATTACCCTCACAATCAAAATTTACACATTTTTGTATCCTTAAAGCCAAAAGAATAGACCATTAATGACATTTTAAGCTATTAACCATAATTCTGTGTACGTGAATGTAACTTAATATTACTCTGAAACTCAAAACCTTTTCTATTCAACCGGTTTTATGATACTGAATATTACCATCATGCATTAATAAACAACATACCAATCTTTCTGTCACAATATAAATATATGTATGATTAGTCATATCATTAATTTATTTAAAATGTACTAATAATATTTAAATTTTAAAATCTTCATTTTGTAAAAGAACAAATTTCCTGCCATTAAACATTTTTTCATTGTAGATCTCAACTATCCTCCTAACTTCTAATTACGTCCTTAAACGATAAATTCTACTTAATTGCGCATATAAATCAAAATAAATGTGAAAGTAGCTCCATTTCAGCGCGTAATGATCGGATTAAACAAAGAAAGGAGATAAACTCAAATTGAATTAGCAACCGCAAGTGTACTTTCTTTCAGCAAAGGAATATTTTGAAAAATTACCGAGGTCTTTAAAAAAAGTAAAACGAGACAATGAGTTTTTATTCTTATCAAGTTAAAGAAAAAAATTTTAACGATTGAAACTAAGTTGGATTAACCAGGATAAAGGAAAAAGATTTTTAGAGTGGCTAGCTTTGAAAGAAAGGTTTTCCCCTTACTAATAAACTTATCCACTCTAAGCTGAATTACCAAGACTTACTTTAATATATTACTACATGCCACATAATTGGTGCCTTTAAATTACATTGATCGAAACTTTTTTGCCGTGCTCGCTGGTTAGAGCAAGGGCGCTAATGTCTATGCTGAACAACTCGGGCTCGATTCCTAACGGTTATCATTGCATGTTTCGGTCTGTATCCCCAAATAATGACAACCAGAAGAATTTTTTAAGCAATGGCGAACTACAAATTGGTACGAATGTGCAAATATATGTACGAAATTATAGCTCCCTTCTTTGATAGCTGATGAGACGAAACCCTTAAAATTATACAAATTAATGATAATATCATAAACAAAATACATGGGAATATCATTTATTAGTAGAAGAGCTACTCCATTTATTTAGGGCATCTTGAATTAAGAAGCAAAAGTTCCAAGTATATTTCTGAAGGAATACTCTGCTTTTTCAAAGAAAATTTTTCGATATCTCAAATTTAATCAGTATTGGATGTGCTGAGGAAGAAACGAACACTGTAATAAATGGCAATTCGTCTCTTGGAATAAAATCTCAACTCACCTATGCACTGTATTATTTTTCAGTTACATTTTAATGAACAATCTCGTCGTCATTTTACAGAAAAGCTAGATGGCTAAAACATCAGCGCCTAAGGGATTCAGTGGTGTGATTGGAAAAAATC
Source organism: Linyphia triangularis (assembly GCA_963978545.1). Classification (NCBI taxonomy): domain Eukaryota; kingdom Metazoa; phylum Arthropoda; class Arachnida; order Araneae; family Linyphiidae; genus Linyphia; species Linyphia triangularis. The sequence continues at coordinate 63,206,657 of OZ021723.1, read as the reverse complement.
TGCAAAAATATGAAAATTTACCGATTATTAATTTCCAAAGAACTAATTTTACGTTTGAATCTCCCAAAAAACAACTAGACGTTGTAAAAAAAGCCCGCCAAATAAAACAATCAGTCAGAAAAAGTTGTGAAATCTAATGTTTCCCACCAAGCGGTCGCGTTTAGTTTCTTTGGGGTACTTGTACACAATGAACTAAATTGGGATTATTATGGGGAATCCCCACAGGCAATCAGTTCTTGGCAGGCTAAGTTTTTATAAAATTATTCTCAATTCAGTGCAATGAGTGCAAAGTAGCTGAAGCAAATGAAATGACATCAATCTGAAATAACTCTAGCCTGCCAAGTTTTGATTGCCTGTGGGGATTCCCCCTAATAATCCCCTCAGATTGTGTACAAGTACCCCAAAGAAACCAAAAAGCGGCCGCTTGGCTGCATACATTAGATTGCACAACTTTTTCTGACTAATTGTTTTACTTGGCGGACTTTTTTGACAACGTCTAGTTGTTTTTTGGGCGATTCAAATGTAAAATTAGTTCTTTGGAAATTAACAGTCTGGTAAATTTTCACATTTCTGCAGATTTTTTCCAATCACACCACTGAATCCCTTAGGCCCTGATATTTTACCATCTAGCTTTTCTGTAACATGACGAAGAGATAATTCATTGAAATGTAACTAACTAAAAATAATCCAGTGCATAGGTAAATTGAGATTTTCTTCCAACAGCCTAATCACTCCACCATTTATTCCAGTGTTTGTTGCTCCCACATCACACCCAATACTGATTAAATGTAAGGTTTAATTTTATTTTTTTTCTTTGCGTAAGTTAAGTATTCCTTCAGAAATATACCGGGTATTTTTGCTTCTTAATTCAAGAAGCCCGAAGTTAATGGAGTGTGTATCTTCTCCTAATATTAAATGGTCTTCGAATGTATTTTGTTAATATTTATTATCATTATTTTGTATATTTTTAAGGGTTTCGTCTTGTCTGCCATAAAAAAGAAAGCTATAATTTCGTGTTGTACATTCGTACCACCTTGTAGTTTCCTAGAGCTTTTAATGCGTTCTCTATGTACCTTATTTTGGTCCAGAAAAAGTTCACATTCATCTATATTTATCTGTCTATTCACATCATGAAGGGAATCGAATATTGAACTAAAAATTAAACTGCTTCTTTCTTAACTATTGTTCAATTGAAAATCCTTTTAAAAAAGTTTGATTTGTTTTATATTTCTATGATAAAATTTAAGTTTCAAGGGTTTTAAAATATCCTTAAATATCAACTGAAATATTTATAAGTTTATTGTATTGATTTTAGTACTTTCAAGTAATAGTAGAGCATAGTGATATTTGTGTTTCTATATTTTCAATGTATATTTTTTTTTATATAAAATCTCATACTTTATGCATTTTTAAGAAAAATTCCAATTTTGGGGCTTTGAGGAACCCTAAGATATTTTTTTCATGAACTTCATATTTTAGGGTCTTGTTTTAGACGCCAAATGGCTACTAAAGAAAATATAGTACCAAAACACCGAAAAAAAAAAGGTTTTTTCTTTACACCCTACTCCACAGTCTCCGGATCTCACATAGAATACGTAGGCGTATAGGCAATAGTAATAATAGGCGTATTTTTAAATGCAAAGTCTGGGAGCATCAAATTACTTCAAAAAATACGTTAAAAGATTTACAACAGCAGTAATAGAATTAAATAACCAAAGACAAGTCGAATGTTAACAGATAGTCGGGCACAATGCTTTAAAAATTGATACCTTAATTAACACAAAAGATGGCCCACCAAATATTAATTTTTTTAAACAAAAATTATCATTTTGTCCATTTTGGAATATTCTCAATGCCGGCATAACGTTATTTTGCAAATAAAAGTGTTTTTTAAAGGGTGCTTAAACTTTTGTCCTTTGTTATATCTTTCAAATCTATTTTGAAACATTTCCTATCTACCTCTTTATGTAAAACTTTGAATACTTTAACAGGGGAAATCCAATGTATTATAATAATTAATCAATCATAATTTTAAAATAATTAATAATAAATTAACTTAATCTACGGTAGCTGTCCAACAAATGTTACTTTTAAAAGCAGTCCTCGGTGCAAAGATTTTCAGTGGTAAATTTACGTATAATTTTCTACGTGTTCACTGTGCAGTAGCCATTATCGTTAGATTAAATCCTGAAACCACTGGACATTTTTCACAAAGTAAAAGACAAAAAGAGTTTGACTGAATGAACTTTCTATAAATTTCCTATATTTTCTTATGTTTATATATATATATATATATATATATATATATATATATATATATATATATATATATATATATATATATATATATATATATATATATATATATATATATATATATATATATATATATATATACATTTTTTTTTTTTTTTTTTTTTTTTTTTTTTAAATATTGAATAAAATGTTGTAATATCTCAGTAAAATTAAATAAAAAAATAATCATAATATTTTTAAACAGTTAATGTGAGGGGTGCATACGTAAACGAGGTAATGAGCCTATCATAAAACTTCGTATACGTATGCGTACGTATACAAAGAGTTTACGTATTCTTGAGACTACGGGAAAATAATCTTTCAAAGCAAATAAAAATGGTAACAAATTTTAAGAAATAAATCCTTTTTAAAAACGTACAGGTTTTTCTAAATGATACTTCAAAAAGCAAAGTTATATGACGTATAATTTAAAGATTTTAATGAATTATTTCATTTCAGAAATAAATCTTCATTCACATAGTTCCCTATAAGGTTTGACAAATAAAAGTAACTTTCATATTAGTCCCTAAAAAGCTTTTTTCCATCTGACGCAAACATTGCAATTTATGTTTACTTTTTCTATTGATATAAATGTCCCAGTATCTTTACAAATTTTTATGAGCATATCTTCATAAAATAAAAAACAGGTTCTATAGAACAATACATTATAACAGTCTTTAAAGCGTTCTTAACAAGTGTATTTTACATTAAAGACAATCACCAGATTTGTTGCTGTAATTGATTAACATTAAAAGAAATGACATAAAGACAAAATTTCAAAACTCTTTGTTTTCGCTCGTATTTATTATTAGTCAGTTACCAATGAATCGTCAAAAACACAAAATTCAAAATAGATCAAGAGCAATGCATATGTCTGTGTGCTCATTTTATTCATTTAATCAAAGAGGTGTTTTTTTTTTTTTTTTTTTTTTTTCTTATTATATTTGTCTTGTTATGACCCACATTGACAAATTTAATAGAAATATTTTATTCCCAGATAGCATTTTCATCCAAAATAATAAATAACATCTGTTAATTCATATGTTAATCAATAAGCAATTTTGGAGGTAGAACCGGATCATGAAATCATTCATATTTGGAAGATGAAATTAAAATAAAAAATTTAAAGGGAAAGAAAAAAAGAACTATTAAAAAAGAACTAATTACGCGATATGTAATTTAATCGTTGATATCAAAGACTCAGTACGCGATTTTCGAAATCGAAAAAACATAAATATAAAAAACAAACCTCAAGAAAAACTTCCCATTAAAATCGTTGAGAATCGCAGAAAATGGAATACGATCCACTACACCCATATCCGACGAAAGTGAATGCAATTTGCAGCATTAAAACCGCCTTCAACTACAAATCCACTCATACGAAATGCTACTATAGAAACGATAGGTAAAAACGGAAATTGAGAATCAAAAAAAATTTAAATTACACAGAAGGCTAAATGCATTCATTGCTTTATTTATAATTTCACGTGAACATATTCTTAGCGATGGAAGTTTAAGAACAAATGCATTCAGGACTTAATTGATTTTTGGATTTGTGGTATAAGCATGCTAAAAATGGAATTGCGGAGGCGTCATTCATACTGTTGAGTAACATATTTGAAAGAGTAAGCGTAAAAGACCGCATAAATCTTCTTTTTAAAAATTGGGCACCCTGTGGAGGTAAATATTATATAAAATAATGGAATAAATGGATCAGATACAAACTGCGTTAAAATTCTTCTGATTAAAAGTAAATTCGGAAAAAATGTATAAAATCAAACTGCAAAAGAATATCAAAACTATTTTAACTAGGAGTATGGTACGTCCCAAAAATTTCAATTACACTATTATACTGACATGGTTTGGCTTTGTTTGTCCTTTTTCATTCATTCAGGAAAAAATGGCCAGTTTGGGAACCTTTAAGAAAGAAAAAAAAATCGGCGATATACTTTTCGATAAATCTTACATTGTAATTTCTTGTAAATGCAACAGGGAAAAAACAGTCATTGATGAGCGATACTCAAGGTAAGAGAACTTTTCTGTGTTAAAGACTATCTCACTATACTTTCCTGTATTTCAAGACGATATAAAAATGTACACAGACTTTTCCATTCGAATTCCTAGTTCAAAAATTAGGCGACTTTCGAGCGCAAAGAGCCAAACATTCAATAATCAGAATCGCAATTTTTTAAAGACCCGCAAAATAAATATAAGCAGTATCGGTATGAACTTTGAACTCCAAAATCATGGCACAAGACAAGTTGGTAGTCCATTTTTATTTAGAATAAACGAATACAGTTCAGTCCATTATTTCTCAAATTCACAATTTTCTTCGTCAATTTTTCTTTTCCTTTTATTTCGAAGTCGAGGACATGTTTTCCCAATATAGTATATAAAAAGCAAAGAAAACAAGCGTTTTAACCGCTCGCGAAACCTCAAAAGGTTTATAGCGAAAGTTACTATCTATCTCAGTCAGAGAAGAGATAACAACGAACGTCAACAAAGACTCAATGCAACTAAGACTATATGGTGCATGGTGGGCACACCCTTATTGCACGTTTTGATTGTTCCGTATTTCGACTGAGAAAATGTCAGGGAGTTCTGTAGACGCTGAATTTAAGTTGGTATGTGGGACTATTGTTACCAGTTCACCCTTTTCATCTCTCTGTGTTTCGTCGCGTTATCTTTATTTCTCTTGTTTTAAATTGCACAGTAAGTTTATAATGGGTCAACCCAAACAAAGCAGAAATGTATCACCATTTAATGCTATAAGGGTTTATTCTTAGATTGAGTCAGAACTTGAAGAGACGCAAATATTCATAAAAAGAACCACAGGCTGGTCGCCAACCCGTGTCCTAGTTCAACGACTAAATTTATAAAAAGATATACTCTATCTCTCTCTCTCTCCTCTCTCTTATCTCTCTTTCTCATTCTAAATATTTAAGTTAATTAACACTCAACTAAAATATGAAAGAATGCTTTCAATCATTGTCGAAAAATTGTTCTATCACACACTACTAATCCAAAGCTGATTTAAAAAGGGCAAATAAATTTTTGTAACAAGAATTCCTAAATATTGTATTGACTGCTGAATGGGACATAGAACTTCGATGGAAATCGAGCTTTGATGGACGCTGTTATTTATTGTCGATGCAAATTAATTAAAAACAAGGATAATTATTCAGAAAACCATAGAAGTTCTATGGAAACTTCAGATCTTAGAGACATCGAATGAGGACTTCTTAATTCAGCTACAAGTTTTCTTGCCGAATTCGCTAGCTTTAGCTTGGAAGGCTTTTCGTAACCATATTTTGTCAGCTTTAACATTAAGAGAATTCACTCATGAAATCTCGTCAAATATTGTAAATGGCCTCAATGAATCTGATGCATCACTATACATACAAACATTTGTATCAAAAGTGCCATTTTAGTAACATTTACTATCACAATCCAACTTCTTTTAAAACAATTGGTAAACTAATGTGATTTCTCGCAACAAACTTATTTAATAAACTATGAAGTTATTTGCGAATGATTTGCGAATGTGCACACCATGGTAGATCAGTCTATTGTTCACTATTTCATTTTATGTAGCATTTCTTTATAACTTAAATAGAAAAAATAATATAATTTAATTTTCCCTTTGGAACGACAATAATTTCACTACAAAATATATTTTAAACAGAACTGTTGCTCTTTTAGTTTACACTTAAAAAAGGCATTAGTTTATATCTATATTTTGATCAATTAATTTCATTGTAGTAAATATTTAAACACAAGCTAACTTATATATTCGGTAGCAGGTTTTGACAATTTTGTCACTAAGTTAACGATATTATGGTTTAATGAAAACACTAAATTCTCAGAATATTTGTTACCATATGTTGACTCACTTAACAAGTTCAGATTCCTGTTATTAGATGTCAATAAATTTTACGTGCTTGGTACCAGGACCTGATTTACTTCCATAGAAACTTTTGTAGAAACGATATTTCAGTGACAATAACTGTCACTATCCGACATGTTAATTTTTATGACAACTTCAGACTGAGCCCTTCTACGGAAAATGTCTTAACAGTACACAATGACTGACTATTAAATATCAACAAACACAATTTGGGTAAATATTACAGTCATCTAACCATTCGAAGAAAATGAATGTTCCTCTTTCCACATTTTACAATATAAAACACTTTATTTCTAAACTTGGCTACGTCTTATGTTAAAAATCCTATTCTATGGGATTGTTTAGCATTTCATTTGGTCCCTGTAACGGATACCTCATTGCACCCACCTTTTCCATGTTTTTAACGTTAAACTTTTTTGAATAATAGAGCTCCTTTTTATAATCTTCTACTTACACCTACCACACAATATTTACTTGATATAAAGAGATTGATGATCTCCAAGTGGAAGAATGCCAGCTACCCATACTGAAAAAAAAGAGAAGTAACGCATAATAAAGTATGGTAGGACATAGATCAATTCATGAGTGATAAAAAGATCGTATAATAGATGGTCTAGGTGATTTTTTTAGTTTATACACTAGGCAGCGTCCACCACTACGCGGCCCGTGGGTCGGATTTGGCCCACGATAGATATTTTTGCGGCCCACATGCACCACAGAAGACAAAAAAAAAAATTAATTTGGTAAGAAATTTTTTTCTCCATAATTGTAATTTATCTGAAATAATGTGTTTTAACTATGTAGGGCAGGGTTCTCCACTACACGCTCGAAGAGACTATATGAAGAAGCTTTCAGCAAGGTGATTTTCATTAAGAGTAAATACAGGTATAACTTAACTGAATCTCTCTAATTTGGACAATTTATTAAAATTAACTGCAACAAATAATCCGGAAGACAACGATTCTATCATAATATGAACTGAACGATTTCGACCGTCAACCTCTCACAATTGATGCCTATAAATGATATCAACTAAAACGACGTAATCTGGCAGTACAGTTTAAATACTTTTATTAAAATTTAAGTCAGGTCGCACTGTCACGTTGAAACAAAAAAGATTCACTTTTTTTTAAGGCTTTGATTTACTAATAATGAACACTATTATGTTTTTAATTATTTAAAAAAAAGAATCAAATATTATAATTTTATTAAAATAAAGTAAATTAATATTTTTTTCCAGTTTTAAGAAATGCTATATATTATTAAATCGATAATAATTAAAGATACATATTTTGGTGTATCTGGCCCACGAAAGGCTCAAATATAAGTCATACGGCCCGCCTTTAAAAGTTAGTGGCGAAAGCTGCACTAGAGCGAGCTTAAAACTTAAACTACATTCGTCCGTCCGCAGAAGTTAACATGACTAGTTATATAATATATATCGTTATAACGTTATAAACAATAAATTAAATACCTCGGCAGAACATGTTCGAATGTAAACTTTTAATCAGAGACTTCAACTTAATAATAGCCGGATCAATTTGAAATTTTTAAATTATAATAGTATGATAGTCTAAAGTTTCCTAATATTCAGTAATTTTCGCAAAACCATTTTTAAATATTTTGCATCATCCAAACAAGCTGTTTAAATTGAAATTTTAAATCACAAAACGAAATCTTTTTGGCTTAATGAAATCACGATTTCCGTAATCATAAGCGTTCGGTATGTCAGTGCATAATATATACAATAGAACTCAATGATATTCCTATAAAAGAATTAAATATTGAGTCATTATATAACTAAATGCAATAAGCTCTTACTAGCAGCATTAATTATTACAGTTCATCTCTCAAGAAGCCTCGTGAGAATGACAATTTGCGAGCGTCTGCTTCAACCCTATTTATTAACCGAACTTGCTGACCTCGAATCAATAGTGGCGTATTATCATCATGACTGGCGTACATGAAAGCATCGCTGGATTAGTCAATGGAGAAAATTAGAACGAACTCTTTACTGAAATGTAAAATAGTGTGCCAAGGACGCTCTCGGGGGAAATAAGGGATGAGTTTGCATGTAAAAGGATCATGATGTCCCTGAAGGAAGACAATTTGTTTTGCATAAAAAGGGAGCAGAATTCACTTCGATGGTTTTGAAATGCTATCCAGTTTATCGGTTGTCTTTTGAATGGTTAATAGTTAAAGTGATGGGTAAGAGTGGATGTTTATGTGGTTCTTGCTCAAGGTTAATCTTAAAGGACAGAATTATTGTCCACATTGGGTATTTCAAACATATTTTTTTACGAAGAATAATTCTTTTTAAGCATTCTTGAATACAATATTAAAAAAAATTTAATTTTGTGAAATTCTTCGGAAAGTTAGAGTTGATTTATCAGAAACCAGTAAATTACTAGATTTATCAGAAACTTCTCAATATTCTTTTGGAAACTTCTCTTCTTATGGTGTGGATTTCTAAAGTTCTGTTTAAGGGAAAATTGAGTACACGAAATAAAATATTACAGTTGAAATAAAAAATTTCTTACGAAGAGCAGGAACGTGAATTTCGACAGAAAAAAGAAAAAAAAAAAAAACGTTAAAAGTAACAACGAATAAAAATAACAAATTTTATGACAAATTGACAAAAAAAAAAAAAAATAGCTCTCAAGCAAATAGAAAGAACATCATATCAACAATTTACCAACATGTTTAATTCAAAAGTAGAAAATTATAGTCATAAAAAGAACATCCAAATATTTAACAACTTAAATCTCGAAAGAAACAGCAAAGTTTCAACACAAAAACGGTAAAAAAAATCCTACTGTCACTTCTTATTTACACTAGATACAACAATAAAAGGGTTCTTCTACGGCTTCAAATTGAAATATCATGAAAGATAGATCCAACAGGGATTTTCAGATACACTATTTTATCTATTGGAGAGAGCTCAATTCTGTTTTGTAAACAAACTTACCTCTCCAACAGGTGAAGATTCCGAGTATTGGGAAACTAATATTGCGATTTTGAATTCATAAAAAGGATATTGTTATCCGTGGGAAGGAATGACCTAGGATTACCTAAATTTTGATTACCATTTATATGCCTTCAACCGTTAGCAGATAATTTTGCCTTATTCACCCACCCCTAATACTGAAATCATTAATAGATAAGTCACATTAATAGATAAGTCGCATTAATAGATAAGTCCACAAATGTCTGTAATTTTGCATTATTCACCCACCCCTAATACTGAAATCATTAATAGATAAGTCACGAGTTCCACGCTTTTGTTTTTAATTGTGCCGAACCAAATTAAGAAATGTGAACAGCGCAATTAACGAGCACAAACACACAGCTAACAATAGAATGAAATATAAATTTTAACGAACACACGTTTAATTTAATGCTCAAAAAATAAACTTACCAGATATCCTCAATCAATTAAACACTCTGTGTAAAATCCAACTTCTGTCTGTATGGTTCATACTGAAATCATTTATCGAAGCCCTAGCCGGTTGTTGATGTTATTGAAATGTTAATGACAATTTCGATAGCCATTTATATGCCTTTAACCGTTAGTAGATAATTTTGCATCCTCCTCCTCCTCCTCCCCCCCTCCCCCTTCTCCCCAATACTGATATCATTTATAGAACAGTCACGAGTATTGTCTTTTACTTTTATGGTGTTTATTTTGTAATAATTATTCAAGATGGCCAGCGTAAAAGTGACTCCACATACAATTGCAAGAAAAAAAATTATCGCTCACACAAAAACCAAACTCATAGTTGATGTTATTGAAATATTAATGACACATAAAAGTAAAATTTTACATGAAAAACATTATACACTAATTGAATACAAATAAAACAATGACATGACTTCAATTGCTACTCAAACAAATTAAAGCGATACAACGGAAATAATAAAAACGCATTGTTGAACACAACATTGTCTATAAAATGCCACCTCTAATGAACTAAATGAACCACCTCTAATGAACTAAATGAGCCACCTCTAATGAACTAAATGAACCATCTCTAAAGAGCAAAAAAAAATCTTGATTGTACTCACCCACCAAAGGAACAAATGAAAAGTGATTGTTTGATTGTCTGTCGAGATTCGAGACTTGAATAAAAATTCGAATAACCAATTTTAAAAAGTAATTGAATTTTACTATTGTGTGGCTCCATTTAAATAAATTTTAGGAGAGAAAATACTTTTGTTTAAAATTTCAAAGTTGGCCGAAAGTCAGTTAAAAGTATTAATCAAACTGTACAGGCTGAATGACGTATCATTTAGATGTTATGAATTATGTTGTCGGAACTGATGTCATTCTCCGCTCCCCACTTCCCTGTCACCCTTTTTTCGAGGTCAAAAGAGTCCTCCGAAGAAGCGAAGAAGCTAAAAAATAGTTTTATTGTTCACTAAAACATGATGTATCAAATTAATTTTTTATCATCCAACGCCATCTTTAATGCCATCAGCAAGAGAAGATTTCAAAGATTATAACCATATTTTTGTCAACGGAAAAGTAAATATTTCAAGTATTTATTCAAATAGAAAAGTAGGGGGAAACCTTTTTCGCATTACGGCCAAATTTTTAAATTTGATTGAAAAAAACTAATTGACTATTCCACATTTTTTTCTTTTGGAACTAAACGAATGCAAAAACAACTTAAATTTAAAATTTTCTAGCTCTCCTTGCATCAGAAATTGAGATACAAGTGATGCAGAATTAGATTCCTTACTTTTTTTTAATATGTATTTATATATATATATAGAGAGAGAGAGAGATTTATAGCAGATCAAAAATACTGAACATCAGTATGCAAAACTTCACGTAAAACCATTTCTTTTCAAATCCCACATTATACTCCATTCTTTCATGATCAGAAATTTCAACCACACTGACAGTTTCAGCTGGCTATCACTTATAAAAAAGAAAAGAGAGGAAAAGTAAGTACGTGCAACCGGTTTCGATCAAAGCCATTTAAAAGCTTTTGTTGCAGCTTAATCTAATGTCGGCACAAAGCAACTAGACACCCTCTAAAATAGCTGTCGCTTAAACTTTTCTCAACGGTTTGAAGTTAAATGGAAAATGGGCGGAGTTATCAAGATTGAGAAACGCTCACGTTTTCGTATCCTCCCCATTTAACTTCACACAATTCATGTCAAATAATACCCTAAGGGTTATGAAATGTATCGCAAGTCAGGGTTCAATGTTTGATATTGCAAATGGAAAAGAGCATTAAGTAATCGCAATTTTGAAGATCAGTGTTTTGTAGCGTACTATTTGTTTTCTATTCAAAGCATTGCAATGTTTTCAAACTCGACAATGTAATTTTGAAATTATGTGAAAATCTCATACAAATTAAGGAAATCAAGTTGGATGCAACAGTAACTAAAACTAAAAGACCATCTCACATAAATTGTTATTGCATAAAATCAGAACCAAATTTTAAAAAAATTGCGTCATTTAATAACTGAAATATCCCTAATGCAATGTTTAGGATTTGTAGCAAAACCTTACTAATTTGAAGACCTTTAAGAACATAAAAGTTCCCAACATGGTGAGTTTGGCGGAAAAAAAGTCTTATTTCAAGTTTTTAGCCTATATCATTATTGGCAGCTGCAAATTAAACTTCTCATAGAATTGTTAAATAATCGCTCTTCCGGTAACATTTTGAAGTACTTCCATTTGCAACTTAGTTTGAGTTTGAAGTACTCGTACTTATCTTCTCGTGACCTTCAAATTAACCTTTAACTACGGTAAGCGGTCTGATAAACTGCGAGTCATTTTTTGTGGAATGCTTCCACCCCCTAAAATATCGCATCTTTGACTTTTATATTAATTTTTCTGATACTATGTTTCTTAAACTTTAAACTGATCTTTACCAATTAGTTTGGCGCAGTATGGACCATTTGTAGTAGCTCTTGCGCCAAAAACCTCAAACCACCCAACCACATCAGTAAAAGGTTAATTCTGGCACTTATGAAGCAGAGTTTAGGCTTGTTCACAAATTGCAAACTCACTTCCTTTCATCTTTTCCAGTAATCCCGATCGTAACGTCCGCTTAAATATGGAAACTCATCTCGAAAAGACCTTTCAATTTATATAACTCCCGTGTCTGCCTTATTTGTAGTTTTGCCTGAGGATGTAGACTACAGACGGCTAGACAAACAGAGCAGAACCTTTGTGTAAGGTTCATTTATATAAAGTTCCGACTTCATTAATACACAATAAAATCTATAAAGTACAATTGATTGTTTTTCTGATTTATTGGAGCTCCTATGAAACAGAAAAAAATATTCCAGATATTAAGGAAAGTTAATAAAAAAGTTTCAAGCGAATGAAATTTATTTATCCATTTTTTTATGTTATTCAGGAATTAAATTAACTCATGTTTGGGGAAAACGAAAATTATCTGATTGCTTCATGTTCTTTATCTAAGTCTTGCATCCCCTACTTTCCACTTAGAGATAATTTTTATCAGTTATTTTTTGTTCTTCAACAAATACAATAAAACAGAATCTGTCAGTATGTGTATCTGTCTGACCCATTATAAAATACCGCTTTTAATAGGCGCAGGAACTCTGAAATTTTCAACATAAGTAATTTTGGCAAACATTTGCATATAGACAAGCAGAATGTTAAAATTTTAATTAGTTCTTTTTATAATTATTATTATTATTATTTTTTTTTTTTTATCAATTTCAATTTTTTTACAAAGTGACTTCTAATAAGCATACAGCTATGAAATTTTTAACATAAGTAGATTTCGGCCTTCTAATTGCACTTTTAAATGTTTAATTTTTTTAAATTAATCTTATTTTTTGGCGTAGGGCTCTGAAATTGTAAACATAAATAGTAGCTCTTCTAATCACTAACACATATGTTAAAATACTCTCAGAGATGTGTTGTAGTACTGTATGAACGGGGAAAAGTTGTTTGTTTCTCGACATGTGAAAGGGCTCTAATATTAAAGGTTTAAGTAGAAATTAACCTTTTAGCTAGCGAAGCGAGCTTGTGTTTGCACATAAATAAACCTTTCAGCGAGCAGAGAGAACCTATGTTTACGTTGCAATGAAACTTTTAACGAGCGAAGCGAGGTTGACTTTACATAGCAATAAACTTTTCGGTGAGAGAAGTGAGCCTGAGTTTCCATAGCAGTAAACCTACAGCGAGCAAGGCGTTAAAATCTAGGACCTATACACGGTGATGGTCTCCACCAAGCTAGTCTTGTTTATGAAATTAAATATAGACTTTTTTTATACAATCTTCCTTAGAAAATAATTTCTAAAGATTTTTATGAAAAAAATCGATTAAGAAATATTGTTTATTCTAGACATTTAATGTAAACAGTTAAATTCTTAAATCATTATTTTTAAAAATTCAAATTCATTTATAACATGGTATATAGATAATGGAATTTCATACTAATCTTTCTCTGTAGGTTTCAGTTAAAAGGAACCATGTAAGGTCGGAAAAAGATTCATATTGGATAATGCAAGTTTTCTCTCATTTAATTAGGGAACTAAATCTTAATAATTTTGTGTAAAACAACGTTATTGATATGTATGAAAATTTGTTTAAGACTCGAGTTTAGTTTTTACAATGTTTCAACTTTATAATTAATGATAAATAAACAGATCGAAACTAAACTGACTTAATGACTTAATTTAAGACAGTAAATTGTACAAAATTAATAAAAATTACATGATAATTTTGCAATCAAGTTTTATCATCAAAAAACTTAATTCAAACCAGGTATAAGAATTCTTAAATAAAATACAAATTCTCTAATAATGTTAAAAAATCATCAATCTTCCAGTTAACATTTTCAATCGCTACTGATTGAAAAACCCATTTAAATATCCATACCCTTACTAATCTCAAATTAATTTCTCTTCAATTTGATATATAGAACATGTTTAGGTGACACGAAATACACATGAACTTATGGAAATGATTAATTTGAAGCTTTGAATTTATTTCTTGAAATCTAAGATATACTGATGAATCAGAATAGGCTTCTATTAACTGCTCCTAGTCTTCTATACATGTACTTACGTAAGTATTTTGTTTTTTTTTCCAAGTTTTTCGAACTATCATTTTCAAAATTCAAGGTTGAATTTTGTGATTTGTCAGTTAAAGTCATAAATATCCACAATTACGATATATTTTTTAACGTTTTTAAAATATGATGCTTTCATTTGTAACTCTCATCATCAAACACAATGTAATTAAAAAAAAAAATTCCAATATTTGATACAAATATATCAGTATTAAAAATATTGAAAAATTTCCAAACTTTTCATATTTACTCTAGAAACAGATTGTTTTAATGCTGTTATAGGTGATCGTATGAAATTTTACAATTGATATTTATTAGGGATGGAACGGATATCCGGCAAATATCCGATATCCAGCATATCCGGTTGATTTTTCAATATCCGAAACCCCGTCGGATATCCGATTTGAAATACCGGACATCCGATAATTTCATTCGGATATCCGGCCACCAGGTATCCACAAGAAACAATTTTTTGCAAGAAATAGTGATCTTTTGCGGACAAAGGGGACACCGCATCCTATACTTTTGTTTTTCTTCTGGGACATAAATTGCAGTCAAGTTAGAAAACAAAAAAGTTCCTTCTTGAGAACTATGCTTTCGCATATCCCTAACTTCAGAGATGAGCTAGGGCGCCGAGTTGATAAGCATAAACCATTCCTCCAATCTTTTTCCATACACATCCTTCATACGTGTTTTGCAATATGTTCTTTTCATTCCAAGTTTATGATCTGATTAATTCCAGATGTTATATTTGAATGCTTCTCCGTAAAACACGAACCGAAATTCTAATAAATAGTACTTTTTTTCCATAACATAAGCTACTTGTTAAGAGTTTTAGTTATTATCACTTCCTCCTTTTTTTCTGACATTTGCTAGCGAGTAAAAAGCAATAAATAGCCAATGCGCACTCTTCAATGCTTTTTTTTTTTTTTGTTCTATCGATTATAATACCCTACCCCTTTATGCTATGAATGGTATGGTCTAATTTCTGATTTTTCATTGGCAAAAGTTGAACGCACCGCCATAATGTGGAATTATATTTAGCTCTCTAGAATGTCTTGAATCATAGTTTTCTCCAATTACAATCCAATTTCTTAATTTTTAATAATGGCTCATTTAAAATCACCCATTTGGAAGTATTTTAAAATTAATGGAAATGACGAAAGCAAAGCCCTATATGTGTTACTTGCTTCACAGAATCGTTTAAAAATATATTGTGCGCGGTAAAAGCCCAAAATCCTTTTCCACAAAACCCTTATGGAACCATTTAATGAGTGTGCATAAGGAAATTCACCGAAGCTTAAAAGACTCTCTAAATGCATCAAATATTGATGAACAAGAAAAAACAATTCATCAAAACAAGAAATGCACGCAGACAACATTGGAATCGACATTATTTGTACCAAAATTGTGGAGTTTAGATGATCCTAAAGCAAAAGCCTTAACCGCAAAAATATGTAAGTACTAATTTTGTTTGTTTATATTAAATATATATTTTAAATATGGTATAACATAATGTTAAACGTATTTCTGAAATATTTTCATCACATTGCAGAATGTTTGGTACAATTTTAAGTAACACACAAACAAAATGGGGATGAAGTTTCAAAATTGTTCAGCAAGTGTAGGTATTGGCATCACTAAAACATCGTTTCATCAACTAAAGTTTAAATAAAAAAAAATCAACTCAGTGGCGCGACAGCCCGTGTGGACCAAGGCCTGCTGGGCCCAGCTCAGCTTTCTTGACTGTGGCATTTGTGTGTCACATGGCAGATGTTCCGGTCAGATGGTTATTCTGACGCCGAACCCCAGTGTTTAGTTCCCAAGCATGCATGGTCCTCCTCAGTTTATTTCTTTCAGGTATAAACAGCTAAGTCAACCTTGCCCAGTCCGCGAATCAAACCATGGACCTGTGGCATGCAGTGCGGTGCGCTAACCACTAATTATAATTTACTTAATACTTCATATCATGACCATTTTTTTCGTATAGCATATCGTATAACTATCGTTTTTAGTATATAGACCGAATATCCGGCCGGATATCCGGTGAAATCCGTTTCGGATATCCGTATCCTGTAGACATGGTACCCCGGATATCCGAAATCCGGTATCCGGCAAAACTCACATCCGTTCCATCCCTAATATTTATATGGTAAACTTTATTTTATATGATATTTTATTGGTTTTTACAAGTAATTCATTATAAAAATTAATTAAAAAAATAATGGTGGAATGTAAAACATAATTGCAATCAGTTCATACTAATAGAAATATCTCTATTCTCTAAAACGTATCTTATTCTTAACAACACTGAAACAAGCGGTAGCAACAATTCATTTCGAAATAATGTACTGAATTTTTCAACGAGAACGTACGTTGGTTTAGAAGCAATGGAAAAGCAATTCAAGTTAAAGATGAGATCAAATAACAATCACCGAGAAATCATGCAAACAAATATTGTTCAACTCTTGTAAGATAGAAAAATGATTCTTAACAATGCATTTCTATCCCTTTGAAAGGAAAATGCGAAATAAGAAGTTAAATTTTTGTTTTTATTTTTTTCTTTAGATTTTTAACAGTGATTGAAAGTTTAAAATATTCTTAAAATTAAAATAAACAATCAGTATTTTATACAAAAAAAAAAATTAAATGCAATAATTTTTTTTAAATTTTGTTGTTTCCATATTTTCAAATAAAATACTTCCATTAATAACAAATTTCTTAAACCCAATTAAAATATCATAAAGTGTTGAACTTTTTTAAACACCTCACTGACTTATATTAAAATATTAGGAATTATTAATTTTTATCAAACAGATATGAATGATTTTAACAGTTATTCGTTCATACCTCGTGAATAACAACTGTCTTACAATAATATCATAATATATTAGATGCATGCAATTTCTTTAATTTTCCTATATTTATATCCAAATGGCATGTCCTATAATAATATCATTGGAATTGATATTATCAAATTATCAAAGGACATATTATTGATAAAGGACATATTAAAAATTAATAATTAATTTTACTACCAAGCGATTACCCTCTCGTAAGAGTAATGTTCCGATTCCTTAAATTTCCGTAATTGAATCCATTCATTTAAAAATTAAAATCCGTTCATTTTCCGATTTCCTTAAATTTTTAATGTTGCATTAATCAAATCCACAAAGATTTCAAGTATTAACGATATAACTATTATTACTTGGAGTACCTGTGAGCTAAGGGTCTTAAGCCTCTCGCTCGCCAATGTACAAGGAAGAAAACAAACGCTCCACAAACGAGATGTGAAAATCAATAAAATTGTCCGTTGCTGTATATTTAGAAGACAACTCGCCATGTCAATTTGTACTGCGACAAATTACCTTATATATCGATTATTTGAAGAAACAAATGTATAAAAATAAGAATAAAAATAATACGAATTCCGTGACTAATACTACAGAAGAGTGATTTTTCTATATTTGAAATCAACAGAGATACAGAATATCAACATTTTATTCGTTTGTTCGATAAACGAATTTATGAAATAAACAGTCGAAAATATTTTAACTAACCTACTAGGTTCACTATTCAACGAATTTAAATAATTAAATATTCAAGACAATAAGCAAACTTGAAGTATTTTGTAACATCCAGTGCCAAAATATTAAGTATACAATAAAAAAAAAAATCCGTAAATATCGATAGCAACAACGGAAATTGCCAACTAACGATAAAACCACCAGTTTTGTATTGTTTGTACAAATGCATTATCTTTTTAAAATTCACATTAAAAGCATAAGGAGTAGAATAGTTATTTATGCAATTAGTGGGGAAAGGAAATACTTTTTCAAACGAGGAAAAACACTTATTTGACGAGTACGTTACGCGAGTCAAATAAGTTACAGAGTTTGAAAAAGTATATTCCCACGTATTGCATAAAATATTTTTTTTATAATCACGTACAAAAAATATTTGTAATGCATATATTTATTAATGTTCTCAAATCAATGAATTTCTCCTGATAATCATCTATATCGATGCTGATGATATGTCATTTCAATGCCAAGACAATGTAATATTTGGGCACGAGGCGTGCGAGAAAATACTTTTTTAGCCTAGTGCGAAAAAGTTACTTTCCCGCTCTCCTCGCAAAAATATGCTCTGGAGCAGTTTAGCCCTGGAATTGGCGATCCAGGTCTGATTGGTTGGTTGGTTGTTTTCAGATTATCTGGCGCCGTCAGCAACACGAGGTCTATAAAGCACCGAAACATTCGTCCTTAGACAAGCCAACATACATTTACAAACACCCATGCCTAACACGGGACTCTAACCCGTAACATCACGGTCTAGAAGCTAGCACATTAACCACTATACCGTTTGGTCGGCCGATCCAGGTCTGAACACTTCCGACTCAAGATTCAGATGTCAGAAGATTCAGATACAAGTTTAAACGGGTTCGATTACCAGCGTATTGGCGTTCTATAAACTCTGCTTTTAAATAAGTAAACTCGACGAAGATTGTAACAAAATGATGTCATGTCACTTGACTGTCCTGTCTGTGTGAGGAGAGTTTTTCATCTCCAATTCTAAAGAATTTTTTAGTAGTTCCTCTTTAAAAAAGACTTCTCATAAGGAGCTCCTCTCAGGAAACACGGATACAGTAGTTTGGAGGTGGTGTGCCATCGTACAGCCTTTTTGTAGAATCCAGGGGGAAATCAATAAATTTTATGACACAAAAATATTTTAGAAACTTGTCATATGGTTCTGAAATACTAAGCTTTAAGAAAATATCTGAAGTCGGCCGAATTTATTTAAAAAATATTTTAAAATGACAATACTCTTTAGTTGTCCATATGTAAATTCAACATGTCAGTAGGTATGTTGTATTGATACAAGCTCTTTATCATTTGATTACAATAAATATATTTGTAAAAATTGAAGAATGTAAACATGAAAAGGGCATTCTAACATGGCCACCGTCTTAAAAAATAAAATCACACAAATAAATTTCTACATATTCATATTCAGAAAACAACCTCAA
Organism: Linyphia triangularis; assembly: GCA_963978545.1. Classification (NCBI taxonomy): domain Eukaryota; kingdom Metazoa; phylum Arthropoda; class Arachnida; order Araneae; family Linyphiidae; genus Linyphia; species Linyphia triangularis. Next base: position 63,187,357 of record OZ021723.1, on the reverse strand, counting down.
ATCTGAAATTCCCAAAAACGCGTATGTTTATTTAGACATGCTTATGTTTTTAAAAAGATGGTACCTGAAAGCCATTATTTAATTTTTAACTTCTCAAACGTGTTATTGCGTATTTTAATCAAAAGTCGAATCCGAAGTTTTACTATAATTTCTAAGAATATGACCTACCTTTCGAGTTAACTTACAAAGGAAAAAATTCGAATATTTAATTCTACAAGATTAAAAATTCGATATCACACCTATCTAGACATAAAGTTAATAAAATTTTTGGAATGGAGGGGGAGAAGCGATTTGGCTATTATTTTAATATTTTTTAAACTTTTTGGGTGGTTTCGATTAGAACTTGGGCATCTTGTAAGAACCCACCTCAGCCACTTAAAAAAACTAATAATCATACATTCATTTACTTCAATGATTCTACGTTGTCGATCTAAAAAAACTATACATATTTTTTATAATCTATTACATTTCTAATCTTGTCCTTTCCATTTACTTGTGTGTGTGTGTGTGTGTGTGTGTGTGTGTGTGTGTGTGTGTGTGTGTGTGTGTGTGTGTGTGTGTGTGTGTGTGTGTGTGTGTGTGTGTGTGTGTGTGTGTGTGTGTGTTAACTCCAGGCCAAATGGACCAATTCAAATTTGGTATGAGGGTTAGTGGCGCCATGGGACATCGAGGTTTTTGTTAAAATCGCGTATGCGCATAAGGTAGCTGCCATTGAAAAAATCATGTTTTTCAATGATTGCTAAAAAACGGCTCTAACGATTTTGATAAAAATCGCTGTGGTAATGTCTTTTAAGGTGTTCTAAGCATCCCCATCTCCAAAATTCCCGTAAGAATACTTTAATGGCGTAAAAAATTGAAAAATTAATGCCTTCAACACAGAGTTCTTTTTCCTTGTGTCATGGATGTTTACCAGATGGCCAGACCACTTGAACAGCACTTCTCTGCCTTGCCCTAGTGGAAGAGGGAGAAAAAGATTCGCCATCGGATCCTTTGGAGGAAAGACGCATGCTTTAGAGCTGCGACGTCTGAACCTACTGGCTTGAGAAATGCTTAGGCATAGGCCTAGCATTTTGTAAAGATCGAAGGAATTGTTAATAAACGTTGTTTGTTGTTATAGCAACGTGTTTTAATTTAAGATTAAAACAAAGTCAAAATCCTTCACATTTTGGTGCCGAAACCCGGAAAGAAGTCTTGTAAGCCTTTAGATATTGTGATTAACGAAACAAAGTCTTTTCTTTTGACGGAAAGTCATGAATGAAAAGCATTTGTGTGTGCCATATTTTCAATTGGATTACCTACTAGTTGAACGAAGACAAATGTTCAAAGGTGACGATACCCTTATCTGAGAAAGGGGTAAGTGACATTAAGTACTTTTCTTCTTTGATCATGGCTGAATTAAGGAAATTAAAATCGAAAAGAACTTCGATGAGGGGTCTTACAACACGATTAATTAATAAAATTGAGACTAATTTAAGCGATCAAAATTCTGAGGAAGTCGATTTATTAGAAGAGTTTTTAGAACAGATTGTGGAAAAAACTCGCCTTTTGCAGGAGTTAGATTCAGAAATTGAAAATCTTCTTGAAGAAAAGGACATTCCTGTAGAAATAGAATCCGCTCAGGAATATCAAGAGAAATTGATATCCATAAAATGCAAATCGAATTAAGAGGCTTATCAAAAATGATAATTCAAATATTTCTCAAAATATGCGAGAAGTAGCCTCTCATAATGATTCAATTAGCCCAGGATCTGGGAGAAATACAGTTAAACTTCCTAAACTAACCATTGACAGATATTTTGGTGATCCAAGTAAATGGTTAGATTTTTTAAATCAATTTGAAAGTGCAATTCATAATAATGAATCTTAAAATGAAATAGATCGATTTAATTATCTTAAATCACTGCTAGGTGGCGTAGCCTTAAATTCAGTAAGTGGATTTTCTCTGTCTAAAGAAAATTACTTGCAAGCAATCTCATTGCTACAAGAACGATTTGGTCGTTCAGATTTAGTGATTAACGCTCACATGAATAAGTTACTTAATATTGAGCCAGTAAAATACTCTACGAATATTGCAGCACTCAGGAAAATATACGATGAAATTGAAATTCAAATTCGTAATTTAAGTGCATTAAATGTAACCTCAGTAAGTTACGGTAACTTATTAAGTTCGGTATTGTTAAAAGTAATACCAGATGATTTGGCTTTGGGATTCACGCGAAAACAACGTGAAAAAGGAACATTTGATATCGATGAACTTTTACTGTTTATCCGTGCAGAAGTAGAATGTCGAGAAGCTACAGTTTCTCTAAATGAAAACGCAACAGGTAAAAAGAATGCTCCATCAAATCATTCGTATTATAAGAAGCAAAATAAATTTCGTTATAATACCCCAACGGCTGCAGTTTTTTCTGTACCATTTGTTAAGAAATGTTTGTTTTGCTCTAAAGAGCACGAATCTCATTTATGCAAAGACATCACAGTTAAGGATAAAAGAGATATCTTAAGAAAAGAAGGTCTTTGTCTTTTGTGTTTCAAACGAAAACACTATTCGTCAGCTTGTCGTTCAAAAATTAGACCATGTGATAACTGTAATGGTAAACTATATCATAATAAATCAATATGTTATAACTTGATAACGAAAAGAGAAATCCCAGAGCAGAGTTTCCCAAGTTCAGAAACTACTATCACAAATACGATGAATTATTTGCAAAACGATTCTGAATCAAAAGGAACAATATATTTGCAGACTTGTTCAGTAATGGTAAATAATTCAGAAATATCTAGATTGCTTATCGATAATGGTAGTCATCGAACTTTCATTACTTCCAACTTAACAAAGAAATTGAAATTACGCCCAATTAGGAAAGAATCCCTCTTAGTTTATACTTTTGGCCAACGAGATCCACTTGAAAGGATTTATGACGTTGTGCGCGTAGAACTGTCAAACATTAAGATCCCTAAACAAAAAATGGTCGTAGAAGCTTTAATCACGCCATATATTTCGGAAACAAATCTCAAGAGTCCATGTGGTGATATTCGTACTTACATGAGTGAAAATGATATCCAGATGGCCGATTCGCATTCCACTTCAGATACAAAAGTTGAAATCCTATTAGGCTGCGATTATATCGTAAACACAGGAAAGTTTATAAAATTAAATTCTTCATTGGTACTTATTGAAACTGTATTTGAATTTACGGTAATGGGAAGATGTGGAAAATTCTCTAACACGTGTTCATCAAATGCGGTTGTGTTTAAGTTAGGATTTCAATTCGCTAATGAGGATACAAACAGTTATTTAAAACAGTTCTGGAAATTGGAATCTCTGGGTATTACAGATGAAAGTGAACAGATGTCGCGGAATGATATGGAATTAGTAAAAGACTTCGAGGATAAATTGAAATTTATTGATAATAGGTATGAGACGGGATTAATATGGAGAGATAACTGCGACTTAGAAAGCAGTAATTTTGATATTGCTAAAAAGAGATTTTTTAACTTAAGCAATAAATTAATAAAAAATGACTGGTTATTAGATAATTATAGATCAGTCTTTGGTGATCAATTAAATAAGAATATAATTGAAGAATGTTATGATGATACTAAATCTGGATATTATATGCCACACAGTGCAGTGATAAAACCTGGTAGTAATAGTTCACCTGTACGTATTGTGTTTGACTGCAGCAGTAGTGCAACAAATAACAAGTCATTAAATGATTGTTTGTTAGCTGGCCCAAATCTAAATCCGAATGTTTTGGATATAATTTTAAATTTTCGGAAAAGCCGTGTAGTTTTCGCTGGAGATTTAGAAAAAGCTTTTCTACAAATTAGAATCACTGAGAGTGAAAGAAACTACTTAAAATTCTTGTGGTTTAAAGACGATTCTAAGATAAATTATCAAAGATTTAAATCAATGAGGATGACTTCATTACCCTTTGGTGCTACGTGTTCACCGTTCATCCTAGCTGCTACTATTAAATATCATGTACGAAAATACGAAGTTCAATATCCGGACACTTGTGAAATGCTGAACACTTCTTTTTATGTTGATGATTTATATCACGGGACAAACTCGGTTGAAGAAGCGTTTAGATTATCAATGGAAGCAATTGATATTATGAAAGATGCAGGGATGAATTTACGAAAATTCCAAACTAACTCTGAACATTTACGTGTATTGTGGGATAAAAATGATGTTATTCGGGATGCCATGTTGCATGAAAATTCTCTAAAAGTTCTAGGTATAATCTGGGATCCTATTGAAGATGTCTTTAAATTAGAAATGAAATCTCTAATTGAGGGATTGAAAAATCCTCAAAATACAAAAAGGTTTATTATCCAAACATCAGCCAAAATATTTGATCCTGTTGGTTTCATTGCTCCTTATGTGATAAGAATAAAATGTTTATATCAATCATTATGGCAAATGGGTTTGGATTGGGATGAAGAATTACCTGAATATATGAGAATAAAATGGGAACAATGGTACTCTGAACTGAAACATTTAACAAATTTATCAATTCCTAGATGGTACTTTTCTGGAATATCGAACTCTAAATCAAATTATGAAATTCACATATTTTCTGATAGTTCTTTATGTGGATTTGGAGCTTGTTCGTATATAAAATATACAAATGAAGAGGGTAAAAGTAAAACTAGTTTCATTATGTCAAAGTCGAGAGTTGCTCCATTAAAAACATTGACTTTGCCGCGACTTGAATTATTAGCGGCGATAATCGGAGCACGTTTAGCTAAGTACTTAAAAGGTATATTCAAAATTTCGGAAGATAACATATTTATGTGGACAGATTCCACTATTGTTATTTCCTGGATTAAAGGGAATCCAAAAGATTGGAAACCTTTTGTTGCGAATAGGGTCGTTGAAATTAAAGAATTAACCGATCCCCAAAATTGGCGACATTGTAAAGGAAAAGATAATCCTGCTGATTTACTGACTAGAGGTGAAAAACTTGAATCAATGATTAACAATTCCATTTGGTGGTACGGGCCACACTGGCTTGTTAAAGATTTAAACTTTAGTCGTGATATTTGTTCCCCAATTAATGAAGAAATTATTGCTGATGAGCGAAGAATGAATCCAGAAAAATCCCTACAGTTTTCATGTGTTGTGAATCCTGCCCCTAGTCCTATTTTAGAGATAGATAGTTATAGTACACTTTCTAAATTATACAGAGTCACAGCATGGGTACAAAGATTCATTGATAACTCTAAAGATGGTGCCGAAAAACAAACAGGAGTTCTAACTGTTCAAGAACTGAGAAAAGCTGAAGTATATTGGGTAAAATTAATTCAAAATGTATCTTTCGAAAAGGAAATTAAAGATCTTAATTGTGGAGATGAAATAGATAAAAATTCTAAAATTTATCAACTAAATCCATTTCTTGATGAAAATTGTCAGTTGCGAGTAAAAGGAAGATTGCAATTATCTAATTGTGCGGTAGATGAAAAACATCCGCTTATATTAGCTGCCAAAACTAAATTTGCTGAACTTTTAATATTAAATGCACACGAAAAAGTTCTTCATTTTAGAGTTGAGGCCACTTTAGCTGAACTTAGAAGTCGTTTCTGGATATTAAAAGGAAGACAATTCATAAAATCCGTTCTTAAAAAGTGCTTAATTTGCAGACGATACAACTCGCAACCAGGACATCAAATTACTAGTCCATTGCCATCATACAGAATTAAGGGATCTCCTCCGTTCAGTGTTACAGGATTAGATTTCTTTGGTCCTTTGTTTACAAAAGGATCAGACTCAAAGTTTTACGGGTTAATTTGCACTTGTGCAGTGACAAGAGCCATTCATAAAGAAATTGTGCCCAATTTAACAACAGAAAGCTTTATGCTTGCTTTCAGGAGATTTATTGCGAGGCGCGGTTGGTGTAGTGTTATTATTTCAGACAATGCGAAGACGTTCAAAAGAGGTGATCTGGAATTCAAACATATGTGGAGAGTTCTTAATAACCCTCAAGTAAAAGATTTTTATGGATCCCGTAGTATCGAATGGAAATTTAATGTAGAAAAGGCGGCTTGGTGGGGTGGAATATTTGAACGCATGATAAAATCAGTGAAAATGTGTCTTCGAAAAGTCGTAGGTAAAACATCTCTAACGCAAGAACAACTTGAAACGATTCTTATAGAAATCGAGAGTGTTATAAATTCCAGACCGATCACATACGTTCACACTCATGATGAACCGAATCCCCTCACACCTGCCCATTTCTTAGTCGGAGATAGACCATCAACATTACCTGCCGTTAGACTGCCTCAACAACTAAACAGAAACGCTATTGTGAATAGATACAACTATCATCAAAAACTACTAAACCAATTTTGGAATAGATGGAGAAGAGAATATTTATTCAACTTGCGAAGTGAGAACTGTTCTTCACCTGGGAAGCCTGTCACTAACTTCAAACCAGATGATGTTGTCCTCATCGGTGGTGAGCATTGCCCCAGAAACATGTGGAGACTCGGCAGAGTTCAAAGTGTTTTCCCAGGGCGAGATGGAAAGGTCCGATCCTGCCTGGTGAAAACGATGTCTGGGACGATCAGACGTCCGATCCAGCTTCTATATCCTTTAGAGTTGAATTAAATACTTAGGGCTAATTTTAAAACTTGTAGTTGAATTTTGATATTAACTATTTGTAGTTAAGCAATAACTTTGAATTTAGAGACAATTTATATAGATGGACACTATATATAATCTAAGTTACTTTAAGTGCAAATGATTAAATATTTAGTATTGCATTAATTGTGAATTATATAGATTTCACTTTAAAAGTTTGTTTTGATTGAAATTTTAAATGCTTGATTTCATATACAACAGTTGTATATAAATTATGAAAGTATTAAGTATCATTAAAATAGTGTTTTGCATGATATATTTAGTATAAGTTTAGAATTTGTGGTTGTTAGTTTAAGATTAACATATTTGTTCTGTATTTTGATAAATAATTTTGATATGTTATTTTATACATTTGAAATGTTTTAATACTTAATTGAATTTAGTTTATTTAGAAATCTGATGTGTGTAAGAGTAATTGATTCTTTATTGTATTATTATTTCAGAAATTAAAAGTAAATGTTTTATTATATAATTAATAGTTTGAACAAATTTAATGTTTGAATATTTTACATTTACCAGTATTGAATATGTTTCAGATATTTTAGAAAATCTATTGTTTTGAATATTGTATGATAAATTAAGATATACGTTATTTTCTCTCAAATTCCTTAAAGTCGTATTGTTGATGAACTGATTGTTCATCGGTGGGGAGTGTGTCATGGATGTTTACCAGATGGCCAGACCACTTGAACAGCACTTCTCTGCCTTGCCCTAGTGGAAGAGGGAGAAAAAGACTCGCCATCGGATCCTTTGAGAGGAAAGACGCATGCTTTAGAGCTGCGACGTCTGAACCTACTGGCTTGAGAAATGCTTAGGCATAGGCCTAGCATTTTGTAAAGATCGAAGGAATTGTTAATAAACGTTGTTTGTTGTTATAGCAACGTGTTTTAATTTAAGATTAAAACAAAGTCAAAATCCTTCACACCTTGAGCATACCTCATCAACGATCGTTTTTTCATCTTCTCTCAGTTTCGCTTGTAATAAAGGATAATATAAGGATTATCGAAAAGTATACCGCCAAAATCATCATTTTGGAATCACCATTGATGAAGAAGTATCCAAAGTTGCATCAGAAGAACTAGCCAATTGTCTTTGGTGTTTGACAGAGAATTTTGTATTTTAGCTCTTTTTAAAGCTTTGCGATCAGAAACTTTCATTCTATCTAAAGCTCATTTTGCTGTTATACCCCTCATAAGTATTTACTGGTCCAGGTGAAAAAGTTACAGTTAAATATATATTTCATAAAATATTTGTTTATACAAAACTTACATATCAATTTCTCGTTAATTGCTACGATCTCATTTGTGTTTAATTTGCACCTTCGAAAACAACCTCCTCAGGGACAATGGAGTGAAGAACTTCATCTGCATTGAGCTGCATCTTAATATCACTGAAATGTTTTCAAATTTGGTTTGAATTAATTTTTACAACATTTGAACAAAATAAAAGGGCAGAACTCAAAAAAATTTGACTATCAATATTTTGGACCACCTTAAAGAACAGTCATAAAATTAAATACAAAATATAATTTATTCTATACTAGGACAATTTATTTATTATTAGTTGGAAGTGGTATTACTTCTTGCTCTTCAGTTAACTAATTACATGGAGAAAATGACAACTGAATCCTTGCATCCGTTTTTAAACTATAATGCAAATTAAATTTTCATGTTTCAAAAGTAATATCTCTTTGTTGTAAATGCAGATGTGAAAAGGGTTTTGTTTTAAAGTAAGACTTTTTTTTTTTTTTCATACTTTTAGGTACAATTATATGTATAATAGTGTACATCCACTTACTTGCAAATGGTTGCATTTTAGGGTTATGTAGTAAATATACAATTCAGGATACTTGACCCAAGGCATGTTGGGATACTTGACCTAAGATAGGGATACTATTTAAATGCATTTGGCAGGTTTTATTCATTTTTTTATTCTTCTTACACCATTTTTTAAATATGTAAGATGTTCAATTGATAAAAAAGTATTATTACTGATGCCTATTCTTGAAAGTTGTAAGTCGTTGCTTACCATCGACGTTACATGAGTTAACGGTATTATAATTCCCTCCACATTCACAGACAGCAAACTCTAGGTGTATCAGTTTACTCACCTTTCAAACCATTTTATAATGTTCAATGCACAAAACACCTGAAGATACACAAACTTGACTAAATTCAGGCTATTCTTCTTCCACCTGAGTTTTCAATGAAAAATGATAAAATTACAAATTTTGGGTTTTAAAGTGAGTTTGCATTAGCAGTTAAATAAATTGTTATTTTCTTATTCTTGAACTTGTATAAGAACAGAAATAGCTTTCAAACTGTTAATATTTTTAGTTTTCTACAATAAAAATAAAAAGTGGACACCATATTAACATTATGTAGCTAATAAAAATAAAAAGTATTGACCTCATTGAACAAGTATAGAAAAGTACCAAAATTGGACTTATTAATGGGAGTTATGCTATTATTATAAAAACTGTTGTATTGATAATTTTAAATTGAATACTCCTAAATATACGAGTTGGGTCAAGGATCCCTAAAGGGTGTGTCAAGTATCCCTATACATTGAGACACTTGACCAATTTGAAGGTTTTTTGTGTTTAATAACTTCAGAAAGATATTCATAAATATTGTGTTATATTTAATGAAGTATAAATAGACCTCATTTACGCTCCCATAAGTAATGTAAAATAAAAATTAAACGCCCGAAACTAAAAATTATGTCCAGTATCCCTAGTTTCCCCTACAAAAAGATAAATTAAACACCGTTAAACACCAATGTGTACTTGGGGCATTGCCATATATGAATAGAATCAGTAAGATGCCTCATAGTGGGAAATACTCTCATTTCCAAAAGTTAAGCGCGGAGAGGAAAATGTTAATTTCCGTAAGCCAATCTGTATTACAGAATCTGAAATTTGCTGCAAAGGTAGAAGGAAGTATGCAAATACAAGGCTGTATGCAAATACAGTGGACGGCTTACTCGCCGGACCTTAATCCAATTGAAAATCTTTGGGATGCCCTCGGCCGTGCTGTATGTAGACATTTCCCACCTCCAGCCACTCTCAGAGATTAAGAAACTTCCCTACAGGAGGAATGGCGATTGCTGAACTCTGCGGTGGTTGATCACCTCGTAACAAGCATGATCACAAGCTGCACTCTTTATATGCAGGTGAGGGGTGCTCACATACCCTAATAATGTCGATTTTTGTTGTTTGTTTTGAATTTAAACATCATTTTGTAATGACCCAAATATGACGTCATCTTGTAAATTATGAAAATTCAATTTTTTTGTATCTCTGTTTGTAATTTTTTGTTTTGTTTCATGAATAAACATAGAGCTACATACTTTCAGCATGGGTTGGGTTGGTCGTTTTCAGATTATCTGGCTCCGTCAGCAACACGAGGGCTATAATGCGCCGAAACATTCGTCATTTGACAAGCCAATATACATTTACAAACACCCATGTCTTACACGGGACTCGAACCCGCAACCTCGCGATCTAGAAGCTAGCACTCTAACCACTATACCGTTTGGTCGGCACTTTCAGCATGGGAAGTTGCATGTTTCGGCTGCACTTAAGTTTCTGACCAAGGGCCACCACTGATAGTTGCTGTCAAAATTCAGCTAAATATTACGAAACTTTTATTATAGCTTTTGTAATAACATTATCCAACTCAATAGTTAGAATGTTAAAAGAATAATCTATGACGAGTATTTTAAAAAATATTTATTGGACTTCTACATATGTTTTCCCATATCTTCTCATAAGTGGTAGTGGATAATTTTAGTTTATTCAAACGTGTGTCCCACAGAATTTAAGTCAAATTGGTTAGATTGTTATATTTGAAAAAGCAAAACTTTGATAATACAGCCACAAAGGTATATAAAATTGCAAAAAGTGGTATGCTTCCCTTTAATCGCCGCCAGCTATTCAAATCAAGACACTCGGATTTAGTGATGCAACGAAACAGTTTTTAGGACAGTATGAAAATATTGTTATGACCATTTTTACAAGAGATTGTAAAAGCTTAGTTCAGAACACAATTTTAAACATATGGCGGGAAGATTCCCCCATTGAATAATTATTCAGTTGTGTTTTTTATCATAATCAAGGTTATAGTTAGTGTAGCAGAGCAAGCGTTAATAAAATATTTTTAAAAATTTAAATATCACCCACATGTACAAACAAAGGTTTTTCAAACTCAATCTCAAGACTTGATTTTGGGAAAAATATTAAAGTTTGAATATTTATTATAGAAAAAATATTGAATTATTGCAATCTGTTAAAAAAAAGAATACTTTCTTTCATTTAAAAAGAAGCTACGATTTTTGAATCTTTATTTTTTTCATTTAGTCATTAAACTCAGTTTCACGACGTCTTTTCTATGACAAAAAATATTTTCAACCCAATAGAGAAAAAAAAAATACTCTTCGCACTTGTTTCGCCCTTGAATAAAGTGATTGGCCTACGAACATGACACGTGGCAGTAATCCCTTCTTAACGACCGGATAAAAAGCTCAATTCCTTGTTTTTAAATCGGATTACGAAATTTTTTAGAATATTTTATTAAAGCTGGGTTCCTTAACGAGTGACAGGAGTATATATATATATATATATATATATATATATATATATATATATATATATATATATATATATATATATATATATATATATATATATATATATATATATATATATATATATATATATATATATATATATATATATATATATATATATATATATATATATATGTTGTATCACAAACTAAGCAAGTTGGATTGCGGCAATAACTGTCTCTAACAGACCGATTCTACACACTTTTCTATTACGATACATCAGAAAAGATTAAATTCCAACAAAAACATCGCCGTAAAAAAAAATGCCAAGTTCTTCATGAAATAGCTATGGCAGTGAAAAATACTGAGTTCTGAATTAGAGCTAAGTTTAACGTTTTTGTAAATTACGGGCAATGAAAATTAGTAATTAGTAAGATTTTCTCCTCAAAATTGTAATTCCCCGTCATAGGCCTCAATATCCACTTCCAAAAAATGTTTGTGATACTTGGCCATTGCGAATTCTGGATCATTTGTCGGCTGTGTTGGCGATGCGTAATAGCCAAGTCGCATAAGCATTTTTGTTGCTGGATATTGAGGCCTATGAACGGGAATTTTGACATTAAGAAGAAAAGCTTGCTAATTACTAATTTTCATTGCCCGTAATTTACAACAACGTTAAACTTGGTACTTCTTTAGATCTCAATACTCTTCCCGACCACAGCTATTACATGAAGAACTTGTCGCTTTTATTACAGAGATATTTTTGTTGAGATTTCACTACTTTTATCCGGTACTAATTTTAAATTTATTATTTATTTTTTACACCGATAGCTAGTTTAAAAACGCTTAGTTTCCATAAAACTTGCAAGAAAAGTTCCTGGGTTAAAAGAGTTAAGTATACATCATTATTTGGGGTACTCTTTCATTAGACGTGTACCAAATAAAAACCACCAAATTGGAGCGATGACTTATCACAACTGACAACCTTTAAATCATAAGCAATTCCTACAATCAAGGCTACCTATAATAAACCATTATAGGGTTACTATAGCAACCCTATAACAAACCGTAAACATTTAAGGGGAGCGATATATTAACTCGTCATTTAAAAGCATAAACACTGAGGCTTGGCGACAACTCGCCAACTGGTACTCGTCTAACAGAAGAGTACATTTTTTGGTACTTCATTCTTATACAGTCGACTGTAGGCGGTCACCTACGAGAATTTGAGATTAGCGACTATTTCATTCTTTAAATTTAAACTAGCTGAATATCCGCTTCACTACGAAATTTTACCATATACATTTTATCAATCAAAAGACATTCATGTATACCACACTTCAAATGTTTGATCCCGTTTCGATACCCACAAATTGATTTATCAAAATAGGAATACCTTACTTTATCTGTGCTTGACATTGTTGATATTTTTTCCAAAATTTATAATTGTGAATATATTGGAAATGAGACATTTGAATATCCCTCGTTTTGAACGTTTAACCTTCTTTGAACCGTTTTTAATATTACTTAATCGAGACTGCAATATTGTTTGGTTTGTTTATGTTTGCTCTTAGTTCCAAACTTCAAAGTTGTAACTGTATTAGAAGTGAGACATTAAGATATTCCTTGTATAGTTTCAATGTTACGTCGACATTTCATACCTTAAAAATTCAATTATCGATATTGGAATAATTTATTTTTTCTTATTTGCCCTTCTAAACATTTGCACCAAAAATCAGAATTGTGACTACATTAGAAGTGGGACATTCGGATATCCCTCTTTTGAAGCGCTTACACCCCTTTTCGACAACTTAAAGTGGGTTAATCGAGATCGGAATAGTTTACTTTTTCTATGTCTGTCTTTGTTGACATTTGTACCAAATATCAGAGTAGTGACTACAATTGGAAGCGAAACATTAGAATATCCCACCTTTGGAACGTTTAACCCCTTTTCGACCCATTAAAGTGGGTTAATCGAGAGCAATATAGCTTACTTTTTCTACGTTTACCATTGTTGATATTTGTACTAATTTTCAGAATTATCACCATGTGGAAGGTGGGATATTCGAATATCCCTCGTTTGGAGCGTTTAACCCCTTTTCAACTCGGTTAATCGAGATCAGTATGGCTTATTTTTCTATGTTTACTATTGTGGACATTTGTACCAATTTTCAGAGTTATGACCATGTATTAAGTTAAACAATGCTTTTCAACTCTGTTTGACATCTCATTAGTAAATTAAAACATAAGTTATATAAACTTGAGACCATACACGATAATTATACACTATAATATTGATCATTGCATTCAAATTTGATATAGTATTATTTACTGTTTCCATATGTTCCTTCATTTAAATTAAAATGTAGAGTTTGGCGATATTTTTGGCAATAATTTTTACATGGGACAAAAAAAAAAAAAAAAAAAAAAAAAAAAACGACCAAATGGCGAAGTTGGTGGTGTTATTCCTTTCTTGTGCGAAAAGAAGAAAAATATCAATCGTTGATGGGTGATGCTCGATGGCAGAGATCTCTGTGTTAAAGACACTTGTTTTTCAACTTTGTGCGCTTTTATCAGATTTCTAAGGGAATGTCGGAGGTGGGGACGTTTAAAACACCTTAAGAAGCATTAGATTCATGATTTCACCCTTATACAAATTTGTCAACCTTAATCGTAGGTCCCATGGCTACCACTAACACGCACACCAAATTTGAATATCGTACGTCAATTCGCTTAGGAGTTATGCTGACCACGTACACATAGACGTTTTATCTACACCACCTTTTGGAAATCAAAATGTTTCAAACCCTGAAAAAATGAAGGGAAAAAAAATCGATTTTTTTTCACTGAATGCTATACGCTTTCATTGCCATATGTAAACATATGAGCAATTGAAAGTAAAAACATGCTTGGCTATGATTCTCAATATTTTGAAAAGAAGTTGAAAACTCTATGGAACTCACTTTAAACTGTTACGGATAAATGACTTTTTTATAATTTAAGAAAGTAATTTTGTTTGACATTGTCAAAGGGTTTTTATGATTTTGTATATTAAAGGGTGCAGATACAATGCTTATTCCAGTAAAATCAGTCTATATTTATAAGAATGAACTATTTTATTATAATCTATTCAAATATTACGTTAATAATTGCATACAATATCGAATATCAGTGTGTGCGATAAGTCCCTTCTTAGGATCATTCAGACAAAAAAGAAATATTTAAAAAAAATTCGAAAAAACAAATCTAAGTAAATATGGCTAATGAAACATTACATTTTGTGAAATAAGAAGTAAAATTTAAAAAAAAAAAAAAAAAAAAAAAAAAAAAAATTTTACCAATTTTTAGTCACCTTAACACTACATATTAATGCACTAAGACTGTTCTAACTAAATTAACATATATTCGAATTTTATAGTAAAAAGAGTGAGAGCGTTGACCTCAGTGTGTGTGTGGGGGGGGGTGTGTGGATTTTTTTAATTTATTATGTAAACTTTCTTTTCTTTTTATTGATTAATTACGAATCAACAATATTAGTATGAAAATCTATAAAAAAATTCTCTATTAATATAGTATAAATATCTTTTAAAACTTTAATACAGTTCTGATTTGGTTAGAGGATTTGGTTGGCAGCATCGAAAGTTTTTAAGGTGCAGACGGGCCATAATTAAACTGGTGTTGTTTAGATCAGTCCGGAGTCTATAGAAATTAGTAAATCTTTTTGAAATTTCGTATTAGTGCTGCTGCGAAAATCTAGAAATGCTGTTTAAACATTATTATAAAATTTTTGAAACGAAAACTTTAAAAAATAACTGTTCGGATTTTTGCTCATCACGCTCCAAGAACAACAATATATTTAAAACTTCACTGGATTGATTTCATTTTGGTTTATTATTTCATTTATTAGGAATAGCATGTAAAGCTGACAGCCATATAAGCCCTTTTCATCTTTAAAGTTTTACAATTCCTTTTAGTTGCGAAAATTATCTAAATAGATGGATTTTAATTATACCCGATGAATTTTAACTATACCCAACCTGTACTTTAGTATAAATTTTCAGATTGGTTTAACATAACTGTATATTTTCTCTTATCGATATGATTTAAAGAGAACTTTAATTAGGAAAATGTACTCAAAGACCATCTTAAACCGTCAACACACAAATCCTCATATTAAGAGAGAAAAAAAAGTAGGTTTTTCAAACAATCAGCTTGACAATATCTGAAAATTAGTTTGTTTAACTTTCTGCATTATATTCAAATAAAATTCCAAACTAAATTAGTTACAGCAGGTAAAATTGTAGTAATAATAATGTTCACATAATCATAGAACCTGCTTTTTCATCACAAGTAGCATCGTAAATCGGTTACATATTGTGTCTCATGATAGACATAGTATCAGTCGTATTACCATCAAGTTTGAGTCACACACACAAAAACATATTTGAAATTAGAATTAAACAAGTTTTTAACATTAACTGATTGAAATTATTTGTAAGTCATCGGTATTGTTCCTAATATTTCAGTCATTTATATCCAAATAATCAAATCATGCAAAACAATTTTGGCTTTTATTTAACAGAGCAAATGAAAACTGCAAAAGCTGCGAATGCGCAATATTTACAAATTTGCAATCTAAGCTGACCAGTTTTACAATTATATCTTAAATTACTTCATAGTCTTCTAATCTCTATATATAATTCTCTTACGTAACGTCCAAATTCGGCTGAATTTCTGTGAGCAGAATGGCAATGACTTCAAACAAATCTTTTAAATGTATTTATGCACGAATTTCCAAATTCAGCAATCCAGCCAATCACAATATATCTTTTGAAATTTGACTAATGCATCTGGCAACAGCAACAACTTGGATTCGCTATATTTTTTCTTTTTACAGTCTACAGATAGAAATTATTGCCTTATTTAAAACATATTGATTTAATAGTTACGATGATGCAAGAATAAATAAATCTAAGATGTGTATATTTCTTTTGATTGGAATTCCGGATAAGCTAGACTTTTCGGAAAAGTTATCTACTGGAACATGTTCCGGAGGTCGCCGGGTTGCATTCAGCGCTAAATCACCAACTTTCAAAAAGTCTAACAGGCATTGTGCAGTAAATCTGAACCTATATTCATTTCTAATCAGTGCAAATTCAGCTATTACGAATTGAAAACTATCAAAATAACGAATAAAACCACCCGCTCAACTTCAAAATCTCATATGAAATAAATAAAAAACTTTTGGCGAAATCGGGCTAATTTTGTCGCCAAATTTGATTTTCAAAAAATTCCTGTTGATTGAATGCCGGATAATTGGCCTTTCACTGTTTTATTTTCTAAGTATCGCAAAAAAGATTATGCGAACATATGATTGCTTCGTTAAGAAATTTCGATAAACAACTTTAATTATTTTAGCGTTTCATACGATACCAGCCCGTAAATTTTAATTGTTCAATGAAATAATCGATCTTTTTTAAATATATGTACGATACTGTTTATTTTTGTTGTTTTCCAAGAACTTTCTACTACGTTGCCACACTGTCCCTGCTTAACGCGTCTCGACAGCAATAGGATAATGTCGTGAAAAGTATTCTGGCTCTTCATAAATAACAAAACGTTTTCAATTTCATGGCATTATGCAGCTTAAATAGCTTTTTGCTAGGACATATTTTAATGCTTCACTTTGAGGCGAGCAAAGCGAGCTAAGGGGATTGCATAGCAATCCAGGGGGTTGGCGAGCATTAGCGAGCAGGGGGCGGAGCTATCTAGTAGCAATAAATGTCGTTTTATCGGATATTTCCAGACACTACAAGTTACTGCACCGGGACAACGTTAGATTCTGATTAGTTTGTTTATCAAGAAGGGAACATCAAACAGATGGTCTTTCAAGGGAAAAATGGACTTCATATGCCTTAAATAAAAGAAAACTCGGAAAACAATCAGAAAGTGGCTCAACAATCGACGCAACATTATTAGTCAAAATTTCTTAAGTGTTTGCTCAATTTGAAAACAGACTACAGAGCGCCAAATATTGTTCGATCCGGTGACTTTTCGGCCCACCAAACGGTATAGTGTTTAGCGAGCTAGCTTCTAGACCGCGAGGTTGCGGGTTCGAGTCCCGTGTTGACATGGGTGTTTGTAAATGTATGTTGGCTTGACTAATGACGAATGTTTCGGCGCATTATATCCCTCGTGTTGCTGACGGCGCCAGATAATCTGAATACAACCAACCAACCGGTGACTTTTCGCATGGTAGGCGAGTATATTTCCTCTTGTGAGTGAGATTGGAGCACAGCAATATTTAAAAACGTGTTCGGCTATGATCCTCAATATTTTGAAAAGAAGTTGAAAACTCTATGGAACTCACTTTAAACTGTTACGGATAAATTACACTTTTATAATTTAAGAAAGTTAATTTCGTTTGACATTATCAAAGGGCTTTTATGATTTTGCATGTGAAAGGGTGCAGATACAATGGGTTAATCCAGTAAAATCAATTTATTTTTATAAGAGTTAAATATTTTATTATAATCTATTCATATACTGATGGTATTGAATTGAGAGTTACATTGATAATTGCTTAAAGTACCAAATATGAGTGTGTAGGATAAATCAATACATCTGATCATTCAGTCAAAAATGAAATATTCAAAAAATTTTAGAAAAAAAAAAAGCAAATGTCTAATCTAAAACAAATTGTTAATGATATATTACATTTTGTAAAATAAATAGTAACATTAAAAAAAAATCTTATCATGGTTATACATTACGGTCAATTATCTTGCACTGCCATACCAACTGAAGAAACAAACAATCTAAGTCTTGACATCGCACGCACACTCTAACTCAAGCAAGAATGACTATTCCACTCACTTCCTTCCATTCACTTCCACCCCAGAGTAGAGGCATTTTAGTAATTTGTAACTCGCATGTGATATGGTGCAAAGTCACGTACAAGGGAGGGGATAGTATGACCTCTCAATGGTCATAATTTAGTGATAGCGCCTTGATCGGAACTTTGGTCGGAACTATAAGTTCTTACATTATTCTGTAGAATTGCAATAATGCCATAGTACCGATTTGATCAAAGCTTTTTCTTAATGATGAATTAGGCATTTTATTTTCCAATTATAATTAAAAAGATTTTTTTAAAGTTATTTTAGTGCACGATTATTTGTACATAGAAGGAAGTTTAGGGGGTGCGAAGGCACCCCAATATTAAACCTTTATAATTAATTGGCATCTGATCAAGAAGTAGACCTGCAGCAGAATGCTAATTGCAATCAAAAACTTGTCAATCTTTAGTCTCATCTCATACTCACAAATGAGAAAATCGTGCTGAAATTGAGAAATTTGTTAATGGTATTGTGAGAATTTTTTTTATTTGAGAATCACACGAAGGGTA
This sequence comes from Linyphia triangularis, assembly GCA_963978545.1. Lineage (NCBI taxonomy): Eukaryota > Metazoa > Arthropoda > Arachnida > Araneae > Linyphiidae > Linyphia > Linyphia triangularis. The sequence goes on along the minus strand of OZ021723.1, from coordinate 63,168,731 downwards.
AAGATTCGTTAACCGGTATATTGCAGGTCATCAAAATCCCGATCTATTCGTCCCCTCTCAAGCCCATTCATTATATGGGTAATGAAATAAGAAGCTCGGTTAGGTGGCTTAAAAATCTGTATTAATGAGGCATGAAAAATGTCAGAAAAAGCTTAATTAATTTTGCTAATTTCCATCGATATTGATATTAAGTAAAAAATAGATCTTACAACTGCCATTTAAATATAATTTAGACGAGATACTTCATGATAAGTGTGGTCGCAACCCCCCTCCCCCTAAATCCGCACCAGGTTTTGTGATTGTTCTTACAATTATGAACACAAAAACGTATCTTCAAATACTGGACAGACAACTTTTATCATATTGTTTGCCTTATGGTAAATTAGGGTAAAAACTTCATATTTCAGCAAAATAGGGCAACATATTACACTTCTAATACATCGAAAAATGACTTAAAGAAAGAAACATCAAACTCCTAACATGGCTTGTGATTTCTCCAGATTGCAGACATTATACAAAACGTTTGGGGATATCTGTCAGTAGTAAGCCAGAGACACTGGCTAATTGTTTTGAAAGAAAAGGCTGATTAAGAAAGTATTGACTTCGTGAGTAATTTCCATTATTCACGAAAAACTAAACTGTCCCTATAATTTTGCACATGCTAAAAATCTTGTTTTTCACGTTATTTTATTTTACACCAAAGCAAAAGTGATATAAATAGAGGTTAAAACTTTCTGAGTGTCAATTTAAGCAATAAGCTTGGCGTCCACTATCGCTAAGCAGAGCAGCTCAGAGCGGAGTGGATTAGAGCCAATTTCAAGGCTATCAACGTCCATTGTAGCTCGAGGCTTGTGCTATAGTATACATTGGCAGCCTTGTAATTGGCTCTAATCCACTCCGCTCTGATCTGATCTGATCTGATCTGCTCTGCTTAGAGATAGTGGACTCCAAGCTATATGCATGTTGTTTAGTTCATGTCTTGTATTTAGTTTTATGATGAGAATAAAATACAGTGTAATTCAAAATGAATATAGCGATTACAAACGGCTATAACCATTTATTGAAAAATAATTTATAGATAAGATTAACACAGAATGTAGACGAACGTAAAGAAATTGTGAAGTTCCGTCTACATTCTGTATTAATCGTATCGATAAATTCTTTTTCATTAAATAGTTATATACGTTTATCATCACTATATTCATTTTGAATTACCCTGTACATACTGTCCTTATAATTATGAGTTGCAGTGTATTTATCATTCTTATGTCTCCTTAGAAGAGAAAATTCTTGGTCTCCAAACTCGATTTTTTTTATATTTAACACTTTTCATGTAATATTTACTTATCTGATGTGTCTTTGAAAACATAGAAAGTTTCAAAAGTTTCTACAATTGTTCTTTTATGAAGGTAGAGAATTATTTACATGACAAATTCTGGTTTTTACCTAGAGAGAACACGACAATGCTTCTTTAAAACCTTAACAATAAACCACAATTAATTGTGTTCATTTTTATTCGAAATGGGGTTTGTACTGTTTGTGTCCAAATTGGTTGCTTCTCGATTTGAACAGACGCCAAGCGGTTGTTGCCAAAACACTTGATGCGTGTGCGTTCTGTGACGTCAGATTGACGTTATATGGACGATAAGGAAAAGCTTCCATTCATAGAGTAAAAGCGCGAAAGCCGTGTGTCGGAGTTTTAGTGACACTTCTTCAAATTCTTTGCGTTATTAAAACTGGTTACTTATAAAGAAGCAGAATGTTCTAATTTTCAAGTACATTCAGTTCAAAAATTAAATGTGTGAACATAACTTTTAATTTTGAAAATCATTCAGTACTGATTTTAAATTCTTTTTTAAATAAGTTTTTAGAATTAAATCATATTAAAGACAGTAATTTCTACATCGACATCCTTTAGAGATATAGTTCTATTAATTTTGAGTCAGCAAGCTCTTTGGAAAATATTTTCAATAAGTATTCCGAATGAAATAGATGCGATTCAAAGTTATAATGTCCTTTCTAAACTAAGTTAAGAAGTATGTAAGTTTCTTTGAGTATGAAATTATTAGATTTTAAAATAGTTATTCGTAAATTAAAATGTGAAGGTGAATGTAATAATTTTGTATTAAAAACCGCTACATGTTTAAAGATAACAAAATGCATAGTCAAATTTTACTGTCATCAATAAGTTATTTTTTAACGCTTCTAAAACATGTTCTTAGAGCCCAATACACTGAGCTGATGATCATCAAATTACAAAGAACGAATAAAATATATTAAAAGTGCTATTTCAAGCTTTAAACCAAAAACAATAAATTTAAAATAATTATTGGAATTTCAATAGTCCCCCGAAAGAAAGCTTTTGGTCTATGTCAAAATTTTAGCGATATATGGGTTTTCGAAAACTATATTGAGCCGACGTTGTATTTCCGATATTGTAAAGATTATTTTATTTATTCAATTCACTATTTTTTCTTAATAAATGACAGTTGTTCGTAATTAAAGAACTTAAGGTAATTAAGTATTTACAATAATTCTATTTAACTTTTTCTTGCGACTAAAATAACTAAAACTTGGATAGTTTTCCAGAAAAATGCCACTATGTAAAAATAAAGATAATGGAAATGGAACTAATTTCGTTAATACCTGGAATAATCCTTGCAACCTATCAATTTCAAAAAATGTTTCTATTTAAAACAATTTTGGTGCATTTTGGGCTAACTAATTTACGACGCTGTTTGTATGGCCTTCAATTTTAATGAGTCATTGTGTTTAGTTCACCGACACTTAAACGGGGAGTAATCCATATTTTTTTAACGAATAATAATTATAGATCATTAAAAAAACTTATTACTTTCAATTACCCATCTGTAAAGGGTAATTGGGTAATGACAGTACAGATGTACATGATAATAAAATAGGATTCGGTCAAAAAAAAAAAAAAATTTTTTTTTTTTTTTTTTTGCCTTTTTCCACGTTTTGGAACATCCTGATCTCAAAAGAGTGATATAGAAAAAAATTATGTCTGTGTGTACGTGGTCAGCATAACTCCCAAACAAATTGACCTACGATGTTCAAATTTGGTGAGCAGGTTGATGATGGACCAAGGACCTACCATTAAGGTTTTAGTCAAAATCGGGCATGCGCATAAGGTAGCTGCCTTTGAAAAAATCATTTTTCAATGATTGCTGCAAAACAGCTCAAACGATTTTGATAAAAATCACTGTGCTAATGCCTCTTAAGGTGTTCTAAACATCACCACCTCCTAAATTCCCTTAAAAATGTTTCAATGGCGTAAAAAGTGAAAAACGAATGCCTTTAACACAGAGTTCTCTTTGCTTGAACATAGCTTATGAACGATCGTTTTTCTCCTCTTCTCAGTTTCATTTATAAGGAAGGATAATATAAAAATTATCGAAAAGTATATCGCCAAAATTTCCATTTTGGCAAAAAGATTTTTTTTTTTTTTTTCTAGTCCTATATTACAATTATCGCAAAAAATATCGCCAAACTGGCCATGTTTTATAAATGAATGATGGAAATATAAAAACGGTAAATGACACAAATCCACATCAGTAATATAGTGTAATTAAAAGTTGTGCGATATTCCACACGCCTAGTTTCTTATGCAAATTGCTTTTAAAAAGTTAATAGTAAACTTTAATAAAATAAGAAAATTATCAAAACAACATATAATAAATCGACTTCGAAAAGTTTATAAAATAATTGTTTTTAAAATTTGGTTTGAATAGTTTGTGCTTTAACTGCTTGAAAGTAAATCCGTTAGGTTTTCAACATAATAATGCATTACAAGACGAGTTTTATGGTAACATATATTCTAACTTAAATTGGATAAAAAAGGTATAGTTAAAAAAACGTTATTTAACAGGGTGATATTTTTTTCTAACCAAGTTAAAGGTTGTGGGATCTTATTGAGCAAACCATTTGGGGACGAATGGGACTTGTTTCCAAAAGTTGCTAATAACATTTGCTATCAATCTATATAGTATATAAGACTGAGTTTTCTGTACTTCTGAACCTTATACATATCCACAGTTTTGTACCTAGAGGTAAGAAATTTAGTGCATAGAAGCTTTAGTACATGGAGATTGTAGAGAACAACTTTTAAATTCAATTAAAAGTTGCTTTCTTTGAAATTTAAAAAGTCATTAAAATTCTTGGAATAGCAACGATATTATTTTATTACATCAGAATAGAAAGAAAAAGTTATTTCAAAGTGTATCTTTTATTTTTCTAAATATTTTTATGTATTACAATCATCTCTCCTATAATCGGTTCGAATATTATCATAATTTTCCATATATTTACTGTCAAACGACGCTCGGCTCATGCGAAGTTTAAAAACGTAATTATACGTACTATAACATTCTGAATTCAAACATAATGATTAAGATTATTGAAATCCACCGAAAACTTTCAAATCATTTCTTTTTTATCTTTTTCACTTTTTATTTCCAAGTAAATATTTATTAATTTCCTTTATCCAAAACATCAAAAATCCTTCTTTTGATTGTATTTATTTTTAGTTTAGTGTTTTGTACTGTGTATCCAAGTTCCATATTTTTTATTATAGATTTTAATACAATTCTTGTTTTATATATGTTTTACTATTTTACAATTTGATGTTTATTTTGGTCGTGATTATGAAGTTGGTAAGGGACAGGGCATGGGACTTCTTTTTTTATGTGCACTAAAAAAATGTTGAAGAATACAAAACTTTTTTGGTTCATATGTAGTATAAAATATTTCTTTGGCGCGATTTTATTAGGTGCTTTTTCACAGATAAATGCGGTTTCTAGCAACGGTTTTTATTTTCAATTTTTATTATTATTTATATCTTAACTTAAGTTGGTACTAATCCGTTAGCCGGGTACCATACAAAAATCGTAAATTGAAGGCCTAAGTAATCCAAACCAACAACTTTCAAATAAATTATAATTTCAATATTTAGAATTGGCGATACATTTACGCGTCATTTAAACGGGTACACATTTAAGCTCCACTGGTAACCGCATAACGCAAGATAGTAATATTAAAAGTCTCTTAATAAATATTAAGAGAACCCTTAATATTTATATTTTAACTTAATTTTATTATTATTCATGTTTTAATTTTCTTTTAGTTACCGTGTTTTTGACGTTTGCGATTTTTCTGATCGTTAAATGAAAAAAATTACCAAATGCCCTGTACTACATCCTTTCCACTTTTCTTAAATGTAAACTTTTATGTCTTCCAACGGGTCCCTAGCAGATATGATCTCTTTTTTAAGACCGCTTAAAATTAATATATTTTCTATTGTAGGTATGGATCATCGGCAGTATTCTAGAATGGGTCACAATAGGAATTACAGTGCTTGCTTTTGCCCATACAGACTCAATTTTAGTTACAACAATTTCCGCAATTCTCGAGAAACTCGGTTCTTCGTTTCCAGTTTTAAGTGCAAGATTTAAAATCGCAAAGATGCAGAAATGCAGCATATTTTCGTTTGTAGGAAGATTAATTTGAGATATATCTTTGCGGCTTCCAAATATTGGACATTTAAATTTGTTCCGTGTTCTGATTTTTGATGTAATGTCTATTAGCAAATCAATCAAACCAAAATAATGAAGAAAGCAATTTAAAAACTTACATACATTTCCGATTTCGTAGCTCGAACTAGTAGCAAGAGGTAGTTTACAGGAGCACGCAGCTAAACCCAGTAAATCCTCAGTTGCACCACATGACACAACATTATAGAGAATGAAATTCCAAGAGCACTGCGAAAAAGTGCAAAGGAATATGAAACTCTCTCCTCTCACTTCCTGTCAGATACAGTATGAAATAACAAGAAAATGTGCACTTTTCTTCAAAAATTGCAAAATTTCAATTGCGATGCGGGAACAGAAGATATAATTCGGTCGAAAAAATATTTTACACCCTTCTTATTGAACACAGTAGACACCTCTCCCGTACTAGTAAAAAAACAACATGGAAAAATAATTATTCCAATGCTGAGTAAAAATTGCCAATTTAACCAAATTTCCAAAATTCAAGTGCTATGCAGGAGAAGAAAATATTATCCAATCAAACATTTTTTTTTTTTTAATATATTGTTTATTGAGCCCAAAGATAACTTTTTCCGCACTGTTAGAATAGCGATTTAGAAAAAAAATATGTTTCGGCCCACCCTAGTGTTTACCGGTGTTTTGTACATGTTAAAAAATATACAAAATTTTAAATGGTCAAATTTTTCTGGCTGGATTAATTTAAATTATGAATCCAACTTCATTTGATGAGAGTGAATCAAAATATACATAGAATCTAGCATTGCAACGGATTATTTAGATTCAATTTGACTTCATTTATTTGCAGCCTCAGTCGTAAATTCGGCGAAGATTATTGAAATTCACTGAAAACTTTCAAATCATTTCGACATTTGCTAAATATGCCGACAAAGAGAAGAACGAATATAAATGCTAAGTAATGGAATAACCGCGGCTAAAACAGCATCGACTGGAGAATGACCGAGCGTGTTATTACAAAAGATCGAAAACATGCATTTGTTATATTAGATTGGAAGCTGATCACCAACAACAATTAATCTGCAGAAATTCTGAGTCTATGTAACACAGAACTGATAAATATCTTTCAACGGGTACACGCTGCTAGTAATAATTTTAATAATGGTGGCAATTGTTTTTTAAAATAATATTCATTACAAAGATAATGTAATTTCTAATTGCGTCATACCTCACATTCATTCATCCATACTGCTCCATCCAACTTTGTATAGTATTTAGATTAAAGAAATAAAAAGTCCATTTAGGATATCACATTTTATAAATGACTACAGATGAAGGAAATAGAATACAAGAAAATAAATAATTTATCATATAAACAACTAGCTTTGTGGCCCCATTCTGCTGGGGACCCGTTGAAAGACAGAAGTTTACATTTTAGAAAAAGTTGAACAGATGTAGTAAAGAGCATTTGGCGAATTTTTTCATCTAACCATAAGAAAAATCGCAAAAATCAAAAACATAGAAACTAAAAGAAAACTAAACCATAAATAATTATGAAATTAAGTTAAAATATAAATATTAAGGGTACTCTTCCGTTAGGCCGTTACCAGTTGGCGCCAAGCCTAAATATTTACCCATATAAATGGCGCGTAAATGTATCGCCAATTCTAAATATAGAAATTATAAATTATTTGAAAGTTGTTAGTTTGGATTATTTAGGCCTCCTTTTCGGAGATTTTTATCTTGAAATCCAGCAAACGGATTAATACCAACTGAAATTAAAGTATAAATAATTATAAAAATAAAATATAACTGAAAATAAAAACCGTTGCGAGATACCGCATTCATTTGTAAGAAAGCACCAAACAAAATCCCGCCAAAGAAATGTCTTATGGTACATCTGAACCAAAAACAAATCGTATTCTTCAAAAAAATATTTACAGAGAAAAAAGTTGTCACATGCTTCCCTTACCCTTACCAACTTAATATTTACAACCAAAATAAATCACCAAAGAAATAAAATCGCAAAAGAAATACTAAGTTTCTGGTGTAAATTGTAAGATATATTGTGGTGTAAATAATAAAACATGTATTTAGAATACAAAAAATGTTTTCAAATCTAGATTAAATAATATGGAACTTGGATACACAGTACAATAATACTACACAAAAAAATAAAAAATAATCAAAAGAAGGAATTTTGATAAAACGATTGAATATTTACCTGGAAATAAAAAGAAAAATTAACAAATATCGCAATGATTTGAAAGTTTTCGGTGAATTTCAATAATTTTAAATGTTATATTTACACTAAGATTATAGGTAGAATGGACAAGTTGAGCATTTTTTATTTAAATTTTTTATTTTATTAAGAGTGACGAAAGACAACCAAAACTAGAAAAATTTTTGAAATCCGTTCAATATTTCTCGAGTTATACGAGTTTCAATTTCCCACTTTTAAAAGCGCGGCAAAAACGAGACTAGCTTTGCTGTGACGTCCGCCTACGTTATAATCCGACTTTTGCTTAGCGCTTCTTTGAAACTATCATGAATTTATTCGCATTGCTATAGCGCATTTTTGAGTTTTTTTAATCTTATATTCTTTAATCGATTTAAAATTATGTCCTCAAATTCAGCGTACAAACATTGCCTCGTTCCGAATTGTAAGAACTCTTCAATTTCATCAGTGTTGCTAAACACCCAGATATCCGCAAGAAGTGGTGTAAAGTCATGAAACGAGACAATATTTCTGCAAAATGTTCTTGACACGTTTGTGAAGATCATTTTGATGTGATAATAGTACACCTATTACTCTTGTTTTTATAAAATGACGTAATTATTTTGAAATTCTATGATATACAGTGGTTCCCTAAAGTGTTCGTACAGTTTAAAAATGTGTAGAAAAAGTAGTTCTTCAGTTTGGAATTGAATTTGAATATTAATAATATTTGATTTTGCAATTCTTATAATCCATTTGTTATTTAAAATGTCTCGTAGTCACATAAAAAACAATCATGAACTCATATTTGAATATTTAGAACGATAAATTAAAATTGTTAGACCAAAATTAGGGCATTACGAACGACTTTATTTTTTTTTTCACAATAATAGTCCGAACACACTTTATTCAATATTTGCCTCTGGTACATCTATCTATAATAATAAAACAAGCTGTGTGTCTGTCTGTGGATCTTTAGAAACCTACTTAAAATTGGAATAGAGCTCTGAAATTTTTAACATAAGAAGTTTTGACTTTCTAATTTTATGTATGTCAAACAGAATGTTAAAATTTTAATTAGTTCTTATTTAATTAATTTTTTTAATTAATTTATTTTTTACAAAACGACTTCTAATAGGGCATCAGTTCTGAAATTTTCAACGTAAGTAGTTTTAGCCTTCTAATTAAATTTTTGAAAAAACAGAATATTAAATTTTTATTTAGTTCTTTTTTAATCAATTTTTTAAATTAATTAATAAATATTTTACAAAATGATTTCTAATTAGGTTACAGCTCTAAAATTTTCAACATAAGTAGTTTTGGCCTTTAAATTGGACTTTTGAAAAACAGAATTTTGAAATTTTATTTGTTTTTTAATTAATTAATTAACAAATATTTTACAAAACGATTTCTAACTGGGATACATTTCTGAAATTTTCAACACAAATAGTTTGAATATTAATAATATTTGATTTTGCAATTCTTATAATCCATTTGTTATTTAAAATGTCTCGTAGTCACATAAAAAACAATCATGAACTCATATTTGAATATTTAGAAAGATAAATTAAAATTGTTAGACCAAAATTAGGGCATTAGGAACGACTTTATTTTTTTTCCACAATAATAGTCCGAACACACTTTATTCAATATTTGCCTCTGGTACATCTATCTATAATAATAAAACAAGCTGTGTGTCTGTCTGTGGATCTTTAGAAACCTACTTAAAATTGGAATAGAGCTCTGAAATTTTTAACATAAGAAGTTTTGACTTTCTAATTTTATGTATGTCAAACAGAATGTTAAAATTTTAATTAGTTCTTATTTAATTAATTTTTTTAATTAATTTATTTTTTACAAAACGACTTCTAATAGGGCATCAGTTCTGAAATTTTCAACGTAAGTAGTTTTAGCCTTCTAATTAAATTTTTGAAAAAACAGAATATTAAATTTTTATTTAGTTCTTTTTTAATCAATTTTTTAAATTAATTAATAAATATTTTACAAAATGATTTCTAATTAGGTTACAGCTCTAAAATTTTCAACATAAGTAGTTTTGGCCTTTAAATTGGACTTTTGAAAAACAGAATTTTGAAATTTTATTTGTTTTTTAATTAATTAATTAACAAATATTTTACAAAACGATTTCTAACTGGGATACATTTCTGAAATTTTCAACACAAATAGTTTTGGCTTTCTAATTGGACTTTTGACAAAAAGAAAGTTAAAATTTTAATTTGTTTTTTAATGAACTTTTAATTAGTATTTTCACAAAAAGTGACTTTTAATAGGCCTAGAGCTCTGAAAGTTTCAACATAAGTAGTTTTGACCTTCTAATTTTGCTTTTTACAAACATCACGTGTTAAAATACTCTTAAAGGGGTGTTGCATTATAGTTATTAACGGGGAATTTTTTTATTGTTTCTCGACAAGGGAGGGGCTTCTAATATTAAGGCTTTACGTAGTAATTACTTTTTAGTGTGTGAAGCGACCTTATGCTTACGCAGCAATGAACCTTTCATCGAGCAAAGCGAGCTCATGTTTGCATAGCAATGAACCTTTCAACGAGTGAAGTAAGTCTGTGTTTATGTGTCAATGAACTTTTTAGCGAACGAAGCGAGCTCGATTTTGCGTAGCGGATGAACCTTCCTGCGAGCGAAGCGCCAAAAACTGGGACCTATACACCAATGATGCATTTCTGCAACCTGAGGCCTCGTAGCTAGCTAAAATATTACACATGTTAAAATTTCGTTGCCAAGTACAGGTATTCAGCTAGTTGAAAATAAATACTTTCAATAAAAATAAGTCATATTCAATCAAGTTAAAGACAAATGAAAAACTGTTTGTAAAATGGGTGCATACCTTTCATATTTTCCACCACGAATATCAGCTCCTATGAAATTTGTAGGTCGTAGTAGATAAACATATGAAGGAGAAAAATTTCCATCCGATTATGACGTCAAATCTAACCAATCAATGATGGAACGTTTTGCGGTTACGTTACAATTCCACTGTTTTTACGATTTTTCTTCTTTCGATATTTAATTAAATAAATTTTTAACAGCAATATAACTTACATATTCGGAATCAGCTTTGCTTTCTTTGTTAAAATTTATTTCTTTTTACCATTTTTAAAAACTACGCAACTTCTCTATTGTGTTTAAACCGTGCATGCGCAGAGCTTGTTAATTTACAGTAAATATATGGAAAATTATAATAATTTTCGAACCGCTTATAGAACAGACGATTGTAATGCATAAAAATAATCAGAAAAATAAGGGGGATCTTTTAAAATAACTTTTGGTTTTATTCTGATGTAATAAAAAATATCGTTGCCATTCATAAATTTTTTCCCATGTCAATAAATTTTAATGAAAGCAACTTTTAATCGAATATAAAAGTTGTTCTCTATAATCTCCATGTACTAAAGCTTCTATGTACAAATTTCGTACCTCTAAGTGCAAAACTGGATTTGTATAAGGTTCTGAAGTACAGACAACTCACTTTTATATATAAGAAGATCCTGCTTAATAAAATAATCAACTATGAATATACAAGATGATGCAAGAAATTCTTGATATTTTTCAAGATTTAGCCGCCAATTAGACAATGATTTAATTACGTGATTCAACCGCTGTAAAGATGAAGGCTTTTAAGAAAGAACAAAATCACAGGAGTTCAGCCGTTGTCTGGAATAAGAAAATTATTTTATGGATTATTCTATAGATGAGTAATTTGTCTACAAATTATATGTTCAATTTTCGACCCTTTAACAGTATCCAGTAAATAGATTTCATAAATAAAATATTTAAAGTTTTACAGAAATATCTCATGCACTTATCACTAACTCAACGAAGTTGGATACGGATTTTAATATTCACTTTTAAACACTGAAATACGAAAGTTCGTTCAATAAATATATTTCTGTATGCATTCATTCCGATTTCACAAATAAACGTTCCTTAGGCCTCTTTCACTCGGTACGGATGCGGATGCGAGTGCAGGCCCTCAAAAAGTTTCACCAATGCATTTTGAATGGAGCATCTCACACGGTGTAGAGAGAAGTCCGTAACTTTGCAGGGCAGTTTAAACCTTCGTGCGGGCCCGCAGAAGTCAGAATTTCATGCGGACAGCTGCCTTCGCATCAACAGGTTTTGTACATAAAGTTCAATGGGGCTAATCACACGATGCGTGTGCGGACCGTATAATCTCCGCAATTTTCCAAAACCCCAGTTTGAATAAACTGTATATATATATATATATATATATATATATATATATATATATATATATATATATATATATATATATATATATATATATATATATATATATATATATATATATATATATATATATATATATATATATATATATATATATATATATATATATATATATATATATATATATATATATATTGTTATGAATTTTTTCCGCTGAGGCAATGACGGCACAGTTTTTCAGATAAAAACTAGTATTTATTCTCTTCAGAAAACTCACAAAATTTATTCACAGATAACAGTGCAATCACTATTAATCTTCAATACAAGCTTCAACAAGAACAGCTTCGAATATAGCGATTATACAAGCTCACTCCAATAGGTCAACAAAGCGATCGTGATCAGCTTTCAACGAAGTCCGAAGTACATCTGAAAACTTTCCCGAACTACGGTCATTAAATACTTGGCGCGAGAGAATATTCCCGAAATTTCCAGCCAATTCGTCGGAAAAGAAACGTCTCGAATTTTCTCGATTGCTTTAGGTGTTGCCACCTTTTCCTAACCTGTATAATCGCTGTTAATAAAAAAATAAAATAAGATAAAAATAAATTACAATAGAATTTTAAAATAATACGTCACTATTTACACTATATACAGACAATTTGTGCAACATTTCCCCCTTCTTAAAGACTGCACGTCCCGGGCAGTGAAGTCCTTAAGAGGAAAGGTCATTCAATCACTTTTATCATAATATGGGGCTAGCCTATTGTGATGTACAACTCTAGGTTTACAGGAAGGTGTCCGTTGAATCCTTACCACGACGTCGTTGATCTTCTTAAGGACCACATACGGCCCTTCCCAGTTCGTCTGGAGCTTAGGAGAGAGTCCTTTCCGACGTTTAGGATTCCATAACCACACCTTGTCACCTTCCTGGAATGAACGTTCCGTGGCCTTGGTATCGTAGCGGACCTTCATGCGCTCCGTCATGATGTTGATTCTTTCTCTGGCGAACCGATGTACGGCTTCCAAACGTGCCTGGAGATCATCTAGATACTGGACATGCGAGGAAGGGGTGTCCGGTGGTCGTCCAAAGAGGAGGTCGCAGTGGAGCCTAAGATCTCTTCCAAACATCTTTAGAGATGGAGAAAATCCGGTGTTCTCGTGAGTTGCACTCCCGTATGCCAACAGAAGAGGTGAAAGTTTCTGATTCCCATCTTGCTGGTTACATGATTTTGAGATTGGTTGTTGATAAGAGAACGTCGGTGTTCCAGATTTGAATTCCATTTTAGATGAACGTCGTCTGTTCTCCGGACATGGACTTCCGGAAAGAGCGTTCCCATTCCTATTCAACCGAACATCGTCTTGGGAGGGTTTCATCAACGTTGCTTTCTTCGGTTCTCTTTCCGGGGCTTCAGAGGTACTTTTCATAGATGTGGACTCTTCAGCATTCTCTATGACATTGTCATCATGAGCTACAATCCGATATACGCACAGCTCTTTCATGTCTAGATCGTGCAAAAGAACTTCGCCTCTCCATGTTTGCAGCTTGCTTTTCTCAAAATTCAGCGTAATTCCATTTTTCTTCAAAAAATCTAGTCCGAGAATGCACGGATCTACAATTTCGGCAACATAAACGGTGTGCTTGTAGGTGTTAAATCCAAGGGCAATGTCCACTTGCAATTTCCCATGCACAGAGATATTACCACCAGACACAGTTTGTAGAGAAACAGAGGGCACTGTGTAGAGGAGTCGGCTGTTCAGGCGACGAGCCACGTCCGTCCTTACGATCGTTACGTTTGCTCCCGAATCGACGATTAGACGACATGGAGTTCCGTTGATCTCCCCCTTCACGAATAAACCCTGGTTTCCTCCTTGTCGGGATGAAACTTGGAAACGACTGGTCGGGGCTTCACCTGTTCTACATTGCAGCTTCTGCCCTGCGAGATGACATCTTCTTAGATTCAGTTGTTGAGAATCCGTGGTACTGTTATCCCTTCTCTTTTTCAAATCAAGGCAGTTACGTCGTATATGCCCTTCTCGTTTGCAGTGCCAGCAAACGACTCTGGTCCTTCGATCCCTGGCTCCGGGATAGCTTCTCATCATTCTATCAATTTTGCTTTCCAGTTCTCGAAGCTTACTGGTGACAAAGTCAGAAGAATCCTCGGCTAATGCACCACGCACATATCGTCGGTCTTTTCCAGAAGCTAGCTGCGCGGCTTCCACTCTCATGGCGTACACGAGGGCCGACTTCAGGTTTTTGTTTTGGGATAACCTTACCGCCTGCTGCACATCGGGATCTTGAATAGCGTCGATGAAATACTGCAGAGAAAGATCGTCTCGTACATCCGGGGGACAGTCAGGTAAAGCGAGGAGCGACAGTCTTTCTACATCCGATGCCAATTTTTGAAGAGTTTTATTGGCCTTCTGCTGTCTCACTTTCAGTTGCAGTCTGTTGTAATCCTTAAGATGCTGCTCACCAAACCTTAACTCCAACGCACTTGCCAGCGCCACGAATTCTCCCCGCTTCTCTTCAGATAGTGTCTGTAAAATGTCAGCAGCTTCACCTCGAAGAGATACCGAGAGATGGAATGCTTTCGAAGTATCGTACCATCCATTTGCAGAAGCAATCATTTCAAACTGCGTTTGATAAACGCGCCAAGACGACTTCCCATCAAAAGTTGCCACTTTTATGTTGGAACGTGGCGCAATGAAGGGAGTGGAAACATTATCCCAATTAGGCGTTGCAAAGGTCACAGCTTCGCGAGCTTACATTTTCCGTAGTCTTTCTTCTACAGCGTCATGAAACTTTTCCTGCTCGTCCTTCAAGGTGGAAACTTTGTCTCCTAAGTTGTTCACTTTTCCATTAAACTCCTCAAACTTTTCATCAACTTCCTTTCTTACTGCATTGAACACTTCTTCTTTCACGGATTGCAGAACATTTGAGGTAGTTTCTATTATGGTTGATTCCACCATTGAGGCTAGCTCTATCTTCATTTCTTCTTTGATTTCATTCACTGCTGCAGATGTTGTTTCACACTTGGCGGCTAAAGCTTTAATCTCCGATGATGTTGCTTCTTGGCTGGCGGCGATTGCGGCGGCGAGTTCGGCGTTAGTCGTTTCTTGGCGGATTTGACCAGCTGCGATTGTAGCGGCGAGTTCGGCATTTGTCGTTTCTTGACGGGCTTGACCAGCGGCGATTGTAGCGGCGGTTGATTCTTGTCCGGCCTTTATTCCAGCAATCATTTCCATCAACTGCTTCATTTGGTCTTCCATCATTCCTCTAGTTGTCGGCATTCAAAATTACGAGACCCCACTTCTGACACCACTGTTATGAATTTTTTCCGCTGAGGCAATGACGTCACAGTTTTTCAGATAAAAACTAGTATTTATTCTCTTCAGAAAACTCACAAAATTTATTCACAGATAACAGTGCAATCACTATTAATCTTCAATACAAGCTTCAACAAGAAATGCTTCGAATATAGCGATTATACAAGCTCACTCCAATAGGTCAACAAAGCGATCGCGATCAGCTTTCAACGAAGTCCGAAGTACATCTGAAAACTTTCCCGAACTACGGTCATTAAATACTTGGCGCGAGAGAATATTCCCAAAATTTCCAGCCAATTCGTCGGAAAAGAAACGTCTCGAATTTTCTCGATTGCTTTAGGTGTTGCCACCTTTTCCTAACCTGTATAATCGCTGTTAATAAAAAAATAAAATAAGATAAAAATAAATTACAATAGAATTTTAAAATAATACGTCACTATTTACACTATATACAGACAATTTGTGCAACAATATATATATATATATATATATATATATATATATATATATATATATATATATATATATATATATATATTAATTTAAAACGTATAATGCAGGACAGAAAACCTATTAGGGTGTAACTCATCCGTGCAATAATTGAATTTTAACTTAATTTTGAATCTTGATGTTTTTATAAAAAGTCAGTAGTTTTAAATACTTTCAAAACAAAATTATCTTAAAAAAAATATTTAAGTTAAATTTACAATTCTAGTATTTTCCCTGATTCAAATCCTTGTGTATCGTGTGCAGTTAAATTTAAAGTTTTAAATAAATTACAAATTGAGTTATGATTGGTGCAATTATACCCTAATTAGGTAATTAAATTTGAATTAATCATCCACGCACTGTGCTCACTGAGTGAAATTAATAATCAAACTGTTTGAAAAAGCGGGCGAAACGTCTTGTGTGAAAAGGCATGCGTTTGCGTGCCAGCGTCCGCACCGTGTGGAAGAGGCCTTAAATTGGCAAGATGCATCTTACATCAAGACAGGCAGCTGAATAATAAAAGGCTCGTCTATTCCCAAATCTAGTTCTTCTTAGATTTTCCCTTCCACTTTCTTCCAGTCAATAGAACATTTTCCACAATAAAATGGGCAGATCCCAGAGTTGAATTTTGAAAAGGTGGAGAACATTTTACCATATCTTTTGATGCATCTTACGCTTAGTATGGAATCTTATTATCCACGTCTTTTATACCCCTGAAAGTTATTTAATAATTTTGGAAAACGGCGCGGCCTTGAGGCGTGCTTTAGTCTATCCAAAGAGAGTATCAAATAACATTTTTGAAGAGATATACTTCACTCGTTGGGAAAATAGAGAATGATTAAAGTTTTCGTAGAAATGCGGAGTGAGCTGATATTTTTCAATGGCAAACATTCTTTAGGTTGGGATTTTTTTTTTTCGTTTTTAAATCTTTTTAAAGGTGTGCATGACATGCACAACACTTTTTATCTTGTGAGTTTTGCTCGCTGTATTGAAAACGCTTGTTGAGGTGGGTCTGTGCTCAAATTGGATAAATAGTTTGAGCTGCGAGTTTTCAGAGAATTTAAGAACACTTTTGTAAAGGGTAATAATTCAATCTTGTATTTGGAGAAGGGATGGAGTGAATACAAAAACAAAAAAAAATCAATCGGTCTAGATTGAACTTTAAGAGGAAATTAACTAATTGTATAACTTGGCCTAGAAGTAAAGGTTTGAATAAGATGTCATGAATAATACTCTACGTTTCTATCTCAAATTTTACCAAGCAATGAACACTAATTCTATGGAAATGAAAAATGACGTCAAATAACTAGTTATGAATTATAATGTCAAATAACTTGTAAAACGTTTTTTTTTCTTTTTTTTTTTTTTCTTTCTATTCTTGGGGTTAACTTACTATCTCATCTATGTATGAGATATATTTCAATTTATTCTCTTTTACTTACTCGATGAATAACTTTTAATGCTTTATGTTTTGTTCATTGTTTTTTTTTTTTTGTTTTTTTTTTATTATTATTTATTTAATTTAATTTTTCAATATTTCATAATATGTCATTTAAAGCATTTGATCTTCCAGACAAGCTTTTTTAATCCAAGTCCACTAAACTCCCACAATACCTTCCAAAATAAATACATTTTTTTGCACTTCTATAACTTACTTGAGAAATTCATTAACCTACTTGAGAAATATTGCCATTTTGGACATGATAAAGCAAAATTTAATAATTCTATTGAAAAAAAATTAATAGTAATTAAAACCTCATAAAATATATTTACTGTGATATTATAAATTTCTTCAGAATATATATAAGGCGTTGAGGATACGAAGGGCAAAGTCAAGAAATGGTGGTTGTCAGAAAAATGCATTTTAAAAGTTTTCCATGTATTTAGTATCATTCTATGAGTATTTTGAGAGAGAAAGAAGAGAAAACTCAACTTAAAAAATATACCTGTAGAATCTGTGAAGAATCTATATTCAGATGGCAAAAAAACTTGTATTACCCAATGTTGAGTCCACCTTTTGTACCCGCAATGCTTCATATTTATTTTTTCTGATTGAGAATAAACTGTTTGAAATTCTTTCACCTGGACTTTTTTCAACACACATTCACTACTTTTCAGTTCATTATTTATAGTTACTCGTGAAATTAAATATAATTGCATTTTATTTTCTCTTTAATACAGCCCTAATTTAATACTGGAAAGATTGTTAATGTTAAGACAAATATTCTAACTTGAAATAAAGGTGATCCTTCATAATGCTTTGATCACATCATGCTAAATCAATAGGACACGATGCAATACTCAGAGAATCTCCGAATATATTTTAATTACCCTGTGTACCCTGCATAATGCCATGCTGAAACGATCAAGTGTATTTGTAACAGCAAATAGTATTATGTTTTGTAACTAGCAAAACACACCCTTGTCAAAAAGTCCTAGCGAACAATAAACATTACGTCTACAGCCAAAAGTCATTTCGTTGATTCAATTTAGCTCTAGGTAAAACCCCTACAGTTATGTATGATAACCCGTTGCTTTATGAAGAACTTTATGTTTGATGATGTTGTCAACGTCTGTTCTTATTGCGAAACAAAATACAATTCATTTACAACAAAAAGTTATCAAAATTTAAAAAGTAATAAGGTTCATTTTGCATAATAAGGCTTCTACACAACACTAATGTTGTGTAGAAGCCTTATTATGCAAAATTAATTACCCTGTGCAATTCGGGAAATAAATTTGCAATTCGTGTAGCCTTAAACATAAATGATCTAGAGAAATTTCATGTATCAGTTTGAAGGTTCATAAGATTACTAGAGTTCCATAAACTTAGCTGGAAATTCTCTTTTACTCTTATGAGAAGATTGCTTCCACTGTATCTCCATGGTAAATTCAGATCTTGGCTCCAAACAGATATATTGGATTGGAACACATATTCCTTCATCAAGTTGGAAATCATTTTTTTTTTTTTTTTTTTTTTTTAAATTACTCGAATTTTGTTATATGTCGTAAACCTCAAAAGCGGTAGATTTCAGTCATTAAATGCTCCAAATAACACTTGTTGTTGGGAATTACGAATAAGTGTTCTGCTGCCTGCGCGCATGCGTGGGAAGAAGATAAAACCCCTTCCCCTCCCATGTAACTCTCTCTCTCTGTATGCGTAATTAAAATAGATCGGACGCGCGTCTAGGCGCTCCGTTCTTTACGGTGTTACCCAATAATAAATATATGTTTCATTTTTACGTGTTTGGTACCGTTGAACCCATACGACACACAACATCATCCTGGATAATTTAAGAATTTATTTACGATTAAGAACAATTGGCATCCCTGCCGGGACGACGTTAGTACGTTTACTACGAATATAGGTACCTGTTACGAATTGGGTAGACAAAGACTATTACGAAAATATCTTACGAACTGTTGTTTACGAATTTATGGATTACGAATATTTATGTGCGTAGAACTAGATTGCATAACCGGTTAACAATTACGAATTACGTGTCGGTGATACGGTTAATTGGATAGAATTACGCTGTGATCATCATGTCTCATGAAAATCTGAAGCAGAGAATGACGCAGAGAAGAGCGGCGAGTAGAGGATCTTTTACTCGTGCTCTGACCAAGTTTGATGGTCTTTTAGTGACCGAACCACCGGATCTAGTGCAACTGGAGATTTCCATGGACGTGCTATTGGAAAGAGCTGAACAACTGCGGCTAGCAGATGAAGCGGTTTTAGCAGAGATGCAGACCACTGGAGTGGATCAAGTGCAATTCGAGACGGAGTACGATGCCATAGAGGAGTACAGAGAAAAGCTGTCTACGGCGAGAACAAAAAGGAAATTACTTCTCCAGCAAGTTAACCAGCAGGCCACCTTGTCCATCACGACCAACGAATGCCCTTCTAATGGCCCCAGCAGACAACCCCCTACGTCTCATGCTCATCTACAACGGCTGCCGGAATTTGAGATAACCAAGTTTGATGGCGACCCCAGGAAGTGGATCACATTCTGGGCGCAATTTCAAAAAATACATGATAATCCGCAGATTGATCCCGCATACAAGCTGCAACTTCTTCTACAATCTACAAAAGAGCACTCCAAACCGCGAGAAATCGTTTCCAGTTTTCCTGGAAGTGGAGAGAATTACGAACATGCAGTTACTTATTTAAAAGAAAGGTTCGGGCAAGACAAAGTTTTGATTCAGGTGTTCATACGAGATATTCTGGAGCTTGTGATGAATAAGACCACTAATACGGATATTTCTACTTTATACGATAAATTGCAAACTCAGTTACGAGCACTGGAAGCTTTAAATGTAACAAAAAATAATTACGCTGAGTTTTTATATCCTTTAGTAGAATCCGCTCTCCCTAGTGAAGTGATAAGAGCCTGGGAACGTAACAGAGGTAAGGTTGGTGTTAATACTAATAAATCTGATCTTGATCTTTTGATGGATTTCTTAAAAATTGAAGTAGAAAGTGAGGCTAGAATACAAATGGCCAGATCTTTTAACACTCCTCTTACTGCCCCCTACAATAATTCTAATAAAAATAATTATGTAAATTATAGGAAACAAAATAATAGAAATGTTGATAACTCCCGTAATAAAAATAATCCTGTAGCTCATGAGTTATTAAGTACGTCAGGAAAAAATAATGTGTATGATTCTAATGCATATAGATATAGAAAAATTGAATGTATTTTTTGTGAAAAGTCGCATGCTTCAGAGAATTGTGACACAGTTTCTGCCATGTCTTTGGTAGAGAAAAAGAATATTGTAAGGAAAAAAAAACGCCTGTTTTGTTTGTCTGAAGTTATCTCACCATTCGGATAAATGTTTTTCTAAGCATAAATGCATTATTTGTAAAAAAAGACACTTTGTAGTGTTATGCCCAGATTTGCCCGTGAAAGAAACGGAAAATCTTACGTTGGAACCAGATCGTTCTACAATTACTACGTTAAATAAGGAAACACAATTCTCTGATGTATTGTTACAAACTTTAGTTGTTAGATTACATAATGGTAATGAAGAGATTTTAATACGTGCAATTTTAGATTCTGGAGCGCAGCATTCATACCTGTGTGATGATGTAATTAAAAGTTTAAATTTTAAATCTAAAAGTCAGATAACATTGCAACAATCTCTGTTTGGAGGTATTGAAGTACGTGAAAGAATATACGAATCTTTTCATATTGAAATAAGTAATATTGATAGATCTTATAAATGTATTATTTCTGTGTTAAATCAGCCACAGATATGTTCAAAAATAAATCGCATTTCCTCTTTCAGTATTGCGCAAGAATGCGAAAGATTAAATATTCCCATTTCAGATTTCGCAATAAACGATGGAGCCAAAGCAGACATTAAACTTTTGATTGGCGCCGATTACTTGTCAAAAATACTCACTGGTAAGGTTATAAATTTAACATCTGGCCCCATCGCAATACACAGTAAACTTGGATGGACTTTAATGGGATGTTTTGGAAATATGGGCACCAAACCGAATATTAATGAGGGCGATCATCAAAATACAGTCATTACTCACGAGAGTGTTATACAAACGAATATTGCATCTCATGTAGTGAATCTTTTAACGAAAGATAGTTTGTTGACTGATTTGTGGCGCCTCGATTCTTTGGGAATTTGTGATCCCATCTTGGAGGATGAGACTCAACTTTCTCAGGAGATTGAGAAATATTTTTTACGCAGTTTACGAATTGATAAACTAGGTAGATATGAGGTAGCGTTACCATGGATTAATGATCAGAAACAGTTAGAAACAAATTTTCTCTTGGCAAAAAAAATTGCGATAGCCACCAAAAGGAAATTAATTGCTTCAAATAAAATGAAGTATTACGGTGATGTTTTTGAGGAATGGTTATCCCTTGGTATTATTGAACAAGTGACTGATCAACATTTAGATGCAAATTTAAGTGGGAAACATTATTTACCTCACAGACCAATTTTTAAGGATAATGCCACTACGAAAGTTAGACCAGTTTTTAATGCGTCTGCTAAAACAATTAATTCTTTGTCACTGAATGATTGTTTAGCTACGGGTCCAAATTTGATTTCCCAAATTCCTTCTATTCTTAATAGATTTAGAGAATGTAAATGTGCAGTCTCTAGTGATATACAACGAGCTTTTTGTATGATCGGAATTCAAGAGAGCGATAGAGATTTTTTACGATTCCTATGGTGGGAGAAAGACAATTTTGACCAACTGGTAACATATCGACATAAACGTGTAGCGTTCGGTTTAACCTCCAGTCCATTTCTATTGGCAGCCACTTTACGCTATCATTTGAATACGGTTTCCGATGATTTAAGAGAATCGGCTGAAATTTTAAGACCCTCTTTTTACGTGGATAATTGTTTGACGAGTCTTAACTCTGAGGTGGATATGGATAAATTTATTAAAGAGTCCCAAATAATTATGTCTAAAGGACATTTCAATTTACGAGGGTGGCAATCCAATGTTCCTCTTAAGGTGTTGGAGCAGTCAGCAGATGAGGATGAGGTCACTGTTTTAGGTATGTTATGGGATACGGATAAAGATACTCTTTCTTGCAAAATTGACCCAGTATCCGAGATACACGAGCAAATTACGAAAAGAGTTGTATTGTCTAAAGCTCATCAAATTTTTGATGTAATAGGATTTACCGCACCCGTATTATTATTACCAAAAATTATTCTACAAAAAACCTGGGAGTTAAAGCTTAAATGGGATGATGTAATCCCCGAGAATTTAGCTAAAAAATTTAAGACATGGCTTGCTCAGTTGCATTTGCTTACGAATATACGGATACCCAGGTGGTTGAATATTGAACCGGGTAATCAATTATTAAGTTGTCACTTATTTTGCGATGCAAGTCAATTAGCATATGGTTGTTGCATATTTTTGCGCATTGAATTAAACGAACAGGTTAAGGTTAATTTATTAAGTGCACGTAGTAGAGTTGCCCCTCTAAAACCAACCACTATTCCTCGTTTGGAACTTTTGGCTTGTTCCATAGGAGCTAGGCTTTTAAATTCGATTTTAAGTGATCTCCATCTTTCAGAGATAGCAATCCACTGTTGGACTGATTCCTCCACGGCTCTAAGTTGGATTAAACGTAATTTAAATTGGGGAATTTTTGTCCAAAATAGGGTTAAAGAAATCCAATCTTTAACTTCTCCTTTGGCATGGAAACATGTCCCTGGAATAGCCAATCCGGCGGATTTAGCATCCAGGGGTTGTTCAGTGGAACAATTAATCGAACGGCGTTGGTGGGAGGGACCAGACTGGCTTCTTCTAAGTGAGGAAAATTGGCCTAAGTCAAATGAAAACCCAGATGAATGCATAGTTAATTCAGAAATGCGTAAAACAGTTGTTACGAATTTGACCAAATCTGTGGATGATTTAAATTGGTATTATAAATATTTTTCTTCGTATAAAAAAAATAGTAAGAATGATTGCATGGATTTTAAGATTTTATGATAAGTCAAAGAAAATTAATAATAACTGTGAGAAATATTTGTCTTTGAATGAAATAGATAGAGGAGAAAAATATTTGTTTAAACTCATTCAGCAAGAGTCATTCACGGGTTGCTCTGATCCTAAACTAAAAAATCTCAAACCAGTGTTAGACGATGATGGATTGTTGAGAGCTAAAACTAATATTGTATTTAGAGAGGATACACGGGATTTTAAGTATCCTATTATCTTGCCTTCAAAGCACCCCGTTGTGAAATTGCTGATTATTAGTGTACATAAGGATTATATGCATGCAGGCACTTCTATGTTAATGTCAAATTTACGCGAAAAATTTTGGATCTAGAAAGCTCGTAAAACAATTCGTGATTGTATCCAAAAATCTGTTAAGTGTCAGCGTTTTACAAGTGACCGAGGTGAGGCTCAACCTGGAGTTTTACCTGCGGACAGAGTGCGCGATGCAGCAATTTTCGAAATTGTAGGAGTCGACTTGGCTGGTCCTCTTTACCTTAAAGGCGGACAAAAGGCATATATTGTTCTATACACCTGTGCAGTATATCGCGCGATTCATCTTGAGTTGGTTACTCTTTTGTCTACTGAAGCATTCCTACAATCACTAAGACGTTTCATCGCTCGTCGTGGCCGTCCGAAAATAGTATATTCCGATAACGGTTCGAATTTTTTAGGTGCTAGTAGAGTTTTGAACGCCATTGATTGGAATCATGTTAGTTCACAAGCGATAGAGCATAAAATTCAATGGAAGTTTAACCCTCCTTCCGCTGCTTGGTGGGGCGGATGGTGGGAGCGACTTGTCAGAATGGTTAAGCAAATATTAAGAAAATTATTGGGACGTGCATCACTTAATTATGAAGAGTTGCTTACTATTTTGTGTGATTGTGAGCGAGTTATAAACACCAGACCTCTAACTTATGTGTCCGAAGATATTGACACAGTTTCTCCTTTGACGCCATCCATGTTTTTGCATGAATTAACAACGTCAGGTGTCCCAGACATTGATGAAGTGGATCATGCTCAATTAAGTAAGCGTTCAAAACATCTACAAAAAATACGTGAATTACTTCGATCAAGATTTCGATCCGAGTATTTAGGACAGTTGTGTCAACAATCTCTTAAAAAACAAATTAAAAACCCAATTTCTGTCGGTGATATTGTTTTATTAGAAGATACGAACAGAAAACGTATCTATTGGAATTTGGCTCGAGTGTTGCAATTAATGCCAGGCAAAGACGGCCATACGAGGCTTGCTCGAATCAAAACGGAATCTACTGAACTGTTGAGGCCTGTCCAAAAACTGTATAGACTAGAATTGGACAGTCCTATTCATGATAACAATGAACCATTATTTAGTAACAACATTTTGAAAACAAGAAGTGGCCGAATTTCTAAACCACCCTGCCGTCTGTAAAGTGTATCTGTGTTTCTTATATTAATATCTTAATTGTAGTTAAGAATGTTTTGTTTGTAAATTCTATATTGGTTTACTATATTAATATTTGATTTTGAGTTTGTATCATGTGTAATTTGTAGTTTTATATTTGAAAAAAACTGCAAAGGTGGGAGTATGTTGGGAATTACGAATAAGTGTTCTGCTGCCTGCGCGCATGCGTGGGAAGAAGATAAAACCCCTTCCCCTCCCATGTAACTCTCTCTCTGTATACGTAATTAAAATAGATCGGACGCGCGTCTAGGCGCTCCGTTCTTTACGGTGTTACCCAATAATAAATATATGTTTCATTTTTACGTGTTTGGTACCGTTGAACCCATACGACACACAACATCATCCTGGATAATTTAAGAATTTATTTACGATTAAGAACACTTGTTAAGAATCTAGACCTAACGTACCACGGTACGAAAGTATGGAAAAGCGGCTCTCGTTTAATGACAGACCATCAAATGTGTTATTTAACACAATACACTAATAAAACATAAATTTATCACGTATAAAATGCCGCCCAAGCTTCTAAACCTAAACCATTATTAATGATCATATTTACAAACAAGCATTTGACACAAGGTCTGCTTTGTAAAGCGCTCATAACTCTGAAAGGATGACGGATTTTAACTCTCATAATACCGGAAGGATGCAGACTGTACATTAACTTTCATCAGTTCCATCAGTTAGGGATGCAGGTCAAGGCCAAAAGCTACTTTGAGGTGAGCTTCTGCTTCGGTAAATCGATGCTTTTAACAAATCAGGCTTCACTTAAAATAGAGCACGAGCTAGGGGGAAATTTTTGCATTCTTGAGTCATCTATTATTTCTGGACACAACTGTATCCTATAGGGAAATCTTCTGCGTAGGTAGAAATGTTTTTGAATTATTATTCAGTTCCCAAGTAAGTACTTAGCAAAATGTATTGATTCGATGATTGAGGAGTTGAAGTCAAGAAGAGTTAGACAATAAAACGTTAAATCTGGTATATAGTAAATTCAGAAAACTTTTATTGATAAGAAAATACATATTCTTTTAGTGGAATTAAAAATCACCGTTTGCGGGGCTTGTACCTAGTACGCTTCTATATTACCCAAATTTAGAGTACATACAGAGATTAGCCAAAAGTGTTTGGAACATATCAAAAATGCATTAAATAAAACAAATTAGCAAATAACAGTGTAGTTAGCATTTAAACGCTTGTCACGAAAAAGTTATTTTAATAACTAGGGGGTACATTAAATAAAAATGCATTAAATAAAACAAATTAGCAATTAACAATGCAGTTAGCATTTAAACGCTTGTCACAAAAAAGTTTTTTCAATAACTTTTTTAATAACTCTCTCCCCCCCCCCCCCAAAAAAAAAACCTCCCTCCATCCTGCTCTCTAATGACCGCAAACTCCCGGGATATGCTTCTCAATCAAATCGCCTGCAGCGTAACGCTCACCAAGCCCCGAACTCATTATGCTTACAGATAACTACTAAAACTAGATAATAACTGAAAATATTTACTTTGCTGTCCCCTTGTCATATTAAATAAAATATCTTGTGAAATTTATGAATGATGAAAAAATACCATAACTATAGCACATTTTAAAAAACTATTACATAAAATACTGCGCCAGACATTTATGTAAAAATGAGGATTTTACATGACCACGTTACTGCAACTCTTGAGGAATTTTGACCAATCAAAGAACACATTTAAAAATATCTATCAACTTTGCGATTAGTCACAAATCCTCCTGAGTTGATATGACTTAATCACTATAATACTATAATTCTCATACTACCATAAAATTCAAAATACTCTTCTGGTAATACTGCGTTTTCTCTTTTAAAGATAGGATGGGAGAATAATAAAAAATAACGTTTTAAATAAATTAGTCACGCATTTGCGCCACTGTTTTAACAATCCGAGTTCCGATTTTTACTTTCATTTACCCATATGTATACACAAGGTAATGAAAGTTTAGCATTCGGTCAAATAAACAAATTAAATCTTTTTCCATTTCTCCATGTTTTGAAACATCCTGATTTCAAAAAAGGGATCAAGAAAAAATGTCTGTCGGTGTGTATGTGTAAGTGCATGTGTACTAGGGTGGATCGAAAAATAAAATTTCAGAATTTCAAATCCGACCTATGGGGAAAAGATGTTCTATGGTATATAGATACATGGAAAAATAATTAAAAAAATTAAATTTTAAGTTAAATACTGCCACAAGGAGGATGAAGTTTAGGTATTTTAGCTATTTTATAGCAAAAAGTCAAAGTCAATTGAATTTTTTTTTTTAAGAATTTCAAAACCTACCTGTACGGAAAAGATGTTCTGAGGTACATTAATTAAGGGAAAAATAAAATAAAAATAATAAATTTTATGTCAAGCTCTTTGCAAGGGGATGAAGTTTTGGTATTTAAGCTTTATAATGGTAAAATATCAAAGTGATTTTTGTTTAAGTGAAACAGACCTTTAGTACTTTTAAATGTTTATTGGAATGAGAGGACATATACTAAATGGTTACAGGAAGGAAAAAAAAAGCTTTAAGAACATATTACAGCTTCTTAGGAATTAAATCAAGAAAAATCAAAAAATCTTCGGAATTATAGTAAACGGTAATCAAGTTTGGTGTTGAAAACTGGCTTGAGGTTTCGTGATTCCAGGCTATTTCTTTTTAACACATCTCTTCTGTGTGATCCGCTTACAGCAGAAAATGCGTCTTTGACTATTAGTTCTGTAGCTTGAGTACAACAGGGATACCCCTTGATAGTAGGTAATGCTATAGTATTGCCGTAGAAATGATTGCTGGGTTTACTATTGCTCCTGAAATCTTGTCATCACTAAATCGTTCTGTCACATTCTCCCACTTAATCAAGTTCACATAATCTGTCACACAAGGGTCAAAAGTTGGTATGTTTAAGATACGGATATTAATCGCTAAAAGGGTTTGGGTTGCAGCAGACCGTTTGACTTTGCACAAATTCAAAATTCTTTGGAGGACCGATTCCTTTGTGTTATTTCTGTTGTCAGCTAGCATTGATATCAGGATATTTTCAGGAAAGCCCAAATCCCTGTTTCAAAAATTACTGGACCAATAACTTTCTTCAAATCAATTGAGAAATAACGCGTAGAAAGATTGATTAATGCAAATGCGCCTGCACCAGAGATTACGGATTGTTTGGTTTTGATCTTGAATCACATAGGTGCCTAGACTTTTACGATGAACGTAATTAATGTCAATAAAGCTTTGGTTGGACTTCTTCTAAGCCAAATAAAACATGAGAATTCTGTTGGGGGTTGTAACCACTTTGAGTGGCAAATCTTTCCAGAGTTTCTCTTCAACAGCCCTTCGCTGCTTTGTCCGCAGTGATGGCTTCACAAATTTCGATTAAGCACACTTGATCAGTACATAAGTCTTTCTTGTTAGTCAGTTCGCATAGGTTGGGCTTACGTGAATGAAACTACAGGTAGTGTCTCGCATACGGTCACTCGTTGGCTTGTGTCTGGCACCTTGTAGTGAACGCTTCAGAATCAGTTCCATATTTCGTATAACACCTTCTTTGATACCTGTGTTGACAGACTACCTATTATCGCAACCAACATTGTTGTATCTATGTCATTGTCGACGCATGACCTAGCCGACCAAACGGTATAGTGATTAGTGTGCTAGCTTCTAGACAGCGAAGTTGCGGGTACGAGTCCCGTGTAAGGCATGGGTGTTTGTAAATGTATGTTGGCTTGTCAAATGACGAATGTTTCGGCGCATTATAGCCCTCGTGTTGCTGACGGCACCAGATAATCTGAAAACAATCAAGTCGACGCATGAACAAAACTTACGATGTGCTTTCCCTGAGATAGCTTTCAGTTAATTTTCTAGCTTTGAAAAAGCGATATTTGTCGTATTATGAACTTATTTTTCTCAAAATGCTGTAGTTGTCATTTATTGGTATTAAAGCTCGTTTCCAGGTCTCTCCTAACTTACTTGCAACTTAATGACACGCGGAGAAAAGTGTATTTAAATATACTGTACTTTGCTTCTCTTTTTGAATGCCAATATACGCACCTTATTACGTTTTTCGTACGTAGGAAACATAATCGTGGGCATATTACAGCCTGACCCAAATATAGGACAAATCATGTATTTTCTTATCAACGCCACAGTACAGTATTAGTCCAAGTACACAAACAAACAAATGTCACATAATAAAATTGTAATTTAATTTACAAGAACAGCGCTCACCGATATTAGACGTCGAATTCCGTAAGCCGCTGACAACTGCACTATAGGGTTGTAGGGCTGATTCAACGGTGATATGGAGGGGGGGGGGGGGGGGAGTTGGGAAAAAAAAAGGTTGAAATGCACATTGTACTACTAATTATTCAATAATCATCACTTTTTTAGGATTTATATTGTAAAAAACAATTATTTCTAGTGTAAAACCATTTAACGAAAATTAGGACTTTTTGCATTTTTTTCGAAAATTCAACCCCTTTGTGGCAGTGCAAAATTTTAAAATTAATTTTTTTTATTATTTTTCCCCTAATCTCTATATCATAGAACATCTTTTCCCCATAGATAGGTTTTGATTATTAATAATTTTTTTTTCTCCATAGAAGAACGATCCACCCTAATGTGTATGTGGTCAGCATAACTCCCGAACAAATTGCATAAGGCATCTGCCTTTAAAAAATCATGTTTTCCAGTAATTGCTAAAAAACGGCTCCAACGATTTTGTTCGAAATCGATGTGGTAATGCCTCTTAAGGTGTTCTAAACATCCTCATCTCCGAAGTTCTTTTAAAAATGCTTTAAAGGCTTAAAAAATTGAAAAACAAATGCCTTTAACACAGAGTTCTCTTTCCTTGGGCAAACCTCATCAACGATCGTTTTTTCTTCTCTCCTCCTCAATTTCACTATTAAGAAAGGATATTATAAGAATTATCAAAAAGTATATCGTCAAAATCAAGTTTTTTTTTTTTCTTTTCTTTTTTAATTAAAAAAAAAAAAAAGAAAGAAAGAAAGAAAAGAAAAGAAAAAGGGAAAAAAAGAGATCCATTTAAGAATTATCGGAAAAAATCTCTCCAATCCGGGCATTTATCCTAAATAAGTGATAAAAATATTAAATGACAGAATCCACGTCAGTATTATAGTGTAATTGAAAGTTGTGCGATGTACCACACACCTAGTTTTTATTTGAATCTTGATAATCTATTGTATGTCATGATGTAATTTATTTAAAAAAAAAGGAAAATCGCCAAAAGTTAGGGGACATTTACGCGATTTGTCCTTCAAAATCACTATAATTTCAAAAAGTGCCCCTCCTCCGGCTATGCCGTACTTGACCATTCAAATCGCCTTAACTGTTCATTGCAATTATAGTTAGGTTTGCCGAATTGTGAACTGTCTATGACTCACCATTTCCGATCTTAATTCCGAGTTAAATTTTGGAATGGGACCTCATCTTGACAGAAATATCATTATATGTATCATTTGTTGTTTCATCTTAGAATGTTGACCTACACAGATGGAATGGAAAAAATCTTTCAAAAGCTAGAGTAGGGTAATTTAGACACTTTTACTAATGTCTTGTGATAGAGACGCACATTAAACCGGCACTGTACAATGTTAAAGAACTCATTTGCCAAGTTATCTGACACAGCTCATCTAAAAGATAATAAAACTAATCCATTGAAAACGACAGCTATTGCTCAGAAATTGTCAGTCGCGTAGTAAATTGCTTGTAGGAATTTTTTGCATTCACAAAAGACGGCGTTAATAGTAAACAAAAGAGGTGAAGGTCAATTATGTCGTACAAAAGAAGATTGTGTGATGCAACATATCTGAACACATTGCATAACATTTTGTTTAATCATCTAATAAAAGTGTAAAGGAACTCTTTATGTCAATTACTAACATAATTAAATATACGGGTTTCTTTTATTTTAAATTACTAGTGAACGAATAGTTAATATGTAAATCAAACATTAAGGTAAAGAATAAACTTTTAATTTAGAGGATTAAATTCCTAATTAAAAGTTTTAATATCAACTGAAAAAACATTTAACTTTAATCTGGAAACATATTTCTGAAAGTAGTGTAAACATGAAATCGTGATTTTCTAAGCTCTGGTCGAACTTTACGTTATGAAAGCATGAAAATATATTTAATCAAATAAAATTACACGAAATTTGTATTTTAACTTACACAGGGAATGAATTAAAATAACTTTGAAAATAAATATTTAACTCTAATTAGTTTTCATTCAAAGAGATAGAGCATTGATGTTTTGAATGTAGGAAGGAATTTCAAGTCTGGTGTAAGTATATTTTCAACTATTCGTATCTTATTTAAGTCCAAAAATACAATCAAAAATGGGCTAAACTGCTATCAAAATGTTAATTGCGTCACAACCTCAATAATTCATTACGATACAGCAATTTAATAACGGACAGAATTAAATCCAAAACTGATAATTTGCGAGGAACAAAACATTTTGTCTCTCAAAATGATGAATATCGACTTACACCACATTGACTTTAACCTTAAGCACACACCCTTTCTGTAAATACATTTGAGAATTTATCAAAGATTCGGACTTGTTATTTTAATTGACTTTCATGGTTTTTAATTATTCCACAGAAATATAATTTTAAGATCATTAAGAATCGATTATTATAAAGGCAACATAAATATTGAAAGCATTTAATTCAACTAATGAATATTTGAAGTCTTATCATAGATTTATTCTTATTATCAAATTAAATAACTGTTTCATTTAAATATTAAATTTGCATATTACACCTACATACTAAATGTTTTATAATACTTTTTCAAATGCAAATTTTCAGAAAAATTTGCTTAAAAATATTCATCAAAGAATAAAAAATAATTTAAAATTGTATATCTTGCCTCACTCCTCCCTTTCACAAGTACCCTTTTTTTACTTTTAATTACTCTATACGTAATATAGGTAATGAAATTATTGCATTCGGTGGGGGGAAAATCAATTTTTCTTTTGTCAATGTAATAATTATCTCCAAAAATATCTCCAAACTACCCATTTCTTTAAATTAACGAAAATATAAAAATAAAACATTAAATTTTTTCAATCCATGTCAAATTTAAATGCAATGACCAGTATCACAGTCTAATTGAAGTTTGTTTCAGGTTTGAAGGTGTTTCACACTCCTACTTAAATGTATAAAAACAGGCATTGAAGGCAATAAAGAGGGGGGAAAAACATTGCGTTTCTCAACGTCAGTTGAATTCATCATGTACTAGTTTAGCTATTTATAGCATTAAATATTGTATTACTAGTTTCAACAACCTGCTATTTGCGAAACCGCCACACTCAATTATTTCCCCCTTAAGAAATAAATGTAGTCAATCAATTTAGTCAACCACTCTGAATGCGTACTCAAGAAAACTGAACGTCCTTCAGAACCACCGGGTTTATTAAAGAAACTACTACGTAATAAGAAATCTGTTATTTTCATAATTGTACCATTTTAAACTGGAGCATTATTCTTCAAAACAAAGGAACCAGTATTTAATAATACCCTGTGGTAGAAATTCAATTTATCCCATCCAACATCTACAACAAAACCTTTTTTTTTATAGCCTACTAAATTATTCTGTTCACGTTCATATAACAACTGGGAGGTATAAATTGTTTTGGAAGATCATGTTGCTTGATCCGGGAGGTCTTATACATCGCTCGCAAGCCTCTATTAAAAACCAATAAGATTCAGATGAAAGTGCACGATTGCTTATAAGTCGGTTATTGTTTTCAAAAATTAGAAACAACAATTTATTTTGAGTCAGTGAACTTTTTTTTTAAAAAGTTTATTTAAAAAACAATTTTTTTTAGTTGCTTACATAAATAAAAAAAAAAAAAAATAGTAAAAATATGTCTATCTTATCTTTTTCTTGATTTCTTCGCATTAATTTGGAACTATGAAGTTTAACTAAGGCATTTTTTCATAAATAACATCTAACGGAGAAAATATTTTTGTATTACTTACTTTGAAGATAATTTGGATTATTACAATATTCTTTTATTTTCGTTACATAATAGGGTTTAATGTTATGTATTCAGATAGCTATAGTCAAATAAATTCCTCCTAAAAATTATGTGTTTCTTAAACTATTATCAAAGTGAAATTAAACACCAGTTCACACATTGATTTCCCTTAACTGAACGTTTTTCCAAAGAAAATTTGGTTAAGCTTCAACAATTCCATTTTTATATTTTGCTATTAGTACAATTCTCATAAAATTACATGTCTGTCAAACAGCAAAACAATTTCCTCATGTTGATATCAATCACAAAGACATACTGTATCCAAAATATTCCAATATAATGAGTAATTTAAACGTCACGTTTCCTAAATTATTACTTTTGACTTCTGTCTTCGAAATATATAAGATATCACTTCATTCAAACCAGGTAGACTCCCCAATCGAAATATAAAATAAAAAACCTAAAGTAAAATAATTTAAAATTCTCAATGCGCATTTCAACTTAAATTTTAAGTTTGACAAGTTATTTTTGGTTATTGAAGAATTATGTCCTTCGTTCAAATTAGTATAAAAACTAGAAATGTATAACTACTTTTGACGCCAATCTCACCAATTAGGCAAGATTGCTTTTGATAAATATCATCAAATATGAAGCCAAATTTTCAAAATTTGTAATTAGTTTGTGTTTTATTATTCATAGAAATAATGAAAATAAAAATGGTAAATATGCAGATATACTTCAAACTTCAAAGCAATGGATAGAATTATAGGGTAATTAAAAAGTATGCGATATCCCCCACTTAAGTTTTATTTAAATTTTAATAAATGTCTAACACAAAGTGAAAACTATTTTTTAAAATACTTATACTTTCCATTAAATAATAGTTAATTTGTTTAAATCCTATATTTTTGCTCATTAAATTAATGGAAAAGTAGAAAATATATCAAAAACATAAAACGAACTATTGAAAACAAAATTACTAGTAATATAACGCCTTATTTTATTCGCAATACTTTTAAAACTGTCTTTTGACCAAGTAAAAACTTTGTTAAAAATTCTACTTTATAAATTCTAAGATATGCGCTACACAAAAGCCTAGTTAGTTTAAAAATAATTTTTGAGTGTAAAAAACATCTTTAGTCCTTTTTCTTCACGAATTTTAACTATTATGTCAAGTTGTCCCCCATGATCTTAATTTTAACGGCATGCTATCATTCATTCATTTTTTGTGTAGAAAAACGATAGTAAAGCAAGGGGCGTGGAACATCGCACAACTTTCACTATAATACACACTATAATGAAAGTAATAGCTAATTTCACTATAACTCACACAATAATACTGATGTCAATTTGTGTCATTTACTGTTTTTATATTTTCATCATTCACTTAGAAAAATTGGAAAGATTAATGACAATCACTTGTAAAAGTTTCCATTGAAAATTTTATAGCGCTATGTTGTTAAGCAAACATCTAATTAAGAGACAAAAATATTTTAAAATACATAATTGTATTAAATTAGTAATTCCATTCTTGTTTAGAAACAGAATTCTTCAATGGCATCAACATTTAAGAGTAAAAAGAATTTATCTGTTAATATACTATTGGTGACTTCCTTTGGAAACTTTGAATTAATTAAAGTGTTTAAATGTTTATGCTTTCACGGATTTTTTTTTAAAACAACTTATTAATAGAATTTTACATTTTGATTTGTAATTCACGTTAAGCAGAATCTATCCAATAAATTTGATATGAACTAAAATACAAGCACGTTTAATAGGTACACAGATTTCATGCCTACTAAAATAATGCCTAAAATTTATTAAAAATCTAAAGCAAAGAATTATAAGTAATTTACAAAATGTATCTCTTTGACGAATGAAAGTAATAACAATAATTATTACATTTTAATGGGTTTTGAAAATTAAGGTTGTTTCCTTCGACACTCAACTAAACAATAAATTAACTTATTGGGAGGAAGCATAGCATATGAGCTGAATAAGTGAAAAACTCAATACTAAATATATTAGATAATTTTCTCTTTAATATGTTTAAATTTAAAAATTATGAAACTATGTTCGCTTAACAGAATAAAGTCTGTTTCAGATTAAAAAGCAGTTAGATCTAGTACATATGAATAGTATTTCAGTCGCTTTCCCAGACATTAGTTTAGGCGCTTCAGATAGATCGATAGAAACACTCAACCACTCAAAAGCACCCAATAATTTGAAACTACGCGTTAGTTTGTAAGTTGTAACAATCAAATATATAATCGACAAATGAACTCTCATGTGCGTATGCGTGCTAACCCTTAGAGTTTATAAATCTTTGAATGTTTTTATGAAAAATAAATGTAACAATTAACTCATTATCTGCATTTCTCATTCAGTCATATGAGTGATACAATGTTAAATACTTTTACTTTTTTAACTACACCAAATATTTCAATCAAAACCACATATTCAGGATCAGAGTGTAACTAGGCAATAATCTAAAAAAAATTGTCTTGCAGTAATATCCTTTGCCATGACAGTTTTCTACTGCATAATACTGTTTCAATCTCAATGTAATTTTCTCTGAAATTAATTTATAAAACAAAATGTAATTTAACATGCAATATAAACAGGATTAAAGTTTTACACGAAATATATTATTTTATGTAACGTATAAAAATCATTTTTACTTGTAAATTCGAGCGATTATGACATAATATGGGAAATCGAGCAGGTTACCCCGTCTCATACAAGGGAAAGAAAAGAAAAATCAGCAAGCTCAAAAGCGACGCAAAATTGTTTTGTTTTATCATCGTGTGCACTATTTTCTTTTGGCACATTGTTTAGTTTAATGCATAAAAATGTGTATTATTAGGTTAAAATGATAGTTCACTGAATGGTAATCTTATAAAATAATGAACTAACTTTTACTCAATTTCAAATAGAAAAAAAGAAAATAATTTGCGATAATGTTTAGAGAAGATTTCTATGTATTATTTGCTTCCTTTTTTATGTTAAATGATGTCAATATAATAACAGTTTTCGGAAAATAAAACAATTTTAATCTCGATTTAATATTCTATAGAAAATTATTAAAAACCATTTCAGCGTTTTGTAACCATTGGAGACTAAGATTCCTTGTCTTTCAAGATTCTTGAAACATAAATGAGGTGCTTCTGTTCCAAATGAGATTCATTTGATAAAAACTCGTAAGCAATAATGTATAGTGACTAACAATCAGCTAGAATGTATAGAATAGTTTTAAGTAGAGGATAAAAGACATGCTGCTGTCATAATAATATTTTGAAATGTGGAAGCACTATTTTGAGAAATTACCATTTTAAACATTCAATTATTTCAAATAATGTGCGTTTTTAATTAACAGGAAACAACAATTCATTGATTGTTTTGTTTTAATTACTTCCCGATTGAAGTTGATGTTGTGATGACTTGTAAATATCTGTAGTTTTTACCCCTACTAACAAAAATCGCACAAGTTATTCTCGTAACTCATAATATTCAAATATATCTTGGAGATGGGAACTGTTTACTAAGTAAATTGAATTTTAATTTCGAAAATTTCAACTCGAACCCCTATTTTTTACTTTTTTATTGTAACTAAAATACTTCGCTTACCCTAATATCATTGCTTACAGAAATTACCCTAATTTCGTAATATCTAAACTATTATACTAGTCCATTTGAAGGGATAATGCATTGAAGAATGGTGTTCTTTTAAAGGGAACATCTTTGAAATTTCACGAATCAAATGGGAGAAGCCTCGAATTGAGAACTACTTAGAACTAGCAATTCCCGTTGTGTCTGCTTATTTTTTCAATCATAATACTTTCACATAGTTTTCGATCATAATAAATCTAATAAAGGCAAACAAATATATGTTCCTATTCTAAAAGTTACAAATTGTTTTATTAATTAAGAATTAATTAGTGAAAAACTGCACAATTATTAAAATATATTCCACGAATAATAACGGTACTTTTCATTTTTTATGTCTTGAATCAGAATACAAGATATAGCCAGCGTTCTGAATTTATTATTATTAGTATTATTATTAGCATTATTATTATTATTCTTTCTCTTTTAGATGATGAAAAGTGTGCCTCTAAGATTCAATTATCAAAACAACAAACTTGAGACAATCATCTTTGAAGTCAAATAATGAAGGACTTTCCTGTTAATAATTTGCCAGAAACATTATTACCAGTTGCAGTTACTTCTGAAAATCTTAAAATTACGGTTAGAATTCCAAGTCCGGTACGGATTCTGCGCCAAAGAATTGTTTACATAAAACCGCGTCAAATTATGGCAACCATAGACAGTTCACTTTTCATTAAAAAAATGGAGGGGCTGCATTTTTTGGAAAAAATCACCTTGTCATAGAATCCGTACCGGACTTGTAATTTTAAACAAAATTACCACATAATATAAAGATGAGGAATACCAGTGTTTTAAAAATGTGCGTCTGAATGATTTAAAATAATTTCGATTAAAATGCTCCCCCCCTGGCGACTTTTCAAATGACAGCAAACTACGGGTTTGGAAAAATGGATACCAAATCGAAATAATGCTAGGCAAATAACGCGTTTTTTAAGAAGATAAAATAACAAAATATGTACATAAACCTCTAATATATATAAAATCCAACGTTTTGTCTGTATGTATGAACGGCTAAAACTAAAGATCTACTGAACCGATTTGGATAAAATTTATGTCTATTGATAGATTATTGAATGCGGATTCGACATAGTACACTTTTATTACACAGTAATTACACAAAGAACAGTAATTACACATACAAAATAATGTTTGCCGTATTGCCATCTATGTTTTAATTATGTCCAAGTAGAAAGTTTCTTCGGAAATGAAACAGTATTGGCAATAGTTTAATGTAAAAAAAATTAGTGTTTTGAAATTCAAAAGTGTTTGTCATGCATAATTAAAACTTTTAAATGTGTTTATAATGCCGCTTAAAAGAAAATCTTCATACGGGCAGAATACAGCCGATTCTAAAACGCTTTGTGCAATAAGAAACTTCATACATCTTATTGCTGAAATCCAAGATACACGTACTTAACTTCTGATATTGTTAATCCTTGGCAACAATAACTACAAGGATTTTTTTTAAAACTTTGTGAAAAGCAACACCTTTAAAAAAAAAGGATCCGATGTAGTACAGGACATTT
This sequence comes from Linyphia triangularis, assembly GCA_963978545.1. NCBI lineage: Eukaryota > Metazoa > Arthropoda > Arachnida > Araneae > Linyphiidae > Linyphia > Linyphia triangularis. Next base: position 63,130,800 of record OZ021723.1, on the reverse strand, counting down.
CGCAATTTTTTTCATTAGCGTTAAGAAAACACGCCTGCATAAAAACGTGATGACTAAAATAAAACTAAAACATAAATAATAAATGAAATTGAAATATAACTTAAAATTAAATCCGTTGCCAGAAATAGCATTTATCAGGAAAGAAAATGTCAAATAAAATTGTGCTAAAGAAATATTCTAAACTACTTCTATACCAAAAAAACTTGCTGACAATGAAGGTTTGCCTCATTCACTGTAGGACTATTGGAGAACAAGTCTTTCTGGGACTAGAAGAAACTGAGACCGAACTTGCAACTCTGGAAAGATTCTCCGCTAAGTCTTTTAATGCCAATAAATTGTAGCAGTTGCAATGCCTCAGATTGCTCTAATTTCGTGGTAATATAATCTAAACTTTTAGCTCAGAATCCACACAAGAGTTGAAAGTTTTACAGAAACCCTCCATAAAAAAGCTATACTAGCTCTAAGAAGTGACTATATTGAAGCCCTTAACAATTTAATGCTCAGAAAATAATAAAATCATTGGTGTATATACAGGGGACACTTTTTGTATATGCATAAAAAATTTACACAGATCGTTTATTTAAAATTCACGATACTTACAAATTAATCCATTTACCAATTTCGACCAAACCAAATCTGTCCCCAAAATGCTGCTTTAGCGGTAATTACAGCTTCTTTTGGCGACAGTATTGGTTTTATCGTAAATGATCCAAACCTGTTAATAAGTAATATTTGTTGATTCATACTGAATTCATTTATAGAACAGTCACGAGTATTGTCTTTTATTTTTATGGTGTTTATTTTTTAATAATTATTCAGCGTGACCAGCGTAACAGAAACTCCAGACTTAAAGAGTACTAGTGCTTCAGATTGTGGTCAATTCCAAACTTCTGTTTTGAAAATAATCTGGTGCTTCTTTTATGCTGGCCACCTTATATTATTCAAAGAAATATCTGAAACAATGGGTGCCCAGCAACGCGGGTCCACGCAGTTAGTATAAAATACGCTACAAAATACATTTTGCAACATTTAACTATCAGTAAATTAACAATAAATGTCAATATTTTAGAAGATGGAAACAGATTTCAGCTTACCTTGAACTGCATTTTTCTATCCCTTTCCGCAATAAGCGATCCAAAACAGGTTGCCAGAATCGGTGATTGGCACCGGGTAACCATATTTGGCGCAAAATCGCCAAAAAAAAAGAGGGGGGGAGCGTATAGCGCATTTTAACCATAATTTTATGTATACGTTTCGACATTCTTAGATATAACGGAACAAAGCTGGCGAGAATATAAACACTGTTGAAAGTTGAATCAAACGACACTTAGTCTTCCAACAAGAATAACAATTGAAATCAATCGAATTAGTAGTTATTATCATGTCTTAAAAATGTGGGTTAGGTCTGAAAATTGTAAACTATCCAAATTCTATTAGATGTTGCCATTCAGATAATCGAAAAACACTGTTATAGTAACCACATGTTCGATAGCGCAATAATGGAAAATATTGTAATTAAACTAATTGATAAAATAATGTTTTGCTATTTTAGTACTTTTGGCATACCACGGCTACACTCAATCACGTTCTCACAAGTTCACTTATACGGCTATCTCAATCGCTTAAAAACCCGGAATCAGAGGCGGCGCTGAACGCCCACACTTTACCAATGCCAACTACACTTTTTGAAACAGTGGCCGATCAGTATAAAAATATAATTTTAGTAAGCTCAAGAATAAAATAGATTTTTTATAAACGAAAATGTGTATGCTTTTTTTTATTATAATTATTTCTTCAGAAAATGACTACGTTTAATCCACGATTCATGCAATCGATAAATTTACATTAACCAGTGGTAGAAGTGGGGGAGAGAAAAGTGGGGAGATGCCCAAAAGATTGTGACAAGTGTAACTACCCCAACGATAAATTTTATAATTTCGTATCTTATCATAAAAATATTAACTGGTAAGGAAATAATGTATATTTCCTAACACAAACATTGAACAAGGGTCTAAATTATTTTTTTTTACTCGGAAGTAAGAGATAAAGTGAAGTAATAATTAAAAGAAAGTTACACCCAAGTTATATATCAACCAAGTGTCAATAGAGCAAGTCATTTTTATAATAATACTAGCTGACCCGGTAAACGTTGTTCTGCCATGTAAATTATTTCTTGTGAATATTTTGATTGTTAAATAAAAAAAATAACGAATGTATTGTAAATGTGTGGGGATGGGATCTATGAAAGAAAGAGGAATGGAGCGCTGTAGACGATAACCGCCGATGAAAACAAAAACACACCAACCATTCATTTTCTCAATTTAATGTATTTCATTAACGTAACGGACATATTCATTGTTAGATCTCTTAAAAGTTAAATGTAAAAGGAAAAGAATTGTAATATATTTTTATATTAAAGTAGGAAAATGAAATAAAGAATTTCGGATTGCAATTGAGTGTACGATATTTTTTGTCAGTCCGTCTTTAGCCAAACCAAATAAGCTCGATATTTTGCTCACGCGCGAACATCCCAAGTATAATTGTCCGTGTGAAAAACATGGTGTGTCCGAATCAAATCCGCAAACAGACATCTTTTGGCCTTGCGGCTTATTGATTGTCATTGCGAATGCCAATCTAATTGGAAATTGAAATCGTTTGAATTCAATTGGCACGTCTGTGGGAATCATTGGAATTCGTGGCAGGAAAACATTTTCGGCTCTGAATTTGCCATTCAAAATGGTGGCTTCGATAAAGTTCTTCAGCAATTTTTTAATGACCAATCGCGTGCCATTGCACAGCCGTGGTGGGCTCAAATTTCGAAGTAAAATAACCCTAGATCTAACTTTCAGTAGTAGAAGGTGTGATGACATGCCTGGCAAATCCAGTAAGTTCAAAAACTCTGTCGGATAATTTACAGCTTCGTTGGCATCGCAAACTGTTTCGATCTATTTGTATGATACCAAGTCGCTGGGCAACGACTGCTATATCTTGAAGTTTAAACGATTTATTGGATGGAAAATTAAATCGTCGACGTCCACGAGTAACAATCAATTTTTTGCTCCCAAAATGTCTCTTTCTGCAAGCCAAGCATGATTTATATATTGTGAGCTTACATCGGGAAATATGCAGTTAATGAGAGCATTTTGCGAATCAACGATATTGCAAAAATTAGTGGGCAATTTTATGCATCCAGTATTTTCATAGACATCAACTTTTCCATCTCCGATATCTAACAATTGGTTCGAGAATGTGTCAGCGGGTGGATCTTGTAGCATTTGGACGCGCATGTTTATTTTTAGCTGGACTTTTTCAACATTACGCCACAGTGGCGATGATTTCAAGCAAGCGTTGGTTTCATCAGCGTACTGTGAACGTGGAATGACGGGAAGTGTTTGTCTGAAATCACCTGAAAGGAGTAACAGAGTGTTGCCGAATAGTTTGTCGGGTTTTTTTTATATCTTTGATTGTTCTGTTCAACGCCTCAAGAGAATGTTTGTGTGCCATAGTGCATTCATCCCAGATGATAATTTTGCATTGTTTCAGCACTGTGGCCATGGACGATTGTTTTTTTATGTTGTACGCTGCGTCTGGGTTATTTTAAATATTCAGTGGCAGCTTAAATGATGAATGAGCTGTTCTGCCTCCATCCAATAAAGTTGCTGCAATGCCAGATGATGCAACGGCCAATGCGATGCCATTATTTGATCGTATTTCGGCGAGAATTAGCGAAATAAGAAATATTTTGCCAGTTGCACCTAATTCATCCAAAAAAAAAAAAAAAAAAAAGAATATACCTTGTCCCGCCGAAACTGCCAGCATAATGCGGTCGTAAATGATTTTTGTTCATGAGTCAGTAGTGGGACATTGCGAGTAACAATCACTGCCATTTCTGAAATATCGTACTGCAGTTCACGATTCATTTCGTTGTCAATTAAATCAGATGCACTTCGATTTGGCGAACTCATACCGAAATGACTGAGTTGTAAATTGACAATGACAATGCAAAGATCCTCGATAGCAATCAATGCTTCATTGTACATAGCGTCGCTGAATGTAATCGTTAGATCGTTGCACCGTGTACGAATTCGATGTAATATATCGACAGTCATTGAATCTTTGTGCTTATCCCACAACGTGTCTGGTCGTCCCGGGAAGCATGTAGTCAACACTATAGCAAATAGTAGACGAATTTGTGTTGCTGTATAGCCCAATGCTGCTTCAGCAAGCATATCGTCCCAGTGATTGCCGTCTTCGAGCAAACCGAGTGCATCTTTATATCCTTGCTTCTTGCTGGCATTGTTCACTTTAATACACTCACACAAATCGACAAAATTGTTGTACTTACTGATGAAAAACGGTATACCGATAATGTATTTGTTATTTTAGTATTTTACCAGCATTTTTATCAGAAAAAAACGTTGACGCTACTCAAAAAGACAAAATCACTTTTTTTAACAGGAAATAGAATATGGCTAATATTGCCACTTAATAAATATCAATGAAAGAAATAAAATAAATTTAAACAAAGTTCACGCGTGACAAATAATAATAATAGTTAATGAAAAGACGAAGTCAGATTAAATTTGAATAGTTCCGCCACAGTACAAAATGATGCGATGCTTCTTTTTTCTGGATAGGGACACCCTAATCACCTAGCGCTATGAAATATACTTTACGACCTATTCTCATACCTACCAAATATACATAAAAAATGTTCGGAGAAGTGCGACCACAAACACCGTGACACGTGATTTTTATATGTATAGATGATTATGAATACCACATTAAGAAAAACCTCTAAATCACTTTTTCTCAATGTCACTAAATTTAAAAGTTAATGTTATTTTTCTTTAGTAGTTTTTAGACGTATTGAATGTTTTTAAAAGTAGGGGGATAGATTTCAGTGGTTAAGTAGGAGGACGCATGGGTATTTTCTTGAAAAGTAGGGAGACGCGTCATCCCGCATCTACCCACACTTGTGACACTGACATTAACACAAAACGTTAGATTAAGTTAAGTTTGTTTACTTATAAGACTTATTTTTAGAAAAAAATTCGTGAAATTATTCAATAATAAACTCATTTTAAAGTATAAGCCAGGTTATTGAACGAAATTGTTTTAACTAAAAAATAAACCAGTAAGAAACTTTCTTTTTCAATATATAATTTATTACTTTTATTTAGGATCATAAGCATATAAATTTATTTTAAAAGTTCAGTGCTATTAAAAAAAATAAACTTTGAGACTATTTTTGATACTTTTCCATTTGGCGGGCGCAATCGATAAAGTTGCCAAAAAATGATAACCAAACCAAACAAAATATCCTCCCTGGTAACCTTTTACCGCCACATTTTCAAAACCCAAGTCGCAGCTATTTCTAAAACAAATTAAATTAATAAATATAATCTGCTTGGCAAGATTTGCAGAATTATTAACTTTGTATACTGTGTGTTAACGCTAATAAAGTCTACTTGGCGAGATTTGCGTTCGCGAAATGAAAAAGTACCTATTTTTTGCCAAACTGGTTATTAATAGTATAAGAGAAATTAAGTTTCCTTGTAATGAAACCTCAATCTCCTTATGTATTAGAATTAAACAGTAGTTTTCTATATTTGTAAAGGTATTAGTATTATATATAAACTAGGGGGCTCAGCCCCCAGCTCGCTGACGCTCGCCAACCCCCTGGATTGCTATGCAATCCCCTTGGCTCGCTTTGCTCGCCTCAAAGTGAAGCGTCAGCTGCATAATGCCATGAAACTGAAAACGTTTTGTTATTTATGAAGAGAATACTTACCACGTCATTATCCTACTGCTGCCGAGACGCTTTAAGCAGGGACAGTGTGGCAACGTAATAAAAAGTTATTGGAAAACCACAAAAATAAACAGTATTGTACATATATTTAAAAAAGATCGGTTATTTCATTGAACAATTAAAATTTACGGGCTGGTTTCGTATGAAGCGCCAAAATAATTAAAGTTGCTTATCGAAATTTCCTATCGAAGCAATCATATGTTCGCATAATCTTTTTTGCGATTCTTAGAAGATAAAATAAAACAAAGAAAGGCCAATTATCCGGCATTCAATCAACCGGAATTTTTCGAAAATCAAATTTGGCGAGAAAATTAACCCTATTTTGTAAAAAAAAATTTTAAATTTCATATGAGATTTTGAAGTTGATTGGGTGGTTTTAGTCGTTATTTTGATAGTTTTTAATTCGTAATAGTTGAATTTGTACTGATTAGAAATGAATATAGGTTCAGATTTACTGCACAATACCTCTTAGCGACTTTTTGAAAGTTGTCGATTTAGCGCTGAATGCAACCGGCGACCTCCGGAACATGTTTCAGCAGATAACTTTCTCGAAAAGTCTGGATTATCCGAAATTCTAATCCAAAAGAAATGTACATATCTTGGACCTATTTATTCTTGCATCATCGTAACTATTAAATTAATCTATATATTTAATAGGCAATACGTTTTTTTTGGGGTTAGTCCTTCCGCCTAAACTGCTCAATCAATTTCAAACCAACAACAAACCCGTTGCTAATTTTAAAGCTTTTTTAAACTCTTCGTTTCAAAGTTGATTTTTTCTGTTTTTCTAAAGCATTTTTGTATTAGAGTAATTATTATTTTGAAGTATTTCTATCCAGAAAATGCCTCGCGTTGGACGTCGCGTCGTCGGGTTTGTTGTTTACATACGTAAGGATGTTGCCATTCATATATTCAAAATCATTGAGGCTTTGTAGTAGCTTAATGAGGAAAAATATTGAAATTTAACTAATTAATGAAGTGTTAATAAATTATTTTGGCACGTTTTGGCAAATCTACAGCTTATTTCCTTTAAAATGACACCTTGATCATTGAAATTGGTTGAGCAGTTTAGGCGGACGGACTAACCCCAAAAAACGTATTGCCTATTAAATATATAGATTCATTAATATGCGTGGTTATGAAATTTGATTATTGAATTTACAAAAAATACCGCGCAATATAATCAGCATAACGTGAGTGAAGATAAGCCTCTGCACTTTTCAACCGTTACGCGGTGCGCAATACTCACTCTACAGGCGATTCCGTCCTAACTATGTTAAAAAATTTGATTGAGGTAGCCGGTATAAGTAAACTTGTGATCGAGTGTAGAAGTGGGCATACTTACAGTTCAAGTTCTTTCAAATTGCACCTTGATTGTAAAAATCGGTTGAGTAGTTTAGAAGAAGTGGCTATCGCAAAAATATGTCTTGCCAATTAATTATATAGAAGATTTATATTTTAATGTAATAGAAATGTATTTAATGTTTTTTATTCAATACCGAGTCTTGTTATTCTTCTAGTTGCCATGAATAAGTACTGTGTCAATTAAATTACGAATATCATAAGAAACTGTTGAAAATATAATTAAAGCAATCATTATAAATTCAAAAAAAGCAAATTTTCTGGAGATTTTTTTAATTTAAATAATAAATATTTTCTTTAGAATGTTAATAAATCGTTTTTTTTTTTTTTGTTTTTTTTTTTTCTTATAAAAAAACATTCAAAATTTAGCTTTTTTCTTTTGCTTGTACACTTTCATCTGAGAGACATGTATCAAGTGTAATTGAAAAAACCTAACGACAATTTCAACAGGCTATGGTTTTACATTTTCAAATTAATGAGCTAAGAAGTGGAAGAAAAATCACCGTTTGTAACACATTTTAAAATGTTTTAAAATAAATATAAACCTCAAGTTTTAAAAATTTATGACGTTTAATATTATATTAGAGTAAACCGCTCATTAAAAATTAAAAATCATAAATATTTAATTTAAAGATAAACCAATTATTTATTGAAAAAAAGCAATTAAATATGTTATGTTTTTGTAATTCCTTCAACTTCTTTGTAAAGCCATTTACAAACTTTATTTAAAAATATACCCTAATGATTTCTTTGTTGGTTTAAGGTACATCAAAGTAAACAAATGTTGGAAATAAAAAAATATCTCGTGAACTTTCCGATTAAGAAAGCTATATCATCAACCACAAATAAAAGCTAATGAATTTATAGTGTATTAAATCATAAAATATAAAAATCGAACTACCATGAGAAGTTAAAACTTTCAAATGCCGAAAAAAGTGCAATGCAAGGTTACAATGGACAATTTCCACATTTTTTAAAAACGAGTGAAATTAGTTTATATTTATGAAGAATTTCTTTCTGATTCCAAATATTTAAACAAAAATTGTTCCAAAAAAAAAATTAGTTATTTAAATATTAAGAAAAGAAAATTCCTAAAAACCGAGCCAAAATCAGTCAGATCAAAACACACAATAAAATCGGTGACGTAAAGGGATCCTACTGTTTCTATGGTTATCCTGAGGTTTCTGCCAATTAGTTGGCGTTGAAATAGTTGGATCTGGTAGACCATTGCCATATCACGTACAGGTTGGCGTTATTTGCGAGAAACCTGCAAAACTGGTTTCCGTTGCCGCATTTCAAGCCAAGATGTTTGGGACCCCTTACGTCACATTCAATGAATCTTTTTCTCGCCAACGTCTAACAGGGAAATTTTGATTGCAAATTAAAAAAAAAGAAAAAGCACATTGAGCAGAAATTTTTGTGTTTATGACCTTTTCGAAACATTTAGAAATAAGTAAAAAAAATTAAATTGTAAAAAAAAAATGCGAGAATTGACCATTATATTAAGAATATTATCAAAATATGTAAAACATGCAATCTACTCACCTGTTGAGCTGTTTGCTTCAAAACATTAGTTATCAATGAATCCACCGTCCAAACACTAGAAGTCTTCACTGAATCACTATGACTTCGTATGTGGAGAGTTGGTTCCGACACTGTTCCACTTACAGAAATCGGAGGTACACTGAGAGATTCTTGTTCATTGTTGTTTACCAAAGGAATATTAGCACTAGTCTTTCGTTTTGGAGAACTTTCCACTGTTATCGAGTGCGTCTCGTCTAAAGAATGGCTGGATGAACGCAGCAAAGGCCTTTGCCTAGATGGCTGACTTGAAGAATTGTTCGCATTTGAGTTCGCAGTCTCTAACTCCTTAAGGAAATCTAAATCTCTGGCGTATGAAGGTCTTGGTTTGTTGAAGGATTTACTCATTTCTTGTTCTAGCATTTCACCGTATGGCCCTCGAAGTCGTTTCTTGTAGAATCTTTTTTGCTGAGGTGGTGGCGATTTCTGAGTGGTATCAGAGTTTCTATTCGGTTCGGTTCCAGGAACTGTCATGGCACGTAATCTTGTTGGACTGCTTCTTTCTACAAGGGAAAAAGCAGATGCTTTTCTAATGGCCTCTGGAGAGGGGGGACATTCTGTGTCGTCAAAAGACATTGAAGATTCGTGGTTTCTGCTTGAGTCAAACTGGGCATTGTTAAGACCACTTTCAATCTTCGAAGACTGAATAAGTTTGAGAAAGAGGCTCTCTTTTCCGTCAAGCAACTTTGCAATTGTTCGAATCTCTTCTTCGAGTGGGTTGGCAAATGAAGTGGAAACAACAGGGACACTTTTTGTTTGATCTATGATGTTTGTTTTTTTTGAAAATTCTGTTTCCTGTATTTGTATCGTACCGTTATATTTGTTTGTTTTTAAATTACCTTCGAAAATTATTGTCTCGGATTTGTAATTGTCTTTTGACTTACCAACAATACCCCCAGAACTTTTCTTAAGTTGAAGTTTGTTTACATTTTCAGATGAATTATGGTCTTTTTTACCTATACTTTTTCTCCGATCTCCACGTGACGATGTTAAAGATCCAAATTTTGAGAAATTTAAATCAAAATCTGCTTTTCGAGATGAACTTGAATTGCTTTTAATGCTTCCTCTTCTACTGCTGTTATTGCTGCAACTTTCTATATCATCGTCACTTGCATTTTTACTTTTAAAAGTATTATTTTCATTTTCCATCATTTCTGTTTCTTCCTTTCGCGTATCCTTTCTATTGTGTTTTTCAATATTTTCACGGTTCAGATATTGCTTTTGAGGCATTATTTCACTTACAACTGCTTGACTTTGATTATTACGGTGCGAGTCAAGATGTATGTTGAGGTCGAGACTTGCCAATGTCCTAGGTTCATTATGAGCCTCCGAAAGTTTCCTTCGAGGTAAAGTGGCATAACCTGAGCTAGCAATGTTAGTTTTCCTTGGCAGTTTTGGTTTGTTAATTGACTTATTTTTAGAAAGATCCTCGATAAAAGTATCTTTAAGTGGATTGTTCGTGGAAGAAGTTTGCAAATGCAAGGAATTCTCGTTGGGTAACGGATCGACCCAAAACGAGAAGTTACTTGTAGGTGGTGCTGACCTAGGCACGGCATATTTGGGTTTCCTATGCGGAGAAGGAGGAGCGGAAGATGGTCTTAATCTCTCCGTAAGTTCTTTCAATTTACTATTGACCTGACCCCGAGAATCGCTTACAGGGTACAAATCTAAAGAGTATATCCTCTCCCTCGAAAACTTTTTATTCTCTTTAGTTTGAGTTTCTGTTGAAGTTTCAAAAATAGATTTAGTTTTTGGTGGAGGAGGTATACTGCCTAGAAAAGGTTTCTTCGTTGAGCAGTTATTATTGTAAGTGGTTTGGGGTTGCACTGATAGACTTCTTCTCAATGGATGGTGCATGTTGTTATTTAATGTATTATTTGAATACTCCTTTGGTCCCCTTAAATAATATTTGGCTAAATCCATACTGGATAGTATTGAATTAATTTCCTTAAAAGTGTCATCATGCGAAGATGTGACACCGAAACACGAGCCGTCCTGTTTAAACTCTTCATCAGACACTTTGTTGCTGAAACCCTTCCTACCGAGAGTCCAATAGACAGGATCTGTCTTACCTTGTTTGAATTGACTACGAGGAGTTGTTGGAGTAGAGGGCCAGGAAGGTGATTTCATTATTTGTGGTCCCTTCATATCTCCAAGGCGTGTTATTTTTCTCAGTTCTGGAGTAAATGTCAACTGTCTGTTGTCTCCATTCTGACTTGAAACGTTAATGTTCGTTTCCATTTTTAAAAGAATTTCTTCTGATTGAGTATTTTGCGTAAAACTAAATATTTAATCAAAAGCTTTAAAGTAATAATTATTAGATACTAAGGTACTTTAGTTTTCAAAAATAATTTCCTAATACAAAAAGCGAAAAAAAAAAACTAGCTTTGATGATGTTTTGGGTTATCAAGGATATTTAAGAAAAATTCTTCGGATATAGGGGTGTCTTTAAATACTTTGGCAATGTCTATTTCTTCCAGCTAAAAAAATCTAAACTGATTAGCTTCGAAAATGTGAAAAAACTTTTAAACATATCCAATTCACAAAATGTACTACTATTTGGTGTAGAATGTAAATGTCAGCAGAAAATGTACCATACCTTTTCGTTTAACATCAAAATACATTGGAGGGAAAAAATCAACTATAATGGTAAAAATAGTTTAAAAATCGAAAATATGTGGGTTTTTATTGATTACTTATACTTCGTCGCATCATTTGATTGAATTCTTTCTATCAGTGAAGCCTGAATCGACTATTCTCTGTAAAGGATATTTCTCTTTCACTATTATATCCACTACGCATTTTCAGCAAGAGAAGATTTCAATTAATTCTCAACTATGCATAAAATGACGGGAAAGGTAATTTATTTAATGTTTAGAGGGTTCAGAATGTCGAGCATTCAGATAGTCTTTTTAAAGAATATAATAACCACTTTTAAATCAAAGTACATAATCTTTTTAATTAATTTCACTCTTGAAGGATTTAACTTTTTTTATTCATTTTTTGTACACACCCACTAGTATCACTTTAATATATTTAACTACCATAAACACAAAAGTAACTTTCCTAGTTTGTTAAGTTAGTAATAAACTTTCATCATAATTTCATTCCAAATTATTTTCATACAGCGCATCAAAAGAACGCAAACATCTAAGGTCAATGTAAAATTTGTCTAAGATTTTATAAGAGGGCCTTATATTCATTTCGGTTAAATCTTCTTGGTCTCAATTCCATCTCAATTTCAGGTTTTATTCCAGTAAAATGGTTGTTGACCCGAATGTTCCAAATCCAGCCAAACAACAAAAGGAGAAGAAAACAGAAACACTGTCTTACCAGTTTGGAAGATAAACACTGAAACTTCTTACACAACAACTCCACTCTTTGATGGCACATTAATCCTCAAAGTACTTTCCCAGTCATCAGCAACCTCATCACCGACTGACCATCCCATAGAATCTTCTCATCCAGATCGTCAAGGTTATATTCAGCACTTGTTTCATGCAGTTCTTTGGACACTTATTTCGACAGCAGTGTTCAGCTGAGGACTCGTCGACTCCCGTTTGTGCTATTTCAGGACTGTTGGGTCTTTCCGTGGCTGTGTCTTGGATTGGATAGAGGGTTGTCGTCACATGATGGCACGCTGCCAGGAAGGATGCTGTTTCTGAACTTCGTTTTCTTCAGCTCACCCTGACATCTCTGCGACTCCTGGACTGCGGAGATGTCATGTTTCGAGAAATATTCTGGAGGGAGGAGAAACAAATTGTTCAAGCTCACACAGATATGAGAGAGAAAGAAAAATGGCTTGAATATGGATTTAATTCCCGTTATATTGGCTCCGATGTATTATTTATTGGTTGCCCCTCTTCAAATAAACGACTTACTAATTTTTACTTTTGGCCCACAAACTACTTTAGATATCTCGAATTTAAATAGCGCAAAATCAATGAGAGCCTATTTTGAAGAAATGAGTGTTAAAGTTTTTAAAAAACAATTAATTTACTACTGTTCATTGGAGTACATACTGGTTATTGTATATCTTATAAATATTGATTAATTGACTTGGTTAAATAATTATCCTAAAAATTTGATTTTGCTCTTTTAATGTTTAGGAAATAAAATGTTTTACCATTTACTAGAATAGATAACTAACTGATTTTTATATACATAATACTGGATTATTTACTTGGTTCATATTTTCTACCAAAAATATTATACCTTCATTAAACTAAATTAAGTTTAATGCTAGACAAAAGTTAACTTATATCACTTCTACCTTGAAACCTCTATCCAAGTCTGAAATTCACCAAAATTTTAAATAAAACGGTTATAACTTTATTATTACTAATACTACTATTCATCATACAACAAACAGTTCTTTAGGCTTGTATTTTACTGATAATACCGAGTGTTCAAATGTTTAATAATTGTATAAAACAATTAAATTGCAAATTACTTTTGAATAGTTCTACGTTGAGTAGATAACAATTTTTCTAAGCCTACGAAAAATAATTTTGTATTTTTTTTTAAATAACTTAGACACCCATTGTCATATTGACGTTACTCTATTGTAATAACATTAACGAAATCAATACTTTAGTATTGATGCTTATATAGTAGCATGCTTATTTATTGCCAAACGGCAGTTATTATGTAACTGGTAGATTCATAGTAGATTCAAAAAAAAAAAAAATCCATGATTTATTTCATACCATTCCATATTATCTTTCTAAAAAATAAAATTAATGTGTTTTGGCCTGTTATAGTAAACTTTTTCACTTTTGTCAATTTTTCGGGGAAAAAACGTGTGTGATTTTTTGAACTTGTCACTTGCTTTTTGTGTCATTACCATCCAATAGATTTTGCATCCTGTCTTTACCACTAAATGGCACCACTGATTTAAATAACATGCTTCGGAACCAGCAATCATTTTGGGGTGTCATTGGAATAGTAATATTGCTTAGAAATACCTTTACTTACCTTAATTATGATTGCTAAAGCTAGTAGTTAGTAAAAATATTTTTATTGGTGTGATTAACATTTTTAATCTTATTTAATAATATTAAACTCTATTTTGGCTTAAAATGTTATGCATTCCTTTGTTAGATGAACTTGTGTTTTAAATTTGAATTTCAAAAAAAAAAATAATAATAATAATAATAATAATTTATAAGATTGCCGCTCTCATACCGAAATTTTGATGTCCTTTATTCATTTATGTTTGTATATTTTAATTCATGTATGTTTTGTATGCCTCTTTAATATTCTTTCTATCAATATTTTGAGAAATAAGCTTTATTTTAAGCATAAGTTTTATGTTAAGAATGAAATGAAAATATATGTTTTCATTCTACAAAGACAGTAGTTATACAAGAATATTTATTTTATTTAAAAAATTCAGCTGAAAATTAACTGTTTGCAGTATTTGTTTTAACTTATGATTAGTCCAAACTTATTGACTTACAAAAAACTAAGAGAATGCATATTATATAGGGCTTGTATGTGATGTAGGATGGCAATGTTACTTTAAGACTTATTTACATGTTTAAGTATAATTATATTTATCGTAATTCATATGTTTCATATACCTTTATTGTTTTATTGAAATACAGTTCTCCGTTTCCTAAAAATTGCTCAAATGTATTCCATATGAAATCTTTAAAAGTTGAAAGATTTTAAACATAAAAAGCTGGTAATTTCGGAAAAATTACCCGAGTACATTTGCCTACTTTCCCCAACAACAGAAGATAACTTTTCCTTTAATACTGCAATTTTAACAAGTTCAGTTTTTTATTAAAAAGAAATCACTGTAAAAGTAAGCCTTTATTTATAAAGAAGTACACAACAAGTATTTTTAAACAATAAATATTGCGTAGTCTATTTACGAATAACCTTACAAATATGATAACTAGCATTTTAGCATTTTTAAGATAACTGTATTTAAATCTTTAACTGTTACGAATTACACATTTTTACAACTGGGAAATAACTTATTTGGAAAGCAATTGAAATAACCTATTATCATTTTAAAAACAAGCATTATTCCTCAAAGAATATATATTTTCTTTTAAATTATTTTTCCTCCAAAATTTCCATTAAAAAATAAGTAGACAGATAGTCTCAAGTGGTTGTCGGGCTGTTTAAGAACACATTTTCGACCCCAAAAAAGTATTTTAGACAAAAAAAAGTTTCCCATTGAATTAAAATAGGAGGAAATCTTTTCCGATTTTTCTACAAAAACTTGTCATAGGAAAATTTTACCCTTCGCCAAATTTATACTTAGGTATAAATGATTCTTAAAACGAAATTATAGAATGGCCATGAAATTGAAAAAAGACTAAATGGGGTCAAATGATGAAATTTTCTGCGATCGATTTTATAGGACAAAGTTACAATAGAATAATGTTGCCGTTTGCTAAATTCAAAGTACATGTATAGGAGAGTCTTAAAACGAAATTATAAAATGGCATGAATTGGTGGAAGTTTTCCGTGCTTTCTCACGTTCGATAAGCAAATGTGAGAAATTTCCTCTTCAAAGATCTCCTGAAAAACGATACTCTTCACAACCTAAGTTTCAACTACGTTTCGTCGCAGCGTATTCCTAGTGTAGCTTTTGATCATCATAACGTCTAACTCAACTAATCAGCCCAAATTTTTCACCTACAACAGTTGTAGAGAGTACAGCAACCGTTATTTTTCATTTCCAAGATTCTATATAAATGCTTTAAAAGGGAATAAATGTACTAAGCCGACATAATTCCATATTTTCATTGATGCTTTAAAAGGGAATAAATATACTTTGCCGACTTAATTCCATATTTTCATAGATGCTTCAAAAGGAAATCAATGTACTTAGCCGAATTAATTCTATATTTTCTGACAGAAAAATTCATCCAAAAAGAAATATAACATAACTTTTTTTTTTTTTGGTATTTGCAACTTAAATTTTGTTTAAATGTCTTTTTTATCAATGCAAATTTACACAAGCATCATGTGGTAGAAAACACTTCAAAACAACAAAAAAATTCTAAATAGAAATTTTAAGAGCTTCTAAAAAATTACTAAAATATATTGAGTAATGCAATTTGTTAGGTAAAAGAAATTTTCAATTGCGGCTCTCGATGTTGAGTGACATTTAAAAAATTTTAATTTTTGGCACTTCTCTGAAAAAAATATTACCGATACCACTGGCCTAGACTGACGGTGAAACAACACTAAGTTAGTTGGCATGTCATTTTCAATACTTTGTATAAATGGTTCTATAAATCAATTATTATTTACTTACTTTTGTACTTACTTACTTTTGAACACTTACCGTTTGTATTTGTCATATTCATAAAAATGTGATATTTATGCTGATAGAATTAATGCCGAACGAATTAAATAAAGAAATTGAAATTCCATTAGATTCCTGCTAAACTTGCATATCTACAATTGTTAGAAATTATCCTAAAACAATATGTTACCTGTGGTATTGTAACAATTATCCAAAATTCGAGAAATTTAGGTAGTGTATACAAAAACATTTTTGAGAGTGAACACTAAAAATTAGATTATAAGAGGAAAATACAAGCAGTGAAATAATTTTTTCAGGTTTAACCTTAAAACATTGTAGACCCTTTGTAATGACTTACTATTTTATTTCTGGTGAAAAATGCATCACTTTAACGGTTTTAATGTTAAAGAGCCGTCATATTTCTTTAGTGCTAGTAAAATTTAATATCAGGACATCAGATTATTAGCGTTTTTTTTTTTTTTTTTTTTTTTTTTTTTTTTCGAAAATTACTTCTTTATTATTTAAGATAAATATTAAGATATTTAAGATAAGATATTATTTAAGATTTCCCTAATGTAATCTATTTCAAGAAATAAAAAAATAAAAAATAAAAATTAAAAAATGGAAAAAAAAAGTGAATACGTTAAAATGATCAGGTAAACTTATTTCGACATATTTCAATGGTAATACGATTAATAAAAAAAACGTGTTCCTATTTTGGAGATACTCCTTTTGCTCAATAATCTGCACAAACAAATTATTCTGGTTGTTTGTAAAGTTTCTTTTAAGAAAATCACAAAATTCTATTTATAATCATGTTTTTAATTTTATAGGAAAAAATGTTTACATAATTTTTGTGCGATAAACCGACACTAATCATAATAATTTTTAGACAATAATTTAGGTTAAAATTTATTTTGTTATTATATATGTATAAGAAGATCGTAAAAGGAGAAGATATCTATGATAAGAGTGAACTAAATCTTCAATTTAAATTTATAACTTGACATAATAACCATTTAATTCATTAGAAAACTAGATAATTCACATTTAATTCCCTGTACATTTTTTTTGTATTGAGTTTTGCAAATATGATAATCTTCACATCGCAACCAAAGTTTATTATTGGGAAAAGTTAGTGATAATGTTTTGTATTTAAATTTACTTGGTATCCTATTGAACAAATAAAACCAACAGATTTTTGTAGGGAATGAATCTATTTATCATACACTTACTAAATTCCTTGAATCTCGGACAATTGTTGCAGTCCCAACAAGGTAACATATTGTTTGAGGATAATTATACAAATGTATGCATACTGTTTTAAAAGAATCAATGGAGTTTCGATTTCTTTATTTAATTCGTTCAAATGATATCCTCTCAGCATTAATTTCACACTTTTATGAATATGACAAACACAAACAGTAAGTGTTCCACTTCACCCTGTAAAGGCATTTATTCGATCGCTTATCAGCAAATTTGGAACTCTCCCACACAATTAACATCCAGGAATTAAATTTTCATCATTTAATTATTTTAAAAAACTAGATATTACACATTCAGTTTCATGTACATTCTTTTGAATTAGGTTGGTTGTTTTGTACGCTCAACGACCTGTTTTTTGCACAATAACGGCTAATCAGGTCAGACCTACAGCTTAAAGTGGATTCATAATCACAACAAACCATGCTTAACTCACACTGTTAAAAAAATTTGTCCACCATGCACCAAAATTTTTACGGTCCGAGGTTGCACCATTAAATCGTGAAACTAAGCACCAAATGTTGGTGGCAGCTAAATGGGAACCAATTTTGGGTGCAAGGTGGAACAAAATTTTTAACAGTGCAGGATTCAAACCCGACAACTTTGCCATACGACGCCAGAGCTCTAACCACACACCCAACATATCAAATGAAGCTCTTGCATTATGTATTGTGAATATGGAAATCTTCACTTCGACCCCCTATAACGGCACTTATTTGTTCGTATATCAGCAAACTTAGAAACCCATATATTAAATATTGTAACTCTTCCATGCTTTCAACAAAAGATGCAAGATATAAATTTTATTTATTTAATTCTCATAAAAAAAAAATAGAAAATTTACATTCAGTTCCTTGTACATTGTTTTGCAATAGGTATTACGAATATGGTAATCTTCACTTCGCCCCCCACAGGCGATTATCATTGGATGTTAAGAATAAGGGTTTGCATTTAAATTTATAATTTGCCATCCCATTGCGGTCCCAAAATGAAACCAATAGATTTTTCTAGAGAATTAATGTATGAATATATATATATATATATATATATATATATATATATATATATATATATATATATATATATATATATATATATATATATATATATATATATATTTGAAAAAAAATAAAAATACCCCGTTTTGAGAAATCGAAGGTCAAAGAACAAACTTTTTGACCTTAAAAAGAAAATTTAAAAAAATAGGTACAAATGATAACATCATAACAAAGCCCAAATATTCAGGGGGTTTTTTTGGTTTTTTTTACACCAAAATAAATATTCTATGTTAATTAGGGACAAAATTATGTGCAAATTTGTAAAGCAATAAATGCGAAATTTTTTCCTTTTGGCTCATTTTTAAATCGCCGTATTTCAGAAACCAAACGATATTCAAGCCTAATATTGGCAATTTTTTCTTTTCTTTATGAATCCAACAAGTGAGCCAAATTTTATTAAATTCTGGTGTCGAGTTGAAAATACCACTTTTTTGTGTTGATTTGACATGGAATGACCCAATAACTATAGTCTTTTCTAAGAACCATGTATGTTTTGAGAAAATTGAATTATTAATGTTGTAGAATTCCTCGCTTATTGTTTTGATTCTTAAATACGATATTGCAAGCACTTTTAGGGCTTTATAAACCAAACTAAAGTAATCAGTTAAAATTTCAAAACTCAAAGAGAAAAACACTTGTTTACCTATCTAGACTCTAACTCAAAAGGCTAATTTAAGAGTTGAGTTCCATTTTATATATATTTTCAGAATATTTCAAACACATTACATTCATAAAATACATCTTTAATTTTATCTAAAAGTTTATAAGTTTTACCTAATTACGAACAATTACCAATTTTATTTCATCACTATTAACATCGCTATATGCAATTAAACTAACTTTCACAAATTATACATTTTAATAATAGTAAAACTTCATTAAACTTGAGCGCGCATTTCCATAATCTGCATGGACATGATTCTTATATATGTATGTATGTGCTTGAGCAATGTGCATGATTATACTGTAAGACAATTCCTATTTTAGAGCACTGACAAACCTATTCGCTCCTCTTTATTAAATTAATATCGAGGGGACTAGGAATAATGCAATGCACTTCTCTGGTTGCAGTTGTACGTGACCTGACAAAGCCACAACACCCAGTAGCCAACATTTCATAAGAGTGAGTCAGGGCAGTTTTATTAATATCAGGAATCTGCAGATCTCTTCTTTTCACCATAGACGAGATCAAAGAAGTCAATGTATTACATAATAAATTATTCAATTATTCTTGTTTATGAAAAAAATTATGATTCTTTAATTACTATATATGAATGAACTACAACAAAGACGCATTATTAAATGTTTAATTTCTTAAGATTGCGTTGCGATAAAAAGCTACAGATAAATGTAAGACATTTAAATATATGTGCTGTGTCACGAACTGTTTTCAAAGGCTAATTATTTTATCCTTAAATATTTTTTTGAATTAGTTTATTTATTTTTAACATGAATGTATTGTGTCACTAAAATTAAACGTTGCTAAAATAATCAATTGGTAACATAATATGAAAACTACTGCAATATTAAAATTTAATTGCTCTTCCGGAAATCCCACAACTCATAGGAAGTTATTCTTTTCCATTATTTATAGTATTCAATTTCAAAGTAATTGAAAATACTGTTAAACTATCAGACATACTTTAACTATTATATACGCAATTTATCTTGAACACGCTATCAACAGAATATAATAAAAGTTACATTCTTTATTTAATAATACCTTCTTGAATCTTACACTTTCTTAAGTAAAAAGAATAAATTTCTTAGAATTCTTATTCCACTTAATGTTAAACAAAAAAACTCTATTTTCAGAATTCGTTCAAAGAATAAAGCTGAAAGAAAGCTCGGCCTACGCATTTTCTTAGACAAATAGAGTTCACAAATGTAAAATTCCCCATTTAATTTATACAAGCAATTGCTCTAAGGTAGTGGGTGAAGTGGATGTAAAAATCGTGTACTGTGCTATTTTATAATTACTTTATATTTCTTCAACTTACGATTTTAATGATGAATGGAATCCAAGCGAAGACAAAATTGATAAGGAATACTTAAAAAATAATATGAAATGTCGTTAAG
Source organism: Linyphia triangularis (assembly GCA_963978545.1). Classification (NCBI taxonomy): domain Eukaryota; kingdom Metazoa; phylum Arthropoda; class Arachnida; order Araneae; family Linyphiidae; genus Linyphia; species Linyphia triangularis. The sequence goes on along the minus strand of OZ021723.1, from coordinate 63,110,372 downwards.
CTTGAATAAAATCGAAAAGTTGTATATTAAAATTCTTGCCACTGAAACCATTTGTCCTCTTGTTTATGTGTGAATTTGTTTTCTTTCGAAATATATCGTCAAAGTATTACTTATTTTTATGCTTTAATCCTAATCTTTATTTAATATCTATTTTTAGTAAGGTGTCACTTAAAAGTTATATCGTGTCATCTAAAAGTTACATCAAAATGAAACAGAAACAAAAAATTTATTTAACAAGATATTTTTGTACATTTTAAAAATATTTTGTAAAAATGGTGGATGAATAATCAACTTCGATAAATACCATACTCATTTAAAACATTACTTCGAAAAATTGCAAGGTTTATAACATATTTGTAACTAAACCATTTATACTTTGCAAAGATTAGTTTTTATTAAAAATTACAGTGCCATTCTAACATTCACAAAATCTCATCAAAGTAAATATGATTTATTAAAAAAAAATTATAATACGGTTTTCATTTAAATGAAATGTATCATTCTTTTAACAGAAAATTAACGAATTACTTGAAAAATTATTGTACTAATAGTTGAACTCTACATTTTATAGATATCGCTCTTGTTTACGGTTGATAAATGAAAAAGAAAAAAAAAATTATTTTATAAATCTACCTGAAATTGTTTCATCCCAATAAACTTACTGTTTGGATGACTGAGAATTCTCTCAAGTAATTACGTACAAGAACTCACTCGCTGAGAGGTCCTTATACCAACTCAAAGTGTGTGACTACTTTCACTTGACCATAGCAATCGTTACCATGGCACATAACCGTTTAACCCGTAACCATCATTCCTTTTATCTGAAAAAACCCAAAATTTTATAAATTGGTGTTAAGTAATTGAGATGATATTAAATTTGTATGTTATATAACAGTTCCGATGACTTTGCTCCTAAAACAATTAATCGATAAAAACAAAGTTTTTTTATGTAAATTCCTTATTATGCGTTGTCATCTTTTGTGTGTTCAGTTTGATTGGAAAGTGGGTTAATTAGTCCTCCCAGGTTACAATAGAAGTGTGTGTAAAAGCGGCTTTTTAAGGACAATTCCAGATCTTGATAAATGCATTCTCATCAAAAACGAGTTAAATACCAAGTTTCAGCTTGATTAGATTATGAGAAGTGGGTAATTTAGTCCTCCGCATATTTACCTGCCACACACACAAACAAAATAGAAGCAATATAAATGATTTAAAAACACTCAAAACCAAAACAACTAAGAAGTCAAAATTACTTTTTGTCAATATGAGTTGTCAGCTACAGTTTATTGCTTCGCTTAGTTAAGTGTAGGTGGATCTACACTAACAGAACAATCATCATGCATGTGCTGTAAAATACGGTTTTGCCCAACAACCGTGGCTTCGTTTAACCAAGAAGAAGTTCCTTTGTGTTTAATTTTGAATTATGTAAATTTTATATTTTGTATATATTCAAGAGAAAGACTAGCCGTCTTAGTTGTTGTTGTTATAATCGTTGTTGAAGCTGTCTGTATGATAACTGGTTTTGAGTGGTACTTCAATAAAAGGTTGAAAGTATTTAACTGCGAGTTGTGGTTTTTGTAAGTGTACAGAGTTTTATCAACCACGAACTAATTTTTCATGTGCAAAGTGCATCATCATACTGTACAAAAATACGTTAATTCTCGAATTACCTTCGTTATTTTAAGGAAAAGTTATACGAGCCAGGCTTGAAAAAATACATCAAAAAAGAAACACTGTCAATGAAAAAATACAAATACAATCACTAAACAGTAAATAAATCTTGATGAAACGTGTAAAAATATTATTTTTATCCCGCTAAGTATTTAACAAATTTTCTTACAGAAAAAAAAGATGAAACTGTCAGAATAGGCATTTTACTGATTAAATCAAACTTTTTAAGATAAGTTGGAATACCTGCTTATTTTAGTGTACCTTTTCTCTCAATCTAAAATACATTCAGATCAGAAATTCTTCTTTGAACAAATATATAGATATTTTTTACTGAGAAGAAAAACTTTCTAAATTTTTTTAAATATATTTTGAACAAATAACTTCAATTTTGTCAAATATTTAAATTTTTCACAGCAAAAATACTTTTTAAAAAATACATTTTCTAGTCAATTTTAACTGCTCTTTCAAAAATATTTGTAGACACATATGTAACTCATAAAAAAAAAAAATTGGAAGAAAAATTGATCGATAGTGAAGGGTGGTCGTAATCAAGTTTAATTTGTTTAAAGCCGTTTAGAATCTATTCTAACAAACATATTTTCATAAAATTTATAATGCATACTATTAGAACATAGGGAAATCATTTCTGATGAAAAATAAATAAACGTTTACTTTAACAACATATATGAAATTTAACTTTACAGGCTATTTTAATTTTAGAACAAAGAAAAACAACCCAATAGAGCTTTGAATATCTATAATTGGAGCCATTAACCAAACTTTTAAATTATTATACTATTTATCCCGCTTTCCTTCATTTTTTAGAATTTGTTTCTATGATATGAGCAGTATATAAACGAACTTTAATGAAGATATATCGGCTACTTCATGCTCCAGATGGCTTGTTAAACAAGTATAGTTTAACAACTATAGTTATAAATAGCCGAAATGTGGATATAAATAAGTACATTTCGAAAGTTTTTATTTGCAATTATATTATATATAAAAACAGTATATCATCGTAAAGGAAATAAAGTAATAAAACATAGTAAAAACCACAAAAACTGTATTTTTTATTTGGTTCGATTAAAAAAATACTTTCTTTTCCACGGCAGAAACTTGTGATTCTCAAATATTCATCTTGTTCAATGACTATTTGTACAACGTTCCGTTTACCACAATATTGAACGATGACACATCTTTTTTCCAAACATGTCACGTAGCCTTTCTTCTTGACCGTCTTTCTTATGATGCGATCGCCTTTCTTCTTGCTATCTATTAACACAAAGAATTGTAGTGGTGGTAGAAGACTTTTGTTTTGGCGCATAAGATATTTACTGTATTTTTAAAAAGCCTGTTATAGTATCTTTGTGTTCTGCTAATGAAATCACACTCTTGCTATTTTTTCTGCGTTTGAATGTATCTCTTCCTTTCGTTGCACGTTGCTTCTTTTTCTTCTGGTATAGTATACTCCAATGACCATGTTTACACCAGCATCACATAGAATCAGAGAAAAATAAGGGACGCATAGTTGCGACGAAATATTCAAAACCCCCAACTTAGGTATCATATTTTGAGTAATAAAATAATTTAATTATCACTTTACTTTGTAATGAAGCAAACCAAAAAAATCACAATAATCTAAAGTTTCTTCTTAACAACTAAATCTAATCCATTTAATGGTTCTCTACGTGCATGTAAAAATAAATTCTTAATCCTTAGTTGGATTCTGAGAAAAACACACTCCTAAAGTTAGATAAAATTTTCTTTCGAATAACGTGTTTAAGTATTTAGTTGAAAAATTGTTTTTACTTTAACTATTTTTTCTGTACATTGCAATATATTGAGCAATTTATAACTACTAGGGGGCTTCACCCCCTGCTCGCTAACGCTCGCCAACCCCCAAACGCCTCGCTGCGCTCGGATTGAGCGGCTTTGCCGCTCGAATTTGTTGTTAAAACATCTTGCTGCGCTCGAATAGGTTTGCCAGCCATAAAAAATGTAACCGAATTTTGATAAATTTAATGTAAGGCCTAATAGAGAAAACACCCAAATTGCAAGTTTCATAATAGAAAGTTAAATATACTATCCGCCAACATACGTATTTCGCCGAGAGTGATTGTTTCTTTCACGTCGCCCCGTTAGAGAACGATGTCCAACGCGAGGTATTTTCTGGATAGAAATACTTCAAAATAATAATTATTCTAATACAAAATTGCTTCAGAAAAACAGAAAAAATCAACTTTGAAACGAAGAGTTCAAAAAGAGCTTTAAAATTTGCAACGGGTTTGTGTTTACATACGTAAGGATGTTGCCACTCATATATTCAAAATCATTGAGGCTTTGTAGTAGCTTAATGATGAAAAATATTGAAATTTAACTAATTAATAAATTATTTTGGTACGTTTTGGCAAATCTACAGCTTATTTCCTTTAAAATGACACCTTGATCATTGAAATTGGTTGAGCGGTTTAGGCGGACGGACTAACCCCAAAAAACGTATTGCCTATTAAATATATAGATTCTGGGTTTCATATATATACAGCGTGTCCCTGTATAACCTGGATGACCTTTATTTTCGACACCATTGGTCCTAGATGCACAGTCCAATTGAAGAAATGTTTTAAATCGTTAAAATATTTTTACTGATTAGTTTTTAAGTTAGAAAAGGGGTTGGTATAAAAATTACGGATTGTAAATTTTTATATGATCTCCAGTTCTCCCAACTCATGTTTAGAAAATGTAGCCCATGAAAAAAAAAAAAAAAAAAAACATTTCAAACAAAAAAAAAATCGAAATTTGTACGACCAATATTCAAGGAGATATGAAAAATGGAATTTAGTGACTTATACTACTTTACACTCGTGTCATTAACATATTTTAAGGGCATGTACACAAAATGAAATACAGAGAAAATGCAATTACGTTCGGAAAATTATCCTGAAATCAAACGCATGAATACGATCTATCAATATCTGTAAGGAATTATGGATGCTGAACTCGTTTACAAGAGATAATAGGTGCTCCCTGAAACTAACAAAAATCTTTCGATTACGTACGGTCAAAGTAAAAATGAAATCTTTTCGAGGCAGAACAAATTCACACCTTGTGTTGAGCAGGGGTCGCATTCGCCCTAAAATTCCTATAATCTCCCTAAAATTCCTATAATTTTCGTTTCTCCCTAAAATTCCTAAAATTGTACTTACATTTTTCGCCAATCTCTAAAATTTTAGATATCTCGGAAAAAATTTCCGTTAGAGGTAAAAAAAAAATCTAGAAGGGAAAAAAAATTCCCGATCCTTATGTGTAAATTAGCATGTAGTACAGCGCGATTTGCAGGTTCCTATGCAAATTTTAGTGGCAGATTAATGATTGGTGGGTAGAAAACCAATAAAGTAGCTCATATCAATGCTATCAATGACCAATACCACATGTATTTAGCTATTTCGTCAATCCTCGTTGCTAAAATGTACTCTGCGGAACAGTACGCAGAAATGTTATTTCTGTACGACCAACGTAATTGAAATGGGAGAAAGGCTACAAGACAATATGCAATTAAATTATTTCCAAATGGTATACATCCATCTAAAGATATGATTTTAAATTTTGTAAAACGTTTGCTAGAAACGGGTAGCATAGGAAGACGTCCTCGATCCGGAAATTCAAGAGTAGTTATCTCTGACGAAGAAATTTTGGGCTATGCTTTTGCATTCCCTCAGTCTAGTGCCAGGGACATTAATGAAGCATGTGGATACTCAAAAACCCATGTGTGGAGAGTCTTACACCGACACGGTGCACATCCTTATCACCCGCGATTGATGCAAGAGTTTTTGCCCCGGGATGAAAATTGACATTTTGATTTCTGCAATTTCAGCATGAACAAACTACAATTCGATTAATCATTTGTAAATAACATTCTATTTTCTGATGAGTGTAAGTTTCCAAGAACTGGTGTAGTAAATAGGCAAAACACACACTTTTGGTCCCTGCAAAATCCCCATGTAATCCGACCAAACAAGCATCAGGTGCGATTGTCCGTTAACGTTTGGTGTGGCATATGAAATGGAGCGTTAGTAAGACCTTTCTTTTTCGCTGATACATTAAAATGTAAAGAGTATACGTATCTGTTACAGGGACCTTTATCTGATTTTCTGGGTGACCATGTCGTGTTAACAAACCTTAAAAAGATGTGGTTTCAACAGGTTGGTGCACCACCCCACAATGCAGCTTCCTGCCAAACAGTACTACACAACATGTTCCAAAACAACATTATAGGCCATTGAGGTCCACTAAAATGGCCTCCTAGATCTCCAGATCTAAATCCTTTGGATTTCTTTCTTTGGGGATTTTTGAAAAGCAAGGTCCATAAAAAAGAATCGACGAGTCTATTAGATTTGCAGAATCGAATTTTATCCGCTGCCAGGTGTATTACGCCTGTAATGCTGAAAAATGTTGAAGATAAATTTGAATCACGTGTGCGCTTGGGTATTTTAGTCGAAGGAAAACATTTCGAGTTTATCCTTTTCACTTTGCTCATTTCTATCACCTTTTATTTTTGTTTGTGTTAACAAAAAACGCTGCTTTCTGATTATGTTATTATTGAAAAGTACTTAATTAAAATTGTTTATAAATTTGTTTGCTGTTTATTATGTGTTGTACAATTTTTAATTTTTTTTTTTTTTTTAAAGCAGTTTTTAGTAAAAAATTATAATGTTTTAGGCGATGAACAACAACTTGTTTGCCATAGTCAAACCTAGTCTAGAAGCTCGTTGTTATTCCGATAAGACGATATTTTCTCATTTTATTTTATATAGAGGGGGCCCCCAAATAGCGTTAAAGCTTTAAACTACAATATCACCATGGCTATTGGTCGAACAAATTTCAATTTTTTTTTATTTGCAATGCTGTTTCATGAGCAGCATTTTTCTAAATATGAGTTGGGGGGAACTAGGGACAGTATAAAAATTTACAATTCGTAATTTTTAAACCAATCCCTTTGCTAACTTAAAAACTATTCAGTCAAAATGTTTTAACGATTTAAAACATTTCTTCAATTTTGACTATACATCTAGGACCAACGGTGTCAAAAATAAAGGTCGGCCAGGTTACACGGGGACAAGCTGTATATATCGAGATATGAAATTTGTTTTATTTAAGAAATTCATTATTTTATTATAAAAGTTTGAATTCGCGGGCACCTAGAAAGAGGTGCAATTGAGTGAACCTGCACCCCCCCCCCCCTTTGGATTTTGAAAATTAATGTGGAGCAAAGTAGTGTGATTAACTAGAAATAGAAATACGGTTTCGGTTTTAAAATACTCAATGTATAAGAAATTTGAACTAATAGCTAAAGTTTCATTAAGATGATCAATTGAAAGATAAAAGTTAAAAAAAGAAAACTTAACCACAGCTTGCATCTCTTTAGGTGCCAGCTGCACCACCGTAACCAAAATAATTCTGCTAGTGCCCATGTTTGGAGTTCTGGATTTATAAAAAAGCAGATGAAGCAAGCACCAAACTTACCATACGTCTAACCTCAATTTTACTCAGGTTCTCAATTAAAATCTTCTGATTTTAACTGGGACGTTTTGAACTAACTTAGTAATTGTTTCCTTTATTTTCATAATAATTTAAAATGTAATTATTCACCAAGTTCTTATAATTACTCACATAAATATTTCTCAGCAGACCTTTCTCAAACCTTTTAAAAAGATTTTTCCTATAAATTACCAAGTTTTAAGGTTTTTAAAGACATAACTTTAAGAAATTTCATCATATAAACATTTTCACTATCGCTATTGTTGTATTTTAAACGAAACAATTTGTGAATATAAAATGTTAATATTTTTTCCAAAATTTTTTAACGCCATAATCCCAATCTATGCCTTTTCAAATTTTAACTGGTTTTTATTACATACAGTTATTAAAATTTGAAATTAAAATATTCGGGGACTATTAATTAGTTAAGACATTAATTATTCTTACTTTAGAGAACTTATATTTAGCAATGCATCGACGATTTATAATTTGCGTTGCCAGTTTATCTTTTGTCTTATTTATTTATGATTTTCTTTTGAATTTATTGAAACATTTCGTTTAACCTCTTTCGGTCCAAATGTCTTTTAGCTGTCTTCTTTTATATGTTTTGTCTTTGACATACTTCATAGGGTCAACATTATTATCCATACCAATCGGAGGGGACATAAAATTGAGAACTCAAGGGAAATTGGTTTCTCGAAGTCTGTATGCGTAAAGGCGAGTAAGACAAGAGAAAACTTATTTGCTTACATATTTCTGAGAAACAATGCAGATCGAAACGGAAGCTTAACATCCGTCAGGATTCTACATCTCAAACACCGAAAATTGTAAGCATATAGTCCACAAGTTAATACACTTCAATCACTCAAATAAGATTTTAATCTAGATTGCATATTTATGATAGTATAAAGTCCCAAATGATATTGTGGAAAATAAAGGGCGATCATAATTAAAATTTCGCTGTTTGGAGCCGCCTGGATAATATCGAAATCAGCATATTTTTATAAAGATTCGTACACATGCTACTGAGGCCATAACTAAAGATAAAATTAAACAAAAATATTTTAAATAAATAAATAAAAAAGATATTTCAATTTTCTGAAATGGCTGTTCAGTAATTATCCATCTTCCAAACTTTATTAGTGTGTTTTCTTTTTGGTCTAAAACTTTATACAAAGCTTTCACATGCAGTAAAGTTAATTTCCATGTCATTTCTTAAAGCACCATAATTAAAATCTTGTGGCAAAAATTTTAACTGATGCTGTTTTTCTTCAGACATTCTTTAATATGTACTCAATAATAAGTGGAGTAAATTGTATGATATGTTCAATAAAACAGAGTCTGGATGGTTCTTAACTGGTGCAATTTAAGAAGAAAATGAATCAGCATATTTCGAGTGTTGTGGTAATTAATTTAAAAGCGGAGGTAGCTGATTACACTTATCAATGCCAACCACCGCTAGGTTATGTAGCAGGCGAGTTTGACCAGTATAGCTTACAGTCAAAAACTCTTCTGATAAAGCATTTTGTACTCATGCGTATTGCTAACGATTGTCTATAGCTATGTATAAAATTAATTTATTAGGGGGTCATCTATCAGTTTAAGCAAATTCTCCGAAACCTTCCATACAAATCCATATTTTTACCACAATATTCGATTAAAAACACTTCATGTACCCTAAATCAAAAATGGTATTCATACCTGTTCAAAAACATACCATAAATGAACAGAAACCAATTTGAGGTTTACACCAAAATTGCGAAGCATATTTTATTGATAACGAAGAAAATTTTAATGACTGAGCATTTAATTCATTCCGATGCTCCTGTTCGTAGGTATATTACAACATTAATGCGATTTTCTTACATAATCACTAGTATTTTGACATCGAAAACTTATAATAGAAAGAGTAAAAAAAAAAAAAAAAAAAAAATGGTGAGGGGTCAACCGTACTGAAACCATTAAAGGGAAGAAAATGTTTCACTTTTTACTTTTTTTTTTTATTAATTAATTGTTATATATTACAAACGGTTTAGTCAAAAATTTGCATATTATTAAATTCCTTCATCAAAAATACTATGGTTCGAAACAAAAATTAACAAAGCCTAGTAAATAAGTTATCATTTATACCTAAAACCCAATGTTTTATTTTGACATTAGTCGGTCATTTCCAACTTATCACTTAAATTGTTAATCATTCATTAAAAATGTATGAAACTCGGTATTCCGATGTTTTTTAGAGGATTAATCTAAATAAAGTATAATATTATGGGATTTTTATTGAAATTTTTAAAGTTTGATTCTGTTTTGATACACATAAAAGAACTTCCTGTGTATTGGGTATTAGTATGTTAATAAAAAAAAAGGTTTCTCGACCTTTAGGTGCTTTCTTCCAAGTCAAAATATCATTAACTACTTCTAAATACTGTCACATACTGCCATGTACTAAATACTGCTCACTGTGCAACTGGGCATTAAGGTTACATTAGCTTATACTTCATTGATCCGCCATGATTGTACCAACGTAGAGAATGTAGATTATATTTGGAATTTCTTCAATTTAACAAAACTACAAAAATTCCTTGTTAAACTATTTTTTACCAAATTTGATTTATTGTATTCGATTTTAACTCAATATTTCATATTGTATCACTGTTTCATATTATCCACCAAATGCAATTTTAAAAAAATATTTAGTAAATGAAATTCTAAAAAAATATTTTTTTACAATTAATAACTCATTACAAATAGTCATAGTTTTATTATTAATTTATAAGAGTTTTAAATCCTTTTAAAGTTGAGTTACATTCACAAATAAAAATATTAGTCAATAATACCTGAAGTTAGACTGTAAAAACTTGCGTAAAAAAAAAACTATTCACATTGATAAAAAAAAAAACTTTTCACGAATTACACTGGTACTTCCCGATTTTTCTTTGAGCAATTAAAGGAAAACTTACATCCATTGTTCGGATTATTATCTTTCTTGCTTATATACTTTACAACTTTTAAACTTTGACAATTCTTATTAACAAAAGAATCAAAATAAAGAATGTGTACGTGTTTGCAACTTAGCTCCTGTGAACTAAAATTTCATTTGTCTTCTTCGTAGACTTAGCTGCTCAAATAGTTAATCCTGAAATCAATTGCAAGACATATATTTTTATTGTTTCAATGTAGTTTTACACAGCTTCTTGTTTCTCTTCCAATTTCAAAGAAAGTTTACAATTGAACAACAGATTTTATCTCTCTACTTTCTTTCCCAAAAGATTCTATGTTCGTTGTTTACTACTCTTATTTGAAGTGTTCGTTTTCTATTTCGTAAAATAATCGTAACCTTCCAAACAATCCAACTATACAATTTTTATTATGTGTTTTGTTAAAATTATGCTGGATTTTGTAAAGAAAATTCGTATTTCAAACTACGTAGAACACATTTATATTTCACTAAGAGTATTCAATATCGATTTAACTTTAAAATTAAACTCGAACGTTGTTTTCTGTAAACAACGCTAGTTTTAAAAAGGGCAATCATAATATTAACACTGTAATTTCTCAACAGGGGATACGACATAATTTCAGAACATGAAAAAAAAAGCATTTAATCCTTTTTTTTTTTTTTTTTTTTTTTTTTTAACTTTTTTTTTTTGAAAAGCGAATTGAAACTGAAACTCTCATTCTTTCTACTCTCTGTGTGTTAAGAAATCGAATCAAACGTGTCGCTTGATGCTATAATATTACAAATCTGAATCTTATTCAATGTAATTGTGAAGAATTCATTTTGCTGTGCTGTTAAGCCTTTAATATCTCAAATAAATCGTTTATTCAAGGTATGGGAAGATTTCTATTTAAAATTAATCAAATCAATTAATATACAGTCCACTTTAATATATCCCAATAGGGGATAGTCCCCGATAATACATACAACTACTAAAGTTGATAAAAAATACCAACAAGAATAATTAGAAAGAAAAACTAAGTAATCAAAGGTTGACTTCAACAAATAAAAGGTTATCATTAATTGTTTGTAGGTTTTACTGAAGAGACATTCAAGAAAAAAAATTTATGCCTCTAAATTTTAAATTGCAATGTTTTCTTTTTATAAAGAAAACATATCAGTTTTTATCTAATTCACTGTACTACAGCAGTTTGAAAATGGTTATCATTTTCTAAAGCCACAAACATTTATTTTTTGGACTTTAAATTTCAGAATATGTTATGGAAAAAGAATATAAAATATTTATTCATCTTATTTAGAACATACACGAACTCAATTTATTTCATACCATTAACTTTTTTTTTATAGTATATATAAATGAAAAAAACATCCTATAAAACTCAACAAAAATTGTGTTATTTTTTATATAATATTATTTATAATGAACTCTGATGTGTTAAGCTTATATTGAGCTCTAAAGTCACAAGTGCCCCGTGTTTCAAGTTATTTAACGAGATTCGCTTACAAAAATCAATTCCATAAAATTAAGTGGTAACTCTAATTAAATTGGGAAATTCAAGTAACGACAATTTCTGTAAAAATGTTCACCTAATTAATTTGTATTTTTTACGTACATCAGCATTAAGTAATACAAAAATTAATCCGCAACTACTAAATACTGGCATTTCAAGTTCTTTCATCAGTAAAAGAAGACGAAGTCGTATAAAATATGAACAGACGCTTTATTCTAAAATTCACTCAATTGATAAATACCCACAAGGCAATGACAAAAAAAAAGTAAACTAAACTTAAATATAGAACACTAAACATTAAAAATGAACAGAAACGAGTTGAGTTGTACAAGTCTTATTGTACGCAGCAGTAATTGTTGTCCTGTGATTTAATCAATGAATAAAATTCTATTGACTTATTAATAAGAATAATTTTCAATATAGACCTATTCTTTGAATGTCAATAGAAGAATGGAACAATATAAAAAAATTATGATTTTCTCAATAACAAATTCTATTAATGTGTGTTTTCTTTTCAAATAATTGAAATTGACTCTGGAATTCTTTTCTGTCCTCAGAAGAGGACCAAATAAAAGGACAGAAAGAAAAACTTAAATCAAACGATCGCCACCAAGCAGCCGCGTTTCACTTTGTAGGTACTTTGCACACGATGAAACTAAATTGGGATTATTGGGAAGAATATTTGTATGCAATCAGTGCTAATTAGCCTAAAGCACTGATTGGCTACAGTAAGCAATTTAATTAATCGTGTGCAAAGTACACCTAAGAAATAAAACTTAACCGCTTGGCATAAACAATCCTAGTAGTATAACAACTTAAAATATAATGAAGAATAGTTTTATAATTAGGTTTTCTAAAAAGATTTTTCAAAATTACTAATTATGACTAATTATGAAATAAGAGAAAAATTACTATCAGAGAACAAAATAATAAAAATAAAAATTAATTATCACGTTGCTATATAAAACAATTTTATTTCTATTTTTATATGGTATTTAAAGTGTAAAATTTTTTATTATAATTATCAATGTTTGGCATTCCCCCCCCCCCCCCAAACTTAATGCGATGTTCATAAGATTGAAAAATTATTGTTTTTAAGAATTATTCGGCTGAATTACAATTAAAAACAATAGATTAAGTTATTCGAAATCACTCTACATAGTTTGTTTTTCAGTAAATATTACTAATTCAGCACAATTGCTGTGAAACTCAATAAATATGTTTTATTGCTAAACTTATTCATTTTTTTAATGTTCTGACGATTTCAAAATATACATCAGTGCTAGAAGTGTGGGTAGACGCGCGGTGACGCGCCCCCCCCCCCCCAATTTTTAAGAAAATACCCGTACGTCCCGTCCCCCCCCCCCCACTTCTAAAATCACTGAAATCCATCCCCCCCACTTTTAAAAACTCTACATCCGCCTAAAAACTACTAATGAAAAATAACATTAACCTTTAAATAAACGTAGAGACACTGAGAAAAAGTTAGTTATTTTTACATTTTAAAACTTCAAAACTATTTATGGTGTATAAATCATACTATTATAAAAATATATTGTACTACTTTGTATAAAGATATAAGTATTTTTATTAACAAATACAGTTACTCTTGGTCAACTTTTAACTTTGGAGGAACTTTTTTTTTAATTAAATTTCTCTTCTTGTTTCATATAAAGAAAAGCTATTTAAAAAAAAAAAAAAAAAAAAAAAATTGAAATGCTCATAATTTTATGAAAGAATGCACATTTATAAGTATTATTTAAATCTAAATAAACAGTAATGTATATAACATTGAATTATTACTTAACTTTATCTCTTACTTCCAAGTAAAAAATCTTAAGTCGCCGAATATTCATTAAAATAACAATACATTTTGGACCCTCATTTAATGTTAATGTTAGGAAGTATAAATCATTTCCTTACCAGTTAATATTTTATTATAAATTACGAAATTATAAAATTTATCGTTGAATATGGTAGAAGGGAAAGAAGGGGGGGGGGGGGGGCGGTCGGGTTCACTTGTCACCAAATTTTGGGCGTCCCCCCCCCCCCCCCCTCTTTTCTTTCACCACTTCTACCATTGATATACTTATCAATTTGCATCTCTGCACGTTAAAATAAACCCGGATATTAGAGTATTATCGATAAATGAATTATAACAGTCGTATCATTTGCGAAGTATTCTGAGTAATTACACAATCTTCTGCGAAAGCTTCAATAAAATAGGAAATAATTATGAAATGTATGAGCAAAAATATTATTAGTGTTAATTAACTTTGATGGTATATTTCTTGATAAAACTAAATTGTTTCCTGTTTTGTATGCTTTGTCATGGACTCGTGAAGTTTTAATAACGTTATTGTTTTTCATTTCGAAATATTTCTTTTTTATCACAAGATATAACGAAATACCAAAGGTTAAGTGAAAAGTTAAGAATTTTAATAATGGCTTTTTATATTTTCGGTACCTAAAGAAAGATTAGGTGCAAAAATTTACTGTACAAGGTAAGACTCATTTACATTTTTTTTTTTTTTTTTTTTTTTTTTTTTTTTTTGTGAATAAAGATAAAAACTTTATGTGTTGTCAAATGTTTGCTCTGCATAAATTTGTCGACAATACCTAAATACATTTTTATTTGTCTCGCTTGTTTTTAACATTATTACACTATAACAGTTATTTTGTTTTCTAATTATATTTATCTTTTTTGCAACGGTGTCAATGTGCCATATTCACTGATGCAGTTTTATCTTAAAAATATGTATGAATTTAAATATGTATATATAATATATGCGAAAATAAATGTGAGTATAAATAAGATATATATGAATATAATTATATGTAATAAATATATATATGAATTTTTAATTTCTATAACTCTTTAATCCCGTGAATATTCTCCTTGAGATAAAAACTGTTTTATTAACAATATTTAAATGTTTGTACTATAAAGTCATACATATATTGGTAATGTACAATCGGTTTCTTAAAACTATTATAATAACTGGAACTTTGAATGAGGGAATTGTCTTAACGATAGAGAGAAAATCAAATCAATGTCCTTTCATGTGTTGTCGAGTTACAGTGATATAAAAATATCGGTTAAATAAAATCATAAAGAGCACTATCTGAAAATTTCGATTTGGGGGTTGGACATGAAGTTCTTTAGAAAAACTCTGAAGTTTACAACAGGTATAATACTATATATTTATAATATTTGTTATACCTCATAAGTATCACAAATTCACAGTTATAGAAAAAAGTAATTAACTTAATTAAATGTTTTTCTGTTCTAAAAGTTTAGCTAATCTTCTTCTCAAGTATAAAAGTACACAAGTATATTTTTTTATAATTTCCATATTGTTTGTTAACATTCAATTTAGGATAATTTTATTTTTTAAATATTGCAAAAATTGCATACTTTCAATTTTGGAGGGATTTCTTGCTTTTTTTCATTTATTTTCTTACTTTGAATGGTTAATTATGTAAACTAACACTTCTAATGCTTCTTGAAAAATAATTTATATTAAATTTATGCAAGAATATATTTGTTTATCGTCTGCGAAAGTTAATTTTACTTTCGTAAATAATAGACAAAGTTTATCTTTCAAACCATACGAGTTCAAACATTTTAATAAAAAACACACAAACGGAACTTTCAGAAAATCGAGAAAGCCTTTCCAGTAAAGGATATATTCAATTCGATCAAAAGTCACGTATAGCCTTTTTCGTGCAAACAGATAACAATTTAAAGAATTGTGCGTTCATTAAAAATGAAAATCTATATATAAGAAAAGGAATTATTTCATGTTCTTAATGATTTTAAGCTGACTGTATATTTATTGTGTGGGACTTTTGATTTGGAAGATATTTTCAGAAATGTTGTCGTAATTGAAATTTTTTTATAAAAACTCAAGACACCTTTTTAATTTTGTAGACTAAATATAGCCAGATATACAATTTATTGGTATAAGCCATGAAATTAAAAGACTATTGATATTTTAGATAAAATTTGACAAACTTATGCAGAAAAGCTATTTACTGAAATTACATTAAAACTTATTACCTGTTTTAAAATACATATATATCTTGCACTAGTAAAAATGCCTTAATGGTATGTGAATTTATGAGGGGGGGGGGGGGGGCTAGTAAAACTCGAAAATGTCAAGACATTTTGTGTCATAATTTTTTAAATGCAATGCCTTCAATCAATGAAAAATGTGCGAGTAAAACAAATAATAAACTTCATTTAATAAAATGTACAAGATTCTTTAATGTTATTATTTTTTTTTTAAATACTATTCAACTTTCTTTAAAATTCCAGTGCATGATATCAATATACATAACATAAAATTTAGATGCCTTAACTTTTAAACAATAATTATATCCAAACAAAAAAACTTTTTTCAAGTGCAATTTTTAGTTTTACAGCAACATCATTTGTTAAATAGTGCATAGAAGCGCACTCAAATAAACATTAAATTATATCAGGAAAATTTGATTAATTTCTTACCTTAAAGAGAAGTGTAAAATAATCCTAATTTCATCGATTTAAAATGATTCAATCTATCGCGTCATATGCGATATTCTCAGTTCCATCTCAACAATTCCGCATGCACATATTTTTTTTATAATTGCGCAAAGTAAAAGCACCAGAAAACAAGACCACTGCAATGCACATGCACCGGGCATTACCTCATAGAGCAGTTACCCCTGGAGACCGTTTCTAGAGGAGAGTTTGGGTTGCTAAGTCAGGTTTTGTGACTTGATCTCCTTGTGTGGATGTAATGCGCCAGATGGCGATACCTGTTAGAAAGACCTAACTTGCAGGGTAACGTGCAACGAGTACTCGTGCATGAAACGCACAAGGAAAAGTTTTGCACATGACGTCCTGGTTTGTGTAGAAAATTCTCGAGTCTCCATCCTTTTCCGGAACAGAAAAGAAAACACACACACACACATATATATATTCTCTTCCAATGATAATTACGCATTTTACTAGTTATTCCATAGCATAATTGAATGGACTCATCAGTTAAATAATTTAAATTAATAATTTCACTCATAATCTAGTTGTTCGTTGAAATAGTAAATAATTATTATTTTAAAATAAGTGGTTATTAGACTGTAACAATTTAAAATTATATAAATTGTATCGTTAAAAAAATCGGTAATTGGAGAGACTGTGAACTTCTTCATTCAATTAGATTTAAATCGGAGTAGATAAATGGATTTAAATGGGCTTAGATACTAAGAGAGATATATAAAGATCTGCGAGCGCTTCATAGCCTAAAATGAAAAAAAAAAAATCCTGTTTGGGTAACTTTTACTACCTTTACGGTCAAAATAGACAAACATAAAAATACTGACGCTCCCATCGAAAATAAATATACTATTTATTTTACTCCTCGATGGGAGCGTTAGTATTTTTTTGTCTAATGATAAATACTTTATCGATTTACAATGTGATTTATTAATACAAGTTTACCTACTCCTAAACTATAAGTCGAGCTTGCTTACGTTCCAAACAGTAACGCATCGTTGGTAATAAAATTGAGAGGGATAACAATTGCATGTCTTTGATGAAAATATGTTAAATTACTTGAATTCTATGTGATATATAATGTTATTTAACTATACATATAAACAAAATAAAGTCCAATAATTAAATTACCTAATTAAATTTTACCATTATCTATGTATTTCATTACAAAATTCATTAGAGGGTTTTTAGGAATTTTTTTAATGGAAGAAGGTAGAAAATATGGGGTTCTGTAATAAGTAGCGAAATGCGGGATGGGAGTGGTTAGACGTCACCGGAAATGAGGTGCCTATGCAGTAGCAGATATTACATCACCGGATATGATGTCAACGAAAGTTACGTTATCGGAATAGGAGTTGAGTTGTTCGGCTCCAGCTGTAAAGTTGTTTACCTCCTGCTCCAATTTCGGTTTTAGTTTTGGAATAGGTTATGTGTTTGTGGCGTAACTGTGTAAAACTAATAAAAGTTGAGTAAGGGGAGTTGTCAATACCTTCTAGTTTTGGTGTTAGATGGAGGAGTTGAGTTGTAATGCACAACTTGTAAAAGTTTTTTTTCGTGACGTCAGAACAAGAATGAATTTTGTAATGTATTACAGTTTAATAAAACAAGATGACCAGATATTTGACGGATTGTGATAAATGGCATGCGTTAGGGAGAATGGAAGCAGGGAAGACAATGGCAGAGGTTTGTAAAAAATTAAAAATAGCCAAAAGTGTCATATGAAGAATCTGAAAATGGTTTAAAAACACTGGTATATGTACAGACAACCAGAAAAAGGTCAAAGACATGCCCCAAACAGACTCCCATGACCTTTATTTGACAACGATTGCTAAAAACAGTCAAAAGAAATTCGACTATCTAGATTTTCTGTGAATGACAGGCTACATAAAAGAGTTATGTGAAGAAAAAAACATGATTTGTATTGAACTAACTCCGGCAGCGAAATGCTCCCAGTTGAAGTGGTGCAGAGATCATCGTGATTGGAGAACCACGGAATGTAGCAGAATTCTCTTAATCGAAGAACCCCGATTTTGTTTGGTGACTGATTCCAAACTTGTTTCAATATGAAGTGAGAAAACACAAAAAATAAGCCGCACCACGAATAAGCCGAAGGTCCGTAACTTTGAAATCTTCTTGCAGACCCGAATGGCGTCCGCACATTAGAGTGGATCTTGTTTTCGAAGTATGAATATGTGGTATTCTCCCTGTCTAATTGTGTTGCTTTTTACACACACACACACACAAAATGCAGGCAAAATATTAGCACAATTGAACATTATTTAAAGGTTGCTCGTTGATGGTGAAGTTTTTAATTGCACAGGATGAATGCACGCAATTTCATAGAAAATTAAAGTAAATACCATTACATTTAAATATATTTAAAATTCCTTCCTGCTTTATATTTTGAATGATAAATGACAGCATTAGACTATATAAAACTTATAACACAAAGTACTTGGCAAAAATCAGATACGCCATTTTGGATTTTGTGCTGCAACTGCAACATTTTGATCTTGATCTTTGACTATAAAATTTTCGAAAATCTGATATTTTTGAATTAGTATTTAGAACTTATAGACACACAGGACTGAAAAATGTGCTGGATTTGAGCTTCTGATAACAGCTCAGCAGAAAGAAATGATGAGAAGTTGGAAACTGAGGAGAATACAGTTCATGTTAGAGAATTACGAAAACGAAAGCGAGGAAGAAAAACCATAGTAACTTCAGAACTTCCTGCAGAACTAGATCGCATGAAGGTGTCAGACCGAAAGGCTATGTTTATTATATCAGAAACTGCCAAAAGCTTAGGTCAGAACATTAATGAAGTAGCTCTAAACAAAGACTCAATTCGTCGACACAGAATGGAAGAAAGAGCAACAACAACAACAAAAATAAAGACCAAGTTTTAAGGCAACAAACATTTTACCATTTATTGAGATGGAAAATTGATGCGTGACCTGACTGGAAAAGAAACAGTTGATAGCTTGCCAGTATTAGTTTCAGGGAAAAGAGTTTCGCAAATTTTGTCAGTTGCCAAGATTCCATCTGCAACAGGAAAGGCCCAGACTGCAGCTGTCTTTGAAGCCATTGAAGACTGGGACATGACAGACAACATTCGCTCAATGTGCTTTGACACTACCAGCTCAAACACTGGTCATAAATCTGGTGCATGTGGTCTTCTAGAGCAAAAGCTTCAAAAAGAACTCTTATTATTTACTTGCAGACATCACATTATTGCAGGCTCGTCCTAGCCCACCCGGATACCCGAACACGTCCTGGTGCGCCCTCCCCAGAACCTTCACTCAGCGCCCCATGAAAAAATACAAAAGGTACCTTTGAGATGGAGTAGGGGCGGCAAATAAACAAACAGTTGCAAAGATTGGTAACGATATAATAGGATGACTGGAAAATAGAAACGAGAAAGAATCGTACAATGCATTAAGCTATGTTTAGGTATCTATCAATGTGATAACGTCGAAAAAATGTGTATGTGTTAAAGTCGAAGATCGCAAGGTTACACATAAAGGTTGGACAAATTTCAAAAAAAAAAATATATATATATATATATATATTAAAATAAAAAAATTTTTATTTTATATATATTTATATTATTTAATTTATTATATTATTTTATTATTATTTATATTATTTATATTATTTTTATTTTATTTAATTTATATATATATATATATATATATATATATATATATATATATATATATATATATATATATATTAGGGTGGTTCGAAAAAAAATATTTTTTTATTTTTGAAACGCATGAGGTGAAAAAAGTTGATACACATCTTGATAAGAAAAACTGTAAAAAAAAATTTGAAAAAAAATAATATCTTCCGATTCACCTCAAAGTTTGAAGAAAATACAAAAAATAACTATTTTTCCTAAATTTTTTTATAATTCTAAACTTTATATATTTGAAAGGCAATAGTTTGCAATGCATAGTGAAAGGGTGGTATAACACAGGAAAACACTATTTCTTGCATTTTTAAAACATATATTAATAATTAAAAATATTCAAAAATACATTTTTTTGTTTAAAAAATGATTTTTCTATAAAATTGATACTAACGTTACTTTTTACATATTTTTTAAAAAATTGTTTTGTTTACTTTAAGCATTCACTTCAAAGTTTTGAATAAATATAAAAAATACCCTTTTTCCATCAATTTGTAGAATACACCAATCACTAAATTATCGAGGTACATTAGTTTATATTGTGTGGAATGAAGTAGATAGAACTTGGGGAAAAAAGATCAAATTAGTAATTATTCAATAATAATCGTTCGCGCATAACCTTTGAAACATTGATAAAAATTGTGTTTTGGCGGGTTTTAATCTGGGTGGCCTTTCTCGTGGAGCCTTCTCTTCCTTTGAAGCTCATAAACTTACTTGGATCAAAACGCATCCTAACTTATTCATTGGATCATAACGCACGTGGCTCTGATTGGATCTGCCATGAATACTGACTGGAAATAATCTGACAGACCAAATTGAACGCTGGGAAACCACTACATTGGGATATATGCCTGCTATACTCCAATGAACTACCATTCAGACACATATTTAAACACGTAGATAGTACTACATCTGGACAACATCTTTCAGTGAGATAAAAAAATTGAAGAACCTTGAAAAATTTCCACTGACTGATTTTTTACGTGTTGAATGTTTAATTCCTCAACTTGAGATGAAAGTACTGAACACAACTCAGTTATATCTTCTTGATATTATTACATTAAAAAAAAATTCTGAAGGACCTAAGAACATATATGTGGCAATTCGATAGTCTAGATACCTCCCTGAATATTTACTGCAAGTTTTAAACTCAGTTATTGGACGAAATGCTTCCTTTCCTCACTCAAAAAAATTTCATTTCGGCAATGATTTTGTACGCAAGGAGATATGTAAGAGAACTGATGCGTCAGGTTCTGAAATCGAGAGAACTTTCCTAAAGAAAGACTATCAGGCATTTCAAGACAACTAAACTTAACTTTATTGTAGGTATGCTGTCTGCATTGAGTAGGCATAATTAATTGGAATGCTCGTAATAGGACCCCTTCTTTGTTAAGAGAAACAAACGGACATTACTTAGTAGAGACTGGCGCATCCGATGTAGCGCAGCTGTATTGGTGGAAACAGGGAAGACTGGAAAATTGACTAGTCTGACCGAGCATAGTTCCGAAATACCCGATTTTTTAACAAAAAAACAAGTCAAAACCACCAAATAGTTTTGTTTCTCATAAATATAATATCCCAAGTTTAAAACTGTACATCGGCGTATCAAAACCTCTTCTATATTTTATCCAGAATTGGGCGAGATTGGCTTATATTGTTTCCAACGACCGATTCACAACGTTTCACATCGGGATTGGAATGTTGGGAATTACGAATAAGTGTTCTGCTGCCTGAGTGGGATGGATGTTCGCGCATGCGTGGGAAGAAGATAAAAACCCTTCCCCTCCCATATAACTCTCTCTCTGTATACGTAATTAAAATAGATCGGACGCGCCTCTAGGCGCTCCATTCTTTACGGTGTTACCCAATAATAAATACATGTTTCATTTTTACGAGTGTGGTACCACTGAACCCATACGACACACAACATCATCCTGGATTATTTACCAATAAGAACAGGCCTATGTCTGGGGAAATTGGACAGAGTATCTGTGTTACTATGGACCATTGAAATCAGACTTCAACTCGTTTCCTTGTCACTCACAAGCTGTGGAACGCTTATGTAGAGACAAGACAAAAGTGGGTGGAGCTGACGAAAAGGCGTTAGGACAGCACTTTTTTTTAAAAAGATCCATAATGACCGACTTTTCAACAAAAATTTCCTTCAAAGTGCATCACTGGGATAGAAAGCTCGAGAAAAAAGTGAACCAAATGAATAATAGCATGTTAAAAAAAAAAGTAAGAAATAACATTAATACCTATTTTACAGAAAAATCATTATTTCTTACAACAAATTTTACTTTTGAATATTTTTTATTATTAATATATGTTTTAAAAATGCATAAAATAGTGTTTTTCTGTGTTATACCACCCTTTCAGTACACATTGCAAACGATTGCCTTTCAAATATATAACGTTTAGAAATTTTAAAAAATTTTGAAAAAATAGTTATTTTTTGTATTTTCTCCAAACTTTGAGGTGAATGCGCGATCGGAAGATATTATTTTTTTTCAAAATTTTTTTTACAGTTTTTCTTATCAAGATGTGTATTAACTTTTTTCACCTCATGCGTTTCAAAAATTAAAAAAAAAAATTTCCGAACCACCCTAATATATATATATGTAACGGTAAAATAGTGTTGACACTCTTAGGATATAAAAAAGCAGCCGAGATTAAACAAATATAAAAGTTTATTTTCAGAGAGTTTCTCAGCGAAGTGGGTGATGCAATCACTAGTCAAGATTTGATATTCCAAGAGGCGGAGTCAAAACGGATTACGTAGCTTATATGAGTTTGAGGGACGTTCTACAATGTTCCAATTGGTTCTCGCTAACCGTAGAACTTACGAGAGCAATCTAATAGCTTCATTGACGATTTCCAATGCGAATACATTATATATATATATATATATATATATATATATATATATATATATATATATATATATATATATATATATATATATATATATATATATATATATATATATATATATATATATATATATATATATATATATATATATATATATATATATATATATATATATATATATATATATATATACTGAATTCAAAGACAAAAGCAATGCAACTAAAGCTTTTGAAATCGGTTAATTTCTACAAAAACGCGCAAATCGATTAAAGCTGAAAACTTTTACGAAATTCACGGAAAATTGCAATTACTGAGAATGTGACAAAAATTGCGTTAAAAATCACTCATTTGTATTTTTACGATGTCTAACATATGAAAACTATCATGAAAGTATTGTTACGAATTTCTGTATATTTGTAAATATTTCGTAGTATTAGTTATGTAAAAAGAATAATTTAAGTACATTTCGCATAAGGCAGCGCAAGACTTTGTTTTTACTTTGCTTTCCAGCAATGCAACACTTACAGCTGGAAAACGAGTTTATCATGGATAATGCTGGAAAACGAGTTTTACAGGGAAAAGGCCGTTTAACATTATGGTTACTGGCAATCTGGGTTCCTTGGCGAGAAATCGCCAAATGTCGCCAAGCTTGGCGACATTTGGCTACACTTTCGGTCCCCATGTACCTGTATAGGCCTTTTTGGCAGCGATCTGGAAAATTCTCCAAATTTCTATCTCTAGAAGATTCACGAATGATTAGCTTTCCTATATAAGGCCAAGAGAGCGGGTGATCTAGTTAGTTAGTTGTCTCTCAGCGAGCATTTAGAGTAGTTCCGAAAGTGAACTGTATTGCATAGTCTTTTGCGTCGATATTAGCAGTTGTGTATCTCAGGGCCTATTCTAACGGGCAGTCGTGGCCTATTTGGGCAGTCGTAAATCAGAAATTGGGCAGTCGTAAAAATAGAAAACAAGGAAATTAAAAATATTGCATTTCAATTTTTAATCATCTACTTGAATTTGCTTATAGTAACATCTAAAACGACTTTTTTATTTGTTTATACAACCCTTCCTTCCCTGAAGTTTCAGCTTTGAATATACCTATGTACCAGTCTTGAAACTTGGCTTTAGGAGTGTCTTTTACTAGACATTTTGTATTCAGCCATACCAAGACTGCATCTTTTGCCTCCATACAATGAGGCCTCATTGTAGATTAAGGGGGGGGGAGGGTCAACAATGAAATTTCATCCGATTTTAACAATTACCCCTCATTTATTCCCTTTTGACCTATCTTGACAGTGTGCCAAATTTCATTTCGATAAATTAATATTAACCCGTGCCACAACGAGCCTGAAAATTTTAAAAAAGCTAACAAAAATTTAAATTTTTTGAAAAACAAAATTTCTTCGGATTTGATTACACACACCCGAAACTTTTTCCTTTTGACTAATTTTGACAATGTATTAAATTTTATTTTATAATAAGTTAATATTAACCTCTGCTACATTGATATTGAAAATGATAAAAGCGGACAGAATTGGCAAAAATGAAAGAAAATAGTCCAAAATGTTTATTTCCTTAAATAAGAAAGAAAGATGCAAAATATTAATACAATTTAACAAATAATGTTCATACAGCATAGATTTGGTGTTCTTAGAGATATTTTTGTGTACATTTGCATACTGTTTGCATCGACCATCCACAGGGTTCGTACAGTTCTTGAAAGTCCTTAAGAACTCCTTATTTTTACTTAATGTCACCAAGGGCCCTTGAAAAGTTCTTGAAAACTCCTTATTTTTAACCTGAAGGTCCTTGAAAGTTTTTTAATTTTTGAGGGCTCTTGAAAAGTTCTTGAAAATAACTGACATTTGTTATTCCTTCCCCCCCCCCCCCTTTGCGTGTGTATTTCAGAAATTTCTATAAAAAAATATCGCAATCTCCTAATTAAAAAAAAAAAAAAAAAAAAAAACACTTTCATATTTTAATTCCCTTTATTTTCTCTTTCCGTAGTTGAAAAGTATTTATAATAAATAATGATGCAATAATTCTGAACTGTGAGGATCATCATAGTAATAAATTATTCATGATGAAATGAGCATCTATTAAACTGTTTTTCCTGGGCATGTCTATTTTGAATAGTAAAATGTATGAGCCTTCTGCCCTTGTACAGGATTTCATGGCTGGTAAGTGAAGGTCACCCTTGTCAACTTAAATTTCGATTTGTTGAAACTTTTTTTCATGTTGCAACCGCGTTCAGTGTACAAAATTAAAAATCTGCCAAAATTAAAACAAAAAACTAATAATTCAAAATATTTCTGCAACATGAAACAGTAACATCGTTCCTATGCGGTTGTTCGGACAATACGAATCATAAAAGGTGAAGCGTTAAAACAATTGCATTAGGATCTTTTTTTGTAAGTACTCACTGATTTTGTATTTTTTAGTCTATTTATAATTTTTTTGCGCTACTAACCATATCTTGACTCTTGCTGCCAAATGCATCCAAATTTACGACTTTTAAATCCTTTATGTTAACTTCTATTTTGTGGGTTTGTCGATGGAGGGCAAATCTGCGGATGCCTAATTAACTCCCTTGCTGTCATCCAATCGGGCTGAAACTTAGCAGATGATGTCAATGACGATGCATTCTATCAAATTTTGCGGTTGCAACTGTTATTTAAAGGTTGCTTTTACGGAATATTAATAAACCAACTTATCGTCATCCAATCGTATTAAAAAAAAAAACATTGAACCGACCATTGTTGAAACTCTTTCCTCTTGCTGATTTTTTTTAATAAATAAAAAATTACTTTAATAAGAATAAATAAGAGATATTTGGATATGAGAGCATAAATGCACATTTTCATAAATAAATTTTGTAACTTAGTTTGCCGCACATTTTGCTGATAGAAGTGCTTTTGATATTTAAAATTAGATGCAAATACCAAGCACACGCTGTTTACAGAATCGGCTCCTGTGTTAACGAATATAAAAATTGGCAACGCATATAAAGGATTTATAATGCAAACTTTGTTTTTATAAGTTATTTTATTACCATCTTATTTTAAACTTCAAATATGGTTTGAAAACTGAATTGGAGAAGTAAAGTGTTTGTTCCTGTCTTAACTAATGTGAACAGAAGTCATTTGATTGTATTGGTATTTCTGCTTTTGACGTAAAATTACACTAAATTCTACTGTTGTTGGTTTAGTATTCTCTTATCGTTGATGAAACTTAGGGTTAGGGTTAGTTGTCAGCAAAATCCTTTTTTTTTTTTTTTTTTAAATCGAGGTGTTAATATTTTCTTTGTGAAATAATCGTTGATAAACTAACCTGCATCCAAATATTCATGGCGTTTAAAGAGTTGATATGGGCGGGGAAGATTATATGATCGGGTTGGTTGGTTTAAGTTTAACGGAGCAAGGACAACACGAGGGTCATACTGCGCCAAATTGTATGATCGGGTTTGACGGAGAGTCAAGTCAAATGCACAGGGGAGGAATGATTGAAAATTAAGGATTTAACCCGAAGTTTGTACCTTGATAGCAAGATAGAGACTGTCTTTTAAATGGAAAGTTGTCTCACAATTACAATGCTTAATGCAACTTGGTTCTACAATTTTTAATAGTGACGATATTTTTTAACATTTCATGTAACGAGAATACACCATACTTTAGTATTGTTACGAATTTTTCCACTGAGGCAATGATGGCACAGTTTTCACGGTATAAAAATATTTATTCTCTCTTCAGAAAACTCACAAAATTTATTCACAGGCAACAGTTTAATTACTCTCAAGCTTCAACACAAGCTTCAACAAAAATAACTTCGAATTCAGCTATTATACAAGCTCACTCCAATAGGTAAACAAAGCGATCAGCTTTCAACGAAGTCCGAAGTCCATCTGAAAACTTTCCCGTTCTCCAGTCTTTTATATACAAGCGCGTGAGACATTCTCGAAATTTCCAGCCAATTCATAGAAAAGAAATATCTCGAAACTTCTCGATTGCTTTAGGTGTTGCCACCTTTTTCTAACTTGTATAATCGCTATTAATTAATAAATAAAATAAGATAAAAATAAATTACAATAGAATTTTGAAATAATACGTCACTATTTACAATATATACAGACAATTTGTGCAACATTTCCCTCTTCTTAAAGACTGCACGTCCCGGGCAGTGAAGTCCTTAAGCCATTCAATGACTTCTACCATAATATGGGGCTAGCCTATTGTAGTGTACAACTCTAGGTTTACAGGAAGGTGTCCGTTGAATTCTCACCACGACGTCGTTGATCTTCTTAAGGACCCCATACGGCCCTTCCCAGTTCGTCTGGAGCTTAGGGGAGAGTCCTTTCCGACGTTTAGGGTTCCCTAACCACACCTTGTCACCTTCCTGGAATGAACGGTCCATGGCCTTGGCATAGTACCGGATCTTCATGCGCTCCGTCATGATGTTGTTTCTCTCTCTGGCGAACCGATGTACGGCTTCCAAACGTGCCTGCAGATCATCTAGATACTGGACAGGCGAGGAAGGAGTGTCCGGTGGTTGTCCAAAGAGGAGGTTGCTGGGGAGCCTAAGGTCTCTTCCAAACATCGTTAGAGATGGAGAAAATCCGGTGGTCTCGTGAGTTGCACTCCCGTATGCCAACAGAAGCGGTGAAAGTTTCTGATCCCCATCTTGCTGGTTATATGATTTTGAGATTGCGTCCGAATCATCCGCAGGTGCAGCTGATAGATCCCGGGACCTCCGTTCGATGCTTGTAACAGGAGTACGGATGTCGATTCCCTCTTCACTAACTTTGTCCATTTCCACATGAACCACTTCCTGGGAGGGTTTCGTCAACGTCACTTTCTTCGGTTCTCTTTCCGAGGCTGGTGAGGTACTTTTCATAGATGTGGACTCTTCAGCATTCTCTATGACATTGTCTTCATGAGCCATAATCCGATATACGCACAGCTCTTTCATGTCTAGATCGTGCAAAGGAACTTCGCCTCTCCATGTTTGCAGCTTGCTTTTCTCAAAATTCAACGTAATTCCATTTTTCTTCAAAAAGTCTAGTCCGAGAATGCACGGGTCTACAATTTCGGCAACATAAACGGTGTGCTTGTAGGTGTTAAATCCAAGGGCAATGTCCACTTGCAATTTCCCATGCACAGAGATATTACCACCAGACACAGTTTGTAGAGAAACAGAGGGCGCTGTGTAGAGGAGTCGGCTGTTCAGGCGACGAGCCACGTCCGTCCTTACGATCGTTACGTTCGCTCCCGAATCGACGATTAGACGACATGGAGTTCCTTTGATCTCCCCCTTCACGAATAAACCCTGGTTTCCTCCTTGTCGAGATGAAACGTGGAAACGACTGGTCGGGGCTTCACCTGTTCTACATTGCAGCTTCTGCCCTGCGAGATGACATCTTCTTAGATTCAGTTGTGGAGAATCCGTGGTAGTGTTATCCCTTCTCTTTTTCAAATCAAGGCAGTTTCGTCGTAGATGCCCTTCCCGTTTGCAGTGCCAGCAAACGACTCTGGTCCTTCGATCCCTGGCTCCGGGATAGCTTCTCATCATTCTATCAATTTTGCTTTCCAGTTCTCGAGCTTACTGATGACAAAGTCAGACGAATCCTCGGCTAATGCACCACGCACATATCGTCGGTCTTTTCCAGAAGCTAGCTGCGCGACTTCCACTCTCATGGCGTACACGAGGGCCGACTTCAGGTTTTTGTTTTGGGATAACCTTACCGCCTGCTGCACATCGGGATCTTGAATAGCGTCGATGAAATACTGCAGAGAAAGATCGTCTCGTACATCTGGGGGACAGTCAGGGAAAGCGAGGAGCGACAGTCTTTCTATATCCGATGCCAATTCTTGAAGAGTTTCATTGGCTTTCTGCTGTCTCACTTTCAATTGCAGTCTGTTGTAATCCTTTAGATGCTGCTCCCCAAACCTTAACTCCAACGCACTTGCCAGCGCCACGAATTCTCCCCGCTTCTCTTCAGGTAGTGTCTGTAAAATGTCAGCAGCTTCACCTCGAAGAGATGCTGCGAGATGGAATGCCTTCGAAGTATCGTCCCAACCATTCGCAGAAGCAATAATTTCAAACTGCGTTTGATAAACACGCCATGAAGACTTTCCATCAAAAGTGACCACTTTGATGTTGGAACGTGGTGCTAAAACTGCAGTGGAAACCTCCTCCCAGTTCGGTGATGCAGCTGCCACAGTACCGCGAATTTCCAGTTTTCGAAGTTTCTCTTCCATAGCGTCAATAAACCTTCCCTGCTCTTTTTTCAGGGTGGAAACTTCTTCTTTCATTTCATTTCTAGCAGTCGTGATTTCTCTTTCTATGGTAGATACCTTTTCTTCCATTTCATCCCTTACAGCAATGAGAACGTCTTCTTTCACGGAATGCAGGACCGATGATGTTGTCTCCATAATTGTAGATTCTACCATTGAGGCTAGCTCGGTTTTCATCTCTTCTCTGATCTTGATTACGGCTGCTGATGTGGACTCGCACTTATCAGCCAACGGTTTCATTTCAGATGACGTTGCGTTTTGCAAAGCTTTAATATCTAATGATGTCGCTTCTTGACTGGCGGCAATTGCAGCGGCGAGTTCGGCATTAGTCGTTTCTTGACGGGCTTGTCCGTTGGCAATCGTAGCGAAAAGTTCGGCTTTCACTTCGGCTGCGGTGGTTTCTTGGCAGACTTTCATTTCGGCTGCGGTGGTTTCTTGGCAGGCTTTCATTTCGGCTGCGGTAGTTTCTTGGCAGGCTTTTATTTCGGCGGCAGTGGATTCTTGTTGGGCCTTCATTCCAGCAATCATTTCCATCAACTGCTTCATTTGGTCTTCCATCATTCCTCTAGTTGTCGGCATTCAAGATGACTAAACCCCACTTCTAACACCACTGTTACGAATTTTTCCACTGAGGCAATGATGGCACAGTTTTCACGGTATAAAAATATTTATTCTCTCTTCAGAAAACTCACAAAATTTATTCACAGGCAACAGTTTAATTACTCTCAAGCTTCAACACAAGCTTCAACAAAAATAACTTCGAATTCAGCTATTATACAAGCTCACTCCAATAGGTAAACAAAGCGATCAGCTTTCAACGAAGTCCGAAGTCCATCTGAAAACTTTCCCGTTCTCCAGTCTTTTATATACAAGCGCGTGAGACATTCTCGAAATTTCCAGCCAATTCATAGAAAAGAAATATCTCGAAACTTCTCGATTGCTTTAGGTGTTGCCACCTTTTTCTAACTTGTATAATCGCTATTAATTAATAAATAAAATAAGATAAAAATAAATTACAATAGAATTTTGAAATAATACGTCACTATTTACAATATATACAGACAATTTGTGCAACATTATAGTAACTCAACCGAACTAGCGTGTCCAAATCGTATTTCGCCCATCTGATGGCTGTTTGGTTAGTTCTCTGACCTCGCATGACAAAGGTGGCGGATTCGAATCCTGGTTTAGGAGCGTATGTTCGTTGTGGTTCGGAATCCACCTAAGTTACAGATCCGTCCTGATTAACCGTTATTGTGCCTAAAGATGTCGTTCAACGTACCAACCAACCAAACCGTGTTTCCCATATTTCAATTACAAAATGAGGTTTATTACGATCTTGTTTAATCCAGTAGTTATGAAGGGTATTAATTTCAAGCTAACCATACACTACTGCAATTTTTTGGAACTTGTGGATAAGCTGCCTATTTGATGGTTGTTAGGCTTGCGCTGTGATGGTTTCGCATAAAAGTGTTAGGGTTTATTCTCTCTCTCCTCCCTCCCCTTCCCCCCCCCCCCCCAACGGGACCGCTCTGGTTGGCGTTATTGTGCTAAGGTTGTCGTTTAGTAAAGTAACGAAGTCGTTCAAGTGAAATACTGTTAAAGTTCATATATTTGTTTTTACTTGCAGCGCATTATCTTTTTGCAAAGTTGGGAAATATATTTTTATTTAGTAATTTGTAATTGTTTTCAATGCTTAATGATCCCTCGTATCAGAAAACTCTTGACAATGTGATTTTGGCGCAGCTTTTACAGACCTTCTGTATAAAGGATTGCCTCAAATTACTTGACATGGAATTAAATTTTGAATCACTTGCAATTGTGATTTGGAGATTTTTATTATCTCTTATATACTGCCCCTTTCTTTGCCTTTAAGGTTGGTTTGTTCGTACGTTCAACTATTCAATTCCTTCTTAGCCCAGCCACTTCAGCGTTATTGCTTAATAGTTCACATAATATCGTAAAGTGATGCATCTATTTAAAATACATTTAACTTTGCCGTTTTCTAACCATTAATATTGTAAAGAATGATATCCTTACTTATATACTTAACATTTTAATAAGTTTTTTTTTTTTTTTTTTTTTTTTTTTTTTTTAATATTGGTAGCTCTTGCTTCAAGGTACATAATGATTAAAAAGAAATGTGGAAACTACATCCAAATACATAATCTTTACGATATACTAGAAGTATTTTCATTTCAGGGTGTTTTCTTATTTAGCAATGACTTGATACATCACACTTATGGTTGCACGATTTTAACCTTCTGTTTTAGTCGCGTTCCGCTTTCCGATATGGTTAGTCGCGTTGCACCTATGAGGTGTTTCCGGTTTTTTGAAAGCCAAACGAAATTTATTTTAATTTAAATATTTGAATTTTACCGATTTCAGATTCATTGGAGAGATAAAGTATTAAACAATCTATTTAAATAGTAAAATTTATTAAAAAATCGTATCACAAGTAATTCAATAAAAATAAAGGGAGAGGAAGAAAAAATGTAGGGATGCACCTGTGAGGTGCGCGCGCGACTAACGGAAGGTAAAATGTGAGGATTCCAACTTTATACCATCTGGATCAGATGAGGTTGGCTTTAGAGAAGATTTTTTTTTTACATTGGTAAGCTGTACATCACATGATGAGAGGTTAACTATTCAATCTAAGCAATTGTATTTATTGAAAAGTTTTTGTAGTAATTAGGGTCGTATATCCTACTATTTTAGATTTCTAAATTCAAAAATAACTTTGCATTTAGAAAGTTAGAAAAGCAATATATATTGAATTATTGATTTTCAAACACACCATGGAACACAAGTTCCACTCTCGAACCTTTATTGTCAAGCAATGTTAGAAACTAAAAAGAATTATCGTTATAAAGACTATTATGATCCGAATTTGCACTTAGCTCCGTGGTATGCATTTCAGTTAATCAGTGATTAACAAATTATTTAGATGCGATTTACGCATCTAAGATTTAACCCGTTTTGCGTATTTAAAAAAGTTCAGAAACTGAAATCGTCCTGTGAAACACAATTCAATAAAGTTATCGTTGCTTAATATACAGTAGCTAAAGTTGTTGTATTTGATGTAACTGACAAAATGATTAAATTTTTATAAAAATGACATCTTCGAATTTAAATGATACTGAATGCTTCAATCAAATTTTTTCTATTTTCTTAAAAATTTAAAGTTGTAATGAACTTTTTGTCTAGTATCTTGAGTAAGAAATAAAAAGCAATATTTTTAACAAATTATATGCTATATTTTCGTCGTCGAACATTACTATTATTTTTTTTAAAGATTTTTTAAAATTTAATTTTAAGGTCCTTATTTTTTTGTTTGGAAGGTTCTTGAAAAATCCTTAAAAAGTCCTTGAATTTGTTTTCAAAAAATCTGTACGAACCCTGATCCAAACACCGCCTCTCTCTCTCTCTCTTTTTTTTTTTTTTTTTTTTTTTTTTTTAAATATAAGAGCCCTTTGAATATTTTTTTTTAATAAACTTTAACCTTCTTTCTACTGTAATTGACTACACGGGGTTTTTTTTTTGTTTTTTTTTAATTTATGTTTGACATGTTTATAAGAAATGTTAGCTTTCTAGAAAAGTGGGCACGATACATTTAAAAATCCCATTACAGTTCCTTAAACAAATTCAAACTTTTGACTGATACAAACGACAATTTTCTAATCTAAAATAAAAAATATATGAAAGATTTATCCTGTGAATTCGATTTTTGTTATTTATAAAAATCTATTTCAGTATTTTATTTATAACAATATTAAAACTTACAAATTTGTGTTTCAATTTCAAATCATTTCCTTTATTACAGTTAAATGTCTTATTTTCAAAGCAATCGTAATGTGCTTCACAAATAATGTATTAAAATATTACAGATATAAAACAACGACCATCTCTCAGCACAATTGAGTTGGCTATGGTTTAGAAGAAAAAAAAAATCTACTAAATACCATTATAGAATAAGGTGATTCTAATCAGAGTTAACTCTCGGAAACAATTGGTGCATTACTGAATTATTTTTGATAGTGATGGAAAATACCACATAGCATGTTTTCATTGTGGTTTTATTTTTGAGTTAACACTTTCCCCTAAAAATATTATGCAGAATCCAATGTGTTCCCAAAAATCCTTTTTAGTGTTATTTTGCTTTACTCTTGTTCTTTTTAAAAATAATAAGCATTTCTTCAAATTCTTTGTTGTTGAAAGCCTCATGTAAAAATGTTTTCTCATGCTGAAAATTCTTCTTATGGATATAGTTTTATTTTATAAATACATGTTTTAAAGCTTGATTATCATTTTTTAATTATTTGGGAAAAAAAAAAGGCAAATATTAATAGTAGTTTAAAAAAAAAATGTATACATATATATATTTGTTTTCAGTTTTATAATAATAAACGATACATATATTGGTGTATCAGGCCCTCGAAAAGCTCCATCATAAGTCATATTGCCCGCCTCTAAAAGTGAGTGGCGAACGCTGACATAAATAATGGGGATGAAAATCTTATAGGAATACTCATAAACCTCAATCACAAATGTTACAGAACTGTGCTAGATACCAAATTAAAGGTTTCGGCAAGGTAATTAAATTTTTAAAAAATTCTCTGAATGAACATGTTTAAATATCTGTACCGAAGAAGTGTACAATATCTTTTTCAAGTTATATTTTAGGCATAAAATAATGCTTTTTTTTTTTTTTTTTATAAATAGCGAAATTGGATTTGGTTGGTATGTTTTAGATTTAATATTAATTAGCAAGTAATATACAGGGGCTATACTGCAGTCATTAGCAAAGAGTCCAAAATCTCAAAAAATTCAATTGCATATTCTGAAGTCAATTGCATACTTTTTTGTTCGTCCTTTGAAATTACATTTTTTTTTAATTGTTGTATAGGTTTGTATGACCTAAAAACCTGAGCCATTCAATAAAATAAAAATATTATTTTCTATGGATTAATCGGAAAGTGTCAAAATATTTGCAATTAAATTGTTTTGGTTGGTTGTTTTCAGATTATCTGGCGCCAGTCAGCAACACGAGGGCTATAATGCGCCGAAACATTAGTCATTAGACAAGCCAACATATATTTACAAACACCCATGCCTAAAACGGGACTCGAACCCGCAACCTCGTGGTTTAGAAGCTAGCACGCTAACCACTATACCGTTAAATTGTTTTGGATTCACGGCTTTTTAACTTATGACGGCAGCATACTTCTCCGAATGTATGTTCCAAATACGTTTCAAAGGGAAATGACTTTTCGAAAGGAAGCTAATCCACATTTGTGTCTCGAACTGAGGAAAACAAGAAAAACTTTCGCCAGGCAACCCAATAATTGGCAGTGACTATCTGACGTAATCGAAACAATTTCAACTCCTTTTTGTAAACAAAGAACCGTTCCGGCGGTGAGTCGCTCACTAACGCTTCGATTTTGGTAGAATTTTATGTTAAATAATTAGGTTTAAATTGTAAAAACTTAAACTTATAGAGTTAAATTTAAAAACAGTATGACCTGAAATTATAAACGTATAAATGACTTATTGATAGACAGCGAGCAGGGGACGATTCCATTCAGGAGGTGAAAATATCCTCATGAGGCTCTTTAATAAATCTATTTTTTTTCCCTTTCCATTATGTGTTTGGAGTAATAATGTGGAGAGGGGGGGGGGGGGAAGAGGGATCGGACGCTTGGGCAGTCGTAAAATTTCCTTAGAATAGGCCTTGGTGTATCTAGTTTTTAATTGCTGTTTGTGCTCCATTGTTGTGCAAAGAGCTGTATTGGGTCTATTAGAACGGAAAGTTCTGGAGCTGTAAAAGAATCTGCGAAGAGTTGTATCGGAATAAATTTCTTCAAGTTTTAATCTGCTTTAGCTTCAAGTCTTATTAACCCATCCACGCAACTACTGGTGTCAGAAGTGGGGTCTGAATGCCGATAACCAGAACAATGGCAGAACAAGATGACAAATTTAAACGGCTTTTTGCCTTCATCCAAGAGATGAAGAAAGAGATTTTTTTCTGTCCAAGAAGAGATAAAGAAAGATATTTCCTCTGGCCAAGAGGAGATGAAGAAAGAGATTTTCTCTAGCCAAGAAGAGATGCAGAAGAATATTGCTGCGATATCTGCCGGACAGAAGGAATTAAAGGGTCATCTTTTAGCACCTATCGAAGAAAGTGTGAAACAAATAGGAGAGAAATTTCCTGGAAAATTCGGGAATATCGAAAAGAAGTGTAATAGTTTAGAAGGGAAATTCGAGAATGTCGAATTCAAATTTAATGATTTTTGGGAAATGATAGAGATTCTGGAAAAGAAGAATCTAGAAGAAAATTTGGGTGAGATAGAAGAAAAGATAGACCAAATGTTAGAAAAGAGACTGTCGAACAGAACTGTTTCGGAAGATTTGAAATGTGTACCAGTTACCTCCCGACCTTCAATTAAGCTTTCGACATACGATGGAAAGTCTTCCTGGCAAGTGTATAAGACCACAAATTAGTCGCCAAATCCGTCGCCAACTTGGCTCTATCTCGCCAAGGGACCGAGATTGCCATTTACCATAATGTAAAATGCCCTTCTCCCTGTAAAACTCATTTTCCAGCATTAAGAGGTAGCATTGCAGGACAGCAAAGTAAAAATAAACTAACAAACTCTTGCACTGCCTTATGCGAAATATACTTACATTTTTCTTTTTACATAATTAATATTACGAAATATTTACAAATATACAGAAATTCGTAACAGTATCAACGGCCTCCAAAAATGAAGGAGATCCTTTTTTTCTAGATCCTACTTTTCAGTAAAATATTCAAATAATACGTCATGAAAAAAATTGAACAACAAATCTTTGTAAGAATTCTACAATATTTGGACTCTTTAAGGCGAAGGTGATGAAGATGTTTTGTTCCAGTCGGGTTAAAGGATAAATTGTTTCTGAATGAATTCTAAGTCGTTCCACTATTTCTAAGTGGGAACAGTTTCTGTATTTAGTGAGTATGAGAGATGGTATAGTTCTAGAACTCTTTCCTAAAAAATAATTCATTCTATGAATAATCATTTTATACAAATACAAGTCTACCTTGTTTGAGGAAAAACGTCTTATCTACTTTTCCTTTACAAAGTAGGAAATTTTACAAGAATTTGATAAGTTCTACGATTCATAACGTTTTTAATAATTTGTTGAATATTTCGACGGAAAAAGATCCCTTCCTTATAGGAAAATGTTGACCCTTAAATAAAAAAATTTTAAAGTTAGTAAGATCATAATGAAACTGACTATAGATTTTTAATGCAATTTGACTGATAGATATAAGGAAAAGGTCTGTCACGCGCTCGAAAGCTTCGGTTTTTTTTCGGTGTGTGTGTGTGTGTGTGTGTGTGTGTGTGTGTGTGTGTGTGTGTGTGTGTGTGTGTGTGTGTGTGTGTGTGTGTGTGTGTGTGTGTGTGTGTGTGTGTGTGTGTGTGTGTGTGTGTGTGTTTGGTCAGCATAACTCCCGAGAAAATTGACCTAAGATGTTCAAATTTGGTATGAGAGTTAGTGGCGACCATGGGACCTACCATTAAGGTTTTCGTCAATATCGCGCATACGCATAAGGTAGCTGCCATTGAAAAAATCATGTTTTTCAATGATTGCTAAGAAACGGCTCTAACGATTTTGATAAAAATTGCTGTGGTAATGCTTCTTAAGGTGTTCCTTAAGGCATCCCTACATCCGAAATTCCCGTAAAAATGTTTTAATGGCGTAAAAAGTTGAAAAATGAATGCCTTCAACACAGAGTTCTTTTTCCTTGCGCATACTTCATCAACGAACGTTTTTTCTTCTCCTCTCAGTTTCGCTTATAATAAAGAATAATATAAGAATTGTCGAAAAGTACATCCGCAAAATTGCCATTTTGACGATTTTGATTTTTTTTAAGACCTATACAAGAATTATCTCAAAAAATATCGCCAAACTGGTCATTTATTCTAAATGAAGGATGAAAATTTACAAATGGTAAATGACACAAATCCACATCAGTATTATAGTGTAATGGAAAGTTATGCGATGTTCCACTCCCCTAGTTTTTTTTATAATTTTTGGGGTACTTTAACAGACCATTTCTTTTAGAGGAGCATTGACAACATCAGACAGCGAACACAATGTGCTTTGTAAAAAAAATTGTTTAGGAATTTTAAGGATGATTCCAAAAATTGTATAT
Source organism: Linyphia triangularis (assembly GCA_963978545.1). NCBI lineage: Eukaryota > Metazoa > Arthropoda > Arachnida > Araneae > Linyphiidae > Linyphia > Linyphia triangularis. Next base: position 63,073,095 of record OZ021723.1, on the reverse strand, counting down.
TGTATGTATAAGGCCTAAAAATTTTAGGGGCAAAATTAAAAATTTTAGGATTAATTTAAAAAATTTTAGTGATTATTTAAGATGTTCTTTTGAAGCTGACATAGACTCCTAATACAGACATTCCTTTTAATCATGTTTCATTACCGGCAAAAAACTGCCAATTTTCAAAAAATTTAATAATTAAAATTTCAGAAAATTTTCTCCTTTAGATTACCAGATTTTTTTTTTCGCGGGTTTTGAAGGAAAACAGGAATTTTTTAGGTTTTTAATTTTTTTTTAAGGACTTATAAAAAAAAAACTAAGTACAATTTTAGGGAGAAACAAAAAATTTAAGAAATAAAAATAATTTTGGGGCAAAAGCGACATTTTTGTGGCATTATAGTGAGATAAATTCTCGATCTTTAATGCAATGTTTGTCGTATGCTAAAAAAAATCGCAATTCTCCATAAATTTCGTAAAACTCCCCTACCTTTAATCAATTGACGCGTCGTAGATATTATGAGATCTGATTTTAAAAAATGAATTCTTTTTGTCTTCAATTTTAGTAACATTTCCACATTATTTGTAACGTATTTGAAAAAAATTTCGAAATTTCTCCCATCCTAATGCACATACTCGATGCTTTTTCCTCCTTGGCTTAGTCTTATAATATAAGTTTGCTGTTATAATGGATACTACGATATATTGTTACGAACTTTTCCACTGAGGCAATGATGGCACAGTTTTCACGGTTTAAAAGTATTTATTCTCTCTTCAGAAAACTCACAAAAATTTATTCACAGGCAACAGTTTAATTACTCTCAAGCTTCACCACAAGCTTCAACAAAAATAACTTCGAACTCAGCGATTATTCAAGCTCACTCCAATAGGTAAACAAAGCGATAAGCTTTCATCGAAGTCCAAAGTCAATCTGAAAACTTTCCCGTTCTCCAGTCTTTTTATATACAAGCGCGTGAGACATTCTCGAAATTTCCAGCCAATTCATCGGAAACGAAATATCTCGAAACTTCTCGAATGCTTTAGGTGTTGCCACCTTTTTCTAACTTGTATAATCGCTATTAATTAATAAATAAAATAAGATAAAAATAAATTACAATAGAATTTTGAAATAATACGTCACTATTTACAATATATACAGACAATTTGTGCAACATTTCCCCCTTCTTAAAGACTGCACGTCCCGGGCAGTGAAGTCCTTAAGAGGAAAGGCAATTCAATCACTTCTACTATAATATGGGGCTAGTCTATTGTTATGTACAACTCTAGGTTTACAGGAGGGTGTCCGTTGAATCCTTACCACGACGTCGTTGATCTTCTTAAGGACCACATACGGCCCTTCCCAGTTCGTCTGGAGCTTAGGGGAGAGTCCTTTCCGACGTTTGTCACCTTCCTGGGATGAACGGTCCATGGCCTTGGCATAGTACCGGATCTTCATGCGCTCCGTCATGATGTTGTTTCTCTCTCTGGCGAACCGATGTACGGCTTCCAAACGTGCCTGCAGATCATCTAGATACTGGACAGGCGAGGAAGGAGTGTCCGGTGGTTGTCCAAAGAGGAGGTTGCTGGGGAGCCTAAGGTCTCTTCCAAACATCGTTAGAGATGGAGAAAATCCGGTGGTCTCGTGAGTTGCACTCCCGTATGCCAACAGAAGCGGTGAAAGTTTCTGATCCCCATCTTGCTGGTTATATGATTTTGAGATTGCGTCCGAATCATCCGCGGGTGCAGCTGATAGATCCCGGGACCTCCGTTCGATGCTTGTAACAGGAGTACGGATGTCGATTCCCTCGTCACTAACTTTGTCCATTTCCACATGAACCACTTCCTGGGAGGGTTTCATCAACGTCGCTTTCTTCGGTTCTCTCTCCGAGACTGGAGAGGTACTTTCCATAGATGTGGACTCTTCAGCATTCTCTATGACATTGTCTTCATGAGCTACAATCCGATATACGCACAGCTCTTTCATGTCCAGATCGTGCAAAGGAACTTCGCCTCTCCATGTTTGCAGCTGGCTTTTCTCAAAATTCAGCGTAATTCCATTTTTCTTCAAAAAATCTAGTCCGAGAATGCACGGATCTACAATTTCGGCAACATAAACGGTGTGCTTGTAGGTGTTAAATCCAAGGGCAATGTCCACTTGCAATTTCCCATGAACAGAGATATTACCACCAGACACAGTTTGTAGAGAAACAGAGGGCGCTGTGTAGAGGAGTCGGCTGTTCAGGCGACGAGCCACGTCCGTCCTTACGATCGTTACATTCGCTCCCGAATCGACGATTAGACGACATGGAGTTCCGTTGATCTCCCCTTTCACGAATAAACCCTGGTTTCCTCTTTGTCGGGATGAAACGTGGAAACGACTGTCGGGGCTTCACCTGTTCTACATTGCAGCTTCTGCCCTGCTAGATGACATCTTCTTAGATTCAGTTGTGGAGAATCCGTGGTAGTGTTATCCCTTCTCTTTTTCAAATCAAGGCAGTTTCGTCGTAGATGCCCTTCCCGTTTGCAGTGCCAGCAAACGACTCTGGTCCTTCGATCCCTGGCTCCGGGATAGCTTCTCATCATTCTATCAATTTTGCTCTCCAGTTCTCGAAGCTTACTGGTGACAAAGTCAGAAGAATCCTCGGCTAATGCACCACGCACATATCGTCGGTCTTTTCCAGATGCTAGCTGCGCGGCTTCTACTCTCATGGCGTACACGAGGGCCGACATCAGGTTTTTGTTTTGGGATAACCTTACCACCTGCTGCACATCGGGATCTTAAATAGCGTCGATGAAATACTGCAGAGAAAGATCGTCTCGTACATCCGGGGGACAGTCAGGGAAAGCGAGGAGCGACAGTCTTTCTATATCCGATGCCAATTCTTGAAGAGTTTCATTGGCCTTCTGCTGTCTCACTTTCAATTGCAGTCTGTTGTAATCCTTTAGATGCTGCTCCCCAAACCTTAACTCCAACGCACTTGCCAGCGCCACGAATTCTCCCCGCTTCTCTTCAGGTAGTGTCTGTAAAATGTCAGCAGCTTCACCTCGAAGAGATGCTGCGAGATGGAATGCCTTCGAAGTATCGTCCCAACCATTCGCAGAAGCAATAATTTCAAACTGCGTTTGATAAACGCGCCAGGAAGACTTTCCATCAAAAGTGGCCACTTTGATGTTGGAACGTGGTGCTAAAACTGCAGTGGAAACCTCCTCCCAGTTCGGTGATGCAGCTGCCACAGTACCGCGAATTTCCAGTTTTCGAAGTTTCTCTTCCATAGCGTCAATAAACCTTCCCTGTTCTTTTTTCAGGGTGGAAACTTCTTCTTTCATTTCATTTCTAGCAGTCGTGATTTCTCTTTCTATGGTAGATACCTTTTCCTCCATTTCATCCCTTACAGCAATGAGAACGTCTTCTTTCACGGAATGCAGAACGGATGATGTTGTCTCCATAATTGTAGATTCTACCATTGAGGCTAGCTCGGTTTTCATCTCTTCTCTGATCTTGATTACGGCTGCTGATGTGGACTGGCACTTATCAGCCAACGCTTGCATGTCAGATGACGTTGCGTTTTGCAAAGCTTTAATATCTAATGATGTCGCTTCTTGACTGGCGGCAATTGCAGCGGCGAGTTCGGCATTAGTCGTTTCTTGACGGGCTTGTCCAGCGGCGATTGTAGCGGCGAGTTCGGCATTTGTCGTTTCTTGACGCGCTTGACCAGCGGCGATTGTAGCGGCGGTTGATTCTTGTCCAGCTTTTATTTCGGCGGCGGTGGTTTCCTGTTGGGCCTTCATTCCAACAATCATTTCCATCAACTGCTTCATTTGGTCTTCCATCATTCCTCTAGTTGTCGGCATTCAAAATTGCGAGACCCCACTTCTGACACCACTGTTACGAATTTTTCCACTGAGGCAATGATGGCATAGTTTTCACTGTTTAAAAGTATTTATTCTCTCTTCAGAAAACTCACAAAAATTTATTCACAGGCAACAGTTTAATTACTCTCAAGCTTCAACAAAAATAACTTCGAATTCAGCGATTATTCAAGCTCACTCCAATAGGTAAACAAAGCGATAAGCTTTCATCGAAGTCCAAAGTCAATCTGAAAACTTTCCCGTTCTCCAGTCTTTTTATATACAAGCGCGTGAGACATTCTCGAAATTTCCAGCCAATTCATCGGAAACGAAATATCTCGAAACTTCTCGAATGCTTTAGGTGTTGCCACCTTTTTCTAACATGTATAATCGCTATTAATTAATAAATAAAATAAGATAAAAATAAATTACAATAGAATTTTGAAATAATGCGTCACTATTTACAATATATACAGACAATTTGTGCAACAATATATTTCGTTCAGTGATATATGTGCATTTATTTGTAATGTACTTGATAATTACGAGCATATAGACAATGGATTTCACTCTTCTGTTCATTTGTATAAATCTAGGGATGGAGAGGTAACCCTCCATAGAGAGAAGCTACCGGCCTCTAGAAAGTTTGTCCACCAACCTCTGAGGTGACCCAGGCCGGGCCTGCATCATGGAGCTCTTAATCTGTACAGTGTTTGAAGCATGTGTGGGAGTCAGTTCATCTCCTGAAGTTGCACTGTTAAACGCTTTCAAGGATAATGGGTATTCATTATTACAGATAAGTATGAACCAGGAATTTCATGTGATGTTGTTGCAAATCTAGTAGCAGATATAAAGCAAGAGATGATCGACTATGCAAAGAAGTATCTGGAACAAAGAGAACCAAATCTAAGAGGAGATTATAAATAATTTTTAGAACTCGTAATCATCTTGATGATGTCCCAACAAGGGAAGTCCAATTTATATCACCAGGAGCAATACACCATGCCCGTTTGATGTCCAAAGTCATTTCAAGTCATGTCAAAGTCATTCAAGATGTGGATGTTCAAATCTCAATATAAATTGACTTTGAAAGAAGAAAAAGGACTATGAGATGTGTGTGTTTTCATATTCTGTATGTACTTGAAAGCTTGAATCTCTGCATCTCAAGTTTTATGTGCTCCTTACAATGACCTGTTGTTGCTAAAGTCGTTACTTGAATTCTTGAATACTCATCAATACAGTACATATCTCAGTACATATCTACAGTACACATAAGAGCCATTTCTAAGTCAACGTCTCATAAATTTACTATTCACTTGTGGTATTTGTCACAAATATTCGTTGGTTTAGCACTGTTTCATAGTCGTGTCAGTACATCAACCAAAAAACGGATGGTGTGTGCTATGCAGATTGAAGCTCGTGATAGAAAACAAGAACAAAACTAATCTAAAAGAATCAGTGTTGCTCTTCATTTTTAAAATGAAACTGTTTCTTCAAATGTATTGCGATTTTAATAAGTCAATTTGATCTGTATGTCCAGTGGCTCTCAAAAGTCTGCGTACAGTTAAAAAAAATTGTAGAATAAGTATATATATATATATATATATATATATATATATATATATATATATATATATATATATATATATATATATATATATATATATATATATATATATATATATATATATATATATATATATATATATATATATATATATATATATATATATATATATATATATATATATATATATATATATATATATATATATATATATATATATATATATATATATATATATATATATATATACTTATATATATATATTTTTTTTTTTTTTCGTAGAATCTATATTTAATGCTGATTGAAACCTGATATTTTTAAAAGTGAATCGTTTTATTTTAATAAAAATCTGAATTGGTTGAACCGGAGAAACAAATACCACAAAAGTGTTTGTACACCATGACATTTTCTAATAAGTTTATTAGTAAAATTATTTTCTGACGCTTTTTTTTTTTTTTTTTTTTTTTTTTTAATCCCATTGCTGTGACATTTAAAAACTTGTTTGCCAGTAATATTTGCTTTCTATTCATTATAATATATTTATTAGCAGCAAAGAAACAATAAACAACAGTCTAAAACTGAACATATTTCATCAGAATTGTAGTAAAGTCATTCTGCTATTACCTAATATAAGTAAGCATATTGCTAATATAGTAAATTTATTCTATTCAACTGTTTAATATGTTTTAAACAAGAACATAGAATCCAAAACCAACCAAGAAAAGATTACCCAACAAGGAAGATTTATTGTAAGAAAATTTGAGAAAATCCACATTCGTGTGCTGTAAAAGTTTCTTCAGAATGTAGGGAGATTTTTGTAACTTTAATTTCACCTGAATCTGTTTGGAAAGCAGTCAGATCAACTGAACTACATGGGTGTTCTACCCGAAGGAAAAATTTGTAAATGCTCAAAATAAAAAGTTTCGAATATCCTTTACAAGCTCAATGATAAATAAGACAGAAACTTATTGGAATCATGTATCATTTGAAGACAGGACTCTGTAATTAGGTGTTTAATGATGGAGTAATGAATTATGAACTCTATTTGGATATGATAAATTAAATTTGTCAGCTCAAAATGTGGGTATCACAAATTACTTAATTTTCCAACACTAGACGATTCTTACAGAGGACAATAATTGAAGACGCATTTTGATTTTTGTACACACATTGTATTGTCACACGGATATTGTTTTTGTAATCTTTTTTTTTGTAACAAATGTATTCTACTCACTACTGTAAGCCCTGCGTGATTCTTAGTGGTTCATGAGGATTTTCTATGTTGCTCAATAAAAAAAAATAATAAAAAAAATAAGAAGACACGACATTAAAACGAAAAGTCAAATAAACACAGTAAGGATCCAAGAATAGAGAAACATAGATGCAGAAATTACAACAACAAAATAATAATAATAATAATAATAATAATAGTAAAATCTCTTCCTAGACATTTAAAAGTTGTTGTGAATGTTAAAATATATCCTACGAATTGCTAATTTACTAGAATATTACAACAAATTACTAAAATGTAAGAAAAAATGTAAGTGTACGAAAACTTTTGGAAGATATTTTATACGTTACTTTTTAAACAAATTTTATTCTCAAATATTAATTTTTGAGATGGACAGTTGGCAGAAGCTAAAAAGAAAAATATGCTTAATGCCACAGAAATTTGGTGAACAATTTTGCTAGAAACCTAAAAGGATTTATACAAAAATTCATTGATTTGTTTGCCATAGAAAAAAGGAGAAGTTAATTTTTGTTAAAAGAATGTGTAGTAGTTTTTTGTGGTGTGTTCATTTAGTAAATATCCGTGGCACTGATTTTTTTTTTTGCCTAATTATTTCTTCATCTATGGTGTTTACTGGTATATATCCATAATCTTTCTTTTATATACAAATATGTTAAAAACCCGTTTTCTGGCTCTTAATTTTTTTTTTATGTTATTCCCTCCTTAAAACGTGTCCTGCCACCCCCCCCCCCTCCCTACGGTCAAATTTTCTGAAGGGACCCTTGGTATCAATAAACACGATTTAGAAACCGATATTTCACCATTGCAGACTTGCCTAGATCAAGTTATCGTAATTACAGTAAAAAAAAGTCGAATTTCGTTCCTGGGAAGGATTCTTTGGAAGTTTACAACTGGGATGTTCTTTGCGTTCCTGGGAAGTTTACAAAGCAATCCGACATCTTGCATCTGCGCAAGACCAAAACTCTGTCTTGAATTGGCATTTACCACAATATCGTTCCCACCTTCCTACAGCTCCTCTGTGTGGGACGCTTCCACGATATGCGTTTTTGGAAAGTTTTAATGTATTAAAAACTTTCCATAACTTTAAAACAGTTCTGAAGATAGTACGAGCAATTTATGAATTGGAAATTATAAAAATTCTCATGTTAAGAATGAGAATATGGTGCAAAGTAAACACTGATGACAGGGGAGTTCATATTTCTTTGAGTTGCGTAATTTTTAATATGGATACAACTGTATAACTGCACAATAATGGTACTCTTTTGCATATGACTGGGGCCGCCGCGAGATGGCGCTTTCTTTCCTTAAGAAAGCGCCATCCGATATGACCCATGTACATTTTGCATTTTATTTTACAACTGTGTTACTTTACTTATCATTATGTTACATTAAACAGGGGCTCAACCAGAAAATTTTTGTGGGAGGGGTTTTCAATCATATAGTAAATTTGCTGTTGTATTTCTCTACAAATACAATTTTAAAACATCCCATATTTGTCAAGTATAACATTTGGGCAGTTTTTTAATCTGCCACCTATATATGCAACTAGTCCAGTATTAGAGTTAAACTAAACACCTCAACATGTGACTACATATTACTTAGAAAACGTGTTATAATATTATATAGATTACATTTATAGTTTAATCTAAAAATTGTGTTTGTTTATATTTACTTAGAGAAGGAGTAATATATTTAGACAAACGGACATACACTAATCTCATATCAGCGTACAACGTCTCAACTATGATCGTCAACGTCTCATATTTGCGTGAAATACAAAGGCCATGTAGCACTGAACATTTGCAAAATTACATTTGCAAATAATTATTACATTTGCAAAACATCTATATATTTTAAACATTTCCTTTTTATATATATATAAACGGTTATTCAGAATTCCCTCCTAGGTTTCGAAGCACTATAGTAAAAAAAACTAAGATTAATACAGAAAATAAGAACATTTGAAAGAATACAGAAACAATTCAAGTTTTATTTACATAGCTTACATGTGTTCTATGTGTGGACCCTTGGTCACACGACATACATCAATGCGATAGTCAAGTAACTGCCGAAAAGTTCAGTCCTTGCTTCGAAACCCAGGAGGAAAGTCTGAATAACCCTGTATGTGTAGTTTGTATTAAATCTAAGACGATAAAAAATATTGTATAAAATTTTTTTGATGCTATGAGAGCAGTGGCGGCTGGTGCAGGGGGCCAGGGGGGGCCCGGGCCCCCTCACTTTTTTGGTCGGTTCCCCCCACAATTTTTTTTTTTTACAAATGATTTTTTTTTTTTAATTTTTTATTAGTTACTAGTTAATATACTGATTTATCTGAAGTTTTAATCTTGAAACTGACCACTTTCACTCAACTAATAAATTTCCTTATGGATGAATATTTAAGTCGCCTGATTGAGCTTCTTTTCCTTTGCCCGTAGAAGAAAAGGGCTGGAAAAAAGATGAAGGGGCGGGGGTGAGAGACTGACTTTCGCCACCTGCAATATCCTGCAAGTCTATACCCCTTGTGTGGTTCTCAAATTACAAAATTCCTGAGTTTCGTGTTTTGGCACTGTCTTCTGATCTATAGGATAAGGAGATCCCCGGCCGAAATAAAAGTTAATCTCATTAGATCAGAGACCCAATATGAATGTTAAGCATCGATATTTTTTATTTTATTACTAGGCTCATAAAGTTTAATGATGTAAGTCATACTATAATTCGCTGCTGAAGGAATGAATTTGAAATGCCCAACTAAGATATTTTTTATGCTCATCTGTGACCGTTTGAAAAAATAAGTTGAATGAAAGTAACTAACTTATTTCGCACAAAAACTAGGATGGTCTCTTCTTGATTGTCGGCAGTGGCGGCTGGTGCAGGGGGCCAAGGGGGGGCCTGGGCCCACTCACTTTTTTGGTCCCTGGCCCCACTTACAAATAAGCTTGTTAATATTGTTTTGTTGTGGGATTTTTTTAATATTTAAAAAAAAAGAGCTTAAAACTTATTTATTCTGTCATTAGACATTAACTATTGTGAATGGAGCAGGGAGCTCTTGCAACAAACTCGAAAATTTTTTAATCAATCACAATCATTACTGCAAAAAAGTGACCCTTCTATTAAAGATGCTAGTTTTCCTGGGGACAAAATTTCCCCTTCTTCGGACGACCTTGAATTTGAAACCGATAGGGCATATTAGGTTGCGACTTTCACGTGACATCCTGTTTTGCCAAAGCATAAATACAAAATTTCTAAAACATCCCTGATCGCTCTGCTCTGGGGTGGACTTCTCTGTAAAGGAATGGCCATTTTTTGTAGAGAAGACGATTGCACGTTGGTCCTCTAGTATGGCGGTGCGAAAAAAGTGGCTACAATAAATATCCATTGCATTCATTTTCGCTCTTTGTTTTTCAAAATGTAAGAGTAAGATTTTCTCTGCAAATTGTTTTTATTTTGATATTTACTTTTTTCCCGAAAAATGTTTGAGTATTTAAATGTCGTCCATATGATCGGAAGAAGTGATTTGTCTCACATTAATATTTGATATCCTATTAAATTATTAACGTAACTTACAATCCCATGCCATCAACGGAAGAATTTCTATACAGAGAATAAAAAATGTTCTTCTCTAAATAAGTGGCTCCACTAGAACTAAGCCATCGCATAATGCTGTGTTAAAGTTAAAAGATAACCGTTGCAGTTACAGAATTTTAACCCCCCACCCCCTTCCCTCTCTCCCAAATAATATGTAAAATGTAGATAAAGCAAACCTGGTTACTGTTACCAGAAAAAAAAATTCATGAGCATTTAGTAAAGAATCTGAGTCATGAACCTACACCCTTTAAAAAGCAAAATCATACAAGCAATTTGAAATTGTCAAATAAAATTTGTGCATTCTTAAAATTGTAGAAACGGTGTTTATTCTTAACTCAGGTAGGATCCAATTCTCAAAATAAATTCTAAATTAAATATAATATTAAAATTTAAAGCGAGTTCCATGTTTGCTCAACTTCTTTTCAAAATATCAAGAATCATGGTAAAACACCTATTTTTAACTATGTCAAAACTCATTGACCAGAGGCAATATATTCAATTCACATGTGAAACGTCGTAACGAGCCCGTCGGATGTTTTGCAGGTTGGTTTCAATGTAAGTAGACATCTCAAATTTGAGATGCATGCAATGCATTTTTCAAGTAATTATTCATCCTCAAATCAAGTAATTATTCATTTTTTCATGAATTTAAATTAAAACTGTTGAACTGGTCAATATAACAATACCTTTGACTTTTTTATCTTACAGTGAGTCCCGATAATATCGTACTTATGGCTGTTCCTAATCACTGACCACTGGTCATTGAAATAGCGTCCAGCTCTTGGTAGGCTTCCCGGAAGACCAAGAAGATGCTTAAAATAATCTCCATAAATAAAAAATTTAAACCCTCAAACGCATAGACAGTGGGAAGGGGGTGCAGATCGCATACAAAAGGGTGCAAAGCGGCTAAAACCTCAAACCAGGAATTTCAACCGGGAATGAGTATCGGATTTCTTACGGAACAATTTATAAATGGATATGCCGTAATTTTACGTTCAATTGAATAATTTGAAGCCTGTACTTTACTTTTTTGCCTAAGAATTCTTCGCTTCATTTTTAATTTTCAAAAGCAAAAGGTGCAAGTGCATTCATTTTACCCTTCCTGACGTCGTCCATTCTCAAACGAAACGTCGCGTCGTTTTTGTAATAATAATTTCTTTTATTGAAATATTTATTTCATCAGATATCAGTATGCTTAGATAATTTAAGTGTTTAATAATCTTGTAGTTTTGTTTTCCCATATATATTTAAGTAACATTTACAAAATTACATGAAATTCACGTGTCTTGATATTTGCATGTCCCCCCCCCCCCCCCATAGCATGCAATTATTAATTTGGGCCCCCTCACTTTTAATACCCACGGGCCGCCACTGTATGAGAGTTAAAAATGTTTTATTTGTTTTGAAGTTTTTGGACCTAATAGCAACATAAATGCGATACGGTAAGCTAACCCTATCGGAATGATGGTGAATTAAAAAATTATTCTTTTGAAATTATTTATGATTACTTTTAATGTTTGTAATTCATTCGTCAGAAAACATCGGGATGTTGGGGGTTTTACGGGGGTTATGATAATGAAACCTCCCCCCCCCCCCCCCCAGAGAACGCGCCTTGATGCAACTTCAAATACACCAGTAAACCACGTTTTCTGGAATGAATGCTAAAGATGAAAAGACCCTTTATAAAGCAAAGCAGGTCCAACCAAGATAATAAATTACTTGACCCTCCTCGCTCTTGAGGGGGGGGGGGGGATATCTATGGCCCCTTTTGGAGGCAGGACTTCTTGCGAAGGTGTGTGTGTTTGTTTGTTTGTTTGTTTGTTTGTTTGTTTGTTTGTTTGTTTGTTTGTTTGTTTGTTGTTGTTTTTTTGGTTTTTTTTATTTAGCTTTAAAGTTTCTCTATATTTGACTGTTTAAGAAACACGAAAATAATTTTAAACTATGATCTGGATAGATAGAAAAAAAAGTTTAATCTTTATCCTTGGTCGGGTTATTTTTTCAATAACTCTTTTAAACTTTTTTTAATATGATGTTAAAGTAAACAATTGATATTTTAATAAACTTAACAACATTTTAGACCAAAAACAACTTTACAAAAACCCGGATGAAAGTTACGTCTATCCAACAAAACAAAACGCATAAAAACACGGATAAAAGTTACGTCTATCCAACAAAACAAAACGCATAAAAATATTCGCATAACTTATTTCTATTTTACGAATAGAAGTGTAGAGATTTTCCCATAGACTTAACATTACGGGGTGGAATCAAGATTGACGGTAGCGAAGACCCTTAATTCAGCTCAGCAAACCATTTCAGACCATATTCGGAAGATAAGATTTGTGTGGAAATATTCAAGATGGGTGCCACATGAATTAAGTCAGAAGAATTTGGATGATCGAGTCGTCTCATGCACATCTCTGCATGCTCGGAACAAAATAGAGCCTTTCTTGAACAAGATGATAACTGGGGATGAAAAGTGGATTACTTGCGAGAACATTGTAAGGAAAAGGGCAAATTGTGAACCTGGAAAATCTAGCCTTTCCACCTCTAAACCAAATTTGACTCTAACAAGAGAATGTTGTGTATGTGGTGGGACATTCGAGGACCAATACATTATGAGCTTTTAAAACCGAACGAAAAGAGCAATTCGGAGAAGTATTATCAACAACTGAATAATTTAAAGACAGCAGCCCAAAAAAAGAGGCCGGCGATGTTCAATAGGAAGGACATCAAACTGCTTCGCTAGGCCACATGCTGCTTTGAGACTCATCGAAAAATTGCAGAACTAGGCTTGGAAATTCTGCCGCATCCACCATATTCCCCGGACTTGGTACAATCCGACTATCACTTGTTTTTGTCCTTACCAAATTTTTTGAAGTGCAAAAAATTCAAAAATGAAGATGTCAAGCCAGCACTGGTTCAATTTTTCGCATCAAAAGATGAAACATTTTTCAAAAATAGGACTTACAAATTGCCCTCACGCTGGCAAGAAGTCATTAATAATAAATGGCAATTATATTAATTAATAAAGTTTATTGACGGTTAGAAAAATTTGTATTTTGTTTTATTCTAAAAACGGACAGAACTTCTTAGTAGACCCAATATTTTGTTCTTAGTGTGGTAAGGAGGATATCTACTTAAAAGAGACGAAAAGGAATTGGATTGCGAAAGTAAATCTCTCTACAGGGCAATTCTCTGTTATAAGCACGAGACATTTTGGCTCTTTTCTCTATTCGCAAAAAAAAAAAAATAGAATTCTAAAATTACCATAAATCTAGTAATTATGTTTTTGTTTTATGTAACTCTAACTAGCTGGTGGCAAAATTATGTGGAAAATAGTTATTTTAACTAGGTCAACTATACATTTATTAGCCACCGACGCACTGAACACGTCCGTGTCCCGTGCGTCAGTGGATATAAATATATATTTGACCTAGTTAAAGTAATTATTTTTCCATATAACTTTGTCACTAAGTAATGTGATATTAAATAAAAACTTAATTACTATATTCACTTTAATTTTATAATTCTTATCTGTTTACGAGTAGAAAAAATATCAAAAATGTCCCGTGCGTCAGCCAGAAAATTGCCCTTCAATATTTAATCGAATGTCTCTCTCAATACGAAGAGTAACATGTGTATCTAATGGGGTTGTCGTTTACGCCATTTTGCGCTTAGAGTGACGATATGTTATTCATGCTAAAACATCCATCAACCATATCTTACTCATTTAGAACGTGATAAACGCAACAAAAAAGAATGAAAATCTCCCAAAAAACAACTAGACTTCAGGCGCTTAACCAGGGGAGAGGATATAGGAATATACCTCATATTCTTCCCGAAATATGTTTCAAGTTTTAAAATATTGGGATGTCTTGTTCTAGTAAAAGTTTTACCTCAGAGAAAGCAGTAGCAAATTAAACTAGGGGTGTGGAACATCGCACAACTTTCAATTACACTATAATACTGACGTGGATTTGTATCATCTACCGTATTTATATTTTTATCATTCATTTAGTTAAAATGGACAGTTTGCGAATTTTTTTGCGATAATTCTAGTATGGGTCTGTCATAAGGAGTTTTCATTATGACATTTAATATGATATAATTAAAGAAACCTCCTGGTGTAAAAATCATAGCCCGCCTCTTTTGACACTTTGGACTACGTCAATGAGAATTGCACGAATGAGCGGGCTGACTTCTTTACTTATGTTGCGCGTGGGGGTTGGAATTGAAGAGGGGTTTTTGGAAGCTGCTAGGGGAAAAAAGTAGATCATCTAGACAGGTGGTTTTCGAAGAGAGAAGTAGGGTTGCTTGACCTCTGAGAAAGAAAAGTTCATATACCGGGGATCGGAGATTTGATGCTGGCAAGCGGTGACCGCTCGTTCCAGAGCAATGAGCAGTAAGTGGCTCTTTTATTCACTCAGTACTCAGCCAGCTAGGAAAGTCTAGTTATGATATATATTTAACTCTTAATTATTGCTTTTGGTTGTTTTAAATATTTGTTATTTTGGATTTCAACCTCACACATGTGGTGAGCGTTTAGAGGAAATGTGTTTGCTACCATATACTTAACTGCTGAATAAACTGGTTTCTGAACTAAAGAACTTGTGTTAATTGCGGGGTGTTCTGTAAATGCTTGACACTAAATTTATTGCTTATATCATACATGCGTAATTAGTACTCCTACTATACGAATCATGGCATTATGGTGCCGACTGACTCAGTCTCAGAATACCTGTCTATTCAGTGGATAAGGATGTGTATGGCTATAAAGTGCAACTATATAATGGTTGGATTTTTTAAAATCATTTTTACAATTGAGTATGGTTCGAGGGAATAGAGCGCTCCATAAACACAAAACTAGATCAACTACAGCAAGTATATTCAGAGCTGAGACCAGTAGACAGAACTCAGGCGGTAGTCTAAATCATACAAAAATGGCACAGGAAAATGTCGAAATGGGAAGTGCGAGCAAAATTAATGGTTTGGCTTTGTTAACAGCGAATTTTGAAGGCAGCAAAGACGAAACTAAATTTTTCTTTAGGCAATTCGACGAGGTAGCGTCACTTGCAAAGTGGAACGACTCGGAGAAACTTACTATACTAAAATCTAAATTAAAAGGCAACGCGCTTCGATACCTCATATCAGACAGGGAACTTATGAACTCTCAAAATTACAACCTAGTCAGGGACAAAATTATGGATTTTTTCAAAGATGAGTTAGATGTAGGACAATGTCAATTGGATTTTTCTAACTGCCAGATGAAGCAAAACGAATCAGTCAAAATGTTTGCCCATAGACTGATCGTAGCATCCAACAAATATTTAGGCACCACTCAAACGGAAATTTCTCAGGATACAAGGGATGTAATAGATAAGCTGAGATTATCAAAATTCGTGGGCTCGCTGTTACCCGAAATACAAAGGGATGTATTAAAACTAAATCCTAAATCTTTTGAACAAGCAATCGAAATAGCCAAGAACTCCCAAATGGCCCTTGATACTGTTGCTAAATGTAAAATTAATGCGTTAAAATCAGAAAACTCGTACATACAATTAGAGGATCAGCAACCACAAGAAGTAAATCAAATGACCAACAATCACAACCCGGGGCAAATTATGCAATGTTATTTGTGTGGGGTATCAGGAGACCATTTCTCAACGGAATGTGAGGCTTTTAAAAACATGATTAACATACCTCATCAGAATAGACGCGACCAGCAGTTCCCAAGCACTCAGAACACGAGAGCCAGCTTCTCTGGACAACGAGGGGGTTTTAGAGGAAACGTAGCTCAGAATAGGTATTTTAGGAGCCAAAATCAGCATTTCCGAGGAAATTATAGGCTAAACAGAGGGCGAAATTTCCAACAAAACCGAAGTAGCGCACAGAATCATTTTTTAGGGGTAGGACAACAAGACATGCAAAATACATAAACCCTTGTCAAATCAGAAACACAGGTTTACCTGAACAATTGCAGGTCGGAAATATTAATACGGGGGTCGTACACAATATTAATAAAGGCTATAACGTTAAGTTACCTATTATTCAAACAGAAATTGTAGGAGTACAATTTAAAGCTCTTATTGATTCCGAAGCAAACATAAACGTCTGTTCTAAGGAAGTTTATATATTAATTAAACAGAAAATCAAAACTAAATGTTTGGCTTCAAATGTTGTTATTACGACTATTACTGGATCGACTTTAAAATACACAAACTGCATTGAAACTTTCATAAAAGTGGGGAATAGTAAATTTAGAATTATTTTATTTGTCTCAAGCGGGGAATTTAGACAAACATTCGATTTAATTTTAGGGATGGCGTTTTTGGCTGAATACAAAATTAATATCAACTTGCGTGAAGGTAAACTGGAACTCTTTGACAACACTACGGTCAGGTTTTGGGACAATTCTACCCTTGGCACAAGTGGGGAGTCCAATTGGGTTTTCTTAACTCATAGTGTAATTTTGGAACCTGGGGAAACTAGTTTAATTAAATTAAAATGCAGAGATTATACAAATCAGAATTTTGAAGGAGATATTTGTTTCACACCTGTTCAACTGCATGACCGACTTGAGTGTAACATGTCCATTAATTACATGAAAAATAATGAATTTTGTACTTTAGTTCAAAACAAATCCCCAAACACGATTCATTTAAATAAATCTATGAAATTGGGTTATTTTGAAACAGAGTTTAGAATTGACAATTCGCAAAAATCTGACACACGAGAAAATACACAGATGATTAATTTGATTACTGCAACTGAGGAAATTAAGCACTTGAGAAAACAGGAATTTGATATTGATGATTTCGATTTGAGTCACCTAAATGACGAAAACAGGCAAAATTTGAAAGGGCTATTAGAGAAATACTACTTGGTGTTTTCAAAATCCATGAAAACGTTAGGCCATTGCGATGCTATAAAACCTAGTATCATTTTAAAACATGACTCTGCCATCGGATGCAAACCATACCCCATTCCTCACCTTTTAAGGGAAGAGGCTAAGAACCAAATTGACACTCTTTTGGATGCTAATATCATAAGACCGTCTAACACTCATTTTTTGGCTCCAGTACTTATGGTAAAGAAAAAGGCAATAAAAGGTAATGATAAACAAAGCTTTCGTTGCGTGTTAGATATGCGACTTCTAAATTCAATGATTGTAAAAGCACCACAAATTTTACCAAGAATTAAAGATTTGGTCACAGATTTAAGTGGGTACCGTTTTTATAGCATCATTGATTTCAACAGTGCTTTTTTGCAATTAAGTATGGAAGAACACTCTGAAAAGCTGGGTTTTGCTACTATGTGGGGTACTTACTCGTTCGTGCGATTACCGTACGGCATGGTTAACTCGAGTTCAATTTTTCAAAATTTGATAACTAAAATACTCGGGGATTTGGAGAAGTACGGAATTAAGTTCTTTATTGATGACGTCATTATTCCCGCAAAGAACTTTGAAGAAATGACGTATAAACTACAGTTAGTATTCGAGAGATTAAGGGCTAATAACTTGACCTTAAGCGCAGAGAAGTGCAGTTTTTTCAGGGAGAAAATCACGTATTTGGGGTATGAAATTTCACGAACAGGAATCACACCAACCGAATACAACACACAAAAAATCACATGTTTCCAAACACCCAAGAACATTAAGGAACTACGTAGATTTAACGGGTTAACTAATTTTTACCGTGATAGTATTAAAAATTACGCTAACTACACCTGTGTTTTGGAAGAATTGACCAAGAAAAACACACCTTTTATTTGGATGGAAAGGCACGAAGAAGCATTTCAGGCTTTACAGAGGCAGTTTTTCACAAAACCGTTCTTAAAACAAATTGATATCAAAGATAAATTCTTTTTGGCTTGTGACGCTTCCAAGATCTCGACCGGAGCCACGCTTATGCAATGTCACGAAAACAAACTATGCCCTGTTGCATACTTTTCTAAAAAGAATACACAATTCGAGGGAAAATTGCCAGCGATACATATCGAGCTCATTGCATTACATAAATCGATTTTGCATTTTAATGAATACCTTTATGGTGCAAAATTTACTGTTTTCTCTGATCACAGACCATTGCAATATTATGCGAAACTTCAGAACAACTCAAATAAAATCACAAGAATTTTAAATGAATTGGCTCATTACTCTTTTGACGTGATATATATAAAGGGTTCTGAAAATGTTTTACCAGACTATTTATCTCGCATAGTTAATACGCCAAACATTGAAGTTTCGTTGGACACTGACACTACTAGAATTAAGGAAATTTTTGCAGAAGGATCTAAAAATGTAGATGATACATTAAGTAAGACAACCTACAATTCCGAAAATACCATACTTGCTACACCACATGTTTCGAAAAATTCAGGTATAATCGAAGCTTCTGCTTCACAATCCGAGGGTCCCGTAGACATCAACAAACAGGAACAGTCTTGGGAGGATTTTGTCTTTAATCAGCTGCAAAACTCACAAATCATTAATAATTTATCTGATGACAGGGTACACAAATTGGATAGTAACAACATTCTGTGTGAGCAGAATAGGGATCAAAATGTTATGGAAATCAAGGAGATTCTAAAGGGGGAAAATATTGAATTGAAGGCGAAATTTAAAAATTATTTCTTGGATCAGCAATCAGGGTTGTTGATGTTCAAAAGAAAAATTACCGAATCTGGGGTAGAGAGTTTCATTTTTAATATTGTTTTGCCTGATACATTACAAGTGTACGCGTTGGAAAACGCTCATTTTTCGCATTTTGGAATAGCTAAAACATTTGAATTCATTATGAGGAGATACCAGTGGAGAGGTTTGTATAATGATATTAAAAATTTCATTAAAAGCTGCGAAACTTGCGGAAAATTGAAAAGAAGTTATCAAAAATTTAAACCACAGGGGTTAGCGGCTATACCAAAAAGAATTGGAGCAAATTTATCAATGGATATTCTGGGACCGCTTAGGTGTGGCTCATATGTGTTGGTAATAATTGAAAATTTTAGTCGATATATAGATCTCTATAAATTAGATAAAATTGGCTCTCAACAAATGGCTGAATGTATCATGAAATACATTTCTAGATACGGCGTCCCGGAAACAATATTAAGTGACAACGGAACGTATTTTGTTTCTAAGGGATTTACAGAGTTAAATAGGCTATTGGGTATACACCTCATTCATACGCCAACATACGCCCCTTTTTCTAACGGTAAATGTGAAAGGTCGAACTCGCAGTTGAAAAACACTATTTTGGCTTTGGGGGAAAACAAGATTGAATTACAATTAGCACTAGACATACACAAATCTTTCTATAACAATATAATTCATAAAACTACAGGGTTCTCTCCTGCCCAACTGTTTTTTGGAAGAAAGATTGAACCAGTATTTGATACCATGAAGGATTTCACTAAGGACAATTTAGAGTGGTTGGAATACCCCAATTTTGTTGAAAAAACTCTAATACACATAGAAAAATGTAGAAGTGAAGCGTCTAAAAATATTGAGAAAGCTCAATTAATACAGCAAAAATATGCTATACAAAACTCTCACAAAAGAGATTTTACAGTAAATAGTATTGTATACCACAAAAATCCCGGAAAATTCGATAAATATTTCACAGGACCTTACAAAATTACGAAGATGCATACAAAAAACCTGGTGGATATTCAACTGATAGCATCTCCCCATGTAGTAAAGGAAAGGATACACATTTGCAATTTGAAACTTGCTGAGAAAAGATACGACAAGTTTGCAATAAATCTGGGAATAGATAACGAAACCGAGTCTTCCTGCCAGGAAACAATTACACACCCTTACAATCTCAGGAGTAAACAGGCCCCCACTATGTGATTCACACTCAAGGAGTGGGAAAAACAGAAATAATGAGTGCTTGGAGCAATAAAACGATTTACCATTTTCTGATTTTAAGGGTGGAAGCACTTAACTAAAAGCTTTACCTTTGTCAACTTCGCTTACTTGTCACTATCTATCAAATAGGACTTTGGGGTTTTAAACTTCACGTAAAGGGCGATTCCCATTCCCACAGAACCGTGTTTTTATTGCTGTTGTCATTTCAAAAAAAAAGAGGAAGA
Source organism: Linyphia triangularis (assembly GCA_963978545.1). Classification (NCBI taxonomy): domain Eukaryota; kingdom Metazoa; phylum Arthropoda; class Arachnida; order Araneae; family Linyphiidae; genus Linyphia; species Linyphia triangularis. Next base: position 63,052,762 of record OZ021723.1, on the reverse strand, counting down.
AAAGGGGAAAACAGCAGTGTTGGTCACTGTAGAACAGGTTTTAGTTTTTGGTGGGGGACGAGTCAAACCTACGATATCACGTTACTCACTTGAGTCGACTTTCAGATTGGAAAAGAAGCCGGAGTGTTGGATATGTTTCTTTTTCCGGGGGTAAAAGGGGGACATGAATTTCTTACAGTGGAATTTTTTTTTGTTTTGTTTTTGTTTGTGGATGGTGCATTTGGGGGATGTTGTCGGACTAATGAAGGGGGAAGTGAAGGGTCGTGTTCTCTTTTGGATATTTTTTTTCTCGAGTTGTAAAATTGAGTAGGGGTACTCCAAATCCTGTTTTTTTTTTTTAGGTTAAAAAAAAAAAAAAAAAAAAAACAGCGCTTTTACACACTGATTTCGAGAAAATTTGAAGTGATTTAGTGTGGTCAGGGAAAGTGTGGATTAAATGTTGTTGTTTTTGCCTTTGCATTTTGTGGATTAAAATAATTTACTAGAGACTACGCTAGTTTTGGTTAAAATTGGTCTATGGCTCTGATTGTACTGGTGCGTTGATTATAATATACGGAGAAAATTCATTATTGGAATTTTGGAATTTGAAAAAAAATGCTGTTAATTATATTGAAATTTCTACAGTTTGGTGTATGTTAATTAATGTTTAGGTAGAAACACAATACGGTGTTCTAGTTATTTGATACCAACTTAGGGGAAGTTTCAGAGGGTATTGATATAAAGGTGTGGATAAAACTAAGGTAGTTATTTTCTTTAACTTTAATCAATGTAGGTTTAATTTGTTAATTTGGAGAGGTCAAATATGTGAGGCTTAGGAATAATATTGATAAAGTTAAAAGTCCAAAACTGGCTGAGTGTTTGTGAATTTTAAGATGTCATTTATCTGTATCACAAATCTGCATGTTACAATTTCGTTCGAACTCAGAGGTGGAACCCGCGCAAGTTCTACTACATTCTTGCTATCGAAACTACATCGCTGCTGGACGGAGATTGAGGGGACATAGCAAGAAAGTTCTTCACGTAATTCAAAGCTTAGCAGAGATGCAAGACAAAGAATTTCAAAAGACCAGCAAAGAGGGGATTCAACGATGGACCAGACGATACGACCGGCGTTAATCAACCAAATACAGTCTTACGTCATACAAGAGTTTCCAGAAAAGCCGACCAACAGCGTTAATCAACCGGGAGGCAGCCTCACACCAGAGAAGTGCTTCCGGCAAAAATCCGGCAACCAGCTGACATCATCATCCTATGACAGGCGAGGAGGCGACAGCGACACAACAAACCACTAGTTTTCACATCCATCTGACCAACAGCAAGGCATCTTACAGTGAAACACACCCCAAGGAGAGAACAACTGACAACCACAAATGTGCCACTCCAACAAGTGCAGTCCTTTTTTGTCAACAATCCCAAACTCCACTCGGGAAAAAAAAGGGGTGAGAGATAGGCCACACCCACGGGCCGTCAACAATGTACCTACGCTAGCGAGGAAGAATGTCTCTTTTTCTACACTAATGGGAGATGCAAGCGATAAAGGTTAAGTGGACACTCTTATGCCGGAGAAGAAGGCAGCGGCATCTTCACAGGGTTACCATAATTTCCAGGCAAGGTAAACTATTTCGTTAACTTTTTCTCCATGTATAAACAATCTTGCCAATCAAAGGAAAATAAAGGAACAATGTAGTGTCATCGGTTATCCGTGTAATGAAAGTGGAACTGTAGATGAACACTATCCATAGCAGATTCAAATCAAACTTTTTAGGTGCACTCAATTTGATAAACACTTCAACAACAAGAGTGTTTCCTTAACTACTCAAAAGAACTAGCGAAGAAAGCGTTCTATAATCTGTGCCATTAAAGGATCCGATGAAGGAAGGAAAAGGAGATTTAAACTTTGCACAGGGAATACTTGCATACATTTGAGATATTTTTAAATTTAAATACCCTTACTCTTTAAATAATGTTTTTGTTATTTGAAGTTAATATTTAATTGTGATTGTTTATAACTAATTCTGTTATCCTTAAACCATTCCTCATTCCTAATTTGTTGTTTCATTGATATACATTGGATTTTGTGCATTGTATTGTATAATTTTTATATAACTGTGTAAGTTATCATGCATATTTTTAGCTGGCTGAGGAGAGTGAGTCTTCGAAAAATTTGGAAAAGGGGTGATAATGTCATAAGGAGTTTTCATTATGACATTTAGTATGATATAATTAAAGAAACCTCCTGGTGTAAAAATCATAGCCCGCCTCTTTTGACACTTTGGACTACGTCAATGAGAATTGCACGAATGAGCGGGCTGACTTCTTTACTTATGTTGCGCGTGGGGGTTGGAATTGAAGAGGGGTTTTTGGAAGCTGCTAGGGGAAAAAAGTAGATCATCTAGACAGGTGGTTTTCGAAGAGAGAAGTAGGGTTGCTTGACCTCTGAGAAAGAAAAGTTCATATACCGGGGATCGGAGATTTGATGCTGGCAAGCGGTGACCGCTCGTTCCAGAGCAATGAGCAGTAAGTGGCTCTTTTATTCACTCAGTACTCAGCCAGCTAGGAAAGTCTAGTTATGATATATATTTAACTCTTAATTATTGCTTTTGGTTGTTTTAAATATTTGTTATTTTGGATTTCAACCTCACACATGTGGTGAGCGTTTAGAGGAAATGTGTTTGCTACCATATACTTAACTGCTGAATAAACTGGTTTCTGAACTAAAGAACTTGTGTTAATTGCGGGGTGTTCTGTAAATGCTTGACACTAAATTTATTGCTTATATCATACATGCGTAATTAGTACTCCTACTATACGAATCATGGCAGGGTCTTATAAAATAAAATTTAAAAAAAAAAAAAAAAAAAAAAAAAAAACCTTGCCAAAAGGAAAGTTTTGGAGATAAATTATATTATCCTTTCTTGTTAGTGAAACTGAACAGAGAAGAAAAAACGATTGTTGGAAGAGGTATGCTCAAGGAAAGAGAACTCTGTGTTAAAGGTATTCGTTTTTCAACTTTTTAAGCCATTAAAGCATTTTTACGGGAATTTCGGTGGTGGGGATGTTCAAAGAATTTCGAGCATCTGATACATGTCAGTTCACAGCTATTTGAGCCCGGACAACACCGGGCACTTCAACTAATAATCAGATAAAGTTTTGTAGTTGTTTGATAAAGCTTAAAAGCGGAAAGTTTGATAAGATTTTTTTCTTTTCGATAAGGTCGTCGAGACAAACAACTATTTCTTCTTTTAGAGCGCGTAATATTCTTTGATCTTTCCTACTTTATTGCTTGAAATAACGCCACCATTTTTGTTATGACGCCATTTATATTTCAAAAACTTCACTGATGTATTCATCATGAACATGATCAAGACACACCGATTTACCGCATAAAAAACTTAATTTTTTGGCAATCTGGAGGCACTACCTCGCAATATCCATTTATCACCTATAGCTGATGTAAAGCCATTTGGAGGGAGGCCGGGAACGGGGCTCAAGAGACTTTATTGTGATCCATGGCTTTCTCATCGATTGCGGACGTGTTCTGAACGAACACTTAAAATTTATGGTCTCAAGAGAACATCCTGTAGCGTCCCATGTTTGGAAAGAATAAACTGAGCTCACACAAAATTGTTATTTAGTTTCCTTTACAGATGGTTTTGAAAAAATAAAAAGGGAAAAAAAAAATCTTATTCCAACCATGCATTTATGGTTGGAATAAAAAAATTTCGTTATCGTGTAATCTTTAGGAAAGATAGTACAATGTTGCCAAATCTTTAGTATAATAAATTCTGTGCAAGTTATATATTTACAAAAAAAAAAAAAAAAAAAAAAACTTATCATATTTTCTAAATTTTTGGTTCATACTATATTTTTTCAATATCCCTTAATGTTTTCGAATCTCGCCTTTCCCGCAATTTTTGCGTTTCAAAACTTCGTTATGCACTTCTTTTTAGTTATTTACTATTTGAAATCCATACATATTCAGCTAAGTAAATTGTATGTACTATTTTAATCAATTTTCGAATTCCTCATTATTTCCGCATATTTTCGCAGTAGTATAAACTTAAGTTTCGAAGCATAGTTTCGCCCTAGAATAAACTTAAGTTTCAAAGCATATTTATGCTTCGATTTGAATATAAAACCTGAATTCCAAGCTCTAAATTTTATATTGTTTATTCCTATACTTTCTAGATTGTCTAGAAAATATATTTTAGTTTGCTGGTTTATACGTTTATTTTTACTTCCTGATGTATAATGTTAAAATTGCAATTATCTCGAATGCCAATATGTGAATTTAATTGAATATTTCAATTGATGTCTTTTTTTTCTTGCATAAAACTACCCGTTTCTAGTGCTAGAAGCGTGGGTAGAAGCGGGGAGAAGCGTCCCCCTCTTTTCGAGAAAATACCCATGCGCGCCCCCCCCCCCCTTCTAAAACTATTGAAATCCTTCCCCCCATTTACCCACTTTGAAAATCACTCAATCCACCTAAAAACTACTAATGAAAAATAACATTAACCTTTAAATGTAGTGAGTGACACTGAAACAAAGTGATTTTTTTCAAAAGTGTACATTTGAAAACTTATTTGTACATTTAAAACGTATGATATTATACTACTTTGTATAAAGATATAAGTATTTTTATTAACAAAATACTGTTACACTCGATCAATTTTTAACTTTGGAGGAATTTTCTTTCAAGTTAAATTTTTATTCTTGTTTCAGATAAAAACAAGTCATTTTAAAAAAAAAAAAAAAAATTATAAATTAGAATTCTCTTTTATTTTAATTTCATGAAAGTATGCACTTTTATAAGCACTATTTAAATCTTAGTAAACAGTTATGCATATAACGTTGAATTATTACTTAACTTTATCTTTTACTTCCAAGTAAAAAAAAAACCGGTCGCAGAATATTCAAAATAACAATACATTTTGGACAATTGTTCAATGTTATTGTTAGGAAGTGTAAATTATTTCTTTACTCTAATAATTTTATTATAAAGTTACGAAATTATAAAATTTATCTTTAAGTATTGAAGGGGTTGGGGGTGCCCCTGTCATAAACTTTTGGGCATCCCTGTTAAATAACTCAACGATAACTTAAATATTAGATTTTGCAGTAGATAATTACCTGTTTTTTGCTTCTAATTAAAATAAAAAAAAACACGGACGCCATAACAACCGTTGAGTTTCTCATTTTCGTTTCGTTTATTTACAAAAACTATTGCCACAAGATAGAAACTTAAAAGCTGAATTAAATTATTATGACACTTAACACACTCCCACCTTGAGATGGAAGCATCTCAACACTTCAGCTTAAATTAACTTGACAAAGAAAACTTAAAAGACCAATTTGAGTTTAAGACAGTTCAAAAGGGTTACAAGTTCAGTCTTTCAGGAATCTTAACAACCCGTCCAGTTCTAGTGATGTGGCTAGGTTGATTCGCTGTAGCAACAGGCACATCTTCTTTAGGCACCCATGGTTTCAGTTTCATGTTTAATTTACTACCAGAGTTTAAAATATCCGAGTCTGCAGAAATTTCTAAAGGATATAATCTCTGGATAGGGCGGAGGAGATTAGAATGGGCTGTTTGCACTCTGACCAACCTCACATTGCCATCCTTACCAGGTAGTAGCTCGACAACCCGTCCTAAAGGCCAATTTATTCTTTTACTGTTGTCGGTTCCAACTAATACAATATCTCCCACTGATATGATACGTGACTCTGCCTTTTTATTCCTCTGTACAAGAAGACCTAAATACTCTGATCGAAATCTGTTTCGGAGATCCTTTTGTAGAGCCTGCCGATACTTTAATCTTCGATTTAGACTTTTCTGATCGACTGCATCAAGGTCTGGCACTCTCCATTCCGGTATGTCTTGTAGGAAACATGGATGGTGAAAGGAGAACCAAATCTGGAAGACTGCAGCATCCCGTACACGATTTTCTGGAAGCGGGGAAACTGTACTTTCGACCTTCCGTGAAGAGAATCCTGCACAGATAGAACAGCTCGAGATGATTTTCCTCACAGTTTTCTTGCCATTTAATATCCAGTGTCTCTCTCGTAAGATATTTAACAACATTTGAGCACCACAATGCGAGTTTTTCTCGTGATGAAACGTATCAGTCTCTTAACTACTTCATGATCAGCTGGTAGAAGAACGGGTTTTCTAAAGTCTTCTTCATCTTTTCTGTAAGTAATTTGCGTCTTTACTCTAATAATGCCGTCATCATCCCTATATGTCGAGAGATTTTTCAGCTTTTTATTTTCCAAAGCTGCCAAAGATTCTTGCTGTATCATCTTCAATACTTTTAATTCCGCATTCCCATACTCCAGGGCTGAAATTTCTCCAAATGTTCTATCTTCTTTAACTGAAGAACAGTTATGAATGAATCGACAAATCCAACAAACCAGACGGATAATATGCGAATACTTTGAGAAGTATTCATAATACCTGTTTGCTTCAGTACTTTCCTCAACATTTGTGAGGGTAGTAGATTTTAACTTCTCTTTGAGAATCTCTTCTTCGTTGATAATTTCTTCTATCCTACATGACTCCAACTATTCCTGGATTCTTTCAGCCAGAGTGGACCCTCCCACCATGCGAGGTTCAATAGTTGCTTTGCATTACATCCTCTCGATGGTAGATCTCCAGGATTCATTTCACCAGGTACATGGTGCCATGAGGAGGGACTACTCAGTTTCTTTATTTCTTGCACTCTATTTCTAACAAAAACCGACCAGTTTTCTTCTCGAGATATCCATGCGAGCACTGTCGTCGAGTCACTCCAGTAATGACATTTTACTTCTTCCCATCCCAGGGCATCTATCACCGACTTCGTCAATCGAGCTCCCACTAAAGCAGCTAAAAGTTCCAACCGAGGAATAGTTCCACCCTTGAGAGGTGCAATGCGAGATTTTGATGCAAGAAGTACTAACTCTGTCTTATTTTCAGTTTCAATTCTCAAGAAAACTACAGCGGCAAAGGCATCTTTACTGGCATCACAAAAACAGTGTATTTCACAATTTTCCAATTTCTCGTGATCGCTTTTAATATACCTGGGTATATGTATTTCTTCTAAGAACTTTAATTCTTCAAACCACTGAAAGAACTTATTTCTTATGTCTCCTGCGATTTCTTCATCCCAACCGATTCCTTTTCTACAAGCTTCTCGCAACATTAATTTAGGACAAAGCATCACCGGTGAAGAATAACCAACAGGATCATAAACTTTATGGGCGACTGACAAAATCATTCGTTTGGTGAGACAATGAAGATTTACTTCCTTTAACCAATTCATATTAATTTTCAATGTGTCCTCTTGACGATTCCAAATCAGTCCAACTATGGGAGTTTCAGGGGATTCACCTGCTTTGCATTTTTCTCCAGAGTTTTCCCAGCCTCTGAGATCAAATCCTCCTTTACGCATTACTTCTTTGGATTTCGCCACAAAATTCTTTAATTCTTCTTCACTATTAACACTAGCCACCACATTATCGACGTAAAAACTTTTAAGAAGCTTCTCCTTAAAATCAGATTCTAAGTCTTCTGAACAGGTCACATGATGTTCTATGACTGCTCCCAAAAGAAAAGGACTACATTTTACTCCAAACACTACTCTGGTATGACGAAATACTTGGAGTTTCTTTTCTTCTCTGCTCTCCCACCATAGGAATCTCAGGAAGTCTCTATCGGCTTGACACACGCTGATCTGTAAAAATGCCTTCTTAATGTCAGCTGTTACACCAATCTTTCGCTCCCTGAATTTCAGCAGAATATCTGGAATTAACTCGATAAAATTGGGCCCACGTTCTAAGCACTGGTTTAGAGAAGGGTGATTATGCATTCTTGCTGATGCATCAAAAACAGGGCGAATGGGCGTTGTACTACTGCTTTCTTTTAGTACGGGTCGATGAGGCAAGTAATTACCATAAGAATCTACCTCAGCTGCAGGGACTACTTCTATTATTCCTTCTTTCAACCATCCTTTCAAAACGTTTTCGTAATCTTTATACAGGTGATTGGAAACAAGTTTAGAAGTTGTAATTTCCAACCGTTTTTTAGCTAAGTCGAAATTGTTAGGTAACGGAGAACAGCCTTCACTCCATGGCAACTGAACTTCATATCGACCTTTCTCATTGAAACGAACAGTTTCTTGAAAATGCTTCTTTGTAATAAAATCCTGTTCCCTCTGAGATTTCTTTTCAATGGGATCTTTAATTCCAATTAAATCCAGTCTCCATAGATCAGCTAAATCTACCTCCTTCACAAATAGATTTGTCACCGTCATGGCCAAACTATCAGTACTTTTCCCATCAAAGTCCATCCCAGATAAGTTTCTATTGCTACCAATCCAGAAGACAACACTTCTTGGCGACCAGTAAATAATTTACCCATTATGTCAGCTCCGATGAGAATTTCGATTGGATCATTGGTGTTACCAACGTCTGTCAAAACGATGTTTTTATCTTGTAGCTCTTTAAGCCACGGACCTTTTCCAACAGGAGGAATATTATTGCATATGACATCTTGGTCCAAAACTTCCAAATTGCACTTGAACTGACTGTTCAAATTCTTCAATTTTATTTTAAAATAGTCGTGTTTATATTCCTTCGTTGAAACATCTCCAAATAACACATGTGTCACACTTTCTTGCCTAATCGGTGAGTATTGCATCTTCTTTGCTACATCTTTCAAAATGTATGACCTTTGTGATCCACTGTCCAATAAAAGATGGACACTCTTTTCTTGACCCTTAGAAATAAGTTGGGATTTCAGAGTTTGCAAAAACACCTTTGGATTCGTGCTCATATTTGAAAGGTTGACTTCATTCTCGGTCACATTTTCTTCCGCCCTTGGCGTATTTTGTACTTCCAGCTTTTCACACATTAGTGGAACGTGTTTCTTCCCACATATCAAACACTTCAAAAATACTCTGCAATTCTTAGCGTTATGACCAGGCGTAAGACAGGCAAAACAGCAGCGCTTGGCCTTTAAAACATTCTGCTTGGCGATAATGCTCATTTTTTGAGCAGAAAAGCATTCGGAGCTCCTGTGTTTTCTCTCACAAAAAATGCATTTATTTCTTACTTCAGAGATTGTTGACAGCAAACCAGCTGCAGTTGGTGTTTTATTTCTAAACAAGTCAGATTCATACTTTTTATTTTTGTTAACTCGAGGGAGTTCATTTTTTGCCAATTGCAAGACCGATTCTTTCTTCGCCCTCTACTTCTGACTTTAGAAATGACATCAGGTCAGTGAGACGCTCTTTGGCTTCTTTTCCTGAAGAAATTGAGCTCCTATTCCATGCTTTTAGAAAGTCCTTAGGAAAACATGATTCCACCATAGGATACAAAATCGAGGCACATTTTTCGGTTGTAACTCCTAATGAATCCAATGCACGCAGATATGACTCAAGCTTATTGTATAATGAGGTTGGCGAAAACTTCTGTTTGCTCTGGACAAATATAATAAGCTTTAAAAGTTCCCGGACGTATACCTCAACAAGAAGTTCTTCCCTGCCGAACCGTGATTTTAAACTTTCAATCGCTTGCGAGTAATTGGCGCTTGTTGGCGGGAAACTCTCTACAACTTCTTTTGCCCTGGTTCCCGGAACGGTAGCTTGTATTATGTATTGAAACTTGTCTTCTGGCGCAATATCTTCATTTTTATCAATACGTTCAAACTGACTCCAAAACGGAAGCCACTCCTTAAAATCATCTCCAAATCGACGAAATTCCAATTTAGGTAAAGTGAATTTTCTCTTAGAATTCCCGATTTCCGGTTGAATTTCACTTTGGAAAGGTCCTTGGGCATGAACTCTCGCCAATTCCAGTTCATGTTCGATTCTGGCTTTCTCCAAATCGTAATTTCTTTCTTGTTCACGATTAATTCTTTCTCGTTCTTGTTCTTCACGAATTTTTCTTTCAGAAATATACTCTCCAAAATGTCCTTGGTGAAACCCGGATCCTTTTTATACTCTTCGCTGCTAAGAATAATGTTCTTTATCTCAGCCATTTTAGCATTGGGCGAAACATTTTCGCCGATTTCTTCCGCATAGGCTTTCAGATCTTCTTTTTTGAAACCTCTAACTTGACTAAACATATTCCTATTTATTTTGTCCTGTCACGGACGCCAAAAATGTAAAATAACTCAACAATAACTTAAATATTAGAATTTGCAGTAGATAATTACCTATTTTTTGCTTCTAATTAAAATAAAAAAACACGGACTCCATAACAACCGTTGCGTTTCTCATTTTCGTTTCGTTTATTTACAAAAACTATTGCCACAAGATAGAAACTAAAAAGCTGAATTAAACTATTATTACTATTGCCACAAGATAGAAACTTAAAAGCTGAATTAAATTATTATAACACTTAACAATCAACCACTTTTATTTCACCTCTTTTACCACTGCATAGGATAATGAAAGTATAGCATTCAGTCGAAAAAAGAAAAAAAATAGGATTTTTTGTTGCATTTCCCACGTTTTAGAACAGCCTGATTTCAAGAAAGTGGTCTAGAAAAAATGTCTGTGTGTACGTGGGAAAAAAATTGACCTACGATGTCCACATTTGATGGAGTGCGGGTTAGTGGTGGCCATGGGACCTACCACCATTAACGTTTTCGTCAAATTCGCACACACGCATGCGAAATCCTGAAAAATCATGAAAAAATCATGTTTTTCAGCAGTTGCTAAAAAATGGCTCTAACGATTTTGATTAAAATTTCTGTGCTAATGCCACTTAAGGTGTTCTAATCGTTCCCGCATCAAAAATTCCGTAGAAAATGCCATAAAAGCGTAAAAAGTTAAAACACAAAGCTCTCTGCCCTTGAGCATTGCCCATCAACGATTGATTTTTTCCTGTTCCGCACACAAGAAAGGACAATGTAATGTCTATCGAATAACAACGCCAACTTGGCGTATTCTTTTTTTTTTTCTGCCTATGTAAAAGTTATTGCCAAAAATATTACCAAACTGGCCATTTTTATTTGAATGAGTGAAAGTATGAAAACGGTGAATAAAACCATAAACTTTAATGTAATAACCAATTTTATAGTGTAATTGGAAGCTGTGCGATGTTCCACCACTGAACGGGTCAAGCTTGCATCTTTTTAAGTTGTTAAAATCGAAAAAAGAAAAAGAAAGAAAAAAATCGGAGAAAAACGGAAACATTCACAGGGAAAAATAAATTGTGACTGGTTAATAGGGAGGATGATTATGAATTTAAGGGACTCTTTTAATAGTACACTTTGAATATAAAACAATAATCTGTTTATTTATACATTAAGCTAGCTGAATACCGCGCTTCGTAGCGAAATTTTACCTTGTGCAATTTTTTAGATAGTTACGGAGATCCATCATTGGTTTACGTCCCAGCTTTTGGACACTTCGCTCACCGGAAGGTTCATTGCTACAAGCTCGCTTCCCTCGCTGTAAAGTTCATAATAAGCACAGACTTTTTGAAAGGTTCATTGCTATGCAAGCATGGGCTAGCTTCACTCACTAAAAACTAATTGCTGCTAAAACCCCCTTAAGGGAGTCCGGTCAACACCACCTAAAGTACAAGGCCCAATCACTCTCACTTCTGGTTGCCGTGACGTCATCAGAAGAAGTTATACTGAAACAGCTAGATCTAGTTTCTTTACTTCATCCCGATGTCAGCAGCAGAGCACATTCGTATTTAGGCTTAGCAATGGCGTTGATGCTTGGTGGTAACTATTTGTGAGCGTTTTTATTTATAGCTTTCAACAGACTTGTAATTGCGTAACCATTTGCGAGCGTTATTATTTATCGTTTTTATTGAGAAGAATACCATCTATGATACCTGTTGTGTAACTAGTTGCAGTGGAAATCGCAACCCAGACAGCAAAAAGTTTCCATTTTTAAGGTTCTCGAAGATCCGGAACTGCGTCAGAAATGGATCCAATCCAATACCAGAAAAGGATTGAAACCCTCAAAATATTCAAGGGTAAGTACAAATCTTGGGCGTATTGACTTATATAAATGTTTTTAATAATAAACTTGTGTGAGTTTTTATCCGAAATGTTTTTAATTTTAACTAAACTATAACACTAAATGTGTTGTATTTAACTGTTTATTTTAGCTCCAAATAGTTACTAAAAATAGCCAAGTCCCTGTAGTGCATTTCTACTATTTTTTTTTTTTTTTTAACACAATTAACCTTTTTTTTTTTAAATTTTTGACCGATAATTCCGTAGTAAAAAAATTAAAATATGGGTTGAAATTCCAAGTCCGATATGAATTTTGCGCCAAGGTGATTTTCGCCAAAAAATGTCAATTTTTTTAATGTCAAATGAACTGTTTTTAGTTGCCATAATTTGACGCGGTTTTATGTTAACAATTTCAAAAACAAACCAGAATCCTTACCGGACTTGGATATTTAGCTAAAATGTGTATACGAATATATTTATTTCTACATTTTGACTTAATTATCTCATTTATATTTAAAATGTGTCATCTTAGTGGAAACGGTATAATTTATTTTGTATATATAATTTATTTCCCTTCTTAAACTAATTTATCGAAAAACTCAACTATTTTAAGAATGCTTAAACTTGTTTTTCTTGATTTTAAGTATATATATATATTCCTAGGTGTGTATTCTACATTTCCAAAATGAGTACACTGCAAAAAAAATCCCGTCAAATTTACGGTTTTAAACTGGCAGCTGGGTCGCCAGTTTAAAACCGTAAAAAATACGGAAACATTCCGTATTAAATACGGTTTTTGACTGATTGCAACGGTTTTTTCCCGTAAAATGAACGGAAACTTTCAGTAATAATTACGGTCATTCCGTACAAAATACAGTTTTCTCCCGTAAAATAAACGGAAACTTTTCGTATTAAAAACGGTTATTGACTGGTTACTAACATTGATCCCCCGTAAAATAAACATAAACTTTCCGTATTAAATACGGTAATTTCATACAAAATAATTTACTCCCGTAAAATAAATTAAAATTTCCTGTATTAAGTACGTTGATTCCATACAAAATGCAATTTCCACCTGTAAAATAAACAGAATTTCTGTGTTGAATAAGGTCAATTCCATATAAAATACAATTTCCCCCGTAAAGTACACGGAAACTTTCTGCAATAAATTTCATATAAAATACACAGAAATTTTTCTGTATAAGAAACAGTTTACCCCTATAAGCGAAGTTTTTCTCTATTTTACACAAAAACTTGCAGTGACAAAAAAGGTTTACAAATGTAAGTGAACGGTTTGCTTTTGCAAAATATTAAGAAACAATTGTAGATGGAAAAGCTTCTGCCACAAAATATATGATTAATTTTAGTATTAAACACAGTTTACAATATCAAGAAGGCATTTGTGTTCTGCTAAAGGTTTTGTTAGTAATAATGACCATATTCAATGGATGAAAATCATAAAAATTAAAGTACAATTCTGTATCACAGCAAAATATTCTATGTCCCATTATAAATTAAAACAAAAAAAAAAATTCCGAAGCAATAAGGTAATCCTTCAACATAAATAGAAAGGTAAAAAATATATCACAAAATGAGCATGTAACACAAAATAATTTATTAATAGCTATCAGTCTTTTCTTATATCAAACTATAATAATAAATTTATTTGGTTATCTATACTATGATTACCTAGACTTTCAATTTGATTAAAACATTAAAAAAATGCAATAATTTACTAACTTTCAAAATATTTTTTAACGCGACAGGATTTAAATGTATTTTATGACACTGTGTATATATATAAGTATTAAGTAAAACAAATTAAATTTGATAAAAATATAATTTTATTTCAATACACATAATAAAAGTATACATAATTATAAAATTTCAATACACACGAATGAAAAGTGGTTCAGATTACTTTATTTAATAAACAAAATATTATTGAAACACATCTAATAATTATTAAACATATTTAATAAATTTTCAAAATTGACAGTATAAAAGTATACATAATTATAAAATTTCAATACACACGAATGAAAAGTGGTTCAGATTACTTTATTTAATAAACAAAATATTAAAAAATTTCTAGGAATAATTAATCATATCAATCAATACAAGCTGCAGCAACTTTTAAGGCCATATGAAAATCATTATTAATTTTTCAGTTTAGAAAAATATGCAAAATATACGAAAAGGAAAAATTTAGATAGCGGAATGTACAAATTATTGAACACATCTAATAAATTTTCAAAATTGACCAATGCAAGTTATATCTGAATAATTATGACTCTACAAAATCACCATCTTATAAAATGTCTAAATTACCACAGTAAACATACTTAAAAATTTTTTAAAGGCTAATAATTCAATGTATTCACATAAGAAAATTAAGTTAAAATTGAAAGATGACCACCCCTACATTTTGCAATGAACTCGCCTGGATGACGTGGAAGGCACGTGATCAGGTGGAAGTGGTATTTAACTGCTGCTGGAGAGTCTGAAGAATCATTCTTTCACTTACTTCTGTGTGTGGGAGCGAGTTGCCTGTTGTTGTTGTTGCTAATCCTCACTGTCTGACGGAGTCAGACAAGATCTACAAGTTCGTTGACTAAAAGGAAGTCGAAGACTAGGAGAGGATTGCTAAAGATGTGACGGTTCAACCTGGCATGCGCACCTCTTCTGCACATCTTCACCTTGATTGGTCAGCCACAACATCGGCGAGAGCGCATGTCCAAGCGGCCTGGTAAATAAAAGCAGCTAGTTAAGGTCTTCGGGGCTGCTTGCTGGGTTTTTTTAGTTTTATGTTTAGGCTCAGTTAGCCTGTAGGATACACCGAGTTGGTGTTTAGGTTACCGCTGGTCGGTGGACCTGACGTAAAGTGTACCGGAAAAGCTGTCACCGCCTTGGAATCGCTGCCGCAACCAGCCCTGGTAAGCGTAAGAAGTTCACTACTTCCCCCTCGGTGTGGCGGCCCGTTGCTTATGCTTGCAGTGTAAACAATAAACCCAATGCAATCTTTGAACTCACCTCTGTTCTTTCTTGGTGACCAGAGTGCGTGACAAAGAGATCCTCCTTAGAGAGTCCAATGCAATCCAAGAGGTGCTCAGGAGAGGTCTGATGATTTTGGCACTTGGTGCAGGTGGCAAAGGTTTTCGTGCCCTCGTTGAAAGTTAGGCACTTGATGTGACCGCTAGCAAGCCTTGATAGGGTATGTCTGTCACACGGGAGGTCAAGGGACAAACCCGGTTTCGAGCCCTTGTACCAATTATGGGTTGGGGTGTTTTCCACTCCTCCGAGATCTTTGATTTTTCCAGAGAGTACAATTCCAAAAAAGTAAGTGTGGAAGAGGGAGATGTTGAAATCCTGCAATTCTCCTTAGCAAGGATATCGGCCTGATCGAGTTGCCTGGTCAGATGGCAGAGTCACAATAAGCCGTCTTTCAGGCGAACAGTTGCTCCCTCAATGTACAGTAGGTCATGTACAGTGCTCCCTCAGGCCGGTGGTGGCGGTATTATGCTTTGGGGGACGTTCTCTTGGGCGTCTCTGGGACCCGTGGTTGTGGTAGAGCAGGTATCGGAACATCATTGCGGTGACTGAGCCTTTGTCTGGATTCATACCCAGAAGCACCTGTGATACAGATCAAAATAAAGTTTTTAATGTAAATCCTTTATATGCATTGGTAACTTTTATGTGCAATTACAACCAGTGTTTAAGCTTTTTAAATGCCACTAACATAGCTCTGTAACAATACTAATGTCATAATTAGCATTCACAAAAGCAAAACTATTTTTAAAACAAACCTCAAATAGTAAATGAAATAAACACTTGTATGTAAATGATAGCAGATTATCAAAACTACTATTACCGGGTGGCCACAAAATTTACGAAAAAAAGTTCCCTGATTTCCATGATGGATTTCTGAAAATATTCCCCGATTTTATGGCAAACTTTTTATCCAATTTCCCCAACTTATCCAGAAGTGTAGACATCCTGATCAAATAGAACATGTTAGCTAAAGAGATAACGTGCCAATTTTTTAAAAATAGTTTTGGCGGTAATGAAAAGTTCAAATTATTCCGAAACATTACATTTTCAACGATTACCGCCACAATTCTCTGGGTAAATGGCGCCAAAATGTGGATGATCAGGAAAACGTGTCTTCAGAACAAAGAAAATTTCCCTGATTTCTGTGAAATTTAAAAAAAATCCCTGATTTTTTTCCAGAATGAGATAGTTCCCTGACATTTTCCCGATTTCCAAGTTTTCCTGGTTCTGTGGCCACTCTATATTAGTGTTATTTAAGTACAGCACCTCTAACAAAGGTGAAACAAGCAAGTTCTTATAAAACTTAGCTTACCACTGAACGTTGCAAGAAATAAAAATGTTTAATTCTAATTATAATACACTAAGTAAATTTATTCTAAAAGCACTAAAATTTATTCCAACAGTATTCTCACTTCAAATAAATAGAGTTGTATTTGTCCCTAAATCCTATCTAAAATAAAAGAATCTCGATAGTTTACCTGAAAAGTGCAGAGAACTTTTAAAGTCTAAGGAGTTGTTAGGAGCCAGCGATAAAACTGCTGTACAGCAAGGCATTCAGCACAACTGGTAGTTTCTTTTTGAAAAATTCCAATAAACTGTACAAAATATGAAAAATATTGTAAAATTTGTCATCCTTATGTACATATATTTACACTCGTGAAAAGAGTCAAATGAACTAGCTAGCATGAAATCATCTTTTAAAAACCTTATTTTGAAATATGGATCTGCACATCAATTGGGTAGTCTAGGGATGGGATAAATGGATTAATTTCCTTCAAAAATAAAATTTAAGTTTATCTCCTTAAAATAAAGACTCAATATTTCACACAACACTATTTCTTATTATATCATTAGGTTCATGGCATTTAATGTTATAAGCGATAAAACGATAATTTGCGGAAGGAATGGATTAGAAATTCTCAATTACTACTATCCGTTAACGCTAAAAAAAAGAAATTTATTGAAAGAAAATCTTTTTTCTTTGCTCACAAACGTAGGTTCATTTTTTAGCTACGTTTTTAAAGAATTTTACATTAATTCAACTAACACATTTCATAAAATGAAGAGGTCTTTTAACCCCTGCATTGAAAGGCTATATCATCACACCAATGCTATAGTACTTGAAAACAGCAACATTTTAAAAATCTGTTTTGCAATTAATTCAATCCCAAAGATCACCAGCCCTTCCCTTACTTTTGCCAGTGACCAAGTACGATAACATTTATGACAGATGATCTTGTCTTGACAAATAAGCTATCTAATGTTGAGGAACATGATTTTCTTCAGTCAAAGGCGGTAGGTGCCATGTAAGAGACTGAAAATGTTCCCAAGTGATTTCTAAGGCAATCCCAGCAGACTTTGATTTGAAACAATCGCAATGAAACTGCAGTGTCGTTTGACTGAAACTTCACACAATGGAACAGATGTAGTGGGGCATTTGGCGATAAAAAAAATCAAAAACATGGTAACTGAATAAGTTAAAACATAAACAATAATAAAATCAAATTAAAATTTAAGTAATAAAATTAAAGTATGCTAACTTAAAATAAAAACCCATTGTTACAAACTGCATTTTTCCTGAAAAAAACAAAACAAATAAAGTATAAAATATAACTTAAAATAAAACTCTTTGACAAAAACTACAATTACCCAGAAGAAAAAAATAACAAATAAAATCGCCCCCCAAAAATGTCCTAAACTACATCTGTAGTAAGTAATTTTTAAATAAAATTTTAATTCTCAGATATCAAATCTGATCTTCCGAAGTTTCATTTGCAAAATTTGTGCCAAAACATTCAAAAGTTATTACAAAACTAAAGAGCACATTTCTAAATGATAGCCAATGCAGTTAATTAAACTTCATTTAGTTTTACAACTCTTACAAACTCGTGAAATATTACGTACAATATTCTATATCACACGCATATGTTTCAGAAAAACAATAGAACAACATCGCTGTTTTTGCTTACATTCAATAAAATAAACATTTTCTGATTCTGATGTAATTTTATGTACATACATGAATTTCATAGCAATGAACAAATTAATTGATAAATGATTATGATGAATGATTGATATGAATGCTTAATTGATCATTATAATGAAAAGAAACTTACCAAAGAAGCCACTTTCTTTCAAAACAAACATGCTCGGCGTCGTTTTCGAAGGAAGGCGTAACGCGCATGCGCAGAGAGCGATTCTTGGTGAATGACGGTTATTAACTGTAACCTTGCCTACGAAAACTGCTTTAAACCGTAAATTCAGGTTTACGGATTTAAACCGTTGATAATATTGGGAATTTCCGTATAAGTGACGGGTTTTTTTTACAGTGTATATATGCAGAATTACTGAGGCTTTTGACAGCAAGACAGGAGAGAAAATATCTGCTCCGTTGAAGTACCCTCGCCTGACAAATAATGCTGTGCCAACTATTTTTCCTAACTGCCCTTCTTATTTATCATCTACTTCAAACATCAGAGAAAGCGTGGTTAAAAAGCAAGAGCGGATTGTGAACTTTAATTTGAAAAAGGCAATTGCTGAAAGTTTACAAGAGATGAAGGAAAAGCAAGCAAGGATGACATTTTCATCATTCGAAGAACTCTGTGAAAAGAAAATAACATTTCTTTACCTTCTGGGTAGTCTCATTTGAAAGAATCTGGAGTATTGATATTGTTTTAATTAATTTTAAACCCAGAACCTCTTATTACAAAATCAATAGTAGTAGATGATAAACTTTTTTAAAATATTTATATTGATAATGTTCATATAACAAAATTAAATGAAATATGCATACCTTCAAATGTAAACAGCTGTAAAAAATTTCCACTTTAATTGAGAATTTAAATAACTATAATAGTAATGATAGAAATCAATTCTTCTCCAAACTTCAAATTATTTGTAAGCATTTTGATGTCCTATTAACTAAAGATTTGTTCCATAAAAATTGTACTAATTTGAAAATGCCACTGTTGGCAGGTATGTAATATCTGTTAAGTTAATAATGTGTGTGTTGTATGTGTTAATATTGTAAATAAAAAAAAATTATTACTCTAAACCCAGTTCCTTGTTCTTTTTATATGTAAACAATTAAATTGATATGAAAATTCAATATATTATCTGTGTGATAAAAACTTCAATAAAATGTACACTATTGATAAATATATAAATGCCAAAAAATAGAAAAATTTTGTGTTTAATATAATTTTATTTTAAAACCTTTTAACTTGGGAAATTTTTATTTTAGTAATTGAAAATCGAATGAAAAGCATTGAATATTTGAATGCTGTATGACAATTTGAAATTTATCAATGAATTCTCTGAACAAAAGAAATAATTCATGTTTGCAAACTACTCTAAATAATGAAACCGCAATGAACGTAAACCGTCCAACTTCTCTTGATGACGTCACAAACAAAGTGGTAAGGCCTTGTCTTTAGGTGGTGTTGGTCCGGTGCACAAAATTTTAATTTCTTTTGAGCAACTTGCACAAGTTAGGAAAAGGAATATTTTTTTGTATTTTCTAGTATTATCCAACGAATATATTTGAGCAGTGCAATTATTTGTTATCTTTATGCTTTCAATTAATCAAAAATCGAGTTTGAAATCAAAGCAAAAGTCACGTGACCAAAAACGCATAAAAAAAACGTGACGTAGTTACGCATAGATTCCGTCGAAAATAAGTGTTGAAACCTCGTCTAACAGGTTTTAGACTGGTTCATCATCTGCGCGTTGACGTCACACGCCAAAGTAGCTTTTTCCCGCCAAATCTCCAAGTGAAAAACTAAATATTGTTGCGTGAATGGGTTTGAAAGACTTGAAGCTAAAGCAAATCAAAACTTGCAGAAATTTATTCCGATATGACTCTTCGCAGATTCCCTTACAACTCCAGAACTTCTCGTTCTAATAGACTCAATACAGCTCTTTACACGACAATAGAGCACAACAGCAGTTAAAAACTTGATACACAACTGCTAAAATCGCCGCAAAAGACAATGCAATACAGTTCGCTTTTAGAACTACTCTGAATGCTCACTGAGAGACAACTAACTAACTAACTCTTGGTTGGTCTTATATAGGAAAGTTAAACCTTCGTGAATCTTCTAGATATAGAAATTTGGAGAATTTCCCAGATCGTAGTCGAAAAGACCTATACATGCACATGGGGACCGAAAATGTCACCAAATGGTCGCTAAGTTTGGTGACATTGGCGATTTCTCGCCAAATTTGGCTACAAAAATTAATCTCCAAAACCGTCGCCAACTTGGCGAGATTGCCATTAACCATAATGTCAAATAGCCTGCCCCTTGTAAAACTCATTTTCCAGTATGATCCCTGTAGAACTCGTTTTTAAGCATTAGGAGACACATTGCAGGAAAGCGAAGACAAACGAACTCTTGCACTGCCTTATGCGAAATTTACATACATTTTTCTATTTACATAATTAATACAACGACATATTTACAAAATATACAGAAATTCGTAACAATATTTTTTTAACTATCTATCCGAGCCAAATTTTTGAAAAAAAAGCTATGGTTTTTCATGATGTTTCCTCTACTTTTATTTTAAAATAAAACCAAAAAGCGTGAAAGTTCCTCATTATGATATTTTTAGCAGATATTAAAATAAAAAATTTTAACTCTAGAAGTTCACATTTTTTATCTTTTATAATAAAAAAAAAAAAAAAATCGTATGTGAAGTAAAAAACAAAATTTAAAAATTTTGTTTGGTAAATATTTTCTAAAGAGCTAATACAATATGCATGGGAAATTTGGCGTATGTTACTTAATTACAAATAGAGTTATTTCCAATTATGTAAAAAAAAAAAGCTAAAAAATCATCAGTGAGAAAAAGCTGTTTAAAGTTCATTCAGAAACTAAGTTAGTGTCAGCTGTCAGATATTAATTTGACAACTGCAAGCCAACGGAAAGGGTAGCATTATAAATGAGTTATCAAAATGATTGTAATTGAACATATTATTTCTTAGCATACTTTTTTTTTCTACAATTTTGAAAATATTTGAGCCCTGGACCCCCTTAACATTAGAAACCCCTCCCCTGTCGAAAAACAAAATAAAAATTCCCCGTTAATACAATAATGCAACACTGTTTGTTTGTGAAAAGTAAAATTAGAAGGCCAAAACTATTTATATTGAAATTTTCAGAGTTTTAGGCCTATTAGAAGTCACTTTTTGTGAAAATATTAATTAAAAACATTAATTAAAACCTAAAAGATTGATTTTTTTTTTGGTCATAAGTTCAATTAGATGGACAAAACTACATATGTTGAAATTTTCAGAACTGTAGCCCTACTGGAATTCGTTTTGTAAAATATTTGTTAATTAACAAAAATAATTTTAAAAGAATATAAATTGTAACATTGTTTTAGTCAAAAGTCCAATTAGAAGGCCAACACTTTTTATGTTAAAAATTTCAGAATTGTAGTCCAATTAGAAATAGTTTTGTAAAATGTTTATTAATTAATTAAAAAAAATTAATGAAAAAATAACTAAATAATAATTTTAAATTCTGTTTTTTAAAAGTCCAATTAGAAGGCCAAAACTATTTATGTTGAAAATTTCAGAGCTGTAGCCATATTAGAAATTGTTTTGTTAATATTTATTAATTAATTAAAAAAAATTAAATTAAATTTTAAAATTCTGTTGTTTAAAAGTCCTATTAAACGGCCATAACTATACTTATGTTGAAAATTTCAGAGCTGTAGCTCTAATAGAAATCATTTTGTAAAAGATTTATTAATTAATTAGAAAAGAACTAAATAAAAATTTAATACTCTATTTTTCAAAAGTCCAATTAGAAGGCTAAAACTACTTATGTTGAAAATTTCAGAGCTGTAGCCTATTACAAATCGTTGTTGTAAAATATTTGTTAATTAGTTAAAAAAAAAAAAAAATTAAAAAATCTAGTAAAAAATTTTATAATTTTTTTTTTTAAAACTTCAATTAGAAGGCTAAAATTACTTATGTTTAAAATTTCGGAGTTCTACTCCAATTTTAAGTAGTTTTCTATCCATGATCGCCGCCAGGAATATTTGCAGGGGGTGCAAGACTAGATTTTTATTAAAATCCTTAATTTTTTAGAAATGGTAATTAATAATCATGTATTATAAATTATACTGTTTGAAAATATTTTTTAAAAATATGCATGGTATATATTTTTGACAGCGCAACTCTGTTAAAGAGAAGAAGAAGAAGAAAAAAAATAGTAAAAATATATTTTTAACGATTTTTTTTATCATCCAACTAGATCTCACGGCATTCAAGAGACTAGTGTTTAAAACAGAGAAACACGAAGATGCAAAGGTACAGAAGATAATATTTAACTTCTTCTTCCAAGAAAAAATATTCAAAGTGAAGCACAAAGACAGTATTGGGTTCAGAGAATTGTAAAAATAGATTACAAGATAGTATTACCTGATGACTTAAAAATCAAAACATTTTCCTAGAATCTTGAGAACTACTCAGGAAATGATTATAAAATAAATGGAATAAATATACTTCTACTCAGTCTCCAAAAATCGTAGACAAAGCTCTATGAAATCGTCATGCAAGTATGCTATGGAAAAAGAAAAGAAAAAAAAAAATAGAAAAAAAAAAAAATGCTTATTGTTACATAAAAACATAAACGGCATATGTGCTTTTTTTGTCTTGGAATTTATACCTTTCCCCCCTTTCCCATTTCTTTTAAATTTTCAAGAGCCAGAGGGGAGTGCAAGGGTGCATCTCTTTCTCTTTGCACACTCCTGGCGGCGCCCATGCTTCTATTGATCCACAGACACACACAGTTACACAGACAGCTTGTTTTATTACTATAGATGAAAAAATAATGGGTTTTATAAGAAAAATATCAATTTAAGGTATACATATACATTAGGAATCGCAAAATTTGACTCAAGTCTGCGTTTTTGTTTTTCGGTTTTAAAATATTCCCCAATTCATTACCATTAAAATGATACCATTTTCTTTCTGGGACTCAAATTACTTTTTAAATTACAGTAGGTTTTGTGAACCTGTTTTGTATCCCGTTCATTAGTGTAGTAAACTTTAAACACGTTTTCTGAAGGATGACATTTGGGTATTATATGACTTTACGCCAACGGTCAGAACTTCATAATAAATGGTTCGATTTTCAAAATTCAAATTTTGTTTTGTACACAATAGTTGTGAATGTGTGTTCTATGAAGAATCTAATATTTATTGTTTTAAACACATTTTTTATGCAAATTTTAATCTTAATTTTTTGTTAAAAACTATGTATTTTTTTAAACTTTTTATTTAAAGACTTATAATTGAATAAATATTGAAGCCAAATTCAAAATTCTCCATAGGAACATGCGTCAATATAATATCTCTTATTTGCAATAAAAATAATACCTCTAAGTTAATTACAAGTTTATTTATGTATGTTGTAATAATGGCCTAATTATTCACTTTAATTGCAATTAGCTGATTAAAAAATTGACGGAAAAAAAAGTTTGTATATAAAAATGCATCATTTTTAATTCTGATATACTGCCAAAAAGTTTATAATTATAACCTAAAAATTAAAGAAAATCATTTCAATTGTATATGTATACCTTAATAGTTTTTGCATCAATATGAACACAATAAATGGGGAGCAAAATGCAAATATTAGGTGAGTGGTGATAGTCTTTTCCCCCGCCAAAAAAAAAAAAAAAAAAAAATGGTTCTGTAACTACGCCACCTAGCTTTGTGCAACCTTTTTATATTACACTACACCATTGGGAGTTGCTTAGTTTTGATATAGCGGATAAATATTAAAAGTATTTCCTTAAAAAATAAGTTCAATTATTACTCTACAGATGGCGCCACCAGATACTTTATTTGTAAGCAATTCGAAAGAGGCACATGATTCAAATAACGAAATCAACAAAATTTTGGAACATGATATGATTCTCTTCTGATCTTCAATTATAAACAAATTATGTCTCTTTTGGCTGCTCTTCATTTAGCTTTTGGATCTGGCATATTATTATTTGCTTACTCATCGGATCAAGCGCAAAATAATGATGTCTTCCAAAACTTTACGGAGTATACACAGCGCTACAATAAAAGCTATCGAATTGGAACAATGGAATTCAAAAAACGAGAATCTATCTTTGAAGTGAGTCAATTTATCTTTTAATCTCTTGCTCACGAGCCACGTTGATGCAGAAACTCAACTTTAAATATCATTCAGCAATTTTGAGTGTTTTGTTTGACTCGAACACATTCAACAATTATCTTTGGATTTGCTAAGTTGTGTGCTTTTTCCTTTTTTTTTTTTTTTTAATTAAGATCTATTGTCACATTATTGTGCATATTGTTTTATTGCGTTTTTCTTGAATATTTGTAACTTTTGAATTGCCTGGGGATATCAAAAGTTCTTTTTGACAATTAACTTATTTTACGGAGCTGTCTGCTTCCGTATTTTATCTTGTAATATTTTTTTTGGAGGCTAACAAGGTTGAGATTTTTCAAACACTGGCTATCACATAGAACTGAATATTAATTATTATGTTGCAGATTTGAGAACACAAAATATAACATTTAAAAATGTATCGTAACATGCATGCAGTTAACTCATTAAAAAAAAAAGACTATTATTTAAACCAATAAGATCAGAGAAAAATATAAATGGATCGGCAATTTTTCCATAATTTCTTCTCAAATTCCACCTGAAGCCCATCAACCCCCACCTCAACCAGTACCCATCAACCCCCACCAATTTTTTATTTTGAATCTTTTGATGTAATTCTCAACCTTTTCTTGCCATTTATTTTTGTTGTCTAAATTCTGCAGAAAGAAGTTTTTCTGGCTGGACTAGCTTCATTAGATCTCTAAATGCTATACAATCACAAAATATTAGTAACAAAGTCACTGAATCTGTGATGTAATCTGTTACAGTGTTAACCTGGCATTCAACTGCCTATCAACATGTTAGAAACATAGGTACTTATTCTTCAAGATATTAAGAGCCCAGTATGGCTTGTTATATGTTATAGATATAATGTGACCAGACATGATTTTGGCGGGACACTCCTGCCTTCCACCTTGATAACCCGCTGCCCGAATATCCTGTCAAACTGTCCCGCTTTTCCGTTATATAGAATGTGCTCCATAAATATAATACACACAAAAAAAAGACGATCCTTTCCCATTAGCAGAGACGTGTCAGGATTTTTAGTCAGAAAAATCTGGTCATTCTAAATAGACTAGGGTTGGAAAATAACCAGTTTTTTGTTTTGTTTAAACCAGGTTTTTTGGTTTAAACCACGTTTTCTTTTAAATCCTTTTTTAATTACATGTTTGTAGATACAATTTGAAATTAACTAGAATAATGTTCTAATAACAAATAATTCTGATAATAATTTAAACTAAGTAAATAAACAATTGCTACTTATGTGGACAGTCAAATCATATTAATTTTAATATTATAATTAGAGATACGTTTTTTTAAATTCAATGGATACAGTATAATACAATAGTAATTGTTTACTGCATCTACATGGAAT
The DNA here is from genome assembly GCA_963978545.1 of Linyphia triangularis. Classification (NCBI taxonomy): domain Eukaryota; kingdom Metazoa; phylum Arthropoda; class Arachnida; order Araneae; family Linyphiidae; genus Linyphia; species Linyphia triangularis. The sequence goes on along the minus strand of OZ021723.1, from coordinate 63,027,219 downwards.
TTTGCTCTTAGATTCATCAGTAATCGTGATAAGTTGTACACAATTATATTTTTAAGGTTTAGAAATAAGTTATTAAAGCACAAAACCTCTATTTCAGAAACAGATTTAAAATGCAACCTATAATTTAATTTTAATGAATAATTTTGAATAATTATAAAACATTAATAAATCTATTAGATTAATATAAAAACTTATTGTTGATACTTATAAACTTCAATAGTCTTTCATTATAAGATTTATTTTAAATAAGTTATTTACAACAATAAATAGTTTAGAAAATATAATTATAAATAAACAAATGAAAATACAATTTTAAATTATTCTTTAAAAAAAAAAAAAAATTTGGTTTAAACCATGGTTTTAAACCAATTGGTTTAATGCCAACCTTGAAATCGACATAAACAAATGTATTATTTTTTTATTGATATTTCATTAGACTGCTTGACAAGTGTTAATGTGCATAATGTTTATAATATTTTCTTGCATAATTGTGTTTTTAAATGTAGCAAACTTTGCAAAGAGTTGATTGGTTGAACAAACATCGAAATTCCTCAGAAGCAGCATTATATGGGATCAATCAGTTTTCCGACTTAACCCCCAACGAGTTTAAAAAGTTGGGTAAGTGTGTGATTGCCAAATAATTTTTCTAAAACTAAAAGTTTGTTTTATTAAAAAAAATATTTTTCTTTCTGTACTTTGAAAGATATATGAATAAACTTCTTGCATGCTTTGTATTCTTCTTGTTTTTTAAAATAAACATATACAAAATTTTATTTTATTATTTTTTTGCTTTAGTTCACCTTTCAAAATTTAATACTACTGCAAAGAAACCATCATATCCGCTCCAAAGACTTGCAGGAAGTAAGAAAATCAAAGATCTCCCAAAAAGAGTAGATTGGTGAGCAATGTTTTCCAACTAACTAATTAATTTTCTCTACCAATTTTCATTCATATATAGTAATTTTAATTGATTCCTATGCCCCTTTGGTCATTCAATTAGCTAAGGTGTTGATCTTATGAAACCTAGCCAGTGTGTTTCTAGAACACTGTCTTTGTGATTGCTCATGCTAAGTCTTCCAGATTTCAATGTCCTCTTGTTAGTGTGGATGTGGAAAGAAAGGTGCCAGTTTAGTTGTCAGTGCATCATCATCTGACCAAGTTTAAAATTATGAAGCGTAAATAATGATACTTTACAGCCTGATCTCTATGTTACTCTTGCTTGCCTGAATTCAAATTTTCATGACGATATTTTTAGTGGAACAATCACAGAAAAAAATGCTAGTTATATTTGGTGGAGGGATGCATACAATTATATAAAAAAATAGATTTTATTTTACACAAATATTTTTTAATTGTTATTCTCAGAGTAGTTTAGTTTTAATGTGTCTCAAATTTCAAAGTGTTGGTAAACCTAAAATATGAGATCACTTTGATAAGCTTTCTAGTTTTTATTATGAATGATATACGTATAGTTTTTGTAGCTTGTTTCCAAATTGTTTACGCAAATGTATAATATATATTACTTATAAAAAGTAATAATAGTTTTAAAATCTGTATCCTTATACAGGGTTCGTACTCCTGAAATTCCTGAAATTTTCTTTTTTTTTAATAAGGGCCCTTATAACCCCTGAAAATTGTGTTTTTACTCCTGATATTTCTTTTTATCTCCTTAAAATTTATTATTGATGGGTAAAAAGATTAGTAAAACCTTAAAATGTAGCGTTTTTTTTACTCGACTAAACGTCTCTGAAATTCGATATCCGTATCATACTTTCAAAATCTACTGTGCATGCGCTTCGTCACTACAGCCGCAAAAAACCTTCGAACAGTCCCAAAATGCACCACAATTCTCAACAACCAGGCACGTAGAGAGAAAATATATTAATAAAAACATGTAATTTTTTCCCCGTTAACTCCTGAATTTACTGTACTTACTCCTGAAAAACTCCTCAGTAACTCCTGAATTTTACTATCATAGATTGAGTATGAACCCTGTTATAGAATATAGAATTTAATATAGTTAAGAGAGATAAGAAACAGTAAAAAAATGTATTCAGTGATTGGCTTTTCACTCTCAGAAAGATAGTCTGTTTTCTAAATATTGTATCCTATTCTACCACGACGAGACTGAGACGTAGAATATGAAACAAGCATGCCAGAGAATTTGATTTCTATTTGAGTGTCGGTGCTCTGCAAATTATTTCTCAAAATTTTTGTGACATAAATGCTTACGATCAATAGATACACCTTCCTTATTTGGCTGCATGATTTTTTCCCTTTGATATCACAACATAGCGTAGTTCATCTTGGAAAAACTATCTAAACAGCATTTTTAGCTTTGAAATAGATGTATAGTTCAAATGTTTTTACACTGATTTGGTGCAATATATCCGTAATGTAGTTGCTCCTTGAATACTATAACCCAAGATGGAGAACTATAAAACGTACAATCTTATGAATCGGAAATTTATTTCTTTTAATTCCTTTTTTTCTAATTTTCTGTATTCTACTGATTCAACCAAAATTGGGTTATGTGTTTTGAAACTGCATTAAATTCATATTGTGCAACAGTTAAGGTCATACGGGGAAATTCTTGGTCAATAAACAAAAAGAGTGTATATCTCCAAAAGTATGTTAGACAAAATAGCTAAATTGGCAATGGAGCAAGCTTAAATAATATGCGATTTATTGAAATAATCACTTTACCTGAAATCAATTTACATTTTGTTTAATTTCATCAATCAAGTGATTAAGATTTATACCAGCATCAGCAGGGTTCCCATGGTCATTAAAAGTGCTTAATATTTTTGAACTTGTTTTCAAGGCCTTGAAAATGCTTAGAGGTGCATAAAAATCCTTGAAAATGCTTAGAGGACCTTTAAAGTCCTTAATTTTTGTGGATGTTGTGTACCCAACTGCAAAATTTATAAAAATACAACTTAGACTTGTTATACCTGCTTGACCACCACTTATCTGCATCGTATCGGAATTCTCTGACGTAGTTGTATTGCGCATGCGCCATCTTGTAACTTTTTTGGAAGAATATCCTTTATTAAAAATTTCTGTATAGACATGATGCCTGAAAAAAAAATTTCAAAGATCCTTAAAAATGTTAATTAGGTCCTGAAAAGTCATTGATTTTCATTCTGTGATTTGAATGGGAACCCTGATCAGGGTAATTATTGGTCACATATGAGGTAGTATATTGATCACAACTTGTTTTTATATTTTTGAATGTTAAAAGTAAATTAATATGACAAATTATCAATATTTAGTGCTCACATAGCTCCTATATATATGTAATAGTTTAATCAAGGAAGAAAAGCTATATTATTTATTTAGATGTGGATATTACAAACAAGCATACCTTATATCCATAATTCTTGACTGAATTTTTTATCACAGTTATAAGCAATATTAATTTCTTTAGTATCTACCACACAGGGATTTGTTCTCTGTAAAATTACTGGCCAATAGAATATATATTTCATATTGATAATTTCTATCATGTCTCACTTAGGCCAATGAAAGTTACCAGTGCCTTGTTCAAGAAATTTAATTTCAACTCTCTTCTTGTCTTGTATGTTTGTAATTTTCCCATTATAAAATGGGTTACTGTCGTAACAGCATGATACAGATGTTTTTGAAAAGCACAATGGATATTATAAAGCAATTTCCTAGAATTTGTTAAGGTTGAATGCTTTTTTAACTGCTCAATTTCAATTATTGCTACATGAATATTCTCCATCTTCTCATGAGATGTTACAAAACATGTATGTCTTACTGATCCTGAGGTATTTACATTATTATCAATTAAAGCTTGTTCTTTTTTTTTTTTTTTTTTTTTTTTTTCTTTTTTTTTTTTTTTTTTTGGTATGCATTCGTTTTTGCTTCAACTTTTCGCTTTTGTATTATGTCAGCCTTGTCTTTGATTTTCTTGTCTCGTTCTACCACCAGATTCAGAAAATTTTGATTTGTTGCTGAGTTTGTCTTCTGATTTCCAAATGTGATACTCTTGGACTACTATGTATTAATTGCTTACTTAAGATGTCTTTGAAACTAGTTGACACTATTTTTGAACAGGAAGCGTTTGATCCAGATACAGCATCTACAATAGAGGATGGTGATGCTAATCCCAAACTTACACAGAAACTTGTAAACCGGATCTAATTTTTTTAATAAGTGGATAAAGTAACAACTAATATCTAGTGATGTTTAGTGATAGAAATAAATATAAAAAACCTCTTGAAATTTTAAAGAGTATCATTGACTAAGAATTACCCCAGCAAACTGGGATATAAATGGGTATACTTATATATCCAAATTAAAAATTAAAAAAAATTAACAGAATTATACATGAGATTCAAAAGCTTAGCCTGTCTAGTTTGTTCAAAAACAGCACCAAAAAAAAAAAAAATTACAAAAATGTGGCACTGATATAGATCTTGGGGAAAAAAAACTAGGATATTTTTAAAAAATCTTGAGAACAAGATGTTTTCAGAGTAGTAAATAAAATAGTTTTCCTTCTCACTTTCTACAAATGTATATATTTTATAAATTTTGTATGAGGAAATAGAATGTATAAGGAGTTTTTACCTTATTTTAGTTGTTTTTAAATAGCATTTTTTAATACTGAGAAGTGGGTGACCACTAATATCCCCTAAAAAACGAGTAACCAAGAATTCCCCCATATGACCCTACCTGAAATAAAATAAAAGTAACTTTGTATTTGATGACTTTTCCTGCAATATTCAGTCCAAATAAACAATTTTTTACAATGATTTTTTTATCTCTATGAGTGAATGCCAACTTATTTATCTTCTGTTTTCGATTCTTTAGGAGAGAAAAGAAAATCATAACTCCAGTGAATGATCAGAGACAATGTGGGGCTTGCTGGTAAGTCTTTGAAGTAAGTTTATTATATTGAGTATGGAATTCCAAATTTTCTTTTTTAAACAAGAGACCTATTTTGATTGTAGTTGTTATAAAATTTGCAGTTTTAGCTTCTTCAATGCAATTTAATTAGAAGTTCTTATGAATCACTTATATTAAAAAGAGACTTGTAACTTCTCTGAAATTCATTTTTACATTTGTGTATAATATTAAAGTAGTGCCATAGCTTAAAATTAGGTTATTGTATCCTATAATAAGGTTTAAATATGTCCTTTTTTAAAAGTGTGGCTTGCTTTATAAAACTTCCATTTATGTTGGTGTCTGTGAGACTCGGGGACAATTTTTCTTCTGGAAAATCTTGAATTTATCAGAAGTCTCACAGACAAAATACAAACAAAATCCCCCCCCCCCCCCAAAAAAAAAGTCATACTTCCAGATAAAACTACAAATGATTCTGATACCAAAAACCTGAATTAGAAAAACCATTACCATAGGATCTATGCTGACTTCTATCAGAGATCACAGTCTATTTTAAAACTTTGGGACCAATCTCACACAAAAGATTTTTAAAGATTCAGACCATAGATTATACAGATATTTTTTGGAGTTTTTATTGTAGGTTTTTCATGCTGCTCTACTCAAAAACAATGTTTACGCAGTATCAAATTTAGGCATAGCAAACAACTTATTTCCTCATTTTTGGCTATTCACTTCACTCGACCTCTCTGTTTGAACCGAACTTGATCACAATTATTTCTTGTATGCACAATAAACCAATCATTCTTGTTCATTATGTAATGTATAAACTGACTTACTAAAATAAAATTTTCTTAATTTGTTTTTCGTCCCACTTATAGCAGTTTAAAGAACAAAGTAAGTAAATGTATAAAAATATAACATTATAAGTTATGACATCTTTAACTTGATCAGAAGAGTGTTTCCATAGCAGCTCTAGCAAATTTGTTTCTTGGTTCTAAATTACTATGTGTCAAGGTAAACTTGGGATTAGTATTGATAATTATTTTTGTTGAAACCACCACCATTTTCAGAATATGTTTGATTCTAAATATCATCAAACTCCTCACAATATTTGTTGCCAAATATCACTAATCCTTTGAGCTTTGATCATTAGAATTTCCATAAGAAAAAAGCATTTTAAAAGTGTTTATGAAACCATTCACTTAGCTCTATAGAATAAATAATTTCATAAGAACATTCTGTCTGGACTTTCATCAGTTTTAGCATGCATAAAAACAGCCTTTTAGTTACAGTAACTGTCACAATCCAGCTTTATCTAATATTATATAGATTGAACCTGTGTTTATTTGCTGACAGTAACATTCTTAGACTTAGATTTGCTTACATTATTGTAATCTCTTTTAGGGCTTTCAGCTCTATTGAAACTATTGAAGCAATGCATGCTCTCAAGAAGGGTACCCTGGAACAGTGGAGTGTGCAACAGGTTATTGATTGTGCAGCGCCCCCAAATCGTGGCTGTGGGGGTGGCGATACTTGCCTCTCCATAGAATGGCTGTATGAGGTTAGAAATTTCGGATTCAGTTATATTAATGAGAATTTTTTCCATTGACAACACATTTTGCATGGTGCGTGTTTGAGAAATATATTGAAATGTAACAAATCTTAGTTGGACCTTCCTTTTTCTTGTCAGATTGTTTTTATAGTTCCACATTTTTTTTTCTCTAGTGTATCTTATTTAATGTCTTTGCTGATTAAAAGAATAGTGTAAAATATGTCAACTCATTCTGTAATGGATTCCATATTTCACATTTGATGCATTCTAAATATTCTATTGCATCAAATGTAAAGTGTATATTAAGATGTACATCAGTTTTGCATTTTATGTGTGTAATCTTCCAATACTCAACCTTTCTTTATGCTATTAATCTATTACTTTTAATACAATGTAGGCACTAAGCTAACACTTGAAAAACTCTGATTTCTATAAAAAAAAGAATCCACAAACATATTGCAACACTACAGGGTGTCTTGAAATTTCCAGTACTGGTGATTTATGAATTTATTATACTCAGAACAATAAACTTTAAAACAATTATTTTTATGTTAATGGTGAAAAGCATTATTAATGTAATGTAGGAAAAAATGAAACTTATATTTATAAGAAATATTCAAAATATCTGCCCTTTTCTTGGAGGCAAAACTGAAGTCATTTATGCATTTTTTGAGAAGCATATTTCAGGATGCTGGAAGTAACTTCTTGTATAATTTTGAGTAAAGGCAATTTTTAAATCATGTATTGCTTGGAGGTTACCTTCATAAACTTTTTTCTTTATATATCTCTCCAGAAAAATGTTGGGGATGCTCAGTTCAAGAGAACGAGGTGATCAAAGTTTTCATCAAATGGGTCGATCATCAAAAACCTTGAAGCATGTCCATAGTTTCATTATTTTGTCTTGTTGGAACCAAGATTCTTGTTCATTCACTTTTAATAATGCAACAAATTGTTGGATAAGTTCTCTGCATACAGTGCCATCAACGAGTTACTTGAAAAACAGAAGCCCAAAAATTCTTTTGCGGGATACAGCACACCACATTCGCTTTGCTGAACCACTCTGAATACTTGATAAACTCATCTTGCAATGAAAAATGAAATTAAAGTTTATGACTGCACATATTCATCTGGAGAAAAACTGAATAATAAAATTTAAAGATTCGATAAAAGTATAAGTAGACGATAAAATTCAATAAATAAAAATACGAGTAATAATTTTTTAAGTTAAAGTACAGTAACTTTTAAGACACCCTGTATTATAAAAATATTGTGTTTCAGAAACTTCAGTTAACCTAGATTTATCGTACATAGTACGCAATATTAGAAACATTGAACCGCTGCATGAAACTAATTGTTTTATATATATATATATATACATACATATATATGTCCATCCCAAAAGTATCTAAAAGTTAAGGTTTTTTATTTTTTTAGCACGAAACTACTCATTAGAAGGGGGAAAATATTTGAATAGAAAGACCATTTCACCAAATTTTATTGTCAATAGATTTTGATGTGTGCATCTTTTGTTGCATGAAAAACATCTAAAAGGTAATCCCACTTCTCTCATCAACAAAATGCAACATTAGAACAATTGAGACATATGCATGAATTAAAAATAATTTGAAAATTTTCAAGATTTAAGCTAAAGTTTTGAGATGATTCAGGTTTTCTAAACTTTTATTGGAATTAAGCATCTTAATTTAAGAAAATACAGCAATATTTATTATTTAGTTACATATCCTTTTGCTTTAGGACTGCGGCGCACCATCTGGGAATGGAATTAACAAAGTTTTCTAAGAATAAGTTTTAAGGATTTTTGCCCATTCCGACTGAAGATCTTGAAGGAGTTCTGCTTTTGAAGAATGCTTCCGTGTTCCGACTTTTCTTCCAATGTGTTCCTAAACGTGTTCAACTGGATTAAGGTCGAGTGACTGACTTAGCCAATTCAAAACTTTTATTTTCTTAGCTGTAAAACAATTTATCACCATTATGGAGGTATGCTTGGCATCATTATCCTGCTGAAACATCCATCCATGAGGCATCTTTTTACAAGCATAAGGCAGCATGTGATCTTCTAAAATATTTTTATAAACATTTTGATCTATAATCCTATCTATATGTATAAGAGAGGTGACGCCATCATAATGGAAACCTCCCCAGACCATTACTGATCAATTTCCATGCTTCACGGTTGGACGTTGATACTGGAGATCCATATTGGTGCCTTTTAGATGACAAATATAATTTCAGCCATCGCTTCTAAACAAATTGAATTTGGATTCATCACTCGAAAAAGCCTTCTTCCAATCTTTGGTTGTCCATTTTTCATACTTCTTGGCGAATTTCAATAGAATTTTCCTATTCTTTGCTAGGATGAGAAATTTTTTGCAGGGACCCATGTACACAATCCAGTAGCATCCAGACAACGTCTTTTGGTGTTCTTACTCACTGGGAGTCCATCTCCTTGCATACTTTAACCCGACTTCCTTCAGATTAATTTGTCCTGACGTTTTTCTTAGGGCTCCTGATTTTGAAAGATTGTGCACACCTTTAACTAGATTATTCTGGGAACATGTCTAAGTAAATCTTATTTGCATATGCAAATGAGATGCATGAATGTGCAAAGGTCTCAAAATTATAAAGTTATTTGCATACAGCTCATATAGAAATGAAATAACGAAAATGCATTTTAAAAGCCTGGGACGGGATATGAACCCAGTTCTGCATGTAATTCCTCTGAGCTAGCCAAGCCCTTGTGTGTGTGTGTGACTATCTCACATATATTTAAGTCAAGTATTAAATACTTTAATTTTACCAGATCGTTTTAAAACTTCTACTTTCAACTTTTCAAAACTTTTTTTTTTTCAATTAAGGATGTTCACATATATCATTAGTTACACACCATGTAGGATGAATAAAGCTACAAAATACTAATTTACATCGTTAAGAAATTTTGCTTACAGAAAAAGTTAGGACAAAAAAAATATTTCATCTCAAAACTTTTGCCTGTACTTTCTTAACCACACATTGACTTTATGTGTATCCATTTCCTGATCCAAACATCTCAAAAGAATTTCTAACCCACCGAGAAGCAGCCTATTATATTCTAATGTGTAGTTCCGTAATAATAAGCTATAACTTTTAGATTTTTTTACAGGATGTATCCCCCTATTTTAGTGTGTATATGTTTGGTTGTTGCCTGATCTTCACATCCAAAAACAAAATTAGAAGCTTGGTTCTGCTGTTGATATTTCCGTAATTCTAATATTAAATACTTTCTATTTATATATATATATATATATATATATATATATATATATATATATATATATATATATATATATATATATATATATATATATATATGTTCGATAGGCTTATTGTATAAATTATGTCTTTCTACATTATACAGAGTAGTACAAAAATTGTTCTTGCCAAAGATTATCCTTTCACTGGAGAAACTGGAACCTGTAAGAAATATGTGAAGTATGTTGTTATTATTTTAACATGCAAATATTCTAGTTTTAATTTAATATTTTTTTTTTTGCAAAGTGATGAACCGTAATTTGTGTCATATAAGAGTTATTTCTTTGTTATAGATCTGATAAAACTGTACAGATTGCAAAGAATTTTACTTGTGACAGGTGAATATATTTACTGCTAAATTTAATTCCTGTAAACTAATTCTAAACATATTTTACTTGAGAATACAATTTATACACACTCACAACAGAAGCACTTTTAATATATTTATTACATTATTAAAAGTATACTGACAATGAATTATGTTAACATATATATATATATATATATATATATATTTTTTTTTTTTTTTTTTTTTTTTTTTTAGCCCAAGCAAAATAGACTATTTTAAAACTACTCATTGGTAACCTTTTACAATAACCATTTGTATAAGCCTCTAAAATTACATCTTAATGAAAAGGAAACTACATGACTAAAATTAATGACACTGGAATGACTTTTTGATTCATGCAAATAGTCCCAACAAAACTTCAATTGGATCATATTCCGATTAAAAGAATACATTAATGACTTGTGATGAATTTAAATTGAAAATTCTCTTAATTTGTATGTTGAAAATGCCCCATAAATATGCACTTTTACATAATTCTGTGTCACATAGGTAGTTCATGTGAAAAAAAGAGGTTAGAGGTATGTTCAATTAATCATCCGATTCCAGAAACACTTCTGTCAACTGGCAAAAGTAGCTTAAAATTTTGAGCTAATAATGCAGCATCAAAAAAATTAATTTTCCTGTCATGATCTTGAATGCCATTTTAATTTCTGATACCTTAAGAAATGGTTAAATATTTCTCATTCTGGTAGAATTGTAGGGTTTCCACCAGAATGGAAATAGACAATTTTAGAAATATCTTTGATTTCTTTTTAACTATATCAAAGTGTTAATTTTTTTTCTAGTCACTAATCAAAAACCAATAAAAGGGCATAACATTTTCTACAAATAATTTGTTTTTTCTTATGAATTAATTTAGTGTGAGATAACTTTAATTGATTTTAGTTTTAAATGTTTACATTTGCACCGTTGCAAAAGTACAGAATGACTAGGAAATTCAAAATATTTCCTTCTTGATTTTAAAAATAGCTCTTTTTTTTTTTTGCAAGACGAGGGGCATAAGTTTATAAAATTTTAATAAACCCTTGTCTTTACAAAGCTTAGATACTGTAATAGATTTTGTAAAATTAAGCACAGATTCTTTTTTGTGCAACTATGGTTTTTAAAGTTTAAACCATATTTGGAAAAATGATGCACGGAAATTCATGTTCGGGTACTTCAGATATCATACTTGAAAGAGTTTCATCAAAAGGAGAATTCTGCCTTTTTAAACATTTTTAAGTGACCTCATGTTTGTCGTAGACTTGTTGAAATAAATTTATAAAAATAGATAAATTTGACTTCATTCATGCTTAAAAGAAATCACCACTCTTGCTGTTTCTGATAATTTCTGCTCTTATTTGCAATAACAATAAAACTTTTTTTTTTCTAAAATACCAGTCTTCGATTATCATAAAAACTTTTAATCACATGCCAAATATTTTAAAACATGCAGCACTTCCATTGGTAGATAAAAACAATTTCAATTTAGCCATGTATTTCCCACATTTTTTAAATAAAAATATTACAGAATTTCTGACCAACTAAATGAACATTCTTTAGTTACAATATTTTTAGGTTTTATTAGAAAATAAATTATCAGATGTTTGGTTTTTAATAATAACTGTTAGGTTGTCACATCAATCATTTCTATAATATGTGTAATCACTTAAGAATTGATACGGTCCTGTTAAAATTATTTTAATCTTACAATTTTATAATCTTTATTTTATAAGCTTTAATGCATACTTGTTATATCTATTGCATTTGTCAATTAACTATTTCCTTAAAAATTTAAATGTTTCTACTCCACTAAAATTTTTCTTTTGCCACTATAATTCTAATTTTATTTAAAGTATTACAAGTTGATTTTTGCAGAGTGCATTTAGTTCTGAAAACTTTGGTGTCTCTTTTTTTTTCTCTAATTTCTCTTTCAAGCACAAATTGTGCATTTTGCACATTCCCTTTAAACTATACACATTTAAATGCTGGAAAGTGAAACACAAGTCCCCTTTATGCTACTTCTTATTTTCAGAAAAACTTGTACAGGGTAGGTTTATAAAAAAATATTAGCTCATGTAAAACCTAGTGTATAAATCTCAGACAAGTTAGGTAGCTATTTTCAAATCACTATTATTAAGTTTAGTAATATTGTGTTAACACCAAGGCATGGAAATTAGTGCCTTGTTTGTGTCAGACTCAGCAATGGGAATACGAAAGTAAATTTTATGCATAATATTTTTGATTTACTGCAAATAATTCTCAAATTTCCTTGCAAAAAAGTAAAGTTTTGTAAAACATGAAACTGACCTTACAAGCACAAATTTTATTTTAATATTTTTCAATTGTGCTGTATTAAAAATATTAAATTAATGTATTATTGTTATTTGTTGGCTGCCATTTTTAACTATAATATTACTTAAAAGTTGTAAACATTGGAAAATAGACTTATTATTATCATGTTTTCATAATAATGTATCCATTTGTTTTTAGCTTTGTTGGAGAAGAATATTTGATGCTACTACATCTTGCGCATCATGGCCCACTCATTGCTGCTGTCGATGCTACAGGATGGCAAGACTATCTGGGTGGGATAATTCAGTTTAACTGTGACAATGGCCGAAATCATGCAGTTCAAATTGTGGGCTATGATTTAACAGGTAATTTGTATTGCTTTAAAAACTGTTATATAAATGCTATAGTTAAGTGAATATTTGTGCTGAAATGTTCTTGTAATCAATATTTCAATTAACCAGTTTATATTACTAACTTCCAATATTAAGTTAAAAAGAAGTTTTGAAAATGGATTATATGCACAAATATAACACACAAACATTTCATAGTTCTGAAGTAAATTCTCTAAAATAAAAGATGAGCAAAAATATAACTTATGAAATATTGTGTATTTACCTGTTATATAATGTTAACAAACTGGAATCCTGATTTCAAGGAAAGACAAATTATATCTGTACTGTAGGGAAACAATACCAAGTAATTTTAAAACTCAACCACTGTTATTTAAGGCTTTTTAAAATTACAGGTAGATAAGCCTTTTTTTTTTTTTTTTTTTTTTTATAATTTTTTTTTTATTAAGTTACCATTTCTTTCTTTTTCTTAATATCAACCTAACAGAATGAAGTTGCTAATTTCTCAATATTAAATTTTAGCTTATAATAACTCGCTTTGAGTCCTTGTAAATCAATATACAAAAATACTAAAAGTTATTATTCATTTAGATGTGACTTGATTCAAGGTTGGAAAAAAACCAGGTTTCTTTTTTTTTTTTTTAACTCTTTCTAATTACTCGAATACATATTTAAAAATAAAATGTGACATTAACTAGAATAATTAATGTTCAAATAACTTGTTGCGCTCTAAGATCAGACGGCGATGACGTCACCGCACATAATATAATTGTTTGCGCATAATATAATCGTTTGCTGTTTTACTGTGTGAATGTATTTGGCAACAGAGTTAAAAAACGGAAAACTTCTGTGTTCTATTAAAATTGTTAATAAAAAGGTTGTGGCTGTCTATTCTCTTTGAAATATTCATCGTTTTAAAGTATTAATACGCAACATTCTGGTGCCGAAAATACTCGGGTAAGTCATACTAAACTTGTTTAAGTTAAATTTTCGTCACGAACCCGAATTACGATGTCAACCGTTGCAGAAAAACTTGGTTTACTTAAAAGAAAAAGAACAACACTTTGCGCCGCTGTTACGAAACTGTCAACGAAACTGAATGATCCTGCTAGTATACATACTGATAGAGAGTACAACATTCAGGGTGTCCACAGATCGGGAAAACCGGGAATATCGGGAAAAGTCAGGGAATTCGGCATTTCGGGAAAAATCAGGGAATTATCAGGGATTTTGTCAAAAAGTTTAAAGGAATTTTGCGAAATTAAAATGAAACTTTTAATTTTGACATTTAAAGATTCACTGCTACCAAAAATACCAAAATCAATTTAAAAAAAAAAAAAATTAAAAAAAGTTTTAAAAAAAAAATAAAAAAAATAAAAATTCGGACCGCTAGACCGACCACGTAACTTCTCGCATTAAAATTTTCGGACAATCACTGAACCTGCTTGCTTTCAGATTTGCCTCAAATCTCCGATGGAATGACTACATTTCTTCCTCATTTTTCTCTTATATTATAGTAGTCTATCGGCATTATTTACGTTTATATGTGATGGTCATTTTTTTGAACGTTACTTTGGTAAAATGGCCGATATTGTCGTGATTATGGAGGGCAAGAAACGCTTTCTTGCGTGCTGCTCATTTTCGTGATGTATTACTGACGCTATTTCAGAGATTGCCCCTGTCAGCCATGGTACAGTTCTGCTGAAACACTGATTTCAGCACTTTTTTTGTTGAAATTTACAACATTCCTGAGACAGATGCAAAACTGCATTACAATTTTATTGGGTTTACTTGCTTGTCTGACAACCAAGAAACCTACATTCGTTCAGACTTCCCCAAACTTTTGATCTAATGACCACTTTTCTTGCTGATTGCCAGCATCTATCGCTTTTGTTTGTGCTGGTGTGTGGTGGTTAGTTTTGCCAAACGTTACTTTGATGTTAAGCTTGTTATTGCCGAGATTTGGGCTGCTAAGACGGGAGCTATCACCGAGATTTACATTCTTGTGATGTTCATTTTAGTCCCTATAATCACTATTCCAAGGTTTCCGTCTCAATAGTTGTCTGTATCGCCGAGATTTACGCTTGTGATTGTCAATTTCGTAGATTGTGACGTCGATAGAGTCGCCTCAATTTCAGCGATTTCCATCGATATATTGGATGCTAACGTTGATATTTACGTTGATGTGATGGTTATTTTTGTCAATTATTGCCTTAATGCAGGGATATGATTGCTCCCGCCGATCGACGAAAAGAATCAAAGAAGGAAGTAACTTTTTTTTTAAAAAATTCTCATCTTTCCGCTTTCGCGAATTTTTTTATTTTTTCACCTATCAAAGTTTTCCTACAATTTTCTCATTGATCTCGCGGAGATTTAAATTTCCTGACAATCATGGGACCTGCATGCGTTCAGACTTCCCCAAACCACCGATGGAATTATTATCTCCCTCTCCTTATTTTTCTGTAATGTTAAGACTCTATCGGAATTATTTACATTGATATGTTATAGCCATTTTGCAGAACGTCACGCTGATGAAATGGCAGTTATTCCTGTGATTATGGCGTGCATTATCGCCGTTATTACGTTGCTGTGTGATGCTCATTTTCGTCGAGTATTACTCCGAAATAATAGTTACTGACGTTATTGCACAGGTTTGCATCTGTCGGACATAGTACAGTTAAGCTAAAATGCGAATTTCGACTTTTTCTTTTAATTGAAATTTTGATCATTCCTGAGATCGATACAAATCTGCATTACAATTTTGTTGGACTTGCAAGTCTGACAATCACGAAACTTTCTTATCGGGCATTTTGCCTGCACCGGTATGGGCATTTTTGCCGATTGTTGGTTTAATATAATTGCCGAGACTTGCGCCGGTACGGCGGCTGCTATCGCCGATATTTAAGTTGAAGTAGCTGTAATTTTCACTTAGATTTAAGCCGTTTTCTCTGAAGCTATTGGCGAGATTCGTTTTGGTGTCATTCGCCTAGACTTCCGCTGATGTGAAAGCCACTATGTACGTGATTAGTGTGTATGTGAGGATCTTTTTCACCGTTTGGTTTGAATTAATGGTGAATGATTAGAATTTTAATTTAATTTTGCACAAGAAATTAATCCAAATCTTCCCAGTTTTTATTATGTATCCTTATTTAAAATTGTCATTTTAACTGCTATTGAATGTAAAATTGTTTATTTTAACTTGAAAAACAATTTTACATTTTAGCTATAGATGTAAGTAATAGTTTTAAAAAGTTAAAGCAATTTTTTTATGTATTATTGTTTAAAATTAATTGTCTGGGGAAAATGTGTTGATTTTGTAAAAATTTTGCTTGGGTATTGTACCTAAACAGTGGCTACAGCTGATCTTAAATGAAAAAGAAAATTTCAAATAATGCAAATAATGAAATTGAACAAAATGGTGTAACTCCCCCAATGAGACAAGACGGTGTTTTTTTTTTTTTTTTTTAAATACACAAATTGATAAATAATATTCATAAAACATAAAAATGTTACATTACGAAAATATTTTAAAGTAATTATTGATTTTTAAAATTTGATTAAAATATCAAGTATTCAGAAAACAAAAGTAGTTAATATATTATATAGAGTATTTGTTAAATGTGTGTGTGTTTGATCTATTTTGACATGATTTATGGTTTGTCTTTTTTTCTTTAATTTTTCTTAAGAAAACAGCTTATTAAATCTGAAATTTAATACTAGAGTCCTCTTTTCTTGAAATAAGATTGTAATGAAAAAAAAGTGTGGTTTTAAAGTGCAATTGCATTTGCACAGTACAGGTACACTATACATACACTACACTGAATGAAGCAATTTGGTATTTGTGTCATGAATGTGTAAAGATAAACTGTACATGCATCGTAATTTTCTTTATGATGGTGAATTTGAATGTTCTTTTACTTTAAAGTTTATTATTTATATATATTTTGTCGATAATTTATAATCAGGGAAAAAATTGGGTGTTACAGGGAATAATCAGGGAAATATCAGGGAATTTTAAAATAACTTTTCTGTGGACACCCTGAACATTGCACGTGTACAAGACAAAATTAAAGAATTAATTTTGGCGGATGATGAAGTCCATAACCTTTTAAACGATGAGGAATATAATGAAGATATAGTAGAATGCGAAAAATACACAGAAAATGCTCATTTGGTGTTATTTAATTCTAAACAGAAAGTTAGTACGAACACGAATTTTACCTCAGGAATATCGCCAATAGCTGACAATATAAATTACACTCCTCCGTCTCCAAATGTTACAGTAAAGTTACCCACAGTAAAAATAAATACGTTTTGTGGCGAAATTGAAGAATTTCACAGTTTTTGGGAGCGGTTTGAAAATTGTATTGACAAAAATGATCGTTTATTGCTGATTGACAAACACGTTTTTTTACGGGGTTATTTAGATGGAGAGGCAAAGCGACTGGTTGATGGAATTAATATAACTGCAGATACATATACTACAACAAAAGATATTTTAGTATCGAAATACGGCAATCTATATATATAATTCTCTTGCGTAACGTCCAAATTCGGCTGTATTTCTGTGAGCAGAATGGCAACGACTTCAAACATTCAATCATAAATCTTCTAAATGTACTTTATGCACGAATTTCCAAATTCAGCAATCCAGCCAATCACACTATATTTTTGAAATTTGGCTAATAGAACTGGCAACAGCAACAACTTGGATTCGCTATATTTTATTTTTCCACTTTAAAGATAGAAATTATTGCCTATTTAATAGTTACGATGATGCATGAATAAGTAGATCCAAAATGTGTAATTTCTTTTGGATTAGAATTCCGGATAAACAGACAAACAGAAAAGTTATCTGCTGGAACATGTTGCGGAGGTTTTAATAGAATTTGCTTTACAGTTCCCACTTTTTTTGACAATTTTGCCGCCAAGCTGAATTGCCGGATAATTGGCATTGCACTGTTTCATTTTATTTTCTAAGTATCACAATAAAGATTATGCAAACATATGATTGCTTCTTTAAGAAATTTCGATGTGCAACTTTAATTATTTTGGCGCTTTATACGAAACCAGCCCGTAAATTTTAATTGTTCAATGAAATAACCGATTTTTTTTAATTATATGTACGATACTGTTTATTTTCGTTGTTTTCCAATAACTTTCTACTACGTTGCCACACTGTCCCTGTTTAAAGCGTCTCGACAACAGTAGGATAATGACGTGGCAAGTATTCTGGCTCTTCATAAATAACAAAACGTTTTCAGTTTCATGGCATTATGTAGCTGAAATAGCTTTTTGCTAGGATATATTTTAAATGCTTCCCTTTGAGGCGAGCAAAGCAAGCCAAGGGGATTGCATAGCAATCCAGGGGGTTGGCGAGCATCAGCGAGCAGGGGGCGGAGCCCCCTAGTAAGGATAAAATAATACAAACTCATCTCGATTATTTAGAAAACCTAACTCCTATCAAAGATCCATCTCCATCAAATGAGTTATTTATCGATTGTAACAGACAATTACAAGCGTTGAATGCCTTAGGTGAAGAAACACAATCATACGGGAGAATTTTGGCACCAAAAATACTTCGTGCCTTTCCACATGATATTTGTCGTAACTGGGTTGTATACGCTAAACGTTTAAACTTGGGTGAAGGCGACCTTACGAAAATGATGTCCTTTTTATCCGAAGAAGTGGAGGGAGCTCTGACTACTTTGAGAATAAAAGGTGATACAGCTACATTAGCGTTTACTCCAACTACTGCCTTCAACGTCAATACGAAACTTACTACTGGACCAAAAAAGAAGAATTATACCCCTTTTTGCGCCTTTTGCGAATCTTCAGGCCATTGGGCTCAGAAATGTGAGACTATAACCGACTATGATACTCGCATACAAAAACTAAAAGGCTCTAACCGTTGCTTTTTGTGTACTAATCGTGGACACAGAATTTCAAATTGTCCTCGCAAAGATACTGCTTGTTGCACAAAATGCAAGAAAAAACATCACGTTTCAATTTGTTCCTCTACTCCTAACACTGTGATTCCAAATAATGACGTTAATCACATAAACATTCCGAAAGCTATCTTCACACATTTACAAACATCACGTGTGTATGTTACTGGCCCCATAGGTCTGACGAAGTTAACCCGATGCATTTTGGATGGAGGTAGTCAAACAAGTATTGTCAATGCAAACCTCATTGACAGACTGAAACTCTCAGTTGTAAGATCTGAGCAACTAAATGTACATACCTTTGAATCCCCTACTACTTCACAAGACATGCGACGGTGTGTTCAACTTTCACTTTCAAGTTTGTGGAACAAAAACTCTGTTTTGATAACAGCTTTCGAAAGTTCCAACAGATATACTTCGCACCCTGCTGCCCCTGTGGACATTGTTCACTTTGCTCGAAGCCGAAAACTGATACTTGCTGATCCTCCAGGAGACTCCAACTTACCTATTGAATTGCTTATAGGTGGCGACTTTTATTAGCATGTGGTCACTACGGAATCACCGATTAAGATGACAGAATCCCTTGCTATAGTACCCTCTATTTTTGGATGGGTCCTTAATGGGTCAAGAACACACACCACCATCACACATGATTCATCAGTTCACCATGTTTCTGTTCATATTTCTGGCAATTGTTTAGATGACCAAGTGCGTCGCTTATGGGAATTGGATAGCATTGGAATCAATGACACTCAAATTAGGAACAAGACTGCTAGAGAGGAGGAAATTATGCGAGAATTTCACAAAACCTATCAAACTGAAGGTAATAAAAGAGTTGTGTCTCTGCCTTGGAAATCTACAACCTCAATTTTGTCTTCAAACATAGCTACTGCTGAAAAACGTTTGAAATCTCTCCAGAAGCTACTAGCATCTAATGACGGTATGAAGAAAGAATACAATAGATGTATGCTGAACTACATTGAACAAGAACAGGTTGAAGTTTGCAAACTAGAACCCTCGAATGAAAACACAATCTTTTATCTACCCCATCATGCTGTAAAAAAGGTGAAACTCAACGAGACAAAATGGAGGATTGTGTTCGATGCTTTATCACATGATCCAGGAATGCCATCCCTTAATGACACTTTAGAAGTTGGTCCAAATCTTCTTCCTGAAATGGTTGGTTGTCTTCTTAGACTGCGAATGCACAAATTTGCAGTCACAGGTGATGGAAAACAAGCTTTTTTACAATTGAGCTTATACAAAAATGACAGAGATGCCACAAGATTTTTCTGGTACAAACTGTCACACGACAAGACTAACACAACTTTCACAGATGAAATAACTACTTACAGATTTACTCGCCTACCATTTGAACTGGCAAGCAGCCCTTTTTTGTTATGTGCTGCAACACGCGAATTGGCTTCAATGCACATAGAAGATTTCCCGATTGCTGCTCCTATGATCGATAAACACCTTTACATGGACGATTTTGTTGCTAGTGTTGAAACAGAACCTCAAATCGTCGCACTACATAATGAAGTCAAAGAGTTGATGCAAATGATTGCAATTCCAATGGAAAAATGGGCTACTAATTCCACAATGCTCCAAAATCAACTGCGAACTCAAGATGAAAGATTCAAAACAATTGTTAAAGTATTGGGCATAGAGTGGAATACAGAAGCTGACACTTTAGGAAATTCTTTCAGTACATCTCTCTGTGCTGTTCAAGACAAACCACTTACAAAGAGATGGCTACTCCACTGTATTGCCGCAACATCATTTGGAAATTCATCGCCCCACGAGCTGCTTGGTGGGGAGGATGGTGGGAAAGAATGATAGGGTCATTAAGCAATGCCTTCGAAAAACCTTAGGTAAAGCATGTTTGGATCATGTCGGTCTGATCACTGTGCTGTGTGATATTGAAGCCGCTCTTAACAGTCGACCTATTGTACATGAGTATGGAATCAAAGATGACCCTGAAGAAGTTTTAACACCTTCTCACTTCCTCATAGGCAAGAGACTTACTACTATCCCTTCCAGTTCAACACATTTTGAAACAAATTTAACACGTTTATGGAAAAGTCGCTAGCAACTGATGGACTCCTTTTGGAAAAGATGGCAAAGAGAATATCTGATGGATTTGCGCACGTTTCATCAAGTGAGGAAACCACATAAGGTAAAGGAAATCCGGGTTGGGGACATTGTCTTGTTACAAGAGGACGTCAGACCACGACACACTTGGAAAAAAGCTCGAGTGGAAGAAGTAATCCTTGGTCGGGACAAAAAAGTTCGCACCTGCGTGCTTCGTTGCAATGGACACACACTTTCCCGACCTGTGCAGCTGGTCATCCCATTGGAGATTGACCAGGGCGGGGAGGATGTTGCGCTCTAAGATCAGACGGCGATGACGTCACCGCACGTAATATAATTGTTTGCGCATAATATAATCGTTTGCTGTTTTACTGTGTGAATGTATTTGGCAACAGAGTTAAAAAACGGAAAACTTCTGTGTTCTATTAAAATTGTTAATAAAAAGGTTGTGGCTGTCTATTCTCTTTGAAATATTCATCGTTTTTAAAGTATTAATACGCAACATAACTATTAATATTCCTTCTGAAAATAATTTAAACTAAAATAAACAATTGTTGCTACTTATGTGGACATTCAAATCATAATTTTAATGTTTTATTGAGAGGTACTATTTTTTAAATTCAATGTATGCAGTATAATACAATGGTAATTGTTTACTACATAATACATGGAATATTGCTCTTAGATTCATCAGTAATGGGGATAAATTATTAAAAATGATATTTTTAAGAATTAAAAATAAATTGTTAAAACACAAAACCTTTAGAAACAAATTTAAAATGCAAACTATAGTTTAAGTTTAATTAATAACTTTGAATAATTATAAAACATTAATATATATATTGCATTAATTTTAAAACTTATTGTTCAATAGTCTTTAAATGCAAGATTTATTTAATATAGATTAGAACTTAATCTATCTATAGTATTTGTATAATTTTTCATTTACAAAAATATCACTCAATCATGTTATAGTACCAAGAATGTAGATATTACATTTAGTGAGTTATTTTCCTAAAAAATTTAAAGAAAACTAAATTCTTTAATCCATTTAAAACAAGTCTTGCTGCTTTTTCTAAAATTTGCCTATTACGCAACAATTGTACAATTCCAAAAAGAAAGAAAATATTCTCTCGAGATTCGCTGTAATTGTTTTTGCAATAATAAAAATTATTTAAACTTCATTCAATACATCATAATTAAACTTTTTTATATCATTTTCTTGCATTCTCCATTATTCTATAACTGTTTCATTTTCAATAAATTCCTTTTAAAAAATATATCTTTGGAATAGAAAACTTTTGGTTATAAGTAGAAGTTATTTACAGCATTAAGAAATTTGAAAAATGTCATTGTAAATAATGTATAATTGTAAATAAATGTACTATTTGGTTTCAACCTTGAATATATGCCAGGATAATTTCAATAATAAAATGCAATGAAAAATGAAATAAACTTGGAAATGAAATGATGAATAAATTTTAATAATTGAAAGCTATGAATAAACACATTTTTTAAGAGAAAAAAATCTGCAACTAAAAGTAGTTCTGTTGTATTTTCTATTTGTAGAATATGGTTGGTGATATTTAGATAGGGCAAGCTTAAGTTAAATTTCATTGCTAAATAGCATTGTATTACTTTCTGATTATAACTAATAATTTGATATTTTTCGATTATACTTTTTGTAAGTCCACTTAATATTTTAATTCATATTTAGAATTGAAATTAGTCTTAAAAAACTTATTTCCTTGTATTTTTTTAACTTTGTTTTGTAACTTTTTGAGCAAATCAACTGAATATTGTTTACTTATTTAGCTATTAAAATATTTTTTAGCCTTTTCTTAAAATGGTTTCAATTTTAGAAGAAAAACTGTTATCTATTATATTGTGAAAACTTTTTAGGAGAGATTCCTTACTATATTGTGCGCAACTCTTGGGGTACTCAGTTTGGTAATGATGGATACCTTAACATTATTATTGGGAAGAACATGTGCAGTAAGTAGTGTTAGAAAATGTTTTTATTATTATTGTCTTATAGTTTGGCATATAACTTTATACTTTAATAACTCTTAAGAAATATACTCAAGTATAAGATGGAATGTTTCTGAAGTTATTATTGATTTCAACAGACCTGGCTTAAAACCTTCTAAATCATTTAATTAAATAACTGGTACTTTATAATTAATTATTCCTTTGATTATTCAATTTTATATCAAACCATTTGTGTATTATAATTAATTATTTGTAAGTTGAGAGACTACCAGCTTGAATACAACAATTTGGTTTAGTATAATATTTTTATTTTTCTATATTAAAGTTTTTAGTGTTTAAATTATATATACATATGCTCTAATTTTCATTTAATCTTTTAGGAATAGCTGAAGAAGTGTCTGCAGTTGATGTAATTTAAGAAGAGAAACTTATCATCAAAGAGATATTTTTGATTTACTACTTAATTTTATTGATATTGACAAAACATTTTGCATGAAAGTTTTACACTTTTAAATATGATTTTTTCCATTTTTATTATTGTTGAATTTTTATTTATAGATAACCTGGTTTAGTTGTACAATTGTTTTAAATATGTTGATTGATTATACTTTGATAATAATAAAAATCATTCCTTAATTTATTATGTAGATAAAAATTATATCATATTTGGTTAGAAATACTTAGCTTTTTTTTTCTACCCTTGAATTGCAATTTAATTAAAGAATTGCTTAATGTGTGTTGTGTTTAAAAATAGTGATAACCTATATATTTAATAATTGTTGTTTGATATTAACTCTATATAACAAGCTTATCGCTATTTTTTTATTTATTTATTCAATGAAACACCTAAGTGTAGAACTAATTTTTATGTTGTGTTTCATGAAGTAGTGGCATTTAATATTTATGCATTGAAAATATATATATATATATCTTTAAATATAAAGCTTGTATTTTATAATGTGAAACATTTATACATTACATTGTTTTATAGATATCAATATGTTCAGAAAGAAACAACAAATTATATCCCTAATAAAGTACAGTTTATAAATTTATTTAAATATATTTGCCTTGAGCTCATTTATTTTGTTTGGCCACACAAACATGTGGCAAACTTATTCAATCTTACATATGCAAAATACAACTATCTTCCGGTTATAAAAGAAATATTTATTCTCACTCTGGCTCTTGTTGAATAGATAAGCGCTGTTTCATCTGTGGTGTCAGGGGTGGAATGTCACATGCCCGTAACAAGAAGGTTGACAAATTACAAAGATCAACAAACACTTTGTAACGATCACTAGAATGGAAGAAGTAAAAAAAATTGCATTTTTTAAATGAAATCTTAACCTATTTATTTTATTAGTATGTATAGTTTTAAAAAAATTATGTTTCAGAGAGTTTTTGAAGAAAATGTTTATCCCCTGCTTTTGTTTGATGAGTGAATGAACCCTTATTAACTTTTTTTTTTTAAATAATAATTAATTTGATGTCTATAAATTTCTCATTGGTCTGATTAGGATTCTAAATGCTTTAATTTCTTGAAGGTGTTTTTTATATTTGTATTAAAAATTGATATATAAATAAAAGAACAGTGTATGGTTGTAGGTAGTGTAAAGATTTATCTAAGCGAGTGGCAACAACTGAAGTGTTACCCGGAGAACGAAACCAGAGAAGAACAAGATTGTATTTGGCATGAAAAAATATGATAGTCTCAATAATATTAAATTTAAACAACTTCTTTTAAAAAATTAATAAAAGCGCTACCTTTGTACTTCGTCGTCGTTATTTCGAGAAATTGTCACAGTAGTATAATCTGGAAATTTTGCATTTCTCAAGAACTTATTCCAAATTTTTCAAAACCAGATAGGAAAATTTGTTTTTTCATTATTAAAACTAAAATTGACACATCAATATTTTAATGTTAACAATGAACCTTTAAATCAGGTACCTCTAGTAGGAAATGTAAGTATATTTAATTTTTTAAATCAAGTAAATATTACAAATTAGATTTTTTTCGATTTTACTTCAAATTGAAATATATTCTGTTGGATTTATTGTTTTTAGTTGAGTGCATATCTTTGAAAAAATGGGGTGAGGGTACATTTTATAAGAAATTTTAATTGATTATCATCTGGATATAAACATGCGATTAAAGATTGCTTTCTTCTTATCATAACCATAATTTTTTTTCTGGATGCTTTCCATATTAAAAAAGGATATAACTTTTAATAATTGAACAGTGTATATTTTTAATAAAATTAATCTTGACTTATGGTGAAGGTTTTGATTATTGTAATATTCAAATGCTGTAATGGTTGGGGGTCTTTTGAGTTTGTCTACCTATCCTTGCAGTGCACTAGTAATTGCACATTTTAAGGTTCACAATACCTTCTTATATTTATCTTCATAACATAAACTGCTACATATAAATGTATAACTGTAATAATGATTATAATTCTTTTAATAGCAGTGTTTAAAGCTTCCAAAATACCTTAAATGTGTTTACTTATTGCCAACAAATTTGCGATAATGTTAAAAATATTACCTGAGTGTAGAACGCAAATACCAGTATCCAGAGGATCCACCTGTCCCAAGCTGTGAAGAGCCTATCATTCTTTGAACCATCAAAACATGATTATCTAAAAGAGTAAGTTTTCATGTTTATGTCCATATTTTGTAGTTGCAATTTTACTAAATGAAATGAATGTCCATTTAAAGAATTGGATTATCCATAACTGAAGTAATTGTAAATATAATTAAAATTTAAAAAAAATTCAATATTTGGTGTGGTTATAAATTATGATACAAATTTTTATGATTAAGTCTTTTTAGTTTTTTGCCAATCTCATCCCTCAAAAAGTTTAGTGTTACCTTTCAAGAAGTACTCGATAAATGGATTTGAAAGGTGAAGATATTCCCATAAAGTTAACTGCATAACATCCTACATTCGAACATAAGATTACTTACATCTCCATTTGGTAATGCATGCATCAATATCTGTCAATTGGGTCAGTATGTGGAATGGTTGATTAAAACGTGGTTCTTCTCTATAGAGAGAGATCATCATGGCTCCTTGGAATGCTTTATGAGAAAATCTTCTTTCACCTGATAAACCAATAATATGAAGTCATACATCAAGAAAATTGTACTTGTTTATTTCAATTCTGCATTTGAAGTAAAAATTATATTCTGAAGTTCTTTAAAATTGCTGCTTTTGTCATAAAAACAATGCAATTAACCTTAACCAAGTTGTCTATCTACTTTATTTTTTTTACATAGTTAAGGACTAAATTTTGAAGGAATTCCATATTGTTTATTGATTCCTAATTTTTTTTTTTAACCATGTTTTGATATTTGATAGTCTATATATTATGTATTGAGATATAGTTAGTTGTGTTTAGGTATCATGTAACACTATAAATGATGAGGTATGGTTTTAATTAAATTACTTGTAGTTCGACAAATCAAGTATATTTTCATTATACTCACTGCTTATTACAATGATTTATCCTTAGATTAAAACTTACTTTGTTGAACAAATTTATTAAATCTTTTTATCATTTTGTAAGTATAATTTAAATTGATTTGAAGTATTTATAATTAAATAAAAATGTATTAATGTTATATATTTACTCACCTCTTGTAACTAAAGCATTGTGCTTTTCGACATCAAATAGGCTATCAAAAGTATTCTAGGAATATTTAAAAAAAAATATGTTTTTATCTAGTTTTAGAGATGTCTAGCTTTTATAATGAGAACTAAAATATATCTAATAATTAGAAATTTGTTCGTACCTTTTTCTGCTCATATTCAATTTGAAGCTCACTTTTACGTTTTTCATCTGTTTCATGCTAAAGTTATGTGTAAAATTTAGTATTTTAAGCTTTAGCTTGTGGAACATATTGCATAAGTAATAAATTCTTTATAATTGTATTAAATGTAAACTGGGAAATATATACCAAACTTGCCTCCTGTTGGAATTTTATACACTCTAACTGATTCTTTACAGTGTCTTCAAACTTTGCCCAGAAGTTAAATCCATTTGGCTCTAAACCAGGAGTCCTTTCTAGCCATTTCTAGATAAGAAGTAATATTAAATATGCACTCCCAAAAATAGTATTCTCACATGCAGTTTGACTGAACTGTGTTATATTGCCTTCCTGTGAATGGACTACAATAAAGGAAGTGTAAGACAACTCTCATGTGTAAAATATCTATAAAGCTCTATTATAAAATTATTTTTTCCATATTTTAAAAAAATATGGTTGATAATATTTAGCTTTATTTACAATTATTTAAAGGACCTCACAATTTTTTTTTAGTTCTTCAACCAAAATGATTGTGGAATTTATTTGATAAAATCTATTTTTGTTCTGTATCAAAATGTAGTTGATTAGTTTTAGGTAATATTATATTCTTTATATATGGTTTAAATTTTTAAAAGCAATGTACATTAAATTGCTATAATATTATATCAACATAATCTATTAAGTGCATTAAATATGTAACAAAAACTGTTCTTTCTGTATCATGTTTTTGATTGAAAGCTCCATCAGTTATGTAAGCATTCTCTTGTTGCAAATCCAAAATCACAAGTTTGACTTTAATTACTAATTTAAAAATATTTTGATTGATTATTGGATGTTACGAAAATAGGACCAAACTACACTGTAACAGCATTTAGATTACTGAGAGTTCTCCAAAATTCAAAGAGAGATTTTATCTTCCAGGAAAACTGTCTTTAAAAAAAAAAGATAGGGTGGGGGTGATTTATGCCTTGCCAAATCATCATGAGAACACAGGACACCTTACCAATATTGCGGAACCTCATGAAATAAATTGCACCTGAGGGAATTTTAGAGCCTTAACATTTTCTGCACCTCTAAATGTTCCGGCTCCTTCTCCACCTGTGCAATGTTCTGCACCTCTAAATAGATGCTGTGTCAATCGTTGCAGAACTTTATAAACATTGCTGCAAAGGAGTTCTCCTCAAAATATACCTACCACATACCAATCAGCATAATTGTTTTTGTGCAATAATATATTTTTTTTAATTCATTCAAAATTTTCTTCTCACCCTCTATTTATCAAAAGTTTAATAAATATAAATCGGCATAATTTTAATATGTTAGTTAAAGAAATCAATCAATAAAATCAATTGGAGTTTGTTCAGTAAGTTCTTTATTCAACATTAAAGGTGTAAAAATTGTCTTAGTTACCTGTACAAGATCACATAGTGACATATTATTTTCTGATTCAAGGACTGTATTTATAGATTTAGGGTCTGTAAAGACAGTGATGTATTTATCCTTGCTGAAATTCACCCTTTGTTCCTAGTAAGAGAATATTTTTATTTTTCAGATTTTGACATGGTGATTTCTAAGGCATCTGATATAGAATCATTGGCTGTGAAAACACACACAAAAATTTAAGATTTTGTAGAATAAAATGTTTTTACATACGTTTCTCACTCCCAGCATGTTTTCAATTACTCTGAACTGGACACTCTGAAACCCAGATGCTGGAGATAAGTATTGTCTGCATAAAAAATTAACATTTTTAGATATGTTAGGTTTATTATATGCATTGAAATAATTCTTATGATTATTGCTTAACTATAGTTAAAAGAGTTGCACTGATTTATCTTTCACAATTATGAAATATTGAGGGTTTAATTTAACCTGCTACTAACCGTTTACAAACTCTTTTCCTCCACATTATAGCTAGTCAAAGCTAGAAAGCACTCCTCTCTCCCTCTCATTTTCATTTGACATTCCGTCAACTTTCATACCTATATTCTTGTATAAATAGTACTTTATTTGTTAAAAAAAAGTTAAAGTGTACTTGAGTATGAAAGTATACAATAAGATTCTTTGAAATTGCCAAAATAGTACATTTTAATTTTTTTTTTTTTTTTGTTTGGATAAAATACTATGTGAACTCGGATCCCTTCCTCCACTATGTGAAACTAATTGACAATACCCAACCAATTAAGTGAATTGCACTTTTTTTTATTGTCACCTTTATTGTTTACTTACTACTTTCTGCTGCCATTAAAATTA
Source organism: Linyphia triangularis (assembly GCA_963978545.1). Taxonomy (NCBI): domain Eukaryota; kingdom Metazoa; phylum Arthropoda; class Arachnida; order Araneae; family Linyphiidae; genus Linyphia; species Linyphia triangularis. The sequence goes on along the minus strand of OZ021723.1, from coordinate 62,998,413 downwards.
ACCAATTTACTGCTTAAAATTTTTATAGTAATTAGACTGTTTTCCTTCACTTGTGTAATGTGGGCAATATGAGAATTAAAACAAAAAAGTACCCAGTATTTTTATGCTTGAAACTCTTCATAAGTAAAAGTAGGAAGAGTTATATTTGAAAACTTACTTATTTTTTAATCTCCTTTAATTTTATTATCAATAAGTAGAATTTATTTCTACTATCTAATGAATTGGAAGCAAAGTGTATCTTACCTGAATTCCATAAAATCAAGTGGGGCCATAGTTTCTAATATGGTAATTTGATCTACAAGTAGCTGAAAAACAAATATTTATATTTAGTTTGAAGTGCAAAACATGAAATGTGAATAGAATTGCCTTCATTTTAGTAGTTAAGAAACCCCCCTCTCCCCCTTATATAGAGTTTATTCTTATTACTACTTTGGGATCCATTTCCAGATTTTAACAATTGAATTCTTAAGTAGATTATAACAACAAGTTGTACGTCTTCTGACAGATTAATGGGTATTATTCAAACTACATAGGTGATCTTGTTTTAAACCTCTACTACCATGATGAAATGTTATAAATTAATATGAAGTCTTTATTGCATAAGAAACAGACATCTTTATTTTATTGCATAGTCACATCTCACTTTATGACTCAAAAACTATTTCTATTGAGGCATTTAACAAATTGTAAAAGGACGTTTTCTCCATTCTATTTCTCATTACATTCATTGATATTGCATTTTCAATATCTTTCCAGTTACAATATTAAAAAAAAAATAGTTCAATGTTTTAAAATGTTTATTTTTACTTTATGTGTAAGATGGATAAAGAATATTTAAATAAGGAACACCGCTTTGGGTGGGAAGAGCAGTTCAATTAGTGGATGTGTTGGAGGTTATTTGTATTCCCACAATCAGACCGTTAACATTCAAGAAAAAATATCTACAACAAACGAATGGCTGTTCCATTTTCTCAACTTTTATTAATCGAATGAGAATGACTGCAATTTTTTTTTTTTTTTTTTTTTTTAAACTTGCAATGTACCTTGCATACACTTGTACATTTTTGTTCATCCAATATATTCTAACGTTATAGTTTTTCTGGGTAATATTTTTAAGTTTCTTACCTTGAGTATGACTACAATTCTGTTTAACCTTGAAGTGATGCGCAGCATTCTGTTTTCATCTATTGCCTTTGGGAAGGGGAAACATAATTATCGTTAGTTTGATTCATTGATAATGTTAATTAAGATTAAGTTCTTCTTGTCTCACTCAAAAAATATACAACAAAATAATTATTTCTCTCTGGAGTTTTGATTTTGTGCTAGATTAAAATAACTATAAGTATTTAAATTATCGACATTATTGAGCATTTTAGGTATTTAGGCTGTATTTATAGCTTGCATGCTAGTAATAGTAGTAGTGGCCTTAGTCATGATGTTTGACAAAAGTGATAACATAAAAATGTATGTGTATTGTCAATGTCTTACATTATTTTAGTCCAAAAGGTTAATGTTTTAACCAGGATTTGGCTTATTTTCTTAAATTATATATTTTACAATCACTAAATATATTTAACTATATATATGAATATGCTCTTAATAATTAATATTCTATCTTATCGTCTGTATTCTCATTTGCAACCAATCAGTGCCTTTAGTACATCCGATTTTATACTCTCTCCGAAGTTTACTACGATTGTCCCCAATTATAGAATGAATTTCTGAAATCTTTTATTTTTTATACTCTGAATTTACTATCTCAAGTGTAAAAATAATTCGCTAGAAGACATTTACATTTTGTAAGTATGTAGTTTTGGCAAACACTTACTTCACTGGAAAAAAGTTTTCTTACAGAATCAAGCTCAAATATAATTTGCTTGAACCATAATTCGTATGCTGAAAAATATAATAGTTCTAAGCAAGATTAAAACAAATCAATTAACATGAAGGTTTCTTAAATTCCTTCTAAAAGTTAATTATTTTTACAATCTCAAATAGAGTTATACTTACCTTGGTGAGTAATAATGAATAAATGTTCATCATGCACAACTTCATTGCCAAATGTTTCTGAAGCAAGGGTTACACAGTTCAAGAGTTGATCAAGCTGAAATATATATATATTTTTTTTCATTTTCTGAATAAAAATGTACTTGCATGTGCACTTTGAATCAAACAACAGAAATGTCAATAAATATCTATTTACGAATACTCAAATATTGAATGCATTTGTCTTAATTTCTTTGAAAACAAAATGTTCTTTCAACCCAAAATATTTTTTTCTGGAGAGATAGTCCAGGGAATCGAGACATATTGCCTTGCAAAAGGTTATGTAGTTATAATTTTTTTATGTTTTATAATGGTCAGTCCCGTGATTCATAAATCAAATTTTCAACCTCCTAACCCTTGTGTGTTTTTCCTTGTGCACCAAAAACCAAGCTGTTTTTCAATTTATAGATCATAACTCTTTATCAGTGAATCTTAGAAACAAATATTATGTTTAAAAGTTGTTTTAAATTTGTTACAACTTTTGTATACAAAGTTTTTTTTTTTGTACAACTATTATATAAATATGTACACTGCATCAAAGTAAAAACTTTTTTATAAAAATGCTACTTTCAAAAAATTTGTTGAGTTTTTCAGTTGTATCTCCATAATGGTATGTCATAGAGACAATGTTGTTAGTAAAAGTTACAGAATCATAAATTTTATACAAGTTATTTTCTTGGACTAATAACAAAGGAACTACTCTGCTTTGAAGTTTTATGAGATAACCTATAATGTTTTATGCATAGGTAAAGCTGCAAGAAGTAGTTTCTTACTACAAGTCTGACAATTTTTAAAAACATTGTAGGTATTATAATAAGGGCATTGTATTATAAAATGTAGAATTATTAAAATAATGTATATATCTTTGTATAATACTGATAATATATATTACATATTTTTGTCATGATACACCAAAAACCTTCTTAATTCTGAAATTTTTTACTTTTTCAATTTACTGATCATGTCTTTTTACCAATGCATTTTAGAGGAGAAAAGTTATATTTTAGGTTGACGAATATTTACATTTCTACAACTTATGTGTGCAAAGTTTGTTTTGTAGAACTATTATGTAAGGAGTTAGACAGCATCAAAGTAAACACTTTTTTATGAAAATGCTACTTTTTTAAGCTTCTTTGCAAATGTTTAAAAATATCCATAAAGGTATGCCGTAAAAATGTCTTAAACAAAAGTTGTAAATTCATAAATTTGCTGCCTTTTATATGAAAAGTTATTTTATAGGACTAATAGCAAAGAAGATACTCTGCTCTGAAGTTTTATGAGGTGAAAATCTACAATTGTGTATAGTCAGATCTATTAGTAAAAACAACTTCTTACTACTAAGCCTGACAAATAAAACAATGTAGGTATTAAAATAGCAGTCAAACCTCATTAAGACGAACTCCAAGGGACCTTTAAAATTAATTCGTTTTATCCGTAGTTCGATTTATCCGAAAAACAATCAAATAATTTTTTAAAAACTAAAAGAATTTCATGCGATTTTCCGAAACACAATTTAAGTTCCTAATGCATATTTAAGTAAAAGCGATAAATTTCGAATTTTTCAAAGAAAAGTACAATATCTATATCACTAATACAAAAAGTTTCAAAAGTAAAGATTTAAAAGCTAGAATGTTTATTAATTGATTACAAGAGAAATTCTTTTTAAAATATCGTATGGCAAAAGGTATGCATAAGGTGATAAGATACATACCTCATTGTTTTTTAAAAAACTCGGTTATTACACTCTGTTTCCTGCTTTTTTCTGAGCAATTTGTCCAGAAATCTTCAATCAAATCTAAACTGTTCAGGCATTCCATTGAATTGTCTTTTCCCAAGAGAAATCGGCTCAATGTATTGAGGGCAACAGATTTGTCTCAACTCCATCATCAACTTCAATGAGTAAATATTTTTCTTCCAAAGTTAAGGTTTTTTTTTTACTTTTAGAACTCATTCTAAAATACGCGCTTTAATCTTGATCTACCTTCACAAGAACAAGGACAGTACAGATAACGAATGGCAACTGGAACTGAAGGGGAACCGACGAATCCAGTGAATGGTTTGTCGCGGATTCCAGAATTTTAGCAAAAAGACTTACAAAGAAAGAGACAGCATTCCAAGGAGACAATAAAAGGGAGGGTTCGGGAATCGATATTATCGCAGTGTCATCTGTAGATCCCTCTTTGAACCCCTGGAGATCTCAACAAGTTCAAAACCGGTAATTAGATGATGTGAAACATATGGCATATCCATCGTCCTGGTAGCCCCCCCCCCCTCCCCTATCAACACTTCACCTCAGGGGGATTCTTCATGTTTGAACTGTCCTAGGCGTCAAATAACTCGAGTGGAAACATACGGCCCTTATTGAAGTCTTTTAATCACTCCAGGAACGTATACGTGAACTTGACAATAGGTTTGGATCTGGTTAGGTGGAGAGGGGAGAGCAGCACAGCACAGATCAACAGGTTTTAAGTAGTTGGTGAAAATAGAAAATTGTCGCAAACGGGCAAAACAGCCAAATACCTAGAGGCGAACTAGTATACTGGGTCTTTGTTTGAAGCAGGGTTGCCATATTGGCCTTCTTAAGGCCAAATTTGGGAAATTTGGCCTTTTTTAGAAGTGCCTGGCCTTAAGGCTCTTCGCTACCGTCCATCTTGATTCTCCCCCCTAATGTTAAGTCTATGGGAAAATCTCTATATGCCTATTCGTAAAATAGAAAGAAGTTATACGAATATTTTTATACCGTTTGTTTTGTTGGATCGACGTAACTTCTATCCGTATTTTGCTATGTTGTTTTTGGCCTAAAATGTTGTTAAGTTTATTAAAATATCAATTGTTTACTTTAACATCATATTAAAAAAAGTTGAAAAGAGTTATTGAAAATATAACATTGCAATGACAAAGATTAAACTTTTTTCTATCCAGATCATATTTTAAAATTATTTTCGTGTTTCTTAAACAGTCAAATTTAGAGAAACATTAAAGCTATATTTTGAAAAAAAACCTCTTCGCAAGAAGACACACCTCCAAAAGGGGACATAGATATTTTCCCCCCTCAAGAGCGAGGAGGGTCAAGTGATTTATTATCTTGGCTGGACCTGTTTTGCTGTATAAAGCGGTTCTTTATAAGCGGTCGTTAAGATGGTCTTATCCAAGCGGTCTTTAGCGTTAATTCCAGAAAACGTGCTTTACTGATGTATTTGAAGTTGCATCAAGGCGCGTTCTCAGGGGGGGGGGGGAGGAGGAAGTTTCACTGTCATAATCCACATAAAACCCCCGACATCCCGATGTTTTCTGACGAATGAATTACAAACACTAAAAGTAATCATAAATAATTTCAAAAAAATACTTTTTTAATTTACCATCATTCCGATAGGGTTAGCTTACCGTATCGCATTTAAACAAATAAAACATTTGTAACTCTCATTACATCAAAAAATCGTCATACTTTACTTTTTATCTACTTAGATTTAATATAAACTACATATTCAGGGTTATTCAGACTTCCTTCCTGGGTTTCGAAGCAAGGACTGGACTTATCGGCAGGAACTGGACTATCGCATTGATGTATGCCGTGTGACCAAGGGTCCACACATAGAACACCTGTAAGCTATGTAAATAAAACTTGAATTGTTTCTGTATTCTTTCAAATATTCTTATTTTCTGTATTAGTCTTAGTTTTTTTTACTATAGTGCTTCGAAACCTAGGAGGGAATTCTGAATAACCGTTTATATATATAAAAAAGGAAATGTTTAAAATATATAGATGTTTTCCAAATGTAATTATAACATTTCAGTGCTACATGGCCTTTGTATTTCAATCACCATAAATATGTAATAAAATCAGTCTGATATGATATTAGTGTATGTCCGTTTGCCTAAATATACTGCTCCTTCTCAGTGAATATAAACAAACAACATTTTTTTATTAAACTATATATAATCTAGATAATATTATTATACGTTTTCTAAGTAATATGTAGTCTCATGTTGAGGTATTTAATATAACTCGAATACTGGACTAGTTGCATATATAGGTGGCAGATTAAAAAACTAAAAAAATATTATGATATGGGACAAATATGGGATGTTTTAAAATCGTATTTGTAGAGAAATACAGCAGCAAATTAATTGTTTACTTGAAAACCCCTCCCACAGAAATTTTCTGGTTGTGCCCCTGTTTAATGTAACATAATGATAAGTAAAGTAGCACAGATGTAAAATAAAATGCAAAATGTACATGGGTCATATGCAATAGAGTACCATTATTGTACAGTTATACAGTTTTATCCATATTAAAAGTTACGCAACTCAAAGAGATATGAACTCCCCTGTCATCAGTGTTTACTTCCAGGGGCGGACTTAGAGGTCAATCAAGGAGGGGGCGATTATGACCTTGAGTGTTTACAGTGGTGGTGATAGTTTGTGAACTTGGGGGACAGGGGGGAGGGTTATCATCAATTAGTATGATACTACTAGTGTTCAATGAAAGATAAAAATTAGAGGGTTTAACTATCCTCTTTTGCGCACATATAAGAAATTACCCCGAAAATGTAATACACTTTAATTCAATTAAATTATAAATATTTAGTATTTATTATTAGATAAAAAATATTTAAGAGCACAAAAAAATATCCCATGCAGATCAGGTGAAGTGTAAAAAGTTCAACAACCCTGAAAATTCAACTTTTTTATACAAGTTAATTTACCAATATATTCAACATCACAAATCATTTAATGCAGAAAAAGGCGGCAAATCTTTTAACAACTTTAGACAACACTGCAGGTACGTAAAGCTCTATATTTATAAGGTTTTACTAATTTCCAAAGTTAAATAATGCTTTTCAACTCGGTTTGACATCACATTAGTAAATTAAAATATAAGTTATATAAACTTGAGACTACACTATAATATTGATCATTGTATTCAAATATGGTATTATTTTCTGTTTCCATATTTTTATTTAAATGAAAATGGAGAATTTTGCGATATTTTTGGCCATAATTTTTACATGGGACCCCCCCCCCCCCCAAAAAAAAAAATCCGCGTCTTTTTACTTCGAACAGTATTCTCATACTTAAAATGAGAATTTTTATAATTTCCAATCGATTAATTGCTCGTACTACCTTCAGAACTGTTTTAAAGTTATGGAAAGTTCTTAATACATTAACACTTTCCAAAAACGCATATCGTGGAAGCGTCCCACACAGAGGAGCTGCAGGAAGGTAGGAACGATATTGTGGTAAATGCCAATTCAAGACGACGATATGGTGGGGAAAGAGTTTTGGTCTTCAGAATGCAATATGTAGCATTGCTTTGTAAACTTCACAGGAACGCAAAGATAATTAAATTCGACTTTTTTTACTGTAATTACGATAACTTGATCTAGGCAAATCTGTAATGGTGAAATATGGGTTTCTAAATCGTATTTATTGATCCCAAAGGCGCCGCTAAACAATTTTGCTAGTGGAGGGATGGGGGAGCAGTACTATTATATATTTTGAGGCGGGAATGACATTTAAAAAAATTAAGAGCCAGAAAACGTGTTCGTGCATGAAAGAAAGATTATGGATATATACCAATAATCACCATAGGATGAAGAAATAAGTAGACAAAAAAAAAATCAGTGCCACGGATATTTACTAAATGAACACAACACAAACTACTTACTACACATTCTTTTAACAAAAATTAAGTTCTCCTTTTTTCTTTGGCAAACAAACCAATGGACTTTTGTATAAATTCTTTTAGGTTTCTATCAAAATTTTTCTCCAAATTTCAGTGGCATTAAGCATACTTTTCTTTTCAGCTTCTGCCAACGTGTTCAGTGTCGGTAAATTCAAAAGGACAGCAAACAGCGTGTGACAATCCACCCTAAAAAAACGTTTGCCACAGGGTTGAAACAGGGGACAATGCTACTATGTCTATGTCCTGCTACTACCCCCATCATCAAAACCTTTAGTCAGGGCCCGAGGTTAGCCATACACTCATTGTGTCACAAGTCGGAATTTTAAAAGCAAAGGGTTTACTGATTACGCATTCCTAGAACGGCTTCAAAAAGAATAAGGGGCCTTTTCTTCTTTTTTACATCCAGACTCCAAACCTTGCTTCTGGGTGTTTCACATGGGAACTGCGATACTTTGTGAACAAGGCGACAAATAGATGAAACGCCGATGGAAGTTACATGGATGTGGTCTGGCTATAAGAGGACAAAAACAAACTAGCCAGTCTACACTTTTGATAGTGGCTGCATTGGAGCTGGACTGAATACGCTATACGTGGTTCTGCGATACTGTGTTTTTTTTTTTTTTTTAATTTTTATTTGAGTTAATTCCTACTCTGCGGTATGATCAGGATTTAGCAATATTGACGATAATTGGTAAGTGATAAAATTAAGCTTTTTTGTAAATATTTTTGGTTACCGTTAATTCTGTTCAGAGGCGTACTGTCCATTGGGCTGTCCGGTGCAATTAATGAGCCGGTCAGTGTCCGTAAAAATAAACCGGTCCGGAAGTTATTATTATTATTACTATTTTTTTTCCTAAAGTCTAATGCAAACATTGATGGATCATAAATTCATTACTATAATTGGATAGTCAATAGAAATTGACAAATAAGCAAATTCAATCATTTTACATAAGGAAATCACATTTGTTTTTATAGATTACGCTATGTTTATAAAATAAATACACTAAGATTTATGTATTATCGTACAACGACTTTTTACTTTATTACAACTTTAAAACAACTTACAACTTTTAAAGTTAAATGCATATTATAACTTTTTATGCAATTTTCTGGTAAACATACTAGTTATATATTTGGACATTAATTAATATACAATTCAGATTTCTTTGTTTTAGTTTAGCAACGATCTATGGTTGGTTTTGAAAACCAAATTCACTCAAACGAGGTATAAGAAATAGATAAAGAATTTTTGATGTAGTAAATTAATTATTGAAACAATTTATCTAATAAAAATAATTAGTAAAAGTAACTATTCAATTATTGAAATTAATTATTAAACATAAGTATTTAAATAATAAAGCACATTAAATATTAAAACCATATAATTATTAAAACTATATAATTATTAAAACTATATAATAATTAAAACTATATAATAATTAAATTATTAAATTGATCACTGAAATTATTTTATTATTAACAACAATTGGGGTTTAAATTTAATTGATGATTGTATTGAAAATTTGGGTCGGCATAAATCTAAAAACACCTGAACTCTCGATAGTACTTGCCCCCTGACAAAAATTTCTGGCGACGTCCTTGCAAGCTTGCACACTTGTTTCTCGTTTCATGAAATCAGTGTACTTCAGAATAGTCCGAGAGGCGACTGCAATTTTTGGAACAACTTATTTTCAACTTTTTAAAAGTAGATTTTTGACCAGTTTCGGCCATTTTTGCCACGGCAGACCAGTGGATTAGTAATCTACTCACTTTTCTCTAATTTCTATAAAAAATTCATAATGTTCAATGGGGTCCAAAAATTGCAGTCGCCTCTCAGTTTAGAACGTTGTGAAGTGCAGAATAAACACATATCTTATTCTATTCTCAAAGATATAGAAAAGTTCAAACTAAAGCACCTCCTGATGGCTAAAAAAAATCCTCAGAGGTATTCCGCATCCGGTTCTGGACGATTGAGGCTAAGTGCTAGGCGATTAAAGAACAGTTTTTACTGGTTAAGAGAACTATAAGAGCCGTTATGGAGAATCACATTAAAAACCTTTTTTGTGTCGGGGAGGAAATCCTCAACATTTTGCTATTGTACTCGCTCTACTCCTTGTTATGGGTACTTTTGGCACGCAATCATCGACTACGCCCTAAAATAAATAAATAATTTTTACTTTTCTCTATTTTCTACTTTTCATATTTGCTACATTCCCAAGATATATCCTTATATTAGATGAACTGTTTCGAAAAACTATAATTATTTGATGACAAAATAGACCAATAGTCAATTTTGACAATAATAGCGATTGATTTATGATTAAACATATATTTGCAATTACAACAAAATAAATCTAATAGATATAGTCATTTTGACAACAATAGTGACTGATTTCTGATTAAATTACAACTTATAATTGTAATAACTAGCTTTAGATTCCTTGGTTATAGGGGCTTCAAATACTTTTCTAGTTACTGTAAACTCTGCTCGACACTAATAAAAACCGAGGGGGGGGGGGGTGTAGTTTTCGTTTCATAAACAGTCTTTTCCTGCTGCTATACTTTTAAAATGGTTAAACAAATGAACCAGTTTGCTCAATTCTAATCATGTTACATTATACTTTGTTAAAATATTATACAGGGTAATTCATAGAGTAGTATACTCTTTCCAGATGAAATCCAATGAAACTGTATACTTCTTTATGAATCACCCTGTATTTTGTATACGTTATTTTTCACTCGTGTTACAACTGATGAATTTTAAAACATAATTTTTTACTTCAGGCAGAGTCAGAATTTGAATGAAACCCCACGTCCATCAGATGTTGTTGATGAGAGTTCGTCAAATGTTTTCAATATTACTGGAAAGCGCATTTTTAATGTTTCGTTTCTCTTTGAACAATTAAAAGAAATGAATCAACATGGTCCTTTTAGTTGCACCTTTTCTGAGATGGATGTTATTTCAGAAGAAATACAAGGACTTAGAAGTGGTATTAAATTCAAATGTAGAATGTGTAATACTATAAGGGTTTTATGGACAGAGAAACCTCGTGGAGAGAAAAACATAAATACAGAGGCAGTTATGGCTATTATGAGTATCGGCGGTGGTTATTCCAATATGGAGGAAATGTTTTCTTATATAAACATTCCTACCATGTCCCAAACGACTTACACCAAAGAACACGCGAAAGTGTGTGAGGCATGGGAACTGACAGCATTGAAGTCTATGGAAGAAGCTGCTGGAGAAGAGAAGAAGCTCGCAATAGAAAGAAAGGACGTCGACAGTGATGGCGTGCCATATTTTGCCGTTGTGGTCGATGGAAGCTGGGCTAAGAGATCGTACAGGAACAATTATACATCATTATCCGGAATGGTGAGTACAGCTTCTTGTCCAATGTAACTAACATTTATTTTCTCTGGTACTCATTCTGGTATACATTTCTGAGAGATACAAGGTTTTTTAGGCTTCTCCAACGTACTTGAATTGTAATTTTCTCTTTTCTACCACTTATACTCATTTTCAGCTTTGAGTCTCAGGGTTAGCCGTAAATTTGAAGTGAGCTAAAGATATTTTAGACGTTTTATAGTCATCTTTCGCATACATATATTAGTTTGGATTGTTCTTATATATCGAACTTGTAAGTTTACCTACATTCCTAATAGTTACCCACTGATATTATTATATTAATCGCAAGTACTGAATATTGTATCAATGCTCATCAGGAGTATCAACACGTTTAGAATGGAAGATAATCTATATCAGGAAAAGTCGTATTTAGTTTAAAACTGCTACGTGTTTTGATTATATAGACTTGAAAGATTTCGAGGATGGTACTTTACCCATCACTCAGAAATTGAAATTATGATATTCTGGTACAGTGTAGACCTCGTATAGCCTTTGCGTGAAAATATCCAATATAACCAAGTACGATAATGTGCTTATAAGAAAGTGGACTTATTCAGCAGCTGGTATAATAACTAATGTAATAAAATTGCTTTTTAAATAAAATATAACCTATCATTAAAAGAAGCAAATAAGGAATTAATAATTTTAACTAGGCATTTTAACTTGGCAAAAAAGTAATTTCAACTTAAAATACATGCCACGCTCAGTCATTGACCCCCTCATCTTCCTAAAATATTAATTTTACCATCATCTCCCCCATTACATAATTTTTTTTTTTAAATGTGTAGTTAGGTAGTTTGTAGTTTTTAAATTACCAGATGGAAGTCAACTTTTTGCAGATTAACTTTAATTTATGTGATTCTTGATAAAAATTTTTTTTTTAATAAAGATTTTTTTAAACTTTAAATTGAAATAAAAAAATTATAAAATTTAACCCGCAAAAGTGAAACTATTATGTCACGCAAGCAATTTCGGCACCTCTCCTCCATATCACGGTCCATCACGTTGGTCATCATCTGATGATGTATTTTATGTACGTCCGCTTTTGATTCAATACTTAGTTTTAGAATTATGATCAAATTATTAATAATTTTGCCCTACATCTAGGTGCATGGCAGTGCACCCTCCAAGTTCACGGTTAGCAGAGCTAGACCTATGAAATTTGGTATGCTTGTAAGGTTTAGCATCGATACAAAGATAAAAATCGAGATTTTCCCCTCCGAATCTCCTAAAGGAGGCAATGTTCGAAAAATTTGAATCTCAATTCTATTACATTTCTATTGGGGCTAGAATTATGAAACTTTGAATACTAGTAGCTATTAGCATATATAAATAAAGGAGAAACTCACCACACGCATCAAATCCTCCAAAATAAAGACATAATAAAAAAAGGTACTTGACATTTGGAAATTGGCGATATTTTATCGCCTACGAAATGACCGTCAATCGTTATTTTTTTTCCTCTTGGCCAACTTTTTTTGCATATCTGAATAAACTATTTGCATAAATATTTTTATATTATCATCATTCACATTGAATGCATAAATACTGTATGGGCGTTTTTTTAAACTTTCTTAAAATCAAATAATAATTTAAATCAAAAGAATAAGGTAATCGGCTAATTATATAGCTCTCATAGTTGACAGTCAACAAAAAGTTCATCAACTAACGATTGTTAAGTAGGAAAGCACCCCAAAAAGATGTATACTGAACCTTTTCAATCCCAGGAAGTTTTCTTGCAAGCTTAAAAATTAGAAACACAAATTTTTTTAAAACTAGCTATCACTGTATAAATTAGTAATACATTTTAAATTAGTACCGTATAAAAAGAAGTGAAATCTCATTAAAAATATCTCTGTAAAAAGGCGCCAAGTTCTTCACACAATAACTATGGCCGCAAAAAGTATTGAGATCTAAAGTAAAACCAAGTTTAACGTTGTTTATAAATTATGAGCAATGGAAATGGTAAATTGTTCTTCTCAAAGTCAAAATTCGTCTACATAGGCCTAAATATCCATCAGCTACAAAAATACTTGTGCGATTTGGCTATTACGCGTCTCAGCACCAACACAGCCAACAAGTGATCCAGAATACATAAAGGTCAAGTGTCGCAAGCATTTTTGTAGCTGGATATTTAGGCTTATGTAGAGGAATTTTGACTTTGGAGAAAAACATTTTACCTATTTTCATTGCTAATAATTTACAACAACGTTAAACTTGGCTTTACTTTAGATCTCAATACTTTTTACGGCCATAGTTATTGTGGTAAGAACTTGGCGCTTGTTTACAGATATATTTTGATGAGATACAGTTTGTCTGTCACTGTCATTTTCGCTTAAAAATAAAATCCCGCCTTTTTTCAATGAGGAACTTTCACGTTTTTTGATTTTATTTTTAAATAAAAGTAGAGAAAAAATCATGGAAAACAATACCATTCTTTCAAAAATTTGAGCTCGGATAGATAGTTAAAAAAATATTTAGTTTTTCACTTTGCAATTTGGCAGGAAAAAGCCATTGTGGCGTGGAACGTCAACGCGCAGATAATGAACCTGTCTAAAACCTGTTTTAGACGAGGAATGGGTGTGGTTTCTCCTTCATTTTGCGACTTTATCTCTGCGTAACCACGTCACGGTTTTTTCATGCGTTTTTGGTCACGTGACTTTTGCTTTGATTTCGGCTGATTTCAAACTCGATGTTTGATTAATTGAGAGCATAAAGATAAAAAATAATTGCACTGCTCAAATATATTCGTTGGATAACACTAGAAAATACAAAAAATATTCATTTTCCTCACTTGTGCAAGTTCATCAAAGACATCAGCATATAGAATCTCAACCAAAGTATAGTACAATCAGTGTTAGCGCTGCCTATACTTTTCTAGTACACACAGAGAAAAATGCAATTTTTACCTATTAATCACACATTTTTTAAAAATTTGCATAAAATGCTATTTTTAGAAGGGAATTTTAAAATACTCGTTAATTTCCTGCAAAAAAAATTCAGGGCAATTATTTAAAAGGAAATTTTTAATGAATATTTAGTGAAGTACACTTTTTCTATTTTTAATTTTAGAACTATTCCTCATATTACATTTGAGGGGTACTGTAAAATGTTTGTGATTAAGTAATTTTATTATTATTATTTTTTTTTTAATTTTCAGGCTGCTATTATTGGATTCGCAACCAAAAAGTTAGTTTACCTTGGTGTCCGAAATAAGTATTGCGCAACATGCGCGAAAGCTTCATCGGCCAATGTTGCAGCTTCAGAACACAAATGCATGAAAAACTGGGATGGATCCTCCTCATCAATGGAGTCGGATATCATCGTTGAAGGCTTTCAATCCAGTGTCGCTACTTACGGTGTAAAATACCATCAAGTCATTGCTGATGGTGATAGCAATGTCTATAAAAAAATACTGGAAAACAATCCTTATGAAAATATTGCAGTCGAAAAAATCGAATGCAAAAATCATTTACTGCGCAATATGTGTAATAAACTTAGAGAAATCACCGGCAACTGTAAACTCCGAAACGTAAACTTGCGAAAAGTAGTTGGCGCCAATATACTGCGATTGCGCAATAGCATCGTAAAGGCGGTAAAATACCGAAAAAATGAAAACACTAATCTTTTCGAAAAAATCAAATATTTACGAGGAGATATTTTGAACGCTCCAGCGCATGTGTTTGGGGAACATAAGAACTGCGCAGAATACTTTTGTAACAAAAAAGATGGTGCCAAAAACTACATGGAGGAAATGGAAGGGACTGAACTCATCTACCAGATGATGAGAGTTATTAATTGTATAGCAGATAATTCCAAAAGCCTGCTATTTGATGTTACAAACAATGTAGTAGAAGAGTTCAACTCAATAATTGCCAAATTCCTAGGTGGAAAAAGAATAAATTTTTGTAAGAAATATTCTTACCAAGCCCGATGCAATGCGGCTGCTGTTTCTCACAATACGAGAACACCAGCTAGCAAAGTATTGCGAACCCTCCACAAATGCAGTCCGGGTAAATATGTCAAGAAATTAGAGAGTAAAAGAACAGCTTGTAGGGTTGCGGCAGCTGAACGAAGGAAGCAAAACAGGACAAAGCCTAAGAGAGTCCTATTTTCTTCGAAACGGGACTCCAAAAGCTACGGAGAGCAGGCTGAGAAGCCTGATTTGCACCCTACAGCTTATGAGGAGAAAAGGAATCAAATTATAAAATCGTTGGAAATGAACCCAGAGCAAAGGAAGGAACTAGAGAGAGAAACTCGGATGCAACGAGATTCTGCTCTCTGGATGCACGAAAGAAGGAAACGGCTAACGGCTTCAAATTTTGGAGCTATATGCTGCAGGCTACCCTACACCAGCTGCCAAAACCTGGTCAAAAATATATTATATTCCAGGTTTGACAACAGTGCCTTGAGGTATGGAAGAGCGAACGAAAGAACCGCACTGAAGGAGCTAGAAACTCTAAACTCTGTTACTATTTCGGAATGCGGTCTCTTTATAGATGAGAGCTCACCATATCTCGGGGCCACACCCGACGGGTTGGTGGAAGAGGAGGGTATCGTTGAGGTGAAATGCCCCATGTCATGCGAAAACTTATCGCCAGAAGAGTCTGTGATTTCTCGCAAGTTTACGTTTTGGAGTCTTAATAAGGAAAAAGTAATATCCGGTATAAACAGAAGACACAAGTACTATTTTCAAATTCAAGGACAATTACATGTAACAAAACGTAATTACTGCCTGTTTGTACTTTGGACCAGGAGAGGAATGAAGTGTGAAAAGATATTACGGGATGATTCTTTCTGGCAAAACGAAATGAAAGAAAAATTAACTAATTTTTATTTCGATTGCATACTGCCAGAATTAATTGATCCACGCCATACAAGATCAATGGCAATAAGGAATCCAGCTTCCATTTTAGAAGCGATGGAAAAAAGAAAAGAAGCGCTTAAAAGAAAAAAATAACGACACTGTACCATTTTAATTGCATTGTAATTATGAAAATTTTATTTATCCTTTTATTTTTTGCTTATTTTTAAATTTTTGATATTTCTCAATAAATGTATACAATTTTCTTTTATATTAATTTTTGTTTAATTTGGAGATCAATTTTTATAAAATTATTCATTGATATTAAAATGATATAGGTTTAAATTTATTCGTGTGTTCTTTTGTGTTAAAATAATGGTTTCGTTTTGAAGTAAACTCTTGAAGTACTTTTTAGTATTCACAGTAAGCAGATTGGTTTACGATTTTTTTAAAACTAATTTTGGAAAGATATGACATAAAAAACAGTTGTAACGTGCATTGGGATTTTTTCATCTAGAAATTAATTGAATATCACACTTTCATTGGATTTTTCGGATCTTCTAAACTGTTCCAAACAATTTACAACAGGTGGTTCCCAAAACTGTTCGTGCACTTACTAATTTCAATTAAATACTGCATTATCCATATCAAAAATTAATATTTGAAAATAAGATTTGTTTAATAATATCTCTAATTTCATCTTAATAAAACTACATAAAATATTTTTAATGCATAGCAAATTTTTTTTTTTTTTTTTAGAAAATTATTAAACTATAAGTAACGTATAAAATATCTCCCAAAAGTTTTAGTTAACTTAAATTTTTTCTTACATATTGATATTTGCTGCAATATTTTAGTAAATTACGAAGACTTTTAGAGCCACTTTACATACAGATCAAATTGACGTATAGAAGTCGCAATACATTTGAAGAAAAAGTTTCTCATTTAAAAAAATTATAATTCCCTATTTTTAGTGCCAGAAAAGAAAAGATACATCGTAGTTTTCAAATTTATTTGTTGTAGAATAAATAATTGCAAACATTTCAAATGTAGAACATAAGAAAATGACTAGTGACTTCACTTTTGGAAAAACAACAACATTAAGATTGTTTATTCTGCAGTTGTGAAATAATGGAGGTGAATCAAATTAAAGTTAATAAGAAGATATGAGTGTGAAACATGCTATTGATTTCCTTTTTTTTTTCTTTTTTTTTTTTCTTTAAATAATAATAATATTCTATTACAATGACCAGTGTGTGTCCCCCCCCCCCCTTCTCCATTTTTTTTTTATATATATAGAGCCGAGGTTTTTATTCGATTCATATTCTTTCAGACATTCATTATTCGAAAATTCATCACGTTCAACATTCGGAAATATGTGAAGTGTTCTTATTTAAATTATTGTGAGTATTATCAAAAGTATTTTGCTGCGTGGAATGCTACCTCGCTCTTGTTTGATTTGATTAGATAATAAACGGTAAATTTTTCCAAACCATTTCCCCCGTACAACATGTCCTTACGGCAAGTAACTAAAAACACCCCTCTCTTTTCTGGGAGCAATAGTGAAGACCCAACTTTTTCCAAGTTAATTATCGGGGGGACAACTCACTATAACGATCAACAAAAGAAAACCATGACCCCCTCTGAATTTTGGACCCCTTTTCCCCTGCTGTCAAACTGTCAATCCCCCTGTTCTCCTCGAATCAGATTCATTACCTCGTGGAGCAAGACACGCCTTAACTGTTGCCAACAATAACTGGTTTACTCGCAGAGAAAATAACGCTAGGGTAAAGAAGCGCCTTAAGAATTTACGTTTGGCCTTTTCTTTAATTTGGCCTTATTTTTGGCCTTTTTTTCCATAACTTCCGAAGTCGGAAAAAAATACCAATTAAAACAAACTTTCCTCTTTTTTTTTCCAAACTTTTTGAGTGAGAAGATATACGCTTTTCGCCTAACCTCGCCGCGCTACCTTCTTTAATCTCGTGTTTTGGCCTCAGGAGCTGACCAGAGACAACCGGAGTTGACAAGAAGAGGGGTAGGGGGTCGAATGATTGTCCGAATACAGGATGTAAACGAGGCTCTAGGCAGAATAACCGCAGGTTCTTTTTAAGGGGAAAGGGCGATATCAATTAAGATAAGTGATAGAGGGACTGTGCTTCCAAGAATCTTGTCCCAAAAGGGATGGTGAAATTAGTCGTTCTGTTTTGCCAACGAACCTCAAAATGCTCTAAGCATTGCGACTGCCATCTGCCACCCATCTAAATCCAAGCATGGTGGTCCGTCCTAAAGAGAATGATTATTGTGATGGCAGTAGAGTAGTAAAAGTATAATTCGGTTAGATTAGTGAAATTTAGCTTTTTCTAAATAACTTTTAAGAATGGATACATCTTTATGAACAAATAATTCAGAGAGAAAATTTACATTTAAAAAGTAAACTTCTATCAATCGTAATATACGTATAACATATATATGCGTCTTGTAAAATAGTGAAAATTCAATTAAATGTCCAGTTTCGAAGTTTATAGTTCAACAACCTTCTACTAAAATATATAATTTTCATTCTGATAATAAAATAATTTTTTTTAAATAATATTTAGGAATCCAGTTGTGTAGTGAAACGGGAATTTTGTAACGCTCCACAATTCACGTTTTCCAAATATTCATTCATATAAAAATCAAATTTATTTAACAATTTAATGTTTTATCTAGATTTGATGTCATTTACACACTCATCAAATGTCTCTTCTACCTAAATAGAGACAAAAGGGTGTTTGTTTGTACCTCAACTGAGAAACTGAAAAAAAGAATAAAACTGAAGAAAAAAATGTAAAAAATATTATAAAATGTCAAGCATTTTTTAAAGCTACACTTTAAATATTTCAAAAATTTTCCAATATTTTTCTTTAAACTGTTTGATTTTTTATGCTCATCTTAATAATGATAGAGATATTGCAAAAATTTTGGCCCTCCCTCCCCCCACCCGTGGGTAAGTTGTTCCATTGTACCTTGTATGGAAAGTATTCATAGATTTCTATATTCAACGAATTATGTGTCCAAAGGGTGGTATATTTTTAGAAAGAATTTTTTTTAAGCATTTTTGTGATACCAAACACAAATATTTTGGACAAAAAATTTTCTTGAACAATTTTTAAAATTAATAAATTTTTAGTTAAAAAATTGAAATTTTAAAATGTTTGTTGTTAAGGACGACCAAAGAGACATCCTAGTGAATCTAGAGTACTATTTTTTAAACATTTGTCATACAGAACACTAAAATCATGCATTTTTCCCATTTGGCATCAATTTAGCGATGACGTCATAGTTTGGCCTTATTTTGACAGCGATTTGGCATTATTTTACTTTTTTCATCTGGCAACCCTGGTTTGAAGACGTTTTGGGAAAACAAAGTTGATGACAAGTGAAAAACGACTTGTTCGCTTTACAGAATTGTAAGTTTGAACGTTAGGGACTTCAAATAAGAGTTCGACTAATCCGATAGTTCGTAATAAGCGTGTTCGTCTTAAACAAAGAAAATAATGTTATTTGTATGTACAGTAGGACGGGGATCGTAAATGTAGTTCGTTTTAACAGTAATTCGTTTTAAGCGTGTTCGGATTAATGAGGTTCGACTGTATTATAAAACAAAAAGTATAAATATTAAAAATATATATGTATATATATATATATATATATATATATATATATATATATATATATATATATATATATATATATATATATATATATATATATATATATATATATATATATATATATATATATATATATATATATATATATATATATATATATATATATATATATATATATATATATATATATATATATATATATATATATATATATATATATATATATATAATGGTAATATCAATGAAGGAAAACTTGTAACTTCCTACATTTAGTTTTATTTGGTTCCTCCTCTATTTCGTCTTCATTGTCATCAATTACGATGTCTGTTGTATTGTCACAGGTTTGTCCATTACAGCTTTTGGGTATTATGAAGTACTTGAGACCGGCCTTTCCATAACCACAGACCTCAGTGCATCCTATCTTGCACTGGCAGGAAATGTAGGGATCAGAATTGATTGAGGATCTGGATCCCTGGTGATTTTAATAGGAAGAAGTCCTATACTGTCCTTCTTCCATCCATGATCCATAGGATTTTTTGGGGTTAGCTTTGAAAGATTTAACTTGCTACCAGTAGTTAATTTAGAAAATTGCTTACTGGGCGTTTTCACCACCATATCACATCCCTGGTGATTTTAATAGGAAGAAGTCCTATACTGTCCTTCTTCCATTCGAATATTTCTCGTATTCACAAGTATGTTTTCTCCAGCTTCAGTGATGCTTGACACTGGCGTTAGGGTCTAAAAAGGTATTTACAAGTTCACGTAATATTGGCTTTTTCTGAAACAAATAGCAGAATTCAATTTTTTTAAATCCAAATGGGAACGATGTAGTGTCAAGTCCACTCAAAGCGTGAAGAACAGGTAAATTTGCAGGGACTGCGTAATTGTAGGATGATGGGATGAACAACTTGTCAGGAGCATCACCTCTTTCAAGTGTTTCTGAAGTAAATTAGAAGATTTCTTTCCTTATGAATTTTTCCTGTGGATGAATTTGCTACATCTCCTGATCTTGCAGCATTCTTAGTACCTCTCACCTTAGAATCAGTAGAGTAGCCATCAAACGTGATCATAACATTTGCTCCATATTGATTCTGAACGAATTTGATGTACCTTACTATGTAACTACACTGAGTGATTGATATTTTGTCAAGATGTTTAGTTGTGGAGGAAGGGCGAGAAAGAGCAGCGTCAGAAACCACTCTTATAATCTAATTCCTCGAATTCGGTAGTGGCAAATCTCAATAAACTCTATATGGTATTTTCACGCTATTCTCTTCTCAAAAGAATTTCCTATACTTGTCACTTATTCCACTCAACTTGAGATTGTTTCATTCTATTTCAAAAGATCTGTACCCCATGTTGTGTGGAATCAGTCCAAAGTAATGCAGCCAATTTCTATTTCATAATCCAGAAAGTTTTTTTGCACCAATGCGAAATAGTAAATTTTATATTACCATTATTATTTATAAATATATTAAAAAGAATAAGAATTTTCCCAATTTTTATTTTACAATGCCATTATTCTAATATCTACATTGTTTTATTTTTTATTAAAAGTGTCAGACTTGTAATAAGAAACTATTTCTTGCCGCCCTACCTATACATAAAATATTATTGGTTATCATCATAAAAACTTCAAAGCAAAGTAGCTCATTTGTCAATAGCCCTAGAAAATAACTTGTTGTATGAAACTTGTTGGAAATTTATGCTTCTACAACTTTATTTCACGGCATTTTTCTCTACGAGATACCATTATGGAGATATAACCGAAAAACTCTTCAAAATTTTTTCCAAAGTAACATTTTTACGAAAAAGTTTTTACTTTGATACAGAGTAACTATTTTCATAATAGTTGTACAAAAAAAAAAACTTTGTGTACAAAAGTTGTAGCAAATTGAATACTCTACAACTTTTAAATACAATATTTGTTTCTAGGATGCATTGGCAAAGAATTGTGATCTATAAATTGAAAAAATGGCTTGGTTTTTAATGCACCACGGAGAACGCACAAAGATTAGGAAGACAAAAACTTGGATTAGGAACCACGGGACCGACTTTTATAATATACTAGTTGAATACTCGTGTTGCTTTACAAAATTTAACCATGTGCAATTTAGCAATCAAAAGACATTCATCACTTCAGACGTTTGCTCCCATTTCGATCCCGACCAATTGAACCAAAATAAGAACTTTCCTTTTTGATATTTTTTCCAAAATTTATAATTTAGAGAATATATTTGAAATGATACATTTGAATATCCCTCGTTTAGAATGTTTAACCCCCTTTGGACCCTTTTTAATTAGTTAATCGAGATTGCAATAGTTTATTTTGTTTATGTTTGCTCTTAGTTCTAAATTTCAAAGTTGTAACTGTATTGGAAGTGAAACATTAAAATATACCTTGCATAGTTTCAGTGTTACGGAGACTTTTCATCCCTTAAAAATTCATTAATCGATATTGGAATAACTAATTTTTTCTATATTTGCCCTTCTTAACATTTGCAACAAGTATCAGAATTGTGACAACATTGGAAGTGGGTCATTCGGACAGGCCTCGTTTGGAACGTTTAACCCCTTTTCCACCTCTTAAAGTGGGTTAATCGTGATCGAAATGGCCTAATTTTTCTGTTTGTTGACATTTGTACTAATTTGCAGGTTTGTGACCATGTTGGAAGTGGGACATTCGAATATTTCTCGTCTGGAACGTTTAATCCCTTTTCGACACCTTAAAGTGGGTTAATCGAGATCGGAATAGCTTAATTTTTCTATGTTTGTCTTTGTTGATATTTCTACCAATTTTCAAAATTTTGTTCATTTGGGAAGTTGGATATTCGAATATCCCTCGTTTGGAATGTTTAGCCCTTTTTCCACTCCTTAAAGTGGCCTAATCGAGATCGAAATAGCTTAATTTTGTTTTATGTTTATCTTTGTTGACATTTGTACCAATTTTCATAGTTGTAACCATGTGGAAAGTGGGAGAATTAGTGATGAGCGAGTCAGTCAGTGACTGAGGACTTTGCCTTGTATCAAGAGAGACTAGCTGAATACCTGTGCTTCACTACGAAATTTTACCAAGTGCATTTTAGCAATCAAAAGACATTCATGTATTCCACATTTCAGACGTTTGATCCCATTTCGATTCCGAAAAAGTGATATGTCAAAATAGGAATAACTGTATAGGAATACCATATTTTATCTGCTTTTGCCATTGTTGACATTTGTTAAAAATTTATAATTGTAAATATAGTGGAAATGTGCCATTTGAATATCCCTCGTTTAGAACTGCGGCGGCGCTAGTTCAGAGCCACCGGCTGCTAGCGCCACCTGCAAGAACAACTAAACTTGTTCCAGGACTCTCGAAGAAGGACGCTAAAAATGTGATTCCAGGGATTCTGACTCGGATTCGTGCGCTGGATGAATGACATGTACTAAGCTCCGCGGAGAGCAAAATATTACATTTAACCTAGAATAAAAAGTGTTACGTCTAAAGAATATGTATTGTCCTATTCAATAGTAATTAATAACACATAGAAATGATAGGAGCTTTTACAAAAGCGGATGGCAAATAACCAGCCTCCGCACGTGGTGACCCGGATTGAAGCAAGTTACAAGCAACGGTGAGCGATATGGTTTTTATTTCTATTTGTTTTGGTTGGGGATCTTGTTAGGTGGGGTTCTTGTATTTATTTAAATATTTTAAAATGTATTAAGAGTGAATTTCGCGAATTTAAATGTTTTGCGGCGAGCACGTGGTTGTGCATAACTGTTTGAAATGCTTTAAAAATTATTTCTTAAATGTTCTGTTATACTAAAATGTTGTATTGTATGTGTTAACAATATTTTTCGGTTTTGTCCAATTTTATTCAAATTTTGCGCGACAAAATATTAATTTTGGATTTGAAAGTTGTTCAAAATGCCTAACGAAGACAACGATAGACCGGAAGGCACGCAAGACGGCCAGCGGGCTAGTCAAAACCAGCAAATAGCACGCGTTTCGGCAAAACTGCCACCGCTGTGGAAAAACAGGATAGAAATTTGGTTCATTCGAGTAGAAAGTAATTTTCAGCTCGCAGGTATAACATGCGACTTAACTATGTACAATCACGTGGTTGCAGCAATAGACCCAGACACTTTGTCTGCGGTAAGCGATATATTAATATCACCACCTAACGAGAAAAGGTACGAAACTTTAAAGCAAAGGTTAATTCAGGAATATTCCCAATCGGACACTCAAAAGATACTCCAATTGGTGTCCGATTTACAATTAGGAGACGAAAAACCATCCCATTTATTGCGAAAAATGAGAGATTTGGCCGGAACTAGCTTTAAAGATGAAAAATTTTTGAAAACGCTTTGGATGCAACGACTACCTGCAGAAGTGCAAACAATTTTGTCTGTGAGTTCCGAAAATGTAGAGAATTTGGCTAGCATGGCCGACAAAATTTTAGAAGTTAGAAACAAAAGCTCAGGGCATGCTGTTTTGGCTATGAGCCAACCAAAAGTCCCGCGCCATGACGAATCGAAAGGTAATAAAAATACCCAAGAGGCCGAAATATGTGCTCTCATGTGCGAAATTGCCGAATTGAGTAAGCAGATTGAAAGGCTTGCTAGGCCACAGGAAAGGGATTATCGGGGCCGCCCGTTCCATAGATCGCCAAGCCGTAATTTTAGGAGGAACTCCCGCGGCAGGGGTAGACAAAAATACGACGGTATATGTTATTACCACTTTAAGTTCGGAGATAAATCATTTAGGTGTAATTCGCCTTGCAACTTTAAGGGTACTAATCAAAATAATAGGAACCAGGAAAACTAATAATGGCTGCTGAAGAAAGGGTAGCGACGACTAGCTCGGTAGCCACAAACACTTGTCGCCTTCACATTGTAGATAGACGTACAAATTTTAAATTTCTTATAGACTCTGGCAGTGATATAAGCTGTATTCCAGCTCCAAAAAAAGCGAATAAACTTAAACCTGATTCATTACAATTATTTGCTGCTAATGAAACAAAAATATTCACATACGGTTCTAAAACACTTCAATTAGATTTCGGTTTAAGGAGAAATTACGAGTGGAAATTTCTTATTGCAGCAGTTCCCACACCAATTATTGGGGCAGATTTTTTTAAACATTTTGGAATTTTGGTAGATTTACAAAATAGAAAACTAATCGACACAACAACAAAGTTAAGCCGAATTGGCATACAATCACAAAACGACGTGTCATCCGTTAAACTCGTTTCTAGTTCTTCAGATTATCATAAGATTTTATCAGAATTTCCAAATATTCTGGAGGTGTCGCAAGGGCCTAAACAGGTAAAACATGCAACGGTGCACTACATTGAGACAAAAGGACCCCCAATACATAGTAGTCCACGTAGACTAAACCCAAAATTGTATGAAGCAGTAAAGAACGAGTTTCAATTTATGATGAACCAAGGAATCTGTAGACCGTCAAAATCGCCATGGGCGTCACCTTTGCATGTTGTACCTAAAGGGACAAATGAAATTAGGCCTGTTGGAGATTACAGGAGGCTTAATGCATGTACAGTTCCGGATAGATATCCGATTCCACATATCCAGGATTTTTCGAACGCGTTATTTGGGAAAAATATTTTCTCAAAAATTGATTTGGTTCGGGCATACTTTAATATTCCAGTGCACCCCGAGCATATTCCAAAAACCGCTGTCTGTACACCATTTGGATTGCTTGAGTTTCCGTTTCTAAATTTTGGCTTATGTGGTGCTGCTCAGACTTTTCAAAGATTCATGAACGAAGTTTTGGGCGAATTAAATTTCTGTTTCGTTTATTTAGACGATATTTTAATTTTCAGTGACAATGAAGCTGATCATAAATTGCATTTAAGAATGGTTTGTGAAAAACTAAGTCAGTATGGCCTCACTGTAAATGCATCTAAGTGTGTTTTTGGGGTAAAAGAAATTTCCTTTTTGGGGCACTGGATAACAAAACATGGCACAACGCCATTGCCGGAAAAGTAGAACTCATAAGGAATTACCCACAGCCTAAAACAATAAAAGAGTTAAGACGATTTTTAGGATTGCTAAATTTTTTTCGTAGGTTCTTGCCAGGAGCAGCCGATGCTCAAACAGAATTAAATAGTTACTTAAAAGGTGCCAATAAAAACGACAATTAGGTCATCGTTTGGACGACATCTGCAAGCGAACAATTCGAGAACTGTAAAAAACTTATGGCTGACGCCACACTACTGGCCCATCTAAAATGGGATGCTAAGCTAATTGTACAGTGCGATGCTTCAGATTACGCCATTGGCGGAGCTCTTTTTCAAATGGTAGACGGTGAACTACAGCCGTTGTCATTTTTCTCGCGTAAGCTTTCACCTGCGGAATATCGATACAGCGCGTACGATCGTGAGCTATTAGCAATGTATGCCACCATTAAACATTTCCGATATTTGTTGGAAGTAAGGGAATTTGATTTATTGACTGATCATAAACCTCTTACTTACGCATTTAAGCAAAAGCCAGAAAAGGCAACGCCAAGACAATTTCGGCAACTTGATTTTATCTCGCAATTCACTACGTCAATCCTACACATTAAAGGAAAAGAAAACATACTAGCTGACGCACTGTCCCGTATTTCCGCAATTGAAATGCCATCGCCAATTGACTATAATGAAATTGCTAGGGTTCAGGATACAGATCATGAGTTAAAATCACTTATAAATTAACCAAAACACGGCCTTGAACTTAAAAAAGTTGCCTTACCAGGAACAGACATTCCACTCTTTTGTGATATCTCAACGGGAAATGTCAGGCCATATACCAGAAAATTTCCGAAAATTAGTTTTTGACTCTCTGCATAAACTTTCACACCCGGGCATTAAAGCGACTTCCAAATTGGTTCGGGAGAGATTCATTTGGCCTCAGATAAATTCAGATTGTACTAAATGGGCAAAAACATGCATTGAATGTCAAAAAAATAAGGTATCAAAACATACAAGGGCCCCATTGGGCAGGTTTCCTGGCCAGGCGGATAGATTTGACCATGTTCACCTAGACCTCATCGGACCAATGCCCCCATCTGAGGGAAAGTCTTATTGCCTGACCATGGTGGACAGATGTACCCGCTGGCCAGAGGCTGTGCCCATTGATGATATAACGGCGGAAACTACTGCGTTTGAATTTTACAGGACTTGGATTTCTCGTTTCGGCGTTCCATCCCGAATCACCACCGATCAAGGTCGCCAATTCGAGAGCCAGCTTTTCCAGAGCCTTGCCCGTTTGCTGGGGATACAGCGAATCCGGTCTTCGCCATACCACCCACAAGCCAATGGCATGATTGAGCAACTGCATCGACCGCTGAAAGCTGCAATAAAGGCCTACAAAACACCAAAGTGGACCTCAGCACTGCCAGCCATTCTACTGGGTTTCAGATCGGCCTTGAGGGAGGACCTGCAAGCTTCAACGGCAGAGCTCGTCTACGGCAAGACTCTTCGACTACCTGGAGAATTCTTCGAGGCGACACCACACGAAGCAAGTCCGCAACAGTTAGTGGAGGACTTAAAGGAACATTTCAGCAATATCCGACCCACACCGACAACATCCCACGGGAGACGGCCCACTTTCGTCCACCCAGGACTGAAGGACTGTACCCACATATTCCTAAGACATGACGCTGTGAGGGGACCACTCCAATCTGTATACGAGGGACCATTCAAGATCCTGAAGAGGATGGAGAAAACAATGGATATAGAGGTAAAAGGCAAGCGGCGTACCATTTCCATAGACAGAATAAAGCCGGCATTTCTGGAGCAGACTCCGAAGATCACAGCCAAGATGCCAGCTGCTGCCACGCCAGCCGTAACAGTGGAAGCTATCCCCGAGCAGCCAGAAGCTCCAGAGGAGATCTCATCGCCATCTCCAGACGAAGCGAGAGCGACAAGAGCAGGACGCAGGGTACACTTCCCCAAACATTTGGCTGAATACAGACTTTAACGTGTCATGAATGACACTGGGGGAGGAGTGTGCGGCGGCGCTAGTTCAGAGCCACCGGCTGCTAGCGCCACCTGCAAGAACAACTAAATTTGTTCCAGGACTCTCGAAGAACGACGCTAAAAATGTGATTCCATGGATTCTGACTCGGATTCGTGCGCTGGATGAATGACATGTACTAAGCTCCGCGGAGAGCAAAATATTACATTTAACCTAGAATAAAAAGTGTTACGTCTAAAGAATATGTATTGTCCTAATCAATAGTAATTAATAACACATAGAAATGATAGGAGCTTTTACAAAAGCGGATGGCAAATAACCAGCCTCCGCAGAACGTTTAACCCCCTTTTGACCTTTTTTAATTAGTTAATCGAGATTGTTATAGTTTATTGTGTTTATGTTTGCTCTTAGTTCTAAATATCAAAGTTGTAACTGTATTGGAAGTGAGACATTAAGATATTCCTCGTATAGTTTGAACGTTTCGTCGACTTTTCATCCCTTAAAAATTCATTAATCGATATTAGAATAACTTAGGTTTTCTATATTCGCTCTTAACATTTGCACCAAATTCCAAAGGGTTAATCCGGGATCAGAATAGCTTATTTTTTAAATGTTTGCCATTGTTGACATTTGAAGCAAATATCAGTGTTGTGACTGCATTGAAAGTGAGACATTCGAATATTCTCCTCGTTTGGAACGTTTAACCCTTCTCAACCCTTTCAAATTGGTTAATCGAGATCAGAATAGCTTACTTTTTCTATGTTTGTCAAGCTTGGCGAGAATAATTTTAATTTCATTTGAGATTTTGAAGTTGAGGGGAGTTTTTATTCTTTATTTTGATAATTTTTAAGTAATGCCATTGCGTAATAGCTAAATTTCCACTGATTAGAAATAAATATAGGCTCAAATCTATTACTCGGTGCCTCTTTGTGACTTTTTGAAAGTTTGTGATTTTGTGCCGAATGTGGCAACCCCTCGACTTGGTTTTTCGGGAACCCCAATGACCGTTTGGATTTGACAAACGACTTTTTAACGCCATTTTTGATTTAGCAACACAGCCTTTCAACTTTATTTTCGTTTTGGCGACTTTTTTTAAAAGTCGCCAAAAGGCATCGTACGTTAAATCATAACCTGAATGAATATATTATTATAAAAAGTTGTTTTTTAAAAAATTGTGGTTTATCCGGAATGCTGAAATTCTTATTCAATCTACTGTGAATTTTGAGCTTAGAAACCTTAATATTCTTAATGTAAATTCCGTGCTCAGTTTTTATCGGTATATATATTCGGTATTAAAAAGTTCACATATGACTATGGATCAAACTTAAAAGTACGGTACGGAATCTGGGCAAAGAATTGTTTAGATAAAACCTCGCCAAATTATGGCAACCATAGGCAACTAACTTGTTATTAAAAAAAGGGCGTCGGCTGACATTTGTTGGCGAAATTCTTGGCGCACAATCCGTAACCGACTTGAAATTTTAACCGATAAGTTTTCGGAAAAAGCTGGTTTATATAGAATTTTAATCCAAAAGAAATGCATTCATCTTGCATCTATTTATTCCGGCATCAACGTAAATATTAAATCGATACGGTTTAAATAGGTAATAATTTGTATCAGTATAAGAAAACAAAATATAGTAGCGAATCAAGAATATGCTGCCAGAAATCAAATGTCAAAAGATATATTGTGATTGACTGGATTGCTGAATTTGGAAGCTGGTGCAGAAATCATATTTACAAGATTTGTGATTGATTGTTTGAAGTCGTTGCCATTCTGCTCACATCCAACGCATTGTTTAAATAGTTATGAGGTAGAATTACTAGATATTATCTAGAATTATTGTATAGGATGGCTAGTCATTCCATGTATGCAACTTATTGTTTTTATTACCTATACAACTCGAATATTCAGAAGAAAAAAAATATTAAATTTCGAAGTGTTAAACAACATTGTGGCCGATCGTACTATGCCAACTAAAACAGTAATTAAATTTAGTTACTATAAACCAGATAAAGAATGCCATTTTTCAAGAAATTAAATATTCACACTTTAATTTTTATTCCTAATTTATTCCAGGTTTATATGAAAAATTATTTTGTGTTTTCATAATAAATCTTCGATATCAGCTGGTTATCTTCAAATTATCGTTGAGCGTTCAATTGTTTAAGCCGGACTTTTTTTGTATGCCGCTGTCATTGCTTGAATTTCTAAAACATGTTTGCCAATCAAATTAATGGAAATATATTAATTTCAGTGCAAACGCTTTTTGAATATGAATGTGTTTATTTAAAGTAAAATTGTATATTGTAATATGTTAGTGTAATTCAATGTTGTTCAAAATTTGTATTAAGTGCTGATCGTAAGTTTTCACTCGCTGTCCATATCATCCAAAGTGTTCCGATTTTTTTCTATTCGATTATGTATTACATTTCAACTGACAAAAAAGTTCGTTGGTTTTTATATTCGAACGGGAAATAGTCTGCTTCCAACCTACGAGTCCAACTCATTCACAATGTGTAAAATTAAATTTAATACCTTGGTGGGTTAGTTTTGAATGATTTTAAAACCTTAAACGTTTGATTAATAACCTTAAATTTGCCTGTACTCAAGAAGTTGACAGATCGAGTTTTAATCATGGTTTGACTGCTAGCCAGGCGCGTAACTAAGGGGCTGGATAAAGGCATATATCCTCTACCGAAATCATTAGAATATTTACCCAATATGAATTTTATACATCGATAAATTTTATTATGTTATTAGGCTCATGATCGAGGTTTAATGCTACAACTGATACGATGACAATGTGATGAAAGGAATTAGAAATTCCCAACTACGATATTCCTTTTCAACATCTGTGAGCGTTTGAAAAAAAATTAAATTAATAAAAGTAACTAATTTATTGCTTACAAAACATAGGCTGCGTTTTTATGCAAAATCACAATTTTCAATTGATTCAAATTACATATTCCATGCTAAGAGGTATTTTTATGTCCGCATTGAAAAACTTTATCACTAGGCCAATGGCACGATGATTCATTTAACGTTAGCAAACAAACAACAACGTTCTAACATGTTTTGTAATCAGTTCGATTTCAAAAGTTCTTCCCCGTTAACGCGAAGTCGATGAGGCCGCTTTAATTTTTCGCGTTAACCGAATTTAGTGCTAAACGAATAAATAAACGTTATGTTTGAAGTGCGGAGAACTGCTTTTACTTCGCATTAAACGGCATTTCATGTTAAGGCGCTTCTTTACCCTAGAGTTATTTTCTCTGCGAGAATACCAGATATTGTTGGCAACAGTTAAGGCGTGTCTTGCTCCACGAGGTAATGAATCTGATTCGAGGAGAACATGGGGATTGACAGTTTGACAGCAGGGGAAAAGGGGTCTAAAATTCAGAGGGGGTCATGGTTTTCTTTTGTTGATCATTACAGTGAGTTGTCCCCCCGATAATTAACTTGGAAAAAGTTGGGTCTTCACTATTGCTCCCAGAAAAGAGAGGGATGTTTTTAGTTACTAGCAAGGACATGTTGTACGGGGGAAATGGTTTGGAAAAATTTACCGTTTATTATCTAATCAAATCAAACAAGAGCGAGGTAGCATTCCACGCAGCAAAATACTTTTGATAATACTCACAATAATTTAAATAAGAACACTTCACATATTTTCGAATATTGAACGTGATGAATTTTCGAATAATGAATGTCTGAAAGAATATGAATCGAATAAAAACCTCGGCTCTATATATATATAAAAAAAAGGGAGAAGGGGGGGACGGGGACACACTGGTCATTGTAATAGAATATAAACTGAAGAATAAACAATCTTAATGTTGTTGTTTTTCCAAAAGTGAAGTCACTAGTCATTTTCTTATGTTCTACATTTGAAATGTTTGCAATTATTTATTCTACAACAAATAAATTTGAAAACTGCGATGTATCTTTTCTTTTCTGGCACTAAAAATAAGGAATTATAATTTTTTTAAATGAGAAACTTTTTCTTCAAATGTATTGCGACTTCTATACGTCAATTTGATCTGTATGTAAAGTGGCTCTAAAAGTCTTCGTAATTTACTAAAATATTGCAGCAAATATCAATATGTAAGAAAAAATTTAAGTTAACGAAAACTTTTGGGAGATATTTTATACGTTACTTATAGTTTAATAATTTTCTAAAAAAAAAAAAAAATTTGCTATGCATTAAAAATATTTTATGTAGTTTTATTAAGATGAAATTAGAGATATTATTAAACAAATCTTATTTTCAAATATTAATTTTTGATATGGATAATGCAGTATTTAATTGAAATTAGTAAGTGCACGAACAGTTTTGGGAACCACCTGTTGTAAATTGTTTGGAACAGTTTAGAAGATCCGAAAAATCCAATGAAAGTGTGATATTCAATTAATTTCTAGATGAAAAAATCCCAATGCACGTTACAACTGTTTTTTATGTCATATCTTTCAAGGGGCAAGTACTATCGAGAGTTCAGGTGTTTTTAGATTTATGCCGACCCAAATTTTCAATACAATCATCAATTAAATTTAAACCCCAATTGTTGTTAATAATAAAATAATTTCAGTGATCAATTTAATAATTATATAGTTTTAATAATTATATAGTTTTAATATTTAATGTGCTTTATTATTTAAATACTTATGTTTAATAATTAATTTCAATAATTGAATAGTTACTTTTACTAATTAATTTTATTAGATAAATTGTTTCAATAATTAATTTAATACATCAAAAATTATTTATCTATTTCTTATAACCTCGTTTGAGTGAATTTGGTTTTCAAAACCAACCATAGATCGTTGCTAAACTAAAACAAAGAAATCTGAATTGTATATTAATTAATGTCCAAATACATAACTAGTATGTTTACCAGAAAATTGCATAAAAAAATTATAATATGCATTTAACTTTAAAAGTTGTAAGTTGTTTTAAAGTTGTAATAAAGTAAAAAGTCGTTGTACGATAATACATAAATCTTAGTGCATTTATTTTATAAACACAGCGTAATCTATAAAAACAAATGTGATTTCCTTATGTAAAATGATTGAATTTGCTTATTTGTCAATTTCTATTGACAATCCAATTATAGTAATGGATTTATGATCCATCAATGTTTGCATTAGACTTTAGGAAAAAAAATAGTAATAATAATAATAACTTCCGGACCGGTTTATTTTTACGGACACTGATCGGCTCATTAATTGCACCGGACAGCCCAATGGACAGTACGCCTCTGAACAGAATTAACGGTAGCCAAAAATATTTACAAAAAAGCTTAATTTTATCACTTACCAATTATAGTCAATATTGCTAAATCCTGATCATACCGCAGAGTAGGAATTAACTCAAATAAAAATTAAAAAAACAAAACAAAGTATCGCAGAACCACGTATAGCGTATTCAGTCCAGCTCCAATGCAGCCATATCAAAAGTGTAGACTGGCTAGTTTGTTTTTGTCCTCTTATAGCCAGACCACATCCATGTAACTTCCATCGGCGTTTCATCTATTTGTCGCCTTGTTCACAAAGTATCGCAGTTCCCATGTGAAACACCCTGAAGCAAGGTTTGGAGTCTGGATGTAAAAAAGAAGAAAAGGCCCCTTATTCTTTTTGAAGCCGTTCTAGGAATGCGTAATCAGTAAACCCTTTGCTTTTAAAATTCCGACTTGTGACACAATGAGTTTATGGCTAACCCCAGGCCCTGACTAAAGATTTTGATGATGGGGGTAGTAGCAGGACATAGACATAGTAGCATTGTCCCCAGCCTCAACCGTGTATACCGAGTGGACCGAATTTTTTTCGACCGAACGGAGCTCGCCAGAATTTACTCGTTAGAAAAACGCTCATCAGAACAGGTTTTCATCAGAATGAATTTGGGCATACATAAAATGGTTAGAATGTTATTTCATTAGAATAGTTTGGACAGAATGGAAGTCACCAGAAGTTTTTTGGTCAGAAGTCTTTTCATTAGAAACTATTCGTTAGAATCTTACAAATTTGGCGAAACTTAATAGCTCGGAGGAGGTTTGGCGGTAAAAGTGGTTAGTGGGGGTTTAGTCGTGACCTTCAAGGACGTTTCAGAGGTCAGGGTTTAGTCAGCACAATGTTTTATTTCGGTAGTGTTATTTTACATGCAGATTTTCAATTCGCCTTACTTTTCCTTTCGCACAGTCACGTTATTTTATTCTTGAATACTAACACATTTTTGTACGCATTCATGTTTTTCGGCTTGCGTCAAGTTCGTATTCATTCTGGAAATACCATTTTAAATACAATTATCGTTTTATATTTTGCTTTTATTTGTGCTTTTATTTACTAATAAATCGTGAAGCTGTGTGAGGATGAACTTTTCTACAAACTAAACATTTTCATTCTAAATACTGTTAAGCAAAAAACTTGTTTCTTAGAACATGACAGTTCAAATTACTTCCGATAAATATTTTAGAATTTTTTTTTATACTTATTAAAAGAAATTAAGGGTGTGGAACATCGCACAACTTTCAATTACACTATAATATTGAAGTGGATTTGCGTCATTTACAGTTATTATATTTTCATCTTTCATTTAGAAAAATTGCCAGTTTACTGATATTTTATGCTTTAATTCTTGTATGGGTCTTTAAAAAAAAACCTCTCCAAAATGGTGATTTTAGCTATATACTTTTCGATAATCCTTATATTATTATAAGTGATCTAAACATCCCCACTACCGAAATTCCTTTTTAGAAATACGATAAAGACGTAAAAAGATGAACAACGAATGTCTTTAACGCAGACTCTTCTCATCAGTGTCTGTTTCTTCTGTGTTTTACTTACGAGAAAGGATAATGTAATATTTATCGAAAAGCATATCTCCAAATTCACCACTTTGGGATGTGGGGGGGGGGGGGAGTTAAAATATTTCTATAGCCAAGCTACATATTTCTTTAAAAAAATTAATGAAAATATGAAAACGGTGTTTTACACCAATGTATGGCAAATATAAATGCAGTGTTCAGTGTTAAGCGTAATTGAAAGTTGTGCGATGTCCAAAACCCCTAGTTTTTCTATATGATAGCTGCCTCACGCATATTATCATTTCAGATATAATTTTCTAATAAACATATACTAGTTGTATACCTGGACATTCTTTATTTTGCAATGTAGATTTTTAGTTTTTGATACAAACTATTAATGGCTTATGAAAATCAAGTTTACTTAAGGGAACTATAAATAGTAGAGACAGAGAACATTTGATACAATTAAACTAATTATTAGAGCAATACATTTATTAAAATTAATGAATAAAAATGTGTTGATTATTAAAATTATTGAAATTTTTTTATTAATAATTAAAACTAATAACTTAATTATTGGCATTATTTTATTATTAACATTAATTAATAACATTTAATTATAATTATATCGAAAAGTTGGGCCGGCATAAATCTAAAATCACCGGGCCGATTTTATGTCCCAATACGCCCCTGGTTAAGTAAAACCTCAAAAATCATGATTAAACGTCATTTACGTTTAAAGTATATAATGTGTGTCATATTAATTAAACATTTTGTACAAAATTTCTAAACACCTAAATTTCAACAACCGAAAAATCAGATCCATACCGCCACTGGTCTTGGAGAAAACTGAAGTTTCAATTTAGAATGAATCTTGCTTAATTTTTTGGCAAAGATAAAAATAATATATACAATTTTAAGGTTATTCAACGAGGATTTTTTTTTTTTTTTTTATACAACGATAGTGAAATTAAGTAAAAATGATGAAGGTTTTGAACCAGCATAAAATTCTGTTGAAAAATATTTCTATTGTTCATTTTACTAAATTATGGCAATTAATGTCGAGTAGAGCTCCATAAATGGTGTTAAATTTCATATATTAAAAATGCATTCCCGTAATAGTGCATGCCACACAGAAACTGGAAAGCAGAAGGCACTATCGTATTTATTTCAACAAAATAATCATTGAAAAGGTGAAAAAGATTTATAGTGTGGAGTTAAAACTTTTGACGACAACAAAAACTGATATGCTTTGAAAAAAAAAAATGTATTTGCACTTTTTAACTAATATTTTTATAAAACATAATGCTTAATTCCATCTTGAAAAGCAATAATTATTTTAGCATAAGTCTTTTTTTTTAAAGTTTTCAAATAAAGCTTAATGATGGGAAATTTAGAAAAAGAACCTGAATAAAAGTTACCAACAATATTAAAAATAATATTACCCTATCGTTTAAAAAATATCTAAATATATAAATATAATTTTTTTTATAAAATGGTATTTATAGTTAGAGATTTTTTTTTTTTTTAATTTTTATATTTTATTTTTCCTTTGTTAATAAAAATATCTCTATATTGTATTAAAAAGAATAATTCTGACTCAGAGAATAAACCCATAAATTAGCTTTAATTTTTACAATTCATATTGAGCTTATTCCAGAAAGTTAATAAAATATCTTGTGGGTAACTTATGTTCAGATTTTTTTTTCTCAATTTCTTCTCGTTACGTTTCAAATTTTATAACTTTAAAAAAAATATACTTATGCTTACATAATTAATATTTTTCAAGAAGGAATTAAATATTGTGCCGTATTAAAATATCAAATAAAAATAGAAAATACATTTTATTTTAAAGCATATCGAAAATTACACCAAAAGGCTGTTTTTGTTGATGTCAAAAGGTTTAAACTCCCCTTATAATACTATCTAAATTTTCCGGCGTTTTCCATTCTCAAATAGCTTTGGCCCGGCGTTGTCAATTGACAATACCAGTCTATTTGCAATATTGCAAATTGACATTGGCACAACCGTCCCATTGCGAATCGTGAGTATGCCCCCTTACACGTCTATTTGGTTGTTTTCAGATTATCTGGCGCCGTGAGCAACACGAGGGCTATAATGCGCCGAAACATTCGTCATTAGACAAGCCAACATGCATTTACAAACACCCATGCCTAATACGGTATTCGAACCCGCAACCTCGCGGTTCAGAAGCTAGCACGCTAACCACTATACCGTTCGGGTGGCCCTTACACGTCTATCTTCGATTATGTAATTGTGTTTACACACGAAACATAGGAAAGAAATTGTGTTTCAGATAAACTAGATTAGTCAAAATACTTTTAAAAACTATTTCAAAAGTGGATCCACATATGTCAAGTTAGGATCATAAAGATGGGAAAGAGGTTTTTTTTTTTTTTTTTTTTTTTTTTTTTTAAATCTTTGAAATTTCATGTTGACATTGACCTTTTTTTTCTCCTTTTTTTCCCCCGCACAAATGAGCAACGTTCAATTCCTCAAGATCGAAATAATACTGTAAATTTGAATATTCTCCGTCCCTCTCCAAGAACAAAATCCTCGGGTACTATTTTTTATATGTAGATTGAGTTTTAGAGCTAAAAATTATGGTATGCCTTATTATAGAGCTGAATATGTTGTCACTAGTTCATAATGTTAGTGAGTTAGTTGAAAATAATTTATCTTGTAAAACAAAAAGATCACCTCGATACTAAAACTAAAGATATTAATACTTAATACTTATATTAATTTATATATTATATTAATATAATTTATAATAATATTTGTTTCTGCTTATAAACAGTATTATAGTTTGGTTTAACGCTAAAGTGGGAGCCATTTCAATTTTAGTTTTACTTCCAAAAATTAGAAATTTCAAAATGTAGTAACAGTTAATTATACATTAATTAACAATTAATAAATACTTTTATTGTTAATTTCTACTTTTACACGAGAATTGCCTTGATTTCAGTCGGCAAAGAGATGTCTAACGCTCATTCTCCCCAATCGAAATTCTTGGCGACGGCCCTGCGGCCTTATCGTCATCGGCAATCAACCGCAGACTATGACACGAATTGAACACAATGACCACTAGCTCCCCAAAATATTCCTAAAGAGGATGTGTAGGTTAATATACATTCCTTTATTTTTGAACAGAAAACCAGTCACACTCATTTATCGCCAAAAGTGGGAGAAAGGAAAATTTTTATTGCCTTTCTAAGCTCTTTGCATTCTAACCAAAAAATTTCGAACGAGAAAAATTCTAATGACAATAATTCTAACCAATTTCATTCTAATCGCGTTTATTAGGTCGAAATTAATTCTGTCCAATATCGTTCTGTCGAAATTCCGTTCTGATGAGTACGATTCTAACGAGATTTTTCTGGCGAGTTTTTTTCGGTCGAAAAAAATTCGGTCCGTTCGGATGTAGCCGTTTCAACCCTGTGGCAAACGTTTCTTTTGGGGGCATTGTCCCACGCTGTTTGCTGTCCTTTTGAATTTACCGACACTGAACACGTTGGCAGAAGCTGAAAAGAAAAGTATGCTTAATGCCACTGAAATTTGGAGAAAAATTTTGATAGAAACCTAAAAGAATTTATACAAAAGTCCATTGGTTTGTTTGCCAAAGAAAAAAGGAGAACTTAATTTTTTTTAAAAGAATGTGTAGTAAGTAGTTTGTGTTGTGTTCATTTAGTAAATATCCGTGGCACTGATTTTTTTGTCTACTTATTTCTTCATCCTATGGTGATTATTGGTATATATCCATAATCTTTCTTTCATGCACGAACACGTTTTCTGGTTCTTAATTTTTTTAAATGTCATTCCCGCCTCAAAATATATAATAGTACTGCTCCCCCATCCCTCCACTAGCAAAATTGTTTAGCGGCGCCTTTGGGATCAATGAATACGATTTAGAAACCCATATTTCACCATTACAGATTTGCCTAGATCAAGTTATCGAAATTACAGTAAAAAAAGTCGAATTTAATTATCTTTGCGCGTTCCTGTGAAGTTTACAAAGCAATCCGACATATTGCATTCTGAAGACCAAAACTCTTTCCCCACCATATCGTCGTCTTGAATTGGCATTTACCACAATATCGTTCCTACCTTCCTGCAGCTCCTCTGTGTGGGACGCTTCCACGATATGCGTTTTTGGAAAGTGTTAATGTATTAAGAACTTTCCATAACTTTAAAACAGTTCTGAAGGTAGTACGAGCAATTAATCGATTGGAAATTATAAAAATTCTCATTTTAAGTATGAGAATACTGTTCGAAGTAAACAGACGCGGATTTTTTTTTTTTTTTGGGGGGGGGGGGGGGTGTCCCATGTAAAAATTATTGCCAAAAATATCGCCAAATTCTCCATTTTCATTTAAATGAAAATATGGAAACAGAAAATAATACCATATTTGAATACAATGATCAATATTATAGTGTAGTCTCAAGTTTATATAACTTATATTTTAATTTACTAATGTGATGTCAAACCGAGTTGAAAAGCATTATTTAACTTTGGAAATTAGTAAAACCTTATAAATATAGAGCTTTACGTACCTGCAGTGTTGTCTAAAGTGGCTAAAAGATTTGCCGCCTTTTTCTGCATTAAATGATTTGTGATGTTGAATATATTGGTAAATTAACTAGTATAAAAATTACCACAAAGTAAAAAGTTGAAGTAGTAAAAAGTTGAATTTTCAGGGTTGTTGAACTTTTTACACTTCACCTGATCTGCATGGGATATTTTTTTGTGCTCTTAAATATTTTTTATCTAATAATAAATACTAAATATTTATAATTTAATTGAATTAAAGTGTATTACATTTTCGGGGTAATTTCTTATATGTGCGCAAAAGAGGATAGTTAAACCCTCTAATTTTTATCTTTCATTGAACACTAGTAGTATCATACTAATTGATGATAACCCTCCCTCTGTCCCCCAAGTTCACAAACTATCACCACCACTGTAAACACTCAAGGACATAATCGCACACTCCTTGATTGACCTCTAAGTCAGCCCCTGGAAGTAAACACTGATGACAGGGGAGTTCATATCTCTTTGAGTTGCGTAACTTTTAATATGGATAAAACTGTATAACTGTACAATAATGGTACTCTATTGCATATGACCCATGTACATTTTGCATTTTATTTTACATCTGTGCTACTTTACTTATCATTATGTCACATTAAACAGGGGCACAACCAGAAAATTTCTGTGGGAGGGGTTTTCAAGTAAACAATTAATTTGCTGCTGTATTTCTCTACAAATACGATTTTAAAACATCCCATATTTGTCCCATATATAATATTTTTTCAGTTTTTTAATCTGCCACCTATATATGCAACTGGTCCAGTATTCGAGTTATATTAAATACCTCAACATGAGACTACATATTACTTAGAAAACGTATAATAATATTATCTAGATTATATATAGTTTAATCAAACATTTTTGTTTGTTTATATTCACTTAGAGAAGGAGCAGTATATTTAGGCAAACGGACATACACTAATATCATATCAGACTGATTTTATTACATATTTATGGTGCTTGAAATACAAAGGCCATGTAGCACTGAAATGTTATAATTACATTTGGAAAACATCTATATATTTTAAACATTTCCTTTTTATATATATATAAACGGTTATTCAGAATTCCCTCCTAGGTTTCGAAGCACTATAGTAAAAAAACTAAGACTAATACAGAAAATAAGAACATTTGAAAGAATACAGAAACAATTCAAGTTTTATTTACATAGCTTACAGGTGTTTTATGTGTGGACCCTTGGTCATACGGCATACATCAATGCGATAGTCCAGTCCTTGCTTCGAAACCCAGGAAGGAAGTCTGAATAACCCTGAATATGTAGTTTATATTAAATCTAAGTAGATAAAAAATAAAGTACGACGATTTTTTGATGTTATGAGAGTTACAAATGTTTTATTTGTTTAAATGCGATACAGTAAGCTAACCCTATCGGAATGATGGTAAATTAAAAAAGTATTTTTTTGAAATTATTTATGATTACTTTTAGTGTTTGTAATTCATTCGTCAGAAAACATCGGGATGTCGAGGGTTTTATGTGGATTATGACAGTGAAACTTCCTCCCCCCCCCCCCCCTGAGAACGCGCCTTGATGCAACTTCAAATACAACAGTAAAGCACGTTTTCTGGAATTAACGCTAAAGACCGCTTGGATAAGACCATCTTAACGACCGCTTATAAAGAACCGCTTTATACAGCAAAACAGGTCCAGCCAAGATAATAAATCACTTGACCCTCCTCGCTCTTGTGAGGGGGGGGGGGGAAATATCTATGTCCCCATTTGGAGGTGTGTCTTCTTGCGAAGAGGGTTTGTTTCAAAATATAGCTTTAATGTTTCTCTAAATTTGACTGTTTAAGAAACACGAAAATAATTTTAAAATATGATCTGGATAGAAAAAAGTTTAATCTTTGTCCTTGCAATGTTATTTTTTCAATAACTCTTTTCAACTTTTTTTAATATGATGTTAAAGTAAACAATTGATATTTTAATAAACTTAACAACATTTTAGGCCAAAAACAACTAAGGCAAAATACGGATAAAAGTTACGTCGATCCAACAAAACAAACCGTATAAAAATATTCGCATAACTTCTTTCTATTCTACGAATAGGCATATAGAGATTTTCCCATAGACTTAACATTAGGGGGGAGAATCAAGATGGACGGTAGCGAAGAGCTTTAAGCGATTTCGCGTTTAACGGGGTTTGACTGTATTTGAAATTGATCAAACACGACGATGATTATGACAGGTGGTCTCTGTTTGGTTGTTTTCAGATTATCTGGCGCCGTCAGCAACACGAGGGTTATAATGCACCGAAACATTCATCATTTAACAAGCCATACATTTACAAACACCCATGCCTTACACGGGACTCGTACCCGCAACCTCGCGGTCTAGAAGCTAGCACGGCCAAGAAGAAAGGAATTTCTCTCATTCAGAGGGAGAATCCTTGTTGTTTCTGAAATACTTCCTTATTGATTTCCAATGCTATCCTAACCGATTACTTAATATCTTCTACTTAATAAATACTTGGTTTACGTAGGTAAATAAAGTTTTACTAATTATTAAGCCTCTAAGAAAAATTCCCACTTATAATTATAATTTATTTTCATAGTTAAATACATAAGTGAGAATGAAATTTAAAATTAATTAATTAATAATTGTTACCACAAAATTTTATTTCATATCCTCTCTCGAAATTAATTCCTGGTTACGCCCCTAACTATAGTATAATTGACTAACTTTTGATTTGTTCCAAAAACTTGATGGAATACATTTTCATCATCTACCTACTTAGTTTCTGTTCAATTGATTGACAACAAATGGTTTAACCAGTTCTCCGAAGTAACAATTAGAACATGTGTAAAAGCGACCTTTAAATGACAGACCACAAACTTGATAGAATCCATTGTCATCGACAACGAGTTTTCCTGTTAAGTTCATCTTGAGTGAATGACGGCAATTTGGTTAATTAGTCCTCAGAAACGTGTGTTTTAAAGTAGCATTTTAGTGGCAACCCCAAAATTTGGTAGATTGCATTGTCATTGACAGCGATTCTAATAGCCGCCGAAGATTTTCTCATCAAAATCGTAGTTATTATTATGGTTTGAAAATAGATTTGTATAAAAATTCATTAGATAAGTATTATGCTGAGAGAATACGAAATTCGCTACCCCAACACTCTTAATTCAACCTCATTTGCAAATGCACTACCTTTTTTAACCTATTGCTCGCAAGACAAGGTTACCCACTTGCTGTGTCAAGGTAATATTTAATGATTATTTAGTAGATAAAACTAAAAATACCTTCAAAAGAAAAGTCTCATAGAAATTTCAACCTGAGCTTTAAAAGTCTACTGATTTTCAATAGTTTTTGAGCATTGGTGTAATAAACCGTTGGTTGTTATTGTTTCTTGCCCACAAAAAAGTAAATAGAAGAGCATTTATGAATTCATTTTGTATATCTATATTCCGTCCAAAATATTAAAACTGGAATTACGCTGGCACCAGTTAGACGATGAGTAAAAAACTACTTATTATACAGATATAGTGTATTAAAAAAAAATAAAAAAAAATAGATAAGCACGTTTTTAAAAAATCATCTTTTTTGCTAATGTATTTATCCCCAAATTTTGAAACTTAAATAGGTTCTTTGATCACGTTGTGTTCGATATCAAATCAAATAAAATCTAAAGACATGTTTTTTTTTAAATGCTTAACATATATGTGGTGTGGATTGATTTTAAGTAGTATTAATATACCTAGATAAACAGAAGAAAATCTCTACTCCTCACCCTCTCCCCATAATTCTTAAATTTCAATGGAAATACAAAACCGGAAAGAATCAAGATCATGTATAAGACTAGGATTAGTTTCTCGGCAAAAAATTTTCATTTATCAACCTGGCTTAAATTCTTTGAAATAAATTTAAAATAGTAGATTCTCTAAGTTTTAGTAAAATAAATTTGGATCACCAATGTATATTTTTATTTTCAGTGTCACATATTTTAACATAGGGTAATGAAAGTATAGAATTAGCTAAAAAAAAAAATTGTGGAGTTTTTGCATTTCTGCTCTTTTTGGAACATCCAAGTTCAAAAAAGTGATAGAGAAAAAATGTCTGTGTGTTCAGCTTACCTCCCGAATGGATTAGCCTATGATGTTCAAATTTTGTGTACTGATTAGTGGTAGCCATTGTACCTGGCACTAAGGTTTTCGTCAAAATTGCGCCTAAGGTGGTATACATCCCCACCTCCAAAAGTTCGGTAAAAAGAAAGGAAAATATCGAAGGAATTTATCAAAAAACATTTCGTCGT
The DNA here is from genome assembly GCA_963978545.1 of Linyphia triangularis. Taxonomy (NCBI): domain Eukaryota; kingdom Metazoa; phylum Arthropoda; class Arachnida; order Araneae; family Linyphiidae; genus Linyphia; species Linyphia triangularis. Next base: position 62,955,166 of record OZ021723.1, on the reverse strand, counting down.
TTTTTTTTTTTTTTTTTTTTTTTTTTTTTTTAATTTTTTTTTTTTTTATTTATTTAAATTTTTTTTATGTAATAATTATTGCCAACAGGCAATTTTAAAAAAAATAAAATAAGCAAGTATGAAAGCGAAAACGATAAATTACATCATTCCATGACGAATATAAATGCAGTGGCCAGCATTAAGTTTAAGTGTAAGTTGTGCGATGTTCCACTGCATATTACCTGTAAATATTCCCCATATAGCATTCCGGGAAACTGTGTTCCGTTTGTTGCTTTGCTTGTTTGCGTGTCATTTTCATCATCCAATGCTTCGAGTAATCTGAAATGCAAGTGATAACTAGGTAAAGTAAATTGTATTTAATACAATTTTAAGATCAAACTTTGAGATTTAAAAGATATAAGAATCGCATGTTGTTATTGTCATTTGAATAAAACATACATAAAATATTTCTTCTTAAATTTACTTTTTAAAGACATATGTTATGAAGCCAGTAAAACAGCTTCCAAAGATAACTTCCAAAGCGTCTGGCTTATGATATTAAAAACTTGTTTTATTTAACAGATATGACTTTTATTAAGATGTCCTAGTAGGGATCATTTCCTGTATTCGCTATGTTAAAACCTTCTAACCCAATGCATTTATAAACTGCTTATATAAAACCTTGAAATTTGGTGAGTAGGTACAAAAATAATCACTTAATGAAATGAGATAAATTAAAATTCGAAAATAGCATCTAATATATTTTATATTTTAAATCCTTACGTCAATGCAAATGCAGTGGCTCCATTTGGTTTTGTCTATAGCTATTTTCATTTATAATAGATAGACATTAATTAATGTCATTTCATGAGGTGATCTTTTTTTCACCTACTCGCCAAATTTCAAAGTTTTATAGAAAGTAGTTTCCAAATGCACTGGGCTAGAATATTGTAACATAGGGAGTATAGGGTATGATCCTTACTTAGGACTTCCTCTTAAATGTGTCTCATTTGTTCCATGAACCCTGGATTTTTTTTGTTTAGCCGAAGCATCTCTTTAAGTCCCATTGGCATTCTTTTTTTGATTGTAACATTAGTTTAGACAGAACAGAAAATTAACGTTGATTGAGTAATAACTAGGAGTGTTAAACATCGCACAACTTTCAATTACCCTATATAATATTGGTCATTGCAGCAACATTTAATTTGGTATTACTTACTATTTTCTTCTTTCCACTCATTTAAATAAAAATGGACCGGTTTGGTGATAGTTTCGGCAAATATTTTTACATAAGCCCTCCCCCCCCCCCATTAAAAAAAACTGGCCTAAGGGCAAAATTGGTGATTTTATTCGATACACATTACATTGTCCTTGCTTGTGAGTGAAACGCAAAAAAAAAAAAAAAAAAAAAAAAAAAAAAATCGTTGATGGACGATGCTCAAGGGTAGAGTGTTCTTTCTTAAAGGCACTCGTTTTTGAACTTTTTACGCTTTTATCGCATTTTTATGAGAATTTCGGAGGTGGGAATGTGTAGAACACCTTCAGAGGCAGCAGCGATTTTGAACAAAATCGTTTGAGCCGTTTTTTAGCAATTACTGAAAAACTAGATTTGTTCAATGACAGCTACCTTATGCGCATGCGTGATTGTGACGAAAACCTTAATGGGAGGTCTTTGGGCCATCATCAACCCGCATACCAAATTTGATCATCGTAGGTCAATTTGTTCGAGAGTTATGCTGATCACGTACACACAGACAGACATTTTACTTTCAATTACCCATGTGTATACATAGGGTAATGAAAGTATAGCATTCGGTCAAAGAAAAAAAAATCGATTTTTTTTCCCTCTACGTTTTGGAACATTTTGGATTCCAAAAAAGTGATCTAGATAAAATACCTGTCTGTGTGTATGTGGTCAGCATAACTCTCGACAAATTGATTGGTGTGCGGGTTAGTGATGTCCATGGGACCTACCGTTAAGGTTTTCGTCAAAATCGCGCATGAGGTAGCTGCCATTGAAATAATAATGTTTTTCAGTAATTGCTAAAAAACGGCTCTAACGATTTTAATAAAATTCGCTGTGGTAATGCCTCTTAAGGTGTTCTAAACATCCCCTCCTCCAAAATTCCCGTAAAAATGCTTTAATGGCGTAAAAAGTTGAAAAACAAATGCCTTTCTAAGTTCTCTTTCTTTAAGCATATCTCATCAACGATAATTTTTTCTTCTTTCCCCTCAGTTTCATATATAAGAAAGGATAATACAAGAATTATTGAAAAGTATATCGACAAAATCACCTATTTGGCGAAGTTTTTTTTTTTATATTTATAACCCATACAAGGATTATGGTATACAAGGATTATGGGTAAAAAATATCGCCTAGCTGGTCATTTTTTCTAAATAAGTGATGAAAATTTAAAAACGGTAAATGACACAAATTGACATCAGTATTATAGTGTAATTGGAAGTTGTGCGATGTTCCACACGCCTAGTTAAAATCAGGATGTTCCAAAACGTGGAGAAATGCAGAAAAAAAAAATATATATATATATACTATACTTTCATTATCATATGTATACATATGGTAATTGAAAGTAATAAATCTGAAATTGCGTGTTGAATACAAACACTTAAAAATATTTCTTGTTTAACTCTTCTTCCTTTCTGTAATCATATAGGGAAATAACTCGTATATAGAATACAAAATTTTAAAATTTAAATATCCACTTCAACTTAGCTTTTTAAAATTAGCCCTTCTTACTTAAATTAAGAGATTGGAACATTTTTTAAACTGCATCTGGGAAATAATTTGTGTAGATGTAGATTTAGGAACTTTAATACAACAAGGAACATTCTTTAGCGTACACTTTGTGCAATTGATTAAAATTTAAATCATGCAATTACTATGCGAATTAAAACTAACAAAAACACTAATTTATCTTTTTTAGAATTCATTAAGTCTAAATATATTTAAGTCATACTTACTTCTAAAAGTTATTAAATATATATGTTGATTAAGCTATAAGAAATTGTTATAATATAAGCGTATCGTAACTTATTCTAGTGGGTGAATGAATAGTATTCTGTTCCAAAATGCTGGAAGAAGCTGAAATCGAATCGCCAAATCCTATGCACTGGAATACCACTTTCACAAATTCACTAAAGTACAATAAAAAAGTACTGAATACCTGAAGGATAATTACCAAAATATATCAATCATATTTGTAGTTTAAAGAAATACCGAAACTATAAAATCTTGGACATTAATTACAAAGGACAAAGAAGCAAACAGTTTTAATAAAAAATTCCGTCGTCAAATGCTGATTATTAGAAAAAAAAAAAAAAATTATCTTTAAATCGTGAGTTAAATTTTTTTCATTCTTACCTTTCACTGGAAAACGGGCAAGCCATAAGAACTCAGTCGACGATTTCTATGTTAGAGTATTTCCTTTCTACCTAGTTTCTAGTAAGAGAATATTTTCTTCCTTTGATTCTTACACTGGTGAGATACGTCACCAAGTTGATGAAAAAATATGAACTTGTTTGGAAGTGAGAGCGCAAAACTCAGAATGCAATCAAAAGAAAATCCAGTCGAAGGAAATTCCAAGGCCCTGCTCCGGAGATCTGATAAATTGTGTTTACGGGCAATGGGTTACATAATTTGTGATTATGCTGCGATTTTAAAGATGAGAAGTTAAATATTTTTACGTTTTAGCTTCAGTAAGTTCTGACGCACTGTTTTTTCATGTAGCCTCGAGAATAGTTTTTGAGATTCATCATTTTCTTTTTTTAAATGTCGCTAGTATTGCACTGCAAACAAAATATTACACTATTTATAAAACTGGCCAACAGTACATAAATTAAGGATGTGGAGCATTGCACAATTGAAATGTCGATGATGGGGTTACTTAGATCACCTTAAAAAGCATTACCACAGCGATTTTGATCAAAATCGTTAGAGCTGTTTTTTGGCAAGCATTAAATTTTCTAGGGCAGCTACCTTGTGCGCATGTGCCATTTTGACGAAAACCTTAATGACATATCCCGTGGTCACCTCTAACCCGTTCACAAAAGTTGAATATCGTAGGTCAATCCATTCTGGAGTATGCTGCCCACAGACGCACACGCAGATATTTTTTTCTATATTTCTCTTTTTTAACTTAGCACGGTCCAAAACGTGTTGAAAGATAGAAAAAAAAAATCAGATTTTTTTTTTTTTTTTTTTTTTTTTACCGGAATGCAATATTTTTATTACCTTATGTTAACATATGAGTAATTGAAAGTAAAAATATAACTTTACTGCTGTTACTATAGAGCAGAGTTCGCAACTAACTCTTATAGAGGGACCGTATGACATTTAATTGGAGCTTTTCGCGAACCGGATTCACCTATGTAGGTATCTTCAATTATTATCGATTTAACATTATATAGCATTTCTTGAATCTTTCGTTCCAACGTGACTGTGGGACTTCATCTACTTCTTTATACAAATATTTCAATTGTACTTCCGGATTACTCTGTTTTAGTCGATATCATTTGTGAGGCGATGGCGGTCGAAATCGTACGGTTTATTTTATGATAGGGTCGATATCTGTCGCAGTATTTGTCGCAGCCAGTCTTAATAAATTTTCCAAATGAAATTCAGTTAAGTTTTTTCGATGTTATTCATGATGAAAACCAGTTTGCTGAAAGTTTCTTCATATAATATAGTGTCTTCGGGCACGTTAGTAGAGAACTTATTCTACATTGTTAGCACTTACTATTTCGGACAAATTACAATTATGTAAAAAAAAAAAGTTAATATCCTGAAATTTGATTTTTTAATCTTCTATGCTGTCGGCGAGCCACAGAAAAATCTGTTGTGGACCAAATTCGACAGGCGGGCCGCGTAGTGACTAACGCTGCTATAGAGCATATAATGCATAATAGTATGTGATAACTATAAACTCAAATATTTCCTATGCATTTTGTAGATTTTTGTTTGTTTATGGTTTGGAACTTTTGCGAAGTATTTACATTTGACTGATTGTGATAAGATTAATAAAATTTTGATAAGATTAATAAGCCAAGCTTAAATATCTTTCGTGATTCATGAAATTAAGATTTTTACTGATTGATAATAATATCTTTGAATCAAATGATGGAACCATTTAAAAAAAAAATCAAATTAAAAGATATTTTAAAACATAAACGAACATTACATATTTATATTTAAGAACACGAAGTTTTAAATTATATTTCTCCCTTAGACCCAACCGACAGCAAATGGTGTAGGAGTTTTGTTAATTTTTAAGATTAAAGTATATTAAATATAAAACAGCCACATGGAAAACTAACTTGGAAATATACTTTTTGGGGCAAGTGAATTGCTTGTTCGAGGGGAGGGGAGGTGGGGTGGGGGGGCTGAATTAGTACACTTATCTTTTAAGGCGTTTAAATAAAATGAAATACAAGTCTGTAGTTTTAGTCTGATTTAGTATTTCCTATTAAAATGAGCAATTATAAGCTTAACATATATAACAATAATGTTGTTAGAGCTGCGAAAACATAAGTGGCTTGTTTTGATCCGTGATAAGTATATCAGTTAACAAAAATGAAATCTAAACAGATTTAATTCATAAAACTGTGAAAATGCTAAGTTACAATAAGTTTCGACTTTCGTTTTATATTCTTAATTTGAAGAAGCTACTGATCTCTGTAAAGTTTCGTTTGTGACGCCCATAATTAAGCAAATTCATAACGCATTAGTGTTAGTTTTCTGATTGTGATGAAAGTTTGGTGCAACTGAAAGCATTAATAAACTCACAGGTAGCCAAATTTATGTGTGAGAATATGATATGAAAATGTATTACCTACGCATTTTATTAATACGCTTCATAGATGAGTGAAGAAGAATAGAAGATAGAGTTATATGAAAATTTTCTGTGACCTGATATGGAGACTTTTCTTCTCTGTCACATTTATATAAAAAAAGATTGATTCTTCTTACCCCTGTCTTGGTTTCTCCCTTTCTTTAGCATAGAACCATGCTTTTTTTTTTCTCCCCCTTTTTTTTTTCTCTTTTTTTTTCTTCTCAAAGTATTGTATGTCTCTTACGTGGCGTTAATCTGTAACAGAAAGTTTCTTGAGAATTTTTTCTAGGAGACTAAAATCTATAATACCTAATGCTTATTTTACTTGATGGGTTTGACTATTTTGCAGATATTAATCTCTTTACATACGACGTTTTATTGTCATTTGAAAATTGAGAAACTTACACTTGTGTAAGAAAAGTTTTTTGATAAAACTTGTTTATTCTAAACAGTTTACTACTAGGTGGTAACTGTTGCATATTGATAAAAAAAAATTGTACTTATGGCTTATTAATATTGGCATATATATAAAAAATAAGCGATACATTATAATTAATAACATATTAAAAAATTATTTGCCTTAAAGATTCATACATTAACAGTAGTTTCTATACTTACAATTTTTATTGTATAATACGCATAGTATAATTATCCTAATATCATTAAACCTTCAATTCTAAAGTTCATACATTAGAAAATTATTTGTTGACCCTTATTATTTGTCAATGTATGTTTCATTCCCCTAAAAGAAAAATTGAACTTAAATGTATTTTCTTTCTAAGCTATATAACGTAGATTGAAAAAAATATACCGAAGGGGGGGGGGGGGTTCAGATTATCTGGCGCCGTCAGCAACACGAGGGCTATAATGCGCCATATACCTAAGCGTCATTCTTCTGAAACAGGCAACTTTTCAATATTAAAACATTTTTTTTTTAAATGATGCCATAAATGTATGTTGTATATCTTTTGTTATTATTTAGGCGTCATACACCAAGAAAAAATACCAGCAGCGCAAAAGAATTGTATTTATGAGTGGAATTTTTTTTTTTTTTTTAAGACTATGGTTTCAGCGAGCGAAGAGATCCCTTTCTTGCACAACAATGATCCTTCCATCCAGCAAAGCGAGCTTGTGCTGTCATGCAATGAACTTTTCAACGAGTCAAGTGAGCCTGTGACCTTTAGGTAGGTGCCAATGACCTTTTCGGCGAAGGGTTATGTTTGAGTAACAATAAACTTTTCTGCAAGCGAAGCGCGAAAAGCTGGTACCTATTGTTGTGATGCTAATATTTAATTTTGTACGTATGTTTTTGTTTTTAAGTGCACTTTTCCTTCCTCTAAAGTTTTTGGTACTTTGCTCATCTTGACTTTTGCTCTCCACTAATATTTTTCTTTTCTGGCGAATCTGTGGGTAGTTGGATTACCTTTCCAATTGCGGAATTGACTTGCATAAACTCTAACGGGGAATTGGAGAACTGCTACGTCAGCTACCTGAAGGAGAAAACATCTTTCTGGTGGCGAGCGGTGAGTGCCGCGATTTTCGTTTGGGTGAAAAGGAAGTGAAGGGAGAAAAAGCGAGACGACGGTAGGATCAAAATAAGAATCTACGGGGGCCAAAGGAGTAAAAGAGGAGATAAACGGGGTAGCGGTGAGAGAGGCAGATAGGTTTTTGGGAGCTTGGAGATAGGTGATGAGGTAACCCTGTGGCGGCTAGTATTGAAAAGAGAGACGGTTTGAAGTTTTGAAAACTCTAGATCGTACAAGAGACTACTAAAGTAATCCCCGCCAAAGCCTGAGAAATCGTTGCATTATGCTCTCCTAACGATAAGCCGTGTTGCTACCTGACGATGGAGCCTGTACCTTCCTCGGAAGCTGTGTTACTACCTGACGCCGGAGCCTGTACCTTCCTCGGAAGCTGTGTTAATTCCTGACTCTGGAGCCTGTAACTTCTCCCGACGCTAAGACACTACCTGATCCTGGAGCCTGAATCTTCATGTGCCAGTCAAACGCGCCTGGAATCTGAGACTCTTACAGATAAGCATTTCTAAAACTAATTCAAAATGTTCTTACTTCACTGAAAAATTATCATTAATCAAGTATTTAGTTTAAATCCTATGCCATTGCCATTTCCCCGCTCTGTATAAAATTTTGTTGTGCGCTCTGCGTGCAGGTTATATATATAGCCTTGCTAGGCCATTACTAGGTTAATTTGTGTGTTAAGACGTTTTGCTAGACTTGAATATTTGTTGTTGTTAATTTTAATTAAATTCCTTTACTCAGAAAATCTACATGCTTGTCTTCTTTAACACATGTGACACATCATTAATACATCTGACTGCATCCATTATACCACAGTAGGGATGTTAGCTGAATTTTGGGTTTTGAAATAATGTTTAACACAGACCTTTAACCTTTAGATTATTTTTGTTTGAAAGTTCTCAGGTGAATTTCACCACACTATACAATAATGACGGGTCTCCGCATCGCGAAGCCACGCAGCCAGTTTATAATAATAAAACAAACAATCTACTTGTGGATCGATAGAAAACTACTTAAAATAGGCGTTGAGCTCTAAAACTTTAAACATAAGTGGTTTTGGCCTTCTAATTTTACTTTTCACAAACACGTGTTAAAATTTTCTCAAAGGGATGAGGGGTATGCCATGATTCGTATATGTAGGAGTACTAATTACGCATGTATAATATAAGCAATAAATTTAGTGTCAAGCATTTACAGAACACCCCGCAATTAACACAAGTTCTTTAATTCAGAAACCAGTTTATTCAGCAGTTAAGTATATGGTAGCAAACACATTTCCTCAAAACGCTCACCACATGTGTGAGGTTGAAATCCAAAATAACAAATATTTAAAACAACCAAAAGCAATAATTAAAAGTTAAACATATATCATAACTAGACTTTCCTAGCTGGCTGAGTACAGAGTGAATAAAAGAGATACTTACTGCTCATTGCTCTGGATCGGGCGGTCACCGCTAGCTAGCATCTTAATCTCCGATCCCCGGTATAAGAACTTTTCTTTTCTCAGAGGTCAAGCAACCCACTCCTTCTCTTCCAAACCTCAGGGCTAGATGCTCTCCCTTCTTCCCCTTGCAGCCTCCAAAAAAAACCCCTCTTCGATTCCAACCCCCACGTGCAACATAAGTAAAGAAGTCAGCCCGCTTGTGGTGTCACATGCCCACCAACTCTAAAGCAACAACTCAACTCGACTCAACCCGGCAGAAAACATGAGATGACTCTGAACTCCCGGACAACGTGCTACGAACTTAACTAGCGAACTAATCAGACAGTCATGACTCAACAACTTTCTAAAATTTAATTTGCATTGTTAAGAACAATTTTTATTTACCATAAGTAATGTCCTTTATATTTTCAAGTTAGTTATGTGCTTGTCAATGTTTACTTAAATAAAACCAACCGATAAGCATTTAACGTAACAGTGGTGACCTGTGTATTAACGAACATTTTAATAACTTATGAACGAAATGGTGAGCATTACAACTGTGGTGATAAAGGATTATCACATTGCCTGACTTTTAAACTATTTGAAATGATGAAAACCAACTTCCCAAATGGATACACATCGTTTGAATGAATACACGTGGTGAAACCCGAAGTATCGCTGCATTGAAGTCCACGGCAGAGAGAACAAGGTAGGAATTTGACACTAATTCATTAATTCTTTCGGAATGGTGATTGCTTTATTTCTTAATTGCATTATTTTATTTTGGTTTCGTTTTGATTTTTCCAACTACTTCTGTTTTTAAGTCAAAATGTCTGTTGCTGATAACACTGCTGAAAATGTGGAAATTAACCGCGTGCATATAAAATTACCAGCATTTCATAAGGGAAATATAAAGTTATTTTTAGCGCAACTCGATGCTGCATTTTCAATTAATCAAATTAGAAGCGAAACTTCTAAATACAACTATTTAATTAACGCGTTAGATAATGAAATTTTAGGTTTAGTTAGTGATTTGGTTCTTGAATGTCCTGATGATAAACCGTTTACTACTTTAAAAATGCGGCTTTTGGATTTGTTTCAACACTCAGCTGCCAAAGAGGCAAAATTCTGTTGGAGGATTTACAACTTGGAGACCAAAAGCCAAGCATCTTATTACGTCGAATGAAGGAACTTTCACATGGCAAAGTAGGTGACGAATTTTTGAAAAATTTATGGTTGCAACGACTTCCGAAAAACATTCAAACAGTGCTAGCTATAAGTGGGGATGAGTTAGATAAGTTGGCAATTCTGGCCGATAAAGTTGCAGAATTGACTGAACCAAGCAATTCATACGTATCTGTAGTGTCAGAAAATACTACCCTCTCTGAATTGAAAGGTCAAATCTCTGAATTGAGTCAAAAACTTGAACGACTGAGTACGAATTTTGGATTAAATCATGAACGCAACCATTCACGCGGGCGTAATAAATACCGTAGAAACGCAACTTCCCGTGATCGTTCCGCAACTCCCCATAGTACACAAAACAATTTAAATGATAGAAGTATGTGCTGGTATCATTGTAAGTTTGGAGCAAGGGCTCTTAAGTGCAACTCTCCATGTTCCTTTCAAAATGCGTCGGGAAACGCGCAGGGCCAGTTGCAATGGCGGCTTGTGATGATGGCCCTAACACCAAACATATAAGCCGTCGTTTGTTTATTTTGGATCTTAACAGTGGCATGAAATTTCTGGTTGATTCTGGTGCTGATATTTCTATTATACCTCAATGCGGGAATAATAAACCTTCGCCCATATATCTCTTTGCAGCCAATGATTCTAAAATCGCTACGTATGGGACAAAAATGATGGAATTAAATTTAAACTTGCAACGTCCATTTAGGTGGGAATTTACTGTTGCCGACGTAACGAAGCCTATAATTGGATCTGATTTCTTAGAACATTTTGGTCTAGTTATTGACATTAAAAACAAAAAGCTCATTGACCCTCTAACTTCATTAACGACGTCAGGAAAATCTTATCATGGACCGCCTATATCAATTAAAACTATTGCAAGTGGTTCATGTGTACATGATATTTTAAAAGAATACCCCAACCTTACTCGACCCCGCCTATTTACGGGAGTATTTCCTCATAACACGAGGCATTTTATTGAAACAGAAGGTCCGCCTGTATTTTCTCGGCCACGTAGATTACATCCTGCCCTGCTTAAGATAGCAAAGCAGGAATTTCAGTATATGGTGGATCAAGGTATATGCCGCCCTTCAAAGTCAAATTGGGCATCTCCACTGCACCTCGTTCTAAAAAGGGATAGTAACTGGAGACCTACCGGCGACTATAGAGCTCTTAATAAAATCACTGTTTCTGATAACTATCCAGTACCGCATATTCAAGATTTTTCTCAGAATTTAGAGGGTTGCAAGGTTTTTTCCAAAATTGACCTCGTCCGCGCTTTTCACCACATTCCAGTTAATCCGGATGACATACCTAAAACTGTAATCACCACACCGTTTGGTTTGTTTGAATTTTTGTGTCTTCCTTTTGGTCTTTCTAATGCGGCCCAGAGCTTTCAAAGATTCATCAACGAAGTTCTGCAAGGATTAGACTTCTGCTTTCCTTATATCGATGACATCCTGATTGCCAGTTCTGATATTGAGGAGCATCATCAACACCTCAGATTAGTCTTCAAGCGTCTGGACAAGTACGGTCTAACTATTAACACCTCTAAATGCGTCTTTGCAGCAAAAGAAGTTCCATTCCTGGGATACCTCGTCAACCAGTATGGATCTGAACCTTTGCCAGATCGAGTCCAAGCCATTCAAGATTTCCCTAAGCCTGAGACTAAGAAACAACTTCGGCAATTTCTTGGAACCATCAATTTCTACAGACGTTTCTTGCCTCACACTGCATCAACTCAAGCACTTCTTCATGAGCTTCTCAAGGATAGTCGTAGAAATGACAAAACTCCAATCCCATGGACAATACAGACAGTTCAGGCCTTCATCAAGTGTAAGACTGAGCTGGCACAAGCAACTCTTCTGCGTCATCCTTCAGCGAATGCCCCCTTAGCATTGCATGTTGATGCCTCAGACTTTGCAATCGGAGCTGCTCTTCACAATTTTACAACTCGAAAAAAAAAATATCCAAAAGAGAACACGACCCTTCACTTCCCCCTTCATTAGTCCGACAACATCCCCCAAATGCACCATCCACAAACAAACAAAAAAACAATTCCACTGTAAGAAATTCATGTCCCCTTTACCCCCGGAAAAAGAAACCATATCCAATATTCCGCCTTCTTTTCTCATCTGAAAGTCGACTCAAGTGAGTAACGTCATATCGTAGTTTGACTCGTCCCCTACCAAAAAAAAAACTAAAACCTGTTCTGAAGTGACCAACTCTGCTGTTTTTCCCCTTTTCTTCCTTTTTTTTTTCTCGAAATGACAACAGCAATAAAACCCCGGTTCTGTGGGAATGGGAATCGCCCTTTACGTGAAGTTTAAGACCCCAATGCCCTATTTGATAGATAGTGACAAGTAAGCAAAGTTGACAAAGGTAAAGCTTTTAGTTAAGTGCTTCCACCCTTAAAATCAGAAAATGGTAAATTGTTTTATTGCTCCATGCACTCATTATTTCTGTTTTTCCTACTCCTTGAGTGTGAATGACATAGTAGGGGCCTGTTTACTCCTGAGATTGTAAGGGTGTGTAATTGTTTCCTGGCAGGAAGACTCGGTTTCGTTATCTATTCCCAGATTTATTGCAAACTTGTCGTATTTTTTCTCAGCAAGTTTCAAATTGCAAATGTGTATCCTTTCCTTTACTACATGGGGAGATGCTATCAGTTGAATATCCACCAGGTTTTTTGTATGCATCTTCGTAATTTTGTAAGGTCCTGTGAAATATTTATCGAATTTTCCGGGATTTTTGTGGTATACAATACTATTTACTGTAAAATCTCTTTTGTGAGAGTTTTGTATAGCATATTTTTGCTGTATTAATTGAGCTTTCTCAATATTTTTAGACGCTTCTCTTCTACATTTTTCTATGTGTATTAGAGTTTTTTCAACAAAATTGGGGTATTCCAACCACTTTAAATTGTCCTTAGTGAAATCCTTCATGGTATCAAATACTGGTTCAATCTTTCTTCCAAAAAACAGTTGGGCAGGAGAGAACCCTGTAGTTTTATGAATTATGTTGTTATAGAAAGATTTGTGTATGTCTAGTGCTAATTGTAGTTCAATCTTGTTTTCCCCTAAGGCCAAAATAGTGTTTTTCAACTGCGAGTTCGACCGTTCACATTTACCGTTAGAAAATGGGGCGTATGTTGGCGTATTAATGAGGTGTATACCCAATAGCCTATTTAACTCTGTAAATCCCTTAGAAACAAAATACGTTCCGTTGTCACTTAATATTGTTTCCGGGACGCCGTATCTAGAAATGTATTTCATGATACATTCAGCCATTTGTTGAGAACCAATTTTGTCTAATTTATAGAGATCAATATATCGACTAAAATTTTCAATTATTACCAACACATATGAGCCACACCTAAGCGGTCCCAGAATATCCATTGATAAATTTGCTCCAATTCTTTTTGGTATAGCCGCTAACCCCTGTGGCTCAAATTTTTGGTAACTTCTTTTCAATTTTCTGCAAGTTTCGCAGCTTTTAATGAAATTTTTAATATCATTATACAAACCTCTCCACTGGTATCTCCTCATAATGAATTCAAACGTTTTAGCTATTCCAAAATGCGAAAAATGAGCGTTTTCCAACGCGTACCCTTGTAATGTATCAGGCAAAACAATATTGAAAATGAAACTCTCTATACCAGATTCAGTAATTTTTCTTTTGAACATCAACAACCCTGATTGCTGATCCAAGAAATAATTTTTAAATTTCGCCTTCAATTCAATATTTCCCCTCTTTAGAATCTCCTTGATATCCATAACATTTTGATCCCTATTCTGCTCACACAGAATGTTGTTACTATCCAATTTGTGTACCCTGTCATCAGATAAATTATTAATGATTTGTGAGTTTTGCAGCTGATTAAAGACAAAATCCTCCCAAGACTGTTCCTGTTTGTTGATGTCTACGGGACCCTCGGATTGTGAAGCAGAAGCTTCGATTATACCTGAATTTTTCGAAACATGTGGTGTAGCAAGTAGGGTATTTTCGGAATTGTAGATTGTCTTACTTAATGTATCATCTACATTTTTAGATCCTTCTGCAAAAATTTCCTTAATTCTAGTAGTGTCAGTGTCCAACGAAACTTCAATGTTTGGCGTATTAACTATCCGAGATAAATAGTCTGGTAAAACATTTTCAGAACCCTTTATATATATCACGTCAAAAGAGTAATAAGCCAATTCATTTAAAATTCTTGTGATTTTATTTGAGTTGTTCTGAAGTTTCGCGTAATATTGCAGTGGTCTGTGATCAGAGAAAACAGTAAATTTTGCACCATAAAGGTATTCATTAAAATGCAAAATCGATTTATGTAATGCAATGAGTTCGATATGTATCGTTGGCAATTTTTCCTCGAATTGTGTATTCTTTTTAGAAAAGTATGCAACAGGGCATAGTTTGTTTTCGTGACATTGCATAAGCGTGGCTCCGGTCGAGATCTTGGAAGCGTCACAAGCCAAAAAGAATTTCTTTTTGATTATCAATTTGTTTTAAGAACGGTTTTGTGAAAAACTGCCTCTGTAAAGCCTGAAATGCTTCTTCGTGCCTTTCCGTCCAAATAAAAGGTGTGTTTTTCTTGGTCAATTCTTCCAAAACACAGGTGTAGTTAGCGTAATTTTTAATACTATCACGATAAAAATTAGTTAACCCGTTAAATCTACGTAGTTCCTTAATGTTCTTGGGTGTTTGGAAACATGTGATTTTTTGTGTGTTGTATTCGGTTGGTGTGATTCCTGTTCGTGAAATTTCATACCCCAAATACGTGATTTTCTCCCTGAAAAAGCTGCACTTCTCTGCACTTAAGGTCAAGTTATTAGCCCTTAATCTCTCGAATACTAACTGTAGTTTATACGTCATTTTTTCTAAGTTCTTTGCGGGAATAATGACGTCATCAATAAAGAACTTAATTCCGTACTTCTCCAAATCCCCGAGTATTTTAGTTATCAAATTTTGAAAAATTGAACTCGAGTTAACCATGCCGTACGGTAATCTCACGAACGAGTAAGTACCTCACATAGTAGCAAAACCCAGCTTTTCAGAGTGTTCTTCCATACTTAATTGTAAAAAAGCACTGTTGAAATCAATGATGCTATAAAAACGGTACCCACTTAAATCTGTGACCAAATCTTTAATTATTGGTAAAATTTGTGGTGCTTTTACAATCATTGAATTTAGAAGTCGCATATCTAACAAGCAACGAAAGCTTTGTTTATCATTACCTTTTATTGCCTTTTTCTTTACCATAAGTACTGTAGCCAAAAAATGAGTGTTAGACGGTCTTATGATATTAGCATCCAAAAGAGTATCAATTTGGTTCTTAGCCTCTTCCCTTAAGAGGTGAGGAATGGGGTATGGTTTGCATCCGATGGCAGAGTCATGTTTTAAAATGATACTAGGTTTTATAGCATCGCAATGGCCTAACGTTTTCATGGATTTTGAAAACACCATGTAATATTTCTCTAATAGCCCTTTCAAATTTTGCCTGTTTTCGTCATTTAAGTGACTCAAATCGAAATCATCAATATCAAATTCCTGTTTTCTCAAGTGCTTAATTTCCTCAGTAGCAGTAATCAAATTAATTATCTGTGTATTTTCCTGTGTGTCAGATTTTTGCGAATTGTCAATTCTAAACTCTGTTTCAAAATAACCTAATTTCATAGATTTATTTAAATGAATCGTGTTTGGGGATTTGTTTTGAAATAAAGTACAAAATTCATTATTTTTCATGTAATTAATGGACTTGTTACACTCAAGTCGGTCATGTAGTTGAACAGGTGTAAAACAAATATCTCCTTCAAAATTCTGATTTGTATAATCTCTGCATTTTAATTTAATTAAACTAGTTTCCCCAGGTTCCAAAATTACACCATGAGTTAAGAAAACCCAATTGGACTTCCCGCTTGTGCCAAGGGTAGAGTTGTCCCAAAATCTGACCGTAGTGTTGTCAAAGAGTTCCAGTTTACCTTCGCGCAAGTTGACATTAATTTTGTATTCCGCCAAAAACGCCATCCCTAAAATTAAATCGAATGTTTCTCTAAATTCTCCGCTTGAGACAAATAAAATAATTCTAAATTTACTATTCCCCACTTTTATGAAAGTTTCAATGCAGTTTGTGTATTTTAAAGTCGACCCAGTAATAGTCGTAATAACAACATTTGAAGCCAAACATTTAGTTTTGATTTTCTGTTTAATTAATATATAAACTTCCTTAGAACAGACGTTTATGTTTGCTCCGGAATCAATAAGAGCTTTAAATTGTACTCCTGCAATTTCCGTTTGAATGATAGGTAACTCAACATTATAGCCTTTATTAATATTGTGTACGACCCCCTTATTAATATTTCCGACCTGCAATTGTTCAGGTAAACCTGTGTTTCTGATTTGACAAGGGTTTATGTATTTTGCATGTCTTGTTGTCCTACCCCTAAAAAATGATTCTGTGCGCTACCTCGGTTTTGTTGGAAATTTCGCCCTCTGTTTAGCCTATAATTTCCTCGGAAATGCTGATTTTGGCTCCTAAAATACCTATTCTGAGCTACGTTTCCTCTAAAACCCCCTCGTTGTCCAGAGAAGATGGCTCGTGTTCTGAGTGCTTGGGAACTGCTGGTCACGTCTATTCTGATGAGGTATGTTGATCATGTTTTTAAAAGCCTCACATTCCGTTGAGAAATGGTCTCCTGATACCCCACACAAATAACATTGCATAATTTGCCTCGGGTTTTGACTGTTGGTCATTTGACTTACTTGTTGTGGTTGCTGATCCTCTAATTGTATGTACGAGTTTTCTAATTTTAACGCATTAATTTTGCATTTAGCAACAGTATCAAGGGCCATTTGGGAGTTCTTGGCTATTTCGATTGCTTGTTCAAAAGATTTAGGATTTAGTTTTAATACATTCCTTTGTATTTCGGGTAGCAGCGAGCCCACGAATTTTGATAATCTCAGCTTATCTATTACCTCCCTTGTATCCTGAGAAATTTCCGTTTGAGTGGTGCCTAAATATTTGTCGGATGCTACGATCAGTCTATGGGCAAACATTTTGACTGATTCGTTTTGTTTCATCTGGCAGTTAGAAAAATCCAATTGACATTGTCCTACATCTAACTCATCTTTGAAAAAATCCATAATTTTGTCCCTGACTAGGTCGTAATTTTGCGAGTTCATCAGTTCCCTGTCTGATATGAGGTATCGAAGCGCGTTGCCTTTTAATTTAGATTTTAGTATAGTAAGTTTTTCCGAGTCGTTCCACTTTGCAAGTGACGCTACCTCGTCGAATTGCCTAAAGAAAAATTTAGTTTCGTCTTTGCTGCCTTCAAAATTCGCTGTTAACAAAGCCAAACCATTCATTTTGCTCGTACTTCCCATTTCGACATTTTCCTGTGCCATTTTTGTATGATTTAGACTACCGCCCGAGTTCTGTCTACTGGTCTCAGCTCTGAATATACTTGCTGTAGTTGATCTAGTTTTGTGTTTATGGAGCGCTCTATTCCCTCGAACTATACTCAATTGTAAAAACTATTTTAAAAATTCCAACCATAATATAATTGCCCTTTATAGCCATACACATCCTTATCCACTGAATAGACAGGTATTCTGAAACTGAGTCAGTCGGCACCATAATGCCATGATTCGTATATGTAGGAGTACTAATTACGCATGTATAATATAAGCAATAAATTTAGTGTCAAGCATTTACAGAACACCCCGCAATTAACACAAGTTCTTTAATTCAGAAACCAGTTTATTCATCAGTTAAGTATATGGTAGCAAACACATTTCCTCAAAACGTGTTTGCTACCATACTACCATATTTGCAATCACATGTGTGAGGTTGAAATCCAAAATAACAATTATTTAAAACAACCAAAATCAATAATTAAAAGTTAAACATATATCATAACTAGACTTTCCTAGCTGGCTGAGTACAGAGTGAATAAAAGAGCCACTTACTGCTCATTGCTCTGGATCGGGCGGTCACCGCTAGCTAGCATCTTAATCTCCGATCCCCGGTATAAGAACTTTTCTTTTCTCAGAGGTCAAGCAACCCACTCCTTCTCTTCCAAACCTCAGGGTTAGATGCTCTCCCTTCTTCCCCTTGCAGCCTCCAAAAAAAACCCTCTTCGATTCCAACCCCCACGTGCAACATAAGTAAAGAAGTCAGCCCGCTCATTCGTGCAATTCTCATTGACGTAGTCCAAAGTGTCAAAAGAGGCGGGTTATGATTTTTACAACAGGAGGTTTCTTTAATTATATCATACTAAATGTCATAATGAAAACACCTTATGACAGGGTATTGTATTAATGGGTATATTTTTTTGGTTTCTCGACATGGAAGTGTGTTCTAATATTAAGAGTTTACACAGTAACTAATTTTTAGAAAGTGTAGCTAGCCTATGCTTACGTAGCAATGAACCTTTGAGGGAGCAAAGCGAGCCCATGCTTCCGCAACAATGAACGAACAATGAACTTCCACTGAACGAAGCGAGCTTATATGCTTGCATAGCAGCTAAAGGTCGGAAATATCGATCAAAATAAATATCGACACTATATCGTTGCATAGAAAAAATATCAAGATATCGATACAGGATTTTTTTTTTTAATTTGATTTTCAATTTTGCCTGAAACAAAGTTTTTCGGGGCAAATTTCTACTTTTCATGATTGCTTTTTGTAAGGTGACTACTTTTTCAAATGAAATGGACAAAAAATAAAAGTTGTATTTTCGCTTAATTGGTTAAGAGTGATCGGCAGTCATTCCTTGGCCTATGCTGCTAATGTTAAATTTAAAAATCATTCTATCGAATTTGCTATTGCTCGGATCTTTTCCATATTTTTTTTCTATAATAGATATGACTTGTTTCTTTTACGCCACGTAATTTTTTTTGTGATATTTGTTTTCCATTTTTTTTTTTATTTAATTTTAAGCTTTCGCATTTTTATTCATTTAGTTTATTAGCACTCCACCAAAATCATTCCACCGAATTTTCTATCGCACGGATCTTTACCCTATTTTTTTCTATGATATATATAACTTCGTTCTTTTATGCTACGTAATTTATTTATTGATATTCATTTTCAATTTTTTTTTTTATTTAATTTTAAACTTTGATATTTTTTGTTTATTTAGTTCCCTAGCTATAACCAGATGGCGTCACTAGCACCATTATCTCCTGGATCCCTTCAGAAGTGATTTATTTTCGACTAATTCCTTAATTTTTGGCTAATTATTCCCAATTCTTTAGTGTTAATAAATTCATCTATTACTACTTAAACATGTCTTAACAATATTTCTTTGATCAAACCTATATTTAGTTAGATTCTTGGGTTTTTCCATGGCAAAACGAAGATCGTTATACAGAATATAGCAACCCTATAGGAGGATAAGTCAAGAAACTCAAGTCCTAAGCCGCCTCAACTCACCCTGTGGCAATTTTCTGAAGCGTGAAGCTCTTGACAATTGGCTTTTGTGGACAGCAGTGGCTGATTTACATGGTCAACAAAAGGGGAACATAGTGAAGAGATGGTCCCCATTTGACCCCAAAGGTCACATTGACAAGAAGTTAATTGCTTTCTTTTGCCCGGGGAGGGGCAGGAACCTTGTCGAGAGCGCATTTCACGTTTCTAGCGTTTTTCACCGAGCCCGATCCTACCTTCTGGAAACGTCACAAACGGGGTCTGTATGAACGGGATCTGACAACAGGCAGCAATCACCATTAGTACTTGTTATAAGCTTGGCGTTCACTATCGCTAAGCAGAGCAAATCAGAGCGGAGTGGATTAAAGCCAATTACAAGGCTTTCAACGTCCACTGTAGTTCAAGGCTCTTGCTATAGTAGACATTGGCAGCCTTGTAATTGGCTCCAATCTACTCCGCTCTGATCTGCTTTGCTCTGTTTAGCGATAGTGGACGCCAAGCTATAGTAGCACATTGTTTTTTAATGTGATGTTTTGAAGATATAATGCTGCTTGATTTTAAAAAGATAGCCGCATCAGTAGTTAGAAAATAGGGCTCCGGAGCCAGGGCGGAGCAGCGGAGCAGGGACGGGGGACGATGACGTCACCAGAAGGGGGCGTGACCGGATATGACGTCACAGGAAGTGACATCACCGGATATGCCGTCACCGGAAATCACGTGACCGGAAGTGGAGTGGAGTTGTTTCCTTCCTGCTGCTGTTTTAGTTTCGGTTTCATTATAAGCTGTTTGTGTATGACGTCACAGTAGATATGACGTCATATTGTGTTTTATATCAAAGTTTTGAGCGGTGGCAACACTTTTTAGTTTCGGTTTATCTAGCAGACGGGGTTGAGTTGTTCTAGGACTGCTTGTAAATGAATAAGTTAGAGTGATAGGCTTTTATTGCATGACGTCACAGTAGGTATGACGTCATAATTTGTTTTATATCAAAGTTTAGAGCGATGGCAACACTTTTTAGTTTCGATTTACCTTTAAGATGGAGTTGAGTTGTTCTAGGACTGCTTGTAAATGAATAAGTTAGAGTGATAGGTTTTTATTGCGTGACGTCACAGTAGGTATGACATCATAATGTGTTTTATATCAAAGTTTAGAGCGATGGCAACACTTTTTAGTTTCAATTTACCTTTAAGATGGAGCTGAATTGTTCTAGGGTTGCTTCTTAGCGAATAAGTTAAGAGTGATAGATATTTTTACTAGTGACGTCACAGTAGATATGTCGTCATGAATTGCTTTATGTTAGAGATCGGAAAAATACTTGCTTGCGATTGGTCGGTTTTTAGACACATCACCAAATACTCTCTTCTCATTGGTTGAAATGTGTCACGTGATTTCATTGGCTATACAGTTTATGGTGCTTTGAAAGATTATTTGAAATTGTAAATAGAAATTATTCAATGGAAATATGTGTGTGTGATTTTCTTATGTGAAATAATAATAAAAAAAAAAATGTAAAAACAATATCACTTTATTGAATCATAAATTTTCCCACTTTTTAGGTGGTTTTACATTTCTTCTCAACTTTGTTTGGACAATTTTTACAGGTGACTTTAGCAACTTCTTATTTCCGATAAACTGCTTCGGAACATTTAAATCTTTCAAAACAGTATTAAATAAACTTTTCCGTGATACATTACTTTTGGTACTGTACATATAATTGAAAAAGTCGATAATGTTAGAGTTTGGTATTTTTTCTCCGTGAATGGAGATTTGACCCTTGGAATTCCACGATAAGATATCAGGTTGATTCTTGATGAGAGCAAGTGTATTTTCAGCTTTTCTTCGCATGGGTTTAGAAAGTGATGCTAATATAAGTTCTTGATAATTATCATCTTTTTGAAGTTTCTTTATTTCTTCTACTTTCACAGATTCTTCAACTTTCCTCTTATCTTCTATTTTCTCCACTTCTTCTTTCTTCTTCTCTTCAGCTGTCTTACTACTTTGTTCATTCGGACGTGAATTATTAAATTCTTGCAGATTTAAACTTTTCTTCAACAGTTCATGATAGAGGACCAATTTTTCATGATCAGGTAAGTCACTATGTAAAATTTGTATCATTGCCTTATCAAGCTCACTAAGCCTTTTATTGGAAACAGTATGTTTTGTCACCAATTCTTCGGGTATAAGAGCAAACTTCTTAATTTGAGCCATGAAATAATGTAGTTAAAACACTCAAGGCTGCAGGAATAAGTATGTTGAGGAAACCTCCTTTCTGTAAAATGACTTGACGTTTTTTCGGTAAAGACACTTTACGATTACTTAAATGACGCAATATCTTCTTATGTTTAGAGAGCGTTTTCTTCTGTCGTGCAGTCAATGGGATATTTCCATTCAATGTGTTAATGCAACATTCGCATATGGCTTTTATACAGTTCTTATTGAGTTTACTTAATAAAGTTTTTCGTAACCTTAAAGGACAAATTTGCAACAGTCGTAATTGATTGAGTTGCTCCTTCTTAAGCGTCATCTTGCTAAATGATACTTATCTTCAAAGTCATTCACATTTATATCATTTAAATTGATACACGATCTGTCTTTCAGTAGGTAAAATTTTGGTACGTAATCGTAACTCTTCTGGTGTTTCGGCACGTAAATCTATAAATAAATAGGAATAGGGGTTTTTCGTTGCATCTTCAAAGACTTCTTGAAATAACTTGACATGTCGAGGAAATAATTGTCTTCCTAGATGTGAAATTTGACTCACGTCTCGTCTATTTTTACACAGTACTAAATAGTGTGCATTCAATGTAATGTCACGCATTTCTTTCCCTTTGTAGAAAAAATTTTGTGTTATGAAGATAACACTCAGGTTTAAATGATGACTACCTTTTGTAAAAAGATCAGTTAAATGACTGTTAGCATTTGACATTAAATCATCAATTACGAAGAGTGTATTCTCGCCCAAAAATTCTTTAAATGTCGTAGGTAGACCTTCTACAAATGTCACATTATCAATTTCATCATATAAGGGTTGATGTATTCCATAAAACCAAACAATCTTATCGGGAACAATTGAAAACATCCCCTGTTTTTCACTTATCAAATCCCGCACAAAATAACTTTTACCGCATCCTGTTGGACCGGCGATTACCATCGTAAAAGGATGTTGCAACTTTGGAAATTCCATGTTGAATGAGAGACGAGACATAGTGCTACTGTTTAAATACTTTCTTTATTGATAAAATGGTGCTACAATTCTAAAGTGCTTGATTACAAAATGATGCACTTTGATATCATTACATATTTGATTGGGTACAAAAGACAAGAGAATATCGTTCATAGAACGTCCATTACATTTAGAATATAAATAAAAAATACAATATTGTCCACACACGGAACTCGCATTCGATTGAAGTATCATAGGATTAAACTCTACTTGTCGATAACGCTTTACATAACTTGATATTCCTCCGGGAAAATAAGACGGTGGGTTTCCGAACGAATCAAAGAAGCATATTTCTGTAGGTGATTCTATATAAAAAGCCACCCAATGGGTACCTTCTTGATTGGACTTGTCAGTGTTGGCAATAAAACAGGCTGGAAAGTTTCGAACATATGTTGGTAATCGATCACTTGAGAAAACACCCAAGAATATATTCTTGGTTTTTGCATTTCCAGAAAGAATTCTAGTTATTTGTAGGGTATCCATTAATTCGGAAAGTCACACACCACGTGACGTGATTTGGATATTTCAATCACGTTTTGAAACTCTGCATAAATGAGCACTGATAAAGTTTCCGTAATAGCCTCGGAAAATTTAATTTCCACACGTAAATTTCCTTGGTGTTGCAGATTAAAATGTTCTCCGTCGCAAAGATCAGGACTTAGATCAAATGCGTAAAGTACATGACCTCTGGCATATTCTTCTTGAGATAAGTAAATTCCCTTATCACGATTAAATCCGGAAAATAAGCTATGATAAGCCCGAATGTAGTTGTTGGAATCAAAATTAAGCTCTAAAGGCTTGCAGGGAACCGGTTGTCCATCTACATAAATAGATACAAAGTTTGCACTATGGTGAGAAAAGAGAAATGGGTTCTTTGAATATTGCCCATTCATTGCAGCATTTCCTAAACAGGTGAGAATGACACGTTTTGGCATGAGTCCAAGAAACACATTATCTTGTAAAAAGGACCAACTCCCTTTGGCAATGCTATAAGTTTTGCAAATCACACGATCAATTGGATATTTGCACGATGTCTTCTCCAAAGCCTTAGCATGCCCAATAGCAACGGCAGGGCTAACCTTCACTTTTCTTATAAATATAGAAGCATGCTCTAGAACTATCTTATAATCCCCATCCACTTTGGTTGAAATTAAGCAAAATGAGGATTTGCTGCGTATCATTTTAATTTTGATATCTACCAAGTTAATCATGAGACGATTTTGTTGAAAAATGTCACAGTGGAGTTGACCAATCATTTCTACGGTCTGGCTGTCTTTGATAAGATTGTAACGCGTCTTCAATCCAGCATCAGCTTTCTCATCTATGGGGTCTATGATATCAGGTTGCGTATCTTTGTAGAATCCTTCACAGGTCAGCAAACTTTTCTTGGCATCTTCCCCATAATTTAACAATGTCTCTATATAGGCTCTAAAAGGATAAGTGTTGCTTGCAGAAGAAATATTTCTCTCGTTTAAACTAACGTCTACTTGACTGAAAAGCGAATGAAGGAAAAGGTTGACGGGAGCAACTGGTTCCTTTTCTGGTAGTTTAGTTCCATCTGCTTTCATCACTTTCACTTTCACGTGTAGATAGGAAGCAGCTAAGTCCACATATTCTTCACTACTTCCTGATATTGAAAATTCAATCGGTCCACCATCTCGTACACTTGAAAGGGGATGAAATTCGACAAATTGTCCTTTTTCGATAACGGTCTGGGTTGGGGGAATTGAAAATAAATCTAATTCCGACTTGACGCAAGGAGCAGAGTCTTTGTAGATGAAGGAAGCCATTAGGAGAAAATATCATGCGATGTGCACTTCTTCTTGGCTGAACGTGGAATGATGGTTTTTTTCTTCTGCATACGCTTTTTATGTCTTTTTCCACTACCAATCATAGTCTTGACTTTGGTGGCGGCTTTATCTGTTAACACATTTCCAGCTTCTTTGAGTCTTCGTTTGGCGGCCATTTTAAAATCTTGACCTTGAGAAACATCATTCATCAGGTTGACACCGCTGTGAAACATTTGTTTCCCAATAGCTTTAGCACCTGATTTCAGTAGCGGAGCTGCGGCACGAAAAAATGATCTGAATAGACCTCCTAATCCATATCCTCTCTGATAAGAACTTCCTTGATAATAATTCAAGCCTTTTCCCGTCTGCTGCACATAATAATCTTCGAAAGATTTTTGACAACACTGGTAAGGGACATACATTATGAGAGAGACTTCTGACGAAAGTGTAACTTCACGTATGAGCGCCCACGTTCAAATGGCGTTAAACATCCCGAGTGCGTCCTTATAACGATTTCCAAAGTCTCAATAATTTTCCGGTTTACAGGTAAGTAGTGCGGTCTATCATACTGTTCGCTAATCATCTCACCATCTTGTCCTCTCACTCTAACCACTCGAAGGAGAGGTGCTAAGACATCTCCCACAATTTGTGGTTCCACTATATCCGTATAAATCATCAATACGCGATAATGTGCAGAGGGGTCAGCTACGAATGGACCCACAACAGTTGTTTCTATACTTGCGTCAAACGAAGTTATTTCCATAGGTTCAAATCCAAGCATTTCAGCAAGTCCTTGATATAATATGAGTTTCGCATTATTTTTCACAGTTATCTGAACACGCTTAGTTACCGCATTATAACTTGTGACAATTTTATCTTCATGTTCTTTCACATAAATAGCCTTTAAAATATCAGGAACTGTCTCATAACAACCCGGAGGTAATCTTCTTCCTACCTCTAACTTTCCACTCGTCTCGAATCCAATTAAATTATTTTGATGATTCACATTATACCAAGTATGCGGATATAAAAACTCTACCGTTCCAACTTCCCATTCTCCTTTCAGTTCAATTGGTATGGGTAAGCGAGTAATAAAATGGGAAATTTTATTTTCAGGAAAATAGGACATGGAACTATCCGAGATGAGTGTTATGTAGAAACTCATGATAGCAAATGAGTCTTGCAACATGTGCTAGTAGTATTTATAGGGCTAGTAAGTTTGAAGTGGGGATCCATTGATTAAACTTGTCGGGGTATCCTCGATATTTCACAAAATATTCCATTTTCTTTTTACGCATGCGTTTTCTTAAAACTTCTTCAACAGGAAATTCGTCTTTCATTGTTACTTTTTGTAACTCTTGTGCGTAAAACGTTCCTTGTATAGGCTCTCCTAATAAATCATTCACTCTATACACTGCAGGTTGTCTCTTGACACACTCTGTTATGACAAACAATTCTTCCGTCCAATTCGTTTCATACCCCTTTTCAAAGGTTAATTTCTTCTTTGAAATGCGAACTACATCATCTACATTAAATACGCATTTGGGTTTAGGTAAATTCTCCATATCTCCATAGAGAGTGAACCAAACATCTTGTTCATTTTCGGCATTCACTTCCACGGGAGCTCTTTTTATACTTGAATGGTAAGTATGATTATAACTTTTCACTAAATCTTGTAATACGTCAATGTATCTATGCGTATTTTTAGCAGTAAAGTACTTCCACATTTTAGTTTTAATACTTCTATTCCAACGCTCGACTATGTTTGCTTTCGACAAATTATATGTCGTGAAAAATCTAATCCCCTTCTTTTTTAACAAGGTCTGAAATAGATTATTCTTAAATTCCGTTCCCTGATCAGTCTGAAGTGATTTCGGAGTTCGTTGATCGAATATTATTTGAAAAGCCTCAACAATATCTATACCTCTCTTTCGTTTCAGAGGAATTAGCCATCCAAACTTTGATAGCACATCAATACAACTCAAAATAAAGCGATAACCATCATTAAACTTTTGAAGACTTGACATATCCACCAAATCCGCTTGCCATTGCTGATCAATGTTATAAACAATCACCCGATTCGTAGGAAATTTATGACGAATGGACTTGTGTAGAGTGTACGCATCCACCCCCTTTAGCCATTTCTGTATCGTTTTCTTGGGAATCTTTCTTCCTGAGGCACGGTATAATGCATCGATACCACCGAAACTTGCTACATGACCCGGGTCTTGATACGTCGCATTCATTACAGCAAGAAATTTTATTAACTCTTATCTGTATCCTAAGTCTTAACATTTTCACATTGAAATAGATAAGTTTCCAGTTTCATTGAGACGAAGCGTAAAATCGATAGCGAATCGATCACTACTACTTAAAAAAATAAATAAATAATAATGCAACACATAAACAAATACACAAGTATGCAGTATTCACAACCTCACTCGATAGAACCATACTTGCAACTAACACATTCAACTATAAACTTTACCTTATAAAGAACAAAACTTGATAAAATTAATATCCTTAAGATCATACCAATACCTTAAAATTCCTTGAAACTCCGTTTAAATGCAAAATCCCCACTATATCCCCTCTGTGACGTAACATAAATATTTTTCAAGCAAGAACGCTATCTTCAATTCCCACCACGTGGTAATTTTTCTGCAAGTTTTAAAATTAGTTTAAATTATATTTTATAATTATTCATCAACTATTACTTAAATCTTTCCATTTCAACAAGTATCAACGTTAAAAACCCACGTGATAATTTTTCTATAAATAAATATTCATTTAATAAATAAGCGCCAATACCTTATCTGTTTAAATGCTAGATTCCAGCCATATCATCATTATGACGTCATATGTTAAAAGCCAATGAGTTTATATTTTGCAATCGTTATCAACAACTCAACTCGCAAACGCGTTGAAGCGTGTTGAAACATGCCTAGTCTCGCTCCCCACCCGCTCTGATCGGTTAGAACCAAGCAGCGCCCTCTTCCGTGAAATCTGATTGGTCGGTGAAGTCACGTGATCACCCCCCATATATATACGCTACCGGTTGCCGTCTCTCCATTTCTACTTAGATTCCTGAGTGCGAAAGACGTTTATCGTGTTTGCTTAGTATTTGCTTATCGTGCTTGCTTATTGTATTTGCTGCTATTATAGCTTTTTGCTGATTTCATCTGAATTATTCGGTAAGTGAATTTTTATTATTTGTGAAATGTTAGTATCTTTTAAGTATTATGTATATTCAAATGTTTTAAGTAACATGTATATTTAAATGTTAAATTATTTTACTATATGTATTAGGGTAAAGAATCGCGTTCATTCAAATATTTTTCTGTATTACATGTTAAAGGTTTAAGTTATCCGTTCAGTAAATTTAAGATGTATGTATGTTATTTAATATTAGCAGACAAATTATTTTAACTGAAGTTATTTATCGTGTGTTAAATTTATATATTGAAATGGACTATCAAATGCATTTGCTAGATTAAGTATCGCGTGCATTGTTAGGCTTAAGTACCGCGTGCATTTGTTAGGCCTAACAATCGCAACATGTTAAAGTAGTCGATTCAACTATTACATAAAAATTATTTCCAACTTGTATTGAAAATGTATGTTTTTTTTTCTTTCGATATTTATATATATTTTTTCAATTTCAGTTATTTATAATGTCATCATCACGTTCTCCTTCTCCCATGGTTGTCGTTGTCTCTAGTCTTAATGACCAAGTAAGTGTTCTTTTAGTAATATATTTTTAAATTATGTTTGAATGCTTATAGATTGTATTTATTTCAAAATTACTTACTATGTATCTTAAAGAATATTCTTTAAATAAGATTAAACTTGTTGCTTTTAAGTAGATGAATGTTTAATGTCTAAGATAAATTTTAAACTGTGTTATTTAACGTTGCATAATTGATTTGTTCACTTAAAACTTTCTCAATTATATTTGAAATTCGTCAATAATGGGTTCTTTAAAACTTTTTCTAAATGTTATTCATTAGTATAAGATTCACGCCATAATTTGTATTACTTTTGTACTTGGTATTTTTTCTAAATGTCATTCACTTGAATATTAGTATAAGATTCACGCCAAAATTTTTAATGTTTTTGTACTTAGTAATTTTCAATGTTGTAACTATTCAAAGTCGCCCCAAATTCACGCTGAAATTTTCATTACTTTTTGTACTTAGTAATTGTCAGTGCAGTAACTATTCAAAGTCGCCCCAAATTCACGCCAAAATTTTCATTACTTTTTGTACTTAGCAATTTTCAATATTGTAACTATTCAAAGTCGCTCCAAATTCATGCCAAAATTTTTCTCTGACGTAACAAAAAAAAAACTTAGAATAATTTCTCAATATCTTACTTTAGGAGGTTGTTATTGAACCTACTGCTGCTGAACCTTCTAATGCTGCATCCACCTCACGCGGTTTACATGTAAGTATTATTTCAATCATTTAGGTGAAAGAATATTAACTTTTAAAACATATTACTCAAAGTTTTATTTTCAACAGGTCTGTACCATCTGTCAGAAGGGCTTTAATCATAAGGGACATCTTAATCGTCATCTGAAAATCCATCAGAAAACTGTAAGTATTACATTCAAAGGGTATATTGTTAAGAATATGTTAAAATAGCTTATTTAAATGTTAAATAATTTTTTCAGGTACTTGTTGCTGGACCCTCACAACATGCTGCATCCTCAATTGCTGGACCTTCCAATGTTATGAATTCCAATGTTGAACCTCATGTAAGTATTAGTTTTTAAATTATATTTTGCAGAGAGAGTTTTTAGATACTTTAATTTAAAATAAAGCATATATAGATAGTTTATAGAAATAAAGTATTTTTAATAAAAATGTTTTCAGATATTTTACAAATTAAGTAATTTTTGGAGAAGACATATTTTGTAAAATGTTTTAGGTTAATATATTTGAAGATTTTCAATCCATTTATGTAATAAAGTTTTTAGATATTTCTGCAAATAATGTGTTTTCAGAAGAAGATATTTTTAAATAAAGTTTTGGGGAAAAAAAATTGAAATAAAGTTTTGTCGATAAAGAAAAATAAAATGTAAATCTGCTTTTTCTTTTCCCCCCTGAAACTCATCATAGTTTTATTTTTTCAACAGGTGTGTCACATCTGCAACAAGTCCTTTACGGAGAAGCGGAATTTAACTCGCCATCTCAAGATTCACACTGGCAGGATGGATTTCACCTGTGGGATATGTCAGAAGTCCTTCACACGTAATTCCGATCTGGATCGGCATATATTGAGTCATCAATCCGCCACCCCTCATGCCTGTCCTGACTGCGGGAAGAGTTTCGGACGTAAGGATCATGTTCAGCAACATCTGCTCACTCACCTTCGAGTTGCCCAAGTAGGAGGAAATCAACCTGCACCCTCTGTGCCCAGAAGGAGGAGAGTTGAGGTGAAGACGTCAGATGTCTTTGCCACTCGCCATTTATTCCCGAGTGAAGAGGCAGTTGGAGACCTGCTTCTCTTCATTAGGGAAAACACTCCCCAAGTTCAGGATGTGCTGCAGGAGGAGTTGGGAGAGAAGAGGGCCATTAAGTGGTATGTTGTGTCCAAGATCCGGTTCGTTCGTAAGAGTGATGAGGGAGACGAGGAATATGCCACACCCTATTTCCGGAGTAAGGTGCAGATGGAGCTGGATGACAGCGTCCTCCCTGAACACATCGACCAAGCCTTCGCCAAAATCAAGTCCTCCTTCGATGAATTCATCGAGCGGGGATCAGGATGGGTCCTCGATGAAATTATTCATTTGGAGGTGAAGACTGCCACATACCAACCTCTAGCCCCTGCCAGCCACTTCAAGTTACCCAACAAGTTGGCAACAAAGCAAGCAGTTCTCAACATCCAGAATGAAGACACTAAATGTTTCATCTGGTCTGTCCTGGCTGCTCTTCATCCCATTGCTCATACAGATCATCCCTACAGAGTTTCTCACTATCTGGAATTCGAGCAGGAGCTCAAAATGGGAAATGTAAGCTGTCCCGTCCAACCCTGCAAAGTTCGTTTTGTGGAGGCACTGAACAACCTTCGCATTAACGTCTACGGCTATGAAGATGATGAGATATTACCTCTATACATCTCTAAGAGGGAGGATCCTGAGGTTATCAACCTACTTTACATCATAGAAGGAGATAGGCAGCATTATTGTCTAATTAAGAGTATGTCCAGGCTTCTCACCAACCTCACTAAGTATAAAGGCAAGTGTTTCTATTGTTATAGCTGTCTGCATCGTTTTGCCAAGGAGGAGACTCTCAAAGCACATGTCCCGTACTGTAACGAGCACTCACCCCAACGCATCAAGATGCCGACTCCAAAGGACTGTGTGCTGAAATTTAGTCAGTACAAGTTCACCCAGAAAGTCCCGTATATCATATACGCGGACTTTGAGGCCCTTGTAGAGAAGTTGGATGACACCACCTCCACTTCCACTGTGAAGACGGCTACCCACATTCCCTGCGGATACGCCTATGTCATTATAGGTCCAGATAGTAAGCCGACCAAACCCATCTCTGTCTACAGGGGAGAAGATGCAGTGGACCACTTCATCAGTAGTATCATTGCAGAGAAGGACGAGCTGGCGGTGAAGCTGACCACCATCATCCCCATGAAGATCACTGCACAGGATCAAATTACTATCAACGCAACGACTCATTGCGGCCTCTGCAAAGGCCGACTAGGAACTGATCGGGTGAACGACCACGATCACTTGACTGGTCAGTTCCGTCAAGTGCTCCACAATGAATGCAACCTTGCCTTCAGGTTGCGGAAAATGATTCCCTGCGTCTTCCACAACCTGAAGAATTATGATGCGCATTTGATCATGCAGGGGCTAGGGAAAGTGGCTGATCATGACATTGGAGTCATCCCTACAACGATGGAGAAATACATCTCCTTCTCCATCACCAAGAAACTTGACAAGATCCCGGTGACTCTCCAGTTTATTGACAGTCTCCAGTTTCTGAATGCCTCACTTCAGAAACTTGTCGATAATCTGGAGAGAGACAAGTTTCACATTTTGAAGAGATCTATCGCATCTAACCATGGTACGTAATATAGTCAATGTTAATATTATATAAATGTTCTCTTAACAATATCATTTAATTTTTATTTTTTTCCTTAGATCTCTTGCTGAAGAAGGGAGTGTACCCTTATGAGTACATGGACTCGTTCACTAAATTTCAAGAAACATCTCTGCCACCTCAGCAAGCCTTCTATAGCACCCTTACAAACTCCTCCATCACCGATGCAGATTATTACCACGCTCAAGTTGTTTGGGAAGCTTTCGGCATCAAAGACCTTGGCGAATATCACGACCTGTACGTGAAGACGGATGTGCTCCTCCTCTCTGATGTTTTTGAGAATTTCCGCCGCCTAACTCTGGACTTTTACCAGCTAGACGCCGCTCACATGATGACGTCTCCGGGGTTAGCGTGGCAAGCCGCTCTCAAGATGTCAGATGTCGGTTTGGATTTATTCACCGACATCGACATGCACCTCTTCATAGAGAAGGGTATTCGGGGAGGAGTCTCCGTCATCACCCATCGTCATAGCCAGGCAAACCATCCAGGCTGTCCTGAATATAATGCTGCTGAGGAGAAGCAACATATATTGTACCTGGATGCCAATAACCTCTATGGTAAGCATGAATTTACTTTAAAACTGCCATTTTTTATTTAGCTTCTATGTTAATATTGAATGATTTAATTGGATTTTTCTTTCAGGTTGGGCCATGTCTCAATACTTACCTGTTGGTGATTTTCAGTGGGTGAACCCTGAAAACATCTCTACTAAAACCATCTTGGACCAAGCAGATGATGCAGATGAGGGCTTCATCCTAGAAGTGGATCTCGACTATCCTGCTGAACTCCACGATCTCCATAATGATTATCCTCTGGCTCCCGAACGCTTCACCATAAAGCCAAATATGCTGTCTCCTACCGCCCTCGAGATTTTGGAAGAAATGCAGATGAAGCCAGCTTCTTCCAGCGAGAAACTCGTTCCGAATCTTCAGTCAAAGAAGAATTATGTTATACACTATCGTAATCTGAAGCTATATCTTTCCTTGGGACTGAAACTAACTAAAGTTCATAGAATTCTAAAATTCTACCAACAACCTTGGCTGAAGGACTACATAGCATTTAATACGGAGCAGAGAAAACTGGCCAAAACATCGTTTGAAAAAGATTTCTTCAAACTTCTCAACAATGCGGTGTTCGGGAAAACTATGGAAAATCTGAGGAATAGAGTGGATGTTCAGTTGGTGAACAACCCACATAAAGCCAAGAAACTGGTCGCGTCTCCTGCCTTCCATGCCTTCACTGAGTTTGATAACAGCTTGGCAGCAGTACAAAGAAAAGTGAAGAGTCTCACACTTAATAGACCCATTTATGCTGGTTTCACCATCTTAGAACTGAGCAAGGTTTTAATGTATGATTTCCACTATAATGTCATCATGAAGAAGTATGGAAGTAATGCCCGCCTACTATTCACCGACACAGATTCACTCACTTATGGACTCACCACCCCAGATCTGACTGCTGACTTACATCAGTTAAAGGGATTTTTTGACTTTTCTGACTATCCACCAGATCATCCCCTACACGATGTGTCTAACAAGAAGAAGATCGGCTACTTTAAGGATGAACTTAACGGAAAATCTGCTTTGGAGTTTATAGGGCTTCGTTCCAAAATGTATTCCATTTTAAGCGAGTGTGGTGAGAAACAAACGGCCAAGGGAATCGCAAGAGCAGCTCAAAGACAGCTAAAACATCAGACCTATAGAGACTGTCTTCTCAATCGACAACCTTCGTCTGTTGTTCAGCATCGGATCGGTAGTGAAAAACATCACATTTTCTCCATCCAGCAAAGAAAGCGAGCGCTCTCGGCATTTGATGACAAGCGATACCTGTTGGAGGATGGTATAACTAGTTATGCCTATGGTCACTACAAAATTCCTTAAATTTAATTCTTCTAACTTAATTTTTCGCAATTCATTAACTATAGTCAATATTTTTACTAAAATATTACATTAACTTAATTTTTATAAAAACTAAAATTAGTATATTTTCAGGATTTTGTTAGTGACCATTAAATTTAATTTTGGGAAATATACGTTCCCCCAAGTCTTCTTCAAAAAAAAAAAAACTGGACACTCTTAAATTTAATTTTTAATGTAGCTCTATTCTAGAAATAGTTTGTGTCCAACATTAATCTTTTAGACTAAAACTTTAAAATTGTTAAGAGGTGAAGATATCTTCTTAAAGGATATCATCGGATGGTTGATTAGTGACCTCAAGTTTCAAAGAAATATACGTTCTTTGGAATAAGATTTTTTTTTTTTTTTGTTAGGGTGGAGTGAGGCGGTACCAATTCTTCCTAAAAGAGGTATCGGGCTGGAGGTGGGTCCTCACCTTTAATAAATAATTTTTCAAAATTTATTAATTGTAATTCTAAAGTCTTAACTTATTCAAAATTAGTTAGGGAAGGGGGGTGGGTAGATGAGTTACCATGAAGGCAACGTCCGATAGTCGATATTTTAACAATTGTTTGGTAAAATATTGAAATGTCACGTGTAGCTCGGGGTTAGGGTTCTTTTTGACCCTTAGCAAATGGCCTTCACTTTTATTAACTTTTCAAATTTAACATTTTTTTTTTTTTTTTTTTTTTTTTAATTTTTTTTTTTTTTTTTTTTTTTTTTTAATTTTTTTTTTTTTTTTGTGTAACTTTGTTGCAGGTATTTTAACTTGATTAAAGGATATGTAAGTAACTCGCTAGAAAACCAAACAGTCAATCAGGAGTTAACTTTTGGTCACATGTTTAAAACTTATCAGTCACAAGCGAGCATTTAGCTGACCGATCAGAACTCGTTGCCAACACCTGAAAACTAAATTTGGTATATATCCAATGTTATCACCACTTAAAACGTAAATCTTAACATAGAATGACGTCATACCCACTGTGACGTCATTAGTAAAAATAACTATCACTCTAACTTATTCATTTACAAGCAGTCCTAGAACAACTCAACCCCGTCTGCTAGATAAACCGAAACTAAAAAGTGTTGCCACCGCTCAAAACTTTGATATAAAACACAATATGACGTCATATCTACTGTGACGTCATACACAAACAGCTTATAATGAAACCGAAACTAAAACAGCAGCAGGAAGGAAACAACTCCACTCCACTTCCGGTCACGTGATTTCCGGTGACGGCATATCCGGTGATGTCACTTCCTGTGACGTCATATCCGGTCACGCCCCCTTCTGGTGACGTCATCGTCCCCCGTCCCTGCTCCGCTGCTCCGCCCTGGCTCCGGAGCCCTATTTTCTAACTACTCGCATCTTTTACCTGGCCGGCTACCAAA
Source organism: Linyphia triangularis (assembly GCA_963978545.1). Taxonomy (NCBI): domain Eukaryota; kingdom Metazoa; phylum Arthropoda; class Arachnida; order Araneae; family Linyphiidae; genus Linyphia; species Linyphia triangularis. The sequence goes on along the minus strand of OZ021723.1, from coordinate 62,920,335 downwards.
ACATAATTAAGTAGTAAATATAACTAAAAATAGAAACAGCAAATAATTTCGCAACGGAACAATATTATTGTTTACATTTTCTGTGATCAGAACGTTTTGGTGTTCTTTTACATTAAACATACGTCGATATTTCCTGTCAGAAGAAAAGTAATCCTTCAAATTCCTACTCTCTACAAGCACATATTAGGACATTATCATCTATAAAATCATAACAAAAATATCTGAAAAATACAATCATGTTTACTACTTCATTCTATTCATATTGAAACAAAATTTGAATTTAATAGAGACTTTGTATATGTTATTACTTTGCTTCGGGCACAATTTTGATAAATAACTTTTCCTACAGAAGGAATAACAATTTAAAGATGTATGAATTTTTAATTGCTCATTAAGAGTATGTTATGTTAAAAATTTGAGATTGTTATAAAAGGAGCCCTTTTTAATTATTTAACAAATATTTATTTTTAACCAGAGTGAATTTGAAACCTTTGTGTAAAAACTTTCTACCTTGATAATTGCGAATATATACCTTTATAATTGCTAGATTTATATTTTATACTTTAATTTTATTTATTCTGATGTAACAAAACGCAAAAGGAAACCAAAAGTTATATTTGATTTATAACTTGAGTAGTACATTTGAGTTCTCTTCATAGTGTTTTACCATCTGTTTAAGAATAGAATTGATTTCTCTATGAGGAGTTTTATACTTTTTTTTTCTTTCTTTTTTCCTTTTTTTTTTCTCACTCCTCCCTTTTTAAAAAAAAAAAATTGATCTAACTGAGGTCAAATTAATAGCCATAAATTACTTGTGGACAGTAAAAAAATAATATCTTACAGACTTTACTGATTGCTCTGTAAGCAAAAATCAGAATGATGGCTTTATCTTCGGTTCTAGAAGTTTTAAAATATTGCGATTTACACCATAGTGATTTTTTTTTTCCATTTCTCTATAAGTCTGGTGCAATTTCCCCCCCCCCCTCTTTTTTACAACTTATGTTGAAAAAATTTAGAGCTGTAGACCTATTAGAAATCGTTTTGTACAATATTTATTAATTAATTAAAAAACTGATCAAAATTTTAAAATTCTGTTTGTTAAAAGTCCAATTAGAAGGCCAAAACTACTTTTGTTGAAAATTTCATAGCTGTACATATGCTCATATGCTTCATAGCTGTGTTTTATTTGAAATCATTTTCTAAAAAAAAAATTAAAAAAATAATAATAATAATAATAAATTAATTAAAAAAGAACTAACTACAATTTTAACATTCTGCATGTCATAGGTACAAATAGAAGGCCAAAACTACTTATGTTGAAAATTTCAGAGTTCTACTCAAATTTTAAGTAGCTTTTTATAGATCCATAGACACACTGACAGCTTGTTTTATTATAATTTATAAAAAGCAAAATTTTTATTATAAATCCTTTGTATGCATTGTATGCTAACCGATTTTGCTGTTTGTACCATTTATTATTTCATTAAATATATTCGTTACATGTGTTCAAATGTAAAATAAATCCTTTATACGCATTGCCAATTTTTATGTGAAATCGCAACTCATTACGCTCAATCGAGTTTTCATAGTGTTAAAAACCACTTCACCACTACGAAGAAAAGATCTATTCCAAACTATTTACTAACTTTTTTTGAATACATTGTCATCCACAACGAGTCTATCTGCTAAGCTTCGGCTCGATTATAGATAATGGCAAGTCAAAGTTTCCTTTCAATATTCATGAGCTAAGGACATATCACAATATTTAGAACCGTTTAGGAGTTGTGTTTTTGTTTAATATAATACTAGCTGTACGGCGGAACCGCGCAGTGGAGACTACTTATCATATAAAAACATTAATTAAATTTTTAACATTCTACTTGTCAAAGGTACAATTTGAAGTCCAAACTATTAATGTTGGAAATTTCTGAGATCTTAAACTTTTTTAAGTAGCTTTCTATAGATCAACAGCAGGGTGGCCACAAAATACAGAAAAAATGTTCCCTGATAATTCCCTGACAGATTTCTAAAAAATTCCCTGATTTTAGTGCAAACTTTTTTTTCAAATTTCCAAAATTTTCTTCAGTTTTCCAGATGTCTAGACACCCTGATAAAATAGAACATGTATGCTAAAGAGATACGATGCAAATTTTTTTAAATAGTTTTGCTGGTAATGAAAAGTTTAAATTATTCCGTAACTTTAAACTTCTAATGGCTTGCCACCACAAATCAGCGGGTAAATAGTGCCAAAATATGGATGAACTTACCTTAAACGATTCAAAATTTCCCTGATTTTCATGAAATTTCAAAAAGTTCCCTGACATTTCCCTGATTTTTTCCAGAATCAGAAAACTCTCTGACATTTCCCTGATTTCCAGGTTCTGTGGCCACTCTGAACAGAGAGACACATAAACTATGTTTTACTATTATAGATTAAGTTGGTTACAAAATTACAAGGAATTATAATTATTCTTACTTTTTCAAATATATATTTATAACCCACTGATGAACGAAAATGTCGTGTGCGTCAGTGGTTATAAAGAAATATTTCACCCAAACAAAATAATTATTTTTCCATATAACTTTGCCACCAACTAATATAATGTAAAAACTACTAGATTCATCATAATTTTATGATTCTAATCTGTTAACTAACAAGGGAAAAAAAAGGAGTCAAAATGTCCAGTGGAGAATTGTCGATGTATAATACTTAAAAAATACGCATTTAGCAAAATGTATATTGAAAATTTAATTCGATGTGTTTGAATGCAAATAAATTTAACAAGCAACAAAATCCTATTTAAAATTAATTTTAACACGAAACGAATTCTTGTATTTTTTTTTAAAAATTACATATTTCGGTTGTATTTCACAAAAAAAAAAAAAAAAAAAAAAAATTAAAAAAAAAAAAAAAAATCCATCTATCTATATATGTACGTTTTTCAAACCCATCCTAGGAATAATAACTGAAAAGCCAGGAATATTCTTTACAACAGAGGCGACTCGTGGGGTGCAGCAAGTACAGCCGGGCTGCATCTATATTCGTTTAAAATTAAAGTTTACTAATTACCAGTCAACTTTGATTATTTATTTTACTAATTTCCTTAAATATAGATTATTATATTCCTTCTAAATTATTCAATCTTGGAAAACGAACTAATGTTTACTTAAGGAAGACAAGTTTCAATGCAGTCAACCACTATAACTACATCATGCCATTCCAAACAAACGAAATACGAATTCTCTGTGAAATGAAAGTCCATAAGAAAAAAAACAAGAAACTCTGGTCGCGGTCGACCCTATTTCCCCCAAACTATTTCTTAGAAGGGGGAAGCGATCCTCCTTCCCCTCACCATTCGGACACTTGACGGAAAAAGGGGAAACGAACTGCTTCGGGTGGAGAAGGGGGGGGGGGGGGTTACCATACCATGATGTTAATCGCCCAAGTGAAAATCAGTGCCATCTATGAGGGAAAGGTGCAAATGATCTTGGTGCCAATCTGCCTTAAGTGATCTTAAGAAAAATTTAGATAATTTTCAATAGCTTTTAATGCCAACACTGAATATTTAGCACAGTATTTTTACAGTGTAAATTATTGAATATATATATATATATATATATATATATATATATATATATATATATATATATATATATATATATATATATATACACAAATGTATAGGGATCATTCTATTTGAAACGTGACATTTAATATAGCCCAGTTACTTGCATTTACAATATACAAAAAATAAAATATTGTTGCGCGGATAGGTTTGAAAGACTTGAAGCCAAAGCAGATCAAAACTTGCAGAAATTTATTCCAATATAACTCTTCGCAGATTCCTTTACAACACCAGAACTTCTCGTTCTAGTAGACTCAATACAGCTCTTTACACAGCAATAAAACACAAAACAGCAGTTAAAAACTTGATAAACAACTGCTGAAATCAACGCAAAAGACAATGCAATGCAGTTCACTTTCGCAATACAGCTGTCTGAATGCTCTCTGAGAGACCAGTAACTCCACTCACTCAACTCACGGCCGGCCTTATATAGGAAAGTCAATCTTTCGTGAATCTTCTAGAGATAGAAATTTGGAGAACTTCCCAGATCGTAGTCGAAAAGCTATACATGTACATGGGGACCGAAAATGTCGCCAAGTTTGCGACATTTGGTGATAAAAATTAGTCGCCAAAACCGTCGCCAACTTTGCGAGATTGCCATTAACCATAATGTTAAATATCCTGCCCCTTGTAAAACTCGTTTTCCAGCATGATCCCTGTAGAACACGTTTTCAAGCATTAAGAGATACATTGCAGGAAAGCGAAGACAAACGAACTCTTGCACTACCTTATGCGAAATGTACATAAATTTTTCTATTTACATAATTAATACAACGACATATTTACAAATACACAGAAATTCGTAACAATATGAATATGAACATGGGTACCGGCAGGTTGCAAGGAGGTGCAAGATTGCTAGAATTTTGTTTAATTCGTTAATTTTTCAGAAAAGTTGATTGCAAATTACTAATGAAAATGAAATGTTAATTAACATATATGCATCAATTTTCATTTTGATAATGAACAAAACTTACAATGTATATTTTTGAAATTTTCTCTTCTGTGTATTTTATTAGATGTTCAACCCAACTATATTAAAAAAAAAAAAAAAAAAAAAAAAAAAAAAAAAAAAAAAATTACAAGAAAGTAATGATAAAAATACCAAAAACGATTTTTTTTTTTTTCCTTCCAAGTGGTACTCGCGGTATTTAAAGTAGCAGTGTTTCGAACAGAAGAAGTAGAAGACACAATAAATAAACCATAAACACATTTTTTTTTTATTAATCATTTACATGCATTGCCAAGTTAAATGTGCAGTTGCAACTTTCTGAGTTCAGATCGTTTTCATAGTGCTTGACCACTACGAAAAAAACATCCACTCCGAACTATTTACGGGTTTATTAGTAACTAGCTAAATACCCGTGCTTCGCTACGAAATTTTAACATGTGCAATATTTTAGCTAGCTGTGAGGCCTCGCGTTGCGGAAATCTGTCATTCGTGTATAAGACTCAGTTTTTGGCGCTTCGCTCGAAGGAAGGTTCATCGCTACGCAAAATCGAGCTCGCTTCGTTCGCTGAAAAGTTCATGGACACGTAAACACAGGCTTATTTCACTCATTAAAAGGTTCATTGCTATGCAAGCATAGGCTCGCTTCGCTCTATGAAAGGTTCATTGCTGCGTAAGCATAAGCTCGATTCGCTCTCTGAAAGGTTCATTGCTGCGTAAGCATTAAGCTTGGCTTCACTCACTATAATCTAATACTTACGTACTTAATATTGGAAGCCTCTCCCTTGTCGAGAAAAACAAAATTCCCCGTTAATACAATAATACAACACCCCTTTAAGATTATTTTAACACGTGTTTGTGGAAAGCAAAATTAGAGGCTAAAACTACTTATGTTGAAACTTTCAGAGATCTAGGCCTATTCGAAGTCGCTTTTTGTAAAAAAATTAATTGAAAAACAAATTAAAATATTAACATTCTTTTTATCAGTTCAATTAGAAGGCCAAAACTACTTGTGTTGAAAATTTCAGAAATGTAGCCCAATCACAAATCGCTTTGTAAAATATTTGTTAATTAATTAATAATAATAAAAAATTTAAATTCCGTTTTTTAAAAATCCAATTAGAATTCCACAACTATATATGTTGAAAATTTCAAAGCTTTAGCCGTATTTGAAATCGTTTTGTAATATATATATTAATTAATTAAAAAAATTAATTAATAACAAACTAAACAAAAATTAAAAATTCTGTTTTTCTAAAGTCCAATTAAAAGGCTAAAACTACTTATGTTGAAAATTTCAGAGCTGTAACCCAATTAGTAGTCGTTTTGTAAAATGTTTATTAATTAGTTAAAAAAATTAATTAAGAAAGAACAAAATAAAAATTTAAAATTCTGTTTTTTAAAAGCCTAATTAAAAGGCCAAAACTACTTATGTTGAAAATTTCAGAGCTGTAGCCCTATTAGATATCGTTTTGTAACATATTTATTGATTAATTAAAAAACTAATTAAAAAAGAACTAATTAAAATTTTAACATTCTGTTTGTGATGTATACAATTAGAAGGACAAAACTACTTATGTTGAAAATTTCAGAGTTATAGCCCTATTAGTAATCGTTTTATAAAATGTTTATTGATTAATTAAAAAAATTAATTAAAAAGGAACAAAATAAAAATTTAAAATTCTGTTTTTTAAAAGTCCGATTAAAACGCCAAAACTACTTATGTTGAAAATTTCAGAGCTGTAGCCACATTAGATATCGTTTTGTAACATATTTATTAACTAAAAAAATTAATTAAAAAATAACTAATTAAAATTTTAAAATTCTGTTTGTGATGCATAAAATTAAAAGGTCAAAACTACGTATGCTGAAAATTTCAGAGCTCTACTCCAATTTTAAGTAGGTTTCTATAGATCCACAGAGACACAGACAGACAGACACACGGCTTGTTTTATTATTATAGATTCGACTCGCCAATAGAAGCTTTTGTAAAAGCTGCCTTTTAGTGATAACAATAGTCCTAAAAATTTGATAGACTGCAATGTCATCGACATGAAATCAATCTGTCAAGTTTCAGGTCGATTCGATGCAGGGACGGAACTAGGTCACTTTTTACCCGGGGCAAGAATTCATTTTGGCGCCCCCACACAATAATTTTTTAGATTTGAAGCTAACTATATATACATTGAAAATTAACAAAGGTTTTTCCTTTGTAAAATTCTGTTTTGAAACAAACAATAAAAGAATTAATTAATTGAAATTTTAAATAAATATATTTGACAAGCCCTTATTAATGACCAGGGTTCATTATGCTTGCATAAAGACAAAAAAAAAAAAAAAAAAAAAAAAAAAAAAAAACTAATGAATCAATACAAATAATGTCAGTTACAATGAAATAAAAGAACATAGTTGAATGATATGTAACACTTTTTAACACAAAATCTGGTTAACCTGGTTTCAAAACGTCTTAGATCATAAACAATTAAGCTGTTTTACATTTCAAAAAATATTTTCTTCTGTAAAATACTAATACAAATTTAAAAATAAAAATTTAAAAAGCTTCCGAATATTACCAGAACTCAATGAACACAAAAGCAAATTAATTTAATGACTTGTCTACAAAAATCATTGAATAGTTGGTAAACACATAAATGTTAATTTTAGAACAATTAATTTAAACTTATTGAAACTCATTTTAATAATAGAATGAATAATATATTACTTACTGTGCTATGTGTGAGTTCTCCATTTTCTTGGAGAATTTAAAATTCTCACCAATGCAATGGACAAAATTTGACGAACATGACATCTGTTTGGTGAAAAATAATGTCGTCAAAATGACAGTATAACTATGTGCAAATGCAATGGCACACGCCTAGAAATCCTTACAATTTGGCGGGTTTTGTGGTCTCAACTTAGAAAATCCGCATGATATCTTTACTTACGCTTTGGCGAAGCTTGCCTTCTTATAGCCATAAGTTCTTTGACATTTCAAAAGTTAATCGGCAAACACGCTGAAAATTTAGCAATAAACACAAATACTCTACTCATTTGCTTATACTTTAGTGCTGCCAACAATTGCTTCACTATCCATTCAGACATAATTAAATCATAGAACTATTTTTTGTGCAATTAAAGTGCAGTAAAATGTGTCTATTATCTTCAGCAGTAAATAAACTACCAAGAGACAAAAAATGCACTCCTTATTTGTTTCATAGTTGCGTGGAGCCTTTTTCTCGTAGCATGGAGACTGGATTCTTTTTATTTTATTTATCACTTCCTAGAAAATACTTTCTTTTTCGTTATTTTTTTTATGAAAAATAAGGCCTTGAGATCTATTTTTAGAATTCATGCCTTGATGTTTTATTATTTTTTCATTATTTAGGAATAGATAAAATGTTACACTTAGGCACTTTTATGCTTCCGTTTTCTCTTTTTACGAAACATGTTTGAATGCTTGTATATGAGCAAAAAAGAAAAGTAGGAGTGTTATTAATATAACCTATAAAAAACCAATTTTTTAATCAAATCCCTATAAGAATTATCAATTTATTAACAATAAAAGTATTTTTTTTTTAAATGATTTATTAAAATGCTTTTGAAACGCCGCGTCGATTTAAAAAAAAACAACTTAATATGGGATTTATGCCCGAACAATTATTTATCTTAATTGAAAAAATACTGGCAACAAGACTTCATCCAGTAATCAATTTATAACTGATTTAATTTATTCTGGAACGTGCCGTAAATGCGTGCTATCACGCAAGCCAATTTATTTTTTTATTTATTTTTATAATATTTTCGTTTGGCATCAGGTAAAAGTCTTAACCAGCAATGGGATTTTATTTGCTAGTGTTGTGATGACATTAGATGGTAAATTCGACCTTTTGGTGACAGTTACATCCCTAAAAATTTAATACAATGTATTAGACTGTCCCAGCCAGGGAACTCACCCTGAAGGGTTTAGAGTTGGGATAAACCCTGGCCGGGAGAAAAGTGTCACCACCAGCCCGAAGAAGATCCCCCGAGCACCCCGTCCCTGCCGGAACAGCTTTATTTGAAAATTAGGGTAAGTTTACATTGGTGACTATTTAATATAAATACGACATATGTTGGCAAAAAGGGAAAACAAAAAAAATACTTCTTTATATAAAAAACACAAAAACGCGAACAAATAAATTTAAGATAGAACATAATAGCAAAGCGATGAGTACACATAAAAATAAGCTTAAGTAAAAAAGAACACATAAAAATAAAAATTAAACATATTAAATAAAATAGGAAAAATGAGGTAATTAAATTTGGGTTGAAAATTTATAATATTATTTGTATTAATAATACCTTTTTATTTCTTTGCAGATACGCCGGCGCCACCAAAAACCTTTTAATTAACCACTATTTTCTAACTACTTCTTACCACTACTTCCTTTCTTTTTTTTATAAATCTGGATCAGTTGTGTGCTGAATTTTTCAGAAAATATAAGTTAAGTATGATTTTTTCTTTCTTTTCTTTTATTTTCTTTTTTTATTTTTAAAAATAGGATCAGTTGTACCGGATTAATTAAAATAAGTTTCTTTTCAGATTTAAGTATTGAATGGGCGGCGCCGGCAAAATAATAAGAAACAAATGCAAAAGGTAACAATGGGTAACAAAAAGGAGCTATCCCGTTGGACAGTTCAAAAAACACCAAAGTTCCTTTTCCCTAGAAAAAAAAAAAAAAAAAAAAGGGGGGGGAGGGTGGGGGTTGGGGGGGGGGGGGGGATAGACATGGAAGTGGCAACAGAGTAAAAAAAAAACTTAAATAAGAAGAAATGTACATTATAGTATTGGTCCCGATAGCCTAGTTGGTTTGTTAACGGACTCTGCGCCACTGTCCATGGATCAAAGCCCGCCGGTGACCCCTTTTTCCAAAATTCAAAAAATATGTAAATGAGCTAAAATGAGCAGCCAATCAGCAAATTCGAATTTAAAAGATAGAAAAATAAAAGGCAAACTCAAATAAAATAAAAGGATCCAGATGGGCACCACCAGGATAGCCTGGTGGTAGGGACCCGGCCTTCTGAACTGCCCAAGCCAACTCCACGGGTAAAATTAAAAACAAAAATCTCAAAAAATTCAATTGCATATTTTGAAGTCAATTGCATACTTTTTTGTTCGTCCTTTGAAATTACATTTTTTTTTAATTGTTGTATAGGTTTATATGACCTAAAAACCTGAGCCATTCAATAAAATAAAAATATTATTTTCTATGGATTAATCGGAAAGTGTCAAAATATTTGCAATTAAATTGTTTTGGTTGGTTGGTTGTTTTCAGATTATCTGGCACTGTCAGCAACACGAGGGCTATAATGCGCCGAAACATTCGTCATTAGACAAGCCAACATACATTTACAAACACCCATGCCTAACACGGGACTCGAACCCGCAACCTCGTGGTTTAGAAGCTAGCACGCTAACCACTATACCGTTAAATTGTTTTGGATTCACGGCTTTTTAACTTATGACGGCAGCATACTTCTCCGAATGTATGTTCCAAATACGTTTCAAAGGGAAATGCCTTTTCGAAAGGAAGCTAATCCACATTTGTGTCTCGAACTGAGGAAAACAAGAAAAACTTTCACCAGGCAACCCAATAATTGGCAGTGACTATCTGACGTAATCGAAACAATTTCAACTCCTTTTTGTAAACAAAGAACCGTTCCGGCGGTGAGTCGCTCACTAACGCTTCGATTTTGGTAGAATTTTATGTTAAATAATTAGGTTTAAATTGTAAAAACTTAAACTTATAGAGTTAAATTTAAAAACAGTATGACCTGAAATTATAAACGTATAAATGACTTATTGATAGACAGCGAGCAGGGGACGATTCCATTCAGGAGGTGAAAATATCCTCATGAGGCTCTTTAATAAATCTATTTTTTTCCCCTTTCCATTATGTGTTTGGAGTAATAATGTGGAGGAAGGGGGGGGGGGAGGGAGAGGGATCGGACGCTTGGGCAGTCGTAAAATTTCCTTAGAATAGGCCTTGGTGTATCTAGTTTTTAATTGCTGTTTAAGCTCCATTGTTGTGCAAAGAGCTGTATTGGATCTATTAGAACGGAAAGTTCTGGAGCTGTAAAAGAATCTGCGAAGAGTTGTATCGGAATAAATTTCTTCAAGTTTTAATCTGCTTTAGCTTCAAGTCTTTCGAACCCATCCACGCAACAACTGGTGTCAGAAGTGGGGTCTGAATGCCGTTAACCAGAACAATGGCAGAACAAGATGACAAATTTAAACGGCTTTGTGCCTTCATCCAAGAGATGAAGAAAGAGATTTTTTTCTGGCCAAGAAGAGATAAAGAAAGATATTTCCTCTGGCCAAGAAGAGATGAAGAAAGAGATTTTCTCTAGCCAAGAAGAGATGCAGAAGAATATTGCTGCGATATCTGCCGGACAGAAGGAATTAAAGGGTCATCTTTTAGCACCTATCGAAGAAAGCGTGAAACAAATAGGAGAGAAATTTGCTGGAAAATTCGGGAATATCGAAAAGAAGTGTAATAGTTTAGAAGGGAAATTCGAGAATGTCGAATTCAAATTTAATGATTTTTGGGAAATGATAGAGATTCTGGAAAAGAAGAATCTAGAAGAAAATTTGGGTGAGATAGAAGAAAAGATAGACCAAATGTTAGAAAAGAGACTGTCGAACAGAACTGTTTCGGAAGATTTGAAATGTGTACCAGTTACCTCCCGACCTTCAATTAAGCTTTCGACATACGATGGAAAGTCTTCCTGGCAAGTGTATAAGACCACAAATTAGTCGCCAAATCCGTCGCCAACTTGGCTCTATCTCGCCAAGGGACCGAGATTGCCATTTACCATAATGTAAAATGCCCTTCTCCCTGTAAAACTCATTTTCCAGCATTAAGAGGTAGCATTGCAGGACAGCAAAGTAAAAATAAACTAACAAACTCTTGCACTGCCTTATGCGAAATATACTTACATTTTTCTTTTTACATAATTAATATTACGAAATATTTACAAATATACAGAAATTCGTAACAGTATCAACGGCCTCCAAAAAGGAAGGAGATCCTTTTTTTCTAGATCCTACTTTTCAGTAAAAGATTCAAATAATACGTCATGAAAAAAATTGAACAACAAATCTTTGTAAGAATTCTACAATATTTGGACTCTTTAAGGCGAAGGTGATGAAGATGTTTTGTTCCAGTCGGGTTAAAGGATAAATTGTTTCTGAATGAATTCTAAGTCGTTCCACTATTTCTAAGTGGGAACAGTTTCTGTATTTAGTGAGTATGAGAGATGGTATAGTTCTAGAACTCTTTCCTAAAAAATAATTCATTCTATGAATAATCATTTTATACAAATACAAGTCTACCTTGTGTGAGGAAAAACGTCTTATCTACTTTTCCTTTACAAAGTAGGAAATTTTACAAGAATTTGATAAGTTCTACGATTCATAACGTTTTTAATAATTTGTTGAATATTTCGGCGGAAAAAGATCCCTTCCTTATAGGAAAATAATGACCCTTAAATAAAAAAAATTTAAAGTTAGTAAGATCATAATGACACTGACTATAGATTTTTAATGCAATTTGACTGATAGATATAAGGAAAAGGTCTGTCACGCGCTCGAAAGCTTCGGTTTTTTTTCGGTGTGTGTGTGTTTGGTCAGCATAACTCCCGAGAAAATTGACCTACGATGTTCAAATTTGGTATGAGAGTTAGTGGCGACCATGGGACCTACCATTAAGGTTTTCGTCAATATCGCGCATACGCATAAGGTAGCTGCCATTGAAAAAATCATGTTTTTCAATGATTGCTAAGAAACGGCTCTAACGATTTTGATAAAAATCGCTGTGGTAATGCCTCTTAAGGTGTTCCTTAAGGCATCCCTACATCCGAAATTCCGGTAAAAATGTTTTAATGGCGTAAAAAGTTGAAAAATGAATGCCTTCAACACAGAGTTCTTTTTCCTTGCGCATACTTCATCAACGAACGTTTTTTCTTCTCCTCTCAGTTTCGCTTATAATAAAGAATAATCAGGGACGAACTAGGTCACTTTTTACCCGGGGCAAGAATTCATTTTGGCGCCCCCACACAATAATTTTTTAGATTTGAAGCTAACTATATATACATTGAAAATTAACAAAGGTTTTTCCTTTGTAAAATTCTGTTTTGAAACAAACAATAAAAGAATTAATTAATTGAAATTTTAAATAAATATATTTGACAAGCCCTTATTAATGACCAGGGTTCATTATGCTTGCATAAAGACAAAAAAAAAAAAAAAAAAAAAAAAAAAAAAAACCTAATGAATCAATACAAATAATGTCAGTTACAATGAAATAAAAGAACATAGTTGAATGATATGTAACACTTTTTAACACAAAATCTGGTTAACCTGGTTTCAAAACGTCTTAGATCATAAACAATTAAGCTGTTTTACATTTCAAACAATATATTCTTCTGTAAAATACTAATACAAATTTAAAAATAAAAATTTAAAAAGCTTCCGAATATTACCAGAACTCAATGAACACAAAAGCAAATTAATTTAATGACTTGTCTACAAAAATCATTGAATAGTTGGTAAACACATAAATGTTAATTTTAGAACAATTAATTTAAACTTATTGAAACTCATTTTAATAATAGAATGAATAATATATTACTTACTGTGCTATGTGTGAGTTCTCCATTTTCTTGGAGAATTTAAAATTCTCACCAATGCAATGGACAAAATTTGACGAACATGACATCTATTTGGTGAAAAATAATGCCGTCAAAATGACAATATAACTCACGCTGAAAATTGGCGCCTTTTTCTCGTAGCATGGAGACTGGATTCTTTTTATTTTATTTATCACTTCCTGGAAAATACTTTCTTTTTCGTTATTTTTTATGAAAAATAAGGCCTTGAGATCTATTTTTAGAATTCATGCCTTGATGTTTTATTATTTTTTCATTATTTAGGAATAGATAAAATGTTACACTTAGGCACTTTTATGCTTCCGTTTTCTCTTTTTACGAAACATGTTTGAATGCTTGTGTATGATCAAAAAAGAAAAGTAGGAGTGTTAATAATTTAACCTGTAAAAAACAAACTTTTTAATCAAATCCCTTTAAGAATTATCAATTTATTAACAATAAAAGTATTTTTTTTTTAAATGATTTATTAAAATGCTTTCGAAACTCCGCGTCGATTAAAAAAAAAAAACAACTTAATATGGGATTTATGCCCGAACAATTATTTATCTTAATTGAAAAAATACTGGCAACAAGACTTCATCCAGTGGTAAATTCCTAGTTCACGTTTATGGGTTGGCGCACTTTTGAAAAGTTGGCGACAAAGCCAGAATGTCGCCAATTCGGAATTCCAATATGAAAAATTGAGAAACGAACCAGCTCCATGATTTGTAGTATAGGAAGGTTGAAGCCAAAGCGCGTCAATAAAAAAAATGGGATTGCCAAATTTAGACCTGTATCGCCTACAAAACAGCGCCAAATCGGCTTGGCGATATTTTAACGTCAACTAGGAATAGACCCAATGTATTGTCATGGGCTTTAAGCTAATTGGCCAAGTTTCAGGACGATAGGATGATGGGAAGGGGGTTAATTAAGCATCCGCAGATTTGTACGCCAGGCTCAAACGCACACTCAAACAAAAGTGAAGTTAATATAAGGGATTTAAAAATATATAGTAAAATATATTGTTAAAAATATATAGTCACATATTTAGTCAGTGCATTTAAATTGAGATTTGTATAGGATGTAATTTACTGTTTTCGTTTTTATTTTTAAAAAATCGATATGTTTTGCGATAAATAGGAATTCTTGTGCTCAATAGGAATTCTTGTGTCAACTTTTTATCGCATAATTTTTTTGCATTTCTTCACGTTTCAGAACATTCTGAATCAAAAAAGTGTTATAGAAAAAAAGTTTGTGGGTCCGTGTGTTGTCTGTGGTCAGCATTACTTTCAAACGGATTGACCTACTTTGGCCATTACACCTGGCGTTACGGTTTTTGTCAAAATCGTGCTTGCGCTGTCATTTTTACAGCCAAAATAATTGCTAAATTAAATGAAGGAAACAGTGGGAATTGAAAGTTGTTCAAAGTTCAACACCCCCAGTTTTTTTAAACTCAGCACGATTCAAAATGTGTAAAAATGAAAAAAAAAAATCTGTTTTTAGCTGAAGAAATACTAAATTATTCTCTTAAAGAAAACGTTTCAATCGTTAATTATTTCAATTTTTAATTAACTTTTTGCTAATTAATTTTCATTAGGAATCGCAATGAACCTTTAAAGTTAATGATAATCAACCTCAAAAACAAAAGTAAACGATTTCTAAACAATTCAACATCTTGCAGCCCCCTGTAAAAATTCCTGCGGACTCCTAGAGAACAATAAATATATTTGGCAAGAGATATATTCCAAACGTAACCCTTGTCCTAAATACACATCTTCCAAAGTTTATTAGGTTACAAATTAAAAAAAATTATTACCTTCATTGGTTTCAGTCTCGTGAACTAGCCAAGATGATAAAAGGTTGGGATATTCTTGCAGTTTCTTTTGCTTTTCTGCGATTCTGCGCCCCAGATAATTTCTTCAACATATTTCAGTTTACGAAAATTTCAACAGCATTAAATTGTTGTAACGCTAAATTTTATCTAACTACATTGCGACTATATTACCAATGCGATTTTAAATTAGCATTTCTGGCAGCCTGCCATGTAGCACAAACCTATTCTTCACAAGGGGGTAGGGAGAATTCGATGTCATTCTTTTGTAAAAGGATAGATTATTACTTTCTTTGTACAGAAATGTATTATTATTTTTTTCTAGTGGATTTTTTCTTCTGTTGGATATCTTAAAGATCATCCAGAATTTTAAGAAAAAGTGAAAATTTATTAATGAAAAATTATCCTTTTGTCCAAATATTAAACTTTATGCAACAAATAGCGCTTTGTTGGCTTTTCGGCGCCCCCTCTGGTTAGCGCCCGGGGCAGCTGCCCTGCCTGCCCCACCCCTAGTTCCGGCACTGATTGGATGACAGCAAGTGTGTTAATTAGTCATTCAAAACGAAAATAGGGGTGTGATAAAGCGATGCTTTAGTGATAGTGACACTTGGGGTATAGTGGGGCCAATAAGAGCCGATACGGCGCACCGATACTTTTTTTAGAGCTGGTACGGCGTAACGCCACTTTTTTTTAACTATAGTTATCAAAATAATAACTTATAAATCTTTATACAATGTATTGTGATATAAGTTAGTGAGAAAATAAATACGTAAATTAAGAGTATTCAGCTTTTTTGTATGGTAAATTACTGTGAATTTGCATTTTATAATAAGGAAAAAATTCCAGCTACAATACCGCCATGATCTAAAAGTTTGCTTATCGGTAATTTTTTTTTTCAGTACTACAACCCTGACTGACAGCCCAAAAGCGTAATAGGCTGCATCGTCATCCACATGCAATCTGCAAGTTTTTGCTCTATTGGATTAATTAGCCCTCCGTAGATTTGAACGCCTCATACAAACAAAATTGAAGTTAATAAAAATGATTTAAAAATACAAAAGAGTAGTTATTTCTTCCAAGATAGAGAAATAATGTAAAAAAAAAAAAAAAAAAATCAAAAATGGAACACGGAAGTAATAAAGGCAATGCTCATTTGAAAATATATATCAAGGTCTAATATCTGATGACTAACAAAGAAAAATTTAAACATTTTCCAGGAATTGAACATAGAGAACATATAGATCCCCCAAAAAAACACTTTTGAAAAGTAGCAGAACCACCAACCTCAAAAACACAAAAAACTTTCTTGCAATAAAAAAATCATAAACATGATGAAAATTTTCAGCCACACAGTGATATAAAAAATGGCCAACCTCTGATTACAACTCTTGGTTGTGACTCGCTTAAGAATGAATACTTAGTTTATTTTTTAAATTTAAGTTCCGCTCCCATAAAAATTTACGCTGCTTGAGTTTGGCGCCCGTCATACGAATATTAACAATGCTTGCGTTTAAACTAATTTATGGCTGTTTGCACGAATATTCGAGTTTACGATTTCATTTGAATGGGTAGTAAATACAAAGTGATGTAAATCTTCATGTTCATGTAATTTTCAAAATAGTATAGAGAAACTGTGCTCAAACGCTTGCATTTGAATCGTTATTAAAAAAATTTTAAGTAGGAAACTGAAGTGCCTGTGGTAAGCTTTTGTTTGGTTGATACATACATTTTAGAAAGTTTTTATTGTGTGTGTGGGGGGGGGGGGTTAAAGGTAAGTAATTAAGACGGGCGCCAACCTCAAGCAGCGTAAATTTTTATGGGAGCGGAACTTAAATTTTAAAAATAAACTAAGTATGCATACATTCTTAAGCGAGTCACAACCAAGAGTTGCAATCAGAGGTTGGCCATTTTTTATATCACTGTGTGGATGAAAATTTTCATCATGTTTATGATTTTTTTATTGCAAGAAAGTTTTTTGTGTTTTTGAGGTTGGTGGTTCTTTTACTTTTCAAAAGTGTTTTTTTGGGGGATATTATAACTTTTTTTTAAACACTGGCTACTTCTCTTTTTTGAATTTGTCCGTTTCATCGTTTTTCTATTTATCACCTATGGTACACCTGGTACCAGGGATATTCATAATTCTTCAAACTGAGTTCGACGATACCTTATATGCAATAATTATCCAAAAATTGATAAACCGGAAGTGGTACCAATAGCATACCTGGTACTTTAAACATTCATAATTCATCAAAACAAAAGTCCAACATGCCATATTTATCTTGGAAATTGATAAACCGAAAGTGGTACTAGCTATGCTATACCTGGTACCTTAAACATTCATAATTTTTCAAGACAAGCCCAACGACACTAAACATGCCATATTTATCTTCAAAATTGATAAACCAGAAGTATAGTACCACCTATGGTACACCTGGTACCATGAATATTCATAATTTTTCAAGTTAAGTTCAATGATATCTTACATGCCAAAATCTACTTGAAAATTGACAAATTGTTTGAATGCGGACGGCAGTAACCATCAAAATCGATCACGAACTTGTGTACGGCAACTCAACTCCCAAAACTTAAAGAAATACGTTGCCATCGACAAAGAGCCTGTCTGCCAAGTTTCAGCTCGATTGATTAGTTTGTACGTACAACGACCTATTTTAGTACATAAATAACGACTAATCAGTCCGGGACACACAGCTTAACTTGGATTCCGAATCACAACGAACATCCACACCTAGCCCAGGAATCAAATCTGGCACCTTTAACATACATCCCACTGAAAATTTATTCTAATAAATTGTTACAAATAAATATTACAAGTTTTTTACAGCCTAAATATTTCAGTATAAATTATTTTTATTATACCAAGCATTATTTTGGTTCACCAATCGATCTTTGACAAAATTTAAAATATTTTCTTAACAACAATTTTAAAATTCACTATGAAATTATAGTTTTGATGGTATTTTATTCTACGATTTCATTTTACAACGGAAAATAAGCAAAATCAACACATTTTTAAAAACGAATGACATTTTTGCAAATTCCATTAGCCAATCGCAATGCGTGGTTTATTTAGTCCTCTGTAATGAATTGACTGTGACATCAGCTCGCATAACCTCCACATTTATACTTTGTATTCAGCCCATAGTATCTTTTGCAATAAAATGGGATTGTTTTCATTTTTCAATGAAGATTTCCCGAAATTAAAATGTTTTTGAAAGTTAACTCTCTCTAAACTGTCATACAGTTCTAATAACACATGCAACTTGAAGAATAAATATTTCTCTTTAATTCTGTCTCTTCAAAAATTAAATTATTTCAATTTTAAAGATGTTATAAGGCATTTAGTTATAGTCCAATTCGTTCTGCATATACTTTAACATTAAGTTCATTCTCACTTAAGCCTAACATGTCGGAAAAACTAACTTCGAAATGATAGCAAATCTGTTTGGCAACTTTTGGCATATATATCTGAACCTCAATTACAAGCTGATCGCCTTTATCTGTCGCCAAATTATGAAATGAAAAAAAAAGTGGTTTTAAATTAATTAAAAATAGAAAGAATTATTTAATGAAGTTCAAACCAGCGTAGGATTTTAAAGGGCTGGACGTTTGTCTAAATTTTTACATCAAAATCGGGCTAGAACTCGTTTTTTTATTTCGTTTTGGAAATTTCAATATTTTTTTTCTTCGTTGTCTTTTATCCTAGGTGTTCAATTTTTTTTTCTTTGAAAGATATCACCTAGACGTATCTATGGTATTTTTTGTATAATTATGTGAAGTTTCATAAGCGCGCTAGAAAATAGTCAATTTCGGCTTTTTCGCTGGAAGTTGTGCAGAGAATAGATACTTACTGTCGTTTCTGCCTTTTTAAGGTTGGCGGCGAAACGACCGTTTCGTCTGATGATTATACAAAAAAATAAATAAATTAATACTTAGATAAGTGGCTCCTGAAAACCACTTCTCAATCCTTCATTTCTCAATAAATCAGCTATAAAAAAACCGAGTATAGGAAATAAACAAGAGGCTTAAAATAATAATAATAAAAAATAAAAAACGCAGTGTAACATTGAACCAGAGTTTAAAAATGGCATTTGTGGTTTTATTTACTTGGAATTAATACTTTTTTTTTCAAATTTTATTTTAATTTTAGAAAGCCAGAGAGGTGCATGTGCACCCTCTTGTGCCAGGTAGGCAAGAAAGCTGGCTTGTAAAGCATAGGAATCAACGGGAATCTGAAACTGTATTAAAATTAAATAACTGTAAATAATCTAGATTTAATCGACTAGTTCATTAAACAGACGTTCTAAGTAGATTTTAATCATTTGGAATTATATTTTGATTTAGATAAAATCCTAGTTTTTATTTTCTAAGGGTTCTTATTGATCAAATTTTGAGGAAATCTCGGTGAAAATATCTGATTTCGGTGTGATTTTGGTTGGCAGCTTAGCAAATAACTGGTTTTATGATGTCCCGTGCCCCTCGGATATCTGTTGCCAAATGCAATAGAGCAAAAAGCCACTCCCCTCAACTCTCCTATTTTTAAATATTTTCGGAACTGTGATGTCACACTTTTAAGTTTTTTCTCTTTTTTTTTTTTTGTATTCTGATTTTGTTTAATGCTTGTTGGCAACATCTTTTTCAGTGGTAAACAAAATGTCACAACATGGCTGTCAACAATTGTGAGACACGAAGTTTGTGTTATGCAGTAAATAATGTAATTTTCTTATATATTTTGAATTTGTCGTTTAGAAATTAATGAAAAAATCTCATCAGATACGGCAATCAAAGTTTTCATTTAATTACGTTCGCTCTTTATGAATGCTCCACTTCCACATGGTAGTCCGACTTCTTTGGCAATATTACTTTATAGTTAAATGTTACATTGGAATATTTGTATTTGTCATAAGAGAAATCTCTAAAATTATACATCTGATATGATAGAAACATTTAATGGATAAATTGCTTTGGAATTATTCATTACTTTTTTTGGTGTAGGAGCTGTTGGTGTCGAACAGACATTCGTTTGTGCTTTTTATGTAAACATTTTATTATACTTTTAAACAGTTTTCAATTTAGAAAACTTATAGTATCCGGAGTAAAATAAAGTTTAACTTTTATGAACAGAAGCAGTATAGGACCCCATTGGCGACTTTTCCCTGTTTTAACTGGTCGAACCTACAAGTGCAAAGCGCCAAAACAAATTATAACTTTATAACCGCCAAAATTGCAAGGGTTGCCAGATTGAAACACACGGAACATCGTGTAGGAAGGAGGTTTATCCAGAAGTATAAAAGAGCACCAATCCGACTAGTTCAAACCGGGAAAAGTCGTCAATGGGGTCTTATACTGTTTCTATACCAACTTGGATGTTGACCTTTAATTGAGACATTGGTAATCTGGTTGTCTTAGTTGTAAATTTTTATGTGTTGGTGTAGAAAAATAGGTAAAATCTTAGATGGGCCCACCTCTTGGCGACTTATTTCAAATCTCGCCAAGTTGACTACTAATTGAATATTTGTTATTATTATTTTTCAATTAAAAAACGATACTTAAAGGCCAGAAATAATATTTTATAAAAAAAATTAAGACTTACTATAAATGTGTTTGAATCCTTTGACGGCGGAGGGTTTGTGTTAATGATTTGTCGAATAAAGAATCTTGTAAAATCATAATAACCTTCTCCCAAGAGACCAGATGCATAAATGACGGGAAAAAAATGAATACATATTAATTAACCAATCAGGTTTCAGAATTTCGTTGCGCATTTCGAATAGTTTTGGTTCCGAAACGCTGTTGTGATCGGTCGCTCAAACAAGGCGCTCCGTAAGATTCTAGACTGTTCTCCTCCATAATCCGTCTAGGTTGCCACATTGGCGACGTTATCGCCACTCGTTTGCCGAGAATTCCAAAAGATGCCAAGAGGTGGGCTATTCTAAGATCCACCCGAAAAATAAGTTTGATCCAGGAACAAGTAATTACTAGCATGAGGCAAAAAAATAAAGGTTTGTTTCCTGTAACATGGGTAAAAATATCAGGATAGGTAGGTAAAAGTTTTTTTTCTTCCTAAATATTTTTAGCAAATATGCAAAAATAAATATTATCGGAGTTAGTATTAATTTGCAAGATTTAAAATTGATCAGTGATGTTAAATACTTGGGTGTACAGTAGAGCATCAGTTCCCTACCTTTTAAGTTTTGCGGACCAACTATTTTGTAAGAAAAACTTTTCGGCTCACTAACTATTATAATACTTGTGTGCATCAGTAATTAATAAAATTTACAAGAAGGATTAAAAAATAGTTTTTTTATGAAGAGAGTAACTTAATTGTATTCACTTCTCTATCACAAATACATAAGAAAACTAAAAAAAGTGGTCAAAGTTAAAAACAATAGGATTTTTTTATTGTTTGTGAGAGAGTCAATAGTTACGAGAGAGTCAATATCTGGATTGAAACTGGATACTTTTAGCCTCAAATAACTCTCCTATTAATGCAATTTTGGCCATCACTGGATATTCTTGCCAAACATTTATCCAAAACGGGACCAATGATGACGATAATTCAATTACGAATCTTCACTTGAAGATATTTTCTATATTTTTAGTGATCTTCTTTAGATGGAATTCACTCGTTAAACCATCGAAAAATAGAATCGAATAATTCGATTGTTACTAATCATCCTGTGACTCGATTGTTCCCATATCTACCCTTGAAGCTCCTATAATATTTAACTTGGTTTAGACTCTTTGTTTAGCTTCCACTGCCAAGTACTACGTTACTCGTGGGCCTTCGGGTTGGGAACCCTTGCAGTAGAGTATCTCAAATCCGTAATCGCCAGGACTTCGGTGATTCCGGATTTTAGAGCATATCATTACTTATTCACAAAATTAATGAAATAAAACATATAAATGGAATAAACTAAGAAATAACCTTATGTAACTTGATGAGGTTTTGAAAAACATTTGTTTTAAGGTTAGCTGTTTTAATAGTTTTGACTTTTGGCTAAACTTTTCTCCTGTTCCTTGAATTCTTGAATCCCCATTATTTCCAATTCTGAAATTGTATCATTGCACTAATCCTTTAATTGCAGGGCCTAATTCTTTAACTAACTGCTCCGTGGGGATTTTATCCTCAACCAATTCGTTTTCGATGTCATCACTTTCGGATACAGACGAACTGCCACAAAAATTTTTTTTTTTTTTTTTAAGATAGCAGTGCTGGAATAGGTCCTGATCTTAGATATTTTAGGATTTTGGATATTTTACTGTATTTATATTTGTTGGTCAATATCCTGACCCACATATTTACTGATATTGGGTATTTATGAATTTTCTTCCGGTTTAACTGCTCATTATGCAATAATCAATTAATTGGTTTAATGTACGTTTTTTTATATGCAGTAAAATATCCGAAATTCGGACATTCAAAATCCAGAATTATCTAAGATTCGGACCTTTTCCAGCACAGCTATCTTTAAAAAAAATTGCGGAAGCTTGTCCGTATCCGAAAGTGATGACAATGAAAACGAAGTGGTTGAGGATAAAATTTCCAAGAAGCAATTAGTTGGAAGTATTAGGCACTGCAATTTAAGGATTAGAGCAAAGAGACAATTTCCGAATCAGAAATAATGGTGGTTCAAGAAACAGGAGAAAAGTTTAGCCTAGAGTCAAAACTATTAAAACAGCTAATCTTAAAACAAATGTTTTTCAAAACCACATCAAGTTATATAAAGTTTTTCTTGTTTATTCTATTTATATGTTTTATTTCATTGATTTTGTATACAAAAAATGATATGTTCTAAAATCCGGAATTTTCCATAATCAGGAATTGGCGAAGTTCCGGCGATTCTGGATTTACGATACTCTACTGTAATTAAATTTTTTTAAAAGTCTAAAAATACTTTACAGTTGAAGTTTTTGTATTGTAATTTTAGGGTAGGTAGTGTTTTAGGAAACATAGTTTTTTTTCTTTGGTCTGATCTACAGCTGATAAGAAT
Source organism: Linyphia triangularis (assembly GCA_963978545.1). NCBI lineage: Eukaryota > Metazoa > Arthropoda > Arachnida > Araneae > Linyphiidae > Linyphia > Linyphia triangularis. The sequence continues at coordinate 62,897,229 of OZ021723.1, read as the reverse complement.
CCTCAATTGGTTAAAGTTGAGTTACACTCAGCTGGTGACATCTTGATCTCCAGAGAGTTTGTGGAAACCAGAATTATAGCTAAGTTTTAAAGGTGTTACTTACTTTATTTCCATTTTACTAGGTTCGATGCCTTGATATTAACTTGAATAGTGAATATATACAGGAAAGAATTTAGTTATTTTAATAAAAGTGTACACCATTGTATTGACAAAACATAGAATATCTGTTTAAATACTTAGTCTTAAATATATTGTTTGATTTTTAAGCTGTGTCTTTGGGAATACATTATGCACAGTTATTCACATTTTATGTAGACTCAGTTAAATTGGTAGTTAACAAGGTCAAAATTATATGGTTTCCGACAGCTGATTCAAAATCCAAAGATGATGGCTAAATTAAAATGTCAAAACTAACTGCCGACTGAAAAGCTAACAAATAAGAAAATAAACAATGAAATTCAACTCAATATGCTAGTTAATTACAAAAAATTTGGATAAAAAGCAGTGCATATTTATGGAAGGATTCTAGTTCCCCACACTGATTTGCCATTGTCAGATTCAAATCACTGCTATCAAGCCAAGTGCACTTGCAAGATGCTTCCTCCAACATTCTCAGTAATTTCAATTGGACCCGTCTTAACACAACTGAATGACCATATCACTTGCACTCTTTGGGCAAAGGCATGAATTGGAAATCAGTCCGGTACCTACACTATTACACATTTTCTTTGCTACTCAATTAAAAAAAACAACGAATAATTGGATTTCAAATAATCATCGTTTGATGCAGCCATCATTATTAGAATGTTACTAGGATGGGCCTATATACAAATTGACAGAACCTACCTACACATTCCAATAAGGATTACCATTCATAGTTGCATATGGCCTATCTGATGGCTGTGGGGTTAGCGCTCTGGATTCGCTTGCCAAAGGTGCTGGGCTCGAATCCCGGATTAGGCATGGATGTTCGTTGTGGTTCAGCAGAGTTCATCCTAGAAATGAAAATGGGCAGGGTGCTATTCTCCAAAAAAGGGCAACTCCAGTTTATAAGGGTACTTTTATGGCAAATTGCAGAAATTGTAGACGGGTTTTCTGCCACAATTTCAATTCAATATTGTTTTACTTTTTCATCACAATATATAATTTTAAATTTTCGGTTGTTTGAAAAAAAATAATAATACGAAAGACTTGCAATCAAAAACTTGTTCAGAAACTCAAAAGATATTAAAATACTGATAAAATGCTTCAGTCCGACTTCTGCTGGAATGAGACTTAGAAAATTATTAAAATTAAAGAAACATCTACACAGTAAAATTTTAATCAAATATTAATTTTTATAAAAACATTGATTTATAATACAGTAAAATTAAGATAAGAATGTTTTGATGTAATGAATGTTAGGATAAGAACTTTTCACAATGTATCCCCTTACAAAATTTTTTAAAGTTTAATTGAATCAACCTTAAATTTCATTTTTTAGGTTTGCCATTGTCAGATAGAAAATAGAGTTTTTCAAAATTTAACATTATTCATTGTGGGATATCACAAGAAGTATTTTGATTAAAGAACTTGGACTATGTCATAAAATTCGTGCATTTTTTTTATTTTCCAAATCGGATCAAATTTAGCGTTAAAATGGCAATTTTTTGCCGTGCATGTCGCTATTATATAGGCTGTAATAGCAGATTTATTTTTTTAAAAACGGAAACAATCCGAGATTTTGATTGCCTTCCTGTGATGTTTAATTTGAAATATAAAATGGATGTTTAGAAATTAATAGGTAACAAGTAAATTACCAAAAAAAAACAACTGAATTTAACAGGAGGGCATCGCAGTTACGCTTGTCCAAACGAAAATATTCTTTTTAAATTCTTAGTGTAAACATTTGATGGTTGTACACCGTTAACTAAGTTAATCAAGTTTTTCAAAATTCCTTTCTTCTCTATTTTGAAGAAGGCGTGTTAAAAATCTGGCGAAATATGCTTAATCAAGACACGTACGAAATGGCCATCCGGATTTACTAATGAGCATTTGGGGAATTGTAAAACGGCCCCCTACAATCCACCTACTAATGAGGTTTATTACATGGACATCTATTCAATGATTTCAGTCCTTGATCTATACGTTGCGTGTTTGAACATGAATGCTCATGCGCAACAGTCGATTTCAATAGAGGTGATCCACATATTGCGTACTGTTGGGGGAAAAAACGAAAGTTTTTGAAATTCTTGAAGGATGAAATTTTTTCTAAGAAAGGGCGCTATTTTTAAATAAAATGGGCAGGCAGGGCGTGCCGCCCTTTAAAAAACGCCTAGGATGAACTTTGGGTTCAGAATTCACTTTAAGATGTTGGTCCAGGCCTGATTAGCCGTTACTGTGCATTAAAATTGGTCGTTGAGCTTACAAACAAACCACTGTAGCGCATGCACATTAAGAAATAGGGTTGCTACATTAGAAACTTTATAGCAGTGATGCCAAATTCACTTAGCAACCTTGACATATATACTAGGAATACACCCAGGCTCCTTTATTGTTAGTTTTTTTTGTTAATTTTTATGGAACTTTTTAAAAAAGTAGTTGATTTTGTGCTTTCTTTGTTTACTAAATCTTCAAACCCTTAAGTGTTTTGCACAATCCAGGATTTATTGGTTTAGAGGTATTTTTTTTTATACATAAATTCTCAGTTTGAATTATTCTAAAAAAACTATGTGCTATTTGCTGGGTACCTATTTTTAAGAAATCCTAAACTTTGTAAATTATTAGTGTCATCAATTAATTTTCCTATCAAAACCCACAAAGAATTATGAGTCATTTGCTGCATGTTATGTCTAATGGAATCATTGATATGGTTTTCATGACCTTGTTTCATTCTTAATGTCCTTATTTATCTTATGTTCTAGGAGTAAGCAATTAATTTGGAATGGGCATTGTTCAATTATTTGTTTGTAGTATTTGTTTATTGTGTTAAAAATAACTTTTCAAAAACTTTCATACAACTTTATTTCTATTTTTTTTATTTTCATGCGCAAATTACAGGAGGTAGAAAATCCTGCACAGAATGTGAATGTTTCCCCTCCTTTGTACTCTGAAATTCCTGGAACAGTCCCTTTAAGTCAAGGCCCAGAAAATGGTCCACCCCCATCATATGATGAAGTAGTTAATCCAGAAGGTACGTATGAAAATTATTTATTGCTTGTTTTACATTTTATTCTCTATTTATCACCTAGATATATCAATTGATGCTGAGAATTGCTAAAGATAACACTGATACAACTTTTATAATTATGGTTAATTTAACAGACATTGTATAATTCTGCAAAAAAACAGGCAAATTTATGTTTTTTGATCGAAATTTCGATCTAGTTTAAAATTTGATGGAGGAAGGGGGTGCATTATACATATGGGTGGTTCGAAATTTTTTTTATATTTATTTTTGAAACGCATGAGGTGAAAAAAGTTGTTGATAAGAAAAACTGTCGAAAAATTTAAAAAAAAATCTTCCAATCGCGCATTTACTTCAAAGTTTGGAAAAAATACAAAAAATAACTATTTTTCCTAAATTTTTTTAAATTTCTAAATGATTATGCAATAGTTTGCAATATGTACTGAAAGTGTGGTATAACACTGGAAAACACTATTTTATGTATTTTTAAAACATATATTAATATTTAAAAATATTCAAAATTGCATTTTTTTGTTAAAAAATTTATTTTTCTATAAAATGGAATCTAACGTTATTTCTTACATATTTTTGTTAAAATTGTTTTATTCATATCAAAGTTTTGAATAAATACAAAAAATACAATAAATTATCAAGGCACATTAATTTGTATTGTGTGGAATGAAGTAGATAAAAGTTGGAAAAAATTTAAATTAGTAATTATTCAATAATAATCATTCGCGCATAACCTTTGAAACATTGATAAAAACTGTGTTTTTTAGGGTTTCAATCTGGGTGGCCTTTCTCGTGGCGCCTTCTCTTCCTTTGAAGCTCATAAAGTTCCTTGCTTAACTTAATTGGAACATAGTGTTCATGCTGTGGTTGGGAATGTCATTAATACTGTCTGGAAATAACCTGATACATCAAATTGCATATTGGGAGACCACTACAGCTGTATATATGCTTCCTATACTTCAATGAATTACCATTCAGATGCCTATTTAAACACGTAGATAGTACTACAACAGGACCAACATCTTTCAGTGGGAACATAGATAAAAAATTGAAGAACTGGGAAAATATTCCCCTGACTTGATTTTTTACGTGTTAAATGTTTAATTCTTAAAGTTGAGAGGAAAGTACTGAGCACAGATCAGTTATATCTTCTTTATATTTTTGCAGCGATTAGATCAGGCCAATGACTTGGCAGCTTGCAAACCCATCCCCCTTTCATACTCCAGATGGCTAACAACAGAAAACAGAGTACTTAGACTATGTGAGTGAATGTAAACTATCGCATGGAGTCAACCAAGTGGTATTATTTATTTTAAATTTACATGCCACATTGATTCAAATAAAAAAAAAAGTTAATTTTCTGAAGGACCTAAGATCCTATATGAGGCAATTCTGTTGTCTCGATACTTCCCTGAATATTTATTGGAAGTTTTATACTCGGTTACTAAACGAAATGCTTTCTTCCCTTCACAAAAAAATTGATTTCGGCAATGATTTTGTTTGAAAGGAGAGATGTAAGATAACTGGGTCGTCAGGTTATGAAATGTCGAGAACTTTCCTTGAGAAAGACTATCAAGCATTTCAAGGCAACCAAACTTAACTTTATTGCCCCTGATTATGTGGACATAATTAAGTGGAATGCTTTTAATTGGACTGGATAGTAACAAATGAACATTTGTTAGTAAAGACTGGCACATCCGATGTAACACTACTGTATTGGAGGAAACAGAGGAAGATTGGCTAATTCTTGCTGAGCATAGTTCCAAAATACACGATTTTTCAACAAACAAACATGTCAAAACTACCACAGTTTTGTTTCACATAAATACAATATCCCAATTTGAAAACTGTGCATCAACATTTCAAAACCTCTTCTATATTTTATGCAGAATTGGACGAGATAGGCTGATATTGTTTCCAACGACCGATTCACAGCGTTTCACTCCACAAGCGGGATTGGCCTATGTCTGGTGAAATTTCCCAGCGTTTCTGTGCTACTAGGGACCACTGAAATCAGACTTTAACTCGTTTTCTTATCACTCATTAGCTGTGGAACGCTTGTGTAGAGTGAGAAGACAAAAAGTGGGTGCCGCTCATGCCTAAGACGTTAGGACAACACTTTTTTTTTAAAGATCCATAATGCCCGATTTTTTTACAAAAGTTTCTTTCAAAGTGCATCACTGGGATAGAATGCTTGAGAAAAAAGTGAACCAAATGAATAAAAACATGTTAAAAAAAAATGTAAAAAAATAACGTTAGTACTCATTTTATAGAATATATACTTTTGAATATATATATACTTTTGAGTATTTTTTCATTATTAATATATGTTTTAAAAATGCATAGAAAAGTGTTTTCCTGTGTTATACCACCCTTTCACTGTACATTGCAAACAATTGCCTTTCAAATATATAACGTTTAGAAATTAAAAAAAATTTCGGAAAAATAGTTATTTTTTGTATTTTCTCCAAACTTTGAAATGAGCGATCGGAAGATTTTTTTTCCAAATTTTTTTTACAGTTTTTCTTATCCAGCAGCTACCGCAGCTACAGATATGCTTGTTTTTAAGTGTCGCCAATAAAGAGTAATCTTGTTGTTCGCACGTGCACGCAGTTATCTTTTGGTTTTATTTTATGATTTGTCGCAAAAATTTTAGGTGTAGATTGGTGGCACTTAAAAACCGCCAAATCTGTTGCTGCGGTGGCGTTAATACGTAAGTACCTAACTTTTTTCCAAAAATGAATTTTTTTTTTTAACCACCCTATTATACATGCCTAATAACCATTGAATTTAATTTGCATTCACTCATAACTTTCAGGTGAATGATTAATTATCAAGACTTATGCTGATGTAATAATTCTGCTATTGCTAAGATTTGCACTATTATGATGACAATCACAAAAGGGTTTGCTGATGGGACAGCCATTATGGTTGATATTTCTACCAGTGTGATGGTTATTTTGCCAAGGCTTCTGCTGATGTGATTGCACTGGTGCTAATATTATGCTGGTGAGATGGTCACTATCAACACTATTTGCACCAGTGTTATTGTCATTTTGCCAAGACTTTTGCTGATGTGATAGCAGTTATTGCCAAAATTACATTGTGATAGGCAGGATTTTCGATAATTACGTTGGAGTTTTTTTTATTCGACATTAATTATCTATTTTTAATTAGATTTAATTAGGATTAGTTATACTTATGTAAAAGCTGCTATAGTCAAAGTTAATGTGTCATTTTAGCAGGATTTGTCGAGGATTTCGTTGATATGATGCTGGTTCAGATCGGCCAATAGTATGATCTCTTCCCTTTTTTTTTTTGCGATAATTGGTCTCTTGTAAATTTGTTTTAGTATGATGGGTGTTTTCATCTAAGCTTCTACTGATGTGATAGCCTCTACGTCTGTATTTTGTGACAGTGTGATGATCAATTTAAATGCTTAAAATTGTTGGAGCAATTAATTTGGTTTCATTTTTACCAAGAGGTGTTATTAGGTCACCCTATTGTCATACTCTGGATCTACCCACTCCTGAATATTAGTGTATATACATTGCAGAGAGCTGGCTTTAAATACAAGGGAATTTTTTTTTTTTGCATTAAATTTGAATGAAATTTTTACAAAAGTATCTTTAAAAAGTAACAAGTTTTAAGGTCAGTTATTTTTAAATATTTGGTAATTAGTAAAGGCAGTATCCACCCTTAGTACCAAAATCAATTAAATATTAAGAAATTAAATAAACAGTGGACTCAGGATCAGAAGGTTAAAAAACTTGGAGGTACCGAACACATTCGAGAAACATAATATATTTATTGAAGATAAATTTTAAGTTTAAGGGTTAAGCATTAAGGATGATATAAAAGTTACAACAATTCATTGAACAGTTTTGTGTCGATCTGCTATCTAGTACAGCATTGCATACCTGCCAACTTGTACGAATCATCCGTACAATGTACGGATTTTTACTATTTTGTACGGGTGTACGAACAGCTAAAAAAATCGTACGGATTTCACTGTAATTTTCGTTTTTCCCTAAAACCGTTTTTTTTTTTTTTTTTTTTTTAATATTTTTTCAAGACACCAACGAAACCGAAACGATTTTCCAAAGCTGCCGCGTCAATCAAAATATTTATTCACACTCCAAGATTGCGCATATGTTCAGCACTAAAGCGCGTTGGCGAGGATGCATTGTTTTCTTTTCTGTTGCCGACTAGATTTGTCAAACCAAACCATTGCTTCGATTTTTCGGGCTTTACAAGTTAATAAAGAAGCAGAAAACCGAAAGTGCTTTAGTTTTTTAATTCTACTTTCTTTTGGACTGGACTCCAAAACGTAAATAATAGTACTGGACTTGCGCGTAAATAATAGCACTAAACCACGGCCCCGGGGATGCACTGTTTTCATTTGTGTTGCCAACGGGACCTGGCGAACCAAACAACTATTGCTTTTCCTCAGACTTAAGAGATTAACAAAGAATCTGAAAACCAAAAATGCTTTAGATTTTGGTTCTTCCTTCTGTTTGGACCGTACAATAATGTTGCGCGTATATAATAAAAGCACTTAAGCGCGGCGCCGGAAATTCATTGTTTTCATCTGTGTTGCCGACTGGATTTGGCGAACCAAGCAACTGTTTTGTTGTCTCGAACTTTAGATATTAATAAAGTAGAAAACTGAAAGTGCTTTAGTTTTTTTTTTATTCTTTCTTCTTTTGGACCGTACTCCAACGCTGCGCACTAAATCGCGCCGCCGCCGTTTTCAATTGTTTTGGCGGCACTCGCCGAACGACTGTTTCGTTTTCTCGGACTTTAGAGATTAAAGCACTTTCAGTTTTCAGCTTCTTTGTTAGTCTTAATTATTTATTTTAAAATATCCAAGTTAAACAATCCTGGTGTAAGATTCCAGAAAATATCAAGTTTTTTGGAGTTTACTTCAAACCAAGCGGTTTACTTCTAATCATCAGAAATTCAAACAAAGAAACAAATTTTGCATTCTGCTCTATCTATGCATCTGATATTAAGATTTCTCATGGAGGATTTACTGATGTCGAAGTTCATATCAATTCTAAAAAGCACAGTGACAACATCAAATGTAATAATAAGAATTCGAAAGCCTGCATAATTGATATTTGTGCGTGTGATTAAACACTTTGAATATTTGTTATATTTGAGAGCAATTTAATATTCTGCAATTTTTTTTTTTTTTTTTTTTTTGCATTTGTTATAGAATTACTATTATTTCTATATTATATTCATAAATATTGTCGCTATTTGACTTTCATAGGAATGCAAATATTTGTTCCGTAAAAATTGTACTAATTTGAAAATGCCAATGTTGGCAGGTATGGCATTGTCAAACTCTAAAAAGAAAGTTTTTCGGCAGTTCTTATAGACTGCAGCTTGTGACGTCATTTGAGGGGAATTGATGATTCCCCACAGTAGTCCGGAGAATAGAGACCGAAAAAGGGGTGTTACCTTGCAAAAGGTTATGTAGTTCTGATTTTTTAATATGTTATAAAGGTCGGCCCCGTGGTTTATAAACCAAGTTTTCGACCTCCTAACCCTTGTGCGTTCTTCGTGGTGCACCAAAAACTGAGCCGTTTTTCAGTTTATACGTCATAACTCTTTGCCAATGCATCTTAGAAACAAACATTATATTCAAAAGTTGTAGAATATTAAATTATCTACAACTTTTGTATACTAAGTTTTTTTGTAGACCTATTATGTAAATAGTTATGTCGCATCAAAGTCAAAACTTTTTCGTAAAAATGCTACTTTTTTAAGATTTGTGTCAAGTTTTTTTATTATATCTTCATAATGGTACATTTTAGAGAAAAAGTTTGTGAATAAAAGTTGTAGAGCAATAAATTTCCTACAAGTTTTCTATATAAACTTATTTTCTAGGACTAATAACAAAGGAGTTACTCTGCTTTGTGTATTTTCCGTGGTGCACCACAAAAAATACGCTTTTCAGTTTATAGATCATAACTCTTTCACAATGCATTTTAAAATCAAACATTAAATTTAAAAGTTGTAGAATATTAAATTTTCTACAACTTTTGTGAACAATTTGCTTTTGTAAAGCTATTATGTAAAGAGTTACGTAGCATCAAAGTAAAAACTTTTTCTTAAAAATGCTGCTTTTTTAAGTTTTTTCCCGAGTTTTTCAATTTTATCTTCATAACAGTAAGTCGTAGGGGAAAATATATTATACAAAAGTTGTAGATCTATAAATTTGCTATAAGTTTTATACAAAAATATTACTATCTAGGACTAATAACTTAGAAGCTACTCTTCTTTGAAGGTTTACGAGATGATAACCTATAATATATTATGTATAAGTAGGGGTTTAAAAATAGCTTCTTACTGCATAGTCTGACAATTTTAATAAAAAAATAAAACAATATAAATATAATACTAATGATAATGTAAAATAAAAAGTGGAAATATATTAAATAATGTATATATCTATAGATAATAATAGTAATATAAAATTTACCATTTTGCCGTGATGCACCGAAAATTTCTGCATTCAGAAATAAAAATGAGAAATGGACTGCATTCAAGTGGCTGATTCGAAACTACGTGGGGTACAGATCTTTTGAGATAGAATAGAAAAATCACAAGTCGGGTGGCATTAAGTGGTATGTAAAGGAATTTTTTTAAGGACTCAGTTTCCGCGAAAACACCATATACTGTTGATTGAGGTTTGCCACTGGCGAATTCAGTGTAGAAGATTAGAATAACCGAAAAACCATTCTCAACCCTCCCCACCACTAACCATACCGACAGAATATCAACCACTCAGTGTAGTTACTTAGTATTAGAATACATGCGTTGTAATGATGGCTGCTTCATCATATCCAATATTACAGGAATTTGCAAAGATCTTCCTAGATCCTCTAATGCCAGTGTTTCAAGCATCACCGAAGCAGTATCAAGAATTCTTGTTGCTCTCTTTGGTGGTGACAAGGCTACAACTTGAAATGCTTTTCGTTATAAGCAATTTTCCAAATCAACAACTGGGAGCAAGTTAAATCTGTCAAAGCTACCTTCGATCCAAGGAGCTGCTACGCACCATGTCTTTCGCACATACCATCAAGTAAAGACATGGATGGGCCAAATGAAAAATCCTTTGGTCTGGGGGTGGAAGAAGGACAGTAAAGTTCTTCCTATTACAACCACCAGGGATTCAGCTCCTCAATTAATTCTGACATACATTTTCTGCCAGCGCAACATAGGATGCACTAAGGCCTGCGGTTGTAGAAAGGCCGGTCTCAAGTACTCCATAATATGTAAAAACTGTCATGGACAAACCTGTGACAATTAGCGAACATCATAATTGATGACAAAGATGAAGACGACATAACAGAACTCTTAATTCAAGAAGTAGCGGAGGAACTAGCCGAGCCTTCGTGGCTAAACGAAACTAAATTTAAGAATTTATAAGTTTTCTAAATAGTAAGTTATATTGATATTACTATTATTATATATAGATATATAAATTTTTATAATATTTATATTTTTTGATTTATAATACTATTATTTTAATACCTATATTGTTTTATTTTTTATCAAACTTGTCAGGCTTTGCAGTAAGAAACTGTTTTTAATATTAGATCTTACCAAGTAGCTCTTTTGTTGTTAGTCCTATAAAATAACTTTGTATATAAAACGTAGCAAATTTAGGGTTCTACAATTTTTATGGTATACTTTTATGGATATCATCTAAAAACTTGACAAGAATCTTAAAATGGTATTTTTACGAAAGAGTTTTTGCTTTGATGCTTTTCATACAATTTGTTTTTCATACAATAGTTCTACAAAACAAATTTTGTACATACATTAGTGGTAGAAAATTTAATACTCTACAACCTAAAATATAATTTTTTTCTCTATAAAATGCAATGGAAAAAGAATATGATCGGTATACTGAAAAAAATTCTAAATTTTAGCATTCAGAAGGTTTTTGGTGCTCCATGGCGAAAATGGTAAATTGATATTACTGTTATTGTATATAGATATATACATTATTTAATATATTTCCACTTTTTATTTTACATTATCATTAGTATTATGTATATATTGTTTTATTTTTTTATTAAAATTGTCAGACTATGCAGTAAGAAGTTATTTTTAAACCCCTACTTATACATAATATATTATAGGTTATCATCTCGTAAACCTTCAAAGAAGAGTAGCTTCTTAGTTATTAGTCCTAGATAGTAACTTTTTTGTATAAAACTTATAGCAAATTTATAGATCTACAACTTTTGTATAATATATTTTCCCCTACGACTTACTGTTATGAAGATATAATTGAAAAACTCGGCAAAAAACTTAAAAAAGCAGCATTTTTAAGAAAAAGTTTTTATTTTGATGCAACGTAACTCTTTACATAATAGCTTTACAAAAGCATATTGTTCACAAAAGTTGTAGAAATTTTAATATTCTACAACTTTTAAATTTAATGTTTGATTTTAAAATGCATTGTGAAAGAGTTATGATCTATAAACTGAAAAACTTATTTTTTTGTGGTGCACCACGGAAAATACACAAAGCAGAGTAACTCCTTTGTTATTAGTCCTAGAAAATAAGTTTATATAGAAAACTTGTAGGAAATTTATTGCTCTACAACTTTTATTCACAAACTTTTTCTCTAAAATGTACCATTATGAAGATATAATAAAAAAACTTGACACAAATCTTAAAAAAGTAGCATTTTTACGAAAAAGTTTTGACTTTGATGCGACATAACTATTTACATAATAGGTCTACAAAAAAACTTAGTATACAAAAGTTGTAGATAATTTAATATTCTACAACTTTTGAATATAATGTTTGTTTCTAAAATGCATTGGCAAAGAGTTATGACGTATAAACTGAAAAACGGCTCAGTTTTTGGTGCACCACGGAGAACGCACAAGGGTTAGGAGGTCGAAAACTTGGTTTATAAACCACGGGACCGACCTTTATAACATATTAAAAAATCAGAACTACATAACCTATTGCAAGGCAAAATGTCTCTATTCCCTGGACTACAGTACTCCCCCAAAGTACCAAAGGTACGAGGATCCTGGGCTAGAGGTACCGTGGGTTGAAACGAACTCGACAACCAGAGCATGTAGTAGTTGTTTCAGTCTCGCACTCTGTCGGAGCATCTAGGGAACTAGGGGTGGGAGATGTGTCTGGAGATGGAACGCATGAAGTAGGTGAGGGCGCAGCAGGAAGTGGGGGCTCAGGAGATGAAGAGGCTGCTGTGTGTGATGAAGTAGTTGGGTCTAAGAAGTCATCAGCAATGAAGAAGGCTGGTTTGAGGCGATCTATGTTGATGACACCACATTTGGTGTTGATGTCAATGGTGTAAGTTTTGGCGGTGCGTTCCAGTACTCTGTAGGGTCCATCGTAAGGTGGTTCTAACGCTCTTCTGATTCTGTCTCTGCGCAAGAAGACATGCGAACAGGTTTCGAGTGCTGAGTGGACGAAAGGGATGTGTTTGATGTGTGCAGAAGCTGGCTTTGGTGACAGGCTCTGCATACATGCACGAAGATGTTGCAGGAATTCAGATGTCTCGATGACTTGAGTCACAGATGGCGAGATGAATTCTGAAGGTAGTCGGATGGTCAAACCGTATACTAACTCTGATGGAGAGCAACCAAGGTCTTGTTTGACTGCTGATCGCAGTCCAAGGAGTACTAGTGGTAGTGCTTCAGTCCAGCGGAGATTGCAGTGGCATTTGACCGCTTGTTTCAAAGAGCGATGAAAACGTTCGATCATTCCATTGCTTGCTGGATGGTATGGGGTCGTGTGTATGAGTTTGTCACTGAGTAGTGCTGATAAAGAAGAGAAGAGTGCAGATTGGAATTGCCTTCCCTGGTCAGTAGTCACAATAGAAGGAGTGCCAAAGTGAGAAATCCAATGGTTGAAGAAAGCACGAGCGACTATGTCGGCTTGGATGTCTGTAATTGGTATTGCTTCAGGCCATCTGGAGTATCTGTCCATGCAGGTGAGGATATAGCTGTACCCTTCAGACGGTGGGAGAGGTCCAACCAGATCAATGTTAATGTGCTGAAATCGCTGTGCAGGAGCTGGTATTTGAAGAATCGGGCTATGAGTGTGTCGTGAAACTTTTGATCGTTGACAGTCAAGACAACCTCTGGTCCATGCAGTAATGTCTTTGGATATGGAGGGCCAAACATACCGATCTGCTACACATTTTAATTTGTAGTTAAGTTAATAGAAACGCAAATACACTGAATAATATATAGAACTTATGTTACTTTAAACTTAAGGTTTAATTCAAAAGAAAATAGAACAACTACAAGCTACAGTGCAGAAATAAAACTAACAGCATCAACATGATGCCACTCACAAAAAGAAAACCATGAAACATATGAATAATAATAATGAAAACAAAACAGCAAGTCAATTCAAGTTCACTATATCAACACTTCCCCTTGAACTTGCTATTGTCTCATTGGTACCATGCCAAGAATAATTCTTAACATCTCAAAGCGTTTCTTGGGTAATGCTTTAGTCAGTATATCTGCAAGTTGATGGTCCCCGTCAATGTGTTGGACTCGAATTTCACCATTCAAATACTTTTCTCTCACAAAATGGTATCTGATGTGAATATGTTTGGTTCGTTGATGAAATTCTGGGTTGCCAGCCAAACGAACAGCACTTGCATTATCAACTTGGAGAATGGGAACTGATGTTAGTGGAGCAATGTCCTCGAAAAGGCGTTTCAGCCAAACTATTTCTTTAGCTGCCTCACTTGCTGCTACATATTCAGCTTCTGTGGTACTTAAAGACACACACTGTTGTCGACGACTTGCCCAACCAATGGCTCCACCACTGTATTTAAATACAATACCAGAAACTGACTTTCTGGTTGTTATATCACTGGCATAATCTGCATCACTGTATGCTTCCAACACACCAGGTTGAAAACCAGACTTGAATACTAATACAAAATTAAGTGTTCCTTTGATGTATTTGAGCACTCTTTTTACCATTGACCAATGTTTGTGTTCAGCTTTATCCAAGAACTGTGAGCAGTATGACACAGCAAAGGCAATATCTGGACGAGTAGCAATAGCCATGTACATCAGGCTACCAACAGCTTGTCTGTAAGGAATCTTTTCAGAGTCAATTCCTGCAGTATCTTCCCCTGAGAGATGGCCCTTTTTGATAGGAGTAGAAACAGGATTAGCATCCTTCATGTTGAACCTTTCCAAAATTTTATCAGCATAATTCTGTTGACTGATAGTAATATCCCCACTTTTCAATTTCTTAATCTCCACACCAAGATAATAGTCAGCATCCTTATAAGTTACTTTGAATTCACGCTGCAATTCTTCAAGAAAAAGATTCTTAAGCAGTGGTGTTGTGGCAACAAGTCCATCATCAACATGTAATGCTAGTAACAATTTCTGTTGTTTATCATTGCAATAAAACAAACATGGATCAGCATCGTCACTCTCCTTCAAACCATACTTTTCTAGAAATTCTTTGAATTGTTTATTCCAACATCTAGGCGACTGTTTTAACCCGTAAAGACTTTTGACCAGTCGACACACTCGACCCGAGTTGTCATCATACCCTTTAGGCTGATTCATGTAGATTTCTTCTTCCAGCGTCCCATACAAAAAGGCCGTTTTGACATCAAACTGTACCAGGTCTAAATTTTCATTTGCTGCAACACTTATCAAAGCACGAATGGTTTCAAATCGTGCCACTGGGCTGAACGTTTCAGAGAAATCTACTCCTTTTCTTTGGGAAAAGCCTTTTGCAACAAGCCTAGCTTTAAACCGATCAATGTCCCCATTAGGAAAACTCTTAACTTTGTACACCCACCTATTTGCAATGGCTTTTCTTCCTTTTGGCAGGTCTGTCAAATACCAGGTATTGTTTTATGATAAGGACTTTATCTCCTCATCCATAGCCTCTTGCCATTCATTTGCATTTTCTGATTTAAGTGCTTGATTATAATGTTCTGGTTCCAACTGTTCTGAAATACAGCATTCAATGAGGCGTTCAGGGGCTTTCAATTCATTTCTGTTTCTCAATTGTCGATTGCACTGTATATCATCAGAAGTTTCATCTGGGTCAAACTCAGTTCCAGTGTAGTCAGGGGTAGAAGTATCATCTATGTTGGGCTGTTCTGGCTCAAGTGCAACAATAGCTGATGTTGATACCAATTCAGGAGAAAATACTACTTCTCTTGTACGTTCTATTTTTCGTGTGCCTTTGAACCATACACGATAACCATCAACATCATCTAAATATCCAACTAAGATTCCTTTTCGACCCTTTGGATCCCATTTTTTCTGTTTCTGCTTAGGAGTATGAACAAAACACTCTGTGCCAATAATTCGGAGATGATCAAGTCTTGGAACTTTGCCACAAAAAACTTCATGAGGCGACTTTCCTGCAACTGCTGATGTTCCGGCACGATTCAATATATGCACAACAGCATTCACAATTTCAGCCCATAAGGATTTTGGCAAATTTTTAGCAATCATGATTGATCGAGCTAAATCCACAAGAGTTCTGTTATTCCGTTCCGCAGATCCATTCTGTTGGGGGGTGTAAGGTGTACTGTAACGAAATTCTGCACCCATTTTCTGTAGCAAACCCTTAAAATCTTTGTTGTTATACTCTAATCCACCATCACTGAGAACTGCCTTGATTGGCTTCTGTGTTTGATTTTTGAAGAAAACACAAAATTCTTCAAATTTACTAGTAACTTCTGATTTATGTCTAAGGAAATACACTTTTCTATATTTGGAATAATCATCAGTAAAACATACGTAATAATGAGAACCACCCATTGATTCTACTTCCATAGGTCCACAGACATCAGTATTGATAACTTCACCAACATCTTTTGCACGTTGTTGACGATTTTTAAATGGTAACCTATGTTGTTTACCTAATATGCATGCTTCACAAAACTCATTATCATTAGATACTACTATACCTTGAGAATGAAGAAACTTTTTCACATGCTGTTTATTCAAATGTCCAAGTCTCTCGTGCCATAGTTGAAGAGAATTCAATTCATTCAATTGAGCTTCAGAAGGAGACACTGTGACAATGTTTGTTACATTGTTTACTTCAGGCAAAATAACTTTACATAGCAATCTAAATAAGTTACCTTGACGTATTCCCACAGCAACAACACCTTTTGGCTTTATAAATTCACATTTGTCATTAGACATGCTGAACTTTGACCCATGGTCTAGTGCTTGGCTGACAGAAAATAAATTTCTCGAAACATCTGGAGTATATAGTACATTTTCTATTACACTGTCTTTCCAGAAACCATGTACTAACATTTTCATAGATATTTTGCCATAACCATATGCTTTCATTGAAGAACTATTTCCAACTCTTACTTCTATTGGGCACTCGTATTTTGTAAAACTTTGAAAGCAATCATTTCGGTTAGTCATATGCTGCGTTGATCCTGTGTCAATGACCCATGTGTCATCACTACTAGTTTCTATGCATTCTGTAATGAAAACCTCTTCATCTTTAAACTTTTTATCTTGCACGTTACTTTTCTTAACAACACAGTCCTTTTTCATGTGGCCCCTTTTTCCACATCTGAAGCATTTAAATGGCTTCCCCTGCTTGTTTACAGGTTTATCATATCTTGCTGTGCCACTATGGACTTTATTAGGATAAGATTTGGCAAGTAGAGCAGTTGATTCAGTCTCTCTTGAAAATTGTGACATTCGTCGCTGCTCTTCAGCAATTAACAGTTTTTTCAATTCGACTAGTGTTTGTTGCTCTTCAGGTCTTGCACACCAAGCCATTTTCAGTGGCTCAAAGTCATTAGATAAAGTTTCCAAAAGTTTGCTCATTATAACAAAATCATTTGGCTTAATATCTAAATCAGACATCCGATAAATTAAACGATCTAATTTTGCTATGTGCATAGCCATTGTATTTGTTGGATCTCGCACAAAAGATGAAAATTGCATCTGACAGGCATACTGAGCTTGTGTATTTTTCTGTTCAAATAGTTCATGCAGCTTCAACCAAATTTCTCTGGCAGTTTTACACACCGATACAAGATCGCATATTCTGGAATCTAGAGTCCTTGAAAAAATTCCTCTCGCTGCTCTATTACCTTTATTAAAACTGGCTAGGTCACTGTTGTATTTATTTCTAACATCCACTGTAGCATCTTCAGGAACCGATTCCGGTTTTATGATCTCACCAGAACACACCTCATACGCATTTTCTTTTTCCATAAGTAGACCTTCTGCCATCCATTTCCATCGGACCCAATTTTCCGATCCAAGAAGTTTATCTGTCACGATAAGTTCCATAGTTACTTCTCAATGAATCAACCAAAACAAATTTTAAACCACTCTTTCGATTCAGGTTTCTGTTTGGTTAGGCCTAACTTTCATGAACTCTAACTCTAGTGCAATGGGATGCGAATCTGGGCCCATAACCTGCTACACATTTTAATTTGTAGTTAAGTTAATAGAAACGCAAATACACTGAATAATATATAGAACTTATGTTACTTTAAACTTAAGGTTTAATTCAAAAGAAAATAGAACAACTACAAGCTACAGTGCAGAAATAAAACTAACAGCATCAACATGATGCCACTCACAAAAAGAAAACCATGAAACATGAATAATAATAATGAAAACAAAACAGCAAGTCAATTCAAGTTCACTATATCAACACGATCCATAACAAGTTTTTTAGTGGCACGGATGTGATAGATTGTGCAGAGAAGAAAATAGTGTTCTGCGAAACTTAACAGGTACGTAAGGTCGAATCGCATTGTTATTGACTTCGCAGAGAATAGTGAGTTCAGAGGTTAACTGCATCGTTTGAAGGTTTAGTGAGCAGTTAGAGTCATTTAGAATTAGCTTAACCCTTTGGGTACATTTGACGAGTGAGATTCGTCATCTGCTTACTTGGGCGAAGTTACGGTGGACGAATCTGACTCGTCATCCGTCCAGACAAATCCGTCCCATGGGCATAAAAATCTTCAAATAATTCAGTTCTCAAAGGGTTAAGTTCTTCATCGGTGCTTTGGTCAACGGCAATGGTGATAAAGTCGACGATTGATGAAATCTCTTGTATACGACTCAACGTGTCAGCAGCAACATTGTCGGTACCGCCGATGTGGCGAATGTCGGTGCAGAACTGTGTAATATAATCAAGTTGGCGTAGTTGACGAGGAGAAGATGGATCTGAATTTTTATTTAATGCTAAAGTTAGTGGTTTATGATCCGTGTACCAGGGCTGCCACTGGCGACTATAAAGGCTACTAAAACGACTATTTTAGTGGCCAGGCGACTATGGCGACTATTTTAGTGAAAAAAGGGCACAAAACGACTATTTTTAGCAAAACCTTCAACTATATTTGGGCTAAGGCTACTATTTTTTTTTTCTTTCTAAGTAGATTCTGTCTGATTGTAGGACGGAAAAAAATCGGCACTAAAGTACTGACGCAGTTTTGTCAAAATAGCGATATTTTTAGGGAGGAAATGAACTCTACCGAAATAGGTGTTAATTTTAATTCATGTTCGTGGGTCGAGTGGTAACCTCGTTAGTCTGACGATAGTATCTCCCTGGTAATCACACTCGCGCAATTATTATTTTCGCCTACCTGTTAGGTTCCAATGTTTTATCTTTCACAGTGCGAGGCTCGACAACATACACTATTATATTCTCAAATATCAAATTATTTTTCCTTTATTTACTTTACTTGACAAGAATGAATTTTAGAAATTTGCCTTGAATGCCGGAAGAAAATATCTTCAGTATGGACAGCTTCCTTAACCTTTTCTTTTTTAATTGAAATCTTATATTTGCGTAAAAACACCAATTGAAATGTACATTTAGCAATTGAGGGTTGTGTGGCATCTATTTTTGCGCAACTTAAATGGTTTGATAATGTCATCATAAGTCATCTTTCTTCTCTTGTTAAAAAAGTCGCCTAACTTTGCCAAGGTAATTGCATTAGTATTAAAGTATAAAAAACCTTTGTTATTTTCCTCAATCAATCAAAAGAGCAAAGTGTAGGACATTTTGGAACTACACATCGCTAAATGTAAGCAATGCTCCAAAGTGGAAGTTATTTATTGTATGTGAAAGTGAAACGCAAGCTTTTGTTTCTTAACATACAGATAAATACATGAAATCCACTCTAAAAATCACACATGGTACAGTCTGCGGATGTGCTGATTTCAGCTTTTTTTTGACAAAATTTCCCGAGATCGATGCAAATCCACATTAAAATTTCAAGGAGGTGTGTGTGTGTACTTCCTTAAAAATCTGTTCACCACAGACTCTTGCTTGCAATCAGAATTCCAAAATCTCCAGTGGAATGACCACTTTTATCGCTTCTTCCTCTAACGTTTGTCTCTATCATCAATATTTATGTTAGTGTGTGATTGCTAATTTCATTGAGTATTACGCCGATGTAATGGCAGCTATTGCGGTTTTTCAGCTTGTATGCTGGGCGATCACAAAGAATTACGTTTTTGGGACGGTTATTTTCTCCGAGTATTACGCTGATGTAATAGACTATTGCAAGATTTACACCGGTATGATGGACGCTATCGCTAATATTTACATACTTGTGATGATCATTTTCATCAAGTATTATGTTGATGTAGTAGACTATTGCTAAGATTTGAGTCGGTATGGAAGGCACCATCACCAATATTTACATTGGAATGATAGTTATTTTCACCTAAGGCTAAGCTGATTTGAAAGTTTAATAGCTGTATTTTCGATATTTACTGTTTTAGAGCTCATGCAGGGATGTAAGAGCTGCTCCAATTGCGCCGAAGTGCGCCAAACTGACTACCCTGCTCCAAACTGCGCCAAAAACCTCTTTCGGCCAAGATTGCGCCGAACTGCGCCAAAAATCATTTTTTGACTTCAAAAAAACTACTTGGCAAGAATTTTGGCTCGAAATTTTTAAAAATTATCATGGAACGTCGCCAATAAAGCGATAACGAATATTTTGCACTTCAAGGGCGTTTTTCGTCAGCTAACGTGCCGGAACGGGTTCGCACTTGAAAATACATATTACATTCTCTCAGTTTAGTTGTAGGTTTTTCAAACTGTAAAGAAGTAGTAAATGAATCTGTGTACATCTGATTTAAATCTGTTTTTTTGGCTGATTTTAGTTATAGAAAATTATTATTTTTTTTATATATATACTTATAGAATACATGATTATTTTTAGAATTTTTTTTACCGAGGCTCCGTGGTATTCTATTTTTCACACAAGCAATCTTAGTGCATCCGGTTTAGATTTGCTCTCTTGCCTGGTTTCAATAATAAAGAAATACATAGCTTTCTTTAAGCTAAAAGAAAACTCGAATATTTTTTTTTTAATTTCTAAACTTCTTAATCCAATTGACAGCCCCTTCTCCAAACACTTCCGGGCTCAATTTCTAAGTCATCGGTAAAACGGGATTTGAATTTTGAACTTGCCGTGGTGATTAGGTGGAAGGTTTGGTGACTAATAGTAAATGATTTTTTGGTAACCCTGGATGTTGGATCATGATTTTGACTTGGCAACAAACGGGAAAAAGCATATTGCGTCATTCTTTTATTGTAGCCAATTCCCAGAAAAAGCGCCAAGTCGTACCGTAGGTAGACTAGAAATTCTAGGAAGAACTTGAATGGGGGAGGGGGATTTAAGCCTCTATTTAAAAAAAAAAGTAGATTTCTTGTATTTACAAATATTTGTTTTTAAATTAGCAGCGGGAAAGATCAGGGATTCGCGGCAGTATGACCTTTGCGCCGTTAAACTTCAATCAACCAACCAGGGATTCGCGCTTTGTATTCAAACTGTAGAAGGCATGAAATCAATCTTTATGCATCCAATTTGGATATGTTTTCTTGCCTGGTTGTAACTAAAGATAATAAATATTTTTCTTAGTACTTTAAGAGTACATGATTATTTTTTAGCATATATTTTAATAAAAAAACCTAACCAAATGTGTCGGTTTTTTTTTAAGGATTACACAAAACCATTTTGTTTCCATTGACCTTGAGATTTCACATGGGAACCCTCTATAACCCTCTATTAGACAATGGAGAGTAGTGTTATAAAACAAACCACTATAAAAATTATTATTTTTCAACTTGCCTTGTTTTAATTTATTATTTAATTACATTAGAAGTTATTTTTTTTTATATATAAATTAAATGCTAGTATAATTGTCAAATTTCAGTTAAAGGTATAAATTTTTGAGTTAAAAAAAATATCTTCCAATTAACAAATAGCCCTAAAAAAACCTGCTAAGTGAAGCTACCAGCCCAAACAAGTTATGAAATCTAATGCTTGCTGCTAAGCAGCCTTGTTTCACTTTTTGTGCATGGGGAGGTGGGGGGGGGGGGGGGGGGGTAGTACTTTGTATACAGTTAAATTATTTTGGTTGGTTGGTTGGTTGTATTCAGATTATCTGGCGCCGTCAGCAACACGAGGGCTATAATGCGCCGAAACATTCGTCATTAGACAAGCCAACGTACATTTACAAACACCCATGCCAAACACGGGACTCGAACCCGCAACCTCACGGTCTAGAAGCTAGCACGTTAACCACTATACCGTTTGGTCGGCTTAAATTATTTTGGATTATTGGGAAGAACTTCTATAGGTAATTTAAAGAAAAAAATCTTATTTCATCAGTTGTTAAAAGTAGCTAACTGAGATTATTTCGAAAAACTTTCAGTGATGAACCGAACCTAATGATTGGTTAGTTGGTTAGTTTTTGTGGCACAAAGCAACACTAGGGCCATGCTGTGCCCTGAACCTTATGATATCATTGAAAATTTCTAATATTTTAATTGTTGGCAAAGATGTTGATAAATGTCATGCTTTTTAATTTAGTTTTTGAGTAATGCAATCAAATTAATGTAAATTTAGAATGCAAACTTGTTCATTATATAAATAAGTTACACCTTTTTTTTTACTTTAAATTAATTTGAAATATCAAGGTTGAAATATATAAAAATATTTGCTCCATCACTAATTTCAATGTAATAATTTACTGCTCCAAAATCTTATTTTTACTGCTCTGACAGTGCTCCAAAATCACATTTTGGTACTTGCATCACTGCATTAGAGATAATCTTGGAAATGCGAAGTATCCTTTACTATCTAATTTTATCTAATGCCCTTCTGAGTCTGCCTCATGGAAATGCGGATGTAGTGAGAGGATTCAGCATAAATAAGCAACTGTTGGAGAGTCTATCAAATTTAAATATTTGCAGTATAAATGGTCTAAGACAAGTGAAATCACATGTTGAAACACTAGGAGGCTTGGACACATTTCAGGTTATAGTTGAGATGCTAAAAGCTTCACGAGGTGCTTACAAAAAGTATTCAAGCAGAATGGAGCAACAAAAACGAAAAGTTACTAAGCCAAAAGTTGAAGTCATTACAGACACAATGCAATTGAAAGCTGAAGAATCTGATATACAACAAAAATTAAAAGCATCCCAAGAATTATTAAACAATTCTGAAAAAAATATTGAAGAAGGGATTAAAAAGAAGAGTATGCATCTCGTAGAAAGCGGACAAATGCTTCTTAAAGAAGCAAAATCAAGAATCAGTATGTACTTAAAGAAACAAGCTTTTGTTTCATTGCATTCTACCAAATAGGCAAAAAAATGTACTTGTTTTCATTGCTTAAAAATACATGTATGTACAACATTTGTAATGGAGGACTTATACATTTTAATTGGATTATTATTGGCAGTCTTATTATTTAGAGTTGATTATTGTATTTCGACAATTTATCATATTTAAAATCAATATAATGTAAAAATATATATATATATATTCTAAATACTTTTTAAGCTAAATAGGTGTGCGAATTTTTTTGCAGAGTTTATTTATTTGTTTTATAATTGTATTTTCAAATTTAATTAGACATGCAATGGATTGTTGAAATACTTGTAAATTATCCATAATCGAATCATAACATTTGAGTAAGTAAATATTATTTTAATGAAAAAAAATAATAGTACTACTAATATAAAAGAAACCATTACAACTATCAGCTATTAATTTTACGAAATTTACTTTTTAACTTTTTAAATTTTCAGTGTTTGTTTTGTGCTCAGTATTACAAATATGAATTCATGGTTTCTTATTGGTAGTTTGAAAGGGAAATGAATTTCTTCAGACTTTTATTGTTGGGGCAGAAGTTAATGATCACGTTCTTTTTTTCCTAGCACTGATAATAGCACGAAAAATGACAAAAATGCCCTGTCTTAAAATAAACACTACCATTTCATTTATCTTTTACATAATATATTCAAATTAATAATTATTCTTATTGTAAATTAATTTACACGCAAATTGACTTTTTTGACTTTAAGTTAGCATAAAGTAGATTTTTCGGTCAAAATACTAACAAATGTTCGACAAATCGTTAATTTTAATGCAATACTTTACTGCTCCAAAACCGTATCTAACTGCTCCAAAATTCTATTTTTACTGCTCCAAAACCGTATTTAACTGCTCCAAAATCCTATTTTTACTGCTCCAAAACCGTATTTCACTGCTCCAAAACCATATTTTTACTGCTCCAGAAGTGCTCCAAAATCACATTTTGGCACTTACATCCCTGCTCATGTTATAACTGCCATCTCTGAGATTTGCATTGTTGTAATGAGTGTTTTTGCCAAGGTTTCCATTGGTGTTATAAGACATCATGTCCATAATTTGTGCAGGTGTGATGATTGATTTCGCTGTGTAGGTCAATCTATGCAGAATGACTAAAATTTCAATATTGAAGCTAAATTTATGTTGTATGACGAAGGGGTAAAAGTGAAGAGGCTAATTAAATAGACAGCAGGTTTATTCGTGACATAAGTTATAAATAGGTTCTTAAACCTAAACTAGGAGAGGCTACTTTCACGTCCGTTCACCTTCACTCCCTCAATCATACTCTCTCTCTGGCGACGAAGTCGCCGCTAGGGGATTACATTAGCAGCGCCCTCTACATCACTGGGGATAATACACTCTGCCATCCTGATTGAGGAGGACCAGCGACTCATTGATATATACTAAGCCTGTAAATAAAGATATTGAAAAATACAGCACAATAATAAAATTTAAACAACATTAATGTCTTGAAGATCACAACGTGTAGTTCTTAAAAATTTAAAGTCTGTTCAAAAAGTTCTTGCGCCATAAAAAGTTGAAAAGTTTGTAGAAAGGGGAAAAAAAAGTCTCTTCAAAAAGTTTGTGTGAAAGAAAATAGAAAAAAGTCTCTTCTTTAAAAAGTTTGAAGATAGAGAAAAAAGTCTCTTCATTCAAAAGTTCATAAAAAGAAAAAAAAAGGTCTCTTCTGTAAAAAGTTCTTGTAGAAGAAGATTGAAGAAACTTAAGTATCTTCCCAGCACTTCATCATAAAGATTAATATTTTAGCTACTAAAAGTTCACGAAAAACAATCTGCATAAATCTTTGAATAGGAGACGGTGAGTTGCATAAGTCATAAGTACTTTCGGAAATTATTCCATCGATGTATTTTGGCTTGAAGATTGGAGTTTCAACTGGTAGGAAAAGCTTCATTTGAAAATTTGTACTTTCCATTTTCTTTGGTTTGTAAATCTTGACAATATTCATAACAGTATTCCGTAAATTATCGTCGTTAATGTGCAAGAAATCCGCTTCGCTTAAACTCACGCTATCCCCAATTGTAAACAGAAAAAAATTCTCTTCTGTTTGTTTACATGCTCCACGTGTTTCAATTTGTTTACATTCTGGACCATGTGCTTCTGCTGGTTGGCCTTTTTCTATTAGTCTTCTGTTACTACACACACTTCATCGGGATCTTCCAATGATCGTTCATCTTTTCTCATGGGGACATTAAGCCCCGCTTCTATCAACGAAGAACCGATATTTTCCGTTGAGTCATTTTTTGTATGACCTTGACACGTGTCATCTTTTTGCGTTTCCGGAATCGTAAGGATTTGAGAAGCATTTAAAATGTTGTTATTTCTTTCAGCAGGAAAAGTGATATATTCCGAATCCTTTTTTAAAGCAACATAGCATTTTTTTCCCGTGCGGATTTCGAATTGGTTTTCAATCGGAAGTGGGTCTCGTGTTTTTATGCTTTCGTTTACATTAGTTGGTGTTATTGAGTAAGCACAAATAATATCAGAGGGTTCTGCAGTTACTGGAATTTGGATTTTGTTCTTTAAATGAGCTAGTTTTATTTTAGCTTCTAACGGTGCAAGTTTAACTTTTTCGATTTCTTTTTGTTTTTCAAACTTAATTTTTTCGATTTCTTTTTGCTTTTCATTCTTAATTTTTTCTATTTCTTTTTGCTTTTCATTAGCCTCTTGGGTTTTTCTATCCTCCTCTTGGGTTTTTCTATCAGCCTCTTGGGCTTTTCTATCCTCTACAACTGTTGTTATTAAATCTTTAACGAAATCTGGATCTTTAACGAAAATTTCACTTTTTTCAACTAAGTCTCTTAATTTTAGAATTGTGGCACCATCCGGTACAATGATATCTAACTCAGCGGCGACAAATGGGAGATCTTGTTTTCTGATATTTTTAAACATAATTAATAATAAAATGGATCCTACCTGCGTTTCTTGATTTTACTTCGCTTTTGGAGTTGTATCCGTTTTATGTTGTTGCTCTTTCGAAGAGTACTCGTTGCTTCTGGTTTCTGTTTCATGGTAGTTGGTCGATGTGGAATAACTTTGCTGACTTCGTTGAACTTCTGCTTGACGGCTGAAGTGGGACTTGTTCGGCGAAGCGACAGTGTTGTAGTTGCAGTTTCGATTTGGCTCAGGATTCTGGATTCTTGCTGGCTATGTGGAATAACGATGCTAGCTTCGTTGAACTTCTGCTTGATGGCTGAAGTGGGACTTGTTGTGCAAAGCGAGTGTTATGCAGTTGTATAATGACGACGCTGGTTGATGAGTTTGCCTTTTATTTGTAGATTCCACTGGTGGTCGCTGATTGCTGCGGTAATTCGTGAAGAAGATTTTGGTTTGACCTCTGGATGGGCGTAGAAGTGCAGTTTTTATTTCGTGAAGAGGATTTTGGTTTGACCTCTGTATGGAGTGAAAGTGCAGTTTTTGTTTCGTGAAGGGGATTTGGATTTGACCTCTGGATGGGGGGGGGGGGGCGTGGAAGTTTAGTTCTTATTTACCGATTTCGAAGTTTCGTTTCGTTTATGATATAATTTTTCCGTCGTATTCTCGCTTGTAAAAAGCACGGCGAGCCCCCATGTTGTATGACGAAGGGGTAAAAGTGAAGAGGCTAATTAAATAGACAGCAGGTTTATTCGTGGCATAAGTTATAAATAGGTTCTTAAACCTAAACTAGGAGAGGCTACTTCCACGTCCGTTCACCTTCACTCCCTCAATCATACTCTCTCTCTGGCGACGAAGTCGCCGCTAGGGGATTACATTAGCAGCGCCCTCTACATCACTTGGGATAATACATTTATAACTACTAATTACTTAAATTTTGAAGCAATTTATTTAATTGCTTTGAATGTTGCTTAAAAAATTGGAAAACTGGGCTTAATTAAATTTGCTTGTCATCATTATCAATTTAGTATAATTGCTTAAACATTAAACATTTTGAAAGAAGGGGGGGGGGGGAATCGTTATTAAGTTATGAAAAGGGAGGGTACAATTATCAATGTCTGAGACTACTATTTTGGCTACTATTTTCAACGTCCAAGACTACTATTTTGGCTACTATTTTTAACATCTGAGGCTACTAAAACAACTGTTTTCAAGGCTTATAGTCAGTGGCAGCCCTGGTGTACGTTATGAAAGTTCTTCCCTCAAGATTGTGGCGAAAGTGTTTGATTGCGGAAAAGATAGCAAGGAGCTCTCTATCGTAAGTACTGTATCTTTGCTCTGTGGGAGAGAGTTTACGTGAGAAAAATGCAAGAGGTTGGGGGCCATTGGGGTGTTGTGCCTGTAAAACTGCACCGATGGCGGTGTTCGACGCATCGACCATCAGGGACAGTTGCTGTTCAGGGGCGTAAAACCTAAGGGTAACAGCCTCGGAAAAATTCGGTTTTGCACTTTTCAAAAGCAATGGATGCTTGCTCAGTCCAAGGAACTGGACGCTTGTCATTCTTTTTAGAATCCTTAAGGAATTCATTTAAGGGTGCTTGGGTTTCAGCTGCTTTAGGAAGAAAACGTCTATAAAAATTTAACATAGCTAATAAACGTCTAAATTGAGAGACTGTTTCAGGTCTTGGAAATTCAGAGATGATTTTTGTTTTTTCCGCAAGTGGTTTCACACTAGCATGTGTGATCAAACAACCTAGAAATGCCTCAGATGACTTCCCTAATATGCATTTATTTAGGTTTAATTTCAGTCCATATTGGCTAAGGCGGCTAAAAACTTGTTGTAGGTGTGTGACATGTTCTTCCTCAGTTTCAGAAGCGATTAGAATGTCATCGAAATATGAGACGCAGAAGTCTAAATCCGACAAAACTTGATGAATGAAACACTGGAACGTTTGACCAAAGGGCATGAAAATATACTCGAAAAGGCCAAACAGTGTCGCCACAGCTGTTTTTGGAATGTCAGCAGGATTTACAGGAATTTGATGGTACGCTCGGGCTAAGTCAATGGTAAAAAATATTGTCTTATTATGAAAGAGTTGTGTACAATCCTGAATGTGTGGGACTGGGTAACGGTCGGATGTGGTATTGGAGTTCAAGCGACGATAATTGCCACAAGGTCGCCAATCGCTGTTAGATTTTTTTACCATGTGAAGAGGGCTGGCCCATGGGCTTTTTGAGGGTCGAATAATACCTTGTGCCATGAGAAATTCAAATTCTTGGCGTGCAGCTTGCAATGTATCAGGAGGAAGACGACGTGGTTTAGAAAAAACAGGCGGACCTTTAATTTCTATATGATGATAAACAGAATGTGGTTGTGTGGAGGAAGTTAATTTTGAGGGATTTGTAAGCTGAGGGAAATCAGATAAAAGTTTTTCCCACTTAGAATCACCCAAAAGAATCGAAATGTTTGTGCAAAGAGGGCTGTTATGGGAAAGTTTTCCACGAGTCGACAATTTAGTTTCCGTGTCAACTAAACAATTGTTCTTTACATCTACCGGCAAATTAAAGTGTTGGAGAAAATCAACTCCTAAAATTGGTTGACTGACCTCGGCAATTACGAAATTCCAAGTGAATGAACGTCTTAAGTTTAGATTGATTTGCAAAAGTTTGGTTCCAAAAGTGTTTATTTTTGTGCAATTTGCAGCGTATAGATATAAATTGTTGGGAGTTTTAGCGTCAGGTATATGTGCTTTTGGTAACACCGATATATCTGCACCGTGTCAACAAGAAACTAATTTAGAAGAAGGATCGGCCAAACGAATGCGATTTATGTAGCGGTCGCTGTTGTGGCCGTTTTGCGATCGCTCATTTAGTTTTCCTGATAAGAGCAGGGAGAGACACATTTTTTTGCTTTAGAGCCGAAATTCGTGTGGTTAAAACAGAGGTCGTTTTCTGGCTCCTTGTAAGGCCGATTTCGTCCACTTGATTGGCTACGATGAGCTTGTCTGTGAGGCGAATTTTTGCGGGACCGTTCCAGATTGTGTGCAATAGCAGCTAGTTCACTTATTTGTTTTTCCAGAGTAGGGGCAGGTGATGGATTGACGGAAGCTATATTAATGGTGGAAGGGGGAACTATGTCTTTGATTCTATCAGCGGCTTCAGCCAACTGGGTTAAATCTACGTTAAGTGTGGCTAGAATACTTTGTGTAGTGGCCGGAAGTCGAGAAATCCACAGATATTTAAGGAAAGGTTCTCCAACAGCGTCGCCAGCCAACACACGCATACGCGACAAGAGATGAGATGGTCGCTGGTCACTTAATTCAACTCCTTGCAATAACGTATGAATTTGTGACTCTTGGCTTTCTGAGTTTTGGTCGATAAGACGTTTCTTAATTGCTTCGGATGGAGGATTCAAAATAATGTCACTGACAGTATTTAAGACGTCGGATTCGACTGAAGCGATAACGTGATTGAACTTAGTAGAATCGACGGTTATGTTGGCCAAATCAAATTGCTCCTCTAATTGGGCAAACCACGGTTGGGTTTGGTTTCCAAAAAGGCGGAAATTTTACCAATACACGTGATATGTTGGCATTAGTGTTATTTTCGTTAGGCATTGTGAAAGCAAAATTACAAATTGAGAATTCACAATTGGGGACAGGGGAAATACGCACTACCCTTTAAACAGAGCAAAGACACTATAAATACGATAGCAAAATGCTTACCTTGAAAAGAATATCCTCATTTATAATGATGTGTTCGGATTGAGCGTGTGAACGTCAGTCACCATCTTTGGTAATTAGTAAAGGCAGTATCCACACCTAGTACCAAAATCTATTAAATATTAAGAAATTTAATAAACAGTGGACTCGGGATCAGAAGGTTAAAAAACTCGAGGTACCGAACACATTCGAGAATCATAACATATTTATTGAAGATAAATTTTAACTTTAAGGGTTAAGCATTAAGGATGATATAAAAGTTACAACAATTCATTGAACAGTTTTGTGTCGATCTGCTATCTAGTACAGCGTTGTCAAACTCTAAAAAGAAAGTTTTTTGGAGTTCTGATAGACTGCAGCTTGTGACGTCATTTGAGGGGAATTGATGGTTCCCCACAAATGTAACAATTGTATAACTATCAAGTCATTATAGGTTTACCTTTATAATAATTTACCAGTTGTGAATATTCCTGTTGTGATATTTTCATTAGTCTACCTAACCTATTGTGACTTTTAAACTTTTGCTATTGGTTAAATTTAAATTTAGTAACTGACCATGTCAACATTAAAACAAATGGTGGATAGAACAATTTGTGAAGGAGCTAGTCTTATTGAATGTTATTATTTTTTTTACAGCCCTACCGCCAACTTACCAGTCTCTATTTGGTCAAGTACGAGAAGCCCGTAAAAATTCATCTAGTTTTGTAGATTTTCTAAGGAAAGTTATAATTTTACTTCTTGGCACAAGTAAGTTGTACAGATAAATATACCATTATAGGAACTTAATTTTTTGTGTGTGAATTGCTGTCTAAAATAAATGCTTTTAATGTTAAGAGTATTCTAAAAACTATTTTTGTTCTATAATAAGTATTCATTGTCACTAAAAACTATTCTGATTCATCTATATCATGCTTGGCTGTTATTTTATGTTTTCTTTAATCTTGTCAGTCATACAAAGGGCTAAATACTTGCAATATTTAACTATATATCATGCAATTTCAAATTTGTTGGAATTTTTCTAATGTTGAAAATAATCACGCATGGCGATTTAACCGCAACATTAACTGTGCCTCTTTTTTACTACTACTTCTATTTAATTTACTGTATATTAGGGTGATTCATTTTTTCAAACTTTTGATTATTTATAGAGGCACCCCCCCCTAAAAAATTGCTATGTAATAAAATATTATGTCATGCAAAATTTTATTAAAATTTATTAAATATGTAGAGGTGGGGCATAGTGGTCAAATGTTGCAAATATCTATACTAAAATGTATATTACATTATTAAATCATAAAACCTCTAAAATCAATAATTTACAAGCCACAACGCCTTTTGTATATTACAGCATTATATAAACAAAAAAATTCGGTGTTTGGATGTTGTAAAACGACATGGTGATGTTAGAGAGAGATTGAGATTTGTAATCGCTAGCGCACACGCATAGGAAGTGAATATGCTATCAAACTGTTGTACAGTAGTGGTCAGTTGCTCTATGAAATGATAGCTGATTGTTAATTTGTTTCCCTTTGCCAACTGTTTTTCCATAGCTGAATGAACTATTTATTTAAAATAATTTTTATATTATCATCATTCACTTTGAATGCCTAAATACTTTATAGACTATGGTCCTGTAAATTGAACTTCCTTAGAAAAATCGCGAGTAATTCTCAGCTCGTGTGTCATCTTTAAAGAGTTTTGTAAATTTATTATATATGTCAGCTACAGTTATTTAATTGAGCAATTTTTTATGTTAAGGCTCAATTGGCAAGTTCTGTTTCCCAGTAAAAATTATATCTGTGTTTATAAAGTAAAAACAAATATAAAGTAAAGTCTCAGTAAAAATTGTATCTGTCTAAATATCCAGCTACAAAAATACTTGTGCAACTTGGCCATTATTTGTCACAGTGGAAACACAGTCAACAATACGTAATAGCCAAGTGTCACAAGCATTTTTGTAGCTGGATATTTAGGCCTTTGAAGGGGAATTTTGACTTTGAGAAGAAAATCTTATTTATTTTCATTGCCCATAATTTACAACAACGTTAAACTTGGCTCTACTTAGATCTCAATACTTTTCACACCCATAGTTTTTGAAGAACTTGGCGCCTTTTTGTAGAGGTGTTTTTGTTGGGTTATTTGTTTTCAGATTATCTGGCGTCGTCAGCAACACAAGGGCTATAATGCGCTGAAACATTCGTCATTAAACAAGCCAGCATACATTTACAAACACCCATGCCTAACACAGGACTCGAACCCTCAACCTCGTGGTTCTAGAAGCTAGCACGCTAACCACTATACCGTTTAGTCAGCATGTTTTTGTTGGGATTTTTATATTTGGAGTTAATCAATTGGCAATCAAATCTACTTTAGATAAAAAATAATTGTGCTTGACTTGAAGATATAAATTTGAAATTTTTTTGTAATGCTATTGAAATGCATTGTGTCAGGGTGGCTACTGAACCTGAAATTCATGGAAATCAGGGAAATGTCAGGGAATTTCACTCTTCTGGAAAAATCAGAAAAATGTCAGGGAATTTCACTCTTCTGGAAAAATCAGGAAAATGTCAGGGAATTTCGTAAAATTACCCCTTTAATCATGGAAATTTGAAATTTGGAGTTTGCCTTCTCGCATGACCCATGCGGATATTTATCTTGGTTTGCATCATGTGAAGTGGATGCTGTGAATATCCACTTCCAAAAGTACTTAAGCATGTACTTTTTCAAGTGTGTCTAAAAAGTCTGTCGTTTTTTAAAAAGTCGTTGCATTTTTTTTCTGCCAAAAAATTATGAACTTTGTGCTAGTCGTGATTTTTAAAAATGATTTTTTGCCTCATTCAATCTGCACTTTTGCGGTTTGAGATAATATTTTTATTGTACAAAATTTTATTTCTATACATCTATGAGTAATTAATTTTTATAAGAAGCTGTTAATTTCTGGCCTTTCTTTCATACATTAAATGCTGTTTATCTTTAGTCGACTTCAAAAGACATCATTTCATCATTTTTCATGAAGGATATGTACCTAGTGAAATTTGTGACAGAATAGTAAAATGCTGATTGTTTAAGTTTTATGCCATGCATGCCCAAGTTCAGTAAATATTTAGGACAGGAATTTAAGTTTATGCTATGAACAGGAAATAGCATGTGACATATATTAAAGAAAATAACATGTTTAATTTGTAAGTTTATGCTATGAACAGGAAACAGCATGTGACACATATTAAAGAAAATAACATGTTTTATTTGTGTTATTTTTCAAATTAAAAAGAAAAATATTGTACTGGTTTTGCTTTACCTTGAAGTTAGCAAGTATGGCTGCAGTTGGTGAATTTTGTATTTTTTAATTAATGTTTTCCATTCTCTTTCATACTCTAGCTCTAAAGATGCTTGTTTTGATTTTTACCGTAAATTTATTATTGTGCAATCAATTATATTTTGACTATTTAGAATTAAATTTACTTATTGAATTTTGGTATTTTTAAATTGGCCATTGTTTTGTTTTTTGAATTATAGTGAACATCAGGGAATTTTTAAGGAAATCAGGGAAATGGTCATGGAATTTTGTTTCTCAAACCATTCTGTGTATGAAACTTGAGTATTTATGTTCAAATGATCAACTTGTAGTAGATATGTTAACAAAGATTTTGTCGAATCAAAGACTTATTCATATTAGAGTCGGGTGTAATGTGAGATGTGATTAAGGGTTGGTGTTGAAAATAATTGTACATTGTAATTTAACCACAACTTTTACTGTACCTCTCTTCTACTACTAACTTCAATTTTATTTACTGTGTATATAATCTTATGTTTGTAAATCTTCTACCACTGCACTACTACTATAATAAGGGCAGATTACAACATATATTTTCATATGGTTAGAAATTTTTCACCTTGTGTGTCATTATACCTTCCTTGAGGGCCTGATCATAATTGATATTTTGTATGAAATGCCCCATGGCTTTAAAAATTGTGTGGAAATGGTCTATCCCTATGTTATTTTTGTTTAAAATGCTAAAAAAATATTATACATAAAAGCTCTAAAATAATGAGTAACATCTATGTGGTCCACCGGATCTTGGAAGGTACAATAAAAATGGAAATTCTGGAAAAAAAACATCATGAGTAAAAGAAAAAATACACATGTATTATAATGAAATAATGCAATTAAATTGTTTTGTGATATAATAAAAGAATATATAATCATATACTATAAATTTTCTAATCTCAATTTAATTCATACAAGTGCATTCATTCAGTCAATTTTGGCTATGTTCGCAGATTTTTTCATTTTTGTTGATTTTGTTCGACGATCTACAGAATATTTTGGTAGAGTTTTGCTGATTGTATGAAATCAATATTTTGCTTGATCCCTTGTTCTGCAGAGTCATTAACGAAATTCAATACTTGCAACTTTGTGAATGATGACGAAATAAGAACCAAGAATCTGCTCCAACTAAATCAAAAGTGTTGTATTTTGATATGATTTTTTGGAAATTTGGGTTTTCCAAAATCCTACTTTGCAATTTAAAAGCAATATCAATGAAATTTGGCTTTGTATTAGTGATGGCTTTTCATTCTTGCATTAGTGATGGCATTTCATTCTTATGGTTTAACCTTGTTGCCCCAAAAGGCCAGTAGCACCCTTTCTTCTTAAGATACTAGTAGTACTTAGTACACTGATTGCACTCTCAGATCTAATGAGATGGATACTCTTGTGTGCACTGTAAAAGAATGAAGCATTTGTAGGTCATTCCAAGAGGCATTGATAGCAGAATCGCAGGTTATCCACCAGGTTGTGTAGGTGAGAGGGACAAAGTTGATAAAGTCACACAGTTTGACAACCTGCTGTTTTAAAGATATTGTGCCAGCAGGTAGTTTCTGCATTTGCTGCTCCAGAAGACAACTTGTAATTGTATATAACAATTTGACTATCCAATGTGCTTTGTGCAAGGTTCCTGGTCAGTTTAGTTTTACTGCTTGGGTAATATTAGGAAAGTCTAGGTATATTAGCAAAGCTTTATGATCTACATATAGTTATTTTTCCTTTTTCCAGATGGTAGATTTTACTGTCTGGATTGCATTTGTTCTAAGACTGTTAATTATTCTTTTTGCTTGTACATTCAATGACTTTCAAGTCAAACGGTTCCAATTCACTATAAAATTTTTCAAGATAATCAAAATTGTCACGGAATTGTTTAAACAAGGTAATATCTGATGACTTGGAAGCTTTGATCTTTAAGTCATCAAACACATGAGACAAAAGGACTTCTCCAACATGATGATGGCAAGCTAACTACATCCTAATTTCTTTTGCATACTGACGCAGACAGCAGTAACATGGCCTGTGTTAGAAGAAGTTGTGTCAAACATTATGTTAACAATCATTTGTGTGTATTGCTAAGAGATGAGCTGATTATATATTAGTAATCAATGATTAGGCCACATTTACAATCAGTTTCTTGGGGATATGCTGGTATATCAAGAATCTTTTTCTGGTGAACTTTTCCAAAGACAATGATGATGTTTTCTTCTATTTTGTACATATTGGGAAATGATATTGAAAGTTTTGAATCCCAATGCAGAGTAGTATATATTTAGAAAAGCCCTATGATTTCTTGCAGATAGTTGAAGTCTCCATCGCAACTTGTCACTGATCCAACTGCTGTTGTGTAAGATGCTGCAAATTGTAGATGCCTCTCCTCCTAGTTCTGTAATTAACCCATTAACCTCTGACGTTGCGTTCGCGCAACGCTTAGAAAACATAACTACAATAAATATTTAATCAATTTTAAACTAATATTTGGAGGTTTATATTCAATGATAAGGTTATACACTCTAATTCCGAATGATAAATATTATTCTAAACCTTATTGTTTTCTGGTAGTAATAATGTAAACATTTCCGAAATCTGCTAAGTTGCACTGACATTGCTAAATCGATCCCAAAAAAAAGAAAGAAATGGAAATAATTTTTATTCGACTGAACATTTCATATCTCCATAGTTCACTTTAAGGTCACACGTAAATATTTTTTTTTTTTTGATGAATTCATCTTTGAGCTACAATATTGGAAATACTAGTGTTGCGCTCGTGCATCGTCAGCGGAAAAGAGGGTCAAAATTTTCTGAACTTTTTTATCACCGCGTGTGATTACAACTGCTTCATTTTGATTTGAAATATTTCGAAAGCACTATCTTACTCTTAGTGAAGCTCTGGATACTTTTTACACCATTGATTCAGATGACAATGAAACAGACATTGTTGTTATTTCAC
Organism: Linyphia triangularis; assembly: GCA_963978545.1. NCBI lineage: Eukaryota > Metazoa > Arthropoda > Arachnida > Araneae > Linyphiidae > Linyphia > Linyphia triangularis. The sequence goes on along the minus strand of OZ021723.1, from coordinate 62,861,487 downwards.
CAGAAGTTGGCTAAGTTACTGACAATGAAGAAGGGGACAATACAGTAATAAGTGACTTGAACGTTTTACCAAATGACATTTCTGGTGAGGTTGAATTACATTCAAATATTAAAGATAAGGACCAAAATGATGTGGATAATACAAAGATAAAGAAAAGAAATTGAGCCTTTGAAATGGAAGAAAATAGATCCTATTTATACATCGATACCAAAAAATAAAGAAACATCACCAAGTTGAAAAACTGAAAAGATAGATAGAAAATTTAAGTTGTGAGGAAATTTTTGATACATTTTTTGACTGAAACGTATGCATTGCTCATTAATGAAACTAATATATATGCTCAGCAAAATAATAGGACTGACTTTTTTGCAAGTTTCCTAAAAAGGTTTATTGGTTTGCTTCTTCTTACTGGTTACCATACATTGCCACAAGAAGAAATGTATTGGTAATTATATAAAGATGTATCTGTCCCGTTTGTTAGGGAGTCAATGTCACGTATTCAGTGCAGGAATATAAAACAAAATTTGCATATGGCAGATAACATCAATATTGATAAAAATGACAAATTGTACAAAGTGAGAGTACAACTGTGAAATTTGTTGAATAAGAAATTTAAATAGTTTCAAATATTTGCGTACAACCTAAGTATAGACGAACAAATGATTCCTTATAGAGTAAAACATTCTGCAAAAATGTTCCTAAAAGGAAAACCTGTAAGATTCGGTTATAAAGCTTTGACCCTTGCATCACGTGATGGTTTTTGTGATGATGGATTTTGTTGGATCATCTACTGGTAGACCAGTCTTTCTATGGTAGTACAAAATCAAAAACTACATTTTCTTACACGATCAATTGACAATAAAAGACTTCGCAGTGCACATTGTTACAATGAATTATATATCGCTGTAATGGTTGTGAAGTGACTTTACCTCAAGAATGTAGTCAATATTTTCATACTAAGTAAGACATGTTATATAAATGTATGAACTTACATAGTACCAAAAGCTTATATTTTTGAAAAAAAAGCTTTCAAATATCGCCTACGGTTAATTACATTCATTGAGTATTCAAAATTAACGGAATATGACATTCTTGAAAACTGCCGATTTTCACTCGGTTTTACGCTGACGTTGCGCCAACACAACAGCCATTTTCTCTAAAGCCAACTTTTTCTTTAAATATGTTATATATGACCCTAAAATCACAAATGATATAAATACTGACCATGATTTTAAAGGATTTCGAGTTTTGGCGGTTAATGGGTTAATGCTTTTGCATATGCTACATATTAGGCTGGTCTCGTATTAAAGCATTTTGCTAGTGAAACAAGATGAGGTTTCTTCTTAATGTCACATAGGATGAATAAAGTCGTACCTGTTTTTTTTTTATTTCGATGATGACATCGAATGATGATTTTACGCTGACGTTGCACCAACGCAACAGCCATTTTCTCTAAAGCCAACTTTTTCTTTAAATATGTTATATATGACCCTAAAATCACAAATGATATAAATACTGACCATGATTTTAAAGGATTTCGAGTTTTGGCGGTTAATGGGTTAATGCTTTTGCATATGCTACATATTGGGCTGGTCTCGTATTAAAGCATTTTGCTAGTGAAACAAGATGAGGTTTCTTCTTAATGTCACATAGGATGAATAAAGACGTACCTGTTTTTTTTTTATTTCGATGATGACATCGAATGATGATTTTACGCTGACGTTGCGCCAACGCAACAGCCATTTTCTCTAAAGCCAACTTTTTCTTTAAATATGTTATATATGACCCTAAAATCACAAATGATATAAATACTGACCATGATTTTAAAGGATTTCGAGTTTTGGCGGTTAATGGGTTAATGCTTTTGCATATGCTACATATTGGGCTGGTCTCGTATTAAAGCATTTTGCTAGTGAAACAAGATGAGGTTTCTTCTTAATGTCACATAGGATGAATAAAGTCGTACCTGTTTTTTTTTTTATTTCGATGATGACATCGCGTACTTGTTGATAGTCCTTCAAAAGTGGTTTTTCACATAATTTGTATTATTAGTTCGTCACAATCATCAGTAGAACTGAGAATTATCACTTAATTTAAGTTGGAACCAATCTCTCTATTCTCTTCTTCACTTCTTGTAGCTGTAGCTCTTTTGGTACGATATTTTTCACAAAACGTTCGTCATATGATCTGAATGTTGTTGATAGGTCATTTTGCATTGACTGCAGAAAGGCAAGTTTTTCATTTTCCTTTCTACAAGCCTTAAAGGAAATGTTTAGGATTGTTTATCTTCCATCTGTTTTACCTACAGGATTCGGTGCAGATCTTCGACTAAAGGCATTGTCTTCAAAGCTTAATTTTGCATTCTCATCAAGAAGTTTTATATTTTTTTCACAAGCCTTTTATTGTCAACTGATTATTGGAATATTTACTTTTCAGTAAAACAGCTTTGTTTGTGGAAGAACTAATTTGGAAAATTCTTTTTCTTAGACACTTGCTTCAGTATGATACGTCATACACCTCAATAGCAAATTAGTTTGAAGTTTGAAGTAATTTATTTTTGAATAGCTATCTAATTCCAATAATTTATACAAAAATGATTCTTTATTAATATTAAAATGTATTGTAATATAACCAAACTTCAATATTCAAAAGTACACTTAACTTGCTTTAAGGGTGGTGCGGGTTCCACTAATTGTTAATAAAATATGAAAATAATTTTGTATGAAAAATTCTAAATTTGCTGATTTTGCATGGAAAATCTGAATTTTCAAAGTTGCCTTAGACCCCCTAAAATTGTTTTAAAAAACAAAAAGAATTTATATGGTAACTTTTTAAGGGTAATGGAACATTTTGAGATTGGGGACAAAGTTATTTGTTTCTAGAGGTGTGTTTGGTGCACCCTATTATTATTTTTTGTAAACTTTTTAAGATTGAAGGTTTAGACATTTTATGCAAAGGACAATTGCAAGAAATAATAGATACAAATTATAAAAATTACAGTTTCTCCTTAGAGTTTTAAATTTTCTTTTGTTGACACCTTGTATTCATAACAAATAATCAAGGGACATTAGTTTTTATGCAAAATAATTAAATACTAAAATGAATTATTGTTTTCATTATATCTTTCAGATAGTATATTTTATTGTTTATGCTCTTAATCAATATTATTTTTTTGTTTCTGTAGTTGGCTGTAGCATCATTTTAGGAATTACAATAGTGGTACCCATTTCCATGATCTTAGTTGGTAAGCTATCTGACTATTTGTATTTAAAAAAAAAATTAATTATTTGTTAATATTTGTAGTTATGTTCTGACCATGTACATGTACTGTTCGATATGTAGAATATAATAATAAGGCAGTGATTACTTGTAAAACTGATTTTTTTAATAATGAATATTAATAATAAAAACTGTGTGGCTGTACATGAATTTACACTACTTCTATTAAACATTTTTAATTTTAAACGACAATATATTCTATAAGTAACTTTTTGTATAACCAATCTTAAATTTTCTGGAAAGCTTCAAGAGTACAGTTCTTAACTTTATGGTCTTTATTAAGTTTGATTTTTTGTGGATTATTTTGGGTTTAGTTTTAAATGATAAATAACAATAGTTAGTAATTGTAGTTTTATATTTAAAATTAAGACTGATTGTACAATTTAAGTATTCAGTGTAAAAATATTTGTTAAGTTAAAATTTTATGGATCAGACATAAATGATATGTGTACAATTATATTTTTGAAAGTTAACAGTTCCGATTTAAATTTTTTAGATAATATGTACATATTAAAAAAAAAAATAGAAATATATACTGAATAAAAAAAAAAAAAATTTAAAGTGCAAATTTCAAGAGTATATAAAGTATAAATTTTAACAGTAAGAAGAGGAAATATGTTAGTGTTTAAAAAATACTGATTTTTCTCTTTTACTTAAATATAGTTTTCAAATATAATTCTTATATTTTAGGAACAAAATTTTTTGGACAGTGTCCTGTAGAACAATTCATTCCTGTATATTTAATTGTGGGAGGTACATTTGGAGTTGTTAAAAATTTACTAAGTTTCTTTTCACGATGTAAATCAAATGAAAATGACCAAGAACGAATGATTCATCGTTCCCGGGATAGTATATTGAACTGCTTCCTCATAGCATGGTTTATTACAGGTTAGTGTTAAAGTTATGAAAACCTCTATATTGCATGTAATTGTATGAAATATAGGTATTTTTTTCTACTGAACTTTTATTATTTGTTTTACTTTTGGTAATATTATTTTTTAAAAGTATTCTGCTTACGATAAAGAAAAGTTTGTAATTTAAGAATACATGATTTGGAGGGCGAGAAGTAGGAGTCATTTAAAGAGGTAACTTAGATAGTTTTACAATTAATACACAGGAGTTGCAGAAGAGAAATTCTCCCAAGTCTGATATATGGTGTTGATTAATGAAGGATAAAGTTAATAGCCAATTCTTTTCCTCGAAATATATATATATACTAACAATTATTTATGTTACTGATTAGTTATTTGCCCCAAATGTCACTTAAAGTAACTTTTCAGTATAAATTGAGCGTCACATAGTTGTGATAATTAGGATAAAGTTTTTAACGAATATCTGCTTGAGAAAATGTCATTTAGACATTGAGAAATTGTGTGCTACGAATTTCTGAGCCAGTGTGTTTAAGAAAATTTTGAAATAAGTCATGATTAGTTAAATAAATGTTTTATTTTTTTTTATCTTTATTATGTGTATTTATTAATAATAATCCTGAATTTTATCTTCATCCTAATGCAATTTCCCACCTATTTTATTTATAGTTTCAAAGGTTTAACTAATTTATCATGCATTTGTTCAATAATGCTGTTGAAATAATCAGTTGCAGTTATCCTTATTTAAATGTTTTTAATTATTAGCAAATAGTTTGCAATTAAATATAGCTATTACTAAAATTTTAACAATAATAATTGAACACTATTTGATATTCAATACTAAACCTCTTGTATTGAAAAAAATTACGAAACCGTTTTTTGTTTGTTTGTATGTGCCTATGCATAGCTAGGGTGTTGTTTAAAATTGTTACTTCTAAAAGGTAATAGTTTGTCTTGTCAACATTTCTTAGAACCCTGTGACAGTTACACTTGCTACAATTTATTTTATTTTTACCTATTATAAAACTATATATTTGCTATTGTTGTTATCCATATATAATTGTCTTTTATAGGATGTATTTGGACATATAGAGTGTATGAACCTGAGTATGAAAATGAGGATAGTCCATTCTACTGTCACAAAACACTTTATTTGTTTGCATTTTGGCTTGTGACAACAACATTCATTTTGATTGGGCTTATGAGCATATTTATTATGTGTTTTGTGGTATCTTCTGTTGTTACTACCATTGAGTGATTGAAAATTTTGTGCAATTTTTTTTGTCGTGTAACAATTGTCACAGCCTATGTTCTTATATATTTGCTAATATATGATTGAATGAAGAACACAGCACATATATTTGTAAAGCTTCTGTAAGGATTTACAAAGTATTCTATTTGTAGCACTTTTAAAAATTAGTTTAATCAAAATGAGTCATAAGCTACTTTTTATCAATTTTACAATACAATTTACTGTTTTTAGGATCTGCTTTTATATAACTATGTGCTATTTATATGATTGCTCAAAATCCATGAATGCTCTAAATTTTATATAAGTACACAATGTCAAAATGTGTTATAATAATTCAAATTTTGTCCCAATTTTTGTATTGTGTTTTCTTAATCTTCAGAAGTTTTCTAGTCTTTCTGCTGATTCATCAGTAAACAATTGAATTGCTGTAGTCAAGTGCTTTTGTAACTATATTGTGTGCATTTTTTACTAATCATTATTATTTTTCTTTCAAAACTGCTCAGAATTTTTTTATTAACAAAACTAATTATAAATTGTGTTTGTTTGTAAAGATAAACATTTCAAAGTAGGAGATTGATTAAGTAGAAAATCTAGTTCTTTTGTAAAGATTATTTTGTAAACTGCATTACCTTTTTTGGCAGCTTATACATAATGTTTTCAAAGGTTATATGTAAAGGCCTAGACACACTTACGTTAATGGCACAGTAGTGTCAAAAACATGATAATTTGATGAATGTTGGAAGGTGGGAGATAATGCCCTGAAATCTTAAAGAGGGAGATAATTTGTAAGGGGAGGAGTATCTGTCACAATTAGGATGACCATTTTTCCAACCCCTTACAAATCCCACCCTTCTTAATATTTCAGTGCATTTTCTTCTCTCCTGATATTCACCAAACTAAGTCTGAGTGTCAAAAAGAGGCAATTTTCATCAGCTTCATTGCAGTTTGTCTTTGCCGTAATACATTACGCTTCATAAAACAATATTTAAGTCTTTTTCCCTTATGCCAGCTATTTCTACTAATTTGTGCATTGGACTGCCACGTGTTTGTGGCAAATATAAATAAATAAATATCTTGCATGCCATATAGTAAGCAACACTGCTCTACACAGTATAATTTTTTATAATTAATAAAGAAAACCATGTATAAAATTGTTTTATTTTGATTTTTTACCGAAAGCCAATCTTTCATCCAGTGATTTACGAGCTTTATATTGGTTTGTTAAGCTTGTTCAAATTAAGTTAACTATATATATATATGTTGTAGGATTTATAGTTTATTAATCAAATTAAATATATTGCATTTTTAAATTCAATTCTTAATATGAACTTTTGATAATTACAGCTATTGTAGTTGAGCTTTTTAAACATGTATTTTTGTTATGTTTTGGTTTTATGTTTAGTGCTATGTTAGTGTTGCCGGATAAAGTATTTTATAATTATTAATAAGAGTTTATTTATTAAAAATATCTCTTTTACAATTAAACATGTTGAAATTTTTTTTCTGTGATATACCCTCTTGCCAATTTGGCTGAGAAGAATTTGGTTACAACTCAGCTTAGTTGGCAATACTTTATTATTTCTTTGCTATGACTTATATATTATATATATATAATTTTTTTTTCAGAAAAAGGCTTACAATTAAAAATTTTTTATTTTTCAGATTTCATATAAGAAATGTATAAAATCATGTATTTAATTGGAAATAGTTCCATAATTTTAATACAACTTTTGACAAAAAATAGGAAAAGTGGGAGAGTAAAATCAATGCAGTATGAATTTGCAATCTTAAGTTGCCTTTTCTGTTGATTGGTGATTTTTATGATACAGCAAAACCTGTCAGTAATGATACTGTAGGGAAGTAAAAAAATATTGTTACATGCAGGTTATCGTTGTACATAAAAACCTTTTTATAACCATAACATAGGTACTAAGAAAAAATATTGTTATAGATAGGTTTCACTTTAGGCAATTTAAGAATTCTGTGCATTCAATGCTTATGTGCGTATAGTAATTATGCATGACTATGTTGGATTGTAATTAGAAATCTAAATTTTACTTTATTTAAATGGTAAATCTATTTATACTATAATTAATACAATTACTAATTAATATTTAATTATAAATAATTAGCAATTCAACTGCTCAGATGATTTTAGTTTTTGAAGTAAAATATATTTATCATCCTAAGCAGCACTTCTGTCATTAATAGGCACATGTTGCACATTGAATTAATTTGAAGAAATTATAATTTGACTGTTGAATTTATTTTGTAGAGGCAAAGCAAAACAGGTATGAAAGTGAACTAGTATTAAAAAATTAAACATAATTCAACACATAGCAAACTTTTCAAATGGAAAAAGAAAACTTATTTTGATTTCTGGTAATGCTTCTAATCATTCTAGAAGTGGGTAATTTGAAAATGTCATTTTTGTCAGCCTCGTACTCATGTTGGTATGCACAAATTTTGGGTGGTAAAATCCTATCTTTTGCGCAATAGATATTGAATGAAGAAGTGTCAAAAATTTTCTGTCCACATGATTTTTATTGATATTTTTCCAACTACATTTACAAGTATAAAATCTCAAGTATTCAACTTCTTGCAGTTCAATTTTGCTTTCACTGATTGAAGCTGCGTTTTCTACTTTTCCTCATTAAAATACTATTGGCACAAAGTATCAAACTCGTCATAGGATTCATCTGCAAGAAGGAAGTCGTTATACTCCTCTTCATCTACTGAAGATTCATGCAATAATTTTTTTAACTATTGCTTCCCTTTATAATTTCTGTTTTTGCTCTTTTTCTTCCCTCTTTTTGAGGAATATCAGTCAAAACCTGTGATTTCCATTCCTCTTCCTGGTATTTACAGTAGCAGAGTTCTTTTTTGGTGATGCTTTGGGAAAAGATAATGTTACTTTTGGTCCTTTTGTAAGTCAGTTAGACCTAAGGTAATTTTTCTCTTTGTAAGAAGCCTCGACGAGTCCCTTCGTACACCTTCTAGCTATTTTGAATGTTAGGATGGTACATAAAAGAGCGATTTAAGCATAATTTTATTTTACTGAAAAAAATGTAGTTTATGCAGAAAAAAAGTCTGTTAATTTTGTTTGTTTACTTGCTGGTGAAATGGGAGTTGCATACACATATTTGAGTTCATATCACGAGTTATACGTTTATACTGTCTGCTTTGTAATGTGACAAAATTATCATTATGGATAGGTTAATCAATAAAGAGATTATAGCTGTAGACAGGTTTAAAATATATTGAGTGAATAGGAATTATGCAGGGACCAAAGATAAAATCATGCAAGTTTATTGTTGTAGACCGGTTTCAGTGTAAGAGTTTTCTTTCAAACATTTTTCACTTTTAAAATTGGTTTCAAAGCCATTTATTTACTTTTGTCTTCTATGGCAAATGCATGTGTTAACACTTGAGATTTGAATCAATTACTATCTTTTTCTACCTCTAACTGAACAGTTACAGATTTGTAATTAAATACTGATACAAATGAGAAGAAAATGTACAGCTTAATCATTAATTTATATGAAATTTTTCAATAGTTCTGAAATATTGTCTTATATTGACTATTTTTAAATGCAAACTTGTTTTGTATATGTCTTGACATTTTATTGAGTAGTCTGTGGTATTCGTTTCGTGAGTTACTTAAAAATCTTTTCTCTTGAAACCATTATTTTATTTCAACAATTGCTGTATGACTTTATTGTCATTTAAGATTATCTATCTTTTATTAAGAAAGTGTTAGTACCTAACTGTATTCTTATTTGAAAATTGAAGCAACATTCTGGCAAACAATAGATTTGGTTTTAAAAGTAATATGTTTTTGTATATGTTGTCAAAAATTTTAATTAGATCTATACCTTCTTTCTCAGGTCCTGTAACCTGTTCCATTATATACTAAATTTTTCTCTGTTGACTTTTATAAAAATGAAATTTTCAAATCTACCTCTAGTACCTAAAAACACGTCCACTTCAGATGTATATTATTAGTTTTGCCATACCCAGTGTATTAAATATAGGTTATGTTTCCTAAGTATTTTGCTGTATAGAAATAAGTTAAATTTGTAGTTGTACTGCGTGTTTGACTGAACAAAATGTGAGTTAGAAGTAATTGACCACTGAAAAGGCACATTTAAAATTTTAATGATCTGTTGCCTCCCCTTTGAACTTATTTTTTTGTCTAGATTTTAAAAACAATGCAAAATATTGTCAAATATTTTTTTTTATAATTTATTCTATCTCATTAACTTTCTATTAAATTTATATTATAATTTATAATCATCTGATATTAATAAATTTTCTAATTTAAGTATGGTTATTTAATAAAATGAATAAGTTATATTTCAAAACAAAGAAAATAAATGTGATTTCTTTTAAATTAAAGTTGAGACAGGAACATTAATTCCTATCCTGAAAAGAAAGAAACAATTACTTTTAGTTATTTGGTTATACTTGCTAATAAAAATTAGTATTAATTATTCTAATCTTCAGCTTATTTAAGGCAACTGTAAGATTTTAGAGTAATTTGTATTGGATTCCTTCTTGAATTCTCTTGCAATTTGTAAATATGCTTGTTTAAACTTTGTGATAACAGCGCTATTATGAGAACAACTTATTTTCATAGTGGCAGGAAAAGTTTATATCCAACTAAATGGTGCATTGTTATTCGAATTTGTCACCTGATCATATGTAAAACATGCAATGCTGAATATATTCTAGTCCTGAATAACTTGTAAATAATTCCATTTCTGCATAGCACTTTTAAAAAAAATTCGTGGTTGACGTAAAAGTATATTTCTCATAAAATAATAAAATTTTATGAAATATTTGTCAAGGGTAATTAATATAAGCACAGTTTTATTTTCCTTTTTGCATGATTTATGAAGATATTTTTATCTTACTGATTTTTATTTGTATGCATATTGTGTATTAGTAAGTATGTGTTCATGTTAAAAGTTTAAATCCCGAGGATTTTTAAGAAATTCATATTTGTGCACAACTATTTTGTCATGTAAGGTCTTTTATCAGAAAGAACTTACAAGTTATTTAATTCTTGTTTTTTATTTTGCTAAATCATATTTTTTGGTTTTGTAGAACAGTTGATAATTTTTCAAGATCAAATATAGATAACTATAACAATAAAAGTCATAAAATAAAATTGATTTTTAAGGTTTCATGTTTTTATGTAAAACATAAAAATGTTAAAAATCAGTATATGTAAAAAAATTCACCTTTTAGTATGCTTTTTCTCTTTATTGTATATCAATACTTGGCTTTTACTATTGTGCCGTATTATATTGGAGAACAGTAAACTAGAACAAAAATATGAACTGTTATTGCAGAGTTCATCCTAGAAATGAAAAAGGGCAGGGTGCTATTTTCCAAAAAAAGGGCACTTCCTGTTTACGAGGGCATTTTTATGGCAAATTGCAGAAATACGCGTTTTCTGCCACAATTTCAATATTGTTAAACTTTTCTACCACGATAAATAATTTTCAATATTCCGAAGAAGTAAAATAATAATGCAAAAATCTGTGAATCAAAAACTCACTCAGAAACTTAAAAGATATCAAAATACTGATAAAATGCTTCAGTCCTAATTCTGCTGGAATGAGACTGAGAAAATTATTAAAATTAAAGTGCAATATATACAGTAAAATTTTCACCAAATAGCAATTTTTATAAAATTATCTATTTATAATACAGTAAAATTAAGATAAGAATGTTTTAGTATAATGTGTTAAGGTAAGAACTTTTCACTCTTTCAAAATTTTCTAAAGTTTGAATGAATCAACCTTAAACTTCATCTCTTAGTTTTGCTATTGTCGGATAGAGAATAGAGTTTCTCCAAATTTAGCATTATTCATTGTGGGATATCACAAAGAGTATTCCGACTAAAGAACTTGGACTATGTCCTGAAATTTTTGCATTTTTTTATTTTCAAAATCGGATCAAATTTAGAGTCAAAACGGCGATTTTTTTGCCGTGCATGCAGCTATTATGTGAGCTACAATAGAAGTTTTATTTTTTTAAAAAATCGGAAATAATCTGTAATTTTGGTTGCATTCCTGTTATGTTTAATTTTAAATATGAAACGGATGTTTAGAAATTAATTGGTAACAGGCAAATCACCAAAAACACCCCCTAAATTTAACAGGAGGACATCGTGATTGCGCGTGTCCAAACGGAAATATTCTTTTTAAATTCTTAGTGTAAACATTTGATAGTTATAAACCTTTAACCAAGTTATTCAAGTCTTTCAAATTCCTTTTTTCACTATTTTGAAGGAGGCATGGTAAAAATCCAGCGAAATACACTTAATCAAAACACGTACGAAATGGCCATCGGAGTTTACTAATGTGCACTTGGGAAATTGTAAGACGGCGCCCTACATTTCACCTACTAATGAAGCACGTTATATAGACATCTACTCAATGGTTTCAGTCCCTGATATATACGTTGCGCGTTTGAACATGAATGCGCATGCGCGACAGCCGATTTCAGGAGGGGTGATCCACATATTGCGTACTGTTGGGAGGGGAAAAAACGAAAGTTTTTCGAATTCTTTCAGGATGAAATTTTTTCTGAAAAAGGGCAGGAAGGGCGCTATTTAAAAAAAAAGGGCAAGAAGGGCGCTATTTTTATAGAAAAAGGGCAGACAGGGCGCGCCGCCCTTCGAAAAATGCCTAGGATGAACTCTGGTTATTGGTTTCTTTTCTAAACTTAGTCTCTCTTTACAACATATTGATTAAAAATATGGAGCCAGTTATTATGAAAATTTATCAAAGCCCAATAATATAAGGTGAAATTCAAAAGCATGTATCAATTTTAATAAATTCTAAACAACAATTATTGAATTTTTCCACCAATTGTTGATGTTAAGCTTGTCGTTATATTATTAACCTTTCACCTATAACCTTTCAATTATACACAATGTGTAATTGTTTTATGAAATCTGTACTTGCTTTGCTATGATTGTTTATCTCTTTGTAAATCTATATGTATATATGTCTATTCATGTACACATGTATTGCTGATATATGCAGAAATAAAGTGTGAATATATTTTAAGTCTTGGTTTTGAATTTGTACAAAATACAATTAAGTAAATTTGGAATTTTATTCAAGTGCATATTTGCATTTTCTTGTTTAACTGATAAATTGATGTGTGCTAGGCAGATTGAAATGTTTTTAAAAGATAGTTACAAGAAAAATCTCAAGAAAGAAAAGCATTAAAATTTTCTGAATAATTTTAGTTTCCAATCTATTTCAAACTAGACTAGCTGTGTGGCCGAACATCTCACATTGTTGAGCTTGTGTAAGCCGGGCCTATTCTAACGGGCAGTCGTGACTTATTTGGGCAGTCGTAAATTCAAAATTGGGCAGTCGTAAAAAAAACATAAAACTAAGAAAAATACTGGTTTACTTTTATTTTGTAACAATAGTGACTATGTGGTACTCTCCAATATTCCACAATGAAATCATATTTGAGAAATACAAGCAACACTAACATGTATGTTTGAGTCTGAAACCAAAGCTGAGAGATGGGATCGAATTTTCCTAAGGGGTGGAGGGGGGATACACCGGATGCCCGTTTCTCCCTGGACCCTCCAAAAGGGAGGAACAGGAATGTTTTCTCGTTCAGTGTCCAGTGACTTCTCCTCCTTGGCCTTGAGACCCTTTTTTAATAGTTGTGTGGTTAGCACAAGGAGGGGAAATAGGAAGATTTTGAACGCGTGGGTTGAGACCATCGATATAGATAAATAACTGGATAGACTGCTCCGATGGCAACGCAGGGCGAAAAATGCGCCGGCAGAAATATTTTTTTTCCTGCCACTGGTGGGAAGATTTCCTGAATCATGGTTAACTTACTGTGTTGCATATAATTGCAACAACAGCGCAAATCGAAAAAATATCAACAAGAGTTTTCACAGGTAAATAAAAAATAGTTATTCAAATATGCAAATGTATTTTTTTTATTATTATTTATTGAAAAATATCTAAAATGACCCTTTTAACATTAATCGCTCGTGGTTAATGGTTGATCTCTTATGTGGCAATTCATATCATAAATAATCTATTTTAAATACGGAACAAATAGTATTATGATCTAGAATAAAACACTTGATTTATATTTATTTAATCCTTGTTTTTATGCGTTTTCAAGGGCATTTGGCAAAGAAATGGAAAATGAAAGCGAAACTAACACTCGCACATTGACAGATTTAGGGTGTAATTTTGAAATGGGAAACGATTTCAAAACTTCTTTTAAACATCCCGCTTCTGAGTTAGAAGTCTTTGCATTTTTTTTATCTCTGTCACATGTTGAAATTAGCCAGAAATACTTTAGCTGAAATGGGTTTTATTCTGTCCAATATAGGCGTTGTAAAATTGGATTATATTACAAAACTAAATGATTTGCAAAGAAAGGAACAACTTAAATTTGCTAATTCTCTTTCTGGGGTTCACATAATGTACAAAAATAATAAAATGAATGTACGATTAGCTGCACAAACCTTAAGTGGTAGTGTAGCTGATGCAATCGAGCATTTGTCGAAAAGCTATCCCAATTTTAATGGGTGCAAAGCCACTGTTCATTTCATAAGAGTAATTAACAGACTCTTTGATTGTTTAAACAGTCGCAACCCGTTTAGCTCAGGTTTTAAACAACCTTTATGGCTTGCAAATAAGTCAAGCTGGGAAACTTTTTTAAACGAAACCTTGAGTTATATTTCTTCATTAAAAATAGCGATCACTTCTGTCTTCAAACATCCCCGTAAAACCTTTGCACTTGGTTTTGTAATATGCATAAACAGCATTCAAAAGCTGGCCATGCATTTGATGATAGAGATTGAGAACCCTAGTAAATATTTCCTAATGTACAAGATATCTCAAGATCATGTGGAATTGCTATTTTCATGTAAAAGATCAAGAGGAGGATGCAATAACAACCCTAACGTAAACCAATTTAAATATGCCCTTAGAAAACTTCTGTTTAGAAACACTGTGTCCCCAAGTTCCACTGCAAATTGTTTTAACTTAGATTACAGTTCACAATGTTTCATATTTGAATTTCGTTCCAGTAAGCGCACTTTAATTGATGGTACTGAAGACAGTAGCGAATTAGATACTAACATTCAAGAGTTATCACTTCTAATAGAGTCCAACACTTTGTCAGATGTTGCTGACAATATTCTTTATTATATTTCAAGTTATGCAGTGAAACAGCTTAGCACAAACCTAATCTGCAAAGAATGTATTTTTGTTTGTTAACAACAAAAGCAAAATTAAAAATTGGTCATTGCAATAGCCATACTCATGATATACAATACCATCAAAATGCCAAATCGTTCACATACAATGTAACTAAAGGTGGATTAAAATTTGCTTATGATGGAGTATTGTTTGTTGTGCAACAAACAGAAACATTATTTCGTCATTATGTGTCAAATTAAAAAAACAAAAAAAAACAACGAAAAACATTATTTATTCTGTTTTAAGTATTTGTCACAGGGTAACATTGTCAAAATATTAAATACTTTGGGTTTTATACATTCAACTGAAGGTGAATTTGTTGTGGAGAGTCTCCACCAAACGCAATTAATAAAACTAATTTGCCAGAACTTATGACAACATTAGATTTTTTTCGAATGCCAAGAGAGTAAGTAACACTTGATCATAAAAGAAACAAAACTACCATCATTCATAAATTGAATAAGTTGGTCCTTTTTAACAATGTTTAGATCTGGATTAACTACAAAACATTTTTTTTTCTTGGGAAAAACTCCCCGACTACTTTTTAAATTTTTACTCCATTTAAATTTTTTTTTATTAAACTATGTAATTTATTTGATTTTTAACTTGAAATCCTCAAAAACAATTTTCTGTAATATTATTATGAACAATGCCTGAACTTATTTAGTTTTGGTAAAGTTTTTTTCATTTTTCTCATTTCAGAATTATAGCACCAAATAAATATATGTGTTTGATTTGCAATAAACAAGTTTCAAAACTTATATATTTAAAATCATAAGTTATATAATAATATTGAGTATAAAAAATTAGTATAATAGTTTGCTTTTGAAACTTAAATTGTTCTTTGAATTGGTGTATTGAATGAATGAATTTGTTGGTTGTATTCAGATTATCTGGCGCCGTCAGCAACACGAGGGCTATAATGCGCCGAAACATTCGTCATTAGACAAGCCAACATACATTTACAAACACCCATGCCTACACGGGACTCGAACCCGCAACCTCGCGGTCTAGAAGCCAGCACGCTAACCACTATACCGTTTGGTCGGCATGAATGAATTTGTATTTTGCAATCTTATTATTACATATTTTCAACTGGTTTACTGTATTTCTTCAATTATTTTTAATTTCTACTTCTAAAATAAATCTAGTTTAAAAGTCTACTTTCATTTGTTTACTGTATTCTCATAACTTGTACATAATAATTTATTTTTAAAACATTTAATTCATGTAATTTAAAATTTAAAGAATTAAATTCGGATCAATAAAGATGAAACACGTTTACAGATATCGACAGTAACTAATCTCAAATTTTGTTCTAAATATACAAATCCTATACTTAGAATTATTTTGATCAGTTATATTTGTTGGTTAAACTATTTTCTTCAAATATATTTTATTCTTAATTCATTTTTTGCTTGCTAAATATCAAAAGTAACGCGAATACACCATAAAGATCGAAGAAAATCCACATTGGCAATACAAATTCCCCCATTCAAACATCTCGCTTCCGCGGTGGCAACTGCTCGTTTCTCCACCGTTAAGCAGTCTATCAAGTTGTTTATCTATATCGATGGTTGAGACTTCGATTCAGATTACAATTATACGTATCCGAAGTTAACCAAAGGACTAGGCAATACATTCAAATGGCAAAAAGTAAGTTGGCACTCATTTGTTTTGTGTTTCTTTTTCTATTCTGAAACTAAATACTATAAATTCGATTTTTAAAAAAAATTAAAGAGTACTTAAGAATAGTTTAAAGAGAACTGCTTTGGGTTTGGTACTAAAAAAAAAAAGTGTAAAAAAGTTATTCTCAAGCAATTTTTGGAAATGCATCTGCACACTTACTATATGTTTGGGAATACTTTTCTTCAAATAGCTTGAATAAGTTGTAACTGCGCATACAAGTTAGCAAGGTATATAAGAGATACATAAAAACTTTGTTTTTATGGATTCATTTTTCAGCATGCACTGTTTGACCTGTTGCACTGGATCCCCATGATTTGCATTCTTTTAACATAATTTTTTTTTTATTTAAAATGTCGCTTAAAATTAACTTCTAATCACTATCGTTTGTTATTTTTTAAACCTTTTATATTAACTTTTGATTTTGCTTGCTTGTAGGGGCAAATCTGTGGAAGGGTAAAAGATCGCTAATACACATTGTTCTGGCCTATCGATAGCTCACTTTTAAATATTTCTCGATGTGAATTGAGCTTAGCTACAATTCAAACACAACACTTATTAGTGGACTGTCAAATTGAATCTTGATTTATTTCACCAGTGCTGTTCCACAAAATGACCGTAGGGTGCTTCTCGAATCGAAACACTACCTCACACAACAAACTGCATCTGAAATCTAATATTTTATATGCGTTAAAAGATTTACATGAAAAACTTAATTTTTATGGATTAATTTTTAATCCATAAAGGAGTTGTATTTTTTCACAGAGCGACATAAGTGTCGCATTGTCTCTATGTAAAAAAAAAAATGCTCTGTTTGTCTGAGATAAAAGCCAAGAGTCGTAAAAAATTATTTTGTGTTAGAAAATTTGAAAAGAAATTATTTGTTTAAAATAAAAGTAGAAAATATGAAAATGTACAATTATTACAGTTACAACAAGTGCAATTTATTAAGAAATGTAAAACTATCTACATTCAATACTATAGGAAAATTTCTATCTATGTATGATTATATTATAATAAAGTAGATAAACAAAAAGTTATGCCAAGAAACTGCACGATGCAAATATTAGTGTATCAAAAGACCTGAATCCCGAGATATACTCGTACTCCAAGACCTGTGCTATGTAATAAATTAAAGGCTTCAACAAAATAGTAAAGTGAATAAATTGTTTTCTAAATGAAAATGCTCAAAAATCTGTAATGAAGAAACGTTTCCTAAATGTCTCTATTGAAAATTATAATATTGGCTTCTAATGGAGAAATTGGATTTGGTGGGTAGGATGGATTTGGATTTTTCTTGTCGCAGGAGATATGCGAGGGCTGTACTGATCCAAAATATGGTTATGTTATATATGATTTTGAATTTAAAAGGGGTAATGCCTTTTCGAATGACTTTTGAAGGAAGTTGCTTATAATTTTCGCCTCGAATTGGGGAGGGAGAGGAAACACTATTACCAGGCAATCGGAGAACGACAGACTATTTAACGTAATCGCTACATTATCAACTTATTTTTGAAAACGAAGATTGCAGAGTTCCAGAGCAGGGATTCGTTTCCACGACCCATCGAATTTGGCAAGATTTTAAGGCATGTAATTGGGTGTAAATTTTTAAAAAGTTGTGTTGAATTTAAAAATTAAGATGATTTACAATTCTAAATCACTTATTGATTGACAATATGGTGAATCACAATTTTAAAATACCCAAGGGACGAAAAAATAGCCTCATAAGGCTGTTTGATGAACCTGGGAAATTTTGTATTTTATCCATTGTGTTTGAATTGGTATAGGAGATGGGAGGGGGGGGGGGAAGGGGCGGACGTGTGGGCAGTCGTAAATTTTCCTTAGAATAGTCCTTGTGTGTAAGTAATCAATGAAAGTGTTCATATAATTTTTTCATACTCTTTACTTAGATTACCAATGCATCTGAACTTTTGTTTCTATAGAGTAAGTGAATAATTATGAGACTCAATTGAGTCTTACCAAGTGAACTGTAATAATTTTCTTTAGGAGGTAAGAAAATAGAAGAACAAAGCAGTTATAAAGGCTATTGTGTATTTCCTTTAATCCTAAAAAGAAATTCAAATTGGTAATGCTAGTGTAAATAATTATCCTTTGTGTTAATATATTTAGGTTTGTACTGATATTCAAAGAGGAAATAATTACACGGGTTGATTGAGTTACGAATTGATAACGAATTGTGTCTATAAAATGTTATAATTTTTTTTTCTTCTGGATTATAAAGTTTTCTTATGAATTACTTTATTTATAAAATATTGTTTGAATGAAAGTATTCTTTAATATTTTCCGACAGTAAAATTTTTTTTATTAAATTTTTTTATATCATTTTAAAATTAAAAACAAATTATATAAAATCCTCTCAAATGTAGTATAGTGGTTTTTAAATTCGTATATCGTTTTAAGATTTAAAAAAATAATATAAAATAAACCACTTGATAAAATCCTTTCAAATATAGTACAGTAGTTTGAAATATGTCTTAGAAGGAATATTATTTGCCTACTGTGTTGATTTAAATCAAATTTTAGGAATGGTAAAGTATCCAAAGTTTGTGCTTTATGTAAATTAGTGTGAAGCCTGTGAGTTAAGCAAGCCTGTGTATCGTTACTGAAAAATTATAAAAAAAAATTCTTTGAAAACAGCATAGAACCTGCTATGCTCTCTCCATTGATAAAGCGTACCAGCTGACTTCTTCTCGCCAGTGCAGCGGGAGAAATAACAAACCACCCAGAATGAAATCATAATAAAAAAAGAAATGCTGCATGATGTGGATACACACTGTCTTGTCTTCTATCTGGTCCTATCCCCTGTTCCTCAGAGAATAGGCGGACTTACATGCCAAAAGCTGTTTGACATTGCATTTTAATCTTTACCAACAGTGCAATATACTTTGTGCTTTATACAAGTATTTATACTAAATTAGAAGGTTTTTGATTTGAAAACCCTGCGTTTAGGTTTATAAACCTAATTTCTCTCAGGGATTTTTTTTGTTTAATTTAAATTTTGTAAACAAAAAGAGAAACATTTCTGATAACATTAGGTATCACAAAAAATGCATACATTTTAAAATATAATTTGATTATTTTTAATTTTAAAAGTTAAAAAAATTTCAACCTTATATACTCCCTGGATACGGTTCTGGTTAATCGGGAGCGTGTTTCATAACGTAACTCCTAACAAAATAACGTTTTTTTGTGTATGTGTGTGTGCGCTCATAATATACCTTTTAAACTGATTTAAGGATGTTTGCTAAAATCCAGAGATAATCTTATTTGGATATATTCCCACCACATCATTATTTTTTGCTTTCAATTACCCATATGTATTATACATAGGGTAATAAAAGTATAGCAAATCGGTCCAAAAAAAAAATTAAAAAAAATCGATTTTTCCCTTATTTCTCCTCGTTTAGGAACACTCTGTTTTCAAAAAAGTGATATAGAAAAAATATGTCAGTATGTGTGTCTGTGGTCAGCATAACTCCCGAACAAATTGACCTACGTGTTAGTCCGCTGAACTGAACATCAGGATTTTTGGAAAGTCCAGAAAAAAGCAAGGAAGTCAATTAACACTATCGTAAAGTCTCGGCCGATAAAGGGGTCATTTGGAACATATGATAACGGGTTACTTTCAAAAGCCCGGGGATGCAGGGAATTTCTAGGTCAAGAAGGTCAGTTTGGTATGAAAACTTTGGTACTTGAAAGGGGGCTTACATTCAGTATTTCGAGAGAGGGCGGAATCGAGCCAGAAGCCAGACATCGTAAATACTCGGGGGCTTTTCAATTTTAGGTGAGATTTACAAAGAGTGGCGCCGGACTTGACAGTAACTTGACATCAAACTGGGATTCAAAATTATTGAGGTCCAGGTGTCTTGGCAGCTGCAGGAAAGGGGCTTTCGGATTTCTTGGCGGCTCTCGGGATTGACGTCACAAGATCCGAGTCCAATCTCTGACGCTTGTGGATCAGAGGCGATAGCTCCGTGATGTTAAGGTTCACGATTGGCTATAGTTCAAAACCAGAGATTTGAGCCTACGGATTCCAGGACTGGCTGGACGTGAATTTTGACCCCGCCTTGGTTTTGATGTAAAAAGGGGGACACGAGAGCCCGAGGGAACATTCGGAGTTTTTCATTAAGTTTGAGAGTTGGAAGTTCCGGAAGTGAATTAGCGAACGCCGCAAGCACTGTTGGATATTTAGTTTTTATTTTCCGAGGATGGCAGAATACGCAATGACGAATATGGCACCAGGTACCGTGATGTCAATTATTCACCTTAAGTTTAACCTCACAGCCTTCTGACTTTAACTTTTGAGTTATTTAACATTAAATATTAACCACAAAGTAGCGAGGGCAACTGAATCCTGACCAAATGATTTATCTAAATGTAATGTGTTTGGATATGTGTAAGCAGTACCCGATTTTGGGTGTCTTAATGTAAAATTGATAGGATTGGTCATTTAAGATCGACTTCATAAAGTAGATTCAATGTTTAATTGGTAAAAGAGAAGCGATCATTAATTGTTAAACGTAATATTCTACTCTGTAAAGTAAACCTAGTATTTAATAAATTTGTTTGTTATCACTTTAGTTATGTTTATTGAACAGCTTTTTCAAAACCACACTCATCAAGGGAGTTCCACTATGCGATATTTCGACTGATTTAATTACTAAACATTTCACCATTTAAGGAGTTTTACCCATATTTATGTAAGAATCTGAGGACTGTCTGCAGTTTAACTAACTCTACTGCAGCAGACCAGTACTACGCTGTTTAAATTTGGTGAGCAGGTTGGTGATGGCCCAAGGACCTACCATTAAGGTTTTTGTCAAAATCGCGCATGCGCATAAGGTAGCTGCTATTGAAAGAATTATGTTTTTCAATGATTGCTAAAAAACGGCTCCAGCGATTTTTCTGTGCTAATGCCTCTTAAAGTGTTCTAAACATCCCCACCTCTGAAATTCCAGTAAAAATGTTTTAAAGGCGTAAAAAGTTGAAAAACGAATGCCCTCAACACAGAGTTCCCTTTCCTCGAGCATACCTCATCAACGATCGTTTTTTCTTCTCCCTTCAGCTTCGCTTATAACGAAGGATAATATAAGGATTAGCTAAAAGTATATCGTCAAAGTCACCATTTTGGCTAAGTTTTTTTTTTTTTTTTTTTTTTTTAAAGACTCATACAAGAGCTATCGCAAAAAATACCGCCAAACTGACCATTTTCTCTAAATGAATGATGAAAATATAAAAACGGTTAACACAAATCCACGTCAGTATTATAGTGTAATTGAAAGTTGTGCGATGTTCCACACCCCTAGTTTTACTCGCAACTATAGAGTGGAAAAAATTAAATTCTTCATTTAAACATTTAAATAACAATTCTTAATTTAAAATTTTTTAATTTCAATTTGGTGTTATTTTCACCGTTATCTGGGGGGCTGAGGGAAATTTCTAGGGAGGGCGGATACATCCCGGTTTCCCGGTGGGCCAAGCCGAGCCTGTTCCTGATACGCGAATTTAGTATTTTGAGAATGAAGAACTTGCTTGCAAACATGTTGGTTTAAAATTATGTGATGCTATATTTCGTGTTAAAAAATCTATTGACTTTTTTATTTGCAGTATGTTATTATGAATGTGCTTTTTACTGTCGGTGTAGTCGGTCTTTTTGATCTGACGAAGAATGTCTTAAAATGCCCAACAAATTTTGCAGTATGGAAAATGAAATCTTGACCTTCAGTCTTCCCTTCTCTTTTAATCCTGCTACACTGAGGACCTTGGTAGCTGTTCTAATTTTAGATCCTGTTCATTTCTGTGTGCAGCCACTCTTTTTAAAAAACTCTTTATCTTCAACACCTTTAAATAGCCTCACTTAAACTCTCGCTATCGTATTTGAATTAATTGCAATTGATTGTTTACTGAGGTCTGCTACCAATTTAATATTATATTTTGAACTATACCTCATTATATTGCCAGCATCTAACTGACAGTTTTGCATTTTGTTAATTAACAAGTTTTAAATAAATATTCTACTGGGCTTTAACCCTAATTCCTTTATTTAAAAAAAGACTAAACTGTCTGTTTTAAGATGATAAATATGATTTATTTAATGAATTATTTAAAACATGGATCATAGATTAAAATTTTTAGAAATTATTTTGCACGTTACTAATAAAGATGAATAATTATGGAATTTTTGCAACACATATTATTTTGCAACAACATTTTCAGAATGTTGTCCGTGTTTAGTAACAGACGGCTTAAAAAAATATTTGTTAAAAAAAATCTTTCATTAAAATAATACGATATTTGAGAGGTTACAACGCAATCTTCTTTCGTTTACATTTTTGTTAATAGGAATTTCTTAAGTTTTTGTTGTTAAATATTTGTAAATGGAGAAAAAATTTGAAGAATAACATTTTTCAAATTGATATTCAGCTTTCTAGTGAATTTTTTTTTAATTTGAGATTGCTTTTATAAAGCAGAATAAGGTTGTAGATCTCAACATCCTTTTTCACAACATCTTTTACTTCAAAGATGCAATGGCTTTCCTGATCAAAAGCGCCGACCAAACGGTATAGTGGTTAGCGTGCTAGCTTCTAGACCGCGAGGTTGCGGGTTCGAGTCCTGTGTTGGCATGGGTGTTTGTAAATGTATGTTGGCTTGTCTAATGACGAATGTTTCGGCGCATTATAGCCCTCGTGTTGCTGACGGCGCCAGATAATCTGAAAACAACCAACCAACCAACCTGATCAAAAGCGGTAAATATAGCTACTATAAGGCGTAGTGCTTCTTCCAAGATCCCTTGCGGAAAGGTTTTGCACAACAATTGCGCATTCGTTTTTACATCACGTGATTTTTTTTACCTTTACAAGGGGTTCATAGTTGTCTCTTGGCTTGTTTTTTTACACCTTTACTAAACAAAAACAGTTAACAATAGAGAATAATTTAAACTTTTTTGGTATGAATGCATTGTTCCTGAGAATACACTCTTATTGAAATATTTTAATAGATATACTAAATTAATTTGATTAATCAAAATCAGCACAAAATGAAAATTCGTGCCTCTTAATTTCAGGTTGGTTGGTTGGTTGTATTCAGATTATCTGGCGCCGTCAGCAACACGAGGGCTATAATGCGCCGAAACATTTCGTCATTTAACAAACCAACATACATTTACAAACATCCATGCCAACACGGGACTCGAACCCGCAACCTCGCGGTCTAGAAGCCAGCACGCTAACCACTATACCGTTTGGTCGGCACCTCTTAATTTCAGAATTTCTGATTTCTCAATTGCTTATAACTACAAATGAGTTCGAAAATTTCAGTGACTTATGTTTTCTTTTAAGTTACTAAATGAACTAATGGATAAAGAGTGTGTAAACAGATTTGAAGGTTTTTTTTTGTATCTCAGTTAAATATTGCTTGGCAATTTTGATATTTCTCAACTGAAATATAATTACAGTATAAACTACATCGCAAACCTCTTCTATTAAAAGGTGGCCAGTTTAGAAAAATATATTTTTTCTCATTTGCTAAAAATTTTCTGTGCTTGATATGAGGAAGAAAAGCATTTCCTTTCACCCTCATACTTTCTTTGTTAAGCTTAAATATCCTTATCAAATATCATTATATCTAATTTAAATTCTGCAACAATTTCAAACTGATTCTTTATTTAACTTTATTTAATTCTTTGTTCTTTTATTAAGGGGGGGACACACATTACATTGTAAAATAAATTTTTAGAATTTATTTTACAATGTAATGTGTGTCCCCCCCTTAATAAAAGAACAAAGAATTAAATAAAGTTAAATAAAGAATCAGTTTGAAATTGTTGCAGAATTTAAATTAGATATAATGATATTTGATAAGGATATTTAAAATATATATATATTTTTCATCCCGAAATCAATAAACACTACTCATCTCTACAAGTGTTTTGTTAATTTTACCCCTAATTCTTAAATCCCACCTTACCCATTATAATAGTGCTTTTTTGGGGGGACGAGAAGCACAAAATAATTCTAATATTCTAATTGAGATGGTTAGTCTTAAATCCTGATCAATCCATTTTCTAAAATTTCACATGATACATTAAATTGTTTTACATTCGCCCTTCAGCTCAGGCCATAGACCATCCATGAGTTTGAATGCATATTAAGAATATAGATTGAAACGATTTAGGTCAATACAGCTTTGTTTGGTGACGCAGTGCATTGAGAACTTGTAAAAAATATATATATAACTTTTGCGAAAAAAATGCGGCTTGAGTAGATTTTGAAAGTAATCATCTCGATTGAAGTCGAACACTCATTCCTAGACGAGGCAAATGAAAACAATTTTCTTTTTCCATCTCACCGTACAAAGAGGACTCTGTGGTGTGCATGTGCATTGAAAGAGGGCACTCAAACCTCATCCATCAGAAGTGGCAGTTTGTAGAAATCTGAAGATCGTCATCTCGAACTTTAAGGGGGACTGACCTGCAGTTTGTAGTCGTTGTGCGCTCTTTTTGTGCCTAATTCACTTGAAATCGACAAGCATTCTCTGCCAGACCCCCTTTTGCTCTGAAATTGCGTCACGCTGGGAGGACCTGATGTTGCCAAAAAAGCAAAACAGAAGCAAAGTCTTCCCCCTTTACGTCACGCGCGCGTTGCAGAAGTCAGCTGAAGACGCCACCACAAAATCACGTGCCAGTGTTTACAGCCAAGTATTTGGGAGATCTTAAGGAACCACGGACTTAGCTGCGCAATTTTCAGATTCTACAAAGATTCAGGATTGAAAACACATAACAACGTTGCATCTGGAAACTACTGGTATAAATACCACAAGTGTGTTCCTATTGTTCAGACACAGAACCGAATTGTCCATAAAGAGCAAATTCGAAGAGTGTATTCCTGGCTCTATCAACGTGAATAAGAGGTATTTTTTTTTTATAAATAAAATATTGTCTCACTAAATTTTATTTGTAGAGAATAAGAACATAGTCATGAATCTGAAAACCAAGGTATTGGTTTATCAAACGACGATCTTCAGGAAGAATAATAGAAATAACAACCACAGCAATATATTTGTTAGTATCCTGTTCATCATTCGTTAATTTTTTCTTAAAAACTTGCTTATGCAATGTTTACTCATTTATGACGTTCGTTCGCTTCTTGTATCCAACACAAGCCTTTAAAATAGGTTTAGTGAGTTTAAATCAAGAGATTCGCCACTAGGCAATTTGATAGAAATTTTAAATATCAATGAAATATTTCGTGTTTTATTTCACTTGTAGTATTATTAAAGAGTATTTGTTCTAATTACTAATTCTTGCTTGATAAAAGACACAAATATTACGACCAACAGGTTGCTGTCCGGAAAGGTTGTTCAAATTATTGCACAATGTTTTTTTTGTTTAAAATGTCTTGGTTGAATTAAGTCACACTTTTCTTATAAATTTTAAGAACTTTACTAAAAATATCACTGAGATATTTATGAATAAATCAAATTATCAAAAGAGAATATTAATCCCCTACATTGAGTTTTTTTTTTTTTTTTTTTTTTTTTAAATTAAATTGAATTGTTGGAAATCCTACTAAATATTAAGTATATATATTTAGACCCAAGTGCTATTTTTATTAACTATATCGAATTTAAAAGCATGTACAAATTATGAATAACTACATTAAAAATTGTTAAATATTGCGATGAGTTATAAATTTTCCTTGTGAAATATAGATACCATCTGTGATCATATAAAATTTTTGCGCTGTATTCAAATGGGATTTGGGTTGCTTTTCTTTTACATCCAATTGTTGACATTGTAGTTTCTATATTAATTTATTCTGCCATTATAGAAAATGTTCAAAAGCAACAAGTTTTAATGCTGAGTTTTTAGCCACAAATTTCAAATTTAATAACCATTGTTTTAAAAATGATATTTAATTTTTTTTTTCTTTTCATAATTAACTTAAATGAATTAATTTAAAATAGCGAATCAGTTGGTTTATTTTTTCAAATGTACGTCATTTATATTTTAAAGATGAATTTGAATTTGAAGTATTTACTTAACAATTAAATTACAAATAATAGTGGTTAGAACATGGTATTCAGGAAGGTCTTGGCATAGTTTAGTAAAGCTTAGCACCACCGGTAATTTGGCTGAATTACAAAATGTAAATAAAGAAGGAAAGAAAAAAAAAAAAAAAAGAAAAAAAAAATGTGCTTCCCCTCAAAAAGAACACCATTGAACGAATATTACTTTATTTATATGATTTAAACATATTTAAAAAAAAAAAAAAAAAAAAAAAAAAACACGAATTTTTAAAAATATATGTATTGACTTAAAGAAATTCAAGTTAAGGTATTTTTTTCTCAAATTAGTTATAAAAAAACGTATTTCTTTTTACATTTATAAACTCAATCCTATAACTTCTTTGAAGAACTAAGTGGAGGAAGAGGAATGAAGCAAATATAAGAAGAAAAAAAACAAAAAAAAACATCGAGTTGTTAGAAGGGGTACGTCTTTGTCAAATTCGGGTTCTTTTACTGACCCCCTTTGCAAATGCATCCATGTCTTAAAAAAAAAAAGGTCTTCTATAAAATTCCATGCATGAAAAAACGATCTTGTACATAATACCCGCTCTGAAATATTATCCATTAACTCTATTGTTTGCAGATTTTTTGAAATGAAAATATTTTGTGTGTGAAAAAGTTCCCTTCTTGCGGACACTCAACACGATTTCTTTATAAAAGTAAAATTTTGATTTCTTGCAAAATTATTTGAATTTTTTTTCTCAAAAATGTTTAGTTATTTCCCAAATAAAACTCGACAAAATATAGACAGTTCCCTGGTGAGGTTAACTTCTGATATTAGCGTCAGATCTTTAAAATGTTTAGGACAGATATTTTAACTAATGAAGTAGTTATGCTTGATAAAAAATATAATACTAAACTTAAAGCTAATATTTCCAATAGTTAAAGTTACATTTTATTGCATACTTTATTTATTGGTTTAGCACTTCAATTGTGAAAACATAAATTTTATTTAAACAGTATTTTCTTCAAGTTTAAAATTTAATCTTTAATAAATTTAAAAAGAATGTGCTTCCCCTCAAAAAGAACACCATTGAACGAATATTACTTTATTTATATGCTTCCGCTCTGAATTTAAATCTTCATAAAAAAATATTTGAACCCGTAACATTTGTTTTTAAAAAGTCTGAAAATAAACAAAAAAGTATACCATTAAATTGACCATTTAACTTTATTCCAATACCTGAAAATTTTAAGTTGAAATTATTTACTTTTACATTCAGAAAGTGTAATTTTAATATTAGTTTTTATGTTTTATTTTAACACAAAATATCTTCCTCTTGATAACAGAGAACTCCTTTATCATAATTAATATTTAAAATTTTTTATTTTATGGACATTTAAACATAAAATATGCCCTTTTATATGAAACTGGTTATAAAATAATGCATCTTAAATATATATTTAAATTTAGAGTTGGAATATTAAACATACGTAAATATATTAACACAAAAATTATTTACGGAAGTTCAGGCTTGCAGTGTGTCAAGTTGAATTCTACGAACAGCTTTGACAATACCCAGACTATTTGTTCCAACTTTAATATCTACTTAAATGTATGAAAGGAAGGAATAGTAATTTCATTTTCATTTCTAATATATTTTATTTGAACAAAACATGAATGCAACTATTTAATTATGTGAATTACCTATCTATCCAGTAGTTACATTTTTTTTTTTTAAAAGGACAACATATTAAGTTATACTATATTGCTTATTAAGGTTTTTAGATATTCCCTAAACTAGTGAAATTTAGATAAAGCTTACATTTTCTAAATCTCCAGTTTATATTTTATTGTTGTAAAATAAAAAAAAAAAAATATAAAAAAAAAATTATGAGTAATTGCAGATTTTTTACTTCTTGAATAATCTATTATGGGTTAAAGTTAACAGAGCTTAATCTGAATTCATTTTAATTTTGTATACTAGAAATTTAAATTTAACCCTCATAGTTTTTATTGATACAATATTAAAAAGAAAAATGCGTAGTGCATAAAGTTGGAACAGTGGCAAGACTGCTGCTTAGTGTCCTTTGTAAATAAAGAGTGTGCCAGATTAATTATCTCTTAGCAAGTTCGAAAACAAAACAATTCTGACAAGATGTTTATTGCCATCAGGAAAATTGATGGGCAAACAAATGTTGCAAATACTTTTTTATTTTGACCCTTACTATTTTAAGACGCCAAAAAGAGCAAAATAACTTGCGAAGACTGCGGACCAACAACATCCACCACACGCGTGCGTTGAATCAAGAACAAAAACATTGCACTCCAAACGTTGCGCAATTCACATCTTTTTCAAAGAAAAAACATGGACTTCAGCCAGGGATCATCCCAGACTTCGGCAACCGAGGTAGAGAGCTAAAAATATCGAACTCAATTGCAACATCTGATTTGGAGGGAAGGTGTAGAAGCTATGTTTCTTCAAAGAAAATAGTTCAAGCTTACCTGGGGTTAAGAGAAGTCTCGTTGCAGAACAATGCACCTGGATTCATTGTCTGGGTTAAGTGGAACGGATTTTTTTGTTATTTTAGTTTTTGCTGAAAGGATTGCGAGACCCAAGGGGTTACTTCTGTTCTCAGTGGAAGAACATTTACCGGTAGGGGTCTTCGACTCCTCTTTTGTTCCTGGAAGTAATTTCGAAATTCCCCTCTAATGGAATTCATGGGATTATATAATTAATGGTTTTTATATAGGATTATTATTATTATCTCCCGTAAAATTGTATCAGCAGCATTTATTTTTGGATTATATTACTAGTAGGCATAGTTGTATGATTAATTACCACTTTTTATTCAAATATTTATAGTATAGGGGGGGGGGGAGTTAGTAAATGTTCACTACTTTTTGATTGAAGGGAGATCACTATTATGTTAACAAGTTTTACCACGCCATGGTAAAGCTTTTAATGACCATAAGTTAGTTAGGCCAGAGTTTGGTTAGTTAATTAACCAAATTACTTACATAACCAGATACATGTTTCTATATCGACAGTTGACTTAGTACAATCTTGTGTTGTACACTTTTCTCCAAATTTTTGAAAAAGTATCTTAATTAGAAAAGCTTGAAAATCTCGGAACAATTTTATAAAGTTGTTCAATTTTTAATTGTGCACTTTCCTCCAAATTTACAAAAATGTATCATAATCAGAAAAGACATTTCTATATTATTAATCTTATTACAGAAAATTATTTGCAATTTTATTCTCTGCAAAGGTTTTACCTACAGAAACGTTATGAATTTCTGTGAATGATCAATTTGTTATGTTAAGAAGATGGAAATTTTTAAATTGTTTTTATATATCATTGGTATGCAATAATGTGTATAAAAATACAAATAAACGTGATTAATGTTCAATACATGGATTTTGAAAAGGCGGAGCACTAGAGTTTAAACGAATATTAAAATTGAGCAAATATAAAGTTAATGGGAATTCGCAAAAAATTGCATAAATAAACTTTTATTCGAGGCATAAACGAATGTATTTAATTGTTAGTGGTACAAGGGTTGATACACTTTATGACATTGAATTTGAAATAAATTCGTAAGATTTAATGAAGAATAAAGACGCATATTTTTTTTCTGAATTTGTTCTACTAATTGATGCGTCTTTGCAGTTGACAGTACTGCTGAAAAAATTATACTTGATTTAGACTTCTGAGCTTATTTTATCGAACTACAATAGAGTGTATGCACCAAGAATTTTTTGGGTGACTGATTGTATCGTGACTGCCAATCAAAACCATCTCTTAACTTGTCTAACACTTTGAAGAAATTCTTATTGGATTTGTTTCGCCAAATTCAATAAGAATCCTTCAAATTCACCAAAAATTGCTTTACCTGATTTGTTTTACCAAATCAATTTTTGGTATCGATGGCATAGCTCGTGGAGGTAGAAACAAGCATGGTTTTTAATTTACTGGTAGAAACGACAAAATACGCTTGTGCACGAACTTGGGTACGACGCTTTTCTATAAGCCGAAAAGAAAAAAAGTTGATTTTCAATTTTGGAATGCATGTTCTTGTCTTTGCTATAACATCTTTCCACTTAATGTTATAATAGCAATTGAGTGAAGCGTCCTGTTTATTTACCCTTTGTAGAACTGTATACGTGTAGATGCATAAATACGTTTCTGATCATTATTTTGTAAATTTTTTTTTCAGCCTTCTGCATATCAACTCGAAATCCTTTCCAGTATAATGCCTTCCATCGCCTGTCTGCGTACCCTGCAACGGGAGTTGGCAGACAGCATCATTCGCTGCGCCCCCTTGGACGACATACGCATTCTGCTGGCATGCGGGGCAAAAGTTAACGAACCCGTGACCCAAGGCCTAAGACCCATCCACTACGCCGCCTTCCAGCAGTACGTCGAAGCACTTAACCTGCTGCTAGTAAGGGGATGCGACCCAGACGCTATGGACGAAATAGGGTACACTGCCCTGCACCTGTGTGCCGAAAGGGGTTACATAGATCTGGTTCTTCTTCTGCTGGAACACAAGGCCCGAGTGTCGTTCAGTGAGCTCAGCTTCACAGAGAAGGCCCTGGGAAATCCTCCTCGTGCCACCATTGCGGATGAACCACTAAGACTCGCCATCAAGAACGGTCACTACGACGTTGCAGAGATACTTCTGAAGCATGGTGCAGATCCCAATGCAAGGTACTTCTTAGGGTCTGAGATCAACCTCATCAGTCCTCTGAATACAAAGTTCTTAGAGCTGTTGTTGAAGTATGGGGCGAATCCGAATTCAAAGGACAGGACTGGACTCACACCCTTGATGAAAGCCTGCAGGCATCCACAGGGACTGTTGTCGGCCCAGATTTTGATCAAGCACGGGGCTGATGTCAATGAGATGACCCCTGAAAGGCACGATAACAGAACTGTTTTGCACTATGCTGTTCTCAGTGGGAATATGGATACGGTGAAGCTGCTGTTGAAGCATGGTGCTGCTGTAAAATTTTCTTCGGATTATATGAAGCCTAGTCCTTTGGATTTTGCCATCCTCAGGGGAAACCCGGAAATGGTGAAACTGCTTATTGACTCAGGAGCGGATGTTAATCTAGGATCTCCAATCATTGGGTGTCCACTTCACATAGCTTTGTCAGAGAAAGTTGATAATAAGGTGAGTAAGGAACGATCAGCATATCATCTTTTCCTATAGTTGTCATTTTATTGAAAGCTATGAATTGTTTTTGATTTGACATTGATTATTTTATTTTTCAGGGATGAGATTACTTTATGTCAGTTAATTTGTACAATCTTTTATCACTGTAATTAAAGTTAAAGACTAATGTATGGCTTGTGTATAAAACATATTTCAATAAAAATAAATTTAATCAGTTAATTCATTGTACTTAGGTGGATATAATAAAACTGTTGTTGGACTGTGGTGCAGATCCTAACGCCGTATCAGTGTGTGATGATGGACCTCTAATCAAACCACCGATAGGTGAATACTTCAATTCCTGTGATTACCCTACCGAAGATGTTGTGCGGTTGCTGCTGTGCTACGGAGCCAGAGTGGTGCTCAAATCACAAATCCACCATCCCTTAGGGATACTCAAATCTGTACATAGGTTGCACCCAGAAACCCATCCAGAAGTTCTAGATATCGTTCTGGATGCTGCTGAAATTTACAGTGCGGCTTCCATTAATAGGTATTATCAAAAGTTCACAAATACAAAGATAATATTTAAAGGGCACATTGGATCAAAGTAAATGTTTCAAATAAACAAAAACTTGCACATGTCATAAAACGTGTTATAAAATATATCTTATTTTTTTTTAAATTTTAGTTCTCTCTTAAACAGCATGCAACTTTTTTTTGAATTAATCAGTCAATTCAGAATTTTAAAATTTGATTTCAACGTAGGAACCATTTTTATTCAAATTTTTTATTTATTGATTGGTATCTTAAGTAGAGGCTTTTAGATAATGATGTTTTTCTCATATGTAATAACCAATCATTTGGAAAAAGTTATGTAATACATTTTACTTAAAGTAATTTTCAACTTTTCACGAATTGATGAGAAATAATTTATTTTTTGATTATTTTTATTTGAATTATTGATTTATTTATTTAGAAAAATGCACTTACATTTTGAAGTAGGATTTGTTCAAAATTAAAACATTAAAAATTAAAAAACCGTCAAGTTTAATCCCTGACTATACTGCGTGACTATACTGCTTGAGTGATATTTCTTTATTCACTACCTGCTCATATATTGACAGTTGATAATAGAAATCTTTTTGAAAACGAATCATCTTGTTTAAAAAAAAAGTTATTAAGAGAAATAAATTTTAAAAACGTTTATATTTTTGTTATATTAAAATTGCAACTGTGAGACAATTGGTTCACAAATAAAATAATTTACTGTCTATATCTGATACCTTTACCACATTTTCTTTATGTTTTACATTTGTGCTAGATTCTTCTTGTTTGGATATAACTATTTTTGTTCTGTTTTTTTCTTGTAAGTTTTTATAACAAATTTCTACCCCTTGGCAATAATGTTTAATAAAGTTCCTTTTCTTGTTTTAAAAGTTAAAATTATGGAAATTGTTGCGAATTATATAACAAAGCAATAATATAAGGAAAATAAAAGTCTTATTAAGTAATATTGCTATTAAATAAAAACTATTATTGAACAAATTTCAAATTTAATAAAAATTTTTAAGTTTAAAAATCCACTCTGATGTTTAAGAATATTGAGTAGTCGGGGACTGGTGAACCTTGTCTGTTATTTGCACAGAATGAATAGATTTATTACCGGCATTCCGCTGACTACTGTCTTAATGCGCTTACCTTATACAATGCTCTTTTTAAAAAACGCAGTTTGCTCTAATACAAGGGGAAAACCTAACATGACAAATACTTTGTTGTAAACCCTACTAGTTTTTTTCCTATCTATATAAATGAACCAACTACAGTTTCAAGGCCCGTTCTATTCGTAATAAGCCTAATTAGGTATTCCGAGAATCAAAATTACGATTTAGTTACATGTGTTGCAATTTGTATAATGCAAGAAATGGATATAAAAAATTAGAATGTCACGGTATTATCCTAACAATTGCTAATCTAAAAATTTTAATAGTATGTAAAGTTCTAAAAAGATTAACTTGCATTTTCTATGAATATAGCATTCGTTGCGACATTGTTTCCCCATCTTATGCAATACAGTAACTTTTACCGCTGTTCAAACTTGCAAACTTGCCAAGTTTGTCCTTTAAGATCATGCAGTTGTTGTGAGAATAGAAATAAGTCGAAATTACTACGCAAACATTTCTGTATCACTCTAGATTGGATGTGAATGGGTTCCATTTAACTGGAAGTCAGTACTCGTGCAAAACTCGTGCTTTGCAAGCAAATTCTATCTATACGTCCTCTGAGATTCATACAGCCATGAATAAAAGTACTAAGCACCCTTTAGAAATCCACTGTTTATAAAATACCGTTGAGTTGGAAAAATAGAAAGCTATATGAGGACAAGATAATCCTTTTTTTTTTTAAATCAATATTTGCTTGGGCGTTCTTTGGTTTTAATTACGGTATTAATTGTTTAATGTATGGTGCTCAACTATCTGTAGCATTCGTTTTTTGTTCTTTAATTCTGTTATAGCTGTAGAACATTTCGAAATAATTCCTTTGAAGTAATTTGATACTCCTCGACCTTGCATTTGAGAATACTCCAAAAGTTTTCTATGCGTTAAGTTGTGGGTGCCATTCTAAGATATTTGCATGATTTTTCTCTAAATCCCTTTAGTGTTTTAATAGAGTTTTTGCATTTTGAATTGTTCTGTTAGAATTGAATCCCATTCATGTTCATGTCACCGAAAAGTGGCAAAAATTAAGACGCTCGT
Organism: Linyphia triangularis; assembly: GCA_963978545.1. Lineage (NCBI taxonomy): Eukaryota > Metazoa > Arthropoda > Arachnida > Araneae > Linyphiidae > Linyphia > Linyphia triangularis. The sequence goes on along the minus strand of OZ021723.1, from coordinate 62,827,189 downwards.
TTGGAGTACACTTATGATCTGATGAAAGTTCGTTGTTCCTTCACAGATGGCGATTTCTCAAACTCTATCAGCCGCCATGCATTTTCAGAACACAAAACTGTCTCCCCTGAGCCTAATAGTGAGTACTATGTACTATGGAAGATAATCTTGGCCTAACCTCCCCTTTAATTTGTAAAATAGGGATGCCAAAAACAGTTAAAACACTACAAAATTACTTACTAATTGTTTGAAGTTACTTTCAAATAATTTTTATACATGTTGACACTATTATACATGTTATTTAACACGTACTTGAAATAAAAATTCGTCAAACCATAAAATTCGGAACAATGTTTTTTCCAAAGGTGCTATTGTTAAAAAGTCTATGCAAATCGTGGCTTTCTGATGGTTTCTTTGTGGAATTACAACTTTTGAGTTAATCTTCGACACACCTTCTTCTAGTGGTTCTATAGAATTTCTAGATACTATGGTAATATTTAAAGCAGTCATTTATGCTGAAACAAACAAATGAATTTGAGTAACACTCTCGCAATTAACGTGACAATGTAAGACTGCCAAATACTTTTCGCCATGGCTGTATATCACGCAATAACATTTGAAAAGCGTGATTGTAAAGAAATGTTGATGCGTAGAGGTTGGTAAGTGTTGAATACGTGAGATAGAGTACGGAGGAAATCCAATTTTTACTATGCCTTTTGATAATTCTGATGTTGCTTAACGAATACAACACTTAAAAAAAAAAAAAAAAAATTAAGTTGTTAGAAAAGATGTTTTAGACACTAAGATTATCATTTTAAGGGTATTTAAATAGTAAAAAAGAATTTCATTATAAATCCGTGACTTCTTTTTACATATATACCATTGTATTTATGAAGCTAAAGAAACTATTATAACTTCTTCAAAACTTCTTCCATATACTTTTTATATTCTTTTAATTTAACAACTCAAATTGAATCATTAAAGTTATGGGGTGAATTTTTTCCGGAAATTCTTTTATAAGGTATCAAATTATGTGTTATTTGTTATAAACTTATTTTTTTTCTCACTACCTTACAAATCTTTTACCGGCACGCCAGCTGTGCATCTAGTATTTATAGCATAAACTAAAATCTGTCAAGTATTTATATAAAAAAAACTTTAATTTTATTTTTGCAGGTCCTTATTACTTACCGATCAGCAACGACAAGTACTCCTGGAGCACGCTCTAACGCCTTTATCTTTGAAGCATATCATGAGGCTCTTTATCCGGAATGTATTCGGGGTTGGTCCTGTCGTTATCAAAAGGATTCAACAACTACCTCTACCATGGATTGTCAAAAAGTTCCTCATGTATGAGATATAGCATTTGTGTTTGTACGTACCTTTAAAACTTGACATTCTCTTTTTGTGCGAAAGAGTATTTGATATGTTAAAAACTTATTCAGGCTGAGAATGGAGGTTGGAGAGAGTTTGGCGAATTACGGAGTTAGGGTCACTCGTAACAACATTGATCATCGCAAAAAAATTGGTGATAATGGAAAACAAGGAAGGATCCAAAGCGTTAAAAATATTGCTGAATTAAATCTTTATCTGAAGGATCCTTGGCAGTAAACGTAGTTTCGATGCTCACAATAATCATTACATGATATTGTTGATTGTGGGATTATATTTATTTTAAAGTTAATTTATCAAACATTGTTATAGATTACATAAAAGGACACGCAAATAAAAATTGTGATCAATTATACTTACAAAAAATGCATAAATTCGTATACGTGAACTATAAATAGCATGAATAGTATCACCCATTGAACACAATTTACAAATGGTTTTTATGAAAGTTTAAAGGAAGGGATAAACACCATCCATTACTATGGGTCCATCATAATTCAAGCGTGATTGAAATTGAAACGCGGTATTTGGTACATGTATACTATAATAGCCTAGCGATTTTTGGTAACTCCAGTTTATAGCTAAGATAAAATAAAATACTGATTATGGTTCCTGTAAAATGGTTTCAAGAATGAGATTAAAGAGTTACAAAGTCAAAATGTTTATCTTCTAAGTTAATCAAAGGAAAGTTACTAAAAATTGCCGTTCCTATAGTTATCTGCTGTGAACAATTTTTCTCAATGCAAAAAATTAACAACTTCGTTTAATCATTAAGTGATTCTATTGAAAGAGAAATCTTCTCAACCACGCTTCCTTCCTCTCAATTATAGTCCCTGAGGGCCCGTCAATTATGCATCTGAATATGGTAACGGATAAAAAAGATTAATCATAAAAAATAATTTTTCTTATAGTATATTATACTCAATAATAATTTTTAATATATTATTCCTTAATACATTAAAATTTTCTTTCGTAAATGCGATGTGGCCTTAACTTCCGTAACTGATGGATATGAAATGATTTTGAATTGCAGGGAATGAATCAAATCATTCCCCTTATATCGTGAACGATGTTATTTTATTAATTATATCTAGTCTCGTCAATGATTATTTATACGCGTTTTATAGTTTTATATTTGTGTCTTTCCATACTAGGGCATACTAATGGTGTTATGACAATTATTTTAGTTGCATCAGAAAATTATCTCTGAAGTTGTAAAAACAAATCAGTGCAAAGACATACTCTTCAAAAGTGATTGATTTGGATTGGTTTGACTTTATTATGAGATTGTCAAATGGGAGAATATTTTGTATTTGTTTTTTTAATTATGACAGGGAAAAACTGTTCAGGTCTTATTGGGTCCTCTGTGCAACACAAATAATCCATCCAAAATGAATACTTTATTTCTAAAATATATAATTTATGCTTAAAGAAAATAACCCCGAGAAGAATATATTCATATTATTATTAAATATTAGTTTATATACCAATTCTCTCAATTTTTTCCAGTAAAGACTCTGATTATTTAATTAAAGAAATAATTTGAAAAGTTGGTGTACATTTTAATTTTCTTATAATATCTGTCAGAATTTGAAATATTGTTTTAGTACAGATTTTAAAATATGCTTATGTTTCCACAATTCTTTTCATATCAAGCATAAAGCTGCAACATATTTTTGGTGGATCTTTCATATCACTATTAGTATGTTCCTTTATAGATTCTGGTTATCTCCCTTTTTTATGTGTATAGTATTGATTTTTGTACGTTTGATACCTGAAATGTTTGTTGACTTTAATTTTTACTTTTGAACATACTTTTGAATAATATTAGCAATAAAATGCTTACGAATGAAATGAATGTGTTTCTCTTTATTTACCAGTTTTCATACCATAATTTGAACTTGCAGCATGATTTAATTTAGTACAAGGCTAACGGTCATAACCGTATTAAATTTCTATTGAAATTTTTTTATTAAAAATAATAAGAAATCAACACACAAGTCTCGTCCTAAATATTTATTTAAATCATGCCATAGCATTTTCAAAATACAAAAACAATAGAAAAAACAACAACATTCAACAATAAAAAAAGACAAAGAAAAAATATCATTAGAATAATAGAGAAAAAAATGCAGTACCCATCATTTAATGACTCACGTTATCAATTGGGTTCAAGCATTTATTTAATTTGCTAAAAATAATCGTTATCAGAAACTTCTTAATTATAATTACTATAACTAAAAAAGACGAATACAAATAAAAGCACGATAGTTGATTGGAGCAAATGTAATATAAATCTTAAATTAGTATTAGTAATACGAATATTTTAAATTCCAAATAATAATTGGAATTTTCTACACCCAATTTGTGATCTTATATAAGATCATTCGTATCAATCATAACCTTAACCTAGAGTAAAGCAATTTTTTAAATAAGAACTAAAATTTACTCATTATATACTAATTTATTTCTAAACGTCACAAATAAGAGAGAGGCTTATAAAACTGCAAATTAATTAATAAAATCTAAATAAATGTACATATTTTTGTTTGTTAATTAAATGTTATATATTATGAAGTATGGATGTATAAAACATAACAATCCAATGCTAATAATTCATGTTATCCCTCCAAACTATACTGCATTTAATATCGCTTTACTGTGTAATTTTTCTATCGGTGGAATAATTAGGATGAAATTTGAAGTGACGATGATAACTGTTGATTAAAAGGTGTTCTAATGGCAATGGAATCAATGATATTTTGATGTCCATAGTTAAAATACTTTAATAAAATTATTGTAACAACGTTTTCTAAATTATTACTGATTTTAATAAATTAATACTAGCATTGACAAAGGTATAGCGATATAATAGATTGACGCTGAGGTTACGTAACTGAGGGGCGTAATACAACAATGTCATTAATATTGTTAGTATATCCATTAACCGTTTGAAATGAGGAGTAATACTCATTTTTAATTATTATAAGTAAAGCAAACTATAGTTATAAAATAAAATTGGATGTAAATTACTTGTATTTTTATAACTGTCTGGAATTTTATAATTTTATGAATAAAGATTCAAACATTTTAATGCATGAAAAAAAAAAAAAAAAAAAAAAAAGCTTCACTACCGTTATAAAATTCAGTCTTCAAATTGATCGACTAAATTGTAGGGATATTATATTTAAAGGCGCTTCGACGGAAATTGGAAGAGCTGAGCATTGCTTCTCTCGCTTTAAACCCTCATACACTTTTTTTAAGAACACAAGTTCTTCATTTAACTTATCGCTTGCATGTAATATTTGCATTCCCTGTTTACTCCACGACCCCTTATGTACATCAATCGATGTCAAAACAATGTTTATGACATCCAGCGTTAATCCTATTCCTCCAAACACTCCATGAAAAACCGCCCTGGCAAGCTTGGCACTGATATCGGTCGCGAATTTACCACCCCTCAAGGCCATCATGATTCCTCTGCCAACCTCAACTCCAAGATCCAGACCACTCAGCAAACCAAAGACCAGGCGATGCGTCAAAACGACGCAGTCCAGAAGGAAATAATTTCTATGGTGTGCTACAATAACCACAACACAAAAAGTGAGAATTATGGAGGCTAGATGTATACCCAAGGAGGCTATGAAGTTGCTGTCTGCATCGAAAATGACTCCAAGGGTGCTTTTGAGTGCAGTTGTAAAGGTGGTATTCCAGCTTTTGACATCGCTGGCGAAATCCTTCAAGTCTTTAGCCAGCGTTTTCATGACCTGGAATCCGACAACTGCTTCTACTGCTTCCACCAGGGCTATCGTATGCTCGAACCACCTTGTCATGGGCTGAAAAGATTCTTGGTCGTCCTTCAGTATCTGCTGCGACTTGCTCATCTTTGTCTTGATGAGACCGTATTCGGTGGCCGATGTGCCAAAGACTAATCCTCCGCCTGCAAGGGATACTCCTCCGCCGGCAATCGATAATGGCACTACTATGGCGGCTGCAGGTGGAAGAAGTAAACAAGTAATCAGAGCTGCTCCTATTTAAAATGTAAGGAAATGAAGAAAAATTCAGTAATGAGAAATATGTTAACTGTCTTGTATAGGTATTTAAATATTAGTAGGTTTTAAATAAAAATACAAGATTACTTGTAAGTAAGCAAAAAATCTGCAATTTTTAAAAAAAAATTATATATAATCGAGTTAATAAATTTTACATGTTTATTATAGGCATAAAGTATTTGTTATGAGTCAAAAAAATGTATATTATTTCTGCACAAATTATTTTTTTAAGAATCAGATAGAAACACTAAGATGCAGCTTTTAAATTTATTTTATTACAGTCCAGATCATAACATCTAATTCCGGAATTCTTCCACTTTTAAATTCAAGGACATATAATAACAATAATTGGGTTGGTTGTTTTCAGATTATCTGGTGCCGTCAGCAACACGAGGGCTATAATGCGCCGAAAGATTCGTCATTAGACAAAATGTTAATTGGGATTTTTTTATAAAAAAAAATGTTGCAAAGTAGGCGAGTTTGGTGCCAAACTTGAAGAGAAAACTCGTAATTAAATATTCAAGTTCCAACTTACAAATTGACTTCCGGTCTTCATTTTTCAATTTCACACCCAGTTGAATTTTATCATGGGAACTTTCTTGATAAAAACTTTCATTTGGAAACCACATGTGCATTTTTCAACCGCTTGTGCATGTAATATTTTTTATTTAGTAGGTAATGTTGATCTTAGACATTATCCTTTAATTACTGTAATCTAAAATGGTTTAAAAGTTCGTATATATTCCACATTCTGACTAAAAAAAAGTTTGAATTTTATTAAAAAAACCCGTCTTTAATTTTATGGAATAGATATTTAGGATGATCCAAGAAATGTGAAATAAGTTGTCAAATGTTTGAAAGAGTTTAGTATTTTGAGTAAATTGGTAATTTTAAAAAGTGCTAACCGAGAAATATAAATGTATATATTAGAGTTAACGTTATAGATGCGAGGATATCTCAATAAAAATTTAACTTAGTTTGACACATTATCAATAATTATTAGACCAACTCAAATACTTGTCGGAATATTGAGAAATTTAAAAGTTTATTGTAAGGCAGAAAAAAAAAAAAAGAAAAAAAAAAAAAAAAAAACTCTTTTCATTACGTCATCACTCATAGACTGATACTTTTCCAAAAAAGTATTAAGCTATCTTATAAAAAGTATACAATTGAAAGTACCACGTTCGACAAAATTTTAGAAGTCATGGTTAATTACTAAGTAAAACATTAAACAGAGAGAAAAAAAAAAGAGGTCTAATATATCAATGAAAATATGTTTGTCACAAAAAATCGCGAGTTCTATACATAATAGGCCGGGCCGAAAAAGTCGAAGTATCGTAGATCTTTTCGAGGTAGTGCGGAAAAGTTGTGGACTCTCATTATTAAAAAGTATGTAAAATCTTAAAACTCTGAATCGATATCTTTTGTCGTCTCAATGGGTCGAAAGTTGTGAAAATTGGACTAGAAATACTTAAATTTCCAAAATTAATAAATAATCACAGATTTCGTTGATAATTTTGCGGTAATGGTTAACAGTTATTTTTTTTTTTTTTTTTTTTTTTTTTATCAAGAAACACCTGTAAAATTTTTTAGAATTATACGTCAATATCTTTTGCCGCTTCAAAGGCACCGAATTTTGAAAATTGTAGGCAATTTTTTAAATAAAAACACATTACATTTTTCCCAAAATAAACTTTATTTAAACTTTCAGATTTACAAATTACAAAAGCATTATTGATTGTAATCTTTTTCGGACTGTTTTTCTGGCTATTGTTTTACTAAAAATTCTAGTATATGGTTTATGGATTCTAGGGTTGCTACATCCCTATTCTGCTGTCCAACTGCTTTTTCGGAGGCTCCAGTGTTTAGTTTTACAATTTGTTCGACTGCTTGTGTGCGTGAAGGATATTTAATAAAATCCTACCCTTCCAAATGGACATAAGTATTGCTTATGTTCATTTTAACTGATGAGAGGAGCCATATTAGGACCCTTACAGCTATATTGATTATCAAAGTAAACCAAGGAAACATGGCCCAGATGAAAATTGTATTCGCAGATTCGTTAATCTTGCTGTTAACCTTGGAGCTACAAACTTCACAGATCTCATGAACTTGGAAACTTGTTATGTAACATTACCTCTATTTCTCAGAGAGATCATCAGTTTTTGTGAACTTTTGAAGATGATATAGGACTGTGTGCCAATGGACGGCTAGGATTTTATTAAATATCCTTCTCACACACACAAGCAGTCGAGGAAATTGTAAAGCTAAACACTGAAGCATCCGGAAAAGCAGTTAAACCTCAGAATAGGCATGGAGTTACCCTAGAATTCAGAAATCACGTGCTCGAATTTTTAGTAAAAAAAAAAAAAAAAAAAAAAAAAAAAGCCAGAAAAACAGCCCAAAAGAGATTACAATCAATAATGCTTTTGTAATTTGTATGTCTAAAAGATGGTATAAAGTTTATTTTTGCATTACAATGAGGAAAGTGTAATGTGTTTTTAAAAATTGCCTTTAATTTCCAAAATTCGGTGCCCTCGAGGCGGCAAAAGATATTAACGTATAATTCTAAAATTTTTTGCAGGTGTTGTTGTTGATAAACAATAACTTTTAAGCATTACCGCAAAATGATCAACGAAATCTGTGATTATTTATTAATTTTTCAATTTTATGCATTTCTAGTCCAATTTTCACAACTTTCGACTCATTGAGGCGACAGAAGATATCAATTCAGAGTTTCAAGATTTTACACACTTTTTAATAATGAGAGTCCTCTACTTTTCCTCACTACCTCTAAAAGCTCCAAGATACTTCGACTTTATAGGACTACATAGTCCCACTTTACAAGAAATTTTAGCCTAAATGGCATGGTGGTATGAATGGATCAATATATTTGTTCGTGTTTCTCTTTTCAATCGTGAATAAGTTTAGTAGTATAGTTGGCTGATTCAGACATTATCTTTAGCAAGAACCAAGAACTACACTAGAGTTATGCTGTTCCGAAACATTGTTGAAACTCCTGAGGGGACAGGCGATAATGTCTTCCTGGAGGTCTTTTATATACCACTGTTATGTATTTGCGCCTCGCATGGGAGAAAATTTGAAGAACCACCAGGCAGCTCAGTAATCGATATAAACATAACAGCCTCTTTTTCTTAGAATATTATTTTAATGCCGTAGATGGTATTGTATTATAACAATCTTAAAAAAATAAACTAACCACTGTGCATATCGCAATAATAATTCTAACCTTTTTATTTTTAATAGGTGTTCAAAGAGAACGTTTGAAAACGGTTGTGTGAAAAGTCACTTCTGCCTATAAGCAGCGGCTCGAGACCAATCCAGGTTTCTCAGCGGTATTGGCCAACTTCGGAAATAGGGTTCTGGAAAGATTAGTCGGTCCATAACGAATCATTCCGAAATGCACGATTATTTTTTTGAATAAATAAATAAATAAATAAATAAATAAATAAATAAATAAATAAATAAATAAATAAATAAATAAATAAATAAATAAATAAATAAATAAATAAATAAATAAATAAATAAATAAATAAATAAATAAATAAATAAATAAATAAACAAACAAACAAACATGTTAAAAATACCACAAAACATATTTTTTTTACTCATCCGTTCTTTCTGATAACACTATATTTCAATTTTAAACCTCTGCATCAACATTTCAAAACTTCCGGTATGTTTTACCTAGCACATTTCAAAACTTCCAGTCTATTTTACTTAGGGCCAGATTGGCCAAGATCCATAGCAACGGCCAATCTATAACTATCCACATCGAGATTGGCCAGTGTAAGTCGATATTGGCCAGCGGATTTCTGCTACTAGAGAGGCGAAGTTACGACACGGGAACTAAACAATGATTTAATATGCTTTGTCCAAATGCGATTTCTTTTTGGTTCCTCTAACGGAATTAAATGTATATGCACAAAAATATGCGATTTTTTTTTTTTTTTTTTTTTTTACTTTCTTTATCAACATTACATTAATAATTTTTAATTCAACACTAAATACATGTTAATTAAATTCTAAAGCTTTTGAAATGGAATTGGAATTGTTTATAGAATCTGAAACACTTTGTACCCTTGGAAAAATGTACAAAATACAAGCTTTTAAAGAAACTAAAAACCGCAGTTCAGAAACCCAGAAAAGATTTACTACAGAAAGATAAGGCATTATTTTCAACATTTTGAATGCTAAATGAGTTCAATTTATTTGGCCATCTATTTTCTCGTAGAAAAAAGATAAGATGAAGATGAGATAAAAAATGATGATACTTTAGAGTAATATTGTACTTCCACTACATAAACACAAAACCTGTTGTAGCTTCTTAAAATCATATGCGGAAAAAAAAAAAAAAAAAAAAAAAACGAACTAGACACACTTTGTGATGTTTTCCATTGGTAGTCTTACAATGCTTCACCATTTTTAAAATAACACAAGTTCATGTGAAATTAGAAAGTATTGTAGAAATTTATTTCAAAAACTTTATAAATTAAATGCATGATTTACCATTGGAAAGCTAAATAGATTAATGTATGATAAGATATTTGAAACTGAACTTACCCCCAGCAAGTCCTACAGAGCTACCAACAAGTCTAGAAACGTTGCAGTTGAACCTGTCTTTATGCATTGATTTTGCAGTCGTTTGCAGCTCTTCAATATTCTTCTTCCGCATCTTACTCCATTCTGGAAAACATTTATTGAACTCTTCTCTGGCTTTGTGCACTTTTTTGAAGAGATCCAGGATCTTCTTCAAGTTTTCTTTGGTGGCCTCGACTTTCACATTGAAATCATCGGCTTCTGCATTAACATTAGGACCTCGTCGTCGACTAGCTTCGGTAAAAATCACAGGAAACACAATAGAAGCCAAGAGTTGTTCCTCGTCATCTAGAGACAGAAAGGAACCTCCCAGGTTTGAAGACACAAAGAAACTGTTGAAGAGCTCTCTGCCATTCATAATTCGATCAAGACTTTGAAAAAAAATAAAAAAATCTAAGAACCTTCCTTTATTTTGAGATTGAAACTTTTCCAATCTATGGGATTACCAATTTTCTGCTACTCTAAAGAAATAAGTTCAAAAGTTGAAGCGAACGCTGGAGGGTTATAGAATTCTATAAAACAAGGGATGGTTTATAGAATCTGAAACACTTTGTACCCTTCGAAAAATGTACAAAATATAAGCTTTTAAAGAAACTAAAAACCACAGTTCAGAAACCCAGAATTTATATTATCGATAGCAAGTAAAAATCTGTCTTTGGCGATATCATATGGCAATAGAACGCCAAATATTAAACCTTTTACGTGAAAGGGTTTGAAGAATTATTATTTTTCTCTAGCTCCTTAGGAAATCTAGAAGTTTCATTTATCGACATTACTTTCACATCCGTTCATTCTGATAAAAGATAACCCCTTTTTTGTAATAACAAACATAACAAGTTTGAAAGTTTCAATGTTTATGGCTTTTTATATTACCATACAAGGGGTATTCACAGTTTTTATCGTAAGGTCAAGAAACAGCAGTTGCCACCTTATAAGGAGATCGAAACGCATCATTCAAATAAAAGGAAAGAATCTTTTAAAATTCGTTTGAAGTTGATAATATATGAGTAGTTATTTTACGAAATATATTTCTTCATTTTGGAGTTATTATTGTATGCGTAGGGCTTAATTTCCACACAGGCAGGTAGGCAGGGAAAAATTCTAAAGAATTTCTTCTATGTTATTAAATGAAAACATGATTAAATTAATGTTATTTCAAACTGTATTAACAAAGATTTAACGTGCTATCAAAAAAGTTGAATTTCGTTAATACGATGATACTTGAAATATTGTGGTTAATGGGCCGTTAAACAGTAGTGTTCGTGAAGGAACGATGCCCACTGCAGCATTTATTCAAATAAACATTTTGTTTTTAGCACCCAACTTAATTCACATTGCACATCACTTACTGAAATCTAAACAAGGTGCTATATACACTCATTTCCAAAAGTTAAGCACGGAGAGGTAAAATGCGAAAAAATTGATAGGTACTGCTTTGATTGACATGACATGCTGCAAGTAAGTCGGTCTATGTTTATTCATGAAACAAAACAAAGAATTACAGACAGCAATAAAAAAAAAGATTTAATTTTCATAAATTATAAGAAGACGTCATATTTGCGTCATTAAAAAAATGATGTTTAAATTCAAAACAAACGACAAAAACCGACATTAATAGGTATGTGAGCATCCTCATCTGCATATAAAGTGCGTAGCGTGTGATCATGCTTGTTACGAGGTGATCAACCACCGCCATTCCTCCTGTAGGGCAGTTTCTAAATCTCTGAGAGTGGCTGGAGGTGGGAAACATCTACATACCGCTTCCGAGGGCATCCCAAAGATTTTCAATTGGATTAAGGCCCTGCGAGTAAACCGGTCATTCCATACGCACAATCCCCTCACACTCCAGAAAGTCGTCAATGATGGCAGCTTTATGGGGACGGGCATTATCGTCCATTAAAACGAAAGAAGGAACAACTGCTACAGCGTACATTTTTACAATGAGGTCTAAGACTTCATCTCGTTACCTTACAGCCGTAACAAAACTTCGCCTGAAGATGTGCAGGTCGGTGAGATATCGCAATGAAATCCCTGCCCAAACCATGATGTTTCCACCGCGGAATGCATGATGTTCGGTGATGTTCTAGGGTCAATTGCGTATGCCTTGTTCCCTCCAGACTCTTACAGCTTATCATCGAGTTGTAGGGCAAATCTGGACTCCTCTGTTAACATAACGATGCCCCATTCAGACACAGTCCAATTAACATGCTGGCAGCACTACTTGAGTCATGCCCCTTTAGATTGAACGTATAATGGAACACAAACTCGTGGTACCCGGGCGTACAGACCATTCATATATGTAGCCTTCGACGAACAGTAGTGGCAGATATCGTCTTACTAATGACCGCTGCAACCATAGATGTCACACGTGTAGAGGACGATCTTCGATTGCGATTGGCTACAACAGCAATATATCGATCTTCCACGGGGAGTTGTAACCTTTGGACGACCAGCTACAAGTTTTCTGACAACTGAGGACTAAATATCGAAAACAACCTAGGTACAGAGAATTTTTTTTTTTTTTTTTTGGAAAAATGTCTAAAAGACCAAGCTTAATAATGTGGAAAACGCCCAGAGGATGAACTTCAGTAGCAATTGTTCAAATTCAATCTGAAGTATGTACTTAATCGTTGTCTTAAGTACAAGATGCGATCATTTGTCAGCTCTCCTGAAATTTTTTCTTTTTTGGACTTAGGTCGTTTTTTATTTCTAGTCCTCAACTTTTTGGCTGGTTTGAAATTGTTTCCATAATCATGAAAAGACGGAATGATTAACGACAAAGAAAAGAGCAACATTTGTGATAGACTGTCTAGCTTCAATGCATCCAACAGCCCGCCAGCGCTCAAAATATTTCATTCGTCTTCTGGAAGCAATAGAAATACGTCTAGCTTGAAAGCAAATCGTACGAATGATCTAAACACCTTTCATCAGCACTTGCATGCAACTTCTGTAACCCTTCACAATGCCAGCATCTTATACTACTGCTTGTTTTGATTATTTCTTGATGCGAAACCATGATTGACTGTTGCTTAACGTATTTGCATACTTCCTTCTACCTTTGTAGCTACTTTCAGTTTCTTTAATTCAGATTGACTTACGGAAATTAACATTTTACTCTCCGTGCTTAACTTTTGGAAGTGAGTGTATTCTCTATTATTTCACCCAGTACGTATTATTTCTAGAGCAAAAGTTTTGCTCATATTATATTTAAAATTAATTGCATATGTTACAGTTATGTATTTTGGATTACAACTAGCATTGGGCGTGCGTGCTGCTTAGTACTATCTCTATAAATGCCGAATCCCTCATTGACTGACTGACTCACTTACTGACTCAATACTAATTCTCCCATTTCTCTCCATAGTTACAACTCTGTAATTTGGTATAAACGTCAAGGGCAAGCTTAGAAAAACTAATCTATTCCAATCTCGATTAACTAATTTTAATTGAAACTGGATCGAACGTACTGTGATGGTGTCGCGTACAAATGATAGATATAACACATAAGCACTAGTAGTCACTTTTGTCTGGTGGATAACACGCCTGTCTACTGATCTAGGAGTCCCTGGTTCGACTTCCCATTAGCGCACATTGCTGAATTGGTGAATATCGGACATCAGAATTATTCTACCATCTATTGGCGCCTTTTGCACGACTTCGACACTACCACTTCAGCAAGCAACCTTTGGTGACTCACTGCCGCAAAGAGACCTCTGGCGACTCACTGCCGCAAAGAGACCTCTGGCGACTCACTGCCGCAAAGAGACCTCTGGCGACTCACTGCCGCAAAGAGACCTCTGGTGACTCATTGCCGCAAAGAGACCTCTGGCGACTCACTGCTACAAGCAACGCACTCAACACTCACGCAGCCACTCACGTAATGCATTCCAATCACATGCAAGCAGCTCAATCGTTCGGCCTTTCGGGACTCACAGGGAAAGGGCTAAGTAGTGGTGTCGTGTACAAATGACAGATACAACACATAGGCAGTAGTGATCACTTTTATCTGGTGGTTAACACGCCTGTTTGCTGATCTAGGAGTCCCTAGTTCAACTCCCCGTAAGCTCACATCGCTAACAGTACTAAATGTGGAATATATGAATGTCTTTTGATTAATAAAATGCAATCCGTAAACTTTTGTAGCAAAACACGGGTATAATAAACTTCAACTTAACTAGACATCACTTAGACGATAGATCGTCACAGTGCTCATAGGTATTTAATCCATTTTGGCGGCGTGAAAGCATAATGTTCGCCAAACCACAACCCTGTACAGAACAAAAGACTATAAGGTTTGGCGAGAATTATGTTTTCACTCCGCTAAAATGGATTAAATACCTATGAGCACTGTGACGATCTACCGTCTAAGTGATGTCTAGTTAAGTTGAAGTTTAGTATAGTAAACTAGTGGATACATATTTCTTATATTAAACAGTAACTCAGACAGTATGAGTCTGTGTAAGTGTGGCTGCATTTGCGCCGGGCCTTGTCACTGCATTTGCCTAACAAGAAAAAATACGCAGTGGCAAAAGCCGCCATCAATTATTATTTACAGAGGGATGATATCTCTCTATATATAAGGCAAAGCCCTCACTCACTGACTCACTCATCACTAATTCTCCCACTTCCCACATAGTCACAACTCTGAAAATCGGCACAAATATCAACAATTGTAAAAATAGAAAAAGTAAGCTATTCCGATCTCGATTAACCCACTTTAAGTGGTCGAAAAGGGGTTAAACGTTCCAAACGAGGGATATTCGAATGTACCACTTCCCACATGTCCACAACTCTAAAAATTGGTACAAATATTAACAATAATAAACATACTAAAAGCATGCTAATCCGATCTCGGTTAACCCACTTTAAGGGGTCGAAAAGGGGTTAAACGTTCCAAACGAGGGATATTCGAATGTACCACTTCCCACATGTCCACAACTCTGAAAATTGGTGCAAATGTCGACATAGGCAAACATAGAAAAATTAAGCTATTCCGATCTCGATTAACCCACTTTATGGGGTCGAAAAGGGGTTAAACGTTCCAAACGAGGAATAATCGAATGTCCTACTTTTCATTTCGTCACAACTCTAAAAATTGGTGCAAATATCAATAAAGACAAACGAAGAAAAACTAAGCTATTCCGATCTCGATTAACCCACTTTAAAGGGTAGAAAAAGGGTTAAACGTTCCAAACGAGGAATATTCGAATGTCCCACTTCCGACATGGCCACAATTTTGAAAATTGGCTTAAATACCAACAATGTTAAACATAGAAAAAGCATGCTAATCAGATCTCAGTTAACCTACTTTAAGGGGTCGAATAGGGGTTAAACGTTCCAAACGAGGGATATTCGAATGTACCACTTCCCACATGTCCACAACTCTAAAAATTGGTACAAATATTAACAATAATAAACATACTAAAAGCATGCTAATCCGATCTCGGTTAACCCACTTTAAGGGGTCGAAAAGGGGTTAAATGTTCCAAACGAGGGATATTCGAATGTACCACTTCTCACATGTCCACAACTCTGAAAATTGGTGCAAATGTCGACATAGGCAAACATAGAAAAATTAAGATATTCCGATCTCGATTAACCCACTTTAAGGGGTCGAAAAGGGGTTAAACGTTCCAAACGAGGAATAATCGAATGTCCTACTTTTCATTTCGTCACAACTCTAAAAATTGGTGCAAATATCAATAAAGACAAACAAAGAAAAACTAAGCTATTCCGATCTCGATTAACCCACTTTAAAGGGTGGAAAAAGGGTTAAACGTTCCAAACGAGGAATATTCGAATGTCCCACTTCCGACATGGCCACAATTTTGAAAATTGGCTTAAATACCAACAATGTTAAACATAGAAAAAGCATGCTAATCAGATCTCAGTTAACCTACTTTAAGGGGTCGAATAGGGGTTAAACGTTCCAAACGAGGGATATTCTAATGTACCACTTCCCACATGTCCACAACTCTGAATATTGGTGCAAATGTCGACATAGGCAAACATAGAAAAATTAAGATATTTCGATCTCGATTAACCCCCTTTAAGAGGTCGAAAAGGGGTTAAACATTCCAAACGAGGGATATTCGAATGTTCTACTTCCCATTTCGTCACAACTCTGAAAACTGGCGCAAGTATCAACGAAAACAAACGTAAAAAAAGTAAGCTATTCCGATCTCTATTAACCCACTCTAAGGGGTCTAAAAGCGGTTAAACGTTCCAAACGAGGGATATTCGAATGTACCACTTCGAATTTGGTCACAACTCTAAAAATTGGTACAAATGTCAACAATGGTAAACATAGAAAAAGTAAGCTATTCCGATCTCGATTAACCCACTTTAACAGGTCAAAAAGGGGTTAAACTTTCCAAATGAGCGATATATTCGAATGTCCTACTACTCATATTTTCACAACTCTGAAAACTGGTGTGAATATCAATAAAGACAAACGCAAAAAAAGTGAGCTATTCCGATCTCGGGCGGATCAAGGGGTGGAAAAAGGGTTAAACGTTCCAAACGAGGAATATTCGAATGTACCACTTCCCATATGGTCACAACTCTAAAAATTGGTAAAAATATCAACAAAGACAAACATAGAAAAGTTAAGCTATTCCGAGCTTGATTAACCCACTTTAAGGGGTGAAAAAGGGGTTAAACATTCCGAACTCGAATATGCCACTTCCCATATATTCACAACTCTGAAAATTGGTAGGAATGTCAATAAAGATAAATGTAGAAAAAGTAAGCCATTCCGATCTCGATTAACCCACTTAAGGTTTGCAAAAGGCGTTAAACGTTCCAAATTAGGGATATTCGAATGTCCCACTTCGAATTTGGTCACAACTCGGAAAATTGGTACAAATGTCAAAAAAGATTAAACAGAAAATGTAAGCTATTCCGTTCTCGATTACCAACTTTAAGGGGTCAAAAAGGGGTTAAATGTTCCAAACGAGGGACATCCGAATGTTCCACTTCCAATGTAGTCATATTTCTGATATTTGGTGCAAATGTTAAAAAAATAAGTCATTCCAATATCGATTAACGAATTTTTAAGGGATGAAAAGTCGACGCAATATTGAAACTATACGAGGATTAACTTAATGTCTCAATTCCAATACAGCTACTACTTTGAAATTTAGAACTAAGAGCAAACATAAACACAATAAACTATTCCAATTTACTATTCACAATTATATATTTCGTTTAAAATGTCAACAAAGGAAAGTTCCTATTTTGATAAATCAATTTGTCGGGATCGAAATGGGAGCAAACTTCTGAAGTGTAGAATACATGAATGTCTTTTGATCTCTAAAATGCTAATGGTAAAATTTCGTAGCGCAGCACGGGTATTCAGCTAGTTACAAAATAATTCAGAGATATAAACTACGCATCAAACTGATCAAGAAACATAAAAACTAATACTTATTGTGTTAATTGTCTAATTATAAGAAGGGTGAAAATTTCTACGCTGATACTGTTACTCATGAGTGACGTGTAAGATTTTTTTCAAATAGAAAACAAATGTACTTTTTCTTAGATGAATTTGCTTGTAAAAAATAAAAACAACAACAACAAAAACCCTTTCTTAAGATTCGTATATTGCATTTTATTAGTTTTTGTAGCGTTTTACAGTTTGCAGTACATGTATTGTGCATTTTCATAGTGTTTTACAGCTTTTACATTATTGTATTTTATTTATTTTGTAGTGTTTTACAGCTTGTACTTGCCTAGTAATTGCACCTACCCTAACTTACAATATATATTTGATAAATTCGATTGTTATATAGAATGTTTAACGATGGAATCGTAAATATTTTCTGAAGTAAAATTTAAGAGATAAGACTTTAAAAATGGAACTGGTATTTACGTTTAAACAAAAAACGAAAACTTTAGTTATGGCCATATAGTATTAAAAAGTATTGTTTAGTTTTGAAGTGTATGCATTAAAAATGTAACAGAACGTACGTCTTGAAAAATATCGAGATAAAACCTCAAACATACATTAAAAGAAGACATTTTTCTACTAAGTATTCTCACCATTGCAATGGTAGTTAAAAAAAAAAGTGGAGGAAGTGAAACTTGTGTAAACCAAGGACGAGTGGAAGATAACCTCCTTTGTTTTGAATAAAGAACTGATACGATAAAAACTTAACTGATCAACAAGTGTATATTTATATTTATAGAATAAAAAATGTTGATTTCAAAATAGAAACTTCCTTTAAAAAGTAAATCACATAATATTGTGATTTTTCAAATCTTTCTGTTTTGGTATTTGTACGTTTGAAATACACACCAGCTTTATACGGGATGATCATAATTATATGATTTTATTTAAAGCCGTCTAAAAACTCCTGTGAATAATAGGGCAAACATTTTTGAAATACAGTATTACTAAACATGATTTATTTGCACCTATGAAAATATACAGGTCCTTGTACAGAAAAATTATATATATTCTAAGGATCAGTAATACAAGTCTGTGTTGGAAAAAAAAAAAAAAAAAAAAAAAAAAAAAGTCTTAAAATAATTAGTGTATTTTGTAGTTTTTTGGATTACAAGAAAAATAAATAAAATATAATATGTACGAATTTTATATATTTAAGAGTAACGTTATGTTATTTATAGAGTTTTATTGAACATGTTTATAGATTTTAGTAAAATCTCTAAAGAAATTAGATCCCAGAAAGAATTTTGTCTTAACTGGTAAACTGTCAGCTAAGCACAACAGTGAAGCCAAAGAAAACAAGATAAAATCGGATCACTAACCTGATGCTGCTGCATGTCTATCCTTCTCTAGTACCCGCTACCATTCCTTTTTCGCTATTATGTCATT
The DNA here is from genome assembly GCA_963978545.1 of Linyphia triangularis. NCBI lineage: Eukaryota > Metazoa > Arthropoda > Arachnida > Araneae > Linyphiidae > Linyphia > Linyphia triangularis. The sequence goes on along the minus strand of OZ021723.1, from coordinate 62,808,307 downwards.
TTTTTACTCCGAGCAATGACTTTCTTAGTGCAGTGCTGTATTTATATTCAAAATTCTGTAATTTGAGTACTTTTTACTATTAGTTTGAATGGAGAGAAATGGTTGTCAGAGGTTGTGTTGCTTCGTTAGATTGCGTTTGCTATATTTGTGGTAACAATACAGTAAAAAACTACAGAGGAATATTTCAGATTTTGTGGAAAAGTGTATGTACTGTCCGATAGCTTAGTGTATGGATTTTTGTAACAAATGGTCTTGACAAGTTGTTATTGTTTCCAAACAATATTTATTCAGTGGACTGTAGAAGTAGGAGATTTCCAAAGCTGGATGTTTAATCAGTTAGAGAGAAAACGATCTCTTTTAAAAACCGCTCATATAACGGGATCCAAAAAGAATGAATACATAATGAGAAAGAAAGGGGAAGGGGGGGGGGAGGGAAGATGCGCCGTACAATTGCAGGCGTTAATATCCCGGACCACTTTGAAATAACATTTCAATATCATTACAGCAGAATAGAACAATTATGAAATATAAAGTACAAAAATGCAAAATTTAGCAAAATGCATAAAAATTAAAAAAATTATGAAATACTATAATTATAAGAATATAATTATGAGAATACAATTGAAAAATTTAAAATTTTATGTTGAACAATTTACTTGACAGGCAATAAACAAATTTTCGAGATATTTCTTTTATATACACCGGACGGTATTTTGTCAGTAACTACTCTTATTTTACCATCTGTTTCTAAAATTACATCTTGAATTCTAAGCACAGTCCATTTACAAGGAGGTAAGTTGTCATCTTTTAACAATACCATTGAACCACAGGTGACATTATTTTTTGTCAAATTGCCATTTATTTCTGGCTTGCAAATTATTCAAATAATCAATTTTCCATTTGCGCAAATGATTTGTACCAATTTGTTTACCTTTTGCCAATTAGTTAAATAATTATCCCTTTTATCAGCATAATCGAGTTCAGGAATACTATTTATGGGTCTGCCTTTGAGAAAGTGTCCTAGTGTGGGAACTTCCTAGTCATTTGGGTCAGAGGACACAGGAGTAAGGGATCGAATATTAAGTATTCCCTCAATTTGTGTTGTCACAGTAATAAACTCTTCAAGTGTTAACCGTGTACTACCAATCGTTCTCTGAAAATGATTCTTTAATGCCTTTATGTTTGATTCCTACAGAACCCCGAAATTAGGTGACTTTGGAGGAATACATTTCCATACAATATCCTCATTTGTTAAATATCTTGCAAAATCATCTGTAGGATTGTTAAATAAGTTATACAAACGTTTAAATTCTTCACTACACCCAACAAAGTTTGTTTCATTATCAGTACAAATTGTTGGACTTTTTCCTCTATAGCTAAAAAATCTTTTTAATGTGGCAATCATAGTTTCTGATGTCAAACAACCTTTATGTGTATTGCCTTAGTAACAAAACAAATAAATAGAGCTACGTAACATTTATGATAAATGCTCTTACGCTGTCCCTTAAATTTTATTTGAAATGGGCGTGAAAAATCTGTACCTACATGAGTAAATGGAGAACTAGGTGTTACTCTTTGCGAGACAACTCTATTTTAATACATAATGACGATACATAATTTAGGCTTTGAAATATAAGTAAACACAACAGGAAGGAGGAACTTTCACGTTTTTTTGGTTTTATTTTTAAATAAAAGAAGAGAAAAAATCATGAAAAACAATACGATTCTTTAAAAAATTTGAGCTCGGATAGATAATTAAAAAACAACATATTTAGTTTTTCACTTTGCGATTTGAGGGGGGGGGGGGGAAGCTACTTTTGCCTGTGACGTCAAAGCGCAGAGGATGAACCTGTATAAAACCTGTTTTAGACCAAGTTCCTCCTCGGATTTTCGACGGACTCTATGCGTAACTACTTCACGGATTTTGTATGCGTTTTTGGTCACGTGACTTTTGCTTTGATTTCAAACTCGATTTTTGATTAATTGAAAGCATAAAGATAAAAAATAATTGCACTGCTCAAATATATTCGTTGGATGACACTAGAAAATACAAAAAAATATTAATTTTCCTCACTTGTACAACTTCCTCATTGTATGTTCTGAGTTTTCAATTTGAGGCTTTTCCCATTAGACGCTTGAAATGCGAAGGAAATCCCTTACGAAGACCATTCTCTAAAACATTCTTCCTTGAAATTTATAGTATAATTGTTTAGATGTTACAAAATTTGGCTCATACAGTCATCATTTATATCTTTTTGCACCATAAAATAATAATAATGTGTTCGAAACCATGATTAGAAAAAGGTCGCGTCATAGGTCTCAAAGAAGTTTATCTATCTTTCAGAAAGACGCAAAAACACACATATTTAACAATTATTTAATAGAGTAAAGTAAACAATTATTTAATAGAGCTAAGTAAAAAATATAGCGAATGTCCATAACGATAGGATTTTATGGGAATAAGATTATTTTCATAAAACGTTTGATTATTCTCAGATAATATAGCGGTAAAGTTCTTATTTCGTTGAAAACATGCACTAAGTGCACACATGCACTAAAAAATAAGTGGTATTAATTCAATTATATTTTTTCTTTCCTTAGTTAAGTGAAACACATGAAAAATAAGTTTTACCTAATTAGTAGAAGTAACAATTTTATCAAAGTCAGATAAAATTATAACATAACCATTTTATATCTGCTATTTTTATTATATATATCAAAACTAATATTCGTTAAGTTTTTGTTTCCGACTATAATTGGACAGGGTATGAAGTTGTCCCATTATCAACTTTGTTAGTTATGTTATATTAAAATGCATTTCTGATTGAGTTTCTTTGCTAATTTTGAATTGGCATATTGCTAATAATGACACAATAAATCTATGTAGTTACCGGGTAGTTTTAGACTAAAACCTATAACGTTCCTGAAATATGTGCCTGCTGCTGTTTGCTTACCCCGCTTTAATTCCCTCGATGACATAAATATCACAGCTCTCAATATTAATACTTGTCCTTAGCTCATAAGAGGCGTGTTTTTCAACATAATGACTGTATATGAAATTGTATATTAAGGGTAATAGAATCATTCTAGGACGATTTAAAAGATAAAAAATGGGGTTTCGTATTGAAATTTTCTAAGTTAGAGTTAACTTTACTTAGCAAACAGCTCCTTAAGGGGGAAAAATAATAATAATTGCACTAGACGTATAGAAAATCGAAAACAAAACATTTGGTGTACACCGCAATATTCTACGATAATTAGAAGCGAAGATATAGCCATCGTTCGGATTTTTCGTTGTTGCATACTGTACCTTAAATGAAGTTAACCTAAAATTAAAATAAAATACCTTTAAATGAAATGAATTCTAAGGCGGAAGTTTCGGGAGAATCACCTAAATATCTTAATCCCGACATTGCACCTGCTATACGCCAGTCCGTTATGGTCCTGGCATATCGGTGATGGCCAATCTAGATACATTATTAATTTTAGTACGTCTATTTGGAAGCGATGAGGCTAGTGGTAAATAAGATCCCGGTAGTGTAGAACATACACGTTTAATCCAATCTGAGTGAGAAGATTTAGTTAGAGATTTACATCTTTCTAAGGAATAGGTACACGCTTTAGATTCAAGTTTGAAGGAAACAAATTATTATTTTCTACTATGTTATTTCCCTGGTTCAGAATAGAGAAGAGTTCTTCAGGTTTTCTCTCAAGAGGGTGAAACTTTTTAAAATAGCGTTGTTCCTGGTTTGATGAAATACTTCAAAATACAATACAAACCTGACGAATGGAGACTTTTTATTGATTTACCTAAAAGAAAGTCTGAAAGCAATGTTATTGTATAATGGAAATGAGTATGTTTCTATACCTGTTGGGATTTCAGTTCATTTGAAAGAGTGCATAGAAAATCTTGGACGTATACTGAAACTAGAAATAATCCCCATCCAGTTCAATAAGAAAGAAGAGCGGAAAAATAAGTTAAGAGATAGGGAACCACGCTACTCAAAGAATTTTCAACTTTTTAAAGAAACTCATATATTACTTTAATTATGACAGAGCTAGGATTTAAAAATGTAAAGTATGTATTTATGAAGTGTTAAAATAAATATAAAAATATATATTTTGATTTGAATTATTTTTCCAAAATATTACATTGTTTTGTTCAAAAATCTTACGTTATAGAAAAAGAATAATGGAATTTTTTAAATCACTAGTGAATATAATATGAAAATCAGTTATTAAATCTAAAACAATTTTTGAAAAGTATTTTTTTCTAGACCTGTGTAATCGTGGCTTGCCACATTCAAGATTTATTAAATGGACAGTAGGAAATTGATTTTCTTTATGGTTAAATTTTTTAAAAACACTCTCTATAAAAGTGGAGAGCTTCTAGACAAAGTCTTTTGTACAGTATTACAGATTTTTCCGTAATTATTACAAAAGATTTGTAATATTAATCACTATAAGTAAAATTATATAACAATATATGTATAAGTAAAATTGTACATACTAATTTAGTTAATAATTTTATTTAAACGAGTAAATGGAAAATGTTATAATAACTTTGGGAAAAAAACAATAATTAAGAGCTACTAACTCTATTGCCCTCTTTATACAAACATGTTTAGATATGCGTCTATAATAAGTCGGTTAAATGTGAGTGTGCACTTACTATCTGCTTAAATCGAGAGGTTTGAACACTCGATATATCTATGAGCACTAGACATATTTTTAGTTGTTGAAGAATTATTTTATCTTATTGTTAAAGATAAGAATTTTTTTTAAGATGTATACAAGTCATGACACAGCACACGTTATTTAAATTATTTCATTTGTTTAATTTATTTGATTAAAAATACATCATTGGTTATTTTCCAGTCAGAATATTTTTTTATGGTAGCTCTGTATTAGTAATTTTTTTTTTTTTATAAAAATCACTTAAATAAAATGAGTATTTTGGTTTTACTTTAATCCCTTATTTGTTTCATCTTATATTTAGCAAATATTTTAGTTACCGTTACTACTACCATTAAACTAATCGCAATCTCCTTAAAGAACATATTTATTTTAGAATTGTTATGTAGATACATTTTTGTCACGTAGCGGTTTGAATAGCACGCAGGTGGAAAAAATATTAAAATAATTGTTTTAGTTTACATTTCAATATTCAATTTATAAATTAAGGATATTTTATTTGATTAATTTTTTTGTTAGCCGATAGTGGTAATCACGAGACAACTTCGATCTTCTTTTTGAAACAATTTCATTCGTTGAAAAGGACGCCAAATTATGACGCCAAGCAATTTCATTGGTTGTAAAGTGAAAGTGAAACTCGAGTAGGACTATCTTTATAGAGGAAAGTCTATTGCTTATCAATGAGACTCTTGATAATTCTCTTAATCCTGATATAATTATAAATTTGATATTAGAAATTCATAAAGTATCTTTAAATTGGTATTGATAAAAAACAACACTAGTTCTCATACTTGATACAATTGTTTTTGGTTTTCATAAAAATTATAAAAGAATAAATATTTACCTGCTAAAGTAGTGAGGAAGTGAGTTAATAAGTTAGAAAATTTCACAATACAACAGAAGGAGCGAGTAAAGATGAAAATTGCAATTTCGAATTACTAGTGAAAGTTTTATTATAGGACTTATAGGAACTTTTAAATAGATTTTTTCGTATTTACTTGTTTTTTAAATTATAAAAGATTATTTTAATAAATTCATTAAAGAAATCGACGAAGTAGAAGATATGGAATGATGTGAAATTTAAAAATTAGTTACGTCAATTTATAAAGTTTTCCACTCGTGAAATGTTTTTAAAATCATTTGTTGAAATATGTTTTAAAATTAATCAAATTGAAGCTATAGGTTGGAAAAAATATTAAAAAATGAGAATATCAAAATGAGTTTAAAGTAATATTTTTAAATTTATAAAATTTTGAATTACAGTTTTAGATGAAACAATTGAAGTGCCAAAACAAGTAACAATTCAAGTGCAACAAATACCACTGTAATACATAAGCGACAACTTTTCACTTTTATCACGGGGACGTGGATTGGCCCATGATTTCCACACATTGCTTTTTTCATGATCTACCTATTAAATATTGTTGCGTGAATGGGTTCGAAAGATTTGAAGCCAAAGCAGATTAACACCTGCAGAAATTTATTCCGATATACTCTTCCCAGATTCTTTTACAAAACCTGAACTTCTCGTTCTAGAAGACTCAATACAGCTCTTTACACAACAATAGAGCTCAAACAGCAGTTAAAAAACTTCACAACTGCTACAAATCGTAGCAAAAGACAATGCAATACAGTTCGCTTTAGAACTACTCTGAATGCTCACTGAGACTCAGTATCTCAACTCAGTAATTCCAGTCAACTAATGGACTCAACTAACTGACTCAACTACGGTCGGCCTTATATAGGAGTCAAACCTTCTTGAAACTTCTAGAGGCAGATATTTGGAGAACTTTCCAGATTATAGTCGAAAAGTCCTATAGATGTATATGGGAACCGAAAATGTCGCCAAATGGTCGACAAGTTTGGCGACATTTGGCGATTTATCGCCCAATTTGGCAACACAAATTAAGTCGCCAAAACCGTCGCCAATTTAGCTCTATCTCGCCAATTTGGCGAGATTGTCAATACCATAATGTTAAATGCCCTGCTCCTTGTAAAACTTCCTTCCCAGCGTTATCTCTGTAAAACTCGTTATCAAGCATTAAGACACACATTGCAGGAAAGCAAACCCTTGCACTGCCTTATGCGAAATGTACAGAAATTTATCTTTTTACATAATTAATGCTACCAAATATTTACAAATATACAGAAATTCGTAACAATATATTGAGCTTGTCACTATACCACGCGCTTATGTAGCAAAGTTGTTTGCATGAAATTATTTCAGAATTATTTTCGGGAAAGAATAAGAGCTCAAACCACTTAATTCATCCTTATAAAATAAATTATTTTAATATCATACATTATTTAAAAAAATATTTTTATGATATTCACTAAAATGAGGAAAGCAAATTTAAATAATTATGTAGTATAGTTAATAAAAAATGAGCCCATACCAGTAATCTCATTACTACAAAATTACTTATTCCAATATCATTAATACGTTTTTTTTTTTTTTTTTTTTTTTTTTTTTTTTTTTTTTTTAAATTGCACAAATATGATGACAAATCACTTTAATAATTCTAAGTGATTTTCCAATATTTCTGAAATTTTTTGTTTTATATACATTACACTAGAAAAAAAAAATAAGTAAAACATTTAAAAAAATATTTACTTGAAATTCGAAAACATACACAACAGTTTTCATTAGGGCATTTGGGGGAGTGGGGTGGGTAGTGTTAGTTTGCTTACAAATATTATGTTTATATTCTACTTTTATGGGATTTTTATTTAGAATATATCATTTTTACACAATATTTTGTAATGAGAAAAAAATAATTTTTACAGACTTTTGAAGTGATGGTATTGAATTGAGAATTACTTTGATAATTGCATACGATGCCAAATATCAGTGTGTAGGATAAATCATTACTTCTTAAAATGAAATATTCAAGCATTTTTCGAAAAAAGGCAAAGACCTAAATAAAAAAAAAATTGTTAATGAAATATTACATTTTGTAAAATAAAGAGTAACATTAAAAAAAAATCTTACTATGGTTATACATTACTGTTAATTATCTTGCACTGTCACACCAATGAGAAACTTACACAAGTGAGGAAAATGAATATTTTTTTTGTATTTTCTAGTGTTATCCAACGAATATATTTGAGCAGTGCAATTATTTTTGATCTTTATGATTTCAATTAATCAAGAATCTAGTTTGAAATCAAAGCAAAAGTCACATGTTCAAAAACGCATAAAAAACCGTGACGTAGTTACGCATAGATTCCGTTGAAAATCCGAGGAGGAATTTCACTCCCTCCTTGTTTAAAACAGGTTTTAGACTGGTTCATCATCTGCACATTGACGGCACAAGCAAAAGTAGTTTTTTTATTGCCAAATCGCAAATTGAAAAACGAAATATATTTTTTAACTATCTATCCGAGCTCAAATTTTTGAAAGAATGGTATTGTTTTTAATGATTTTTTCTCTACTTCTATTTAAAAATACCCCCCCCCCCCAAAAAAAAAAAAAAAAAAACGTGAACGCAACAAGAATTGACCAATTGATCTTTTGAACATAGAATGAAGTTTAGGGGGGATGAGATGGTACATCGATAATAAACCTTTATAATTAATTGGTCTCTGATCAATTAATAGACCTGAAGAATGCTAATTGCAATCTAACATTTGTCACTCTTTAGTCTAATATCTTATTCACAAATCAGAAAATCATGCCGCCGAAATTGAGGAATTTTTTATTTTGAGAAATGGCAAGGTGTAAAAGTTCGTTGGCCAGTATATTCAGAGGTGGCGCCAGCAGGGGGGCTAGGGGGGCTGGAGCCCCCCATCGGGCACAATCGAGCTTCTCGTCGGGGGATAGAGAATAATTTTTTTTATTTTTTTAGCATTAACAAAAAAATTTAAGAATCGAAGAGAGTTAATAGTTTGTAAGCCTCATTGCCACTATCCTATAGGTCGTAGTCTGACACCAGCATGTTAAACTGAAAATTATGATTGAATGTCCAACACTAAGCAATACAATCTCCCTATCTGTATTCCCGACAACCCACACAATAGACCTCACAACCCTATAACACACGATAACCACAACACGCTTCATGAAGAAATTCTTGATAACTCTCGACTGGATAAATTGTTTACACACAGTCGTCGGGAAATTAAACAAATAATCTTTTTTATAGATGAGACAATTTGATAAAATTCAACAAAAATAATGATCTTTAATTGAAACCACAGCCTATCTTCCAACGACATTTTTAATTTTACCGACAGGATAAACTGTTTTAACGCATACTATATTAATCTTATATATTATATTTTTGTTAAAATAGTTCATTATGTCGTGGAAATTATAAATTTATTCGGAAAACTGAGCAATCCGTTTTTTTTTATTTGTTTTTTATTATTATAATTATTATTTTTTTATTTATTAGGGAGACAATTCGATAAAAATTTAACAAAAGTTACTCTTTTAAATTTAAACCACAACTCATTTCCCGACAAAAATTACAATTTCCCCGACATGATAAACTGTTTCATCGCTATATTAAACTTACACAGTATACTCAGTATACTCTAAAAGAGTTATCCCCTGGTTAAAAATAAAAATGTCGTTGGATAACTGAATAAATCATCTTTTTAGTTTATGCACTTTACTATTATGTTCCGAGGAGCTTATGTATTATGGCTCTGGCGGTTTGTCTTTGTCCGTGTGTACAAGATCAGAATTCCTAGGTAAATTTACAATTATCAGACACGTGTGATTTAACAAATGAAAGGTAGCAGATCATACAAAAATTCAACGACAAGACAGAAGTACAGAAAAAATGGTGACTTAAAATCAATTTGCAATTTCTTAAAGGCTAAACTAGATGTTCAGTAAAAAAAACTTTAAAAATTACGTAGAATTTAATCAGCTATTTCAACCTGAAGTTTGACAAAAAGAGTTATTCCATATAGTAACGTCATGAGAAGTTCATATCTTGGCTACAAGGAGTGATATCGGATTAGAATTTAGACATATTCAGTGACAAGTTATCTCAGAAAATTCACAAACTTTTGTTCTATTTTTGTTCATATAAAACTCCAAACTTTTTTTTTTGAAATGTCATTAACCTTAAGGTAAGATTTCAGTCTTGAAATGTTGCCGTATTGTACATATTTGATATCTGGGCATGATGATGTACTACAATAAAACGGATGTAGAGGTGATCTTCTAATGACAATTACTATTAAAATCTAACTAGTGTTGTTAAGTTGACAATTTTTTTAAATTTCCCCGATGGGATTCTGTGATGAAGCAGTTTTACTTGTCGGCGTAAAGAATTCGGTAAAGAAACTGAATAAATCATATTTTTTTATTAATGGTATAAAATATTGTAATTTGATAAAATTTCAAAAAAGTTGTGTTCTTAGATTTAAAACTCTACTTTCCTGACGAAAATCTTAATTTTCCCGACGATATAACATGCCTACACACAGTATGTGCTCTGTAATTATTATATAGCATTATTAAGGAGAAAATTGGACACAATTTTTCAAAAGTTATGATCGTAAATTGTAAAACACAACTTATTTCCAACGAAATTCTTAATTTCCCCGACGTGATAATCTATTTGCCCAATATGCAATATAAATTTTTATATATTTTTCTGTGTTAACACAGTTTATGTCATAGGTTAACTTAAGAATTTCGGTGGGAAAGGAATTGTGGTTTTGATTTAAATACATAACTTTGGTAAAATGGTATTCCATTGATCCCTTATTGAAAAAAAAAAAAGGATGATTTATTCAGTACGACAGGGATGAGGATAACAAAGCCATAAATAAATTTAAATGATATACGAACACTAGTAAAATATTTACAACATATAAAATCAAATATTTTTAATACAAGCATTGCAGCTTGTGAAAGGAATGGCCGTCAGATTTTTAAAGGGTTACAATTTATTTGACATAAGTAGTTATAAATTATAAAAGAAAAAGAATTAATAACAAGCACAAAACAGAAAAATTTATTTGCAGTCAATTTGCTTTTGGACCTTATGTCTCATAAAAACCTGTAAATTCACTGGTAACTAGTTTATAGTATTTTTACATAATTATTTTAAGAAAAATCACACTAAAAAATAGTTTAAACAATGACACGCAGCTCACACAAAAATTTCAACTTATTATGTTTGGTATGTTGAGTATGCATGACCATATATTGTTTCTCATGACATCATGTCTCTTAACTTATCGCTATGTTTTGAGTCAAAATATTAATTTTTGTATTATCAAACAACACAAGTCCTTTCTGTAAGCAGACATAGCACAAAAATCAACAAAGAGACTTCACACAGAAATTTTTTTGGGGGAAAAGTCACTTTACATACCCCTTTCATGCATAAAAAATACTATTAATTCCGAACTAATAATAGTAATTTGTCAATCTATCTCAAATTTATTTATCTATACTCAAATAAATTGCTCTGCCATCAAAATAAAATATAATTTCATATTTTTCCAAAATTCTCTTAAATGAATAAAATACAACTGCGCATGGTTATATAATTTCCCAATCATTTAGTTCTTATGTATTGCAAGTTTTAGCATTGTATTTACTCATTGTTTCTGTAATTAATAATTCGCTGTAAAAATGCATCATATTTCATTAATCGTGTGAGGAGGGATGAGGTAGGAAAGCAAAGATCAAAACTGCAACAAGCGACAACTCTAGACAAGCCACTGAAATTCGCGGAGATTTAGAAGGAAAAGCGACAACATGCTCACACACTTGTTCAAAATTCAATGAATAGAAGGGAGAGTTCTGAAAATGTGCTTCAAGCAATCACAACGGGTTGTCCATGAGTTTAAAAGCGAGGGATGCATTGTAAGGGCAGTAAATATGCCCTATGGCTAAATAGGGGTGGGCTGACCATTTAAAAATCGAATGGACACTGGCATCAATAAAAGCTTGAAGTCGAAGGGAATCGATTTGCACTGATAAGATTCTTTGTGTGTGTGTGCTTTTTTGTCAGGATAATGACCAGGGGGATCTGGATGAAGGCGGCTTTTTTCGTTATGAGATTGGGGGACTGGCTAATTGTGTCTACGAACTATTCCGAAAAAAAAAAAAAAAAAAAAAAAGAGCGCCAAGAAACGACTAGGGGGCTATAGACACCAGACAATCATTCTGATAACGTTTTTTCAGGAATGATAGTCAACTTGGATCTTTTCATCCATATTGCACTCTTTTCTTTGGATTTGGATTGAACCTATGTAGTATGTAGTAGACAGTAGCATAATCTTTGCAGGTAATTGAAACGTTTGTTTTTTGTTTTGATGTTTTTACATTTACAAAACGATGAGCATTACAAAGCTGAATACTGTTTATGTTTTGTACATTTTGACAACGATTATGTTGAGAAACATACGAGTTTGAAGCACTTGGATTACTTTAAAGAAAGTATAACTGTCCTAGTTATAGAAATAGAAATCTCCTCCAGAATCTTCATAAAGCTAAGGTACATTTTTTTTTTTAATCTGAATATTTTGGTCATAAAATTTTTGCTTACCAATACATCGACAAAATTTAAAACTCGTATTTACATCCAAATTTAATATATCCTATTAAATTATTTAATTCTCAACATATAAATAAACTTTTTTCACAGAATTTGTTGTTATATATTTATAAATCTATTAATTATGTAAAAATAATAATTTTTTTTAATTCTCTGAGTTTATAAGCATTTTTTGAATGATGTAATTTTTTCAAATTTAAAATGTAATCGTTTGCCTTGGTACATTTTCTAGACAAATTAAATTATAAATCTTTATAAAACAATTACCAATGTTAACTAAACATTTTGATTCAAGTCGTTAACCTATTTTTATACAATATAGTTGCTTTTAAAGTTTATAAAAGAAAATTATGTTTTGCATGAACTAAAAGTAACTTTTTAAAAAAAGTTTTTTATTGAATTGTGAATGAAACGTTTGGATTTAGGGAACTGTAACAAACGTTATTTTCATTATTTTTTATTTTATTTTCATCCAACAGATTTTTTTTTCTTCAAATTTAATAAGATATATATTAGTTTCTTAAAATTGAAAGTGCTTTAAAACGTAAAAATATTTGAATATTAGAAGTTTAGAATGAATTATTTGCTTTCCAGGCTGAAATTTTTGTTTCTTGCAAAGAATATTTGGACAAGGTGGAATTTTTTTTTCTCTCTTTCTTTCTTTACTGAGTCAGAAATTTTAAATTTTGGATTTTATTTAACATAAATTAATGACATACAATGAATCCCATTTTGAGTTAAGCTTTGTTTTATTGCTATAAGTTTTATAATATAATATGTAATAACAATTTTGAAAAAAGTTTTATTAGGCTCGATTGTTCTAGGATACATTACGTTGTTCTAATATCAATATATAATTTCCATCTAATATGTAAAAATAAGATTTTCTTTTTGCAGAAAAGTTTCCTAAAAAGTTTAATCATTTCAAATTCTGGCTGTAACTACCAATTTTTGATGAATTTAAATTTGCCTTCTTTTACTACAGTATGAATTATTTGTTTTACATAACATTTTGTGTTACTAAAATCTTAACATGTTCTGATTACACTGCAAAACTGCCATCGGCTTATAATTAATGGAATTTTAGTTTATTTTAAACTATTTAAGTTTTTTCAAAAAATTCTTAGCCCCCCCCCCATCGGGGTTGGATAGCCCCCTCGTTGGGCAATTCCTAGCGCCACCACTGAGTATATTGCAGGTCGTTACAATCACAGTCTACTCGTCGCGTCACAAACCCGTTCCTTCTACGGGTGAAGGAAAAAGAAGCTCGGTTAGGCTACTTAAAAATCTATATTAATGGAGGAATGAAAAATATCAGAAAAATATTAATTTTGTTTGGTGATGCTATTGATCTTGATATTAAGTACAAAATACATCGTAAAAATATTAATGAAATTTTAAATGTACTTACATAGTAACTCGGGGAAACTACCATTTAAAAATAATTAAGTATACACACTTTATCCCCCCCCCCCCCCCCCCCTTAAACCGCCTCTGGTTATTTACAATAATTCTATCCTCCCAATCTTTTACCTTTCAGAAGCTGAATAAAAATTTCTATTTTATGATAGTGGCGCCATCTAAAAACGATATTTTGAACTTAATATTTCGTGTTTGATGATTCTTTGCTTCTTAATATTTAATTCCTATTATATATTTATAAGTCTAATTTATTCAATCGAATTTTGGATTTGGTTTTCAGCAGGATATGGCTCAAAATTTGGAAATCGGTGAGCATTTAGATGACAGTGCTCACAAAAATATGAGATTTGAAGTTTTGTTCCGGGCGTTTAAAACAAATACGTAGTTGTAGATCAATTCCAAACATGAATTAGGCAAATTCTTGTGAAATGAGAAATCCATTCATTGAGGTATTCAGGATAAGGTTATAAACGAAACATGTTGAGGATCAGTGGAGCCAATTCTAGGAAAAATTCAATATGACACTTAGACCGTGTATATGGGCAAAATGGAAAAGTCAAAAAATTATTTTCAAGTTGGTAGTATGGAGATTAGGGTGGTTAAAAAATATAAGGGGAATTTTTTTTTTACCTAGAGACCAGGTGACTCCCTCATTTTTTTTTTTTTTTTTTTACATCTATCCATACAAATGTTGTAGCGAAATTTCAGAATCCTACTCCAATTAAAAGATGGCGCTCAATGAACAGTAAAATTTCGCATTTTGTGCGTTTTTGGGTATTTGTAGTGGATTTGCTGATAAGTATAATTGAAAGCAATATTCTTAAAGAAAGTTTTTATGTATATCATAATTAAAAAATGTTACATAAGTTAGTAAAAGTTTATAAAATAATTAAACTCTAGAAGGCTCCGCCCCTTCTCACAAACGCTCGTAATCCCCCGTGCTACTCCATTAAACTTTTGAAATTCTGATAAGATTGCCCCTATAAATTAGGCGATATAAAATCCTGAAAAGCATTCAAAACAAGCGATTAGTACACCTACATACGAAATTACTAATTAGTGTTGTATTATGTAGATCAGTAGTGTTTTTTATTTAATTATTTAGCCAAGCATTACAGTACCACTTTGCTACATTTTTGGTATGCCGAAAATGGTCGATCGGAAATTATGTAAATACTATAACATAATTTCAAATCATAAAATTCTCAATATATAAAGAGTGGACTAGCGAGTGTAAATAGTGTCTAAGTTTCAGCGCTATTCAAAGTTTCTAAATGTGCAGCTGTACTTAATAAACATTTTCAAACGACACTCAATCTCCTACAAAGAACAACATTTAATTGAAATCAATCGAATGAACAGTTTGTTACGTTAGTGCTTATCGGTTGGTTTTATTTAAGTAGAGATCATCGATGAACATTGACAAGCACATAACTAACTTGAAAATATAAAGGACATTACTTATTGAAAATAAAAGTTGTTCTTAACAGTGCAAATTATACTTTAGAAAGTTGTTGAGTCATGACTGTCTCATCAGTTCGCTAGTTAAGTTCGTAGCACATTGCCCGGGAGTTCAGAGTTATCTCATGTTGCCTCCGGGTTGAGTCGAGTTGAGTTGTTGCTTTAGAGTTGGTGGGCATGTGACACCACAGTACCCCCCTGCCAGAGTTTAAGTCAGGAGTTGTTGGGGAAATCTGACACGTCTTCCAGACCTTGTGGTTGTCTGGTGTTGTCCTGTTACAACATCTTGAGGAATCAAAGGTCTTGGTTCGCTTGGCTGTTCCTCTGCCGAAGACGAATCACTAATTGTGAACGCTGGCTTGAGTCGATCAATGGAGACAGTAGATTCCTTTCCATTGACCAGCAGACGGAAGGTTTTGGCATCACGAGAAAGTACTCGATACGGACCATCATAAGGTGGCTAACGCGATGCTCTCACTTGTCCAACTCGGACGAACACATGGGAGCAGGTGTTCAGCTCTTTATGAACGAAGATTTTCGGACGCGTGTGATGGGAGGTTGGAGTTGGTTTGATCCTGTTCATAGTGTTCCTTAGCATTTCAACGAAAATGGTATGATTTGGATCTGTTTCGCTGGAGACAAAAAATTCACCTGGAAGTCGTAAACCTGTGCCGTATACCAGCTCAGCTGAAGTGGCGTTGATATCTTCCTTAATTGAAGATCGCATACCGAGGAGGATAGTAGGAAGAACTGCACTCCATTTCTCTGTGTTGTGACACATGATGGCGCTCTTCAGAGGACGATGAAGACGTTCTACCAAACCATTGGACATAGGATGATAAGCGGTGGTGCGCAGCTTGTTTATTCCAAGAAGTTTGGCTAGTGAGTGTCGAC
The DNA here is from genome assembly GCA_963978545.1 of Linyphia triangularis. NCBI lineage: Eukaryota > Metazoa > Arthropoda > Arachnida > Araneae > Linyphiidae > Linyphia > Linyphia triangularis. Next base: position 62,792,303 of record OZ021723.1, on the reverse strand, counting down.
TCAAATTGGCGTCCCTGGTCACTGGTGATGTGGGTCGGAACACCGAATCTTGAAATCCAACCAGAATACAAGGTCTCTGCAACACTTTCAGCTGTGATATCTGCGAGGGGGAAAGCTTCTGGCCAACGGGTGAAGCGATCGACCACTGTCAAACAGTATCGAAATCCTTGGGATGGTGTGAGTGGGCCGACTAAATCGATGTGGATGTGAGAAAATCTAGTGTCAGGGACTGCAAATGTTCCTAAGGGACTAAATACATGTCTTTGTACCTTGGAGCGTTGACAAGAAGTACAGGCTTTAGCCCACGTTCGACAGTCTTTCTGCATAGAAGGCCAAATGAATCGTTCGCTTACGAGTTTCGCTGAAGATCGTATTCCAGGGTGATTGAGATTATGAGGGGTGTCGAATGCCAGTCGTCGATGTGCAGTTGGTAAGAAGGGACGGATTCTCTTTGTAGAAACGTCGCAGTGTAACTCAACATCGGTTCCAGGAAGTTTAAGTTTCTGCAACTGAAGACTTGATGATGTGGACAAGAGAATTTCTTTGAGATCTTCGTCGATGGTTTGGTCCTTAGCAACTTGTTCGTAGTCAATAGGAGAAGGAAAAGTGACTGTAGCAATTCTTGACAGAGTGTCAGCTGGGATGTTTTCAGAGCCTTTAATGTGGACGATGTTGGTGGTGAATTGCCCTATAAAATCCAAATGTCGCATCTGGCGTGGTGAGCATTTATCTTGCTTCTGCTTAAAGGCGAATGTCAGGGGTTTATGGTCAGTGTACAGTTGAAATTCTATGGCTTCAAGCATGTACCTGAAATGTTTAACTGCTGAATATGCCGCTAAAAGTTCCCGATCATATGTTGAATAATTTCTCTCAGTTGGTGTAAGTTTTTTGGAGAAAAATGCTAGTGGTTGCAGATCGCCTGATGGAGAGACTTGATGAAGAGCAGCTCCGATTGCAAAGTCTGAGGCATCAACATGCAATGCTAAGGGGGCATTCGCTGAAGGATGATGCAGAAGAGTTGCTTGTGCCAGCTCAGTCTTACACTTGATGAAGGCCTGAACTGTCTGTATTGTCCATGGGATTGGAGTTTTGTCATTTCTACGACTATCCTTGAGAAGCTCATGAAGAGGTGCTTGAGTTGATGCAGTGTGAGGCAGGAAACGTCTGTAGAAGTTGATGGTTCCAAGAAATTGCCGAAGTTGTTTTTTAGTCTCAGGCTTAGGGAAATCTTGAATGACTTGGACTCGATCTTTCAAAGGTTCAGATCCATACTGGTTGACGAGGTATCCCAGGAATGGAACTTCTTTTGCTGCAAAGACGCATTTAGAGGTGTTAATAGTCAGACCGTACTTGTCCAGACGCTTGAAGACTAATCTGAGGTGTTGATGATGCTCCTCAATATCAGAACTGGCAATCAGGATGTCATCGATATAAGGAAAGCAGAAGTCTAATCCTTGCAGAACTTCGTTGATGAATCTTTGAAAGCTCTGGGCCGCATTAGAAAGACCAAAAGGAAGAAACAAAAACTCAAACAAACCAAACGGTGTGGTGATTGCAGTTTTAGGTATGTCATCCGGATTAACTGGAATGTGGTGAAAAGCGCGGACGAGGTCAATTTTGGAAAAAACCTTGCAACCCTCTAAATTCTGAGAAAAATCTTGAATATGCGGTACTGGATAGTTATCAGAAACAGTGATTTTATTAAGAGCTCTATAGTCGCCGGTAGGTCTCCAGTTACTATCCCCTTTTGGAACGAGGTGCAGTGGAGATGCCCAATTTGACTTTGAAGGGCGGCATATACCTTGATCCACCATATACTGAAATTCCTGCTTTGCTATCTTAAGCTGGGCAGGATGTAATCTACGTGGCCGAGAAAATACAGGCGGACCTTCTGTTTCAATAAAATGCCTCGTGTTATGAGGAAATACTCCCGTAAATAGGCGGGGTCGAGTAAGGTTGGGGTATTCTTTTAAAATATCATGTACACATGAACCACTTGCAATAGTTTTAATTGATATAGGCGGTCCATGATAAGATTTTCCTGACGTCGTTAATGAAGTTAGAGGGTCAATGAGCTTTTTGTTTTTAATGTCAATAACTAGACCAAAATGTTCTAAGAAATCAGATCCAATTATAGGCTTCGTTACGTCGGCAACAGTAAATTCCCACCTAAATGGACGTCGCAAGTTTAAATTTAATTCCATCATTTTTGTCCCATACGTAGCGATTTTAGAATCATTGGCTGCAAAGAGATATATGGGCGAAGGTTTATTATTCCCGCATTGAGGTATAATAGAAATATCAGCACCAGAATCAACCAGAAATTTCATGCCACTGTTAAGATCCAAAATAAACAAACGACGGCTTATATGTTTGGTGTTAGGGCCATCATCACAAGCCGCCATTGCAACTGGCCCTGCGCGTTTCCCGACGCATTTTGAAAGGAACATGGAGAGTTGCACTTAAGAGCCCTTGCTCCAAACTTACAATGATACCAGCACATACTTCTATCATTTAAATTGTTTTGTGTACTATGGGGAGTTGCGGAACGATTACGGGAAGTTGCGTTTCTACTGTAGTTATTACGCCCGCGTGAATGATTGCGTTCATGATTTAATCCAAAATTCGTACTCAGTCGTTCAAGTTTTTGACTCAATTCAGAGATTTGACCTTTCAATTCAGAGAGGGTAGTATTTTCTGACACTACAGTTACGTATGAATTGCTAGGTTCAGCCAATTCTGCAACTTTATCGGCAAGAATTGCCAACTTATCTAACCCATCCCCACTTATAGCTAGCACTGTTTGAATGTTTTTCGGAAGTCGTTGCAACCATAAATTTTTCAAAAATTCGTCAGCAACTTTGCCATGTGAAAGTGCCTTCATTCGACGTAATAAGATGCTTGGTTTTTGGTCTCCAAGTTGTAAATCCTCCAACAGAATTTTTGCCTCTTTGGCAGCTGAGTGTTGAAACAAATCCAAAAGCCGCGTTTTTAAAGTAGTAAACGGTTTATCATCAGGACATTCAAGAACCAAATCACTAACTAAAGCCAAAATTTCATTATCTAGCGCGTTAATTAAATAGTTGTATTTAGAAGTTTCGCTTCTAATTTGATTAATTGAAAATGCAGCATCGAGTTGCGCTAAAAATAACTTTATATTTCCCTTATGAAATGCTGGTAATTTTATATGCACGCGGTTAATTTCCACGTTTTCAGCAGTGTTGTCAGTAACCGACATTTTGACTTAAAAACAGAAATAGTTGGAAAAATCAAAATGAAACCAAAATAAAATAATGCAATTAAGAAATAAAGCAATCACCACTCCGAAAGAATTAATGAATTAATGTCAAATCCCTACCTTGTTCTCTCTGCCGTGGACTTCAATGCAGAGATACTTCGGGTTTCACCACGTGTATTCATTCAAACGACGTGTATCCATTTGGGAAGTTGGTTTTCATCATTTCTAATTCGGCTCCAAATCGTTTAAAAGTCAGGTTTAAAGTCGTAATCCTTTATCACCTGTCGCAATTAACTGCAACTGTAGCGCCACTGATTTATCTATAACTGTAACGGAAAAGAAGTTTGTGTTCGAGATTCGTTTTTTTGTAAATAAACGTAGTTGTGTTCGTCTTACTGGTATTTGATCATCTATGTTGATATAAGAATTATTTAGCTATTTTTAGTTATTCAAGATCTAAGCCAGCCCGCCCGACGTCGGAATCAAGAAGAAATCGAACCGTCGCTGTGAATAAAGGTAGGCAACCTTTATATTTCCCTTTTGAGCGACACATCACCACAGTTGTAATGCTCACCATATCGCTCAATAGTTTTTAAAATGTTCGTTAATACACAGGTCACCACTGTTACGTTTGTGCTTATGGTTTTATTTAAGTAGAGATCATCGATGAACATTGACAAGCACATAACTAACTTGAAAATATAAAGGACATTACTTATTGAAAATAAAAGTTGTTCTTAACAGTGCAAATTATACTTTAGAAAGTTGTTGAGTCATGACTGTCTGATCAGTTCGCTAGTTAAGTTCGTAGCACGTTGCCCGGGAGTTCAGAGTTATCTCATGTTGCCTCCGGGTTGAGTCGAGTTGAGTTGTTGCTTTAGAGTTGGTGGGCATGTGACACCACAAGTTAATAACATCTAAAAATATGGGTTAGGTATGGAAATTGTAAACAACATAAATCCTCTAGATGTTGCCATTCAGAGTATCGAAACCCACTGTTATTAAAAGAGACATGTTCGATAACGTGACATTGAAAAATTACCGTATCAAGAGTTCTTTTTGTAGGTAAAAAGTAAATATCAAAAGTTCTTTTTGTCTCAAATTCTCCAAGGTTGGAATTATCTTTCAGCATTGCCGACCAAACGGTATAGTGGTTAGCATGCTAGCTTCTAGACCGTGAGGTTGCGGGTTCGAGTCCCGTGTTAGGCATGGGCGTTTGTAAATGCATGTTGGTTTGTCTAATGACGAATGTTTCGGCGCATTATAGCCCTCGTGTTGCTGACGGCGCCAGATAATCTGAAAACAACCAATCTTTCAGCATTTTTAATAGCTCGCACCCTTTTATATTCTAGAATCTTTTGAGTTATTCATATCTGCAATACTTTTTAATTTTTCTTTCGCTGTAATTCTGGGTGAAAATATGGCCTAACCAACCAATTCATTTAAAAGATACCATATATGCTTTTTCAAAACTTTTCCAGCTGCTATTCCAATTTAAGAATCAATTATCTTATTCTTTTTTACGTTTTTCCACAAGTTCAGGTCACCTTCAGAAGCAAGTGGGGGCTTCTATCCATGTCTTTACTAAACAAAAAAAGCATAAAACTGTACAAATCTCTGGAGCTGCATTTCTTCTCTCTATTAGTTATATGGAAAACCTCTTACTGATCTCTGAATAGATTGATTAAAAAATTTATAGGAGTTTAGCCATCCACGGTGTGTGATGAATAGCACCTGCTGCTCTCCAAAGGATTTTTTTTTAGTGTATTGCCAAAAACGATGAACATCAGATAGATTACTTTTTTTATAATCATCTCTAATCATAGATTTATCCATAGTTGAAATGAAGGCTACATTTGAAACTTTAAACTCTTTAGCGTCTTCTTAGTTCTAAACCCTGAAAGTTTATTTGTTCAATTCTTTTTCAAACGGTTTTAAGTCTGCTGAAGAGAGAAACCTCTGGGTAACATGATGGCCTATAGCACAACTTAAATAACTTTGCAAATAGTAGTTCTATGACATGGTGCCGGAAGGATAGCCACAATAGTTTACGTCCGATTATTTCTCCATATTAACGCATGCCTCTTATACACAACCAGTAGTTATATTCGTAGCATAAAAACTTTGTCTAAATTTAATTCTCAACTTGCCATTGGTTAGCATAAAAACAGTTTTTTTTTAAAATTATTTCGTTGTTCTTCCACCTATCAAATTTGAGACACTAAAAGTTTTTCGAAACCATCTCCCCAAACATTTGCAGGCAAGCGATCAATCTTTCTTAATCTAAAAGATTTGGGCAAAAGTTTACCACTCCAATAAAAGACTATGGGACAGTAAGATTTAAATTTACCTAGGGCTTGAGGCAGCGTATTCTTTTCTTGATTTTTGACCCCTCTTAAAAGAGGAAAGGTTCAAGGAACATGCTCCAAAGCTGCGACTACTGGAACAATCAAACGAAGTGCTTCAGATCAGACTGTGTTTTTGATAGTATGGATGTTGCCAGATACAGTAGATAACGGTTGCCAAACTATATTTCATGTATTAAAAAAAACATAAAACTTTTTTTCCTTTAAATGTAGACATGCGTTCTTATCAGTATTAAACTCGAAAATTATGCGAAGTTACAAAAAAGTGTAAAAATGAACGGTCATTGAGCGCTACCTTCTTATAGGAGTAGGAAGCTGAAATTTTAGGAGAAAAATGCTATGGGTAAATGTAAAAAAATTAGGGGGTGCTTTAGTCTGTAGCTGAAATTTTTTTTGAACTACCCTAATGGGGATGTAGAGAGAGAGAGAGAGAGAGAGAGAGAGAGAGAGAGAGAGAGAGAGATAGCTCTCTCTGGAACAAATAAAAGTTATGGGAACAAAAAAATTGGCGCAGCATGGTCCTAATGCTTCCATAGCGGCACAAACTAACAAAGGGAACCACAAGAATAAGGTACTTGGAGCTCTTTTAAAATTATTTTCATTAAGGATATCAGTGATAATATTAAGAGTAAGATTAACATTTTCGCAGATGAGTGAAAATCCATGGGGGAATTTTTAATTCAGGTGTACAAAAAATGTAACTTCAAGATGATTTAACCAAAATAACAGAATGGGCTATTTCAGGGATGGCGAACTGTGACCCGCGGGTCACATGGTGACACGCGAAGAATTTTTAGACGATACTCAAGACGATCACATTGTTTTAACATCAATTTATTTTAACTTTTCAAACTTTGGTTTTCATTCGTCGAGCTGAGAAGTCCATAACCCAATTTATGCTAGAAATAATTAAAAAAAAAAAATAATAATAATTATTGTTTGGAATTTATTTTTTCTTCTTTTTGTCAAATTTAAATTTCCTAAGGCGAAGCATTTCACTGTACACGAGTGAAAGTTTCGCTGGACGGCACTACCTGTATTAGAAAATGCAAAAAAAAAAAAAAAAAAAAAAAAAAAAAAAAAAATTGACGACAGATTTCCCAAAGAGAAAATTTTTCAGTTTGTCATTTTACCACACAAATTTAAATTTGTTGATCTTAAATTATCTTCTTTCGATTGGCTTCAAATTGATAGCTTAGAAATGAAATGGTTAAATTTCAAAACAGTGCTGTATGGATGAATAAATTTGCAGAACTAAACGTAAACTTAGAAAAAAATTACATGACTGTGCGTGTGGAAAATTGTGACGAATATATTTCACCAATAATCTAACCACGTATAAATAAATTACTTTGACATTAAATTCGATAATTCTGTACTTATTTCCTACCTGATATTGATAGCTTTAAATAAACCGTAATGAAAAGGTTTTTTTTTTTTTTTTTTTTTTTTTAAATATACGAGTCTTATAATTTTTTGAATATCTGGTCTTCCAAAGGCTGAAAATAATTTCTTTCAGAGACACGCGGTGTCAATTTTTACGGTTTCAAGACATTTTTTGACACGCGTTAGAAAAATGTTCGCCATCCCTGGACTATTTGATGAGGTATATCATTCCATATTAATCAATGTCTGATTCTGCACATGGTGGGCAATTATAGAGGCTTCTTATTATTTACAAGATGTTAAAATAAAGAATGGTGATATTGTTAAAGATCTAGGCGTGTCGGTAGATAAAAAAATGGCTTGTCATTGTGGAACAGCCAGTAAAATGGCTAATCAAATGTTAGGATTTATTAAAAAAAAAAAAAAAAAAAAAAATGTTTCTACTAAATCTAGAGACATAATTCTGCCATTGTATAGGGAATAATTTAGACTGCATCTAGAGTATGAAGAACAATTTTTGTCACAATATCTTAAAAAAGACATTAAGTTACTGGAGAGGGTTCAGCACAGGGCTATGAAGACGATTAAGGGTTTTCCATTATTCGAATATAGTGATAAATTAAGAAAATGGATTAGATACATACTGCTGGAGAGAAGAATTAGAGGAGATTTAATTCATTTATTCAGTAATATTAAACAGAATGAGAGTGAGGGTTTTGAATTTATCACAGATAATAGAACGAGGGGTCATGGTTTAAAATTGTTTGAAGCGAATTTTAGTACAGAACGGGGACAACATTAGTTCAACAATGGGGTGATTGATGAATGAGATTGTTTGCTTGTGGATATAGTGAATTCAATTGAGGGGATGGTTTTAAGAGACAATTGGATATTCATTGGGGGATAGTTACAGGTCATTCATTATTTTTAGATGGACCAGCCTTGGGCGGCATCACACCTGTGGTATTCTGTTGTATGTGCATAAACACTTTCCGAAATTCAGAAGTACAATGCCCCACTTCCCTATACCAAAAAATAAAGTTTTATTTTCCTAAATTTATTTAATTAGGCTGGGATTTTTTGCGATAATCGTGCAACACAGATCTGTCACACAGTTCATCCTCTCTCATTTCAGTGTTCAGTGACTTCACATAGTAATTGATTAATTCGCATGCAATCAGGACATACTAGTACCGACTCACACATCCTGCAGCGTATTATCCAGAGTTAGGTAAGCTAGTCTCTAACTATAGTCACAGCTCTAAAAATTAGTGCATATGTCAACAAGGACAAACATAGAAAAATAAGCTCTTCCATTCTTGATTTACTAATTTTAACTATACGAAACGGGATTAAACAATGTGGAATATCTCAATTTCCCATAAAGCCACAAACAAGTTTTGATTTCTAAAATGCACATGGTAAAATTTTTTAGCGACTCATGGTAAAATTTGTAGCGACTCATGAGGACTACTCATGGGGTACTGCACCTACTTACACAAAATGACTTGGTTAGGGCATTGTTATCTCTTGGTTTCTATACCTGATGTACTGCGAACGAAAGTTGTTCAAAAATAGTCTTTTAGTGACTTTTACGATTACGACTTTGACTTTTACGAATGGCTTCAAGCCATTGCGAAATTAAACTTGTTGAATCGTATTGAGGCGAATTCACTTTAACATTTAATGACTCCAGTAGCACAAATACGCTGGTCAGTATTGCTCGACATTGGCCAATCCCGATTTGGCCCATGATATGGATCTTGGACTATCTCACCCAGTGCTGGGTAAAATACACTGAAAGTTTTGAAATGTTGATGCAGAGTTTAAAAATTTAAATATAGTGTTAAAAGAAAGGACGGAGTGATAAAAAGTATGTTTTGTGATGGTTTTGACGTGTTTATTAAAAAAAAAAAAAAAAAAAAAAAAAAAAATCGTGTATTTTGTAACGATGCGCAAGATTGGGCATAGACTGACCAATCATTCCAGAATATCTATTTTCGGCATTGGCCAATACTTCTGGGCTTCCTGGGGACTTTTCATTCTTCTTATTATTTAAGTTTATTTTAAGTTGCAAGTCATGATTTTTCTCTAAATTGAGGAAATATTTCGCCATTGTGATTGACCTAGTTTTGTCTATCATTCATAGTTTTTGAGACAGAATCGATAAGTTCCGTAAACCCAAATAGAGGCCCTTAAACTATTCACTCTCTTAGAAAAGTGCACGTTCGTTCTGGTATTGGAACAAACCACTTATCGCTAACTACTATTTCTGGATAGCTTATAAGTGATTTCTGCTCTGCAAGCATATGAGGTCAATTGAATACTCCTTCGTATAATGCTGATAGGTAGCTCATGGTTACAAACACATTCCAACTAGTTTTTTTTGGGGGGGGGCTATACTAATATAGATCTCTGAGGCGATTGTTAAGCCCTCTTCGGCTTTAAGTCAATAACCAAGCATGAACTATCCAGAAGTTTTAATTAGAGTATAGTGGTATAGAATGCAAAAAAAAATATACGATGGATATATATTTGGTTCTTAAAGAATATTGCGGTTTGCACAAAATGTTCCAATTACGTTTTCCTATAAGTCTGGTAAATTTTTTTTCTCCTTAGAAGCTATTAATTAAGTAAACTTAACTCTAACTTTAAAAATTTTAATACGAACTTCGATTTTTTTTTAATATTTTCATTCGATTTAGAATATTTCATTTACCCTAAATACCGAATTTAAGTTCATGAGGTTGAAAAATACGTTATTTATGCTCGAAAATTTTATGACCGATATTCAGGGCAAGTTTCAATAACAAGAGAACCTTATTTTAAAGCTCCTAATTTAAAGCGGGGAGGAATCGAATGTTTCCGTGTTTAAGGATGTCATAAAAATACAGGTATTAGTCTAAAATTACGCATTAACTGATTGGACTACCTACGTTTGCAATCTGAAACCCTGGATCACTTATCCGATGGCCATCCTGTATATTTACAGAAATATAGTGCATACTAATGTTGATTATAAAATTGATAAATACAAAATTTAGGCATTTGTAAATCCAGTAAGCAACAAAGTGTATTTTCTTTTTCTCTTAGAAACATTACACTGTAAACACAAATGTATTATGATTATTGAAATGAATTATTAATTGCAATTTAATTTGTAATTGCTTATAAAAAGTAAATTAATTACTAACATCTGTGTCTATCTTGTTTTAGAATGCACGAAAATTTGCATGTAACAGTTTCGTATCATTAATATGATCTTTGTCAATAACTTTCAGAACCAAAATTACTGCCAAACTTTTTTTTAAATTAATTATTTTACTTTTAAATTATTTTAATTATTTCATAGGGTAATAAAAGTACAGTATTCGGTCGAAATTTTTTTTTTTGTATTTTTCTATAAAAATGTGTGTGATTGTATGTATGTATTTGTGTCTGTGGTCAGCATAACTCATGAACAAATTGACCTACGATTTTCAAATTTGGTATGAGGGTTAGTGGCAGCCATGGGACCTACCATTAAGGTTTTCGTCAAAATCGCGCATAAGCATAAGGTAGCTGCCATTGAAAAAATCATGTTTTTTAATGGCAGCTAAAAAACGGCTCCAACGATTTTGATAAAAATCGCTGTGGTAATGCCTCTTAAGGTGTTCTAAGCATCTCCACCTCCAAATTTCCCTTAAAAATGCTTTAATGATGTAAAAAGTTGAAAAACAAATGCCTTCAACACAAAGTTCTCTTTCCTTGAGCATACCTCATCAACGATCGTTTTTTCTTCTCCCCTCAGTTTCGCTTATAATAAAGGATAATATAAGGATTATAGAAAAGTATGTAGCCAAAATAACTATTTTAACGGAGGGTGTTTTTTTTTTTTTTTTTTTTTTGGACCCATGCAAGAATTATCGCAAAAAATATCGCAAAAAATATCGCTTAGCTGGCCATTTATTTTAAATGAAGGATGAAAATATACAAACGGTAAATGACACGAATCCATGTCAGTATTATAGTGTAATTGAAAGTTGTGCGATGTTCCACAACCCTATTTCTTAATACGTTTCCTTAATGTAATGACGATTATCTGAATACTTTTGTTTTTAATTTTTTTAAATAATTATTAAAACTTATTTTTTGAAACTTTGTTTATATTTTTAAACTTAATGGAGCGTTACAAACTTGTTAAATTGCTATGTTATCTGATATTGATGAAATATCTGACGAGGCTGAATTTTTGCAAATTTATTATGGTTTCGAATTCATGTAGGTTTGCGTTTATTATTGGCGTAAAAAGATGTAAGCGATGGTTTTGCCAAAATATCGTAACATTTACTATTGATATTAGTTTAAATTTAAAAGGAGAACGGATTATGAAAAGGTCTTTTCAAGAAACTATTTGCTTTTGAGTTTCGAATGGGAGAAGTTATGAAATAACAACTCTGTACAATCTATCACACAATCCTAACTGTGTCTATTAATATTTCCTAAAAAGGGCGCAGAGACAGGGTGTCGAATCGAATTTGTTTCGAATGCCAGGCATTTATTTGCCTCTGATTCAGGAGTTTGGATTCGATTACTGGATAGAATCTATTATTAAAGAATGAATTTGATACATGCTTCGCAAAACTTACTGTTCAACTTTCAAAAATCTTAAAAAAAAAAAAAAAAAAAAAAAAAAATGGTTAAAATGATCTGAAATGTTATCTGTATACACTCGATGAAAGGGGAAACGGTATAGTATAAGAAAAATGTATTTCGAACTTTTTTTCCACTACACTATACCATTGCTTTTTGAAAGCCATTATCTGGTATAAGAAAAAGTGTCATGCTTTTGAAATCATGTTTTATGAAAGTTAATTTCTAGTTATAATCACTCTGGTGTGATTATAAATAAAGTTAAACTTTAAAAATTCTTAAAAAATATAGTTGTCAGAATCACCTAAAATTATATTTGAATAAAAGCGAAAATGAAAAAAGTAGTATGTTCTAAAAAAATAAAAAAATTGTTTGAGGTAGTTTTTTTTTTATGCTATAAAGTTCTTCCTTTCTTCGAATTTATACAGATCAAATTTCAAATCATTCCTACTCATGCTTTCTTGTTTTTTCTAGCTTTTTGAATGCTGAATTTTAATGTGGACACACCCTGTAAGTGTGTGACTATTTGATCTACTGCAGAAAGAGGAAAAAAATGACTAGAAATACTTAAAAAATTTTACTATGAAATACTTTTTTAGTAAAATTAAAATTTAATTAATTTCGAAGGTAATCTGTTAACAGTTCCTTAAGTGAGCTTTTTAAAATTTTTGCTAAAACATTAAGAACTAAAAGTCAAAAAGGAATGAAAATATTTCTGGATTTTCAACCATAATAAATATAATGAAAGCAAAAAATATGTATGTTTCTATTTAAAACTAGGGGTGTGGAACATCGCACAATTTTAAGTTACACTGTATTACTGATGTGGATTTGATTTGTGTCATTTACAATTTTTATATTTCTATCATTCGTTTAGAAACAATAGACAGGTGGCGATATTTTTTGCGATAATTCTTATTCTTATATGGGTCTTTTTTTTAAAAAAAAAAGGAAGGAAGGGGAAAAAAAAAAAAAAAAAAAAAAAAAAAAAAAAAACTTTGCTAAAATATGGATTTTGACGATATACTTTTCGATAATTCTTATATTATACTTATAAGTGAGACTGAGAAGGGGAGAAAAAACGATTGTTGATGAGCTATGCTCAAGCAAAGAGAACTCTGTGTTGAAGGCATTCGTATTTCGACATTTTACTGAAATTTCGCAGATGGCGATGTTTAGAACACCTAAAGAGGCATTACCAAAGCGATTTTGATCAAAATCGTCAGAGCCGTTTTTTGGCAATCATTAAAACACATGATTTTTTTTTCAATGGCAGCTACCTTATTCGCATGCGCGATTTTGACGAAAACCTTAATGGTAGTTCCCATGGCCACCACCTACCCGCACAACAAATTTTAACATTGTAAGTGAAGTTATGCTGACTACAGACATACATTTTTCCTAGATCACTTATCTGAAATCAGGATATTCCAAAACAATTTTTTTTGGACCGAATCCTATAGTTTCATTACTCTATGTATACATATGGGTAATTGAATGTAAAAACATTGAAACTTGTTTTGTTAATTGATAATCAACTATTAAAAAACTGTTTGGTGTAAAAGTTTGTGGTGAAGTGGCATTTGGATGAGTGTTCTCACCCAAAACACTTCAACCCCTTTGAAGTGTTTTTGAATTAATTTGTGAGGTTTTGATTTTGTGAGGTTTAATTTTGTGTGGTTTTAATTGTGTTTGCACTGTTGGTTGATGAGTCAGTTTAAAAGTAAAGGGTCTGGTACACCCTACTGTCCTCTGCCTCGTTAAAACCAGATGTTTTGGGGGAAAGAGTTGTGTTAGGGGATTTTTGTCGGTCTAAGCTGGCTTAGAACGGATGCAAGTCGGATATATTTCGATGCTGAATGTCAAGCGGGATGTGTTTATATGACGGAGGTCAGAGAGGTGAATTTCGCAACGAAACCAATAATCGCCTGGCCGGGCAAAAAGGGTTCAGCCCTGATTGCTTGTAGGTGTAGGTTATGGTCCAATGAAGGGCGCAGAATCTATAGCAAAACTGGTAGCGCACCAATTGCATTCTGACCAAGTTTTTAAAAGCTGGTACAACTCTGAAAAATGAAGATTTCACGACCCTCTCTGCTCTGGCTACCTTGTCTACCAACAGGTGCGTGGGGGACGCAACGATCTCGCTCTGACCGGCTAACTCTAGGGTAGAGCCTTGTGATGATGTATTCCTGCATGAACGGGTAAGTCCTTCTGGCATTCGTTCTCGCTTGCACAGTAAATCCGCAAAAGTTTAATTCGTTTAAAATTAATTTAAGTGTTAATTTAATTTAAGTTTGGAGGACACCTTTTTTTAGTAGAAGAATTTGTGTTCGCGTAGTGAGAAATGGCAACGTTTACTTTCTCAGTAAAATTAAGTTTAGAGCGATTGTAATTTAAATATAAGTGTGTTTAATTAAATAAATAACTGTCTAGTTTAATAGTTTGACTTAATATGTATTTGGAAACAGAGTTTAAGTAGTAACAAGTTCCGTTTTAATATTGTTATATGACAATGTCACGAGTATCTCTCAACCACAGGCGCCGTACCGTATTTGTGACTCTATGTATTGTATAAACCATTGTGTTCTCTTTCGTATTAATTTTACAGTATTCAAAATAAATTATTCAATTTAACCTCAAACTGGACTCTTTCTTTGTAAGAGAATCGTTCTTGGGTGCGGGATGTTCATTTCCCTTACAGGGGGGGGGGGGGGTAGGGTTCTGTTGCTGTCAATGCTGTCGTTGGTTCAGGTAAATTTCTTTATTGTACTTAGATCGAGAATTTAACTTAATGTGATGTAACTTATTGATAACCCTTGTTTTCAACGAACCTTGCCCCAACACGTCCGTAAGATTTGGCGCTTATAACTTAAAACACAACGCAAACTGTCAGGAAACGATTAATTGGTTAATTAATTTAATCTATATGTATTTTTGGGCTAAAGGGAGCGGGCGTCACCTTACGACAAAGTTGATTGCTATTTATGTTTGTCATTTCTATCTAACAATTTATCGTTTGAAACAAAAAATACTAAAATGTATTAATTGTTTAAGAATTTATAGCCAAAAAAAGCAACTTTTCTTTTTAACATTAGTGTGTTACTACTTTTATTTTTTGCAATCACTGAAATTCCTAACCACTCTTTGGAAAATTATGAAATTTGGTGTATTTATTTGGACGTTAAAGGTAAATATAGTATAATATTATGGGTTTCGAACTCTTTAAAGTTTTGTTTTGTTTAAATAGGTGGGTGACCCCTTATGACATAAAAAAAAAAAAAAAAAAAAAAAAAAAAGTAACTAAATATTTAAAATAAATAATTCAAATCCTTCCATGATTTAAAATGGTACTTGTCTTTTTTTATTTCATCAATTAACGCAAAATATAGCCATCGTTCGGATTTTTTTGAGTACTGTACAAACATTTTTAACACATAAATTTTTTATTACTTTAAAAGTTGTTTGAGTGTTTCCAGTCTTTATCTTGCATCCTGTATGAGACTATATCAAAGTTTTACATGGACCACTTACAGTTAAGTAAACGATTTGTTTACTTTACTGTAATTGGTCCTTGAAAATTACTACTGTAAAATGGGGTGAATAGGAACAGCGCGGTGAATCGGAACGAAACTTCATGAAATTACAAAGAAATTATTATTTTACACAAATAAAGCAGTTTTATTAATTATATATATATTTTTCATTTAGTTAATATGTTTTTAATCTTGGAACATATTTTATAAGGTTTCCAACACTGTCCTTTTTTAAAAAAATAATTCTGAAACAGCGTGCATGCAATCCAATGAGTTTTAACCTCTCCAAAACTTATCCCGTAATTAATAACATGTACTAGCTATAGACTTCACTAATATATTTTTAGATAAGTATAAACATCCACAACAGCATGCCATATTTAATTTAACTTGGTTTTAAAAACTTTTTATTTTACGAATTTTTATGTTTTTCCTCGTCTCGATTTTGAGATTTGCGGGGTGAATCGGAACACTTGAAAAGTGATATTAAAAAGCTGTTTTTGGCAAGATTATGTTCCACACAAGATTCAACGACTGAAGAAGAGTCTAATTACTTCCTTCATGACAGTAATCAAGATTTCAGGCTTGAATAAATCTCAGAAGAGGAGCCTAGTTTCCGCATGGGAGAAAACCCGATTGTTCCAGTGTTTTTTTTCTCTAAATGACTTCGTTATCTTTAAGTTATATGGGAAAATGTATGAAGACTCTATGTGAGAAAAGTTTTACACCCACAAGATTATTGCTATATAAGTGTGTTTTACAAAAAGCGCTAATGAACGAAGAGATTTTCTGAAACAAATGAGGATGCTTTTCTCAAGATATTTGAAAGAATTTGCGGTCATACGACACACAAACATAAAGTAGATTAAAAATTATTTTTAATTTTAATGACTATTTGGATGAGTTATAGAAGAGTTATATAAGAGTTTATACTCTTTCAAACATATGATTTGTTTTGACAATAATTGACAAACACAAATTTTATCCGGCATATTAAATAATTTTTTTATGATAATTTTGTGTTCCTATTTACCACAATGCATTATTATTTGTTTTTTTTGCCACCCTGTAAACATTTAAATAAGATCAGACATAAATTGTAACGAGTGTTCCGATTCACCCCTTTCTGCGGGGTGAATTAGAACACCATGAAAAAATTCAAAATAAATTAAAGTCCTAGTTTTTACAAAATTTTTTGGGTTGATTCTCAAAGAAGAAGGTAAGACCCAAGTTTCCATGTCAAAAATATGTTCCTTAACGATCTTATTACAACCGATTACTACTTTGAAAGTTGAAAAGTGTTCCGATTCACCCCATTTGACGGTACTTAACCTAAGTAAGTCAATGCAATATATTGAAAATCAAACAAAAATATATTACTTACTTTAAAATCATTTTCATTTCAATGAAGTGTTTTTGAACAAACTGAAGTTAAGTAAAAAAAAAAAATGTAAGTAGAAATATATTCTCCAAAAATTCCCAATTCAATAAGTAAATTATTTACGAAGACATTTCGGTAGTATTTTAGTAAATAATTAGAGCAAGTGAATGCATTTAGACTATATTGTGTGGAGAACGAAACCATAAATCATCATTTCTATTAAACATACAAACATCATTTAAACCTTACCACCACACTTGAGTTATATTCCTACTCCTGACTATTCAGGCTGAAGACTAGCTTCTCTCCAATAGACATGTTGATTATATTCCATCTGCAAACTTTAAGTGCCATTGCGATCGTAAAATCAAGGATGATATTTGATAATAGGGCTCTAATAACCAACATAGAACCAGACCAGGTGGAGGCCTTTACAACAAGGATAGATCGAGTTGCACAATTGGGTTGCTAAATTAAATATGCTTAGCTAAATTAAATATGCTTAGCTTGCCCATTTGATGAATTAGTTACAATTGCTTAAGATGCTGTTTGTTGCTGAGATATTCCACCTTTTCACGAATCTCTTGTCTACTGTTGGATTCGTAAGTGTACTTAAAATACTTCTATGGAATTGAAACGACTTTGAAATGAAACGGATGTTTATTAAAATGGAAAGCAAGCGACTAAGATTGCAAATTTATAAGAAGCTAAAATTATAATTTTTTTTAATGGTAAACATTAGTTGATGACAAAATGGTTCTAGTTTCAACAATAGTGCCAAATTAAAAACAAAATTAGAGTGATAATGATGAAACCAGTTGTGTGGCTAAAATATTTGTAGTCTCATTGTACTTAGAAAATAACACAGTGTTTTCGCATTTTTATGACTGCGGAAATGAGCATTCTATGTGTGACATGTATTTTAATATTACTAAAGTTTAAACAATTTAATAATTAAACTAATTTGATCCTTGTGAAGAAATTTTCCTGGAAAAAATATGTATGTATAATATAGATATTGATAAATCTAAAATGCTAAATTTTTCTGCACAGTTTTTTTATTGTCCAAGTTCCAATTTGTGAACTGTCTTAATAACTTGGTATATATTCTTACATATACAAAATATAAGAGTGAACATTTATGATTATTCAAGTTTCTTCCATAGACTGTCAAGCAAAGATAATTTTCAGAGGAAGCAAAATTCAAAATTACCAAAATACTAGTTATCTCGTTTACGTAGACAAGACATGGCTAAATTTTAAGTTTTTAATTTACAATAGTATCTTGTTTAAAAAAAATCAAATAAAATGTATGTAATATTCGAGATCGTAAAAATATGGCAGGTGGTGTTTGATTTCATCGATAAATTTGTTACATATCTACATTTCTTTTTTTAATTATTTTTTGCAAGTTCTCGATATACTTCATCACACTGCCAAGCGATAAGGTTAAAAAAAAAAAAAAAAAAAAAAAAAAAAAAAAAAAAAAAAAAAAAAAAAAAAAAAAACCCTCATTCAATGTGAATACCTCTTTCAAAGTAGTGGGTTTGTTTCAAAACCAAAAACCAACAACCAACTCCATCCAAGTTTCCTTGTATAGCCACAGGGAAGACAGTGATCTGCTCTAACAAACAGGAGGGTTAATTGTACTCTTTTTGGTTAAGTGTTTTTTGTTCGTTTGTTTGTCAAAAAAAATATTTTGTTGTATTTTTGTAAAAGTTCCTTTGTATTTGAAATTTTCCTATTAGTATCATTATCTATATATATGTATGTATGTATGTATGTATGTATGTATGTATGTATATATATATATATATATAGGAGGGTTATATATATATAATGTTGGTCACTCACTTTGTTTAAAAACCAGCTACATCCAAAATTTAAATTCAAATTTCCAAAAATTTAAAGTTGCAGAAGTTCGAAAGTCAATCTTGAATCAATCAAGGACGTTAATTCTTTCGTTACGTAATAAAAAGTATCAAAAACTTATCGACCCTGACAATAGAATATTTTGTTGTTGTCATGAAAAAAAAAAAATAAAAAAAAAAAAAATGGATTGAGCTGGTTTTGAAATTACTCGCCTTAAATAAAGAAGCGGTAGCTTCTTATTTCAGTTATTGGGATATTTATAAAACGGACGTGGATGAAAAGGATTTTGTACATTAAATTATTAACATTAAGTTTATAGAAATTTAACTTGTGTATTTTCACTTCTGTAGTAAAGCTCGATCAAATCCATTGAGTAAGGATTTTGCTTAATTATATTCTATAAACCAAATCTAATTTTAAACACGTGGAAGCATATGCACTATCTCGATTAATTTCTCGTTTACCTTGTAAATGTAATATTGATTCGGAACTGTCATACACTTACCGTTACATACTTTCAGCTGAGTTTATTAGCTGGAATTTTTTTATTTTAATTTGTCACAGCCTGATTATCTGAAAATGACCTAAAATTGTCTTTCGCGACTAAACCACTGTTTATTGTTTATTTTCTGTAACTACTATATTTTAGTCTGGATCATAAGCATAATGTAACACAGTTATATTTCTGAACGCTAAGAAACAATGTATTTTAATAAGTATGACCTTGAGTAGTATTTGTCATTTTACCAATGAGTGGACTGATAAATCGATATGTACATTTTAAATTCTCAATTTGACCTTGATTTGAAGTACTTTTTTCTGCATATCAGTTTCTAACGCCGCTTGTACAATTTTAAGATAATTTTTAGCCAAAAGCTTATAACATCATATCTCCGTCATTCCTTTAAGTTACCGATACAAAGCGCACCTTATCAGAATTTAAATTAATTCTTTTGCTCGCCTGCTTATAAGGTTTTCATTCGCTTCCCGCAAGAAAGACAATGCATTGTTCTTTGACAGCTGTTCTTGTGTTACTTATTGTTCTGGATCTTAACATTTTCTCTCGGTGTCAGTGCTGCTCTTATATTCTTTAGAGGCCTGAAGAGTAACATTTTCTGCAGTGAGTATGATACGTTTAATTATATTTTGAGTTTTAATGTTATTCTGACATTACTATTATCTAATTAATTTTTTTTTGTCTATCAATTGTTTGAAGAGAAAATATGTGCGGATTATCTCCAAATATAATTTAAAGGCTTTAATTTAGTCTAATTCAATTTTTATTAATTGAACTGTAACAGATTGCGAAACTTTAAGTTGAATTTTGGTATTTACAAAGGAAATGTCACATGAACATTATTACTAGTATTTGTTATATTCAGTTTATTTACTAGAATTTGATACACTTGAAGGAAAACAAAACATAAATTTTACCAAATTTTATGAGTTTATAGGAATGTACTGGCTTTAAATATTTGCTAATAAAGCAATTCAATAATTCTTGTTCTTAATTTAGAGTTACGATATGAATTCTTCTTAGAGTAAGTATGCAATCGTATTCTATCAGTTCAAAGTTCATGCTTTATCAGCTTGAGTTCATTTTGGCCTTGAAGTGTACGTTGGCTCACATTGTATACAGTGTGGATAATTTTCTTTTTATCGAAGTATGAACGGATTAGGAGGTTTTTGATAGTAACTTCATCATTTAATGAAGTGTTGAAGCTAATATGTTTTTTAGGTGTTGATAAATCAAATAAATTGCGTTTTGTTTTATGAGTAAAAAAAAAAAAAAAAAAAAAAAAAAAAAATAATATATATATATATATATATATATATATATATATATATATTTGTTACCTCAAAAGTAATATTGAATAAAAATTTAATAATGAATTTTGCTGTCACTTTGATTATTTATTCAGTTTTGTTCGTTACGGTTGAAGCGTTTCGGCAGGTTTGATTTAATTTCTTTATTTTTGAAGATTAATTAAAAGCAAATTAAGACAGTTATAATGCAAAAAATAGGCCTATCTGAAACCCTGTACTATTTACAATGCTTTTATCTGCTATTCACATGATCACTTTAAAATAAAAAAAAAGGTGTATTATTTCATTTTTTTAGCAATTAGAATTATATAGAATGGAAACTCAATTTCTTTGTTAGTCTAATACTTTACAGTGCAATATTGTTCAAATACGAGCTAAACATTCGTATAAGTCCTAATCTTAAATCTTTTCAATTATGAATTAATTTAAATGTGAAAAATGATTTTATTTAAATAAAAATACATGGGGAAGCAAAATCTTCCCAATGGAAAAAGAAGTTTTTTGAAAATCAGAATTTAAGCTTTTAAATTAGTGGTAAATAGATTCCTTAAATTGTTTTAGGGTTTTGAATTGTTCATCCGATGTGTTTAAATGCGTCATTAATTTTGAATATGTCAGATTTGCGCGAAAGTTTCATTGGAAATACAGTTTATAACATAGTTATCTAGGAAAAAGACTAAACCAAAAATAGAGTACAATATTGCTAAAATTGGAATAAAACCATAACAATTAAGAACATTGGTTTCATCGGTAATCAAAAATATAGGAGAAAATAAACTTTTGGATTTTAAATTAGCATTTTCAACTCAATCCTCTTCAATTCTATGATTTTATTGTTATCTTGAATTTAGTCTTTATCAATTTGATAAAATGTTATCAATTCTTTCCAGATTTTCTGCGCTTTAGTTTTTTTTATCGGTCAACTTTATAGATATTGATTTTGTGGCTCTTTACAAAGCACCCTGATCTTAATTTAGGAGATTGTATCAAAGGCATTCTACCTGGTGTTCTTTCCAAATGAAGGCCAAGGAGAATAGCATGGAGCGAGTCTCTTTTGGTACGACTATGTCGAATATGAATAGTAGCAGCAGCAGCAGCAATGGAGGTTCCGACTGCACACCGTTGCTCATTGGTCGCCAGCTGGGACCCTGTTATTCCTATCCTAATGGAAAAAGGTATGTAGAGTAAGTTTCAAATTTTGAAGAAATGTGCTAAATTATTTAGATATCTAAAAAGAAATATTGTCAACCATTAAGAAATAATCTGAGGTTGTGAGTATTTTTTTAGTTCATACTGTAATTATACTTGGAATTAAAATAATTACCTGAGTAACAGAAAAGGTAATGTTGATAAGGAATATTTTCCTATTGATTTGCTGAAATGTATTAAAGGATAAACAATTATTACGTTTAAATATTTATATAGTTAATTTAATATTTGAAGTACTTGGTTTCACTTTGCAGTTTTCTTTGATTGCCTTCCAACGTTAAAAGTTTACGGAATGGAATTAATACTTTTTGTTACCAATGAAATATTTTTTTATATTAAAAATCGTTAATTTTAATTTCTCTCTTTTAACGATGCTGCTATTAACTTTTGAAATATGTGACATAAACGCAGCTCAATAACTGAATCGAATTTTACTGGAAGTGAAAGCAAAAATTAGAAAATATGTTATGTATTTGCGAAACTTTGGAAAAAGTATCGAATAGTTTAGACAATTTTTCAATTGACAACAGCAGGCTGATTAGTTAATCAATTTTTCCCTTCCTATTCATACTGCTCTTTTGTGTTTCTTAATTCGGCACTGAAAATAACTAGAGAATTTCTTTATAGCTGTGAAAATATGCCAAAGTTAAGGTGGAAAATAGATAAAAACTTTGAAATAGGTGTATTTAAAGCGGAGAAAAAAGTAGGTGACAAAAGCTGTTTTTTTTAAAAAATTTTTTTGACGACTTTGTATTTTCTTTCTCAACGTAGATGAAGCTACATATTAATCAACTTTCTCATATTTCTAAAAAATAAGCTCAATTGTTCTCTATTCGTTGCTACTACGAACCTTTGA
The DNA here is from genome assembly GCA_963978545.1 of Linyphia triangularis. NCBI lineage: Eukaryota > Metazoa > Arthropoda > Arachnida > Araneae > Linyphiidae > Linyphia > Linyphia triangularis. The sequence goes on along the minus strand of OZ021723.1, from coordinate 62,770,003 downwards.
AAACAGTGTAAAATTTTTTTTTTTCGTCGTTCTTGTAAAAATTAAAATAGTTGGAAAGTGAACAAAACTATTTTATACTTTAAAAAACAACTTTCTCTTGTAAGAAGAGAGTTCGTTTGAGTGAAAGGAAAAAAAAAAAAAAAAAAAGTGCATAGTGTGAAATATGAACCAGATGTAACTTGGCGGAGTCCATTTCTGAATTCACTTATTTTGCTAGGATATTTCTTACCGTTACAATAGACTTGAAAATTATTTTTATTTTAGAATGATTTTTGAAAAGTGTTCAAACTATACCGTAATGCAAATTATAAGATTTTTCTGATAAAGTTTTTCTAATTACTTTATTTAGATATCCAGGGAATGGTGTTGACAATTATTTATCAATTTCACCGGAAAATGACGATTCGACAGAAGAAAGACCCAAGTTTTGTGGTGTTATGAAAAATGTTAAGATTGTTTTGCTTTTGGGTGTTATGTTATTTTGTGTGGTAAGTGTTAATTTATTTTAAATACTAGAGCGTTGCATGTAAGTGTGTTATTTCCTATGTCATATTCGTATTTTCAGCATCTTAATTAGTAAAAAATCCATTTGGAATTAAAAATACACATTAGGGTGGTCCGAAAAAAAGGTTGATTTTATTTTTTTTAAAGATTTTTAATGTTTCTACCCGCTTATTTTGTTAATTTAATATAAAAAAATAAATATTGAAAGTTTGATCCCATAGGTAGCTCAACACCTCAAAAGTTTCGTCTTTGAGTATTTTATACTACAGAAAGTATCAAAATTCAGGAAAATATTTCATTTTATTTTGAGGAAATTTCTAGCATTTATTGCGAGATAAAAATAATTATAAAACAATATAATAATAATACAACAGTGAGATTTAAATTGCAACAGATGTACCATTGGCTGCTAAAGTCTTTTTTTGCAGTCAGGATCAGTTTGGCTATGTTCTTCCACCACGGTTAGCAAAAATCGTAGTTGGTTCTCATTGATTATTATTTTCCCATTAAACTCTTTAATGAATGCCATCTTTCAGCTTCATCATTGATTTCCACGGTTTGTACAGTTTTTAATGCTATACTATAACATTCCCGAACCTTCCAGATTTGTGGATCTACTTGAAGAAAATGTATCTGGTAGGCTAATTCCTTCAAATAACAAAGCTGACTGTTTTATCACAAAGTCTTTTCATGTCCATAAATGTTTTGAGCTTAATGTCATGATGTTTTCAAAGTATTTGTTTTTTCCATTAACTTCTTTCATAGCCTTTATCATAATTCTTTTCAAGCAGTGAAACATTTGATTGTTGGTTGCTGCTGCCGAAATAGCGTGGAGTTGGGTTGTGAAGGGTGTTATTTTGCACTTAGTAGACAATCCATTAGTCGAGAAAAAATGAAACACTGATCTTAAACGATTGAGCAGCTCAAAACTGAATTTCAGGAACAAGGTGCTAAATTAACAGGACAGTAAATTGTTACAAGACTAAACTGAGAAAAAAAAAGTCCCTGTTATTGTGTCTGGAAAGAGTCCATCAATTACTTTCAGTGGTAAAATTGCAATTAGCAATCGCAGAAAGTCAGGCTAACAGCTAACTGTAGTTTATGCAGCATTGCAGGATTGGGGCATAGTCGTCAATGACAAAGTATGTGCTTTCACTGACACAAAAAGTGTTAATACTTATCAAATGAATGGCATTTCCCTCTTGAACAAAAAATAAACAAGAAGCTACTTAATTTGGCTTATCGAAACTAGATTATGGAGTAAGTTATTGATAGAGATTTTAATAAGTCACTAATAAGTTCCGGTTCCCCCCCCCCCCCTGCCCCCAAAGGTACCTCTCATAAAAAGATTCCAAGCCTACTGTGAGTTCATTGATTAATTTAAAATATAAAACAGTCATTGATAGTAAAGAAATTTTGACTCAAGTGGCTCATATAAGGAACAATATAATTAGATTTGATGAAAAAATATTGGATGAAACCCAGTCAAGAGATGATTATCGAGAATTTCTCAAACTGATTTTAATATTTCTAGGTAAAACCCCATCTTGCAAAATCCGTTTTATGGCCCCTGAGCAGTACACCATGGTCCTATGGATATCAAAAATACTATACTCTAAAAAATTAGTTGACAGTTCATTGTTAGTTCAAGAGATGAAAAGAGATTTTAAAGGATATCTATATTCGTTGTACAAGTATACCTAAAGGCTTGGATGACAGCTTCTTCACCTCAAAATGCACCATGCAATGAGTTTAATTTGATAGAATCTCTATTGTAATATAAAAATATTGCTGAAGAAGTATTCAAAGTTGCATCAGAAAATCTAGCCAATCGTCTTTGGTGTTAGTCAGAGAATCTTGTAACCTTAGCTCTTTTTGAAAGCTTGAGATCAAAAACTTCCATTCTATCTAAAGATCTTTTTGTCGTAATATCCCTCATGAGGTATTTACTAGCCCAGTTGAAAAAGTTACAGTTAAAAATATATATCATGAAATATTTGTTTATACAAAACTTGCATTTCAATTTCCTGTTAATTGTAACTACAATTACAATTTCAAATGTGTTTAGCTTGTACTTTGAAAACAACCTCCCTAATGGACAATGGTACGAACTTCATTTTCACTGAACTACCTTTTAATATCACTGAGATATTCTCAAATTTGGTCTGATTTATTTTTTAAAACGTTGGAACAAAATAAGAGGGTAGGACACAAAAAAATTTTGACCTTCAATATTTTGGACCACCCTAATACACAACATTACTGATTCATTACTGATTCATTCACTAACATTTTATCAGAATATATTTTTCTTTCGATGTTCCTGGTATTCCTCATGAATGAGTGAATTAATTAAAAATTCAACACACGCTTAAGGAAAGTAAATATGCATTGTTTGGTTTCAGTTTCTCAAAGTACAAAATATAGTTGAAACAATTAAAACCTCTTAAAGAAAAAGAGAATAATGACACTCTAAAATACTGGGCAATTAAAATGGCCTTAATGTTTCCTCACACAGTCTCGTGTGTGAATAAATCTCAGTTAAATACAGAAGAGCAAGAAATCCATGTTGCTCTTCTACTGATAATGCTTTTAGCAATCTGTGAAAGTTTTACAAATTTTAATGATAAAAATCAGGAGTATTTTCTTATTTTAAGATTGAAATCCTAAAATGCATATAAGTAATTAGAAATTGATTACATTTTAGGAAAGAAGATATGTAAAATTTCTATTTTTTTCAGTGGTATATAAAATAATAAGAAAGTTTGGCTTATGCTTTGATTAGCTGTGTGTTAGTTAAGTATTTTAAAAGAATTATTATTCATTATTATTTTTTTCAGTTTGAATTCTTTTCTTATTGTCCAAAAATAACTTGCAAGATGAATTGCGAAATTCTGAGAAGCAGAGTTCATAGCAGTATAACAATCTTTCAGCAAAGCAGGATTTGGTTTAAATTGAAATCGTTTTGTAGTAGCTAATGAAGTACACAAAAATAAGTCACTTCTATATGTCACCGGTTTGAACCAAATGACAGGACGAATTTGTATAATGAAATAAAATAAAATAAAATGAAATGAAATAAACAAATAATAAATAAATAAATAAATAAATAAATAAATAAATAAATAAATAAATAAATAAATAAATAAATAAATAAATAAATAAATAAATAAATAAATAAATAAATAAATAAATAAATAAATAAATAAATAAATAAATAAATAAATAAATAAATAAATAAATAAATAAATAAATAAATAAATAAATAAATAAATAAATAAATAAATAAAATTAAATAAATAAATAAAATTTAAGATGTAAGAGGGATATTTAATAATAAATGGGACATTTAAAAATTTTATTTAGAATTTTGTTAATTAAACATAATCTTTAAAGTTTATTAATCCAAATTTCAGATATATGATAGTAATAAAAAAAAAAAAAAAAAAAAAAAAAAGTATATCCAGAAAATAAAAAATAATATTGCTCTACTTTATAGTCAACTTTATATGAACTATACTTTATAATGAATATTATTTTTTTATACTTTATATTAAAGATAGTTTAATCGTAATAATTATTTATCAGATTTTGAAAGTTAAGTAACCACCATGCATTCACTCTAACTAGGGTACAAAGTAAAGGTTGAAAACACTCAAACAATTTTTTAACAAGTTATGTTTAATTTTTGACAAGTGATTGTCTAAAGTAAAACTTTTATAATTAATTGACTAACGTTATTTTGGATTGTTTTCAAGATAGTATCGTTACCTTCTGAATTTTGAGAGATTATAGACTTTATTTTGTATCGGCCCTAAACTCTTACAGAGCTCCTTAAAAATTTATATCTTTTTTTAAATTTGTGTAATCAACCTATCATATTAATTAAATTCAGATTAAAATGTAGATAATTTACTTTGTCAAGATAAAACTGGTATGCAATTAATCGTCTGAAGTTTTATTTTTAGATAGCCCTGAGTTTCATCAAAGTTCATCAGGAGAGCTGGAATTCAGTTGCATTTACTAGAGGAAAACCAATTCGTATCCTTAAAATTATTAAAAACAACCACAAAAACAACCTAAATCGAGAATGTAATTATAAATTTGTTTCTATAGCTGTGCATCAGGTCTATATACAAGGCATGCGTTAATAATTGAAATATCCTTGGCAAATATAAATGACATGTAAAATAAGCACTGACAATTTTACGTCTTTTATAAACAGAAATGCCATCAAGTTGATGAGTTTGGCGACAAACTTGGTGAGAAAACTTGCAACTAAATATCCATGTCCTAATCTTTAGTTTATATTAACATTCAAATTGTAAACTTAGATTTTTTACAAGGGTGCATGGAAATATTTTTTGAAAGGGATAGATCTCGAGAATACCATGGAACCCCAAAATAATACTTATTGAGAAAATTACGATTTTGGAGATCAGAAGACTTGGAAATTTAACAGTTCTAACTTTTTTGTTGTATAATGTGTAAATAAATATGTTTTGATCTTCAAGATTGCTGACAAATGTGTAAGAGAGATTGTTTTCAATAATTTCTAACTGGCTAACCAGGATACTTAGAAAATTGTATTTTGAAAGTTGGGCATTTTAAGACCCTAAAATGCGTATGAATGCTTCAAAGATGGTTCAGAATGCTTTATCACTGGAAAGTCTTCAATATTCTAAATTTCTGCTTAAGTTGATAAGACAAATTGTTACTTTGAGTAACTGTTGACATTAAAAAAATATTCAATATTCAGCTAAATGGGTGGCTCAATTTTTAACATGCCAAATGCTATTGTAAATTATAACTAGCTAATTTTTGCTCTTTATTTTAATTCTATATTGCTTAAAAACATTTACATCTCTAGAAACTCAAAGTTAGCAGCAACATTCTAAGTAAGAGACAAATATTATTTTTGCACTATATGTTTAGAAGAATTATAAAGATGAGACGATTTGTGATTCTTTTATAAATCATTTCTATTTGGGTAAACATTTAGAAATAATTCGAATAATTTGGAATGCCCAATATATTTTTATGCATGATATTGTTAGGGAAATCAAAGTTATCCCATAGAAAAATGCTCATTTATTTGTATCCGTCGTTTTTAATCTTTGCCCTTTATCCCGTTTATCGTAAGCAGATTATAATTTGAAAATTATGTAAATCTAATAGTTATGTTTCTATTTTATGTAATATTAGTTTATTGCAAAGTTAGTTGGAAAAATAACTATTTTAATTAGGTCAAATAGCATCTTATAAAACCAACGCGCATGTCCCGTGAGTTTGGGGCTTGTAAATGTGTATTTGACCTAATTAAATGAATTAATTCTGCATGTAACTTTTCCACAAACTGATTTGATGTAAAGAAAAAGTATAATTACTAAATTTATCGTAATTTTTCCATTCTATTCCATTTACGAGAACAAAGAAGTACGAAAATGTCCTGTGTGTCATCCAGAGAATGAACAATTCCTGCATTTATTATTATTTTTTTATTCAATTCCAAATGTTTCGTAAAGGCCATAAACATAAAAATTTCTGCTCAATGCGTTTTTTTTTTTTTTTTAAAAATTGCGATCAAAGTTACTTTGCTAGACGTTGGCGAGAAAACGATTCACTTGGCTCAAATTGAGTGTGATATCAATGCTTTCCAAATATCTTGGCTTGACATGCGGCAGAAGAAACCAGTTTTGCAAGTTTCTCGCAAATCGGGCCAACCTGTAAGGGATATGGCAATGGTCTACCAACGACAATTATTTTAACGCCAACTATTTAGCAGGAACCTCACGATAATCATAGAAACAGTCACAAAATGTGTTGAGTGTTTTGATCAGACTGGTTTTGGATCGATTTTGAGGCAATTTCTTTTCTTTATATTTAAATAACTAATTTTTTTAAAGAACTTTTGGTTAAATATTTGAAATTGGAAAGAAATTTTTCATAAATATAAACTAATTTAACTCGTTTTTAAAAGATGTGGGAATTGTCCATTACCCTATAGAATTTCTCTTTAAACATTTAAGGGGCTTGGTTAACTTTAAAATTAAATTTACTTAGTAGCCAACAATAAATGTCCTTTTTTGAAAGTAAATATCAAATGTCAATCCAAAATTACCAGTTGTACAAAATGGTATTTAAATTTATTTAATATTAAATTCCATGTCTTTAAAATGGTCAGAATTTTCCTTAAAAATGAATATAAATATCTTTTAAACTAGACATAATTTTAACAATGACTTCTGTATGTTTAGTTTTGGTCCTAAGTTGATTTTTCGTAATTTATTCATTTGAAATAATGTTTAAATTATTGCTTGCCGGTTTCCAGATAATAAGACTTTGCAAGAGTTAATAAATACAGATATATATATATATATATATATATATATATATATATATATATATATACACACACTGTTTTAAGTTTACCAGAAATATATATATATATATATATATTGTTGCACAAATTGTCTGTATATATTGTAAATAGTGACGTATTATTTCAAAATTCTATTGTAATTTATTTTTATCCTATTTTATTTAGTAATTAATAGCGATTATACAAGTTAGAAAAAGGTGGCAACACCTAAAGTAATCGAGAAGTTTCGAGATATTTCGTTTGCGATAAATTGGCTGGAAATTTCGAGAATGTCTCACGCGCTTGTATATAAAGGACTGGAGAACGGGAAAGTTTTCAGATTGACTTCGGATTTCGTTGAAAGCTGGTCGCTTTGTTTACCTATTGGAGTGAGCTTGTATAATCGCTGAATTCGAAGTTATTTTTGTTGAAGCTTGTGTTGAAGCTTGAGAGTAATTAAACTGTTGCCTGTGGATAAATTTTGTGAGTTTTCTGAAGAGAGAATAAATATTTTTATACCGTGAAAACTGTACCATCATTGCCTCAGCGGAAAAATTCGTAACAGTGGTGTCAGAAGTGGGGTCTCGTAATTTTGAATGCCGACAACTAGAGGAATGATGGAAGACCAAATGAAACAATTAATGGAAATGATTGCTGGAATAAAAGCCGGACAAGAATCCACGGCCGCTGAAATGAAAGCCGAAATAAAAGCCGGACAAGAATCCACGGCCGCTGAAATGAAAGCCGAAATAAAAGCCGGACAAGAATCAACCGCCGCTACAATCGCCGAAATAAAAGCCGGACAAGAATCGACCGCCGCTACAATCGCCGCTGGTCAAGCCCGTCAAGAAACGACAAATGCCGAACTCGCCGCTACAATCGCCGCTGGTCAAGCCCGTCAAGAAACGACAAATGCCGAACTCGCCGCTACAATCGCCGCTGGTCAAGCCTGTCAAGAAACGACAAATGCCGAACTCGCCGCTGCAATCGCCACCTGCCGAGAATCCACATCAGCAGCTATAATTGGGTTTAAAGAAGAAATGCAATCCGAACTAGCTACAATGGTGGAATCTACGATAATAGAGACTACTACAAGTGTTCTACAATCGGTAAAAGAAGATGTTCTGAGTGAAGTAAGAAAAGAAATCAGTGAGAGTTTTGAGGCGGTTAATGGGAAAGTTGACTGCTTGGGAGAAAATGTTTCTACAATGAAAGAAGATCTTGTGACTGTGAGGAATGAAATCGAAGAAAAGGTTTCCACCATGAAAGAGGAACAGGAAAAGTTTCATGACGCTGTTGAAGAAAGGCTACGGAAAATTGAAACGGGGGAAGCTATGACCGTTGCGACGCCTAAATGGGATAATGTTTCCACCCCCTTCATTACGCCACGTTCCAACATCAAAGTGGCCACTTTTGATGGGAGGTCGTCTTGGCGCGTTTATCAAACGCAGTTTGAAATGATTGCTTCTGCGAATGGTTGGGACGATACTTCGAAAGCATTCCATCTCGCGGCATCTCTTCGAGGTGAAGCTGCTGACATTTTACAAACACTACCTGAAGAGAAGCGGGGAGAATTCGTGGCGCTGGCAAGTGCGTTGGAGTTAAGGTTTGGGGAGCAACATCTAAAGGATTATAACAGACTGCAACTGAAAGTGAGACAGCAGAAGGCCAATGAAACTCTTCAAGAATTGGCATCGGATATAGAAAGACTGTCGCTTCTCGCTTTCCCTGACTGTCCCCCGGATGTACGAGACGATCTTTCTCTGCAGTATTTCATCGACGCTATTCAAGATCCCGATGTGCAGCAGGCGGTAAGGTTATCCCAAAACAAAAACCTGAAGTCGGCCCTCGTGTACGCCATGAGAGTGGAAGCCGCGCAGCTAGCTTCTGGAAAAGACCGACGATATGTGCGTGGTGCATTAGCCGAGGATTCTTCTGACTTTGTCACCAGTAAGCTTCGAGAACTGGAAAGCAAAATTGATAGAATGATGAGAAGCTATCCCGGAGCCAGGGATCGAAGGACCAGAGTCGTTTGCTGGCACTGCAAACGGGAAGGGCATCTACGACGCAACTGCCTTGATTTGAAAAAGAGAAGGGATAACACTACCACGGATTCTCCACAACTGAATCTAAGAAGATGTCATCTCGCAGGGCAGAAGCTGCAATGTAGAACAGGTGAAGCCCCGACCAGTCGTTTCCACGTTTCATCCCGACAAGGAGGAAACCAGGGTTTATTCGTGAAGGGGGAGATCAACGGAACTCCATGTCGTCTAATCGTCGATTCGGGAGCGAATGTAACGATCGTAAGGACGGACGTGGCTCGTAGCCTGAACAGCCGACTCCTCTACACAGCGCCCTCTGTTTCTCTACAAACTGTGTCTGGTGGTAATATCTATGTTCATGGGAAATTGCAAGTGGACATTGCCCTTGGATTTAACACCTACAAGCACACCGTTTATGTTGCCGAAATTGTAGATCCGTGCATTCTCGGACTAGACTTTTTGAAGAAAAATGGAATTACGCTGAATTTTGAGAAAAGCAAGCTGCAAACATGGAGAGGCGAAGTTCCTTTGCACGATCTAGACATGAAAGAAAGAGCTGTGCGTATATCGGATTGTAGCTCATGAAGACAATGTCATAGAGAATGCTGAAGAGTCCACATCTATGAAAAGTACCTCTCCAGCCTCGGAAAGAGAACCGAAGAAAGCGACGTTGATGAAACCCTCCCAGGAAGTGGTTCATGTGGAAATGGACAAAGTTAGTGAAGAGGGAATCGACATCCGTGCTCCTGTTACAAGCATCGAACGGAGGTCCCGGGATCTATCAGCTGCACCCGCGGATGATTCGGACGCAATCTCAAAATCATATAATCAGCAAGACGGGGATCAGAAACTTTCACCGCTTCTGTTGGCATACGGGAGTGCAACTCACGAGACCACCGGATTTTCTCCATCTCTAACGATGTTTGGAAGAGACCTTGGGCTCCCCAGCAACCTCCTCTTTGGACAACCACCGGACACTCCTTCCTCGCCTGTCCAGTATCTAGATGATCTGCAGGCACGTTTGGAAGCCGTACATCGGTTCGCCAGGGAGAGAAACAACATCATGACGGAGCGCATGAAGATCCGGTACTATGCCAAGGCCATGGACCGTTCATTCCAGGAAGGTGACAAGGTGTGGTTAGAGAACCCTAAACGTCGGAAAGGACTCTCCCCTAAGCTCCAGACGAACTGGGAAAGGCCGTATGGGGTCCTTAAGAAGATCGACGACGTCGTGATGAGAATTCAACGGACACCTTCCTGTAAACCTAGAGTAGTACATCACAATAGGCTATCCCCATATTATGATAGAGGTGATTGAATGACCTTTCCTGTTAAGGACTTCACTGCCCGGGACGTGCAGTCTTTAAGAAGGGGGAAATGTTGCACAAATTGTCTGTATATATTGTAAATAGTGACGTATTATTTCAAAATTCTATTGTAATTTATTTTTATCCTATTTTATTTAGTAATTAATAGCGATTATACAAGTTAGAAAAAGGTGGCAACACCTAAAGTAATCGAGAAGTTTCGAGATATTTCGTTTCCGATAAATTGGCTGGAAATTTCGAGAATGTCTCACGCGCTTGTATATAAAGGACTGGAGAACGGGAAAGTTTTCAGATTGACTTCGGATTTCGTTGAAAGCTGGTCGCTTTGTTTACCTATTGGAGTGAGCTTGTATAATCGCTGAATTCGAAGTTATTTTTGTTGAAGCTTGTGTTGAAGCTTGAGAGTAATTAAACTGTTGCCTGTGGATAAATTTTGTGAGTTTTCTGAAGAGAGAATAAATATTTTTATACCGTGAAAACTGTACCATCATTGCCTCAGCGGAAAAATTCGTAACAATATATATATATATATATATATATATATATATATATATATATATATATATATATATATATATATATATATATATAAAAACATGCTATCATAACATTTTCCTTAATTCGTAAGATATAAATGTAACTGGCGATGTTGTGTTTAGCAGAGAAAATATACACTTACGCGTAAAAGGCCCTTTTCTTCCAGTTCAATACTTCAGCTTGTCAGATGACTTTGTAACTTTCACCATTTCAAAAATTACGCTTAATGGAACACATGAGGTGAGTAAGATCAGTTAAAACTAAATGATATTTTCTCTATTTGATATTTTCTGACATTTTAAAATTTTTAATAATGTAGCTCTTTATTGAAAATGATTGATTTTATTGTATTTGATTTATAATAAAGTTGTCACAGTAAATAATTCTTAGAGTACTATGGACAATATTAATTTTCAAATACAAAGAATATACAAAGGAAAACATATATAATGTATTTGAAAAGCAATTTATCAAATACTTAAAAATTTCACACTATGTCCACTCCATCATTTATTTAGATGTTTACATCGTATGTCCGGTGTTACTGGTAGAGAAAGATAACTATTTGGATTAGTCAAAGTAATTTACCGACTTTTAACCATATAACATACAGTCACATTTCTTATATATAAATTTTTCCAAATAGGAAACTGTAAAGCGTCAAATTAAAGTAAGAATATGTTTATCGATTAAAACTTCGAGAAGAATAATTATATTAAGAAATATAATGAATATAAATTCATTATTGGTAAGATTTAGTATTAGAGCAACATATATATATTTTTTAGTTTTAAGTTCATGACTAACATTTGTAAAAACATTTATAAAAATTCATGGAAACTTTTTCCTAAAATGCAAAATGATTACAAAATCTTTATTTTTACTAAATTTTTCGTATCAACGCACTACTTTAGTTGAATTAGTTTGTATGTATAGGTGTTAATATTTTCCCTCTTTTATAGAAGGTTTCCCATGTGTGGCGAGTCCTCTTAAAACCAGATTCTCATGGGTATGAAGGAGATTCATTTATTTTAGAGCATAATTTTAAATTGAGCGCAAATGAAACTTCAGATAGGTAAGTTGTGCTGTCTATTCAACATATTTTTTAGAGACATGCATTTAAAAAACTGAATTTTGCGTTTTTTGTATGAAAGTAAGAAATTTTAAAAAATGATTTCTGGTAAACTTAAAACAGAATATATATTTTACTTAAGACGGTAAGGGTAGACAATTATGAAAATGTTTTTTTATTATTGGTAGGACTTATTTAGTTTGTAAGTATTTATGTGAAGACTCTTTTATCTTAATTACTAAATGATAATTCATTGCCCATGTATTTTCATAATTTGAACCGAGTTCTAATTGATGAATACAATTTGACTATTTTGGAATGCGATTTCCCCCTTTCATCTGGATTACATCCTTGTATAGAAAGTATTATATTTATGAGGATTCTCAGTAACGAATACTTATGGATCATTTTGATATAGAAACATGACATTTTATTAGTCCCTTAGAGTTTCTAAAAAGTCAATGAAATTGAAAAGACTTACAATCTTCAAATAATTATTTTAGTTAAGTATACTTCCTAAGAAATACATTATTAAAGATCGCAGGTTTTACCAATTCCTTTGATTTCTTAGAAACTCCAATGCATAAACTAAATTCCCAAGAACTCCAGTAATAAATACTTAGTATGGAATAAATATCTTTAATATAATACACTCATGCCCATTAGGGCGTATCGAAAAAAACTTTTTTTGGAAATTCCAAATTTCAAATTGATAAAAAGTTGCCATTATGGTTACATTTTTACTTCGGGGGCATTCGCTTGTAAGTGCAGCCTGGCATATTTGCCACAGATATTTCTGGTCGGTGCTCAACTCTTTAAAATCAACTTCTGGAAAAACACTATCTATTTGATTGAACTGGTTGTTAAAAGTTTTCCTATTTTACCACTAAAAGAAGTAGATCCAGAAGTTGGACTATCAAGAGAAATCATAAATTTACTAAGAAGCAATTCATTTAAATGAAACAAACAACTTCTTGTACTGGGTGTTTTAAAACATTTTCGAATTATGAAATTGATCCATTAGAGCTACCATCACAATCAAGAGCTTTAATAGTTTTCTCATTAATGCAGTTTTCTTTCCCAAATTTTAGTATTGATAATACTACATTTTTTCCAGAGTCTCTGTCTGGAGTTACGTGTCCAAAATATAATGAATTTGGTACTTCCAATAAAGATACGTGTTCATCTTGTTTAGTTATACGGACAATTTTACCCCGTATAATTTCTTTACTCATTGTTTCATCCTTTCGACAATCAAAATAGAGTGCAATTACTTCGGAAGGATGAGTTGGACAAACACCTTGATGTTATTTTATCCTTTCACGAAAAACCTTCGATTTATCTATTACCGCTGCCTGATTTTCTGGTGTTACAATGCTTAAATTCTGTAAAAGAGCACTTGCTGGTTGAGGTCCTGCTCTAATAGAAATTGCTCTACGATCACATGCTCTGGAAAAAGAGGGTAGATTTCTTGGGGAAGCTTTTGTTTCAATGAAATTATTGAACGTTTTGGCTTTTTTCAGTGGTAAAATTAATTTTCTATCAAATACACTTTCAGTAGTTTTCTTGTAAAATAAGTTCTTTTACTCATGACAATGAACATCACTTAACAGAATTATCCACTTACAAATAAAAAATTCGTTAGATATCAACACACGATGTGCATATACTTATATTATAATGCGCTAAGAGACGACTGACAAAGAAATGGAATCGTTCGAAGGATCATGATTCCCATGACGCCTCTACGTGGCTTGTGTCTTTAAGTTCACGCAGCCCTAGAGTTATTTCCATTATCAAAAAAGGATGTTTCCAATATTTCAAAATGCTGTATTAGGATACCTAGACTATAAATAAAATAATTTAAATTAACTTAATGGAGGGATTTAAAATTAAAAAATATCTGTATTTGTTAAAAAATGCAAGTTTTCATGTAGATTCAGGGAGATCTAAATATTACATGACTGATATAGTTTTTTTTAAAACTTTTAGTTAATATTCTAAACTTCATATTTTAATAATTGAAAATGAAATTTTGCTTTATTTTTATTAAAAAAATAAAATAATAATAATAATAATTAAATATCTTCGTTTTTGAGAAAAAAATGAAGTTTCAGATTCATTCCGAGGGACCTAAATATTTTTCAATTTAACTAACATTTTTTTAGTAAATACGTGTTCACAGTGGTAACTTTTTATCTACTTGAAATTTTGAATTTCCCCAAAAAGTTTTTTTCAATAAGCCCTAATGCCCATAAATTAAGGATAATTACGTTTTTCCCTAATAACTTCTCAGTAGAGCAGTATAGACAAATGAAATTCACATCAAAGAGACATCTTTATATAACATATCTCTAAGTAAAACAACTCAGTCGTAAATTGAAATGCAGAGTGTACAGTGGGGGCATATGCAAAAAAATGGAGCACCATTAGTAGGCATTTATACAGATGCATTTACATTAAAAATCATGCAACTCATGGAGTTGACTTTTAGTGTGAGATATGATTTCCACCGTCATCAGTGTTTACTTGTCTGTGTCTTTTCATACTTAACATGATTTTCATTACGAATTCTAGTGGTTAAATTGTTTTTCCCTCCTTCTGAGCTGTTTGCAAGTGAGTTAAAGTTCTCAATACATTAAATCTTCATACAAAGCATATCGTAGAATAGTCCCTCACATACTTGATGAAATTTGTATTAGAGAAGTGATCTGGCTCACTTATAGGGTAGATATTCATATTTTTTAATCGTTTATTCAAGGCAAAAAGTTGAATAAAATTTCTTATAAGTATCAATAAACACAATTTAGAAACCGATATATCACCATCAAGTTAACATAATTACAATGAAAAAGTCGAATTTAATTACCTTTTGTGCTCTTGGGGAGCTTATCAAATCAATTCAACATATTGCACCCAAAGACCAAATTTTTTTTAACATCAGATACTGTTTACTGGGAATAATTTTTTCAGTCTCATGAGTAATACTAGGCATCAAAGGATCTGTAGAAAGGTGGGAACATGATATTTCATTGTAAATGCCAATTCAAGATAACGATTTGGTGGGAAAAGCGTTTTGGTCTTTATGTTCAATATGTTGAATTTGTTTAATAAGCTCCCTAAGAGCGCAAAAGATAATTAAATTCCACTTTTTGACTGTAATTATGTTAACTTGATCAAGAAAAGTCTTTAATTGTGAAATATCATTTTCTAAATCGTGTTTATTGATACTTACAGCAAATTTTAGCCCACTTTTGTTATGGATAAATTATTAAAAAATATGATTATTGCCCTTAAAGGTAAGCCGATCACTCTTTTAATCTATTTTTCATCAAATATGTATGGGACACTTCTACGATATGCATTGTGTAATAATTTAATGTATTGAGAACTTTTCATTACTTGCAAACAGTTCAAAAGATGAGACGAGCAATTTAGCCACTAGAATACATCAAGAAACTCATGTTAAGTATGGGAATACAGTACCAAGTAAACACTGATAACAGGAGATATCATATTTTGTGCTAAAAATCAACTCCATGAGTAGCGTGATTTTTAATGTAATTGCATCTGTATAACTGCACACTCATGGTGCTCCATTCTTTTGTATATGGCCCCATTGTACACTCTGCATTTCAATTTACGACTGAGTTGTTTTACTTATAGATATGTTACATAAAGATGTCTCTTTGATGTGAATTCATGTGTCTACACTGCTTCACTGAGAAGTTATTAGGGAAAAACTTAATTATCCTTAATTTATGGGCATAAGTGTATTTTTAATATCCTAGAGTACAACTTAGCTGAATTAAAATTTTTTAAAAATAAAAACATATTTTTAGATAATTAAAATTGTGTGGTGGTAGACTCAAATGGGAGGAGCTTCTGACTGGCCTTGCCTTGGGATTGATTGCTCATGTATTATTATTGATTTCAAGTTGGTTGTTGCATTTACCAAGGACGAAAGAATTTTTTTTAACATTTATTGTAGGTTTATATAAACATTTAGTGGCATACTAAACAATCAAGTGTCTGTGAGAAGAATATATTTTATTGAAATTGACGTGAAAAGCTTGAAAACCTGTTTATCTATTTGAACACTTTCTTGATAAGTAGTTATTGAATATTTAACATTAATTATAAATTATTGAATGCTTTAAAATTATAACAAGCATTTTCTTTAGTTATTATCAAATATAAATTTTTTGTTTGGACAAGATAGGAGAGGTGTTTTAATTTGTTTGTATCTTGTAGTAAGACTTATCAACTTTTGGTTACGACTAATAAAAAGAAAGGCTTTGTGAATTTAGCAATCGATGCATCGGTGCGACCTGAACTGGCAGTTGGGCAGGTCATTATGGCTATCTGCATTCTCATTGGGTTATACGTTCTCATCATATTTGAGGTAAGATATTACATCGGATTTTTTTTTTTGGTACGCTGTAATCATTTAAAGGTAAAATTTTATCCAGGATTTAGAGATATTGTTGATAACACTATCTTTGGAGATATGGAAACTTATATGTGTGCTAAATATTAACTTATAAATAATATTACTACTTTAGAAATGTTAAACAAACAAATAATGGTCTATTACAATACTTATGTCATAGTAAAGTATTTGACCAAATTTCTAAAATTTTTTTGATTAGTTGCAAGTTTAAGCTTAGGATATTAATGATTGCATTTAGTTATATAATTTCAATTCTAAATTTTCATGTTTAAAAAAAAAAAAAAAAAATGCTAAACTATTAATATATTTTATTAGGAAAAAATCAATTAAAACTTTTGAAACAAGTTATTTTAAAGTTTATAACAAAAAAAGTATAACTATTTTTTTTTTTTACATTTAACAGTTGGTGCATAGGACACTTGCTGCTTTGATAGGTGCTACTGTGGCTATATCTTGTCTGGCATTTGTTGGAGAAGTAAGTTTTTTTCAGTTATGTAAAAAGAGTGGTGATGAAGCTAACACAAAGTAATTTAATAAATTTAATGCAATAACAAATTTTGCAACATACTTATATAACAATTGAATTTTAGTTCAATTACTAAACTATCTTTTCCAAGAGGTTCTTAGGTTCAATATATATATATGTAACTTTAATTTTAATTTTTAATATATAACTTGTTAAAATTTTAGGATATTGAAGTTTTCTTAAGTTTTAAAAACTACTAAACTGTTGTATTTGTAATATACTTGTTTTTAAAATGAACGAAATATTTATTTTTATTACTCATAGAGGCCTTCATTAACTGAAGTGTTAAGTTGGGTGGACGTAGAAACTTTGAGTTTACTTTTTGGGATGATGGTTCTTGTATCAATACTGTGTCAAACAGGATTCTTTGAGTACATTTCCGTTTTGGTAAGTGAAGATGGAATAAATCTACTAATAATACCGTATTAAAAATATTTATAAAAACTAATAAAATATTTTGAATTATAAATTAAAAGGAAATGTTATTACATGCCTTTCTTTTGGAAAATACTAGATTTTTAGATGACTTTAGATTTTTAATGTTTTGACCCAAAATGAGATTCACAATTAGATTATTATAAAAACTAATAAAATATTTTGAATTATAAATTAAAAGGAAATGTTATTACATGCCTTTCTTTTGGAAAATACTAGATTTTTAGATGACTTTAGATTT
The DNA here is from genome assembly GCA_963978545.1 of Linyphia triangularis. Lineage (NCBI taxonomy): Eukaryota > Metazoa > Arthropoda > Arachnida > Araneae > Linyphiidae > Linyphia > Linyphia triangularis. Next base: position 62,752,504 of record OZ021723.1, on the reverse strand, counting down.
TTAATGTTTTGACCCAAAATGAGATTCACAATTAGAAGAGAGCCATTTTAATAAAGGTACTTTAAACGGAGCATATGTAGGCTTACATAACAAAAACGGAACTTATATTCTTTGTTGATACAAACGGACATTTATATTAATGTAGATTTTGGTCTTTTCTGTGTTTTTAGACTTATAAATTAGCACGCGGACAAGTATGGCCTGTTATCACAGGCTTATGCTTAGTAACTGCTGTGCTCTCAGCTCTCCTGGATAATGTAACGACAGTGCTTTTGATGTCGGCAGTTGCGATAAGGTGAGATTTAAAGCAACATTTTTTTTTTTTTTTTTTTTTAAATTTGTATCGTGAACTGTCATAAGTCGTGAACTGTCATAAAGATTTTCCAATTTTCAGTTTTAGTGAGACCTTGAAAAGTATAGTCTATTATTTGAATAACATTGGCATATTTTGAATACTCGTTTTTGTGAATTAACACCCAAAACAATTTTTCATTTAAAAATAATACAATTTTTCGATTACAAACGATAATACATTTAAAGGGTTTATATCTGAATTTTCACCAATTTCCATTTGAATATAATAGATGGGAAAATCTCAAAACGATTGCTTTATATATATATATATATATATATATATATATATATATATATATATATATATATATATATATATATATATATATATAAAAAACCCATAATAATAATAATAATAGTGCTATGGTTTTGACATAAATACATGAACTTAATAATTAAAAAGGGAAACTTGTGGAGCAGTAAGCAAGAATTTTAGACTTGTATTTTCTCTATGCTTTATGTTATAACTATTTATGAACGATATCTCAAGAAACATTCGTTTTAATGCATCATAATAATATTTTAAAAGCCTTTTTTAACGTCTTTTGCTTGAATAAACTTTGAATGTTATTAGTTGAAAAATAAAAAAAAGTTGATTTAATACGAAAAAATTTGTTTCAAATATGTCTAACTAATAAGTTTTATTTATTATTTACTGTAATTAATAAATTCTAATTCTATTTAGATTATGTGAAGCAATGAACATTGACCCAAAGCATTTGCTAATAGCATTAGCTGTGTTTTCCAATATTGGAGGATCCATGACTCCAATTGGTGATCCTCCCAACGTCATTATCATTTCTAATGCAAAGATACGGCATTCGGTATGAAATTTTAAATAGTAAAGTTATTTTGAAACGAGAAATACTGCAACAAAAATACTGTGCATTTAAATAGATATTTTATTTTGTAAGTAAAATAACCCTACGCGTGTGTTGTGTGACAAATTAAATGTTTGTAAAGAAATATAACGCTTCAGAAAATTATATAAATTTTTAAGTTGCTCTTCTGAAGTACTAAAACAACAATTGTTAGTACTCTGTACCCAATATGAAGGTCAAACCTCTCTTTCAAGTAGTAAGAATTTTTGATATTTTATTCTGACTATTTGTAAATATAAAGAAGTAATTTTCAGCACTAGTGTTGAATTTGAAATCACTCTTTTTACAAAATAGTGAAGAAGAATATTTCTTTAAAGAAATAATGTATCAATAGCATATTTTAGGTGAATTTTTTCTATGGATTGCCTCATTATCAACTTTTAGTATTAGTACTGTATGAGTTGCTTGTTAGCAAAGCTCTCATGTAAAATATTAAGTGTAGGAATTCTAAGACATATTTTACTTTAGCATTTAAAAGATCTTTTAAAGGGATTTATCTATTTTACTACAAATTATAATCCAAATAGGAAGTCTCAGTACTAGTGTTACAAACTTGTTGTAATGTCAAGGGAAAGCAGGACGACTTGGAGCCTTATCACTGCAACAAGTTTTAAACTTTGATACTCTGAGATACTGATCTATATTTAAACCTAATATTTTTGCTAAATAGTATCTGTTGATATTTCATTTGAAATTAATATGCAAGTGTAGACGTATGTTTTCAAATAAACATTATGTCAAAAATAAAACTGCAACCTTTCTTTATGAATAAAACGCTAAAGTAAAAAAAAAAAAAAAAAAAAAAAAAAAAAGAAATAAAATAGCGTTAATTCTTTGTAGGGTATTGAGTTTGGAAACTTTACTCTTCACATGTTTCCAGCAGCTGTCATGTGTCTCTTAGGAGCATACGCTCTTTTACGCTTCATGTATAGAGATGTTTCCAAGTTAAGATATACAGATCCTCCAGGTGTTGTTGGTGAGTATTCCAAATAAGATCACAGTATCTTCGTATTTATTTCTGGACTTCTGAAATGAACGCTGTATTAAAAGGGACCAGTTTCATAGGAGCACCTTTTGTAATCAGTGTATATAAAGTAAATATCAAATTTTGAATAAAAAAACCCTCCATTTTAGATTAGTCACCAAGAAGTGTTTTTATTTGGAAATCTGAGTTTTAAATTTCCTTTATCAAACACTTTTATTCTATGCATCTAAAAAACGTTCTCCGGGACATAACAGTTCATGATATGAAAATAAGTTCTTCTCTAGAATATCACAGTCAAGCAGTTGACACTTGTCAGTTTTAAGTAGTAAGAGTCATGTAGAAGTATGAAAGCTCTATGAAGCAAAAATTAATTTTTAAAATCTTTACCATTTTTATTACTATGTGAATTCCCTTTTAAAAATACTTGTAATTTTTAATCATTAAGAAAGTGGATTTTATTTGAACCGTCGAATTATTGCGTCGAATTATCGCGGTAATTTACTCGTGAAATAAAAAAAAAAATTTCGGTTATTTTTTTGTATGAAGTTAAAAACTAAGTTTTAGAAATAAATTAGCTTGCCTTTAATTTATCTATATCACACATACAAGGATATATATTAAATATAACTGATTTAATATTTATCTGTATATTTTTAAAGTAATTGTTACTTCATATGGTAAAATGGCATTTACTCAATTCCGATCAAATTGTATTCTATAGCGCTTGATTTAAAAGCATATTATATTATTTTGATTAATTTTAGTTTTTCTATACATATTGTTAGCTGTTATTTTTATGCAGCTCTTTTTTTACATGTAATGTTTGAAAATAGAATATGAAAGACGGCCGCAATTTAAAATATATTCAAAAATCTTATATGAATGGTGGATCTTAATAACTTCAGACAAGAGCCCAACAATACAAGTTATTTTAGGGGTTTCTCGTCGCTTTAAAGTTTTCTCGTTCTTTAACGCTCTCTTCTGAAAGAGTGGGAGAGAATACCACAGTCCCTCTTTAATAACCTCATTGATTAATGCTTTATAGGTGTGCGAAGTTACTTTCTGTCAAGGAAAACTCCCCCCCCCCCCCTACTCCTTAATAGAATTCATTAACTTTTTATCTGAGAAAACAATTTTTTTTGTTTGTATGATATGCACGAATTGTGAATTTTTTGTTTACCGACAAATATTGCCAATAAAATTTAATTATTCCTTATTCTTTAAATCGTTTTCTTTTTTCATACTTTGCAACACCTGTAGATTAGATATTTACGCAGTCAACAAAACATTTTCTCATTCATAGTCTTTATACAAAATCATTGTATACCCTAATTGTTTTGAGCAGTGTATATATAGAAGGCAATTTGCGGTGAGGATAGAGTTGGTAATTGATAATTGTCATTCGAAAATTATTTCAGATGAGTTTTTACAATTTGAGAGGTACACGATATCATGCAACATTAGATGGGTAACGTGATTCATGTTACAAATTAGTATAAATAGAAGTTTCGACTAAAGTGATTAAAATTATTTCATTAAGACTTGGCAAGATAAATTTTTTTTTGTTGCTGCAAATAATACATTTTAATGCAAATTTTAAATTTCTTTAAGGAATATAAGTGGTAAAAAACGTAAAATTTTACTCCGGTTACTGTTAATTTATCACATTATTGTATTTTTACTTTTACAATCATTACATATTACAAGTAGTATTCGTTTAAAAATATCAACTTCAATTTTTTGACGTATATCTGTCTAACATTAAAAAAATACTAAATCTTGATATTGTCTGCCCTTTTATTCGTTTCCCTGTCATTCTAGGAATCGTACCTTCCCTAAGTCTAAAAATATGGAATCTATTTTTATGAAACTATTTATGTGGTTTGGGTTCGATTGGGTAAGAACAAAATTTTTCAGGGATTTAGTGCAGCTCGGAAATAGAGATTTTTTCCCTTTTAACCTCATATTAATGAAGAGTTCTTGTCATAATAATGGTTGGAAAAACAGTTAACAACAATGAATGTAAAATGTAAAAATTCTTTCAATTTTGTTTTCTGTTGGAAAAATATGTTTTGATATTCCTTCAATTCTTTTAAAAGTTAAATTTTTTAGTTATAGCTTCTATACTAAAGAATCAATAAGCTTATTCTTAAGCAATTCTTGTCTATATTTGGCATGTGTTCAGCATTGAAATTCAAACCTAAAAGTGGAAAAATTCTTTTTCATAAAAGGAAAAATACATATTTTTATAAGGATACAATATTTTTTATACCACACAGAAATGAAGCATGAGATTGAAGTATGGAAGAAAGCATTCAATAATTTGTCAGGATACTCAAGAGATGAGGATACAGTCAGAGCCACATTGCATAGAAAAGTTGTAACTCTTGAGTCTATACTTAAAAAGAAAATATCGGACCCCAAGTAAGTACAAGTGACTAACTTCTCACGACTTGCCAACGCGTCTTTGAAAAATAATCTATCTCCGAAGATAGGATAACTACTTAGTTATCCTATCTTCGGAGATAGATTATTTTTTATGTTGCAACTTTCTTAAGAAAGTTGCATAAATTTTTATGAGAATACTTATATTCAATGCATTCTTATAAATATTGTCCTAATTTGTATATATATATATATTTGTATATATATATATATATATATATATACAAATTAGGACAATATTTATAATATATATATATATATATATAAAAGGAATAAATGAAAATGTATTCGTTATTTGGACTTTTTAATGTTTTTAAAATAGATAATAGATAATGAAGGTTACGTAGATGTACGTTTGTGCTCTATTCGGATATTTCAGTAACAGTTTCTTTGTTTCCTTGGTGGCATGTGATTTGAAAAACTTTAGTATAATTCCCAAACTTTTCATATTAAAATATAAAATTATGTGTTTACAAAAGATAATACGCCCTGAATTAGTAATGAAGATTAGTTTCTTTTTCCTTATTTTATTATGAAAAATAGTTATTGTTAGACTTTTGAAATTTTTTACACTTTAACACTCTGATGCTCGATTCATAAAACATTATGTCTGATTGAACCTTTTGTAGGGTAGTGGAACAATTTTAGAGAATCATGAAAGAATTTTGTGAATCTTTACATCTGAATTATTTTACCTCGGCGTTTAAATACGATATTCCTATAAAAAGAAACATATTTTATTTTTAAATATTTGTACAACTTTAAATATTTCACTATGAATATAGTATAAATTTGTCTTATTCATTCGCGTATATTTTCGCAAGTACATTATTGTTGTGAACTTTTTTTACCATTTACTCCTTAGAAATGATATACTATCAATAATTATAGAGGATATGTTCATAATAACTTTTGTAGTAACTAAATTTTTATAAAGTTCTTTGTAATCCTGTTATATTCAAGACATTTTTACAATTGCGTTTATTCTTTTAGTTTATGTAGTTAAGTTCTTTTAGTTTATGAAAGATATAAAAAAATTTTAGGCCTTCGACAAGAAAATATCAAAATTGGACACTTAAATTTGATAATTCTAAATTGTACAGTTTATAAATGACTAGTTGACACTACCCCTTGCTTTTAATAGAAATTCCGTGCTCAGATTTTATCGACATATATCCGGAAAAAGTTCACCTAAAAATATGATGTGGTTATTTGCCGAATCTAAACAAATCTGGCTTGTTTTAATGGTATCAGAAAAAGGTTTTGTGGCCTATATTCTATTATCCGCAGCATGCTCCAGCAGATAATTTTTTCGAAAAGTCTGGTTTATCCGAAATTTTAATCCAAAAGAAATGTACACATCTTGCATCTATTTATTTTTGCATCATTGTAAATATTAAATCTATGCGTTTTAAATAGGCAAGATTGACTGTAATTGGAAAAACAAAATATAGCCAAATCCAACTATGATAAGATGCCCTTAGTATTCGCTGGAAAGTGAGCAACACATAGAGGGCGCAACGTGACTGGAATCGGCGCGAAATATTATCTAATAGGAATGGAGTTTTTCTAGAATTCTTACATATCTTTCGGTAAAAACAAATATGATATTACATAGAATTACCATGGTTGTAAAGAACATTGAAGGTAACTTTATATTCTTTTAAAAAGTTAAGTTCAAACTTTACATATTAACATCATATACATCTTTACATATTTTCTTATATTAATTTTTTTAAAGTTATATTTTTCGAACAGCCAAAATTCTTTTTTATTATCTGTTTTATGTATTCTTATTATTATATGTATTCTTTTGTATGTTTTAGAGTGAAATATACATTGTTTATACGAATTCCATGTGAACGTATTTCCGTATGAGCATAATGAGCCTTTTTTCATATTCTTAACATTTATAAAACATTTAAAGACTTTTAAATAAAGATTTTTTTTATTAACGGAGGAACAAATTGCTTAAAAATATTCTAAAATTTTTAATTTCTTATAGCAACATTTTTTTTTTTTTTTGATTATTCACATCTAATTAGAAAGAGTTACATAACATTAAGCAAATAATTGTATGCTAGGAAAAATCTTAAACAATTAAATATTCTTGGATTTTAATATTTTTACTAAGACCATTTCTAATTACGGTAACAGATGCTGATTTTGAAAGCATCATACGAGGAAAGAGAACATTAAACACGTTTTCTTTTTAGGATTTCTGAAGATGACTACCGAGCCAACCTGAAAGAATTGACAAATGCAGTAAGTCATAATTTAATAAAATTTCCTGGATAATGAAATATTACTATTACTACCTTAATAATTTTTGATAAAAGATTAGATAATTTATAAATTATTTAGTTCAAAAGTTTTATAAACATAATAGGACTGAAATTTTTTTTTAGTTTATCAACGAATTTCAATTAATATGAAGAACTTTTATTTTCAGTTTAAAGTGACAGATAGCTCCCTATTGCTGAAATCTGGAATAACGATTTCAGTTGTCATTGTTTTATTTTTCCTAGAAAGCATACTGAATCTTAGTATAGGTAAAGTTCACTAAAAAGCTTCTTTCTTTTTGATTTACTTATGAAATAACATAAAAGGTGTAGTGAAGATTTTAACTCTATAACCATCTGAATCTGCTAATGGTAAGTAGTAAATGTATCCATGTCAAATTTAGTATACTATTTCTAATCAATTTATTGCAATGTAGTTATTATAAAATGTAATCCATTGTTGCGAATTTCTCTGATTATAATCTTATTTAATAGGGTATTTGACACCATCAACAAATAATTACCAAATGTGGCATATTTATAGTATTTAACGAAATAATAATAATGCAAGCAGTTTTAACTCGAAATAATTGCTCAAATTTTTATAAATCAAATTTTAAAAATTGCTTTTCTGAGCGCCTCGTCACGTGATCAGAAACGCTCGGATAAACTTCTCTGCAGAGTGTGACGTCAATGTTGACCACATTTGTAACCAAACAGATCATACGTTTATTTTAAAGCTTGGTTCATCTTTTTTCCTACTATATGATAAATTATGACTATTGAAGGTAACTTTTAGGAAATATTTATTTAAAGAAATGTTAATGGAACATTGGAAGACGGTTTTGTAAAGGCACACATTTCGAATTTACCCAAAATAGATGCTTTGATGGTGGGGTTCTTTTTCAAGTCAAGCTCAGAATTTTATTCTGCAGAGTTTAGAAATGTTAAAACATTTGTGTAAGTATCAACAATTCTCACAGTTCTTATAATTAGAAAAGCAACAACAACACTTTTACAGTTATAATAATCATAAAAACATTAGGTAAAAAAAAAAAAAAAAAATAGCATTTAATATAATCCTCTGAGCACTGTTAAAACGGAGTGAAAAGGAACAATTTTCAACTTTCAAAGTAAAAATAGAGTGTAATAATATTGTTAACGAACGTATTTTTGACTTAGGAATGTGGGTCTTACCTTCTTCTATAATGATCAAGCCCAAAAATGTTGGAAACAACGTGACTTCCATTTATTTAAATTTTTTTCATGGCGTTCCGAAAAAGAGTTAGTACAAATTTAAAAAAATTCAGTAAATAAAGGGTTAACTGCTGTGATTGGGTGGTTTGATATTTTTTGGCGCAAGGGCAACACGTGGTTCATACTGCTCCAAAAAATTTGGTGAAGATCAATTTAAAATTTCAGTTACAAAGAATTGGAAAAATTAATTTAAAGTCAAAGATTAAATATTTTAGGGGGTTGGAAGCATTCTACAAAAAATGACTCGTGGTCTGTCAGACCCCATACAGTAACTAAAGGTTAATATGACAAACAAAAAATGCTTTTTTTCAAAACAATTCATGTAAACAAAACAAATATTTTGGCTTCAAATTTACCAAAAAAAAAAAAAAAAAAAAAAAAAAAAATCAATATTTCAATAGTGCATCAGTACTTAAACTTAATATTGTGTAGTTAAAACATTTAAAAGAATTAAATAAAGTATTACTTGCATCAAAATGATCTTCACAGAAGTGAATCGTAGTCTGAGGTGAAAACTAAGTTGATTATCTTCTTGCAAGATTTAACCACTTTTTTTGTATGTCTGCTTTCCTGGGCACATGTGTAAACAACTTTTCTGGAGTTTTAATTGAAGTACTTGTACAGTGGGGTACTGCATAATACCGATACCGGTGAGACATTTCTTGGAACGTAATCAAAAGAAAAACACATTTCGCGCAGGAAACTCACTCGCGATTGTGATGTTGTTTATGCAAGATTGACGTCACACAGTCAGATGGGTTTTTGAGCAGCGTTTTAGGGGCGAGGCTTCTACTTGCATTTTAAAATGCAATTTTTAGCGTTTTGCGGCATTATTTTGAAAAAAGAAAAAATACTTGTCTTTTATTTTGTGCATACCTTTTATTTAAAACATATTTTGAAAATTTGCCAAATACCCTATTGTACTGAGATAGTTTTCTATTGAAATATTTGTAATACTATTTTTGAATTAATGTAAATAGCTTAATTGAAAAGAAAGGACAGGATCTCCATTTCTATTTGAGATATTCATTGAATATATGCTATTGGGTACCAAACCTGAATCGTGTAAGAAAAAAAATTTCGTCTTGGGAAAAATGTATAGTACGCAAAAAAAAAAAAAAAACTGAATGATTTTTATATCTTTGGCTCTAATTAAGAATCTTGCGGTTCTAACCGTAGAATCTTGCAGTTTGCATCAAAATTTTTCGTTTACAGTTTTCTATATGTCTGGTGCAAAATTGTTTTCTTATGGGGCTGTATACTAAGTAAATGCAACTCGATATTTAAATATTTCAATACGAATACCTATTTTCATGTTTTTATTCGATTTTGAATACTTTCTTTACCCTAGATACCAAATTTCAGTTCATTATCTTGAGAAACACGTTACTTATGAGCGAAAATGTTTCGGCCGATCTTGAGGGTAAATTTCTTTAAAGTTTGGAAGAATCAAATGTTTTGCGTGCTTCTAGACGTAATCTATTACACGGTCTCTTAAAGTCATCGATATAAATAAACAACTGGATAGACTGCTTAACGCTGGGAAAATGAAGCCGTTGCCAGATGCCGTTGGTGGGATAAAAAATACGGATTGCCGAGGATTGAAAATAAAATTTTAGGTTGTACACAGCAGAAATGTCAATAGTAGACCTTAATTAGTAATAATGTGCAAAAAAATATATACTCTAGCATTTTACAAGGTTTTTCGCATTTCCATCCAACTATAAAAGTGAACTGTGATTGGTTAATCTTCCCACCAGCTTCGCAATCTCCGGCGCGTTTTTCTCTTAGCATTGACAATGGAGCAGTCTATCGATATCCAGTTGTTTATCGATATCGATGCTTAAAGTGGGCTTTTTCACATTTTTGCAAAAATATTAAGAACCAAATGTCAAATGGAATGAAAAACAATTCTGGAGGGATTTTCGATCATGATAATTCTAATGAAGAGAGAGAGAGAGAAAAATACATGTTTCTATTTAAAAAAATTTAAAACTTCTTTTATTAATAAATAATTATTAAAAAACTGTTTAATTCAAAAGTTGCATATTATTTATGTTTGGCCTTTAACAAACTATCGTTTGAAACAAAATTGCTAAAATATACTAACTATTTAAGAATTTATGAATAAAATACAAATTTTCTTTTTAACCATAATTTGCCATTTTTTTGGCATCATTTAAATTACGAACCTCATTGAAAAATTATGAAATTTGGAATTTACATGTATTTTTTCTAAATACAGTATACTATTATGGGGTTGCCATTGAAATTTTTAAAGTTTGGTTTAGTTTTAAATATAGATGATCCCTCATGATAAAAAAAACTTATATAAAATTAATAAAGACCTTTCACAATTTACAACGGCACTTGACTTTTTTGTTATTTCTTAATTAGAGTACAAGAGATAGCCCTCGTTTTTTTTTTTTTTTTTTTTTTTTTTTTTTTTTTTTTGCGTACTTTACCTTAAATTGCTACTTTGTGGAGCGACAGCTGTTATTTTAGTTTATTTTAGTGAACTAAGACATGTCGGGTCAGTGATACACGTTTGATCTATGAATAGTAGGTCGGGCCGAAAAAGTCGAAGAATCTTGGATCTTTTAGCGGTAATGGGAAAAGTTGTGGACTCTCATTATTAAAATCTGTAAGATTTTAAAACTCTTTGTAGCCTCAATCGGCCGAAAGTTGTAAAAATTGGACTCGAAATGCTTAAATTTCAAAAATTAATAAATAATCACAGCTTTCGTTGATCAGTTAGCTGTAATGTTTAAAAGTTACTGTTTTTTTATCAACAACACATGTAAACTAGGGTTGTGGAACATCCATGGGCGCCCCCAGGAGGGTGCAAGGAGGTGCACTTGCACCCCCCTAGCTCTTGAAAATTTAAAAATATATATGAGAGAAAAGGTGTAAATTCCAAGATAAAAAGAACATATGCCGATTCGGTTTTTATGTTAAAATAAACATTTGTTTTTCTAATATTTTAGTCTTTTGTTTATTTTCTATGTCGTTTTTTATAGCTACTGGCGCCTATTGTCTAGGATTATTGGAAGCTGAGTAGAAGTATTTATTTCTTTTATAGTATAATCAATTCATGTGTAGTTCTCAAAAGGATTTTTAGAACTAGGAAAAATATTTTGCTTTTTAAGTTATCAGATATACTATCTTGAAATCTATTTTTAGAATTTAATTAAACATATCCAATACTGCCTTTGTATCACATTTTGAATTTTTTTTTAATTATTTCCAAAACTTGTAAGAAATATAATTTTATTCTTCTGTATTTTTGCATCTTTGTGTTCCTCTGTTCTAAACACTTTTTCTTGAATGCCGCGAGATCTAGTTGGAAGATAAAAAATCGTTAAAAATATACTATTATAATATTTTTACTATTTTTTTCTTTTTAACAGGGTTACGCTTTCAAAAATATATATCATGAATTTTTTTAAACTATTCTCAAATATTATAATTTAAAATGCTTAACTATTAATTAAAGTTTCTAAAAAGTTAATGATTTTGATAAAAATGTAGTCTTGCACCCCCCTGAAAATATTTCTGCGGGAGCCCATGAAAACATCGCACAACTTTCAATTATAGGCCAGTATGGCGATAATATTTTTTGTGATAATTCTTGAATGGGTCTTTTTAAAAAAAAAACATCGCTAAAATTGTGATTTTGGAGATGTACTTTTCGATAATCCTTATATTATCCTTTATTATAAGAGAAACTGTGGGGGGGATGAAAAAACGATCGTTGATGAGGTATGCTCAAGGAACGAGAACTCTGTGTTGACGGCATTCGTTTTTCAACCTTTTACGCAATTAAATCATTTTTACGGAATTTCGGAGATGGGGATGTTTAGAACAACTTAAGGTACTTGACCACCTTATCAAATTAAAAAAATCGATTTTTTGCGTTTTTTTCAATCCTTTCCAGGGTTTTACGGTCCAGGGATAGCAGATTACAAATTGAAAGTGAACAAGGGGTGTGAAACAACGCACAACTTTCAAATACACATTAATACTGACATGGATTTGTGTCATTTACCGTTTTTATATTTTCATAGTTCATTTTAAAAAAATGGTCAGTTTGGAAATATTTATTTTTTACCACAATTCTTAAATGAGTCAAAAAAAAAAAAAAAAAAAAACTTTGCCAAAGTGGTGATTTTGGCGGTATACTTTTCTGTAATCCTTATATTATTCTTTATTATAAGCGAAACTGAAAATCATTTTTGGACTGTTTTTCTGGCTTTTTTTTACTAAAAATTCTAGCACGTGTTTTCTGGATTAGGATTGCTCCATCCCTATTCTGCGGTCTAACTGCTTTAACGGAGACTTATGTGTTAAGTTTTACAATTTTTTCGTCTACCTGTGTGCGTGAAGGATATTCAGATTCCAGAAGGAGATGAGTTTTTATGAACTTTTGAAGATGATATAGGACTATGTGCCAATGGACGGTTAGAATTTTATTAAATATCCTTCACACACATACAAGTAGTCGAGCAAATTGTAAAGCTAAACACTGAAGCCTCCGGAAAAGCAGTTAGACCGCAGAATAGGGGTGGAGCAACCCTAATCCAGAAACCACATGCGAGAATTTTTAGTAAAAAAAAATGCCAGAAAAGCAGTCCAAAAAAGATAACAATCAATAATGCTTTTGTAATTTGCATGTCTGAACGATGGAATAAAGTTGATTTTCGCATTACAATGTGGAAAGTGTAATGTGTTTTTGTTTAAAAAATTACCTTTAATTTCCGAAATTCGATGCCCTCTAGGCGACAGAAGATATTAACATATATTTCTACAAAAATTTACAGGTTGTTGTTGAAAAACAATAATTTTTAAGCATTACCGCAAAATGATCAACGAAATAGTGATTATTTATTAATTTTTGAATTTTAAGCATTTCCTGTCAAATTTTCACAACTTTCGACCCATTGAGGCGACAGAAGATATTAATTAAGAGTTTTCAGATTTTACACACTTTTTAATAATGAGAGTCCACAACTATTCTGCACTACCGCTAATAGATCCAAGATACTTCTACTTTTTCACCCGGCCTAATGGATAATATGCGTGTTCGTTTGGTATTTAATGTTGATCTTTCAGCTTAAAGCCAATAATGTCTTTTCACACGTTCGTCAACTGAAACATATTGTATTTCTTATTTAGTGTCTTTAAGAGTTCTTTGTGTGTGATTAAAACTCCGATGTATTTCGGTGGCAAATGGGCAAGTTTTCTAAAAAAAAAAAAAAAAAAAAAAAAAAAAATCTCAATAAACTAAGTTTGTTTTATTTCTCCTTTTACTATCAACTTTGCTTCTATTTATGGTTATACTAAAACAACTAATCGTAAATAAACTTACCATAAATTTTTAAAATGATTATTAAAAATTATTCACATACATTTATGAAATTAATTTTTGTAATATTACGACTTTTAGTTAGAAGACACCAGGATTCCAACATGGTTGAAATCTTCCAGCGATCTTACAAAACATTAATTTTATATTAATGTTTTGGCATTTGATTAAATTTCATTGATAATTTTATACAAGTAACACATATTGGCAATTCTACCAAAATTTTAACGTTTAGGTAAGGGAAACTTTGGAAAACAAAACGTAACAAATTAACATAAAATGTGCATGAAAATGCTTATTAATGTTTCCAGATTACTAAAAAATCAGCAGTGAACGTTTTTAAAAGAATTTTATTATAATGATTAAATATATTGAGTTTTTGTGTCTAGTTTTCCTTACCATCCCCATGATGTTTAAATTGAATAAAATTTTACATTATGAAAAATTTGCACTTATTACGCTTAATATAGGTGACCATACAATTCTAAGACATAGCAAACATACAATAAACAGTATTGTGAAAGGATTTTTCTGTTAGCTTTGCCGAAATGTCACAATTTAACTATGTTTAGTATTTTGCGTTTATACTTTTAATTTTACACCTATATGTACCTATGGAAAGTAGGTTGAAGGTACAATTATTTTTTAAATATACATTCTGAGCATTCAGAAAATATATTAGTTATATCAGCAGACAATTTGAAGCCATTTACTGAAAGTTTTACTGTCGGGAACGGTAATGAAAGTGAAGGGAAGGTAAGGACAACACAGAGATAGGTTACAAGTAACAGAAAAATAATTACTAAATTAGATTTGGTTAAGTATTCAGATCTAAATGTATTGTAAAAACAAAGTTTCCTTCTTAAAATATCTGTTGAAATAGTTTGTCATAATCCTTGACATTGTTTATGCACAAAAATCTGGTTGATATTGGCTGCGGCGGATCCTCATTTCTAGACATATCTAATTCTAGTCACTGGTCGGCTGTGGCGATCTTCTGTTAGTGGCTAAAAGAACTTGTAGCTTGAGCGATTTATTTACTTAACAGTTATTGCATCAGCCTTCAATTTTTCTACAATTCCGGCATACCATGAGTTGTCGTAACATACAGCAACCCAGTCTCCTTTTTTAACTTTATCAAGTTTTCCAGCATCTTGATTAGTTGAAGTATTGAGACTACTATTTTGTGGTCCATCATCTTTGTGAGAAGAGCCTGTTGTCTTATGAGAAGTTGGGATGCTGGAAAAGTCCCATAGGCTGTGATTTGATTGATAATGTTTGCACTTTACTCCTTCACAAACAAAACATAAAAGAGTGCGGTGACCAAGATCATTTGGAGATGTGGAACTCCACACAAACTGCCTTAACTTCATTGTATTTGCTATTGGTTTCAAATTTTGTGTAATTTGTACATCAACAGCTTAAATGTATTTAATGAATATTTGAAACAACTCAAGTTTAAGTTCCGAATTTTCCAAAACTTTGACCTGGTTCAAGGAAGTTCCATTTGACTTCTTTAAACCTAGTTCTTGAGCAAAATGTGTAAGCAAGTACAAGTTCGTTTTATTTTTTCACTATATTGTTGTGCCATTGCTTTGGCAATGAAAGTTATTAATACGTGGCCATGTCTTTTGTACCATATCTAAAACTGGCATAACATATGCCAAACGGCATTAGAATTATGACGCAGATTTTCGTCTATTGTTGGGAATTTAATACATCAACTTTAATAAGTTTTTTCTTCCCTACTCTTTTAAACTGGCTCTTTTTGTATTCTAAATGTTTTTTCTTAATATCTATTGATTGCTGCCTTATGCCAATGCTGTTTTGTTTTGTTCTTTATGTCTAGCTTTTAATTCTTTGTTATATCTTTATATCTGTGATGTACTAGGAGTAGCTAATACATCACCTGATTTTAAACTGATCTCCATTGCTTAGTCTAGAAATAAGGAAACGCAACTTATTAGTACACAAAAATCAAAGTTTTAGTAAAGGTGCAAGCCCTCTGTTAAAAATGAAATTAAACCAATAGATTTCAGATTAAGATGTAGTTTTTGAAAATTGCAGTTCCATTAATCATCATTTCATATTCACAATTTTAAATTGTTCTATGGTGTTTGGAATTATCTACTAGATTACAATTAAAAGCAAAACATAGGACAGAAGTTTGTTATACAAAACAGTAAATAGTTACTATGCAGTAGTTTTTTTTTTTTTTTAGAGTTATTGCAAATTTTGATTTAAAAGTTTTGATCATACCTATATACACAAAAGTTGTAAAGTAGTGAAAGAAAATTAAGTAATTTATATTTTTATGTTTCTAAAATTAATTTTAAATATAAAGCTATTTATGCCCCTCCCCCACCAATTCTATTAATTCATAATTCACTACTGTCCCCAATGCGATTCTTACCGTTCCTTTCAATTGTAAAATATAACAGTGACGGAAAGGGAAATTGTGCTGTATTCTAGGCCTTCCCCATGTTAAGTCTAACTGCAGTCAACTCGCGATAACTCGAAGTTCAATTGACTGGCCAAATTCTTCGAGTTATTCGAAGTTCAAGGTATCAGAAGTAGCTAGATAGTTATTTTCTATTCAAGGTATATTTAATCAGAGACATCTTTTGCTTGTTCATGTGGAATCATGAAGACAATATTGTGTCTTGTTTTAAAACTTCTTTAGCTATTCTGCATATGTTATTAATCCTTCAAATTTTAGAAAACGAGTCAAGTCCTTCTTTTAACATAACCCCAGTAAGAGGGATTTTCGAATTATGGTTTTGATATTTCTCAAACCATTTGAAAGGAGCAGCTTCGACACCAGGAAAGTCACATACCTCTACTTATTTACACGATGGATAGAGTTTCGATGCGGAAAGAGTATTTAGAGGAATTCTGTACTCAAAAGCAACTTCTTTCTTCTTACATCGCAGATTTTGTTCAGTTTCATTGATTATTTAACATTTTGAGTTAAACTAAGCGTATTTAACTAGCGTTTTCAAAATATTCAAAGCCAACGTAAACCAACACCATTGACTCATACTTGAAATCTGGAATGGAATGTAAAGGCAAAAGCCCTTTTACTTTCTATATACGTCAATGCGAACGGGTTTTTCCCGGTTAACAAGTTAAATTGTAAAATCCGATGTAAAAAGGAAAAATTAAAAATCGTTTTTTTTATTAGTATTTTTTTGTTTTGTAGCGAAAATTAAATTTTTGCAAAAAATTCAACGTAAAAGATGTACACTTCGAGATATGTAAAACAAAATGTTGAAAAACATTAAATTGTGTTGGGACTTAATGAATACTTCTAGATAAACGAATGTTAGACTTAAGAGACTTCGAGTTATCGCGAATCGACTATACAGCCACATGGTACATGATTTTTTTTACACCTTTCACCTACATTAATATTTTTTTTACACCTTTACAACATGAAAAGTTTCAACTTACCTATCAAAGTTTCACAATAATCCTTGGGGACTGTAAGCCGACCATTGAAGCCACCCAGCTGGTGTTGTGTGTTGTTTGAGCTTCTTCTTCCCAAAACGGTAAGGTGGAATAAAATGGTTGCTACTAAATGAAATGTGAGTTTTCTTCTGTGCACTTTTTATTATTAAACTGGCCTGTAGCTTCATCTATTGTCTCTCTTTATCACTTTAACATGACGGACGGTAAGGATATCCAAAATCCAGGAACAAAGTTTAAAAAAAGGGAAATTAATATTGAAATTGCCTACACTTTTTTAAGTATTTATGTTTAAAAATTGTGTAAGCTCAAAAATAAATATAAGTAGATCTGATTTTCAAGAAACAAATTTATCAATTTTGGCTCCAAAGATAAAAATTGTAGTTAGTAACAAGGGACGGTAAGGAATTTTCTACAAAATTTTTTATTATAAATTTTTTTTACGCTAGTTTATTTAATAAATACTGTTGTGTAGTTTTATAACAATTAGATTTATAGTTTAAGAAAAAAAAAATAAGATAAGTATGCATTTCTCTAAAATTTATGCTTCAGGGACTTAAAAGTCAAAATTATGGTAGAATTGCCCATATCTATTCCATATTATACAAGTAGTAATAGTAGTGAACAAAATAATATTTTATTATTTGACTAACAAATCTAAAGGTTCAAAATGTAACAGAGGGCAGCAGAATCACGGATTATCTTGTATTTTTCAAGTAGTCGAAGGGAGATAGAATAAGTTTCTTTCAGGGTTTACTTGAAAAGAATAGGCCAACTAGGGGACTTGATTTATCCTTAGTTTTGATTGGGTAGAGATTAAGATGTTTTTTATCATGTATAATGTAAGCTAACCCTTTTACTTTCATTATTAACAGAATATTATATTTTGTACAATTATTTCATACTTCTACGTTTTGAAAAGAAATGAAATGCTTTAATTAGTAAAATAATCGATTTTTTTTTACCCCTGTGACCAGAAGAGTAAAATTAGATTATACATTTTTCTTAGGTTTATTAATAGAGAAAAGTAATGAAATTTTTATTATTTTTTATTTTTTTAAACAATACAAACAACCTTTTTAAAATTAAACATGCTGCAATGTTTTTGAAAAGTTTGAATTGAACTTGAGGAAATAGAATAAGAACACATGCAAGGGTTCGGAATTGAATTTTATATTTTTTTATATGAATCAGTATATCAATTTCTTGCTTAGATCGGCTAATTTGTTAACATAAAATAACTGCACTTAATATCATTATAAAACTATGAACCTTTTAGAAATATATGGAAAGTTGAGTTAAACAGATACATATTGAGAAAAACAGTATCGTAAATGATTTCTAGAAATATGAAACTTGGCGTCATTTTTCGAATGTGAAAATCTTCTCCTTTTTCTGAAGATACTCAAATATTTTATTTCTACTTTTGAAAGGAAATAGAAGGACGTGCTACATTGCGTTCCAAAAGCAACAACAATTTTAAAAAATCTGATCTCTAAGATTTGTGCCAAATCTTTTTGGATACCCTTATAATATGTTAACATTCAATGTTTCTTAATTATTTTTGTAGGCTGGATAGCTATACTAGGGGCTATTTTCTTGTTAGTTTTAGCTGATTTTAATGAATTGGAGGGTGTTTTTAGTAGAGTTGAATGGTCGACTCTATTGTTCTTTGCTGCTCTTTTCGTTGTGATGGAGGTAAATAAGTATTTAATTGCTTGGATTTTGATTTCCTTTGGTTGACGTTAACAACTAATAATTCAATAAATCTATAGTATTTATATATTGTGTTTTCTATAAAGAATTTTAAATAATAATTGTAATTACAATTATACTTTTGTGCAAACATTGTAAGTGCATTTTTGTGCTTTTTGTGTAGTATATATGTAATTATGAACTTATTGTTTGAGTTTATTATTAGGTTTATAATTTTTTGATCAGTTATATACTTTTAGAATTAATAGTGTTGATTATATATTTCTCTTTAAACTGCTTTTGATATATTTTTTAATTGTATTTTACCCAGAAGATAAAATTGAATCAATGACTACATTAGTCATTTCCATATAGCAAATAATCTTTTATGTTTTAGTTAGAGTTTGATTTTTATGGTATTAATAGCACCACTTTAAGTACGTTAAATTTTTTTTACGTAAAAAAATACAGGATTGGACAAATGCCTTTGATATAAAGGGTGTTTATAAAGTAACTACAAATTCTTGTGATATTCCCATTTTATTGCATAAATTACATTTTTAATCAAACATATATCATACCAAGGCACTCCTTAGTACATTTCATTGTGTCACCCTTGAAATCTCGCCACAGCACTCAAAGTTACTCTGTTACCTGGTAAAAGGCGCAAAATAGCTAGTGCAATTTCCTGAATTGGGGCTATAATCCGTTGTTTAAGTTTTTCAATATATCGTATCATCACCTGGTATACCTAGGATTTTATAAATCCCCATTCAAAGAAATTTAAAGGGTCACATCTATTAACCGTGCAGCCCAATTCTTGGCGAGAACCGGTGGAATGCTGTGTGATGTGCCGAGACTGCAAAGGGAACACACTGAAAAGTACTAAAAATGTGTCCTGATATGATGTATGTTTGATTAATAATGTTGCGAATTTTCCTCAGAGGCAATGATGGTACGGTTTTATATAATAAAAACTGTTATTTATTTACTCCAAAAACTCACAAAATTTATTTAAAGATAACAGTGCAATCACTCTCAAGCTTCAACACAAGCTTCAGTAAGAACAACTTCGAATACAGCGATTATACAAGTCCACTTCAGTAGGTAAACAAAGTGATCAGCTTTCATCGAAGTACGAAGTCAATCTAAAAACTTTCCCGATCTCCGGTCTTATTTATACCAGGCGCGTGAGAACATTCTCGAAATATCCAGCCAATTCGTCGAAAAAGAAACATTTCGAAATTTCTCGATTGCTTTAGGTGTTGCCACCTTTTTCTAACCTGTATTATTGCTGTTAATAAATAAAATAAGATAAAATAAATTACAATAGAATTTTAAAATAATACGTCACTATTTACACTATATATAGAAAATTTGTGAAACAATAATGTAATTAAAGCAATGCAATGTGATTATCTCAAAAATGCATAGCTACTTTATAAGCACCCTGTATTTAAAATTAATTTGCGTTCGAAAAAATTGACAAATGAGAGTACGATTTATAAGAAACTTTTTGGTAATTTTTGACAGAAAAGGTCTAACTCAAAAATTTTCCATGAATATATGGGTCCAGCTTTCATTTAATTAGATAGTATGTTTTTGTTATTTGTTTAAACTTACTTTTCTTTCTTTTGTTTTGGCATGGTAAGTAAAATATGTATCCAACGTAAGGGGAATTAGATATTAACAGCTACAATCAATGTCAGCGCCATCTATGAGAGAAAATTCAATAGATGCCATCTATGAGTATAATTTTTTTAAATACTTCAGTTGATTACCCCCTTAGTAAGCTTGGCTTATTATATTTCAACAAAATGTTTTAACCTGAAACCTTTTGTTTTCTATTTAGAATGTACGTGCGTCGTAGATGTAAAATTACTAGTTTAATGAAATTTATTAGACAAGTTTTTTATCATTTAAAAAATATGTACTATAAATTCTTTATATGCTTTGTCAACTTATATGTCAAATTTAACTAAGCAATTTTGATCACAGATCAAGTTTGCATAGTCTTTGACTACTACAGAAACAAATTATCAATTCCATGCTATTGAATAACTTTTTTTAAATGCATTGCCATCGACCATTAGTCTTATCTGCCAAGTTTCAGCTAGCTTAAATTATGTCAAGTGACCTTTGAAGATTTCCCACCACAAGTACACTTAAACATCGATGCATTTAAAATCGAAGTTAATATAAATGATTTAAAAATAAAAGATTTATAAGGAAATCTGTTTTGTTTTTAAGAAAGGGAAAATAGTTGTTTAACATTTTAAGTATTTCCAAGTTTGTACTTTTCCCCTCGATTTATTTTCTTTCGTCATGTTACCAGAATTTGGCTCTTCTTAATGTTTTGCGAGTTTTATGGTAGTTAGAACAAATAGATATCTGTAAAACCTTTATACCAAAAATATTGCACATATTGTAAAGTAATGACCGCAGGTAATAAGTGCAATTAAATACAATAAAGTGACTAGAACCTGAAAAAGGGAGCGTTATTGGGATTCGAAACGAGTAAAAGATTATTTGTGTTGTTTCCATTCCGCTTTAAATTTACGTTGTATTTACTCTCTTCCCGTCAGATAACTTATTGAGCAAAATTTGTATTCATCATCAAGTTTTCACAATCGGGTTTAACTACTGGTTTTAGAAACTGGAATTAATATTGCATACCTATGCATTAGCCTAATGAACTTGTTCTATTAAATATTCTACCTCTCTAATGAAATGCTGGATTTCTATGATTTGACTGTTGATTCCCAACAGGTTGCTAATGCAAACTACGTGTAGGTTCATTAGAAATTGATCATTTTACGGTTTATGTAAAACCAATAGTGTATGCGCAATTGATTGGTTGGAGTTGAATTGAGTATGTAAGTATTTGCGTTTAGGCAATGCCTTTCAATAAGATATCAGTGATAAAACTGGATTTAAATATTTCATTTTAAAAATGCGCTACATATTTTGCATAATTTTTTCAGAGAACACACACACAAAAAAAAAAAAAAAAAAAAACTTAAACTGTTTTATTAAATATCAAATTTAATCTTTAATCTTTAATTTGTCACTGCAAAAATAGTAAATCAATACATGAATCTAACTTTTCGTATACGTAAAGTTAAATACATAATATAAATAATATTAACATATAATGCAATACATATTTTAGAAAACTATTAACTATTACTTACGTTTTCAGCTAAATTTTACTGTTTTATTTGAAACGTAGAATTACTGTTAAGATGCGAAAATATTAGTAAATCATTAACGATGTTGATAAGAAAGCTATAAAGATCATCTAACCTATTAAAATGAGTTTATCAATGAACCTATCAAATGAATCATTTATCGTGTTTATCATCAGAGTTCTTTCAAAAAGCTGTACAAAAACACTGGCCAAAATGATCTCTAATTTAACCTGTTTATACTCAAAGGGAAATGGTAGGGCATAAGAAAAAGCTATTTTGAGTTTTTTTTCTTTCTTATGCCATAAAATTTTCCCTCTTCGCGTATATTGTGGTCAAATTTTAGATCATTTTGAAAAGTGTTTCTTTTTCATTGATTTTTGGAGATTTAAACTTTAATGATCACTTTGCGTTGATTATAATTAAAGTTCAACTTCCAAAAGCATGATTTCAAAAGCATTGCATTTTTTCTTTTGCCAAATCCTGGTTTTCAGAAAGCAATGGTGTGGCAGAAGCAAAAAATAGTTTGAAATAACTTTTTTTCTTATACCGTACCTTTCCGGCCTTCTTCCAGTATATACATATTAAATTTCAAGTCATTCTGGCCAGTTTTTTTTTTTTTTTTTTTTTACAGCTCCTTGAAAGTTGAATTTTAATATCGTCAGTCATCGGTGGGATGTAGTTCAAAACTATGCGATTAATTACATAAGGTTTTTGTATAAATTGACATTGTATCTCTAAAAGAGAGAGTTAGTATCCCACAAACGAACGGTACAAAATTTTACCCTCTGATTGTGATAATTTTTTAAACCTCTACGAGATACTGTCGAACCCCGTTAACACGAAATCGAAAGAACTGCCGAAAATTTTCGCTCTTACAAAATTTTGTGTAAACTGTCTAAAAACTTTTTTTTCTAATTAATGCAGATTTAAACTACTAGCTACATGTATATTTAATTCTGATGTTTTTAATTCACGTTTTATATTTTACTAGTCCACATCCTTTTCCTTGCAGGTTTAAATTGATTTACAGCAAATAAGCATCTTTTCTCGATTTTTTTAAAATCGTTGTTAGAGTGCTGTTGGCAATTTCATACTCGGGTGCAATTTTTTAAAAAAAGAATTTATCATCGATTTCATTTCAAATTCTTTATTTCGTTTCTAATCATGACGATTACTGTTTCTGACTCATTGTGACAAGATTCAACATGCAAATGCGACTGAGTTTAAATTCTAAATTACTGTTGGATACAGGTTACGTGAGCTCACATAATCAGTTTACGGAAGGATGCTATCTAAATTTGCATAGCCTAAATCAGCCAATTTCATAGCGATTGTCTTGAAATTTAATCGCTCCAGTATTTTGCCTGGTTCATATTGTTTCAACTTGAAGGAATATTTTCGCAACACATTTAAATTTCGTCTCAAATAATGAAAGCCATAAAATAAAAGTTGTTTGAAGCAGAGAAAAAAATTCTTAAGCGGGATTTAAAATTATGTTATTTCATGACAACAAAATAGTTAACGTTAAGTTTAAGCTTCATCTTACGGGAAACTATTTATAATTCGCGTTTAACGGAATTCCGTGTTAAGCGATTTCACGTTAACGGGTTTGACTTATTAAAAATAAAAAAAATTAAAAAATAGCTGCAATACAGAACTGTAAAAGACGGTAATTGTTTTTTTGAGTTTAAATATAATATGTATTCATATTGAATAATTTTATTTTATGAGTAAAACTAAAGAAATATTCTTAAAAAATACACATATAAGTAGACTTTGAAATATACAAAGAAGAATTTAATGTAATTTTTATTCATTCTAATACAACTGTGCTACTCTTCCAGGCTCTTTCGAGACTTGATCTAGTATGGTATATTGTGCATTTGACCCAAGATGCTATCAATAGTGTAGATGAAAGCAATCGTCTAATGGTTGCAATAGTTCTGATACTCTGGATATCAGCATTGTCCTCTAGTATCATTGATAATATACCTTTCACGACAGTCATGGTAAGAATGCAATTGAATTACAGTTATATTGGGATATTCAGTAATTGAGTGTCATTACTTTTTTGAAGCCACGCGAACTTTAAATTTCGCTCGCATTTTAATATTATAGTTTTTAGCAATTAAAATTGTGATACGCAAACACATTAAAATAAGATCCTTTAAATTAAGGAATGAGTATAGTAACAATTCTATTGTATCAATGGAAGTTTGATAGAGGGTTTCTATTACGAATTTATGAACGTATTAGTAGCAATAACAATATAATCAATTTTTTTTTAAAGAACATTGGATGGTTGTTTAAAAAAAAAAAAAATCCTATTAGAGTTATATGGGGGAGGGGGGGGGGGGGATTAAAGCTCTCTTCTACAGAGTTGCTTAAAGTTTGATGTAATGCATGGAACTTTTTAAAATTTAATTTAATACTACTGAGATAGTGGGAAATGGTTTTAAAAATAAGGGATAGATAAATTTTAAATAAAAAATATAGAATAGTTAAAATTTTAACAAATGATGCTTCAAAGATGAAGATTACAAGTGATCCATTCAAAACTTTTTAAAATTGCTTTCTTTTGCTTTTTCATCAGAATCTTTTCCAAAATGGCTGTTTGTGCATTAAAGATACTGCCATCTTTTACCAGAACTGATATCAGACACTGGTTTTAATATCGTTCAGTATATCTGAGACATCTACTATAAGTACATCGATTTTAGATGCTAGAAAGTTCGGCAAATCATGAAAAAATGTATAAAAGTCATATCCATTTTTTTTTTGTTCTCTCTAAACTAAAGTAAATTATTTTTAAACATTATAAATACATATACCTGCTTCTATGATTCATAATAATGATAATATTCGATTGACTATCGTATTCCTTTGATTATTGCATTATGAAGTTTTGTTTCAACTGCTCTTTTTAATTTGCTACTGATGCGAATTAAATTTTTGTACTTGTAGGTGCAAGTTGTTGCAGACATTGCTAACAGTGAAAGCATGAAGCTACCTATAAAACCTTTAGTATTTGCTTTGGCTTTGGGAGCATGTTTAGGAGGTAGGTGTTAAATTCGTAACAATTTGTTTTTACACTGATAAAAATTTGGATCCACCTTGCACCAAAAATGGGTTCCCATTTCAGCTGCCACCAACATTTGGTGCTTAGTTTCACGAATTAATGGTGCTACCTCGGACCGTAAACATAATTAAATCGTGAATTAAGCACCAAATGTTGGTTGTAGCTAAATGGGTACCAATTTTTGGTGCAAGGTGGACAAAATTTTTAGCAGTGCAGTTTCGAGCACTAAATTTGCTATTAATATATAAGGAAATTATGGTATAAAACATAAAAGAAAATCGTGGTATTAAAACACAACTTTTTTATTGTGGAGAGAGATGGTATTACGGACCAAGTGATATTTTCAAACGAAAATGTTTTTTGACAAAGTCTGTCTGAATAATAATGAAGAGTTGTACTTGAGAGAACATATTTAAGATTGCGTGAGGTATTAGTTTGTTTTACTACTCAATGTCATCTACAAAACCTTTACAAAATCAAAAAGTCGCTGGATATAGCAACATTTAAGATTAAAAATCCTTTGTTAATAAGCAAAAACAGTAATGGAAGTTAAAGATTGCTAACTTTAAACAGAGATCCACTCCTGACAATAGCTCAAATAAAATTGATTGTAGAGAGCACTTAATCAAAAAGCTTTAAAGTATAAAGGATATTAATTCCAGATTACAATGGGTTCTCAAATGCATTTCTTTGAAGGAATGCAAATAACTATAAAAATAACAGAGAACAAAATTCTTGCTTTTAATGTTTTTCGTATCAATGAGGAAACTACCCTTCTCAACAAATTGAATATAAATTTCTCTATTACAAATACAATACCGAAAGTAATCAATGCAAATAAAATTCATGGATAACTATCACTTGGTTAAGGAAATAGCGACAAAAAGAAGTAGATGTGGAAGAGACTGGTGCATCTTGTAAAAGCGAACTGAAACCTTAAAGAAATAGACAACTGCAGACAAAATTATATTTAACAACACAATACGCATTTATCAGATTAGTTTCGTTCGGGATGTGCGTCAAAATCTAAAAATGAAAATCAAATTTTCCTTAGAACGCTTTTACTACCAATGTTTTCATTGTTTTGATAACATCCTGTTATTTGTGTTTTAGACATTAATTTTAAAAATAAGATTAGACCTTTAAAATTGACAGTCTAC
Organism: Linyphia triangularis; assembly: GCA_963978545.1. NCBI lineage: Eukaryota > Metazoa > Arthropoda > Arachnida > Araneae > Linyphiidae > Linyphia > Linyphia triangularis. Next base: position 62,726,342 of record OZ021723.1, on the reverse strand, counting down.
GTTGTTGACAGGAAATGTCTAAAATATCTTCCACGTTGAGAAATTTCTTATGTTAAATGTCACCATGTTCACCTTCAAATAACAATATTATATTAAAAAACTGTTGGTATAAAACTAATAACATAATACTCTGGCATTTTAAGGTATATACAAGTGAATAAAGTATCAATGATTATCTTATTCTGTATTTACAATAGTCTTAGAAATAGCACATATAAGATACAAATTATCCGTTAGTAATTAAACAATCGTTCGTTAAAAATTGTTCAATAGAGTTTTGAGGTACTTACCAATTATATCATTGAAATTTTAACTTTGTTTTCAATAAGTAAAATGCACAGAATGTTAACAGTAATCAAAATACCAGCAAAAAAAAAAAAAAAAAAAAAAAAAAAAAAAAAAAAATATGTAATACAATTTACAAGTAAATTTTTTTTGTATTTTTTTTTCTTTCTATAATGTTGCGTTTAACAATTTTCCATTTTTTACTTTAGGAAATGGTACTTTGATTGGTGCATCAGCTAACGTTGTTACAGCTGGCTTAGCAGAACAACATGGTTATAGATTCTCATTTCTCGATTTTTTCAGGTGATTCGCTCGTTTATTGAATTTATGTTAATTCTAATGAAATATTTGTACTAATATAAAACTGTAGTATACAAAATGTTTATAATTTAAGTTCAGTTTTAAAAAACTGCAATAAAAGATCCACTGATCAGAATGACTTGAAGTTTGACCTGAATATATGCGTAGGGTGGCACGCATTTGTTTAAAAACATTAACTGAGTGTCTCCGCGTTGTGAAGATCTGACATTATGTACATGTTCCAGCTTTTGACGCTTTGCGAACAGGCTCACTTCGCTCGCAGAAAAGTTCATTATTACCCAAATTCAAACTCGCACATTTTTTTATGAGTACACAAAAACAGGTAAGCTTCACCATCTGAAAAATTCATTGGTACTCAAGCATAAGCTCGTTTTGCAAGCTGAAAGGTTCATTGTTAACCAAGCACATGATAGCTTCGCTCGGTAAAAGATTAATTGTTACGCAAATCCATATTATTAGGCAAAATTTTTGCCCACCCCTTTCAAGAAAAGAAAAATATTGTTGATACAATAATACGTCATGCTTCACGTCTCTGAGAATATTTTAACATTCTGTTTGCAAAAAGCAAAAGCTATGTTCAAATTTATTTGTCATACATTTACTCATTTCAAATATTACTTCAAAAACTTACTCATTTCATTTCAGTCATAGTCACATTGTAAAAAAACTTAAGAAACTAAGAAATAACTAAGAAATTTAAAAAAAAAAAAAAAAAAAAAAAAAAAAAAAACATTCTGCATATCAAATTTCCAATTTGAAGATCAAAACTACTTTTGTTGAAAATTTTAGAACTCTACGCCGATTAGGAGTAGCTTTATAAAAAAACTAATGAAAAACAATTAATTAGTAGTTTAAGTATATATATATATATATATATATTAAAAAAATTGTTTTTTTTTTGTTTATCAAAAACCCAATTAGAGGGCACAAACTACTTTTGTTGAATATTTAAGAACTCTATGCCTATTAGAAGTTGCTTGATAAAAAATTATTCTAATTTTTGTTGCCTTAATAATGATGAAAATATAACTGTGGGTTTGGAAAATCACACAACTTTCAATTACATACGGGTCATTGCATTTAATAATACTGGTCAATAATACCTGTCACTGCATTTAAATTTGGTTTAAATTGGTGTAATTTACCGATCGGGTGGAATAGAGAACCCATTCCATAATGGTTTCTTATTTGTCAATTTCTTTGTAGAGCCCTGAAAGTATTGCCTTTAAATTGAAATTTTGTTGTTGAAATATTAAAATAGAAAAAAAAAAAAAAAAAAATCGAATATGTTACTCAATTCTTTTTAAAATGCCTTTTCAAAGTTAATATTCATTTATAAAATTGACACCCATGTATAAAAACTCGATAAAGCATTTTTTAAAAGCTTTTTTTAAAAAAAATCTTGGAATATAAAAAGTGCCAGTTTTCTAAGATTTAAATGGTTTAAAAAAATTAATATGATTATCTAGGAGACTTTCAATAATCACTTTTGTTTTGCTGTCATTTTGCAACAAAAACATCAGCCTTAATTAAAAGTAAATGCTTTTAATTTAAGTTAGGAAGAATAATGTAATTTTTTTTCGACCTTTTTTCCTTTTTAGAACTTTAAATCAATAATTAAGAAACACGGACTGTGCAGAAATCTTATCTACCTTTACGAAATTACTTGCTGATAACAGAATTCTACCATTTATACTTTTAAACAGAAACTATTTGAATAATCTGTAGATCCCTAATAGTGATTTATATGATTCAACAGTTACAAATATCTTATCAAAAATAACAGTATCAGTTATAGTAAAATTATCTCACCGTGGGAAGTGATTTTTATAGCACAAACCAACAAACATTCACATTATAAACATTAATATGGTGCAGTTATTATTATTACTGTTGTTGTTACTGCTGCTGCTAATGCTGTTGTTTTTTCAACATTTATTATGTTTATACAAAGGAGTATCTTTCTAAGTAGAGTTTTCAATTTTGCAGAATTGGCTTCCCTGTAATGGTGTTGTCAACATCAATCTCAACGGCCTACCTTCTTTTTTGTCATGTATGGCTAGGCTGGAACGTGTGAAGATTCACATCATGATATACTGACATTTGAAGGAAACACTATTACAGTTCCGAAAAACATGAAGAGGAATACTACAATTAAAAAAAAAATAGTATTTGGAATGCATTTACTTGTGTTTGAAGATCTTGATGGACAATGGATTTTGATGTGTTAGTTGTAGAAAGGATTAAACTCATACCTAAATGTTCTACTTAAGAGACTAACATTGCCCACATTAATACACGAGAGCGTTGGATTGGGAATTGAATGAATCATTTGACATGACCCAAATCCATAATCAATCCAGTCTTTCAAATCTTCACATTGAACGCTGAAAGAAAAAATACTTACGTTTTTTCTAAAATTGCAGTTTATACGCTAAGAAGAAAAGGCTATTTGTGTGAATTGCTTACTGAATTTTTTTAAATCCTTGAATTTTGAGATTTGAGCATGTTATTGCTATGAACAAAAATTGATTGTTTTGATACACTTATAAACTTTGAGAGCTTAAGGCTGAGCAGTAAATAATTGAGGCTATATTTTTATTAATTTTAATAAAAAAATAGAACAAATAGCATGATTTTTTTTAATAAATTATAAGAATATATTTATTCAATTCAAGCCTGAATTTTTTATGTAGGTAAGAAAAATGAGTCTCAAGTGAAAGTCAAAAGTTTTGACAAGCTACTTATTTAAGATTGCATGGGTGGGATTAGGTGGGAACATCCGAACGCGTTTTTTACACAAAAGGATCAATTTATAAAAATAGAATCAAGAAGTGTATAACTACCAGTTGGATTTATAATACCATTTAATTTTTATAATTGCAATAATACCAATGCATTTTATAAGATAAAGCGGTGTTGTTAGTTGTAATTATTTTCTTTTTAAAAACAAATCGGTTAATCACAATATTTAGAAAACATAACACTGCTAAATTTCGTATGCAGGGTGGCCTTAATAAAACTGTCACTGTTTAAATTGAGTGCAAAGTCCGTTTTAATGAACTTATCTTCACAAAACTGTTGATATATACTATAGATATTTTGAAAAAATGGTACCTGAAAATACCCAAACATACAGCAGTTAAAATTTTCTCCTCCAGATACGAAATGTGGTAGTACAAGGACTTATATAAGGGAAGGCAAATACAAGTAGAACAGCTGGAAACTTTTTATTTGATAAATAATTTTTGTCCTCGAAGCGTTCCATTAGTAAAATTTATTTCCAACTTTTTTTTATTAATATATATTTTATATATTATATAATAATTTTATATATTATATTATATAATAATATTTATATATTATATATAAAATTTTATGATTTGCTGATTTCAACAGGATAGAGTTTTGTTGTTAGCTCTGTTAATTATGACCACCGTGTACTTTTATACTCAATATTAGAATGTAAATATTTTTTGATCAAAATAAAATCATGCAATTAAAATCTCAAATTATCATTTACGGTTTTCAATCATTCCCGTAAATCATCATTTTAAATATCTGTAAAAAAAAGTTGTTGTCAGTGAAGCACCATTAGAATGTTTTTTTTTTTATTTTATTTGTATCCCAAGTAGCTCAAATCTGCTGACCAATATCGGCTCAACTCTAACCAATCACAATATGGACCGTTATAGAATGTCCGCTGTCACGGATCTTGGCCAATCTAGTCTGGTGCTAGTTAAAATATTCTGGAAATGTTGAGGCGGAGTCTTAACATTGAAATATAATGTAATAAGAAAGGACGGAGGGGTACAAAATATCTTTTGTGAGGGTTTTGACATGCTAATTAAAAAAAAAAAATCGTGAATTTTGGAATGATGTTTCAAATGGCATGGAATGGTCAATTTTCTTAGAACCCTAGTTTCTGACATTCGCCAATACCGTTGTGCTACCTGTGATACTTTACATATCATATAAAATATTGTGATCTGCTGATTTCAACAGGATTGAGTTTTGCTATAAATTGTGTCCTTGAACTTTTATACCCAATATTAGCATGTATGAATTTTATGAACGAAATAAAATAATGCAATTCATGCAATTTCCTAAGTGGAAAAAATACGCTGGCCAAAATCTTTCAACACTGCCCTATCCCGATATGAATCATTGTAGACTGGCTGTTGCTACGGATCTTGACCAATTTCGCCCAGTGCTGGGTAAAATATACTGGAAGTTTTGAAATGTTGAAGCTGATTTTTAAAATTGAAATATATTTTATATGAAAGAACGGAAGGATGAAAATATGTTTTGTGATGGTTTTGACATGTTTATTTATAATAAACATCATGTATTTTGGAAAGATATTTGAGTTTTGGCATTAATTGTCCGATCTTCTCAGAACCCCTATTTCTGACATTGGCCAATACCACTGTTCAACCTGGCTTAGGGCTCAAATCATTAAATGCAGTTTTCGATCATTCCCATAAATCATAAACTGGTTCTGCAATCCATGCAAATTATACACTATAGATATATTACAGTAAAACATAGTGAACATCTTATTCAAAGGAGATTTTCGTCCATTTGTGTGTCGTCCAATTATAATTTTCATCCAAAACTAAATATGCTACAGGTTTCTTTATCAGTTCGCAAAGCTTAGAGGGGTAACGCTTTTAATCGAAAGGTAGTATTCGTACCACCAGGTTGGTTGGTTGTTTTCAGATTATCTGGCACCGTCAGCAACACGAGGGCTATAATGCGCCGAAACATTCGTCATTAGACAAGTAAACATACATTTACAAACATCCATGCCAACACGGGACTCGAACCCACAACCTCGCGGTCTAGAAGCTAGGACGCTAACCACTATACCGTTTGGTCAGCTTCGTATCACCAGGAACTAGGGGGGTGGAGCATCGCACAACTTTCAATTACACTATAATATTGGTCATTATATTAAAGTTTAATATGGTGCTATTTACCGTTTTCATACTTTCAATAATTTAAATGGCCAGTTTGGCGATATTTGGCAATAATTTTTAAATGGGCAAGGAAAAAACAAAAAAAAAAAAAAACACGCTATCGATAAATTATTGAAATTGACGATGTTATAAGATATACATTACATTGCACTTTCTTCTGCGTGAAAGAGAAAAAAATTAATCGTTGATGGGGATGCTTAAGGTCAGAGAGCTTTGTGTTAAAGACATTCGTTTTTAAACTATTTACGCTTTTATCCCATTTCTACGGGAATTTTGGAGGTGGGGACGATTAAAACACATTAAGAGACATTAGCATAAAGATTTTATCATGGTATTTTTTCATGATTTTTCACGATTTCAACCTTATGCACATGCGCAATTTTTACGAAACCTTAATGGTAGGTCCCATTATCACAATAGTTATGCTGAGCAAGTACACACAGACACAAATTTTTTGTAGACCACTTTTTTGAAATCAGGATGTTCCAAAATTTGGAGAAATGCACAAAAATCGATTTTCTTTTTTACCGAATGCTATACTTTCATTACTTTACATAAAAATATATGTAATTGAAAGTAAAAAGGGAAAGTAACTTATTTTAATTTATCATTGGATCCGGTACATACCGACCTCAGTGGCTTGTGGAAGGAAACAGGAAGGAATTGGAGGAATTAAAAATTAAGTTTAAATACTTTCCAAATTCAGTGTAACTGATAATTTATATTCTTCCTTTCTTAAATTATCTTGAGCTTTAATTCGTAACCTAAAATAGTTTATGCGTTTGAAAATGATCACAACATTTAAAAAGCGGAGCAGTAGATATTAAACATAGAAATTGAAATATTCTCATTTCTACTCATATCTTGAAGCTTTTATTATTCTTATACTTAGTATAAAATAATTATTATAGATATTTAATATTTTATGACAACAGCTTTCGTTGAAAGCCCCTCTAAATGCTTGAATTATCCGTAGCTTTTAAAATTCTAGTGGGATTGGGATACTATGGGAAAATATTCAACTTTTTCAAAACTGATAACTAATATTACATTTTAGAATGATTTTGAAGCCTGGATCCTAAACATATTTTTGGTTCGAGTGAATATCGTTCAATCTGCTATGTTTTATAATTGTGTTTTATTTTTGTTTAAAAATATGTTTCATTTTAAAACAACATTATAATTTACAATTTCATCTTTTAGGTAAAGAATCTACAGTACAAGAGATAAACATTCAACTTCTATGAACAATTAAAAAAAAAAAAAAAAAATTAAAATTTAAAAGAATAACGTGCTATTAAAAAAAGTAAAATGTATTTTTAAGGTCTTATTTTCATACAAAAATTCATAGAATTTTTTGGTAAAAAAAAATAATCTTCGAATAAATAAATTTAATCCCCGAAATTTTATTTGAATTGGTAAAAAGAACCCTACGCTTAGTGAGATGAGTACGATAAAATAGCTAATTTGGAGCTGAAGTCATCAACCAATCAGAAAGAAAAAGTTTTACGTCTCTAGACATCTATCTTTTCAATCTGAAGGTGTCTCTGGTTGGATCTCGTGTTCAGAAGACTCATATTGCAGTCCACCAAAATAACAAATGCATAAAAAGGTGCTTTTGCACAGGGTGTTTAAAATTAAACTGACGTTATTAAGAGACTCGTAGCTCCGGTTTCATTGAACGGATCCGAATGAAACTTCAAATGTATGTTTTATAGATCATAATGCCGAGATTTCTGTCTGAAAAAAATAGTTAAAAAATGTCCCAACACTTGGCGTTGTAACGAAGTAAAAAGAATTATGACAGTTAAAAATACCAAAGAATAACAGATTATTTTATTTATTTACATACCTGTATGCTCTTTGTGCATACCTTGTCGATCAATAAAATGCTGAATGCTGGATTAACTGCATGGACTACTAATTTGCATATGGTTTTTCCAGTACAGCGCCATCGGTTGGCAACACTTCAAACTAATTTTTTGTGGTCGGAAACCTCGATCGCATGATCTATATAAGATACATGTCAAGTTTCATTCGGATTCGTTCAGTAGAACTGGAGCCACAAGCTTCTGAATACTGTCAGTTTAATTTTAACCAACCTGTATTAATTTAAATTTGAATAAGAATCTTACGCATCATCGTAAATTAAGGTCCCGTGTCCTTAGGGCCCACTTGTGGATTAATGAGTTTTTTCTTGCAAAGAAACATTTTAAAATAACACCATAAAGTTAATTTGCATTTTGAACTTAAAATTAATTTAACTTTTGGCATGATACATAACTTTTCTCTGGGTCTCAAGTACCTCAAAAGACCCCTGGGGATTGAAAGGATCAGTTAAAAGATAATATCTTAAATTAAAATTAAAAATAAAATAAAGTTTAATTTCACAGTTGCACTCCTAAGTTCTAATTTGCTTTAAGTTATTAATGCTCTGAGATATAGTTTTTCAGTTCGACTTAATATATTATATAGTCTTTTTTAACTTTCAATATGACAAAAAAAAAAAAAAAAAAAAAAAAAAAATGTTGTATTCATTTTAAACTGAATGTTGATTTAATTTACCCTTTGCATTTTAGAGTGTCAAGTTCCACCTTGAAGTTTAAATCACTTTTATTTTTTTATCAAAAAAGTGCTATAAATACTTGCATATGAAGTAACACAATACAATTTATTTTTTCGTCAACTTTTTGTAAAGTTTGAATTTTTTAATACACATTGTTCTTTGGGCCACAATCTTTTACTACATCAAATTAAGGTTTATCGATGTTAAATCGGATTAAAATGCATTTTAAGCTATAACCATTTCAATGATATAAAAAATTTTCAATTTTGCATAACTTTGAGCTGACTTTTTCTTTCATTATAGTACTACCTTATTTTTGTTTCAAATTTCCCTCATCTTCCTTTGACATTTGAGAAGAACTGAATTTTATGTAATATGATTATAAGTGACTGTTTCTTTCTTCAGAATGAAAAGTGCTTTGATCTGGAAAATAAGGAGAATTTGAAATCTTTTTTTTCTTCGGAATGGCAAGATAAACATTTTTCCTATCTACGTGAAAAAGCATTGTATTCCACGTATTGATTGAAAGGTGGGATAGGAAAATAAATAATTGAAAGCATTTTAGTTATTCAATATAAATAAAAGACATCCTGCGAATTTTCCACTTAGTCACGTTGCCAAATAAGAATAAACAAAGCAAATTTGAATATAAATTTGATTTATAGATGTAGAGAAAATTTCTATTTTCTTTTGTGGTTTTGTAAATTGATGTTATTAAGTTTTCCCTTAAAAGTTAAACTAAAGAATAATGTCAAATCAATTTATTATTAGATTGACATAAAATGGAAACATTAAGTTTAAATATACTTAACACATTTTTTTTTGTTTTTTTTTTGTAGTTAATATTTTGAGTGCCATTCTTTTTTGTAATTCCTCTACTGACTAAATTCACTATTTCTTTATTATAGATAACGTTACACTCAACTTCTTATAAATTAATATTGTACTATAATTTTTTTACAGTTATTTATACGTTAAAAAAAGCGTTGCAATTTTTAAAAAATTTCTTTCATTAAATACTAAAAATATTATTTAAATGTTTTTAAAGAAATTGAATAGCTTAGCAGTATTTTAATGGCAAAGCAGTATTTAAAAAGTCGAAGTATATCACCAAATTCAATAAGAATACTAAATATATGTTTCCTTACATCTTATTCTGAATATAAAATACATTTTTAATAAATCTCGTACATGAAGATAAATAACGACAGATTAAATGTTTTTAAAATTGACAAACGCTACAAAAAAAAATAAACACTTTTGTGTGCCAGTTATCATCAAAACATGACGTTAAAAAATATTTTGATGGAATTATTTCATCATACATGCATATAAATATAATTTTTTCTATTATAAAGTAAATTTTTATCATTGGATAGGGAAGCATTTATAAAACTGACAGTGTTAGCTTTCATACAATTCAACATTTTCTGCTAAATAGCATTACTAATGTTAAAAAGTTAGTTACGTCGTGATTCCTTTTATTGTGTTATTGTTAATAATGAAGGACAAATATTTAACTGAATAAGTAGTAATTTTCCAACTTTTGAGGAAGTTAATGTTTTAGAGTAGTGATAAATAATAATTTATATTTTTTTTATGAACTAAAGGTAAACTTTGATGAAAGATATTCGGATAATTTCATTTGTAACAGCAAATATTTATAATCAATGGTATTCAGTTATCAATGCTATTTTAACTTTACTTGACTAATGGGGACAAAATACCTCAAACTGTGTGCCCAAGTGCTGTGGAGTCTCTTTTCGATTTTAGTGATTATATGTTGAAAATACAATGTAATTTTTACTCTAATCAGAAATTGAAAATTTAATATTGAAATTATTAATAAAAGAAGGGGAGGGGGGGGGGGGTAGCGCGTCAAATTTCAAGTTTAAATTATTTAATATTTCCGGAATCACATATTAATTTATAATTCTTATTGTTCCTATGAAGAAATTCTTTTTTATCCACTTCAGTTTAGTCCATTCTTCAGCCTAAATTTTTTTTATGCAGGGACACTTCTTGGGATCTAACATGTTGGAATATCTAGTATATATGATACCAAATATTAATATTCATTTAAATATAACGATGAAAATACTTGGCAATAAATGATTTACATGCTTTTATACATGAAATAAAATCACCCAATCTTCTCGATATAAAATGCTTTGCACGTATCAAGTAAACACATTTTTTAGAATGTATGAAAAAAAAAAAAAATTGATCGAAGAAATAGATATTAAGAAGTAGTCTTTTTACTTTTGATCCTCTTGATTCTATGAAGAAGTGTCAGTGCAAAAATAGTTTAAAGTTTACAAAGACTCTTTTCGAAAGAACTGGAAAACTTCCCGACATCTTTTATCCACCGCACAAAATGAATTGAGGTCAAATCTTTCTATGTACAGTGTACTATTGTGAGTGGGAAAAGTTATCTAAAAGAAGACAGTTTTCTGAAGTGCTTGGACGTAACCTTGGCACTCTGAGATTGTGTTTAAAGAATGTTCTTTCACTTCTTCAGTCATTCCAGCCTAACCATACGTGGCACATAAGAAGATAAGCCGTCGAAAGAGAAGTAGTTATGAGCATCACTGGAAAGCCGACTCTAAAATAATCAAAAAGTGATTTGTATCAGTCAATCAAACTATTTTAATCATTCAACCAAAAGATATTGTAACCATTATACTTAAATGGAATTTAGAACTTGGTTTTGAAGGGATAAAATCGCCAGTTATTTTATTTTATTTACAAGGGAAAAAACAGTCAAATGTGAGCATTAATAAGTAAATCATTAGATATCGAAATAATAGGTATGTGATTTGTGAGGATTGGAATCATGGATCCTACCCCCCCCCCCTCCCCCATCTGGATTGTAGATCGATAGTAAATAGAAACATCAAAAAAAGAGATGCTATGAAAAAATAATTACTTTTACAAAGAATGTACTCCGTGATGGGACAATACGGTACTAGGAAAACCAATACTAAGATTAAAAAGTACTATTTTTATTCTACTCAAGTACTAAGATTAGAAAGTACTATTTATTAGTTCTCTATTTTCCCAATCTTAGTAGAACTAAGATTAGAAAAATAGAAAGACCTCCGAAACTGAGCGATTGCTAATATGATTTATTAAACATGTACAGAAACAATACACATTATACGAACAGGCAAGTGAATAGATAAACAACGAAATGAACTCATTATTGATTTGATTTTGACATTGAAACTATAAGAAAAATTTTCTGAAAAGTTTGTTGTAAAATCTTACTAAGTTTTTACCATAAGCAAAACAGAGTGAAATGACACAAAACATACATAACTTAATAAAAAATGGATTGAAAATTTTTCAGTCACATGATATGGAATTTGGATGGATTTAGATGGGCAAAAACTATAATTGGTAAGATGTTAGAAAAAAAAAAGTAATTTTAAAATTAAAAAAAAAAAAAAAAAAAAAAAAAAAAAAACTCATGAGCATAATTTAACTCCGATTGGAGATATTAGTGAGAATTCTCAATTAGAATATCAGCAAATTTAAACTTGCATACATACTTTAAGTACCACTAACCAATGACTTCATAGAAAAACATTCAATACATGGACTTAATATTTCAGACCCGGGAACCTTAGTTAGTGGTGTTTATAATTATGGGAAGCAATATTGAAGAGCTAGCCTCTTAAAATAGCTTTTGAAAAAATATGGTACTATTTGCCTCAAAAATATTTCTTTTTTTATAGTTGTGTTTGTACTAACGTTTGTTTTAAGTCACAAAAAATTATGGGAGTATTTTCAATTAGTAACTTATTTATAGAACATCATCCACGTACATTTTCGAACCGTGCTTAAAATGTTCACACAGCTTCTAACGACTAATTTCTCAATTTATATCAATGAGATGATAGAATATATTATAAGTATCGATAAAAACTACTGCATAAAGGTGTTTTGTTTTTTTTACATTATACTCAAGCTGTTTGGTATTTTATTATTTTTCAACAATCATCAGATTTTTGTTTCGTTTAAGCTTTTGAGATGCCAAGAAATATATATTGAAAAGTACTTTGCAAGTATGATTCTTTGTAACATACTTCCTTAACAAAATACTTTGGGTATCTTATCACAATTGTAAATAATGAAATATTTAAGAAATTATGAAAATATGTTTCTATTTATAACATGATTTTAGTATTAATTTTTTAAGCTCTTATAAATATATTCGGGAGTAAATTGAAAGTAATTTATAGTGTGGTCAAAGTTTGTTGAGTTTTAAGTAGTGATTGTATACCAATGACTTTTAAAACACATATTGTACTTTTTGAATATACAGCTTCCAGTTATTTATGGTATTGCTCAATCTATAACATATTTAAATTCAAGAGTAATTTATTCTATATGAAGGATTATTTACCTAAAAAACTCATAAAATGAGAATCTATATCCATGTTGTTCGGATATACCTGCTGCTACAACGTTAGCTGATGCTCCGATCAATGTACCATTGCCTAAATTATTAAACAAAAGTAAAAAAGGGTTTAAGATAGACATGAGGCCAAATGAAAATGTGTTTTAATTTATAGCGAGTCAGTACGAGCACAACTAAAGAAATTTCAGTTGAATTAATTGGATAAAATACATAATGATTTTTTTTAATGCAAATATGAACTACTTACCACCCAAGCATGCTCCTAAGGCCAAAGCAAACACCAAAGGTTTTACTGGCAATTGCATATCTTCATTATTTGCAACATCCGCAACCACTTGAACCTGTATAAAGAAAAACTTTGTAATGCAGAAAATTTGAAGAATTTAATTTTTTTTTAAATTAATGTATAGTTCCCCAGAAGACTATTTAAACAATTCAGAGCGAGAATCGTAGCATTTAAAAAAGTGACTTAAGGAAAAATTTGGCTTTAAAGCAAAGATTTGACTATGACTGGATATTTTTTCCCTTGACTAAACATTACGAAATACAAAGTTTCATGTTATTGGATTGATTTTATGACATTGAAACAGAGCCGTTTATTGACAGAAAACGAATATTTCCCAAGACGAATAAAAGGACTAAAAATGTGCACTTAGAAAATTGGAGTCAAAACTATGATGAAAAATACCAAACCCAATTATTCAACGAAAAAGGTTTCAAGCCTTTTTGAACAGAACAAAGGAATAAGAATAAAATATATATAACAATGAATGATCATGATGGAAAGATCTGTAATTTTTTTTTAATGTACTTTTTACATTTCAAAATATTTTTTCCAAACAATGAACAATTTGGAATTGCATTTTCGAGGAGGGACATAAGAGCATTTACGAATCTTTGAAAAAAATGCAAAAATTTCCGTGAAGTTAAATATATTTCAGCTTCATTTTTATAAAATTTCTATAATAATATATAAATGCAATTTAGAATAAAATTTTTACACATTATCATAATAATTTGTCAAAAAAAGACAAAATTACATTTCAGAATAGAATAATTCTAAATATGTTCAAACTATATAAAATAGGAATGAAAAGTTTGTGAAAAATTTGATTTAAAAGGACAATCAAGTTTATCCATTCGCGATTGTATGATAAAAAACAGAGACTCGGAACATCGTGCGATTTTGTATAATGATTTCAATAAACTTCGAGCGAATTTTGCACATATACAGAGAAATTACTTAGAGAAACTGCATAGAGAAAGAAATATAAATATCTCAGGTATTATGAATTGCCTAAATTGTTTTTGATAGAAAAGGATGTTTGAACTTTTCTACCCAATAAGATTTCCTGAATTATTTATAAATTTTACGGTAGTGGAATTTTTCCCACTAATATGCATTTAGTGCAGGCATTATATTAAGACAATGACATGATATTCTCCATAAGAGTTATGGAAACTCTGAAAGCAAAACATAACCTTAACTGGTCCTTGAATTTTAATATTTATTACTCTACGACCAGTAATTTCGGATATTAATCATTTAAATAATATGACACTTTGGGCTATTAAAATATGGCTTCTGGAAACTGTCATTGGAAGAACCATTGTGTAACATTTAGGCAACTAATAAGTTTCAATACATTTAACTTTAATGACTCTGCATTAAAGTATGTGTAATTGACATTCAGTTTTAGACAGACAATAAATTACCTTACCATAACTGTTGTAAAAGGAATGTTGTCTATTATGCTTGATGATAATGCAGAAATCCAAAGAACTAGTAGAATAGCAACTATAAGTCTATGGTTTTCATTCACACTATTTATGGCATTTTGTGTCAAATTCGCAATGTACCAGACAAGATCGAGCCTTGATAGAGCCTGGAATTTTAATAAATAAAATCTATGGTTATAAAATAAATAATAAATGAGTACAAAAAAGAAAAGCATTTATTGACATAAATTTAGCAAAAACTTCTGAAAAAAAAAAAGAAAAAAAAAAAAAAAAACGGTCATGTGATACGAAAATAAATATTATAAAATAGATTAAACATTCAATTTAGAAAATTTCTCCTCATTTGTCTGATAACTTAGCAAAATGTTAATAATTCTGTATTAAAAAATTGCTCACAAACAACCAGATAGACTTTTAGGCATTCGTATTTTTCTACAATATGAAAGTAATTAATTGCTAACTTAATCTATAAGTTAACTGCTTCTCATATTGTAACAAGATAAATATTAAGCCTGAATGATCAAGAAAAGTTAAAATTTGTTTTGTATTTTTTTTTAGTTACTATTATGTGGGACAAGTATTCTAAATTTCAAATTGTCAATAGAAAATTTAAAAGATACTATTTTTTATATTCTGAAGTAGTCAAAGGCTTACAAACATTCATTTGGATTTAAATTCACGTTAGAAGTCCTAGTTATCTCCGAAGGTAACTCCAAGAGTTCATGAGAAGTGCGTTTTCATTTATCTGCATTCTAATGCCATCTTCCAGTACTAAATTGAATTTGAACTTCTAGTTAAAGCACGAAATTTCTATACTTATACAGCGTGTCTCCGTATAACCTGGCCGACCTTTATTTTCGACACCATTGGTCCTAGATGCATAGTACCTGTTGAAGAAGTGTTTTAAATCGTTTAAATATTTTTACTGAATAGTTTTTAAGATAGGAAAGGGGTTGGTATAAAAATTACGGATTGTAAATTTTTATATGGTCCCCAGTTCCTCCAACTCATATTTAGAAAAATGTTGCCCATGAAAAAATATTTCAAACTAAAAAAAATCAAAATTTGTACGACCAATAGCCTCGCTGTTATTAGAGTTTAAAGTTTTAACGCTATTTGGGGGGCCCGTACATAAATTGAAATGAGAAAAAATCTTCCTATCAGAATAACAACGAGCTTCTAGACTAGGTTTGACTATGGAAAACAAGTTGTTGTTCATGGCCTAAAACATTATAATTTTTGACTAGAAACTAATTTAAAAAATAAAATTACAAATTGTACAATACATAATAAACAGCAAACAAACTTATAAACAATATAAATTAAGTAATTTTAAATAATAACATAATCAGAAAGCTGCGCTTTTGTTAACAAAAACAAAAATGAAAGGTGATAGAAATGAACAAAGTGAAAAGGATAAATAACCTCTTTCTTAATTACATATGCTCGAAGCGTTTTCCTCCGACTAAAATACATAAGTGCACTCGTGATTCAAATTCATTTTCAACATTTTTCAGCATTACAGGCGTAATACACCTGACAGCGGATAAAATGCGATTCTGCATATCTAATAAACTCGTCGATTCTTTTCCATAGACCTTGCTTTTTAAAAATCCACAAAGAAAGAAATCTAACGAATTTAGATCTGGAGATCTAGGAGGCCATTCTACCGGACCTCCATAGCCTATAATGTTGTCTTGAAACATGTTGTGTAGTACTGTTCGGGCCGGAAGCTGCCATGTGGGGTGGTGCACCATCCTGTTAAAACCATATCTTTTTAAGGTCTGTTAACACGACATGGTCATCCAGAAAGTCTGATAAAGGTCCCTGTAACAGGTTCGCATATTTTTTACTTTTTAATGTATCAGCAAAAGAGAAAGGTCCTACTAATGCTCCCTTTCATACACTATCTGGCCAAAAGTATCCAGACACCCAGTGGTATGGACTTAGAGCGTCCTGAGGCACATATTAATATGATGTTGGTCCCCCTTTTGCATCGGTGACAGCCTGCACACGTTTGGGAAGACTTTCCACCAATTTTTGATAAGTGACCATAGAATTGCCTTCCAGGCGTCCATCACAACTGAAGTGAGTGTTTGCAGTGAATATGGTTGATTTGGCTGGCTACGTAATCTGCGCTCTAATTCGTCCCAAAGGTGTTCTATGGGATTTAGATCGGGTCTCTGAGAAGGCCAGTCCAGTTTCTGAACACCCATTTCGTCAAACCACGTCTGTGCAAGCCTCGATGTGTGAATGGAGCAGTTATCCTGCTGGAAGAGAAATGGGCCTTCCCTGCAATATTGCCATAGAGTTGGGAGTGCAGCATTGTCAAGAATGTCCACATATATCTCAGAGTTCATGTTTCCAACCACAGGAACTAACGGACCTAGGCCAAACCACGAGAAACACCCCCACACCATTATGCTTCCACCACCAAACTTAACAGTCGGCACAATGCAGTCCATATAGAAACGTTCGCCGGGCATCCGCCAAACCTAGACGCGTCCATCCGACTGCCAGACTGTAAAGCGAGATTCATCACTCCAAATAACAGTTTTCCATATGTCCACAGTCCAATGACGGTGAGCTCTACACCTTTGCAATCGATGCTTCGCATTCTGTGGAGTGATGTTCGGCTTGTGAGCGGCTGCACGACCATGGAATCCCAAGTCTTTTAACTCTGGATGGACAGTCCTGCTGCTAACACAAACGCCTGATGAATTTTGGAACTCCTGAGAAATTTCAACCAACGAGGACTTTCGATTTTGTTTCACTACCCTTTTCAGAGTTCTGCGGCTGCGTTCACCAAGTGTTTTCGGCCTACCGGCTCGTTTTTCTGCCGTTTCACTGCTTCGACGTTTCCACTTCACAATTACATCACTCACAGTGGATTTAGGCTTCTGTAGAATGTCCGCAATCTCACGAACTGATTTCCCACAAAGGTGGCATCCCACTATTCTGCCACGATCAAACTCACTAAGCTCCTTTGACTTACTCATTGCCTCACAAAAGCATAAATACAATCTGACAAACCACTACCAACACTTTTATAGCTTTCAATTATGTATCAAATTGCTTTACTCGCCAGAACAACTTTTTTAAGGGGTGTCCGGATACTTTTGGCCAGATAGTGTATGCCATACCAAACGTTATCGGACCATCGCAGGAACCAAGAGTGTGTTTTGCCTATTTACTACCCCAGTTCTTGAAAACGTACACTCATCAGAAAATAGAATGTTATTCATAAATGATGAATCCAATTCTAGCTTGTTCATGATGAAATTGCAGAAATCAAACCGCGCATTTGCTTTTTCTCTGTATTTCATTTTGTGTACATGCAATTAAAATGTGTTAATGACCACGGGTGTAAAGTGGTATAAGTCACTAAATTCCATTTTTTATATCTCAATGAATATTGGTCGTACAAATTTTTTATTTTTTTTGGGGAACCAACCAGGGACCATATAAAAATTTACAATCGGTAATTTTTTTACCAACCCTTTACCTAACTTAAAAACTATTCAGAAAAAGTATTTAAATGATTCAAAACACTTCTTCAACTTCTAGGACCAATGGTGTCGAAAATAAAGGTCGGTCAGGTTACACGGGAACAAAAGCTAAAGGATGTAAAATGAATACAAGATGTTTTTAAGGGCTTTGTCTACTTTGGATGCATGAAAAAAAACACGCTATTTTTATTAATTCTTTTTGAGATTAATATTATGCTTATTGATATAAAACTTAGTAGACTTAACGAAAATAATCGAAAATTACGGAAAAAAAAATATTGATTTTAACCACTTTTTTAGTGTGAAAATGCCAGGTAAACAGGAGTCCTTAAAAAGTAGGTAGGTGTGCGCGGTTGAAAAATCTAAACTGAAAATCCTATCTGAAAAAAAAATAAAAAAATAATGGTTTTAGATTTAGTGTGACAGTGCCTATATCGCGTACCTCTAATATTAATTCATATATATATAAAAAAAAAATTTAAAAAAAAAAAAAAAAAATATTGCGGACAAAAAAAAAAAAAAAAAAAAAAAAAATTGCTATAATTCTGGTACGGGATATAGCGATAAGTGTACAGAATATGTGGTTAAAATTTCAGAAGGATAAGTTCAGCAGTTTCTGAGATTTTTTCAACAGCACACACTTACCTACTTTTTGAGGACTCTTGTTTACATGGCATTTCCACACTAAAAAAAATGGTTAAAATCAATAATATTTTTTTTGTGTGGAATTTACGAATGTTTTTGTTAAGCCTAACAAGTTTTATATCAATAAACATGAGAGTATTCTTTTAAAAAAAAAAAAAAAAAGAAGAAAAAAAAAAGTTTTTTTTTTTCATGCATCCAAAGTATACGTACGATAGCGGTTTTTTTTCATGCATCCAAAGTAGACGGAGACCTTGCTAAATGGATTCGAAAGCACAGAAAAGTCACGGAACTGTCCATTACTTAAAAACAAATGGATGTCTAGGACGATCCAAATCGTATAAATCTGAAATGCTCAGGTTAGTGGTCAAAAATTAATCACCTAAGGCACATTTTCGGTTTTATAATGATTGGGATCACTGAGGAGTCCAGTGTTGCTAGATTGAAGACAAATGTGCCCTTTTGGCACAGAATGGCTTAAAATTGTGTGCCTGAATATTTTTTGCTGAAATAAGCAAAATCAGATCCATATAAACCTTTTTATTTTGAATTTCTTTATTTATATTTTAAAAAACTTTATTTTAGAAATACATCAATTGAAAAATATCAGTTTATATCTCTTCGAATTCTATTTATCGTTTGACAAAGCCAATTATTTTAGCAAGTAGTCTTTAACACAAATGCTAATTGTTAAAGAACGTAATAATTCACCTTAATCATTGCCATACCAGTAAACTATACATTACACTATTCTATGCGACGTGATAAATGAAATACATACTTCCATCACCACAAACAGAGCTGCAAAGAAGAGAAGTGTTGACCATTCCACTCTACTCAGGATACTTTCTAGTTCTTTGAAATCGGCAAGAACTAGCAAACACATGGCTCCCAATATTGCTATCCATCCTATAACGATACAAAGAAAATTCCTTTCTATATCATTATAGAAAAAAGAGAATGCACAATTAGTAAGTTGTTCTCGAAACATTAAAACTAAATTAAACTTTAAAAGTTCAATAGAAACTACATGATATTATTCCATGTTTGATTTATCATAAAAAACGCCACTAATACATTATATTTATAAAAATCTCATTTATAAAAATCATAAATTAAGTATGAAACAATGAGAAGCAAGTTTATATAATCAATACCTATGCTTAGATTCAATCCAGGTATGCTTTCAAGGAAAAAGAAAATTATGACGATTCCTATTACTATGCCAGACTTCAACAACAGAGAGGTATTTTTTACTGTGAACTGCAAAAGAGAAAGGATATGAAATAAATAAATAAATAAATAAATAAATAAATAAATAAATAAATAAACAAACAAACAAACAAACAAACAAACAAACAAACAAACAAACAAACAAACAAACAAACAAACAAACAAACAAACAAACAAACAAACAAACAAACAAACAAACAAACAAACAAACAAACAAACAAACAAACAAACAAACAAACAAACAAATAAATAAATAAATAAATAAATAAATAAATAAATAAATAAATAAATAAATAAATAAATAAATAAATAAATAAATAAAAACGTATTTTTTAATAGAGCTCTTATTTGAAAGATTTGCATACTTTACAAGTAGAATTTATATTAGTTTTTTTATTTGAAATTTAGTTACACGGTTTTTTCTACATTGTTATTAAAACTGTACATTCTAGAGATTTTCAATTGTCAAAAATAATTAAAATAAACCAATAAAATCAAATGCATGCTTGAAAGCTAAATGTATCTTTATTTGTCAAACCATCCATTATTTGTTGTAAATTGAACAAAAACTTGAACTATTTTAGTTCTCATTTGATGGTATATGAATGTAAATACTCATAGTTATGAAGAATTTTCGATAAAAAAATGAAACAATGTCTTTAATAAAACGAATATATACAAGATTTGGCTGGGTGTATCTAGGGGGATGTATGTTGGTTATTAACGAGACAGTTTTGCTTTTGCACTGTTTTTAATTAAGCATCTTAAGCTGTTACAAGAGAGGCTGTTAAGCCTTAATTCAGGATTCAGCATTCACAGATGCGGGGAGGCCAGTTAGAAAGCGATTATCTCTGTCTCGAGTCTATCTGCAGTATCTTCTCTCTCCATCTCTGTGTTGCAATTTTACAATTTCTTTTTGACTTTTTACAACACTGTGAAAAATAAAAAAATTCAAAATTTAAAATTTCTTAAATGTTCTGTGTGACATCAGGACATTAACACATAACGCTCTTGAAGAAATAAAACAACAACAAACAACATTTGGAAATTCAAGACGTATAATTTCTGAAAAAGGCTCAGCGTTTGCATTGAAAGAATTTCAAAAATATTTTCAGGACAAAAATATCGAACATACCACTGTTACAACAGATGTTTCCAGTGGTAATGGCCAGGCAGAAAAATTGCATGCTATTTTAATCCCCGTCGTAACGAAGCTTTCTATTGAAGATTCGACTAAATGGTTCAAACACGTATCCTCAGTTCAACTAATCCTCAACAGCGCTACATCATTAGCAACAAAATACACACCATTTTAATTATTAACGGAAAATACACAATGAAAAATAAAGATGATCACATTAAAGAAACACTTGAGCAGGGACACACACAAACTTCATTTCAAGACAAATCACAAATGTGACAAGATGTCAAGTCCAACATTTTAAAACTTCAGGAAAATAGTAAGCAACACTATGATAAACGTCGAAAAGAAGTTAAAACATACAACGTAGGTGACAAAGTAGCCATAAAGCGAACACAGTTTGGAGCAGGTCTAAAATTAAGACCTAGATTTTATGGTCCTTATGTAACGAAGGTAAGACCAAACGACAAATATGATGTCAAAAGGATAGGAAGACATGAAAGCCGAAACCATAATCAACAGCCGTTGATTTCATGAAGAGTTGGGAAGGAACTTGAAAAAATTTGTGTTTTTAATGTTAACTTTTAAATCAACAAAACGTTGAGTGTTCAACTTTTTTCCTTCAATTTTTAGTGATGATCAAGAACATTTGACTGACATTTTCTTTTAGTTTTTATTATAGTCAAGAACATTTGACTGTTGGCTGAATTATTTTTAATGTCTTGATGTCACAGAGAACATTTGAACTTTTAAATGTTTAATTTTTTTCACCCTTCACAGTGTTGTGAAAAATCAAGAAAAATTGTACATTTTGGCTTCTTTTCTCTCTCCCCCCCCCCTCTCTCTTTTTTGAATTATTTTCGGATTGCCACTGCACAGTTAGATCCGAGACAGACCTATTCCAGGATGAACGAGTATCCTATATGCTCTATCCTCCACGTCAGTCATCAGTAGCGCCCTCCCGCGGCGATTACAGCTCCACCAATTTATCTATAAACGGCAGCACAGGCAAACTGAGACAGATTCGTAATTGCTCTTTAACTTTCTGGACCTGTTCGATGCAGAGCTACACTACCAACAGCACGAAAACACGCACGCGAGACCACAATCAAGGCTTAACAGCTTATCTTTGTAATCCACTTAACATGCTTCATTAAAGCAATGCAAAGACGAAACTGCCTTTTTCATGATTAAAATCCATCCCCCGTGATATACATAGTCAAGACATCAATAATTGTATTAATAAATATAATAATATTAATAATAAAAGTAATAATAGTAGCAATAGTTATGTACTACTACTACTAATAATAATAAGAGTAAAAAATAATGATAATAATAATAACAGCAATAATAATAATAATAATAATAATAATAATAACAACAATGAAAACAACAACAACAATAACATTAACAATAACAAAAGCAATTTTACTAATATTACTTCTAAAACTACTACTACTGCTACTACTACTAATAATAACAATAATAATAATTAAGTCTTATTACAAATAAATATTTTGTGTCTTAACTACATTTATATATACCACAAATGCTGTTCAAATTGCCATGAAATTCCAAATAATCTAGAATTTGTCGTATTTCATCAACCTTTTTAAGAAGTGAGCTGATAATGATAATTTTTTGTAATTAAAATGCATGTGATTATTGGATTGATTTTATGTTCAATAAGCAGTATAATCTAAAACAGTAATTGGGTCATTTTGAAGAATTATTACAGATCTCGAAAGTTAAAGAACTTTGGCATTATTAACGCTATAAGTTGAAGAAGTTTTAATGAAATAGATGTTAAGAACACGCCGTTATGTAAATAGTCATAAAAATGGAGCCCTGTGTATTAGAGTGGTAAAAAAAATTGTTATAAATTTTATTAGAGTGGAAAAATTGCGATTTGGTTTCTAAATGAATGAACATATATATATTTGTTTTTACGATCAGGTCTTCTGCTGGTGCAACTCAGTAAAAATTCGCTGTAAGTTTTCAAAATCACTTATTTTTCTGAATTTTTTTTAAATCTAATTAAAATGGTTTTTTAAATATTAGTTAAAATGGTCATTTCAAGCTCTAATTGTACGGGATTAAAATTATAGACCCTCACGTTTTGGTATCTTCACAAAAATTGTCAAAGTATTGGTGCTAACATAAAGCGAAATTCGACTATAAAATATTATTTTTCAACAAAAAACCCTGAAATGGCAAAATTTCAGCACCTGTTATAGAACTTTTACAGTGCACTATATTTTTCATGTTTTGTCTGTAAACATTTACATGCCATAACTTAGGCACTGCGCCACATTGTATCATGTCTATGAGCGTTTGTGCATCCACAAACATGTAGCGCCTATTGCTTTAACTAATCTCACCCATTCAATCAGATTTCAGTAATTAATCTAGTTTCAAGTGATTATTACACTTAAGATACAGTAATTATTTCTTAAGACTACATTAAACACTTGTCACTTAAGTAAACAATTATTTATTTTAAAACTGGTAAATAAAACCAAAGAAGAAGAATTTTTTTTTCAAACTATCAGATATTTACATATATTTTAAACACTCACACATTTTTTAGCAACTACATTTTAAGGAGATGTGGCCAATTGCACTTCGTAAGTACGACTTGTAACAAAAACTGTTTTTGTTTTTTTTTGTTGCAAAATTAAAGTCCTGGATCAAGGCAGCAGCCTGTTCATCTACATCATTCAGGCAAACTAAGTTTTTAGCCAAATTTGCAGCTTTTTTTATTTGATGGCAGTTCGGGCCAACCTCTAACTGGTAATCTGAGGAAACTATCTTCAATTTTGGCTACTTCAAAAAATGCATAAGAAGTACACAAATAATCCAATTTCGGAGGAAGTATTTATAATAGATATGAATTCAAACTCCTTTTCTTTTTCATAACAATCTTCATCATAAACATGATTTGAAAACAAGCCATAAAACTTTTTTAAATGACTTGAATTTTTTTATAATATCAAATTACAACAGAAAGAAGATTTTTAGAGGGTGGGATCCGTCAAAAAAAAAAAAGAAAAAAAAAGTTTTTTTATGTCACTCCTGGGACACTCTAATGCCCATTCAAGCCAAGGAATAAAAACTATCTATACATTAAAAGTATTTGTATTTCAGAAGGGCAACTTTCAAATTCTTCAAAATTTTCTCCAAAATCTTTGAAGGTTCACTTATCAAATAAAGTCAATATTGGGGAATTCATTAAGTCATTACTATATCGAGAAATGGATGGATATTTTCTGACTTATTGAAGAAAGGGTGTAGTAAGTATTATGTTACATAAGAGTGCCATACATCACAACTTATAGGCAAATAAGTAGTTTTATTTGATGGTGCTATTGAAGACTATAATTTAATAAAACAAAATTTCAAAGTATATTAGATTAAGAGGATGATATTAATATATTAGTGTAAAAATATTTTAAAATTTTACTAAATAGATTTTATTCATACATTTTTTCAAATAATGAAAACTATACTTTATATTTTAATTACATGTGCCTTGTAAAATAAAAAAAGACTGATTTGTAGATCATTGTTTGTCAGTTAAAAGTTTACAAGTTGTTTATAAAATGTAAGAAACTATTAATAGATAGAAAAATTTCATATGATATGATCCTATTTCAAAGAAATATAATACATAAGTTTTTATAAAGTCTATTTCTAACTATATATAAAAATCTAATGCTGAGCTCTCACACAGCCAACGAAAACGATTATCTTATACTGTACGATTTTCTGACTAATGATGAAATGCTTCGTTTGAATTGTCGAAGTAGAACTATAGCATTCCCAACTCGTCTTATATACATTTCACTCTCAACTTATCTGAATGCGAAATAAAATTAGCAAAGATCACACCTAAAGCCAAATTGTTTAGAGAAAGTTTTATATAAATACATTTTAGACATAATGCTTCGGGAATTTACTAAACTAAAAGCATTTTGATGCTATTGTTAAATGTGATGAGTGACGAGGAAATCACATTTGGCTGTACATAGTGTTTCTTCGGTCTAACATTTTTCGCCACCGATCCGAAATTCAGAATGGACCTATGCGAAATCGCGAATAGACTCAAAGCCAAATTGCCTATAGAAAACTTTAATTAACTTTGGTAGTATTGCTTAGGTGAATACGTCAAACTGAGCATTTTGATCAAAATCACCTGAAGATTTAACTTCCAACTCACGTGAGGGTTCATCGTCAAGGTTATACAGCCGTCAGTTTTTATTAAGAAGTGAAACACTTACGGTTGTCATAACTTGGCGTTGGTTTTATGTAAACAATTCCTCACCCAGAATCCGCATCGGCTTTGGAAGTCTTACTCTGAAATGCTTTGATGCAGGTGTATTTGACTATTTTTTTTGTAAATTTTATTTGTTGTTGATCCATACCAATTTCCTTCTCCACCAAATGATACTTTTAATGATGGTTTCCTGGAAAGGGAATCCATACTCGAATGCCAAGTTTGTCGCGAGTCAACTGAAGAAATGGATCGAATGCCACGACGCGGAGAAAGTCTATCACGATAAGGAATTCGAGCGAAAACACAAATGTTTTCTTTACTTGTGTAGAGAGGAAGGATATACAAGCTGTTGAAGGCGGACGTCGAAAGGCAGAATGAGATTCGGGAAGCGCGATTTCGCGAAACGATGGAGCATGGACGCTATGTGCTCGACGATTTGATGTTGATGTCGGAGAACGAGTATGGTTCCTACTCGGTGAAAGAACGGATGCGGGAATTGAAAGAGTTACTTGCCGATAAACCTTTTCATACTGGTGTAACAAAATGATTATTGTACCAACATTTATAACAAGTAAATAACTATTGTTTCAATGGAGGTTAAAAAATTCATTTTTAAAGCAACTACCTATCTATCCCATGTTAAAAAATACTTTATTTAAGGAACATTTTCTCGGTTACTTATGTACTTATCAACTTGAAAAAGATCCCACATGATTATTGAACATTTTGATGAATCTGGTGTATAATTTTTTTAAATAATTTATTTTGTTCTTTTTAAAAAATAAAATGTCTGGTATTCTATAGTATTTTTAAAAATTGCAGTGATAATAAAAATATATATCCCTTTAGAAATTTCTTTTTTGTTTTATTTTTCAAATAATAAGGAAAGGCAACTTTCCCACGTACAGGCCAACCTATTTTCCGAAACACACACACACACACACACACACACACACACACACACACACACACACACACACACACACACACACACACACACACACACACACACACACACACACACACACACACACACACACACACACACACACACACACACACACACACACACACACACACACACACACGCACACGCACGCGCACGCACACGCACGCGCACGCGCACGCGCACGCACACACACACACACACACACACACACACACACACACACACACACACACACACACACACACACACACACACACACACACACACACACACACACACACACACACACACACACACACACACACACACACACACACACACACACACACACACACACACACACACACACACACACACACACACACACACACACCAAGAACTTTAGATGTTCTTGGAGTTTCAGAACATCAAAAATTAGTTTCTTCCCTTGAGACTCGCCTTAATGATTTTGATTGAAAGGATTATGCTAAATTAAGCCACATTTTTGACACCAACTATTTTTTTTTTTTTTTAAATTCATCACATTAACATGCTTTTTATTAAGGAATAATTGTTGATTTGGGAATTTATTGATGGAAAACGAACTAATTTAATTACAAAGACTTTGGGACCAGCTCTTTTGGATATTGCTGATGTAACAATAAGTGTTTTGGGGGAGGTTTTCGTTCAAAGATCATTTTGCGATGATGCAAGAATTTAATTTTTTATTGGAAATGTCATATTTTGAAGAAGTTATTTGAGAAGATGTATGAGTTGAGAATCTTACCCTATTTGAAAGTTTATAATGTTTCTTAGGAACAATTTGTTTTGATACATGTTATATGTTTGACACTTTGATAATCAGAATCAATTTAAGTAAAGTCAAACCGAAAAACATGCTTATAAAAGAGTTTATAAATGAATTCAAAAGTTATTCAAGCAAACCCATAAACTTCTGAAACAATGGGGTAATCTGAGGATGGGGTGGATATATTTTAGAAATATATAATGACGCATTAGCATTGCAGAATCATTTATAACTGCATGAATTAGCAATGTAATATTGTTTACCAAATAAAGAGTAGACATCTTTCTTCATTTAATAGTGGGATTTCAGTCAACAAAGAGGATTATACATGGTAATTAGGACTATCTAAAACTTAAGACTCATTACTTATTTCAAAATTTTCGTGTGATAAATAGACTGATTTAGAAACTTTGTAGACTTGTATTTCCACATTTTTAATAATGTCTGATATCTTTTCTGATTATCAAACTGAGGCAAATTTGCAAAATTTTCGTGTGATTAATAGATTGATTTAAAACCTTTTAAGATCTAGATTTCTAAATTCTCATTTATAGCTTAATTCCAAATTTATTGAGTTAAAGAAATTTTATCAGAGAAATTATTATGAAATAATCTAGTTTAATGCAAATATTACTCATACGAAGAGTATCACGTAAGCGATGTTCGTCTAATCACTGTAACATATTTTCTTTGTTTCTCTCGCAGCTTCAGATTTTTAGTAAATTGGTGAACAAGTTATTATTAGAGTTAAAAAATTCAACCATGTAGTTATTTGGTTGCCTCTTCATTTATCACAGGGTATTTTTACAAAGAAAAATCATAAAAGGAAGTATATATAGTTATAGACATCCACACTTAATGTCTCGCAATTTAGTTTTCAAAAATATTGTGAAGTTTACTTAGGTTTTAAAAACTACTAGATATGTACTGTACTAATATGGTATTAAAAAGTATATTTTTATTAAATATAATTGTTATTAATAAACAAAAGTAATGTATATTAATTACAATGCATTAGAATCAGTGTCAGTGCAATTTTGAATGAAATCAATAAAATATTAATTAAATGATAATTTTTTAATTTATTTATTATTAAAATAGTATTAAGCAAACCAGTATGGGGATCGATGTAATAGAAATAATACATTAACATACAGCGTTTCTTTTGGGAGTTCAAATTCGATGTTATAAGTTAAGGATATCGTACTTGTTTGATGTGCTTCTTAACGTTAGACACAGACACCAAAAGGAAAATTATTCTTAATTACTTCTCTGACATAATTTATTTCAATTAAGTCAATCTTCATTTGAACTCATTTTTCATTGCGCAAGAAAATGTGCGAAGTGCTAGAAACATAAATAACACTTATCAAAGTTAGTTATTGAAATGCTTAGTAATATATCATTGCTAAAATATAAAAACAATGAAAAATTACCGAATTTGTTAATTCTTTCAAGCTGGCTCTGTAGTCATCTTCGGATATTCTATGAATGAAATAATATTCTAGAAATACTTTTTACTTCTAACATAGGTTTTTATGAAAAAATATGCTTCAACATTTATGATTAATTTTAAATATGTTCAAATCATACTTGAGTAGATATTATATTTTCGAATACATTTTTAGCTATGAAAGTTACTTTTAAGTAAAAGTGCTTATGATAAAAATAGTAATAATATTAATAATAATAATAACATGATAAATTTGCGCAATTACCTATAAATGAACTCTATCTATATATTCAATCATTAAATACATGAATTGTAGCAAATTAATAAAAAATTATAAAAGATAACTCAATATTTTTACGTTCATATGCTTTGCTTTTCAGAATAATGAATAAATATGCATATTGCGAATTTATTTAATTGAATATTAAAAACCTTAAATTTGTTTAGAAGATTCATTGGTTATGTTTAATCATGAATGATGTTTGCTAAAAGTTATTATGGATTTCTTATCATATTTAATGTCTTTATTCTGTACATTATTTAAACTTAAGTCATATTTCGTAAAAGATTTTCTTCACCTTTTCTTTTAATATAGTGTTAAATAATATTTTATCAAAAGCATAGCGTCTAATATTTTTTAAAAGGTATCCTTTAAGCCTAGAACAAAACCATGATGTCATAAAAAATTATATAATAATTCCAGCTTGAGTAATATACAGTGAAAAACCTGTCAAAAACACTTAAGTGATTATTGTTATTGTAAAGCTTGTTTATGTAAGGTGTTACTGTAAGGCTTATTTAGTTGTGCCTCTTTAAAGTATTCCACTTAATTATGTGCGAATGTTGTGATGTTTTTCAATATTGAATAGGATGGAGATTTTTTAGGATATTAGATGTTCGAAATCCTTATACTATCAATTCAAGAAGTAATTTAATACATCAAATTATGTTTGTTTAAACATAATTTATTTTATTAAATTTAGAGATGCATATGAACTACAAGTAAAGGGATGCAAAGATTTTCTCTGCTATTTTAAAAATAATCATGAACTTATTAAAAGTCTAAGAGACAGTTTCATGCCCGGAATTGATTTTTTTTAGTAAATATACAGATGTGTTTTTTGATTTTGCCCCTGGTAGTTTCAAAATTTGGCCTCAATTTCAAAAGCTGGTATGATCGATTTTTAGTGTATATTGTATATTTTTTTTCCTTCAAATTTTTGCTACCTTAAATGAAGTCAATTTGTACTGAATAAACTACTTGACAATTCTTTAGACACAAGGAATAAACCGTGATACCATGCCAATAAGTTTAAATGCTACATACTTTATCCACTTCTTCAAAATTGTGGCCGAAAGAAATTGTATTTATAGAATAACATACTAAAGTTTATCGGAACGATGGACTATTAAGTGTTCAAAATGGTTTTTAAAATCCAGTTCAGATGGTGTTATAGTATATTACGTGCTCTATGTCTGAGTGGTTTTCTTCAAAAATATTATCTTTGTAATAAAAGAACGTTGATAGAAGATGAAGAGGATTTATTTGTGATTTTATAGAGATTTAACACTGATTTTGTGTAATTGTTGGTTCAGATTTCCTGGTATTAAGATAGTAACTTTTCATTATAATGTTTTATAGTGGAATAAATTTAAGTAATTTGAATTTTCCGTGACTGAAAAAGTCACAAATAAATTAACGGATAGCTTCTCTTATACGGAGAGTTTTGAAAGAAATTGATGTTTTTCCAACTGAGAGGTTATGCGACGAATTCAAAACAAATACGAATATATGCGTGAATTTCATTTTCTAAAACTCTTATAAAACAAATAATACCGATAAATTCGTTAATGTAGGTAAGTTATTCGATTCTAAAGTAATTTGTCATGCACTTTAGATAAATATTTTCAAGTATAATAAATTGAGTTATTTATCAAAAAACTAAAAAAAATGTCTTACAGTAATTTTAGTGAATTATTAAATAACCAAAGTTAGAATATTAAACCCATAGTTACAATACTACTTTCTTTCTTCCAAAAACAGTAGAGTTAGTGTAAAGTTAGTAGACAAAAATGAATTGACAAATAATACAAATTTATGAATTACTATAGTAAATAGTCAATAGGCATTTTTTGAAAATTTCCTAAACATAAGAATGGTATAAATATGCTTACTTGGCATCATAAAGTTTTTTCCTAAGTAAAGTTTCAAGTAATGTGATCTTTCTGTGTAAGATGGCTCTAACTGTGTCTTCATCTCTCGAATATCCAGACAAGGAATTAAACGCCTTTTTCCAGACTTCAATCTCACGTTTCACTTCTATAAAAGGTATTTATTTAATAATACCAAATGCATGTGTACTCTTAAAGTAGTCTGTAAGTAAGACAAGTAGAAATTGTTGTTTGATTTCTAATTGATGCGGCGTTATAAAATGCAGAGTATCGTATTGAAAATATTTTTCCTTCTTATAGTTAGGACGATTTCTTATTCTCTTATGGTTTCTATAAATTAATTTTATCTCAAATTTACGACTGTAAAATGAGTTATATTTTTAGTGTGATCTAATGTTCTCAGCAATTGTTGTATGGATAAAAAATATAATTTTGAAAACAATATTTTTAAAGTGTTCAAGAGGCTATTGAGTTACTTTTTAGATACTATACTTTGTCACATTACGAATTGACTAGGATTGCAACACATCTTAGGAATATACTATTAGTCTTATTCCTTATAAATTAAATTACAAAAACCAAATATCAAATATGGAACTAGAGGTCCCGACTGGTTTATCCTCAGGGGGTTAAATCAGTCGGAAACCTCCAGGAGACGTTTTTTGAAAGAGAACGGCCATAAAGGCACTAAACGTAACTTTTGAACCACTACGCCTCCACACCAGAACAATGAGGAAATCAAAGAAATACAGTAAAATAAGTATACAATGCAATGAAATGAGTAAATACAAAATAGTCCAGAGAACTTACCCCTTTGAATAAAACCCAATAACACTGTATAAAAGTTTGTAGTTTATGACAATACCTACAAAACTGTCCCCCAGAAAAATAATCACTGAATTCCTAAGTATTAAATTTAATGGCGCCATTAAATTTAATATTTAGGAATTAAGTGATTATTTTTCTGTGGGTATAACTAATTAATTGCACAAGCTAATTGATAAATATATGGTAGAAACTGAAAATATACTGATAAATAAATGGACAATTTTGCTGGATATCCTTTTGATACTAAATCACTCTAAAGCAACACAACGCATTTCTAGGAAACTTGTAGGATGTATACAAAACAACCGGAATGTGGTTAAATGCTTAAAATTAATATATTTCTGTTGGAGTTTCTTGGGTATGCTGCAATTTTTTCCAAATTGCACTAATTACTTTCAATTTCCAATATGTATACATAGGGTAATAAAAGTATAGCATTCGGTCAATTTTTTTTTCTTCTTTTTTGTGTGCAGTTTTTTCGTTTTGGAGCATCTTGATTTCAAAAAAGTATTTTAGAAAAAAATGACTGTCCGTGTGTACGTGGTCAGCATAACTCCTGAACAAATTAAACTACGATGTTCAAATTTGGTGCGCGAGTTGGTGGTGGCCATCGGACCTACCATTAAGGTTTTCGTCAAAATCGCGCAAGCACATAAGGTAGCTGCCATTGAAAAAATCATGTTTTTCAGTAATTTCTGAAAAACGGCTCTAACGATTTTAATCACATTCGCTGTGGTAATGCCTCTTAAGGTGTTCAATACAATCCCACGAAATTCTCATAAAAATACGATAAAAGCGTAAAAAATTGAAAAATGAGTGCCTTTAACACAGAGCTCTGTGCCCTTGAGCATCGTCCAACAACGATTGATTTTTAGGATTTATCACAAGAAAGAACAATCTAATGTCCATCGAATAAGATAATCAATTTTTTTTTTTACCATTTAAAAATTATTGCCAAAAATATCACCAAACTGGCCATTTTTATTAAAATGAGTTATAGTATAAAAATAGTAAGTGACACCGTGTCAAATTTTAATGCATTAAACAATATTATAGTGTAATTGAAAGTTGTGCGATGTCCCACACCCCGAGTTTTTTTAGAGCCTTCATGGTTGAAATTTATTGTCAAATTTAAATTACATTGTCAGTTTTAATTTTCAATTGTTTAAAATATAATATAACTGCAATGGGGTCCATCTTTTGGCGATCTTCATTTTTTGGATGTTCTTGAGCCCAAAAAAGGAGGTTTTCCTTTTTGTAAAGTTGTAATGTCTTTTATTTTATTTTATTGTACGCAGAATGAATTCACAACGGATCGTTCAACATATTCAAATTCAATGCTAAAGTCACAAATACATATAAAGAGCGATAGTGAGGTTTTCATGTCATTGAAAGTTTAGATTCTTTAATAACTATAAAAACTTGATTTTAAGGGTTTTAATTAAAAGAGTTATGGTAAAGAATTTTCATGTGTTGTCATTTACGCAGCGAAATTCCAGTAAAATTACATTAAAGCCTACAAAAATGGTTGGTTGTTTTCAGATTATCTGGCACCGTCAGCAACACGAGGGCTATAATACGTCGATACATTCGTCATTAGAAAAGCCAACATACATTTACAAACACCCATGCCTAACACGGGACTCGAACCCGCAACCTCGCGGTCTAGAAGCTAGCACGCTAACCACTATACCGTTAGGTCGGCCTTACAAAAATGAGAAACGATTATTGCAGAGTTACAAACTGCGTCTTTTCCAACATACATTAGTTTCCCCTTAACAATGAAATTGCTGAGTCATGTGACAACTAATAAATTATGAGACATTAACAGTTATTTTTTGAAAAAAGTCACTAAAGTCACTTTCTACCTCGATAAGAGATTTGTGGAAATATCTATATTCAAAATTATCTCCAAATCGTTTTGAAAATGTTATGTAAAAGAATGAATATGCAAGTGGTAAATTGCACTTATACGTTTCAAATGTCAAAGTAAACAGAATTATAATAGTGTATTTGAAAGTTGTGCTATGTTCTATTAATTAAAGAGGTTGTTTATTAATTTCCTCCATTTTGAGTCATGGTACTCATATGGATTCTGTGAGAATAGATTCAAAATATTATGACACATTATTTCTTGCATTTATGGAAAATCAGACTTCGGTAATCAGCTATTTAAAATGGTCTTGATGCTTATTGAAAATTTTTCTTTTATATGTGTTTAAAATGTCTTTATAGTATTTTTGTGGGCTAGTGGTTCGTTTGTTTGATGATAATTTTTGATCATGATATTGTGCAATAAAATTAGTTTGGTTTTAAATGTTCTACACCCAAATGTGTGCCCTTGTTTCTTTGTGAAATATCACGATGAAGTCATATGAGTTTCCACCTTAACTGAATTTATTAATTTTGGTTTGCAATCAGATGGCCATAATTTTTCGGCATGAAGCTAGAAAAAACTTTTATCGTTGAAAAGAAATTGACGATTACTCAAAAATTGAGTTTCTTAGTTAAGAATGATTTTGTAACACTTTTTTTGCCATATAAATAATCTTTAAGGATTTGAAACGTTGTAACTGGAGATTAAGTAATTAGCTGTTTTACGCAGTGACTCTCGCCGAGTATTTAATTGTCTCCTCTCCTGTTTTTAAGAATAGTCTCTTTCTCCTGATTCAGACAAAAACAATATAAATAAAATTACGAAAGGGCAACTGGTTGATACTAAAATTCAGGTTTTTGTAATGAATAAATGATTTCTTAGTCATAAAATTAATATAGTTATTGTGTAGATTAAATCAGTAAATTGATGCAAAATCCATCAAAGTTTACGAAACGTTAAAGTTTTTGACAGTGTCTTACGCATTGTTTTTTGCCAATTTCTAATATTTTCTCTTTCAAACACATTTACATCACTTTCACAATTGCACATATTTCAAGATATAAATAAACGTTTTTTTTTTCTTCTTCAAAATTGTTAGATCTGTGCTCTGGCAAATGTTGAAAAACCTAAATATTTACAACACAAGTACTTTCTGAGTAAGCGAGATTTTGACAAAAACTTTGTTGTTACATCCCATAGGTACTGCTGATTTGTATCGCCAATTTGAACATTTCAGAAGTTATGCAGTTTTCAGACAGACAGACCATTTCTCAAAAACTATTATTTTTGGTCTCATAATCTCCTAAAACTTGAAAATCACACAAAAAAAAAAACTCCCAACAACAACATAGTTTTCTTGTCTTATTATAAGGTATAGCACATTAAAGTCTAGAAAGGAATGAATGTGTACATATTGGCTAAAACGAAGTACAACTTACCGACAACTTCTGGGGGCTCTGAAAATCTTAAAGTAGATATATCCTTGTATATCAATCTCAAGAAGGCATAAGTTGCACCAAGACAGAGCAGAACAATTGGCAACATATGGAGAGTAAAATTTCCAAAATTTATACCCTGAAATCCGAAATAAATTCATATAATATCAAATTACATTAAAATATTGGTTCTTCATTTTGACTTGAACATATTAAAGATTCAAACTACATCGTGAAGGTTTTGAAGGACTTTTATTGAAAGAGAGATCTTTTATTGTGAAAACATTCCCATTTGACTTACTATAATTCAATTCTCTAAACATTCTACAATGAAATCGGAAGCCAACTAAGTTCGAAATTCTCAAAACCTTTCAATGGTTCACTCTTTGATGCTTGTAAGTAACATTATTTTCATAAGTCCATTTTAAAATTTATTGAAACTCAAAATTAAATTCCTCAAAGTAAATATGTTATTGAGATAGCAAGAATATATAAATTTATAAACAGACTTAATTTGACAAAATTCCTAAATTAAATGGGTTTATCAAGCATAAGAAGAGTGAATGTATTAGGAACGACATAGCTTTAAAGTGAATTGTTCATGCACATTGTACATTCATTTCTTACATTTTAGTTTTACAATAAACTGCCTCTTAAGGATAAAATTATGTGAAAATATATACATTAATTCAATATATTATGATTTTATATTTTTTGTAGGGAAAAAAATTTCAGGAATAATACTTTGTGCGAAAACTTGATTGTGACTTAATAAACTAAGTGATAATTATAAATATAATTGAAAATATTTCAGTTTATAGTTGGTTAAATATATTTCAGATTTCAGTATTCGAAGAAGCTTTTTTCAAAGATTGATAATTTTGGAAACGTTATTCGTCTTTAAATTATGACAGTTCAAAGGAGATTCAAGTGTATTAAATGACGAAACAAATTTAAAAAGCCTTTTAAATTGCTTCATGGGATTGAAATTGCTATTTAAATTCCAAACTAAAGATTGGTGATAAAGTGTGAAGTGACGCAATTTGTCCTGCCTCAAATATCATCTTAAGTCAAAATTACTTAAAGTAATTACTGATAATATTAAATTTAAAAAGTTTTTTTCAGAATGTTTCTTAAAATCCAATAAGATTTCTAATCTTTCAGAGAATCTTTGCAAGCAAGATTGAAAAAAAAAAAAAAATTGGTTTTCTTATGAAATACTAAATGAATATCATATACAATTGTTACTGCAAGTACAGATCAATACTTATACATACCAATGTAAAATGAGGGCTTGAGAAGCAAAGGAATCCAAGTGTCTTTTCTTAACTTTTGAGAAGATACACTTTAAAGTTTCTTATTCATATTAAATTTATATGAAAATTATTTGTTGTTCAAATACTAACCTCTGAGATGAAGATATCACTAGTTTTCATAGAATTTAATGTAAATAAGGAACTTTAAAGTGTATTTTCTCATACGTTAAGAAAAGTCACTTAGATCCCTTTGCTTCTCAATCCCTTAAATAAATTTATATGAAAATCTGCACATTAATTCAATATATTAAGATTTTATATGCGGTGAGAAAAGAAAATTCAGGTATAAAACTGTTTCGTTTTTAGTGACTAAATAAATCCCGTTATAATTATAAATATAATGAAAAAATTATTTCAGTTTAAATTTTGTTGAAATATATTACTGCTTTTAATTTTTGACAAAGCTTTTTATAAAAGATTATTTATTTTTCAAAACGCTATTAACCATTATATTGTGATTGTTCAAACGGGATTAAATGTATTTTTCTTGTCAAAATGGCAATATTATTTGAATTATTAATAATAAATAAATTAGTTATAAAATTTCTTTTAATATATTTGTTGCGTGTTGAAATATATGGTTTCAGAACTATCTTTCAAAAAAGTGTATTGAGGTCTAGAATATCATAACAAATTCGCATTTTATGTTTGAATGTGGAACCCAGAGGGTAAGATGGCACTGTAGGTAGGAAAGAAATTGACAAAAAAGAAGAGAAAATTAACGTCGTCATTTGGGAGATGACGCATCTCCATTGCATGATTCTTTTAAAGGAATTATTTTGTGAAAACTCATATTTGCGGTATTAATTATCATTATGTGATTATCTCGGTATTTTTTAGGTTGATAGCGAGCGTGAGTTGTGAATGCAACCTTACTCCTCTATATGTTTCTTGCTTGTTACCAAGTTCTATTTTCTCTCTCTGTTTTTGAAACATAGTTCTAGAATAGCCGGTATATCACACGTATACGTTATAATATTTTCTAGCCTACAAATGAAGCACTTAAAAATATAGAGTGATTCAGATAGTTTATTTGATTTGAAATATGCATCTTACCGAATTTTTGATATTTTTGTTCGAAATGATAATGACATTCGGAGGATCACCTATAGGTGTCATAGCTCCACCTATATTGGAAAATACTACTAGAGATATGATTACATGCTTTGGGTCAACGTTCATAGCTTCGCATAATCTAGAAAAAAAAAATATAAAAAATACAGAAATGCATTTTAAAATAGCAAAAAATATACTTCATTTGTGTACATCTAATTCATAATATACTAGAAATGTAGCCCCGCGCTATTGAGGACATGTTGGAAGACATAGAAGTTTACATTTAAGAAAAAGTTGAACAGATGTATTTAAGGACATTTAGCGATTTTTTTTAATTGACGATCTGAAAAATTGCAAAAATCAAAAATACAGTAACTAAGAGAAAATTTAAACATAAATAATAATAAAATTAAGTTAAAATATAAATATTAAGGGTACTATTCCGTTAGCAGGTTACCAGTTGGAACCAAGCTTAAATAGTTTCACGTTTAAATGACGCGTAAACGTATTGCCAATCCTGAATATAGGAATTATAAATTATTTGAAGGTTGTTAGTTTGGATTAGTATATTTGTAATTTGTCGGTTTCTATCTAGTATCCGGCTAGGAGAATAATACCAAATTAAGTTAAAATATAAATAATAATTAAAATATAACTGAAAATAAAAACCGCTGTCAGAAACTGCATTTATATAAAAAAAAGTAGTCTCATGCCCCCTTACCAATTTCATAATCACTACCAAAATAAAGCACTAAAGAAATAAAATCGCAAATGAAATACTATGCTTCTGGTGTGAATTGTAAAATAGTCTGGTGTAAATAGTAAAACATGTATAATACAAAAAATGTATTCAAATCTAGATTAAATAATATGGGACTTGATGCACAAGACAAACACACTATAATACAAATAAAAACAATCAAAAGATGGAATTTTTATATTCTGGGTTAAATACTAAGGGAAATGAAAAAATATTTGTATGGAAATTAAAAAAATAAAAAAATAAAAATTAACAAATGTTGAAAGGATTTCAAAGTTTTCGGTAAATTTCAAAAATCTTAGCCGTTATGTTTTCATTCAGAATACTTTCTTAGCCGTTATGTTTTCATTCAGAATACTTCATGTGTTGCGTTGCATTAGTTTAAAGTAGGTCGATTGACAGTAAATATATGGACTTATTATGATAACAATATTTGAAATGCATATCGCACAGACGATTATAATGTATACAAGTAATCAGAAAAATAAGGAGGACACATTAGAATAACTTTTTGTTTTATTCTGATGTTATAAAAAATATCGGTGCCATTCCAAGAATTTTTTTAATGTCATTAAATTTTATTAAAAGCAATTTTTTTTTTTTTAAATTTAAGAGTTGTTCTCTACAATTTCGATGTACTAAAGCTACTATGTACCAAATTTCGTACCTCAAGATGCAAAACTGTGGATTTGCATTAGGTTCAGACGTACAGACACTCAGTTTTATGTATATAGATTATATGATAACGAAGTTAAGTATGTAAATACATTAAAAATGTAAACATCGAACTAAGTTTTAAAGTTATAATTATTTGAGATATTATAATAAATTAAACATTTAATACTAACGCACACTTTCATTTGAATCACACGAGAATTTCCTCAAATATTAAATATATTTAAAACATTACCATCATGACTTTAAATATTTTTAGTATTTGAGGAAATGCGCTTGTAATTGAAGTGGAAGTGTGCGTTAGTTATAATGGTTATTTCTATGGAGAGGGGAGGGGGGAAGGTTTAAATACTGAAAACACGAGCTTTATTGAGTGTGAGGAACTGAGACAAACTTTTAATTTCAATTCAACAAAATTTTTTCTTTTGAAACTAAATGAGTGCAGAAACTACTTATGTTTCAAATTTCACGGTTCTCCTTGCACCAGAAATTGAGATATACAAGACACAAAATTTCATTCCTAACTTTTTTTTAATATAGATAGATAATCGTTATTACCAGTGTTTTATAAAACATTTATTGAAATAAATTGTTTTAGTTGGCAGCATTTAAAATATAGCTTAAATATATGTTTTTTCAATCTCTTTAAAAACGTCAACCTTACTTTAGATCACATCTGTAATATTTTATTATATTTCATTTTTTATACATTTCATTTTTTAAACAATATAACAAAGTTTCATTTGAAATGGCTGTACTTTGTATTGAAGTTAATTTCAACTACTTTCTTAAAATTAATGTTAAATTTCAAATTTCATTTACCTTTAAAATTTCACTCACATAAATTGCATTTGATTCATATCCTTTTCAAAAACAATTTTATTTTCCATCAAATAATTGAAAGGACTTTTTTTATTTTTGGAAATGAATAGTTTTTGTATATTTTACAAATTAATATTTTGTTATTTTTAAACTCGATTTAAAACTATGATGAAGTGGGGTATAATCAATAATGAGCCCCTTGTATTAGTATCAACTTCAGCCACTATACTCATCGACCGATATTGCAGATAAAGGTATGAAAGAGTATGTTTTTAAATTTTAAGAAAATAATAAAGGAAATAAAACAGTAAGAATTTGGTAACAGATCATTTACTCACCTTATTGCTACAGCTGACATAAGTAGTATGGTTGTGACGTTGTCTAAAAATGCTGAAAGTAGTGCTGTCACTAAACACAGACCCGTGATCAGAGCCCAAATATGACCTCGTGCCACTTTATAAGTCTGAAAATTAATGATATTGAAGGTATAAGATTAACTTATTAGCAGGAACAATTAAAATCAAGCTTCTCTGCTAGAATTAAACATG
Organism: Linyphia triangularis; assembly: GCA_963978545.1. Classification (NCBI taxonomy): domain Eukaryota; kingdom Metazoa; phylum Arthropoda; class Arachnida; order Araneae; family Linyphiidae; genus Linyphia; species Linyphia triangularis. The sequence continues at coordinate 62,686,540 of OZ021723.1, read as the reverse complement.
ACCTAATTTAGTATACGGCAAGTTGAGGTAATATGTCTCGAGGAGTAAGATTCTGCATTGTATCACAAAAACGAAATACCAGGTGTTAAAGCACCATCCACAGGATTTGGAGGCCACTTGGCAAAGAAATACATCTTTAACGATACTACACCATAATATTGAGTCGGACAATATTTATGTTAACAAATAGAAGTAGGAAATTAAATTTTGAACTAAAAAAATATTTGAGGGTCTAAATGATATTGTCACAAGTAAGATAACGTACATTTTTGCACATTAATTATTTTTTGGTTTTAAATCTCATCGTCAACATTTTTTCCTCGCTTTAGTAAAGACCGCTATGACCAAACTATTAACTTGATATGTTACATGGGATAATATGGGGCAAATGTTATAGATGTCAAGAATGTTTTATAATAAATAAAGATGAAGTTGATTATTGTAGGAAATGCAATGGTTTCTTTAATGATAAGGATGCAATATGTAATTGGATTCAGTATGTGACTCGTATGCGTTGGTAATATGAAATTTTTTCTATGTAGAGACGTTTCAACGAAAATTATTTAAAAACACACCGTGAATTTTTTACGATATTACATTCAAGTTTATCAAAGATTTTGTGTCATTACTTTGATTAACTAGAGTATTTTTTTTTTAATTTTTTTTTATTCAACTGCTTGAAAGTGAAAACGGTATAACATTGCATTGGCTCATATTCCCCTAGTATTAGAAGATTATGACCCTATTACTGGGAAAATACGGCATTCGTAGTTTTTTTTTAATTTTTTTTAATTTTTTTTTATTACATTTATTGAATATTTATAAAAATGTTATATAAAAAATCTTTCAGAAGTTATTCACAGTTTTTTACATGAAAAATAATACTTTTAAATTGACTAATTTAAACAGGATTATTTCGTAAAGAATTATTAGTTTGGTAGTGTTTGCACTAATCTAAATTAAACGTACATTAATTACTTGTTTTAATCGATACAAAACGGGATACTAATTTTAACATGTAAATTAAAAGTATTCTATATGATGTCAAAGAATTTTCTTCTTACGTATTGCAAAAAACTATTTATTTCTTCTTACGTATTGCAAAAACTATTTATTTCTTCTTACGTAATGCAAAAACTATTTAGATAATTACTTTTCTTTCCCGAGAATAAAGACTTTTACGCAATTGAAAACTATTTCAACATAAAGTTATAAAATATTCACAAGTCTGAGAGAGCTTCTAGAACATTGTAGTTAGAGTTGTTCTATTTATTGCTTTTTCAAGTACCATTTATTTCCCTCTAAATTATATCCCAGGAGGCTTTACATTTTCTTTTGATATTTGGTATTTCTATAGTTGATTATATATATCAATTTTATTACACAATGAATACTAGAATTGAGGCTATTGAAGAGTTATTAAGCAACATAATGAACAAAGTTAACTAAAGTAAGTTAAACAGTAATGATCATGACTCTCTGAATGGTATATTTTATCTATAGTTTTATTTTTTATTTTGTATGATAGTGACCGTTTGAATTCAAAATGTATGATCAGAATTCTTGAAAATCAATTTTTCTTTAAGTTACTACTTTTTAGCTAACCATAATTCTTAAAGAGCAAACGGGTGATGGTCGTTTTATATTCTTAAAGTCATAAAGTTAAAAATAAAAGTATTTTTACTTCAAGCATTTGAAGGTTATCTTAATACCATCAATTTTACGTTTTACCCAAATCATTTGGGAGTAAAACAGTACTTCGTTAATTGGTCCCTTGTGCCATTAAAAACTTTAACTATAACTAGAAAAGTGTAAAGAAACGTTAAAGATTTAAAACTACCTTCATAAATCATGTTTTAAAGCTATAGCTTTAGTTCGTTTCTTTTTTAGTAACATCTTTAAGGAAAGAAAAATCATCCTGATTTTAAAATACCTTGATGCATTTGAATTCTATGTTAAATTTAACTTTGTGATATAATTTTTAAATCATTAATCAGTAATTAGAAGTATATTTTTTGTAAACATTCTACATATGAGTGAAATAATTATTATGAATAGGATTTATTGCACAAATTTTAAAATTGTACATTAGACGATAAAACTTTCTTCCTTTAAGAGATATTTAATTCAAAGTTAATTAAGTTAAATAATTTAGGTAATATATTGCATAACCTAAACTAAGCTTTAAATTTTTCATTTGCCTTACAAATATCATAAATTCAATTTTTGATGCTCACAAGTACAGATCATAATAAAATTTATATTTAATTCACTCTCAGAGAGTTCACTAACTATTAATGATGTTAATCATCTAAATGCTTTTGTCGCAATGAATAAAAAATTTATTTTTTTCAAGTTTTTTTAATTTTCATGTTGGCATCTTTGAAAGAGCTCTATTGTTGAAAAACGCTCTTCTAAAAATGAGTCACTTGATTTCTTAATTAAATCTTCAAAAGTTCGATAGATTAGTAGTGTATTGTGGTGTAACTTTTGGTAATGTACTTTCTAGTATGAGTATTATGGGGACTGGTACGTGTGATTAAAATCTTGATCGGTGAGTGAAAATATTCACGCTTTTTTAAGTTCACGAAGAATATTTCAAACCTTGAAAAGTCTGTTCTCTTTAGATGGATTAAATTTTGATTTAAGGTAGAGCGATATTTTTTCACTTTTTAGTGGAATTATTCTCTTGTTAAAATTTTTTTAAAAACATTTTTATTTTTATAACAATTATTCTTAAGTTATGGATTCGGAATATTCAGATAGTTACAGTTATTTTAGAAAAATCATTATTATATTTATTGAAATATGTGTTTCCTCTCAATGTGTTTTCTTCTCCTGTGTAAATGAAAACAACGCTAAAACTTTGTTGCTGGTTAAAATAATATTCTATCGGGCTTTTATGCAGAATGGAATGCTAAATTTAATAGATGTTATTTAAAGTTAAAATGGTTGTTTTACCTTTTGAAAATATTATTTCGTTTTGAATAAATGATTTTTTCACAATACGATTTGGCCACAATTTGTTTAACGACAAAACAAATCTTGGAATCTACATTGAACTGCTACTTACGTTTACCGTGAAGTGCCGAGCCTTTTCCACAATAATCTTTTTTAAAGGAAACAACTGTGCCACGTTGGAGAGTTAGAAATAAACAATTTTATAATCAAACGCTCATAAACATAACGAGGAAGAAACTAATAAAAGTGATTTGTGGAAAAAAGTATACAAAACCTTTTTAAAAATTAAACAAATCAAGTATGGTTTTGTTATGTTTGTATATATTTAAGTTTTAAAAGAAACGTTTCTTACCTAGGAAATGAACTGGATATATTCATTAAAAATAGTGTTACACAGTTTCTATATTTAAACTGATAGTATCTTTTAATTGAACGAACAACGTCTTTTTTAAATCAATAAGTGATTAATTTTACAATTTTCTTATCTTATTTAGCCTTAATCTACTATTTTATGTTTTTTTAATGTTTGTATGTAATATAGAGTAAATAAATTCAACATTTTTAATACACAGATAAAATGTCGATGCAATTATATAATTGTAAGATAAATTATTTTACGCACACAATTACAATTAATTGATACATCTAACTTTAAACTCACTAAAACTGCAATATAGTCGAAGAATCCGGTTTCACATAAAATCGACACAAGAACCATCATTCCAAAAAGTAAACTAAGAGTTTCTACATCAATCCAGCTTAAGACTTCGGTCAGAGAGGGGCGCTAATTGAGTGAAAAAAAATCATTAAATCAATCATTAACTTATTAAAAATGATCATATAATATAAATTAATACATTCGCTCTTATATGGGAATTTCACTCTTTCGTTTGTTATACAGTTCGATCTTATACGTGAATAATACATGCAACAAAAATGTATAATACTCTTAGTTTTAAGAAGGAATGTTAATTTTACCCTGCACCTAGAACTAATGCTATATATTTTTTAAATACTTTATATTAACTATTATATTCTTTATATAATATGGCAGAATCTCCGGAGGCCTAATTAACCCCTTAATTAATTGAATCGGCTGAAATTTGGCAGAGAGATTCAATTTCGATGACATTGCATTCGATCGAATTTTGGGGTTATAACTGTCACTAAAACTTGCCCGTCATCCAATCGCTCTAAAATAGCATTCAATTGACCAATAAAGAAACTCTCTCCTGTTGACAATTTGTTTTAATAATTAAACAATAAAATTGTTTTAATCAGAATAAATAAATGATGTTTGGATGTGATTACATAAATTCACGTTCATTTTTAATAAATAAATTTTAAAACGTAGTTTGTCTCACATTTTGCTGATAAAAATATTTTTGATAGTTAAAATTAGCTGCCAACACCAAGTCCTGTTTACAAAATCGGCACTGTGTTAAGGAATAAAAAAATTGATTGGCAATGCAAACAAAGGATTTATAATAAAAACTTTGTTTTTATGGGTTATATTATTCCGACACTATTTCTGTCGGAGCTTTGCTTTGTAGCACATGTCATTTTACAACATGTATAACTTCAGAATTAAAAGTTTGTTAAGAAATTTGAAGACAACATAACTAGTGTTTAATGAACTATTTTATAATTACTTAAAAATAATTTTAAAAAAAGTACTCGTGATTTTACTTTCATATTCTTTTTATAAACTTTTATTATTGATGTTATGCCAGTTGTAAAACTTAATATGCTTCAAATCAACAATATGGCAGAACTTGTGTCTGAAAAAATATAGCATTATGTCTCTAGGGCTGTAACTTACCGAAATTGTCTCTTAAAAGGTCAATTCAAGGTATTTTATATAACTTTAAATGATTAATTTTAGGTTACTCTGCTACCAATAAATAAATTTCCCATCACAAGAAGCAAAACTTTATGTATATTTTTTGTAATTATCGACAATATTACAATAAGCAACATTGAATGTAATTACTTTTTTTTTTTTAAATACCAAAAAGTTATACAGCTACAGCAAATTCATTTTTTGGTATATTTTATACTGTGTTTAATAACATTTTAGGTATGAAAAAACACATTTTGCTTTTATTTTTCATTCAACTTGAACAATTTTATAAAAGTATTATTTCATAATATATTTATTCTTGTGAGTAAAAATAAATGCAGTGATTTTAGAAAACGTTGTTCTTTTGTAGAAGACAATCATAGTTCAGATATTTTGATTTGAGGGTTTTTATATTGTAAAATTTTGAAATCATGATAGAAGACTGTTATAGTTGTAACAGTATACTGGAAAATAAGGACAGTTAAACAAAAATGGCGAAATGCGAATAGAAAACCATTAAGTGCCTTTCCTGTTAAATTGAATATATTTGTACTTTACCAGTTCTTTTTTTAAATGAAAAATATTACTAACTACTAAAGTAAAATTGGCTTTTAAATATTTTGTTTGTTAACTTTAAATTTTAGAGAGTATCCATAGTAAATGTGAATAATATGGAAAACATTTAAAATAGCGTGCTAGAACGCAATTTCCGTGAACCATACCTGATTGAAAATAGTTTGTTCTCCCCAAAGAAGATTCTTTCACGCTAACTTTTAATTAACTAATTATCTAATCTGCCCTTCAGCAACTATGCATTGTGAAAAGGAGTTTGATGGAAATTGCAATAAGGAATGAATCACCCATTTTTCGCAACTACATTTTTTTCCAGGGTTAAATATATTTACCTTCTTCTTGCTTGTTATAACTAAGGAACTTGATAGGAAATTAATTTAGCTCTTTTTCAATTATATTCTGAGCTCATAAGAAATCTGATAAATCATAGGGAGGAATGTTGATTTTAATTTCAAGAGATCCTTGTATGAAGTCTAGAAACTATATCATGCTTCAGAACATTGTTTTTCCCATAGGTAAATCTGTCACAAAATTGAAATAAAGGTAATATGCTTTCGTAATTTGCAATTTCTTTTAAAACCTCTTACAATAATCGTTTCCGAATATAATGATCTCTTATTTTTTTATTTGTCCCTTTTTATTTGAAAGTAAATTTAGAAAGGAATTTATTTGTTCAAATTTGAGCGCAATCCATTAATGTGTTTCTTTGAATTACAAGTAGATAGACATCCATGTTAATGATGACTTTCTAAAATCAATTTCCGATTTTGTTAACTTATTAAAAACTTAAATAAATTTTTTAATAAGTTTTTTTTTTTTTTTTTTTTTAAATATTTAAATATTTCTTACCATGATCATGGCTAGATATATTACTGAGGGTACAATTGCGAAAACATCCAATTTTAAGTACTTTTTTTTAAATCACAATAAATACTTAAATAATAAAATACTTTGAGTTTGTTTAAAATAGTATAAGCCAATACAAAATACGTTCATTCAGCTGCAGAAAATAAATTCTAATTAATAATCACAATGATGGAAATAGAGAATTTGTTAAGTCTTTTGAAATGCCATACTTTTAAACCCAAAGTAACATTTTGCGAACTTGATTGCTCAGGATATGCCATTGGCAAGGTGAAAGAAGATTTATTGAGCTTATAAACACCAGTAAACGTTAATAAAAATAAAACATACCTTTATAGTGTACCACATATAATTTACCCACCTGGGGATTTTCAAACCTGGTAAAAAACTTCTAGATAACAATCAATATTTCTCCTTTGTCTCAGCATTCTGTTCAGGTTCATTAAATTCTTTAGTGAAGATAAATTGCAACAAAAACTTAAGATGAAGAAAGTTGGAAAGATGATATTAAACTTTATGCTGAAAACAGTTTCGCTATACAACACAATATAGGAATAAAAATGTCGATAGTACATTTTGGACAAGGTCTCTCAGGTAGTAGAAGAATGTAAACCAATAAACTGTCATATTAAATCAAGTGTCGAGTCAATTGTACGATTGTGAGAAAGCTTGTATTTCAGTTTGTTTTTATATATAAGCAGTAATTAAAATACTTACTTCCCCCATTAGAGCAAGACAAGAAATTGCAGTTGTTGCTCCAATCATAGCTGCAAGGGTACGGTGCACCAGCTTTAAAATATAATTGAATTATGCTTAGTTTTATTTGCTAAATACTTAATGAAATAAAAAATTCCAACTAGCGTAAACAAAGATATTTTTAATCTTTTATAACTTTAAGTTTTGATTGCTTCGAGCATCTCGTTAATTTTAATGAACCTTTAACATTATTTTTCAGATGATAAACAGGCGGTAAACATTGGTTATTTTATTTAGTTTAACTTGAGAAAATCAATACAGTTAAGACAATTAAGGCAATGATGGATATTTTCTTTGAAATACGTAAATTTAAAAAGAAATGATTGTAATTATTTTGTTTTCTGTCTTTTTAATGTCCGTGAAATTTTAGAAGGGCCTTTTTGAAGTTTATTTTAATTGCTATAAATTTAATTAATCAAACATCTAGAATCTAAATCAATTAATGATATTTTGGATCGTAAATAAATGCACCTTAAAAATACATTATTATAAAACAAGAAAAAAGCAATTATAGCTAATAACTCTCGAAAATTAAAAATTAAAACTGTTTTCAAACATTTATATTTTTAAAAACAAGTTCTTTCTGAATAATATGCATTTAAGAGAAATAATCATAAACAAGAAACTATTAGCATAGGCTTTAAGTCCAAAGGTATCCGGTGTCTGTAACCACTTAAAGTTTGGTCATGAGCAAGAAAAGGCATTATGCAAGCATGCGCCTGCTCCTCCTGCTTGTATACAAAAAAAAAAAAAAAAAAAAAAAAAATATGCTGATGTTGTTCAGTTGTATTGATGTATCGATGTTTTATACAACTCAAATTAAAATAACAAACAATAACTTTGTAATGGATCTAGGGTAAACTGTACTTTGACCCTAAGTAGATATTTTATGTTGAAGTTGATAGTGTGATAAATTGGTGGATAACTTACCTCAAAGATGATTAGCACGTACAGGCCAACGAGGATGCATACAGCAACGATAATCTGACCAACTGCTAGTTTAGGTCTCACTGAGATATCAACGGACATCGACACATAATCTCTCCTTTTGTTCGTAGTAATAATTACTTGATAACTTTTACTAGAGAAAAAGCAAAAATACTCATTACTTTAAAGTATCTTTTAAATATAGAGTATCATTACATTATTGGTTGATGTATTTGTTCTTTATGCGAGCTTTTTAATTAATGGTACTTTAAAAAAGTGCTTAATATCAATTTTTGGAACGCATATGGCCCTATATCATCTTTAATTAAATTAAATGATTATTTACACATTTATAGTTGATAACACAGGTATTTGATAGCAATTTACTTACCGATAAGGTATTTTAAGTTGAAAATATTCCCATTTGTATTGTTTAAAAAACTTCAGGATAATCTTGATGTCTTAATGTTAAAATGGAAGTCTTATCTTAGAAATTTTTACAATGAATGATGTATTTACCTGTCAGATTTTTCGTTTTCCTCCAAATTGAAATCATGTTCTAATATTTGAGAGTTTACTTCAAACTCATGAGTCTCAGGTGCTAAGAGAAGTCTCCATGCCTTTGAAATTTTCTGCAATAGTTGAAAGAGTTGTTTACTCTGGTGTTTAATTGGAATGTAATGTAATGTGTTTGCATTGAAATTAAATATTATTAATTTATTTTGATAGTGCAAGGTGCTGCAGGTAGATACGGAAAACTGAACAGAATCCCGACATGAAAAATAAGTATAAAGTACATTTAAAGGAATAGAGTACACAATGTAAAATAAAAAGTTAATATTTTAAAGGAAGTTATAGGAAATAGTTTTTTCCCATACATTGGTGTTTGTCGCATATTACATGACTTATTAATTTATAAGCTTATAATTTATTGCCTCCGTAATTTATATTAAACAATTTCTAATATATGATCAGGAAAAAAATTGGAGTAGATTTTTTCAATAATATTTAAAAGTACTTTCTTTAATAAAGTTTCGCATTTCACCTAAATAATTGTTACTTTGTATTTTTACTTTAATCGCAGTTATAGACAGTTTATACGTTGTATTCAAAATGAAGTATCGTCATGATATTTCTGGTTTAAACATAATTTTGTCAGAGGTAAAATGTTTACATTATTCATAAATATACCATTATAACAAATCAAGTCCGGCTCTGGCTTTGGTCGATATGATATACGATGATCCCAAACTTTTTCTAATATAAGTAACTGCTCCATTACCAAGCGGAAGTCGAGCAGTAACACATTCTTTAATATTCATTAAAAAACTCGAGGAAGAATCATGACGTAAGCAATCATTGAGTTACACAAAGTATTTTTTCAATACAATTAAAATTGATTTACCTCATATGTTCCATTCTTTGTTATTTTAAAGACAGTGAAGCTCACGAAATCTTCAGTTACACTAAAATACTTTCCTGGAAGAAAAGGTCCTTTGGCTCTTACATGGATATTTTCTTTGTTAAATGCGATATCTTCAGTGACATTCATACCTTATAGACGTTAAGTCAATTCAGCTATAATTTTTTGCAGCCTACATTTCAAAATTTGTATTATGCCGTTAAGGCGTCAACAATAATATCATATTATATTACTGTTGTCGCCTTGTTAATTTTGAAAATGTTTCGCCAGGTACAAAAATTGCAAATTTATGTCATTGAAATTTTGTTCTCGGGTTGTTATAGAAATATGCATTAAATATTTTCTGTTAGGATATTAATATTTCACTTAGATTTACTATTCATATTTAAACTAGAAATATTATGTGATCTAAACTACAAATGAAATCAGTTTCTCCATGTAAATGTTTTAGCTTGACTTGCATGTTCAATCGAACTGTTTTAATAACCAATATAAAATATGAGCAATATATAACATATTTATCTAAAAGGAAAAGCATAATGATAAACAGCTTAATTACGATATAATAAACTAATACTTGTATAAATTAAAAAATATAGGTTTTATTAGAGTAAGAAATTTTACAGTATTAATCTCTTTTTTTTTCTTTTATGTATAAACTTTTAAATGAATTTGTGCAATATTAGTAGCATTTATATTATTGCACATCCAGTTTTTAAGATGGGAATTTTGCAGTTTAAATACATTTGAAAAATAAAGGTGTTAATAAAATTGATTTCTATCTGAGGTCAAAAGTTTTTTTTTTTAATTATGTAAAGAATACAACTATTTTATTACATCTATTCAAATTTATTTTTTCCCTTCTAAATATAGACACTTACAGTTCCAACACTAACCTAACGCAATAAACCACTTAGAGGTAATACATACATGATAGTCTTTGATTAATTCTGGAAAATAATACAGCACACAAATTTCATTACGTTGTTTCAAGATTTTTGTCTATTTTTATTTTCACAGGCAGTTTATAAATGTCGAAAACATATAGCTTGAAGTAAATTATAAAGTTTTAGAGTCATCACGTAAGCATTTTTTAAGTTATGCTGCATTCATAAAAAAAGAAAAAAAAAGAAAAATATATATATATATATATAAAATATCAAAACATGCATACTTTAAAGTAACATTGTCGTTTGTACTACAAAGGATACGAACTGGATCAACTTTAGCGAGTGCAATAGAATTCCAATTATCATTCCGAACTTTAATAAAACTAAGTGAAACCTGTGGAAGAGAATATATTGCTATCATTTCAATTTCAGATAATTAATGTGAAATAGTAGGGTTCAATAGTACTACACTCCAATGAAAGAATCATTACTTCCATGAGTTTTTTTATGTAATTTAACATGGCAACCATCAGCGGTTCATAAATAATTGATTATAATAGAAATGAATAATGACTTAAAAATTTCATCCTTTACTTTACATAATCGTTACATCAAATGTTCTGAATGCATCTAATGAATTATTTTCTATCAAGTTATTCCAAACTTATTACCATCCAGTTGATTAATAGTATCATTGTTATTTAATGGATATCATATGTTGTAGAGTTAAGAGATCATTTGCTAGAGTGTACATTGAAATTGGAACTAAAACTTGAAAAAGCATCGCAGTTACAACGCAGTTATATTATACATTCTACGCCCGATATAATGGTGCAAATTTTATAATATTTCAAGTCGTAGATGAACTAAAACGTATCACAACCTTCAAGGTGTCATATCTCAATTAGGGGAATTTGGGTGAGTAACATATAAATTCAAAATCATTACTTGTCATTGAATGAAATCTTTCATATTTTTACGTATAATGTAATTAAACATTTCGTCTATTCATATCAACAGGTGGCCATAGATTAGGCTCCTGTAGAAAAAAAAGTCAACATTTTCTAGACCTATTTGAGCATAAGAAGTTTTACAATCTACATTCAGACCCAAATATGGTCCTATACTTTTAGATTTCAGAAGGAACATCAAAGGTTCAAAAAGTATTAAGACAGAGTATATATTGCCTGATTTAGATTGTTAGCCGGACTCCAACCCCCCAAAATTAGTGACTTACAAGAAGCCCAAATTACACCTTCGTAGTCGTTTGGTAAATTACCCATTGAATTTGCATGACAAATTAATATTAATACTAGTATCCTAGGAAGGTAGAAGTGATAAAATACTATCCGTGATTCTTCATCTGAATGTGCATTTAGCAGTGGTCTCCAGCTTATCAACGTATGTGTTTTATGCAAGTATCAAGTTTTCGTAAAATGTAAATGTTGTCCATTTGAATTTTTCTCCGACAACAGTGCAAAATTTTTATTAGAACAGTAAACAAGCTAAAATCTCTGTTTTGTTTAGCTCAATGTATATATATGCGAGAGTTCAAAAATCACACTAACCCCTTCATTCTGGTCTTCGCACCGAATTTTGGTGGGATTTGGAAGGCATTCATTTAGCTAACGAAGCGTTATTTCTCAAAAACGTGTTAAGTAACTTGACTAACTTAGAAGAGTTTAAAACTCTTTTATACCAAGTGGAAACTTGTAAAAACTTTTGACCCTTTCCCCTCATCCAATGAAGTTACTGACTTCCCAGAACTCATTCCACGATACTTTCTTTTTGGAGTGCCACTTATATATGCATCTGAAAGCCAACATATTTCTAATCAATTTTCGTTAAACCTGTCTCCTTGGTGGAGAACGATTTTACAGAATCGACGATAGTTCTGGAAGCGTTAGAGTCGAGACGTCCTAATTCGCATACAATCTAAAACCAAATAGCAACCAAGTCTCCAGACCATCTGGAAAAGAAACATATACGAGATAGCCTGAAACTATGTGTCTGAATCCTTGGATGTGTATACATGTATTAAAGCTTTTCCCAGATTTTGGCAACATTTCTCGAATTGTCACTAACCGAAACATTCGAATGATAATAGTTTCTACTCAGCTAAAACGAAATAGAAATTTCCAAAAACATACGGTCTTTCAGAGTTAACAAGTATTATAATTATATATATTGTGTGTGTTTTATATTTTAAAGTATTCGTATTTGTTCAATCTAATTCAAACATCATACCTGTACACATTCCCTTATACATTTGGAATAAATTATCCACGAGAAAGGAGCAAGAAATACCAGCGATAAATTGTGGATTAAGACGAGTTTTATTTAAAAACTCTTTTCACATCTCATTCTTATTGTTATAGATTCTATTGAGGAATTAAGTGGAACGGAAAATCGATTGGGTTTTAAGCAATTAAATTTCCCCGAAACTCACCTAGACAATAATAATTATATAGGAAAGCAAATTTATTGGAAAGTTCTTTCTTCTTAATTTAGCGGGTTATCTTTATCGCATAATCCTTTGAATTGATCGATTTATTCTTTAGTTGAAATAATTTAACATTCAATAAGACATGGGTATGGTATTTTTTAAGATGAGAAAATGAGGTGAACATAAAAGTAAGAATTATCAATCAACACGAATAAAATATTTTCAAAAATATTGAAAAATTGTCTTAAAACTGACTTTCACCAAAAATATTTCAAATATTTGATAAATAAATCTGTGAATCTATACAATTTAATTACATTTCGATTGTAGAGTTTATTTTGAATGTAGTAATATAATCATACAAAATAAAGTCCTCAATTTAGTAATTATTTCTACATTTCAAGAAAAGAAGTTAAGGTAATTGACAAACAAACTATAACAAATATTTTCCATAAACACTATGAATTTATATTACTTCTAATTAAACGCTCTATAGACAAATGACATGAAAGTTAAAGCCATACGATACATAATGTGTTGTTTTAGTACTGTTTGTTTGAAAGAAATATTCAGATTTTGAATCTGATGATAATTTCTGAATAAGAATAAAGAAAGTAACGTTAAATGATACTCACCACACAGAAAACCATCACGATCATTAGTAAGATCAGCTTAACAGTTTTTAGAATACTGTACAGTTTCGACTTGTTTTCATCCGGGTGATCTGATGAATGAGTTGTAGAGGTAGAATTCACAAGATCAGTTTCTTCATCTCTTTTTAAATAATTGAAATAAACAAAAACAATGAGACATCAAAAGTATATACTGCTAATTTTTAAATTTTTAAATACACTTTATACTAAAACATGTTTTCTAAAGATTCAGTTTTACTATCAAGTTCAACTATTTCAAATGAAAATAATTAAGGATCTTTTAAGAGATATTAATGTGTGATAATAAACATTCGAAACACAAGTTTAGTTTATATTAATATGGTTTAGTTTGTACAAAAATAGTTTATATTTATAGATAGGAGAAGAGTTTATATTCGAATAAGTACATATTTTTATGTGCTGCATTTTTCCAAATGCAATTAATACATAACGAGGTATTTAGTTATAAAATAACGAATATTTTTTATAGCAATTGTCACAGAAGCTCATTAGTTAAGGATTACCTGAAATCTTTTTCTCAGAATCTATTCAGTATTTTGTTTTGAAATGTACTTTTATATAAGCAGACATGTGAAATTGCTCTTAAAGGAGCTGTTTATTTGTTTTAGTTTTAGAGATAAATCATCAACCTAAATTGGAAAATTTCTCAAAGTTACGTAAGAAATCATGATAGATAATAAAGTAAGCACTTGATTTAGTCGAAGAATAGTGTGAAAAATATCACGCATTAAAATTAATGATTATAAATCTAAAGCAGTCGTCTTCAGAAGACAAAAATGAATCGTATCTAAACTTAAAATCTTTGGCGTCAACAGTGAATGTTGATCAAGTACACCATGTATCTCGTAGTAAATAAATATTCAAAACCCACATCAAACAAATCCTTGAAAGGTGACTGTCTCACCTATTTCTCTGAATCCAACTATGGGCAAATGATCGAAAGCTAGATAAAGGATTAAAGTTTTTTATACTAGTAAATATTAAACTCATCTTAGTGTACGCCTGCTCTGAGTGGGCAGCAGATAAGCGAATTGATCAGAACAATATTCAAACTCTTCAAAACAAAATTGTGACTACCTCTCCGTACGTAACAAGATTCAGAGAGATCTGGGTCTGGATTTAATTGATAATTTTATTTTAAATATGTCGTGCAATGATAATAGAAAAAATGTAAATTGGATCCACCCCAACATTATATCCTTCATTGATTATGATCCTATTGTCAAGCAGAAGTTCAGAAGACCAAAAACAATTAATCAGGATCCATCATGGTAATTTCATGCGAATTTTTATATAAACCCACCAAACAGTGGCTGAAACATTTTATGATGGAATTTTTGTTCAATTAATTTATATTGCCTTTAACTCGTTTTATAGAGCATACAAGTTTGCCATCTGTGTATTTGTGTCTCTAAATAGTATTTATATTTAAAAAAATTATTTATTTTACTGTCGTAGTTATGAAAAATGTGCTCCTTCCTTTATAGTTCTCCATTGTATACTATTTTAATATGTTCTTTGCTTTTACATGTTCTTTGCTCTAACAAGCTTTCAGAGCTTTATTTTCATTTACTTTCTTATTCCTCACTGAGAATTATTTGCAATGACGTATGGGATATACTCCCATATTACCCTGGTTTGCAATTAAAGGATAACCAGTTTTTCTTCATTAACTTCTTATTGGAGCAGCATAAACACATGAAATTCCCATCTAAGATATATCTTTATGTGACACAACGATAAATATACAACTCAGATGCAAACTGAAATGCAAAGCGTTCAGTGGGGGCATATGCAAAAGAATGGAATACCATAAGTGTACAGATGCATCCACATTAAAAATCATCCATTTCAAGGAGTTGATTTTTAGTGTGAGATATGATCTCCCCTGTCATCAGTGTTTACTAGGCACTGTATTCTCATATTTAACATGAGTTTTTGATGAATTCTTAATGCTAAATTGCTCGTCCCACTTTTTGAGAACTGTTTGCAAGAGATGGGAAGTTCCCAATACATTAAATCTTTTCATAATGGATATCGTAAAAGCGTCCTACTCATGCTTGAGGAAATTTGAAGTAGAAGAGAGATCTGGCTTACCCACAAGGACGATATTCATATTTTTTAATCGTCTAACCAAAGAAAAAGTGCATTGTTAAAAATTTTGTTCCAGTTTGCCCCAAAAATTGGTTACCATTTAGCTACAATCAACATTTGGTGCTTAGTTTCACGATTTAATGGTGCTTGAGGTTCGAGATAACATCATTAAATCGTGAAACTAAGCACCAAATGTTGGTTGCAGCTAAATGCGAACCAATTTTTGGAGCAAGTTGGATACATATTTTTAACAGTGTGGGATAAAATATGCCATAAGTATCAATAAACACTATTAAGAAATCGATATTTTCCCATTAAAGATTTGTCAAGATTACTTAATTATAGTAAAAAAGTCGAATTTAATTACTTTTTGCGCACCAGGAGAGCTTAATAAAGCAATACGACATATTGCATCTCAAGACCAAAACTCTTTTTCCACCAAATCATTATCTTGAAATAGTATTTAACACGTAATATTATGTCCTCATCTTTCTATTGCTCGTGAGAATGAAAAAAATATTTTCAGTAAAAAGTATCTGATGTTAAAAAGTCTTGGTCTTTGGGTGCAAAATGTTGGATTGCTTTATTAAACTCTCCAGGAACGTAAAAGATAATTAAATTCGACTTTTTTTCCCGTAATTACGTTAACATGATCTAGGCAAGTCTTTAAAATTGAAATATAGATTTTTAAATCATGTTTATTGATACTAATGGCAGAGTTTAGCCCACTTTTGCTATGGATAACCCCCTCCCCCGATTTAAAAATATAAATATCACCCTATACGTATGCCAAATCTCTAATCCAATCCAAATTTCATCAAGCATGTGTGAAACGCTTCTATGATATGTAATGTTGAAACATTTAATGTATTGGGAACTTTCCATCACTTGCATTCAATTCAAAAGGTGGCACGAGCAGTCTACCCACTAGAATTCATCAAGAAACTTAGTAAGTGTGAGAATACGGTACCGAGTAAACACTGATGACAGGGGAGACTGTATCTCGAACTAAGGGTCAACTCCTTGAGTTACGTGATTTTTGTACAACTGCATACTAATGGTACTCCATTCTTTTTCATAAGCCCCAATGTATACTTTGTATTGTAATTTGTGACTGAGTTTTTTCAGTTATCGTTATGTTACATAAAGATTTCTCTTTATTGCGATTTTCATGAGTTAATGCTATTTCACTGAGAGGTTAATAGGGAAAAGCTGGATATCTTTTAATTTTGCAGACCAGTATATGTTATATTTGCCACTCCATTCATTTTCATAAAAATTGGTTTAATATTAATAATAATTGTTAATCGAATATATATATATATATATATATATATATATATATATATATATATATATATATATATATATATATATATATATATATATATATATGTTATTCATTAGGGCCTAGAAACCCAATTTTAGGACAGTACTGTGCGTGAATCAGCGAATGTTTGTGTCAGTGCAGGTGTGATATATTAAATGAGATATTCATTATAAAACAAATATTTATTTTTGTCTCATCTTGCATAAAAATATAACAGTCTTTTATACAATTACAAAGCTCCACCAACTGGTGGTTAAAATATAAATTTACAAATAAAAGATATTAGTTCCCGAGCGGCACTGCACATCGCGCGAAATTATAGTTTAGCCCGATAGTTTGGGGGGACAGAATTAATCATTTTCGTCCTTAAGACGAGCAAAAAGGATGTGGAAAGTATACGTTTCGAGCAGCAATTAATCGCTGAAGGAATTATGTGACGTGAGGTTCAAGGTGGCAGAGGAGAGAAAGTTCAATAAACGCGTACTAGCCAAATGATAGAGTCCTTTCAGGCGGAGTTACGGGAAAAAACAGTCATTGAGATGAGAATTTTAGTGTAATGGTTTCTCTACAACAAATGGCTTCCTACTAACGTAAGTCCTTCGCATACCAATTTGTCATCTCAAGGGAGTCGGGAAATGTTACTACACTCTTAAAATTTTTGTTCCACTATGCAGCAAAAATTGGTTCCCATTTAGCTGCAACCAACATTTTGTGCTTAGTTTCACGATTTAATGGTGCTTACGGACCGAGATAACACCATTAAATCGTGGAACTAAACACTAAATGTTGGTTGCAGCTAAATGGGAGCCAATTTTTGGTGCAAGATAGATCCAAATTTTTAACAGTGCAGATTTTCGGTTTGTCATTTTTCGAGATAACTATGGCATGTTGGGTGTCGATGAACTCGTCTTGGAGATCTATGACCATTGGTGGTACCGTTTCGGTTTGTCATTTATCAAGATAGCTATTGCATGTTGGATGTCTTTCAACTCATTTTGGGGAGTTGAGAATGTTGGTGGTACCGAGTGTACCGTTGATTTTACCATTTCCGGTTTGTCATTTTTCAAGATAGCATCTTGAAGAATTTCGACCGTTGGTGGCGCCGGATGTACAAAGTATGATACCATTTCCAATTTGTAAATTTTTAATATAGCTATAGTATGTTAGGTGTCCTACTATGCTATAGCCTAAGGCTATTGTTTTAAATTGGTTTAAAGTGTGATACTGTGTCCGTCCCTATTTAATGTTTGGGCATGCGTGATCAAAGGCATTGCTTGTGTATGCGCCAACAACCCTTGCTAGAGTACGCTGTTGTTGTTCAGTTGTATTAATGTATCAGTGTTTTATAAAACTCAAATAAAAAACACGATCTTGTAGTGGGCTTGGATTTAAGACCCAGGGTAAAATGTACATCGGCCCTTAGCCGATAACAATGTCTTATTTATTTAACACTAACCAAGAATTTCCTTATAATAAATTTTAAATTATATTTTCAAACAACCTTTTCAATTGCGTTTTATTTTGTAGTTAGAGGTGTTGGTATGAACTTTGGATAATTTGGGATTTTGTTTGGAGGACATTTTGATGAAAGAGTTGATTAAATCAGAAAAGTGAATCGTACAAGTGAGTTTTGAAATAATTTTTTTTTTTTTTGTGTCAGCGCTGTCCCTTTTGTGTGTATTTTGGGGATTATCTAACTTGTTTGAAGTATTTTGTCAGTGAGTTTTTGTCAAAAGTAACGTAATGTTTCCACAATTCATTTTGTGTATACACAAATAACAAAATTATACAAGATTAAAAGCAATGTTTTAATGTTTTAAAGTCATATTTTAAACATGGTTATTCAAAAGAAAATGCATCACGTGAGAGAAGAACTTATGGGGCAGTTTTATGTAGCTTTAAGAGTGGAAAGAAAATGTATCATTTGATCGGTAAAATGAAAAAATAAAATAACAATTAAAAGAGCGACAGAAATAGTTTAGAAATATTGTTACATGACCGAACTGATGATGATACTGAGTTTGGTTTTAAGTCACATAATATCGTATCTGACACAAAATAGATTGGTTGATGTATAAATGATAATAATAAGAATAATAGTAAAAACAAATAATTATATGCAATAAAAATAATTTATAAAGAAATTAAATGTTCATTGATAATTTACTATTTTTAAAATTGTGGACGGCAGAATTAAATCATACTCTTGGAATTTTATTAAAACTTTTCACAGTCTAACTTTCATTAAAAGGCAATTTTATCAAACACTCCTCAACTTGTATTGAATGTACCACTCTTCCTACCCATGAAGGAGGAAGAATCCTTCTTAATTTTAGTTTATGATAATACGAAATATTATCTCAACAAAGTTTTTTCTTCAATGGAAAACGTATTGAAAAATGCATATTTTTTGGAACATTCCTGTCACTTATTCTTAAACTACGTTTAGCATAGCTGTTTTTCTCAACGAATCTGTTTAATGTAATTTTTTTTTTTATCTTTAAGGGAACACACTTTAAAACTTAATTTCTAATTATCCTTTATAATGGACGGTTTCCTAAATTCCTAGCTATTACTATAAAGGATAATTTGTGAGACTGAACTTGCATAAATGAAGGAATAATTTTAACATATTTACGAGTGAGCCTAGATGGGGTTTCATGGTGTATAATTTGTTCTCTTAAAGCGTTAGCTGTTCAGAGAAGCTTTATCTGAAGAGTTAACGTATTATTTTAATCATGTGGGTATTCACGCATTGCAGCTTTCAGTCTTTGAAGATTCATAATTCTTGTACTTAACGGGTAGTTACCCATCTTTTAAAATAAATTAATTGCAGTTCAGAGAGATCATGGCACCAAATAGAATATATCTAGAGAAGTACATTATACATTAAGATTCAGTGTACTATTTCTAATGAAACATATTTTAGTATGATAAATATCACTACTAGAAGCGGTCATTTAAAGTTTAAATAATCGTAGACAGATTTTACCAAAATACAGTTGTCAAAATATTTAAATATTCTCAGTGAAAACCCAAATTTCTAAAAAAAATTGTCTAATTATTTTTGAAGTCTACTGGAATTATGGCAATACTAAAATTTGATTAAAAAATTTAAATGGAAAATTCCTTATAAACGAGAACTTTGAAATATTTATGGGTGTTAGTCATATATTCAATAGCTTAAAAATTAAACCAGGGAATTCGTATTAGAAAATACATTTAAAAACTTCGCATTGCCTGACTGCGAAGTGAAGTCGTAACAACAGCATGAAATTCCTTTTTTTTCGACTATAGCAATAAAAATCAGATGAGCGACTAATATCTATTGCAATGAATGATTATCTTCAAGTAGTTACATAAGCTACGTTAAAAATATAATCTAATTTAAGACCAAATAAAAAAAAAAATAAAAAAATAATAATAATAATAATTCGACATAAACTGGAAAAGAAACAATTTCTCTAAGAAATTTTGTATTATACTTAAAAACTCATTAAAAACAGGATTATTTATAAACAAAAATAGAAAAATATATTTTGATTCTGTACCAGAAAGTCAAATTAGAAAAATCAAACAGTTTCCTAAATAAGATCTCTAAAGGGGAAAAAAAAACCCGTCATTTTCAAATGAAATTTGCTTAATGACATATGTTTGGTAGTATAAATACTGCTTATGTCGTAACGATGTTCTGTTATGAAATTTTAATGCATATATTCATGTAATAGGGAAGTATTACTTTGAACTAGTTTCACTTTACATTTGTTGCTATGTTGTTAAAATAATTCATTTTATTTCTGTGCAATTTCCAAGACCTTTTAAAAAATACAACGCATTTATTGTTTTCCACTTAATAAATAAAATAATTTCTATCAGATGAATTAAAATACCCAAATGAAAACTATAAAAATTGAAAATCTGTTTTCTTCTTCTTGATTATTTTTAAGTCTTAAATCGGATATTTATTTTCCAAATGGTTTAAGTAAGTAACAACCCATGGCCAAATGACAGAAAAGTTTACAAAAAATAAAGCTAGTTCAAAAGTCGAAGCAGTTCTTGTTTGAAAAAGTAGTCACAGCAAATTTTCATTACTCAACGAAAATATATTCGTTCTAGACAGAGGCAGCAATAAAATAAATTGTTGTTAAGAGCAAAAATTGCATTTGCGTCGAAGTTGAAAGTACAATTCTGAAATAATTATTTAACTTCAGTCATTTTAAGATGGCAAAATCATATAAAGGTAATGAAAGCTTAAACAAAAATATTTACCTGCTTCCATAAGAATATGCATAACAGGGACCCTCTTGACTCCCATTAAGCAAAGGCGTGTTTTCCGAACTTCCACTACTGCTACCACTGGTCAGTTTCCGAGCGGCCAGTCCAGAAAAGATGCCGACCATGTCCACTGACTCTTTAACAGGACTCTCTATTCCAGGTTGGGTCAGAGGAGCCGACTTCCCGCCACTGTAAGAACAGAACAAAAGATCGTTTGTTGTCACGCCG
Organism: Linyphia triangularis; assembly: GCA_963978545.1. NCBI lineage: Eukaryota > Metazoa > Arthropoda > Arachnida > Araneae > Linyphiidae > Linyphia > Linyphia triangularis. Next base: position 62,665,256 of record OZ021723.1, on the reverse strand, counting down.
GGTCTCTGAATTGTCTAAATCATGCTAGCGAACTAGATAAGAACCGGCATGATAAGGTATACCTGAGAGTTGTGTCAATAGAAATGTGAGTGTTGGGGAATTGAGTTCTTATCTTGTAATGGAAATGCTAAATCGAGTTGCTTGAAAAACACTGTAAAGCGAGGTGTAAAAATGGGTTTAAATTATGCGCATATATTGCACTGGAAGTAAAGAAAGTTATACTTGAGCTTGAGATTGAGGCATGCTTTTAGGACCATTTAATTTGAATTGCTTTAATAAGTATAAGGGACCACGTATTTAATAAGGGTATGCATAATTGTGTTTATAATTGAATGTTAATTGGGGAGCATGTAATGAGAGAAAATAAAAGAAGAAAAGAAAATTAACAAATTAAGATGATTATTTAAGTGTGGTAAATTGTTTTCATGAAAGATACGGTTTTATATTAAAATCATAAATGTTTTTTAGTACGTATTTGAAATCTTAAATTAAATTAATTAAAAAGAAGTTAAAATTAGTTAAGTAAAACTATTATAATATAAGATTGTCTATTAATAGAACTTTAAGGTTGGGTATTATTTTGAGAGAGAAAGTAAAACGTCAATATAATATTAGAATTTATAAAGGAGGCAACCACATTTAATCTAGTTATACAATTGCATTACTTTTTAGAGCACAGGCCTGGCCCATATTGAGTGTGCAGTGCATTTCTGGTCACCTAATCTTAGAAAGCATATGGGTTTGTAAGAACATTTTCCGTGTAAGGCAACAAAACTGATACAGGGTAACTCAAGTTTTGAATATAGTAATTGGTTGAGACAACCTTATATATGAATACAATGAAAAACGACCGAGAGAGGATTTGGTTAAGTTGTTGATATTTACTAAGCATGGCAATTTTAGAAGGGCACACAATATATGATAAAGGTTATACTTTGATACACAAGATACTTTAATTTACAAATAATAAATTTTATTTTAATTAAGATGATAAAACTTTTATTTGACTTATAGAATGGTAAACAAATGGAACAATCTGTCAGACTACATAGTAAATTATGCAAGGAGTAAACAGTTTTTAGATACATTTTAATCTACTCTGAGGATTGTCAAGAGGAATTAAATTTAACAAATATAGAGATGGACTTTGCGGTAATAATTTTTGTATTTGTATTAGATAAAAAAAATATTTAATAAATTTACGATGAATTGATAATATTTCTACTATTTCAATAACATAAAATGTAAAACAATGATAAATTAAAGCTTAAAATTAATATTTCGAAGGAAATACATTTAAAATGTCATACGGTTACACTTTTAGTCCTGAAATTATGTGAAAGATATAATTATTTTTCTATATTTATCAAACTATTTAAAAGATTCATTCGATTAGAATAGAATATACACATTCATATCTTGAATTTAAGTGTCAAGTTCCGGCCGATGCATTTAAAAATTTAATTAAAATTTAACACATGTCGCTGACACGAATACTTCAAAAGGAAAACCGAAAGTTTAATCCTAATATTAAAACACCCTTTTTACGAAATAAGCATATCTTGTTTTGAATTTCTATTATCTACTATTCAAGTTTTTGTTGGGAGATGATACTATGGTAATGACAGTTAAAACGTGATAACTTGAAAGTAATTTCATAGTTGTATAATTTATTTAAACGTGATATAATTTTAAAGATTAAATGTCTTCAAGAATATTTGTAATCTTATGATATGTCATTTGTAATCTCATGACGGAAATTTCAAGATTAGGATTCCATTATGGGCTCAGAAAATGGAAATTTTTAAAATTGCTTAATTGAATAATTTAAAATCTTAGTGAATGAACATGTTAAGTGATACGGAAAATCCTTTTAATTAAGCTTTTCAGTTATAATCTTGAGCAACGTTAATTATATTTAGTTAAAAAAATTCCATTGTGATTTTTAATTTATTTCGTGTAACTTTGCTTTTGAGGCTAGAAAGGATCTTAAATTTAAAACAGATATTTTATATAATTTCTGAGAATTGAATTCTAAAGTTACGAACTGTGTAAAAAATACTTTTTAGAAAGCTCTTTCATATTTATGTCTCATGCTTTGGATGAGTTCCAACAATTGTTTTGTGTTGACAAAAACTGAAAGGTTGATGTGCTGGCCCAAACTCTAGTCACCATTTAAATAGAACAGATACTGCAGTTTTGAGGAAAATTTTTGCTCGTAAGTTTTTTAAAACTTTCTAGCAACCAAAATTCAATTTACATGATAGTTACATCTATAAGCTTAGGCTTGAGTGTATGGTGGTTTAGTTGGTACGGATTATTTAATCTTTGGATAGTCGACTTGATTGGACAACATGTTTATAATATATTATTGTTGCATCCTATACAAAATGAGTTTCGATAAAGAGTTACATTGTTACTTTGCAGTCTTTCTTTTCAGGAAAAAATTACAGCGATCATGAAAGATAATCGTGTAAAAATTAACAGTGTTTTCTACCATTCAAAAAGAAAACCCGGAATTCCCATTAAAAACCTCCCAGAAAGCACATTTTCTTCACAAAAAAAATACAGTTTTTTTCCTATTACAATATAGCTTTTATACATATGTTAAACCAGAAAATCTAAAGTGCAAGCACAACCTAATGAATATTAAACGCCACTTTCTAAACTATACTTTTAAGTATACTAAATTTTTTGAAGAATTCAGGTTAACTAAATTTGTTCAATGACATAACTCGTTTGAAGATTCGTGATTTTATGACAATCGTTTTTAAGAACAGTTTTTATATGCTCTCGTATGAGTTTCTTATGAAAATACCAATAGAGCATGACGTACATAGGCATATAGGCCCAATGAATACGGAAAGGTAATGCAGTGGGTAAACACTGTGTCGTAGATGGTATTTTTTGCTATGTAATGCTATTTAGAGTATCATTGAATGTAATAGGGAACATTAGAATAGTATAAATTTATCGAAATATATCCAAAACTAACTATTTTAAATTTTGCTTTATAGTTTATTTAATATGTATTGAGCTATCAAAATTTTTTGCTTTTCTACACATAACTTATCAAAATACCATACTTTGCTCTAGTAGTTACCATGAAATCGTATAAAAAATAGTAGCAGTGAACCAAACTTTCTGTAAAACAATAGGTCCCCTCCCTCAAAGGTTTTGTATACTTTAACTACGCACTTTTGATTGGTATGTTCAAATTTGTACAAATTTAACCTTTAAGGTAAGGAAAAAAATTAAACCAAAGAAAATATATTAAATTTAACTATTTTCGTATTTTTAGATGTAATTGTATTGCTTTGAAAATGTAACTAAAAGTAACCGTCTAGTTTTTGTAGTCTGCCCAATATAAGTTAAGGTTAGTTCATTGTTTACAATTCAATATACATCGATCAAATCATATAAAAATACCAAATCCTACACATACTTTCTCAAATGAAACCCAAAGCATTTATTGCTTTAGGCTAACAGAAACGTAGAGAGCATTTTCTGTGTAGCAATGCTTCGCGGTGTACTTCCATACCAAAATGTAGGAAATATCTGAAAAAAGTGTTTAACAATATTTTATTATGTACTAAACTTTTTTAATATTTTGTATGAATATTTGTATCGTTAACTCGTTTCATTACACGTATTACAAAAGAAAAAGTTACGAAATAGGTCATTATTTTTATATTTCAAGTAATACGTTAATATTTTAGGATAAATAATGAATGCGGATTAGGAAAATTTTAAAAATTAGCATTAGTAAATGCGAGTAAAATATGCCGAAAGAGCTATTTATTTTACTTTTAAAGAAATAAAGATCTAAATATGCTTGTCTGATTCATGAAAATGATCAGAAAATACACCGAATAAAATAAAAAACGTTATACATTTTTATTTTCCGAGTCAATGTTTACCTTAAACCCGCTTATTTTAATTTTAGCTAAATTGTTTTTGCAGAAGCTAATCCAAAGTTCTCAATGAAAATAAACTCTCTTTCAGTAGAGCTTTCATTTCCCATTCAATACATCCAATGTCGAGATGTATTGAATGGGAAATGAAAGCTCTACTGAAGGAGAGATTATTTTCATTGCGAAATTTGTAAATAATACTATATATGAAGTAGTTATGTAAAAAGTAAATGGCTGACATTTTTTCACTGGAAGTCTAATATTTTTTTTAAATTTTCCCCGAGGCTAACGTGTTTCCTGTGTATGGTAGAGAAAAACCGGGAGACTTAAAATTTTTCAGAAAAAAAATCCCTTATAAAAAGTAGTGATGTTATAACTTTTTAGGAATGATATATTGCACTCTATGATTAAAGAATGATTTTTTTTTATCAAATCTAAATAATTGTAAGCAAAAAAATATGACATCAGTATTCAGCAAGTCAAGTTTTATTTACCTTGTCTTATCTTACTTTCCAGTACTATAACAATACATATTGTATGAATTTAGATTGTTAAAAGGAATTTCTATATTATATTCCATTGGTGGTTGGCTTATAGGATACGATCAAATGTTTGGGCACAATAACTGTAAACCAAGCCGATACCTACAGCTTAACATGGATTCCGAGCATGATGAGCATCCGTGCCTAAACAGGTACCACTGGCATTTGAGTATTGACTGCTAATCTCATACCTAACTGATGGACCCGATATTAATGGACTGTAGTAAGAAAAAAATTAAATACTTTTAATTTTTAGTGTTACTTAAATGTTAATAGTATTTCTTTTATGGAATTTATATATTTAAATTCATTGAAGAGTTTTACAGTTATTTACAGGCTATCAATAAAGATAAAATTTCACATAACTTTTTTGAAGTTGTTAGACCAAAATTTGTGCATGAGTATAAAACAGGTCTTAATATTTTTATGAGTTTAGGACAAGTCGTTATGAGTTTAGGGCAATTTGGTATATGCATTTTAAAAGTAAAACAACTGTACTTTTTTTATGCATATGTTTCACACTTAAATTTAAACTGAAATTATAAAGAAGTATCGATAAAATAATTCTTATTTATTTGATGTTATAGCTTATATAGAAATTCATAATTTTTATTTTCATTTCATTTATCATCAAACGAATTTTTTAAAATGTGTTATTTTAATGGAACTCTGTATACTTTTAGCAATATGTTCTTTATTGAACAATTTATTTTTAAATAATTACTTATAATATATTTAGTCCACAAAATAACAGTTTTTAACAGTCTTTTCAAAAGTACGACATGGTAAAAACTAGAAAATAAGCCTTTTGTCGATGTTGTAATTTATAAGAAACACCAAGAAAAAACATAACGGAATCTAATGAACTTATGCTTATGTAATACTAAAACAGAATACACATATTTCTGCGAAATTTTATTAAATACATTTTTAGAATTAAAATGTCTTAATATTTGTGATGTTCAAAGTATATTTCACTTACTCCACCACAAAGTTACAAAATAAGCTGACTTTTTAGTAATAGCAAGTAGGAATTCTAGAACTTTCGTTCATTTCAGCATTTTACCTCAACTCTATCCTTGTAAAGTGGTTTAGTAAGGTTTGTGATAGCTTCATTTTTTATGTTTGTTTGAGAATAGTTATCTATGTTTGAGACCATGCTCACAAATTTTTAGCATCTTGGCTATAATGGAAGTAGGACATAGCACCTCTTTTGAAACGTTGCAACACTTTAAAATTAGTGAATCGAGAGATCGATCGGAATAGTTTATTTTTCCAATGTTTGCCCTTATTTGACTTGCACACAAATTTCACAGATATAGCTATATAGATAGTAAGAAGAATGTTTGGATTCAATGGTGGGCAAGTGAAGTTTTTGCCTTTAGTAAATTCTATTAACTTAATGTCTAAATATTAGTATTTTTTTTTTAATAATGTTATTGATTGAATGAGTATATAAACAGTGAAGTGGAAAAATTGATTTTTTTTTTTTTGAAAATGCAAAATTCAGATGATGTTTCCACATACTGTAAAATATATTTTAAAGGAATCTATGAAGTGGCAGCAATGTAGAAATGTACTGTCTAGAACAAACTAACACTTATATTTTCGGATAAAAACTTAACGGGGACATTGTTCTCAAGTTTGGTAAGTAAACATTAGGAAACAATGGACTCAATTATATCTTCTATTTAACTTAAATCTCGAAATACAGATTTTATCTTTTTGGTTTATCTTTCTACTGAAAAGAATGAACTGTGACTGATTTCTTTGCATCTTAAAAGTATTTGATGTTTTTTATTGAGATATTTTCCATTTAAAGAAGTATTTAAGAACATGGTATGTGGCCTATCTCTCACAGAAATTTATAGAAATCTATTTAGAAATAATTTTTAAATAAACTTCTTTTTCTATCTGTAATATACATTTAGTAGCACAACACATTTCTAACAATACAAAAACAAATTTAAATATATATATATATTTTTTTAATTGTAATTTGGAATTATTTATATATAAATTTCAGAATTCCAGAATTTTTTCAAGAAATGTTAGTGGATAATTATCTGAAGTTTTGGAACCTTACGTTTTAATTTTTTAACAATAATAAAAAATTAAAGTAATAGTTTTTTTTCTTTGTAAAATATTTGTTACGAAAATATATATATATATATATATATATATATATATACAAGTAAATTCTGTGAGACATAATATTTTATTCTCTTAAAAAAAAAACAAAAAAAACTTGCCACTAAATGTATATTTTTGAATAGTGATCACTCAAGTTTTATGGGGCCACGAAAAGAAATTACGAATGGAAATCGTTCGAAATATCTTTTTTAATCTTATGAGCATCCATCAAGTTTTTAGAATACATAGTTTTTTTAATAGAATTTTTTTTTAACATTGAAATTAGAAAAAATCAAAAAATTTCTTAAAATGTTTATATTTAAAAATCTGTCAAAATTCATTTTTTCTCAATCAATTTGACTGAGGCTCACAACATCTAATAGTTAATGCAGATTTGAATTCACAAATAATTTTTCAAAAAGATTATCTCAAGTTTCAGATATTACTAATTAAATGAAGTTTCACTTGCCAAATATACGATTTTTTAGATGAGGAGTTTGAAATACTCAAATTTATTTTCATAACAAAGTAGTACTTCAAACTAATAAAGTAAATCTCTAGTTTTCAGATTCTTCTCTAGTTGCAACATTCGATCTAGAGATTATTTTAAAGCAAAAAAAACTAAAAACAATTTTGACCTATTTTTACTATATTTCAAGTGTGTATATACGACGTATATGGCACTAAATATAAGCCCTTGGTATAAATCTTTAAAAGAGTACGTTGTGTTTTTATGAATTTCTTTATAAAAGTGAACCTAAATAAATGTATAGTCATCAACTTAGAAAATACATATATTTTTTTTTAAATGAATGACACAAATTAAATGGCTCGGTTTACTTTTCCCCCCATTAGTTAATTTAAAATAGTAGACTAATATATTAGTATTCGAATCCTCGATTATTTAAAAACATAAAGTAAACGTTGACTGATATTTGAAAAAGTGGTATTTTCGACAAAAAATTATTAGCAATAAATACTTGTTATTTTTTTGTTTAATATTTTTGTAGGATTATACACTTAAGGATATGAATATGTATTTGTACTTAATGTTCCATTATTAAAGTTTAACTTTATACTTGTAGTGTTTTATTACATGGGTATTTTAATATTGTAATACACATAAAACTATCTGGTATAAACTAACTCCCTTGATGGTGTTGAAAGTACAGTTTATATCGAATTTATTAAATTAAAAAAAATTCTATTGAATACTTATATTAAGTAGTTTTTTTCCCCTCATTTCTAAAAAGCTACTTCGGTAAACAATATAATAATCATTATTTATTTGCCCTTTATATTCAGTTTGACTGTCCATCACTTTCTCAACCCACTTGTGTCTGTTCCCTCCCATCCTGTAAATGTCACTCTCTTCTCTTAATGTTACAACCCTTTTCCTTTAGTTTCCTCCTTCTCTAATAGCAAATTCAGATACATATATGAAAACTAGAAACTCGATTGGAATAAATGGTCTATGCAAAAGTGAAAGAACAGCAAAGAAAACTTATACAGCATAAACAATTTTAAAAACCTAACCATAATACTTTTTTAAAATATGAATTTTTAGCTTTCTTATCATTGAAATATTCTTTTTGCATGAAAAAATTCAAAATTCTTTAATCAGGAAATTTCAAATACTATTTATTTTACTTAGCCAATAACGGCTTCAATCACATGGTAAATCTGCTAAATTATTTATCAACAAAATGATTAATATTCTTGTAACCATTTTATAAAATTGGCATTTTTAAATGTATTTTTATTTAATGAACTTCCTATTCCTAAATTGAAAAGTGATCATATTTACTACGTAAAATATTTTTTGTTGATAACTATATTTTATGATTTTATAAATGTCCTTGTTTTCATCAAAATGTTATTATCATGAGTACGAGATATTCCAAGAGGAAAGTGACAATCACTAAAACTGTTTTTCTGAGACATGAAGTGTTTGGTGGAACATTTTTTTCAGTCTTATTAAATTTTATTTCTCATATATTTTAGGTTAACTGTGATAAAAGTAATATTCCCAGAGGGAGTCAAATAAAAAATTAAATTAATAAATGTAAGTTTTTGAATGGGAGAAAAAATAAATAAAATCTGTTTCTTATGTCTGTACACAAATATTGCAAACATAGTAAATATCCTATTTTAAAGCCTCAGTAAGATTAGCAGATTACAAGTTCGTTATTAACAAATCAAAGTAGAAAAAAAAAATATTCAGCAATATCAACTGATTTGCATAATTACTATTCATATAATATTTCTGAATCATATGCATAATTTCATAAGACATCTTGTCATAAAAGGGACCATAATTACAGCTTGTGTAGAAACTGTATTTTAGAGATAGTTATCAATCTTCTTAATTTCTGATATGGACCTCCCCTTTTCAAAAAATCATTACACTTATTTAACGAATATTTCTTAGGATTCAGAGGTATAGTAAAAGTAAACCACATTATTCTTAGTTGAACAAAAATGTCAAAGTAAATTAAGTAGGAATGTGTATATGTTTACCTAATTAAATATTATCAGGAATCTGAAATTATTATACCGAATTGAAAGTCAAAGGTTATACATGATATATAATCAAAACTTGTAATTTTGCTTATAAAAATATTTCACTTTTAAAAATAACCCACATCAACATCAATGGGTGAAATATCTCATTGTAATGGCATAATTTATCTAAAAATTAAAAAAAAATAGGTATGTTAGGATTCCACCTTGGGCCTTTACTTTTAGTATTTTTAAGAAACATCCATAATCCTTTTGGAACATTTTGAAAAACTCAGCATTAATAAAAAACAATATATAAGACAAGAACATTTTGCGAAATTTTGTTCTTACATTTGAAAAAATTGTACTAAAAACGCGCTTAACGTAAAAAGTTAATCCTTATTATGTTGAAACAAGGCAGAGCATTTTAAAGCTAGTATTCCATCGTTTTAGAAATACTCATACACCTAATGAGAATTTGTTATTGTTTTGAAAAGTGTTTTTTTTTTTTTTTTTTTTTTTTTTTTTTTTTTTTTTTTAACTTTTTAAAAATTTTTTTTGAAAGTTATAGATAAATTATTTTTTTTTCTAAACTTTTAAACATTTACAAGATGCCCAATAACTATCAAAATAAATATCAAGAGACCATATCAAATATTGTATAATAATAATAATATTTTTATTAATAAACAATATTATAAAAATAAATAGCTACTGAAATGAATTTCATACAAAAAAAAGTTGAAGTATATATATAAGTTATAAGTACGGAAGATGCAATCAAGAATCTTAATAAAGATTCCTATAAAATATTCGATAAATGCGAGAGTAAATTTGAGCTGAATTATGAATAAATATTTATGGAAAAGAAATGCACGTTGAAAGCAAATGATTGAAACATTACCTATAATCTTGTTCCATACTTATATTTCTAAACCTTTAGTTGTTTATTTTATCAAGTGCATTTTAGATCCCATCGTTAAATTTGTAATACAAATGTAAAAGCACGCATATAGCATGATGGCCGTTGTTATGTGCAACACCACTTGGTAGATATAATCTGAAAAAACAATACCGACCTCCCAGAACCTATCGCATAAATTATCACTTCAAAGTTTATCATAAAGTGGATAGTGAATGCTACTTTTATTTTTATAAAGTTGAAGAATATATCTGAAATTATATCAGATAACAGCATGTGAAATGATATGAACTTCAAATTTTATTTTCACACATTTAGTCATGTTTACAAAGTAATTTTTGTTTATCTTTTTGAATAAAAAAAGAGGAATACCCGTATCTTACCACAGGAAAAGTTTAATGAAAAACTTGTTAAATTTGTTTATATATCATAACATTTTATTTTATACTCTACAAGATGTGTGTATTTTATACTCTACAAGCTGTGTGTATTTTATACTCTACAAGCTGTGTGTATTTTATACTCTACAAGCTGTGTGTATTTTATACTCTACAAGATTTTCAAATATGTCATAACGAGCGTTCTTTTTTTATTATTTGGTAACCTACGGCTCATTAACCTTCATTGAAGGCAGGCGATTTCTGATCTGTGGCTACGAAAACTTGCATCTTTTATATAGTGATGCAAGTTGGCGATAACTATTAGTTCACTGTAACGCCAATCGGATCAGATTTAACTAATAACGCTACGTAACTGTTAACGTCAAATGGATCACAATCACATATCGAGAAGTCATCAAACTTCTTCATTGAAAATTAAAGAGCTGTGGGTTACTAAATAAAATATTAGGTTATCGTATTTAGTTCAAAACATTCCAAGAATATTTTAAAAGTTTCAGTCATTTTTGCTCCGGCAGACCAATATATTCTTAATATACAAGCGTTTCTCTACATCCTATAAAAAACTCAGGAAGATGTTGAATAGGGCAACTAAACTTGCAATATCCTCTCGGACTATAAGGAAATATTTTTGGAAATGGGGATGGCTTTCAATATATATCAACATTTTAAAATAAGAAATAATTTCAAAACAGTTGTAATATTAAATATATGCAGAAATGAAAATTGTGCTACTCATTTATATACCATTTGTTTTAATTGCAAAAAATCTGAGAAAAAAAGCATTTTTTAATCTTAGAGAGTTTTTATATATATAAATATATATATATATAAATATAGTTTTCATCAAAGTGGGTTTTCCACAAATAAAAGTGAATAAAACTTTTAAAAGCTTAATGAAATCTGAAAACTTAAATTGTTGGAAAATGAACTATTCATAGTTAAATTGAAAGCTATATTTAAAATCGTTTATTTCTCAAATTCTTATTCTATATAGTTTTTTAATGATAGTTTCCTAAAGACTTAACGTAAATGCTATAATTCCTTTTTGTTTTAAACCATTTGCAGATATTACCTTAAAATACTTTAAGCAATTATTATGCTGAAAATATTTTTACTTTATCGTGTATTTATCCAAATAATAATGTTCAAAACTTTTACAAGAATATAATTTCTTTCATAACTTTCGACTAACGAAATCTTAATTCAATATTTTTAAGAACTATAGAATTTTAAATTGAATGAAGAGGTAAAAATAAGTCAAAGTTTTCATAGTAGTTTCCAAAACAACATAGTAGTTAGCTTCGTAAAAGAGTTTTGTTAAAGAATAATATGAAATTGTAAACAAGTGGCAAGGGTTAAAGCATATACTTTAGAAATTAAGAACGAAAAATATACTTAGAGTTGGAAACAGATACTTCTATTTCTATGTTCTTTACAAAAATTGTAACCATGATTAGTTTTCACAGTGCTCTCTAAAAACACCTTTTAATAACCACGTATAGATTTTTAAAAATATTTCTAAACGCTCATCTGTGATCATTGTTGTTAATGTATTTAAAGAAGTTGCTCACGATAATTATAAATTGTTTACTTATTATTACAAATTGGATTACGTTTAAATGGGAATTCATGAATCTTTTATTGCAGAAACGACATAAGTCACTAAATTTTGAAATTGACTTTTTTATATGAATCGATTCCTTAGAGGTAGACAAAAGTAGGTGACCTAAACCATATAAGTTAGATTAATCGTTTATTGTTAAAATTGATTGTTGAAAATCGCGTTTAATGCAGTAACCATATAAGTCAGTGACTTATGTGGTTTCTGCACAAAGCCTCAGATCATCTTTTATCGTTACTAGTAGGTTTAGGTTTCAGAAACCAAACTCTAATATAATTTAGAATTCCTCAATGCTGGTTTTCTTCTGAATGGATGACGGTCTTATAAGATATTTGGGACTGACAGGTAGCTCAATGGGCTTGTTTTTCACTTTTGCAGCAACGGGTCACGGGTTCGAACCCAGAATGCTACAACTGTTTCAAAAATCAGATGTTACGATCTTGACACATAGAGTCATGTGGATTTTTGTGCTGTCAGGTGCGAGTTTACGAGGTTTCTTCCCGTTCGAGACACAAATGCAACGCTTACAATTTCAGTATTGTCAGGAATTGGAATTAAAATTGGTTCAAAATTTTTAAAACCAATTCAAAGAAATTTTTGTTCAAGAAATATTTTATTTGCTGCAAATTACTCAGAGTGTTTCCTGAATACATAATCTTAGGAACAGAACTGCTTTATTTTTTATATACCTTGAAAGTAACGGAACTAATTGTCCAAATGAAATACGTTAATTTCTATGAAATTATTTAAAGAAAATAATGTCCTACATCAAGGAGTTTTACTTTTTTTCAAACTGGTATAGAACGTAAAATAAGAATCATACTTTAGTTAGATTCATGTCAGTATTAGTTTCATCAGAAATGTTTGAAAAATTTCAGCAATATTTTCCCATCCGAGGTCATAAATTTTTGCCATATGATGGAAATTTCACCGTTTTGAAAAAAAAAAAGGAAAAAAAAAAAAAAAAAAAAAAAAGGATATAATTTACAAACAATACGCTAAACTAATAAAGAGTTCCTATATACGTGTAATGTTTGCAATAATGAATTAATAATAATAGTAACTGGTGACATACAAGATTACAAAAACTGCCGCCCAGATATTATAGAAAGAAAATGAATTCTGCTGAAACTATACTAGCGGAAAGGCCTATTAGACTCCATCTATTACGCTGTAGGTTGTATCCTTCCGCATTCAAGATATGGTTCCTGGCAAATCACAACTTTAATTGTACCATTGATTGCCTGAGCACATAGTTTTGTATTAAACTTAAATATAAGTTGACTAGCTGAATACCCGTGCTGCTTTACGAAATTTTACCATTAGCATTTTAGCGATCAAAAGACATTCACGTATTCTACATTTCAGACGTTTGCACCCATTTCGATCCCGACAAATTGATTTATCAAAATAGAAACTTTCCTTTGTTGACAATTTTAACGAAATTTATAATTGTGAATACTATATTGGAAAGAGGCATTTGAATATCCCTCATTTAGAACGTTTAATTCCCTTCGGACCCTTTTAATTACGTAATTGAGATTGAAATAGTTTATTGTGTTTATGTTTGCTCTTTGTTTTAAATTTCGAAGTAGTAGCTGTATTGGAATTGAGAGATTAAAATAATCCTCGTATAGTTTCAATGCTGCGTCGACTTTTCATCCTTTAAAAATTCATTAATCGATATTGGAATAATTTTTTTTTTTTTTAAATTTGTCCTTTTAACATTTGCACCAAATATCAGAATTATGACTACATTGGAAGAGGAACATTCGAATATCCCTCGTTTGGAACATTTAACCCCTTTTCGACTCCATAAAGTAGGTTAATCAAGCTCGGAATAGCTTAATTTTTCTATGTTTGTCTTTGTTGACATTTGTGCCTATTTTCAGAGTTGTGACCAAATGGGAAGTGGTACAGTCGAATATCCCTCCTTTGGAAAGTTTAAACCCTTTTCTACCCCTTAAAATGGGTTAACCTAGGTCGGAATAGAATGCTTTTTCTATTTTTACCATTGTTGATATTTGTGCCGATTTTCAGAGTTGTGATCAAATGGGAAGTGGGATATTCGAATGTCCCTCGTTTGGAACGTTTAACCCCTTTTCGACCCCTTAAAGTGGGTTAATCGAGATCGGAGTTGCTTACTTTTTCTATTTTTACGATTGTTGATATTTGTGCCGATTTTCAGAGTTGTGACCAAATGGGAAGTGGGATATTCGAATGTCCCCCGTTTGGAACGTTTAGCCCCTTTTTCGACCCCTTAAAATGGGTTAATCGAGATCGGAGTAGCTTACTTTTTCTATTTTTACCATTGTTGATATTTGTGCCGATTTTCAGAGTTGTGACCAAATGGGAAGTGGGATATTCGAATGTCCCCATTTTGGAACGTTTAACCCCTTTTTCGACCCCTTAAAATGGGTTAATCGAGATCGGAGTAGCTTACTTTTTCTATTATTACCATTGTTGATATTTGTGCCGATTTTCAGAGTTGTGACCAAATGGAAAGTGGGATATTCGAATGTCCCCCGTTTGGAACGTTTAACCCCTTTTCGACCCCTTAAAGTGGGTTAATCGAGATCGGAGTAGCTTACTTTTTCTATTTTTACCATTGTTGATATTTGTGCCGATTTTCAGAGTTGTGACCAAATGGGAAGTGGGATATTCGAATGTCCCCCGTTTGGAACGTTTAACCCTTTTCGACCCCTTAAAGTGGGTTAATCGAGATCGGAGTAGCTTATTTTTCTATTTTTACCATTGTTGATATTTGTGCCGATTTTCAGAGTTGTGACCACATGGGAAGTGGGATATTCGAATGTCCCCCGTTTGGAACGTTTAACCCCTTTTCGACCCCTTAAAGTGGGTTAATCGAGATCGGTATAGCTTACTTTTTCTATTTTTACCATTGTTGATATTTGTGCCGATTTTCAGAGTTGTGACTATGTGGGAAGTGGGAGAATTAGTGATGAGTGAGTGAGTCAGTGAATGAGTGAGTGAGTGAGGGCTTTGCCTTATATATATAGAGATAACAAAAAGAAAATTAGTGCTTTTAAGTTTAAATTTTTACTAATATTTTACTTCTCGAACTACGGACACTATCAAAATTTTAACAAATCGGCTCCACATCGTTCCAACCAGCCAATCAGGACGTGGTAAAACTGGTTCACTCATCATTGCAGCTGATTCAATGAGCTCAAGTAAGATTGTTTTAATGAATAGTGCGTCTGCTCACCCAAAAGGGTGACTTCAAATCAACAAATTGAAAATCGATGAAAATCATTCAGAAACTGCTGCAGTTTATTCCAGATGAATTTAAAATGTTTATTAACCCATTGACGGTCATGGGAATGGGCGAAATTCTACGGTTGTTTTTCCTTAAAGAGTTTTTAAATTATATTTCTAATTCAAATGCATATTATTTTTTTTTAATTATTTTTTATTTATTTTGTTTTAGATAGGTTATAAAATATCATCGTAATAAAAATATTTAAAAAATTCTTTATTTTAAATTTAATTTATAAATTAAAAAATTTTGTGTATTGCTGGAAAAATTGGGAATCAAATGGCGTATATATACGTACATGAGCGTCAGTGGGTTAACTGACCAACTTGAACTGTTTCATCATTAAATGTTCCATATAACGAACAACAAGAACAATATGATCCTTAATAAAATATATCTATGCTTTTAAAAATTTTATTAATTTTTCTTATTTTGAATGGCAAACATCTCCCTTTTCTTCTATAAAGAAAATAAAAAATAATTTTGATTTTGATTTTAAATAAGTTGTTTTACTAAAATTTCATCTTCAGTGATAAATTTTACATAGTAAGATGCAGAAACCATATAAGTCAAGCGCATTTAACACGTAATAATTACTTAATTAATGGATATAGAACACTTTCAAGTGAGAAGAGTAATGAAGGATCCCGAAAAGTTTTAATCTGCATAAATATTTTGACATTGAGAGTTACAGTTACCTCGAAAACAATGTTTGTTGGTTTCCCAAGAACTAACCTTCGATGACTCATGTGGTTTCTGCTATAAACGATTCAATTATTACTATTTTTTCCAATTATGAGACCTTAGTTATTTTTAACAAAAGTTTTTAAAAGTATATAATTTAAAATAAATACTTAAACCAAATATGATCAAACCAATATGAAAACATAAATGATCAAAATTACAGTTCTAAAGTCGTATACTAATATTTTCGATTATTTACCCTATTTTTTACTAAGTCTGTAGGATTTTAAATATAATTAAATATAAAGTCATTGTGAAAAATACTTTTGTTAAAAAGCGAAAATAATTTGTTTCTGACTTCACAGTAAAAAGTAGCTTATAAATTAGTTTATGACAGTTATTTATAATTAAATGTACTATTTGATTCTTTTAGTTTCAGAATTTCAGTTTCTAATGCAATAAATTAAAATATAGGGATAAGGTCTCTTTTTTTCAATAAATTTAATCTCATCATCCTAAAATGAAAGTTATACAAATAAAGAAAAGATAGATTAAATAGTAATTGTATTCTCAATTGTTTTAAATAAAAAATAAAATTTTGCAATGGTATGACATAAATTTATTTAATTTATGACAGCAAACATCTTATATCAAAGAATTTGATTTGGATTACATATTGACTTCTAACAAATATTATTTAAATACACATTATTGCAAATGGATACCGCACTTGATTGTCTTGGAAATCTTTTGTTTTGTTCATATTTAGATGATTAATTTCTAGGATTTTGTACTTAATTATAGCGGGTTATATGTATATTCCAGAAAGATACTCTTATATGTCTTTGTTTGCTTCACAATGTAACAAATAATGAAAGCCATTGCATTACAACTACTCCCAAGTAACTTTCTAATGACAATAGAAAATCCATGAATATCATTAGTTGTTTAAATCTAGTTGGAGCTCAACTCATCAATAGAATTTACCATTACAATAGACAAGGCATTTACGTATTTGCTTTATTTTCTTCTGAAAACGTATCAATATTGATTGTTATTTGTGAAAAAATTGGAATAGAGTGGATTAGAAATTTCGTGTAAATTAATATAAAATTTTATTTCACTATTAAACACAATTCTTTAAACCTATATTATCTTTTAATATGTCACTATAAATGCAAAAGGGGTTCACATAAGGACTTCTGTCGAATTCCTTTGATTATCAGCATATCATGTGTCTTTCTTTGTTAGTGTCTAATTGATATCCTTAAAAGGATTTTAATTGTCATTAAAACAATGCGTCTTTGAAGAAACTTCTGAGATACTGAAGGCATTTGAGAATAAAGCGGAATAATTTGAATAGTTAATTTACACTACATTCCCTGAAGATTGTTTAAAAAGTTTTCAGAGGAAATCTCTTAAACTCTTGAACAAGCTTAAAGTCTTGTATTTTAGGGAAATTAGTTGGAAACTTTTAATTCTGCCTCATGAGACATTTAGTGCAATTTGACATCAACAGCAAATATATTTGTTTTGTAAGGAGTGAAGTTAATTATGGGGTTAAGTTTTTTAATTAGTTAGAGCTACTTCTTGTGTGAAATCTAAAATGTGTCAATTTCATGGAAAGACCCTCAAGCAATACCAAAAACGGATTTTATCTATATGTATGTTGCCTCCTCTATTTAAATTTTTATGCAGTTAAAATTTTTCCTACCACTGTACATATAACATCGAAGACAGGGAAATTTATAATTTTTACAGAGAAGATTTTATATAATCTAAAATTACTTGAATTTTAAGTAAAATCGCATTAAATTTTGTATTAAAGTATATTTTCTAGCAAAGGATTATGTTCCTCATCCTTACGAAATACTTAAAAGTTGAACCGTAAATTTCTCTTTTGAGAGTTTTTATTTAATTGATTAAATTGGCATGCTAAATTCCATCCACGCAAATTTTAAAAATCTTTTATTTTGCATACTTTTTTGTGTATCTCTTTACATTTACTACAGTGATAAACTTTATCTCTATATATACTGTTCAGAAAATTCAAGCATTATTTTCTCCATCTCTCTAGTAATAGATTTTTGAATAAATAACTAAATAGCCTTTTACAAATGGCTATCTTTAATAAAATTCTCTGACGAAACATGGATGGAAATTTATGAATAATCGGAATTCATATTTTTTTTCTCGTAGTAGATATATTTTTTCTCGTCTTTTAAGCATATGAATTTAAAAATTGATCTAATCGCAAGATGAGTTTTGTAAAATAATTGAGTCTTTTTTTTTTAAATATTTTTTACTGTCTTTTTCAATGACATAATTGTCTAGGGAAAAATAACATAATTTTTCAAAACTTTAATGAGACCTGATGGATTCACATAACATTATCGTTAAAATATATTTTTCAATTCTTCATGCAATTTTAAGGCTGGTATTTCTATTACCTCCAAATTACACGCACTTTTGCTCTTAGGGTTGGATTTGTTTTAAGAAAGCCTCTGACTGTTGATAAGACAACAGTTACAGAGTTAAGTTTGTTTAAGCTTAGTTAAGTCACTTATTAACACTAGATTTAACAGCTATTTAAATATACCTATTTCTACCAAAACCAGACAGAATGACTGGTGTAAAAGAAAAAATGCCTATTGAAGCTTCCAGTCTTTATTCACTCTTACAAAATGACAAAAAAAGTTGAACAATATTAATTGTAATAAATAAATGTATTTATAGGCATTGTTAAATAACAAAACACTTAATTGCTTATAGATCGTGGGTCACAATCTCTATTTTGCTGGGTATACACTTTCCGCATACACTTTTGCATGTATTGCATATATTTGTAGTCTTATTGTTATTGCAATATCCTATTTGACACCATTTGCGTACAGGAACCGTGCCACTTGTAGGTGGTATATCAACTTCGTGTGGTTTTTGTCTTGTAGTCTGATATTCTGAAGCAAGTTCTTCTGCTAATCGAAACATAAAATCTTTCCATTAGATATTTTCTCCTGTTGTATTTTTGTACAATATCCAGCAATTTATTCCGGCGAAATCTAAAATATTGAAACATACTTGAAGTGGCCACCATCTGGAACCTGATTTCAAGGACTATTTTCGTGCTATTTGATCAGTGATATCGACGCCAAATTTAGTTCTATTATAAAACAATACAGTTTCAGATAATTTCTTAGGAGTTTTATCAATTTTGACGTGTTTATGTTTTGTACTTAGTATAAGTACTTTTTTGTTTGCTCTTGCAAACGGTAAGTGTTTATAAATTGGATTGAGAATTGAGAATTAGCAGCAACATATAAAAATTCAAATTATCACAATAAAACTTTTGACAGTGTCTTTACATTGTCATAAAGGCAGAAATGTTGTAGCTTTTGTATTGGTCTCGAATATTGTAGTTTAAGAAAAAAACTTTTTTTGGCTTACTTCAGATATCAGCATATCATGTCAAGTTGTGGGACTTATGTCTATTAACTGTATGAGTGAGTGATATAAATAAAAGAATTGATTTTGCTGTTTAGTTTGATTGTGAAGAAAAACTCTCAAGTTTTAAATTAAAAAGCTTTTGAGGGAAAATTTAGAATTTAGGTAATTGGCTTTATTGAAAACAATTTGGTAATCATAAGGTCAATTATAATGTTTTTAAATTGATTGTTTGTGGAGTGTTCTAGCTTAAAGGTTAGATGAGGGCCATAATTCACCGTTACATATATACACCTTATAATTTTGATTCTGGGCACATGAAGAAGCATCTCTACATATCCACACATCCATGCAACTTGATTTAAAGGATAATGAGGCCTAGGTGGATTTAACTTACAGCATCCACTATTAATTCTATTCGACAATGTTATGGCAGCACGTTGGCTTTATTCGACGATCTCCCGGTAATGCGGATGTATGTTAGATGAGTTGAGACGGATGTATTAGTTAATTAAGCCACTGCTGTAAGTTTTGTGTTCACTCAGCATAATAACGTATTCGCATGTGTTCTAAGTCTTTTTTTAATTAATCCCTAATTATAAAATATGCAATTAAGTAAATTTCTAAAATACTGTTTTCCTTTCTGTGTACTATTTAAAGTTTGATTTAAAATATTAAAACTAAGAATATAATGTAATTATTGAATGTACTATTAAAGCTATTTTATTCGTTTATTCTAAATATATTACTCCAATTTGGCATTCCTTTACCAATGTGGTAGGAAGAGGGACTGACCAATTGATAATACGTTATCATTAGTCAAATCTCTTATTGAGAATGCTATGTCCGTCTAATAACATGCTTGTAAGAGAATGCTTACGTCATATTACGTCCATTTATTCGATGGCATGAGCTGGAAGGAAATAGCTTTAAAGGATAAGAGACTCTATACACGAATTATAATTACGATGATGGTAATATCAGTATATCTTTGAAGGACAATTTTAATGGACTATAGCCGAAAATGCTTTTAAAAATAATACTTGCATACGGGAAGAAATCAAAAGTAAAATTTACTTAAATACGTTCAAAACAAATTGTATATTTGAACAAGTTTTTTAAATAACTGAAAAAATAGCTAGTTAATACTTAACAAGAGTTTTTGTAAAAAAGTGTAAGTTTTCAAATGAGTGTATTATAGCATTTTGAAAATTAGTTTTCACACAATATTTGTCCTTGTTTCCTGACAAGTAGCATAAAAGAGATTGTTTAACCTTTTGAGACAGTTTTTAAATTAGCTTTTTTTCCCTAGTTACTATTTTACATATATAATTATTTAAAATGTTTACCTTTGTTTATTTATTTCTACCTCGAATATAAATTGTTTTATAAATTGCTTTGTTCATCTATTTGTATATTTCTGAAGTTTAATATGTTATATAAGTTTGAACTACACGTTGTTACATCTTGTGATGCATTATGTTGTACTTTTTTACTGTGTGTATAAAATAGTCACTAATAAAGCAATTAAATTAACTAAACTTAAAATTTAGAAATTGCAATCTGTGTGTAAAACTGTTTTTGAAGCAGATACCTTTTATTCAAAACATTATATTAACTGAAATAAATTTCAAACTAAAAAAAATTTGTTCTGTCATTTTGAAATTTTAGCAGATGGTGTTTTACAGAGACACTTACTTCGATTTCTTTGAATATTTACTTAAAAAAAATATAACAATAATAATAATAATACTGGTTACCAAACTGATTGCTTTTACCAATTACTTAAAGATTCAGAACATATATTTTTATAATTTTCATAATATAGTAATCAGTTTTCTTTTAAGTTTAACTAAAGTCTGGTCTCTGTCTTCCCCTTTTTCTTTAAGCTTACGTGAGTCTAACTCTTGTTCAGTTTCATCGAGTAAAACCTTCTCTAATAACTAGTACATATCATAAACTTCTTTATTGGATACGGGGAACGACACTTCGTCTTCAGTGTTAGATGTTTGGTAAGATGTTTTTTCTCAACAACATACCTCGCTGTTTTTAGCAATAAACAACAATTTTGGGTGTATTTTTTTTATATGATTTCTTTTCTGTTGCATTTTTCTTATCAATAGGGTTTGTATAGAAGAATACATTTTCCAACCATTATTAAAAAATCTTGATTTAAAAATAAGTCAATATATATTCTACTTCATATGAAGGAACTTGCATTGATTTTGAAAGGAAAAACAAACACAAATGAACTTCTTAGGATAATTTCAGTCTACTGTGTTACAATAAAAATGAGGTTCTGTTTTACATCAACTACAATATATGCCAATAATGCCACATAATTTTGCAAAAATAAAATGGTTTATTTCAAAGAAAATTTACAAATGTGATAAACTATTTTATACTTTATAATGCAATGATTTTGAATGAAATTTTTAATTAAAGTTAAAAAAAGTATTTTTGTGCATTCTACATTATCTAATCATATATGTGTACTATATATACACTATACAAACATCTCTGTCACTGAATGTAATTTAGGGTTGTTTTCTTAGTATAATTTATTTCCCCAAAATTTATCTCCTTCAGTTATTAGGTTAAATCTCATTTTATGAATTATTATATTCCCAACACTAAAACAATATAACATAACACCACTCAATTGTTTGACTTTCTCATAAAGAGAAATTTGCATTTCAAACGAATGCTGTTATTTGCATTTTCATAATAAGGCAGTCACAGAATCCCAGCTGGGTTTGAAAGTACAAACTATTTGAAGGCAAACGAATGAAGTTATTCAGGCACGTTTATTTCCTAAGAAAAGTAATAATAAAAGTAATGCCTTTTAATACTTTTCGTTATGAAGCAGAACTTCGAAACATAATATTTCAGTGCTGACTTCTTTTTGTTATATTTATATTTATATTAATATTATTATATGAATGTCCTCGTAATTTTCTTTTTGTGTAAGAGCTATAAACTGAAATAATATTATGATAAAGTAATACAAAGTTTTGTAAAAATGAAATTTATATTATTTTACTTACATGAAAGTTATAGTAACAAAAGTAATGCCTTTTAAAACTTTTCGGAACTGCCAAACATGACAATTACATAAACATATTACTACATGATTTTGTAACATCACTTTAGAATATTTGTTGTAATACTTTTTTCTCAAATGAATTCACCATTACAATATTACAATCTTTAAGGAAAGGTAGTTTCGTTGCTAACAATTATATATTAAAAATGTGACCTCGTTGAAAACTACAACGTTACGTTTTATACTAATCCTACAGTTAGTAAATATTTAAATAAATATAAAATACTTTATCAATATAGTGTTTAAAATTTAATTTTTTTTAATATCACTCAAGAACTATATTAAGGGGTAATTAATACAGTTAGATTTTGCACATTATTCTATTGACAGAAATCAGTTCAAATAAATGCATTAAATTTATCCAAATACAGGTTCATAAGGAAGATGTAATTAATGATAATGCAAACATATTTTAGAAGCAAATAAATAAAAGAAGGGCGTGAGTAACAATGCTGTAGATTAAAAAAATTTTTATTTTCCCGAAATAAACTTTTCTAAACTATGCTTAGCACACAAATTTACAGTACTAAAGAAACCTATCTCATGTTCTGATTTTTTTATACTTTTAGGTCTATTGTTTATACAGTTACTTTTTGAAAAATTTAAAATTTCATAACATTTAAACACTTACTAAAATGCTTTTTGATCGCAAAATAGAGTCACATTTAAATACTAAACGAAAAAAAAGTAAATGTATATTATATCCAAATTTGAAATTTGTAAGCGATATATTTTCTAAAACGAAAAGAAAAGTTATAGCAACAACTTTTCTTTCTAATTAAAAAAACGTTTTAACGATTATTAACAACATAGTGTAAAAGATTTAGCATAAAATATATCTATGTTATTTTAATGATGTCTTTTTTGGAAAAATTATACAACGACATTTTTGTGAAGGTAAGACAATCTTTGGGAAATCTTTTTAATTACGCATGCACTTTCACATATTATATGTAGCATACATAATTTCTCTATGTCCTCTTAGTAAAACTTTGAAAATAAATAAATCATTTTCTAAATATCAGTCGCTGCCTTTTGTTCATGTTAGAAAGAATAACAAAAAACACATCCGGTTACCAATGAACTGCCATTTCACTTTATTTTTCGAAAACTCACTAGAAACAACCAAAACACATTTCCTTACTTTTTAAAAATACTATCTCGTGCAACAAAGTTTAAAAAATAATAAAAGCCGTTTGTTATATTTTAAACTAGCTGAATCCCCGTGCTTTGCCACAAAATGTTACCATGTGAAATATTTTAGCCAGCTGTGAGGCCCTGCGTTGTGGAAATCCTTCATTGGGGTATAGGCCCCAATTTTTGGCGCTTCACTCGCAGGTAGGTTCATTGCAACGCAAAATCGAGCTCGCTTCGCTCGCTGAAAAAGTCATTAACACATAAGCACAGGCTCACTTTACTCGTTTAAAGATTCATTGTTATGCAAACATGAGCTCGCTTTGCTCCTAGAAAGGTTCATTGCTGCGTAAGCGTAAGGTCGCTTCACACACTAAAAACTAATTGCTACGTAAAACCTTAATATTAGAAGCTCCTCCCTTGTCGAGAAACAATAACAAAATTCACCGTTAGTAACTATAATACAACACCCCTTTAAGAATATTTTAACACGTGATGTTTGTAAAAATCACAATTAGAAGGTCAAAACTACTTACGTTGAAACTTTCAGAGCTCTAAGCCTATTAGAAGTCGCTTTTTGTGAAAAAATTCATTAAAAACCAATTAAAATTTTAACTTTCTTTTTGTCAAAAGTCCAATTTAAAGGTGAAAACTATTTGTGTTGAAAATTTCAGAAATGTAGCCCATTTAGAAATCGTTTTGTAAAATATTTGTTAGTTAATTAATTAAAAAACAAATAAAATTTCAAAATTCTGTTTTTCAAAAGTTCAATTTGAAGGCCAAAATTACTTATGTGGAAAATTTTAGAGCTGTAGCCTTATTAGAAATCACTTTTTAAAATATTTATTGATTAAATTAAAAATTAATTAAAAAAGAACTAAATAAAAATTTAAAATTTTGTTTTTCAAAAGTTCAATTAAAAGGCTAAAACTACTTATATTGAAAATTTCAGACGTGTAGCCCTATTAGAAATCGTTTAGTAAAATATTTATTAATTAATTAAAAAAAACTAGGGGGCTCCGCCCCCTGCTCGCTGACGCTAGCCAACCCCCTGGATTGCTATGCAATCCCCTTGGCTCGCTTTGCTCGCTTCAAAGTGAAGCGTTTAAAATATGCCCTAGCAAAAAGCTATTTCAGCTGTATAATGCCATGAAACTGAAAATGTTTTGTTATTTATGAAGAGAATACTAACCACGTCATTATCCTACTGCTGTCGAGACGCGTTAAGCAGGGACAGTGTGGCAACGTAATAAAAAGTTCTTGGAAAACCACAAAAATAAACAGTATTTTACATATATTTAAAAAAGATCGGTTATTTCATTGAACAATTAAAATTTATGGGCTGGTTTCGTAAGAAGCGCCAAAATAATTAAAGTTGCTTATCGAAATTTCCTAACGAAGCAATCATATGTTCGGATAATCTTTTTTGCGATACTTAGAAGATAAAATAAAACAAAGAAAGGCCAATTATCCGGCAATCAATCAACTGGAATTTTTCGAAAATCAAATTTGGCTAGAAAATTAGCCCTATTTTGCCAAAAGTTTTTTTTAAATCTCATATGAGATTTTGAAGTTGATTGGGTGGTTTTAGTCGTTATTTTGATAGTTTTTCATTCATAATAGCTGAATTTGCACTGATTAGAAATGAATATAGGTTCAGATTTACTGCACAATACCTCTTAGCGACTTTTTGAAAGTTGTCGATTTAGTGCTGAATGCAACCCGGCGACCTCCGGAACATGTTTCAGCAGATAACTTTTTCGAAAAGTCTGGTTTATCCGAAATTCTAATCCAAAAGAAATGTACACATCTTGGACCTATTTATTCTTGCATCATCGTAACTATTAAATTAATCTATATATTTAATAGGCAATGCGTTTTTTGGGGTACCGCCTAAACTGCTCAACCAATTTCAAACCAACAACAAACCCGTTGCTAATTTTAAACTCTTCGTTTCAAAGTTGATTTTTTCTGAAGCATTTTTGTATTAGAGTAATTATTATTTTGAAGTATTTCTATCCAGAAAATGCCTCGCGTTGGACGTCGTCAGGTTTGTTGTTTACATACGTAAGGATGTTGCCATTCATATATTCAAAATCATTGAGGCTTTTTAGTAGTTTAATGATGAAAAATATTGAAATTTAACTAATTAATAAAATGCTAATAAATTATTTTGTCACGTTTTGGCAAATCTACAGCTTATTTCCTTTAAAATGACACCTTGATCATTGAAATTGGTTGAGCAGTTTAGGCGGACGGACTAACCCCAAAAAACGTATTGCCTATTAAATATATAGATAATTAAAAAAGAACTAAATAAAATTTTTAAATTCTGTTTTTTAATAGACCAATTAAAAGGTTAAAACTACTTTTGTTGAAAAATTCAGAGCTGTATCTCTATATGAAGTCACTTTGTAAAAAATAAATTAATTAAAAAATTAATTAAAAAAGAGATAATTAAAATTTTAACATTTTGTTTGACATGCATAAAATTAGAAAGTCAAAACTTCTTTTTTTGAAAATTTCGGAGCTCTACTCCAATTTTAAGTAGGTTTCTTTAGATCCACAGAGCCACAGACAGACAGACAGATAGACGCACAGCTTATTTTATTATTATAGATTTCTCTTGACTGGTACCTAGCACAATAAACAGATGTAAACGCGTTATTAATTTAGAAACCTTACACTATTTATAAAAGATAATTGTTATTTTTATCCTTATACTTGTTACGCTTTGAACACTTTCTTAAAATTCAGTTTTGAGGAATTAAGTGAAGTAGAAGGAAACAGAGTTTGGTTTACAGCATCGTAAATCAAGTAATCAAGTATAACAAGTTAAGTATGGAAAATATAAATGGATTTAAACATTACTGAATAATCCCAGGAGAGTTATGGCATGTAATGATATTTTTGTAGCCAGAAATCAAAATTAGACACCAGGATTAAATAATGAATTGTTAAGGAACTGTGCAAAGAAACTATGTATTGTTGCACAAATTGTCTGTATATATTGTAAATAGTGACGTATTATTTCAAAATTCTATTGTAATTTATTTTTATCTTATTTTATTTATTAATTAATAGCGATTATACAAGTTAGAAAAAGGTGGCAACACATAAAGCATTCGAGATATTTCGTTTCCGATGAATTGGCTGGAAATTTCGAGAATGTCTCACGCGCTTGTATATAAAAAGACTGGAGAACGGGAAAGTTTGCAGATTGACTTCGGAGTTCGTTGAAAGCTGATCGCTTTGTTTACCTATTGGAGTGAGCTTGTATAATCGCTGAATTCGAAGTTATTTTTGTTGAAGCTTGTGTTGAAGCTTGAGAGTAATTAAACTGTTGCCTGTGAATAAATTTTGTGAGTTTTCTGAAGAGAGAATAAATATTTTTAAACCGTGAAAACTGTGCCATCATTGCCTCAGTGGAAAAATTCATAACAGTGGTGTCAGAAGTGGGGTCTCGTAATTTTGAATGCCGACAACTAGAGGAATGATGGAAGACCAAATGAAGCAGTTGATGGAAATGATTGCTGGAATGAAGGCCCAACAAGAATCCACTGCCGCCGAAATAAAATCCGAAATGAAAGCCTGCCAAGAAACCACCGCAGCCGAAATGAAAGCCGAACTTTTCGCTACGATTGCCGCCGGACAAGCCCGTCAAGAAACGACTAACGCTGAACTCGCCGCTACCATATCCGCCGGTCAAGCCCGTCAAGAAACGACAAATGCCGAACTCGCCGCCGCAATTGCCGCCAGTCAAGAAGCGACATCATCAGACATTAAAGCTTTACAAGAAGCGACATCATCAGATTTTAAAGCTATGCAAAATGCAACGTCATCCGACATGAAAGCTTTGGCCGATAAGTGCGAGTCCACATCCGCAGCCGTAATCAAGATCAGGGAAGAAATGAAAACCGAGCTAGCGTCAATGGTAGAATCTACTATTATGGAGACAACATCATCGGTCCTGCAATCCGTGAAGGAAGACGTTCTCACTGCTGTAAGAGATGAAATGGAAGAAAAGGTTTCCACTATCAAAGAAGAGCAGGGAAAATTCATGGATGCTGTAGAAGAAAGGCTACGGAAAATAGAAACTCGCGAAGCTGTGACCATTGCAACGCCTAATTGGGATAACGTTTCCACTCCCTTTATTGCGCCACGTTCCAGCATCAAAGTGGCCACTTTTGATGGGAGGTCGTCTTGGCGCGTTTATCAAACGCAGTTTGAAATGATTGCTTCTGCGAATGGTTGGGACGATACTTCGAAAGCATTCCATCTCGCGGCATCTCTTCGAGGTGAAGCTGCTGGCATTTTACAAACACTACCTGAAGAGAAGCTGGGAGAATTCGTGGCGCTGGCAAGTGCGTTGGAATTAAGGTTTGGGGAACAACATCTAAAGGATTATAACAGACTGCAACTGAAAGTGAGACAGCAGAAGGCCAATGAAACTCTTCAAGAATTGGCATCGGATATAGAAAGACTGTCGCTACTCGCTTTCCCTGACTGTCCCCCGGATGTACGAGACGATCTTTCTCTGCAGTATTTCATCGACGCTATTCAAGATCCCGATGTGCAGCAGGCGGTAAGGTTATCTCAAAACAAAAACCTGAAGTCGGCCCTCGTGTACGCCATGAGAGTGGAAGCCGCGCAGCTAGCTTCTGGAAAAGACCGACGATATGTGCGTGGTGCATTAGCCGAGGATTCGTCTGACTTTGTCACCAGTAAGCTTCGAGAA
This sequence comes from Linyphia triangularis, assembly GCA_963978545.1. NCBI lineage: Eukaryota > Metazoa > Arthropoda > Arachnida > Araneae > Linyphiidae > Linyphia > Linyphia triangularis. The sequence goes on along the minus strand of OZ021723.1, from coordinate 62,636,838 downwards.
CTGGAAAGCAAAATCGATAGAATGATGAGAAGCTATCCCGGAGCCAGGGATCGAAGGACCAGAGTCGTTTGCTGGCACTGCAAACGGGAAGGGCATCTACGACGAAACTGCCTTGATTTTAAAAAGAGAAGGGATAACACTACCACGGATTCTCCACAACTGAATCTAAGAAGATGTCATCTCGCAGGGCAGAAGCTGCAATGTAGAACAGGTGAAGCCCCGACCAGTCGTTTCCACGTTTCATCTCGACAAGGAGGAAACCAGGGTTTATTCGTGAAGGGGGAGATCAACGGAACTCCATGTCGTCTAATCGTCGATTCGGGAGCGAACGTAACGATCGTAAGGACGGACGTGGCTCGTCGCCTGAACAGCCGACTCCTCTACACAGCGCCCTCTGTTTCTCTACAAACTGTGTCTGGTGGTAATATCTCTGTTCATGGGAAATTGCAAGTGGACATTGCCCTTGGATTTAACACCTACAAGCACATCGTTTATGTTGCCGAAATTGTAGATCCATGCATTCTCGGACTAGACTTTTTGAAGAAAAATGGAATTACGCTGAATTTTGAGAAAAGCAAGCTGCAAACATGGAGAGGCGAAGTTCCTTTGCACGATCTAGACATGAAAGAGCTGTGCGTATATCGGATTATGGCTCATGAAGACAATGTCATAGAGAATGCTGAAGAGTCCACATCTATGAAAAGTACCTCACCAGCCTCGGAAAGAGAACCGAAGAAAGTGACGTTGATGAAACCCTCCCAGGAAGTGGTTCATGGGGAAATGGACAAAGTTAGTGAAGAGGGAATCGACATCCGTACTCCTGTTACAAGCATCGAACGGAGATCCCGGGATCTATTAGCTGCACCCGCGGATGATTCGGACGCAATCTCAAAATCATATAACCAGCAAGATGGGGATCAGAAACTTTCACCGCTTCTGTTGGCATACGGGAGTGCAACTCACGAGACCACCGGATTTTCTCCATCTCTAACGATGTGTGGAAGAGACCTTAGGCTCCCCAGCAACCTCCTCTTTGGACAACCACAGGACACTCCTTCCTCGCCTGTCCAGTATCTAGATGATCTGCAGGCACGTTTGGAAGCCGTACATCGGTTCGCCAGAGAGAGAAACAACATCATGACGGAGCGCGTGAAGATCCGGTACTATGCCAAGGCCATGGACCGTTCATTCCAGGAAGGTGACAAACGTCGGAAAGGACTCTCCCCTAAGCTCCAGACGAACTGGGAAGGGCCGTATGGGATCCTTAAGAAGATCAACGACGTCGTGGTGAGAATTCAACGGACACCTTCCTGTAAACCTAGAGTTGTACACTACAATAGGCTAGCCCCATATTATGGTAGAAGTCATTAAATGGCTTAAGGACTTCACTGCCCGGGACGTGCAGTCTTTAAGAAGGGGGAAATGTTGCACAAATTGTCTGTATATATTGCAAATAGTGACGTATTATTTCAAAATTCTATTGTAATTTATTTTTATCTTATTTTATTTATTAATTAATAGCGATTATACAAGTTAGAAAAAGGTGGCAACACATAAAGCATTCGAGAAGTTTCGAGATATTTCGTTTCCGATGAATTGGCTGGAAATTTCGAGAATGTCTCACGCGCTTGTATATAAAAAGACTGGAGAACGGGAAAGTTTGCAGATTGACTTCGGAGTTCGTTGAAAGCTGATCGCTTTGTTTACCTATTGGAGTGCGCTTGTATAATCGCTGAATTCGAAGTTATTTTTGTTGAAGCTTGTGTTGAAGCTTGAGAGTAATTAAACTGTTGCCTGTGAATAAATTTTGTGAGTTTTCTGAAGAGAGAATAAATATTTTTAAACCGTGAAAACTGTGCCATCATTGCCTCAGTGGAAAAATTCATAACAGTATTATCAACTGTGTATCACGTTAAAAATATATGTTTTATGCTTAAAGTGATTGAATAAAGGGGAAGTAACTGGTTAATAAGTAGAATTAAATCTCTTTAGATATAGTGTATTATTTTTAAAGATATTTTAATGTCGTAGTTTAAAGTATCATACAATAACAAAAGGAACGTTACGTGAAACCTTATGGTAAACACTGTTTAATGGTGAAAATATATATTATCTTTTTAATGATATATGGTGTCAGATCTACAAAACCGAAAGAGCAGAAAAAAATATCAAGTAAAAATCAACAAAATTTATTTTTGTTTTTATAATAAAAATGTTTTTATTTTGGACGCATTAAGTTAAAGGGTCGAACTGTGACCTTTCCTTGAGCTAAATAGTAAAATATCTAATTATTTCTAATACAATGACACAGCCTTAAATCAAGTAAAGTCTAGTATAATGCGTCATTGATTTTGGAATTAATGTTTTTATCATACTTTTTACGAGAATGTTGTTGAAAAGTTAATGGTCACTCTCAATGTTTTGCATGTATTCGTTTTCGATCCCAATTTTCTCCTACATTTATACTTAGGGAAGATATTTTTTGTTATTTACATTGATGTCGGAACATTTCTATGAATTAAAAACATGTCTAAAGGAGAAAAGATCAAGGTTTCATTGAGACTTAAATAGTAAGATGCAAGTATTGTTGAATTGGGGTATTTTTTTTCTACAAATGATCATATCTTTGCTTAGTTTTTTTTTTTTTTTTTTTGGGGGGGGGGGGGGACCTCTCTTTTATCAAGAAACTTCATTTTTCCAAAGAAGCTTCATTAAAAAATTTATATTTTTTTCTGATGTTACTGTGAAACATTCATTACTTAACGCGGTCTTTTTGATATAATTTTTTTTTGTATAAAAGCTCATTCTTTAAAGCTGTTAGCAATGATAGTAAGTGTTTGATTATCCTTAGTCCTACAATCTATTTTAAATTAAAATTACAGGAAATCTTTTAATGTAATGAAATTTTGAATAATTCATAAAACTTAGTAGGGAAATAATAACAACCAAATTCAAAAAATAAATAAATGAAAATATTAACTAGTTGAGCATCGATACAATAATTGAAAATATTAACTAGTTGAGCAATACGCAATTATGAAAATTGTTTGCTAATTATGAATATATATTTAATAAAAATATGTATAAAATTTTAATTGCCAGTAGGCTGACAAGAACATCTGCAATTGGTATTTTTTATAAATGGAAGTGTAGCTGCTTGATTTTTAATATCTGTATACTATGCAAAGTTATAATAACTTAATTATAATGTAGGAATAGAGCATAGTAATACTAATTTTTCCATATTGTATCAATTGTTTTGAAAACTAACCGGTTAAAATACTTGCTAAACGCGATATTATAAAAATAGGTACACATTTGCAATTCAGTGATACTACTACTATTCGTTAAAATGCTATTATTTTGCTCCTAAGTGATTAATTTCATTTTAAAATTTTGAATTTTGGCCTGTATATATCAAAGCAGCTTGTACACTTTTTTTTCTATTTAGATGATGGGGATATAGTTGTAGACATAGTCATAGATATAGTTGTAGACAAATTGTCTATAGTTATAGATATAGTTATAGACAAGTCATAAAATCTTCTTTACAATTGCAAAAAATGTAATAGTAAAAATAGATGCAAACAGCGAAAGAGAACCAAAAATATATTTGAGAATATAAATACTTCCAGTGGCTTTCCAGAATTTTTACAAATTGTTTTAAAACAAAACATACACACATTTTGTCTAGTATGAAAGACATGTTTTCGAAAATGCAATTCACAAAACATTTTTATCTCATAAATATTTAGTTGCAGACTTCTATTAGAGCACTTCTATTAGGGATTTAGGACACTAAAATTGAACTTTTGACTAGAATCGAATATATTTTTGATAATTGCAATGTTTTTTATTTTACGGTATTTTAATACATGTTTATTTCTTTTTAAAGTTATAGAATATACTTGTGTTTATATTGAATGAATTCTATTATTATTCTCCAACATAGAATTAAACTTTCTCTGATAAAATTTCCATTATAGCATTTTCTAAGAAAATTTTCATGTATTGTCATGAATTGTTCGTGACAATACATGACAATTATTGTGTTGAATTGTCATGAAAATTGTTCGTGTATTTATTTTCCTCTACCAAGTAATAGAATTTTTAAACCAAGTGTACGAATTGTTTTGGGTATATTTTCTTTACCTTTTTAATTTTAGGCGCATATATATGTGGGAAGGTCAGTGGAGATAAAAGATGAGTCGTTTGTAGAGTTTTACATTTGACTTTAATAAACATTGATTTAGGTTATTTTACATCGTCAGTGAGACAAAACTCACTACACCTTCCTCTCTCACCCTCTTCCCAGGAATTGCTCTCCTTCCGTCGTGAAGTACTTCCACTTTCAAGTTTTCATCACTGATGCTCCAGTGCTAGTCGGTGGTATCGCTTCTGATTTTGATCATGTGGGACAGCAAATTCATTTAATTCCATATAACAGCTAAGTTTTACAGACATTTTTACTCATATCTACTTTAAATCTATTCTGCTTTAAATTAAAAATTTAATAAATAATAAGGTAACATTTGTTTAAATGAAGGATTATATCAAGCACTGCATGAATCAGTTAACATATTATCAAGAACTTAATAAGTACTTTCTCCTTATATTATAATATTATACCCAAGAGCTAAATAAATGAATTAATGTATTAAAATATCATACATTAATCATAAAGAAAAATTATTATTTATCACCTGTATTTTATTTTCCAATCTATGCCTGCTATTTTAATGCAAAAAAAGAGACTTCTGAAACTAATTTGATATATTTTTGTCAAAAGACAATTTGAAACTACACAAAAATGCATTTTTTTTTTTTTGTTGTTGTTGTTGTTGTTGCCATTCGTAACACAAAAAAATGAGATTTTATTTGGAAGCTGCATAATTTAATGTTTGGATGTACTAAATTTCTCTCAAAAACTAGAAAAGTTTTATTTTAAGTTTCAAAACAATAAGTTGCAATGTTCTTAATAGATTTTCCATTTAACTATGTATAAATAAGTTAAGTTTTGAAAAATAATATTAATTATATCATCTTTACAACAATAACGTGCTCAATTGTCTTTGTATGACATTCCTTATTGATTTACTTAACAAGATATATTTATTTTTCCTTACTACGAATTTCGTTCTTCGAATAATATCGTTGCTGATTATTAAGTTAATCTTCTCAGCATTGACTTTTGGAGATATTTATATCACTTGAGCGAGCAATGAAGCTCTATGCGGCTTATTAGTGACCTACTTTATATTTCTGCATGTTTCTTATAAGTTTCTTCTAGATTATTATACGAGAAATCTTTTCGCATTTGTTGAATTCATTGCAACCTAAGTTTAATATCAATAAAGTTTTTTTAGAGTAATTTATTAAAAATTTCTTGCTTTTCAATATTTTAGTGAGGTGAGCAATTTCTTAAAGAAATTGTTATTAAAAAAGTAAAGGGACATATCGAATACATGTCAATTAAATGTGCAAATTATAAAATATACTGATTTACAACTATAAAAAGCAAATAATGAAATGCACAATATTTTTCCAGCAATACGTCTTTAAAAAAGAAGCAATCTAATTTTATTCAAAAATATAATTATTAACTATTCTACTGCAATTCGATTGTACGATTATAAAATGATTATCTAATTCGCATTAGTTGGAGTGTATTGGAAACCATAGAATATAAATTAAGTAAGAGGAACAAACACTCATTTTCTATATAAACCGAGACAGAATCTGTATATAATAATGCAATTTGTAATCGATATCTCTAAAATTCCGGTACTATAATTTGATAAATAACCATATGTAAAGAATCCTGAACTGAGCGTCATTTTTGTATTCGTTACAACTGAACCCAAATACTTTTACAACCCCTTTTACAACGAATCAGTTGTATCAGAGTTATATATTTTTCCAACTGCTCCAGTAAGTAAAACTGGAACACAAATTCTAGTGTCAATTTGAAGAAAATTAGTCACACTTTTATTTTCTTCTTTTTTAGAGATCACTTAGATAATGGGTAATAAAATTTGAAACTTTAATAATCTACCCAATCTCCAATAAATTTATTGAGGGTTTATTTAAGAATAATTTTGCGACTGACATCACGTTTGGCCATGTTTTAAATTAATTTCTTCAAAGAGTTTGGATGCTTGAAATTATTGGAAAGAAATGCATTTTTAATATGATTTTATATTTTCTCTTCAAAATGATTTTCTTTAAATTGAAAGTGAGGGAGATTCTCAAAGTTATGATTAATAAAATCATTCCTTATTTTAAAAGATGAATAAACTTCTAAAGACCAAGTTTTGAGATAAGACTCATATTCTGATATTAGTTTAAGTGTTAGCAAAACATGTTATTCAAGAAAATTATTCGAAACGCAAAGAAGTTTGCTTGCTTGCAATAAATTGATAGTGGTTTTTAGAGTGTTTTTCAAATCCTATTTTCTTGCTGTGAATTCATGTGGAAATGTGTTCCCCTAAGTAATTTTTATCAAAGTGAATGTATGAAAAATATATATTCTCTATAATCAAAGCCTGGTAATATTGAATGAAATGTAAGGCACGCATCGCTAGAGGATTGATTGGGATGCGAAATTTAAAGTTTGTTATTTGACATTGAAATAAAATCTCACCTGGTTGTTTGACATTGGCAAAAAAAATAAAAATAAACACGGTTCGGTTTTGAGGATTCAATTTAAGAATTATACTATGCAGCTATGTTAGTCTATAGTGAATTTACCATTGTCGTGGCTATTTAAAATCCATTGGTTGGTAACTGGTACAGTACACACACACGCACCAACACAGTGAAATGAGTCCTCTAAAGGCAAATGTCCGGGTCACCACTGTAGAGAATACAAGGATCAGACAGGAATCGATCCGGTGGCTAGATCTCCAGCATGCTAAGCCAAAATCTCCAGCATGCTAAGCCAGCATGCTAAGCAACAAGTCTTTTTTCATCTCTCTTATTTTATCAGTACAGTTCGAAGTGGTAAAGTTTAGTATCTAATAATTAATTATTGTGTCGGACGTGAATTACTATTCATCTTATTTTGTCGGTTGAGTTTAAGAACAACTTGCATATTTACAGTTTTTTAGACTTTTACAAAGAAAGGTACATCATTCAATGCAGCATAAATATGAAAGAGGTTGTGCTCGGAAATTTCTATATGTAAAATTTTTTCCATACCATAAAAATAAATATTAACTATTGTTTAAATAATATCTAATATGTGCAGGCATGAGAAAAAGTGCATTTTTCTCTATTGATGTAATTAGAAAGGAAACAAGTAACACTAAAGTTATTATTTTAGTTTAAAATTCTTACAAAAACACAAAACAAAAAAACACCTTTAATCTTTTTAATATAAATCTATACAAATATGAATTTGTTTTGTTTTTATAGCCTTCAATTAAATCATTCCTTATTTTAAAAGATGAATAAACTTCTAAAGACCAAGTTTTGAGATAAGACTCATATTCTGATATTAGTTTAAGTGTTAGCAAAACATGTTATTCAAGAAAATTATTCGAAACGCAAAGAAGTTTGCTTGCTTGCAATAAATTGATAGTGGTTTTTAGAGTGTTTTTCAAATCCTATTTTCTTGCTGTGAATTCATGTGGAAATGTGTTCCCCTAAGTAATTTTTATCAAAGTGAATGTATGAAAAATATATATTCTCTATAATCAAAGCCTGGTAATATTGAATGAAATGTAAGGCACGCATCGCTAGAGGATTGACTGGGATGCGAAATTTAAAGTTTGTTATTTGACATTGAAATAAAATCTCACCTGGTTGTTTGACATTGGCAAAAAAAATAAAAATAAACACGGTTCGGTTTTGAGGATTCAATTTAAGAATTATACTATGCAGCTATGTTAGTCTATAGTGAATTTACCATTGTCGTGGCTATTTAAAATCCATTGGTTGGTAACTGGTACAGTACACACACACGCACCAACACAGTGAAATGAGTCCTCTAAAGGCAAATGTCCGGGTCACCACTGTAGAGAATACAAGGATCAGACAGGAATCGATCCGGTGGCTAGATCTCCAGCATGCTAAGCCAAAATCTCCAGCATGCTAAGCCAGCATGCTAAGCAAAAAGTCTTTTTTCATCTCTCTTATTTTATCAGTACAGTTCGAAGTGGTAAAGTTTAGTATCTAATAATTAATTATTGTGTCGGACGTGAATTACTATTCATCTTATTTTGTCGGTTGAGTTTAAGAACAACTTGCATATTTACAGTTTTTTAGACTTTTACAAAGAAAGGTACATCATTCAATGCAGCATAAATATGAAAGAGGTTGTGCTCGGAAATTTCTATATGTAAAATTTTTTCCATACCATAAAAATAAATATTAACTATTGTTTAAATAATATCTAATATGTGCAGGCATGAGAAAAAGTGCATTTTTCTCTATTGATGTAATTAGAAAGGAAACAAGTAACACTAAAGTTATTATTTTAGTTTAAAATTCTTACAAAAACACAAAACAAAAAAACACCTTTAATCTTTTTAATATAAATCTATACAAATATGAATTTGTTTTGTTTTTATAGCCTTCAATTAAATCATTCCTTATTTTAAAAGATGAATAAACTTCTAAAGACCAAGTTTTGAGATAAGACTCATATTCTGATATTAGTTTAAGTGTTAGCAAAACATGTTATTCAAGAAAATTATTCGAAACGCAAAGAAGTTTGCTTGCTTGCAATAAATTGATAGTGGTTTTTAGAGTGTTTTTCAAATCCTATTTTCTTGCTGTGAATTCATGTGGAAATGTGTTCCCCTAAGTAATTTTTATCAAAGTGAATGTATGAAAAATATATATTCTCTATAATCAAAGCCTGGTAATATTGAATGAAATGTAAGGCACGCATCGCTAGAGGATTGACTGGGATGCGAAATTTAAAGTTTGTTATTTGACATTGAAATAAAATCTCACCTGGTTGTTTGACATTGGCAAAAAAAATAAAAATAAACACGGTTCGGTTTTGAGGATTCAATTTAAGAATTATACTATGCAGCTATGTTAGTCTATAGTGAATTTACCATTGTCGTGGCTATTTAAAATCCATTGGTTGGTAACTGGTACAGTACACACACACGCACCAACACAGTGAAATGAGTCCTCTAAAGGCAAATGTCCGGGTCACCACTGTAGAGAATACAAGGATCAGACAGGAATCGATCCGGTGGCTAGATCTCCAGCATGCTAAGCCAAAATCTCCAGCATGCTAAGCCAGCATGCTAAGCAAAAAGTCTTTTTTCATCTCTCTTATTTTATCAGTACAGTTCGAAGTGGTAAAGTTTAGTATCTAATAATTAATTATTGTGTCGGACGTGAATTACTATTCATCTTATTTTGTCGGTTGAGTTTAAGAACAACTTGCATATTTACAGTTTTTTAGACTTTTACAAAGAAAGGTACATCATTCAATGCAGCATAAATATGAAAGAGGTTGTGCTCGGAAATTTCTATATGCAAAATTTTTTCCATACCATAAAAATAAATATTAACTATTGTTTAAATAATATCTAATATGTGCAGGCATGAGAAAAAGTGCATTTTTCTCTATTGATGTAATTAGAAAGGAAACAAGTAACACTAAAGTTATTATTTTAGTTTAAAATTCTTACAAAAACACAAAACAAAAAAACACCTTTAATCTTTTTAATATAAATCTATACAAATATGAATTTGTTTTGTTTTTATAGCCTTCAATTTGATAAGTTGATAGCTTTCAGTTAAAAAATGTGGTTTGAAATGTGATCTATTTATTTAGACTATTTCAAATAAATTCATTTAATTTAAAAGCATTAAAAGACGATTTTGTAATTAATAAACTAAAATCCAGAATTAGGGTTAAATTGCGAATAGATTATGTTTTATCACCATATATATAACTTCAGTTAGCATTATTACCTATATTTTCTCACCTCAAATTTAATGTAAGTTTGTGAGAGGTTTATTTTTAAAATTGGGGAATCCCTTTAGATTACCTTGTACACAGTAGTAAATTTTAAGCATGGGATTTCATAATATTAGTATTTGACATGATATTAAATGTTTACACCGTGTATAACTTCAGTTACAATTAATACCGATATTTTCTCACCTCCAAAAGAAATACTGAAATGCCGTCTCTTGTAGAAAAAGAAAATAATTGCAATTACCATCAGCTTTTTTTAAGAAGTTTGTTTTTTTCTGATTGTCTGATTTCTTTTGTTTCATAAATATTATAAAATATCGTAATTATTGGTATTCCTTTAAAAATACAAAGATCATACACAGCAAATTTAAGTTGAACTTACTAGAGTACAATTTGTGATATACTGTAAGATCTTCATAAATCCTATGCATAGAATCTCAAATATTTGTGCTTAATTTCAAAATCCACTTCAAATTTATAATTTTCTTTCGAAAGAGCAAAACAATACATAAAAAAACATCTTTCAAATGCAATCCTTTCTTTATGAATATTTCTTAAAACTACTATTCTTCCCAAGATGTAAATTCAATTATTATAATCGAATTAATGGAAAAGAATCCAATCGCCTTCAGTCAAATGCCTCTTCTGGCAACACATGACTGATACTGCCTCGAGCGCATCATTAATATTCTGATAATGTGTTCCTATTACAAAAGGTTACGCTTTCCCGCCTCTAATACAAAGTCTTGCAGAGAAGCTTGCTTAACTTGGCATCATGCCTAAAAGCACGATTTATCAAGTAGACCTTCTGTGTTCAGCGTATTATGCGCGAACTTCTAATTATATGCTTTACGGCCTGCAATATGCGGGTGTAGACACTTGTGCGTTGACCTCATTGTGTTTGTCTGTTAACTGTAAAGCCATTTGTCCTAAATGGTGCTATTTTAGAAACTGTTGTGATTTGCGGAGGGTAGATTAATGAATATCTGATCTTCCATGGACAGTATCATTTTAAAATATTGTTAAAAAATTTTTTTCAAAAAAAACTCTTTAAATTCAACTTTTATTCTTATTTTTGGTGAATCGCACAACCTTTTTAGCTGTTAAAATAATACAAGGCTGCAATGCTTCAAATTACGCTGTATAGAGAATCGAGAAGTTTACAGAAATTACCAGACTCACGCATCGGCACATCATGGTTAAATTTTAAAAAATAATCTTTTAAGTAATTGAAATCTTTATAAAATCAGAAATTATCCTAGCCGTTTTTCGAAGGGCGGAGATACCTTCCTGCACTTTTACTTTGAAAATAGCATTCTTTTCTGAAAAAATGCAAATTTTTGTTTATTTTCTAACGGAATGCAATATACGAATAACTCCTCCCAAATTGCCAGTTGTACATGCATTCATGTTCAAACGTGCCTTGCACAGTTGATATATATATATATATATATATATATATATATATATATATAAAGTAAATATTAGAAAGAAAATGGCAGAAATTTGGAATTTCATCAGGGGGTTGACCCGTTTTTCCAAAACCGTTTAAAACCAAGAGCTTTTTCTATATACATTCTTTCGAATGTCCCAACCCAAAAGCTCAAGAGAAGAAAGAAAGAAAAAATAACAAGAAAAATGCTACGAACTAAAAAGCAGGAAACTGGAAAAATCTTCAGATTGAAATCACGCTTTCGTATTTTTTTTGTGTGAAAGATTTGTAATAAACATTGTTGCCAAAAGAACCCGGGAAGAACTTTGAGTTGAAAAAAAAGATAATAATAAATATGTGCGTGACGTCAAAAATGGTTGAAGGCTAATTGAAAAAGATTGTTAAGGTAGGGTATTTTGGAGGGAATTTGCCTGGTTACAATGATACTCAATAAATTTAATGGGGGTATAGTTAGCCAACAGTGTCTTAGAGCGGCAATTAAGTTGTTTATCGAAATTTTCTTTTTTATTGCAAATATATTTTAATGTAAGTACTTGAGAACGAATAACATTTCTATAGACTAATTGAAATATTGGAATTCCAGAAAATGAGCTTGTTGACTTTGAAATGAAAGGAATTGCGTTTATCAAATAATCCAACAGTAGAACCATTTTTTTCGATGGTGATAAACAAATCTAGGAAATCAGCTGAGTTATGAGAATTGCTACTTTTTAACAGTTGAAGTTCAATAGGATAGATTTCTTGAGAAATATTACTGAAGTTATTGAAATTGAAAATATTAAAGTCATCAATGTACCGAAAAGCATTAGGAATTTGGTATCTATAGTTTTTTAATTTTTTTTTAATAAAAGTGAGGAAAGAGGTTGTCAAGAAGTTGGTTGGTTGTATTCAGATTATCTGGCTCCATCAGCAACACGAGGGCTATAATGCGCCGAAACATTCGTCATTAGACAAACCAACATACATTTACAAACACCCATGCCCGACACGGGACTCGAACCCGCAACCTCGCGGTCTAGAAGTTAGCACACTAACCACTATAGAAGCTAGCACGCTAACCACTATACCGTTTGGTCGGCCAGGTTGTCAAGAAGACTAGAGAAGGAGCTACCTTTAGGTATACCAGTAACTTGCAGAAATATGTTTTCATCACTGAAAATGTAGTTTTTAAACAAACAATAGTTGATGATAATTTCCCAGAAAGTAAAATAAAATTCAAAGAGATTCTGGTAGTCATAGAAGTAAGAGAATAAAACATCTCTGAGTTTAGCAAGAGGAATGCTAGTGAATAGATCTTTAAAATCAAATGATTTAGTAACATAAATTTTATTGTTTTTAATGAACTCAACAATTAGTTTGTTGTTGCAAATGATCCAAATGAAACCTTCCTGTTTAGTAAAATGGGAGATAGTTTCTAAAGCTTTAGCAAAAATATTTCCAGGTTTCTTCATATACGAATTTACTTCACAAGTAATGAATCTGAATTTAATTGTTTTTTTTTAATGGAATTTTTGATTCACAGTAATGAAGGGAAGAAATACGATTTTAATCGAAGTATCAATTCTTTTTTTAAGAGCAATAATTTTTTTTATGATTGTGTATGATTATTATTACATTTCTTGTAAGTGGAAGAGTTTAGGAGCTCATCATAAAGATGACTAAGGTAGAATTTTTTGCTTATTAAGGAGAGGTTATTAGAAGCTTTATCAATAGGAACAATTATAAATTTGTTTCTTAAATCCTCTATGGCCTTAAAAAGATCATTTTGGCTGTGGAAACTATTGTTATGAAGATATGTAGAATTGTTATTGAGAAATTCTTTAAAGCTATACAAAATGTTCCACTTCCAATTAATCAAAGGACAAATAGGGATGGTATAAATTCTAGAACATTTAAAAATAAAAAGGTCCAAATCTTCAAGTAATTCTCCGTTCAATCAAGCACATTTCTGCCTTTTGTTTTATTTTAATTGTTCATTTGTCTAATTCTTAGGCAGTGGGTGACTCAAACTTCTTTTACATTGACATGAAGCGTAATTTATCTGAATAAATTAAATAAATGTGCATCATGAAATAGAAAAAGAATAAAAAAAGAAAAGTAAGCTTTAACTTTAATGAGAAAAAATAAGTTAAGGTCAAACTAATCACACGTGAAATAAGGAAATCAAGAAATAAAATACAAAAATTACGATGCAAAAACCGAATAAATATTCAAATCTTTCTTAACTTATATTTACCAAGTTACCTTTATACCAAGGAATTATTATTTATCAATATTTTATAATTTTATGACTAGGTCCGCAATTACGCTCAAACTTAGCAAGTGTTTAAAAACTAAAATAACAGCTAAAATATAAAATATTAGAGTATATATCACCATTGAAAATAATAATGACTGTACACAATAATTTGATATAAATGTTATTAAATTGATGAATAGAACATCTTAAGAGTGAAGCAAATGTTTGTGTTCTGTAAACTTAATTGTAAAGTATTAAAAATAGTCGGTAAGATTTACAACTAAGTTAAAAGTCATTTATTCCACATATATTTATGACTCTCCGACTTAGTCTGAGATGAGTTATATGATTTATATTACAAAACAAAATATCTAATCGATTCTAACTCTAATTGAGATAATCAATGGTGAAAAAAATTATTACAGTAACAAATGTTAATTTTTTTCAAATCTCTTGTTTAAAGTTTAGAGCATTGTACAGGGTATTTAAAAAATGACTCCCCAATTTTAAAAATGAAGCTCTCAAAAACTGTTACTCACCCTGGATTTAAACTACTAGTATGTTTATTAGACAGTCAGTAAAATTCCTATTAAATATTTGAATTCTATTGTCTGCCTAATAAGTATACAAATAATTTCAATTCCCACTGAGTCAAAGTTTTCGCGATTTTTAATTTTAAAAATAGTGGATCACTTTTGGGATACGCGTTTTTTCATTTTTGTTTAAAATATCAAAATTTGGCCATAATATAAAAATAACTTCAATAACAAATAAAACGGTATCTTTTATCAATACTGAGTTAAGGAAAACTTCGCAATTAAAAATTGGAAAATGTATATTTTCCCCACATTTTACTTCTTTCAATATACAGGTCTACATAAATTAGTTGAGCATTAGAGTTTAAATAGATCTGTTTAATTTTTAATAACTAGGTATTATAAACAATTATTTTTCTCCAACTAGTTTATTTTTAAAATGCATTCTGTGTACAGAAATGTGTATTGTACTTAGTTATTAAAAGTTACATATCTAGTTACAATCTATCGGCCAACTAATTTGTGTATACCTTATATATTGTTATCCATGAGCATTCAGCGGAGCTATTCCAAAAATAACTATTGTCTCTGCGTACACAATATTAAGTACCAATCTGACAAACTTGAGGTGAAAATGCCACATATAAAATGTAGGCATTATATTTTCGCATCAAAATATAAATATATATGACATCAAAAATATTATTAGTATGGTTCCCTAATGATTAGTTTATGAATTTTACGAAATGTCAATAATATAACCGTCCGAAATTACAACAATGACATAAAACTACCATCATTTCAAAATCAGAAAAACGTAATAAAATATAATCTACAAAAAAGTGTTACGGTCATTTTATATCAGAAATCTGGTATTATCCTTGAATTCTCTAAGTGAATTTATTTATTTTCAATAACTATTGTAAGCTACATTTTGAAAAAATCTAACTCTATTTAATCTCTTAATTTTAACATGGATATAAATGACCATTCTAGAGAGAATTTTTTAAAATTTAATGTAGTTTTGGAAACTTCAAATTGTCAGGGAATTAAGATTTAATGTTTACGTTTTTATTTTACTACTAGAAAGAATCACTTGTATGTCAATGGTAAATTATCATCAGAATAAAGTTGAGTAATTACTTTTAAATCTAAAAAATATCTCATTTACATATACTAGATTCAATCTAAATCAAGAGAAAATTTAAATATTTCTTGTATCTTTTATTCAGAATTTTTTTTTGGCTTATCCAAAAAATAATTCAACTGAAAACAAAGTAATTTGGGAAATTACAACTTTAATTCAAACGCAAGGAAATATATATTTCTGGAATTTTAATTTAGAAAAATACATATTTCTGTCATACACACGCCATTCGGGATGTAATTGAATTGGTTATTACTGATAGCAAACGCCGAGCTTAAACGCTTGGAGACGACACTATTCGAAGTTTAGGATTTCAAATTTATATTGTGTAATGAGAAGAGTTGTGGATTTACTTGAATATATTTTTGATAATATGCTTTGAAATTTTAACGATATATATATATATATATATATATATATATATATATATATATATATATATATATATATATATATATATATATATATATATATATATATATATATATATATATATATATATATATATATATATATATATATATATATATTGTTACGAATTTTTGTGTATTTGTAAATATTTCGTAGTGTTAATTTTGTAAATCGGAAAATTAATGTACATTTTGCATAAGGCAGTGCAATAGTTCGTCTTAAGTTGGCTTCCCTGCAATGTGACACTTAATGCTTGATAACGAGTTTTACAGAGATAACTCTGGGAAGAGAGTTTTACAAGGAGCAGGGCATTTAACATTATGGTAATGGTAATCTCCCAAATTGGTGAGATAGAGCCAAGTTGGCGACGGTTTCGGAGACTAATTTTTGTCTCCCAAATTTGGCGAGAAATTGCCAAATGTCACCAAACTAGGCTACCATTTGGAGACATTTTCGGTCCCCATGTACATGTATAGGACTTTTCGACTACGATCTGGAAAGTTCTCAAAATGTCCATCTCTAGAAGTTTCAAGAAGGTTCGCCTCTCCTATATAAGCCCGACCATGAGTTGAGATAGGGGAATTAGTTAGTTGAGTCAGTTAGTTGACTGAAATTACTGAGTTAGTTGACTGGAATGACTGAGTGGAGTTACTGACTTGGTTGTCTGTCAGCGAGCATTCAGAGAGTTCCGAAAGCTAACTGTTTTGTATTGTCTTTTGCGGTGATTTAGCAGTTGTGTGTCAAGTTTAACTGCTGTTTGTGCTCTATTGTTGTGTATAGAGCTGTATTGAGTCTACTAGAACGAGAAGTTCTGGAGTTGTAAGAGAATCTGCGAAGAGTTATATCGGAATAAATTTCTGCAAGATTTGATCTGCTTTAGCTTCAAATCTTTCGAACCCATCCACGCAACAATATACATGTATATATATATATATATATATATATATATATATATATATAGTTTGAAAGATTAATATTTATATATTAAAAATTATTCTTAGCTTATTTACTTTTGAATTGTGAAAAACTGATTGAAATAAATACTCCAAAAGAGTTTTGTAAAAATAATACTAAATAAATAAATTAAAACAGTCTTCCATAAGATTCAAACTTTAAAATCATTTAAAGGTATTTACAAATTTTAAATTCTGTTGTAAAAAACTATTTTATATTGTAAGAGGGAAGTAACTGATCACTTTCACAGTCATACAATTCTTTGATAAAAAAAATGTAAACTATAAAGGCAATTTGTAAATCTTATACATTGCATTTAATCTTTCTTAGAAGAATAAAAAGTTTTATTTTAAATTCTGATACTACATTCTTCATAACAAGATATCAGATAATTATCCTTATCTTATTAAAAAGCAGCATTTATTATATTGTTTTATTAAATACATCAATAAAATTATTATTTAATTTTAATGCAATTATGAATAAAACTACACCTTACACACACATATTAACTCGAAAATGATTGATCGATATCTCAAAAAACTAGAAGATTTTAAAAGAAACTGACGATTAAATGGTTATCAATAAAAAGTTATCAATTGTAATGGTGGTCGACCAGAGATTCCCTTTATTTATTTGGAGAAATGTTCATGCAATGAAATAAATTAAGATTATTAGAAAGAAACTTTATAGGTAATCGGTACTTTGCAGATTACACTATTTTTATAAATAATATGATTTCAATTCGTTGGGCTGAAAAACAAATTCATAAAAGTTTTTAAAATGCAATATGCATGGCTTTGGGTACAGTCTTGTTCAAAATCCAAAAGAAGCAAAAGAATTATAGAAAAAGACACCGAATTCTACTGATCATTGATTTTCAAAGAAATATTTTGGCCCTTGATCAATGTTGAAAATATTGTTGTTATTTTTCATCGACACATCTGGGGTTACATGATAGCCAAAATTTGGATTCTATGTTTAGTAGAAGTTAATCTATGAAAAATCGGAAAACGGCTTGAAAGCAGTCAACATAATGTGCACTGGAAGGTTCTATGTCTTGTAATCCCAATATTGTAATTTGGCTGCAGAACATTTCCCTGTAAACATATTATAAATTAAAAATTGATGTAATGTTTCTTATAAAATATTCTAACTATTTAAAGCTATTTAATCCAACAGTGGTTGGTATTCAAATTTGATTTTTGAATGGATTGGTGATAAAAATTCTTAAAATGTGATTGTTTAGTTTTTGTCCATATATTCTTAAAACTATTATATAATTCTTAGTAAAAACATTTATTACATACGAATTTAAATTTTATTTAGAAAGTTTGATTTGAATCATAATTTGAAAATAAAGTAAAGTTTTTCATTAAATTCAAGATTTCATTAATTCAAGATTCAACTAGTGTTCATCAGAAAAAGGTTATTTATCTCAATTTTTTTTAATTATACATAAATATAGAAAATAGGTTGGAAGCAATATTTCTCCACAATTAAACTTTAAGCTTATAAATTGGCTCTTAGAATAAACCTCTTTATTCCCTGTTAATAGAAAATATATCTACAAGAGTTTTATGCATACAAAGGAAATATGAAAATGAAATCAATGTATGCAAGGAATTCCAATTCGCGTAAAATTGATTTCCCTCCCACGGCATTGTGTTGCCCTTAAGCCAAATAAATTTAAATTCAACCCTTAACGGCAAACAATTCACACAGGATCGAATTTTGATTGGATCTACTGAAATCATTTAAAGCCAGTTTTTTTACGATAGTTTTTATCTCTTGTTTAAAGAGTTCGTATCTCTATCCGAAGAAAATGGTTTTGAAATTCATTTTTGAAGCTAAAACACTTTAATATCTGATATATTGTTTCCTAAAAACTTATTATGTATTGATATATCCTATGAACTCTTGAGTGATTTGAAATTAGGGAGTGGAGCATCGCATAACTTTCAATCAGTGCTGGTCAGTGCTTTTAAAATTGATAAATGGTGTAATTTATCAATTTCGTTTTGATATTTTCATTAATTTAAAAAAATGGCCAGTTTGACAATAGTTTTAACGATAATTATTGCAATGGCAAGAAAATGACAAAATGTCGAAATTGTAGTCATTTTTGGCAATTGCTGAAAAACATGCATTTTTCAATGGCAGCAATATGCACATGAGTAATTTTGAGGACTTAATGACAGGTCACATGGCCACCACTAATCCGTACACAAAAATTGAACTTCGTAGGTCGATCGTTGGGGAGTTATGCTGACTTCAAAAAACAGAGCGATATACAAACAATTTTCCTGTAAAACTTTTGTAGACTCGCAATACTCCAAATCGTGTATAAAAGATTTTTTTTTTATCCAATGCAATATTTTCAATACCCTATGTTAACATATGAATAGTTTAATGTGAAAAACATGTGCTGGGATAACAATCTACGAAATAAACTTATTTAAAAATTCTCTTTCAGTAAACTATTTTCAGACTGATTTTTTTGCTTGAAAGTTTTTATTCTAGAAAGTAAAAATAAAATATATGTTCATTTCAAGGAAGGATTAGCATCTGGAAGTACTAAAAAAAAATGCATAAAATTCTTAGATTGGTTTCAGTTTAAAGCAATATTAACCTATACGTTCGTTTCTTTAAAACTCCGTTTGTAGTTTAAAACCAATTTAAAATCACTTGAATACTATTTTATTATCTTTGTACATAGCTTAATTACGCATGGCAATGAGCAAAATTGTGACTAAAAAGATTTTGTTTATATAAATATAAGAATATACGTATTTTCATTTAGACAAACATTTATTATCCTATAAAATAATAACTATGTATATCGTTAATACTTTTTCCTATCAATTATTGCCCAAAAAAGAAACGACTTAACTTACGTCAATGTAAACATACAAACGAAATTATTTTACAGTTATAAGCAGAAAACATGTCAGTATTGTCGTACAATTATTCTTGTACATTAATAACCCATGCATGGTAATTCTATGTCTGGTATTCTTAGTTTCTTCTACTGCAAGTATAAGTAAAGTTTGTAGTGATAGAAATAAAGATTACCACTCCAAACTAAAGGTTAAATGCTTTACAAACTAAAGGGTGTGGAACATCGCACAACTTTCAATTACACTCTAATACTGATTGGATTTGTGTCATTTACTGTTTTTATATTTCCATCATTCATTTAGCTAAAATTGAAACTTTAGCGATATTTTTTGTCATAATTCTTGAATAGGTCTTTTTTTTCCGTGACGTGGAGAACGTGGACAAATTTTCCTCCACGTTTTAGAAACGTTTTTGAACCAAATACTATATTTTCATTACCCTATGTATACATATGGGTAAGTGAAAGTAAAAATTTTAAGAAATAGAAAGTTGTTATCGAGTAACCAGCTGAGATTGAAAATGCTTTTATCACCTATACTATAAATGCTAGATTAAATGGAGTATGGTGATATATGGATACACCAGAGACCGTTAAACGATGGAGGAGGCAAGATTGTCACTATGCATTTCGAGTTAAACCGACTATAAATGCTTTTCCTATTTTCTCTTGACAATTCAATGTTATTTTCAAAACTTTTACCAGGCTGTTTTTATGGAAAAAACCGTTAAATGAAACATTCTAGAAAGAAAAAATATTTTAGATTATTTAAAACATTGCAATTTTTTCTATGACTTTTTTGTTATTTGTTGGGCTGAATTACTTTTAGGATTTAAGACTAAAAGCTTAAAATGTACTTTAAATAAATATAAAGGGGCATCAAAGAGGTAATATACCACTAGAAAAAGCTTATACACATTTCTCATATTGATTTTGGTTAAAATATTCTGGATAAATATTTAAATTGCGAAAAAATAGTATTTGTTTTGGTAGCTAAAAATTATCTTAAACGTAGTTGTGAATTTTTCAACACTCACTGGACATAATGCAATATTTGTAGTCAAAATATTGCTTCAAAAGATATTACATTTTTATTGGATATAAAATTAGTAATGAATATAATTTAAAAACTTATTAATGCCAATTAAAATTTCTTTTTAGAAAATAAAATTAACACATTGACATGATTGTTTTGTTTAATTAAGAGTTTTGATGAAATAGAGAAAAAGTCACAAAGCTCATTTTAATATGTTTATAGCAAAATATCTTTAATGCGCTATTTTTAATTTATTTCTTTACATTTCGGAATTAGCTTTTAAAATTTTCCCTTTAAATTTCATAAATTAGCCGTTAGTATTGTTTTTACATATGGAGCCAAATTTTATAAGGTTTTATTATTTTGGCAGGCAACGTGTTTAAAAAGCATTTTATTATTAGATATACGAGGCAGAAAGCAACAGCTATATTTCTTAAATGCACAGTAATATATTAGTTCAAGTTCGATTATAAAATAAGAGTACGCGGATTGAGCATGCATAGTTTGATATGCTCTTAAGGTTTCTCATTTTTTAATACAAAAATTAAGTAAAATTATCAAGCAAAAACTTTGTGGTTTAGCTTGATTTACTTTATGTTAATCGATTTTCTGATGCCTTTCTTGGTATTCAAAACTTGTATTTCAATTTATTTTCTTAGTAAATATTAATTTAGCTATTCAATGCTGAGTTATGATTTGTGCAAAATTTCAAATAAAAGCTATAATATGTATTTCATGGCTAAACTAGAGTTTTAATTTAAAGTGTTTAAAAATAACTAGGGGGCTCGCCAACCCACGGGATTGCTATGCAATCTTCTTGGTTCGCGAAGCGAACCTAGCTCGCTTCAAAGTGAGGCATTTAAAATAAGCTCTAGCAAAGAGTTATTTCAGCTGCGTAATGAAAAAAAGTCTGAAATGTGATATTGTTCCATGAAACTAAAACATTGGATTATTTATGGTGAGATACAATAGTTGTTATGTCATTATCCTACTGATTATGTCGAGGCGCGTTTTGCAGGAACATTGAGGCAACGTAGTAGAACGTCTTTGGAAAACAATAAAAATAAACAGTCTCATACATATATTAAAAAAATATAAGTTATTTCAACCAATAATTAAAATTTCTCATGAAGCGCAGAAATAATTAAATTTGCACATCGAAATGTCTTAACGAAGCAATATAAGAAATCATATGTTTGCACAAAATCTTTTTTGTGATACTTAAAAAATAAATACAGTAAAAGCCCAACTACCTGGCATCCAATCAACCGGAAATTTTTGTAAATCAAGTTTGTCGAGAAAATTAGTGCTAATACGCCAAATGTTTTGTTTTTTTATTTTTGTTGTATATACATATATATATATATATATATATATATATATATATATATATATATATATATATATATATATATATATATATATATATAATTCCCTTGCTTGGTGATAGATTATGTGTCAGATTCGAGTGGGATAATTTATGTTGTCTTAAATTGATATTTTTAGTTGGTTGCTTTGTGCGCTCAACGACCAATTTTTTGGCACAATAATGGCTAATCAGGTCGGACCTACAGCTTAACCCCCAACGAACATCTATGCCTATTCTGGGATGATTCGAAACCGTCACCTTTGGCATGCATGGTCAGGGCGCTATCCTCACAGTCATCAAGTGGGCAATTAATACTTTGAATAAATTTTTTTTATTTATGGCAACATACATGCCATAAATGAAACACACAGTACATTAAATATAAATGTAGCATCCTCTAGTTGGTTCCTTTATGTTCTTATTTAAAAATCATTTGAGCATAAAAGAAATAAAATGTGATTCAAGAACTACATAGTAAACATAATACATATAAATATAAAACATCTATCATGGGTGAATACCACAGAATAAGTACTGAAAACAGAATGTCTTATTGTAGTCAATTACTCTCAGCGGAGTAACATAACTCACTTCGGGAAACATTCTTCCTCTTTCGACATCTATGGAAACACAATTGCGCAAGTCGTTGTTGACTATAGGATATTTTCATACCTTAGATTTGAAGGGAAGTAGGTATTCTGACTGCTGAACATACAGCATTTTAAACATGAATAATTCTTTTTGAATTGTATAAAAACATTCTGTGAAACCACGTTCGGTTTTATTCAGAATAAGGAAATATTTAGAGTGTTTTGCATACAATCAGTGAATTCTAAAATATGTTTAAGTATTACACTTTTTACAGATTATTTTGTAGGAATTTTAACTTTGAACATACCATCTTACTTTAGAACAAGAATAATTTTAGATTTCTATTATTTAGAGATGAAAGGTGGAAACGTTTCATTTCTCATAATTTAGAGTGATTTGAAGGGTAAAATGGATTTTTTTTGTGCAGGTATAATCAGCAAACAAATGAACTGAAATAATAAAAAAATACTTTAACCAGGCCATAAAATAATAATTTTTGCTTTTGCTGAATATTCTATTTATACATTTTAACCTTCAAATGTTGTCTACATATTTCACTCATTTTCGTAAGTGCCCTCTAATTTTTACTCCAAATGGTAATTAATTAACGAGTTCGTGTTTCATTAACTGATATTTGTGAGAATAATAAAACCAATAGTAAGTTCAATTTTAAGAAAACTCTTGACAGAAATGTGAGCATCAAACGCGTGCATGTTAGATAATTTACAAGATTCCTTAAACATGCACACATTTTTTCTGCTGTTGTTAAAATTATAGACTGAGAGGTGACTGTATAGATACCTCATTGAAAAAAAATTTGAATTTTTTTTATAGAATGTATGGAAATGTTAGTAGATCATGAATGCACTGTTTTTTAGAGGCAAAAATGGCCGAAACTAGCTAAAAATAGACTTTGAATGAGTTGCACTAGATCCGATTGCCAAATATGTTATAACTTCCCAAATAATAAGCATTCTTTTTCATATGGTAACCCACTGTTCTTTAATTTTCAATGAGGAAAAGTGCAGACGATATTTATTCTTTGGCGAAAAATACTTCCATGTTTTAAAAGTGAGCCAAGTTGGGGATGAATTTCACATCACTGATGACGTAATATGTAAAGACAACTTGGCTGACTTTTAAACGAGAAAACTCTTGGCGCAATCAACACAAATCGTCTGTAACCTTCTTAATTAAAAATTAAAGAGTGGTGGGTTACTAGATAAAATAGGATGTTCATTTTCTGGCAAGTTATGACATATTTGGCAATTAGATTTAGTTCCACTCATTCAAAGTCGATTTTTGACTAATTTCGGCCATTTTTGCTTCGGCAGACCAGTAGATTTATGATCTACTAACATTTCTATACATTCTATAAAAAATTCAGAATGATGTTCGATTGGGTACCTAAACTTGCATTCGCCTCTAGGACTACTACAACAAACAAATAGCCATGTCCATTTATAAAACTCATTTTACCTTGGATGTTCTTCTTTTAAGGTATCCTCTTTTAGTATATCGTCGCTATGATGGAATGATGACGCAACTGTGAAAAGTGGAATTTTCAAGAATTGCAAAACACCAAATTGATTTCACTACACGCGTACACCTACGCTAGTTCCTAGTTAATAGACGTCAATTTGGAACTAGAGTAATATTATTGTAATAAGTGCTACCAGTTCAATCTTTGTTTTATTTTATGTGCTAGGTATTTTTTTTTTTGACACAATAGGGACTTTAATTCCAATTTGACAAATTTTCAGTTGTGGTATATTGTTCCAACATAGGGAAATATAATATCGTCCAAAACACATTAATGTTAAAAAAAGCTTATACTAAGATTCTTTGCGTTTGTCCGATTTGAACATTCCCAAACAAAACTATGAAATATATCGATATGTTCTATACATCAAATGAAAAGTATTGTTGAGGTAAGTTACACAACCAAAATTGAACAGGAAGTTACAAATAGAAGCAAGGAAATGATCACTGGAATTTAATTTTTAAATCGTTATACCTAAATCATAAATGATACAACAGTTTGAAGGTCTATACAAGTGGAATTACATAAAATTCAAGGAGAAGTTCCAACAGGTTGTCATTAAGTTCAATCGGAATATTACTTCTAAAGTAACTCAAGTTCGCATCTTGACTCAAAATAGAGATATCAGAAACGAACATGGATATTCGATAAAAAGTTTTCTTGACTAGTTTGTATACCCATAAATAACTGGGTGACTTTTTATATGATCAATATTAAATTGACCCATTTTTATTATCATACGTCGTCAATATGAACTTGAGGAGATATCGGTCATTAAATGTTGCAAAATTGGGCTGGCTTAGTTATGGCTTGGTATTTGGGCTTGATCTACAGCAATAGAAATGCGTGAAGAGGCAGCATTTTAGTACCAGTTACTGTCACTATTCAACTTGTTTATTCTTGACAAAAAGGTTTTTATTTTTATTTCGTCTTCACTCAGTTTTATGTTAATGCTTTTAATATATGAATAAGACCAAAAGGTACCTCCAAACTGAGTGACTTCTCTTCACATTTGGAGGAATTTATTTTGTCATTTATTTTAATATTTGAAAGATGCGATTGAACACGTAGTACTACTATGATTTCAATTTCTATTTAATTTATTCATATAAGTTAAGATGACTTAACTTCAAGGGAGGATTTACCGTCAAGTTAGATGAGTTCAGAAACTTAACATGGTTTCACCCTTATAATTTGTAGAAGGGATGGATTCTAAAACATCTAAATTACAAAACACAATAATTCATCACGTAATCACAGTGCATTAGTCAAATCACAAAATACAATATTTTATTTTTTAACTCATATGTCGTAGTTGAAGTAAAATTATTTAACATAAATTTCCATGGAACTTCTTCAATAGTATGGCAAACGAAAATATGATCTTTCGTCATAAACCAATTTAATCGGTAAGCAAGAAGAAGTTTACAAGAAATGTCAAAATCCAGTCAAAAGCAGATATTTACAAGAACACGAATATTGTTTTGCTGGTTGAATCATCAGTCGTAGTCAATATTATAATGATGTTACTTAAACCAGGATTGGCATGGTTTGAACCAACTGGCTTAGATCACGGTTTAAACTGTGTTTTATACCAAATGGTTTTTCAAAGAATTTTTTTTTTTTTTAAGTATAATTTAAAATTGTATTTCTATTTACTTATAGTAATTAGATTTTTCAAATTATTTGATGTTGTAAATAATTTCTACTTTTAATTATTTCATATTTTTCACTTCCATTCCTTCTTTTCCTTTCTATCATCTTCTTTCATTTCAAAGAAATTTATTGAAAATTTAACAGTTATAGCATGATGGCGAATGCAGACAATTATATAAAAAAAGTTTAATGCTGATGTATTAAAGGAACTTTAAGTAATTCTTACTGCAAAAGCAACTACAGCGAATGTTGAGAGAATTTTTTCTTTTGGAGTTGGACAACTGTTGCGTAACAGACTGGATTTAGAAAAAGTCACAAAACTTGTTTTTTAGTTCAAAATGTTTTAACTGTTAAACCCTAAATTTGTTTTGAAATGTAATAAATAAATAAGAATCTAGTTTTTTTCTAGTAGTTTAAGAAAATTATTCACTAAATGAGGATATCTACATTCTTAAAATAAAATGACTGAGTGAAGTTTTTATGAATGGAAAAAAAAAGTGAATACTATATATAGAATAAGTTTTAATCTCTTTTAAAATAAATCTTGTAACTAAAGTTGAACAAGAAGTTTTTATATTAATCTAATAGATATACACAATTTTATAATTATTCAAAATTATTAAATATATTTAAATTATAGCCTGTATTTTAAATTTGTTTCTAAAATTGAGATGTGTTTTAACAACTTATTTCTAAACCTTAAAAATATTATAATTTTGAACAATTTATATACATTGCAGATGTATCTAAGAGCAATATTCCAAGATTTATGTAGTAAAAAATTACATTTTATTATACTGCATACATTGAATTTTAAAAATTATATCTATCAATAAATTTTAATATGATTTGAATGTCCTCATAAGTAGCAACAATTGTATATTTACTTAGATTAAATTATTTTAATATGGAATATTAATTGTTATTTGAACATTAATTATTCTAGTTAATGTCAAATTTTATTTATAAATATATTTACATGTATGTAATGTTTACATGTAATTAATAAGTCCATTTTTAATTTAATTTTAAGATAAATGCCTTTTCTATGAATTAGTTTAGGAAATTTTCTTTAACATAATTAAATAACTACATTATGTTACTTATAACTTTTCAACTATTATACACTGTTAAAAATTTTGTTCCATCTTGCACCAAACATTTTTCCCATTCAGCTGCAACCAACATTTGGTGCTTAGTTTCACGATTTAATGGTACTACCTAGAAACGTAAGCACAATTAAATAGTGAAACTAAGCACCAAATGTTGGTTGCAGCTGAATAGAAACCAATTTTTGGTGCAAGGAGGAACAAAATTTTTAACAGTGTGTTATAGAAAAAGTAAAATGAATTAACATGTATATAAAAAATTTGAACTAATTTTTTATTGGGCAAACCATATGTTTCTTCGATATTTTTATTACATTTTTTACTTTACTCTTACACAGTTTCTACATCTTAATGTAACAGCACTAAGTGATGTAATTTAGTAATTAAAAAATGTGTCTTTTAAATAAAAATGTTTTATATCATACTAAGGTCTAAACTTTTAACTAATGTGTGAAATGGTAAATTTTTAACTGAAAAATAAGCACGAATGAAATTTAAAACAAAGCAAGAATCCAATATTCTTGTCATTAAAAAGAAAGTGTCACTTCCAATCAAAATAAACACTTTTCCAAGTACAGTATACGATAAATAATCTAGAAAAGGAGGAACAAAATAAAATACAACGGTCATGTATGTATTATTAAAGCACAAATAAAGGTACACAAATATTAAACAATAGAACATCAATTTATTATTGAGTCATAATTGAATAAAGCTTTGATAAAACTAATTTTTTTAACTATCGCAACTCTGCTCTTTGATAAAACTAAAAATGCAATATTATATAAGTATTCGAATTTTACGTCTTTATAGCAAATATCAAAATTCAATCTTTTTTAACAGTTCATTAATCTATGTTGAAAATTACTATTTAGAGACCTATACCATGCTTATCAAATAAAAATTAAACATCTTCCAATCAGTATAAAAACTCTTACGCTATTTCTATATCTTAACATTGTTATTATTCTAAAATGTAAAAACACGTTTAAAGTGGGGTTTAAAAAAATTTAGAGTAAACAAACAAAAAATAATCCGAATGAACCAAAAAAAAAAAAAAAATAATAATAAAAAATAATAATAATAATAATAATAATAACAACCCTATTAATTCGTTCAAGATTTTTAATAATTATACATAGTTTTGTTTTAGGTCATAAGGTTTCATCTATATAATAAAACTAAACCAAACTTTAAAAAGTTCAATTGGTACCCCCTAATAGTATATCAAATTTAGATTTTGCCTAAAAAACTTCTAAATACC
Organism: Linyphia triangularis; assembly: GCA_963978545.1. NCBI lineage: Eukaryota > Metazoa > Arthropoda > Arachnida > Araneae > Linyphiidae > Linyphia > Linyphia triangularis. Next base: position 62,608,682 of record OZ021723.1, on the reverse strand, counting down.
AAATTTCATAATTTTCCTATGATTGGTTAATAATTTAAATGATAGCAAGGAAGGGACAAATAAATGTTAATAAGAAAAAATATTTTTTTAATTCATACATTCTTAAATAACGAATATATATTAATGATTTTGTTCCAAGCAATAGTTTAATTGTCAAACATAAATAGAATGCAATTTTTGCATTAAATAGTTTTGCAATAGTTAATTATTAATATTACTTAATATTAATTAATTATTACTTTTATATCGAAACATATATTTATTTTGCTTTCATCAGATTTATCATGGTTGACCAATATGAGCTTGCAACCACATATTTTTTTAAATAATTCAGCCTCTTGGGATATTTTATCAACATTAGATAATATAGTGATTTCGCAAGTTTGTATTCCTAGTTGTATTAAGTTAAAAGATATACACAAAGCTTCAAAAATTAAGTTTGAATAATTATATAAACAATTTTTTAAATATTCAGCCAAGATTCATTAGGTAAGTGAAACGTATAAAAATCATGATCATAAAATTCGTTAATATTGTCAGATAATATCAAAGTAACCAATCAATTTTGTAAATATAGACAATAAATATTTTTAAAAAATATAAACAAAATTAAAAAGGAGTTTTATTATTTGCTAAAAGATAGTCAGTAACTTTACCAAAAGTTATTGACAAATTTTATAGGTATGATACTAGACTAATGCATGCAAATTTATGTACTTTCTAAAGAGAGATAGACATGGATGTTAGGATTTAATTTATATTTAATAAACAATTACAAATTAAATTAAATTTACTAAACCAATTCAACATTCATTTTACATCTGTGTTTGCAGTGTAACGTTTTTGTAAAAAAAAATTACACTTTGTTGAATATTGTTTCCAAGTGGCTATTTTTTTTTTATCAATTTTATAATCAACAGTAGTATACGTTACATTTTTGTAACTCTACAGAATGGTCCACATAAAAGAGGTCCTGTGTTTCTGAATCTTAAACGTTTTTCCAAAGGATTAATTTTAAACTTTTAATAATGATATGGGGCCCCTTTTAAGAAGTTAGCACATTTTTAACTTTTAACCATAAAAATAAGCTTCTTTTAGTGAAATTTATCCTGAAGATCTTCCAAAACATTTTCGCTCTAAGTGACGTGTTTTTCAACATAACCAACCGAAACTGTTCATTTAGGGTTAACGAAGTATTTTAAATCGAATGAAACGATAAAAATAGAAGTTCGTATTGAAATTTTTAAAGTTAGAATTAAATTTACTTATTATATAGTTTCCCAAAACAAATTTTGTACTAGACATATAAAAAATCGTAAACAAAACGCTTTGGTACAAACTGCAATATTCTACAACTTTTATAACTTAAGATATGACATAGTTCGTATTGTTTTTTCGTAATGTACATGCTATCAGTACGAAAAAACAACACGAAGAATATCTTCTAAATTATACTTACTAAACAGTTTAAGTTTCTTGTTTACACGCGTCAAAGATCAAACAGTACTTTCAGTTCCACAAAAAAATTTTGTTTATCTGTTTTATTTTAATCTTCCGTATCTGGTTGTTTGGCATATTAATAAACCAGATTTCTTATTAGTTGATACAAATTAGGTATTATTTTACCAAAAATTTATAATACAAAAGTTTCACATTAATAATCAAACCATCTATTAAGGATGATTGTGATTAATAAACATTGCTTCTGTTCAAGAGGAATCTCTAATTTATCTATTGGAATTTAGAAATATCACTAAAATCCATTGATTTGTGTGACTGGTTTTAACAATCATTAGAACAGTTTAGAAACATACTGAATAGCTATGTTCAGATTAAATTTTTGAATTAAAATGAATTTGGCAAAGAAAGAATCAATACCAAAACGTTACATTGCATGTCATCGCATTTTTAGATTAAATTTCAAAAAGTTTGCGAAATTTGTTTTTAATATAAAAATGTATAATGGTCAGGTATTCCAATAGTTATGTACAATAGTTACTTAATTCATAAAGAAAAAAAAGTACTTTATAGGAATTAATTGATTTGGTTCATATATGAGAATGCAATCGATTAAATTTGGTAACAGAAGAACAAGATTCCGGATAAATCCAGAAAAGATAGACGATTTTCGATTAAACATAAAACAAACCGACCGTTTTATGGATGACAGCGCTCTTTCATTCTAGCCAATAATCATTTATCTCAATGCCCAGTAACAAAAGTTAAGTGGGAAAAAAAACGGAATTTGCCGTGTGCCTTTTTCTGCCATCTCTACTAGAACAAAGAAAGAAAAATGGTCACACACGGCGCTAAAAACACGAACAATGTGGATCACTGTGCAATTCTGAATGCTATCCTCTATTATTCTCCGGAACGTTTTATCATCTAAAGAACGTTCTATTATTCCTCTGCTTCCTGGGGCCACTTTCTTATAAGCCTTGACGACAAGAATGATCGGGATTCTAAGCAGATTCCGAAGAAAATTTCAAAGATAAAGTGGTCGTAAAGTTTTGTAAAGGAAGACAAACTGATAGGATTCAGGGATGGATGTTATGATATGATAAAGCGCTAACTTTTCGATTGAAGGTATGCATCTTGAAAAGTTAGACATTTTGACGGCTTTATGCGTTCTTTGATCTTTCGAAAGTTGTTACAAAGAAATACAAACATGTTCCGACATAAAAGCTAGCGAGGGTCTTTTGGACAATGGGAGTTATCGATAAATACCTTTTACGAAGATTGCGTAAGGATTTTTATATCGCCTTTTGTACGTAAAATCAATGCGAACTGTACTATTCAGAAAAAATTGATGTTATGTGTTAGAGGCATTAGTGCCATGGAAACGACTTGTTGTAAATTTCGAAGACAATAAATTGTTTTGAATTTTAAAGCAATAGTAAACCAATTTTTAAGTTTAGCATGTACACTTAAATATAAATGATTTAAAATTATGGCAAAATCTTTAAAATTTCAGTAGCTTTCTTTTCTTTGAGCTCTCGTGGTCTACAATTATAAATTTTTGGCTATGAGTATAAAGTTAATTTTTAAGTAAAGATTTTATTTACCACCAATTTGTTACGTGCAGAAGCAGTAAACCGTTTTTTAATTATGGAATCTCGTTCAGTGATTAAATGAAGTTACTATCCTGAAAACAACTCTTTTTAAGGTTTCCAAAAAGGAAACCTTAAAGCGTCATAGCAAAAAGTTTATTCAGAAACAAAAAGATAGTAAGAACAAGAATATTTTCTTCGTTTTATTTTATTTTATTCTATTTTATTTTATTTTACCTTTATAAAAAACAAGCTATACTGATGGTGTTGCTTTGTGTGTTCACTGTTTTTAAAAATAACAACAACAACAACAACAATAATAATAATGCTACGGATGTTATGATGCAACCTTCCACTAAGCCTCAAAATGTGGGTTTAAAAATGGCATCAATGGTAATAAAAAAAACTTTTCCATGTTTAAATCCGTATAATTCTAAGATTTGTAATAATTATAATATGAACTGTAGTAAATAATGTAAAATCTGTGTAATATCGATATTATGTCACCCAATTAGTGAGAAATATTAATAGAATTATATAAAAAGACTTTAAAACTGTACGCATAAGAACATTTTTACTAAATGATTAGGGTAGACTACAATACTGTAACTACCTAGATAGTTTGCAAGAATTTTCGAAATTTTACCAACAATTCCTTCGAAAATCTTCTAAAACGTAATATATTTTTATAGAATGTTAATAAAATAAAATAACTTGTTTAAAAATAAAAATATTATTTGATAGTTTTTAATATTTCAGCATCAAACGTCAGCATAAACTTATTAAAAAGCGTTTTAATATTCAATAATTGAATATTGGAATTTTCGATATTTAATCTTAGGCTATAAGAAGTTGTAAGCGACCACAACTTATAAGCTAGTTGCTTCTATTCATCTTAACACTTCTATTTCCCTAGTCATTTTTACATTAAATACTGCTGCTTATCAGTGTGTTAACAACGCCTTACAAACAATATTTTACCTTTATCTCTATTTCATAACATCCTCTCATTCATTAATAAAGTGAATATTGCTATTTACGTACATTTAAAACCATCTACTACTAATATGCTGCAAGCATTAATCTATTATTGAAAAAATATCCTTGAACTTTAACATACCTATCTAAGATTTCTTTCTGCAAACTTAGTAGGTTTGTAACGAATTATTTTTGTGCACAATAGTGGCTAATCAGGCCGAGATCTAAAGTTTAATATGTATTCCGAACCACAACAAAAATCCATACTTATCTCCAAGATTCGGACCCGGCAGCTCGGGCATGTAAGGCCAGAGTTCTAACCACACAGCAGTCAGGTGGGCTGAAAACTTAGTAATCAAAAACATAAAATTCTGAGTTTCTATTTAAAAATTACCTTTTTACCATTAATATTTTCAAATAACTGAACTTGAAACAGTTTGCGGTGAAAACATGTCGAAAAAATACACTGAAAGGATATTTAATCATAGAAATTTAACTATTTGCATTTTCACTCGTTTTATAGCATCTGTGCTTTTAGTACGTATTCAATAAAATTTTGTTAATCATTCCTATGTTTCATTTTACATACATTTTAATGGACTTTCTAAAGAGTTGACAGTAAAGAACATTTATTTTTATTAAGATTTTATGCAGTTTACTAGTAAACAAAGTGACAGAGGAAATTTAAATAAATTGATCAACACAAGATAAGTTAATTCCATTATCATAATTTGTCCTTATAAGACACTTTCTGAACCAGTTCCATCCAATCTAAATATGTGAAAAATTTTCATTGATATTTTTTCTTCATATTTATATGTTAATATTATTGATTGCACCTGCAGTTTTCACTTTATGTATTTTTAGTTCAAACTATTGTTTGAGGACCTTATCCTAATTATCCTAATTTTTAAGAAAATGCTTAGTAATTGCATCATTGCGTATGTAATATTATCAAACTGAATTTTATTATTTTGAATCAACTCTAGTGTTGACTATTTTTCTATAAGTAGGTGATTCTTAAATGAAAGAAAAAAAATTTAATCCTCCTTTTGTATGAATTTTTTATGGATATCTCTGCGTTTTCTTACTTAACGTGAATATATATTTAAACAGTGAAAATATATTATAGGCAAAAACACATGTTCAAAAACAACATAAGCAAGTTAATTGACAAGTTAAAATTTCATTATTTTACAAATTAATAACCAAACTATATCTCTAGTGATTGGATGCGTGTTTCTCAATTTACTTTTCAAAGCAAGCTCATAGGAATTTTTGTTTGAATCCCAAATTTAAAAAAAAAAACAAAAAAAAAACAAAAAACAACGATGATTAAATTTTTGAATTTTAAAAATCAGGATATAGCTGTTTGCATGCGTTTCGTTTTTTATTTCGTGTAGTTATGAATAAAAAAATTCTAAAGGGTAGTGTACTAATTTAAGAAAAATTCTTGAAAACCCCAATGCTTCGTATAACGACAACCGGGATAACTTTTCTAGTTTTTGAACACAATAATCTTTGGCATCCTGTTCAACTCCAGAATCAGCCAAAAGAGAACCAAACAAAACATTCACAGCCTCTACTGGTATGTTTAGGAGCACAGTAGGGCCTCACACTGTTTTAAAACTTGAGAAGTTGTTCTTCTTGGAAAAGTTATACCGTTTGAATGCACCTTAAATACGAAATTCCATCACTGAGTGCTGAAAGATAATCCATAAATGAGCCAGAATCGTACTTCCAGTTAATATATCAACATTCAGAAGCGCATCTCGTATCGTTGCTTTTGCCTGTGTATTATGCGTTTCCATAATTCGATATTTCCATACTTGGTAATATTTTTGCAACCAAAAGTTATAAGAGGAAAACACAATTCTAAGGGAGCACGGGAGATATTTGGCCATGGAAAATCTAATGAAGGAATAAAAATATATTTTAAGTTAAACATTCCTTTCTTATTAATTTAATTATAATTTGTAAAAAATATTTAAAGATTGCTTATTATTTTTGTGTGACTATTGATAAACTATTATTTGATACAAAACTTTAAAAATATGCCAATTGCTTCGCCATTTATGCCTAAAAAGGGCGTTTCATTTTAACATTAGTCGGTTCATTTAAAATTTTAAACCATAAACCACTGATTGAATATTTCCGAAATTTAGGATCGCGTCACCTGGATTCTAAACCTAAGTTAAAAATAATATTGTGGAGATTGTCATTGAAGTTTTTAAAATTTTATTACGTTTAAATATGTTTATAAATCCTTTGACAAAAATATTATATACCTTAAAAAAAACTATTTTATGAATGTTATCCCCAGTGTGATGTAGAGGGCGCTGCTAATGTAATCCCCTAGCGGCGACTTCGTCGCCAGAGAGAGAGTATGATTGAAGGAGTGGAGGTGAACGGACGTGGAAGTCGCCTCTCCTAGTTTAGGTTTAAGAACCTATTTCTATTTTTTTTGCACGAATAAACCTGCTGTCCGTTTAATTGGCCTCTTTCACTTTTACCCCTTCATCATACAACATGAATCCTACCACAAATGACTAAAGTTCTTTAATTTTTCTCCCATTAATTAGAAGACAAAAATTTACCATTTTTGTGATTTCTTTGCGTACTGTACCAAACACGTTTTATAATAGAATTTTTTTTTCTTTTTTTTTTTCTTTCTTACGGAAATCATAATTCTCAACTCAATTTAAAAAAAAAAAAAGTCCTTCCTTGTATATACTTGTGTTAGCTAACTTGGGTAAGCTAAATTTTATTTAAAACTTTCTATTAGTTTCCACATCATTCCACTTTTAGTTTTTCGGATGGACTGACATTAGTGTGATATTCTTTCCACTTTTCCACTTTTGCCCTTCGGGTACAAAATTCTAAAAAAGGCGTTTTGTTTGGAAAGTTTTTGAATTCTGGAAAGTTTTTCTGATAGTATAAAAACATTGATTGACTGACTGAAATTTCTTAGTTTGCTTTTTAGAAAATGGTAGTACGAAATTTTAGGAATGATAAAAAAATCTCATAAGAGAATTTGAGAAGGAAAATATTTCGGAAGTATAATTTATCTCATGGCTTAATTCGAAGTTTTTAAAGAATTGCAAAAAAAAAAAAAAAAAAAAAAAAAAAAAAATGTAGAGAATGAACCAACCATGAAATTTGCACGCGTCACGTTATAAAGATTTCTTAAACAAAACTTTCTAAACTAAGAAGATATTTTGGTAAAATTAAAATCTTCGCAGCATTTTAATTCAACCGTAAATATTTTTTGTCTTTCAGAAATGTTATTTTGAATTCTAGAAAGATCTTTTTTACACTCATTAGTAAGTAAAAAATTAATTTTTAACACTTTTGTAATGATCGAAAGTCCTTAAAATGTAAGAATTTTGCCCTTCGAAAGCATTATATTTATATGTTATTCTTTTTAAATCCTTTATATTAACTTCTATTTTGTTTCTGGCTTCCGGGCAAATCTGTGGCGACATAATTAACCTACTTGCCGTCATCCAATCGGACTGAAACTTGGCAGATAGATTCGATGTCAATCATAAAGCATTCTATTAAGTTTTGGGAGCTGAAGTTGTCACTAAAAGGTCACTTCAATCCACGCTTCTGTTATTGCTTCTAAATACTAATTAACCTATTTCCCATCATCGCGCTGAAATTTAACAGATAGATTCATAACCGTTAAGAAAGGATTCTATGAAGTTTTGGGGGCTGTCACAAAGGGTCGCTTCTACACACTCTTTTATTATTTATTTAGCATATAAATAAGCCAACTTGCCATCATTATTTCACGCTGAAATTTGACAGATAGATTCGTTGTCGATTAAAGTGTTCTGATTACCAATAAAACAACTTCCTTTCATCCAATCGAGCAGAAACTTTGTAACTTGGAAGGTACATTAGATGTCAATGACAATTATTTCTATCAAGTTTTGAACTGTTACACAAAGGTTGCACATGTTTCTATTGCTTTACGTCAGAGTATTCAGCATTTACTCACATAAACACATTTATTTTGGCCATATTTAATGACTGAAACCTTTCCTTATTAAAATTTCAGAGGCAAAATATTCGGTAGGCTAATTAACCTACTTGCAACTATCCAATCAAGCTCAATCATGACAGATTTACTCGTTGTGGATGAAATGTATTCAATTAAGTTTTGGAGACAAAAATACGTAAATAAATTGTTCGGAATGTGTGTTTTCTCCGTAGAGGCCAAATACTATAAAACTCTATTTGAACTTAAAAAATTACAATTGCATACACAATTGGTAATGCATATAAATGATTTATATTAAAAGTTTTGTGTTTATTTCTAATTTGAAAGCACAGATAGACTTTTAATTCAGCATGATCTTATTTGAAAAGGTGATATGCCACTGTGCTAATTCCAACTTAGAGAGCTACAAACCAGCTCATCAGCTCATTGGTATTCGAAATAGTTTAACTTGTGTAATAATGGTAGTGTTTAAAATTTTAAATTTTTACTAATTTAAAAGGACCAACGCGATGTTTAATTAATACTGTTTTCACAGTGACTGAAGAATTATTTCATCTAAAACAAATGCATCGATTTTTTGCTGTAAAATTACACATAAATCAACAAAAAAGTCACAGCAAATACTTGAATATGTTGATAGTAGAATTTCTGAGGACACACATTTTTATTAAGGAAGAAAGAGAAATCATAGGAGAGGCTTTATCTGCATCTCAATTTCTTTACATCTATTTAGATATGTTTTGGATACACAACAGATTCTACAAGAGAGGTTTGATCTCATTTCGTAAACTATGGAGGAAACTATCTGACAAGTCACTGAGTTGGAACTTCAGGTTTCTCATTTTTATCATGTAAGTATTGACTCATACTTGTAGACAATAACTTAAAATGTGCTGCAATTTTATTTAATTTTTGTTTTACATAATATAAATTTTTATAGTATTACTATGTTGTTTACCACTCACTGTTTACCTATCCCACATTTAAGAAAAACTGAAATGGGCATTAAAGGAGCCATTATTAATTCAGATGGAAAATGTTATCAAACTTCCATTTTTTAAAATTTTTTTTTACTAGAACTATTATTTTGAAGTAATTAAAAAAATATATTTTAACCAAAAAGTCATGCTTGATTTAAGACAATTTTGTTTTTTATACAATACAAAATTTACACATTTTATATACAAACAAGCACATTTTATAATAATTTATTTTATTGTAGAAACCTTATCTTCTGAAAATCAACGAAAGGTAGGGGGAAAAAAATTACGACAGACTCAAGAGTAAATGTGTAGAAAAATTCTTAGTGTTATTAAAGATAGCCATAGTGTTCGTTGGCTTCAAAACAACTTACTATGAGCAATAAATGCATTCGAGCGCTGAATAAAACAACGTAAAAACAATTAAAATAAAGGTAAAGTGTGTGTGGGAGAGAGAGAGAGGATTCTCGTTAATTTTTGTATTGATACAGAAAAGAGAAATAAATTGCCTAAAAATGGTAGTTGCCTTGCTACCTGCTTCATTGGAAGTCTCAAAGGGATGACTATTAATATCATGTTTGGTTTGGATTTTCTAACAAGTTTACCTTTAACGGCTGTATACAGTTTGTCAAACCACGATTAATTTTTCGTGGAATGCTTCCACCTCTTAAAATATTTTATCTTTAACTAGTTGATAATTGACTTCTAATAACTGAATTTGATAATTGACTAGACTTCTTAATACAATTTTTTTTCATTACAAAGTTCTCGAAATTTTAAAACTACGTTCCCAGTTTGTGTCACGCAGTATGGCTAACGTATTGCTCTTGTTCCAGAAATGTTAAACTAACCTCGGAAGTTAAATGTTAAACGATATTTTCATGTAAGTGTAAGAATTTTATAAACATACTGACAAAATTCTGCACTGTATATATGTGTGTCATTAGCCATATTTACTCGTGTTTCAAACATTTCACATGGACAGATCATGCTGATATTACGTTAGGCCAAGCCTGTACAAGTGGTTTGGTTATAGTTATATTTATTATTAATTTTTAGAATGTTTAATAAAATAAATTTCAGTTTTAGTGTTGCTATAGTAACCGAACCGCCACAGGTCCAGCTTTGGTGTACGCGAATAAAAATATTATTTTGGAATACACCTAATTTATTTCTAACAACAAATAACTTCAGAGAGGGTTTAGTTAATAAGAATACGTTTATTACAATTTAACAAACTAAAATAAATACCAAACATAAAAATGGTGAAAATCGACAGTAAAGAAATGCTCACAGATACCCGTTAAGCACGTCTGTTTTTTTTTTTTTTCAGTTGTAAAAATCCCGTGCAGTTACATTTGACTACGGGGTTCTGAGCTTGAGATGTTGCCAGGGAACCAGAACAAGAGTATTAACTATTCCTAGCTGAAAGTTAATGAACTCTTTAAAATTTTGTTTGGGGGCTAGAATACAAAAGCCAAAATTTTTTTAAACCATCAAAGAAAAAGAATAGTCATTAAATGTGGCCAATCCTTACCTGTTTCTTTTAAATCGAAAGATGGAACACTTAGAGATTTAATTCTGAAAGAATTAAAAGATCAACTTTAAAATTGTAGTTTTATCATACGAGGGATTGATCAAACGGTTCCTGATTTCCCCCCTTATCTTTCAGCCTTTTTTGTGCATTGAATAATGGTAAACGTGACTTGTATTCGGCAGGAGTGTATCAGCATAGACGAGAAGTATACAGGAGGCAGGGGTGGGAAGTGCGAAAGCCCAGTTTGGAGCAATTTTGGAGCAGCAAAATTTAACATTCGGAGCAGATTCGCGAAAAATTGGAGCAGCAAAATTTAACTTTTGGAGCAGAATAAGAGAAAATGTAGCAGCAAAATTAGAAAATTAGTAGCAGAAATATAATAAATTGTAGCTGATTTAACTACAATTACAATAATTAAAATTTGAACTTGTATAATTTTATTTTTATTTGTAAATTTAGAAGATATAAATTGTAAAAAAAAAAAAAAAAAATAATATTTTTTTAGCTTTTGACACTTTGCGAACGGGTTTGCTATGCAAAATCAAGCTATCTTTGCTTGCTAAAAGTTTCATTGTAACACAAACACAGCTCGCTTAGCTCTCTGAAAAGTTTAATTGATACGCAAGCTCGCTTCACTTTCTAGAAGGTTCATTGCAGTGCAAGCACAAGTTCGTTTGACTCGCTAAGTATTAATTGCAACGTAAACCCTTAATATCAGAACCCCCTCCCCATCGAGAACCAAAAAATGTGCCTGTTAATACAATAACACAACCCCCCCCCCCCCCTTACCTCTCTGAATTATTTTAACAAATGTTTATGAAAAGCAAAATTAGAAGACCAAAACTACTTATGTTGAAAATTTCAGAGCTCTAGATCTAGTAGAAGTTGCTTTGTAAAAATATTAATTAAAAAACAAATTAAAGTTTTAAAATTCTGTGTTTCAAAAGTCTAATTAAAAGTCCAAACCTACTTAGGTTGAAAATTTCAGGTGTTTCTATATTTAAAGTCGATACGTAAAAAAAAAATTTAATTCAAAAAATAAATAAATAATAAAATTGTGACATTCTGTTTGTCAAATGTACAATTTGAAGGTAAAAACTACTTATGTTGAAAATTTCTGAGCTATAGCCTAATTAAAAAACTTTTTTAATTAAAAAATTAGTTAAAAAACTAATTAAATATTAACATTCTGTTTTTTAAAAGTCTAATTAAAAAAAGGCCAAAACTACTTATGTAGAAAATTTCAGAGCTGTACCTCTATTTGAAGTCGGTCGGTAAAAAAAATTAATTAAAAATGAACTAATAAAAATTTTAACATTCCGTTTGTCAAAAGTACTATCAGATGGCCAAAACTACTTATGTAAAAAATTGTATGTCAAGTTCTACACCTATTTTAAGTAGCTTTCTACAGATCCACTGACTCTTTGTTTTATTATTATTATAAGACTCATTTGTATAAAAAAGCAATTCTTATAGCAAAAATAGCAATACATAAAATTAAAATAAGAATGTTTCTAAATTTCTGTGAATTTTTTTTTTATTTTCCAAAAGGGGTCAAATTCTACGTCAAAACGCCGATTTTACCCTTCATGCCATTCTATAAACTTTTAATTTTTTTTTTTTTGTTAAATCGGAAACATTTCTGGATTTTGATTACATTTCTGTGATACTTAATTTAAAATGTAAACGAACGTTTAAAAGTTAATTACCAACAGCCAACAAGTAAATTACAAAAAACAACCCTAAATTTAATAATCGTCATCATGTGTGTCAGAGAGGAAATATTCTTTTTAAATGCTTAGCCCTAAATTTTATCTAGCAATGACGCACATGATATCAGCACACGGCGATTTCAGTTTGTCCCGGTGCAAGACGCGTTTGAACATGAATGCGCATGCGTGAATGCCGATTTCAGAGGGATAATCCACACATTGCATGTTGGGGGGAAAATCGAATGTTATGGAAATTTGTGCAAAACGGCCCTTGAAGTTGCCGTAATTTCATCTCCACATAGATTTGGTTTGGCGCTTTAGCGTGCGCGTTTAAATGAAGATTTAAAGCAAAATTGGCGCAGAATTGCACTTAAATGTGGTTTTGTAGCAGGTTGGCGCAGGATACAACTTTTGGCGCGCGCTGGCGCAATTGGCGCAGAATTCCCACCCCTGAGGAGGTAACTAGGTAAATACTTAATTCCCATTAAAGTTCAATTCTGAGAACTTTTGCGCTTTTTCGTGTAGCAAAAACCACAACAGACTCTTTTAGAAAATTCCTTGTCTTACTAAAATATGTTCAAGTAGCATAGTTTGTTTCTTTAGTAAAATTGATTCTTAAGTGCAGCACTTATTTAGGAAAAAATCTGACACATTTTATATTCTTGCAGAATGCCTAATTTTTTTAATTGTTAATTAAATATTTTAGTAGAATACATTTTTGTAAAAATGATATTGTCCAATTCATCCATCAAATTCAGTCTATTTCAATAGATCAGGTATATTAAATTATAATTAATTTTACATTAGAAAATAATTCTTCATTTTCATATTTCAAAGTTTTATAAATTTCTTTTCAAATTCTTATACTTGCGAATTTTGAAATTGTAACACTTCATAATTGCAAAATAATGAAGAAATTTATATCTAATTGTTTCCTATTTATGTGTTTTGAAATATCCAGATTTAGAAAAGACTAATTTATGGTATACAAACTCCTTTAAGGCAACATTTGTAGTTATTACTTGGCCTATATTTGTAATACTTTTTTTATTACTGTTGGATCATAAAGTTTATTTTGCATACAAACTATTTACATTATTTTACATTTATAGATGATTGAAGTCAATGTACAGAATTCAATAGTTTTAAAGTTTCATACAAAATTGCAAGACTTTGAATAGAAAGTATTACAGACATAACTGCTTGCGTATATCATAAATTTCTGTATTTATATTAATATTTAAAAAATTATTATTGAATTTTTATTTGAAGAAGTACTAATGAATGACAGTATTATTTGAACAAAAACTTATTAAAGAAATAAAGCTACCTGCATTAAAAAAATAACCACATACAACATTAAAATTATTGAAACTCTAACCCTAAAATAGTTTGGACAACAACCATTTTACAAGTTCAATAACAATTCTAGTAATTCCACAGGAAACGCAATTTAAAACATCAATTAAAATCAACCCAAACTAGTCTCTTCGAAATGGACAATCTGTAAATTCTCTGCACACACAATTTTTAAAACAATTTATTTCAACACGTCGCTTTGTTTATTTGCCTTCCCAGTCTTCCTATCATAGGGGTTGACGATTTCAAAATAACGCATGCGCATTAGGAGCCCCCAGTTTTTCGGAATTGCATTCCCCACGTGTGTCTCACTCTCATAACCCTCTGAGCACTTCATAAGAAGAGACCTCTCTATTGGAAGCGTTTCTCTTGCGAGATCTTATATGTTGTGAACTTCGGGAGAATGGCGATTTTAAAGACTTGCTGTTGTTGGAAATCTGTGAGGGATGGAAGTTTTGCATGCGGAATTTACACCATGGTAGGTAATAAGTATTCAAACAAATTTATTTAGTAATTGTGGATGATTGATTGATTTTTGTTCAAAGTTGACAAAGGTATCACATCAGTATTGAGCCAATGTCGGACACGGGGCTTCTGGAAGATTGACCAATTTTGGCTGAAACTCGAACATCGTTGCAAAATACACGATTTGTTTAAAAAAATATGACAGAAACATAACAAAACATCTTTATGCCCTTTATTATTATTAAATATTTCAATTTTAAGCTGTGCATTAATGTTTTAAAATTTCCGATGTATTTTATCCCGCGTTGGACGAGATTGGCCATTATCTGTAACTACTACCGGTTTGCAACGTGCCACATTGGATTTGGCCATTGTCGAGTGATATTGGAGATGTTGTTGTGATATTGGGGTGTTGAAATCAAGAATTTGAAGTTATAATTTTAACTTGGAATAATATATAATCTTTTTACAACATAATCTTATAACGTGAAACGAGCAGACTTTTAATGTCTATTTTGAATAGATACTGAAAAATTTATTTAGTTATTGCACAACAAAGTTTATATTATTTACTTAAATACAGAAAAAGAATAGTTTTTTGGAAACTTATGGGATTAGTATTTGTTGCATGAATCAACAGTGATTTATTTAATCATATAATGGTAAAAAATCATAGAGTAAGCTCTTTTCTCTATTAACGTTTTTCTTCCAAACTATCTTCAAATAGGCTGACTGTGTCACACCTAAAACTTTTACTTATTGTTTACTTTGTGATTTGATTGATTTCATTGAATAATATGGAACAACATAGATTTATATCTTTGCACATATTTTAAATATTAAAAAAAATCTAAGTTGGTTTGTAAGGCCGAAGTATTTTTTTTTCTACGGCACAATTTCACTCTTTAGAAGGAGATAATTCAGTGCTACCTCTATTTTCTCCCTTGAAATCCAGATAATTCTTATTGTGGCTCAATTTACCATCTTGAAAATACATTTGAAATATTTCATTCACTTTAATATTCGTTAAAATATAAAACATGATATTCGTTAACATATAAAAACGTAGATTGTTTTGCAATTTCTTCAATAATTTATCTTTTGAAAATAAATACGTATATATGCGTATTTTGATCCTCAGTTTTTCCAGCAATACACAATATTTTTTAATTTATAAATAAAATTAAAAATAAAAATAAAATAGTTTTATTAGGAAGATAGTTTATAACCTATCTAAAACAAATGAATAAACAAAAAATAAAAAAAAAAATAATTTTGAATTAGAAATATAACTTAAAAACTATTGCAGGGAAAACATCTGTAGAATTTCGTCTGTTCCCTGGACAGTCAGTGGGTTAATAGATGACCCAGACGAGCTTTACATAAGCTGTATAAACAATATAAGAATTCACAAAGACCCGAAAAATAAATTGTAGGTTTTCGTGGTAACTATAGATAATGTTTAAAAAAGATCGTTTAAATCTTTGACAGCTAGATAAAGTTTGTTTAGTTCTTTTATTTGGTTATTTTTTATTTTTACAAATAGCGAATGTCCCTACAGAATGCATAAATATGTCTGTTGCAAAGTGCGGCCGCTAAGTAATAAATGACACCTTTTGACAATAATTGCTCTACCTTCTTCAATTGTCATGTTTCGATACTGTCAATTTTG
Source organism: Linyphia triangularis (assembly GCA_963978545.1). Taxonomy (NCBI): domain Eukaryota; kingdom Metazoa; phylum Arthropoda; class Arachnida; order Araneae; family Linyphiidae; genus Linyphia; species Linyphia triangularis. Next base: position 62,592,920 of record OZ021723.1, on the reverse strand, counting down.
CAATTTCATTGAAACATTGACTTTTTTTTAAAATTCTTTGCAAAATATTTGAGGAATTTATTATAACGTGTAAGAATATATTATAACGTGTAAGAATATATTATAACGTGTAAGAATATATTATAACATGCATTTTATATTTTACAGGATTATATACATTTTTAGTAAAAATATTTTCCTTATGAATAGCACTTCATTTGTGGAAATGTTATTTTTGAAATAGAGTACATCAAAATGTTAATATTTTTTTGTACGTAATAAACTACATCGGTTGAATATCACTGTAGTATAAAATAAGATTTTTTTTATATAATCATAGCTTGCTGCTACGCATTTATAAAAAAATTCTTATTGATTGACTGACTTGGTTGCAATTACGAGTAAAGGAGAGCATGTGCTTAATTACTTTCAATTACCCTTATGTATATATAAGGTAATGAAAGTATAGTATCCAGTCATTTTTTTAATTTTTTTTTTGCAATTCTCCACGTTTTGGAACATCCTGAATTCAAAAAAGTGATATAGAAAAAATGTATGTCTGTGTTACGTGGTCAGCATAACTCCCGAACTAGTTGACATACGGTGTTCAAATTTGGCGTGTAGGTTGTTGATGGCACAGGAACCTACCATTAAGTTTTAGTTAAAATTGCTCTTGCACATAAGGTAGCTGCTATTGAAAAGATCATGTTTATCAGCAATTGCTAAAAAACAGCTCTAACGATTTTAAAAAGGTGTTCTACACATTCCCACGAATATCTCGTAAAATTACGATAAAAAGCGTAAAAAGGTGAAAAACGAGCACCTTTTACACAGAGCTCCTTTAACAGCATTGTCCATCAATGATCGATTTTTTTGCGTTTCACGCATAAGCAAGGAAAATGTAATGTCTATCGAATAAAACCAACAATTTTGCTGTTTTTTTGTGTGGATAGGTGTTGCTTGCACAACCCGTTTCAAATTGGTTCAGTTGATTGCTAGTTAAGATGATTCTCCCCTTAAACCATAACCTTGATTTAACCACCTTAACTTTAAAGTATCGGAATTAAATTGAGTTTATGATAATCTTAGTTAATCAAGATACATATGAAAAATCCCGATTGAAATTGGTTTGTTAGATATCTCTTTCCATCCCCTATTCTCGGTCTTCCTATCTTAAACGCCGGATTCAAATTATGCTCCTGTAGTTTGTTGGGAAAAAAAATTCAATTTGAAGCATATTTTAACGCTGCGGGAAGATGTGAGAATTTTGGGTTGGTTTTATTCTAAAAACAATTCTGAACAGAGCGAGTTGAGAATTAGTTAACACTAAATTTTAACATCTCGAGAATAGCTTGCGATCTCGTAAAAAATAATAAATATACAAAAGCTTCACATAATCTGGTTAAGTCGATGCCCTTAAAAAAACCGGTTCAAATTTGTTTAGTACATCTCAAGCTGTATCATACCTTGTTAAGGATTGAACAGTGGGAATAAGGGTGATTTTTCAAGTTCTCATGTAACCAGTTACAGTTAACTTATTTTGAAGATAACGTGATCACAATTTAATCAAGATCGGAATAATACTGCATTTTCCTTTAGAAAACTTACATGCATAAAGGCACTCTTCTTATACATAAATAAAATACATTTAAGCCTCTTAAATAAAAAGTCAACCTTTAGAGAAGAAAACAAACTATATTCCTTTATTATCGTAAAATCTGTATTTATTTTATACTATGTCTGTAAAAACTTTGATTAATCAAGGGAATGTCAAAATTAATGGGGAGTATTTTTTACTTCAAACCCATGTTCAAACGAATATCGTCTGATTGTTAGTATTCATTGTAACGTGTGTTTGTTAGGGTGGATCGGAAAAAAAATTCAGAATTTCAAATCCTACCTATGGGGAAAAGATGTTCTATGGTATATAGATACACGGAAAAATAATAATAAAAAAAAAAAAAAAAAAAAAAAATTAAGTTCAATACTGCCACAAGGAGGATGAAGTTTAGGTATTTGAGCTTTTTTATAGCAAAAAGTCAAAGTCAATTGAATATTTTCTCTGAAGAATTTCAAAACCTACCTATACCGAAAAGATGTTCTAAGGTACATTAATTAAGGCGGAAAATAAAATAAAAATAAGAAATTTTATGTTAAGCTCTTTGCAAGGGGGGTGAAATTTTGGTATTTAAGCTTTTTAATGATAAAAAGTCAAAGTGATTTTTGTTTAAGGGAAACAGGCCTTTTGTATTTTTAAATGTTTATTGGAATGAGAGGACATATATTAAATGGTTACAGAAAAAAAAAAAAAGCTTTAGGAACATATTACAGCTTCTTAAGAATTAAATCTGAAATTTTTAAAAAATCTTCGGAATTACAATGAACGGTAATCACATTTGGTGTTGAAAACTGGCTTGAGGTTTCTTGATTCCAGGCTATTTCTTTTTAAACCATCTCTTCTGTATGATCCACTTACAGCAGAAAATGCTTCTGTGACTAGTCGTTCTGTAGCTTGAGTATGACAGGGATATCCCTTGACAGTAGGTAATACTATAGCATTGCCGTAGAAATGATTGCTGGGTTTACTATTGCTCCTGAAATCATGTCATCATTAAATCGCTCTGTCACATTCTTCCATTTAATCAAGTTCACATAATCTGTCACACAAGGGTCAAAAGTTGGATGTTTAAAATACGGATATTTATCACTAAAAGGGTTTGGGTTGTAGCAAATCGTTTGACTTTGCGCAAATTCAAAATTCTTTGGAGGACAGATTGCTTTGTGTTATTTCTGTCATCAGCTAGTATTGATATCAGGATGTTTTCAGAAAAGCCCAAACCCCCGTTTCAAAAATTACTGGATCAATGACTTTCTTCAAATCAATCGAGAAATAACGCGATAGAAAGATTGATTGATGCAAATGCTCTGCACCATAGATTACCGATTGTTTGATTTTGATTTTGAATCACATAGGTGCCTAGACTTTTATGATGAACGTAATTAATGTCAATAAGGCTTTGGTTGGACTTCTTCTAAGCCAAATAGAACATGAGAATTCTGTTGAGGGTTGTAAACCACATTGATTGGCAAATCTTTCCAGAGTTTCCCTTCAACAGCCCTTCGCTGCTTTGTCCGCAGTGATGGCTTCACAAATTTCCATTAAGCTCAGTTGATCAGTACTTAAGTCTTTCTTGTTAGTTAGTTCGCATAGGTTGGGTTTACGTGAATGAAACTACAGGTAGTATCTCGCATACGGTCACTCGTTGGCTTGCAACTGGCACACAAGCCATTGTAGTGGACGCTTCAGAATCAGTTCCATATTTCGTATAACACCTTCTTTGATACCTGTGTTGACAGACTACCTATTATCGCAAACAACTTTGTTGTATCTATGTCATTTTCGACGCATGACCAAAACTTACGATGTGCTTTCCTTGAGATAGCTTTCAGTTAATTTTCTAGCTTTGAAAGCGCGATATTTGTAATAGTATGAACTTATTTTTTTCAAAATGTTGGAGTGGTCATTTATTGGTATTAAAGCTCGTTTCCAGGTCTCTTCTAACTTATTTGCAAATTATTGACACGCGGAGAAAAGTGTATTTAATTACACTGTACTTTGCTTCTCTTTTTTAATGCCAATATACTCACCTTATTAAGTTTTTCGTATGTAGGAAGCATAATCGTGGGCATATTACAGTAGGGTGGTTCAAAAATATATGGAGAATTTTTTTTTTTACCTAGATACCAGGACACCCCCTCATTTTTTTACATCTACCCATACAAATGTTCTAGCAAAATTTCAGAATCTTACTCCAATTAAAAGATGGCGCTCAATGAACAGTAAAATTTCGCATTTTGTACTTTTTTGGGTATTTGTAGTGGATTTGGTAGAAAGTATAATCGAAAGCAATTTTATTAAAGAAAGTTTTTATTTATACCATAATTTAAAAATGTTGAATAAGTTAGTAAAAGTTTATGAAATAATTAAACAGTAGAGGGCTCCACGCCTGCTCACAAACGCTCGTTAATCCTCCGTGCTACTCCATTATCTTTGGAAATTCTGATAAAATTGCTCCTATAAATTAGGCGGTATAAAATCCTGAAAAACATTCAAAATAAGCTATTATTACTCCTAAATACGAACTGAATTATTAATGTGGTGTTATGTGGATCAGTAGTGTTGTTTATTTCATCATTTAACCAAAATTTACAGTACCACTTGGCTACATTTTTTGTAAGCCGAAAATGGTCAGTCGGAAATTATTTAAATACCAAAATATCATTTCAAATCATAAAATTCTCACTCAATAAAGAGTGGAATAGCGAGTATAAATAGTTTCTAAGTTTCAGCTCTATTCAAAGTTTCTAAATGTACAGCTGTACTTAATGAACATTTTCAAACGACTTTAAATCTCCTATCAAGAACAACATCTAATTGAAATCAATCGAATGAATAGTTAATAACATCTAAAAAATATGGGTTAGGTGTGGAAATTGTAAACAACATAAATCCTGTAGATATTGCCATTCAGATTATCGAAACCCACTGTCATTGTAGAAACATGTTCGATAAAGTAATATTGAAAAAATACCATATCAAGATTTCTTTTTGTAAGCAAAAAGTAAATATCAAGAGTTCTTTTTGTAAGTAAAAAGTAAATATTCAGAGTTCTTTTTGTCACAAATTCTCCAAGACTGGCCTTTTCTTTCAACATTTTTAATAGCTCGCACCCTTTTATATTTCTTTAATCTTTTGAGTTATTCATATGTGCAATACCTTTTAAGTTTTCTTTTTCTGTAATTCAGTGTGAAAATATGGCCTAACCAACCAATTCATTTGAGAGATACCATATAAGCTTTTTCAAAAAATTTCCAGCCGCAATTCCAATTTTAGAAACAATTATCTTATACTTCTTAACGTTTTTCCACAAATTCAGGTCACCACCAAAAGCAAGTGGGGCTTCTATCCATGTCTTTACTGTACAAAAAAGCATTGAACTGTACAAATAGCTGGAGCTGCATTTCTTTTCTCTATTAGTTATATGGAAACCCTCTTGCTGGTCTCTGAATAGAAGGATTTAAAAATGTATAGGAGTTTAGCTATCCACTGTGCGTGATGAATTGATGAAACTGCTCTGCAATTGATTTTCTCTTGTATATTGCCCAAAACTATTACTGTCAACTCGATTACTTCTTTATAATCATCTCTAACTATCATAGATTTATCCACAGAGGAAAGAAAGGCTACAGTTGAAACTTTAAACTTTTTACGTCTTTTTTCAGTTCTAAGTCTTGAAAGTTTATTTGTGCAATTCTTTTTCAAACGGCTTTAAGTCTGTTGAAAGGATAAACTTTTGTGAAACATGAGGGTCCATAGCACAACTTAAGTAACTTTGCCAATATTAATTCCGAGACATAGTGTCAGCAGGCTAGACACAATAGTTCAGGTCCGATTTTTTCTCCAAATTAATGCATGCCTCTTATACACAACCAATAGTACTCGTAACAACTCGTAGTATCAAAACTTTGTCCAAATTTAATCCTCAACTTTCAATTGTCTAGCATAAAAACAGTTTGTTGAAATATATTTCGCTGTTCTTCCACCACTTAACTTTGAGACTCTAAGAAGTTATTCAATACCATCTCTCGTAACATATAAAGACAAACGGTCAGTCTTTCTTAATCCAAAAGATTTGGCAGAAGTTTGCCGTTCCAATGAAGGGCTATAGGACAGTCAGATTTTAATTTACCCATTACTTGAATCAGCGTATTCTTTTCTAGCTTTTTTTCTTGATTTTTGACCCTTCTTAAAAGAGGAAACGTTCGAGGAACATGCCCCAAAGCTGTGACTACACGTGCACAATCAAACGAAGTGCTTCACGATCACGATCAGACGGTGTTTTTGATAATATGGATGTTGTCAGATACAGTAGATAACTGTTGCCAAACTATATTGCATCTATTTAAACCCATATTTTTTTTTTTTTTTTTTTTAAATGTAGACATGCGTTCTTATCAGCATAAAACTAAAAAATTACGCGAAATTACAAAAAAGTACAAAAATGACTTGTCATTGAGTTCCACCTTCTTATAGGAGTAGGAAGCTAAGATTTTAGAAGAATAATACTATGGGTAAATGTAAAAAAATTAGGGGGTGTCTTGGTCTGTAGCTGAAAAAAAAATTAAATTTGAACCACCCTAATATTACAGCCTGACCCAAATATAGGACAAATCATGTCTTTTCTTAACAACGCCGCAGTACGGTATTAGTCCAAGTTCACAAACAAACAAATGTTACATAATAAAATTGTAATTTAATTTACTTTACAAGAAAAGCGCTCACCGATTAGGCGTCGAATTCCGTAAGCCGCTGACAACTGCACTACAGGGTTGTAGGGCTGATTCAACGGTGACATGGGGAGGGGGAGAGAGTTGGGTAAAAAAAGGTTGAAATGTACATTGTACTACTAATTATTCAGTAATAATCACTGTTTTAGGATTTATATTGTTAAAAACAATTATTTTTAGGTTACAATCATTTAACGAAAATTATGACTTTTTGCATTTTTTTCTAAAATTCAACCCCTTTGTGGCAGTGTAAAATTTTAAAATTAATTTTTTTATTATTTTTCTCTAATCTCAATATAATAGAACATCTTTTCCCCATAGGTAGGTTCTGATTAATAATATTTTTTTTTCTCCATTGAAGAACGATCCACCCTAATGTGTGTATGCAAATTCACGAAATACAATAGTTGATTGAACGATCGGTATACAATAATAATAATAATAATTAACACTGTGTTTAAGGGGGGTTGGAGTTCAAGAACATCAAAAATTCAATTTTGAGATTAATATTGTAAAAAAAAATATACAAGCAATTTTGAATCCGACGGGGCAATCCTTTTTATTCTCGCTAAATTATAAGTATTTTCTATATAGTTAAACAAAAAAGTGTTGTGCATCAATTTGTATTACCGTTTTGAACAAAGCCTGTGTGTTTACACAATGTGTTTAAGGGGAGTCGGAGTTCAAGAACATCAAAAAATCAATTTTGAGATTAATATTGTAAAAAAAATATACAAGCAATTTTGAATCCGACGGTGCACAATTTTTTTAATCTCGCTAAATTAGAAGTATTTTTTTATAAATTTAAATACAAAAGTGTTGTGCATCAATTTGCGTTATCGTTTTCAACTTTAACGGCCCATATCTCAAAACGCACTTTTGGGGACGTAAGGAACATTTATTCAAAAAATATTAAAAGTAAATGCCTAAAATTTTTAACATATATTCTTAAACATTACATAACTTCAAGGTAGCAATTTAAATATTTTGATTTGTTCCTCGGAAAAAAAAAAAAATATCTAAAATTCTAGAGAATTTTGAAAAATTGCCATTTTTGGTAGCAATAATCTTCAATTTCGAAAATATTAAAAACTCTACCTTCCAATTGTGTAATGTATTAGTAAGAATGTATGTTAAAAATTGTAGGCATTTATCTTTAATAGTTTTTGAGAAAATGTTCCTTACGTCTCCAAAATTGTTGTTTGGAGATACGGGTTATTAAAGTTGAAAGGTGCTAATACAAATTGATGTACAACATTTTTTTGTTTAAATATATAAAAAATACTTCTAATTTAGCGAGATTAAAGATTTTTGCACCATCGGATTCAAGATTGTTTGTAGTATTTTTTACAATATTAATCTCAAAATGAATTTTTTGAAGTTCTTAAGTTCCGACTCCCCTTAAATATTTAGATTACTAACAACGTACTTAAATATTTAAATTACGATCAGCGCATTTAAATTATTATTAGATGTACTGATAAAGAATAGACAATAAATTTCCATAAAGCATTAATTTAAGCACTTCTTCATTATTGATAGGTGAAAACGAAAGAAGATGAGAATTGTAAAGAAGTTTATAATAAAATTAAAATACCTTTAGATAACTTTCCACTTACTGCAGAATTGATGAAAATTAATGAATTTTTATCATCACTTATTCATATTTTTAGAGTAGAAAGTATTGAATATTTTGATTAGAGATATTTTTAGTTGTAACTGTAATAAAATTATTTCTCGAAATCTTCTTTGTGATGGTATATGTTTCTGAAAAATATAGCATAATTGGTTAGTGCATCTCGAAAAGTATTTTACATTAAGCTACTTTAAGGATATAAGGAAATTACGGATTTACATTAACGTTAAAATCATAATCTTACTAGTGTATTATGGGCATTGGAGTCACGTATTGTGAACACATGAAAACGAACACTTACAATAAATTTGAATTCATAATTTATTAAACTATGATGATGATTTTGAAAAAGAAACTGCTAAATTTTTTAAGTTAATGGAATTGGGCAAAACTTTTTGTACTTAGATGGGGATTGTTAAAAGGGGAAGGAACCATAATTTTATATGTTTTAAATATATTAGTTTCCAAACTAAAAAAACAATAGCAATTGTTTGAGTTTATCAGGATTTGAATTGAAGTAAAATTCAAAGGATATGAATGTGAAATTTTTGAAATATTTTATATTAGGGTAACAGTCATATCAGGATAAACATGTAATATAATTTTATATTTTAATTAGAAAAAAAAATATTAATCATTAGACGTTTACTAAATATTGACATAATACATCGTTATAGAGTATAAATTGCATTATTTAATATTAATATTTGATAGTTATAATTTTTAGTACACAAAACTAATAACTACAATTCTAATTTACTCTTCCATTTGGAAAGTTACAAATACTAATCAATATAAAGTGTTTTTACTTTTTTAACATCTCTATTAGCCATAAAGGTAAATTAATTCGTATCTATTTATATATTTATAAGCAGACAGAAAGACAGTTTTCTTTATGATCTTAGGGAAAGAAAAGATAAAAAATCGCACACACTCTAAAGACATCTTACATCATATCAACTTCAATTCTCTAGTAGGAAATCCATAATGTATTCCATATGGATACATTTATTTTCGAGTATAAGCAAAGCCTGATAGAAGTGATCGTGTGACATTTTCTAAACCTTGGTAGGGGAGAGTGGCAGTTTGGTTTGGTCAGGTCTGGGCACAAGACGCCTTTACTTCTCAGGATTTCTTCTGGTACAAATTGACGTGCGGCTGGGTGGGTTGATAAAGTTTTGATTCCTGTCACGTCAGGAATCTAACCAGTACCCTAAGTATCCCTTTGAAAAAAAAGAAAAATAAATAATAAATGAATATTAATAGTGATTTTTTTTAGAACCAGATATCTCAGTATTATCTGAGTCTGTGTTTTAAAATCATGGCTACTTTAAGATTTTTTTTTTTTTGTTTAAAATATCTAAAACATTTTTTTTAAGAGAAAACAATGACCTGTTTTATTAAATTCCAATTTTAGTGAATCAAATGCTTATTTCATGAAGACCATTTACAATTTTTTGTTTTTCTGTAGGTCCATTTACTATTTATAATTACCCAGATAGTACAGGAGTATTGTCCAATGCCGGAAACAGGGGTTCTATTAAGATTGGTCAGTCCATGCGAAATCTCGAACATTGTTCCAAAATACACGAATTTTTTTTAAATACATATATAAAAACAATCACATAAAAATATATCCCCCCCTCCCCACCTGTCCTTTCTTACTACACTGTACTTCAGTTTTAAAACTCTGCATCAACGTTTCAAAGCTACCAGTAAATTTTACTCAGCACTGAGCAAGATTTGCCAAAATCAACGGACAGCTTACGGCGGTCCACATCGGGATTGAGCAGTGTCGAGCCAAAATTAGACAGAGAATGTGTACTACTGCGGTAGGTACATTGTAAAAAAACAAATCTTATCGTGTTTTTTAACTTCTGAATTTGTCATGACACCTGAATGAAATAACAGCGAATCCACTAATTCGCGATTCCAGCAAACCATAATCTCGTCAACTAATATTCAACACCATTCCCGCAAAACTGCTTTAATTTTGCTTGTAAATAATTCAACCCAAGTCCCAAATTATTCACTCATTTTATAGAAATCAAAGTCTCATCCATCGGATCAACTAGGGAAGTTAAGCTTGACTCGAATGCGAGAATGCCGCAATTAAATGTTCCGTTCGGCGAACCACAAATGAAGCTGATGGATGACATGTCAGGGAATCGTTGTTACAGTTGCTCTTTGGCACAGGGAATATGAGATGGTCTGCTTTATCTCGACAGGGATAGCTGTTTCTGGCTTCCATGTTACATATTGCTCTAAGCACAGGGGACAGTCATGGGTGTAATTTATTGAAATGATTTATGTCCAACACGTGCAGCACCGTTTCGAAAAATGAACGGAAACAGCACCAGTTATAAATTTCTTTATTGCTTTAGATCAGAGTTATCAAAAATTGTACCATGTATGTGTACATCTAAGGAAATTTATGAGACCTCAACATTTATTGAAATAATTGCCTTATTGAAAGCTCAAACGTATTTGTTCTATATGTTTTTATTATAAACAATAAAATCATTTTTTTTTCAATTGTTATTTACTTATATGCTTGTTTCTTTTTATTCATGGCTAGCTGAAAAAGTTCAGAATATCTGAAACGGTTTTTTTTTTTTTTTTTTGGTTTAAATATCGTTGAATTGAACAGTTACGAGAATACTTTAATTTATAATGTTTCTAAAAGCTTCCCAACTTGGATGTAGTTTATTTATCATTATTACTTTGATAGTCATCAGTATTTATCTATGTATTATAAGGGTTACTTATTAGCGCGCGCGCACGCACCCACGCACGCACCCACCCACACACGCACGCACGCACACGCACGCACGCACACGCACGCACACACACACACAGAGATATATATCCTCATAGTATATTTATTTTAATTCACATAGAAGATATATAGATTTTACAAGCAGATTTGGGTTTAAAAAAAAAAAAAATGAAGTCGTGCTCTTGAGAACCAAGCTTTTTTCAAGTCACACCTCATTCTAGTTGTCATACCAAAATTGATATTCTTGAGAAAATAAATTATTACATTATTATACATTTGAAACTGATAATTTTAATTAAATTATGAGAGTATTGCCTAAAAAATACACATGAATAACTCAAATAATATTCTCGTTGCTACACAAAATAATAAATATTTTCTTGTTATCATTGGTTATATATTGATTTTAAAAGTGGTTTAGATTAAAAATAAAAAATTAAAAAAAAAAAAAATGTGGGCGGTAGGTACTGCTAGAAACACTGGAGTCTTTCATCGTCATTGATTGACTTTACTCGGTCACAGCAAAGTCAAATGTTCCGAAACGCAAAATAAAAACAACTGAATTCATTTATATTTTTAAAATGAGGCATTCAGATAGTTTTTCTCGCAAAAGTTTGCCATCATTCTTTTTTTATTCTCCAAAAACTGAATTTTCCTTTTGTTTGGAAAGTACAACCTCATTAGACAGTAAGTAGAAATTGAAGTATGTTAATTTGAAAAGCCAGAAAAATATATGAAAATAAATCTCTACAATATTTTATTTCTTTCCAAAAGAAATCACTTATTCAAGCAAGGTAGAAATGCTAGTTTAGTAGGTGATACAGATTTAAAGCAAATGTTTTATTCCAACCTTCATTAAAAAAAAAAATAGAATTGAATGGAAATAAAATTAACGACACACATACATTTTTTGAAAGGTGATTAGTAAAATAATTGTTAGCTATGTCACTCGATAGTGAGGTTTCCGATTACCATAAAGAATTATTTTTTATCAAGCGATTAAAGTGCTTCCTTTTCTAAAATCTCATTAAGTAACAATTAATCTTTTTGAAAGAAAAACCATTTGCTTAGATCCAAAAAAGGCAGAGATAAATTAATGACATATCTTACAAATAAATTATATATATATTTAAAAAAAAAAAAAAAAAGGATGAAATGTGCATGTGTTTAAAAAATCTGATTAAGATTACAAAGTTTTCAATTTATACCGATTCTTACTTTTTTTATTGGTTTTACATGTTTTGTACTATATTTTCTGTAAAAATTAATAACATCATTTAAAAAAAAAAAAAAAAAAAAAAAAAAACAGTTTCAATAGGATGCTCAACCAATCAGCAAATGCATCACACTAAGATGAATCGCGAATGTATCATACTATTATGAATCACAAATGCATCACATTAACAGGATTTTCAGTTTCAACTTTACGGAAATTGTGTCAGTTAACTACATAATTACTCGCTAATACAATTTGGAGCCAACATGCAAATTTGCCTTAGTGTTACAAAGGAAGAAAACTATTAGTCAACTTTTAAAGCTTTTTCGACTGTATCTTTAACTTGAGTTAATGTGAACCTTTCATCATTCAGTGATTTTTTTTTTTAAATGACATGTAGAATATTAATGTATATTTTGTAGCTTATGCTTCATGTGCCACAAAGATGACTACCAGTTACATTTGTGTGTCTTACGAATGAAATGTTAGTATGAGAACTTGTCTACATGACGCCGCTTATTTGACACATGGGAAATGTGTGAATCATTTTTACTTTCAATTATCCATATCTTTACGTAAGGTAATGAAAATACAGCATTAGGTTAAAAAAATTTCGTCTTTTTACATTTCTCCACATTTTGAAATATCCTGATTTTAAAAAAGTGGTTTAGAAAAAATGTCTGTCTGTGTGTCGGTATGTACGTGGTCAGCATAACTCCCGAATAAATTGACCTAAGATGTTTAAATTTGGTGTGCAGGTTATTGGTGACCATGGGACCTGCCATTAAGGTTTTCGTCAAACTAGCGCGTGAGCAAATGGTTGAAATCATGAAAAATCATTAAAAAATCGTATTTTCAGCAATTGCGAAAAAACGGCTCTAACTATTTGAAAAACGAGTGTCTTTAACACTGAGCTCTCTTCCCTTCAGCATCGCCCATCAGCGATTGATATTTTTGTTTTTTGTTTGATGCACAAGAAAGGACAGTTTATTGGTCTATCGAATAACATTGATTTTGGCTAGAAAAATATCTCCAATCTACCCATTATTATTTAAATAATTGAAAATTGGAAAATGGTGAATAACACTATATCAAATTGTAATGCAATGACCAATATTATAGTGTAATTGAAAGTGTGCGATGTTCCACACCCTTAGTTATTTCTGGATGAGAATGTTAGTCTTTCTTTATGCAAGTATATGATTACATTGGTTAGAAGCTGGGAAATTCTACAGTGCTGTGTACTCTGTTTTGTAAAGGCATTAAGTGTTGCAACAAGTATTCATTAAATATGAAAAATGTTTCTAAAAGTTTCTTCATAATGTTGAATAGTTGATATTATTGCAACTTTCAGTTTGAAAAAGTGCATTTAATATGTTTGAAGTTTTTTTTTTTTTAATGAACTAATACATAAACATACAATTTGTTTAAAGTTTTTACACTTTGTTAGTTAATTTTCAAGAATGAAAAATAACTTTTACTGTTGCCTCTATTTATTTATTTTGACCCACCATTTCTCATCCTTGAAATAAAGCTTATTCTATACATTTTTATTTATTAAGTAGCAAGTATTCCTGGTATAACAACAAGGGAAATAAAATGTTATATTGTAAAAGTCCTTTGAAATGAAGATTTCCACAGTGAGCGTATAAAAAAACAAAACATGTATTGATATCCGTTGAAATATTATGCTGACTTTCATGAAATTGTAGAGGAAGTTTTTAATAAAAGTACGTTACAATGAAATTGAAAATGATTTTTTCTTACCAAATATTATCTTTCTATAAAGGGTGCGTAAATGAAATGAATGTTTTGCGACACTTGCTACGATAAACTCTCCTCACTTTTGATAAATGAATAATGAGTATGAGTATTTTAAATTAAAATGACTTTTGATTAGTTTTGAAAAATTAAAAAGTTTGTGATTGTATTTCTTCGCATGTTCATTTTATCATTTCTTAGTTTTTCCATGTCAATAATATAATGGAAATAATGATAATTACAATTTTTTATCATGCTATTTTAGATTTAACATTACCTTTACTGAAATTGTTATGATAGTAAAATTCGATTTTATGTGATACTATATATTTTCATTACCTTTTATAAACATATGGGATATTGAAAGTAAAAATCTTTATTAGGAATTATCAACTTATTGTGGAAAAAATCCTCTTCATTTTTTGTAAGTTCCTAAGCAATGTTTTTATTTTCTTTTATTGTACAGATATACTAAAGGCCATATTTTGCCAAAACATTGTAATAGACCTGAAATATTTTTTACAAAAATAATCCAATTAATTGGAAGAAAGCATTTAAGGAAGTGCGTTAAAGAGTAACTACACAGCATTTGCATTGTATAATTGAGACAAAATATAGAAAATCCTTCAAGGCCAACCAATATGAGAATATCTTCCACAATTGCTATTTCGCTTTTTTTTTTTTTTTTTTTTAAATCTGATGTTACATATCATCCATGAAGGGAATCTAAACAGATTCTTTATCATCTTATTCCCCGATCCATGAGTTTGGCCGTGCTTCCCCAGAACATAGTACACAAGCTTGAGGATTGAGCACTGTTTATCTATTGAGCACTGTTTATCTATTGAGCACTGTTTATCTATTGAGCACTGTTTATTAAGGGTACACAGAACCCTAAAATAAAAAATAAATTGATTTTGAGATTTTTATTTCAAGTAACTCCATGTATTTTTGCCTTTCCATTGATATATTACTTTTGTTTCTACTCAAATTAGAAGTATGATATATTTTGTTTAAGAAAAGCAAATTATCAATTATAACTATATAAGTCCGTTATATTTAACTTTGATTTTCTTTAAACGTGATATTTTAGGCTTTTAAGCACATTTTCTAACTAAGTAATAGTGACGTACAATTTTTTTTTCATGAACATGTACTTATATAATCTACAGATTAAACAGAGGTTAGAGTTTGGTAAAAAAATATAATCAGAATTTTTCTTGTTAAATTTTAATCGATTTTCTAGGGGTTTTTTTGGAGAAAAACTTTTTTACTAAGTTCTGACATTTAAAAAAAATAATTAAGAAAATAACAGGAACTTTTTAAACTCCGTTTAATTTAATAAAAAAATCACTGGTATATCTTTACTAGTTATTTAGAAAAGGTACATTAAAGTTTAAAACATCGCGTATTAGAAAAAATCACAGTTGAAGGTAAAAGTCTTATATGATTAATGTTGAAAGTTGTAATATTTAAAACTACTTCTAATTTGCGTATAAACAAAAGTACAAAAGTAATACATTAATGGAAAGGCAATAAATCATACAACATAAAAATAATAATAATAATAATAAATATTTTTAGGGTACTGAGTTCCCTAAGGACTTCCACAAGCAACGTTTTGCACATTTTGCTCAGTGATTGGTGCTTCTACTGTCTAACACCGTGAATTATGTGTCTGTGCTCTCAGTGTTGTCTTTGGTTCTTTACAATTACTTTGCAAATGTTTTACGTCCCCAATTTTAATTACACGTTAATCTTTCCAAGGCTTATTTATGGTTTTTCAATGCTCTGATGAATTTGCACAGTAAAAAGTGGATGTTACCTGTAGAACATTTAAAATTTTTTTCCCACTAAAATCGTAACCGTGAGAGCTCTATTTTCTATGCTTGAAATCATCCCAATCTCAAGCCCATACCTTCAAATGCCAATATCTAAAATTTCATTCGATTGGTTGAGTGGATAGGCCGCTAAGGGTTCATATATCGAGGAAGTTGTTTTATGACAATCCTGTTAACCGAATCCTTATTTTAAATAACATTTTCTGACTAACGTTTCGCTCTTTAAAAAGAAAAAAAAAAAAACTACTTAAGCATTTTGAAGAAAATTTATTGGAATTTAATTAACATGAATTCTCCACTTTATTTTTACTTGTTGCTTACACCACAATTTTTAAATAACATCTTCTATAGTTGAAATCCTTCATCTTGACTTATGGAGAATGCTAGCTATATTTTAAAGAATGTTATTTTAAGAAGAACATCGCCCACAGGCACTGGAAGATAACATTTTGAAGTAAATCATGAAAGAACATGTAACTAATAATGGTCTAATTTTATCAATGCATTATAAAATAAACTTCTTTAGTACACAAACATTTTTAATAACACAATCTATGAAATTGTTTGTTACTTCCTTACCTTACGCAATTATTTAAAATAAATATGAAAGCATTAAAATTATGTGAATGTTGTATTATCTTTGTAAATCAAATATTGTAGAGTGGGGTAGGGGGGGGGGGTATTAAAAGATGCTTAAAACTTGATTTCATATTTGCGACGTTCCATTCGACATAATTTACACAAACATACCATTTTCACAATCCACTGGTAGCTTGTCATATTCTGAATGGTTTAGAATAATACCCTGCGGCATAATGGGTGTAATTATCATTGTTCCTAGTTGAATATCATAGTTTTCTAAAGTATGTGGATGTGGTCATATTGAAATTTGGCGTTCAAGGATTTGTTCTTGAAATCATTACTTGGAAACCTCGATAAGTTGTATTAATTTGCCCTGAACATTTCAAACACATTTATACTTTGGCTAAAGAGGAAACTGATGCAATGGTAAATTCTTCATATTAAAATAATATGTTTGAATTAGCGGGAAAATTCTATGGTGAAGTAGTCAGATTTAAAATCAAATTAGAGTTTGAAGTTATTATGATAAAAAAACAAATCTCATGTACTGTCCTTACACAAAAAACAAATATATATGTAATAACAATATATTTTAGTATCGCCTTTAATTTAATGTTCTCTTTCAACATGTGTCTTTAATTTTTTTCCACTCGTTCCAATCTTCATTTTATTTCAGTAAATTTCCACGTTTTCGACAACCTTCTTGTGTGGGAATTGTTTATGCCAGCACTGTCTCAGCTGAACTGGTTATTGATGACTCACATTAATACTCGTCATTGCGTCAAACTGATTAGTTACCCACACCCTTGGTATTTTATTTTCTGCTGAGCTAGGTATAATACCACGGTTCCATACAATGCTTGTTTCTAGAGTTTTCTATGAAATGACGGCACAACGAACTCCTTCTAGGTCATTCCATTGCTATCAGTTGTGCTGCTCCTAACATATGTCCCTCTCTCTCTCCCAAGTAACTTAATAACTAGTTCAACAACTGCAACTTAAAAGACATTTTTCCTGACTTTTTACGTACTGCTATCTTTCCAAAATGAACATTACATACATATATCTTTAATCAAAATAATATATTTGGGCTATTGTTTAAAGAAGGGTAAAAAAAAAAAAAAAAAAAATCGGTAAATTTGACTATAGTTTACTAATTTTTATCCTTCTAGGTCATTCCATTGCTATCAGTTGTGCTGCTCCTAACATGTGTCCCTCTCACTCTCCCAAGTAACTTAATAACTAGTTCAACGACTGCAACTTAAAAGACTTTTTTCCTGACTTTTTACGTACTGCTATCTTTCCAAAATGAACATTACATACATATATTTTTATTCAAAATAATATATTTGGGCTATTATTTAAGGAAGGAAAAAATAAATTAAAAAAAAAATCGGGAAATTTGACTACAGTTTACTAATTTTTTGTAAAATGGATGGTTTTATTCTATTACTATCGAAATTGAAAATATAATCAAAATACCAATAGTAAAGTACGCTCTTTACTTTTTTAAATAATATTTTCAAAAAGAAATCGTATTTTACTCAGAAAATATTCTTTGAAATATTTTGAACTCTTATATATTTATAATTAAACATGAACTCTCCTTGAATTTGTCGATTGCATGTCCCACTACCATTTAAATTTTTTCATTAGTTAAACGTAAAAACACAAAGGCATTTGGAAAGAAAATAGGAAAATTAAGCAGTAATGGGTATTTCACACCAAACCTTAGAAGACAACCAAATCCTCGCTACCGTCAACCTCCCTAAAATTGCTGTACCATTTAAAACCACACATTTATTTTCTAAATATATTGCATTTCAATTCGAACGGTATTTGTAAATTGTTTTAACTCACCGTTTGTAAGATAATTATTTTCTTGTATGGTACTATTGCAAACGTTAAATTATCATAATTCAGCTGCTTTGTGGAATTGATTATAGAAGATGTGTTTAAATATTACTTCAAATGCAAATGCTTCAGAACTCATCAACGTTATAAAAATGGAAACACATTAAGTATAAAATTGTTCCTTTAATATAATAACTAAAGGAAAAGATAGGCATAAATCCCTCCATCCAAAGACGTATCGCCACATTTTATTCGTAATTACAGTCCTGAAAGAATTAGTACCACGACGTATAGATGTGCAGAAATCCAGACGAGGTGCTCAATCCAATTCTTCTAAATATGTTTAGACGTCAAAGCTTTTTTCCGTAATCCATGCAAAAGGGCATCGGGAGCAAATCCTTTGAGTCCTTTTACCCCTGGATATATCTTCCCAAACATATCCAGGTATTATAACATCATACCGAATGCATCGGTGGATATCGAAGAGAAAAAGCTATATCTCATCAATCACAGATCCCAAGCACTTGAAAAATAACATAAAAGACTCTGACGAAAAGAAAAAGTAAACGTTTCTTCTTATATATGTTATTCTTTGTGGCGCCTTTAGGGGAAGATCTATCATTTCTGTCGGTTTTTGGCGAAGTTTCAAATTAGACTCTGCAATGTTGCGAAACGATTATCAAGCATATATCAGACACAACTGTAGAGGAATCGCAATGCATTCCTTCGGAGACGGGGCCTTAGGAAATTTGTAATAAACTTAAAGTAGTTAATTGTCTGTTTAAGAAAAGTTATCATATTCTTGAATATATTTTGAGGAATATTTTTAAATGGAGTATGTATATGAAAATATTTTAATGATTTTTAAATGTAATTTAACTGCTTATGACGATAACAATTATCGTTTTACTAAGACGCAAATATGTCAATCATTATTTACAAAATGGATTTAATTATTTTTTTGACAATAAATTGCACTGCATTTTGACCGTTAACTTTGTTTACTAATTATTTCATATACGTTTGTGCATGTAATGTTTTCCTTATTTATGGCCTTCCAGGTGGTATTTTTAAATGTTTTTAATGCAAAACTACAAATGATAAGATTTTTTGCTTGCCTTTCTTGTCTTGTGAATTGTATGTGAAATAGTAAATTTTTAAAAAAATAGAACAATGATAACACATTTTATGGAATTTCTCTAGACAACTGTAATAACAGAACATGATTTAATAAGGAATTTTGTTACTTTCACTAATTCGCTAAAAGATATTTTATATGCATCATCTGAAACTTTTATACTACTTTCTCGATTACTATTACATACGACAGTTATCAAAACAAGGAAAAACACCAAAGTAAAGCATAAAGGTTTTTTTTTTTTTTTTTTTTTTTTTTTTTTCATCATGAAGGAGAAACGCCTTTAACATGTTCTAAAGCTTTATATTCTGCCAAGAAGGCAATTACATTAGTCCTGATAGTACGGTTAAGTGAGAATTATACACTAGAGGACCCGTACTAGGGAACGATTACCAACCCCGAGGGTTCCTTTTTAACCTTCATTGGCTACATACTCTAAAAGAATAGACTTCCTCAGAATGCGTACTAGCATAAAAATGTTTCGTGCTATTATCAATTGAAAATATACAAAAGTTTATTTAATCGTATTTATTCTCACTTTTCGTATATTTCCCAGAAGAAGATTGCACGAATGTTACGGCAGCATGATAAATATTTATTTCGATTCAACCGTTGACCAACCATCGATTCCAATAAGTCAACAAACGGTATGGGCGACCTCAGGATTATTTCCAAGGGGGTGCAAGACTGATGGAATTTTGTTTAAATCGTTAATTTTTCAGAAATGTGGATTGCAATTCCTAATGAATTGTCAATTAACAATTTTGCAATAATTTTCACTTATAAAAAAAGTCACGTTATAAATTTTTGAAATCCTCTCTGCAGATTTTATTTGGTAACCAACGCAACCATGTTGAAAAAAAATCTTACGCAAGAAAAAAAAGTTGAAAAAAAAATTAAAAAAAAAAAAAATATATATATATATATATATATATATATATATATATATATATATATATATATATATATATATATATATATATATACAATAATAATAATAAAGTGAATCTTATTTTCTTGTTTTTATTTTCTAAGTAGTTCTCGTAGTATTCAAAAGATAGGGTTTGGAACAGAAGACACAAAATATAACTTATTAAAAATAAAGTTTTTAATATAAATCCTCTATACTATGCACTGTCAATTTTTTGGTGCAATTGCAAATTGCAAGTTATTGAGCTCAAATCGAGATTTCATAGTTTTTGACTTCTACCAAGAAAGCATCCATTTCGGACTATTTACTAATTTATTATTTTTTTTTTTGCTCCAAAAACTTAATTGAATCGATTGTCATCTACAACGAGACTCTCTACTAAGTTTTAACTGGATTGGATGACAGCAAGAGAGTTAATTAGACCTACGAAGTGGTAATATAGTAATGTGTACAAAAGTGTCTTTTTTGTGACAAACCCAAAAACGTGATAGAATACATTCTCATCGATCACGAATCTGTGTGTCAAGTTTCAGCCCGATTGAACTACGGTAATTAGTTTAATTAGCCCTGCGCAGATTTGCTGGCCACACATAAATAAACAAATAAGTTTGAAGTCATAGCTGCCAACTCTTAATTGTCTGAAATCGCCAACAGGCCATTACAAAATCATTAAATCTAAAGTTTAAGAAAATCACCAGAAAGTTCTCAAAAAGGAAATATGTCATCAAACAGTAATCTCTCTCAGAAAAATATATTATTTTCAATAGTTTAATGTATGTATGGCTGATTTCGATGATAACCTTCTCCCTTTCTTGTGTAATTGCCCTGTCGCATTGTCCTCGTGTAAAAACTATTCCTCCAAGTTGAATTTGTGTTCGTACCGGACGTATCCACACCGTTGACATAACGTAGTTGTCCGGGGTCCTCACACTAATTATTTTTCGAGCTCTCTACTTACTCAATTTCTTTGTCAAAATAAGAAAAAACGTACTTTTATGCTTAGCAACTTAGGAATACTAAAAAATAGGAAATCAAATGTTGAATTGTGTAATGCAACTTAGAGGGAAAATAAACTTTATTCAAATTGTACTAAATAACTAAAAACAATTAAACATTTTGTTTACTTAGCAGTCAGCAGAAAAAATCGTTCAACGAAAATGGAAAAAAAAATCAAAATCATTTATAAGCAATAAATACTGAAACGAATGTTATCAGTTCATGCGCTAGTTCCTATTGATTTTGACAGAAGTATTATAATGTAGCTCAGAGCAATAAATAACCAGACTTATCTACGCTTGTATGAACTAAACAGAAATTACAGATCCAGAAAACCCTATCTTGTGTTAATAATTAAAACTTACCTCTAAAGTCATTAAAAAAATATGTGTTCGATGTTGCAATTACGTATCTTATTTCCATTTTGAGCTCAATCATTTTGTTTGAAAAAGAGTGATAATTTGCATTTAGCTGTCAGAATGATGTGATTTACCCATAGGATTTACCATAATCTCCAAAGGAAGCATACGCTGAAGTTAATATCAAAGATTTAAAAATACTGAAGTGTAATATTATGTTTCTTCCAAGTTAGACAAAATAATTAAAAAAAATCAAAAATGCAACATAAAGGAAATGCTCAATTGAAATCTAAAAAATTACTACATCTTATATCTGATAAACCCAATTTCCAATCCTCAATATTTCTAAGCAACTGGCGCCTTAAAACCTCCTCGCAATGATCGATTCTTGCAATAGCAATACTCAGCGATGAAAAATGGAAATAAACAGGAGTCATAAAATAAAGTTGAAAAAATGTATTTGTAAGATTGAACTACAGTTTCAAAATGGCATACGTGCTCCCCCTCCATCTTGGAATTTACACTTTTTTCGCTAATTTAATTTAATTTTCAAAAGCCAGGGGGGTGCAAGTGCACCCCCTTGCACCCTCCTGGGGGAGTACATGACAAACGGCAAATATTTTCAATCCTCATAAACAAATATCGCCTTTTTCGCTGAAAGTTTAAGTTAATGTCTCTAAAATGTGTCAATAATGAAGTCCTTTAATTTGCGACAATAATATAAATTTTTATTCACTGTATTTCCTAGTAACATGTATATTTATGAAGCTTATACATTCGTAATAAGCAATTTTGTTTAAGCGAAGACCAGCCCCCTTTCAATGATAATTTTTATAATTTCGTAACTTATAATAAAAATATTAACTGTTAAGAAAATAATGTATACTTCCTAACACTAATATTAAACAAGGGTCCAAAATTTATTGTTATTTTAATGAATATTCTGTGACATAGTATTTTTACTTGGAAGTTATACGTAAAGTGAAGTAATAATTCAACGTTTTATACAAAACTGTTTATTTAGATTTAAATAATGCTTATAAATGTGCAAACTTTTAGAAAATTAAATTAATAAGGAATTCTAAAACGTTCTTTTTTTTTTTTTTTTTTTTTTTTTTTTTTTTTTAAATAGCTTGTCTTTATATGATACAAGAATAGAAATCTAACTTAAAAGAAAGTTCCCCCAAAGTTAAAAGTTGGTCAAGTGTAACAGTATTTGTAAATAACAAATACCTATATCATTATAAAAAGTAGTATAATACATTTTTATAATAGTATGATAGATATACCATAAATAGTTTTAATGATAGATATACCATAAATAGTTTTAATGATAGATATACCATAAATAGTTTTAATGATAGATATACCATAAATAGTTTTAATGATAGATATACCATAAATAGTTTTAATGATAGACATACCATAAATAGTTTTAATGATGGATATACCATAAATAGTTTTAAAGTGTTTAAAAGTAAAAAAAAAATCGCTTTTTCTCAGTGTCACTACATTTAAAGTTAAATGTTAATTTTCATTTGAAGCTTTTAGACGGATTGAGTGTTTTTAAAAGTGAAAGGGGGACGGAATTCAGTGGTTTTAGAAGTGGGGGAACGTATGGGTATTTTCTTGAAAAGTAGGGAGAAGCATCACCCCTCGTCTACTCACACTATCACTGGTGAAGACAATTTTTCTTATGAACTAAATCCCATCTTTGTGGTACAACTTATTTTTGAATTTTTTTCTTCTCATTTTTGGTTTTAAGTGTCAGCTTTCAATGCTTCCTCACTCATTAAATGTTTCATTACTACGCAAGAACATGTTCGCAACGCTGGTTGAAAAAGATCATTGCTACGTAAGCACGATCTAGCTTTGCTCGCAGAAAGATTCATTGTTACTTCAGAAGAGACTAGATTTGCTTGCTTAAGAGATCAAGCTGCTGAGAGGCTTTTGACGCTTCTCGAAACAGGTTAGCCTCGCTCGTTAAAGGTTAATAGCAACCCAAACCCAAGTTCCTTCGCTCACTAAAAGTTTCATTACTATATAAACCCTTATGGATCATTCAATGTCTAATCAGCACTCGACACCTTCAAGAATTTAATAAAATTTTGCTCACTTGTTGGATTCGTAAAGAATAGAAAAAATGGCCAATATTAGATTTGAATATCGTTTGGTTTTTGAAATACGGAGTTTCAAAAATGGGCCAAAAAGTACAAATTTCGCATTTCTTACGTTAAATATTTTAGTATAATTTTGTTTCTAATTATCAAAAATGTTGATTTTGGTGTCAAAAATGAAAGACAAAGATTCGATCTTTCTAATAATGTATTATTTACCCATATTTTCTTTAAATTCTATTTTAATGTCACTCGATTTGACCTTGAATATCTCAAAAAAGCTTACTTTTATTATTAAAAAAATTAATGTTATTCTTACATTGATTCTCCACACAAATATGTTAGTTTCAATGTGTTAGATCACAATGGAATGCCAAGTTATAAATTCAAATTTGAACCTGTGTCCTTAATTTTACACAATAATCGTCTTTGGGAGCGAACTAAAGAATCACATATTCGTATATTCCAATGCATTAGAATGTACAGGGAATTGAGTGTAAATTGTCTAGCTTCCTATAGAGGAATGAAATGGTGAAGATTTTCATCTTGTTTCTTTTATTCAATCGCGTAGCCGGTGAGGGGCATATGGGGTTATATCGCATCCTGAAATTTTCTGTTGGATATCAAAATGCAAAAATCAAAGGATAGTTTTTTGAATGGTAAATTTATTTAAAACGTTTTAAATTTCTAAACATACGTAAAGAAAAATATATGTTATCAGAATAACTATGAACATTCTGAATTGGTAACAAAAAGAATCATTATGATTTGTTGACTTATAATTTCATATTCCCTCTCCGAAAAAAAAAATATATAAAAAAAAATATCCAGCTACGCCTTTGCTTTAATTTATATTTATACTTCAACAGATCGTTTGTGGGACGTTAAATGCAGAATCAGATGACACACGATTATTTTTGATGCATAAATAAAACGAGATATCTTTTTAAAAAAAGCCTGTAAAATCTTTTGGTGGTCACATAAACATAGGTCCTGTATTTATTCCTGGTGGTAACTTTTTACGCAGATGGCTATTTTCTCATTTATAATGAATGTTTTCTATGTCAACTTCAAAAGCAACTGGGCTTCGCAATGTCTTATGGGGCAAAAATTATAGCCGGTTTGAAATAACTGAAAACATGAATTTATTTTCTAAGGTGGATGTGTTTGATAATCAAGTTTTGGCAGGATATTAAACTACTCTTAAAACAACACCATGCATAAAGTCTATTTTACAATTCATCTGGTATCTTAAAAATCGTCTACCAAAGCATTATCAACAATGAGAAAGTGAGATCATTGAATGTAAGCTCCTTTCATCGCTCTATGATTTTATAATGGCGTATACATTCAAAATTATGAACTGAACATTTATACAGCAGTTCCTATATTAGGTGTAGTACTCATACTTGGTTCATTGGGATTACATTTAGGTTTTGTGACAATTGGAACCCAGTTAACGCAAGATTACCCTTTTCCTTCATGTTTTTGATTGTGTGCGTTGTTGAAGGTAATGTGATTTATCATTAAATACTTTTGGGCAAATCTAATAAGAGGGCGAAACCTTCACGTTGAGAGGTTGACGAGAGTTAACGAGCACGGGGCGGAGCCGCCTAGCATATAATTATTTGAAAATGGTTTCTTAACTTTTCAATCAATTTTCTTTGTTTTCGAACCTATTTTCAGGTTTTCCTATGTTTTCGTACCTTTATTTCTGGGCTATAATGATGCGACCTCTTTAAAACACATGTAGTATATGTTTGTTTATAATATTGCATAAATCTCAATGGTTATATTCGGATTTCTACACAAGGATATTTTTAATGTAGTATTTCTTTTTGATATCACATGGTGAGAGTGAAAACCATATCACTTAAGATACCATTCTTGAAACATTGATTTTAATGAAGTTTAAGAAGTCTCGCCTACCAATAAAAAGCAAGGCATATGTTTTTGGTTTCGCTTCTACACACGTAATCAGTATATAGATTTTTTAACAGTATAGTTTGAAGTTTGGGTTCGTATTCACAAACTGTGTAAACATTAGCGACTGAAGAAAAGACTGATATTGTTTATGCAAGCGATACATTCCAATGCTTTTGTTGCCGCCATTTCTCATTGATGCATGCATATTGATGTTCCTAGCTGTTTTAATCATTTTTATCAAGCATGATTTTTTTTTTCGATTAATATAATTTTATTTTCATAACTAACAGAATCTTAAAAGCTGCCGCAATCACCTTGTTTTTCATACAATAGACTTTTTAAAGAGGAATAAACAGACCATCATTTGGTTATCAATATTAGCTTGGTTCTCATTAGGTTGCAAATTTTAACGATAGGTTTGAGTAGAAATGAACATTAATGTTAACATATGTAGTTTTTGACATCTAATTGACACAATTTGACAGTCGATTGCTAAATTACTTAGGTTTTTAATCAACGTCTTAATCAATGTCATCATTTACCACATTAGCGTAATACTGTTTGAATGTTGAAAATGCTAGAAGTATATTCGGATACCTCTGAAATTTTTAACACATGAAGTGTTTTCCCTCTATATTTCTATTTGACAGCCATAATATTGACTCTTAGTTTATTTCATTACTCTGTAAACTGTGGCAGCAGCCTGGTGCTTGTAAAACAATTTTATGTATTGCCGCGAACAAATAGATAAATATATTTTTTCCTTTGGTTTAATGTAGCATCTTTTACAGAATGGTAATGACATTTCTAAATCTGGTTAATGATGAAGCTGATGGATTGCTTTTATAACAGTTGATACCAAGTTTAAGTGGTGAATCCAAGGTAATAAGCCGACTTTGGAGATTGTGAAGCAAACCCAATTTTGCGCTGCAAACAAGAAAGAGGGAGGCGAGCTTGTAAGTAGGGGTAGGAGCTCCCTAGTTATTAAAAAAGGTCATTAAAACTTAAACATTCTGTTTGTGAAAATAAAAATTAGATGACCAAAACTACTTATGTTGAAAGTTTCAGTATTCTACGCCTATTGGAAGTCGCTTTCTAGAGACGCACAGACTTTTTGCTTCATTATTATATTATTTTTCTATTCAACTTTATCATGAACGAGATGTATAGACTGTAATTTGCTGTTAGTGAAAACACCCCAAAGACATGTAATTTTCTTCAAACAAGAGAAGGAATATTTCTGTCACTCGAGTTCGTTCGTGTCTTTCAATGAAGACTTTTGTATAGCTTGAGAATTCCATTACCATTGTATTTTATTTTTCTTTATCATCGAAAAGCTATTGTTTGAAGAATTGCTGACAGTATTTTTAGAAATTTGGCGGAAGTCTTTTCTTCAGATGACTGTTTCCGTTTCAAATACGAAATAAGAAGATGTAAGATGGATCGTTGAACAAATGGCAAAGATTTATCTAACAGTTATCTATACATCAGATATCAGAAATATATGTATCAAAACATAAATGACGAAAAGCTACAATAAAGTTTTATTTCAAAAAGTTCGTAAAAGTTTTTTTTATTTTACTATTTTCATGTATACTTCTCTTTCCACTATTTTGGAATTTAAAATGCGTTGAATACTTTAAATATTGAATGTATAATTTCAAGGGATAATATCGGCATTCATTAGTATCTTTCAAATTGAAAGATGCTTGTGGAAATGAAGGATTATAACGATTCCTATTTTTTATTAATTTCCTTTTTTTTAAATAAAAATTTAAAAATAATGTTATTCTTACGTTTGTTTTTTTCACATTATCAACAATATAGCAATAATGATAAAATATATCTTGATAAGGTAGTTGTTTATTGTTACTAGAATTTCAGACACTATTTTTTAAATGTCGTATTGAAAACAGTAAGTGGATTATATTCCAAGACTTCAAAATATTAAGGATGAAAATAATATATACTTGGCATTGAGTGCCAGAATGGACCATAAACCCCATTGTTTATTTTTCTATGTGAAGGCTGTTTCTACCCCGTTGTGTTAAACCATTCATGCCAAATTATTACAGGTAAAATAGGACATAAAAAACAAAAACAAAATTTGTTCATTCATGAAACTTGGCAAAAACGTTTCATTTGCCATGAAAATGAATAATCAAAAGAGTCTGTAAAAATATCTAACAAAAGAAGGGTGGTTTTTTTGGGGGGGTGGGGGGGGGGGATCGGATAGTTAGGGGGTTTTATAACTGAAAAAATAATATCGGAACTATATAGGCTAGTGATAGATTTTTTAAAAGTATTTTTTGATTCTGAATCGAATGAAAGAAAAAAGCAAAAAAAAAAAAAGCAAGGTGATGCAACTAATCTAGAAAAAGTTAGTCCTTTTTATAAACGAAAACACAGGTAAAAAGCGAGAAGAAAAGGTAAAATACGAAGTAAAAAAATATAAATTGGGCCTTTCATGAAACTTGGCAAAAACATTTTATCTTTCATGTGGACAAAGAAATATGTACCATAGAAGGGTGTTTTTGTAGGAGGAAAACGGATTTTTTTAAAACTGAAATTAATTTTTGTATAGCCTAGGCATGTGACACATGCTTGTGGAGTATTATTTTTTTGACGTTGAATCGAATGAAAGAAAAATTAAGACGACATAATTATCCTATAAAAAGTTATAGTCATTATATAAACGAAACTACTTATAAAAGTGTACCTTATTTCATTACTTATTCTTTATCCCTTATGCTTTTGTTTACTTAGTATTTCAATTGTTCACTGTTGTCGACAAGGAGTATATCCACAGTTTAAGATTTTTTGGATAACTGTAAGTAGGTTAATAACCCGAAAATGTTTCTAACACAAGCACACTAAAAATGAAGTTATTATAAAGAATTTAAAAATAAAAATTGTGTACATCTTTCTATTTCAGTTAATGATTGCGCTGACGTCCTATATAAATAAATATTTTGTATTTATAGTAGGGAAAAGTAAAAGTAATAATGTTGTTTATAACATCTTAAATAAAATACTAGAGGCATTGAATCAGTTATAAAAAATCAATGGTTTAATTTATTATAAAATTTTTTACATTTTTTAAAAACTTTTATAGTAAATCTATTCAGATTTAATTAAAGAAAGTTATACTTTTACTTTTTCGATCATTTTTAAGAACGACAGAAAACCTGCCTTTTTAATAAATAAGATTAGCTGTACCATTTCCTACGTATATCATTACGACTTGTTAAAATGCATTAAATGCAGAATTATTGAGTTTGTTTTCAATATTGATGAAGGAACGAGAGAAGTTTTATAAAGAGAAAGCAACGGAGTAAATGTTGACTCGGCATTTAATTAGTTAATTAACTATACTCGCTGAGTATACTGGAAAGGGATTCATTTCTAATTAAAATTTTCGAGAAAACAAGGTAAGAGAAACCTATTATAAATATAAGGAAGACTAGTCTTAATAACAAGTGTAACTGTGTTCACAATATCAAGTCAAAGTTATAAAACTTTAATGAAGGGGGGAACAAAAATACACGTTCCGCATCATGTTACATGTCGAGAAATAAAATTACGATGCAATGTGACTTTGAGGCTGGGAAGAAAAAAAAAAACTGGGAAGAAAAAAAACTTGCTAGAATGTCTCCATTACAAGGTAAAAGTTTATAACGTATCTAAGTAAACGGCAAAGAAAACGTGCGGCCAGGTTTAGCCTCTGCTGGAAATTCATATTTATTCAAACGCCTTTGACTGATTAACATCAACTTGGAATGATTTATTGTTGCAGTGTCGTATAACGATTCTTTTTTTTTTTCTTCTTTTTTTTTTGATAATGATAAAATCAGACATGTTTCATAATATAAAACTAACGTTAAGGAAACTAATTTACGAAACTTAATAAAAGATACGTCTTTAACACCACAAAAATAACGTTTTTATGAATTTTAAATAGCATATACGAGTAATTTTACAGAGAATCAGGAATTTGTGTAACTTGTGTTTATTGCAAAAAGTAAACTAATAAAAATACTTCTTTTACGTATAAACAAGTTTGTATAATTGCATATTCGAATTACAGTAAAATCTTTTAAATTTTACTCAAATTTTACTCCCTAACAGTGAAATGCCACAGCCTTGGAACGTCACCACTTACTATTTTGACTTTTACCAGGATAATATTTTATTAATTAAATAAACTAAAAATTCTTTAGACTACATTTTTAGGTTAAGAAAATGCTCTAGATAACATTTCTAACACTTAAATTTAACATAAAACTTAACTTATATTTCAAGTTTTATGCTTGTAACCAGGGCAATAGATTACATGTGTGGACATCCCAAAAAGGAACATTAAATCCTTGCAATTGATAGTAATATACTGTTTTGATAAAGGAATCAGATGTTAAGCAGATGTTTTGTGTTTGCAAAGAACAAGCTACAGACTGTTAATGAATAGTGTTTATTGAGAAAGAAAACTTGTAGTTGACTGTCTAGGAAAAATTAACCTTAAGACTTGGAATTTGAAAAGGGACGTTACTTAAAAAGCTTTCCGAGAACGAAGAAATTTAATACAAATATGATTCGCCGACCAAACGGTAGAGTGGTTAGCGTGCTGGCTTCTAGACCGCGAGGTTGCGGGTTCGAGTCCCGTGTAGGCATGGGTGTTTGTAAATGTATGTTGGTTTGTTAAATGACGAAATGTTTCGGCGCATTATAGCCCTCGTGTTGCTGACGGCGCCAGATAATTTGAATACAACCAACAAATATGATTCAACTAACTGAAATCTAGATTTAAAGCTGATAATAGTTCGGGATTAATCAGAATACAAAACAAGAACGGTGAATCTTCTTCCTTTTTGACGTTACTCAGTTTTTTTACTCGATTAAAAAAAAAAAAAAAAAAAAAAAAAAAAAAAAAAAAAAAAAAACGTTTCACACTTGAATATCCTCTGGCCCGCGAGAGCAAGGATATTCTTGATATGGGACAAAGAAGCTCCCTGTTGTTAGATTTCACTGAGACCACACGAGTACATCCATCCTTTCCTGGAAATGTTTTAGTCACCCGTTCAAGAGTCCACTGGATTGGTTGAGATTCAGGTGTAAACACTAAGACCAGATCACCCGCCAACAGGTCTGGTTTTCTGGTAAGTCACCTTGACCGTTGTTGCAAATGGTGAAAATATACAGGGGGACTAACGAGGCCAAAACTGTTTTCTCAGATCCTGAAGAGTTTGCCAACGAGTTGGAAGGCTGATGACTTTTGTTGATATTCCTGGCTGTGGGATGTCCAAATGTGGAGCACCAACGAAGAAGTGACCAGGAGTGAGAGCTTGACAGTCTGTTGAACTAGGAGAAAGTGAAGTTAATGGTCTGGAGTTGCTACAAGCTTCGATTTCACAAAGAAGTGTGGTGAATTCTTCAAAATTCAAGAGGATGGTTTGGAAAATCTTTTCTAGGTGTGTCTTTGTTAACTTTATTGAGGCTTCTCAAAGACCACCGAAGTTGGGTGCATAAGGAGGAATGAAATGCCAGGTAATCATCTCTTGAGTTGAAAAGTTTTGCACTTTTTGATCTTTCATCAAATTATGAAGTTTCTTTAGATGATTGGATGCTCCCTTGACATTCGTACTATTATCAGAATACACGTCTAAAGGTAGACTTCGACTACCGATGAAACGTCTGAAAGCAGCAAGAAAGGCATGGGATGACAGATCCGACACTGCTTCAATATGCACTGGTTTGGTACTCAAACAGATGAAAAGACTTATGTAAGCTTTCCCCTTACTTTACACTTCTGGTTAGATTGGGTTTAATAATTACTGGATTGGCAAAATCTAAACCAGTTTTCTTGAATGGTCTGCTAGGGGTTATTCTTTCAGCTTGCAGGACACCCATCATCTACTGGCATGTCGCTTTTTTCTTTCAGGCAAGTAATACAACTTCTGATGACTTGTCTAACGGTAGATGTTCCTTTTGTGAACCAGAATTTATGGCGTAGAAGTGATAAAAGAAAATGAGGACCCGCATACAAATATCTTAGGTGGTATTGCCTGATGATGAACTTTGTTAGGACGTGATCGTTTGGAATTATCATCGGTTGCTTCTGGTCTTCGGAGAATGACTGGTGACAAGATAGTCAACCTTCAACACGAAGAATTTCAGAAGATTCCAGAAAAGCATTCAGCTGTAGGAGCTTGCTGTTTTGAGGTAGAGATTTTCCATGCTTTAACGACTTTGGCAACGGCTTCAAAGCTTGCTACAGAAGAACCTTCACAATGTACTGGGTTGCACTATCATGTTTTCAAAATTTTACAGTTTTCAATTTTTTATTAGAAGGGTTTCTGGTATTGTTCAAGAATCTGAAGATGTAAACTGTTACACGAACTAACTTTGAAAATGATGAATACTTGTGAAAAAATTCTGGCAGAGGATTCGTTTTTGTAGCATGAACTAGAATGTCAGTTGAGTGAGATAGTTCTCCAAAGCTATTGGATGCGTTTTGAAGGGATGCTATCACGAAATTGTCCTTTAGACAGCCATGCTGGACCATTCCACCAAAGTGTATTATACAGGAGTTTGTTTGGCATAATATCTATGGATGCGCAGTCTGCTGGATTCATGATGCCTGGAACATGACGCCAGATTGGATTAGGGATAAGAGTATTGATTTGATTTGCTCTATTGAGCACGAATTGATTTCCTTTTGAAGGTGGGGATGTTATCCAACTCAACGCAATCTGAGAATCGGACCAAAGATGGATTTCATCAATTTTGACAGTTTTCAATGCCTCAACAATTGAAGTGCACAGTTGGGTTAGTTATAAGGCTGAGCAAAGCTGGTAACTGATTTGATGTGAGCCACCTTTGTCTTTGCAGCTATCATGCCAACGTAGTTTTTTTCCCTATTGGAGGCAACACGGAGGTAAATAATGGCAGCATACGCCTTGATGGAAGCGTCACAGAATCCATGTAATTGGATGAGCTGGTATGAACTCATCTTCAGGTACCTTGGGACTCTGATGGGTTTCAAATATTACAAATGGGAGTGAAACTCTCTCCAAATCTTCAAGTTTACACCTGGAATGTCTTCATCCCAGGCCATTTGACTCTTCCACAAATCTTGCATGATGATTTTCATAAGAATGATAGTTGGGGATCGGAATCCGAGAGGATTGTATACTTTTGCTATAACCGATAACAGTTGTCTTTTAGTTTGGATGGAGCATTGTTGAGCTATTCTGATTTGCAAATTATCCCCTATAGAATTCCAAAATAAATCCAAAAGTTGTAGCTTCTGGTCGTCTGCCAGTTGAATCGTTTTAAGAGTAGATCTCAATTCACTTGGGAGTTGGTCGAGAATTTTAGAAAAATTCGGAGACCACTTTCTCAAAGTAAATCCTCCTCTACTTAGTATTGTGTTTAGATCAAAAATTAATGATTTGGCTTCAGAAACAGAATTGGTTCCAGTCAGCAAGTCATTGACATAGAACTTATCTGAAACAGTTTTTGCAGCATCCGGGAACTCTTCTGCATAATCGATTGAAAGTTACTCGAGTGATCGAATTGAAAGATAAGGAGAGCAGGTTAATCCGTACGTAATTGCATTTAACCTGTAGGTCTCAAGAGGCTGCAGAGGGCTAATTATTGGAGATTTTTAATTTTCAAAGTAGTTTATAATATTCTGTATGCTGGGGATTAAAAAGAATCTGTCGGAAAATCTTCTCAATGTCCACTGACAGAGCAGCTTTAAATATTCGAAACTGGATTAAAAGTTCGAAGATTGACGATTGTAGTTTTGGGCCAACGAGAAAAATATCATTTACAGATACACCAGTTGAAATTTTTAAACGGTTGTACTATCTTCTCTCAGCACTCCATGATGTGGTAAATAGAACTGTTGAGAACTTTAACTGACATCATTAGCTGTAACTGGAGTCATGTGGTCCAAATCAATGTATTCTTGCATAAATGCAGTGTAACTTTTGTGGAATGCAGGACATCGCTTGAATTTATTTTCCAAATAGGAAAAACACTTTACTGTTTGATATTTGGAGCCGCCTAATTCTTTTTCATCCTTAAATAGTAGATTTACTATGTACCTTTCTGAAGAATTCCGAGAGACAGTTGACGAGTAAATGTCCTCACAGGTTTTACTTTCGTGATCACTGAATGATTGCCCTGGAGCTGATTTAGTTTCCCCAAAACGTCTTTATTCACTGTCAAGATTCATTAGCGCATGACAACTCAAAATGTTATTTGCCTTATGATTTAAAGCTTTCGAGCAGGTTCTTCCAGACAGTAACCATCCTAATTTGGAATTCAATGCAGCTGGAGAGCTCTTTGGCTCAAAGACAGTTTTTCCTAAGATTATATTTACGTAAATGTCTGTTCCCAACAGCATTTCGACTGGTTTAGCTTCATTGAATTCCGGATCTGCAAATGTTACTCCCTCCAAATGAGGCCAATTAATATTGGAAAAGTTGAAGTTCAGCAACTCAGAAGTTACTTTTCCAACAAGTAATGTTCGCGTTTCAAAAATTTCATTTTTGATTCTAGAAGAGAAAGTAAAATGAATATCATGATGTGAAGTCTCAGCAACACTGTCATTGATTCCGGAAATCATAAGTTTAGCACTTTTTACTGGAAGTTTCAATTCCTTACAAAGTTCATTAGAAAACAAGATCGTTTGAAATTCGTTGTTCATAAGAACTCTAACCGGCATAAATACCCCGTTTACAACTCCGAGTTGAACTATAGCTGTCGACTCGGCCAACTGTCGATTGTAATGCCAAGTAAATTTTTGTTGTTATGGTGAGTAGAGCCCCTATAAAAGGAAGGCCGGATCGAACGCCATTTTGTGTCGTAAGGGTTGCCGCAATTCATGTTTCGACGTGGTTTTGAGTTGGATGAATGTGCGCTTTCCTCGTTTGGTATTTGTAAAAAGTGATCGTTTTTCTATAATATTTTTTGTAAAATGGGTTGTTGTTTGTCCTCTAATTGCTCAAGTGCGACTAAATACAAAGATTTTGAAAAGAAAAGGAGGTTATTTCAATTTCCAACACAAGCAAACAGACGCCAATGATGGATTCAAAATTGTCGCCGAGACAAGTGAATCACATCACTAAGTGTTGATATGCAGCGGAAGTTATATTTTAATATTTATTACGATTAACTGTCTATGATTTTGCTTTGATTATTATTTTGAAGTAATTTTGATTTCCTTATACCACTTTCCTATTCCAATGTTCTTTGCAAACTTCTGCGTGTTACTGAACTATATTTTTATATTGTAAACACGAAAGCATTCCTTTTCCTTGTTTTCCAAATTAAACCATCATAGTTTTTGGAATGTTGCAGTTTACATTGATTATAAAAAAGTTTTTTATTCTTTTTTATTTTCATTAATTTTGCAACAGTACTGTCGTGCCAAATACTTTTGTTGCCAATTCGGAACGAGTCTGACATTTACGTTCTGAATGAAGGTTACCTTCTGTTTATTATTAAGGTTAGAAGAAAGTAATTTTTTCAAAAAGAATGGCAATTTAATATGCTAAAATTTTATAATTGTTTTTCAACTTAAATAATATATAAAATAATCCCATCCCCAATTAAGGTAGAGCATTTTTTTTTCTGTTTCTTTATGATTGTATTTTAATATACCTTGTTAAATGTTGTTCTCCACCACAAGGAAGTTGTTGAAACATTTCTCTGAATTAGAAGTAACACTTTCTAATGAGATTTTTTTAATATTATTCATGGATAAAAATCACTTCATCCATTTTAAAAAGTGCAATGATATACAATGGTTTCACTGTAATACATCAGATAAAGCTATTAGGAAAATGGAATATATACTTGTATAAGTTAAGAAGCAGTAAAATTATTAAGTCATGAAGTTAGCAAATTGAGTAATCAGAACGTTTTCTAATGAATTATCAGTGGATTGCCTCTCTGTTAAAGATGATTTGCATTTTATTTTCAATGTAGGAAATATGAATTTAAAAAACATCCTAAAACTTATTATTTTCATATATATACAACATTTTCATATAAAGGCTATATACAGCAAAATTATAGATAAGGAATTTTCCAAATTCTAAACATGATGAAGGGCCTATTTGAAGAAAAGGTCCTTATCTGAACCATATTTACCTTTTTCATAAAGAAACTGTGCTGGTTAAATTAAGAAATAAAATTTTGAAACATCTTTAAAATATTTAAAATATGGGTTTCATGAAATATAGTTTTGAAGTAATTAATATTTTTTGGTTTTCAAAAATGTATCAAATAAGATAAAAGCAAACACTATGAAGCAGTATTGGAAAATTTGATTTAAAAGAAACTGCTAAATAATTAAAAAGGTTTTCCTAATTTCTTGACAAAAAAATCGTGTTAATATAATTCATTTTTATATCATATCCGGTAAAAAATAGTTTTTAAAAAAAAAGCTGTGAATACAAGCAATAAAATTAACAAAAGAGAACGATATCGTCAACGCCGAAAATCCACTAACGATAGGGAAAATCAAAACATATTCATTTTTAAGTCGCCAAGTAGCGCTAACTCTCCAAAATTGAAACCCACTTCAGCAATATCTTGTTTAAATACGACATAATGAGTGTAAAATACATCTTCTTTGATTTTACACATTATAGGAAAGGGATATACAAGTATTCCAAGCAGTTTTTCTGAAAATTCTCAGCTTAATTTTAAATACCGTGCAATGGAAGTTGACGAAGTTTTATATTGCTTTCAATAGTACAGCGCCAAGCTGAGCCAACCTTTAGACACAAAATGGCGTTCGCGCCGGCTCGCCTAATATAGGGGCCTTAATGGTGAGAGGAAGAGAAACTACAAGACAACTCCAAAGTTCGTATGTAAAATTTATTAAGTACATGTTGTAACTTCAATAAATTACGAGTTTTATGTTAAAAATAATTATGATGTTTGTCGTTAAAGTTTTAAGAACGCAGTAATAGAAGGTGATAATGTATATGCTAAAATTTAATTGAAACCTCTTATTAAAAACAATAGACACAAGACTTATGTACCGTAAATCAGTGTCAATTGAACCTTTGAAGCTTACTTGAACCCAAAGAGAAAGTAAAATCCCAAAGAGAAGCTTACTTGAACCCAAAGAGAGTATGTAATTCTTTCCTGAAACTAGTTTATTGAAATGTTCGATGTAGTTTTTAGTTCACCAGCGAGATAGCAGCCTTCTGAAGGTATCGGCACACTTTACGTAGTTCCACGAGTTGCTGCTGGTGTTTAATGGAGGTGGCGTTAATTTTATGATACGTGTACTGTTTTATGGCCTTATTCTGTAATGGGAGGATTCTGGAAGGAGGCAAGAATTGCGCTTTTTTCCGAGAACCATCTCAATACGACTGGATCGTAAAAGTATCGTTATAAATTTGTACAAAATCAAAAAAAAAAAAAAAAAAGCATGTACTCAAAGGAAAAAAAAAGTATTTAATAGTTATATTGAATATTTATACTACAAAAAGCTACAATAACACAAAATATCACAGGGAAAAAATCAATCACTATAATACATTCCCAATAAAAAAAAAATAAAAAAAAAAAAAAAATGGCGCAAAAAGATGACACTCACACTTCCATGGTACGAGGTAAAACTGCTTTCTCAACCGAACGTTTTTCTGCCAGAACTTTGGAGGATAGCCCATCAGACGTTTCTAACTTCGTGTCCAGACAACATAAAAGAAGAAACGCGCATTCTTAGTACGTGAGTAGGTTTAAAATACTAAAACCTGTTATTTTACGACAAGACTAAGGGTAACAGTAAACTCGAACTTGAAGATCAGTTGCGCGTCGAATGTTGAAGCTATGAACTCTTTTTCACGAATATCACTTCACGCATCCACTACAGTCAATCAGGTTAACATTGAACAACATTTTCAATATTTTCTTCTTCCTCACTTATGTTTTAATAGTATTTTCAGACCTAATAGCATAAAACGGAGGAATTAATCCTAAATATATTTTAACTTACACAAATTAATATATGCTGATGATGAAAGCACCAAATAATAGGAAAATAACCCGGTGCAAAGTTGTCCTGTCATTCAGGGTAACTTTGGTTGGTTGTTTTCAGATTATCTGGCACCGTCAGTAACGCGAGGGCTATAATGCGCCAAAACATTCGTCATTTGACAAGCCAACATACATTTATAAACACTCATGCCTTACACGGGACTCGAACTCGCAACCTCGTGGTCTAGAAGCTAGCACACTAACCACTCTACCGCTTGGTCAGCCAGGGTAACTTTGAACCACTATCAGAAGTTTCCTATAAAATATATTTTTTTATTCAATCTAGGAGTTTCTACAATCTTTGAAGTAATAAAATAAAATTTCTAAATATTTGAAACATCCTCAGCTGCAATTATCAACACCATAAAGTTTGAATATTTTAAATAACACCACAAAGAATATATGAGGTAGGAACAGTGAATGACGAATTACATGAAAATATTGCAAACAAACATACTTATTATTTAGTTTAAACATAAAAATATAGTGAAAAACAATCTTCAGTTCATTCACTTAAATATAAATAAATCACTTAATTATAATAAAATAAATAGAAAATAATAAAACTGGTACTCCGCCTTTTTGCTATTAGTTAAGTACTATGGTGTTTACAAGTCACAATGTGGCACAGTTACAAATATTCTACTCGTAATGTTAGAAATAGTATGACAGTATAAAAGCAAAGTTCAAACTTCACAAAATTCACTTTAGCATCCTTTAGATTAATAGTCTGACATCAAAGAAAGAATTATTGATCAGGAAAATTTCTCGTGTTCCAGCTGGAATAATAATTTCTGAAGATAATTTTTTAACACGCCTAATTTTTCATACTACAGATCACCAATGATATTTGGCCAGTTCCAATATGTACAGTACCCAAAAAAAACCAAAAAAAAAACAGAACGATGGCTATATCTTTTGTTCTAATTGTTGAAATAACAAACAAAAAGTACCATTGTAAATCGTGGAAGGTTTTTAATAATTGTATGTAGTTTTTTTTTATCATGAGGGATCATCTACATATTAAAACAGAACAAAACTTTAAAAAGTTCAATAGCAACCTCATAATATTATTCCATATTTGGATTCAGCATTAAAAAAGAATGCGAAATAAAAAAATTCGTAATTTTCTAATGAATGGTTTGTAATTTAAATGATAAAAAGAAAATGATAAATTAATGTTAAAAAAAAAAGTTGGTTTTTTGGCCATAAATACTTAAATAATTAATATATTTCAGTAATTTTTTTTTCAAAAGGTAGTTTGTAAATGGCCAAACATAAATAGCAATCAGCTTTTGAATCAATTTCTTTTTTAATAATTAATTATTAATTAATAAAGCAATTAAATTTTTTTTTGAATAGAAACATATATTTTTTTTGCTTTCATTAGATTTACCATGGTCTAAACCCCCCCCCCCCCATAATTTTTTTCTTTCCATTTTGACTATTAGTTCTCGATTTTTTAGAGAAAATGTAAAAAACGCTCACTTTAAGGGACCGTATAGTAGACGACTTTTGAAAACTATCAAAGATTAATTCAAGGTAAACTAGAGGTGTGGAAAATCGCATAACGTTCAGTTATCGTATAACCAATAGTTTAAAAACTAAGAAACACGCTTTAATAGGAAAGTGAACTAAAAAGTAGAAGATAATTTTAAATAAGTTTGAAATAAGAATAGAGTGATTAACAAGAAATATTTATTTTATCGTAAAAAAGCGTGGGGTGCTTGATGTCAATTTTTGTAAATATTTAATGACAGATATTGGTAAAAGTAGAGCCATTATGAAAATATCTTAAAAAGCACCCCACCCTTTTTTACGATAAAATAAATATTTCTTGTTAATCACTCTATTCTTATTTCAAACTTATTTAAAATTATCTTCAACTTTTTAGTTCACTTTTCTATTAAAACGTGTATCTTAGTTTTTTAATCTATTGATTATTTTCTACTTTTTAGTTTGATTTTCTATTAAAGCGTGTTTTTTAGTTTTTAAAATTATTAATTATTTTTTCTGTAAACTATATATATATATATTTTTTTTTAATTTGCTTTCTTAAATTCCATTTATTTAAAACAACATTTTTTAATCAATTCCAATAAGTTATCCTTTAAAAATTTTACTGAATCATGTGACTTTTTTCATTTTATAAATAATTTCAACGATCTAGTTACATTTGTGTTTATAGTGAAATATTTCTGTAAAATATTCATGCTTTGCTAAATACTGTTTACTAATGCCTACATTTAATATTTATTAATTTTCTAATTATCAGTAGTATTCGTTATATTTCTGCAATTACAGTTTTCGATATTTTATTTATTTCGTGTGAAGAATGCACATCTTTAATGTTGTAAATAAATTATGTTACTTTTGTATTTACTTGCTATTTTTGTATTAATCTTAAACATGACACTATAAATCCAAGTACTTTCTATGCAATTTTAGACTAATACTTGTATTTTTTAATCTTCGTGAAACTCGCCACATTAACCGTTCGATTTCTCCCGCTGTGAAGAACCTTAAAAATACCTTTCGTTTTATGGAAATTCTCCCTGAAGATCGGTCAAAAAATGGTCGAAATATTTTCGCTCATAAGTGACGTGTTTTTCAACATAATGCAACAAAATTTGGTATTTTGGGTAAATGATGTATTCTGAATCGAATGAAATGATAAAAAATAAGGGTTCGTATTGAAATTTTCGAAGATAGCGTTACTTTTATTTAGTATACGGTCCCTCAAGAACAAAAAATTGCATCAGATATATAGAAAATCGCAAGCAAAACATTTTGGTGCAAACCGTAAGATTCTACGATAATTAGAACCGAAGATATAGCCATGGTTCTGGGTTTTTTTTGGGTACTGTACCAGGTTTCTTCATGTACCACCAAATATCACTTTGTCTTGTAAGTCAATTTGGTCTGGGTACATTTCTCCATCGTATTGAATAATTACGTGGTCGTAAACTTTGCATATGCCATAACCAAAATCTAAAACACTTGCATGCTCTGTGTATAAAATTCCTGCCTCATTGATGTGTTCAACAGCCACTACTTAAACAATCTCTGACTTTTCGGTAACATTCTCCACAACAATTTCAGCAGTATAAACCTCTATTATGTCCTTATTGTCCACTTTCATCTCCTTCGAAAATGATAGTGTTGTACATACACTGTCCCCTGCATCATCTAGTTCAGGTTGGTGGGCTTATACGCTCAATGACCTACAGCTTAATGTGGATTCCGAACTGCAACGAACACCTATGACTAACCCGGAATTCGAACCCGGTACCTTTTGCATGAGGGGGCCGGAGATCTAACCACACACCCATCAGGTGGGTAATCTAGTTTAGGACTTTTACTCTTGCTGTCTCCCAGGAGTTTATATAGTAGAGGACTTAGGACGATCCCCTCATGTCCCCGGATATGCATATTTGTTTACCATTTATTTTTTGTGCATAGAAATTTTTCATTTCCTCAACTGAAACGCTTTTTACAGCCGTTACATGTAGGATTTTTTTTTTTTAGTTTTGTAAATGACTGCTAGAACATTATTTCTAATATTGTCAGGTACTTCTTGAATTCACTACGAATATTTTCATTTTATCGGATTTTGCATACAAGGGAAGACTCCGTAAATTAAACTGCATTTGTATGCATATAAATGTATTTAAAAGCAACCAAAAATAAATTGGAATGAATATGAATTATATGCGCAGTGTATACATTACACACTGTCATCAGTTTAACTCTGATTAGGCTCAAAGTTACACTGAATATATGGTAAAATGATTGTTCCTTGGTGTTTTGCTTTTTACCAAATGTTAGTTAATAAATAACCATCAGCTACTAACAATTTCACTATTTTCAGAAAATTATATAACTGACAAAGTGGTAAGTTGATGCTTACTTGCATAAATTAGTTGATTTACATCTACTTCAAATAAGCCATAAAATTGAACTTTCAAAGAGTATTTCAGAAAACAAATGAATAGCCAAATACATTATGTACTATTTTGACAATTCCTTTTCTAAACTATAGAGCAAAAATACAATTTCGCAAACTTGCCAGCAGTTTGCAGCAGTGGATCATGAGCAGCTCTTTAAAATCAAAAATACTGAAAACTAGGAGGTGGTGCAAAGTTACACCCAATGTCTCAAAGTTACCTTGAGTACCCGGCACGTTTTGCGCGGGCAAAAGTTCTCCATGCAGCTAAAGCACGACACATTAATTTGGTCGTACAACTTCTATGTCCAACGTACGTAGATTTGACTTTTTTATTTTTTGCACAGTTTTTCCCCTTAACTAATGCTTTAAATAATTTATATTTTAATTATTTATCTATAAATTATCTTAAATATGATATTCATCAAAGAGTATGCTGGGGTACTGATCGTCAAATACAAAGGTTATTTGGACCCAAAGAACGACTTTTGTCCAAGCCTTCGATCATCAGAAGAAAATAGATTGCGCGGGAGGATTAAGAGCATGTCTTCAGGGACTTTGATTTGTCTTTTATTAGTTCTATTATACATGAACAAGCAAAGATGGAGAAAGAAAAGGGGGAGGGGGAAAAAAGGAAAAAAAAAAAAGAATAGTTCAAAAGAGAGAAGACTTAAACAGACATTGGATAAAAGCAACTTTGAAATAGTTTTATAAGAGAACATTCAATTTCCTCGCATACTGTTAAGTTAAGGTGGCAATAAAGCTGTCGTTGAGTGCGTGTAACGAACCCAACAAATTCTGAAATTGGCATAAACAAAAAGATATTCTACATTGTAATGGCGCAATATTAAGGAACTTAACCCTCCAAATATTCTCAAAAGAGGCTTATTTTTGTTTCCGTCATTCAAAATATTTCTTAGAGTCCGTTAAGGTTCTCTAACTTTGGCATTGTTTCATTATGTTTTTAAACACATTTTCTGATTCAATTTTTTAATGGATATCAACCAATTATTTAAAAATCTTATGTCTTATTTGAGCCTAAAACACTTTTATAATGAATTTGTATACAGAAATAGACAATGGGTTCAATCAACACAACTTAAAAGCAATTTAAAACCCTAAGCAACCTAAAGCAATTTAATTGTTTTGATCAAGTTGGATATTTTTTGTCCCTAGTACTAAGAGGCTGTCCATAAACATGTTTTTACTGTGTTATAAAACATAACAGAAGCTGTCATCATTTAAAGTTTATAACTATTTATAAAAAAAATAAGAATGTGCGTTCTTGTATTCACATTACAATTTTTTGGGGAAACTGTGAAATTGTAAACATAAGTAGTTTTTGCATTCTTTTAGTTCCATTCAAAGTCAAAATGTTGAATTTTCCTTTAAACTTTAGTATCCCATTTAAAAACAAATGATATGATGCAGACAAATAGTCCCACTAGTTGGTTAACTAAATGTTTTGAAATAATTTAAAGCGGCAAAGATGACTCTACAATTAATTTTTCTAATTAGA
Organism: Linyphia triangularis; assembly: GCA_963978545.1. Taxonomy (NCBI): domain Eukaryota; kingdom Metazoa; phylum Arthropoda; class Arachnida; order Araneae; family Linyphiidae; genus Linyphia; species Linyphia triangularis. Next base: position 62,549,929 of record OZ021723.1, on the reverse strand, counting down.
ATACTATCAAAACATATTATTTGTTCAAAATATATTACACATTGTATTTCGATTTGAGGTAAGTGAAAAGTTTGGAGAATGTCACTTTATATGAGATATACGAACCTTTGAGTATACTAAGAAATGGTTATAATTTATAATAAAGTTAAAAGATAGAATTCTGTAATGCGCGTGCATTCTATAATATATAGTTAGATATCGAGCTTGAAAGCACACAGACAGAAAAGATTCATAGTAAAGATATATCCATTACTTACACCTAATCCAATAGGGCAAATATAATAATAATAACAATAAATAGAAAAGGAATATGTAAATATTTCTATCCGACATGAGCAGCTTCAACTTATACTGAAATTTGGAGTATGTGGTATATGAAAAGGTTTTACGTTTCCTGATAACATATTTCATACCGTATTATAAAGGTACTTTATATGACAGGAAATAAAAATCTGCGTGCAATGTATTGATTTGAGAAAACTTAAACAAAATGTATTTTACATGAATGAAATTGGCAACTATAACCTCCATCCCATTTATCTGATACTATTTTATTGTTAAACATCAATTTAAATTATAAGCTTTTTTTATATGTGGAAAGAAAATAACAAATGATCCACTACGCAAAAAAAAAAAAAAAATCGAACTTATACATTATGTTCTGTTCCAAATGCCACGTAATAAAGCTTTTTTTTGTTCTTCAAATAATTTTTTTATTATTTTATATACAGTATTACCTCGATATCTCAAAGTCGAAGGGACACTAAAAAAAATTTGAGATAACGAGTTTTTGAGATAACAAGGTTGTAACCAAAACTTAACAATTCAGTTAAAAATTTAATATACTGAATAATTGTCTAAAAATTAGTCATGGTAGAAGAGAATAAGTATAAATATGTAATTATAGTTGAAAAAGTCTAAATACAGCAATTTTAATTTTTAGTCAAAAATAATAAATGAGTACATGAAATTGAAAAGAATTAGTACTTACACTATAGTAATGTACATATTAAATAAAATGTACAAGGATGAATTTATTCACTACTAGTTACTTAAAAAAGTCCAGCATCGTGGCCTGGCTACATCTCTTTTGAAATTGTTCTTCAACCAATTTTTCTATTTTAAAAATAGCGGCGAAGTCATCCTTTTCCACGTTTTCCAAGCATATGGACAAGCATATGAACTTTGTCTATTGCTCGTTCTCATTCCATTGTAGGACCCTCTCTCCCCCTGTTTACGCCCCCCCCCCTCTGTTCGTGATCGCTATATCTCGTAATTGTATTCTTTTTGTTCTTAAGAATGGCAGAACAGCCGATTTTGTGTGTTCTTTTATTAATAGGCTTTTGCTTCATCGGAATAACCAATAAAAATGAGTTCTTGTGATCTTGGTTCGAATTTTGACTTGTGGCGTTTGTTGAGGACGAAAGCTTTTTGACCGAAGAATTTTAGATACGATGCAGTTGGTTTTCTGCCAAAAAATAACTCGAACGGTATTTTGCTTTGCATGATGCATCGTGAAGGACATCTGTTTCTCAAATGAGCGTATTTTATTTGAAAAAGAAGTGTGTTCTGATTCTGATAAATGATTATAATATTTGCTTCTACATAACTGAATGGCGATTTTTCTGGAAAACTTCATTTCTTACTTCGAAATTTTTTCGACACAACAAGGTTTTGAGTGAAAACTCTTCGACATAAGAATTGAAACTAACATTAGATGAATATGCAATATCAAGGGAAAAAATTATTTTTCGACATATCAAGTTTTTCGCGATATCGAAGTTCGAGATATCGAAGTACTACTGTAGTTCGGATATAAAAGAATATTTCTTGAAACGGTTGAAAACTATACTATTTTTTTCAGTTTTAAAAACCTTAGCATATACCTCATATGTTTTATTATTTTAAACGATTTAGAATGCTTTAAAAATCTGTTAATTCATTGATTGTTCGCATATGAATTATTGCAAAAATGCAGATGACAATTGGCCATCTCAAATAAAATCTTAAATTTAAATTATTAGTTGATAATATTGACAACAAAAGTAATTTTTTTGGTCAGGAGATCAAAAGTTATTTGCTTGTAAGGATCAATTTTATCACAAACATTAAACAATATAGCTAAAAATAGTACTTAGGTTAATATAGTTAAAAAGTCAATTTTATATTGAAAAATTACAACATACATTAATTAAAGTATCATCTTCAAATTTAGTAAAAAAATAATCATAACTGCGTTGAGAGTTAAAATGGGAAGTAATTGGATATGAGGCATTTACCATGCTTCTATATCACATCAGAGAGGTGGTGTGACATTAAGTTGACCCTATCCTCCCTCAACTTGCTAAGAAATAAAAAATGAAATGTTCTTGATAGTTATTTCAATTTAGTTGTCAAGCAAAAAGCCACATTATTCCTCATTAAAATAATAGTGATAAAAGTAATAAATAATCATGTTTTTTTTTTTTTTTTTTTTTTTTTTGTAAAATTTCCATTAAAATGTCAATTCTTAGAATTATAAAATAACTCTAAACAGGAAGGAAGAGTTGATCGAAAAGGAGGCACAACACGTTTCCATTATTAAGTACTTCTTTTTTTAAATCGAAAAATAAAAGGATGAATAGAATAATTTTTTTTAATTAAACAATTTTTTCAATATGAAGTTGTTCGTGTTTTGAATTCAAGACTATTTAGAGCATATGATTTAATTTTATCCATTTAAAAAATAATATTTCTAATAGAAGGAATGTTTTTCTTCTTTTTATTACCTCATTTTTATATCTATTGAAATGTATGGCACTGTTGACTATTGTAGACATGAATCATCTCAAATAGAGATGCAAGTGTCAAACTATAAGTAAATAAAAAAATTCTTAGTTTTTTTCTTATTTAACGTGTGGATTTTATTCAGGTCAGTGTTATATGACTTGAATTTAGACCTACTGTAATTGAATCGTAACGATTGAAAAATTCCATAATACATTATAGATCCACAAGAGAGACTTAAATGACTTCAATGAATCACAAATTATTACAATGTCACTTGCAAAAAAAATTAATGTGTCGATTAAAACGTAAATGTTTTATTACAACATCAGTACTAATAACGAAAAATAAATAAATTAGCATTTTAAACATGTATAATTATGGTAACCCGGAATCTAAAATTATGAAAAATTTCGGTTTTGAGATTTTAATTGTTTCAAATAGCGGCTTTCATGGCATTTATAGTGATATATAACACTTAGCAATAGCTATATTGGAAGTATCATAAACAAAGCGGAATACTATGAATTAAGCGGAATTTTTTAATTTAAACTTGATTTACTCAGAACTATGCTTCTGATGTTTGATGTATTTTCGGGGACTATTACATCTAGAAACGAACTATAAACACTGAAATATTCATTTAATACTGCTACTTGCTTTGACGTGGCCTTTTAGAAATATTTACCCTTAAAAAAGTTATTGAACTTTAAACATTAAAAAATATGTTTTTTTTTGTCATTTTTTTGGTAATGTTTTGGTAAAAAATTACTTTTTTAAAGAAACTAGGCAATATTTTTGAAAAAACTCATTTTGAAGTACTAAACAATGTTTGATATACCACTACAAAAAATTTCATTTCAAAATATTCTAAAGTTACTTAGAAAAGGTACATTAAGCATCAAAAACATAGTTTCGAGTTAATCTATTTTGAAATAAACAATCCCCCTTAATTTATAGTATTCCTGCATCATATGTTTCTTTGCTGATTTCCAATATAGGTATTGCCATGTGTTATTTATCACTGTAAACTTCATGAAAGCCGCTATTTGAAACAAAAACATTTTTCATAATTTTTGATTCCGAGTTACCTTATGTTTTATAGATAAAAAATAATTGTAATAACTGTTAAAATTATTGTTAAAAATATACTTCGCGCTGTAGCATCAAATATTGATTATAAATAAGTTTTCACTTCAATAGTACTTATGGTTGGTTGTATTCAGATTATCTGGCGCGTCAGCAACACGAGGGCTATAATGCGCCGAAACATTTCGTCATTTGACAAACCAACATACATTTACAAACACCCATGCCTAACACGGGACTCGAACCCGCAACCTGGCGGTCTAGAAGCCAGCACGCTAACCACTACACCGTTTGGTCGGCCAATAGTACTTATGCTTTGATAAGTGGAGAAAATCTACCCCAGCTTAAATTATTATTAAAATTGCCAGATTATTCTAGCCTAAAATTTAAAGATGAAAAATTTCTTTTTCGAAATATTATTCAAAACCATTAAAAAAACAACAACAAAAAACCAGTATTGTAGAAATCTTTTACTGCAATATTATATTAAAATTATTCATAACATGAACATAAAAATATATTGCAATTCATCTTCAATTTATATTACGCTTTCAACAATATTTATATATTCATTGAACGTTTGATTATTTATGAAAAGGAATTAAAATCTGTTCAAAATAACACTCAAAATATATTAATACGAGTTATTTTTTAAGATTTTTAAGTACAGTCACTAAAACTGTTTGAAGAAACCACGGTTGAATTGTTTAGATAACTTTTAATAAATTGGAAGTTCGACGAACTAGATAATTTCATTCAGCATCGGATGGTAGCTTCTAAATGTTGTTGAAATAAAACTTTAAAAAATGACTCATACAGATTCTAATATAAAAAAATATTGCTTTCTGTTTTGAAATCTTTTTTTGTTATCTGTATAAATAAATTTTAAGGGTAAAATTACGGAAAATATACATCAAATACAAATGCAAAAATTCAATTACACTTACAATTTTTATTTGATTAATTACTTCGTGATCGTAGAGCGCTTGATTTAAATGTAAGCAAGGTTTGAAATCACTGATGCATCTCATAGAATAGTAACCTATTTATTGATGCGTGAAAAAGTACCTTATATTAAGATAGTCTACAATGACTCAATTTATAATTAGTAGTAAATCAACAACTTTATGTAGAAGGTCAACAAAACTACGACTATTTAAATAACTACAGTTAAAATCAAAGTCACTAAGCGTATTTAAACCAGTTCAAGTTCTTTGACTGATGGGGAAAAGATAATACAAATTGAATTACAGTAAACAGCTTGGCATTTGCTTGTTTAGTTCTTATTTAGTATCTTATGCTCAACAAACCTCTAAGAATATCTCGGGGCATATCATAAGCTATTCTGAGTATTAAACTTCATTTGCTGCATTTATTCAAAATTAGCAGATTTTGAAGAGTTAAAAAACACTGCCCTCACTTGATATGTAAATATTGAGACCGGGGTCTTTAATTTAGGGATGCATACTGACTGTATTGTAAAATCATTTAGTACTTAGCACAAGTATGATAAAATTTATATTACGGCAATAACAAATGATGTAATCACATAATCAATGTTTGTGTGCTAAGACTCTGAAGATTATTATTTCACTTGCTGAATACCCTTGCTTCACTACGAAATTTTAACATGAGCAATATTTTAGCTAGGTGTGAGGCCTCGCGTTGCGGAAATCCGTCATTGGTGTATAAATCCCACTTTTTAGCTCTTCGCTCGCAGGAAGGTTCATCGCTACACAAAATCGAGCTCGCTTCGTTCGCTGAAAAGTTCATGGACACATAAACACAGGCTTATTTCACTCGTTAAAAGGTTCATTGCTATGCAAGCATAGGCTCTCTTCGCCCGCTGAAAGGTTCATTGCTGCGTAAGTATAAGCTCACTTCACTCACTAAAATCTAATTGCTACGTAAAGCCTTAGAATTGGAAGCCTCTCCCTTGTCAAGAAAAAAAAAATTCCCGTTAATACAACACCCCCTTAAGATTATTTTAAAACGTATTTGTCGAAAGCAAAATTAGAGGCTGAAACTACTTATGTTGAAACTTTCACACGGAGACCTTACGGTCTCGGAAATTCAGATCGGGATGAAATTTGGCAGATTGATAGTATACCTTAAGGGTATCCACACTGTAAAGTAATAAAGCGCACTAGCCAGAAGATTCCGAGAAAATAGGCTTTAAAGTGTTATGCGTAGCTTACATACTAGTAGAGATTTTTGATCCGCAGCTCCCCGGTGGCTAAGTGGTCAGCATGATGGGTTCCCGTACGGGCGATCCGGGTTCGATACCTCGTGAGGGAATTTTTTCTTTCTTCAATTTATAAAGTGACTGTTACAGCTAATTGAAATTTGAATTAAAGATAATACTTTATTTTTAAATACGTTATGTATTTTTAATAGAGAAAATAGAGATAAATTAAATAGATATAAATTAAAATTATAATTACCACGGCAACAAAATTAGGGTAGGACTTAATTTATCTATGGATTTTGACATATAGTTTTTATTTGTCAATTATTTATTTATATACATACACCAGAATGACAATTATCATAAAAACATGGAAAACAAAAACTGTTTTGACATCTTGCACAATTTATAAAGGAAGATTGTTTACAGGAACAACCTTTTTGTAAAAGATTCGTTGGAAAACATACTTCATTAACATTCATGAAAATATATCTTTCGTCAGAAAACTTGGAAGCATACCAGGCATACCGGATCATTTTATTAAAAATTGATGATGGACTATTGAATGTATTTTTATGCAGTCTTCACGGGTATTAATTTCTCTATTATTTTCAACCAGATACGCACAATTTTGCATACGCTTTAGTAGATTCTTTACCTGTCTATAAAAATAGACGTCGCAAAGTGCCGTTAGGGTTTTGAAAATTTCTGACTACCTGCTTGAGTACAATAGGACAACATTCTTACTCTTCCATATAGAAACTGGTTCTTCATGTTTTTTGGGAAAATCATTTACTTCTCTACATCTTATAATATCTAAAAATTTATAATCACTTGTTTGTGAAAATAGTAAATAGAGTTTTAATGTACCTTCATTAAAAATACATTACGTATTTAAAAATAAAGTATTATCTTTCATTCAAATTTCAATTAGCTTGAACAGTCACTTTATAAATTGAAAAAATAAAAATTAAAAATTACCTCATTAAAAATACATTACGTATTTAAAAATAAAGTATTATCTTTAATTCAAATTTCAATTAGCTGTAACAGTCATTTTATAAATTGAAAAAAAAAAAAATCCTTCACGAGGTATCGAACCCGGATCGCCCGTACGGGAACCCATCACGATGACCACTTAGCCACCGGGGAGTTGCGGATTAAAAATCTCTACTAGTATGTAAGCTACGCATAACACTTTAAAGCCTATTTTCTCGGAATCTTCTGGCTAGTGCGCTTTATTACTTTACAGTGTGGATACCCTTAAGGTATACTATCAATCTGCCAAATTTCATCCCGATCTGAATTTCCGAGACCGTAAGGTCTCCTTGTCAGAGCCTTACGCCTATTCGAAGTGTCTTTTTGTGAAAAAATTAATTAAAAAACAAATTAAAATTTTAATATTCTTTTTGTCAGTCCAATTTGAAGGCTAAAACTATTTGTGTTGAAAATTTCAGAAATGTAGCACAATTACAAATCGTTTTGTAAAATATTTGTTAATTAATTAAAAAAAAATGATTAAATTCTGTTTTTCAAAAATCCAATTAGAAGGCCACAACTATTTATGTTGAAAATTTCAAAGTTGTAGCCCTATTTGAAATCGTTTTGTAATATATATATTAATTAATTAAAAAAATTAATTAATAACGAACTAAACAAAAATTTAAAATTGTGTTTTTCTAAAATCCAATTAGAAGGCCAAAACTACTTATGTTGAACATTTTAGAGCTGTAGCCATATTAAAAATCGTTTTGTAAAATATTAATCAATTAATTAAAAAAATTAACTAAACAGAAACTAAATAAAAATTTAAAATTCTGTTTTTCAAAAATCCAATTAGAAGGCCAAAACTACTTATGTTGAAAATTTCAGAGCTGTAGCCCAATTAGTAGTCGTTTTGTAAAATGTATATTTATTAATTAAAAAAGTTAATTAAAAAAGAACAAAATAAAAATTTAAAATTATATTTTTTAAAAGTCCAATTAAAAAGTCTAAACTACTTATATTGAAAATTTCAGAGCTGTAGCCGTATTAGTAATCGTTTTGTAAAATGTTTATTAATTAATTAAAAAAAAAAAATTAAAAAAGAACAAAATAAAAATTTTAAATTCTGTTTGTGATTCTTACAATTAGAAGACCAAAACTACTTATGCTGACAATTTCAGAGCTCTACTCCAATTTTAGGTAGGTTTCTATAGATCCACAGACAGACAGTCACACAGCTTGTTTAATTATTATAGATGTATACTGTTTACTCTCTAAGCAGGATATGTCTTTATTTATCTTTATTAAGCATAAAAATTAGTATAATATTTCAGTGCAATGCAATATGGAGATGAAGGGCAATGTTTACAAGATTATGGTATTTGATAGAACTACCGAAAGGTGTTCTCAGTTGACCCTATGATTGCTTTCAGAAGTGTCAGTTCTGATTTAACATTGTTCTCGTGTATTGTCGACATCGTGTAGTTTCTGTGCCAGAAAATCTCCAATATAACCAGTAAGACCGAGATATAACCGGAGCGCGAAGAGTAATTATTGTGTACAATCTGCGTTTTCTTCTCATATTTTCATTATAGCCCTAGTGTTGCTGACGGCGCCAGATAATCTTCTCATATTTTCATCCTCTTTTCATTGGCAGGTGGTTGAATAGGCAATTAAAATGACCAAACAGATAATAAAACATTTTGGTTCTTAGAGCCAAACAGCAAACATCATTCAGTTATAAATAAAAAGCTTTTAAAACACTAAACATTTACGGTTGTCTTCAATAGTAAAATGTATTAAAATTATTTTTAGCATTATTTTTTTATTTAAGAAACTAAAAACACTATTCTGGGCACTATTACTCAAGAAAAAACTGATTTTCATTTAAACCCCTCAAAAATAGTAAAACTATCAAAATACTTCAAATTTAAGTCGTTAAAATTAACAAATAGTTCTTAAAGCTTCAGCAAGCAAATAAAATTAAAAATTCGGCACTGAATTTAACAAAACAGTGCTTAAATTATACTGATAAATCAAAGCAAACATATTTCACCTCCAAAATAAATTAAAACAAACAAGCTTGTCTTTATTTACATGAAGTTTTAAAACTTAACTTATAGACATTACATTAATCTGAAAGTATTGAAAAAACAATTCTTGATAAGATTAAAGGAAATGCATTTTTTAAACGTACATAAGATTTATACTAAGATTTAGGAATACGTTATACTGCACTGTTTGGTAAGATTATAATTTCCATTTATCATAAAAAAATATGTTTGATTTTATATCTAATTATTTATCTACTCCTAACAACCCGGAAACTACTCCTAACTAGCTTTTGTGCTTTTTAAAATGAGTTAAATAGATCAATTGCCTCTTAAATTCAAAGATAAGATAGAAGAAATGTATTTATAATTTCATAAAAAATTCCAGGAAATAAAGTTTATAACGAAACTGGTTTTTTAAACAAGTACTGTGTTATAAAATTAAGTGTATTGCATAAAAAAGAAATAGTTGCATTTATTCGAGTAAATATTATATAAATCTGTTTTACATCAGCATTTACGACGTGGATATTATGCATACCTATGCGAAATAATCTATACTATAAGTAATGGAAAACAAAAGTATACAGAAACTTGCGCTTACCAAAAGAAACAAGGTTGTTGATATAAGTCGATATTTTCTGACGTTCAGATAACAGCTCATTCAATATTCTCATCAACAATTTTTTTATGAGAAATGTGACGTGGGATTAGATAAAGGAACGCAACATTTTTTGTATAAATATATATGTGATACATAGTACGCATATATGCCAATTAAAGTACATTTTTAAAAATGACATTACAGTAACAATAAATATTTTATATTTTCAACAAACTTTAGCTCGAAATTCAGTAACACAATTTAGTGGGTATATTTGTTCCAACTATTGTTTCTTTGTTAGGTACACCAATTGCTTTTTTAGTTCAGAAACATATATTTTGGAAAACAATTAAATGAATAGTTTGTTATTAATATTTCTTTTATAAAAGATTTAATTTTGGACCCTGCTTGTTAAATTCCAAAACTTCAAACAATTTTAATATGTTCATTCTTTTTGAGGAGAATTATATTTTTGCCAACAAAGTATTTTTCTCATAAAGATTCATTTACTTTCTTATTATATAATTAGTGGATGTTGTTTAAATATGTTTTTTAAAGAAAAATTATAAACTATAATAAGCTAGCTTAATAAAAAGGAAAATTGCAACAGGTATGAGAGAGACTTAAAAAAAAAAAAAAAAAAAAAAAAAGTTGGCAAAAACCTTACTTTTATCACTGGCAGATAATTAAAAACATTAGTAAACAATGCAGAATAAAATGTATTTATTTAAAAATTTAATAAATATGTTAATTACAATATAGATGACTTGTGGATGTGTTGTTATAATTTGTCTTCTATTAAATTATTATTTACATATTATTAAATTATTATTAAATATAGCTAAGCTTATTTTTGATTTACAATAAAACTACATACTTCTACCCCAAAACATTTAAATTATGATATGCTCTGTTTTGGAACATCTTGTTAGGAAATGTCAAAATCACGTAAAGAAACTTCAGAAATGTTTCGTGAAATGAAATTTTCCGACCATTATATTTAAATACCTTATGGTTCTTTCTGTCTTTCTAAGAACATGCTCGTAAAAAAAAAAAGTTTAAGTTCCTGAATTAATCATTGATGAAAGAGCCTTGAAAATAGATACAAAAACTTCCTTTTCAGCAACAAACTTGTAGTTTGTTTTTAAGGACGGTATTTTTAAAATCTCTATAATTGTGTTTATAATCAATTTCTAATGGGAATTCTAGAAAAAATACTTTGAATGAACTCGTGCATTTAGTACTTATTTGAGAAATTAGTTCCACACTCGGTAATTAAAAATTGATAAAGCATTACCTAGTATTGAGAACGATTTTGAACAATTATTGAGTCGTGATTTTATTTTTGTTTTCTGGATATACGCTTATCTTTCTAACAAGGTTTTTCTTCTTCAGAATTGTTTTTGTCAAAAGCATTATTGTATTTTATTATTAGTGCTTAACAAAAGCTGTGAACAAAAAAGCTTTAAAATGAAAATTAATGTTTAGAAACAAAAAAATTGCATGTTTGTTCGTAACGCTTCTATTTGCAGAGTAGATTTTATATCATTTACTGTAATTCTTTACATAATTAAAAAATTAGTACATATTTGGCAATAAAGTTATTTTTTCCATTCTTATTTCTTAAAACTTCTTTAAATTCATATATTTCTTTGTTGTTTTGAAATTTAAACTAATTAAAGAGTTAATTTGAACGGTATAAAGGTTATTAAAATATCTTTGAAAATTTTTGTTTGTTACTTTTAAGTGTAGTAAAAATTAAATGTAGTAAATGTTAAAAAAAAAAGAAAAAAAATTATGTACAATAAATAACCTGGAAAGCTGAAATATTAAAATTAGGTTAAGTTTAAATTTTCCATTTAGGATCCCTAGAGTACTTACACACTTCAGCGTTAATTGAATAAAGTTTTCAGTGTTAATTATAAATTACTTCAAATTCAATGAATTGAAACATATATTTCGTCTCGATATTGCTATATAGAGATGATTGAAATTTGATAACATCAAAGACATTCATGCTTTAGAATACTTCCCCGATTCAAAATTTATATGAAATATGTCTTTTATAATTTGCAAGGAAAATCCTTACGACATGCTTCCATAATAGTAGAACAGTCTATAAGAGTGAATGATATTTGTTAAAGGGACAATGTTTATACAAGATTTTCTCAGAGCTAATTTAAGCTAGGTATATTAATGATAGAGATTATGTTCTAATTATAAGATACTTTCTTCCAGTTGTTTATTTTCAGCAAACCTTTTTTTTTATTAAACATTCCAAAAGATAATTTGCATTTCTTTTTGCAGTTGTGATCCACCCTTTGTCATAATTATAAGTAGATATCACCTATGTTGAAGTTGTTGTATCTAAATTGTTTCATTAAAAGTTTTTTTAGAAAAAAAACTTATATTCCCTTTATTTTTTCATTCTGATGGAATAATGAGTGATTTCTGTTCCTAATTTCAGAAATAATGTGTTTGATATATAAGATTGTTGATGTTTCATAACTATAAATAGCTTCATAGCTATAGATAGAGCTTGCTTTTTTATGTTTTTTCGACATCCTTTTCACCAGTTTTCACCCAAGGAAATGTAAATTTCTAAATTCAAACTAACTAAGGGGTGTCCTATATTTATTAAACGATTATAATTTGGAGAAAACATAATATGAAACAAGTGTAACCATATCTTTATATTTGATATAATTCAGAGCATGATATTTTTAGTCTATTAAGTACGTCGAAACTGAGTGATATTGTGCATTTTTTAGTATCCAACATATATCTTAAGATTTGATAGCTTTGTTAAAACATCTAATAAAACCTAAATATTCTTTTCAGATTTCCGTTCACATGTTAAAGTGTTGTCTAAGTAATGACGGAGAAATTTTTTCGATTACATAATCTTACCTCATTATGAGGAATGCCTTGGTGCCACCCCTGTTTTCCACCTTAAAACCTTTTCTATTATTTTCCATATATCTAATTTGTCACAATTTTGTATGTGCTGCGATGACAAAGTTTCATAGATTCACGTAATGTTAGCAAGGTATTTCTGACAATAAAAGAATTTTGCAGGGTTTAATTGGTATAATTGTGGAAGTGGCTACATCTAAAACGGCTCATATCTAAAGCACATATCTAAAACACAAAATACAGAAACTTTTCATAATCATATTAAAAATAATAAAATATACAAAAAACAATATTGCCACTAGTTCAATTTTCCCTTATAGTCTAATTTTTTTGGTTTGCTCAAGATTCCAGTAGGAAAATTTGTATGAAACTCCTTCACAAATTAATTGGACATAAAAATTATATTTAAATATAATTAAATTCAATAGCTGACTCACATGAAATCTTCCCTAATTTTCAAAACAATACCAAAACACGAATACTACATTGTAAGAATTGATACTTTAGAAATAAAATTCTTTGAATCTTTGACAGCTAGATATTTCCAATTTACTCTTTATCTCGTACTAAAAACCACAGGTAGAGCTTACGCCTAAATAAATAAAAGAAAAGGAACCAAAAACTGTGGTTTTAATTCACCCTTTTGATGATACATCGATATGTCAGTGGGTTATCATTCCCTTGTCGTTATCTTCAGTTAAATGTAAATATAAAATTTAAATTCCGAATATTTTTATTACAACATTTACTTTTTCTGAATAAGATCTATTATGTAAAAAGATAATAAAAGTTTATTTTAATATAAAATAATTATATATGTATATCTTTAAGAATAAAAATTATGAAATAAATGCGTTTAAGGAAATAGTTCTATATACAAGATAGAAAATGTGTCCCAAAACTTATTGCTGCGTGGTAAATTTCCTTATAAATTAGATATAGTACATCAAAGGTGGTGTATCATCAAAAAAAATTTGACTTTCTTAAGTAATTTATTTTAAATTTACTGAATTTTGCTTTTAATGTAATTCTTGTATTTGATAAATGTCAATTACAAAGATGTTATTGAGATCAAATCATATTAATTAGAAACATTTACCCCTCTCCTTAAAATTGAGTGAATTTGAACGAGGTTTAAAATTAAATGAGTTATATATTTTAAATATAAATAAATTCATATTCTACTGATAGCAATGTTGCAACAATTTTGTAATAATACATTGCCTTCTAAACCTTTTATAGAAGAGTTCATTACATGAAGGACTTTTACCTACAAGTTATTTTAGGTATAAACACTTAAAAATCTTAATACATTTGGAACATATCTAGTTCAGAGAATTCAAGACAGAATTTAAATAACTATGATAAATAAATTTTGATATTGAGCCTTATTTTTCTGATCACATACTATTTCTAATGTTGCCTAAATAAAGATTTTAACAAGGTCTATTTCAGCTCTGAGTTTCCAGGGAATGGGTGAAATTGTACAGTTATTTTCCGTGCAATAATTTTTAAATTATATTTCTGATTCAAATATGTAATTAATTTAAATTATTTTTATTTATTTTGTTTTAAATGGGTGTTAAACTATCATCCTAATAAAAATATTATAAACAAATATTTTCTTTTAAATTATATTTATAAATTTAAAAATGTTGTGTATTGCTGGAAAAACTGGGGATCAAATGACGAGATAATCCGTAATAGCCGCTTTAAGGGTTAATTTTAATAATGGAATATTAATGCTTTTATGCATTAATATGATTTGACCTCACTAATATTTTAATAAGTTTTTTGTTCCAACGAAGCTTGAATAAAACCACAAATCTTTAATTTTAAAATATATTACTCATAAAAATCGAACAATTAATTTTATGATTGTTTATCTAATTTGAGCCTTCCGACAATTCACAATGATCCACTGTCTCTAATTGTTACAGAAAGTAACTCCACAGCAATTTTTTGAAACACCCTCGTCAAACTTAATTCGACATAACTTTAGCATTAAAAAAACTTATTATACCGCAAAATGTGAAATAATGAAAAGTTGACTGGTAATGAAAAATGGGAAGATGTTTTTATTCATTGAAAAGCATAACATACAAGTGAAAAGTTAAACTGAACATGCATTGCATCATCCCTGCTTTAAGCGTATTCTTTCAAACTCATAAACAACATAATTAGTATTATTAAGAAAACGTAAACGAGATTAAAAATATGTTTTCATATCAACACTGCCACAACATAAATTCTTTTGAAGATTACTAATAGATAATATAACTTTTAAAATAAAAATATATTAAAAAAATATATAAAATAAAAAAATATTGGGTGAAATCAATTTACTTTGCATTAGCGTACTATTTACAGTTATTAAATTGCATTGATATTTCTTCCTTATTATTTTTTAGTTTATGATAATTTTAATAATTTTGAATGCTTTTTTTAAAAGGAGATAATTATTTTTTACATTGATAAATATATCAATTATAAATTTCCCTAAAATATGTCTAATTTAATATATTTTAATCATGTATAATCCCAAAGCAATTAAGATTTAATAAATAACAGTTTAGAAATCTGTTATAAATGGTGTACAAATACTCCTTCCTGCAGGTATTTGACACTTCGGACTACACAACTTAGGTATTGAATAATTTTATTTTTAAGAATTATAAAGATTGTGTCTTTCTAGTATATATTACTGTAGTGTTTATTTACCAATCACATGTTTTAGATGAAAATAAATGTAAGATTATCATACATTTAAAAACTGTTTAAATGTTAAAACCTAGTATGTATGACCTTATAGAAACATCTCAAATGAATTTAAACAAAACTAGTTTTAACGCTGTTATCAGCATTTCACAAAGCTGACCAGATTAATGATAAAACGAAAAATTTGATGCACATCAATGAAAATCGACAAATGAAGAGTAAATTTAATAACAATATATTGATATTGCAGTATAATAATATATGAAATACCTCAGTAATGCTTACTGTAAAATGAAAAACATTTAGCACTCGGTTTGTTAGTTGGAAAGAATTTGCTTTGCTTTTCAAAATATATCGCAACCCCCAACTCGTTTTTCACACTTTTGCACTTTTACTATATTGAACATGACATTTTTCAGATGTCAGAAACTCAATTTCTTTGAATCGTCGGATCAATGGCTTACGTAAAGCACGAAGGTAAATACTTCAATATTTGAATATATCGGAGGAAAAAAAAAATCGATTGCTTTTAGTTCTTTTTTTCTTCCCATATCAACGTTTCTATATCTACAAGATGAATGTTTCGATTTGAATAAACGAAATAGCACCACGGCTGTTTCTATAGAAGATAAGAAGCATACAAAATCCAGGTTAAATCTGGGTACTATTTTAAAATTCTGATTTACATCACATCTAGGTATATTTTACATAAACCCCAAATTGGAAATATGTGAATTGAGCTTATTTTCCTATTTGTGTAACCTTTAACGCTCTCTTTTGAAAATTTATCTCAGTTTTACCATTCCTCGTAACCCGTCTAACAAAAAAAATGCATTGGAACTATTGAATATGAGAAAATTTTACTGGAAAAACTTATTTAAAAAAAATGTTCTTAATCATATGCAAGAAAGATATTGTACTTTTCAATAATAACACATCATATTACTCGAATGAGTATTATGCAAATTTTTTGCTATCTTTATGGTAAATGATTTTAATCTTAAACAATTTTGTTTGGGAGCAAGTATCGATATATTATCTTTAATTTGCAATAAAAATTATGTCTCTAATTAATTAATTAGAATTTCATTTATTACCCTTTCTAATAACCTCCTAAGTAGCAATTTAAATCTCATTTAACTTATTTTTAAACATTTTAAACATGCTAAAAAAAATATACATCAAAATGTTCAGTTTTAATTCTGATATACTGTATAAAATTCTGAACTTCGACTATAAAAATTAAATAAAAACATCTAATATGTGTATGTATACCTTGTATTTGATTATATCTACCTACTTCCATATTGATTTTTAGAAATTTAAGATTAGTTTTGGACACTTAAAAACAATATCACGTTATAGATCCCCAGCTGTACTTAAACTGTTACTGTCCGTGAGCTGATTGAATTTTTTTAAAAATAACTATTTATGAGGATTTTTTTAACAATTTGGAAAAATTTCATTTTCAATAGACTCGGAAAGATGAAGAAATTGATGATGAAGGAAGTTTGACTTATAGGCGAAATGGATTCAAAGGATTAAAAATTAAGTTTATTTAGGTTTTTTGAATAATATTTTTTTTAATTAGTATTTCTGATTCATCTTGAGTGCTAATGTATAGAAGTGATATTCACACCTTTGACATAACGTTGCTAGACTAAAATATTCCTCCAAACCAAATGACTTAGAATAATCTCACTTTCTAAGAAATCACTATGCATTCAAATATAACTTTTTTACTCACAATTATATTCATATACAATTTTTTATCATATTTTTGGATTGTTGTGCAAAAACAGCAGTGTACAAATAAATTTTTCATACATATAATCATTGTATGCTAACTTTTCTCTTTAGTTATATCAATAAAGTTTTCTTGTAAATTATACTATAATTGTTCACATTTTTTGGCATTAGTTTTTTTTATAAACAAATACCAATAGTATTTTTAACCTACGAATCTTAAACTAATTTATTGACAGTACATGTATTGCTTGAATATGATGTATTTATTTTAATTACACTTTACATAGAAATTCCCAGTATCTAAAAACTGATAAATATAGCGATAGTAGTTTTTAAAAAATATATAATTTTTTAGCGAAAGCTAGTAGGCATAAGCAAAAGTTGCTTAGTTATTTTTTAAATCCACTAATCTTAAATAAATGTGTTACTTCAAATTCACTTCACTTTATTTTAGCTTTTTTTTTTCATCATTATGTTTCAACATGATTATTTTATTTTATTCAGTGGTTTACGATTATAGGCCTATTATATTAATCAAATAATAGGCCTATAATCTAAAACACTGAATTAAATAAAATAATTTCCACTAAACTTTATTAAAAATTTCATAATTACTTCTAATTGAGCCAAATAGTTTCATACCCGACTTAATCCACATTCTTTTCAAAATTATAACTTCTTCTCAAGTTCTCCATACATTACTGGGAGACGTTAAGTCTCCCAGTAATGCGGTATTGACTTGAAGCTTCTCGAATCAGTCTAAAAATGTATTCGAACTCATTGAAAGTGGTTTATTAGAGCATTATTAGTCTAGGATCTTGTAGAATTTCTGTCGACAGATGTTCTAGATACAGGATGAACCAGCTGTCGGTCGATGATAAGTTTTAACGTACATTAATTAATTTTCTATTAGTAAACCGTGAATGTTTTTATATCATTGCTGTTTCCTTTATTATAATGGACATTCAGCCAAAAAATTGCGTTATATTGCAGAGGGAGACAACAGTGGACATTTGCGAGAGATCCAAGTGAAAGGTTTCATTCAAATAACTAAAATTAATTATTTATTAAATATTATCTCAAATTTGGAATTGGAATATTGTACCTTTAATTTTTTTTACTGTATATGTTTATTTGCATCACTGTCTTTCAATAAAAAATTCATCCCAATGAATATTTTTAAAATCAGAATAAAAATCTTATTCTTGTTAAAAAAAAAAAAGGTTAATAAAAAAAAAAAGTTATTTGCTAATTAATTGCGAAATAATGTAATATTGAAGACCCAGCAAATAGATATTCGAGTGTATTTCTTGAAATGGTTGGTACTTTCTAACAAATATAAAAGTACTTTCATTTTACTATATCTAATAAATATTATATAAATATGTCCAAAATGTATGAATTATTGCATATATAAATTTTGTAGCATGTGAATGACCCTTATATTGAAGCATATGAAAGTATTTGGTGAAGTATTAAGTACTTTATCACTGAACATGAAATTTTTTAAATTTCTTGATTCTTGTAAAATAATAGTTATGGAAAACAATGAGCCATTTATTCATTACCAATAGTTACAAAATAAATGGTTATTATGTAGACTGCTGTGTTGCTGGTTGACAAACATCAAACAGTCATATATCAGTCATATCCTTCGTCTACTTTTTAAAAGTTGAATTTAGGATAATAGAATTTTTGGAAGGTGTGTTATTTTTCCTAAAAAGTATTTTTGCAAAGTAAATCTTCTTCGTCCTTATTGCCATATTTTTGTATAGTTACTTTTTGGTGGCAATTTTAGACCTCATGTGTTTTCCAAATAGGAGTTCCAATAAAATCTTCCACGCATTGAATTACCTTTATTTTCAAATTCAAACAGCTGCTGATATAAATCGTTTCGAAATCTCATCTGAGTGATATAGAAAACAAAGAGCTTTCCAACAGCTCAATTTCTGTTTCAAGGATATTTCAAAAATAATATGTTTCGATTTTGTTTTCTATGAATCATAAATCCTTTTTTCCGAGAACAGTTGGTTTTAGTTGTTATAAAATGGATATATTAATGTTATTGTGTGAAATGCAATAGCTACTTTAAGGACAAGAAGGGCCCAAAATATTATTGATTTCAGTTAGTAGCTTGTATTCGTTGGTTGCATGAAATTCGCTCTTTATCAAAATGATCCTGCGAAAATTGTGTGAAACCTTCACCGCCGCCGGTTCCCAATGGAGGAAGTAGGATAAACAAGTTTGCGCTTAGCACTACGCTGGTCGTACGGTTGAAACTTTTCATAGTGCAAGTTCCATAACTGACTACTTTTTCATTGTGAAAGGGCCACGCGGCACTAAGCTGGTCGTATCGTTGAAACATTTCATTGTACAAGGGAAAAATTGCACTACGCTCTGTAGATCTGATGATAATCAAGATAGCTATGGTATGTTGGATGTCGTAGAAGAGTTTTCATAGAAGAGATGGTACCGAATGTACCGTCGGTTGTACCATTTCCGATTTCGTCATTTTTCAAAATTGCCTGGCATGGTGGGTGTCGTTGGACTTGTCTTGAAGTATTATGATCTTTGGTGTAAACGAGTGTACCATCGGTGGTACCATTTCCATTTTTAAAAACCATGATAATTTTTAAAAAACCTATGGCATGTTAGGTGCCGTTGGACCCTTTTTGAAGTATTATGATCGTTGCCCATATAGCCAAACCTCATCCAATAGATATCTACTGGATGTACTCTATAAAAAATGGGATATCTACTGGAGCATGCGTTTACCGATAATAGACGACTAATGGATCGTCAAATGTCCCGGAAATAGTCCTACTTTATTCATCCATTGTACTTCCACAATGTCCACTAATAAGATTTTCTCTGTACATTGTGAACGACCAATAGACATTCAATCAGAATCTATAATATCCAATGAACGACTAATAGATATTCATTAGATATCCCCAAAATCCTCAATTCCGGAGAAAAATCAAAATAATAATAAAAAAAAAATTAAAAACATTGCGTCGATCACATCGGTAACCTCGTAATTATACAGCCATGATCAAGTGAATTTGTTAAGAATTTTCACATACTGTGGTTAAAACCGAGGGACTCTCGTGACTGCGATCTGATGCTTTATCACTTAGACTAACCTGAACTTGTTGACTGGAGCAGTTATATTTATGTGTTTGTTAAAAGACTTTTCCAAATCACTGAAAATTTTCCTGAAAAAAAATAAAAAATTATGTGATAAATAATTTAGATATTTAATTTAAAACTAATATTTTATTAAAACTAATATTTAATATTTTATTTTTTTTCCATTTCGTGAATCCGAAATAATCCACTGAATGCGTTAATTTCAATTTAGATTTTATTTATAGACTTTTGACGGGTATAAATGAAATCTAAATTGTTTATAAGGGGGAAATTAAGTGTAAATGTATTTTTGAAGACTTATGTAGAAATCGCGCCATATTTTGAGGAGAAATATTGATTCACTTTTTTCAGAATGTGTTTAAAAATACGAGGGGTGTTCGGAAAGTTTCCGTTTCCATTTTTCTCCACTGCAGCGCTGCGATCGCAATTCCGCGCATGCACAGTAGTTACACTGAATCAAGCAGAACGAAATGACGCCATTTTGAGCTTGCTGTGTTGTGTGCCCCTCGTGGTATTTGTTTATAATAGCGGCGTTGATTGAAAGTCCCGCCGCTTGTTAAATTTGATCATCTTTATTTCGTATACTCATTTTTCGGCAAGTTCTTTGATGGATTAAAAAGAATCGCACTTTGGCGGGAACTTTTCGCACCTTTTTACATTTTTCAAAAACTTTACATTTACAAAATCCTATATCAAATTACTTTTTTTCTGCTTCTTTTTTAAAAGCCAGTACTCTAGTATGGAAATAAAAAAAAATCTTAGCTTTAAAATATTGAATTTATTAAATATATCTCTTGGTGATACTCACAATCAGTTGCAAAACACGTTCATGAGATACCATTGGAATTGATGCTCTCATCCATATTGCTTCGACTTTAGTAGCTACGATTTGGCTGATAAAGGAAATACCAGGATCTTTCCCACATAATAGGTTATGTTTAAGATCATATTGAACAAACAAATAACACTTTATAGCATTTTCATAAGCACAGAATCACAAAATTCCGATGGTGAGGCAAAAATTGGACAAAAAGTAGAACTTCTAGTTTAACTTTGCTGAAACCTATTATTTAAAATTTCAATTCAAAAGCACATACTTCGAAGAAAAACAGACACTTTAAAAGAAAAATATTCTTACAGTATGTTGTGACATTCCTTAATAGTTCTATAGATGGCAGCACTAGTATATTTCTGAAGGTTATAAAATTTAAATGCATTTAATTCCTTTTTAATTAGTTTTAAATTTGTTATAATTAATGAGTAGAATAATAGAATTATTTCTTGTTTATTTTGTATCAATTTAATACTTTTAAAGACGCCAATGTATAGTTTTTTGTTTGAAAGAAAATTGTTGATTTTTCTGGTAATTTCTAGATAATGTTAGCTCTTTCTAGAATGTCTGAAAAGGTATAAAAGCCTACAGCGATGGTTTGTGGGGGATCTTTTTTGGTTGTGATATTTGTTGTGTGTTTATGTTTTTGTGGTGCTCTGTAAATGTGTGTTTTGTGCTGAAATATAATTGTGAATATAAGAATTCAGCCTTTTTATTAGTGCACACACTACACGATTTCTGCAGAGATTTTGACATGGATTAAACTACGAAAGTAAGTTTATTCTGTCTCTTTTTTAGATTACTCGAAGCCAGGACTTGGTGAAAGAAGTTGTTTAGTGTAATTTGTTTAGATTTGAACCTGCTTATGTCTGGTAGACATTCTTTTTAGTTTAGTTTTCTAAATGTTAGGATATATTTTGTAGCTTCTGATAGTGCGCGGATAATTACGTTTTCAGATATATATTGAATTTTTTGTTTCCCTAACATTTAGTGGCGTCCGTGACAGGACATATTCCTTTGTTTGTCCCATTTGAGTTTTGCTTTGAGTATAACTGAAAGTTTAAAATTTATAGATATGTTTCTATTGTCAGTATTAAGTCTTTAGTTTTAAATAGAATCATTTTTACAAACTTTCATAGTAATTATAATGGAACCTCTTATACTTAAAAGAAAGGGACTGCGTAGTTCTTTCACAAGGTTTGCTAATTTTCTGGAATCTGAGTTATTGAGGGATGAGTGCAATTTAGATGCAATAAATGATAAGTTTTGTAAATTTCAGAATGTTAATTCAAAATTAAATGATCTAGATGAAAAAATTCTGGATTTATTAACTGAAGGGGAAGAAGCTGGGGAAGATCCAGTTTTAATTGAGATCGAAGGCCGGGAAGTTTATTCGGGTAAATTCATCACTTTGTCTCGTCGAATAAATAGTAAGTTAAACGTTGTAGATGAATTAAACGTTGAGACGAGATCAGAAAATGGTAGCAATGTTTCATGGAACAAAACAAAAAATTATAAACTTCCCAAAATCGAGTTGAAGAAATTCGATGGTCTTTTGATTAACTGGCTTCCATTCTGGTCACAATTTCAAAAGATCCATGAGGATACTGATTTACACGAAAGTGACAAGTTTTCTTACTTAATTCAAAGTATGAAAGAGGGGTCAAGGGCAAGAGAATTTATTGATAGTTATCCGGTTACCTCTTTTAACTACGATAAGGCCATTGTTGCACTCAAAGAGCGTTTTGGTAAACCTGAGCTTTTAATAGAGGTTTATGTAAGGGAACTTATTAAGTTAATTATTTCTAATGTTAAAGCGGATTCAAGAGATAAGTTACCCCTTGATAAGCTCTTTGATAAATTGGAAGCTCAATTGAGAGCTTTGGATTCCCTTGGCTTAGATTCAGGTGATAATTCAGCATGGTTATACCCAATGGTGGAATCATGTCTCACCGAAGACGTATTAAGGGCTTGGCAGAGAAGTTTGTATTTTAATCAGCCAGAGCAAACCCCGAGTCTCGACGAGAGGTCTTTACCCGAAGCTTCGCGCCTAACAAATTTGATGAACTTTTTAAAAGCCGAAGTGCAGGGTGAAGAAAGTTTGAAATTAGTCAGTAGTGGTTTTTGGGGCAACAGTCGGAATGAGAGTTCTCAAGAAAAGCCCAAGGGTGAAAATAGGTGTAAATCTAAGTGTAAAAATCAAGCTAAGTTTCCCACTTCAGGCGGATTCCTTACCACAAAGGATAGCCACTGTATTTTTTTCAGTAGAGCTCATAAGAGTGAGAGCTGTTATGAGGCCCGTCTGTTGCCTCTTGAGGAAAAAATAGCTAAAATTAAAGACAAGAAGTGTTGCCTAAAATGTTTGGCACCTAATCACATAGCCAAATTTTGCAAGCAGTTTATACGGTGCTTATGCTTGTGGTAAGCCGCATTGTATTTCTATATGCCCAGAAATGCATTGCAAAAATCCGCCGCCAGTAGCAGAATCCTCTCCGGTAACAGACGTACAAACAACTACCGCCGGACAGACGTGCACCTCAGAAGTGGCCTTAATGACATTAAGGGTAAAGGTGGTCGGCGCTAATCAGTCCAGAATTTGTCGAGTGATGCTTGATTGTGGCTCACAGAAATCATACATCTCAAAATCGGTGGCTGTGGAACTGGGTTTGCCAATTGTTTCCAAAGAGACTTTGTCTCACACTTTATTTGGGGGAGCCCAGACTGGACCGAAATCGCATAATAAATATCGGGTTAAATTATCTTCCATGAGTAAAAATAAAGGGGAAGATTTAGAATTTGATTTTTTGGATCAGAATATAATTTGTGGCAACGTACCATGCATTCCTAAAGGTCCTGTTGTAAGGGAATTAAAACGTAATAACATTTGGTTATCAGATATGGGATCAGATTGTCCGAAGATAGAAATGCTCATCGGAAGTGATGTTTATGGGAAAATTCTCACTGGGCGTGTAAAGCAACTAAATGGAGGATTAACCGCGATTTGTACAAAATTGGGTTGGGCAGTTTGTGGCACTTTAGAAAATTATTCGGATAATGAGACTGTAAGTACTGCACTTTTGTGTGCAAATTTAGCAGTCAGAGATATGCAAATCTCCGATCTTTGGAATTTGGAGACAATTGGCATACTAGATAGTCAACAGAGTTTATCTAAAAAAGCTGAAGAAGAAATAGCCAGAGAACAATTTTTGCACACTCTCAGTAGAAACAATGAGGGTCGTTATTGTGTGGGCTTACCTTGGCTAGGACAAAATGTGGAGTTGCCTTCAAATCGCCATGTAGTAGAAAAGAGACTATTCAGTGTCACCAGAAAATTAGAGTCTCTTGGTAAGTATGATGATTATGGTAAAATTTTTGAAGAATGGAGGGATGAGGGTATTATTGAGGAGGTGCGTGATAATGAACTTAATTTAGATGGACACTACTTGCCCCATCATCCCGTATTTAAACCAGATAGTCTGACTACTAAAATAAGACCGGTTTTTGATGCCAGTTGTAAAGTTGGCAGATCTCCCTCACTTAATGATTGTTTGTTTAAGGGGCCGAACTTAATTGAAGAGATTCCTTCAATTTTGTTACGATTTCGAGAAAAGAGTATAGGGGTTACTTCTGATATTAAGCGTGCCTTTTTACAAATAGAAATAAGAAAAGAAGATAGGGATTATTTGAGGTTCCTATGGTGGGAGAAAAATGGTGTTGTAAAGGTTTTCCGCCATTCAAGGGTCGTATTTGGAGTGACTTCCAGTCCATTTCTGTTGGGAGCAGTTATATCATTTCATTTGTCGCAGCTCTCAGATGAAGAGAGAGTAACTGCTCAGAAGTTAGCTCGATCCCTATATGTCAATAATTGTGTAACATCGGTTGATAATGAAACTGAGCTTGAGAATTTCATAGAAAATTCTACAGATATTCTAGTTAGGGCAAAAATGGATTTGAGAATGTGGATGTGTTGGCCAATAAATGAGAATGTAGACTTAAGGGTAAAATATTTAAATTCAGAAACTGTAGAAGACCCACAGTCGGTTTTAGGGGTTTTGTGGAATAGGAATAAAGACAGTCTTTCCATTAATATAAAACTCGTACCACTTTCGAAAACCTTGTCAAAAAGGGAAATTTTGTCGTTGACACAGTCCGTTTTTGACCCTCTGGGATTCTTGACTCCTATTATGTTACCGGCAAAATTATTACTGCAAGAAATTTGGGTAATAAAGGTGGATTGGGATGCACCATTACCAGATGACGTCAAGAAGAAATTTTTAAAGTGGTACAATAATTTGGGAAAGCTCACCGATTTTGAGTTGCCACGACGCATCGGGTTTGGGGATAAAAGTAATTGGTCCCTTCATATCTTTTGTGACGCAAGTAAACACGCATATGCAGTTGTAATATTCCTTAGATGCGTTGACAATGGAGAGGTATTCATTAATTTGGTTGCAGCCAAATCCAGGGTAGCTCCCTTAAAAGGGTTCACAATTCCCCGTTTAGAGCTGATGGCTTGCGTTCTGGGTGCACGTTTGTCCAAGTATGTTACTGAAGCCCTTTCATTGGAGTGCAACTCAAAATATTTTTGGACCGATTCTACTACGGCCTTATCATGGATCAAAAGAAATAATCTTTGGGGAACATTTGTGGGTAACCGCGTGAGGGAAATTTGTACTGTCACTGACCAAAACCAGTGGTCATATGTACCAAGTGAATGGAATCCGGCTGATCTTCCTTCCCGCGGCTGCTCCCCTCTTCAGTTTATCCAATCGGATTGGGTAAATGGACCTGTTTGGCTGAAGGGTCCTAGAGAAAATTGACCCGAATTGATTATTGAGCCAAATGAAAGTTTAATTTACTCAGAAATAAAAAAGGGAGTAAACTCATGTAGTAACGTTAGTATAGATATAGATAGTGAACCTGCATGGTACAAAAGATATTCTAAATTTTCTAAAATGATAAAGGTTTTAGGTTGGATTAATAGGTTTATAAAAAATTGCCAAAAGAAAATGGGGAATCGGGAACCTTTCTTATCAGCTTCCGAAATGCAGGAAGCAAAAAACCCACTTCTTTCATTTGTTCAGGTGGAGAGTTTTCCAGATACTGGAGACCCCATTAATGGTCTTCAGACAGTACGAGATCAGAGTGGCTTAAGAAGAGTGAACACCAAAATCACCGAAAGAGATGATTCTTATGCATTTCGGTACCCGATTTTGTTACCTTCTAAACATTACATTGTTGACTGTTTGATAAGAGATTATCATTTAAAGCATTCTCATGCAGGCATACAAGCCTTAACTGTAATACTTAGAGAAGAATTTTGGATAATTGCTGCAAGACGCACAATTAGATCAGTTATAAAACAGTGTGTCCGGTGTAAAATATTTTCAGCTAAACCTCCAACCACTGTACCTATTCAATTACCATTAGACCGGGTCCGGGACGCTTTTGCATTTGAAGTTACCGGTGTAGATTTGTGTGGCCCTCTGATTCTCAAAAATAAAAATAAAATCTGGGTAGTATTATTTACCTGTGCCGTGTATCGATGTGTGCACTTAGAACTTGTGACATCCATAAGTACTGAGAGTTTTATTCAAGCGTTTCGTCGCTTCATAGCCGGAAGAGGTCGGCCATCTGTGGTTTATTCCGACAATGGGACAAACTTTGTCGGCACGTCGGCATTGCTGAGAAAAGTGAACTGGGAAAAAGTGGTTTCTCAGGAAACGTTAAATCCCATCACCTTGAAATTCATTCCGCCCACTGCTGCTTGGTGGGGCGGATGGTGGGAGCGTCTGATCCGCCTCACCAAAGATTTGCTAGTGAGAGTCCTGGGACAAGCTGCAGTAAATTATGAGGAACTACTCACTATTATCTGTGACGTAGAAGCCGTGATAAACTGTCGACCTCTCACTTATATCTCGAACGACTCTGAGGACCTTCTACCATTAACGCCTGCCATGTTCCTACAGGACATAAGGGTTTCTGGTACAGCAGACTTAGACATGTTGGACAGAAACAAACTCCTGGTGCGGCAGCGCTTTTGCCAAGATCTGCGTGAGCAGCTTCGGACCCGCTTTCGCAAGGAGTACCTTGGACAGTTGGTGCAAAGGCATGGTAAAAAGGACTGTGAATTGAAAGTGGGAGACATTGTGTTGGTAGGTTGTGAAAACCTCAAAAGAGTCAACTGGCCAATCGCTCGTGTTCAAGAACTTTGTACAGGCAGAGACGGGCGAGTAAGAGTAGTGAAGGTCAAGACCAGAAATGGCCTATTGACTCGCCCAGTACGGAAACTGTACCCTCTTGAAGTATGTTCCTGCACTAAAGACACTATTATTTGATTTTTGATTTTCTTCTGAAAATCAAAAAGGTGGGAGTGTTGTGACATTCCTTAATAGTTCTATAGATGGCAGCACTAGTATATTTCTGAAGGTTATAAAATTTAAATGCATTTAATTCCTTTTTAATTAGTTTTAAATTTTTTATAATTAATGAGTAGAATAATAGAATTATTTCTTGTTTATTTTGTATCAATTTAATACTTTTAAAGACGCCAATGTATAGTTTTTTGTTTGAAAGAAAATTGTTGATTTTTCTGGTAATTTCTAGATATTGTTAGCTCTTTCTAGAATGTCTGAAAAGGTATAAAAGCCTACAGCGATGGTTTGTGGGGGATCTTTTTTGGTTGTGATATTTGTTGTGTGTTTATGTTTTTGTGGTGCTCTATAAATGTGTGTTTTGTGCTGAAGTATAATTGTGAATATAAGAATTCAGCCTTTTTATTAGTGCACACACTACACGATTTCTGCAGAGATTTTGACATGGATTAAACTACGAAAGTAAGTTTATTCTGTCTCTTTTTTGGATTACTCGAAGCCAGGACTTGGTGAAAGAAGTTGTTTAGTGTAATTTGTTTAGATTTGAACCTGCTTATGTCTGGTAGACATTCTTTTTTAGTTTAGTTTTCTAAATGTTAGGATATATTTTGTAGCTTCTGATAGCGCGCGGATAATTACGTTTTCAGATATATATTGAGTTTTTTGTTTCCCTAACACAGTACTTCGATAATAGAATGTATTTGATCAATGAAAGAAACATAAATAAAACAATATACTGTTTTTTTTTATTGCCCTAGAGCCACCTAGAGAATAAATTAGAAGTAAGGAGTATTATTTATTAATAGAAATTTTATTTAATAATAGAAATTTGTAATAAATGTAAAACCTTTTGCTTTTTTAAAGAAGAAAAAGCAAATAATGCAGGTATAAAGAAAACATTTCAAAATTACCAGTGATTCATTAAATGCAATATGATATTTAGTAAATAAAAAAAAGGTTTTCAATGAGACATGACCCCTTTTTACATTTATTGAGTCAAGTAAAATACATACTTACTGGTAGAGATCACAAGATATTAATATACTCTTTAAAAAAATATGTGTTATTTACTGGTATCATAAGACAACTTTTGATACCTTTTGCGTTAAATATTTCTCAAAAAAAAAAAAAAAAAAAAAAAAAAAAAAATTCGATTCACTCCATCGGGCATGCTCAATAAAGGCATTTTGTGGGCATGCGCCTGCCCCGTCTGCTTGTATAAAAAGAGATATACTGATGTTGTTCAGTTGTATTGATGTTTTATGAAAGTCAAATAAAAAAATAAAAAAAACGATCTTGTAATGAGCATGGATTTAAGGCCCATTGTAAACTGTACAGCGGCCCTAAGCCGATTACAATGTTTTTTTGTTTTGTTTTTTAATTTATTGAATATTTGTGAATAAAAACACACTGTTCTGATTCTTTGTTGTAGTAAATATATATTCAATAAATGTGTTTACAAAATAATTAGCCATATTCCCATAGCGTACCTTATGTAAAACTCAAATACATGTAACATATAAATTTTTATACTAATTCTAATTTATTATAGTTTAAAGAATATAAGTAAAATTTTACGAAACAAATACGTGCTAAATAAAAATCCTGAATGTTAAATAACATATTTAAAGTTTGAAAGTAAAGAAAAGAATTGTGGTTTTTTGCGGGGTACATTTATATGCATTAAATAAATTTTTTCGAAATTTAAAACAAAAAGGTAAAAATAGAGTACAGCTTGAATAGTAATCTTTCGACTCATCTAAAACATTTTCGAAAAGATTTCACAGTCAATAAATAAACCCTAACTGCATTTTTAAGTTAGAGTACGTAGCTTTTTAACTAGAGTATTAACATTCCTATGACTTTTCTTTTTTACTGAGTATATCATTGGAGATGTCTCTGTTTTAGTGCACTTAATATCACTTATTATAATTTGCCTACTTAAAAATGAAACTTGTGTAGTTTGAGTAGTCAGATTTTGTATAGGTTTAAAAAATACCGTAGGTACCCATTATTAGATTTTGATTTCGTTCCCCTTTTATCTTACAACTCTCCGCTCGTTTCCATAAATTAAAAAAATAATTACTTTAGATGTATAGAATACAAACGCTTCGTTTTATACTCCATACAAACATAACTTCGTTTTAATATATGGAACTGATGACTTATAAAATTTAACAGTTTAATATTTCTATCATCAGAAACAAAACTTTCTTCTGTATAAATTTAAATTGTATTTAAAACAAGTTGTAAAGATGAATATGAAACTATGCATTATTAGTATTAAAAATAAAAAATTATATGCATTTCTGAAAAATGTATATTGATCCAATTTTTTATGAACACAATTTAATTGTATACATTACAATAATAAAAAATAATTTGAATATAAACTTTGGATTGTGAATACATTGAATCCCAAAATGATTAGTGAATATCCTTAAAAGCACTAAAAATATTAAGTATTTATTTAGAATCAGTATTTTATTTCCAACAACTACGCTCAGACAATTAGTATTATTAAGTTTTGTATTATAACAAAGAATACATGTTTAAAACGGTGTATAAATGAAAAATTGCTTATTATTTGTATGACTAGTTTTCTTTAAAGTAGACAAAATCCAAGCAAAAGCTTTTATAGAATCGAAGATGATTTTCCAAAATATTTTACCTGGAAAGTTGGGTAGCTAGTAAGTGTTTTTTTGGAATCCTTAAATTGTTCAACCTCCTCTTTCAAACTTCATAATAAATGTTCTGGCAACATTGCTATTAACTACGCTTACCTTGATGTTTTTTAACTCATTATTTATAACTCTTCTAAAAAGCTATAATTCTAAAGGAAATTTTTTGTCAAGGATTCCAAGATAAGTATTTACAAAAATATATGTAAACGAAAATAAATGTATTTATAAATATGGAAATATTTCATCGAAAGATATTTGATCATTTTATCACAGCAGTGTATTTATAAAAGTATTTTAGTGAGTGTATTACACCCACGGAAACACTACTTAAACATGTTTTTACACGAACAGCTCTTAACAGAATTGTAAATACTAATGAATATAATTGAATATCAAAGATTTTTAGTTTAGTATATTAATAAATGATATTAAAGGGACACACTACAATCTAAACTTTTTATTATTATTATTATTATTATTATTATTATTATTATTATTATTATTATTATTATTATTATTATTATTATTATTATTATTATTATTATTATTATTATTATTATTATTATTATTATTATTATTATTATTATATTTTTATACATAAAAAATAGACAACACTGATTTGAATTTATATGGAAAATCAATAATTCACTAAAAAAATTTTAATTCTTTTTCAATTCTTAAAAATTTTAAATTTCTCACACATTTTTTTAAACGCTAAGGTTTTTTTAAGTACTAAAATTTGTTCCCATAATTTTTTCTAAAAGATTCTTTGAAATATGGAATACATATAGTAATTAATTATGCTATCGATGTTTGTTCATAATCACAAAAAAAAATTATATAAATATTCAATAGAGTTAAAAAATACAAACTTCAACATATTTTGTTAATTAGAAGGCTAATTTATGAATTACACATAACATGTTCTAAAAATTTAAGATTTCTCCATTAATTAGAAAAATAAGTTGTAGCATTTCGAAAAACCTAATATCAACAAAAAACAAATAGTGAGAAAATCGATTATAAGTTTTCATTTCTTAAAAGGAGTTAGAGTTTAAGAACGTCAAAAATCAATTTTGAGATTAATATTGTAAAAAAACTACAATTAATTTTGAATACGACATTGCAAAATGTTTTAATCTTGGTAAATTAGAGGTATTTATATATATATATATATATATATATATATATATATATATATATATATATATATATATACATACTTTTTAAAAAGTGGTGTGCATCAGTTTATATAATCATTTTCAAATTTAACTATCCATATCTCCAAACACAATTTTGGAGACGTAGAATACGAGAATACAAATTGTTGCATAAAGTTTTTTTTTAAATATATAAAAAACACTTCTAATTTAACAAGATTAAAACTTTTTGAACCATTGAATTCAAAATTTTGTGTTGGTTTTTCGACGTTCTTAAACTTCGATTTCCTTTCAGAATATCAGAACATCATCTTATCATCCTGCATAAAATGTCAAATAACTCATTAATTAAAAAACGTAGATAAAGATTTGAAATTTTGCATGCATATTTAAAAGATTCCAAACTATAGTTATAGCAAATAAAAAAATTGAAAAGTTTGTCATTTTTAAGGTTTGTCATTTTTGCCTTAAATCATAAACTTATGTGTTACTTTTAATTTTAAAGCAATTTGTAGATTTATGTAGCCAAATAAAACAATCAATTGCTTATAATTTATTTTTATATAGATTTGCACAAATGGCAGTTTATTATTGTATGAAATATTTTAAGTATGAATCTATTAAAAAATATAACTACGTTCCTTATCAAATTTTAAGTAAATATTTAAAATTCTCTTCTAAAAAACAACTACTATCTCATATTTTAAATGTTATAATCCTATTAATTTATTAAATTAATGTAACTATGCATATCTCAAGCACACGAATATAACAGAAAATCTTTCTAGTAGAATATAAATTTACCTTGTCTCATTTGCAATATCTAGGCTTCTTTCATTATTTGGTTGTATATTTTGATAAATGGGATTTTCCTTGTAGAAAAATGTTTTTTCCTGGAAAAAACTGAGCACTTTATGTTCCCACAAATGCACGGAGTCTATAAATAGTCTTCGAATCGTTTGTCTCTTCTCGTGATCGCCATTATCATCTATTTATTATATCTGGTCTAGTGAGTATGAAGCAATTTTTCCCATACATTATATTTAAGATGTCAGCTGCCTATCAGGAGCAATCCTTTTTCGGAAAAACTGAAGAAATATTGAAGTATTGATCAGAAATAATTTTAAGGTAATTTCTTTATTAAAATATAGAGATGTGTGTTAAGAAATCTTAATTTATCTCTAAAGACAATTATTGTTTCCAGTTGTAAAAATAATAATCAAACAATTTCTTAATAATAATAATATTTTACAATATCGAATTTTAATTTTTCGATTCAAGTAGAATGGTTCAAACGAATATTGAAAAATGTTTTATGATGTCAATTACTTAATTTTTATTTCTAAGTAAATATACGCTTGGATTAATTAAACAGCAACAAACTACACTAAAGCTCATTTCCTTTAAGACAATGGTCTATTGATATATTTCCAAAATTTCAGTTCTTCAGAATTAAATGAGTAAAACTCTTTACAATTTTCTAATAGAAATTACCATATTTTTTTCATTATTTTTTATTTTTTTATTGAAATATAATATTTTTCTTCTTACAAATTGTACAACACTTCCTACCTAAAATATTTTACTTTCCCTTCTAAAAATATCATTATAGTTTCCCTATATTTAAATTTATCAAATAAATTAATTTTTGCAATTAATATTCAAGATATTCTATTACACATACAATTTGCAAACTTTATAATTAGCTCAGATTTAAACAAAGCACAATAAACAATGGTTAACTATCATCCATGAAAAGTCTGAAGTGCTTCATATTTTTACTTTAACGCTTTAAAAATATT
This sequence comes from Linyphia triangularis, assembly GCA_963978545.1. NCBI lineage: Eukaryota > Metazoa > Arthropoda > Arachnida > Araneae > Linyphiidae > Linyphia > Linyphia triangularis. The sequence goes on along the minus strand of OZ021723.1, from coordinate 62,516,859 downwards.
TTAACGTCAAATAATTAGCGAAAAATACATTTTATAACATCTAATAAACCCACTTAAACGTTTGAATAAATAGCTTCAAGAAATTTTGCATAATCACCCAACTTGTATAAGTTAACAGCCTTGCATTATTAAATTACCATACCTTTATTAAAAGTGACTGTCAGACAATCTGTTAAATGTATTAAAAGTCTCAAATTTATTTTAAATACGGGGTAAAACCTAGAACTTATTAACACAGGCTCTTTTTTAAGTTTTAGTTTCTCTTTCATGTTGGCACCGTTGTTGGTAAGTGTGTCATTCAAAATTAACGTTAGGTTAAAAATTGTTAGAGTTAACCCAGTGAATTCTCTGAAGCCTTCCCAGTTTTTCTCCAATGAACTAGGATTCTTTCAAAAATCAAACAATGTGGTTAATTAAGTTTTAAATATTGTCTAGTACTTTCAGTTAAAGTGGTATAAGAGAATATGAGGGAAGAAAGTAAAGTGAAAGCGATTGATATGTTTCTTTATTAAATTTAAGAGCATTAAATTATTTGAAAAAGCATATTTTCTTAAGAGATAATCTGTAAGTGAATGCATAATGTTTCTCATTCATGGAGACATTCCTTTTTTATTAATTATGATAAATACTTGTATTCAAATTTGTCACAAAATATGTTATTTACAGTAGATTTTGGTTAAATGTTACACCACGAAGAAGGAGGTGTTACATCAAATAATTTTGAATAACTTACATGTTAAAAACTTGAATATATTAATTGATTTTTGTATAGTATTTATGTTAGAATAATCTTATATTGCAATAACATTTTATACAGTAAACCATAGTACTAGCAAGACTAGTTTGCATATTTAATGAATTAATTTGTATTCAAAAGATGTTAGAAGTTACATTAGTTTATAAAACTCTTATTAATACTATTAGTATAAATTTAAAAGAATAGTGAAATTATTTTTTCAAACATAAATAATCAAATTGAAAATAACTAATTAATGGTATGTAATTTGAAATATTTCTTGTGGTAATTGTAAATTCAATTGTATGTAGTCTAACTAATTTATTCAATTCCAAGATACCCGTCTTTGCCATTTATAGGTTAGGCTTAGGTACATCCACTAGTAACTTTCGGTTATCTTTTTGAATAGGAACTTAATATGCAGAGACCTTTCATTTAATTATAACACCCGTGTTTGAAGTATTGTATTTCTGTCTGTGAATGTTGACCTCGAATAAATGCATTTAATAAAAAAGAATTGACAAAAAACAATTTCTAATACCAGTTTTTTTATTTCAAAAACCAAATATGCTGAATTTAAATTTTTTTTATTATATAGTAGAATATATAGGATTTCAAATATTCTTTCAAATGCATTCGAAGTAATGAGGAATATTTTTTTAATATAAGTTCTGAAATAAGTGTTTTTGGAAATCTTTCTCAGTTAATAATTACAGAATGCACGAATCGTTCAAGAATTTTAATAAATTATTTTAATATTTTAAATTCCTTCATAATAAGCTTAGAAAATTAAAAAACGTCACTTGAGAATCAACCCCCTTTTAACGAAAGGGAATTTTCATCAAAAATAAAAAAGGTAATCTAAATAGAATTCATCTGCATATATTGTAAATTTGAATTCATCAATTCAATTTTTATTGTTTTACTTTTGACCCTAAACTTTTATATAAACAGTTTTACGACAAAAGACCTGTAGTTTAAGTCTGAGAACCAATTACATCGTTTTGGTCGTAATGTTGTAGTTATGGCCATTTTAAATTTGTATATTATCTAAATCAATTTCTAAAATGGTATATAACCAGTAAAACATCTAACTTATTTGCTTCTGCTGATGTTTAAATTAAAATTGCTTAGCTGCACAGGAAATGGGGTTTCTTTCAATTAATCAGCACAGACAGTGTTGAGATATGATTAAAAAAGCCTTAAAAAAGCCAGTGATATTTCTCACTGACAAATTAATACTTCAAATTTGACAGAAGAAGTAGTAAAAAGTCTACTTTATTTTAGGCAAGTCATTCTTAGATTTAACTTTCCTTTAAATTTTAAATTTGAACCATAGCTCTACTTGTTATCCAGAAAATCAAACTGAAAGTCTTCTAACATTTAATTTTTGAGTAGATAATCTCTACATATATATATATATATATATATATATATATATACATTCGTGAAATAAGAAACAACGAAAATTCTTTTGAAAAGAAAATGCTGTAAGTTTCGCAACTCTATATATATATATATATATATATATATATATATATATATATATATATATATATATATATATATATATATGAACGGCTATAACTCAAGATCTACTGAACCTATTTGAATAAAAGTTGTGTCTATTGATAGATTATTGGATGCTGATTCTATAGAGTACACTTTTACCACACTTTAATTACACAAATAACTATAATTACACATAAAAACTATTTTTGCCGTATTGCCGTGTATCCTTTAATTATGTCTGAGTAGAAAGTTTATTCGGAATTCGAACGTGTTTATCATGCATAATTTAAACTTTTAATGTGCTAATGTCTCTGAAAAGAAAATCTTCTTAAAGGCTAAATATGGCCGATTCTAAAACACTTCGTGAAATAAGAAACAACGAAAGTTCTTTTGAAAAGAAAATGCTGTAAGATTCGCAACTCTAAAAAAAATTCTCCGCCAAAGTGTTTAATGGTAATAAATTGTAGCAGCTGCAATACCTCAGATTGCTTTAATTTTGTACTAATATAATCCAAACAACTTTTAGCTCAGAATCCACGCAAGAGTTGGAAGTTTTACAGGAACCCTTCGGGGATAAAAAAACAAATTGTTTTCAATTGTGCTTAATTTGCCTGAAACCTTTTTTGTATCGTATCAGACCAGAGTGAAATATACTGTCAATGAAATATGACACAGTTTTTAAAGATTCCTTGATAAAATTGGAAATGGAAGTGCAATCCATGACATGCAAAATTATAGGTTTAACACTTCTATTCGAGAAACTACTTTTGAGGATCCAGGTTATTGCAGCAAAGAACAGAGCTCTTCTAAATGATCTTTTTGATGTGCACAACGGCTTCATTTCCATTGTAAAAGATGGTTTATGTAATATTATCGTTACTTTTCCGCTAAAAGGGGCCGATGATACTTCCAAATATGGTACGGATTCTGCACCAATGTGATTTTCGCCAATAAATTGCAGTAGACGCCATTTTTAATAACAAGTGAACCGCCTGTGTTTGCCATAATTTGCTGCAGTTTTATTTAAACAATTCTTGGAACACAATCTGTACCGTACTTGGGAATACCAAAGGTCTCTTTTAACGGAAAAGTATCATATTATCTAGAATGAAGATTTATAAAATATTGTATTTCCTGAAATCGGCTCTGCACTTAGCCGGCTGCCATCTCGGCTTCCTAAGAAAGCTATATTGGTTCGAAGAAATGATGATTGGAGCCTTAAGCAATGTAATGCTCAGAAAATTAAAAATAATTGCCATTACAGGGTGCCAACACAAATTTATACATTTTTGTATTAACACATTGATTTGTTTATTTGAAATTCTCGGTACTTACACAAATTATTCATTTTTTTACTTTCCAATTTTGACAAAACCAAAACTGTTGCCATAATGCAGCTTTAGTGGTAATTATTAATAACAGTGTGCTAAAGCTTCTTTTTGCAACAGTTTCGGTTTTCCCGAAAATGGTTAAAACCATTTAAAAAGTATTTGTTTTTCATACTGAAATCCATTATAGAACAGTCGTGAGGAGTGTTTTTTATTTTTATGGTGCTTATTTTGTAATAACCATTTAGTGCGTCCAGCATAAAAGAGACCCTACATTCAAAGAAAAACCGCGTTTCAGATTATTAGACTTAATTTGAAATGATTCGAATTTTTTTTTTTTTAAATAATTCAGCGCCTCTTTTTTGCTTGCCACCCTGTGTAGAGTGTTGGGATGAGGAATTGATAAAACTTACGGAACTTTTTATACTTTTATTTAAAAACAATTATTAAGTTAAAACTTTAAAATCAATTCTAGCAAGGTAACATTTTTGACATTCCAGATTAGACAGATGAAGCATAACACCCAGGCTGGCGTGGCAGAGAAAGAGAGCAAAGCTAACATTTGAATCTTCTTATATAGGGAAGTTTATTTGCATATGTGCTCTTCTTCTTGAAGGAGGGTTTCACAAGGTCAGCTCTTTTTGTTTTGACGCGCCGCAAATAATACTGACGCGCAGCAAGATCAGTTTGCTCGAGCCGCCACACCTGTATTGTAATCTGAATTGTCAAATTCAAAGATCTATTATGCCACAACGAGTACCCAGAAACGCGGGTCTACGCAGCTAGTAGTTAATAAGTATAATACTGCTCAATCAAAGGTATATTACATATTCTGTTATGATGGTATTTGTAATGAAAATTTATGCCTTTGAAAATTTTGAAAATACCAGAATAGAAATTTAAGGATAAATTTTAAGCAGTTTCAGGTTTAACTTAAAACTTACTTTTTTAATTTTTTAAAAATTTTAATGAGGATAGTCCGAATGAAGGAACTCCCTCTCCCACTCCCTCCCCTAATCGAAATTTACAAAAACTCATTAAGTTCTACGATTAGTCTTAAATAACATTTAGAATATTTGGTAGAAAAGAACACCCCCCCCCCCCTTCTCCCAACCTCCACATTTTTCTTCGAATAAATTTAGAGTGCAATATTGAATTTTATTTTTTAAACCAAAAAATTAGAAATAAATCAGGTATATATTTTAAACTTTCAAGTTTGGGCATTTAATGCGTTTTGCAAAAGTCAAGCGATTTGTTGGTTTTGTCTTTTTAAATAATACATTTTATACTCTATTTTGAGCAGACTGGACAAAATATTTTAAATTTGATTGATCTTTTCATAAGTTGGAAAATTACTATATTCCCTAAGACACATTTCGTAGCTGAAGAGAGAAAACTGTTCATACAGATGTTTTAGTATATATATTTTTAAATATTTGTACTCACATATCCAATTATTAAAAAATCCTATAAACAGAATAAAAAAAAAAAATTGTATTGTAGTAATTAACGCATTTCTTATATAATCTTAACAAACGATTAGAAATAAAAATTTAAATTAAGTATTAATTATAAAATTAAATACTTGGAACGAAACTTAGCATTTGTAACTAAGCCAAATAACCGTAGAGTTGTTTTTATGTTTGTTGTACCAAGCATTTCACTAATTTTTAATCAAAGCTGTAGCCATCTAGTTTGAGAAAACTTAAATTACTTTTCCTGAAACGTTTTGTCATGAAGAATTAAAAGGTCTGCTAACTGGAATTACTTTTTGCGTTATGGATCATTAGAAGCATTTTATGTGTTGTTTACAGGATATTACGTTATCGACTTTAGTGGTAAAAGAAAAAGAGGTAAATATCATCTAATCAGAGAGTTAGACTTTTCTCCAAAGAATTGTCTTGGTACATTATAAGTAATCTTGTTTATGCAATTTGTAGGGAATACAAGAAAGAGAACTTTTTGAGAAAATGTGTTTATTTGTTTTTGGGATGTAAGACAATAAATTCTGCAAACTGGTTAACTGTTATTTATGATATTAGATTAAGAAATAAATGTTGATTTATTTTCAAAACAATGTTAATATCGTTTCTTTAGCTTATATAGAAAAAAATGTCTGACATTTTCCCATTCTTCTTGTGAAAATTATTAATTCCATTACTTAGTTGCACAAGAAGACATTTTGCAAGTGAAATAGTTTAATAATATTATATTATATTGGAATTCTTTCAAGTGACGTTGGTGTTTTAACATAACTCCTGGCTTTTTTTTTGCTTTGATAGTTTCAGAAATTTCCCTTAGGCCAAATTGTATAAGTCGAAAGAAATCCAGCCATACTAATAATTATATTGCAATGTCTCGCTCTACAGTGATCTCGTAATTGTATATTCCTCAAAACAGAACTCATACCTAATGTAGGTATAAATGTTTATAAAAAGTACTATATGTAATATCTAATTCAAAACATGTTAATTTTATTGCAATACCAAAATACTCAGCCAAGAAATTGTAATTTACTTTGCTAGACAATCAACAAAGAAATATGTAATTTGTTTCCATGCATAACAGAGTTGTAGTAAATGTTTTCTTTGAATATGTCAATAGTTCTGTTTCAATTAAGTTAGCAAACATGTAATACAGTAAAAGATTTTACTTCAGCATTTATTACAGTGTTGGACATGAAACAATTACAAAAAATTGACATTAAGACGTTCAAAAATGAAATTTAGTAAGTGATGTCTTATTAATTATATAAGTAAAACAATAATAAAAATAGCATTTTCTAACACTTTAACTTTATTTGAGAAAAGGATTTTTTGAATTTGGAACGAAGTATGAATTTAGGGTGAACACAAAATACTTGGACATTGAAGGCACAAGGGGTATCTGTATTAACATATAACTACACACAATATACCCTCATTTTTGGTAACTAATTTTTGTCAAGAAACTCCCTTAAATTTTTAAAATTAATAATTTATTTTGCTATAGCTATACAACGTCATACAAATACATTGGAAACCATAACTAATTTGTTTTCATCATTTTATTAGTTTAGAATGAATATATAAACAAACAGAAATGTTTCTTATCTTAATATATTGATACAAAAACTTTTTTCGATAAAGCATTCTTTACATTGAGGATCTTTAAAAATGTGCTTTACTGAAGAATGTAATACAAAAACAAGTATAGAAGTTACACTTCACTTGGTTCTGGCTTTAAAGGATAGTGTTTTTTTACTTCTTGAATTAGGTTATGTTATCCTAAAAACCATAAATATATTAAACATTCAGTAAACGGGAAAAAATAATCTTATCCATATTAATCTTAATTAATTAGAGCTTGCAAAAACTGTCAAATTTAAGTTGAGTAATTTGAAAAGTATTAGTTTATCACTTTTTGTATATTACCTTCCAATAACAATTTTTGAACTCATACAATGTTCCTCAAAAGTTTATAGACAACCGTTTTTTTCGGATTGAAGAGCTAACTGAACGAGAAAGAAAGACGAAGTAAACTATGCAAATACGTATTGAGGTAATACAAATATTAAAATACTCCAACAACTTTAAGAGTTAATATATTTAACGTGAAAAATAGAAACAGAAAAATGCTGTCCTAAAAATTCATAGACAATTGGTCTTAAAAGTTGTTTTAAGTACTGATAGCCAAAATTTGCATATTCCAAGGTCATGTACATGTGACGTAATAGTTTCCTGAGATAAAAGCTAATATGTCTTTCTTTCTTCGATTGATTGTAAAGAAGACTTGCAACGTGCAGTTTTCAAAAAAAAAATATTTTTTTTTCAAATCTATCGGTTAAAAGTTTGTAAAATGATAGTTGTAGGCATTGAAAAAAAAATAAAAAAAAAATAAAAAATTGGACGCAGCAGGGTTGGTATTTACAAAATTGCATTAAAATGTGGCAATTTTGATACACAATTCCGTTCTGGGTGGCCAAAGAAAACCACTAAACTGCAAGACAGAGATATTTTGAGATTAGTTTCAACCCAGAACCTGTCTGTACGATCAATTTTAAGAAAAGTAACCATTCCAGAATCCAAATCCCCGGTGCATCGGCGGCATCGGTGCTATGGGCAAGTAAATTTCTTGATTATCGCAAAATGCGTCGTTTGCCAAAGTTTACAAAACAGCATAAAGACGCTCGTGTTCAGTTGGCCTGAAATCATATTAATTGGCCGGATGAATAGTTGAGTGTTTTGTTCAGTGATGAAAAGAAGTTTACTTGAGATTCACGATGGTAGGGCCAGAAAACCCTCGAAATACAGTTACTTCCATTTGGAAAGTTGCTAGGTGGTGACAAATGGATACATCAAAACAATTGCTTCATTCACGTGTCAAACTTTGAAATGCAATGGTTTAGACAACACCAAGTAACTGTTATGGACTGGCTAACACCAGATCTTGACCTGAAACCAATGGATCCTCTGGGGAATATTCGCTAGAGACAAATATGCTAACGGGCGTCCATTTGCAACAGTTCAAGTTCTAAAGCTGAAAATTGTGCGAAGTTGTTTTTCTCTAAAAATAGAATTTCGTTGAACTCTCGTTTTGAGTATGCCTGATCAAGTTTAAATGGCTCAAAAATTTGAACTTTAAAGAAACAAAAATTAGTTGCTTATAAACTTTTGCTACAGTAAAATTTTATTTTTAATTTTTATCACAAAGTCTCTGATTGTGTAGAATTATATTTGTATATTATTATTATTGTCTTGATGTATTTATAATTAAAAATGATTTTAAAACTGTTGCTCATCTTTTCAAAATGTAAAATAAATAAATAAAAAAAAATAATAACCAAAAAAACACTTTTGAAAAGTAGAAGAACCACAACCTCAAAAACACAAAAAACTTTCTTACAATAAAAAAATCATTAACATGATCAAAATTTTCAGCCACAAACACAGTGATATAAAAAAAATGGCCAACCTCTGATTAGAACTCTCGGTTGTGACTCGCTTACGAATGTATGCATACTTAATTTATTTTTAACATTTAAGTTCCGCTCCCATAAAAATGTACGCTTCTTGAGGTTGGCGCCCGTCATAGGAATATTAACAATGCTTGCGTTTAAACTAATTTATGGATGTTTGCACGAATATTTGAGTTTATGATTTCATTTGGATGGGTAGGAAATATAAAGTGGTGTAAATATTCATGCTCGTGTAATTTTCAAAATAGTATAGAGAAACTGTGCTCAAACGCTTGCATTTGAATCGTTATTAAAAAAATTTTAAGTAGGAAACTAAAGTGTTTCTGGTAAGCTTTTGTTTGGTTGATACATACATTTTGGAAAGTTTTTATGTTTTTGGGGGTTTTAAAGGTTAGTAATTAAGACGGGCGCCAACCTCAAGCAGCGTAAATTTTTATGGGAGCGGAACTTAAATGTTAAAAATAAATTAAGTAAGCATACATTCGTAAGCGAGTCACAACCGAGAGTGCTAATCAGAGGTTGGCCATTTTTTTTATATCACTGTGTTTGTGGCTGAAAATTTTCATCATGTTTATGATTTTTTTATTGTAAGAAAGTTTTTTGTGTTTTTGAGGTTGGTGGTTCTTCTACTTTTCAAAAGTGTTTTTTTGGGGGATATCATAATTTTTTTAAACACTGACGACTTCTCTTTTTTGAATTTGTCCGTTTCATCGTTTTTCTATTTATCCCCTATGGTAAACCTGGTACCAGGGATATTCATAATTCTTCAAACTGAGTTCGACGATACCTTACATGCAATAATTATCTTTAAAATTGATAAACCGAAAGTGGTACCAATAGCATACCTGGTACTTTAAACATTCATAATTCATCAAAACAAAAGTCCAACATGCCATATTTATCTTGGAAATTGATAAACCAGAAGTAGTACCATCTATGGTACACCTGGTACCATGAATATTCATAATTCTTCAAGTTGAGTTCAATGATATCTTGCATGCCAAAATCTACTTGAAAATTGACAAATTGGTTGAATGCGGACGGCAGTAACCATCAAAATCTACCACGAACGAGTACTAGAAACTTGTGTATGGCAACTCAACTCCCAAAACTTAAAGAAATACGTTGCCATTGACAAAGATCCTGTCTGCCAAGTTTCAGCTCAATTGGTTAGTTTGTACGCACAACGACCTATTTTGGTGCATAATAACGACTAATCAGTCCGGGACCCACAGCTTAACGTGGATTCCGAATCACAACCAACATCCACACCTAACACAGGAATCAAATCCGGCACCTTTAACTTACGGAGGCCAGAGCGTGCATCCCATTGAAAGTTTATACTAATAAATTGTTATAAATAAATATTACAAGTTTTTTACAGTCTAATAAATATTGCAGTATAAATTATTTTTATTATACCAAGCATTATTTTGGTTCACATAATAACCCATTGATATTTGACAAAATTTAAAATATTTTCTTAACAACAATTTTAAAATTCACTATGAAATTACAATTTTGATGATATATGATTCTACAATTTCATTTTACAACGGAAAGTAAAAATCAACACATCTTTAAAAACGAATGACATTTTTGCAAATTCCATTAGCCAATCGCAATGCGTGGTTCATTTAGTCCTCTGTAATGAGTTGACTGTGACGTCAGCTCGCATAACCTCCACATTTATACTTTGCCCATAGTATCTTGCAACAAAATGTGATTGTTTTCATTTTTCAATGGAGATTTCCCGAAATTAAAATGTTTTTGAAAGTTAACTCTTTCTAAATTGGTCATACAGTTCAAATAACACATGCAACTTAAAGAACAAATATTTCTCTTTAATTCTGTCGCTTCAAAAATTAAATTATTTAAATTTTAAAGATGTTATAAGCCATATAATTATAGTCCAATTCGTACTCCTATACTTTAACATTACGTTAAAACTCACTTAAGCCTAACATGTCGGAAAAACTAACTTCCAAATGATAGCAAACCTGTTTGGCAACTTTTGGCATATATATCTGAACCTCAATTACAAGCTGATCGCCTTTATCTGTCGCCAAATTATGAAATGAAAAAAAAGTGGTTTTAAATTAATTAAAAATAGAAAGCATTATTTAATGAAGTTCAAACCAGCTTAGGATTTTAAGTTGAAACATTCCGCATCCTATAATTCAATCCGTTTGAAGATCTATAGATTAGTTAGGGCTGTACGTTTGTCTAAATTTTTACATCAAAATCGGGCTAGAACTCGTTTTTTTATTTCGTTTTAGAATTTTCAATATTTTTTTTCTTCGTTGTCTTTTGTCCTAGGTACTCATTTTTTTTTCTTTGAAAGATATCACCCAGACGAATCTATGGTATTTTTTGTATAATTATGTGAAGTTTCGTAAGCCTCGCTAGAAAATAGTCAATTTCGGCTTTTTCGCTGGAAGTTGTGCAGAGAATAGATACTTACTGTCGTTTCTGCCTTTTTTAAGGTTGGCGGCGAAACGACCGTTTCGTCTGATAAAAGAAACCTGTTGTCTATAAACTTTTGGGACGCACTGTATTACAATGCCAGAAGATGTGCTGAATGAAAAAAATTATTTATGAATTTCAGTTTTTTCATTAGAATTTTAGCTTTCATATTCGAATGTAATATGCTATTTTATTTTATTTTAATTTAATTTAATTTAATTTAATTTAATTTAATTCCTCGAATTATATTTACAATATAATATAGTACACTACTTCGATTAAAAGGAATTTAAAACTTAAGTTAACTATAAATTTTATCAACACATCTGACTTACCTTCAAATGTACTTGTGATTTTCATAAAACCTATTTATTACCAATATAATCCTAAATCACCTTTTTATAAAGAATATTTTACATCGCGACAACTTTTTAAACCGCATTTTAATACTGGTGTCTGTTAGTACAATTGCATTTTTTTTTTAACTAATGTATCCTCTAAACTTCGAAGAGTAAATGCTTAGAGATTATGCGATTTAAACAATATCTATAATTTCTTATTTTCATTAAACGTTTTCTTTTTGAAAAATACATTATAAAATTAAAAGTTAATAAAAACTGTAATATAGTAACACAAATTTACACAGATCGAAAATATCTTACAGCGTTTATAAGTGTACACAAAATGAGTAAATTTATATTTACAAAAACTTATTTTATTTTTTGTTTAATTAATTAAATTTCTTTACAACAACCATGTTATACTCTTTCTCTGATATATTATAAACCATTTATAAGTATTAATAATTAATAATGCATTTTGATATTATATGTTTAAATTTCTTTGCATTTAAAGCTTTTTAATAATTACTTGTAGAGAATGATACTAAAAGAAATTGAATAGTATTATTACTATTAGATAAAGATATCGACGGTTAATAGTTTTAATAAAAATATACAAATAAAATAATAATTCATGTTATAAAATTTATTTTTTATAGATAACTGAAATCCAAATTTATGCAACCTTTATCGAATAAGTAACATTAAAATATATATTTTGTTAGTTGTGTGCAGATAAAATACAATTGCTAAAGGTTTTGATCGGATCAATTATTTTAAGGTAATTGTTGTTAAGTTGATGCAAGTTTATCCCTTGCATTAATTTAATCTCTCGTAGAGAAAGCATGGTAACATTAAACCTCTTCCAGCCTAAATCCTTTGGATTTAAAATATGTTAATGATTTTTACATAATTAAAGTTTTATGTTCAAACATCAATTGCAATTTAAGTCCAGAGACATTCACTGGAAAAATAAATTTAATAAAATCAAGCTTACGTTTAGTATACAAATAATCAAATAAACTCTATTAGTTTCGATTAAATCATAAAGGAACACCATTTTAAAATGGTTTTTAATTATTGAAATTTAAAATGAGTTTTTAATTTAATGTATGAAAATTGACATTTTATTTGCTAGTTTTTTAAAGTTTTGTACATAAAATATGATGCCTCAGTTGTTTTTAATGCAAATGCACATAGCTTGTCTAAGTAATTTTTAGTTTTTAACTAATGCAGTAAAATTTATTTCTTGTCATTTCAGATATTTTATACCATTTTTGTAACATTTGGAACCTTTCACCTCACTCCTGCTATAGAAAATAAAGGTAAATTTAAAAAATTTATGTTTCTTTAATTTCCGTTGGTAAGTGGAATAATTGAAATTGAAGATAACTACTATTAATTAACATAAATGAACTTTTATTTTTAAGGTGTTTCTTGACTTTTAACAAAAATTATCATTTAATAATCCATTCGTTACTACTTTTCTAGTAAGCTCGGGAGGAATTTTATTGAATCATATACTATTTATGAAAGTAAGGAAAAGATAGATAATTTTTAATATAAATACTTGATGCTACATTAACCGATATAACTCTTCATTAAAAATATCTATATAAGAGTAATAACTATATTGCTTTAATAATAATTAATTAATTTTTATTTAAAAAACACAACTGGAAATAATAAATAATGCTTGTTCTTATGTTCTATATTTCTTTAAATTCCATTTTTTTTTTTTTTTTTTTTTTTTTTAGAAAATGTAATTATATGTATTGGAAATGTCTGTTTGAATAAATTATGATAAATATGATGATAACTCTAAAAAGCAGCATCATGTTAGTAATTAAATATATAATACTTTTCCTTGAGTTCAATATTTCTTTAAATTTCAATTTTCGTGTAGTAATTTATTTTTAAAAATGTGATGAGATGCATTGGAAATATTAGTTTAAATAAATGATAATAATCATAGTTTATACCACTGGGAATATTACAGTTATTGTTATTATTACGAATTACAGTTATTGTTACGAATTTCTGTATATTTGTAAATATTTCGTAGTATTAAATATGTAAAAAGAAAAATGTATGTACATTTCGCATAAGGCAGTGCAAGAGTTCGTTTTTACTTCGCTTTCCTGCAATGCGTCTCTTAATGCAGGAAAACGAGTTGTTGCCTGAATGGGTTCGAAAGACTTGACGCCAAAGCCGATTAAAACTTGAAAAAATTTATTCCGATATAACTCTTCGCAGATTCTTTTACAACTCCAGAACTTTCCATTTTAATAAACTCAATACAGATCTTTACACAACAATGGAGCACACACAGCAGTTAAAAACTAGATACACAACTGCTAAAATAGAGGCAAAATACAATGCAATACAGTTCACTTTCAAAACTACTCTGAATGCTCGCTGAGAGACAACTAACTAACTAACTAACTCGATCATCCGCTCTCTTTGACTTATATAGGAAGGCTAATAATTCGCGAATCTTCTAGAGATAGAAATTTGGAGAATTTTCCAGATCGCAATCAAAAAGCCCTATACAGGTACAGTACCCAAAAAAAAAATCAGAACGATGGTTATATCTTGTGCTCTAATTGCTGAAATAACAAACAAAAGGTACCGGTGTGAATCGTGGAAGGTTTTTAATCATTGCATGTAGCTTTTTTTTTGTCATGAGGGGTCATCTACATATTAAAACAAAACCAAATTTTAAAAAGTTCAATAGCAACCACATAATATTATCCCATATTTGGATTCTGCATCCAAAAAAATATCGAAATACAAAAATTCGTAGTTTTCTAATGAATGGTTTGTAATTTAAATGATAAAAAGAAAATGATAAATTAATGTTAAATAAAAAAGTTGTTTTTTTGGCCAGAAATACTTAAATAATTAATATAATTCAGTAATTTTTTATTTTTTTTTCAAAAGATAGTTTGTAAATTGCCAAACATAAATATCAATCAACTTTTGCATCCATTTCTTTTTTAATAATTAATTATTAACTAATAAAACAATTTAATTTTTTTTAATAGAAACGTGTTTTTTTTTTTTTTTTTTTTTTTTTTTTTTTGCTTTCATTAGATTTACCAACGTCTAAAACTCCCACGCAATTTTTTTTTCCATTTTGACTTTTAGTTTTCGATTTTTTAGCGAAAATGTAAAAAACGCTCACTTTAAGGGACTGTATAGTAGACGACTTTTGAAAACTATCAAAGATTAATTCAATGTAAACTAGAGCTGTGGAAAATCGCACAACGTTCAATTATCATAAAATGGGGTGAATAGGAACAGCGGAGTGAATCGGAAGAGAATTTCTTGAAATTACAAAAAGAAATATTATTTTATACAAACAAAGCAGTTTTATTTTTTATATATATTTTTTTAATCTGTCTAACGTGTTTGGAATCGTGGGACATATATTTTGTGTGGTTTTCAACAGTGTTCTTTTTTTTTTTTTTTTTTAAGTAATTACTTTCTTAATTTACATTTATTTAAAACAACATTTTTTAAGCAATTTCAATAATTTATCTTTTAAAAAATTTACTGAATCATGTAATTTTTTTATTTGATAAATAATTTCAACAATCAAGTTACATTTGTGTTTACAGTGAAATGTTTTTGTAAAATAATCACGCTTTGCTGAATACTGTTTACTAATGCCTACATTATATATTTATTAATTTTCTAATTATCAGTAGTATACGTTATACTTCTGCAATTACAGTTTTCGATATTTTATTTATTTTGCGTGAAGAAAGAACATCTTTAACGTTGTAAATAAATTATGTTACTTTTGCGTTTACTTGCTATTTTTGTATTAATCTTAAACATGACACTATAAATCCAATTAGTTTCTATGCAGTTTTAGACTAATATTTGTATTTTTTAACGTCGTTAAACGCCGCACTGACCGTTCGATTTCTCCCGCTGTGAAGAAGAACCTTAAAAATACCTTTCGTTTTATGGAAATTCTCCCTGAAGATCGATCAAAAAATGGTCGAAACATTTTCGCTCATAAGTGACGTGTTTTTCAATATATTGCATTGAAATTTCGTATACAGAATAAATGATGTATTCTAAATCGAATGAAATGATAAAAAATAGGAGTTCGTATTGAAATTTTCGAAGATAGCGTTACTTTTACTTAGTAAACGGTCCCTTAAGAAAAAAATTGCATCATATATATAGAAAATCGTAAGCAAAACATTTTGGTGCAAACCGTAAGATTCTACGATAATTAGAACCGAAGATATAGACATCGTTCTGATTTTCTTTTTCTTTTTTTTTGATGTACTGTACATGGGGACGTGTCGCCAAATGGTTGCCAAGTTTGGAGACATTTGGCGATTTCACGCCAAATTTGGCGACCAAAATTACTCTCCAAAACCTTCGCCAAGGGACCGAGATTGCTATTAACCTCTCCTTGTAAACTCGTTTTCCAGCATTAGCCCTGTAAAACTCGTTTTCCATCATTAAGAGACGCATTGTAGGAAAGCTAAGTAAAAACAAACTCTTCCACTATCTTAAATTAAATATTTACAAATATACAGAAATTCGTAACAGTATTGCAAAGTTGAATACAATCACTTATAAGCGAGAACATAAAACAATAGCTCTTGAAATATTTTACAAGAACATTAAATCAACCACCTAGAAATGCGTACAAATATACAACTATACCGCAGGAATACTGCAGAAATACATTTTTAACTTTACATTAGGTTAGGTTAACTATTAATTAACAAAAATATGATACACCAAATTCACATTCATTTAAAAGTTCACTTAAAATCTTCTCAAGTTCGATATTTATAATACACGCAGTTGCTTTGATTCAACAATTGATCGTAACACTACTAATGCAATACTTTAAACCTGGAAGTCCTTAATCAATTAATAAATAGTGATTTGTAGATTGATAGTGGGAGAAATAAGAAGAACTACACTGAAGCTGTTGACTGTATGATGGAGTTTATTTGTACTATTTACAAGACAGTTGCAGTTTCTCTGAAAACGTTTTCCTAAGAAGTTGCAGATGGTTGGAGGGATGTTTTATCACGCACCACAGCTAATGCATACTGAAAGGTCAGAAAGTGAGCGCGTTGGTTTTTGAAGACGACTAAACAAAAATAACAACTCCTAAAAAAGGATTGGCGATATTGCTATAATAATTTTTAATAATCAGAAAAACATTTAAAAAAAATTATACTCTAATTAAACTGACATTGGGAACAAACATAAGTGTTTTATGGCAGAATATCACTCAATTGTCAGGGATAACTTGGTGCCTCTACTGTTTCTTCAATTAAACCCCATGAAATATTAATATTGGACTTTTTAACACCTTGGTATTGCATTTTATACATTTTTTTCATCTGAGACTGTAGAAAAAAAATTGTGTTGCAAAAACTAAATTCCTTAGAAGCAAAATAGTCGTACTTAGAGGTAATCGGTTGTTTTTCACATAAGAGTTTTTATCAAGGTTTTTCATCCGTATAATTGTGGTAAGGACGGCTATCAATGCATCAAAAATCGAAAATGTATACAAAACTAATCATAATCTAAGAAAGAAACTTACATTATTTTAAAACAATAGTAGTATTAAGTCACCTCTCAAACATTTTATTGTTAACCAGAACACTTATTTTTTAATTATTTTTAACTCGTTATTGAAAAATCCTATGAAAAAGATTACCATGCTAATTCTGTAATAAAATAATGTAATCAAACGTATAATGTACATTCTGTTCATAAAAAAGCTTAATTGACTGTGAAGGGAACCTCTTCTGAAATATCTTCATACATAATCAAATAAAAATAATTACTTTTATAATTGTATTTGCATTATCTTTTTTTTCCAGTACTTTTCGCATTGGGCCTACTAGCCCTATGCGTCTCTGGAATGTGTGTGATGTCATCAGCATTACTTTTAGTAGGACTATGCGCTGTGAGTAACATTAAAAATTACTCTCATTTGGAAATATTTTGAGTTTAATTTAATTTTTTTTTTTAATATTAATTTAACTATAACATCAGAAAAATATTCCCCTGATTATTATGCTATCGTACTCATTATAGTGAAATGAAAACTAAAATAGGATACAGATTTTTAATAATTTTAAAGTATAATTTTCTGTACTATTTACATAGTAATTTTGTACTAAAGTCTTTTAAATATATCAGTATTTGCATTGAGTTAAGCTGAAAAAAAAGAAAAGGGCTATTATTTAAATCTGCTATTTATTTACGCTTTTTAAAACTGAAATTTTATTTGTAAAAGCTGAGTTCATTAGTATCCAAATCCTATTTAAAATCAGATAGTTTTTATAGAAACTGCTTTATTGTATTGATAATTGTATTTTTTAAATAGTAACAGCAGAATTTCTGTACATAATTTTGTTAATTTTAGAAAAAAATCGTTTTAACGAAGCAGATTTTTCAGCTTTCTAGAAATTTAAGTTGTTTTTGCTTTCTCTCTATCAACTAATACTTTTATGAAAATAAATCAAGTAAAATATATTTTAACTTTTGAAATATAAAATAGAATAAGGATACAAAGAAATCTCATAATTTACTTTACAAATTTAATTGAATCCTCGCTTTATATTGAGGGAAAAAACGCATTTGAAAATATTTTATTTTATAAATCGCTTTCAAGTATATTTTTATTATCAGCTGTGCAAACACTAATACAATAGTTTTGTAAATAAATATTTCTATCAAAACAGTTGAAACCTATGTTAATTACCTACGCGTTTCTACAAATGTAATTTAAAAAAAAAAAAAAAAAAAAAAGTGAGATATTTTGAGAAGTATTTCGAAGTGTTTCAAATTGTATTTTCTGATAGAAAATGTGTCTAAATTGAAACTTTAACAATACAGAATACAAATTTGTGTTTATATTATCAGGTTTCAAAATAAAACAAATTATTTTCAAATTTTTTCAATCAAATTCCAGGTAACGTCCCTGTCTTGATACCCTTGTAAGAATTCATCATTATAAAATATAATACCTATGTGATACCTTTATTGAATAATTAAAGAAATGGTATTTATTTTGTATCAATTAATAATTGATAAAAACTAAATTCAATTATTGAGTTTAGTGATGACATTTTACAAATAATTAGATATTTAAGGTAGCTTTGAACATATGTGTTGATTTAGTATGCGCGTTTCAGTATAAAATTAATTTTCTGATTTGTTGCAAACATAATAGTATTATATTGCAGAAAGTTTAAACTTCTTGCATTGTTGTTCATTTTGATAATACCCATAAGTTTAATTTAAAAAAATCATGCTATATTAAAATAACATTTAAACCATATCCTTTAATTTAATTAAACATAGAAAATGAATTATAAAATAATTTTAAAAATTTTTTTGGTAAAATCATCTCCCTATACATCGATAACGTAATAAGTTTCCTAATTTAAATTATTGTATTAAATGTAAAATAATTATTATTAAAATATTACTTACCGCAATCTAGAGCTTGTTAATCTTTAAAGAGCGAGTAAAATTTACTAAATTGTATAATTTATGCATTTTTACTTTCAATTACCTAATATGTAAAGGGAGACCTTGTACCTAGGGCCGCCTTTTTTCAATGCACAGAAAAGAGTCACTGACTCACTTAAAAATGTGAAACTGGTATGCATACATCGCTATGATAATTACTTCCCATATGGATTAAGAGAAATACTTAAAACTATAGCTTCTGTCAAATAGAAGTTTTTTTTTTAAGAAAATTCTCAAATGACCCTAGATACAAGACCTCTTTGTATCTAGGACCAATAGTTGGTGTACCTAGGATCATTCTCTTAAAGTCAGGTAATTGATTTATCAGTCATTAGTTATCATATAATAACTAATAAATTGCAATGTGTCAAATTATTGGTGAATTACAAGTATTTTTATAAATTATTCAACATTATAATTGAAAAGGTGGTTCCAAAAATATGCTGCATGCATTTTCGCTTTGAAACACCAACAGATTTTGGTTTTGTCAATGTGAACACAATATTTTTGTTCTCAATTGCATGAACAATATCTTTATCGTAGATGTACTTATTTATTTGAGGGTGAAATGGTGCGATTGTTTTCAAGTTTTTAGCACGATATTGTTCCTTTTTAACACCTGTTATTTCTGCCAAGCACAAATTTTCAGTTTTTTTTGCCTTGTAATCTTGTTAAGCAAAAAATCCCTCTTTTAAATAGTATCACTTATATCAGGTACTGTAGAACTTGAATCATCAGTGGAATGAGAAGAACTGACAATGTGTGATAAATCTTCGGATGTTGTCTTAATTTGAATCAAATATTTTTGCACGATTTTTCTTTTGGCCATTCTAATCGCAAGGTTAAATCAATTTCTTTCTTTTCTGGAGTGTCTGTCAGGATTCTATATATGCCTGATTTTCGGCCGTCTCTTTTGGATGTACGAGTTTTCGTTTTTGAAAAAGGCTTTACCTTTTCTGGCATTACTCATGAAATGGAGCTAGAAGTCGGAAGCTCATCAAATTCAGTAGCACAGGAAACGGAGTTTGATTTCGAACGCTCTGAAAATACTGCAGCAAAACTGAATTTGATACAGAAACAACCTCCAGTTAAATCATTGTCCTCGGGAAAATTATTATTTTGAAAATTTAAGGATGAATCTGGTCTGTCGGTCGCACTTGAATTCAAATATTCCACGTAAGTGAACATGTTTTGATTCACTGACTACACCAGACACACGGAAGCTCACTAGAATGTTTTCAAAAGTAAAAGACAAATAATAGAATTTGTCAACATTCTCCGGAACGTTGTATATGGTGATTGGGTTTTCCAGGTTTTTTTTTACCATTCAATTACTGCACGCTGTAATGTAGTATTTCTTAAAGGGAACATGGGACACTTTTTCCATAATTCTTAAATTTTTGCTTAGAATTAATCAAAATTTAGCACAAAAGTAGAAGATATGATTTATAAGACAACAACAAAACTTGAGCAGATAATATATAATAAATAGTAAATTATTGAGAAAATGCATTAAAATAATGCGAAATTTTAACTTTTTTCAAAATGAGCCTAGCGACGGAATATTTTAACGAACATGAAAGAAAAATTTTAAGCTGTTTATCAATATATTATAAACTTTTTCACACATGCTTTTATCTTTGGGTGCTATAGTTGAATAGAAACAAAAAATTCAAATTTGGCGCAAGTGATTTTTCATTAAAAACTATTCACATATTTCAGATTTGCAACATAAAAAGAAAGAAAAAATATGTGACATAAAAAAGCGTATGTGTATCTTTTTACAGTACATTAAAAAGTATTTCACAAAAAAATTAAGGGAATTTATTAAAAAATGAATAGCAAGGAGCTTTTTGAATAAACGTAAAATGTGAAAAAAGAGAAGCTGCGAAAAATACATTTTTAACTTTTGCCAACAGGTGTGCAATACGTTAAAATACTTGGTTAAAATAAGATTTTATCTTTTAAAACCATCGGATTTCAAAAATTCAAACGCGAAATTAAATCTAGTGACGCCAGCAATTTTTATAGAACCAAAACAAAAAATGTCCTTTTTGGTGATATTTTAGTA
Organism: Linyphia triangularis; assembly: GCA_963978545.1. Taxonomy (NCBI): domain Eukaryota; kingdom Metazoa; phylum Arthropoda; class Arachnida; order Araneae; family Linyphiidae; genus Linyphia; species Linyphia triangularis. Next base: position 62,495,912 of record OZ021723.1, on the reverse strand, counting down.
GTTTCAGTGTCCCATGTCCTCTTAAGGTCTTTTGAGTTCAAGTCTGTCGACTGTGATAGTGTTTTTAGATTTTGTGGGCAATTATAGATGCAACATAGACCATGAACGAATGCTGTGCGCTTGGATTATTATCTTTATAAAAAAATGGAGTTATTTGTAATATCCAGATTTAATGTTGACAAATTTAATTTATCTTTCAAAATATTCAAATAGATTTCATGATTCCTTATTCCATCATTAAACACCAATTTACCAAGTCTTAATGATGATAAATACCCACACACAAAGACACTTCCACCGCCATGCTGTTAAATTTACTTTTATCTTCAAATAAGACTTGTTTCCAATACATTTCTGGCTTATTTATCATTAGTTTTGTAAAGGAAAGGCGGGACTTTCTATTTTTAGCATTTACAAAAATTTTCTTCGAGCAGAAAACCCATGTAGTCCAGCTGATCTTACTACTTTTCAAACAGTTTCAAGTGAAATTGAAGGCACAAATTTTCCTTTACATTCTGAAGAAACTTTTATAGGTCACAAACGAGGGCTTTTCTCAAATTTTCTTACAATAAATTAATTTTCACTTTCATATAACTGTGTTGGGTAATCTCTTCTTGACTAGTTTTGAATAAATATAAATAAATATAATAAATATAAATAAATTTAATAATAAATATAAAGAAATTTAATAATAAATATAAAGAAATTTAATAATAAATATAAATAAATTTAATAATAAATATAAATAAATTTAATAATAAATATAAATAAATTTAATATATTAGTTATACATTAAATGCATTTACTACCATTACAATGAAATATAATCAATTTTAGACTGTTGTTAGTTGATTATTTACGACTACGAACCATTTTAAATAATAAATAGATTATAATAAATCAAGACAGCAAATATTACAGGCAATCAATTTTTTAAAAGTCACCACAATGCAAAATTTAAAATAATAATAATAATAATAATGATTTTATTAAGGAATGCATTTGATGAATCAGAAAAAGTTATGGTGTACAAACACTTTTGTCGAATTTTTTCTTCTCTTGTTCTATGGATTTGTATTTTTATAAAAATCAAATGATTAAATACTTTTTTTAAATGTTAGGTTTCATTCTGAATTAACGAGGTATTTTACAACAACAAAAATAAAAAAATGAGGTAATATTTGAATTCAATTCCAAGCAATAACACTTTTTCTACAAATTTTTAAGGTGTATAAAGACTTTTGGGAGCCACTATATAAACGTTTTCCTCTTATAACTTACCACAGCTTTCTCCTCTATAATTTCAAAATGGCTGCAACAAGAGCAAGTGGATGTTTCCATTCACCCAAGTGAGTAATAAAACTTAGAAGTAAACATCATTCAATAAAAGTGGGGTGACAATAGGAACATTATGGCCCTAGATACACAGGTCTCCTCTAATATTGGGTAATGAAAGTTTAGAGCATTCTTTTGCATTTTCATGAAAGTATAGAATTCGATCAAAAAAAGTTTTGATTTTTTTTTTTTTTTAACATTTTTCCATGTTTTGAAAAATTTCGAGTTCAAAATAATGATCCAGAAAAAATGTATGTTTGTGTGCTTAACGTAAATCCCGAACGGATTGACCTACGTTGTTCAAATTTTGGGTATGAACTAATAGTTTTCATAGAACATATTAAGGTTTTTCGTCTAAATAGCTCATGCCAAAAAAGCTACCTGTCATTGAAAATTTTATGTTTTTCAGCAATTGCCAAATATTACTTTATTAATTTTGATTAAAATTGATTTGGTAGTACTTTTTAAGGTGTTCTAAACATCTCCACCTCTGAATTTTCCGTAAATATGCAATGAAGGCGTAAAAAGTTAGAAAAGGAATCTATTTAATACAGAGTTCTCTTATCTAATAAGAATATCTTTAGCAGAGTTTTCCGTCAACAACTGATTTCCCTCAGTTTCACTTACAAAAACGATAATGTAATACTTTTCGGAGGGGGGGGGGGGGAGGACTTTCACTAATTTCTCCCTCATGGCCCTTTTTTATTTTTCCCCCGTAAATGCAATAGATATTGTTGAAAATATCCCTGAACTGCCCATTTTTTTTAGTAAATGAAAATAAAAAAACGAAAGCTGTAAATTGCACTAATTCATAGCAAATATAAATAAAATGACCAGTATCAAGTTTAATTGAAAGTTGTGCAATATTCCGCACTCTTAGTTAAATTAAGAATACCATTCATTACATATCAAGAGTTACAAAAAGAAGGATACGTTAGAAATAGATATGTTTCAATAAAAAGAGTAAAATAAAATTCATATGATTTTCATAATTAAAGGAGCATACTGCTTCAAAATTTGTTTTCAGAAATAATGCCATCTGAGAGTTATTTGACGGAAGTTTACTGAGATCAACGGATTTGCTCACTTTTCATGCAAAAGTTTACAAATACAAAATATATACAATATAATATTGATACAAACCACCGGATACACACTCTTTCTATATATAGTAATCCAGTAAGACACCATACTCCAATTTTTTTTTAGGTTTTACTTGGACTAATAAAGGATACAAATAAAAGATGTGGAATGTAAGGACATTTTATAAAAACGGGTTGAGTAGCCTTTTAAGTAGAGATTGAGGTGTTTTTTTCCCGTATTTTTCATTATCTTCTGAATTTCAAGTTTTGTATTTAATATATTAATAATGATAGCGCTCGTCTGATACTATTGTAGTAAATTTATTTGTTATTTAATTCCCATAATACAAAATCTTACCTAAATACACTTTTAAATAACGCTCAAACATCTGTACAACCATAAAAATTGAGCCAGAATGTATGGTGCATCGGAATTATGCGATTAAGTTATTGGAGCTTATGTATGATGACATCAGATAATTGTTTAATTATATAACGTGTGTTCTAATATTTGAAAGTCTTGAAGTATGAGGCATAGATTACAACAAAAGGTTTTCAGAATATTTTGGATAATTTATAACTATAAAATTAAAAAATTAAATTAAAGACAAAAACTTGTTAATGGACAAGCAACTTAACTACAACTACAAATGACCATGTAAAAAATATTCAATTAATGAAATTTTCCGTTGAACTGAATAATTTTAATAAAAGATCAGATAGCAATATAAACTAATCTGTAACAGAAAAGTATGTTTTGCATAGTAAACTTTCATTTAACTTTTTCTATGTATTTTAATACCGTGACTGTGCTCCCTATTTATGGATTTCTGCTTTCATTTCTAATTAAACTCTATAAATTACATCGCACTGTGCTTCATCACTGAAATATTTCAAAAACTAATTAAAAGTCAGGGTGGTGCTCTTGCGATCGTCAAATCTCAGCGATGAGAATCCCCTTTAATCTGATCTAAATCATCCCACTCCTTTATCCTATCTATCCACAAAGGAATTCTTGTCTACCAAAAATCTAATGCATTTCATCCCGAATCAATATGATAAAACATTCTTTGACGCATGCTCAGATGCTTTAGCGTGCAATGAAAGTCAGTATCGTCCAACTGACGACTGTCTAGCCCGATTCATCTCTACCCTCCACTTAATCAATCAAACTATTTTATTTATAGCTTTTTTCCTTTCTTCATCAATCCATCAATGAATTTCACACATTAAATCATAGTAAATGGCATCTGGGTGCGTAGGGAATGTCATTGTACCGAACAATGACCCCCAGATAGAACTCAGATTAACGGCCACGGCTTTGTAGATTAATAAAATAGTTACAATGCTGACAATCACAGTATGACATAAATTTTATCTGAGAGGCATGATATGTATCTTAAAATTTATGTTTTTATTCATTGCATGGACAATATTTGCATTAAGTGCTCTATATATTTTATTCGATGCGGTAAATTGCTTAGACATTAGATTTTAGTAGGTAATAGTTAGGATTTTTAACCAGAGATAGTTATTGTAATTTACTCATTTATCATAGGAAACTATGTTTTATAGAAGAAAAGTTAGGGACATTTTTCATTTTTATTGCATCAAATATATCCCAGATCGATATCCAGCATCGGTAGTCCGTTTATAACCCTATTGTATAATTACGTATGGAATATTGATAAATACAAACTTCTGACTTCCTCACGCCCGCACTTTAGACGCACGCCTTTCATCTGGAAAACAAGTTTAACTTTGTAACAGTACTGCATTTATTTTATAATTCCTGAAATTTGAAGTACAATAAATTGAAATATTTTAGCGTTAGGTAAAGTAACTCTTATAAATATATGGGATTACCAGTTCACTTTGTCCAATCACGGTTCTGTTTCACATATGTGATGCAGAAAACATTAGAAATTCAAATGAGTGTTTTGTCATTACAACTTTCTATCAATACTATGTCACTGTTTCTGAACCACCTTAAAAGTGAATAAAATTATGGAGTGATCTGAAATACGGTTACAATGGAGTAGTTGATAAGTGGAACAATATTACAGACTACATCGTGCATTGCACTGTAGTAAACATATTTTAAATACAGCTGGATCTGATTTGGAGAAAATTGTTCAGAAAAGTTAAGGTAGATCAAACTAGATGGGTCGATAGCTGTTTTTTTAGTTATTTCAGAATTATGTTTTCTAAAACGAGTTTTCAGTTTGCTATATTATTACCCTTTTAATCATTAGCCTTTTTTATAAAATTTTTCTATAAAATGTTTATTTTTTATTGAATGAGTAGCGTAGTAGTTAAAAATTGTAAAAATCTAAATAAAGAGACATGTATTAAGTTTAACTTCTGATTCATCAATGTTAAAATCCGTCAAATAATACTGCATTGTATTTAAATAGAAATTTCTATTTTTAGTAAGATATAATTGAGAATCAAAAAGTGAAGAGCTTTGACAAATCAACATATTCTTTTCAATTCCGTTTCAATTAGAAAACTTAGCAAAAACTTTTTTGTATGTTTCGTATTCAATTGGAAGCTGTTTAATAACTCAAAAGGGTAACATTATGTTTTGGCAGGAAAAACACAAAATATATATTCCAGTAAAGTGCTTTCTCAGATACAAAACTTGAAAGTAAAGCAAGAAGAGATAAATTTCGCAAGATTGCTGACGCGGTAACTGATCTAAACATAAAAATAGAAAAACTTTAAAAAGCGACAAGTTGTGCTAAGTCTATAGCGCCAAAACCTACCTAAGCAGTATTTTAATAGATTTTGACATAATGAACAAAAAACACAATTTCTATGCATTGCAACAAGAAATCTTAGAACTATTCCATACAATCTTAATGAAACATCAAAGTTTCTATAAATGCATTGCAGCAGAAGCTGACGAAGTTTAAACTTTGCTTTCAATGGTGGATCATCGAACTGCATTACCCTAAAAAAGTCTGACATTTCAGATCCTTTTAATATGATCCTTAATCAAAAAGGGTTATATTTTCTTGAAAATTTATAAAATATTAGTCATACATATTTTATTCCAGGATTTTCATATTAATAGACAGACCATTTCCAGGCTATTGAAATCAGGCCGTAAATTTAATTTTCACATAAATTTTGGAATTATATTCACTAATGTACGAACATTTCCCGAAGCATCAATTTCAGGTTGAACTTAGAATATGCTTCTCTCTTTATTGTTTTAAAATTTATATACAATATAATTTTGGAAATCAAAGTGATGAAATAATTTAAATTATCTTTATTAGTTAATTGCATGATCTAAAGTAATTTAAAATGCTAACCAAAATTTTATGAGCTGATTTAGTGATTTACAATACTTTAATATGAAATATAACACGAAGCGAGAAAAATCATTCTCTCCAATTATAATATATCTTCATAAACTTATAAATATTTATTTAAAATATACATTTAAAAAAAGTCAAACGGTATGTATTTTGCACATCTTAATTCAAAACAACAAGTACATGTACCCGTAATGAGCAACTACCTTCCTTTACCATAAAATTAATTGAGCCATTAGCTTTTGAGTATTATCTACACCTAATATTTTATTATTACTCTTTACCACTATCTATTCACAAATTCAAACCGAAAAGCTATCATTGAACGGCTGGGCTGTTCTGGGCTTTATTGCACTACATTTACTTTAAGTCCAAAACCCATTGATACCTGTCACATTTATATACCATTTTATTTAATATAAAAATATTCACATATCTATTTAGAGTGTATACAGTAGTAAACATTATTCAGCTGTCTTTCTTAATATAAAGTTTTAAATGTGCAGTAAATAAATATTGAAGAACATCGCTCTTTTTTCTATATTTCTGCGGAGAAATTGCAAACTAAAAAAATAATACAATTCCAATATAAATAACTGCATAAGCATTTACATATACTATTGAATACATAAATGACCAATTGTCTTGCATTTAATCTTTATAATTATGCAAATTCTACCTTTCACAAGCACGTGTATTGCTATCAAACACAAAACCGATCATCTTTTTATCTTATTAACAACACTCAACATCTCGCACTCGAAGTTGTACCTTAATTTATGAATAATAATAAAATAATACTTTCAAAGTGAATCAGCTCACAGTTTATTTTCCTACCTCTAGGTATTCAATCCATATGTGGTGGATTTTTATTTTAAATTGAAGAAAAGACACTAACAAACATGCTTACTTTGAAAGCCTCATTAAAACATGTTTAGTAACTTCTGAGATTATTCAGGAAAACAGACTAAAAGTGCACTTTATATGCAAGACCTTAAGTACCCATGCATTTTAATGGAAATTTATCATATTTAGTAGTCTTATAGTCTTGTGTTTTCCTGACAACAATTAGGCTATAATTAGGATTGAATCGCCATGTTGGCCAAATACTTTTTTTATGGTTACATTTACGCAATACTTACTTTGCCGACAATAATAAAAAGTATTATCGATTGTACTTGACATTGCAACTCGACAAAAAAAATCTATAAACATTTTATTTCGGGTTAGTTAAGCAATGGGTTTCAATTTTAGCACATAGATAAGTTACCAAATTACGTTCAATAAATTTTATTCCAAAAACAATTATCTTCGTCGGCAAAAAACTCTGACTTCAACTCATATTATTACTTTCTTAGAAAGTAATAATAAAAGAATTTAGATTAAAATTAAAAATTATTTTCATATTGATATATCTTACCAGTACATTATAGATACTTGGTAAGTTTAGTTTTATTTGAGAGCTCTTGATAAGATTTGTAAAGTTCTAATGCTTTTTAAATATCAAGAGTCGCATAATGGAATATCGAAACATACATATTTGTGAAGTTCTGAAAGTTCAGAACTTTCTAACTTATAGCATAATACATATGTGCAATACAAATATGCAATCAAATATATGAAATACAAATGTTCAATCTTTCAATTTGATTTAGTGCTTTTTCAAATTAACCCACCGATGCAAATATTGGCATTTATTCAAGATTTCACAAAATAATTTTTTTTATAGTTTTTATCAAATAATAGTTTAATAGTTTTTTGAAATTGCCTTTTCATAAAATGATAAAAATTACTTATTCATTATTCAGTTGAATGCCAATATCAGCCAAAGGTGATAGCACTCTGTTTTAATTTTATTGTAATATATTTCTATTTCTATTAAAATATATTACAATAAAATTATAAAATATTGCTGTCACCTTTAGCTGATATTAGCAGTTGAATGCCAATATCAGCTAAAGATAACAGCACTCGGTTTTAATTTTATTATATTTCAATTACTATTTTAATATGCATTACAATATTTTTGTATAACTGTTATAATTTTTATATACAAGTGGTTTATCATAATTATTAAAGTAATTTTCAAATTATTTTATTTCAATACTTAATTTTAAAATATTTACTGATATTTTTATATAAAATGTGTTTTACCAAGTTGTATACATTTTATATTATTGTATTTTCTATTCTGATACATATTTTAATCTCTCAAAAAAGCAAACATTTTAGTTGCATAAAAAGTCAAATGTTCTCTTAAATAGTCGAATATACATAAAAAAATTCCTTTTTTACATTTTATTTCTTACATAGACATTTCGTTTTTATATCGTTACGTAAATGTACGATAGATGTACCATGATATATTTCTCACAAATAAAAAAATTCACAAATAAAATATTTGATGATGAATGAAAGAGGTAACACCGAGAAACATAAAGAATACATTCCAGTTTTATTGCTTTTTTCATGTTATTAAGTGTTTCTTGAATAAGCCTTTATTTTTTTTACTTATAATTTATTTCTTCTTTTTACGTATTTTTTTATAAAAGTTAATACTTCTTTAAAATATAAGTATTGAGTGATTGTTAAAATATTAAATAGGTTGAAACGAATATTTTTATTTGCAACTGGTTTATAATTAACTTCATTATAATTTTGGTTTAGTTCTTTTGTTCTCAAAAAATATGTGATTTGCATTTTTAAGCTAGCACATTAGTTTTGAATTTTTTTTTTGAAAAAAATTCTTTACAGACTTATTACAAGTAAATGTCATAATAATATAGATGTTAAATTCTGCATTTTTTGTAGATTGTTTGGAACAAGTATTATTTTGTTCGCTTTTATATTTTTACTAAAATATATCTTGTTGAATTTCACGAGTACAACTTCTTCATCATATGCTCTTATTATTAATTTTCAATACAAGCACGTTTTGTATTATTTCAAACGCTTTTAAAAGGAAATTATTATCCAATTGGTGATTTAAAGATATACTAAAAAGCCCAAATATTCCCTTTTTCCATCCAAGCCATCAAATAAAACAATTTTCTGTCTATGAGAGAGGAGAAATAAGTTTAGTGATTTTGAACACGGCATGATTGTGGACTTCAGAACTGCTTATCCTAGTATCACCAAAACTACTAACCTTCTTTTTTTTTTTTTTTTTTAGTTCAACAGTTACACGAATATTCATAGATTAATAAATAAGAAAAACTTCTAGCTCAAAGTGAAATAGTGGACTGAAATCGCCATCGAAATGAATACACGGCACCTTACCCGCATTGTGTACAGCAACAGAAGAACTATGTCGCAACAAATTACAGCTCAATTGCATTAAGGATTATCTCAAAGACTATCAACGCGTTACACAAATTATTTTATTTTTACAACCAGGCAGCAACAAGTTCTATTGTATTGGCTTCAAAATCAGCTTTTGTGGAAGTTAAAGAATGTTCGATATTGGACCTTTGACGAGTGGAAAAATGTTGTCTTGTCTAACGTGTCCAAAAATAACTCATCCAATCGCAATACATTTCAGTATTTATTAGAAGAGATAGAAAGATCTGTTTCAATAATTAAAAGACCAAGTTGAAGAAAAAATTTATCAAAATATGGCGTGTGAAAGGGGATGGGTTTGCTAGCCACCAAGTCATTGGCCTGATCTAAATGCTGCAAAAATATCAAGTACATATAACTTATATATGCTCAGTATTATCATCTCAACTTGAGGTTTCAACTCGTAAAAAATTAGTCAGTGCAATTTTATAACAGTTCTTCAATTTCTTATCTATGTTCCCACTGAAAGATATTGGTCCTGTTGTAGTACTATCTACGTGTTTAAATAAGCGTCTGAATGATAGTTCATTGGAGTATAGGAGGCATATATTCGACTGCTGTGGTCTCCCAACGTGCAATTTGATCTGTCTGATTATTTCCAGTCAGAATTAATGGCAGTCCCAATCACAGCCATCTGCGTCAATCAACTCCAACCACAGCCATGTGCGCTATGATCCAATGAATAAGCAAGTAAGTTTATGAGCTTCAAAGGAAGTGAAGGCGCCACGAGAAAGGCCACCCAGATTGAAACCCGCCAAAACACAGTTTTCATCAATGTTTCAAAGTTATGCTCGAACGATTATTATCGAATAATTGATTTTTGTTCAAGTTCTATCTACTTCATTCCACACAATACAAACTAAAGTACCTCGATAATTTAGTGATTGGTGTATTCTACAAAATGATGGAAAAAAGGTATTTTTTTGTATTTATTCATAACTTTGAAGTGAATGCTTGAAGTAAATAAAACATTTTGAACAAAAATATGTTAGAAATAACGTTAGGCTCCATTTTAGAGAAAAATCATTTTTTTGAACAAAAATATATTTTTGAATATTTTTAATTATTGATATACGTTTTAAAAATGCATAAAATAGTGTTTTCCTTTGTTATACCACCCTTTCACTACATATTGCAAACTTTCGCCTATCAAATATGTAACGTTTAGAAATATTTAAAAAAATTTAGGAAAAATAGTTATTTTTTGTATTTTCTCCAAACTTTGCGCGTTCGGAAGATGTTATTATTATTTATTTATTTTTACAGTTTTTCTTATCAAGATATGGAACAAATTTTTCACGTAATGCGTTTGATAAATAAAAAATTGTTTCTTTTCCGAACCACCCTAATATATATAATTGCATTTCTACAAAAATATTATATGGCATTTTGATCAAATTAAATTTAAAATTCTATTTAAAAATTAAAATTTCCTAAAATGCACATTCAAATTTTCATTTCTTTTCCTTGTACAAAAAGTTGTTTTGAAAGAATTTGAAGTGTCACCTATGATATTTTTGTCTTTTATACTAAAAGCTAAATATGCTGTGTTTTTATTGACATTAACATTCAGTTATACGAGTACTCATCAACAATATCCAATATAAGTATTTATTTTTATTATATAGGACAATAGATCATTTCTATTACCATGGGTGATATGTGTATCCATGGCAACGCTTTTGGATGTTTTCCTGTGTTTTTACTTCATTGCAGAAGATGTAAGTACTTTCTCCAAGGCTGTAATTTTAAACAACAATAGAAAATCTGTCACTTTAAAAATAATACTATTTAGTAACATAAGAAAGTGAGAAGGGAGCATTGACCATAAATAGAAGGTTGGATATATATCAAAATTGTTTGCCTCAATTTTGTTTAGTTGTATTTTTGCACCTCACAGGCTATACTAAAAAGGTATTTATAATTTTGTAAAATAAGAGTTGCAAATTATCATTTAGCTATGATTAATTTTGTGGAACGTGTTTTTAGGAAAGTATTGACTCATCCTTGTAAGCTTTTAACTCAATAAGAACAATACTTTTCAATAATTATACTTTTTAAAACTAATATTAACTTATGTAGCTATAAAAGTACAAATATTTCACTTGGATAATCTTAAATAAAAACTCCCTATGTAACAAAAGCCAATATACGCATTTATATATTTGTGATCCTCTCGTTATAAGGAATATTTGATAAGATGGTCGAATTTCCGTTTTTGTTTTTTTAACTAGGATTAGTCTTTTAAGATAAATAAAAAAATCTTGTTTTACTAAAAGTAATGGTTCTGTACAATTTTTTCTCACTATGTAAAATGACTATTGTACTATTTCATTTGATTGCAAAGTGCCATTCTTCTGATAATCAACAGAAGAAGAAATAATAAAATAATCCATGCTTCAAAACACTTCCGAAAAAGTGCTTATAAGCTGTTGAAAATAGTAATAGTACTCTTGGGGCTGATTTTATTGTTTAAAATTCAATTTATTAGAACATGCAAACTAGAGCTCAGCTACTGAATTTTTATTTTATTGATAAAATCTTTTAAATTATAAGCTTTCGTAAAATAAATTCCCTGTATATATGCATTATATTCAGATTTGTAAATAACTTTTTATTAAATAAAATTCTAAGATGCTTTTTTTTTTTTTTTGCTGAATACTAGTTTGATAACAAAATGCCATTTTTAATGAGCGACATTTATTTTTATATTTTAGAATGAAGATCAATTTCATCTTGTTCTGTTCGTCACAGATTTTCTTATTTCCGCCCTAAATGTAAGTATTGCTGAATAGTTTGCCACTCCAACAAGTATGACATATCTTTACTATCAAAGTGGGCATCATTTGAATAAAATATATTTAAAAAATATATTATTGTACTTATGCAATAAGCAGGTATTTCTAAAAATCGATTACATAAAAACTTAGTATGTTTTAAAAAATGCGTAGCTTTTCTGCATTTAACGTGTATGACTATTCGAGCAGAACCTTACAAAAAAAGTACACAATTTTATTAAAGTGTTACTTTCAATATTATTAAGTATTAATTCTCCAACATATACTGTATGACATTTATATATTTTAAATTTAATTGCTGTTGATACATCAACAAATTTCCTGTATTTTTGACCAGCTTTATTGTCGTGTACTGACATAAAACATGGTTAAAACATTAGCTTTCTTACATATTCGTCATATTCATAAGTTTTTAAACAATATAAAACAATCTTTGCTATGAGAACTAACAGAAAGAAAAATAAGTAGTGGTATAATTTTCAGTATAAAGCGACTCACGGGTGTTTCTTGTCAGCCCTAACACAATTTGTAACCAACAATGTCAGCATTCTACTGACCAACAGAAGATTTTATTTTTTTATCGTGCATAGAATTTTTAGAACTAGACAATTTTAAGCTCTTGTGAGTTTAAAAATCCCACGAGAAATCTCCCTGTTTAAATGACGATGTAAAATATTTCATAATAACTAGTCCTACTATTTAAGTTTAAAACTATTCTTTATTATAATCTTATAAACTAAAGTTTTGTATTTAGAGTTAAAGTAAGTAAATGATATGTTTTAAGATTTTTCTAATTTATATATATTAACTTCTAACAGAACCAAAATTTAAAATACATTGTAATAAATAATGATCAATTAAGTTCTTTTGTTAACAATTTCTGTAATTGAAGTACTTAGTGGAGATTACGGATTTCTAAATTTTATTTTTTGCTGTGTTTTTACTACGAGAATAGTTTTTACATTTAATAATTTGTTTTTGATGAAATATTTTAGGTTTTTTCCAAATCAAAAGTTTCTTTCTTTCAAATCTCTTTGTATATTCGCTTACCATTTTGTATATTTTTGATACCATTCTTAGATTTTTTTAAAATTTTGATCCTCAGCTAAAATTTTATCGTCTTCCAAACTCATACTTTATCTTGGGTTTCAACACTAATCTTACTCTTATTCTTTTTTTCTATTCTTATTTCACTATTCTTATTCTTTTTTTCAGTCATTAGTGTAGAATGAACTCTTAGTTTTTATTTTATTAATACGATATTCTGGCAAAAGTTATTCCCCCAAACATGTTTATTTCATAAATATTTATTTTCAAAGCTTTTATTTAAAATAAGTAAATCTTTCTATAGAAATCGTAAGCTGTTTTCTTCTTTAGTATTAAGTTTTTCTCTATTTTTAATTATGGACGTTTGCGTATATCTATTTATTCTACTTAGTGTAAAGTCACGTAAATTAGCTAGTGTATCGGTCATGAATTTCCAAAATATTTTTAAAAATACGTTTTTGTAGAAAAACTGAGTGTGTGATTTTACTTTAATTCAAATTCTCGAATTGCACAATATATGCTTTTTCAAAATCAACACATGCAATTTTTATAAAAAAAAAAAATACTTAAACCGTGTTTTTAAATTGTTTGTAATAACCCTTTGTTATTCATCTATATCTATAAATCTTTTTTTTTCTTTAATTCCACGTAAATAACCCCTTAAAATTGAGATCCACACTGGGAATTTCACCTTGAAATGATTCCCATGAAAATGTACGCATCAAGTAAAACACAATAATTATTAGTATGTAGTGTGAAGTGGAGTTGGGTTGAACTTCAATACTGCATAGAACCTTATAATCTACAAATGCTACAGACACGTGTGATACTTTGAGTAACAAATCTCACAGAGATGCATTTCCATAATAAAATTTTTGTCAGAAGTAAAGATCGGTAGAACTGCAAATATCAACAGAATACATTAAGCCTAATCTATAATTTATAAAGCAGTATAATATCAGTGTGAACTGAACACTTGATAAGTTGGTTGGTTGGTTTGAATTCTCAATGACCTATTTTTATGCACGATGGTGACTAATCAGGCCAGGACCTACAACTTAAGGTAGATTCCTAATCATAACGAATATCCATTTCTCCCTACACCTTAGACATGCGGAGCCAGAGTGAAAGCTCTATAAAATTAGTAGGATTAAAAAAGTTTTAATTGTAAATTACAACGTATAGTGCTTATAAGGAATTTACACCTTAGTTCGAAATAGAGATGTCGAATAGGAACTGGCATATTAAATGCCAAATTCACGCCCCAACATTGTCACCAGACTCACCAACGAGATATATTTGTAGTAATGAGATGTTTAAACGTTCATTTTTGCAGGTTGTGAACCTAATCCAGCAAAGTTTCAGTCATTGAAGTCCCCAAATTAGACATGCTTAATATCTACGCGTGATTTAAAGAAATAAAACTGTGTCGGAAATTCATTTTAGTGGCAGTTACCGTATTCTACTATAACTTGTTTTAACCCAAATGATAAAATTGATCGAGAACCATTAACAGTTTAAGTTAATGAAATCCGCTTTCGTGTAAACAGATTTTAGAGGATTTAAAGCATTTGAAACCAAGCGAAAAAGTTTTTGTCTTTTCTGCGAATTAATTCTTTATCTGTATCGTTCTTTCCTCTAGCCAGCGACCATCAGTTATTTGCGTTACTATGCCAACAGATAGAGCACTCTTAGTCCCAGTATCATAAAAAGTGGATTTAATCCGTTTTCTTTGATCAGTTTAAGTTTTACTACAACAGTAAGTTAAAAACAAAAATTTAAAAAGAATTGCCATATGCTTTTTTCTTTTTTTTTTCTTTTTTTTTTGTGGCATACTGATTTGTTATTTTTAAAAAGCATTATGTTAATTTCAGGAAAGTTTCAGTATTTTGTAGAATAATTTGAATGATGCATATTTAGTAAAACTTTTTTGATTAATAAAAAATAGTTATGAATTTATTAAAAATAAGCTAACTAATTTTAGATACAAGTAATAATGGATACGCAAATTAAAAAAGTTAAAACGACGAAAAAAAAGGCTCACAAGTCATAGACACTTTGGGAAAACCCATCCCACCTTTAAATTCTCTGGTGAGTGTTTCATGACCTACATTTTTTACAGGAGCATACTTCGTCAAAACAAAGAAAAGCAATAAATCTAAGCATCAAAATTATTCGTAAACTTAAAAATTAAATGTTAAAGAAAGCAGGTTAAAAAAAAGAAGAAAAAAAGTGAAACGGTTATTAATATTCTGTACTGTGTTTATATCTTGAAATAAGCTTTCATAAAACATTAACAGGGCTCCAGTGGTCGGGTGAGTAAAGACATAGAGATCAGTGGTGTAATTTAAAATAAAAAGATTGGAGTATGCTGAGGTGATAGACATGTCGTATAGGGTGGGGAACGTTTCCATAATTTTTGCTGGAGGAGAGGTCTGGGGACGGAGAAGTATCATTTGTAGTATTTCTTCAAATATCACTTTATAGCTTTATAGTAAAGACGAAAGTATTGCTTGATTCCAATTTTTAAATCCTAAATTTTTAGTTAATTCTAGTAAGATCCAAAGTTGAAACCGTTGATATCGCAACGTTATAGCAGTAAATGTGCACATTTTGCCGAAAAAGATGACGACACTGTCGAATTTATTTACACTACTCATAAAAACTTGAAATTTACTAAGTACAGAGAAATTCAAAAAATGATAATATAGTAAGAATAGCTGTAGTTAAATAAGTAATAAGTTAAACTCTACTTAGAATTAGTTTAGAATAATAATCAGTACTTCCGCTTTGTAGTCCGTACTCATCAGAGACAGAATACTTTGAAGAAATTTAAGTTTTTTTTTAAGGTAGGAATTTTGAGGAATTGTAGTTTTGAAGGCAAGAGAGTCAATGATTAGACTCAATATTGACTAGAAAAGTATGATTTATTGAATTTAATTTCAACTTTGTTTCAAACAATTTTATGTCTTGAAACCAATTTTATATTATAACTCTTCGATTCTCACTTTCTAATAGACTTTATAGCAGTTCGGTTCGAATTTTCAGGAATGCCAATATGTTATACCAATTCTACTAGCTGACTACTAGCGACAACACATATTGCATCTCCAAAATTACTGCATTGTCGAGAAAAAATCATTTTAACAATAACTCCAGTTAGTTTAATTCGTTATGCAACTACTTTTTTACTAATTTTAAAATTACGCAGTGGAGGAGATAAGGACGTCGAGCACATTTTATTTTTATATTTAAAATTTGCCTCACAGAGGAATGTCCTTAAATTAGCCTTGAAGAAATTAAACATTAACTGACCTCCAGCTCTTAACAGTTTAGTTTCTAGGAAAAGTTCATTTGATCTTTTTATTAAATATATTGAAGATGCATATAAACGTACTTAATTTTCCAATAATAAATAATTCTTATCGAGGATAATAATTGAAGACATATTTTTAAATTTTGTTTGTACATTGCTTTGTCACATGGATATTGTTTTTGTATTTTTTAACTAATGTTTCCTACTAATTTCTGTAAGCCATGTGTGATACCTTGTGGTACACGAGGATTTTCTGCGTTGTTCAATATAAAAAAAAAATACTGCTAAAAATAAGTTTGTAGTATTTATTTGATCAAATAAAACTGTATAAAACACATTTATTGAATAGCTTTTTGCGACCAGCCAAAATTTTCTTGCGACTAAATTATAAAAAAGTAGTTAAACGCCGACCTTCCGAATTCCCCCTCCTCAACATCCTTAATTTTCAGTTGCATTTTGATATTCATTTACATTATATTTTTTATTTTACATTCAACGAATTATAACTGTTTTCCAACTCATTACCTATTCTATATTCAAGAAGTTTAATTCCCAACAAAAACTATAGCCAAGTATAAGGTTGCTGCAAATTACTAACAATGAAAATTAAATAGATATTTTTAAGTTCTAGATTTTTTTCAAGTAAAAATTCACCTTCATATGCCTAAACAAAAGAACTAATTCCTTAATCTGTATTAATTTAGAGAAAACAACAATGTTGATGTGAAAAGATTTTGCCATGTAATAGAACACCTCAGTTTTTGGTCTTTCTAAAATCTTTCAGGCTTATATAAATGTATTTTTCCGTGATCACTCTGAAAGTTCATACAAAATATCAACATTCTTGATACCTATACTATCATAGTAGCAATTTTTTATTTTAATCCATTATTCCACTTTTTTCAGATTGTCCAAAAATGCATCGCTCATTTCTTTCCTTTTATTTGGACTCATCCCCTTTTACAAAATAGAGCGAGTATCACAAGCAAATAACAGTATGGGGAGCATTATCTTAAAAGTGTTATAAAAAAATCTAAAAAAAATTCTATTTTTTTGTTAAAACAGTTTTTTAAATGACGAAAAATATTTAAAAAAAAAAAAAAAAAAAAAAAAAAACACGCTAAAAGAGCTTATCGCGGCATCCTACAGTTTTTCATTATTTTATAAAGTATTGTGTGCAGTTCTTTAAAAGAATTTGAATTTACGTTTGATGAGGCATCATTAAAACCAACTTAATATCTCTTACTCTTTTTATACTTCCATTCTATGCGTAATAGTTGGGGAGAGGGGGAGTTTGATCCATATTTTGGATTGTTGCTATGGAAAAGGGACAATTGGTGGGTTGACCTGACCTGTAAGTGTATTGTCAATACTTGGACTTGACTACTCTCTCTCTCACTCTCTCTAGACTCTTAATTTTTTTTCTAAATTTAATATCTTTTTACGAGAGGGACCGCCGTTCCTCCTCCAAAAGAGGGAGATGAACGGCGTTCTCCTGCGTTCCACCTCTGCCACACCCCAGCATCACATCCACGTGATGATATTGAGTTCATGATCCATTTATTGTGTATCAGTCCCTATTATCGTACGCATTCGGTAAAGCAGGACCGAATCCACGTTCTTTCGCTCATGATCTAGATCCAGTGGCGGCTTGTGCACTATAGCCAGTACAGCTGGGCTGCATCTAAATTTGTTAGTTCAAAACTAAAATTATATACTTTACAACTTTCTAAAATGAACATCTACTTCTAGCGTGA
This sequence comes from Linyphia triangularis, assembly GCA_963978545.1. Lineage (NCBI taxonomy): Eukaryota > Metazoa > Arthropoda > Arachnida > Araneae > Linyphiidae > Linyphia > Linyphia triangularis. Next base: position 62,477,912 of record OZ021723.1, on the reverse strand, counting down.
AAAAACCCCTGATAAATAGCTAACTTGTTTCCTCAATATTCATTATTAACCTAAACTGGTGATCTTCCTCCGAACAACAGCCGAGTGTTCCTGACGACGTTGCCATGGTAACCGATAGAACCCAACAGATCCTCTCATAATGTGTAGCGATACTGCCAGCGAGCACTTTTCCAACTTCGGTTGATCTTGAGAATTCGATGAACTAATTGGTCGAAAATTAGCGTGGGTAAGGGAAAGTGAGAGGGTGTGTTTCCTTTTTTATTTTTATTTTTTTATTTTTTATTATTCCAGCAACTTGGATGAAATAAAGTTTTATTTTCTCTCCTGCATTTTAGCATCTTCGTGTTCCTCTGTTCTAAATGCTGTCTCTTGAATGCCATGAGATCTAGTTGGATGGCAAAAAAAAATCGTTAAAAAATGTATTTTTGTAATATTTTTACTATTTTTTTTTTCTTTAACAGGGTTGCGCTTTCAAAAATATATACCATGAATTTCTTAAAGCTATTTTCAAAGAATAGTTATTTAATAATTAACATTTCTAAATTAGTAATGATTTTGATAATAATCTAGTCTTGCAAATATTTCTTGCGACGACTATTTAAATTAAAGACCTTGCGTTTATGAATGATTGTGAAAAGTGTGGGGGTGGGGGGGGGGAGGATCGCATGTTTCCGCCTGCACTAGTATTTTTGATCACGGGCCGCCACTATCTAGATCAGGGTGAGGGAGGGGGAACAAGGGGATTCCTTTTACAAATATATTTTTAAAAAATTAAGAAAAGGAAACACACACACACACAAATGAATATTCCCAGGTAGCACAGCGGTGTTGGACAATGTTGGAAACAAGAGTTCGTGGAAGATTGGCAAATCCATCGAGCATGGTTCCAAAATACACGATTTTTTAAAAATAAACATGTCAAAACCATCACAAAGCATATTTTTTACCCCTCCGTCTTTTCTTATAATAATATATTTCAATTTTAAAACTCTGCATCAACATTTCAAAATAAGGTATATTTTACCAAGATCCGTAGCCAGCTACAACCGTCCACATCGGTATTGGCCAGTGTATTTAGTGCTACTGGGTTTGAAGATGCGTTTTTTGATGAAAATGGGACTATATAATTTAAAATGTTTATATTGTGCCTAGAATTATAAAACTTAGAATACTAGTAGAAATTAGCATTTATGTAAAAACGAGAAACTCACCGCACACCACGAAACATCTAAAAACAAGGAATAAGCAAAAATAGTATTTAAGTATTATATCGTTGATCACTGTGTACTTTTTATAGGTTACTAAATGTTACTTATTTTTTTCTGTTGCCAACAGTTTTTGCAAATCTAAATACACTATTTATGTAAAATAATTTATTTAATCGTAATTCTTATTGAATGCGTAGTTACTTCATGGACTGTGGTGAGTAAATTTAACTTTCCTAGAAAAATCAAGGTAATTCTAATGTAACTGAACCTCATTGAGATTGCGTTTCTTTTTAACTTTCTTAAAATCAAATAGTAATTTAAATTCAACGAATAAAGTAGTCGGCTTGTTCTATATTTCTCGTAATCGACCAGCACCAAAATATTCGTAAGAAAGAGAGTTATGAGCTAAAAGGTTTCAATTGCGTAATTTTAGGATAGCTCAAAATTACGGGGCGTATTTGGCTGTGATAAGCATTTCATAGTGACAAAAATTCCCAGCTGAAACCATGAAAACTAAATTAAACTTAAAATTTAAAAAAAAAAAAATACTTTTACACATCGTTGGTACACTTGCACCGTGTCTGCATTTTATAATGGTATCTTAGTGCAAGCCTGCATCTAACTGCTCGAAAACATGACTGCATCTTAAGCACATCGATATAGATAAACAACTGGATAAACTGCTTAACGTGGGAAATATGAAGCCTTTGCCAGATGCCGTTGGTGGGATAAAAAATATGGATTGCCGAGGATTGAAAACAAAATTTTGAGTTGTACACAGCAGAAATGTCACTAGCAGACCGTAATTAGTAATAATGTGCAAAAAAATATCTTCTCCAGCACTTTACAAGGTTTTTCGCATTCCCATCCGACTATAAAAGTGAACTGTGATTGGTTAATCATCCCACCAGCGTCATTAAACACCGGTCAGTTTTTCTCCTTGCATTGACATCGGAGCAGTCTAGAGTGACGTCAAGAATCGAAGCGGTGAATGGTAACCGGTCGAAAATGATCGCCTGAGGTTTTTTTAGTTTTCACCCCATTGGAAATGCATAGAGTGACGAAGAAGCTGGTTTTAAATTTCAATTATCATAATTATAATGGTACTTAAATACTATCTTTTTAAATATATTTCAATGTAGAAATGTCTAATGTATGAATATATTACGATGTTTGTGTATATTTGTAGCAATTCTTTCAATGGAGAAGTTGCGTATTTTTTAAAAATGGTCATAAGCAATACAATTTAATAAAGAAAGCAAAGCTGATTCCGAATATGTGAGTTATATTGCGATTAAAAATTTATTTATTTAAATATCGAAAGAGGAAAAATCGTAAAAACAGTGGAATCGTGACGTAACCGCAAAACGTTCCATCATTGGCTGGTTAGATTTGACGTCAAAATCCGAAGGAAAATTTCCTCCTTCATTTGCTTACCTACGACAACTTACAAATTTCATAGGAGCTGATATTCGTGGTATAAAATTTGAAAGGTATGTACCCATTTTACAAACAGTTTTTCATTTGTCTTTAACTTGATTGAATATGACTTATTTTTATTGTAAGTTTTTATTTTCAATTATCATTCCATCCAGTTAAACTGAAGAACATTGCAGTGACAACTCGTCAATATTTTCGGAGCTCAAAATTTTACATACTTAACGAACTATTCGAAACGAATCGTATTTAACCAAAAACTGTATATTCAATTAAAATTCACTTTCAAGTGTTTTCATTCCGTTCTTGTACAAGTCATTCTTATACAAGTTCATTTGATTCTTGTACAAGAAACAAATGACTTTTTCCTTGTTCGTCAATTTTTTGGTGCTATTTTTAAAACTTTCAGTCCGTTTTTAAACAGCTCTTTACTCTAAGAAAGTTATAAATACACTAGTTTTCCTTAGTGCAGTTGTATCCAGTATTATTTTTAAAATAAAATTTTCAAATTGAGGGATTCAAATGGTAGAAGTTACCACATTTTTTACTAATAAGTGAAATGTCTGTAACTTGATATATATATATATATATATATATATATATATATATATATATATATATATATATATATATATATATATATATATATATATATATATATATATATATATATATATATATATCTGATAAGTTTGAACACGATAAATTATCTTTGCAACTCTTGTCTTGGATTATGACTTAAAATGGATTTGACTGAGGTAACATATGTTATTTTAAATTATCTTTGCAACTCTTGTCTTGGATTATGACTTAAAATGGATTTGACTGAGGTAACATATGTTATTTAAGCTTTTGTCATAACATATACAAAAAAATTCTCGTATTTTGGCATCGATTATGGTAGTCACCCCCTGACGAAGTTACTGTAATCGACAAATATGCCTTTTGTCCAGTTGTTTACTTCGTTATTTATTAATACTTTGTTGTAATTTCAATAATTACTAAGGTTGCCATATGGCTTTAATGCCGAAAACTTAGTTGTATAGATAAATCTTTTGCTTTGATAAAATAATTCCCAGTAAAACTTAGTTTAGTAACAAAGGAAAAGTTAATAATAAAACTTTACTTTTTAATAATTATGCTAATTATTTTGAATTACAATTGTAAAACTGCTTGTTAATATACAGACAACTGCTAATGTCAATAGAATATTAAGTTTCTTTCTTTAAAACACTCTGCAAAAATGTAAAAGTAAATTAGACACAAAAAGTTGCATTCTTCCTTTATTAAAATTATTTTTATTGCAAAAATAATCTGCTTAAATTTATGTGAACCTATAATACATAATCTACTTTTATTTAAATTATTTGAAAACTAAGAAGTATGATAAAATTATTTTGAAAGAAAATTTTTTAATGTAGAATAGGATAGTTAATTATATCCTTAAGATTCTCACAACTTACAAATGTAATAATTCAAAATGATTTTTTTTTTATTTTAGTAGGTTTAAATTTAAATAATGGGGGCCGTTAAAATATAACATGTTTAAAAGTACATTGTGTAAATCATTTTACGAACAATATCCCACCAATTCCTACAGAGAGTTTCCGTATAGCAACCCTAACGATACTAGCTGAACAATTTGGTATTCTTGCGCATTCGCACACGCTATTATACAGTGTCTTGACACCACTCTCCCCATATAGGATCTCTAGAGCAGTCTATCCAGTTGTTTATTTATATATCTATATCGATGCTTAAGCTATGACTAGAAATTTGAATTCCATTTCTCCGCATTCTTCAAAATCTTGTTTGAATCAAATTCTTACAAAATAATACTTTTTAAATAATTCACAGGTAAAATTCAAATTTCCTAAGCTTTATTGTTTGTTTTCGTTAGTGCTTTGGTATTTTACATGTTATTGCATCAGTAGTTGAAATGTTGAAACGCAACCAATTTTAGTGGTAGATTAATTTATTTTCATTTATTGTTGAACACAAATTTACCTTAAAGTTCAAATTAATAGTTAATGGTGAATATCTTTATTACAAAATTTAGAACTAAAACGATCCGAAAAGTAAAATAAATATTTAATGGCAAATAACTTCATTTCCACTTTCGACAAAAACTTACCTTAACATTGAGTTATATACACACATACGTAATATATTCATAAAATAACGGCAATTCTGCCATCCTTTTTCCTGTCTTTCCACTACCCAGAGGGATGTGCTAGTTTGAATAATATCGGAATTCTTTCATATCGAAAAACTCTCAAGTATGGAGTAACGGCAACAACAGAATTCCATCTAGACAAAAGAGTGAGGCATTCTTTTTCAATAGGATTTAGTTAACGAGCATTGAGACCCCTTTAGGATTAAAACAAGAAGTTGTTTCACCAGAGTTAAATATTTGAAGTTGCTCAGAACATCAATACTTTTTTGCTGGAGATACTTAAAAAAAATATGTGTAAAAAATATTCAAACCAAATTTGATAGCATAATTCCTTGAAAGAGTTAAGGTTTCTGCAGTTGAAAAAATCGTATTTCTTTTCAGAATAGAATAGAAACAGATGCGCCGTGGATGACAGCAAACACTGTCTTGCATTTCAAATACAAAGAATTCATTAAAAAAGACGATGAATACTAAATATATTATTTACGTAATTATAATTGAACATCTGTTTAAAAATACAGATTTTTTGATAAATTCAAAATAAAAATTTTTACAGTTTTTTTAAGGGAAAAAATTTGAATATGGTGACGCATTTCTACCATTTTTATATTTTTGGTACGCGTACATTGAATTACTATAATGCATCTTTTAAGAAATTTGATTCGCAGATGTTTTAATTTAACTTAATAAAATATTTTTATTTTGCAATAAAAACGTACCAAACAGGTGTGGTACTTAACAACTAAATAAATCGTCTGTTTTGAGTGAAATTGTGGAAACTTTAAATTGTCAAACATTTCAGGAAAAAATGCTTTTACAAACTGCTTATTCAACATGAACTTAGCACTTTTACGTATCATTCATTTACCACAAAAATAAATTTCAATGACCAAGTAACTGCTTTTATTAATTGATTATTCTCTTCCTGTTTCCAAGTATATCAAAAATCATTTGAAACCAAAAGTGTAGTTGGAAAATTTTCACTCTAAGCCGCGTACATAAAAATTAAACATTATCTATAACATTCCATAGTTTAAATGGTCACTTATGGGAGTATATCGAGCGTTACGGATTTGAAGAGTGAACACAACATTGGTCAAAAAAAATTTTTGCCCTCCTTATCTAGACCAAGTAGATCTAGACAGTTCATAAATACTACATGTTGGTTTGTCATGTTGAGTTCGCCCTTCTTTCCCTCTCAAAATATGCAGAGAATAAAACCAAACTGCCTAGAAAATACCTTATGAAAAACTTTTTAAACACGTTTTTCTGAAGACCATCTTTTGCTGAGTTCGCCCTTCTTATTCACAACGCTGTATTTGCTATACTATACAACATTATTTTAGGAAAAAATATTACCAATATTTCGCAACAAGCAAATCGTCTATATTTTGAAAACCAAGTCTGAAGAAGATAGTCTTGAAGCGATGTGTAATATTAGTAATTTCGTAGAAATATCAATTTTCTTAAAAATCAATTACCCCCCCCCCCCTTCACCCACTCACTCCTTCATTATATCAACTCGACCTATTATACAATGGTTTTGATATCATCTGAAACTTGTGGACGTGTAAGCGTTGAGTTTTAATATAATAAACGGATGCTTAAAAAAACATCTTTATTAATTTCTACTCCATTTCGTTTTCAAACACATTTTTTTCCATTTTGAGAACTCAACCCCCAGTTTCCATCACATAACAAAAAAGTACGATAAAAATTTTATAAATCTTGTGCTATTATGTAAAATAAAATAAAATACTAACTTGAAGAAACAGCACTAGTATATGTATTTGTGGAGCTACACTATTTATTAACTAAAAAATTATTAAAAGTAGTATTAAAAAGTTGTCCCATTTATCCCAATTTGTGTACTATTTTACAAAAAAAAAAATCTATAAGGAACATTTCAAATCAATTTACATTGTACAAAAAAGTGATTATTTCTAACGATAAAAATTATTTGAAAAAAATATTGGTGAAATGGGTTAAAATAATTTGCAATTTCCTCAAACATTTGAATATTTTTTTATTTTAAAACAATTTCCAAATTTTTTAGCTGATAACAGAAGTAGCAACATTTATTTTCAAATCAGTAACAGGATACATTATAATCTTATTTACAATAACAAATTTCCTGCGTTACCAAAAATATCCTACATATAAGAAAGGGGATGTCAATTTTCATTAAAGTTTTCAAAAAAAAAAATTATGAAATGTAAATCCTGCAAATTCACCCTTGCAATGTTCAACAATCTTCAGGAATTAGTTGGTAGGAAAATGATTCACTGTAATCTAGATAATGTTCGGGTGGTGGGAATGGGGAAACCGAATATTTCCTCACTCAACATCTTATCCATAAGGAATATTTATGAAACTTGTTTCTTTTCTCTTCCTTTGTGCTTATAAAAAATTAACCAGCGTTTCCAAAACTACGTGATAGTCAGTCACATTTGTTTTAACTGATATCTAAGAATTATCATTTTTCATCGTTTGGGATATAAATCGTATTTAGGAATTCTCGTATAATGTTGTTCATATGCTCTAATTAAATTAAGTGACTAAGAATTTCTGAATTTGTATACAAATTTCAGAGTGGACACAGAACCTGGAAATCAGGGAAATGTCAGGGAGCTTTCTGATTCTGGAACAAATCAGGGAAATATCAGGGAACTTTATTAAATTTCATGAAAATCAGGGAAATTTTCAGGCATGTTTTCCCGTTCTTCTGTATATTGGCGCCATTTCCCGGAATATTTGTTGTGGTAATAGAAGTTTAATGTTGCAGACAAATTTAAACTTTTTATTACCACCAGAAGTATTTTTTAAAAATTGGCATGTTATCTCCTTAACATATATGTTCTATTTGATCAAGGTGTCTATACATCTGGAAAAATTGGGGAAATTTGAAAAAAATTTTGCAGTAAAATCATTGAATTTTTAAGAAATCTGTAAGGGAATTGTCAGGGAACCTTTTTTCCTGAATTTTGAACTTTACTGGTTTAAAATGAATAACAGTAATGTCTGTTTTGAGAGAGTCTTGAAAAGTTTCTTAATTTAGATACGAATTCATATTTAATCTGAAGGAAACACAAGGCAACTTCTTTGTAAGTTTAAAAAAGACAGGAATTGAAACTTACTGAAATTTAAAACTAATGAAAAAATATGTATGCAACATCTTTTCTGATGATAATCAACTTATTCTATGCTATGCTACTCTTTTCGACGATATTTTACAATTATACTATTTTTAAGACAGTTTGCAACCTCTGGCTGAAGTATACGCTATCAGTTTGAGGAACAATAAATGAAGGACCACCCTTAACTTTATTATCAGTACCTAGTTTTTCTTTCATTAAGCAGTTGTATAATGCATGACAATCGTCTAAAATATGTAATTCAATTTTTGAAAACATCTGCCAAATATGGCATATTGATTCTAAAAATGTAAAATTTCGATAGAGTCTGTTTGTCCATCCCTTTTCTTCAACTGTCTGCTACCTTAGGTGTATACGGTTCGCATGGGTCCGAAAGCTCAAAAATTGAGAATTTTGTTACATTTAAAATAGTAACAATAAAGAATGGTTGCCATGAGAATGATTGACAAAAACACTTTGCAACAGTAGACACATAATGCTAAATCTTTAAAGTGATATTATTTTTTGAACACGTATTTTTTTTTATTCTATACACAAATTTACAAAACTTTAAATAAAAAATTAACTTAAAAGAAAATTATTAAATTTTTTTATTGAATTTATAATTTTTTTAAAAATTGAAAAATATCTTTTTGAGTTTTAGTTTCTACACTAATGTATAGAAAAACACGTACATACACTATGTTTATCTATATACAATATCTTAAAGGTCCCCATTTTTACTATTATTTCCGTCAAAATATTAAAAAAAATCACAACACGCTAAACATCATGATAAAATTCAAACTTATTTAAAATTTACATGTGTGCTTTAGTCGGTAGTAAAATTATGCATAACACCTTCCTGTTACCTTTTTTGGGAGAACCTCGAAATTTACAAGTGCTCGTTAAATCTTGATAAAATCATGACGTAGCTTTAAATGAGTTTTTTTTATACATGTTTTGGCTGAATTTAACCATATCTCTCTAATTTTTAGAGCAGCGTTAAACTTCTCCAGACCTTTTTTTTTTTTTAATGTTAATAGTGTCATAATGATTTACAATACCTTTTTGGAATGCAGTATTCCTATATTTTTTAATCTAAGAACTTTTAAAAATTTAATAATTTTTTTAGTTTTCCTATCTTGGGACAGTTTATGTATTATAGATATACATAAACCAATTTCAAAACCTTCTCTATTATATCATATTTGTTTTTAAAATAGCAAGTGTTTAGCACTATTTCGAATCGAATTGAAAAACTGTGAAATTCAATCTATCCTTTTTATATGGATTATTTGTAAAAGTTTCATTATTGTAATTCGTGTGTGCCATTTTTATATTTACAAGGTAAAACACTCAATCTTCTTATTTCCAATACAATCATAACTCTGAAATTTGATGCAAATATTAACAAGGGTAAAAATTAAAAAGGAAACTGTTTTGATGTTGATTAACTAATTCAAAGGGTCAAAACGTACACATGTATATCTTTTGATTCCGAAAAGAAAAGTGGTATTCAACTAGTTTAATGAATATATGTATAAAAAGGCTTTTTTTTTTTTTTATCATAGCAGCAAATACTATGTTATGCAACTATGTTATTGGAGCAATATATTAAATGTTTTCTGATGGTTTATCCAGATATATTGTCTGTTATGCGTGATTTCGCAATACCAAGAATATTCTGCTGGCAGAGGAAGGCCGGAAGACAGCATAAGGATGGAGGTAAGAACTTATTTTTCCATTTTTCTTAACAAATTACTTTCCCAGATACGTAAACATGTTTTTCTGTTAATTTGAGATACCATAACTACTATTACAACTTATTATGTAAATGATTTTAATGATTTTTATTAACTAGTGACTATTCAAACTAGAATATAATAACTAGATCATTAAGACGACTAGTGATGTACAACATACACAAAGTTAATTTCAAACACTTCATAAAAGCCTTTTGGCACTGTACTTTGGAAGACAGTTCAACAAACTCTCTTAACTGGAATAGTAGTAGCTAGATGCAAAATAAATTCTCTATGCACATACTTGGACAGCTATTTTGTGATCTTTCTATGACAAAAAACAACAAAAGTATAGATTAATTAGTTTTAAGGTTAAATTGAGTTTGTTTTAACAATTTATTTTCGACATTAATGATAATGTAATGATGCTTACATTAAAAATACTTACTATAATGATGCTTACTGTAATGATAATTACTGCAAAATAGGAATGTAGTGGATTAGTTTTTTATTGTATTATATCATGCAAGGATTCATTTAATGCCATTCTTCCACTATAAACGTAACAAGACTGTTTGAATGTAGTTTCCTTAAAGAAGCTATTAAAATGCTTTAATTAAAGGAAGGTAAGTAATATGTTATTTAAATAAGCGGGTCTTTAATTGGAGTTTTAAAGAATTTTAACAATACCTGCTGAATATAAATAATTTTTTTCCTTAGTTTGGAATCCATACATTTATTTGAATTGTAAATTTATAATTCCAAATATATCTGTATTTAATATCTTTATATCTAAATTTCTTTAAATATCTGATCTAAATATCGCTGAAAGAACTTGTTTCAGATATTTTTTCACAGTAAATTTTTTTGAATTTGTTAATATTCAAGTATAAACCAATGTTTTGAAAGCAATATATACTCATATCCAATTTTCATACTTACGGGCGGATTTCGAAATCTTCAACTTAAGAATTTTACATGACCAACCAATTCAGCCTCAATTTGAGGCGTTAAAGAAGATGTTTAGTAAATAATGTTAGTTTCTGCTTGTTGTAACATATTAACATTGTAAATTTTAATAAAAGTCTGAAGTAGAATATTATTATTTTTTTTTAACTTTAAAACATTTCATAATAATGCCATTTTATTATTAAATCAACCGACATCCCTTGATGAGATTCGAAGAGAACTTATCTTGAAAAACTGTAAGTCGCATTCCTCGACTCACTTAATTAAAACAATTTAGTATTTCATTAAATAACACAAAAGTGAGCTTTTATTAAATTTTTTTTTTTTTTTTTTTTTTTTACAAGCGATTTACTTCAAGCATCCCCGTAACATTTCCAAAATTGCACCTAAAGTTTTTTAAATTGATGATTTATATAAAAAAAAATCCTATAAACTCATATCTCTAATTTTTGATTCATTCAAGTCCAAATTTACTATAGAATAGTATTAAATAGATTTTTAGTTCAACTGAATTTAATTACACTCATGTCCATAAATTAAGGATAATTCAGTTTTTCCCTAATAATTTCTCAGTGGAGCAGCATAGACACTTGAAATTCACTTCAAAGAGACATCTTTATGCAACATAATGATAATTTAAATAACTCAGATTCAAATTGAAATGCAAAGTGTACAGCGGGGGGCATATGCAAAAGAATGGAGTACCATTAGTGTGCAGTTGTACAGATGCATTTACACTAAAAATCACGCAACTCATGGAGTGGACTTCTACTGTGAGATATGATCTCCCCTGTCATCAGTGTTTAATTAGCACTGTATTCTCATACTTAACATGAATTACTTGATGAATTCTAGCGCCTAAATTGCTCGTCCCTCCTTTTGAAATGTTTGCAAGTGAGGGAAAGTTCCCAATGCATTAAATCTTTACACAATGAATATCGTAGAAGCGTTCCACACATGTTTGATGAAATTTGGAGTAGAGAAGTGATCTGGCTCACTTATAGGGGCGATACTCATATTTTAAATCCTTTATCCAAAGCAAAAGTGGAATAAAATAAACCATAACTATCAATAAACGCGATTTTGAAACTGATATTTCACAATTAAAGACGTGTCTAAATCAAGTTAACGTAATTACAGTAAAAAAGTGGAATTTAATTATTTTTTGCGCTCTTGAGAAGCTTATTAAACAAATTCAACAAATTGAATATAAAGACCAAAACTCTTTTCCCACCAAATCATTATCTTGAACTGGCATTTACCATGAAATATCAAGTTCCCACCTTTCTAACAGATCCTCTGATGTCCAATATTACTCATGAGACTGACAAAATTATTTTCAGTAAATAGTATCTGATGTTAAAAAGATTTGGTCTTTTGGGGCAGTATGTTGACTTGGTTACATAAGCTCCCCAAGAGACCAAAAGATAATTAAGTACCACTTTTTCCCTGTAATTATGTTAACTTGATCTAGACAAGTTTTTAATTGTGATATATCGGTTTCTAAATCGTATTTATTGATACTTATGGCACATTTTATTCCACTTTTGCCTTGGATAAACGATTAAAAAATATGAATATCGGCCCCTATAAGTAAGCCAGGTAGAAAATCAGTGAGATAAAAATCTATATAAAATAATAATATTAAAATATCCACGAATTTCAACATTGATGCATGAGTTTTAAGGTCTTTAATGCATGATAATCCTTTCCTTCATATTTAAAAAAATATGTTATCATAGTTTGTAGAGTTATACATACTTTAAGAACATCGGAACTAGAGGGGTGCTTTTTGAGTAATTGAAACTATTTTCTATCATCTGAATTTGACGTCAATAAAAGGAGAAATTAAAAAACTTGGAGCACCTATGAACCCCGAAATAGAAGAAATGTTCTAACCTATGTAATCAAGTTTGTAACACCGATTGCTTTCTGAGAAATAACACACAGTATTATTTCATCTCAGCATCAATGTATTGGATTGATAAGAAAACCTCCAGAAGTGGAAGAAATCTGATGGCTGCATTAACTTTTGAGTCTACGAGTAGGTTTTATTCGTTTTAGCTATCCTGGAGATCTAATAATCTCTTGTTAGTAGCTTTGACGTTGCCAATGAGAGAGTTATGGAAACTAAAATACTGGTCTCACTTTTTTCATTTTTCAGACTTCTTTGAGAGAGTTATTTTGGACTTATTTCCCTCCTTCTCCATTTCTTCTCAATTCCTTTCGAAAATTTTACCGGAAAGTATTCAGCTCGCATTTTAGACTCTTTTTAATGTTATAGATGTTGTAATTTGCCTTTGAATTATCAGTTCACTTTAAAAATATAATACAACCAGCCATCTTACATTTTCATTCATATACCAGCCAAATAGTTACACATTTCTAGGAATAGTAAATTTGTCTGTTACATTTGGATTTCACTTTAATCGATTATAATTAAATAACAGCGAGATAAAAACACTCTTTTAAGCAAACTTTTAACACTTACTCACACATAAAAAAGATTTCTAAAGTTACTAAGTGCCTCTGTGGCATTTTGTTACATTGGTTTAAAATAAAATATGACCTATACATTCCAGTTAATAATAATACTATGAGAGGTAATTTTTCAGTGAAGAAAACTAACTAAAAACTCAAAATTCTCATTTATATGTTCAGTTCTATTATAAACCAAGGTAAATAAAATTCATCTTAAAAAGCAACATTTACTGAATAATTGCAACATAATGCTTTCTGTGAATTGCCTTCCAGTCACAACCAGAACCTCCTTGCTTAAGGTTCAACTGGCCATCTTTCCAGGTTCTGAACCAGCCAACAACAAACTTGGATGAAATGAAAGAAAACATCGACATTTCATCCAACAATCATCTCAACATTCCTGGGAACATTCCTGATGTAAAGATGCACAAATCCACAGACTCCTTAGACTCAAGCGCTAGTACGAGATTCATTGTGGAAATATGCCGAACAGAGTCTTTTAGTGGTTGTTGTGTTGTTAAAGTTTATGCATGATGTATTTTATTTTAGCTTTTGCAAGTTTTAAATACGTTTGGATGAGCAAATATTTGCCTTTATTTGAGTTTTTATTTGCATGTAATTAAATACAAAGAATGGTTTGTGGATGTATAATTTTAGGTTTTTGTTAAGTGTTAAATGTTTTATTTCAGTTAAATTGCATTTATGTTTTATAATTTCCAATGGATGTTAATGGTAGTTGTAAATGTAATGTTACGGATAGTTGGGTAAATTTACATTAAAACACATTTTCGTATTTATATGTGTTAGATACTATACATTTATCTCCATGTTTATATAATTATATGTTGTATTCAAACAAATTATAACATGTTACCCTATGTAACGTTATAGTTGATTCCTCTTATAACTCAACTATTAGTATTGTTATAGGATTTTTATTGCTAACTAACCACATCTTAATTCAAAGCTTAAGAAACACATCCGGTACCATGGTGGTTGAAGGTTTCGAGATCATGAGCAGAAGGTTATGGGTTAGGTCTTTATCTCGCGGAATAGTGTGCATTATGATTGAGGCTGCTGGTCATTAAATAGGTTCGAGCGAAAAGCATGCGCAATAAGGGTTTGACCTTGTAATCTTATCGAAGTTCAAAATTACAATGCGTCTTTGGCTGTGATAAGCACATTATATCACCAGACAGCTGGAATCGTGCAAACTAAATTTAACAAGTAAACCGGAATGCACAGTTTGTATTCAATGTTTTTGCATGTTTATTCTTAAAAGAGGTCTGACAAATCTTTAAATATGTTTTTATATGTTCGATATCATTGTATTTAATATCATCACTTTTATTTCATGTATATGTATTAATATCTGCATGGTTCAATGTTCCAAAATAGTCATATTATAAGCAGCTTCGGCGAAATATTTGCAAAGATTTTCAATTAAACATTTCTTACCATAGAGTCTTCATTTCTTACCATCAGTACAGAAAACCTTAATATGAAGCTGGAATTACCAAAAATATTGCAATATACGTTTTTAATAAATAATAATTAAAAAGTTTGAAATCATAGAGCTCCAATTCGTGTTATATAATTATTCATTCTTATTATTAATAATGAATGGAAATATTTCAGATTTGTATTAACATATTTTCCAAAATTATAATTGTTTTGAGACACTATGTTGTTTGTTGAAATACTAAATCACACTTAAGAAATTCAAAAATAAGAAAGTTTATGGTAAATTAGATGTTAAAAGTTTGTAAAGATTATCAAATACTCATATTTCATGAATTTTGATATGATGAATTATTTCTTTGACATTAGAAAAAAATCATCCAAAAATAACTGCTATGTACCTGGAAACAAATACAACCAAAGTAGAACAAATGTATGATTGAGGTATAATGCATATGGTTCAAAAATATTTTTTAAAGTTTTTAAAATCACAATAACCAAAGTAATGTCAGGATCATCTACCAAACGGCACTCTAAACCATATGCAGAATGGAGCAAAGCAATTTGTTATTCATAAAATGTGAATTCGGACGTGAGTCTGTAAAATTATTTGTCGGTGAATTGCCATTCGATAAAGTGCATTGAAATAAACCAAAAAGATTAGTCAAACAAGTCTCACTTCTGCTTACTGACTCATGTGTTTAGTTATATATTCCAGATTTTCTGAGTTATTTAGATCTTCACAAGTTATTTAGTTTATCTGAAACCTGTACGCAAATCCTTCTCTGATTTGTTTTCCCATTACTGAAAGTGTTCTTGATTCAAAGGTTATGAACATATGTAATTGTAGTGTAGGTATGCAAAATACAGGCTTATATAAACGTAACGAAACAGTTGAAAAATAGGTAATTCACGAATATTTTTATAGTAGTACAATGCTGGTTTTAGGAAAATGCTAAAAAAAATTCTTGTTGGTGTTTGAGAAAGAAAAACTAGTAACTATTTTTGTTGGTGTTTGAGAAAGAAAAACTAGTAACTATTTTTGTTGGTGTTGTAGGTATCTGAGAGCTACTTTCCAAAGTCGTTAAGATTTTGTTACTAAGCATAACTATCAATAAAAGATAACTTATAAAGATTATTTTTTGCGGATTTTTTTTTGTCATTCCTGTGAAAGCATTTTTATCTCTGTTGCTTTTGATTCACTCTGAATATGTTCATATAAGTGAACTACAAAATGGCATATATACTTTTTACCATTCTCGTTCTTAGCAAAGCAGTGTTCGCTGTAAATATAGAATAAAATATGTGTTTTGCATTTTGAAATCTATTTAATACTTCCCTCTTATTTTTCAGAAGTCACTACTAGCGTTCTTTCTACCGATGAAGTCGTCGACATTGCTTGAAAATCCGCAAGTGGTCAATGAAACTTTAAAAAGAAAAAAAGAAATGTTGTTTATGGAAATATAAACGCACAACTCTATCTAGCGGAACTTATGCGACTTGTACAGGAATTGAAAAACAATTGAATTCACGATGTTCTGATAAATCCTCGATTTTATATCCCTGCTGTCTCACAGTTATGGAAACAATTGTGGTGCTATTTGCAATGTCGAGATAAATGGATATGTATATGATTTAGAATATCATCTCATCACTATTACTTATTATTTGACTAAAATTATTTAAAGAATAATTATCCACAGCTTATGTATATGCCAAATCTATATTTAATTTTGTCTATTGAGAATAAATGATGTTTAAATATAAAAATGTGTTTCAATCTTTCAAAAACATTGGCAAAATATATTTATCAATATCTCAAGGAAATAATTATTTTAAGAAAGATATTTTTAACTTTCACCTGAAGAGTATTTTACTTATTTTTATATTTTTTTCAAATGCATCAATTGAAGTTTATGCAATAAATCAATTCCTAAAAACTTATGCTTTTATTTACAGTTCAAATGTTTGTTTAACATGTGAATTTTAAATTTTGTAATCGTAAATTTTAAAAATAATTAAAGAAAAAAATTTACAAAAACTAATTCAAACTACAATTTAAGTATTCTGTGAAATGTAAATTAGATGAAAATATGATTCAGAAAGTGTATCAGGTGTTTAATTCAGCAAGTTTGGTTTAGTAAAAAATTTCTATCCAGATGGTAAAATATAACTTCTAAATAATTACTTCAAAGTTTTCAATTTAAAAAATTGTTCGATAAAATATTCAAAGGGTTGATCGCCATTGTAAAGTATTAAAAACTGAACTGTAATTCTCCATTTCTATTTTACTAAATTTTTAAATTACTGACTAGACAATGAAATCTGTTGGTGTTATTTTAGAAGTTTTTTTGTTTAAATTTGGAAACCAAATGTTAATAGTAAATTGGTGTATTTAATGTATAATTTACATTTAATTGTTTTATTGAACATAGTCGTAAAAATAGGATTTCACCAATTCCATGGCTATAGACTAAAAAAATATAAATTTTAACACTGAACTTAAAACTCATATACAGCCAATTTCCAATTTAAGGAAATAATATTATACAAGATATCCCGAGAAGATTGAAACACCCTTTAATTTTTATCCGTTTTAATTGGGCAATGCAAATTTTAAAAAATTTCAAAATAAGATAAAAAAGAAAACCACGTTAAGAAAAAAAAAGTCTTAATAAGTTATCATTTTTAAATTTTTATACTATCCCCCATGCAAATTTGGACAATTAATACATTTTATTTTCCATAAAACACAATAATTGTATCCTAACTGATTTGATAAGAAGAATCAAATTAAAATTAATAAAAAAAAGAAGGGGAAAAAAAAAAAAACTTACATTTTTTTGTGTTATTTAAAGTTTGTTTCTTGGGAGAAAATAGGGATCCCATACAAATGTTACTATAAATATTTAGATAAAAAATACTGTAACATGTGTCAAAAAAATTCCAAAAGCATTTAAATAAAGCTTTAGTAGATCGATATAAACAATGGTACTGACGAAACGAGCAGCGGGACACCCTCATTTTCATTTTATGCGGTATTGCATTTGGGACCTGTAATTAAAAATTGTGCATACATATAGATACATATTTTATAAAATGTATTCTAAAAAGAACTCGCGATTACTTTTAAAATACGATACAATAAAAATAAAAGCATACAATGAATAAATTTCGAATTTAGCATTTTGTAAAAAAAAGATTTTGAAACTTTTTACTCTCAATGTAAAAGAAGAAAGGAAAACTCTCTTGAGAATACGTTACTGCATCGAGAATCTACCCTAAACGTGGAAAAATGTTTTTAAGAGCAAGATTCTGAGAGATTGAGCCACTTAACATTAGGGGGTGATTCACACCCATCTCGGATTTTCCCAAAAAAATTACCAGCTGGTACTACCCTCATTCGATGATAAAATCTGATTATTTGTTCCGTAGTTGTACCGTTCAAATTCTATGACGTGTCAAAGATCACCTTTAAAAATGAAAAAATTTGTGTTTTTGTGACACATGAAAACTATTTGTATCCGTATATAACTTCACAAGCAACTTGTTGCCTGCATTTCTTCTGTTATGGAATGTACTAGAATAGATCTTTATGAAACATATAAAAAGTTAATGCTAAGTCAATTGCCCAAGGTCATTCAAGGTCACGAAATGTCGAGGTTTTCATGTTTTTTACCATTTTCAAGTCTGAATTATATCTTGCGCGTTTGATTTTACACTGCAAACAAGGTGCCATTGAATAGAGCTATATTAGTATTATTTATTAATACATAAAACATTGAAGCAAGTAGAACACGTTGGGAGTTATTTGGTGCCAACATCGAAAAATCTCCGAATTTGATACAAATTTGAGCTCGTACATCTTGCTGCGGGAACAATATATTGACACAGCGCTGAGACGATTTAAGCACTCTTTTATTGTACTTAATGAGAAATTAAACTTTATTGAGGCAAGTTGAAGAGAAAAAAATAAACGATTTTTTTGTTGCACCCCATTCTTACATATTGATGCATTACTGTTTCCATTCAGGTTTTCAAAAATAAATCGGTTTTTACTTCACTCTTCCTCATGTCTATAACAATTGCATGTAGTATGTCGTTTAAGCTAGGAACTTTGACTGGATCGGCTCCAGAAAGTTGCAAATGGCCAAAGATAACTGAGCTTCGTATCACGCAATGACCACTTAAACTCATCAGCTCCTTTCTCATTTTCAACATGTCATCTCCACAATCTTCTAGTAGTTTACCAATGTAAATTCGTTTATCGTACAGGACAGCGTAAAAAAAATGGGGCCGAATATCCCATCCGCAGTCTGTATAAGCAATTAGCTTTATCTCTTTTATGATATTCTCCATTTGTTGGGGAACAGTAATTTGAATTTCAACTGCTAATCCACCATGCAATCAGTTCCAGGCACAAGTCAGACCAAACCCTAAAAATGAAGACTATATCACTCAGCCATAAATTTGTAACTCTGATGTTTCGCTCAGAAGAAAATTGATCATCAACGTTTGAAACTATAGAAGATTTTTTACTACATATTGCTAGAGAAGAATATCACATTTTTAAAATAATTACTTGTCAAAGCAAAACCAGAAGGGCATTTGTAAAAAGAATGGAAGCAGTGACAGAATATACCAATTATGAAATTACTGCAACTTTTAAAGAACCCACTACAGAGAATAAAAGTTATATATATTCAAGTCTTGTGCGCAAAGAAAGATGGGCACTGAAACACAAAAGGAAAGTTCAAGAACCAAAATCAAAAACAGTTTAGAATATTTCACAAAGGAAATAAAACAGGAAGTAAATTAACACCCCAAACTGTTGCAAGTATGATGATAAATCTCACAGTTGATGGAAAGAAAAAAAATTGGTCGAATGAATATTTGACACGGAAACAAGTTATGTCATATTTCCACAGAAAAAAAGGTACGACTGAAATAAGCAGTGTTATTGAAGATGAAGTCATTGAACAAAATGGCGAACTTTATCTTGAAATCATTGGAGACAATCAGATATGTTTGGGGAATTGACTTGACTTGAATAAGATTTTAAATTTTAATTACATCATTCACAGTATAAAAATTATATTTATTAACGTGAAAAAATGCACACGAATGAGATATTATAATAAACATGAATAACAAAAATACAGAATTACATATAATGAATGAAGACGATGGGAATTAGTAAGAGTATAAACTTTAAATGGTACTTACAGAATAGACTTGATTTAACTGAATAGATTTGAATTAGTTTTCGATTGTAAAATAAGAAGTACCCAAAAAAGGGGTTTTGATTTAGAAAGCACCAATGATTCCAAGATGTCTACTCACTCAACACATCCGAATCGTCTGCACTCTCACAAGTTAAAAAAGTAAATATAAAAGAACAAGTGGCTCCCTCTTCTGGCGGGCGGCGGACTTAACTCAACATACTCCCGCCCGAGCTGAAGATGGCTCTGGAAGAGGGCAAATCTTAGAAATAGGTCTTTTGAAAATTCCTTTAGAAGTTTGTATTTTAATAACCCGTACAAGTCCATCGTCCCCAGGGAAGACATCAACAATTCTACCTAGAGGCCAGATGCTAGGTGGAGTGTCCTTTTCTTTAACAATCACTAAATCACCAACTTTCAAATTTCCAGGTGTAACAATCCACTTCCCACGGGATTGAAGACTTGACAAATAATCCTGAGACCATCTCGTCCAAAAACCATTGTGTAGTCTCTGAAGAAGATCCCATCTTGACTTAAGGGACATGGAAATTGTAGGTTCTCTTTCAGGAAGAGAGAGAAGAGGAGCACCAATAAGAAAGTGGCCTGGAGTAATCGCTTCAACGTCAGTAGGATCAGAACTTAGAGAAGTTAGTGGTCTTGAATTAAGACACGCTTCAATTTGAGTTAGAAGCGTGTACAGTTCCTCGAAATTGAGCACAGCTGCCTTGCAAGTCTTTATGAGATGTGACTTAGTAACTTTTATGTTTGACTCCCACAAACCACCAAAGTGAGGACTGATGGGTGGAATAAAGTGAAAGACTATCGAATTCTCAGCGACAAAGTTCTGAATGGATTCAGATTTGAGTAATTTTCGTTGTTGCTTCAGAAAGTTATCTGCACCTTTGAAGTTGCTGGCATTGTCACAGAAAATGTCAGATGGCAGTCCCCTGCGTGCGATGAATCTTCTGAGACACGCTAAGAATGCAGGTGTAGATAGATCAGAAACAGCTTCAAGATGCACAGCTTTAGTTGTGAAACAGATAAATAGAGCAATATACGACTTAATGTTTACTCTTGGTCTTGGGAGATTAGGCTTAGTGAGAATTGGACCTGCAAAGTCGATTCCCACCTTTTGGAAGGGTCGACATTGAGTAACACGATCTTTAGGAAGGTTGCCCATCAGTTGAGTTATGTTGTGATTTTTAAATCTGAAACAAATTACTCATTTTTGAAGATGTCTTCTTACTTTATCACGACCTGAGATTAACCAATATTTTTGACGAATCAAAGATAGCACAACTGAAGTTCCAGCATGAAGAGATTGTTTATGATATTGCTCAATAATGAGATCAGTGATGTGGTGGTTTTTTGGAATAAGAATCGGAAATTTAGCATCATTTGAGAGATTAGAGTTCTTTAGCCTTCCTCCAACTCTTAGAATATTGTGTTCATCTAGAAAGGGATTCAAAGGCAAATACTTATTGTTTGATGGAAGAGTACCTTTTGTTTGAAGAGCACTAATTTCGGATTTGAACTCTGTTTGTTGAATAGCTCTAACAACACAAATGGTAGCTGCATCAAGTTCAGAAACACTGAGATGGGCTTTAAGTCTAGCATCAGAAAGTATCTTACAATTTGAAATAAATCGACGACACCATGCAACAACTTTTATAAGACGATTGAATGATGAGTATTTTGAAAAAAGTTCATGATCTAGATTTACAGAATTTTGAAGAACTAGAGTAGTGGATGCTTCAGTTTGTATGTTGTCTTGTTTCATTCCCGGAATGAAAGGAGGAACAAAAAGTTTGGATTCTGCCAACCAGTATGGACCTTGCCACCATAGACTATGATGCAATAGTTTGTTAGGAGAAATGCCTCTGGAAGCACAATCTGCTGGATTATAGAGCCAGGAACAAAAACCCACGATTCTTTCTTTGTGAGATTTCGAATATGAGCAATTCTATTTTTAACGAATTGATCAGTTTTGACTTGGTTGGTTGAGTGGATCCAGCATAAAGTGATTTGTGAGTCAGACCATAAGAAGACGTCTGAAATATTAATTGGAATTGATTGAATTACTTGGTGGTACAAGTCTGGACAGTAAAACAGCAGCAGAGAGTTCGAGACGAGGCAACGTTACTGGTTTTAAAGGAGCTACTTTGGTTTTTGAGGCAACAAAATTGACAAATATTTCATTCGTTTCACTTGTAACTCGTAGGTAAAACACCGCTGAATATGCTTTCATAGAGGCGTCACAGAATCCGTGAAGTTGAATATTTTTGAAGGAATCAGTCTTCATGAATTTTGGTACCTTGATTTTCTTCAAATCATCAATTTTTAAATAGAACTCCCTCCAAGATTTCATTATCTCCACTGGAATATCTTCATCCCAAGAAGCTTTATTTTTCCACAATTCTTGCATCAGGATCTTTAGAGTTATTGTTGTGGGCGATAAAAAACCAAGTGGGTCATACACCTTGGCAATGACTGACAATAGCTGTCTCTTGGTTTTAACCACAAATTGATCAGCAATTTTAATCTGCATCATATCTTCCCTCTCAGTTTTAAAAGGTAGGTTCACTGTATATCTTCCTGTACTATTTCTTGTCACTGAAGATGCATAGATTTCTTCACAAAGTTTGTCAGAGTCCTCAGAATGGTTATAAGGTTCAGGTACTGATTCTAGTTCAAAAAATAGTTTTAGTGCGTTATTTAGAGTTAAACTATGGCAGTTTACAGTTGATGAAGTTTCTTGTTTTTTATATATTGGTCCAGATAGCAACCATCCAAATTTCGAATTGATTGCACTTGGAGTACCTTTAGGACCAAGAATCTTTTATCCTAATATTAATTCCATAAACTTATCCGAACCTATAAGAACATCAATTGGCCTAGTTTCATAGAATTTTGGATCTGCTAGTTGTAAACTTTCTAGATGAGGCCACATAATTTTAATAAGTTCAAAATTTGGTAAATTCATAGTTATGTGTTCAACCACGAGTGCTTTTATGTTGAACTGTTCACCATTGAAATGATTTTTAGCTTCCAAGTTGATTTCTTTTAAAGAAGTTTCAGCAATATGATTGTTTATTCCTCTGATAGTGTGACTAGTCTCCTTAGCAGGCAAATGGAGACGTTTGAAAATAGCCGATTAAATTAGACTTCTTTGTGAACCATTGTCAATTAAAGCTCGACAGTTAATCCACTGATTTCGATTAGATTTTACGCGAATGAAAGCTGTACTTAACAATACTGCAGTTGTAGAGTTATTGGCTAAACTTATGGCTTCAGCAGCATTTGTTTGAAGTACTGGAGACACCTGATTGGTTTGAGTTTTTTGATGATGTAAGAGTGAATGGTGCTTTTTTGAACAGTGCATGCATCTAACACTGATTAAACAATTATAAGCCAAATGGTTATTACGAAAGCAATTAGTACAAAGTTTATTATCTTTTACAAATTCCCATCGTTTATCAACTGGCATTTTTTGGAAATCCACACATTTATGAATCGGATGTAAATCTGAACAAAGCAAGCACGCCTTTTACGGCTTAACGACTGAATTGTTTACGACAGTATTATTTGCCATATTTCTTTTAGGATTGAAATTACTAGATTTCACATCTCTGATATTCGAATCTCTAACATTTTGAATATTTCTAGCTTGTTTTTCCAAGAAAGAAGTCAAATCATAGAATTTAGGAAATGATTGGTTATCCAATGTTAATTCCCATTGGGTGCGCAAATTATCATCCAATTTGTTTTGAGTAACATAGACAAGAATTAGATCCACCAGAGAATTTATCTCAAAACCTAAAGTTTCTAGATAACGCATCGATTCAATACATGTGTCATGGATTTCCAGAATTGATTTATAACTATGCACTTTCAAATATTTTAAATTGAACAATTTATTCAATTGATTATATGCAAGAATTCTTTTATTATCATATCTGGACATTAAGGTAGCCCATGCTTGCTTATAATGATCTCCTGACACTGGAAAACCATTAATTAATTTGGCCGCTTCCAATTTCACAGATGCGGCGGCTAAATACTGAAACTTTTGTAAATCAGTAAGATTTGTATTGGTATCAATAGCCGAAATAAAGATTTCTTTAAAAGTTAACCAATTATCTAAACTTCCAGAAAATTGTGGAAGGTCAAACTTTGGTAAATTTATATTATTGTTAGCCTTTGCACCTGTGGATTCAGTAGCTGATGCATTATTACATGAAACACAATTAACAAAAAATGTCCTCTATATTTGTAGATGCTTCAATTATTTTGTCAATTGCATTAGTATATAAATCATAATATAGATCACTCTTATCAACCAATTCATTAAAACTAGCTTCTAAAGAGTTATTTAAATTGCATAATCTTGTCTTAATTTCCTTTAATACAGATTGCTTTTTATCAGAAATAAGTTCTGTAACCTTTTCAACAGTTCTATTTATTTCTCTTATAGTGAAATTAAATTTTGCTTCGAAAGCATTAAGCTTTTCCTTTTTAACCATCATGAAGAAAAACACTTAGAACGATTACTAATAAGATTCAAAATTACGAGAGCAAGAAATCAAGCTCAGCAGTATTACAAACAGAAATAAAAACATCTGCTATGCCGAGCAAGAACGAATGAATTAGTGTACACATAACCAAGGTCAAATGAAAAGCATTTAGAATGTTGCGTAATGAACACAAAAGACAATATCGAAAGTACGCTCTACGGCAAAGACGGACCAAAAAATGGGGAATTGACTTGACTTGAATAAGATTTTAAATTTTAATTACATCATTCACAGTATAAAAATTATATTTATTAACGTGAAAAAATGCACATGAATGAGATATTATAATAAACATGAATAACAAAAATACAGAATTACATATAATGAATGAAGACGATGGGAATTAGAAAGAGTATAAACTTTAAATGGTACTTACAAAATAGACTTGATTTAACTGAATAGATTTGAATTAGTTTTCGATTGTAAAATAAGAAGTACCCAAAAAGGGGTTTTGATTTAGAAAGCACCAATGATTTCAAGATGTCTACTCACTCAACACATCCGAATCGTCTGCACTCTCACAAGTTAAAAAAGTAAATATAAAAGAACAAGTGGCTCCCTCTTCTGGCGGGCGGCGGACTTAACTCAGCAATGTTAGATGGCTTGAATAGATGTAATTTCTTTTCAATGTAGTGGGTTCTTCAAAATCTGCAGTAATTTCATAATTGGTATTTTTTTGTCCTCGTTTACATTCTTTTTGCAAATTCACGCCTGAATTTGTCTTGACATATGATTGTTTTAGGAATTTGGTGTTCTCCTCTAGCAATATTATGAATGGACATATGTTATGAATTTTCTGCTAAGTGATATTATTTTCGTTTTTAGGGTTTGGTTTGACTTGTTCATGGAACTGATTGCATGTTGAATTGACAGTTGAAATCAAAATTACTTTCCCCCGACAAATGGAGAATATCATAAAAGAGATAAAGCTATTGCTGATCAGGACTGCGGCAATGAAATTCAGCCCTATTCTTTATACGCAGTCCTGTATGATAAACGATTTTACATTGGTAAACTGTAGAAGATTGTAAGGATGACATGTTTCAAATGAAATTTCTTCATCAGAGATTAGCTGATGAGTATAAATAGCCATTGCGTGATGTTATCGACACAGTGCATCGAAATTCGTTTTTCTTTCCCGTCCTTTGCAACTTTCTGGAGCCAATCCAGTCACAGTTCCTAGCTTAAATGACATACTACAAGCAATTGTTATAAACAAGAGGAAGAGTGAAGTGAAAACCGATTACTTTTTGAAAACATGAATGAAAACAATAATGCATCAATATGTAAGAATGGGGGTAAAAAAAAATCATTTATTTTTTTCTCTTCAACTTGCCTCAATAAAGTTTAATTTCTCAATAAGTATAATAAAAGACTGTTTAAATAGTCTCAGCGTCGAGTCAATATATTGTTTCCGCGGCAAGATATACGAGCTCAAATTTGTGTAAAATTCGGAGATTTTCCAATTTTGGCACTAAATAACTTCCAACGTGTTCAACTTACCTCAATGTTTTATGTATTAATAAATAGTGCTAATATAGCTCTATCCAATGGAACCTTGTTTGCAATGGAAAAACAAGCGCGCAAGATATAATCCAGGCTTGAAAATGGTAAAAAACATGAAAACCTCGACATTTCGTGACCTTGAATGACCTTGCGCAATTAACTTGCCACGAACTTTTTATATGTTTCATAAAGATCTATTCTAGTACATTCCATAACAGAAGAAATGCAGGTGGCAAGTTGCTTGTGAAGTTATATACGGATGAAAATAGTTTTCATGTGTCACAAAAACACAAATTTGTTCGTGTCTAAATGTGATCTTTGACAGGTCATAGAATTTAACCGGTGCAACTACGGAACAAATAATTTCAGATTTTATCATCTAATAAGAGTAGTAGTAACTGGTAATTTTTTGGGGAAAATCGGAGATGGTGTGAATCAGGGGTGGTTCAACTTCTCAGAATCTTGCTCTTAATAGATATATTATCAAACATTTTATCTTTTTATAATACATCACACATTTACATTTCTATTTCGGTGTATGGTCCCCTTCCATTTTCAATTATATGCAACTCACTCAATTTTGGTATATATTGTTTTCAGATTATCTGGCGCCGTCAACAAGAAGAGGGCTATAATGCGCCGAAACATTCGTCATTAGACAAGCCAACATACATTTA
Source organism: Linyphia triangularis (assembly GCA_963978545.1). Lineage (NCBI taxonomy): Eukaryota > Metazoa > Arthropoda > Arachnida > Araneae > Linyphiidae > Linyphia > Linyphia triangularis. Next base: position 62,451,322 of record OZ021723.1, on the reverse strand, counting down.
CAAACACCCATGTCTAACACGGCACTCGAATCCACAACCTCGCGGTCTAGAAGCTAGCACACTAACCACTATACCGTTTGGTCGCTTTAGTACATATATTTGCGGCTTTTTAAGATATTTTTGTATTAAAAAGTTGAAAAAAATTTAATTAGTCCTGAGGGGATGTATAAAAATTAGAAAAGTAACTTTTTGAAAATTAACAGGGATTTTCTTTTTATTTACATGATCTTATTTCGAACACTTTTGCAATTTACATTTCCCACTTATCTCTAAAATGTAAATAATTAAATGGTGTTTCAATCTTTTGGGACAAGCTGTAAATTCTTTAATTTAGAATTCGAGAAGGTGCTTTATTGTCACTTAGTATCTTAAACATGGACAATTTTTTTCAAAAAATATGTATCATTAGACTACGCTCTCGAGATTCTTATTTACTTGTTTACTAAATTACCTGTTTATATTGAAACCCTCCAAATTTACATTTTTTGAATAAAAAATTCAGATATTAATTATGATCCCGGTTACACGACCATAACTTTTACCTTTCAATTCATATCTGCGTGTTAATTAAAAATATCAATGGTTACATTTTCAAAGCTATTTCTTACGCAACACAGTTTACATTAATACTTTTTTTTATTCATAGCTTATATTTAGATAAGCATTCAATGAAAATGTAGAAAATATTTTCTCACAATAAACCTCAACAGAAATCCCATCTTTGATATTCGCACATCTCTGCAGCCAAAAATCGTAGCTTCCCTTCTTATAAATTATTAATGAACATATTTATTTAACACTTCAAGTAGTGAGTTAAATTGGTATTCATAATCAAGTACTTGTATATCATTTCAATAGATAATAATATCTTATAAATTTATTCTCATTTACATTCTTTAAACGCATCTTTGGTCGAGCTCCTTGTAAGTATTCCAACACCTTGAATAGATACTTCACTACTTAAGTATACTAAAACTCTAAGTCTTAAGTGGCAAGTTTCATCTGTAGCCATTAAATACTTACACATTTTCAATGTTATACTTTAAAAAATATTTTCACAAATTAAATTTGCATTATAATTAAGATTATCTATAAAAATTATAACTTTTTTTAAATAAAGATTAAAATGTTGCATTGTTAAATTATATTTTTGTGGTACGTTCATACTAAGAAGGGTGTTTAAAATGGTATTGGCCCATACAGACCAGTGATTGACTGGCTGCTCATACCACGTGTGACATTAGTATGTGGATTGTAGGGGTACGTCCCACAGTTTCCAAATATAATTTCCTTAATCAATTGTATTTCGCCGGCAATTTTCCATGCCTTCTTGCACAAAATAGAGAAAAAAGGTAACCTCATGCGTGAATTCATGGAAAACGTGGATTAATACTATGTCGTCCGCACGTTTAATCATGATTTTTTTTTTTTTTTTTTTTTTGTGACGCTGGTAGTGCTGGTTCAGAACATTTTGCCTATGTCTATCGCCGGTATTTTTTCGAGATTTTCGGGATGTTTAACGATATAACAAAAATCATGTGGTTTTTTTTCGTCCTTTGCGCGATAGTTTTCGTAGTGTTGCCGGTATTTTCTCGATAGTTTCCGAGTTGCTGCCGTCATTTGTCCAATAGTTTCGCGGGTCATCAACGTGGTGTAGCCAAACGGCTAAGTGTTAAATGTTTGTTTAAGGCTTATAACCATTAAGTATTTTTAATAAGCATTTAAAAAGCAGTGAGCTCTGATCGTGCATCATTGCTATTGTTCTAATTATAAGTTTTGTCAAAAAACTTAATTTGCTTTGGTTTCTTAAAAATTTTAATTTAAAAAATAATAAAATAAATTAATTAGAGAGGGGGTGAAAGTACCCTTTATAAATATTTAACTGGCGAATACTGGATCCGAAAGAAACTTGAAATGCATGTTAAGTAGATCATGCGGTCGACGTTTCCTTAAGAAAAAATTAGTTTGAAACCAATAGATGGCGTTGTACTGCTAAAATCGTATGCAAAAAACTAGTTCAAGTAATTTCGCAATATAAGCGATAGGTAAAGGTCGAAGAAATCAATTGACCGCAGTGAATTTGTCGCTAAACAAGAAAGAACGCGCATTAATTGTAATATTTTTTTAACAGAATGAGAAATGCTTCAGCAGCACTCAGTGCTTATCAAATGATAAAAATCTAGAAGACCCATGTTTGTAAATGTAGTTGAAAGTTTGATTACTGAGTTTGAAGAAATCGGTTTTCCGGATGTCTCATCGGGAAGAAGACGGCATGCAACTAAGCCGGCGATTGTGCGGGAAGTTGCAATTGCAACAGCTGAAGCATCTGCAACAGTTCTTCCCAATGCTACTGTAAATGGTCATTCAATAAAACGAGCACTGGACATTCCTTGTGCAATCGTGCGCAAGAACCCTAGTGACTTCTGGCTGTGGGATTTTCACAAAGATCGAGTTTATCAAGAACGCTTAATTAATGAAGTGGATTTGAAAACCAGCATCGTTCGTTATGTTTCTCTTATTCCTATTGATATGTTGCCCACCTGACGGCTGTGGGGTTAGCACTCTGACATCACATGCCAAAAAAAGCTGGATTCGAATCCTTGGTTAGTCATGGATGTTCGTTGTGGTTCGTAATTTACGTGTCCCAGCCAAATTAGCTCTCATTGTGCGTACAAATAGGTCGTTGAGGGTACAAATCAACCAACCTATTGATATGTTGCTGGTTGGTGGTAACCGACCTCGATCCTACAAGCCTACCTGTCCAGAGAATCCATCCCGGAGCCCTTGATCGATAGAGCCCAGCACACAAACGCCACCCGCACAGTCGCTAACCTGAGTCCATGCCGTAACTCAACCCTCCCTTCCCCCCCCCCCCCTCCTCCCCCCTACTAATTAAAACCCTGCACTTCCACTAAACTATTTATGCACAGAGTAATCTAACTTGCTGCTCAATGATTGTTTAAAGTAATTGAAGTAAATAAATTCTGTATTTGCTTCCCTGTCAATGATTCTATTCCTTGTGTCCCAGATTCAATGCTAAGCGAATCTTTTTTCGATTACAATTTTGGTCATATTTTTGTTGAATTGTAGTTATTACGAAACAACATTCACTATTGCTGGTACCATTGACCAGACAATAGACAGAGTCAACACGACATAGATTAAATTTCTTAATTTTTTAATTGAATCAAGATAATCTGGTCTATTTCGTAGTATAATTTATTAAAAGAAGTTTTTTTTCGATATACTTTTTCAGTGTTCATAAAAGAACAGACATCAATCGTGCAAACTTTAAATTACATATTGTGGAATAAAAATATTTAATGACTCCGAAACTACATCAATATTAGAAAAAAAAGGACGATTTTAGTATTATAGTACGACATACACATATGTGCCTGCCAAATAATAGATTTCTATAGTGTTAGTTTTATCCCAAGAAGACGGCGCGACCCATGAAAATAAAAAAAAAATAAAAAATTGTTCACATTCACTTATAATAACTCAAAAACTAAAGCTCGCATCTCTAAATCTTTTAATTTGAAAAACTATATTTTTGATTTCAATAGATTTTGAGCTGAGAAATAGAGAAGTGCGCTAAGCGTGCGGCGAAAAAATTCTGAAACAAAGGGGACTCTTTGTAATCCTCTTATTTTAATACAAGAGAGTTGTAGAGCTCTGAAAATTTCAACATAAGTAGTTTTGGCCTTCTAATTGGACTTTTGACAAAAAGAGTGTTAAAATTGTAATTTGTTTTGCAATTAATTTTTTTAATTAATATTTTCACAAAAAGTGACTTCTAATAGGCCTAGAGCACTGAAAATTTCAACATAAGTATTTTGGCCTTCTAATTTTGCTTTACACAAACACGTGTTAAAATATTCTCAAAGAAGTACTATATTATTGTATTCACGGGGAATTTTTTCTTTTGCTTTTCGACATGGGAGGGTATTCTAGTATTAAGGGTTAGCATAGCAATTAGTTTTCAGTGAGAGCATACGCAGCACTGGACCTTTCAGCGAGCAAAGCTGCCCATAGTTGCATAGCAATGAACCTTTCAACGAGTGAAGCAAGCCTATGCTTGTGTGTCAATGAACTTTTCAGCAAGCACCAAAAGCTGCGACCTTTTATGTTGATAAAGTATTTATTAAAAATTCTTTTCGCTAAACTCCATAACGAATCTATGCATTCACGTCCAAAAAAAAAAAAAAAAAAAAAAAAAAAAAAAAAAAAAAAAAAAAAAAACACGATTTTGGCAACAGGAAAGAGTTTCAACAGTGATCACTTAAAATTTAACTTACAATGTTACAGAATGAGTCAGGTAGTGAGTCACTGATCAAGGTAACTCTTATAGTAATAGAGGGATAATATGGTTACTAAAAATATGAAACAGTAAAAGTACTAGAGGCGTGGAACATCGTACAACTTTCTATTACACTTAATAATGGTCACTGCATTTATTTTTACCATGGATTGGAGTAATTTACCGTTTTTGTTTATAAATTTTGATTAATTAAAAAAAATGACCAATTTCACGATATTTTTGGCAATGATCACTACGTTGGCAAATTAATAATAATAATAATAAATAAATAAATAAAATACATGCCAAAATAACAAAATTGCCAAATGTTTTTCAATAAATATTACTTTATCCTTTCTTTAAATGAAACGAAGAAACAGTTATTAATGAGCGATGCTCAAGGGAAGAGAAAGCTGTGTTAACATTAATTTCGCAACTTTTTAGGGTTTTATCGTATTTCGTAGGTGGGAATGTTTAGAGAATATTATAGGAATTACTAGAGATATTTTGTTCAAAATCGTTAAAGCCAGTTTTTACGAATTGCTAGAAAACATTAATTTTTCATTGCAGTTACCTTTTGCACTGGTGCAATTTCAACGAAAATCTTAATTACAGGTTGTAGCCCATCCGGAGTTTCCAAATGTAAACAAAGGGAAGATGAAGGTAAGAAGGGATGCTATTCTTGACAAGAAAGTGCTCAAAGGAACCAAATCTTGTTTTGATTTCTTTTGCTGCTTTCAAGAAGGCAGCATGAGAATCAGTGACCATTTTCATAGCAATAGTGTTGAGTTTGGTTTGGGTTGGTTGGTTGTATTCAGATTATCTGGCGCCGTCAGCAACACGAGGGCTATAATGCGCCGAAACATTTCGTCATTTAACAAACCAACATACATTTACAAACATCCATGCCAACACGGGACTCGAACCCGCAACCTCGTGGTCTAGAAGCCAGCACGCTAACCACTATACCGTTTGGTCGGCGAGTTTGGTTTGGGAGCTCGCAACTTTGCGTGCAGTAAGATCCAAGTCATCGGACATCGACCCCCATGACCTGTGTTCGATCAATCTCCATGTTGACTGATGTGGTTGGGATAATAGTTTGTTCAAAATTTGTGTTGGTCGCCGAGTGGGCAACAGTTTTGGTACCAGTAGTACCAGAAGTAGCTTGAGAAGCGATACTTGCATAAGTGGGCTTCAAAAGTAATGGAATTACTGGTCTAAGAACAAGTAGTGGTTTCGTGGAGGGGGTCGCCCTCTTGACCCCGGAACCACTTGAACGTTTACTTAGATGAGATTTTCGCACTGGGCAGGAAAGGGAAGAAGCAGAATGATAAGCTTTGCAATTAATGCATCACTTTTCACTGGATTTGTTTGGGTAAACCCGTCAGAGACCCAAACAGTCAGAGAGCAGTGCAGGCATCTAGCGGGGTAGGGGCAACTGACAGAAAGCTGGGGCCCCCATCTCTGGCATTTAAATCACTGTTTAAGGTCGGATAAATTTCTGCCAGTTAACCTTTCCATCTTAATCTGGCAAAAAGAGGATGGTTTTCCATGAAAGAATTTGAGAAAGGGAAAACGATCGAAGACCCTGACCGTTTGATTGGTTGTAATGGTCGACGCGACAGAGCTCTTTGTCGTTGTCCTCCACGTTCACTTGACACAACGCCATGCGATTTTTTCCTATGGGGCTTTATAAAAGATCGTGTCTCCGTTCCGCCGTTACCTAATGATTTGACAGAGTGGAGACACAGAATTGAAGAGGCTATTGCTTCCATTACACAGCACTTTTTAACCAAAGTATGGGACGAATGGACTATAGGTTGGACTTGTGCCGTGTAACTAAAGGTGCATAGATTGAACATTTGTAAGAAAAACTAGGTTAGCTTCCATTCAATTTGATGTTTAATTTATTGTAAATAGTCTAAATTAAACCGTTATAATATACCATTGAAACTGGGACATTCTTTTACGGACACCCTGTACTATCAACTGGATTAAAAAAAAGTTTCTGTAACTCTATTTTATTATTAAATAAGGTTAGTTTAAAAGCAAAAAATCAATAGAGATGCGATCGTAATATTAACGCATCTTCATAGACCACTTGAATTCAAAAGCAATATGATATTATGGGCAATTTTTCTTCTTGCCTTGTAAAATGTAGATCAGAATCTGTCTTCCAGAAAACAGCACTAATAACGGAAGAATCATTGTATTACGTTGCACCCGACTATCCTTTTTTCTTTTAAAGCCTCCATGTAACACATCAAAATACTCTTGATATGCTTTCTCAGAATATGGAAAAAAAAAAAAAAAAAAAAAAAAAAAAAAAAAGGAAAAAAAAAAACATGACATAGTATCCCGTCGAGAGTTGGCGACACAAAAATTTCGTCAAATAGATCTCCTTAGTCCATTGAAACATTCTATCTGAATGGATGCCTTATCACAGCTGTGACATTCCACGGGAGGGCTCTGACGCTGGTCCGAACGGAACCGGAAGTACCAAAAACAGACACTGCATACCAGATGGGAGATATTTCATTAATGTTTACTTTTAGAAATTGTACGGTAACAGTTTTGAATGAAGAACATTTAAGGCAAGACTTTCACATGCCTCCTTTTAAGAAAACCAATATAATTTGTGTCCTACTGCTACTTTCTGTTTTAATGTAGTAGAATTGAAAAATATCCCATTTTTAAATAACCCATTTGAAATTAATACGTTTAACCAGTCTCTTAATATTGGACCGATTGGTTGTTGAAGCATAAATTACCATTCAAGTGTAACAGGTTCCACACCGGTAACTATTCTATCAAAAGATGGTTTGTGGAATTATAGCCGTTTTGAAGTCCCTTCACCAAAAAATGTTAAAATTAACTAATCTCTAAATAATATTTTTTTGACTTAAAACTTTGCAGAGTGCTTAGAATTTTTATTACAAAATTTAAGGACATTTAAATGTCTTTCACAAGAATATTTCTAAACACTATTAAAAAAAAAAACACTATTACTAATTTGGAACTTATAGCACCGATATTTTTTTAAATACCGAAAATTATTTTATCGAGGTTTTCTTTTGGAAACTGCACAAGAAACAGTTCTGAGTAAAAAACATTTAAGGCAAGACTTTCCCATTTCTCCTTTTAAGAAAAACCAATATAATTTGTGTCCAACTGCAGCTGTCAAAAGTAATGTTTTATTGGGTTGTAGATAGTTTCTTCGTTTCTAAAACAGCCCAATTTCAGACTTATATTGAACTTTAGTTATAAATTGTAGTATAAGGTATTATTTATTTTCAAAACATGTATTAGTTCTGTTATAAAAGCTATAAACAAAATTCTAAATTGATAAATTATACATCAAGAAAATCATCATCATCCATTTAATTTTTCAATTCGAGATTTATTCATAGGCAAATACAGTTAAACACGTTATCCAAAGAAGGTTTTAAGAAAAAATTAAAACATTCATACCTTTACAGCCTAAGAACAAATAATTTTTTTTTCAACAACAATGCTTATACGTTATTTTGAAAATGTTTTTTTTTTTTTTTTTCTTCTTTTTTTTTTCTTCTTAAGTATATATTATACCGGATGGGAAAGAATGAATTATTGCGTATGCGTTATAAAGTTATAAACAACGTTCATGAAGTTCTGTTCAGTCAGAGCAGCATTGACAGCGGAAAAAAGCAAGGCTCGTCTGCATGATTGCCACATTGTCAAAATTTGAGCAATCCACACTCGTTTATCTTGTAGAATATAAAACGGAAACTTTGGATTTAAACCATCACGTCAGTGCGTTCACCTGTTTTTTTTTTATCGTGGCTTGTCTTTTTAAGCAGCGTCTTCCACATATTTTTAAATTACTCAAACTAATCGCACCCAGAATATTTTATATTTAAGGTTCCTTTTTTGCAATTCGAATACTTTTAGATTTCCATTAAAAACTTTCAAAATTAGCATAATAAGTGTTATTCAAATTTATGCAATTCAACCTATATGCTGCACCAGACTTACTTCGACATTTGGCTGTGTTGTTCAAACTGATCCGAACTTCACCGATATTTGTTCCACATTATAACTACTTCAATATTAGTTGGAATATTTAAATAAAATTTGACTCCACTTGTCCAGTCGTACTGAAACATGGACATATATATTTATTTATTCTTAAAATTTTATACTTGGACAAGTAAGAAAATTTTAAAAGTTTGGATTTTTTTTTCTTAATTTTTATCTACCTTTTTTAATAATCTTGGAGTTTGGTTCCTAATAGCCTAATTAATAAAGTTAAAGATGAAAGAATTATGTGGTAAATTTCAGTAATATGTCAAACGAGTGGCTTGTTATTATGTGGTAAATTATTATTTGTAAAGAATCCTGCATCGAAATGAAAGTTTCAACCCGAAAAAGGTGTGCGAGTGGAAAAATACACAGCTATCGGAAACGGAACACTTAGCATTTGAGTATTCGTATTTGATCATTTACATTTGATAACTAAACGTAGGTATCATTTTCTAAAATCCTTTTGATTTTATTGGAAGTTTCAATGTGAAAAGTGTAAACTGCGTTTAAAAAATAGTGATACATTGTAAAGAGTATTTACAGTATCTCACATTTTAAGGAGGGGACACATTAAGGAAGGTCTTTTAGATTGAAACTGCTCTATCTTTCGTCTCAAACAGGGAAAGGTAATAAACTCTTAACAAAGAGCCCAAGCAAGCATTACATTAACGCTGGGAATAAAATCTGATTTATAGGCAATCTATATGAAAATGAGTGCTCTTATGTACAATAAAATTTGCGATAAATTCTACCTACTTATTGGATTATAGATTTTAGGAATTAAAGCAAAACATAACACCCATATTGTATTCTTATAGCTTGGATCAGTGAAGTAAAGCCCTTGTGCAGCTCCATTGCAAACATTTCTTATTAAATTAAAGGAGTTGTCACGGAAAGCAAGTAAACAAGTTCTTATTCAATTAATTTGCCTACTTTTCAAGGTATTACATATAAAACTGACAAAGGTCTTGGAATTAACTTGTATTTTATTTCTGTATGAAACTTTCTTGAAGCAGTGTTTAGCATTAATCACGAGACAGCAAATGAAGCCTATCGGAAATCAATGACCTTTTGCACATCTTACCTTAAAAATATTGCGTCTCTTTATCTTAAAATCAATATTTAAACAGTGAAAGTGGAATTGTTAACTTACTATTGGTATATGATCCCTTTAAAAATAAACGTACTACATAAAATCTCAGAACAGCATGAATGTGGATCACGTAAGTGGTCATTGATTGGTAGTACTAAATGAACAACGGCGAAATATAACTTAATTTTGTTAGATGTGATTGCCTTTGAGGGAGGATTTTTACCAAGATAATGTCTTTAATTTACCTGCACTATGGGAGAAAAGTACAAATAGTATTGTCATTGAATACTAGAAAAGACATGCTTAACATAACATAATCGTATCTTTATCTCAGTGTGTCTATATATCGTGTCTGAGCCAAACGATTTTTAGCTGCTCTGTTCTAAATTTCACTAAATAGTACTTTAGAAATTATTTTAGGGAGTTACAGATGTTATGTTTTGATTGAAAAAGAATTTCAAAGACGTAAACTGTAATAATATAAAAGTTACCAAATTGAACTTAGGATCGTATGGCAATTAAGTCAAGATAGTGTTTTAAATTACAACGTAAAATGATTGTTGACGTTTTGTCATTTTTCTAAGAAGTTTTAAAACACTTGATAAATACATGATTCTATACTTTTTATGGAATTATCAAAGATGCCAATTAGGATATATATAATTCTTAGGAGTACATTTTGATGGTGGATGGAAGAAGCATAACGTTGAAATTGAATCTTAAGTAAATTGGTTTGTTGTTTTCAGATTATCTGGCGCCGTCAGCAACACGAGGGCTATAATGCGCCGAAACTTTCGTCATTAGACAAGCCAACATACATTTACAAACACCCATGCCTAACACGGGACTCGAACCCGCAACCTCGTGGTCTAGAGGCAAGCACGCTAACCACTATACCGTTTGGTCGGCGAATCTTAAGTAAATACTCTAAACTATGTAGTCTTAGCTGAGATTTTCTGCTTATTCATGTAAACATAATTAAAATACTTATAAATATTCCTATTTACAGTTCTACCGTCAAAAGTTTAAAAGCCATAAATCTAAAAAAAAATCAAATGCATAATTTGATACTTTTGTTTTCGTCCTTTGAAATTGCATATTTTTTTTTATTGTTGTACAGGTTTCTGTCCAAAGAACTTGAGTCATTCAATGAAATTAAAAATTTATTTTAAGGAATAATCACAAAGTGTCAAAATATGCATCTAATTTTTTTAATGAATTTAAGGCCTTTTAACTAATGATAACAGAATTGTCATGTAAATAAATGCAAGCAGTGATACACTGCTAAGTATGAAAACTCTAATAAATACCTAGTTAAAAACTTTAGAACCAGACTCTTCTCAAATAGATATACATGAATTTCGATTAATGACTATCCTGTTTCATTGTGCATCTTCTCTCGTATTCCATGTATGCTCGAATTAATTTGGAACTGGTTATGAATTAACATATATGCTTTAGATATTAATAACGACAATGTGAATAATTAAATTAGCCTATTTTAAAATGAACGTTTAATTTGAAAAAGAAAAAATAACGATATTAAACTTTGAAACTTTAGTTTGCTAATCAGCATAAATAGTGTTTTAATGTAATGATCCGTCAAGAAGGCATTTAAATAAGATTTATCCTGTTGAATAAATATAAAATACATTCATTAGGTATATTTAGGTTATAAATATCTCAAAATAAATACATTGGCATCATTTCCCCATGTTTAAAGTTTTCTATAGTTTATCAGTAAAACAAGTTTCTAGGCAAGTTGTTTAGAAAGCTATTTTTCTGAAAACTGAAATTAATAAAAATCATATATAGCGATCACAAAGGTAGCTTAAAAGGGAAACATCAATACAATGTACATAGTATGCTGTTAATTAATATTATGTACATATTAATATTGAAAAATTTAAATAATATTACTTAGTTTCAAAATGCAAATGCAAATTGCATGCATAACTTCCATTAATTTTATATCAAGGACGCAAAGAAAATGAAACTCTTATACACCCTAATTTCGTTTTACTCCTATTTCAATCTTACAAAATAATTTATCATCGACTGAACTATGATTAAATATTTATCTCTTTCAATGAAATCGATTGAAAGTACACGTAGCGATTCCATCAGATACTCTTTGCCTATATTTGTTGTAAGAAAATTTATGTCTTCGTTAGTGTAATTTTCACAAATTCCACTTTCATTTTCTGACATCTCACATTCATTTTCTTTGCAAAAAGAAAGTTTTACTTTCTTAAAGCAGATTTTAATAAACTTGTCAGTGATGTTTCTTCATAATGAGCACAACATATGAATTGCCACTAGGACTGTAATTCCGTTTCAATTTTTCTTCCGTTGCACGCTTTTTTTCTGATGCAGCCAAAAATCTACGGATTAAAGTTTTTCTATAGTAATATTTTACACAACGAATGACACTCAGATGAAAAGTTTAAATCTTGCTCGTGAAATTTGTAGAATAAAACACAATTTTCGTGTCTGTGAAAGTTGGAAGATTTTGTTGGAAAGCAGGACATTGATCCATGAATAAGAGAACTTTCCGATTTTCTTTTTCCTGTCGAATTTATGAAAAAAATTCAAAAAATTATACAATATCGTCTACGCTTGCTTATATGCTAGTGTAATTACAGGGAAGCTTCTTTGAGTTCTGAAAACAGGAAAATTTTCATTTTATCTGCTTTTTTTTTTTTTTTTTTTTTTTTTTTTAAGTGAATTTTGCTGAACCATCAACGTTGCAACTCAGCAAGCCATGCCTATTTTTGAAATTTTAAATTCATTCATGTGATGCGGAAAATTTTTCAATTTCAAAATTCTTTGGCAAACTTAGAAGTTCAACGTTAACAAGAAAATTCGAGGAACGAGCTTCTTTAAATCATAGCAACAAAACTTTCTCAAAACTCCGCCTTGAATTCCGCTTCTTTTCTTCGACTGAATTCCATATTCTCAACGAGCTACTCTTATAGCCAACCGATTTTTTTTAAATACCTCTCAATTTAGATTCCAGGACATTAAAATGTTCCACTGAAGCTTTTTCGAGTTGCAAGGATTTTCATCAAGTTTTTTAATAACATCCATTTAAAACGAAAGCGACAATTTTCATCTTTTTCCCATTTTAAAACTCAGGCATCTACAGTAACCAAAACTGCAAAGGTAGTTCTTTCGTTAGCGATCAATGTTACTTGGTACGTACTGAACTAACATCCAATTGTCTGCTACATTGCGACTTTTACTGTCGTCAGTCACAAGATCCCCCCCCCCCCCTCGTACACTACTAGGTAACTTAGAGGAATGTGTTCCTGGAATCTTAGAAATAAGGGAAGGATGAGGGAATCCATTCCTCTCAGAAGCATAACAAAAAGGACAAAATTCTTGAGATAAGCAAAACCTGACTTTGAGGAACATACTTTTTAACTAAAATTTTTTTGCAAAATGCATGAAAGATACTTTTTTAGTGCGGTTATAAATTAATATATGTTAAAATATACGTTAGAAATGTGCAAAAATTTGTGTGAAGTATGGATTAATAACTATGAACATTTCAGTTTTGAAAGAAATATTAATTTGTTTCTTCCTTTAAGTACTATTATTGCAATATTATTATGGTTCTATAACGACATTTTATTTTATTTTTCTAAAGAACTTTTTAAAGAATTCAGTATTTTATAAATTTTTACTTAAATGGCCATTATATATATTTATCTTTCAGTCAGTTTTTCTATCTATTTATATTTATCCTTTTCGACATTTTTACCATTTTTGGAGAAATACAATATTCAATAGAGAATAAACATGATCAAATAGCCATTACATTTTAGACATTTGATTCAATTTTAATTTGCAAAAGATATCTTAAGAAAACTTCTGTAGATTCAATATTAGTTGAAAAACAAATAAAACCAATACATCTATCATTTTTCGTAGACTGTAAACATGCGTAAATTATTATTTTTTTATTGACGTCCCATATATTGTTGAATCCTAAATAAAGCTAAATCAGACTTTTTTAATCTGTTAATAAATAACAATGGAATTAAATAAGTTAAGTTATTATTTATTTAAATCAATGAACAATTTGTATAAGAAAACATTTAGGTTATTTGTTTTCAGAAGTAAAAACTCAGGAAATATTTGGTGAATTTGAAATATGGAAATTATCTTTGGTTGAAAAGAAATCAATTTATCTATTCAATGCAACTTTTTATACTTTTAAACATGAAATGAAGGTGATATTTGTTTGCTCAAGGATCATCTTCTCTAATGTCCACATCCAAAATGGTTTTATTTTCATTATTGGTGCAGTTAAAAGAATAAAAGAAATGATAACATGGGATTGCTTTTAACGTCAATAAAGTCTAACATCACCTATAATTCAGGCGACTTGTTTCAACAGGATTATTTGTAATACATCTTTCAGTTAATTAATTACAGTTTCCTGTTTTAAGCAACTATGCAAGAACATAATTTTATATTAAAAACTGAGCGTAACGAATTACGCTTAGTTTGTTATAGTATATTTTTGTAAAATTGAAAATTTAGAATGAAAAGAAAGGCAATCCTGAAAAAAATTCAAAACTATTTTTAATATTATTTCAAAGTTAAAATATAGTCATAAGTCAAATATGGCTATTAATAAAATAATGAAACATTCATTGATAAAACTATCAATATTAATGTATTTCGATTGAATGATAATAATAGACGAAAACATGACGTAAAGGTTAGAATTATATTTTACATCAAGTAATAAACATTCCTCATAATGAATTGAAAATTTAGTGTCACTGCATTTAAAAAAAAAATCCAACAATTGTGATTTGGGGGAGGTGGGGATTTGAAATTCAAACAATATTTTTCTATTGAAACTCTTGGGTATTAATTATTAATTAAATTAAACTAGAATACCCGAACACCTTAAGAACAAAGTCATAAAAATATCAACAACAAAAATTCCATTTTACTTACAAAATGTCTCAAGTATGAGCAAAAACTTTTGTTCTCAAAAATACTTTTCGAGCATTCTTAAACATAAATTATTTTACAAATATGTATGGAAGACTATGATTAATTAGGATTATGAGAATAAAAATTTATTACTGAAAAAAAAATACTTTAAACTTTCAATAACATATTTAATTCATTGCATGTATTATTATCAGCAAGACACATGCTAATTTTTCATTAAACCTTCAACAAGAAATATCTAAAAACTATCATCTCAAGAGACTGTTTTTGATTAAGTTTTTACAAGATTTAATATTTGTTTGATTTCTGATACGAAATCTTTGTTGAAAAAGTTTTGCTGTGAAACATTATGGTATAATGCTATATATGGTAAAAAATAGGCGAATAAATTAAGGCAATTTAATCTTAAATAAATGTATATACTTAACATTAAAATAATAAGCTAGCTTCAATCTTTATTAAAGATGTATATGGTATTGTATAAAAATCTATTGTAAATTATATAAAAGTATCTATTGCATTTATTAAAATAAAATAATGTATATCTACTATGTTATATTAAAAAAATTAAGTATATTGATAATTAAAATTCTTGCGGGCTTTTGTATATGTGTGTTTAATCCCTTCATACGGAATATTGAAATTTTTACTGTAGAATTTTTTCCTTCAGCAAATGATGTTCAATCTCTTTTAAATAATTCAGTACTTACTTTCGTATTCAATTTACAAAGTCGTATTTAAATCTATCGTTGTTGCAGTTACTATCGGAGTGCGTTTGAAGTTGCTTTTCTATTGGAGGTTTCTCCCAATATAGTCCTTTAGGTAAAAAGTACCCGACAGAAATTAAAAGAGGGCGTTTGGCGCAAACGGTTTATTTCATAAATTTATCTGGTTGAATATTTTACTTGGAGTTTTTTTTTTTTGGGGGGGGGGGGGGATATTTAAATGTATTTTTAATATCTAAAACTAAACTAATATACAAACACTGCGGTATCAAAACGTACATAAATCATCGAAGGTTATGGAAGCATTTCAATATAATTTAAAATTAAGACACCTAAAAATTACATGTATTAGGATCAGCAAATTTTGTCACCACTACATAAATTGAATATGTCTGTTAATGGAATATATTTTAATGCAATCAAAACTCTTCAAAGAAAGTCATATAATTTTAAAAATATTTTTTATACCAAAAAATCACGTCCTCGGACATGATTTGTCATGGACTGTCGCAACCTCAGAATTGTTTGCTTTATCAGTATTTTAATTTCCCTTCATATTTTCTCGATGCCCATATTTATTTCTTTAGACACAAGTATGTGATAAGTATGTTTTTTAAGACACATGTATGTTAAACAATTTTATGCCTGAGTATAAAGTTTTTATGAATAGTAACTTCATTACAATTAATGCAATACCTCTCGTCGCAAGACTGACACGTCATGTCTATGGACAGCACTTTTTAGTTGTTTAACAGCCCACCAAGTGACACAACTAGTGAACTGTGATATTGGAAAGAAGTAGAATGTAACCATTTTGTGCTCGGTACATATTGTATATTCAATACAAATATCATATTTTATTATTTACATATGAACTAGGTGCAATTGTAAAGATCATACCATTATTTCCGTAGTCAATATAAAATTAGTTAAGAATAATTAAATATTTATTACTAATTACCTATTTGGTTGTAATAGTTATACAGATATAAATTTAGTAATCTCATGTTTATAAAGCTGAAGCTCTATTTGGAACTAAACGATAACAAGAAAATTATTATGTCCATGGACATCACACAATGGTATTACTATGGGAGATGTCTATATATTATCTCCCAAAAAACTGCTAGTTGTTGTAAAAAAAGACCGCCAAGTAAAATAATCAGTCAGAAAAAGTTGTGAAATCTAATGTTTGTCTCCAAGCAGCCACGTTTAGTTTCTTTTTGGCACTTGTACACAATGAACTAAATTGGGATTATTAGGAGAAATCCCCATAGGCAATTTGAACTTTGCAGGCTAGAATTATTTTGGATAAATTTCATTTCACTTGCTTCAGCTACTTTGCACCCATTGCACTGAATTGAGATTAATTTTATAAAAGCTCTAGCCTGCCCAGTACTAATTGCCTATGGGGATTCCCCCAAATAATCCCAATTTAGTTCAATGGGTACAAGTACCCCAAAGTAACTAAACGCAGCCGTTTGGCGGCAAACATATTTCACATCTTTTTCTGACTGATTATTTAACATGGTGGGCTTTTTTTTTTTTTACAACGTCTAGTTGTTTTTTGGGAGATATCAACTATTTTTATTTTTGTGTTTGTTATGTTCTAAATGAGTAAGATACAGTCAATGGAAGTTTTAGAGTGAATAATCATTTCTTCGCACAAAAAAAAAAATAGCAAATGTGGGACAGCATATTAGATTCACATACTACTCTTTGTATTAATATCATGATTAATTATTGTAGAGATATTTAGGTTTGCATTCCAAATCCTTTTTGTTTCTTTCAAGAAGAAATCTTCCTTACCATATAACAAGAAAAAAATTTCATGATCAAAAATATGTATCTACTATAACTTAAGCACAAAAACAAGTAATTATATACTAAAAAATAAGTAATATTACAAAGTAAGTAAAACATACAAACAAATTACTTGCTTTTAAACAAAATTGAGGATAACCAGCTTTTACATACAAATAAATATTTAAAAAAAATGTGTCGCAAAACAACTTTCGCTTTAAGTTTGAAATATAAGACTTTTTATTATTTTAAGAGGAATTCAGCAAGCTAGAGTGGTGGGGTCGTTAAGATATCAGACTAGTGATCATAATGTGCGTCGTTTCAATCCAACAAGACACATAAGAAACTTTATTTTAAACTGAAAGTGATTTTCTAAGTGAAGAGTTGAAACAGTTATTTTCAGAGCTTTTATAATCTTGCAATTTATGGAAAAGTAAGTTTTATTTTTTTTCTAATTACACCGTTTTGATAGTTCAACTTAAAGTATTAAAGCTTTATGATGGCCTTGAAGCAAAGTTCACATTCTCTTGTTCAATTGAACTCTTACCAATCAGTAGAAACTGAAATAATGTTTATTGAAATGAATAAAAACAGTGGAGTGATTAGAAACTAAACTTTGAAACACATTCAATACACATGCAAGCAAAACAAACGAAACTACAAATTCAAAATGCATTATCCTCTGATAGTTTTTCCTATTTAAGAATCTTTTTATCAACTAGTTTTTTTTTTTTTTTTTTTTTTTTTTTTTTTTTTTTTAAAAGTTTAATTTAAAATGTTCTCTATTTCAACTATCCTTTTCAGTTATAAATACCATACCATCTTAAGAGTAGTTGTTGTGGAAATCACCTTTTCACGCATACTGTAAATGAACGTAAGAATTCATCCGTGAGTGTAACTCTTAAATGAATTCGGAAAGCATGGCAGAGTGTGTCTAGAAATTTCCAACGTAATTCCAAACACCATTTACCCCAACTTCCAATTTCTAGTTGTTACCATTTAAAGGTGCATGTTTAGTTGTGAATTTAAGTTCGTGGAAAATGGATTTGTTGGAGAATAATATCTTCTGAGAGTACATCTCAAGTATTTAAAATCCCAAACGAACGTCCATTAAGAAATATTTTCTGAAACAATTTGTAATCTACGTTGTTTCTAAAATGTAATAATAAATAAAAGGTGGTTTAAATTTAAATGTGAATATATTTAAACAGTTAAATCTTAATAATGTTTCGAAAAGGGCGAATTTATTTATCATAAGTCTGATTGCCAGAAAGTATTAATTTAAAGAACGGAAATTAGTAATTAATTTATTTACATTAGCACATATTGGAATATGAACATTTCATTAAAATTTTCCATTTCCCTAAACTAGAACTTGTTCTTTTATTTCTACATTACAAAAATAATTTTTTTCCACATATTTTTGTTTGAAATATTATTTCCGAATGAAAGTAAGCTTTATGATATTCTTTTTTAAATTGTATATTTTAGCGCATAATGATGGACTTTATGTATGTACAGTACCCAAAAAAAACCCCAGAACGATGGCTATATCTTTTGTTCTAATTGTTAAAATAACAAACAAAAGGTACCGTTGTAAATCGTGAATGGTTTTTAATAATTGTATGTAGTTTTTTTTATCATGAGGGGTCATCTACATATTAAAACAGAACCAAACTTTAAAAAGTTCAATAGCAACCTCATAATATTATTCCATATTTGGATTCAGCATTAAAAAAGAATGCGAAATACAAAAATTCGTAATTTTCTAATGAATGGTTTGTAATTTAAATGATAAAAAGAAAATGATAAATTAATGTTAAATAAAAAAGTTGGTTTTTTGGCCATAAATACTTATACAATTAATATATTTCAGTAATTTTTTTTCAAAAGGTAGTTTGTAAATGGCCAAAAATAAATAGCAATCAGCTTTTGAATCAATTTCTTTTTTAATAATTAATTATTAATTAATAAAGCAATTAAAAAAAATATTTAATAGAAACATAAATGTTTTTTGCTTTCATTAGATTTACCATGGTCTAAACCCCGCCCCCCCACATAATGTTTTTCTTTCCATTTTGACTATTAGTTCTCGATTTTTTAGAGAAAATGTAAAAAACGCTCACTTTAAGGGACCGTATAGTAGACGACTTTTGAAAACTATCAAAGATTAATTCAAGGTAAACTAGAGGTGTGGAAAATCGCATAACGTTCAATTATCGTATAACCGATAGTTTAAAAACTAAGAAACACGCTTTAATAGGAAAGTGAACTAAAAAGCAGAAGATAATTTTAAATAAGTTTGGAATAAAAATAGTGATTAACAAGAAATATTTATTTTATCGTAAAAAAGCGTGGGGTGCTTGATGTCAATTTTTGTAAATATTTAATGACAGATATTGGTAAAAGTAGAGCCATTATGAAAATATCTTAAATAGCACCCCACGCTTTTGCACGATAAAATAAATATTTCTTGTTAATCACTCTATTCTTATTTCAAACTTATTTAAAATTATCTTCTACTTTTTAGTTCACTTTTCTATTAAAGCGTGTTTCTTAGTTTTTTAATCTATTGATTATTTTCTACTTTTTAGTTTGATTTTCTATTAAAGCGTGTTTTTTAGTTTTTTAAATTATTAATTATTTTTTTCTGTAAACTATAATTTTTTTTTTTTTAATTTGCTTTCGTAAATACCATTTATTTAAAACAACATTTTTTAAGCAATTTCAATAAGTTATCCTTTAAAAATTTTACTGAATCATGTGACTTTTTCATTTTATAAATAATTTCAACGATCTAGTTACATTTGTGTTTATAGTGAAATATTTCTGTAAAATATTCATGCTTTGCTAAATACAGTTTACTAATGCCTACATTTAATATTTATTAATTTTCTAATTATTAGTAGTATTCGTTATATTCTGCAATTACAGTTTTCGATATTTTATTTATTTCGTGTGAAGAATGCACATCTTTAATGTTGTAAATAAATTATGTTACTTTTGCGTTTACTTGCTATTTTTGTATTAATCATAAACATGACACTATAAATCCAAGTAGTTTCTATGCAATTTTAGACTAATACTTGTATTTTTTAATCTTCGTGAAACGTGCCACATTGACCGTTCTATTTCTCCCGCTGTGAAGAAGAACCTTAAAAATACCTTTCGTTTTATGGAAATTCTCCCTGAAGATCGGTCAAAAATTGTCGAAATATTTTCGCTCATAAGTGACGTGTTTTTCAACATAATGCATTGAAATTTGGTATATAGGGTAAATGATGTGTTCTGAATCGAATGGAATGATAAAAAATAAGGGTTCGTATTGAAATTTTCGAAGATAGCGTTATTTTTACTTAGTAAACGGTCCCTCAAGAAGAAAAAAATTGCATCAGTTATGTAGAAAATCGTCAGCAAAACATTTTGGTGCAAACCGTAAGATTCTACGATAATTAGAACCGAAGATATAGCCATCGTTCTGTTTTTTTTGGGGGGGTACTATACCTACACTCTCAATGATTATGAGTCGAAACAGGTTACCTAAATTAGCAAATGTTTAGTAACAGTAGTTTAGGATTTTTGGATTTTTTTAAATTTATATGCAATTGTTTTCCAAAAGAATAGGCAAAACATCACAATAGAATATGTAAGGTAGTAAAGCAACGTCTGAGTATTATTATAATTCCATAAGTGTATGTATAGATCATGCACAATAGAGTTTAAATGAAGAATTAGTTGAAAAATTATTAATTCCTGATATTGTTTTCTAAAGATGTATACAGGAAAGTAAAAAGAAACTGAATTTATCCTTGAAATTACGAATTTACAATAAAAGAAAAAATATGGTTATGCTATCAGTGGGCGATTTTGAAATTAAAGGGAATTTGAGGAGGTAAAAAACATAAAAATAAAAATTAGAAAACAAAGTTGGAATTTTACTCTTAGAATTTTATTAACAAAACTAATACATTAACAGCTTCAAAAAGGGGTCAAAGAAAAATATGTTTTCAATAAAAAAACAGTTTTCTAAATTTGCTTGTAACCTCCATGGTTAACACATCCCATGAAGGTTTTAAATAAGTAGAAATAAGTAGATTGCCATGCTCAAACCCTAACCAAAAAGACTTAGGATACACTGGCTTTGCTTTTAGAGAAAAAATTGGGTATTGATACAAGTTAATGGCAAAAGTATGCTTAACACTATAAGGAATAACATTACTGAACATGGAGGTTACAAGAACAAAAAGAACTCACCAGATTTTTGAGGATTGGAGAGCTTTTTTACTAACCATATAAAACTATGTACATCCAACACCAGAAGACAAAATGTTTGACTTGAGCTTCACATCAGCTCTGGTAAAGAAGACTGTACTGTTATCTAGTAGAATTTTAATCAAGTTAAAGATATTCCTTGAGGGTTACCTCAGCACCCCCAGGACAACTTATGTGCTTAAAATAAAATGGTAAAATAAATTAAAACTTATATTTCTTTATGATTAATTAACTATTTTAAAATAAATAAATGTTTAACCCAGATTTTTCTACAAATATATTATTAATCACGCTCATTTCTTTAGTTAACACTAAAAAAACAAGGGTGGGGACATTCTACGGAGGTTACATTTCCCTATACTTTGGATTTAAAAAAAAAAAAAAAAAATGTAAAATAAAGACTAAAAACATTAAATGTCAACTTTTTTCTACTTAATACCAATTTCCTCACTTAAAGGAATAAATATTAAGCCAGTAAAAGCGCAGGGACTGAAATTCCCCCTTAATTTCAGAATCGCCCAAATATTTTTGTGCAATTAGTCGTGGGTTTTTTTTTTTTTTTTTTTTTTTTTTTTTTTTAATTCTTGAACAGAATGAACACGAAAATTGTATGACATGGACATAAATAGTATCTATGTCTTAAGTGCGATTGTTAAAAGGATTGAAGTAACACTATCAAATTTAATTGTAAGATAATGGCATAGGGTGTTAATAGCACCTAATACTTTTCCTAAGCCACCAAGTTCAAAAACAGCTTCAAACGTACATGATGCTTATGCAAAACAAACCTTGTCCTCTTTTCCGAATGTTTGCGCACCAGTTGCGCACAAATGTTGTGAACCAGTTTTCGAAAACTGGTTCACACACATTTGCGTCTCTAATCGAAGTGATTAAGCATTAAAAAAGCACTAAATTAAAAAATTTCAAAAAATATTTACTTTAATATGAACTGAAACTTGTTTTAGTTACTTTAAGCAAGATAAAACTTCAAATTTGAACTCTGATGTGAAAACAAAGGAAGACATCCCCAAATTCAGAAGTTTTTTCAAAATATATTGAGTAGGTAAAAGTACTTTTAGTTTTGGTTGACTTTCAATTAACCTGCATACTTAATTAATGTAAGTAAAATGTACCGGAAAATTCACAATATATCTTAAAATTACACTATATTGTCAAATTACTATCAATGTCAATGTTGATGTAAGTAATTTGCGTTAGTTTAGAAGCAGTTTGATTGCATACAGCAATTTTTGTTTGTAGTTTCATTCTAAAACTCGAAATACTATTTGTAGTTCTAAAAACTATTAAACCCTTATTTTTAGTCGAATTTAGTCAAAGGCAAATTTAACTGTTTGAGTTTTTAAATCTATACTAACCATTTATCCATTTTAGTTAAATGCTTACAGTACATTTTTATTAAATATTCATATAAAAATTTGAGAATTACTTGTTAATCTAATTTCCAAATCCTCACACACACAACATAACATATATAAAAAAAAAAATTAACAATTGAACTAACCAATTTATCTTCTAATAAATAACTATACTTTAAAACTTTAATTAAAAAAAAATAGTTTTAATAATTAAACTAAATTAGCAGGAAATATACATAATATCATATTTAATAAGTTCAAATAAGCATAATGCAAAAATTCACACACAAAAAATCCGAATAAGAATACTTAACTTTTAATATTATTTAAAAAAAAAAAAAAAAAAAAAAAAAAAAAAACTGAGTAAAGTTACATTTTTCATAATTTTTTCAAAAACACGTTGATATAACGAACTACTTAAAAACATGTCAAACATCGACGAAAATCCCTTTGTATTTTAAAATTTCTCAAATCGATATAATTGTACTGCCTTTAATTAATTCAACATTAAATATATAAAATACTAAAGTAGAAATCTTTAATCAAAAGATAATTACACATTCTACAGTAATTAAAAAAAAAAAATATCTAAAAAGTGTTAGAATGAGGGTTTTAGTCTGAAAAATTAGGATATCAGACTTAAGTCAAAGAATATTGTTTTCAGAATGAAAAGCATTTAGTTATTTCGAAGAAAAAACTTTCATGGTATTCTTTCATTTAAAAATAAGCGTGAAAATGTCTGACAAAATTAAATGCAAAAAAATTATAAATGGAAGGAAAGAAAGTTGTTGAAGCAAGTTTAATTATCAGGGATTCTTTAAATACTGATAAGTGATTTTGATGAAAACACTGCAAAGTAATAATCAAAAGAGACTTTTTTAAAATTAATTTTTATTTTATTTTTAAGAAAAATTTAGGATGCAATATCAAGAATATTCAATTTAAGTAATGTAAATGAGTAGTGCTAAGTGGAATATATTGTATAATACGAAGAAAAAAAAATAGAAAACAGACATTCCATATAAACACTATTTGCGCATAAAAAAACACTTTGCACATGAAATATACAAAATTAAATTAACTAAATGAAAGTGATAGGGTCAAATAAATCACATTTAAAAATGCATTTAATTCGCTTAGTACCATATTTCATCAATATGGTATTTATATAGATATTTACATTCAAGTAAATTTCTTTTTAAAAAAACTTTTTTTAATATGACATTTGAAATTGTTTTATATTTTAGATATGTTTTACCGAGTTCTAAATCGTTAGAATTAAGTATTCCAAATCGTTATAATTTCTAATACAATTTACTCTACAAAAATCGTAAAAAAATACGAAGCATTTGCACAAATTTGTAATCTAATTAAATAAATAAAATATTTTTTAACTATACAAAATTTTAAAAGATATATATATATATATATATATATATATATATATATATATATATTTTATGATTATGATACTTTGGTTTAGGGTTCACTGCTGAAATAAACTTCAAAAGTTGCCTTTATAGAAATCTGCATTAGTAGAATGTATTTTTCTAAAATCATTTTGACGTTTTCATTATTTAAAATGCTAAGTAAATATTTCTTAAATGTAAGAGGCAAAATTGTTTTAGTACCTAAGAGTGCTGTTAAGGATAAAATGTAACTTTTTAATATAAGAAATTACCTTTGACCAAAAAAATATTCCTTGAAACTATTACGGTATATTAAACTTTCCTCGATCTTTCCAAACTTTCTAGGTTGCAAGGGCTGACTTGGAGAAAATAAGTTTTTAAAAAACGTTATTTTAGATGTATTGAGTTACAATATCTAACGTGTATTGCATATTTGAAATTCTGTTCAGAACCATTTATTTAATATCCGTAATATAAAAATAAAGTATATATTCAATACGAAGGCAATTCAAATTCTTTTCACACATATTTCATTTTTTAAACTAAAATACAAATACAAACTAAAATACAAATCTTTCATGCTTCAAACTAAAGTAAAAAATTCATTCGTTATTTTATTTAAGTATTAAAAAATATATGAAATACGAAATGCAAAATTTAAAAGTTTTGATCTGTATGCATAAAGCATTGCATCAATGGCAACAAATTCCCTTCCGAGAAAACTTTCAAGATTATTCCGACACAAAACTTAGAATTTCACTAAGTTAACCCAGTTTTTCAAGTAAATTCCCGGTAGGAGGAACATTCATCTAATATTTCATCCCATTTCAAATCAGATGGTCGATGTTACGATGCAAGTCCAGAATCTTATCGATATTTCTTCGATATACTGTACTTATCGTTCTAAGGTTTGAAGAAAAGGGAAGCAGAATTTATAGAGAATGGTTTATTCATATAGTGTAGATAAAGGTAAAATATGTTGATTTGCTTAGACACTTTCGTAATAAAACTGTAGGTAGGCATAAAACCTTATAGAATTGTACTTGTGCACTTTAAATGAGAAAGCTTTTATATCTTGTTCAGTGATTCCACAGTTGACCACCTTACATGTTGATGAGATTTGGTAGAAAGAATCTGTTCTTGGAACGCGTGAGAGAAACTGTGTGTTTTAATGTAAATTATAAGTTTTGGCATAAATGGATTTTTTCCTAAGATAAATGCAAATAGTTTTTTTAAAATTTCTTTAACATTATATATTTCTTAACTACTTAACAAATTACACTGAAGATTTAAACTTCTTCGTTACTTTTAAATACACAATATTTTAAAATGAAGAAATGTGCATTTGTTACACCTTGAAAAAATTCATTAAGTGGTATAATTCAATATGCCACTAAGTGTGGGTAGTATAATTTTTTTTTTATCAAAACTATATTAAAACTATAAAACATGCATATAACAATGTAACTAAATAAGAAGTCACATGCTAGTGAAATATGATAAGAAATATCATATAAAAAAAATTCAGGTGAAAAGTTAATTGTTATTGATAATATGTTTATAATTTTTTCAATTAAAATTTTGCTAGACAAACTTCGTAGAATTATTAAAAAATATATTGAGAAATTTACCATATTTTAATGTGCAGCATTTATGTGGTTTAATGAAATAAATTTCTAAAATTTTTAATTATTCTCTGTACCCAAATATTAATATTAAAAATAATGGTAGATATTAGTTAATTACTAATCATAAGAAAAATATTAAGCAAAAGTTTAAGCACGTAACTAAAAGTTAGGATATTCTATGTTAATTTAATCAAATCATTAATATCATTCATGTAAGAAGTGTTTTGAATGCATTTTGTAAATACAAGTTGTATAAAAAAAAAATCAATTTTGAATTAAAATTAATAAAATATTGTTATTTGATAAAGTTACTTTAAGATTTTACTTGATGGCAGTCGTTATGTTTGTGTGAGGACACTATTTATTATTATACATTTTGAGGTAAATTAATTTTTGTCATATTTTCAGTTCTTTCATTGAATGTTTAATTTTGATTGAACCCTTTTGCAAGCAAATTTGAAACAATGTTCCCTAAATATATTTACTATATTCAATTAAATGAATGTTCAGTAGTGTAAATGACAATTAACAATATTAAATCTCAATTAAGTATACTTAGCTGACTAACTGAATTAACTATAATTATCTAACTAACTTAACTAAAAAGCTACAGGATGTCAAAAAAATGATTGACCCATACTAAATATTTAAACATGAATGATTAAAATATGATTGGAGATAGGAATGTACCGTTTTCTACATTGGTATTAGAAAAACAGTAAGTTTGGAAAAATATAGAGGTGTGCCAATTAGTATTTATCTCAAAACCATGTTTTTAATATTTGAATCCAACATGGGACCGTCATTTAATGAACACCCTGTATCTAACTAATCTATTTTATAGTATACGGCTAGAGGGCATCAGAAAAAGCTGTTCGTGCCATATTCGATCCGCGGGGTACATAGTGGAAAACGCTTCCCAAAGGCCGTTCATTTAAAATGACATGAGAGTTAAATACTATTAAGTTTAGCATAGTAAGTTACTTAATTATAGTTAACTAAGCGTAAGTAGTTTTCTTTTTTTAATAAAAAAGGAAGCTGTCGCCGCTGTTTTAAAATTATTCCACCGACTACCACATTTCTGACTCGCTGCGTAAAAACTATTGGATTTTTAAGTATGAAATTTTGCACATTTAGAGACAAATGTTTGGAAAAACTGCTGATAGGAAAATTTAAATATGCAAGCTTTAGATTTTGACTTATTTTACATCAAAGTGAACAAATTCTTATTTATTTTTTGCAATCGCTGCCCTTTCAAGGAAAACTGACAATGTAAAAATCTAATTACTTGAATGCGCAGAGGTTTATGTCTTATAAAAAGATTAACGTCACTCTTTTTTAATTTCGATATAGTTTCGGAGTTATAATAGATTTAAATTTCGAAACATTAGATTATAAGCTAGTCAAGAGTTTGCCAAACCAAAATACGTGAAATCTGCATGAACAGATATTGAAAATTTCACCCCATAGAATTAATCTCATGCGGGAGTTTACACACCAATGGTTAATTTTTTTTTTTAAATGCTTTATTTTATAAAATCAGAGATCATACTATTTTTTTTTTCCGAATGGTTGCAATACCTCCATGCTCTTTTTCTTGGAAAATACTTCCTTTTCGTTTATTTTCATTTGGAATGTAATATGCAGATCACCCCCTGCAAAATCGCATTTCACTCATGCTCATTCATGTTCAAACGTGTCTCGCACAGACCAGTGACTGACTGAAGCTAACCTCCTGGGACTGAAGTCTTTGAATGGTTGCTAATACCATGCGTGACAGTAGTACGTGGATTGTAGGGTGCCGTCCCATATTATCCGAGTGCTAGTTACCACGAATGGCCATTTCGTACGTTCCTTGATTAAGAGTATTTCGCTGTCTTTTTAAATCCTTTATATTAGCATCGCTTTTGTCGATGGGGGCGGAATCTGCGGAGGACTAATCAACCCCCTTGCCGGCATCCAATCGTTCTGAAATTTGGCAGATAGGTTCGATGACAATGACAATGCATTCTATCAAATTTTGGGCTGCTAGAGTTACTAAAAGTTTTTTTTTTTTTTTTTTTTTTTTTTTTTTTACGGAATACTAATAAAATCGTATTAAAATATTATTGAACCTATCCTTGTTTAAACTCTTTCTTGTTGTAAAAATTTTTTTAATAAATAAATAATAAAATTACTTTAATCATAATAAATAAATGATATTTGGTTGTCAGAGCATAATCCACTTTCATTTTCAATAAATAAATTTTGAAACGTAGTTTACCGCACATTTTCAGGTTGAAAGATTTTTGACATTGGAATTCCAATAAAGCATAATTTATAAAAAAATAAAGTAGGCAAAGCACAACATAAAATAAAGCATATGATAGAAGGAATAGTATTCTGATTCCTTTATTGGTCAACTTAGAAGGCACATTTATCGTTGGCAAAGATAATATATCGGAAAAAATATGATGAAGTGATCGCAAATAATATTATGTGTTAAATTATGGGGTTTTTATGAAAAAACAACAACAATATCTTTATTAAACAGTATTGATTTTTGTATGTAAAGGGGAACATGTCCGTCCAGATAAAACAAAAAAATTTATAATGAATAATCTGAGCAAGAAAAATTACTCACAAGCAAAAAAAGCACAAACAAAGAGTAAAAAAAGAAGAAAGTCTGGCAAGAATATCAGATACAGGCAAGCCGTAAATTACTTGATTTATGAAACGACACATTTTTACTGTTCAATTTTCAATGTAACACTTAAGTGAGTCGCATCATTAGTTCAAATGTTTGTAAAATTTATAATTCTTAATTAATATAATTTTCTTATGTATGATATGGATTTTAGCAACTTTTCTATATCCACGTTGAATGCATATTTTTTAATTTATGTTTAAAACATTTCAATTGTCAACAGTTTGTAAATAATTAGGAGGTGAATTAAAAAAAATTGGAGTTAGGCAATAGCATAGCATAACACATTAATTTTTGGTGTAATCATAGAAAATTGTAAGTAAAATAAGTCATTCTTATTTAAAATAGGCAAAGTTAAAATACAAATAAACCATACAAGATTTTTTATAACTTAACTAAATGGTTTTTCTTAATTACTATGATCTCTTAGGCGAACTATGTTAGTGAAATAGAATTAAGTTGCACTAATATTTCAGTAAAGATTTGTTGATTTATGTAACAACTAACAAAAATAATGTTGCATTTTATTCCAAATGTTTTTAATAAAACATCTAACTTTCATGTAATTGACACAAAAAAAGTTCAAAAATGGCAGAAAATGGTTCGAAATAAATAATACAACAATATGAGACATGTTATAATCTCTAGGTCATAGTGCGTGCTAAAAATTATGCATTTTTGTAGTAAAATTGCTTTTATTCTAGGTTATATTGCTGTATTGGATTAATTACAGTAAAATTAAGATTTTATAGTTTGATTAGGATAAAATAATACTTTGACTCAAATGCTAATTATATTTTTGTTTCTATTTTCTTTCAAAAACAAGATTACATGAGCTTAATTACTAAGATAAAAATCATTGTTTGAATCTAATCTGAGTTTAATCAGTGCTAATTTTTACAAATGTTTCACCATATCCTCCTCCTACTCCAGAAATTTATCCAATTTATGATTAGATGTTACAAACTGATTTAAGCTCCAATAATATTAAAAATGTCTTTATTTAAACTAACTGGATGATTTTAATATGAATTCCCATATTGAGATTCGCCTTACCAAGAAATTTGTCTTTGATTAAAAATACAAAAGTATTCAGTTATTAATTCCTTATAGTCTATAGAACAGTAAACATGTGATCAGTTGTGAGTTGTTTTTTTTTTTCTTTTTCCCTTTTTCTTTTTTTCTATACGTATTCGAGAAATTTGAAAAAAAGTTCAACAAGTCGCAGATTTTTTCATGAGTGTTACCTTTTTCTGAAAATGTATATTTTCTGTATAATAATCATTAATATTTTATTTCTTTATTTTGTTATGTTACGTGTTAAATTTGAAGATTTAAAGGTATAAACATGTATACATGTTGAATTTTTAAGTTTATTACACAGCATTTTATCTTATGAGTGTTACCTTGTTTCAAGAATAATGTGGTTTCTTTTTTATCAAAAAGTTAATTTTCTATAAATCGAAGTTGCTATTGCAGTAACTGTGAATAACCAAAAAGGTTGCTTGGTTGTTTTCAGATTATCTGGCGCCGTCAGCAACACGAGGGATATAATGCACCGAAACATTCGTCATTAGACAAGCCAACATACATTTACAAACACCCATGCCTAACACGGGACTCGGAACCCTCAACCTCGCGGTTTAGAAGCTAGCACGCTAATCATTATAACGTTTGGTCGGCGATAAACAAGAAGGATCAAATATACTAGACAATTTACTTGACTCTACTAACAACTGTTTTCTTTTAAAGCTTAATCTTAACTATGGTAACACTCATGATGTCGATTAACACACATGAGACAT
Source organism: Linyphia triangularis (assembly GCA_963978545.1). Lineage (NCBI taxonomy): Eukaryota > Metazoa > Arthropoda > Arachnida > Araneae > Linyphiidae > Linyphia > Linyphia triangularis. The sequence goes on along the minus strand of OZ021723.1, from coordinate 62,421,183 downwards.
GATATTCAAATGCAAATTAGGTTTCATTAAATAATAAATACTTAAGTTATATTTGTAATTATGCCCTAATATTGCACAGAATAGGAGCAGTATTAAGTACAACCATAAGACTTTTGTTTCTTTTAATAAGAGATTTGGTCATATTTATGGTACTGCAGATTTAGAAATGACCGGCAACAAAAATGTGAGCCCAAAGTACTAAAAAACCATACAAGTTCTTCAATTGTATATTTACTTACGTGAGATTTGCTTAAAAACATATATTTGTCCATCAAATTTGCATAATACACTATTTCCATTTTACTTTTTTAAGGTAGGTTGAGGAAGTATGAAAAGAATTTGCTGGAACTCTATGTAGATAATTTTCGTTTAATTTAAATAAGTTACTTGAAGGACTTGCTTTGATTTTTATATTAAATATATGCCTTTTAAAATCTTTTAGTTGTTTCTGGGAACTTCAAATTCTTATATTAACTATAATTTCCCTTATATTAACTTCGATTTTGCTTGTTTACGCGTTTGATTGTGTCTGTCAAATATGCGGATGGCTAATTAACTCACTTATCGTCCTCCAATCGAGCTCAAATTTGGCAGATAAATTCGTTGTTGATGACAATGCATTCTATCAAGTTTTGTCGATTGTCACTATGCTTGACACATGATTTTATTTCACTTCAGAAGTCAAATTAAGTTTAATTTTACACACGCTACTACACTTTTATTATTGATTTAGACGACTATTTAATCCACTTGCTGTGATTCAACAGAGCTGAAACTTGTGAGACAAACTCGTTGCTGATAAGAATGGTTTTGTAAAATTTTGAATATATCTCCATGCTTTACACACTTTGCTATTCCCCTTCAGGAGTCTAATTAAGTCACTTGCCGTTATCCAATTTAGTTGAAATTCAACATATAAAAACGTTGTTAACGAGGAAACATGTTATTGATTTTTGTGGATTGTCACTAAAAAACCGTTTTTATACATCCTTCTATTGAAGTTTTGAAGGAGTAATTAGAAGGTGAAGAAAGGCTAGGAACGTTTGAAAATGCAGAATAAGAGGCATTATGGAACGAAGACTCATTTTAAAGGCAAAGAAAGAACTTGCAGAATCTTTGAGCAGTGACTCAACACGCATTTTTTTTTATGTCTGAAATCCATGGGAATGATCCAAAAGCAAGGAAATGAAGGGCCATACGAAATAATGATAAGAGACGTGGAAAGGAGATTTTTTCCCTGAAAACTGCTGCTTCAAAAGCAAAAACAGAAATATTTTTTTTTTTTTCATTGAACCGTAACTGGTGATGAAAAGTGGATTCATCACGACAAACCAAAGCTTAAGAAATATTAGGAATCAAATGGACCAATGGATATTCATGGATTAAAATTTATGCTCTGTATTTGCTGGGATCAGCTGGATATAGTATATTGAGAATGAACTATCACGGGGAATTGCAATCGACTTGAACCGAGCATTGAAGTAACAGATCGGTAGAATATGAGTCAGAGACACCACAAAGTGATTTTGCAGAGTGAAAATACTCGACCACGTGTTACAGTGCAATTAAAAATACTGAAATGAAATACCTCACCCCACCCGCAGTATTCTCAAGATACTGCTCCTTTTTATTACTATTTATTTCGATCAATGACTCAGGGCTGTCTGAGAAACACTTCAGTTCTTAAGAAGAATGCGAAAATTAGTCGAATCTTCTATTGCCTCTAAAGACAGTTGTTCTTTCGACTCGGAATTTCTACGCTGACAATTAGATCGGGAAAAGTAGTGGCTAGTGTTGAACAATACTTTCAGTAATCAATTTGTTACCATTTTTGCACAATGATGCCCCAGTATTTAAAACAAATCCTTTAAAAAAATTTATTAAAGACATTTTTTAAGTAGTAATAAAAACAATTATTTTTTTACCCTACAAAAGAGATTTTGAGTGTTTGAAAATTTCATATAGCCAAAGAACATATATATATATATATATATATATATATATATATATATATATATATATATATATATATATATATATATATTTGATTTTAACTAAACAGAAATATGTTGACAGACATTCATTGATTACCAAAAATGATGAAAAATATGTAAAAACCAAAATGAAAAAGATATATATTAACCAAATAATTATTTAAATATTTCTGTTAAACTAGCAAAACAAACTGAAAACCACAGTCTATGTCATTTTTTTAAAAACTTTCTTCAATTGTTTTTGAAAATGTATCTTTTTTATTCTATGAAAAGAAAGAACTACAAATTAGAGATAAATCATTAGAGATTCAATTAAAAACAAAAACTAACTATCTAAAATTTTAGCCTTTTTATTAGTTTACTTAAAATTTATCGGTAAATATTTCATTACACTTGAGAAATGAGGGGGGGGGGGGGTTCAACAAGAAAACTTCCTGTGATAAATCTAGTATGTGAAGTACCATTGTTTCAAAATGTATTCATGACGAAAATAATTGATATTGGAGTACCATTGAAATAAATAAAATTTGTAATGAAATTAAACCGAGAATAAAATTAGTATTAGAGGAATTATAAATTAGTATATTGGAGGGAAGACTTATTTGAAAGAACTTTGTTAAATAAACATACACTTTTTTATCAATTTCAAAGCTGCACCATTTCATTTATACTTCCTAAATGTTACCAGACGTATTTAAGTAGTAAAAGTATCAGACAAAATATAATCTAGAGTAAAGGTTATAGAATAAATAACCTCTTTCGCAGAACATTGTATCTTAACCAGTTATTTGATACCACGTACAAGTAAAACTATTTCTTTGTAATATAGAATCACAAAAGAACTTTTCTTGATGTCTTAGAGATATCCATTCTGGTATTTGATTCATCTTGATTGCATAGAAAAAGGGGATTTCCGTTTAAGAGAGATTTTTCAAACAAACTTAGATTTTTTGTATAATAAAGGACATATACTTAATACAAATATCTTGATTATTACACCGTAATAAATAGTTAATATATATTATGATGTCTCAAAATGAATTTTTTCCTAAAATGTAAGCTTATAAATCTCCTGTAGTAAAGCGATGTTCACTCCATTGCAAATTTAAGGGGAGAAGACACAGAAGGTAGTTTATTGTTGGTTCTCCTGTCCTGACAGCTTAAGTAAAAGATCGATGCGAAGTCTGTAGCTAAGAAGAGAACTCTGTAGCAATAAAAATCTCCATAGCTCAAAGTCGATGCAGTGTCTAGGATGAAGTTTTCATTGGAATCTCAAAGAAATGTGGTATAATGTGAATAAAATTTAAGAATTTTTCAAAGTTACTTTCACGATAAAATCGTATCCAACCGATTTTGCAAAGAACTGAGGCCTTGCTATCCTTTGCTTCCAAAAACAGACCAATTGGTTTCCAAACAAACCATCTCCCATTATGCAACCATTTACAGAAAATTTATACAAGCTGTAAGGAGAAGTGTATAGATTATAAAAATCATTCTTGTATTCCTTCCAATTTTTTTCTTAGCGAGGTTATCATTCTGATGATTCTCAACTGTAGTCTGCTCAATATTTTATCTGCAAATATGAAGAAGAGTTATGTGGTATACTCGAAATTAACAAATTAACGTAGTTTCTGTTTTAAAAAATGCTTTAAAAAAATTAAGATTATTAATTTTTTTTTAATTAATATATTTTTGGTCTGGTAAACGTTAAAAGACCTGATGTTTGAGTACTGAAAGAGTATGAATAATGAATTGGCCAAAAATCTCTTGGCCCAGTGTTTCTTTAAATGCGTAGAATTATGGGCCATTGTTACACTTACCTTGACTTTGGGGTAAGTTCATTCTTTTCACAGTGTTACATACAAAATTACAGATAATATAAAATACAAAAACATAATAAGCATAAATAACTCATGTATAATTTAATTTTTTTCTACATAATAACATGTAAGCAAACTCAGTTCTAAAGCCAACAATTATAAATACTAAATACATTTACCCCATTTCACCTTTATCATATAAATCTTTTTTTTATGTGATATAGATATTTATCTAAAGTTAATAATAAAGTATTAGTATAAATGTCATCCACATCCACTGTACAAACATCTCGATAGGGAGATTTGTTATATGACATTTAATTCAAAGAGGACACGAGTGAAATATGTTTGTGATTTACGACTCTCTCCTAAATCGTAGATTTTTTTTTTTTTAATATTATGTCGATACCAGTACAAATAGAAACTCGTGAAATCATCCATCATCAAAGGTAATATTGAAATCAAACATTGTCGATTTTTACTTCTTAAAAATATTTTTTTTATTTTGATTTGTTAGAAATAATATTTTAGTTCTTGATACTCATGCTTAGTATGTTATTTAAATCACACTAACTACACTTTTTCTTGAAATTTAGTATTTACGCTCCTTTCAAACCTTTAATTTATCGGTAAAAGAATGTTATCTCTTCTTGAGGACATAAGTATTAAATATTTTAATAACCTTACAAAATAACGATTTTTCAGTGACATCAAATTTTATACACTATTTACAAATTATGAGAAAAGTTCAATTGGCGCTAGCAGCCTATAAAAAAAAAATGATATTTTTTAAATATCAAATAATTCAATACTGATATTTTTAACTACAATTTTTGTAATGCTTACTTCATTTTATATAATATATTTATATAAGTATATATTTTAATATATGACATTTATTTTTAATATACATGTAACATACCTAGTGTTGCAAACAATATTATGTATTAATAACAACGAAGGTATATAAAAGTGATTATTTAAAAAAATATATACGTATATTCCAATAAAAAATAAAATTCGAGTGATGCTTAACCTAAACTTCAACACACCTATTTATAACCGGTTTCATTTATTGAAAAAGCACACCCAGCAACCATTGCTTTAATTGTATTCCTAAAATTATTCAGAATATTAATAAACGTTTCTCATTCATTTTTACAACTCTTTTGCTAGATGCATAATGTTCTCTGTTATAATTTTTTTTTTTTTTTTTTTTAGTGGGGAATTAGTATTTTCAATTAAATGATGCGAGAACAAAACAAATAACTACTTTCAATGATAGAAATTGCCTGTTTTCCTATAATTCAGTGTGAGAAGCAGAAGCAGCAGTATTAAAATAAATTGGCTAATTCGTGGGATTTCTGTGCAATTTATTCTTTAAAACTGTTACTAAGATTAAAGGCCGTATTTTTAGTAAAAAGAAGACAGATAATAACAATAACAACCATACAATTAACATTAATACTACCACCACCTCCAACAAGAACAATAATAACGAACATATATCACAATTAGATGACGAAGAAGGATTTTAATAATAATAATTATGATGATGATGATGATGAGGTATATAAAATATCAATTTATTTTCTTCATGGGTAAAGTCTAAAAGCAGTCAAAAATCTACCTGTTAAAACGAATGAAAATATTTATTTCAACTGTTCAAAAGGTGATAACAACTATACATTTTGTAAACCAATAAAAAATTACAGAAGTCTTTTAAATAATGTTAATTGTTCATAAGAAAAAAATTTGGATGGCATGTGAACAGTATCATAATTGATTGTTTCTATTATTTTATCCTTTGAGTATTAATTTGTTTTCAGTTATTACATTTTGTCACGTTTTATTATACACCATACATATATTTTATGGCCTTATAGGACAACCTACAAACGTAAAAATGAGTCGAAATGTCACAAAATAATCCTAATAAATGGTTATCATTCTAAACTTCAAATATTAGCATTAAACTATTATTTTATCTAACCAAATTTCAGAGTTACTAAAAGTGTGTTTTTGTTTTTAAACTAAAATTAAAACGTGGTTAAACTTTCATTTTCAACTACACACATTTATACTAAGATTATTTGAAGAATTCTTAGAAGCGATATAAAAACAAACTTTTTAATCATGCTAATTAAAACATTGAACCTTCATAATTCTACATTAATTCAGAAAAGTTATGTTTTGAAACACATACTTATAATTTCAGGACAGTAGAATAAAATTATCAAGATATGTATGTAATTTAGTCTAAATCGCTATTTATACAAAAGATATTTTGATAAAGCAAAAAATGCAATTCAATCGCCTTTTATATACTTTTATTCCTATTGATAATTCATTTATAAATCGTTTCTTTATTGAAAACAAAATAAATGTCCAATTTGCAATTTATAATAATGTCTAATTTGCAATAAGCAAACATTATTCTTCTCTCTAGTGAAAAATTAAGAATGTGTTATAAAACATGTTTAAGATTAAACTGAAACGTTATATTTAATAGTTCAACACTTTTTTCTCGAGGAATAATATCTAATTTGTTAATATACAAATTAATATACTTTAATTACTGAAAGTTAAGTTTTGGACGTGTATTTATTCTGTTAGTGTTTGTTTTTGCAAATGTATATAAATTAATTGAAGAAATATCATCATTGACAGTCATTCGGTTATGGTTTTTAAAATCCCAAAAATCTTATTCATGTTTGCAAAAGCTACAAACTGTCATTTCTTAATGAGACAAAAAAAAAAATCTTGGTAAAACTGAAAAAGTAAAATAGTGTATCCAAAAATGTCAAAGTATCTCGATTATACATCACCATTTTCTCGTATAACTATAAAAAGGTGACTATGCTACAATATCTTCTTGTGCATCACTTCTTCAATGTCAAAGTGAAACTAAAATCTTTTTAATCTTACAACTCTGTCGCTTGTCGACTGAGTGTAGCATTTCGAATTTAAACGATTTCTACTGAAGTTTAAAATATAAAAAAAAAAAGTCTTACAAAGTTTCGCATTTCAAATAAATTGGCGCAGCTGAGTCTGAAAATTGAAAATAATAAAATATGTAACATCCTCAGTGTGATAGTAAGTGGCTGAATTGACACGTGTGATATAGTGAATACTGAAGATATTGAAGGAAAGTGTGTTGTTGCTATGGTATTTTTTTAGTAAAAAAGTTGAAGTTTAGAAAATATCCAGAGTGTTATTCAACATTAAACTAGTTTGGAGTTTCTTCAAAGTGAGCTATATGTTATATTGTCTGATATAAATTCAAAATTTTTGTCTAGAATGGAATTTTTTGTCAAAAATAGAAAATTAAATTATTCTTATTCTATATCGAACACACTAGCTTAAATGCTGAATTTTGATCGAACTAAATTAAATGAGGATGTATATATTATTATCTTTGGAATTGTATTTCGATTGGTAGTTAAACTTAATTTAAAATACTGCATGTACATCTTAAAATAATTCAGGTTGTATACTTTTCGTTTGACAATAAATCGTAGATAAGTGAAGGAGTTTAGGAGCAGCTGTTAAAAGTAGATTTAAAACCACGAAGCTAATCGACCATCCATTTTCTGGACTTAATGCGAAATCCATTCGGTTGGTCAAAGTCGTTATATCACCATGACTACTTCGAAAATGTGCAACATTTGAACTCTGCAAGTTATGGCTAGTATGTAATTTAACTTTAGGGAAGATTTCAGGAAGACTCTGTCGGTATTTAGATAATAAATTTTAACTCAAATTTCAAAATATCGTTATATTCTTTAGAATTTTAAAATTTTACTTGTTATGAAAACAGTCGTATCCTAAAGTTCTGCAGAATGTGTCTCAAAACATATGGCAAGTAACTTAATTTTGGTCTTGAGGGCAATGATTTAAAAAAAAAATCTCTAAAAATAGGCTGAAATTCAATACGTTCTTGTCCTTCTGCCTTTGATAGGGGAATTATGTAGAAGAAAGAAAATAACTTTTGGTTTCATTTAGAAGAAGCATAAAGAATTATCTTTAACTATCAATAAATATTACAAAATTAATTTTGGTTTGCCTCAGATTTTATTAAAGTACAGCATTATATGAACAAGAACATACATTAACGTACGTTATTCATTTAGCTAATAAAACAAAGGTAAGAAATACGATGTACTGAAATCTTATTAAATGTAAAAGTAAGAATTATCTCCCAAAAAACAACTAGACGTTGTAAAAAAAGCCCGCTAAGTAAAATAATCAGTCAGAAAAAGTTGTGAAATCTAATGTTTGCCTCCAAGTGGCCGCGTTTAGTTTCTTTGGGGTACTTGTATACAATGAACTAAATTAGGATTATTAAGGGTTATCCCTATAGGAAATCAGAACATGGCAGGCTAAAGTTACTGTGGATTAATCTCAATTCATCTGCTTAAGTTTTTGCATCCATTGCACTGAACTGAGATTAATTCTAGAAAAACTCTACCCTGTCAAGTACTGATTGCCTATGGGGATTAGGGTGGTTCGAAATATATATATATATATATATATATATATATATATATATATATATATATATATATATATATATATTTAAACGCATTAGGTGAAAAAAGTTGAAATAAGAAAAACTGTAAAAAAATATTTGGAAAAAAAAAATCTTCCGATCGCTCATTCACCTCAAAGTTTGGAGAAAATACAAAAAATATAAATTTTTCCTACATTTTTTTCAAATTTCTAAACATTATATATTTGAAAGGCAATATTTTGCAATGTGTAGTGAAAGGTGGGTATAACACAGTAAAATACTATTATCTGCATTTTTAAAATATATATTAATAATTAAAAATATTCAAAAATACAGTTTTTAAAATGATTTTTCTATTAAATGGATACTAACGTTATTTCTTACATATTTTTATTCAAATTTTTTTATTTACTTCAAGCATTCATTTCAAAGTTTTGAATAAATGCAAAAAATACCTTTTTTCCATCATATGTAGAATACACCAATTGCTAAATTATTGAGGTACATTATTTTGTATTGTATGGAATGAGAACTTGGAAAAAAAAATCAAATTAGTAATTATTCAATAGTAAAATCGTTCGTGCATAACCATTGAAACATATATAAAAACTGTGTTTTTGCGGGTTTCAATCTGGGTGGCCTTTCTCGCGGCGCTTTCTCTTCCTTTTGGAGCTCATAAACTTATTTGCTTATTCATTGAATCAGCGCATATGGCTGTGGTTGGAGTTAATTGGCGCACATAGCTGCGATTGAGACTGCCATTAATACTGGCTGGAAATAATCTGACAGATCAAATTGCACGTTGGGATACCCCTACAGTGGGATATATGCCTCCTATACTTCAATGAACTATCAGTCAGACTCTTATTTAAACACTTAGATAGTAGTAGAATAGGACTAACGTCTTTCAGTGAAGACATGGATAAAAAATTGAAGAACTGTGAAAAATTCTCTGGCTGATTTTTTACGTGTTGAATGTTCAATTCCTCAAGTTCAGATGATATTACTAAGATACACAGATCAGTCATATCTTCTTGATATTTTTGCAACGATAAGATCAGGTCAATGACTTGGCAACTCACAAACCCAATTCTCTTTCACTCTCCAGGTGGCAAACAACAGAAAACAGAGTACTTAGACTATATGTAAGTAAATGCAAACAGTCGGATGAACTGCCACATTGATTTCGAATAAATAAAAAAAGTATATTTCTGAAGGACCTAAGATCATATATGAAGCAATTCGATTGTCTCGATACCTCCCTGAATATTTACTGGAAGTTTTAAACTCGGTTATTGAACAAAATTCTTCCTTCCCTCACCCAAAATTTTTTATTTTGGCAATGCTTTTGGACGAAAGAAGAGATGGTAAGAGAACTTTGGAGTCGAGTTTTGAAATCTCGAGAACTTTCATAGAGCACATTTCGAAGCGTTTCAGGCATTTCGAGGCAACCAAACTTAACTTTATTGCTAATAATTACGTGAACATAATTAATCAGAATTCTTGTAATAGGACTCATCCTTTGTTAAGGAAAGTAACAAACGAACATTTATTAGTAAAGACGCGCACCCGAGGGAGCACAGATGTATTGGAGGAAACAGGGGAAGACTGGAATATTGGCCAATTCTGGGTGAGCATAGTTACAAAATACAAGATTATTTAACAAACAAATATTTCTAAAACCACCACATACTTCTGTTCTCCAACCTTTCTCATGAATGCAATCTCCCAATTTTAAAACTGTGCATCTACATTTCAAAACCTCTTCTATATTTTATGCATAATTGGGCGAGATCGGTCAATATTGTTTCCCACGATCAATTTACAACTTTCCTTATCAGGATTGGCCTATGTCTGTGCTACTGGGGACCACTGAAATCAGACTTCAACTCGTTTTCTTGTCACTCACAAGCTGTGGAACGCTTGTGTAGAGATAACGCAAAAAGTTGGTGGTGCTGTCGCCAAAGACATTAGAATTACGCCTATTTTTTTAAGATCCATATAATGCCCGAATTTTCTACAAAATTTTCCTTCAAAGTACATCACTGGGACAGAGAGCTCAAGAAAAACGAAGACTAAATGAATAAAAGCATGTTTTTTTACAAAAATGTAAGAAATAATGTTAGTATCAATTTTACAGAACAATTATTATTTTTAACAAAAAATTTTACTTTTGAGTCATTTTAATTATTAATATATGTTTTAAAAATACATAGAATAGTATTTTACTGTGTTTTAAAACCCTTTTGTTTAACATTTCAAACTATTGATTTTCAAATATATAACGTTTAGAAGTTTAAAAAAAAATTAGGAAAAAAGAGTTATTTTTGGTATTTTCTCCAAATTTTGAGGTGAAAGCGTAATCGGATTTTTTTTTTTTTTCAAATTGTTTTTTGCAGTTTTTTTTATCAAGATATGTAGCAACTTTTTTCACCTAATGTGTTTCAAAAATAACAATTTTTTTTTTTTTTTAGAACCATCTTAATGGGGATTCTCCTTAATAATCCCAATTTAGTTCATTGTGTACAAGTATCCCAAAGAAAATAAACGCGGCTGCTGGCGTCAACTATTAGATTTCATAACTTTTTCTGACTGATTATTTTAATTGGTGAGCTTTATTTTTTTATTTTTTTTACAACATTTAGTTGTTTTTTGGGAGATAACAATTTTGTTGTGTTTGTTATGTTCTAATTGAGTAAGATACGACCAATGAAAATTTTAGTGTAAATAATAATATCGTCGTTACTCTTCTTTCGCATACTGCTCTTTTTATTGAGAGTGACAGTAATTATCATGATTAAATATCGTAGAAATATTTAGGTTTGCAATCCAAATCCTTTTCGCTTTTTTTAGGATTTTTTTAAATTTTCATAGCAAGAAATATGAACCTATTATAACTTGAGTACAAAAACATACAATTATATACTAAATATAAGTAATTATACAAAGTAAGTAAAACAAACAAAATACTTCCTTTTTATGCGAAATTGAGGGTTATCAGCTTTTAGATACGATAAATATGTAAAAAAAATTGCGTCTCAAACCAACGTTTGCTTTAAGTTTGAAATATAGGTCTATTTGCTATTTTAAGAGAAATTCATCTAGCTTTAGTGGTGGAGTCTTTAAGGTATTAGGCTAGTTATCATAAGGAGCGTGGTTCAAATCCTACCAGACACCTATAAAACTGAATTTGGAACTAAAAGTGGTTTTCTAAGTAAAAAGTTGAAACACGTGTTTTCAGAGCTTTGATAAGCATGCAATTTAATTGAAGAATACGTAATTGTTATTTTTTAAGTCACTAATTGAAATTCAGCAAAAGATGAATATCCGAAATCTGCTGACCCGTTTTACTCAGTCATTACCCAGGCTAAAAATACTGTAATACTAGTATTACACCCTCCTTATTCCCCTGATTTAGCGTCAGCAGATTTTTTCCTCTTTCCACGACTGAAATTGGCACTGAAGGGAAGCCGATTTTCAAGCATCTCAGACCAAGGAACTTAAGACAGTCTCAAAGGAAGACTTTTTCAGAAGTTTCAAGAACTTGTAAGAACGTTGTCAGAAGTGTATTGTAGACGACGGGAACCATTTTGAAGGACAGTAATGTATTTATCTGCAAATATATAATACAGTGATTATTATGACATCAGTCACCATACTTTTTGGTCTCGCCTTGTAGAAAAGCTAGCCAGAATTCAAAAATTTGTCAAAAACAAATTTAGCAAGTAGACTATTACGATAGTATTTATCTAGGAAAAATCAAAACCAAACAGAAAAGCAAATAGATAATTGTTCTTATTTTTACTTAAAAACACGTGACCATTATATTGTATCATTACATGGAAACATATAGATCGTGCGTATTGGGCAATTCTTGCCATTGGTTTTACTATATTAAACAGACATTAAGGAGAACCATAACAGCAACAGGACGATTAATGAAAATAACAGGGGTGCCAGAACTTCAGTGACAGGTTGAGGTTCAATCTATGATTCCATGCACAGGGGTTAATAACGATATACAAGAATTTCCTAGTGGCATGTGTCACACTCGAACACAAAAAAGTTTCGTACACCAGATAAAGAAGAGACTAAAAAGATGCAACAGAAATCATGACCTTTTTAATGGAAAGAACCCCTTTCTCCCTTAATCCACCTCTGTTCAGTTAGATGTCAGGAGTAAATACAAGTGAAAATGTGCGCAGAGTAAAAGAAGCCCGTGAACTTGTTCTTGTAATTATAAAAGGTCAGAATATATGGTAGCTCAAATGATTAAGATTTTACAGAGACTTACCATTGCTTCAGAAATACAGTACAGAATGTTATACCAATATATTTAAGCACACACTTTGTAGTAACACCGCCTTATTCTTTGATAAATCCCTTGCTAAAAAAAAGTATCAAACCATCACTAGCCAATGCCATTTGGTGAAAAATTGAACAATGGCAGTAACGTCAGTTTCCAATCCATTATATCTACTAGATAGAGACTTCCTGTTTCGCATATCAGATGCACTATTTTCAGTAATTGTATGTAAGTCTTACATAAAATATGTTTATGTAAGGTATGGAAAATTAGTTATCGCTGTGTTTGGCGGATATATAGAAGGCCATTCCAATAAAGACTCTACTTACACACTATAGAAAATAGAGGTAAGTTAATATTTCTGCAGTATTCTAATTAATGAACTGAACATGAAATTGATAATTAAGAAAGGAGTTTTATATGACAAGTAAACTAAACACTTTGTACAGATGCTGAGTAAAACAGATTTTTATTGCTTCTTGGAAGTTCATGCAAGTGAAGATGCAAACCAGACAGTAATTCATGTATCTGAGCAAAGATACATTGTAAGCAATACGTATAGAGATTGATTCTCTTAATAATTATTTGTTAAATTAGATAATAAGCAAATATTTCAACCACAGCGAAAGAGTGGAGTAAGTTAAATTTGAAAATATACGCAAGCCACAAAGTCTAAATTTGGTTAAATATATACGAAGTTTTGCTTCCCTTTCAACGTGTTCTGTAATTTGCATTTGGAACAGGTAAGGATCTTACGAAAATTATAAATTGAATTTCTTGACTTATCAATTATCAATTATGCTCAAGTGTTTTATGTAAAGAAAAGTATTAAAAAAAACCAAAAAAAAAAAAAAAAAAAAAAAACCATTACAGCAAGAAAATTGCTATTGTTATCTTGTATGGTTAAAAGACAACTATAGCATTGGATCGCCTACAATAAAAGCGTTTAATAAAAAGTCGGCTAACAAAAATATTGCTGAAGGGCCTAAGTGGTTCAAACCTAGTCACTTCCCCCAACATCTACTCTTAAATACAATAACTTTTTCACTGCTAATTTCAAGCTAGGAATCCAATTGCACCACAGAACTTGTTTGAACATTACAAAGATATCAATTCTTAGACCTATAATTATTGAACTATTAGAGATATTGGATGTCATTAGGTACAAATGCAAGATTAACTGCACTATTCCAAAATTTAATTGAAATAACTGTGAAAGAAATCCAATGAAAATAGATTTTTTGTAGTGTGTACTATTCATTTTTTTGGTTATAAATTGCATTAAACTGTTACTTTAACATTAAACTGTCACTTTAACATTAAACTGTTACTTTAACGTTAAACTGTTTGAATATCAAATTTATGAGTAGTTTGGCTTAAATGCAAACAATTTTTATAAAATGCAGTAAGTTTTGGAATTTCATTTTAATTGTTTTTAAAGATAATGTATTTATAAATTAAGAAGATATAAAACATATTTTTAATATTATTACAATCAAATACACATTGAAACAGGTCGTATTTCTATTTTATAAGGTTTTAGATTAAAAAACCTTTCATTTGATCTATATTTGAAGGAAATCGGAGCCCAGCAGCATTTATTATGGGCATTTTACTAATTACAGCAGAAATTCAAGATGGCGACCAATAAGGTGGCCTTCCGCCCCTTAGTTTTTTGCCTAGACTTTTGATATGTTGTTGAGCACATTTTTCAGATTCCAAAAATCTTCAAAGGCTTTTGTTGTATTTTGTTTTATGTTTTCATCTAAATTTACTGGACTAATGGGATAGTGACTGAATCGGGTTCAATGGGTTGTGGGCGGCTTGCGATTAGCCGTCTAGACATGGAGGCTCGGGTACGTCTGCATCCCAGGACTTTTCCTTGGTGAGGTCGCATGGATCTCTATATCGCCCCAGTAAGTAAGCTTTTTTCCGACGTAAAATTAGAGCAGCAGCCGCCTGGGTTGTTAAAACATGGTTTATCAAAATGTGGAGAGAAATGGTCTCGGAGATCTTGCTCGTCTTTTATACCTCCTAATGAGATGATCCCTATTTTTTATGAAATATCCAATTGCACTTGAGGGTTCTCGCTCCTGAAATCACTCCACCTTCTTCTCTGCCTAATACCCACCAGACCGTAAATTGTACTCTGACCCTTTGACTCTTATTGTCTCCTTTTCGACACCATTGCGCCACTAAGACTACTTCCCCTCTTGTACAAATTACTATTACATCTGGTGTAAGTCTTTACTTGATTCCCCCCCCCCCCCAAATATATAAAAACAAAATTTGATGGTATAATCACATTCATAAGTTCCATCTCTTCCTTACCCAAATACATTTTACGCTAATTTCTTTGATCTATTACTAAACTCAAATTCTCTTTTTTGGAGAGATTCTGAAGCAAGCTCTTTATTCTTATTTAATTAAATACATTTGTCATGAGATCTTTCAAGTTTTTCAATTGCATGTCTTACAGGCATTGAAGGAATGCCAACTTTCTATCATACCAACTATCTCTTCAATTGTCATATGACTGGCATTTCGAATTGACCTAATTTCTCTTGATGGAAGTGGTGAATAATTTGCTTTATTGTCGGTTTCTGGTTTAGCATGAACAAGGAATTAAAATCCGTCAGTCCAATTAAGAAAACTTCGTTTGAAAAGTGTGTTATGAAGCCTTCCCTAGCAACTTTTTCTTCATTTTAATTATTTTTATCTGAAATTATATACTATATAATTAATATATTTATTGAAAATTTCTTTTGAATCACAAAAAATAACAGTGAATAACAGCTAACAACTATAAATAACTTAAAAGAATTTATGAATTATTTTTTATACAAAATAAAACAATTGGCTGCTATCAAAAGTCAAAATGAAAACAGAACTAACAGAATAACACTCTTTCAACAAATGCAATGCTAAAAATAAAACCAAGTATAATTTTTCTTACCGTCAATCTGTTTTGTAATTACCACTTGCGGTGTTTCATGATGCTCATATGTAGTGTGTAGTTGCGCAACTGCAGTGTCTCCTGCTTACTATACTACTACTACTATATTGGAGATGAATGGAATCCCGAAATCGTGAACGGGCATTCAATTTCCGGGATAACAAAGTTAGAAAACATATCTTCATTTGGGTTGACATACATTAGAAAATCATAAAGTGGCTGGTGGCTAAAAGGGAAAAGCGATAAAGGATAACAGTGAGTAGATAAAGTCTAGTAGCAAAACAATCATAACAGAGTGAGGAGGGCCACTGAGCCAGTACCAGCAAATCAGAGTAGGTATTTCTGGAAAAGGATGCGCAAAGGAGTTAAATAGCCTTGCATAACAGTTGCTGCACAAAATTTGATCAAAGTTCCATATTCAGTTTTAACTGACTTCACCATTTTATTAGTGGTAGTGTTATACACATGCAACATATCCATAATCTCAAAATCAACTTTTGTTTGAATATAAACATCAAAACACTCACCCCCATCAACGGTCTCCATGTTGACCGATTGGATAGCAAGTGAAGTATCAGGTACAACTGGATCAGTCAAGGTCGACTTGAACTTTTGATCCGGAACTGGAACTGGCTAGAGATGCGCCACTAGCATAAGTCATCTCGGTAATAATCTAGACTACAGATTTAGGAATGGATTTAATAGAACATTTGAATCGAGAGGGATAAGGGGTGGTGATCGACTTCCCTTTAGTAACAAAGTTCTTCCTAATTAGGCATAAAAGGGCTGAGCTGGCGTGGTTGCCATGGCAGTTGCAGCAAAGCTTGACGCCGTCTTTGCTTGGGCACTCCCGACTTAGGTAGTCCAACGAGCAGTGGCTACATCTTAATGGGAAGAAGCAAGATGCAGCTAACTACTGCTTATAAAATGGATGCTTATATAATATTGATGTTGCCAGATATAGTAGATAAAAGAACTGTTGCTAAGCTAAACTGCATGTAATAAAAAATCATTTTTTTTTTTTTTTTTTTTTTTTTTTTTTTTTTAATGTAGGCATATGTTCTCATCAACAAAAAACTAGAAAACTACGTAAAATTACAATAAGTGTGAAAATAAAGAGTCAATGAGCGCCATTTTCCTGTTGGAGTAGGAAGCTGAAATTTTAGGAAAATAATACTATAGGTAAATGTAAAAAAAAAATTAAAAAAATAGGGGGTGTCTTTATTTTTTAGTCAAAACATTTCAATCACCCAAATGTACTCCTTTGGAATATTTTGAATATATGCTGAAAGTTTCCTAGAAATTCTTTAAGCAATTTTAACATCGCATACTAACAGCCAACAACCTTCCAAAATTATATATGAATATGACAGATGTAAAGCCTTACTATGAACATGGTTTATGCATTGGACTGTTCAGGCTAATTATATATGAATATGACAGATACATGACCAAAACATTTCCATCATTCTAATGTATTCCTTTGGAATATTTTGAATACATGCTGAAAGTTCCCTAAAAATCATTTAAGCAATTTTAGCATCGCATACTAACAGACTACAACCTCCCAAAATTATATATAACTAGCTGTGTGGCCCCACACTGCTGGGGACCCGTTGAAGGACATCTATCAGTTCTGTGTTACAAAGGCTCAGAATTTCTTCGGATTAATTGTTGTTGGTGATCAGCTTCCAATGTACATATGCTTGTTTTCGTTCATTTTGCAATAACTCGATTGGTCATTCTCTAGTCGATGCTGTTTTTGCAGCGGTGATGCCTTAACTCTCTTAACGGCAGATGCTCTATACTTAGAATTTATATTCGTTCTTCTCTTTAGCGGCATATTAGCAAATTTCGAAATGATTTGAAAGTTTTCAGTGAATTTCAATAATCTTCGGTGAATCTACAATTGAGGCTGCAAGAAGTCAAATTGAGTCCAAATAATATGTAGCTAGATTCTATGAATATTTTGACCCACTCTCATCAAATGAAATTAGATACATAATTTATATCAAGCCAGCCAGAAAATTTTTACCATTTAAAATTTTGTATATTTTTTTAATACTTTCAAAACACCGGTAAACATACTCAACAAATTATCTCAGGTGTTTATAATGCAGCTCTAACAGCCTCCATTTAAAAAATAATCAAGAAAATATATTGTACCAAGTTCTTAATTTTTATTTTAACATAAAACAAAATCTGTACCAAGTGAAAAATTAGCAGGCATTGAACCAATAGCGTTAACTACCAAATTGTTTGCAAACAGAAAAATTAATACCAAGTGGCATGGATATAGTAATAATATTGGTCAACCCGGTGCAACACAACACACCTCATGATATACGTAGGTTAGCGTGGAGCGAAAAAACCTTTTTCTAGAAATTCCAATCGGCAGGGGGTGCAAAAGTTGTATTTTGGGTTCATTAAAATATCATAAAACGTTGATCAAAATCCGTTAATATCTTCTAGTTCCCCAAGCCCTCTGAAAATTTGCTGAAAAGGGATTTTTTAGCAAAAAGTATCCTAAAAAAAAAACAATTCGTAAAAAAAATTTACAGAATCGACGGGAAAATTTAATAATATAATTTAGATGTACTTAAATAAAGAAAAAAGGTATTTTAAATTTGCTTCATATTTTGATGTACCCCAAGCCTTCTGAAACCGAATCAAAAATCAAACTAAAAAAAAAAAGTATTTCCAAATTCGAAGAATATAATATTAAAATCTAAGTTTATATCAAAGTAAACTTACTAGATTTTACTATAATAATCTATCTGTGAAAGATATTTACATTTCCTGCATCTTTATGAGGTGATTAATTATTTACTTGGGTTCATATTTAGCTTATTACCATCATCATTAATGAAAGATTTATTACTAATTAATTGAAATTAAAGTTCATTTGAAATCTTATATTCTGGCTTAGTGTTAAGACTTTTTACTAAGTATCTTGATTTTAGTCTATTTAATATGAAACCATGACGCTTCATTTCTCCACATACACTTTCTGATACTTCAGAGACAAGTCGGGTTCCATGTTCAACTGCTTGAGTGTGATAAGGATATGTCGCCCCTTCCACTGCTTTCCAGCTATTCATTGCACTCTCAATTTCATGTGTTGGGATAATACTCATTATAGGAAGATCATATGGACCAACTGTTTGCCAATTAATAAGTTCAGTGTAATCCTCTGATTTGAAGTTAGGTTTTAGCACTTTAAAAATTCTAATGCTTACAGTTTCTTTCTTTTAACTTCTAGCAATTAATTTTGAAATGACAAAAAAAAAAAAAAAAAAAAAAAAAAAAAAACACCCTGTTTGCTGATTTGCTGAATAACATCAACTATAACTCGGATATCCTGTGCCATATATCGAGAAAATGATATAAGTCTCCATATATGATGGGTTCCTTCTGTAAGAAAGCTATTTCTTTTTACATGAAACCGTAAAGGTGGATATACTTTCATAATATACGTGGTAAGCGATATCAAATTTTCTGATAGAATTTCTGTACCTGCATGCAATCTCAAAATTGTGGAACAATACCGGTTTTTTTTTTTGGGTTTTTTTTTAATGATAGATCGGAAGGACATGCACACATTTAGATAAATATCATATAAGTATTTCTGGTCATGACTGTGAATCAAACTATCTATATTCTGCATATTCTCTGAACCTATTGAGACAAATTTCTTTATAGTGAGATTCTCGCAGTTTTTAAAGGCTTTGCCAATTTGTCTAGAAAATGATTTGGGACCAACTGTGGCACCATCTAATGCACATAAGAGGTGTCATAAACGCAGCTCGTTGGTATGGAGCAAGCAAATGCACCATTGTAATGGCCTCCCAAGCTCCAGCAAACGAATTAAACCTCCTTTGTGATGGAAAAAACTTTAATGACGTTTGATCCATTACATTCAACTACACTAAGTTCATTCATATCTAGTCCACTTCCGGAAATTGTACTATGAACTCTTTTAGTTTTTGCTTCTCCAGTTTTCACAGTAACATGGCCGATATGTTGTGAGCCTGGTTCTTGAAGAATTGTAAAATGCTCTTTTTTCAGTACTTGGAATGTAGCACATATTTTTTATCCATTGTTCAAGGTCAAATTATGGGAATGTCTGACTTAGAGAAACAGAGGTGATAGTATTTCATTTTGAATGGTTGAATGATTTGGAAAATTGTGTTTAGGAAAGTCATAAAATATAAAATGCGCATATTGTTGCCTTTTTTTTACACTATATGATCTGTTTATTTAGAGGCAAAATTTGCATAAAATGAGACTTTTGGACAGTTTTCAGGTGTTTTGGGGCACTGTAAGATATTATTTAAAATTGAAATAATGTACTCTTCCGTTATCCGGGCGCAAATGTCGCCAATCAAACGCGAGGCGTCACCAAGAGAAGCGAATGGAAGGAAAACGTGCTTTGTTTTGAAAATGAATTCAAAGAATAGAGCACCTGGACCCTGGACCCAAACGAACTTTCCCCTTATGGTTGTAAAAAGAAATTTGGCGAAATTCTACATTATTTGGCGATTTATCGCTTGCGCCCGGAAAACGGAAGAGTACCTGAAATAATTTAGCATGTATATTAACAAACAAAAATTATATGTTTTGCACCCCCTGCCGATATTTTGTTATTGTTAGTTACTTTTTTTTTAATTTTAAATAAAATTTGCAGAAAATTTTTAATTTTCTGACTTTTCAAGTGCTTTGGGGCACCGGAAGATATCATTTAAAATTAAATTAAGTAGGTGCTATATCCATTTAAAAATGTAAAATACAACTTTTGCAACCCCTGCCAAGATTTAAGTTGATCAATATCTGACTGAAAGCATCCCATAACGGCACCAACGTATAGTGGTAAATTAAGTTGGTAAACGAACTTTTAGATGTTTGATATATATGATAACTGCAATGCAGAAGATATTTTCTAATAAATTACAAAGAAATCAAAAAACATTATTTTTTTAAATGGTATTAATACTCATTAAATAAAATTAAAATGTCAATACCCACTGAGCACAATACATCTTTGATGAGGACATAAAAAGTAAACAAAACAGGGTGAATTTATAACGTAGAAAAACAAAATGATGCATAAAAAATAATGCTTTAAAACTGCACATGCGTAGAAGATGTTTACCGTATCGAGTGACAGTAAATATATTGAAATACTACCTGAATTCCCGTGCTTCGCTACGGAATTTTAACATGTACAATATTTTAGATAGCTGTGAGGCCTCGTGTTGCGGAAATCTGTCATTCGTGTATAGGACCCAGTTTTCGGCGCTTCGCTCGCAGGAAGGTTCATCGGTACTCAAAATCGAGCTCACTTCGTTCGCTGAAAACAGACTTATTTCACTCGTTAAAAGGTTCAATGCTATGCAAGCATAGGATCGCTTCGCTCGCTGAAAGGTCCATTACTGTGTAAGCATAAGCTCGCTTCACTCACTAAAATCTAATTGCTACGTCTAATTTACGTTTAAGACTTAATATTGGAAGCCTCTCCCTTGTCAAGAAAAAAAAATTCCTCGTTAATACAATAATACAACAACTCTTTAAAATTATTTTAACACGTATTTGTAGAAAGCAAAATTAGAGGCTAAAGCTACTTCTGTTGAAACTTTCAGAGATCTAGGCCTATTTGAAGTAACTTTTTGTGAAAAAATTAATTGAAAATTAAATTAAAATTTTAACACTCTTTTTGTCAGTCCAATTAGAAGGCCAAAACTACTTGTGTTGAAAATTTCAGAAATGTAGCCCAATTACAAATCGCTTTGTAAAATATTTGTTAATTAATTAAGAAACAAAATTTTAAAAAAATTTAAATTCTGTTTTTCAAAAATCCAATTAGAACGCCACAACTATTTATTATATTTATGTTGAAAATTTCAAAGCTGTAGCCCTATTTGAAATCGTTTTGTAATATATATATTAACTAATTAAAAAAATTAATTAATAACGAACTAAACAAAAATTTAAAATTCTGTTTTTCTGAAGTTCAATTAGAAGACCAAAACTACTAACGTTGAAAATTTTAGAGCTGTAGCCCTTTTAGAAATCGTTTTTTTAAATATTAATTAATTAATTAAAAAAATTAATTAAAAATATTAAAAAGAAGCTAAATAAAAATTTAAAATTCCGTTTTCCAAAAATCCAATTAAAAGGCCGAAACTACTTATGTTGAAAATTTCAGAGCTGTAGCCCTATTAGTAATCACTTTGTAAAACGTTTATTAATTAATTAAAAAAAGTAATTATCGACCCCTGGGAACTGTCAAATGTTCCAATCAGGTCTATACTGAAATTTATTTCAGCAACCGGTCTTCTTTAGATCAAATAGTGGTTTTCAGTACAATAGACTTCAGTCGCTGTGCTGGTACTCGATAGAGTCACCCCCATTCATAAGTCCTAAGTCATAAAAAAATTAATTAAAAAAAAAACAAAATAAAAATTTAAAACTCTGTTTTTTAAAAGTTCGATTAAAAGGCCAAAACTACTTATGTTGAAAATTTCAAAGCTGTAGCCCTATTAGATATAGTTTTGTAACATATTTATTAATTAATTAAAAAAAATAATTAAAAAATAACTAATTAAAATTTTAACATTCTGTTTATGATGTATACAATTAGAAGGCCAAAACTACTTATGCTGAAAACTTCAGAGCTCTACTCCAATTTTAAGCAGTTTTCTATAGATCCACAGAGCCACAGGCAGACAGACACACAGCTTGTTTTATTATTATAGATTACAATGAAATTCGACATTCTTATCGGACAGACGATTGTAATACATAAAAAAAATCAGAAAAATAAGGGGGCACATTAAAATAATTTTTGGTTTTATTCTGATGTAATAAAAAAATATAGTTGCCATTCCATAAATTTTTTAATGCCCTCAAATTTTAATGAAAGCAACTTTTAATCAAATTTAAAAGTTTTTCTCTACAATCTGCATGTATTAAAGATTCTATGTACCAAATTTCGTACCTCTAAGTGCAAAACTGTGGATTTGTATAAGGTTCAGACGTACAGACAACTTAGTTTTATACGTATAGATTCTGACAGATGTAAAGCCATACTATGAACATGGTTTATACATTGGACTGCCTAGACCAAGAAGCTCACTATGAATGGTTTAGAGCATTTAACTCCTCTACCGGATGGAAAAGAACGCCCGGTCCGAGAGAAGCCCCTCCCTCCCTCCCCGTGGAACCAGCCCTTAAGAAACAACATTTATTCAGATATGCGTAATGTATACATTATAGAGGGAGTATTAAGTATATTTATAAAATATTAACATAAAAGGGGAAACAATCCTTCTTTCTGTAACTAAAGTCACTTTTAGCATTAAAATTAAAACAACAATACGTTGCATAAATTCAACTCTTTTAACATAAAATAAAATAAAGCATTGCACCACAAAAAAAGTCCCCAAAAATAATACATTAAATTCCTGTTAATTGATAATTATTTTAACTTTAAAAATTTATCCCCATAAGAATTTAAAAAAAATTAACTTTCATAATTTTGATTTCTTTATTTTTCAGATTTTTTTTTTTACAAAATGTGGGCCCGTTGTACTCCAGATAAAGCCACAAAATTTAACTGGAAACTGGATTCGTTAAGTTTAAATTAAATAATTTATTGCATGACAAATCCACTAAATCTTTTGTACAAATTCAGTAAATTAAACATTAGTGGACTACTTAATTGAGTAAAGTGATTAAATTTAAAACATAAAGGACCATACTTTGGCCCCTCAAACCAAAACATGGTTTATACATTGCCAAATTCTTATAAAGCTGTTGGAAAGGGAAGTTTTATTTGTTTATAAATCTTTTACATCATAAATCTTTCATATCTTCGATTAGCTCATCACTTGTCACTTTGATGGCGTAGATTAGGTGGCTAGATGAGCCAGTCACGTGCTGCCATCCTCTATATTGACAGTCTTATCTACGTAATACAAAAGGAAGCCAAGTAAGGAAATTTATTCTATTATAATAAAGATATCACATATAATATTTACCAAGTTCTAAATAAAGCCTACATCAAATTAAAATGCAGGCAATAATAAAGTATAAATTTCTTATTTGTTTTTATACTATACATTTTGGGAGCAGGTATTAAATTCTCTCTCTCTCTGTATATATATATATATATATATATATATATATATATATATATATATATATATATATATATATATATATATATATATATATATATATATATATATATATATATATATATATATATATATATATGAAAACTACTATTGGATGAAAACTACTATTTATTCACTCTTCACAGGCACAAAATTTATTCAAAAACAACAGTCGAATCAATCTCAAGCTTCAACACAAGCTTCAGTAAGAACAACTTCGAATACAGCGATTATACAAGCTCTCTCCAGTAAACGAAGCAATCAGCTCTCATCGAAGTCCGAAGTCAATCTGAAAACTTTCCCGATCTCCGGTCTTTATATACTTGGCACGAGAGGACATTCACGAAATTTCCAGCCAATTCGTCGGAAAAGAAACATCTCGAAATTTCTCGATTGCTTTAGGTGTTGCTACCTTTTTCTAAAATGTATAATCGCTGTTAATAAATAAAATAAGATAAAGATAAATTACAATAGAATTTTAAAATAATACGTCACTATTTACACTATATACAGACAATTTGTGCAACATTTCCCCTTTCTTAAAGACTGCACGTCTCGGGCAGTGAAGTCCTTAAGAGGAAAGGCCATTCAATCACTTCTACCATAATATGGGGCTAGCCTATTGTAATGTACAACTCTAGGTTTACAGGAAGTTGTCCGTTGAATCCTTACCACGACGTCGTTGATCTTCTTAAGGACCCTATATAGCCATTCCCTGTTCGTCTGGAGCTTAGGGGAGAGTCCTTTCTGACGTTTAGGATTCCATAACCACACTTTGTCTACTTTCTGGAATGAACGGTCCGAGGTCTTCATGCGCTCCGTCAGGATGTTGATTCTATCTTTGGCGAACCGATCTACGGCTTCCAAACGTACCTGCAGATCATCTAGATACTGGACAGGCGAGGAAAGAGTGTCCAGTGGTCGTCCAAAGTGGAGGTTGCAGGGGAGCCTATGGTGTCTTCCGAACATCTTTAGCGATGGAGAAAATATGGTGGTCTCGTGAGTTGCACTCCCAAATGCCAGCAGAAGCGATAAAAGTTTTTGAACCCCGACTTGTTGGTTGCATGACTTTGAGGTTGGTTGTTGAGCAGAAAACGTGGGTGTTCCGAACTTGAACTCCGCCTTGGGTGAACTTAGGCAGCTCTCTGGATATGGACGTCCGGAAGGAGCATTCGCATTCCTTTTCAACAGAGCATCATCTCGAGTAAACTGTTCTGTGACTGCACAGGAATCGTTCACGGGTGCAGCTGGTATATCCCGGGATCTCCGTTCGACGCTTGTAACAGGAGCACGGGTGCCAATTTCCTGTTCACTAACGTTGTCCATTCCCACACGAACCACTTTCTGGGAGGGTTTCATCAACGTTGCTTTCTTCGATTCTCTTTCCGAGGCTGGGGAGGTACTTTTCATAGATGTGGACTCTGTCTCTCCAAATTTGGAGATCCTCGCGAACTCCTCAGCATTCTCTATGGCATTGTCTTCATGAGCCACAATCCGATATACGCACAGCTCTTTCGTGTCCAGACCTTGTAAAGGAACTTCGCCTCTCCATGTTTGCAGCTTGCCTTTCTCAAAATTCAGCGTAATTCCATTTTTCTTCAAAAAGTCTAGTCCGAGAATGCACGGATCTACAATTTCGGCAACATAAACGGTGTGCTTGTAGATGTTAAATCCCAAGGCAATGTTCACTTCCAATTTCCCGTGCACGGAGATACTGCAACCAGACACAGTTTGTAGCGAAACAGAGGGCTCTGTGTAGAGGAGTCGGCTGTTCAGGCGACGAGCCACGTCTGTCCTTACGATCGTTACGTTCGCTCCCGAATCGACGATTATACGACACGGTCTTCCTTTGATCTCCCCCTTCACGAATAAACCCTGGTTTCCTCCTTGACGGGATGAAACGTGGAAACGACTGGTCGGGGCTTCACCTGTTCTACATTGCAGCTTCTGCCCTGCGAGATGGCATATTCTTAGATTCAGTTGTGGAGATTCCGTGGTAGTGTTATCCCTTCTCTTTTTCAAATCAAAGCAGTTACGTCTTAGATGCCCTTCCCGTTTGCAGTGCCAGCAAATGACTCTGGTCCTTCGATCTCTGGCTCTGGGATAGCTTCTCATCATTCTATCAATTTTGCTTTCTAGTTCTCGAAGCTTACTGGTGACAAGGTCAGAAGAATCATCGGCTGATGCACCACACACATATCGTCGGTCTTTTCCAGAAGCTAGCTGCGCGGCTTCCACTCTCATGGCATACACGAATGCAGACTTCAGGTTTTTGTATTGGGATAACCTTACAGCCTGCTGCACATCGGGATATTGAATAGAGTCGATGAAATACTGCAGTGAAAGATCGTCTCGCACATCCGGGGGACAGTGGGGAAAAGCAAGGAGCGACAGTCTTTCTATATCTGACGCCAATTCTTGAAGTGTTTCATTGGCCTTCTGCTGTCTCACTTTCAATTGCAGTCTGTTGTAATCCTTTAGAAGCTGCTCCCCAAACCTTAACTCCAACGCACTTGCCAGGGCCACGAATTCTCCCAGCTTCTCTTCAGGTAGTGTCTGTAAAATGTCAGCAGCTTCACCTCGAAGAGATGCTGCGAGATGGAATGCTTTCGAAGTATCGTCCCAACCATTCGCAGAAGCAATCATTTCAAATTGCGTTTGATAAACGCGCCAAGACGACCTCCCATCAAAAGTGTCCACTTTGATCTTGGAACGTGGCGCAATAAAGGGAGTGGAAACATTATCCCAATTAGTCGTTGCAATGGTCACAGCTTCGCGAGTTTCTATTTTCCGCAGCCTTTCTTCTACAGCATCCATGAATTTTCCCTGCTCTTCTTTGATAGTGGAAACCTTTTCTTCCATTTCGTCTCTTACGGCGTTGAGAACGTCTTCCTTCACGGATTGCAGGACCGATGATGTTGTCTCCATAATAGTAGATTCTATCATTGACGCTAGTTCGGTTTTCATTTCTTCCCTGATCTTGATTACGGTTGCGGATGTAGACTCGCACTTATCTGCCAAAGCTTTCATGTCAGATGACGTTGCGTTTTGCAAAGCTTTAATATCTGATGATGTCGCTTCTTGTAAAGCTTTAATTTCCGATAATGTAGCTTCTTGACTGGCGGCAATTGCGGCGGCGAGTTCGGCATTTGTCGTTTCTTGGCGGGCTTGACCGGCGGCAATCGCGGCGGCGGTGGACTCTTGGCCGTCTTTTATTTCGGCAGTGGTGGTTTCCTGATGGGCCTTCATTCCAGCAATCATTTCCACCTTCATTCCAGTAATCATTTCCATCAGTTGCTTCATTTGGTCTTCCATCATTCCTCTAGTAATTGGCATTCGAAATTATGAAATCCCACTTCTGACACCACTGTTACGAATTTTTCCACTGAGGCAATGATGGCACAGTTTTTAAGATGAAAACTACTATTTATTCACTCTTCACAGGCACAAAATTTATTCAAAAACCACAGTCGAATCAATCTCAAGCTTCAACACAAGCTTCAGTAAGAACAACTTCGAATACAGCGATTATACAAGCTCTCTCCAGTAAACAAAGCAATCAGCTCTCATCGAAGTCCGAAGTCAATCTGAAAACTTTCCCGATCTCCGGTCTTTATATACTTGGCACGAGAGGACATTCACGAAATTTCCAGCCAATTCGTCGGAAAAGAAACATCTCGAAATTTCTCGATTGCTTTAGGTGCCTTTTTCTAAACTGTATAATCGCTGTTAATAAATAAAGTAAGATAAAAATAAATTACAATAGAATTTTAAAATAATACGTCACTATTTACACTATATACAGACAATTTGTGCAACAATATATATATATATATATATATATATATATATATATATATATATATATATATATATATATATATATATATATATATATATATATATATATATATATATATATATATATATATATATATATATATATATATATATATATATATATATATATATATATATATATATATATATATATATATATATATATATATATATATATATATATATATATATATATATATATATATATCAATACAATTTGAAGGGCAAAATTCATGAAAGGTGTGCTTGTGTACTTATGTGGTGAACTAATTTAAATTAAAATTAAAACCTGTCTACTAACTTAGATTATGTGTTCATATCATATATGATGATTTCAAATAATTTGTATGTGTGTATGTTATAGCTAATATAATTAAATTGGATACTGTACATAATAAATTTTTATTATGTATAATAACCAGGTTATTATACATAATATTACTAGGACTGATAACCATTTATTTTGTATAAGATTCAAATTAATCACATTAGTTATAACATATATGTAACAGAAACATCAAAATGGTTTTCGAAATAAAACAATCCGACACAACTTTTAACATCTTAATAAAAAAGATGTTATAGTACTAATAAAAAAAATTAAATTTAAGACGTATTTTTTCTTGAAATCTCAGGAAAAAAAAAATTAAAAATTATGCAACTGAATGTATAGTAAATATCTTCATAAAAGTACAAAAAATTACATGTAGGTATACAAGTTTAAGTTTTATTTTAAAGTCTCTTTTTTATTTTAAAATGTTCTGTCAAGTCAAATTCTTTCTTTTTTAGTTTGAAAACTTTATTAGGATTACTATTGTAAATTAATATTACCGTAATCGAAAATTTACCAAGTCTAAACAATACCTTGAATGAATACAAGTGCTGATTGACGACAACATTTATTTGTATTTATAAACAACTTAGTTTTTGTATGACAAAATATAACTTCCTCAATCTCTCCAAAACTCATTCGAAAATATTTGAATAACAAATTTAGTGGTTGTCGGTTATTTCTTCGCCTTATCTCAACCAAAACAATTCAAAAATAATGCCACACACTCTGAAAGCCAGCTTCATTACTTAGAAAAAACAACACTTTCGAGAAAAATGCCTCTTCATTTCTCGACATGCAGACGGTGAAGATGACCACTTCTGAAGTTAACAAAAGAAAATGCTTTTCTACCAGCGAGCTTTCAATGCCTTAGGCATTTCTCGACGAAGTATGACATTCAGGGTCTTAGGGAGCTCACTTTTTTGCACATATGAAACTGCTCTTCGAAGGCACCCCGTGACTTTATATCCTTTTTCGAGTGTTATCTTCAGAATTTATTATAATAATATTGCCACGT
Source organism: Linyphia triangularis (assembly GCA_963978545.1). Taxonomy (NCBI): domain Eukaryota; kingdom Metazoa; phylum Arthropoda; class Arachnida; order Araneae; family Linyphiidae; genus Linyphia; species Linyphia triangularis. The sequence continues at coordinate 62,392,228 of OZ021723.1, read as the reverse complement.
TCACTATTTGTGATTTGAAGAGTCTTAAATTTGTATCCATACGTTAACCTATGGAAGAAGGTGTGTTTCACATAAGTCGTAACTACAATTAGGACTGTAACAATTCCTTACAGTTAATTTCCAGTACCTTTACCCAATCATCCAATTATTTTCTTCTTTTCAAATTTCACAGTTATTAAAAAGTGTTTATTCAGTGTGTAATATAAACAATTTAACATTATAAGAGGTATAAAATTACAGCATAAATATTTCAGCTGAAATATATATTCAAAAATACATTCATACAGACTAAACAAAAAATTTCAATTTATCTATATAAAACTGAGTACAAATGAACCTTATACAAATCCAGAGTTTTGCACCTATTTGTTGCATATAAGAATAAAACAAAAGATCATTTTAATATGTCTCCTATATTTTTCTGAATATTTTTATGTATTATAATCATCAGTCTGATAAGCTGTTCAAATATTATTCTAATATTTCCATATAATTATTGTCAATAGATACCGTGAACAAGATTTACACATGTGCTGTTTTAAAGTTTAACAGCACGTTACGAATGCTGAATATAAATATAACGGCTAAAATTATTGAAATTAACCGAAAACTTTCAAGTCATTTCGACAATTGTTAATTTTTCTTTTTACTCCCGGGTAAATATTTACTCGTTTACTTTAGTTTTTGACCTTGAATATCAGATTCCTTCTTTTGATTGTTTTTATTTGTATAGTGTTTTTGTCCTGAGTATCAAGTTCCATACATTATTTTATCTAAATTTGAATGCAATTTTTGTATCATATATGTTTTACTATTTATTTACATCAGGCTATTTTACAATTACCAAAAGCGTAGTATTACATTTTGAGATTTTATTTCCTTGGTGCTTAATTTTTCTCGTGATAATGAAGTTAGTAAGGGGGAATCAGGTTACTTTTTCATCTCTGTAATAAGAGTCCAAAACTTTTTCTATACAGATGTAGCATTGGATATTTCTTTGATGCGCTTTTATTTGGTGTATTTTTTTCCAATTAAATGTGGTTCCTGACAATGAGTTTTATTTTAAGTTATATTTTAATTTAATTTATTATATTATTATTTATATTTCAACTCAATTTCATTATTATTTTTGCTTTAATTTTATTTTAGTTACGATACCATGTTTTTTATTTTGGCAATTTTTCTGATTGCAAATGAAAAAAATCTGTAAATGTCCTATAATACATCCGTTCAACTTTTTCTTAAAAGTAAACTTATGTCTTTCAAGGGTCCCCAGCAGCGTGGGGCCACCCAGCTAGTTATATTAATAAAATTACTATAATAATCACTGAATAATTCTGAGATATTTAATTTCTAAATGGGTTCATCTAAATAGTCGTAATAAATCTATTTAATAATTAACACATATCAAAATTTTGAAACTAACAATGATTCTTTTCTCTTGTTTTAAGATTTTCAAATTAAGTGAACGTCGGTTTTAATAAATATCACTTCATAAAAGGCGAGGATTCGACAAAAATTTAACAACAATATAATAATAAATCCTGCGTGTAAGGGCAATTCTACCATAATTTTATCTTTTAGGTAAGGGAAATTTTGGAAAACAAAACGTAACAAATTAGCATAAAATATTTATGAAAATGCTTATTAATGTTTCAAGATTACTAAAAAATAGTCAGCAGTGATCGTTTTTCAAGGAATTTTATTACAATGACCAAATCTATTGAGTTTTTGTGTCTAATTTTCCTTAGCGTCCCCGTCATGTTTAAATTCAATAAAAGGTTATATTATGTAAAATTTGCACTTATTATGCTTAATATTGGTAACTATACAATGCTAAGACACAGCAAACCTATAATAAACAGTATTGTTAAAGGATTTTTTCTGTTAGTTTTGCCGAAATGTTACAATTGAACTATTTTTTGTAGTTTCAATCATACTTTTAACTTTACACCTATATATACCTATGGAAAATAGACTGAAAGAACAAAAATTTTTAAATATACATGCTGGGTATTCAGAAAATGCATTAATTATATCAGCAGACAAATTTGAAGCCATTTAATGAAAGTTTTATTGTCGGGGACGGTAATGGAAGCGAAGGGACGGTAAGGACAACAGAGAGATAGGTTACATGTAATAGAAAAATAATCACTAAATTAGATTTAGTTAAGTATTTAGATCCAAGTGTATTGTAAAAACAAAGTTTCCTTCTTAAAATATCTATTAAAATAGATTGTCGCAGCCCTTGACATTGTTTATGCACAATACTCTGGTTGATATTGGCTGCGGCGGATTCTAGATATTATTTCTGTTCCTCAATTCTAGACATTATTTCTGTCACTGGCAGGCTGTGGCGATCTTCCATTAGTAGATAAAAGAACTTGTTGCCAGAGCGATGCATTTACATAACAGTTATTGCATCAGTTTCCAATTTTTCTACAATTCCGGTATACCGTGACTTGTCGTAACATACAGCAACCCAGTCTCCTTTTATAACTTTATCATGTTTTCCAGTTTCTCGATTAGTGGAAGTGTTGAGACCACCATTTTGTGGTCCATCATCTTTGTGAGAAAACATTTCTTATGAGAAGTTGAAATGCTAGTAAAGTCCCATATTCTGGAATTTGATAGATAATGGTTATACTTTACTCCTTCACAAGTAAAACATAAAAGAGTGGGGAGACCAAGATCATTTGGAGATGTGAAAAGCCATGCAACCTCCCTTAACTTCATTGTAATTGGTATTTGTTTTAAATTTTGTGTAACTTATACATCAACAGCTTCAATGTCTTTAATGAATATTTGAAACAAGTTAACTTTAAACAACGAATTTTTCAAAACTTTGTATAAAATCTGAGCATCCGTAATATATAAGACATGTGCTATAAACTGGTCTGCCTTTGCTTTGAGCTACCTTCTAAAACCATCGACAGAACTTTAGAAATCAGTGAAGTTCAATGTGGTTTCTGTAAAACCCTGCTCTTGAGCAAAATGTGTAAACAAGTACAAGTTCATTTTATTTTTTTACTATGTTGTTATACCATTGCTTTGGAAATGAAAGCTATTAATACGTGGTCATGTCTTTTATATCAAATCTAAAACTGACATTAGATTTGCCCAAACAGCATTAGAGTCAAGACGCAGATTTCTTATATTGTTGAGAATTTAATACATCAACATCAATAAGCTTTGTCTTCTTTACTCTTTTACACAGGCGTTTTTTGTATTCTAATTTTTTTTCCTTATTACAACCTGCCTTAACCTCCCTTTTCTTAATGCCAATGCTGCTTTGTTTTGTTTTGTTCTTTATATCTAAGTTTTAATTCTTCGCTACATCTTTATATCTGTGATGTACCAGGAGTAACTAAGGCATCACCTGATTTCAAACTGATCTCATTGCTTAATCTAAAAATAAGGAAACGCAACTTATTAGTTAAACAAAAATCAAAATTTTAGTAAAGATGCGACCACTCTGTTAAAAAATGAAATTAAAAAGATAGATTTCAGATTAGGATGTTGTTTTTGAAAGTTACAGTATCCATTAATCATCCATTTCATATTCATAATTTTAAATGGTCCTAATGTTGTTTTGAATAATCTACTAGATTACAATTAAAAGCAAAACATAGGAAGGAAGTTTGTTATACAAAACAGTAAATAATTATTATGCACTACAGTTTGTTTTTTGTTTTTTAGAGTTATATTTATTGCAAATTTTGCATTACAATTTTTTATCATACCTATAATAACCAAAAATTGTAAAGTAGTGAAAAAAATTAAGTAATTTATATTTTTATAATTCTAAAAATTCATTTTAAATATCTTCCTTTATTATCCTTTATTATATTTTTAATATCATCCTTCATTTATCCCCCTCCCCATCCAGTTATATTAATTCATATTTCATGACTGTCCCCAATGTGATCCTTACCGTCCCTTTCAATCGTAAAATGTAACAGGGACAGTAACGAAAGGATGGTAAGGAAAATTGTTCTGTATATTAGTCCTTCACCATGTTAGATCTAACTACAATCACATAGCACATGATTTTTTTGACACCTTTCATCTACATTAAATCATACAACATAAAAAGTTTCAACTTACCTATCAAAGTTTCAAAATAATCTTTGGGGAGGGTATGCTGACTAATAAATCCACCCAGCCGATGTATTGCGTAGTTTCAGCTTCTTCTTCCCTAAGTGATATGATGGAATATAATGACTGCTACTAAATGAAATGTGAGTTTTCTAGTGTGCAGTTTTTATTATTAAACTGGCACTGTAGCTTCTTCTATTGTCTCTCTTTATCACTTTAACGTAAGGAACGGAAAGGATATCAAAATCCATGGACAAAGAGAAATTAATATTGAAATTGTCAAAAGCCTACACTTTTTTAAGTATTTATGTTTAAAAATAGTGTAAGTTCAATAATAAGTGTGCGTAGATCTGAGTTTCACAAATCGATCAATTTTGGTTCCAAAACATAAAAATTGTCATTAGGGACAAGGGACGGTGAAGAATTTTCTACAACATTTGTTATTATAAAAAAATATTTTACGCTGGTTTACTTAATAAATACTGTTGTGTAGTTTTATAACAAGTTTAAGAAAAAAATAAACAAGAGAAGTATGCTTTATTCTAAAAGTTATGCCTCAAAGACTTAAAAGTCAAAATTATGGTAGAATTTCCTGTAAGAAAAAATATATTTTGACATATTTACATTTATTACTTTTATACAATTATATTGTAATCAATAACTACACAAAAATATATAAATTTCGATGTTTTTCTTTATGTAGTATAAATAACATAAAATTTTTGTATCTGGGGTCTTAAACCCATTTTTCATGAAGTCTAATACTGAATATTTAAAGTCTGTTCTGAGAAAAAATAATAATTTTATATTTAGTAAATTTACTAGATGTATCACCTCAGTGTTTAATGATTTATAACTCAATGCATTATATATATCTAAAACTATTTCTGGATTTTTTTTTATAGCAGAAGGATGTCTCAAATATAAAATAAATTAGTAAAAAAAAGTAAAAATTCGTAAGCAGCTGCTTCTTCACAAGATTTCCTTGTTGAAAATCCACACATAGCTTTTCCAAAATATAGGCATGTGACATTTTTAATTTGAAATACAAAACCTTTACAGAATGAAGCAATAATTATTAAGAAAACTATCACCGTTGGTGATGTTAAGGCAACATGAGGCTTCAAATTAAGCAGCAGAGATATATTAAAGTTGTAAAAGAAGATCAAACGTCCATCACCTATATTTTCTTCATACCCAGTTCTAGAAACATCTTTCATCAATTCTGCAACCCACTGAACACCTTGGGTGATCGGAGTGAAATATTGACAGTCAAGGATGCACAATAATACAGATCCATTTGTAAATATTCAGGATTGTTGTTCTGTGACGATCTGTATTTCAACTACTTCCCCCATCCTACATGCAATACCCAGCAGATAGTTCATTAAATGAGAGCGTTTTACAAAAATGCACAAATAGGTAATGTGTGGGTTGCATGGATTGAGTAGTCATGAATAAAACTTCTTTCATACACATTTCAGAAGGAAATATACACTTTAAACAAACAAAGAAATGAAAATACACAATTTTCAGTGCAGAAAATAAGTAATAACATCACAATTTTTAAAATTGAAAAATATACTTCGGTTTTCTCAAAATTTTGAACGTATAATATGCTATCAACTATGATATGATACACCTATCCCTATTTTAAACTTCCACTCTATGGAAGCCCCCCTGGTGGCTGTGTGGTTAGAGCTCTGGCATTGCATGCCAAATGTTCCAGGTCTAAATCCTGGGTTTGGGCATGAATATTTGCTATGATTCAAAATCAGTGTAAAAATCTAGTTCCCGGTTTGTTTAACCGTTAACAAAAATATATTGATTATCGTACAAACCAACCAACACATTCACACTGGAAAAACAAAATCCATAAAAATAAATTCAGCTACGCCCTAGTCCCTGAAATAAATGACACTTCAATAGAAGAATAGACATGTGAAATCCCTTTACTTCAGTAGAATTGATTTCTTACAGTTCTAATGTTCTGTAATGCTTTTAAATAGGTATTGTATTAACAGTATGTTTTTTTTTCTATTAAAATATATTTACACTAGTGGGACCGCTCACAGTTTGCGTTATAAGACTTGCAAGAGGAATTACTCATTTAGAAGTTCATCAAAGTTAGATATTGATGAGAGAGTCACTTATTTTAAAATTCAGGAACTAACAAATTGTAAAGCACCAACAGGTATACCACTTAATTGCAACGAGCTATTCTAGCTGACCTAACATGGTGAAATATAATCACCTGATCGAACAAGTTGAATGTGTTAATTTGACAAGCAATGCGTACTTAGAAGGGTTCGTTTATACAACAGTGTTAAAGCGACATTGAATGCATAGGTGAGTCAGTGAAGTGTACCTGTGTGTGTCCTCTTTTCTCTAATGTGGATGGATCGAGTTTCAATTCCGTGAGTGTGTATGTGTATATCTCGATATATATCTATAAGTATCGATCAATATATATCTATAAGTATCTCTCGAAAACCAAAATCTTCTTATTTTTTTCCTTTAACAGTATTTTGGGCATTCCTTTCCCTTTCACGTATCTTGAATCTCCTCGCCAAATTTCTGTAAATAACCTATTTCCTCAGAGTTATTCCATACGTTTCCATTGTAGCCAATACTTAAAAGGGGCTCAAACTTACCGCCTTAAGGTAACATTTAATTTTTACTGGTCAAACATTAAGCAGAATAATGTAAGTTCTTTTTTTTTTTTCAATTTCACCAAGATTTCGCACAAGACAAGAAAATCCACCAGCAAATTCCAATTCCTTCTACACATCAATTCTAAAATATATCGTAAGCAATTTCACTATTCTAAAAAGAAGTTCAATTCATTTCGACACTCCCATCAACTTACATTTAAGTTCATTTTAAGACTCCTTTTAAGTTATGGCAATCAGGTCTGCCTTCTTAGCCCCAGGTTGTTCAACCAAAATACACTAAGTTAAATTTCCTCAAAAAAGTTGTTAATACTTCATTTAGGGGTGGATATAGCTGTTTTTTAATGGGCCTGACCAACACCATCTCCCATTAAAATTTTGATGAGAATTTTTTTTTCCACTTCTGGTCATTCCAGATGCTACTTATAAATGGACATTAAGCCAAACATGCTCTTTCCTTAATCCGACCGACAAATAGGTCCAGTAAATATAGTTTATAACTAAACTAGGGTAAGTCTTACTCATGTGGTAATCTTGCAACCCAATTATTTTTCATTAAATAATTATTTTATATTTGCACCAGCTACTGTCGTCTTAAGTTTATTCTCACTTTACCGTGATTGTGACAAATTATGGACTGAGGGGTTTAATGTAACGCCACTATACAAATTTAAAGGTTGTAGGTAACGAAAAATTATTAATAATACTGTTACACAAATTGTCTGTATATATTGTAAATAGTGACGTATTATTTCAAAATTCTATTGTAATTTATTTTTATCTTATTTTATTTATTAATTAATAGCGATTATACAAGTTAGAAAAAGGTGGCAACACCTAAAGCCATCGAGAAGTTTCGAGATATTTCTTTTCTATGAATTGGCTGGAAATTTCGATAATGTCTCACGCCCTTGTATATAAAAGACTGGAGAACGGGAAAGTTTTCAGATTGACTTCGGAGTTCGTTGAAAGCTGATCGCTTTGTTTACCTATTGGAGTGAGCTTGTATAATCGCTGAATTCGAAGTTATTTTTGTTGAAGCTTGTGTTGAAGCTTGAGAGTAATTAAACTGTTGCCTGTGAATAAATTTCGTGAGTTTTCTGAAGAGAGAATAAATATTTTTATACCGTGAAAACTGTGCCATCATTGCCTCAGCGGAAAAATTCGTATGCAATAATACAAATGTTTTTTAGTTTATTGATGGACTTATTTGGCTTTATGAATGATCCCTTTCTTAACCTATTTGAAATGTTGATCAAATCTTGTTACCCTAGTCTAGCATTACCACATTAAGGTATAATTTTATTTTAAAAAAAGGTCATACATCCTAGATTTTCGAAAAAAAATTAGTGACCTAGAAGCATAAATATCAGGTCTCAAGAAAACTTAGGATGTCCAATAAATTAAAAATTAAAAGCTTAAAAGGTCTAACTAGAACCCTAGTGTAAAATATTTCTTGCCAGAAAGTGCACAGCACAATGATCAGTTTAAAATTTCTAAATTGCATTTAAAGCTGTTTTTATAAGCTCTTAGGTTACATATTTACTGTTTATATAATTAAGCCTCAAGAGAAAAATACCAGCCGATGATAAGAAAATAATATGGGATCGAACTGGAGTTATTTTTCAAGAATATTCATCCAAAATTATGGAAAGTAGATAAAAAGGTAAATTTAACTTTTTACTTTTATTGAGGAACAAGGATTAATGTTCAAATAAAATTTGTAAGACTTTGAAATTCATGAAACTTACAATTTAATTCCAAGTATTCTTAGTATTGTTTGATTGATGGGAAGACTTTATGTTAGCTGATACATTTCATCACGAATAAGAGATCTTGCAGTAAAATGATGCGAATCAGACGAAACGGTCGTTTCGCCTCCAACCTTAAAAAGGCAGAAACGACAGTAAGTATCTATTCTCTGCACAACTTCAAGCAAAAAAGCCGAAATTGACTATTTTCTAGCACGCTTACGAAACTTAACATAATTATACAAAAAATACCATAGATTCGTCTCGGTGATAACTTTTAAAGAAAACAAAAATTGAGTACCGAGGATAAAAAACAACGAAGAAAAAAAATATTGAAATTTCCAAAACGAAATAAAAAAGCGAGTTCTAGCCCGATTTTGATGTAAAAATTTACACAAACTTTAGCCCTAATTAAGCTACAGATCTTCAAACGGAATGAATTATAGGATGCGGAATGTTTCAACTTAAAATCCTATGCTGGTTTGAACTTCATTAAATAATTCTTTCTATTTTTAATTAATTTAAAACCACTTTTTTTAATTTCATAATTTGGCGACAAATAAAGGCGATCAGCTTGTAAGTAAGGTTCAGATATATATGCCAAAAGTTGCCAAACAGGTTTGCTATCATTTCGAAGTTAGTTTTTCCGACATGTTAGGCTTAAGTGAGAATGAACGTAAGGTTAAAGTATAGGCAGAACGAATTAGACTATAATTATATGGCTTATAACATCTTTAAAATTGAAGTAATTTAATTTTTGAAGAGACAGAATTAAAGAGAAATATTTGTTCTTCAAGTTGCATGGTGTTATTTGAACTGTATGACAATATAGAGAGAGTTAACTTTCAAAAACATATTAATTTCGAGAAATCTCCATTAAAGAATGAAAACAATCACATTTTGTTGCAAGATACTATGGGCTGAATAAAAAGTATAAATGTGGAGGTTATGCTAGCTGACGTCACAGTCAATTCATTGCTGAGGACTAAATGAATCACGCATTGCGATTGGCTTATGGAATTTGCACAAATGTCATTCGTTTTTAAAGATGTGTTGATTTTGTTTACTTTCCGTTGTAGAATGAAATCGTAGAATCATATATCATCAAAATTGTACTTTCATAATAAATTTTAAAATTGTTGTTAAGAAAATATTTTAAATTTTGTCAGATATCAATGGGTTATTATATGTGAACCAAAATAATGCTTGGTATAATAAAAATAATTTATATTGCAATATTTAGAATGTAAAAAACTTGTAATATTTATTTGTAACAATTTATAAGAATAAATTTTCAATGGGGTGAACGCTTTGGTCATGTATATTAAAGGTTCCGGATTTGATTCCTGGGTTAGGTGTGGATGTTCGTTGTGATTCGGAATCCACGTTAAGCTGTGGGTCCCGGACTGATTAGTCGTTATTATGCCCTAAAATAGGTCGTTGTGCGTACAAACTAACCAATCGAGCTGAAACTTGGCAGACAGGCTCTTTGTCGATGGCAACGTATTTCTTTAAGTTTTTTGGGGTTGAGTTGCCGTACACAAGTTTCTATTACTCGTTCGTGGTCGATTTTTGATTGTTACTGCCGTCCGCATTCAACCAATTTGTCCATTTTCAAGTAGATTTTGGCATGTAAGGTATCATTGAACTCATTTTGAAGAATTATGAATATTCATGGTACCAGGTGTACCATAGGTGGCACTACTTCTGGTTTATCAATTTTGAAGATAAATATGGCATGTTGGGTGTCGTTGGGCTTGTCTTGAAAAATTTTGAATGTTTAAGGTACCAGGTATAGCATAGGTAGTACCACTTTCGGTTTATCAATTTCCAAGATAAATATGGCATGTTGGACTTTTGTTTTGATGAATTATGAATGTTTAAAGTACCAGGTATGCTATTGGTACCACTTCCAGTTTATCAATTTTAAGGATAATTATTGCATGTAAGGTATCATCGAACTCAGTTTGAAAAATTATGAATATTCCTGGTACCAGGTGTACCATATGTGATAAATAGAAAAACGATTAAACGGACAAATTCAAAAAATAGAAGTCGCTAGTATTTAAAAAAAAGTTCTGATATCTCCCAAAAAAACACTTTTGAAAAGTAGAAGAACCACCAACCTCAAAAACACAAAAAACTTTCTTGCAATAAAAAAATCATAAACACATGATGAAAATTTTCAGCCACAAATACAGTGATATAAAAAATTGGCCAACCTCTGATTACAACTCTCGGTTGTGACTCGCTTAAGAATGTATACTTACTTAGTTTATTTTTAAAATTTAAATTCCGCTCCCATAAAAATTTACGCTGCTTGAGGTTAGCACCCGTCTTAATTACTAACCTTTAAAACCCCCCACACAATAAAAACTTTCCTAAATGTATGTATCAACCAAACAAAAGCTTACCACAAACACTCCAGTTTCCTACTTAAAAAATTCTTAATAAAGATTCAAATGCAAGCGTTTGAGCTTAGTTTCTCTATACTATTTTGAAAGTTACATGAACATGAAGATTTACACCACTTTGTATTTCCTACCTATCCAAATGAAATCATAAACTTGAATATTCGTGCAATCTGCCATAAATTAGTTTAAACGCAAGCATTGTTAATATTCCTATGAAGGGCGCCAACCTCAAGCAGCGTAATTTTTTATGGGAGCGGAACTTAAATTTTAAAAATAAACTAAGTAAGCATACATTATTAAGCGAGTCACAACCGAGAGTTGTAATCAGAGGTTGGCCATTTTTTATATCACTGTATTTGTGGCTGAAAATTTTCATCATATGTTTATGATTTTTGTATTGCAAGAAAGTTTTTTGTGTTTTTGGGGTTAGTGGTTGTTCTACTTTTCAAAATTGTTTTTTTTTGGGGGTTATATAATCTGGATTACCTGCATTTAAAAAAAAAATCAAGATAATCGACCACATTTAAAATCAGTGAAAAATGCTTCGATCGATATCTCTGTGGATTTTCTTCTTTTCTTTGAATATTTTTTTCCAGTCTGTTTTCAACGTGATATTTTCACTCCATAAAATCACTAGATTTATGGAGTTAAGAATAAATGCGTGAACTAATGCGTGCGTAAATAATTGCGTGATAGAAATATCACGCAAATGTCCATTAACGATTTCATAAATAAATTCATAAGCAATTGTGATTAAAATAAAAAGTTTCTTCTTGTTTCATCTTATTTCTAAGACTAGTAATCGGTATAAACGTTGTTGTACCGTTGACAGTGATTTTGTCCTTACTAAAAAATTTCACGAATTCTTTTTTACCCGATAAAGTTCATTTCTATAAAAATTGTTTGATACTACAAAGAATAAAATGATTTACTCTGTTTTACTGCTAACAATGTAAAAATTTCCTGTCTTAAAAATATTGAAAGTCTTAAAATTAAGAGTGATAAAGTAATTGTAATTAATAAAGACATCGGATCGTTTTGATCTTTAACGATCTTGTTAGTTGCCTTTATGTAACTCATAATCTGTAATTACTTCTTATTTGTAAAAAGTAACTCCGAAACTTAATTAAAATAAAAATTTGACGTACCATGATTAAATAACAATTTTTTTAAGTAAATCTGTTTCAACTTATTAAGGAGAAAATGTTAATAAACACTTGGCTTCAAAATAAAATTATTTCTCATCAAAGTAAAACAATATAAATTTTATAAAGTCAATGTTAGAATCAGTTTATTAAATTTTTTATATTACTTCGATGTTGTGTGAATGAATGTGTTTGCCGGGCAAGTCTGCGGATGACTAATAATTCGACTTGCCATAATCCAATCGTTCTGAAATTTAGCAGATAGATTCGATGTCTATGACAATACGTTCTATCAAATTTTGGAGGTTTTCACTGTCTCTAAAAGGACGCTTTTCCACACGCTTTTATCTTCGGAATATTAATAAACCAACTTTCCATCAGCCATCGTGCTGAAATTTGACAGATAGATTCGTTATCAATAAGGTTGTATTATATCAAGTTTCGAGAGCTGTCACTGTTACTAAAAGGCTGCTTTTACCCTCGCTTCTATTTCCTTGCGTCATGCTTATCAGCTTTCACTCACATTCTATTATCCAGACACCAAGTTCAATTCAAACGTGTTCAACTTGGCGATATTTAATGACTGAAATGTTCTCTTATTTAGATTAACGAGGCAAAACATTCAGGGGGATAACCAACCCACTTTCCGTCAACCGATAGAACTGAATCTTGGCAAATAATCTCGTTGTGAATGAAAATGTATTGAATCAACTTTTGGAGGCAAAAAAGAAGCTAATAAACAGTTCGGAATGGATCGTTTATTCTTAACAACTATGAAACGAAATATACTCAAGAATTTGCACTGGCGAATAAAAATTGGCAATATATACAAAGGATTTATATTAAAAACTTTGTTTTTATAGGTAATGCTATTTTCTATAATTTACTTATTTTTGTAAAACTAAATTATACTTAAAATTTACTTTCATTGATTCTGCATTTGTATTCCTCATTAAGTTTGTACATTTTAAAGTTACAGCCAAAACAGGAATATCTTCTTTTTTTTTTTTTTTCTATTGCAAATATAACTTAGTTTCAAAGAAATTTTTATATGGTTTCCTCTGATACTAACTTTTAGGGATCAAGTTAACAATAATTTGTTAAAATAACTGCAAAATAAGGAATTAGAAACTAAATTTTTTAGTTTGTATGAAAAATTAAAACTCAATTCTAGATTATATGTAGAAAACTACGTGAGGATAGAAAAAATATTTTACAGAGTCATGCACTCATAAAGGCAGAAGTTTATTTTCGATACTCCCTTACTGATGAGAGAGCATACTTATTACAATACAAAACAGTTGTGCTATAAGACCACATAAAATGTTGTGTTGAAGCAATAATGCTTTTTTTTATTTATTTTTTATTAGTTTTGTATCTATTTTATAAAAGCAGTTTTGTCACCAAGGGACAGACGTGAAGGTATTTCAAAGATAAATCTGTTAATATAGTTAAAAGTGTACGTCCATAATTGCGCGAAAAATGTATTGAACGTGATGATAAGAAGTTTCTCTAGAAACCTTGTAACTTGAACTTCATCTAAAAGAAGTTCATTTAACAAAACTAGTGATTATAATTTTTTTATACATCCAAATTAGTTATTTTATTTAAACTCCATGGTAAATCTTTGTTCCAAGTTTTAAAATTCAGTTCAGTCACATACACACACAGAGAGAGAAAATCAACTATCTTTTTCTAGAGAATGTGACTGTAGAGCCATTTCTATTACAGAAGCATCTCAATTAGCAAGGGCTCATTTGCAGGATTTAAATGTTGTAACTCTATAAAATCAGGCAGTGGTAATATATAAATAGAAGGCTTAACATGAAAGGGTAAATGCCATCAAGGTATTTGTTCAACTATTTTTCTCTCTATTTATATAATCGAAAGGATCTAGCAAAAAGTATAGAAATTTAAGCAGTAAATGTAGTCGAATAAATAAACTAGAAGAACATGTATCTTTCGTATAAGAACTACATTCAACGTATTTCGGACACGTAACTCCAAACAGTGGTTCTGTACGAAACGTAGTATCATCATTATAATTTATGAAAGAAAGCTGCATTGATGAGAAAACTAGTCAAGATCTTGGTTATGATGCTATTGTATGAAATACTGAAGTTTCTAGTTGATCAATTTCATTATTCGAGAAACTTAATAATAACCAGTACAAACAGTTGTTTTCTTACTTCATTTAAGCAAATTACCCTATAGGAAAGTTATGATTACTCTCGAGGGTCCAACTTCTTATCGTATATCTTTTAATGTTCAAGAGAAAAACGTTTAACAAGTTGTCGAGATTTACTAGTTGTTGAATATAATGACATAGATAGTGTTTTTCCAGAAGCTGATTTTAAGTAGTTGTACACCGACCAGAAATATTGGCAAATATGTCAGGTTGTACTAACAAGCAAATGAACCGAAGGTTTAGAAAGGTGACTTTCAATGTGACTGAAAATGCAAATCGGAATTTTACTTTTATATATTGTATCACTTAATCCAACCTCGCAGTTGAAAAAAATAGCTGAGTTTGTATTGAAAATTTATACTCCCTTCTCCCTTATGGTTTACAATATAAAGTGTCATGTAATGATTATGCTACATTTCGTCCAGAGCCATTGTCTGGAGTTGCGTGTCCAAAATATGTTGAATATAATTCTTATGCCAAAGATATGTGTTCTTCTCCTTGATTTATGCCGCCATATAAACTACTCATAATTTCTATACTTATTGCTTCTTCTTTTCGATTATATAAATAGAGTAAAATAGAGTGAAAATAATTGAACTAATATCTTGATCGTATTTTATCCTTTCACAAAAAACATTCTATTTATCTATTACCACTGCCTGACTTTTTAGTGTTACAACATTTAAATCCCTCAAAAAAACACTTGCTAATTGAGCTTCTGCTCTAATAGAAATGGCTCTACGGTTGCATTACCTAGAAAAAGATAGTAGATATTCTGGGGAGGGGGGGGGCAGCCCTTGTTTCACTGAAATAATTGAACTTTCTGGCTTTTCCCTGGTAGAAGCATTTTACTATCAAGTACACTTTCATCACTCGAACTCTGTGACATTGAATAATTTTTTATAACGTTGTCTTCGTGTCTCAAACTTAGAATCTTTGTTAGTTGGAGACTCTAAGGTCTTGGAGCAGTGACATGACTTAACACTTGAGTTTAATTTCATAAAATGATATTCCCGATATTTCAAAATGCTCTACTACTACTGACTAGACTATAGAAATATAATTGAAGCTTACCAAAAGAATGGGTTAAAAATTGCAAAATATCCGTAATTTTCAAAAAATTAAGGTTTTCATGTAGTTTCCGGGAGACCTAAATGTTAAATGGCAAATATAATTTTTTATTTGTGTAAACTAATATTCTAAACTTTACATTTTTATTCTTGAAAATAAAAATTTGCTGTATATTTATATTTTTTGTTGTTGTGTCTTTTTGAAAATATCTTCGTTTTTGTCAAAAAGCAATCAAACTTCAGGTCCATGCCGGGAGATCTAAATATTTTTCAATTGAACTAAAATTTTCTTTTGGTAAATATGTAAGCATAGTGGAAACTTTTTACTGACGTGAAATTTTAAATTTCCAAAAAAAAAAAAAAAAAAAAAAAAAAAATCGATACGTCCTAGTGTGTATCTTCATATTAACTACATTTCAATAAGACTTAAAGGCCGCTTTTTCGACGTACTGAGTTCTATACTCAAGTGACACCCCCAGAATTTTAATTTAATGAGAATGCGATTTCAATTCTGTTTTTTACTTCCTGAATGTAATTTGCCCATCCTGCAATTTTTCCGAAAAAAAACAGAAAAAAAAAGGGAAAAGAAAACAAAAACATTTCAGTTTTAGAGTAAATTTGAGTAAACTTTCCATCTTTTGAGCGAATTTATTTCAATTTTTAAAGACTTTGAATAAACATATAGAAAAGTCAATTCCAGATGTCCAAAACAGCACATGTCATCTCCAATTTTGATCCCTGGAAGAAAGAGATTAACTTGGACGTATTTGGAAAGTCCGTTTGAAAGTGCATAGGGATGGAATAACCTGGGGGCACTGGGGAAATCTCAAATGTGGCTGCTATCCCTGTGCTGAAGTAATATCAGCTATTGCCGAAATGTGTGATGTAGTTTTGATGGCATTCACCAAAGCTTTCTCTGATGTGATAGCTATGTACGTGATTAGTGCTTATGTATGAGGTCTCTATTTAATTTATATCGATTCAGGATTGCTAAAATTTTAATATAATATTGTGCAAGAAAATTCGTACCGATTGTAAAAATTTTATTTGCAGTCTATGTTTAAAATTGTAATTTTTACTACAATTGTAGGTAAAAATTTTTATCTATTTTAGCTTGACAAACAATTTTACATTTTAGCTATAACTGTAAATAATAGTTTAAAAGTTGAAGCATTTTTTTTTATATATAATTGGATAACTTGTGCATCAAATAATTGTCCATTAATTACATATATTTGCAAACATGTATTATTAATATTTTATTTTATTCTCGTATTTCTTAATTTTTTATGGACATTATCTTTTCATTTGTTTACTGTTACTACAGATGATGGATGCACATCTCTGAAATTAGCATCTAACAGAGATATATGAATGTAATCTGCACATTACAATAACTACAATGTTCTTGAACTTGCATAAAATTAAACATGAAAAAGATAAACTCTGCTAATGAAAAACAGTTTCCCATTTAAAATTCTTTCTATAGATTATTTGATTTCCTGCAGAAAAAAATTTACAAATATTATAGAAACTAATGGTATATGCTTACTGCTAAAACATATAAGTGCAAAATATCTGCAGGGTTAATATCAATTTTAGTAAAAAAAAATTCATGCACGATAGAGAAGGATATTTCTTCTCACTTCGAAGAAGTATTAAAACAATTTCCAAGAATGAATGTTCCTCAATATATATATATAGTCAAAGAAAAATCCGGGAGAAATATATATATATATATATATATATATATATATATATATATATATATAATTATATATATAAAATGTGAATTTCTCCTGGATTTTTCTTTGATTTGCAGTACCTATATTTTTTTAATATTTTTTTCTTAAAGTGTTTGGGAGAAAGAAGATTTTCATAAAATTTTAAATGTTTTGTATTTTTTCAAAACATTGGAAAATTTTCTAATTTTTTTTAAAAACTTCAAAATCTAATTTTAATTTCATGCATCGATTGAAAAAAAGGTATGGACTTTTCAACGTTTTCAAAGATTTAGCAAGGACTTGAGACTGATAAAGCCACAAAATTGTTCCACAAATTTCTGAGACATTAAAAATACTTTTCTTTTCAACTTCTGTCCAGTGTTCACATGTTCAGTGTCAGTAAAATCAAAAGGCGTTGTTAAACATGTTATGTACATCAGTGTTATGTCATCAAAAATAGGGGCAAAATTTCAAACTTAGAAATTTCACTGGGGCACCATGTAAATTTGTTCTCCCACCAAAAAAAAAAAAAAAAAAAAAACGTAATGTTGAATTTGATGAAAATTGGATAATATTTAGAGGGGGCGCAATCAACTTGAATTTTAAGAATTTCATGCAATAGCCTTACGACGCTCAGCGTAACATAACATACACTATTCAATATAAACGTTTTTATATGTTCATGGAAAACAATTTTGATGGTGTAGAATACAACATTTGATGGCATATATTTTGGTGGTAAAGATTGATGATATTGTTAGTATACCTGTTTACAGTGGAAGTTCATCAGTAATCGCTCACATCACTTTCTTAGTTTCTCTGGCCTCACCGTGTCGTTTTGCGACATCCAAACACTGAATTTGTTTATTTGTAATATGAAAAAGGCGTTGTAGCTGGTAAATTAATGATTGTATATGATTTTTTCTAATGATTTATTAACGTAATATGCGTTTTAATATAGATATTTACAATATTTGTGACCGTTATGCGCCACCTTTAAACATTAGTAAATTGTAATGAAATTTTGCATGGCATTATATTTTATTACATAGCAACTTTTGAGGGGGTGCCTCGGTAAAAGATCGAAAAAATAAATCATCCTAATGTAAATGCGCAACTTATTTTTTTTAATAACGATTGAAACGTCCAGAATAGTTTTCAATATTTTGCGATTTCTCCTCCAAATGATTTTGCAACTGATAGAATTTCATTTGTTGCACTTCAGACACAACACATTCTAAAATTACAATCTTCAAAAAATGTTAAAAGAAAATTTTACTGAAAAACTTTACATAAAATATTTGTTGTAGAACATTTTATATTTTACTCATTATGTAAAACGCAACATATAAAGTGTAATATTGAGTTTTCGAATTTCATCAGAGAGTAGCAGGCATTTGAGAAAAAAATTTCGTAGTAGACATTATCTATAAGATCTCGTGAGAGAATAGTGTTATTTTTACATTTATATAGAATAATAGTGTTATTTTTACATTTATCTTAGAAAATAATGTTATTTTTACATTTATCTTAGAAAATAATGTTATTTTTACATTTATATTGAAGAATATAGTGTTATTTTTACATAGTAAGGAGGTCGCCAATATCACTTGACTTGCTAGACAGCAGACAGTGTTGGACAAGAAACGTTTGCTTCAGAGTTGAAGCAGGGGACAGAGTGATGTTAAATGTTATCTATGACCTGCTACTACTCAAATCACCAATTTCTTTAGTCAGGGTAAGCGCGAAAAATTATGATACTGGCCATAAGCTAGACCGGTGCAATTACCGGACCGGTCAGTGTCTGTAAAAATTAGGCCAGTCCGGAAGGGTGTTTTTTTTTTTTTTTTTTACTTTTTAGAGTCTAACGTAGATGTCGTTGGGTCATAAATCCAATGCTATAATTGGTCGCCAAAATGTTGGCAATTTAGCAAATTGTTTGTATATATATATATATATATATATATATATATATATATATATATATATATATATATATATATATATATATAAAAACACAAAGGAAGTGGAGGGGATCATTTTCTTGAAAAGTGGAGGTAACTCTTGTAGTGATGGCATCAGCAACAGCAGAAAGAAAATGACAAAAGAAGCAAATTCAATAATTTTACTTAGTAAAATCACAATAATTTAATTTTATAGATTATGTTGTCTTAAGAAAATATATACACTAAGATTTAAATTTTATTGTAATTTTTACATTATTTTATAACTTTTAAGGTTAAATATATATTATGATTTTTGATGTCATTTTCTGATTAACATTCCAGTTATATACCTGGGTATTCATTAATATGCAATTCAGATTTCTTTGCTTTAGTTTAGTAACGAGCTATCTGTGATTGGTTTTGGAAACCAAATTCACTGAAACGAGGTATAAAAAGTAGATAAAGAAAATGTGATAATTTAAATTAATTATTAAAACAATTTATCTATTAAAATTAAGTAATAAAAATTACTATTTAATTATTGAAATGAATTATTAAATATAAATATTGAAATAATAAATTTAAATAATTAAACTATTTAATTATTAAAATTAATCAGTCAATTAATCATTGAAATTATTTTATTACTAACAATAATTAATTAAATTTAATTGATGATTATATTGAAAATTTGGGTTGGCATAACTCTAAAATCATCGGAATTCCCGAAAATACTTTTCCCCTTGACAAAATTTTCTCGCGGCACCCTTGAGATTTGTATTCGTGGAGTGGAAATTAGGAAACCAAAAATGGCTTGTTTGTTTTGAATCATAGAAGGTGGGAATTAAAAAATGTAATGTCAGGGTTCAATAGCCTAGTGGTTAGAGTATCGGGCTCATGATCAGAGGATCGTGGGTTCGGTCTGCCAACTATCGGTGTGCACCTAATGGGGCTAATCTGTCATGCCCTCATTGTCCTCTCATTAGTGTGGTGGGGTTGGAGAGAGGAGTTTACTTTAGAAGACATAGATCTCGTATTCTTCTAGATGCTCAAATTTAAGAGACGTATATGGCTGTGTTAAACACTTTATAAGTGGTAGAAATAGACAGTCGGATTTTCCAAACCAAATGTAATCTCCAAGATGGGTGTGTTTATTTATTAAGTTTGACACTAGAAACTTTTGAAAAGGTATGAAATTAACCATGCAATGGTCAGTCATCAGCCACACATGCTGACGTTTAGAACTTTACTTGTGTCTTGATACTTTAGAGCTATTTCCATAATTATATCCTAATTATTACTTTAGAACTATTTCCTTAATTTAAATTAACCCTTTTGAAACTTAAGTATAGTTATTTTCTTTTTCTTTCTTTCTATTTTGCACTCAACATTTCTGAATTGCTAGAAGTTATCTTCAAGAAAGGCAAGTCCAGCTTTTGACACTCAGTACCACCACGTCTGTGGATAGCAGTAACACCAGCGACGCGAACAGCGTGGACTTCTGAACTACCCTGGATAACATTGAATTTACCACTCCATAAGCTAAAGAAAACGTTATTGGAGTTATCGAAGAAGTCGGAACTCTTCATGAATTAATGGTTATCATTAGCGGCAACCCCGGATGTCTACCTAAATTGTATCCTAGGATGCTCAAGTAGGAATTAGCTAAAAGCGCATCTGAAAAAATGAAATTCAAGATGCTTGTTTTCTACTCATACAGCTACAATATAAACATTTGGTGATTTTTTAACGTCATTAAAAATTGTTAGAAAGTAATCTTTTATTTATTATTTGATTTAAAAATTATCTTTTTATGGCTATACTCGTAAACAAAACCTAACGATGTTTCCTTTCTTAGTACCAAGGAAGGTAACAAGAATGTATGATACCGATAAAAGAATAGACCGGTTAAAAAAGTGCCTGAATAATAGTTTTTTAACCTGAATAATAGTTCTACTATAAAAAGATTGAATATTAATAGTATTAAAAAAATCCAGTTATAATTTCAAGAGTATGCCGCAGTTTTAATATAAATTAACTCCTAATGCTTTTACTTTATGAAATAAAATGTTTTATGTGAATATTCTAGAATTAAACAACTTAACATATTGAAACATTTTAACACTACATAATATTTTATTGAAATTATCAGAAATGCTTTATTACATCTGTGGATTATGGACTACGGTAGACGGCCTTTGTGTTTTCATCCATCGCTTTTAGCTTAATGTCATCTAACTGAGGACCGGGCCCTATACAGAGTAGAGAGTCTGTTTGACTCGTGGCGATCCCGCTATTACCGAGATTTACTTCGTTTTTACTGAGTGTTACACTGACGTAATAGTTTCTATTTTACCTCGGATTCTTTCAACGTAATGTAAGAGTATTGGTCATTGGTAAATTGTTAACAGAAGTAAAACTGTAAAAAGTACGGAACTCCGTCAGAAAGTTAGCATTTCTGAAGTTATATGTCATTTTTTATTGTAATTTATACGTCTTACAAAGATCCCTTCAGAAAAATTCAAATGATTTGAATAATTTTAAGGAGGTCTGGGACTCAAAATTCTAAAATCTTTATTTTTGAATTATTTTTTTGAAATTTTTATGGAGTAATGTATTATGCTTTGAAACTTAAAGAACTATTTTAAATTTTCAAATTCAAAGAATATTTTTTTTTTTGTAATTAAAAAACCTCAAATTTTTATATTTCCTAAATTTGATACATCCTAAAAACTTTTTTAAAAATCACTTCATTTTTACATAAAATGACTTCTTATAGTTCATATAAAAAAAATTCTTCATGACTTTTCCATAAAGTAATAAGAAAAAATTAAAAATATTTTGTAGAAACACTGTATAAAATGCATATTATACTAAGCTTCAAAAACTTTTTTTTTTTAAAGTTAAGTGAAAAAAACTTAATTCCTGAAGACGATTTTAAGAAATATATGTGAAAAATAATTGTGAAAAGTTTCATATATTTATAACAATTAGTTTTAAAGTTATATCAATTTAAACTAAAAAAGAGACAAAAACCAATCACCGAGAAAAACAGTTTCAAAGTTGAAAGATAGGGTGTCTGAGATACAGTTGTCATGTAACAAAAACTTAAATGGTTAAAGTTATATTAAACACAGAAACAAAACTCTTTTGCCATTTTATTCAAAAAATATTCGTATTATTTTTTATAATTTTTTTTTCATGTGTGTGTGCTTTAATTTATTAGGAAAATGCAATTAAGAAAGTCCCAGAAAGTTAATTGAATTCATTTGAACGTTTTGACTGGAACTTGGAATGCTCTCTACGAACGAATTTTATTTGACGCACGCAGAAATCTCCAGTCGAATCAATCAATCCAAATAATATTTAAACACTACCGTAAAATGGGGTGAATAGAAACAGCTGGGTGAATCGGAACGAAACTTCATGAAATTACAAAGAAATTATTACTTTACACAAATAATGCATTTTTATTAATTAAATATATTTTTTTTTTACTTGTCTAACATGTTTGGAGTCTTGAAACATGTTTTGTGGGGTTTTCCACACTGTTCTTTTTTTTTTTTTTTTTTTTTTTAATTCTGAAAGAGCGTGCATACAATCCTATGAGTTTTAACCTCTCCAAAACTTATCCCGTAATTAAGGACATGTACCAGTTATAGACTTGACTAATATTCTTTTAGATAAGTATAAACATCCACAACAGCATGCCATACTTAATTTAACTTGGTTTTAAAAACTTTTTATTTTACGAATTTTTATGTTTTGCCTCGTCTCGATTTTAAGATTTGCGGGGTGAATTGGAACACTTGAAAAGTGATATTAAAAAGCTGTTTTTGGGAAGATTATGTTCCACACAAGATTCAACGACTGAAGAAGAGTGTAATTACTCCCTTCATGACGGTAATCAAGATTGCAGGCTTGAATAAATCTCAGAAGGGAAGCCTAGTTTCCGCATGGCAGAAAACCCGATTGTTATAGTGGTTTTTTCTCCAAATGACTTCGTTATCTGTAAGTTATATGGAAAAATGTATGAAGACTCTATGTGAGCAAAGTTTTACATCCACAAGTTTATTGCTATGTAAGTGTGTTTTACAAAAAGCGTCCATGAACGAAGAGATTTTCTGAAACAAATGAGTATGCTTTTCTCCTTTCTCAAGACATTTTAAGGAATTTGCAGTCATACGGAACGCAAACATAAAGTAGATTACAAAATAATATTAATTTTAAAGACTATTTGGATGAGTTATATGAGAAGAGTTGATAGGCTTTCAAACATATGATTTGTTTTGACAATAATTGACAAAAACAAATTTTATCCGTCGTATTAAATGATTTTTTATGATAATTGTGTGTTCCTATTTACCACAATGCATTATTACTTGTTTTTTGTCACTCTGTAAACATTTAAATAAGATCAGACATAAATTGTAACGAGTATTCCGATTCATCCCTTTCTGCGGGGTGAATCGGAACACCATGAAAAAATTCAAAATAAATTAAAGTCTAAGTTTTTTCAACATTTTTTGGGTTGATCCTCAAAGAAGAAGGTAAGACCCAAGTTTCAATGCCTAAAATATGTTCCTTAACGATTTTATTACAACCTATTTTTAATTTGAAAGTTGAAAAGTGTTCCGATTCACCCCATTTTACGGTATTTAGTTTCTAAACAAACTTTCATTTTAAACTCAAAGTATAAAAATGATTTGTTGTCTTTTTAGAGCATTAAAACAAATCTACAATTTTCATACTGCATTTAATTCATAATATTCAACTAACTTCACCACTATGGCCGTAAGAAATAAGGAAAAGTTGTTCTTTTAAAATTAAATTTCCCTTCCATCTCAAAGCGAAACGCGCGAATGTTTTTAGAAAGAAATTTACTGAAAGGTTTAAAATTTAATTTGCCGATGGCACTGCGTCAAATCCAGCTATATTTTTTCGTCCTTTCAACTGGATAACTTGGTATTTGCTAGGTGAAAGATAAAATGGTGAAGGTATAAATCTTCCAGGACTATTTCTTCATTTTCAAAGGAAAAATGTATAATCAAATTGGTAAACTTGATAAAAAGAATATTTTTAGTGTGACCAAAAATAAAAACCAGGTTTTTCGCTTCTTATAAATGTTGCTTGAAATTAAATACTTTAAGATAACTTTGCAAATATTTTTATTGGGTTATCTGTTTAAATAGAGGACTCCATACCCTGCTCGCTAACGTTCGCCAAATCCTCAACGGTGGGAGTTAGGCGAGCTACTTGCGTTTCCCTCTTATCGTTTACCCCAAATAATTTAAAATAAATTCCATTCCCTTCAACAACTCACCGAACCAATGGTTTGTCATAAAAATGGGAAGAAAAATATACTACCAGTTGGCGCAGTTGGAGTCAAGCCTAAATGTTTATGGTTTGTTATAGGAATTATAAATGATTCAAATGTTGTTAGTTTGGACTTGTTATATGTTTACAATTTGGCTTTTTTTTTTTTTCAACTGGTACCCGGATAAGGAAAAAGGAAAGGAATAAAAGATAAGAATCAAATTTTCCATTTAACACAAAGCAATTGGCTGGAGATTTACTCTGTATGATCGACTAAAAATATGCAAGTATCATGATGTCATTTACTGTTTTTTAAATTATTAATCAATGAAGATTGTGATAGGTAGTCAATTTCAGCTCCAAGCAAAACTTCTAAAATGTAGTGATATATTTGATGAACATTTGCAAAGTCAAAAACAGTTTCTTTAAAATCCAACTAAAAGAATAAGAAATGTTGTAAAAACTGCATTTCAACGAATCGCCAGAATATAAACCCTGTATCCGCATGTAAAACGGCTTAATCCAAGCATATGTTACACGGGAAATTTGGTGGCATTGACATTGATTTATCTACTTTTTTTTATGGTATGTTTATGTATTTGCCATTTTCATGTTTGCCATCATCATACACCAATTCTTGGTAACAATCGCAAAAATGTTGTTTCGGCATTGGCAACAGTTTGGTAACAAGCGTTGACACTTCATTTCGGCATTGGTGACATTTTTCAAAATCGCACCAAGCGTGTAACGCATACTAGGAATTTACCTTTAAAAATAAATGACAATCAATATCCTAATAAGAACAACAATTATTTTTAAAATTAAAACTTGAAACTATTCGATTTGCGGTTCGAAATGCGGTTTAAAAAAAATACCGCAAATGTAACAAAACACTGTTTCCACTCAGATTATCGAAATCATATCTGTAATTAATTAAACTCATTAATAAGTTATTTTTTGTAGATTTGGAACGTTTTGGCAAATCTATAGTTTAATCTCTTTCAAATGACACCTTAATCATAAGAATTTGTTGAGTAGTTTAGAAGGAGCAACTACCACTACTTGAGTATTAATGTACTAGCTGAATATGCATGCTTCCTATAAAATTTTACCTTGTGCATTTTAGCAATCGAAAAACATTCATGTAATCCACATTTCAAACGCACGATCCTGTTTCCATCCCGAAATATTAATTTATTAAAATATGAATACCTTTCTTTACCAATGCCTGCCTTTGTTGACATTTGTTCTAAAATTTATGATTGAGAATAAATTGGAAATGAAACATTTGGATAACCCACGTTTAGAACGTTTAACACATTTTTTACCCTTTTTACTTAGTTAATCGAGATTCCATTAGTCTATTGTGTTTATGTTGGCTATTCTAATTTTAAAAATTGTAACTATAATGGAGGAGACACTTTAAGATATTCCTCGTACAGTATGAATGTTTGGTCGACTTTTCATCCTTTAAAAATTCATTAAGCAATATTAGAATAACTTATTTTTTCTGTATTTGCCCTTCTTAACATTTCTACCGAATATCATAGTTGTGACTACATTGAAAGTGGGATATTTTAATATCCCTCGTTTGGAATATTTAACCCGTTTTCGATCCCTTAAAGTGGGATAATTGAGATTGGAATAGCTTACTTTTTCTATATTTGTCCTTGTTGACATTTGTACCGATTTTCATAGTTGTGACTAAATGGGCAGTGAAACATTCGAATATTCCTCATTTGGAATGTTTAACCTCTTTTTGAGCCCTTAAAGTGGATTAATCGAGATTGGAATAGCTTACTTTTTTCTATATTTGGCATTGTCAATAATTGTACCAATTTTCAGAGTAGTGACTACATTGGAAGTGGATCATTCGGATATACATCCTTTGGAACGCAACCTCCTTTCGACCCCTTTAAGTGAATTAATCGAAATCGAAATAGCTTACTTTTTCTATATTTGCCATTGTTGATATTCGTACCAATTTGTAGAGTTGTGACCATATGTTAAGTGAAACATTCGAATATACCTCCTTTGGAACGTTTAACTCCCTATCGCTGTAGGTCAGAATATCTTACTTTTTCTATGTTTGCCATTGTTGATATTTGTACCCATTTTCAGACTAGTGACCATATGGGAAGTGGGAGAATTAGTGAGTGAATGAGTGAGCGAGTGAGGGCTTTGCCTTATATTATAGTGCCAAACAGGTTTGTCATTATTTCGGCATTAGTTTGGCCGAACAATAGGGCTAACGAGAATGTAAGTAATGTTAAAGTATAGGCTGAATGAATCGGGCTATAGTTATATGGCTTATAACATCTTTAAAATTGAAATAATTTAATTTTTAAACGGACAAAATTAAAGAGAAGTATTTGTTCTTTAAATTGAATGGTGTTATTTGATCTGTATGGCAATTTAGAGTGAGTCAACTTTCAAAAACATTTTAATTTTGGGAAATCTCAGTTGAAAAATGTAAATAATCACATTTTATTGCCAGATACTATGGACTGAATGCAAAGCATAAATGTGGAGGTTATGCGAGCAGACGTCATAGTCAATTCATTACAGCGGGGCTAAATGAAACACGCATTGCGATTGAGTAATGGAATTTGCAAAAATGTAATTCGTTTTTAAAGATGCGTTGATTTTATTTAATTTCCGTGATAAAGTGAAATTTCAGAAAAAATTAAAAAATTAAAACTTCAATGGGAATTTGAAAATTGTTGTTAAAAAAATATTTTTAATTTTTTCAAATATCAATGGGTTATTATGTGAACCAAAATATTGCTTGGTATAATCAAAATAACTTCTATTGCAATATTTATACTATAAAAACTTCTAATATTTATTTGTAACAAATTATTGAAATAAATTTTCATTTGGATTAATGCTCTTGCCTTGTATGTTAACGGTTCCAGGTTCAATTCCTGGGTTAGGTGTGGATGTTCTTTGTGATTCGGAATAAAAGTTAAAGTGTAGGTCCCGGGCTGATAAGTCATTAGTATGCACACAAATTGGTCGTTGTGCGTACAAACTAACCAATCGAGCTGAAACTTTGTTCTTTGTCGATGGCAATGTATTCCATTAAGCTTTGGCTGTTAAGTTGCCATTAAAAGGAGGCTTTTACACAAGTTTCTATTGCTCGTTTGTGGTCGATTTTGGCTACTGCCGTCCGGATTCAACTGGTTTGAAAATTTCCAAGATGATTATGGCATGTAATGTATCATTGAACTCAACTTGAAGAATTATAAATATTCTTGGTACCAGGTGTGCCATAGGTGTTACTACTTATGGTTTGTCAATTTGGAAGATAAATATGGCATGTAGGGTGTCGTTGGTCTTGTCTTGAAAAATTATGAATGTTTAAAGTACCAGGTATACCATAGGTAATACCAC
Source organism: Linyphia triangularis (assembly GCA_963978545.1). Lineage (NCBI taxonomy): Eukaryota > Metazoa > Arthropoda > Arachnida > Araneae > Linyphiidae > Linyphia > Linyphia triangularis. The sequence continues at coordinate 62,364,508 of OZ021723.1, read as the reverse complement.
TTTCGGTTAATTTCCAAGATAAATATGGCATGTTGGGTTTGTCTTGAAGAATTATGAATTTTTATGATACTAGGTATACCATAGGTGGTATCACATCTAATTCGTAATTTTCAAGATAAATATGTCATGTTGGATGTCGTTGTACTTGTCTTGAAAAATTATGACAGTTAGTGGTACCATGGAGGGTTCCACCTCCAGTGTGTCCAATTTCAAGATAACTATGGCATGTTAGATGTCGTTGGACTCGCCATGAAAAATGAAGAAACTGCATGACATTTGTACGGCTAGGGAAATTTTTCAGAGTGACCTGGCGTAAAATGTAAAAGGCATCGCGGATAAAGAGAAAAACGATGAAATGGACAAATTCCAAAAATAGAAGTAGCCAGTGTTTTAGAAAAAGTTCTGATATCCCCCCCCCCCTTCTCCAAAAAAAAAAAAAAACACTTTTCAAAAGTAGAATAACCACCAACCTCTTAAAAACACAAACAAATTTCTTGCAATAAAAAAATTATAAACATGGTAAATTTTTTCACCTAAAAACACAGTGATATAAAAAAAGGCCAACCTCTGACTATAGTTCTCGGTTGTGACTCGTTTAAGAATGTATTCTTACTAAGTTTATTTTTAAAAATTAAGTTCCGCTCCCATACAAATTTACGCTGCTTGAGGTTGGCGCCCATCTTAATCACTAACCTTTAAAACCCCCCACACAATAAAAACTTTCCAAAATGCATCAGCCAAACTAAAGCTTATCACAAACACTTCAGTTTCCTACAATTAAAAATTCTTGATATTGATTCAAATGCGAGCGTTTGAACATAGTTTCTCTATACTATTTTGAAAATTACATTTACGTGAACATGAAGATTTACAATACTTTGTATTTCCTTCCCATCCAAATGAAATCATATCTTCTCTCATATTTGTGAAAATTTCCATAAATTAGTTTAAACGCAAACATTGTTAAAATTACTATGACGGGTGCCAACCTCAAGCAGCGTAAATTTTTATGGGAGTGGAACTTAAATTTTAAAAATAAACTAAGTAAGCGCACATTCTTAAGCAAGTCACAACCGAGAGTTGTAATCAGAGGTTGGTTCTTTTTTATATCACTGCGTTTGTAGCTGAAAATTTTCATCATGTTTATGATTTTTTTTCTGCAAGAAAGTTTTTTGTTTGTTTGAGGTTGGTGGTTATTCTACTTTTCAAAAGTGTTTTTTGAGGGGATATAGAGATATATAGATGCCAACAATGTAAAGGCTTCTTAAACATAGTATATAAAACATACAAATTGAATATTGAATAGAAATTATGGAATAGGTATGGATGAAATAAATTCGCTACAAAACTTTTATGACATTTTTTTCGCTAAATTTAAACAAAAGTTCTCACATAGTAATAATTCGTGTTTTTTCTGTTAGATCTAATTATTAAAAAAATGACCTCTTCGCAATGTTGTTGTATTAAAAACTGATAAGTTTATTGGGTTAACTTAGTAATTCTTGACTTAACCAGATTATCGGAAACACAATTTCATTGTTCAAATATATTTTTTCACATGTTTATTTAGCTGTTAAAAAAATCGAGTGAAATCGAGGATAAGTGAAAGCTAGAGAACTGTATCTCAGCGAAGCTGGGAGAAATACGTCATAAGCTCAAAAAGTCGTCCTAACAGGGTTGCCGAACTAGAAATCGCAACATTGTAATCTAACCAAGTTTGGCAGTTCTTCACTTATAGTTTCCTTTCACCCAAACACTTTACTTGCAATACGCGGTCATACACTACGGGGAAAAAGTAGAAGGACAGTCATATTTTGTAATTTATGCTTTGTATTTCGATCCTCCTGATCTAAATTTCTTTTTTTATGTAGTTTGGCTACTTTTTCCTTTTTATAAATGAGTAAATTTTATCGACCACTAGTAAAAATTAAGGAAAACAGTACTGAACGATTTTTGGTGTGTGAAAAAAGTAGAAGGACACGTGCTAAAATAATTTGTTTTGGAATATATTAAACCTCAAAGGTAGGTGTTTCATTCTTTTTAACTGTTTTTGTTAAGAAAAACATACTGTTTTATTGAAAATCCGTCGTTTTCATCTTTTTAGAATGCCTAGAGGAAAACCTTTAAGTGAGTTTGAAAAAGGCCAAATTTATGCCCACAAAAACGATGGCAAAAGTGTAAGAGAGATTGTACACCAGCTACATATTAGTCCAAATACTGTTTCAAACTATATAAGAAATCCTAGTAGTCAGGGAACAAAAAAGAAGACTGGCAGACCTAAAAAACTGATGCAACGCGATCGAAGAAAAATCATTCGGGAACTAAAAAAAACGGATGAAAGTATTGCCAAAGCTCAAAATAATGCAGGCATCACACACGTTTCAAGAAGAACTATCTACAACTACATAAAAAGGTCCGAAAATTTCGTATTCCGAAAAAGGAAGCACCATCCTAAATGGAATGAAAGGCACATTGAACACCGACTGCACTGAGCTAAAAACCACATGTCCTGGACTTCAGAATGCACCTCCGTTATATTTTCTGATGAGAAAAGATTTAATTTAGACGGTCCAGATGGCTACAAATACTATTGGCACTGACTCGGTACTGAAGAAAAGACTTATTCTACCCGAAAGATGGGAGGAGGGAGTTTAATGGTTTGGTTGGCAGTCTGGTACGGAGGAAGAACAAGCCTAGTGTTCCTGAGTGGCAGGCAGAAACACACAGATTACAGTGGCAGGCAGAAACATCAGATCTCCTTCCCTACGGCGTTGAGCTAGGCGGAAATGACTGGATTTTTCAACAGGACGGAGCATCAATTCACACAGCTAATGGGGTTAAAAATTGGTTTGCAGCAAATAATGTTCGGGTTTTGCCAGTGGCGGATCCAGGATTTTCCTGAGGAGGGGGCGCAACACCTGTGCCTTAGCCAGGATGAAATCGAATATTTAAAAAAAGTTTTAAAAAAATAAAAAAATCTATGCAGTGTTCTAGAAATATACTTCAAGATAATCCGTATCCATTGATTGACCCCCCCCCCCCCTCTTTTTTTCCGTCACATTTCTGACTCGCTATCTTAGCGTAAGGTGAAATGCCCAGGTTATACCAAAATTACTTTTCAGTTTAAAAAAAAAAAAACTCCCCCCTCCCACTCCTCAAAAAACACCCTTGTATGCTAGATATTTTTATGAACTCCTTTGTTTCTTTATACTCATGACAAATAAAACGTTTTTGCAAAGTTTCATGAACGGACCAATTTTTTATTTTTTAATGTCGTATTTTACCTTTCCTTGGAATTTACATGTGTTTTCGTTTATAAAAAAGAACTGTAACTTTTTTAGATTAGTTATATCGTTTTGCTTTTTTTCATTGGATTCAGCATAAAAAAAAGTACTCTAAAAAAATGTGTCACATGCCTAGATTGCTCCAAAATTAATTTTCCATCCACAAAACCACCTGACCCCCCCCCCCCCCAAAAAAAAACACCCTCTTTGCTAGATATTTTTATGGACTCATTTGAAATTCATTTTCATGACAAATATAGAACATTTTTGCCAAGTTTGATCAACGAACCAATTTTTTTGTTTTTCTTATGGTCTTAGGTACTATTTTACCAGCAGTAATATATATATTTAGTGCGATTTTATACGTCCATATTTTGTTTTACTTTCAACTACCCGTATGGTATAAAAGTATTGAATTCGGGGGGGGGGGGATCGATTTTATTGTATTTCTACACATTTTGGAACGGGATGAGTTCAAAAAAATGTTTGTGCCTGTTAGTTATCAGCATAACTCCCAAAACGGATTAACTTCCGATGTTCAATTTTTATGCACAGGTTATTGATGGCCATAGGACCTCGCATTACGGTTTTGGTCAAAATTGCACATGTGCATTAAGTAGCTGATATTGAAAAAATTACGTTTTTCAGCGATTACCAAAAAATGGTTTTAACGATTTTGAATAAAATCGCTATAAAAATGCCTTTAAAGGTGTTTTAATCATTCCTACCTCCGTAGAAATGAGATAATGCGAACTCCCATCAACGACTGTTTCTGCTCTGTTGCACTTAAAAGAAAGGATAATGCAGTGTTTATTGAAAAATATATCACAATTTTCACCGTTTCAAGGGCGTTTTTTTAGAATAATCGCCAAACTGGGCATTTCTTTTAAATAATGAAAACAAAATAGGTAAATTATATCAATCCGTGACAAATTAAAAAAACATCGCATACTGAAATATTTTGTTCCAATTCTTCAATATAACTGGAAGAGAGAGATTGTAGGAGGATCATTGTATTTAAAAAAATTTAAGAACTTCATTTTGAGTTGCAATATCATTTTACTTCTTTCACGAAACTTTTGAACAAGAATCAGAAGTTTCATAAAAAATAAGTTTTGGAAGAATAGGCTTAGAATAAAATTAGAGTAATCTTAGCCTTCTCTAAAAGTATATATATATATTATGCCGTAAGCGTTATGATTACTTATGAAGTGCAATATTTCTTGCATTACTTCTGCAATAACGAAAGAAGAAAAGAAAAAAAAAAAAAAAAAAAAAAAGAATTTGAAAGTATGTCCAGGTGAATATTTGTACAAAACTTTTCAAATTATCGTAAAAAACAAGCACATTTATTTTGTTAATTCATTCGTTTAATTTCGTACAGGGTTTGAAAGCGATATTTTTTTAAATAATTATTTCTGCTACTGTAGTGCTACTTTACACAGATAATTCTTCTTACAAAATTGTTTATAAGTCTATTTTATGTAAAAAAAAAAAATTGGCATACCTTTCCAGTGTGGTGCAAGAGAGGATTGTTAATCGAAATTCAAATATGACGCTTATTTACAAGCCGAAGCAGAAATTAAAGCTGGACGAGTTCTTATGCAGTTAATAAATAACCTTCCTCTTCCTTTCTTTTAAAAGTTTTAAGTTTAGCCTATTACCATGTCCAGTTGAATGGGGGTGGCCATTTCCGGGGAAAAATAAAGTCAACCTCTCATTTTTTTCCCCCCTGGTTGGCGTTGGACATTACGCATGTGAGTCGAAATCTCTTCCTCCCACTCGACAGAAAAGGGATCGGGTATCAGGGGTCCAAGTTATCTTCAAGGTCAAGAGGGTGGAGTTTGAATGGGAAGAGAAAAGGCTATAAATAGAACCTTGGTACAAAAATAAGCTTTTTTTCGTTGCTCTTTTTGGAAATTAGATGAAGGTTAAAATATAATTGTTGCGTGAACTTATTGAAAAAAACTTGGCAAAAAAATATATATTTATTATTATTATTTATTTATTTCTGCAAATTGTAAAAAAAAGACTCCACCTGAGGAGGGGGCGCGCGCCCCCCGCGCCCCCTGGCTGGATCCGCCATTGGGTTTTGCCATGGCCTGCTAAAAGCCCGGACCTCAACATTGTAGAGAACATATGGGCAATGATTGTTCGTCGCGTTTACGCGGAAGGCAAGCAGTTTGAATCTATAGTTGAGCTTTGGAGAACTTTGAATTATGTATAGGACAATTTCTACCAAACAGAAATTCAAACTTTATATGATTCGATGCCAAATCGAATTTTTGAAGTAATCAAAGCCAATGGTGGAAGAATTCCCTATTAATAAGACTTTTATTTGCATTATTTAGAAGTGTCCTTCTACTTTTTTCACAGAGTATGATGAAGTCAAAACTGATTTATTGCTGTACTTGACCTGTATTTTTTTTGTTTCAATTTTCAGATACAGTTATCTGTTTGTAATTAGTAATTTAAAGTGTTACTCATTAAATTGTAATGGAAAAAAATCAGTGTTTTTTATTTATAAAAAAAAATCATGTGTCCTTCTACTTTTTTCACGCAGTGTATTTCATCGAGATAGTTTGATAAATATTTTAAGGATACTCACACAATTTTGTAGAATTGATGATTTATACGAATGTTTTATTTTCACATTATATATGATAGTTGTAAACGGCTTCTTAGTAATTGCTGTTGAGCAAATTTATAGAAAAATATTGTTCTAAATTGAAATCCATTGGCAAAATACTATTTTCATTGTGACCATTTTTAACAGTTTACATAAATTGGAAAATTAAAACTTTGTAAATAATTAATATTTTAAGTGTAAAACTTTAGTTTCTCAATTTTTAAAATTTTAATCAACAAAAACCTTTGTTAGAACAAGTTATTTTTTGTGAAATAGATATTCCTAAAATAACCAAATATTATAATTTAATAAATCTTTTATTAGCAGCATTTCGATTATTAAGTTAGGTGTGAAAATATATTACATGGTTACCAAAAATCTGTTTTGAAAAGAAAATATGAACAGTAATTAAAAATAATCAATAAAATTTTATTTACACAATAGATTAAAAAATTGTTGGATCTTTATAAAATTTGCAATTCAGACTTAATGTAGAGCCTTAGAATCATGTTCTAGAAGTTTCGCCACTTGTATAGGTCCTTCTGCAAAAAAACAGAAATTTGATCAATTAAAAAAAAAATTGCAATAAAGGAAGATACAATAAAAAAAAAAACGATTTTTTTTTTTTTTTTTTTTTGAATCTTTTCGTTTCCGCAAACAGATAATTATTGAATGATAAGTTAAATTTAAAGAAAAATTATAAATAACAGCACTTTTACAACAGGTTAAATATTATACATTTTAAAAAGAGACAAAATATAATAATTTTAGTACATATTGTCGATTTTTGTAAGATTTTCTGAAAATATATTTTGAATGTTTATTTCTGAAAAATAACCTAAATATAAGAGAATATAGCTGTGTGAGGCGTCACCTGAGGCAGAAAAAATTGTCGTATTTTTTTGTCAGTTCTAACATTACAAATAATTCATTTTAAATCCTCAAAAGGTAAATGCAAAAAAAGATTTTGAAAGAAAAAGTTATCTTATTTCAACTTATAATTGACTTCAATTAAAGTTAGTAATAACAAAGAAAGTTGGTTGAACTTCAGTCACTTAAAAAAATTTAGAAAAATATCCAGTTTTGAAACATTTACATAGAATATTAATTTAAATAGTATCTTAATTACCCTAAGCAAACGTCAAAGGGTATTTGAAATTAGGCAATTGTATCTAATATTGGGATATACAACAATATAATTTATAAATGAGAATCAAAGAATAAGATTAAATAAGTACAATTTCTTGCATTAACCATTTAAATTATATCAAATAGTAAACAAACATAATATAATGCTATTTATGTTTATTAAATGTGAACTAAAGAACCAACTTTCAATCTCAATTGTCTAAAATAGATAACTAACATAGCACCCAGTGACAATTTGTTTACATTTACCAACAGACAAAACCAATCATGCCAAGTAAGGGTTCGTACTTTTTTCGATTCTTTGAGGAAAATCTAAGTAAATGTATGCTTTTTAAAAATAAAACTTGCTTTCAAACTTTTGTGCAAGTAGTAAATTTAATTTTACATTGGTAATTTAAAACATAGTCTAGGGTAATATAGATAAAATGGGACGAAATAGCAATCAGAAATAGCTACCATGGTAAAAAAAAAAGTCGAGATTATTTACTTATAAAAACTCAATTTCTAAAAATAGCGTTTACGATATTTACTTTATACATTTTAATACAAGAGTAGATGGATAAAATCATTGTACATACCTCTGTTTTTAAGGATTATCGTAGATTCCGATTGTCACCTTTGCTTCACCGTGTTAAGTCAATGGGGGGGGGAAATCCAATACAGCCTCCGGCGGACGACTTTTGGCTCTGACCAATCAGAATTGACTTCCATATTGTCTGATCTCTCCCAGCTTCGCTGGGATACAGTTTTCTAGGGAAAGTGGGTTTGATCGTAATTTGAGATCTACAGGACAAATTTAAACCAGATTTTTTTTACAGGTAATCTGACTACTCCAGATTATCGGGAACACGATTTAATTCAGTTATCAAATATCAGATTATGGGTGGGAGGGATGTTCTTATAATTTGAGATCGATAGAACCCATTGAAATGAGTTGTGCTGGGCCACAGTTGTTTGATATGGGCAACACTCCAGGTAGCCCGGCAGCATTGACCAATGTCAAAAACAGAGGTTCTATTCCAATTAAAAACTGTGCATCAACATAAAACTTCCAGTATATGTTATGCAGCATTTGTCGAGATTGGCCAAGATCCATAACAACGCTCGGTTTACAACGGTCCACATCGGGATTGGTCAGTATTGAGCGATACTGACCAGCGTTGTACTACCAGGCGGCGATTTTTAAATAAAGCTATTCAGCTATTTTTAAATAAAGTATGATGTAACATTGCATACTTCATTTTATCATACAATGTTTACAAAATGTTTACAAAGAGCAAGCTTTTGCAATTTAACATCAAATACAACCTAATGATGCAAATAGTTAAATAAGCAAAATATTACCTTTTATTTGCTTTTCTGGATAGTAAAATATTTACCCCAAAGTATACACATATACGTATTTATAAGTAATACGTTTCACTAAGAAATACTAGTTCATTTTATTTTATCCTTCTTGGTAATGTAGCGTTCCATCTAGAAAAGTAATTGTATTTCCAAACTTCTAATAGATGGGAGAAAGCTTTCTTTTTTGTAATCTACTACTTTTATTCTTTAATATTTTTGCATTTAAAGATCAACATTCACTTTTTTTAATGAAATAAGATACTTTTAAGAATTATTAAGTTTCTTATTTTTTAACCTTAAATACATTTCTCTTATTTAATATATTCTGTTGAACCTTTATTTTTACACTACAAAATGACAAGCCATCATTCAATCGACGAATTTAATTTTCAATAGAAAATGAACAATTACATATAAAATACAAAACATTTGTTATAAAAAAAAAATCATTGTAAAGGTGAAAAGTATTCAATTTTACTCCGCAATCCTTGAAAACGTAATTATGTTTCACGAATTCTTCTGAGTGACAAACGTTGTAAAACACGAACCAAGTTTTGAAACCTATTATCTTGTCATTTATCTAACTTTTCAAACAATTCAATTGAAAAGGATTAATATTTTCCTTAGAAAATTCTTTCTTAGTCTAAACTCAAACTGTAAGACATCATGTAAAGTGTACAAAGTTTCAAAATATGTGTTATGTTTTGAAAATATGCCTCTATTGAAAAGGATAAATAATCCATAGAAGTACCACATTTCATGACCTAAAATTTCTCTACATTATAAAGTTTTGTTAAGCTATTATTTTACATATATATTCAGTAAGCTAGAGCTTTATCTCATTTTTTTCCTTGGGTGAGTTTTATAAATAATTAATTGCCTAAATTTGCATTGCAAAAATGTAAAACTGTGAAAAATTTATTTTCTAATGCTCTGTTTACTTCTATTGTTTTGATGAAGTTGATCACACATATTTTATCAAATAATTACATCTTTAATTAAAATTTTTTATTTTATCTTGAAAAAACAACAATAAAAGTAAATCAAGTATTAAAGTTAGTTACGTACACAAATATTGTAGGCAGAGTTTTGCCAAAGTTTCGATATTAACAAACAGTAATTGCTAATAGTGTATTATTTTAAGAAACGTTTTAAAAATACCATCACAATTCCCTTATCAATGGTGATGTTCAAATTTGTTGTTAAAATATTCGAAGCCAAATCTGATTACATTAGTTACTCATGTTGCAAGGTAATGTATTTGTATATTTGAAACTGAAGTTTGATATTCAACTTCAAATGCCAACTAAAAAATAAAAATAAAAATAACAGAAATTAAACATAATTATGTTTTAAAGCTCATTTTGAATAAAAATAATCAAAGTAATATCCTCATAGTAAAACAAGGTGGAATGTGATAGTAAATGTCAGTGAAATATAACAACACACCATTTATTGCAAAAATTAAGGCACATGTCACCAAAGTGTAACAAAACCTTGTTAATTTGTAGTTATTTATAAACAAAAACTTCACTATGTTAGCGAAGAAAACAAGATTTTTTCCCCCTCCATTTCTCTGTATTCTGATCCAATTACTTTTTTAGATACAAGTTGTGAACTTCTCATACATTAAAACATTTCCTGTTGTAAGTTTTATCTAATCCTATTTATTTAATCGAGACATTCAGCTAATATTTTAAGCATGTTTGCAACGTTAATAGTTAAGGATTTCCAAATTGCAAATTTATTTCAGATAGCAATTCATAGTACACCGAGTTTTCCTACTAGAGTACTGACGTCACTTAATGAGCGCCAAGGCCTGCCAAGGTGTTGGTGCAACTGCTTGAATATTGGCAGGGCCGGCCTAAGGCGTGTGCTATCCAACGATATAGATAAACAACTGGATAGACTGCTCCATTGTCAATGCAAAGAGAAAAACGCGCCGGGGATCGCGAAGCTTTGCGATGCTGTGGGATGATTAACCAATCACAGTTCACTTTTATAGTAGGATGGGAATGCGAAAAACCTTGTAAAGTATTAGAGTATATATATTTTTGCACATTATTACTAATTAAAGTCTACTATTGACATTTCTGCTGTGTACAACCCCAAATTTTATTTTCAATCCTCGGAAATCCGTATTTTTTATACCACCAACGGCATCTGGCAACGGCTTCATTTTCCCAGAGTTAAGCAGTCTATCCAGTTATTTATTTATATCGATGGTGCTATCGCACACATGAGATTTTGAGAGGAGCGCCAAAATATTATTTTTTTTTTTTAAATATATTAAAAATTTAAATTGTTATGTAATTTTGAATGTAAATTAGCATGACTTACCTAAGATCTACTCTTTCGCAAGAAAAAAGACATCTTACAAAAAAAAAAAAAAATGAAAAGGTATTAAATACTTTACTTTAATATTTACTATTTATTAGTTTTAGTTTTTGATTTTTAATCCCTTCAAAATTCCAACTTCAGGTATTAAGTTCCAGCAATTTCAGTAATGTGAGAGGATCCATCCCAATTTTGGAGGGTATCAATACCCATTTTCATCATAAAAGACACTAAGATTCATTCTAGAAAACACAACATTTTGCTCTTAGGCCGGTCCTGAATATTGGAAGGAAAATTCAACAACCTTTACATTTCCTTCACGTTTACTGCCACTCGACTATGTATTTCATTTAACATATAACAAGTGACTATAGGATTTGTAGTTTTGTTAGCGATTATTCATACAGACAGATATACCGAGACATACTTTGTATGAGCACCTTACTACATTAATATAGTGTAGAAGCTAATAAACTCATATAATGCAGAAAAGCATATATTTTGCATTTAAATATTTATTGAATGCATCCCCTCTTTATTTAAGTGGATTGAGCATAAATTAATACAGTCACTGATACCAGTCGTATTAAATAAACTGTACTCATATACAGTTAAACCCCTTTAACGTAAAGTCGATGAGGCCGCTGATATTGTTCGCGTTAACCGAATTTCGTGTTAAACGAATAAATTAACGCTAAGTTTAAAGTACGGAGAACTGCTTTTACTTGGCGTTAAATGGGATTTCATGTTAAGAGGTGTCGCATTTACGGGGTTTGACTGTAGTACGCTAGAAGTTTCCTTTCAGGATACCATGAGAGATGTTCGTATAAAAGGTACTTTCATACCTAAAGGTAGGTATAAAAAGTTCCTGTTGTTCTATAGAAGTTTCTTTTCAGAATACCATGAGAGAAGTTCGTATAAAGGTATAAAAATGTTAAAGGTTATGTAAATAAAGGTGAAAGAAAAAAAATTAAAGTAAGAAGTTTTTACATTATATCACTATGACTATGGTGCATTTAATATTTTTTTACAGTTGCTAAATGTTTAATGCAGCCTCAAAACTTCTAAATCCAAGTTCCTCAAATTGCCTGACGAGTTAAAGTTGTTAAAGCACGACCGGAATTTAACAACTATTTTTTTACAGTTCATGTATCGGACATTTTAAGAAGAATAAAGAAATTACTGTTTTTCATGGAGTAAAAAAAGTACTTTTATAGAGAAAATTAAATCAAATTTGTTGTTCGCCGTCTCCATTAATGTATTGAAATACTTTTAATAATGCAATGAGTAAATGAAACAACATTGTGTAGACTGCTATTATAAAATTAAAGTGTAATTGCAATTTTAAATCATTTTTATTAATCCTAAATACGGGAATTTTGTAGATTGCTCAGAAAGTGACATGCTGCCAACAATTAGTGAAAAATAATGATGGTGAAAAAAGCATAAATTGAGTAATTATTTAAATGAAGAAAATCTAAAATCAAAGTAAAATTAAAAATTTAAATTTTACTAAAATTCTTATAAACCTAAAACGTCGAAATAGATAATACAAAGTTAATGATGCTCTTTGACGTAATTGGAAAAATACTTAGTGTAGTTGTGTGTGGGGGGGGGGAGGGTAGAATAGAAATCCATCCATCCAAAAAGATTAAAAATTCTATTCTAGTAGGATATAAATCTAAAACATTGTGGCAAAGTTCTCTTCATATATATTATACATAAACCAAGATCTTTTTTAATACAGTTTCAAACTGAACTGTAATTTAAAATGTTTCATCTATGAACATAAGATGAATCAAAGAATTTATTTACAGTAAAGTAATAAAAAATGATGCCATTGAAATTTGAAAATATATATAGTATATATATTGGAAGTCAAAAAGGTATTGTAATCATATAGTGAGAATAGAAATCGAGAATTCTTTCTATTCCACTTTTATCTAATGCTTGGAGGCAATACTGACGGCATCAAAAAGCATATAGTAGTTTGAGTTTACGGCATTTGGCGTGAAACTATGCAGAACGCTACCATTACTATTGTTCTTTTATTTCTATGTGCATGTTAGGAAGCAGTCAGCTAAATTGACAATTTTCACATTTTTTTCTGGAAATTGAAAAAGATTGAAGCAATAGATAAAGTGTCCTCTATCGTTTGGAAAATTTTCAATTTAAAAGATTCGTTTTTTGTTTAAGTATCATGTCTATATAGGGGAAAGTACCCCAAAACGGGATAGCTTATCTATTCTTCGCTTTATTTCTTGTTGTGCACAAGGGTCATTTAAAAGTATACCTTTTCAACTACTTAAAATAAAACCTTTGTCACATTTGTTCAATAATATTTATGTGAAAATACTGGTTTCACAAAGTCTTACACGATCCCGTTTTACCCTACCAAGGGTGGGTAAAAAAAGAATAGGGATTTTTATGTTATTAGGTTTTTGGCTGATTTTACTTTTGATTTAGTTTTTAGAACAAAAATAAGCTACGTTTTTATAGGAAGAAACTTTTTAATTGTAAATTTGAAAAATTACATTGCACAGAAATCGCATAAAAATGTGTCGTCATCTTCTTCTGCTCTGGAACAGGCTTCGTGGGCCCATCCCTGGCAGCTCGAGCATTGTATCTAGACTTCTCCAGATTTCGATTCAAGATACAGAGCGTTGCAGAAAATACATGCTTCATCTTTTTCAGCTTCATCTTCTGAAGACGACGACGTCCAACCTTGGCTAACTGATGATTTTTTGTTTAGGTTTTCTTATGTTAGGTCCATTTTCTTCGATTTTTGCAAATTTTTTCAGATTCAGAGTAACATTTTTTAACTTTATCTGCCTGTTTTGCATTTCCACTTGGTTTTCTTTTAAGCCTCGTTTGTTTTCTCTTCGGAACATTCAAGAGACTGGTTTTGTCAGCCCTTTTTTTCAGCTTTTGAGTTCTTTCTCGTTCTTTTTTTTTTCAGGCTCTTCTTCTTCCAACTCAAGTTTATATGGGCTTCCTGTTATAATTGCTGTTTAGTTGTGATTAGCTTATGTTTTTATAATATTATAGTGCACACAACGTGTGGTTTTCTGGTTTATCATTGTATACGCCCCCCCCCCCCCCCTAAAAAAGATTTTTAAAAAAACTCAACATTTTTGAATTTAAAACTTAAATTTTTGGTCAAAACATTTTTCTGACTTACAGTTTTAACCTATAACTAAATTTTTTACATAAATCAGGACAATTATTTTATTCCGAAAATATAATTATTTAAAATTAAAATAAATTGTTGTAATTGATTATACATATTTTAATTCATTACTTATTTCAATTTAAATAACTTAAACACATAGCCAAAACATTAATAGAATTGGTCGGGTAAAACGGGACACATCAAAATTGTATCCCGTTTTGGGCACCCCAAAAGTGTCCCGTTTTGCCCGACCGTGATGCTTTTGACAACATAAATGGCTGACCCCTGAACCGTCACTCAATATTTAAATACATGAAATTGTTGTTAAAAGAGCTATGAACAAAACACAATACTTACCGGAATTGTTCCGAAGGACGGAGAAGCACAAGGATAGTTGTTCTGCAGTCGAAAAAAGTACAAAGTAAGTAAAAATCTCACTTGAAAACTTTGAAAAAATATTTCTTTGCGAAACACATGGCTAGAGTTGAGAGATCAACTGAGAATGCTGTCATAGCGGTCGGGAACCAGTTTAGCCTTTCTCCAGCGAGATAGCACTACTAGTCAAGATCTGAGGCTCAATATCCCGTTTTGCCCGCCTATCCCGTTTTGGGGAACTTTCCCCTACCCACTTTGAAAGTGTATAGTAACCTGTATTCATTAATGTATTACATCTGATAAAATGTAAACTAAAGAAATTAAAAATCCATTTTATATTCCAATTTATTAATTTTTTTACAAAAATAAATAAGAAATTGTTTAACACTATACATTTAATTTCAATTCAGTCACTTAAAGGCACTGAATATTTATTCTTTTAATTATTATTTTTTCTTTAGGCTTTAGCTCTCATTAGAATGAACTCTGAATATGGATACTCTTGTATGCTTCAGGTTGATTTTTCAGTTACAAAGACTGTTTTAGTGATACAACTACTAAAAAAGTCTAAACGTATTTAAAAACTGTTTTACTTATTTTTTTAGGTATTTTTTTAAATGGTTACCTTTGAAGAAAAAAAGTTTCATATTAAAATCCTTTGTTTTTTATTTTATTATTTAGCATATTTACAATGCACAAAGTTAGAAATATATTGTAATATTATAAGTCTATGTTTTCAAACAGAATTAAAATTTCTTAAGATGTTATATAACTATATAAAGGATGAAGGGTCTAAATTTTGAATATCTGAACTGAAAAAATAGTGTACTTTAATTGAGTATTCTAATGACTATAAATTAATGCAAGCTAAAATTAAAAAAATTAAAAAATACATTGCTTGAGTATGATTATCATGGCCTTATTAAGGATTTTAGGTTCTTTAGTGCAAATGCAAAAAAAAAAATCTGCAAAGCATACATTTATTTAAAATCATCTAATTTTCTTTCATTTAACTCGTTTTTATTAAAGATGAATAAAATCACCACTATTACAAATTTAGTTTTTAAGATAAAACAAACAACACCAATTAGCAATTTAATTTAGTAATTTAAAGTAAACTATAATGATAACAAATGGTATTTATTTAAAATTTTGTGGTATTAAGGTAACAATTAAGCATTCTGTAAATTAGTTAGGCAAATAGCTGCATTCTGGACTGTGAAAAAATAAAATAGAAAGCTTTGTACAGATGTCACTTACACCACAAATACTTAAAAAAATATTTGGCCTTTGAGGTAACTTACACAAATGACTACAGTAACACTGTGATGGGTCAAGATTATTAATTTATAAATTGTGTTGTTGGCAATATAATGAGGAGAGATACAGTACGTGGTGATACAAAACTAGCAAAACACGTAACTTTTTTGAGATATTGTCGTTAAAGAGATTTTTAGTTTCTAAAATATTTATTCTGGGGAACTAACAAAATTGGTAGGAATTATTACAATTTATTTTATAGGTAATATAGTGACTGCCTTCTTGCAATATTTATTTAATTTATCTCTTAAATTGGATAATGTTTTAATTTAGCCTGAAATTTTTCTCCTGATGTAATAGGAATGAAACAGCGAGGAATTCAGCAACATCTTTTCTGTACATGAGTTTACAAGTCTCTAGGGGAAAAGAAGTTCACAATAATATTGAGAAATAATAATGAAAACACAAAAATTATAAAAGTGACAATCATTCATTGGGTAAAAAGCATGAAACTGTTTTAAAACCATTCTTTTTTATATTCATGAAGATGATGACATGAAGTTGTATAGTTGTTATATATATATATATATATATATATATATATATATATATATATATATATATATATATATATATATATATATATATATATATATATATATATATTATATTTTATTATTATATATATATATATAATAATTGTAGATATCATTAAATTACCTTCAATTTTATAACTAATTCATTCATTTCCTTTAATTTTTTAAGTGTGAGTTGTTATTTAAATAAAATAAAAGTGTTTATGTTTATATTTTTTTAAATAGAGTTTTTAAATATCCTGATTGAATATTAGCTATAGTTTTCATATTATAATTGTTATTAGAAGTTTAATTACCCAAAAATAATTTTGCATGCCTTTTAATTTAAAAAATTTTAGGTAAGCAATGTTAGCCTGATATGCTAAGTAATTTTGCCTACCATTATTTTTTTTTAATATTTTGAAAAGCAATGAAATAATACAAATATCCCAGAAATCGGATCTACAAAACATCTCTCAAAATTTAGTACTACTCATTTTTAATTGATTGAAATTTTGTATATTTTAACTTGAAGTTGAAAAATGGTAAGTTACCCCTGTTGATGGCACTGCACTTATTTTAATTAGCGTCTGAAAGTCTCTAGAACTAGTCAATAAAGTAAGTACTTCTTACACTTAAAACATCACAATATCATAAGTATTTATCTTTCATCAATATTATCTTTCAATGTGGTAACTAAAGAGTTGGATAGTTTCATATAAATAGAAATGCTAAAAAAAAAAAAAAATAGTGATTTAAATTACATGAAGTTTGATAAAATAAATATTCGTATGAAATCGTTAGTTACCAAACTGTTTCTAAATAAATTTAAGTATTCCATACAAATATTTCCAAACATGAGTAGTTTTCGAAAAAATTCTAATGCTATGGGAATAGACTATATTTTGCTAACATTTCTGAAACAAACAAATCCTGAGCTGCTACCGATTTTTTTTTTATTTCTTTTTTTGTGCTGCTCTGTGTGTTTTATCCAATAAACCGTAGAAAAGCAACGCATTCTTTACCACTCATACTAAACAAGATCCAGCATCACGTGCCTTTAGTATTGCTTAGTTTTATTGACTTTTTGAATTCTTCCGTTTATTTTCCTCCACAGAAGAATACATAAAATGTACCAAGTTGTTCAATTGGATGTATGCGATTATACACATTTAATTGGAGATGAAAAAATAGACAAAAACTCATTCATGGTTGGTTAAAATTGATATAATACCTCATTGAATATACTAATTCAAAACAAAATGACACAAATGGCAAAATGAAAACCAATTGCAAGCTAAAATCTCAATTAGTATGACTTTCATCGTCACTGTCCTTTAATTCAGACCTAGCTTTCTCATAAAACAATTGTTTTTAAAGCTTTAGTTTTTTAATTATTATTATTTTGCTACATTTTTAAAGAAAAAATGAAATTACAAAACAAGTATTTCTATTTATTGTAGAATGTAATGGTTTACTGTGTTTGGTATTTTACATTACTCAACCTTTGCTGTCTGGTTACAAAAACAAAATTTTATCAATGATGCCTCATGTTCATTGCTAAAATAAAATTAAATTTAAAATCTACTATTTTACATGATTTATTGCAATTTAGCTTATCATCTTGCAAAAAAATGTTAAGTATACTAATTATATAAATTTGAGCTATTGCTTTGAAGAAGTTCTGACATGAGAGCTTTCCTTAACAATGCTTATCATATTTACAAGCATCCTAAATAGTACTAATTTTTAAAAATAATAAAGATTGATATATTTTCTTAGAAAATTCAGATGTTTGTTTCCAGACACAGCAAAGGAAAACCAGAAATCATTTATTATCCTTCCTATGTTAGAAAACACTCCCTGAAAAATAGTTTTGCTAAAAGTGGAGATTTTGCTACCCTATACCATTCGTTCATTGGCCTTCTTCCAAAACCCTGAAGTTAAATCATTGAGTTAAGAACAACAATCGTGATTAAAGTGAACTAAAAAAAATAGTGTCGTGCATTTCCGTCTTAAATTTGAAGAAGGAAGATATTTCTTCAAAAGAACATGATAAAAAAAATATAACGTCATAAAATTTGGTGAAATAGTTACAGCTTTGTTTTGGAAAGTAGAAAAAAGGGTTATCTTTTTAAAGTATTTTCTGAAAAAAATACTAGTCAAGATTATTTACGCTCTAAATGGTTTGTATAGAAGCGAGAAAGCACACAAATGGACAACTTTGATGGTTTTATTGCACTTTTCTTGCTTGGTGTAAAAATAAATCAAAGAATATTTTTATACATCTTTTCATGCTTGAAATTTAGTAATTTAGATGCATTTAAAGTTTTGTATGCTTTTTGAATCGTATATTTTCGAGTTTTAGGATTTTCTAAGTTACCTTTAAACAAATATTATATAAGAGAAAAGAAGTTACCACTTTAGATAAATGCTGTGTGTTATTTATTTTTCACCCCAAAAAAATAGTTTTTTATAATAGTAGGTTAATTATAGGAACGTTTTATAACCTTTACAATCAAACATTATTTCCTTCATCGAAGAGAAGAAAATATGTACAGTAAAAGAAAATATTACTTTCTAAATAAAATGCAGTTACCAAGATATTTTAAGGGAACAGGTAAAAAAGTTAATGAAACGCAAGTATAAAATAAATGAACCATTAAGTAAAATATTGCAGAAATATTTGTTCATATTAAGTAGTTTAAATAATTGTTGTTAAATAATTTATTAATATTAAACTTCTATACAACTTTTTTTAATATTTTCAAATATTTTTCAATCAATATATGTTGAAAAAAGAAAATATTCGGAACTTAGAATTGAATAAATCATATATCACTCAAATTAAATAAGAGCGTGATAGATATTCAAAAATTACTATATTTCACGAATTAAAAAATATCATCGCTTGCATGAGACTGAGTTGTACTAATTACTTTGATATACATGATACTTTTATATGCTATATATTATTTACAATCTAATTAACTAGATTGGGTTTAGTGCTAACAAATGACAAAAAAAAAATTATAACTTTTTTCGTATCCCTATAATCATCAATATTAAATCATTTCATTAACTAAACATTTCAAGTACTAAAATGTAAAGAAAATTTTATGCATTGGTGAATTATTATCAAACATAAAATCACAAAGTTATATTTACTCAATTATCAAGAATTTTTAAACTAACGAAAAACATAAAAACATTAATATAATTTCAAAATTTAAGTGTTCCAGTTGCTCCTATACTACGCTTTATTTGTTTGTAATTTATTTTAAAATTAACACTTTAATTTGATAAATTATGAACATTTTATATACTTGTTCGAAGAAATTAAAAAAAAAAATTAAACCAATTATTCGAATTCATTCAAACGAATGAATTCGAATAATTGGTTAAGCCTAGAAATTATATGAGCATTAAATTGAATCAAAGGAACATATTGAAAAATATTACCTAATAACTGCTTATTACTAACTGGAGAATTTCCTACTTTAATAAAATATGCTGACTATAAAAGCATTAATTATTTCAGATTTTTATTATTTTTAGAATAATAAAATTGTATAACTTTTCATACAAATAAGTGGCAATGGCATTAAAAAAAACCATAAACTTTTTGTAAAATTTGAACAATTACTATTTAGAAGTGTTGCTTTTCTCATTGATAATTACGTTTTGTTAATACTTCGTGGTAATTGTATTGAAATTTGCTTTCTTTTTTAAAATGGATTACTATATAAGAGAAAAAACTTCAGATACATACATTAAAATTATTATCAGGACTTTATAAAACAATGCTACTTCAAGAAAGTGAAGTGAACTTCAAAAGAATATAATAAAATAAATCTTAACACATATGTCTTTAATGCTGAAATTTTAGTTTTCATTATCAATAAAAAGTATGTTTGTTTTTAATTTCATGCTGGTATAAGTCTTTGGTACTCTATCTCCAAACATCCATTTCTTTTTTTCTTGTATCTTCTTATAAAGTCTAAACTATTTTCTTTTAATGCAAACTAATAGTTTTTGTTTTCAATCAATCATTTATTTATCCAAAATGGGTTATTATCGTAACTGTATAACTAAAATACAGCTTTTACATACGTATCTATTTAGATATATAAGGTCATAAAATTTCTAAAATTTCATAGCAGGAAAGAAATTCTTATAAATGCTTATCAATTGTTTTAGATACATGTGAATTTGATAATTAAAAGTGGAGACAACAATCATTATAATTTGATTGAAAATTAATTTTATTCTCTCTCGGTTAAATTGTACTACATATTGCCTAGTTTGGTGACAAATTTGAAGCCTCGACGCGAACTTCTATTTGACATACGCATGAGTATGTCCCAATTGTAGATTTATCTAGATATATTCAACTCAGACTTACCAAACAAAAACAGTGTTTAGAGTCTTCGTATCAGATTTTTAATACAATGAATAATAAAAAGCTGATACTAAGATATTTAAAAGTGTTATCTGAAGCTTTACTCATTGTGAGTTATTTATTTTTTACCTAGATTTGGGAGTCGCATTTCTTCGGATCCATTTAAGTAACCAAGAAATCCATCTGAATGACCAACAGTGTGGGCTGAAAAAACTGAATTTTGGAAATCGAAAAAGTAATAGCACGGAAAAGTTGTCACTTGATGTCAATATTAAGTGCAAAAAATCTTAACAAAATTTAAAAATATCTTCCGGTGCAACAACGGATTTAAAGTTTCGAAAAAAGAGTCAAATTCTGTGATCAATGGGTTAATTTTAAAGATTTAAATTTTTTTTAAAGTGGAAATGTCATAGTGCTTAAAAGGTTGGTCTAAGGTACTGTAATAAGTGCGAAAAATGTCAGTTCAATAAAGTAATAGTTTCCATTGTCACAAAGGTTGTGAATAAGCCGAAAAATTTGAAGAAAAAAATGTGCATCTTATTTATTCAGACATTATTTGGAACTTTTCTCTCTGATGAAATTCAATTTCTTAGCAGGGTACATTCAATTCAACTACAATCAAAATATCTAAACTAATGTGCAGTGCTAAAATTTAACACATCTGTTGTCTTTGGTTTTGGTCATTCTATTCTTTATAATTTTGCCGTCTGACATGAGCCCGTACATCAACAACCAGTAGAATTTCTGGGTGAGTAAATTATGCGCATTCCATTGATTTACAGGATCGACAAGTTGTTTTAATTCATTATCCAAGTATCTTGAAAAAAGTATGCCATCCCAAACTTGAATGCCGTCGTCTTTGCATGATAACTTGGTTTTGATGCAAAACCAAATGAGCTCATACACTTTTAATATGAATTTGCTCAAAAAAGGCTTGATGTTGGTGTTTGTGCTTCGAAATAAAAATAAAGAACTTAATTAGCCGTGGTTAGCCATATTGAATCCTCCGTTTCCACTTTTTGACAAATCTACGCAGAAAACACATGTGCAAAACACTTGGCACATTTCTATCTAATATTTTTTATCAATACTATGATCCTGAACACTGACAGTCATGAATGAAAGTTCACATACAATTTTCTTGAATTATTAAATAAGTAGTTACTCACATTTTTCCAGACCTTGAGCAATATGTTCAGAATATGTGAAAGGCCCCTTTGTATTCCAAAGTCCTCGAGTACATTTCTTATAGGAAGTATATTTGCACGCAGTTGGCACATGTACCATTGCATGCGCCTTTCCATTTGTTCTTCTAGCAATTGTATAAGTCCTCTTTTGCGATCAGTGATAAAAGTATTTCCATCACATCCAACATCCGATAGGTTTTTTATTAATTATATTATTCTGTGAAATCAGTAGTACTATTTTTTTTCTAAATTGCCGAACCAGACTCAGGAATAACATGTTCAAGATATTCTAATTCAAGTTGTTGAACTAATGGCTCATGTTTCTCAGTAATTGTACTCAACAGTTAGGAGGTAAAATTCTATTATCTTTTCCTGCCTTTCTCTCTTCTCAGTTTGTTTTTTACTATCATTTTACATGAATCTTCTTATGTTATAATGCCTAAGTCTTCTAGCACAGGTAATGCTATAGAAGCTGCAGCTCTGTTTGGCACTTCGAATCTATCAGGTGTGATTGCTAATGTTGGAGACTGAACCGCCATTTGCGAAGTGCCCTCTTTCGAAGTCGAATGATTATGTCTTCTAAAATAAGTCATTATTTTTAGTATCATAGTTTCCATCGAACGAGTTTGTAGAGTTGAATGAAACCTCATTGTTAAAATATGCACGGGAACCACTCGTGTTTTTTCACGGATGATGTCGGATATGCAGTTTCATTTGATTCTCTAGTCATTTTCTATTTTAGTCTTTTTGTTGCCAAAACATCTATGAATCCAATAACCATCGTGCGAAAGAGTCATTTATTCTAAACTGGTTATTATCGGCTTAACATAGTAGATGGGGTTCCCCGTTAACAATTGTTAGGGATATTTAAATATTAATGACAATTTCTAAATACCGTATTAATTAAATTATTGTTAAGATATTAATATTTTAATAATTAATGAGTTATCAAAATATATTATGGTGTTTTATGGAATTGATCAAATGCACTGAACTGAATATTGATAGTCACACAATAATTTAGAATTTTTCAGGTGTTTTAGGAGACCTAAATTTTGGGGCCTTAAGCCGGGTCTTGTAGGCATTTAGAGAATAAAGGCCTTGCTTGCGAATACTTCTCTGGTCAGTAAGAAAAGTCTGTTCATTTGCAGGTATCCGTCGGAATTTCTCGCAACAACAGGCTGAGAATTCACACTTGCATGAACATCTGCTCGTTTTATCAGTATATTTAGTAATTTCACAGCTCTTGTGGTTATGAAATCTATTACTTTATCGAATTGAAAATTTTTGCACTTATTACAGTGCCTTAGAGCAACCTTTTTCGAACTATAACGTTCAAATTTTCACAAACTTTTAAATCCTTAAAATTAACCGATCTAATTACCGATTTTGACTCTTTTTTCGAAACTTTACCTCCGTTATGGCACGGGAAGATATTTTTTGATTTTGATAAGATTTCACACACTTACTATTGATACGAAAACACTATTACTTTTTGGATTTTCGAAATTTGTTTTAGTGGGACAATAATCTACCTCTTGATTTATTCTACGGGATGATATATATATATATATATATATATATATATATATATATATATATGAAATATTTTATTTCAAATATATCACCGATCAAATGTATTAAGCATGGATATCGAAATAAACCACAATCTCATCACTCATCACATTACAAAACATTTCTTTTACCTTATCACGAGTCCCATCACACTTATACTTCAGTGCGATTTATCAGAAATGGCATAGAAATATTACAATGGAATTCAAATCCTTTCGGGCAGAACATTTCAATACAAAAGGATGAGTGAAATAAGGAGAATATATGATGCGAAAAAAATTTATATTCAACAAAAATGTACTGTTAGAATTATTTTAAAATCGTTATATTTTAATGAAAGAAACCTTTCTTCGAATTTAAAACTCTTTCGCTACAATATCGGTGTACTAAATCTACCGCATGCGAAACTTTCTCAATCTTGGAGCAAATTAATAGATCTGCATAAAACGCAGATATACAGTTAATCAGTTTATATGCAGGGTGGTTAGAATTAAAGTTCGTCTTTCAAAAGCTGTAAATTAAAAGATACAATGGTCAAAATAACTTGAAATTTTACTAGAATATACATAAAAAAAGGGGGAGGAGACGAATAATATAGCATAAGAAAAAAAGTATTTAAATAGTTTTACTTAGTTAGAAAGTTAGTTTAGAATTTTTTTTAAATAGTTAATTTTAATTAGTTTAATTTTTTATGCAGTATAATTTTTTTTCTTTCTTTGCTTATATTCAGGTCGAATTTAAGTTCATTTTGGAAAGCAGTTCTTATTTTACAATTTTTCAAAAGTTGAACTTTAATTTTCATTTATATAAAAAAAAAAAACTAATTTTATAATTGAAAAGTAACAATCTAAAAACTATTTGCTCACGAAAATCTAACTACAAATAATTTTATTAATCGCTTTTCCTAAAACTAATCAGAATAGATGGCTCACAGAGCGATTAAATTATTCTAACAGTTGGAATAACGAAAGAGAAACTAATTATTCTTTCTTAATTAAAAGTATCACTTACCTAGATTTAAAGCGAAAGTTTTCGGTTTACCTAAGGCTATAAGATCATTGTTGACTCATAATGCTCTATCTCGTTATTTTAGAATGCTCAAAATTATAGCAGAAATAAATAATGCCATTAACAAAGTTGGTCTTTCTTGAGAATTAAAACACAAAATAGCATAAAACTGACAAACAAAGCATGAAATCAAACGGAAAGTTTGTTTGCGTCAAAAGAACACCCAGTGAAACTTATTACTAGAATTCCACCTTATTTTATCCTACATCATTATGAAAGTATATTTAAATATCAGTCAAAATCAGAAGATTATTTTAATTGCACTATTTCCTAAAATACAATGCAAACAATTAAATAATTTTAATAGCGTATTGGATAAGTTGGGCTGGGTCATTGAAATCCAAAATGACTATAAAGATATTTTCTTTCAATTGCATTGAATTATTTATAAAATCAACTTAACTTCAGTTTCAGAACTTCAACGGTTGCACCAAGTGCCATTGTATTTTAAGGCAGTCGAGTTTATTTCTAAAATAATTTGCATTCTGCTTTGTTTGGAGTTCAAACTCTTGATTGTATTGTTTGGATTTCAAAATAATGATCACTTATTTGCATAAGTACGAGTCAGAGGACACTTTATGTGATTATTTTAATTAAAAAGCACGTATTAAATATATTTGTCAGTTAAGTGTATAGAAAATTGTACTCGAATATTTAATTCTCTTTTATAATTCTGTCTTCAGAAAAGTCATAATTAACAATTATGTTTATTTTAAAATTATTAAGTTCAAAATTAAGTTATAATTTTCATTACATTAAAAGTTATTATTTTAATTGTTGTTGTAATAATTTATTATTTCATTAAAAAAAAAAATTACGTTAGTATTAGGTGGAAAAGCGTATACTTTTGTCTATACATTGAAAAAAAAAAAAAACCTGATGTTTAAAAAAAAACTATAAAAAGTTTTGCTTGTAAGCTTTTTAATTCCATAACAATAAAAATGAAAGGTTTCTGAGTTATTTAAATTTCTAGTTATCAATCATGGACTTAATTGACGCTCTTATTTTCTCAGGATCGATTCTCTGCACTGAATACAATATCATTGCGTGTTACTGTTTTCCGAGGTACAAATGAAAGAAATGAAATCCTAAAATGAAGTTACTTGTTTCCAGTGGTAGATGGGGGAGAAAAAAGTGGGGGGGGGTGAAAGTTGGTGACAAGTGCATCCCCCCTCCCCCAACGATAAATTTTCCAATTTCATACAGTACAAATATTAACTAGTAAAGAAATAATTTATACTTTCTTACACTTAGCATTGAACAAGGGTCCAAAATTTGTTTTTATTTTAACGACTATTCCATAACTTAGTTTTTTTACTTGGAAGTAAGAGATAAAGTATAGTAATAATTCAATATTATATACATACCTGTTTATTTAGATTTAAATAGTGCATTCACATGTGCATGATTTCATGAAATTAAATTAATAGAAAACTCTAAAAGTTTTATTTTTTTAAATAGCTTGCCTTTTTATGGAACAAGAATAGAAATTTAATTTAAAAGGAAATTTCTCCTAAATTAATGTAACAATTGGTAAAATATAACAATATTTGTTAATACAAAATATTTATATCATTATGCAAAGAAGTCTAATACATTCTTTAAATAGTATGACATATATACCATAATTTTTTATTTTATTTTTACATTTGAAAGCTTTAAATAACTTTTTCTTAGCGTCACTCCATTTAAAGGTTAAGGTGGTGTTTCTATATAAGTTTTTAGACAGATTGTGTGTGTGAGTATTTTTGAAAGTGGGGGTAGGAGGAGTGATTTTAGAAGTGGAGGAAGCGTTGATATTTACTT
This sequence comes from Linyphia triangularis, assembly GCA_963978545.1. Lineage (NCBI taxonomy): Eukaryota > Metazoa > Arthropoda > Arachnida > Araneae > Linyphiidae > Linyphia > Linyphia triangularis. The sequence goes on along the minus strand of OZ021723.1, from coordinate 62,338,342 downwards.
AAATAGAGGAGGGACGCGTCACCCCGAGTCTACCAACACTTCTAGTACTGCTTGATTATGTTCTTAACAAAAGAAAATATGTTACACAACAGGAAAAGTTAGTGACCCAAAAGAACTCATCATTCCATTACACCCGGGGGGGGGCTATCTCCACATTAAAGTCTAAAAGTAATAACTCCCTCTGGACACTTTAATAGGTTGGTGTGAAACTTCTAAAGCTCATATCTCTTATTCCGTCGGTACAACTGAAATAGTCAGTATTTGTTAAGATTCAACCATAAATACCATCAATACAACAACATATGCATTTAGTCATTTAGGTGTTAAATAACGTATAAAAAATAAGCACCATAAGTAAGTGTTAGGTTGAACTAAATGATATCATAATACAATTCTTGAATTGACTTTTAAAAAGTGCAAATCTCTATAGAATTAAACTTAAAATAATATAAATAAACAGTAAATGTTCAAAAACATTACTTTAAAAACCATCATCGACAAAGTTCTCTCCACTCCAAACTGACGCATAAAGCCTTAAAATCCTGTTCTCTATAATTTACAGTACAAAGCTGCTTCCTTTCCAACTTGAACATTTTATTTTGTTCCTTTCCTCCTCAGCCATCTTTCGCCAAAGTTTAGGTCTTTCAAGCTCTATCCTCTTTCTTTCATCGCGAGTCTAAGTAAGAGCTTCGTGAGGAAATTCAATGGCAAGCCTTCTCGAAACATGTTTAATCCATGTCCATTTTCTGTATTTGATTTCATCTGTGATAAGTTTTGATTTCAATATTTTATATAATTCTTTATTTGAAATTGCATATGGCCATAAAACCTTAAGAATACTGCGGAGATATTTAGTTGAAAAGTGTTTAAAGGGTTCTTAGGAGTATTGGTAAATTTCCAAGTCTCACAACCATAGAATAAGATACATTTTACAGTTGAGTTAAAACGATAAGCAATTTTACTGTGATTGTTAATGTTGAAGAAAGCCTTACTTTGTGCTGTATTTCTTATCTTTACTTAATCTGGAAACATTATATTTATCAATTCCTCCTGTAGCAATTGCTCTCATGTAATAAAATGAGTTACTGTATACAATTTCTGTATCTTGCACTATAATTTTAGTTTAAATAATGCTATTTAGTTTCATAGATTTTGCTTTTTATTCTTTATTTAGCTTTAAACATACTGTTCAGCAATTTCGGTTAGTATTTACGATTTTTGTTGCATCTCTTCAAGTTTTGATGAAAGTAGGAAAATATCGTCTGCATAATCTAGATCTTACAAAAGATTGTTTAAAATCAACCTGGTTCTCAATAGTTTATTTTGGAATGTCTTTTTCATTATTCTACTACAATAGAAAATTATTTAATTTTGAGTATCTCAGTTGATCTGCACTCTACTTTACCGATAAATTTCATTTTACACCTCTCATTTTGTAAAAACATGTATTCGTAGTTTCTTGCACAAAGTCACATTTTATACGTAATTATCAGTCGATAATTATACTTGACTATGTTCCAAAAATACACCATATTTTAGATTGTTGTCACAGAGTCATATTTTCAAAAACAGCTTTCAAAAGATTTTGTTGTTGAAATTACGCGTAGAAATATACAGTAAATCTGGAACGTAAGTAAACTAAAAATTAATGTATGTATACAACTGCGATAATGTGATCCACAAAACTGATTGAACTGCAGTTGAACTTGAAATGCGATTTGTAATTAATTTTTTCAAACAAAAAATTCAACATATGTGCATTAGTATAAGTATTTATTAAATGTATGAAAACAATACATTAGCTTTCGTGTATAACAGCAATAGCGCAGATTGTTTTGAAAACAGATAGCCGAGAATGCTTGTAGCAATCGAAGCTTTATGCAATAGCTAACCCGCAAGGATATTTGATAATTGATAAAAATCTGCAGACAAAGTGTAATGCAATGTCATAACAATAACCTTCAGTCTATTTCATGCAATAAATAATGACTCACTAAATATCTCTAATATATCCGATATCAGGTATTTCGTTCACGTGGACGTTTGGGCTATAGTTGAGGCATCCATAATAATGTGAAATTATGATATGGATATCAACTTAAATTCAGTAATAATCGAATTAACAAATTTCTAAATAAATAGCATTCGAACTTTTATCAGTACAAAATACAAAACTATTTTTCAAATTTTGTATTTTTATAAAAAATTTGATACACCTGACGAAATCAAAATATCCTCCGTCAGAAAATCATTTTCTTGCGTAAAAGCAAAATAAGGAATGACAGAAAGATTTTATATTTTTCTAAAAAAAAAAAGCATAGATTATTGTTTGTTGTTGGGCCTTTTTAAAAAATCTATTTAATTGTATATTTTTGCTTCAAATTAAAAACAATGTAATTATATTCAGTTTCGATTGATTGAAAATATCATGAAAGGGAACTTTTAATTCACTGCAGTTCTATTTTAATGAAATATGTTTATGTATTTACAGTTGTACTGTTATTCATGTTGCAATACATTTCTTAACACTAATTTAGTGTTGTGTCTGTTATTTTTGTTTGCAATAACACAGTTTTATTTTTGAAAATCATATTTTTATAAAGACTCGATTATATTGAGGTAAAGTGTTTGATATTTTTTAACACAGTGTTTTAAAAATAAGGGTTTTTTTTATGTTACATTTCGCAATCCAGTAGTGAAATTGTAAATTCATATTAAAGGAAGCTGTTATTGATTAGTTTTAATAAATTGCTTCAAGGTCCAATAATACACAATAACTCGCATTATTTTAGACTCCTCGTTTATTTGACGAAGAAGTTAATTCCTTATCGCTAATACAGATTACACAGGCTTGTAAGAAAAAAAGTGTCTAGAAACCAATAGTTGATGTTGATAGATTTTGGACTCTAATTTCAGGAAAAATAGTCAAAAAATTCCCTGACATACCATTTATTCAAAAAATTAAAATTTCACAAATTAAAAAATTTGATTTTCGTAGATAAGTCATGAGCCCAAAGATAAGTTATGGGCCTCACATAACGTATGTTACCCTTGTGTAGAAATTTGCGAAAGTGGTCAGAAGGCACAAAAAAGTTTTTCAGTTTATAAATCCCAATGATCTGGAGAGAAGCCAAAAATCATAGTTGCTACCTTTGATCACGTAACAGGAAGGTCTACAATTTTATTAATAAGAAATAAATATGTTACCCAAACATCCTGACGGCAATGGCCTCTGTTTCTCATAATTCAGAAATACTTGTACCTAAATCTACTGAGAAACTAGAAGACATTCCTGAAGTTTCTGAAGACGAAGGCAATCCTTATGACGAGGACTATCGCCTTGTTTCAGATAGCAACGAGCCCCAAATTTTTTCACAGCTGTAATTAAATTATTTTGTCAGAGATTTCAGGGAAAAGGAAAAAAAAGCATTATGGATATATGAATATAGGATGTATTAAACAATGATAATCATTAAAAATCATTAACTGTTTTAATTAATATAATTGGTTCTATATAGAAAGCAAATCATTTCCAATTATTTGATATATTAATTAATTTGTAAATAAAACACTTACAATAAAACACTTTTAAAAAAAATATTTAAAAAATATTAAAAATGCATAAAATATATAAATATAATAAAACACTTATTAAAAAAACCCTTCTTTTCTCCAGAATATGTACAATAAGCTTTCTTGTCAATATATTCAAGCCCATTTTGTGAAAAATCCTTACATGATTGAGAAAAATGGATGTCGTATTTGAAATCAGCGCTCTAAGTAATATAAAATTCAGCCAAGCTGGTAACTTTGGTTACAAACTCGACGAGAAGTTTCTTATCCGAATAATTCAGTGTTTCTTTTTACAACCAAGATGCAGCCTTCTCGTATTTAAACGCAATTCCACTAGGAACCTTTAGTTGTGAGTTTTATGAAATCCTACTTATCTTGCTGATAACCTTAAACTGATAAATTAATCATGTCTATAAAAATTTACAGTTAAGGCTTAACGTATTGCAAAATATTTCTGCGAACCAATTCCGGTTCTTCAAGTTTTATTTTGGCATTACAATCCATATTTACAAGATCTTTTATTTGATAAATCGTACGAGTTTGAAACAGTTATCTATTTATCTTGGAAAATTAACTTTAAATGGAAAGACAAACAGAGCCTTTGTTTAAGTTATCTTTAAGTTAATGTATTGTATTAGTAAATGTCGTAGTAATGTATTAGTAATGTACTAAAAATGTCGTTGTTTACTTTTAGAAGCTGGATAAATGAATCTTCATATAATTGAATCTCTGAATATGCTATGATATGCTGGTGCTAAAGGGCCCGTATTTTAATGTCACCATCGCTATACCCTCCGAGTGCTATTCATTCGAGAGAACCTCCTCTGTTCAGCCCTATTTTAGAAGTGAAATCCATAGATCTCAGTAGCCAAATTTATCGTAGTTAAGTCCAAACTCTCAAAACCCATTCAAATTTATCTAAACTTCATACCTATTTAAGGAATATGCAAAACTTTTAAAAATATCTCTTTATACACAAAATAACAAAACTGTCTGAGAACAACTTATGGCATCAAAGGTTACAAAGATTCTCAGAGAAAGTTTTCAAAGGATAATATGTTAAAGAGATTTAAGAGATTCTTAAAGAGACAGATTCCAACGATCCTTAAAAAGAAACGTTCGAGTGATTCTAAAGAAAAACTTTCAAAATATTTCTAAAAGTAAATGTTCAAAATATAAGATTCTTGAACTTAACTTCATAAAAAAAAATTTTAAATATTACAATTTCTGTTCAAGGAATCAAAGTTAGAGTGACACTGAAATGGAAATTTCCTATATGAAACATTATTACCCTTTTATCATTTAACTCTTTACATTTTTAATAAAGTTTTATTTGGTCTGTTTCTGTAAAATCAGATTTTGTATATTTAGTAAAAGATTTATTTTTTATAAAGAACGCCGTAAAACCCATACGTCTTTAGCATGTGGTATGTAAGGATCATTGGTTTAAAGTCATATCTGCAAAAGCGAAAGATCTCAAACGATTAAAAAAAATACTTTAAAACATTATACAGAAAATAATATATATATATATATATATATATATATATATATATATATATATATATATATATATATATATATATATATATATATATATATATATATATATATATATATATATATATATATATATATATATATATATAAGGTTTAAGGTATAAATACAAGTACCAAAAATAATAAAAAAATTAATTTTTGGTTAAAACTCTAAACATTTTAAAATTATGCTGATTAAACTTTGTTTCAAAGCAACGCCTTTAATAAAAAAATAGGCCACATCACTTACCTCTACAAAAGTCATTTCCTGTCTAAACACTACTAGGTAGCAAATAGAAGAAGTTTGGCAGAAGCTAAAGCACCGCCAAAAAACATCGCCAAAAAAACATCTGAAATCACTACCTAGCTAACAGCTTCGTCGAGTTCATCTCCCCTACCTTTTCAAACAACACGTTTCATAATAACGAACTGTTTAAGTCAGTGTTGCCAAATGCTCACCAGTTACAGCACAGCATGACGCAGGCTAATGTGGTTCACTGCATGCCATGAAACCAGCTGATATGCAAATGGCCTTCATGCATATATTCGGAGCTGACCAGACTATTTAAGAAGACGGATTCGAGGATCACGAGGAGAGGACTCGCAACTTGCTAAGCTCTTGGAAAGAGCTCCGAAATACTTTTTCGGTTCTTTGAAAATATGGCTGTAAATAATCGTTTCTAATATAAATAAGTATTTTAAACTACGAATTAATTTTCATTTAAGTCTTTTTTTACTGCTTTAAAACTGAGCCGCCAATTAGGTGGCCTGAATAGTTTGCATGAAAATGCATTTCATATTTCATCAAAAAATATAGGATGCGATCTGTTTCCTGAAAATATAAGAATAACGCAACCGACTTTCGTATTTAAGCATAATGTAAACGATTTCTAAATACAATACTAACATTTTTTTTTTCTTTATGGGAATTGGAATTTGATGAACAATATCTTTTACAAATAATTTTATAATTTTTGCTAATAAGAAAACAAAAAATTGACTTGTACATTAGCCCATTAAAGACCACTTTGAAATAATTATTATTAGCAAATTTTCTTACCAACTGACAGTAATGGGTAAAAGTGGCTAAAAAATACCCTGAAGTTTTATATACTTGATATCTTAATAAGTATCTATTAACCTCAAAAGTATTCTCTAAAACGGAATTAAGAACCGAAATTCAAATATCTTCAGGTTACTCAATTTACTTGAAGAACTGTTATTTAAAATTTAAAGTGAAAATGCAAGATTTCTTTATCCAACTTACTTTAACATTACAAAAATTGTAAATGAACAGAAACATCAAGATAAAATAATATTAGCTTTCACAAACTCGCCTTAAAATTTATTTCTAGCATTGTTTCAAACCAAATTTCGAAAGTTGCTTCCTGGACTGAATCTGCGATCTAATGATTAATTGAAATGATTCTAATGGTGTTCAGTTGAAGCAATGGGAATGAATAATTAGGATGATCCACTGACTACTACTGTTACCGCTGCTATTGCCCACATCAAACTTCCCCTAAATCATCAAGACTGACTTCAGAAGGAATATCACTATGTGTTCTAGTCACTCACAAGCTACTAAAATACCTTTTCAAATATCAATTCCAGTTTCAGAAATTGAGTGCTGTCTGGAAACCCGATATTGTTTGATTCGAACCCATTTTCAAGAAGTAAATTTCGCAATTCTACTCTAAACAACTGTTCTTCAATAAATGGTTCATCCTCAAGGCGTAATCTGGGAACATAAATATTTATTAATATTTACTATTGTGTTAACTTACAGCTATTTTAAGATCAGGAGAAATTAAATTTTAAAAAAATATTGTATTTTTACTTTCGATTATAAACAACAGTCAAATATTCGGTTGAATTGTGAAACCACAAGCCATTTGAATATTGTCTCCTCAGCATTCTCCACTACGTGGTCCAAAGAAACTTTCATCAAGATGATTTTCATCAAAGAATTATTACTAGAAAAAGTTAATTGGGACTCATTCCAGTTGATTTATTAAGATTAGCTGCGACAAATACTGCAACAGATATCGACTCTATCATAAAAGAAACTGTGTGATTTCTATCGTAATCGCCTCACAATTGATATCGACTAAAACGAGGAAATCTGGAGGTATGATTTAAATAGCTTTATTGAAGGTTAGGTCAAGTCACATACAAAAGATACACTTCTTTTTTAGAATTTGATTTATATAATAATAAAAATTATTATTTTTTTAATTGTTTGGAAAAAAAATATTAAATACCAATTCCAATTTTATTAAGATAAAAAAACACTTCATTAATTTGTTTTAAGTTTTCAGAAATATTTTATATTGTTGAATGTATAGTAATTAAAGATATAAAACGGCGCATTCGGTAAACCTGCGTCCCCCGAAAAATCTCCAACATAAGCCATACGACCCGTCTCTAAAAGTTAGTAGCTAAAGCTCTAATTTTCAAATGAAGTTACCTGCGGCCTCAGACAGTCAGCGTTCACATGAACTTGACGTCGCTATTAGATAGCAGTCAAGAACGGAAGCCCGTCGATTCCAAACAGAATGCTTTGTTTGGGAGATTCCTTCTCTAACTTTTTATGTCATTGCGAAGTTAATAACATCTTCTAATGTAAATACAACATGGTTATACTTTCTTTATGTTAGTCCAATAATGGAGTTAAGTTCTTATATGTAAGTACTATCATTTGGTTGTTTGGCTGTTTTATTCAACGTGTGAGTGATGATTTAAAACGACACTTTATTTTTCGTAAGAACATGAAAAGTTGCTTATACACCTAACCACTGATTTCTCATAGTGTATCAGCACAATTTTGGGGCCCGTATATTTTATTTATGACTAGAATGAAACTTTTGGCGGTTATTAAAAAATTGTTTATATTTTTTATTCCATTATCAACGTAGAAATCATGCAAGTTATATAATTTGGTAGATTTTCCTTGTCACGAAATTCTAAACTAGATTTTTTTATTTATTCCATTCGGTTATATTTGAAATGTATATTTTCATTGCGTGTTAATACTTGATTTATAAGACCTGTTGCCTTTTATGGGAGCGATTGTTGGGCACTGAACAAAGCAGAAGAGGTCCTTTTACTTATTTTTAAAAGAAAAAATTTTAAGGAATATTTTTGGACCAATAAAACAAAATAGCGAATGGAGAATCGCATATAATCATGAAATCAATGAAATATATGGTGAACCCGAAAATAGTAAAAGTGTCTGGTATTAGATAGCTGGGGCATATATATAGATATGATAAAGCATCCTCAACCAAAAAAAATTACATTTTTAAATACAGAAGGCAAACGATGAAGGGGACGACTACCCACCAGATGGATTGATAGTGTTGAAACAGACCTAGAATAGATGAGAGGGAACCGATGGAGGGCTATTGGGCCGGATAGAGTCAGATGGAGATGGAATGGAGAGACGGCCTTGGCCTGTAACAGGCCGTAGTGCTTGCGAAGAAGAAGAAAATTTTCCCTGTCACAAAATTTTTAACTAGCTTTTTTATTGATTCCATTCGGCTATATTTCAATTGTGTACTTTCATTGTGTGTTAATATTTTATTATTGTATTTTATTTACTTTACTGTTGCAGTCAAAGGGTGTTTGGATATGGAGATAAAATCTTTATGTGTTTTATTTTGTATTTGCAGAAAATGCAAAAATAAAATAAAAAACGAAGTGTATGTGAAAGAAAGTCTAACATGAACGTAAATGTAACACTAAACTAGGATTGCCTTTCAAATGCAACCTTTAAGTGACATCTTGGTAAGAATGTAGTTGCTAAAGAAAGTAGAAAAGCGTTTTGTCCTTTTCTCTTGACACCTAGGAATGACATGGAATTAATAAACTTATTTTCAAACAAGAAGTGTTTCTAATTTTAGTCACTTGCATTCCACACAACAATAAAATTATAGGAATTGCCGGGAAAAGGGTTCAATAGATTTTAACCCATCACCTTGAAGTGACACTTAAGGAAAAAAATGCCACTTCACTGGAGCGGAAAAACAGGATTCAATAAGCGGAGTATAAAGAGTTCCTTGAGTTTTGGAAAATATTATTGACACAGTGGTAAATCTGTTGGGTCTGATAACTTTTTATTGTCTTTATTTCAAAATTATTTTTAAATTTACGAATCTAATTTAAGTTTGATTAAAATTGTTAGTTTATTTTAGAGTATTTATTATATATATGTATATACTTTTTTAATTATTCTGTGAGGTAAAAATCATGAAAAATCATCATTGAAAAATCATGCTAAAGTAACACTTTTTGGTTCCAATGTCAGTTCATTGGGGAGAACAATAAAGTGAGTGTTAAAGAATTCTTGAGTTTTTTAAATAGTACGTCTGAATACCTTTACTTCTTTTCCGTTCTAAAAAATGCTGCTCTATCCTTAAATTCATCAGCGTTTCTTAGAAAAGAAAAAACTAAAGGCTTCCAGACGAACTTTTTTAACGTACTTTTTCTGGCTATATAGCCAGTCTTCACCGATATAGACTAAAAAATATGTTATATTTTTTACTCTATATCTATAATATTCATTATTGCTACTAATTTTATCCCAATACTTTAGTTGAACAATTATCTAAACAATTTTGCAAAAGAAAAGTTTAGTGTTCTCTGAGGTATATCATTTAAAACATAAAATATTTTTTTTAATTTTTCTGCAAAATTAACAAACACAAATTCCGAACCTTTTTTCAGACTGATACGCTTTTAAAATACCTTTTATGTTGAGAATAATGTGAATTAAAAAAATAATGTTTTTTTAACCTCACTTAGCATTCTTCATCATATTCATCTTTTATTTTAAAATAAACTACATAAAATGCACATTTCTCAACGGAATTTGCATTTTTATGAATTCGTTATGTCATTTTTATTAACATTCCTGGAGAGAGTAAAGATAGATGAATTTTATTAACATACATATACTTTTCACCGTTTGTCAAAAAAAAATTCATAAAAGTAAAACGAACTGTTAAAATTTTGGGTTGTTTTCTAGAAATAAAGAGTAACTGCAACAATAAAAAATATGTTCCTATTGAATATGATTCTATAATGCATATGTAAATGCAACTAGGCAGCACCGTCCGTTTTTTTTATATACCAGAATAAATGCTTTCTTGAACAGTTAAATTAGGGTTACAGAATTCACTAAAAAAAATGTAGGAGAAAAAAATCAAAGAGCAAATGAAAATGAATGGAATGAAATAGATGGAAATTTTGAAAGGTGATAAGCAAGTTGAAATTCTGAAATAGATATTGTACCAGCTGCTTACTTTGCATTTTAAGTACTGATGTTAAATACGACATATATTCTATTCAATATAAACGAGGAATATAACTTAGATAAGATATAGATTCTATGCAGTTTGTTCTTTTTGTTTAATTCTATAAATTAAGTTTTCTTTCTGAGTGATTCTATACAATAAGTTTGTTCTCTGTGGATAAAAAAAACCTTCGAATCTGATTCTAATATTTTTTAGTTGCATATGGTAGAACAAAACCTTAATTATACGAATACAATTTTTGTTTTAGTGAAAAATTAATATTTAATTATTAAAATAATGAATTGAAAAACATAATTCCTTGACTTTTCAATATAGCATGTTAATTATTGCGCACAGTTATAAAAAATATTACTAGAATATTTACAAAATTTAAATTGCACAAATATTCAAAACATCTCAAACTTGATTCCAAACCTAAAAAAATCTTTTTTAAGAAAATTTTTAATTTTTTTCAATTATAGTTTTAACACAATGCAGATTTTTCAAATTTTATAAGACTTTTGCATGAGTAAAAATTTAATTAAATGCTCCCAATTTTAAAAATAATAGGCTTAAATTAGATATATATGCTAGAACAATAAATCTTGAAAATTTTATGGAAAAATATTTAACCATTCTCGAGACGCACTGCGCACAGTAACCAAAGAGTACATTATGAGAAAATGAGCTTTAAAGATATTTACAAATGGAAAACTAATAAAAATACTTTTAAAATGCAAACAAATTTCTTAAAATTGTCCCAAACTGTAAGCAGTCCCTTCCTTCTTTTTATTTTTCATCATTCGTTTCAATTCTTCTCTCCTTTTCAGTCTGCGGGCTTCGACAGTATTATCTTTGAAGCGCTTTTCGACTTGTTTTACCCGAGAAAAATCTGCTCGTAGATGAATGATACCGAGTTTCTACCAGGATTGAGACCCAATTCTCTCATAACAGAAAACCTACTTTTACTACCTTCATTAAACACCCAAACAGCATCATAAGTTGCAATTTTTTAAATGGTTGGACAGCAAACAGAAACTTTTGAACAAATTTTCCAAATTAAAGAATTTAGTGATTCATTTGGATTTTGAGTTTTAGCTCCTAAACAGCGTCTCAGCAAATTTGGATGGGACAAGGCATTAAATACTGACTTGGTTGCTTCCATCACAGCTGCTGGAAGATGTTTCTCGTGGTGAAAAGAAATTCCTTTAGCTGCCGCTTGTTGAAATTTGCACCATGAATTTTCTCCAACAGGGCAAAAACTGTGTAAAGGTTCACTATCAGTTGAGCGAGTGTGGAAGTTGATTGCCCAGATAGATTTTCTCATATCTTTTAAAGAAGTTGAATACTCTCTTATGGCATTTCCATAGTATACAGTTAATTGATTAATTGCAACTTTTGTCAGTCTACCTTTACCGGATAAACCTTTGCCGTCAGACAGTTTTACTTTGGAGTATTTGTCTTTCAACTTTCTTAATCGTGTCCCCATTCTTCGAATTCTTCGGACTTTGAATTCCAACAAACAGTTAAAATAGAATTAGTTTTTTTTTTTAAATACGTAAGTAATAAAGAAACTGATAAACTTTGCCGTTTGCAGTCCGCGGTTTTATTATTAAATAAATTTAGAACAGAACACTAGCATTTTGAGTTATTGTTTCAATTTCCATTCCATCCTTTTTTTTTTTTTTTTTATTAATACAATTACTAAATGTTCATGAAAACTTATAAAAACATAGATTAAATAAAACATATCTAAAACAAATTATCCAGTTATAAATAAACAGAGTATTTATTTTACTTATTAAATGAGAGAACAAGTAGAGTTTTAATTTCGCTTTCTTTTCCCATATCCTTGCCAAATGCCCTTGAAAACGAATAAACACAAGGATTAAATAAATATAAATCAAGTGTTTTATTCTAGATCATAATACCATCTGTTCTGAATTCAAAATAGATTATTTATTATACGAATTGCCATATAAGAGGTTAATCATTAACCACGAGCGATCAATGTTAGGAGGGTCATTTTAGATATTTTTGAAAAATAAATAATACAAAAAAAAAAAAAAAAATACGAAAAAAAAAAAAATACAAAACAAAAATACCTTAACATATTTGAATGACTATTTTTTACTTACCAGTGAAAACTAGTGTTTAAATTTTTCCGATTTGCTCTGTTGTTGCAATTATACGCAGCACAGTAATTAACCATGATTCAGGAAATCGTCCAACCATTTGCTGGAAAGCAAACATTAATGCCGGCGCATTTTTTCGCCTTGCGTTACCATCGGAGCAGTCTATCCAGTTGGTTATCTATATCGATGATTCGCACGCACACATTTCTGAATCGTTTGTGACGAGGGCGACTCACAGGGTTCTTACTCCATTTACAGTTCTGTAGTTTAGTGGTACATAAACTATTTAGTATGATAAATTGAAATAGATTGTTACTCTTAATGAAGCATGGGTTTACCTACATGATTGCAACAGAAAAAGATCTATTTACTATCGCAAAAGCCTAGTAAAAAGTGTCTGAACCTGGTTCCATGAATGAGAAAAAGTTTAACAGCAAAGGCGCGGGTTTCTTTTACAATTGGAAATTAAAAATACCGAATAATATATATTTTTTATTTTTTTTTAATTAACTCATAATACTATCAAGGTAATATTTTATTTGATATTCACAGATAAAAAAACAATTTCTTTATCCTAAGGATTCTAAAAGATTGAAACTGCACCACCACAAAACCATCATTCATACTTAGAAAAATACTACAGCCTGGAAAACTGAAAACTGACAAATGTATGGCATATATATCTTTGCAGCATATTCCTATAAACGCTACACCTATTTACTATTGTCCCTGAAAAGAGATCTTTTTAAGCTATAACTCATCATGATTTATGGATTCTGGAATGTAGTGAAAGAGGAATGGCAAGCAGTAACCCATGAACTTTTACGAAAAACCCTTCAAACATGAATAGTATAATTCTTGTTGTTCAGAACATTTAAACAGAAAGTTTTTGCATTTTAAATTTAAAAAAAAAAAACGGCCTACAAATCGTTCTAAAAATGCATTAACACTCTCTGTACCTGCGTTATTAAAAACCACAACTTTTCAAAGAAATCTATGACTGAGCAAATAAGGCAGAGAAATTACGTATTAAAAACATAGTATTGCGATATAGAAAATACATATTTAAAAAAAAAAGAAACGGGAATGTCTAACCTTCATTTAACTACAATTGATAAGGAATATTTCTGAACCTCAGAGACAAACGAGCTCAAATCGAAATATGACAGTTTTACTTTTATTTTGATGAGTATGTTTTATAAATTCGTTTACTATATCATACTACTATAACACGGAAACTCCCATACAAGAATGCTAAAACATTTAATCCAAGTTAAACAGAGACATATACAGATAACAAATGGGAGTAGGATAACATTTTTATATTCTTTTTGTAAAGTTGTTTTTATCGTAGGCTTCGTACTTAGGCTTTAAATCTGAGGTACAGGATTAATAATTTAATAAAAGATTTATAAAATGCAGACATGAAAAGTAAGATTAAAGAATTTGGATGTTGAATTATAAAACATTAAAATTTCATGTCCAATACTTTGTAATAAAATTTAATCTCTGACAAAACTTGAAAATTAAATCTTTCACTTCATCGATACTGATATTTGGAAAAATATTGAGAAATCCTAGCTTGATCTAAAATTTATTTGATAAATGATTAAAACGTTGTGTTATCTGATTTCTAACAATTTTGTAGATATTAACTGCACCGTAAGTTTTGACGTTATACACTTCTAGATGGCACCACACCCTAAAAGGTTTAAATGTCAAGTATATTTATCAAAGTACTCATAATCATTTGAATAAAAAATAATAATAATATTTAATTTGTATAAATAAGTATTGAAATTAAATAACCATTTCCCATGTCTGCTTTTGAAGCATTTAATAATTAAAAAAAGATATTTTTTTTATGTAGCTTTTTTAGATATCCGGGAAACAAAATCGTTTTTGTGTAGCTTGAAAAATTTGGAAGATCGAGTAAATGTAGTTGATAAATGCTATTGTAAATTAATAACTTCAAAACTGTATAAGGCTGACCATGATCAAAATCACAGCTTTAATATTTCAGCTAACACTATTTCAATATGTGATTGTGTGATTTTTATGCTCAAGACTGCTTATATGTATTTGTATATTTTACATAAATATTAATTCAAAAGAAAAAAAACGAATGTCAAATTGATATGTCTTTTAGTTCAACTGCACGCTTTAAGTAAATGAATTATTTTTTTCAATAGTAAAATTCATCAGTTTATATGATAGGAAAATTTAGATAAATATAAATTTAGTAGAAATGAAATATTTACTTATATTACATAAGAATATTAGTTTTTAAGAAACTAATTGTAGTATTGAAAATAACTCTGCGTGCGAGGTATGAAAATTAAATACTAAAATTATTGCTTTCCATTACAAAAAGTTCTCAATACGAATTTAACGATATCTTATTATACATTGCCCAAATATGTTTTTAAAACACTTATTTACAATGTGTCTTAAGAAGGTTGTTATTTCTTGCTCTATAAAAACCTTAATAATGAATTATCCGTCGATATGGGACAAAACCATAGGACGAAACATTCTAATGGAGGAATATTCCAATTAGGATGTGCCGCCATCTACCGAAATGTTACATTACTTCAAGGTATGAACAGAACGATTTAGTGATGACATGATTTCAGGAGTAATAGTAAACCCAGCAGTCATTTCTACAGCAATACTGCAGTATTACCTACTATCAAGGGGTATCCCTGTCGTACTCAAGCTACAGAACGAATAGTCACAGAAGCATTTTCTGCTGTAAGCGGATCATACAGAAGAGATAGGTTAAAAAGAAATAGCCTGGAATCACGAAACCTCAAGCCAGTTTTCAACACCAAACGTGATTACCGTTTACTGTAACTCCGAAGATTTTTTTATTTTTCTTGATTTAATTCTTAAGAAGTTGTAATATGTTTCTAAAGTTTTTTTTTTTTTTTTTTTTTTTTTTCTGTAACCATTTAGTACATGTCCTCTCATTCCAATAAACATTTAAAAGTACTAAAGGCCTGTTTCACTTAAACAAAAATCACTTTGACATTTTACCATTATAAAGCTTAAATACCAAAACTTCAGCCCCCTTGCAAAGAGCTTAACATAAAATTTATTATTTTTATTTTATTTTTCCCTTAATTAATGTACCTCAGAACATCTTTTCCCTATAGGTAGGTTTTGAAATTCTTAAAAAAAAAATTTCAATTGACTTTGACTTTTTGCTATAAAAAAGTTCAAATACCTAAACTTCATCCTCCTTGTGGCAGTACTGAACTTAAAATTTAATTTTTTTAATTATTTTTCCATGTATCTATATGCCATAGAACATCTTTTCCCCATAGGTCGGATTTGAAATTCTGAATTTTTTTTTCAATCCACCCTACTATATATATAAGCTTCAATTTCTTCAAAGGAGAAATTTTTTGAAAATTTTACTTTTTGAACAATAATTCATTGAACTTCGTCCCCCATGTATTTTCAAAAAGGGAAATTGGAAATTGGCTTTTTTTAGAAATAGTCTCAAATACATTCAAGTTCTGATTTTGGGCTGAAATTATTTCTGGTAAAAGTTTTAATGAAAATAATTATTTTTCTTAAAATCTGAAATTCAATTTTTAAATAATCGTGAAATTTTTCAGTATTGTGAGTATTTTAATGGAAAATTTTATTTTGGAAAAATTGATCAAAATTGTTTTCGATAATGTAAAACACTTCCTTAATTCAACAAAGTGCAATATCTGGCCAAAAAACAATTTTTCGATAGGAAAATGACAAGTTTAAATCTTGAAACTAAAGAGCTCAGAAACTGTTTTAAGCCGTTTACGTACTTTGCATTATTTCGATTTAGAGTGCTGAAATACCACTTTATAAGCAAATTGATGATCAAAATGAATTCAGGTGATAATTTTTCTGTTACGAAGTTCAAAAAGAAGTTTAAATTTTGTAAATTGGGAATTTTAAATTTTCCTTAGACATGGCTAATGTATTTTCAAAGGAAAATGCAAACTCTTTTTGCAATAATCAGATTTTGCAAAGTAAAATGTCACCTTAATTGCGATTTGACTGTAGAATTCGATTCGGATGACTATTTCTATAATCCTGGGTGCAAAAAGTTTGTAAGAATTCAAAACTTGAGAATTTTGAAATTTTCCTTACGATTATCATGGGAAAAAATGAAAATTAAATTTTTGAAAGCTCACTTTTTGGGACCAAGTTTTGACATACTTCCCATTTTGTGAGTGTTATAATATTGGAAGTGGAGATTCTACTGTATATTAGCTTCAATTTCTCCAAAGGAGAAAATTTGTGAAATTTTACTTTTTGAACAATAATTCCTTGAACATAGTCATTCCTGGTTCAAATTTTCATTAAAAAAATTAATTTTCTTAAAATCAGAAATACAATTTTTCGAAAATCGGGAAATTTTTCAATTTCATGTGGATTTGATTGGAAAATTTCGTTTTAGTCAAATTGATCCAAATTGTGTTTTTGTCTTATGAAACATTTCATCAATTCAACTAAATTTTAAATTTGTCTTAAAAACACTTTTTCGATAGGAAAATGCCAAATTGAAATTTTGAAACGAAAGCGCTCTGAAACTAATTTTAATCCGTTTTCGTACTTTGCATTATTTCAATTTTGAGTGTTAAAATATAACTTTATAAGGAAAATGATGATCAGAATATAATCAGGTGATACTTTTTATGATCCTTTGTTAAAAAATAAGGTTAAATTTCGAAAATTCGGAATTTGAAATTTCCTATAGGATAAACATGGCTAATGTATTTTCAAAGGGAAATGCACTCTTTTTGCAATAATCAGATTTAAGAAATAAAATGTCATTTTAATGGCGATTTGACTATGGAAATCTATTCGGGAGATGATTTCTATAACCGTGGGTGTAAAAAGTTTGTAAAATTTAAAAAAGTTGTGAAATTTGAAATTTTCCACAAGATTAACAAGGGGAACATTGAAAATGATAAATTTTAAAAGTTCACATTTTGGGACCAAATTTTGACCATTTTCCCATTTTGTGAGTGTTATAAAATTGGAATTGGAGATTCTGCTATATATTAGCTTCAATTTCTTTATAGGAAAAAAATTTTGAAAATTTTAACTTTTGAACAATAATTAATTGAACCCCATGTATTTTCAATTGGGGAAATTGGCTTTTCCAGAAATAGGCTCAATTGCTTTCAAGTTCTGATTATTGTTTAAAAATAATTTTTAAAGTCACTCCTATTTAAAATTTTAATTAAAAAAATTAATTTTCTTAAAATCAAAAATACAATTTTTCGAAAATCGTAATATTTTTAAATTTCGTGTGGATTTGATTGGAAAATTTCGTTTTTTCGAATTGATCCAAATTGTGTTTTTGTATTGTGAAACACTTCATCAATTCAACTAAGTTTCAAAAATTTTTAAAAACCCTTTTTCAAAATTAAAATGCCAAATTGTAATTTTGAAACTAAAGCGCTCTGAAACTGATTTTAATCCGTTTTCGTTTCTTGCATTATTTCGATTTTGAGTGCTAAAATACAATTTTATAAGGAAAATGATGATCAGAATGTAATCAGGTGATACTTTATATGATCCTTTGTTCAAAAATAAGGTTAAATTTCGAAAATTCGGAATTTGAAATTTCCTATAGTATTAACATGGCTAATGTATTTTCAATTGGAAATGCAAACTCTTTTTGCAGTAATCATATTTTGAGAAATAAAATGCCACTTTAATGGTGATTTGACTATGGAAATCTATTCGGGAGATGATTTCTATAAACGTGGGTGTAAAAAGTTTGTAAGATTTCAAAAATTGAGAAATTTGAAATTTTCCATAAGATTAACATGGGGAATATTGAAAATGATAAATTTTAAAAGAGTACTTTTTGGGACTAAATTTTGACCCACTTACCATTTTGTGAGTGTTATAAAATTGGAATTGAAAATTCTGCTATATATTAGCTTCAAATTAAAAAAAGTTCAAATATAAGGTTAAATTTCAAAAATTGGAAATTTGAAATTTCCTATGGGCTTAGCATGGCTAATGTATTTTCAATAGGAAATGCAAACTTTTTTTGCAATAATCAGATTTTGAAAAATAAAATGTTACTTTAATGGCTATTTGACTATGGAAATCGTTTCGGGAGATTATTTCTTTAACCGTGGCTGTAAAAAGTTTGTAAGATTTAAAAATTGAGAAATTTGAAATTTTCCTTAAGATTAACATGGGTAATATTGAAAATGATAAATTTTAAAAGTGCACATTTTTGGAAAAGTTTTCACCCACTTCCAATTTAATGAGTGTTGTAAAATAGGAAGTGGAGATTCTTCTATATATTAGCTTCAATTTCTTTATAGGAGAAAAACAATTTCAATTTTACTTTTTGAACAATAATTAATTGAGCCAAATGTATTTTCAATTGAGGAAATTGGCTTTTCCAGATATAGACTCAATTGCTTTCAAGTTCTGATAATTGGTTAAAAATAATTTTTAAGCTCCTTCCTCGTTCAAATTTTCATTAAAAAAATTAATTTTCTTAAAATCAGAAATACTATTTTTCGAAAAAGTGAAATTTTTCAATTTCGTGTGTATTTGAATGGAAAATTTCGTTTTTGTCAAATTGATCCAAATTGTGTTCTTGTCTTGTGAAACATTTCATCAATTCAACTAAATTTAAAATTTGTCAAAAAAAACTTTTTCGATAGGAAAATGCTAAATTGAAATTTTGAAACGAAAGCGCTCTGAAAACAGATTTTAATCCGTTTTCGTACTTTGCATTATTTCGATTTTGAGTGCTAAAATAGAACTTTATAAGGAAAATAATGATCAGAATGTATTCAAATGATACTTTTTATGATCATTGTAAAAAAATAAGTTTAAATTTCGAAATATCGGAATTTGAAATTTCCTATAGGATTAACATGGCTAATGTATTTTCAAAGGGAAATGCAAACTCTTTTGGCAATAATCAGATTTTGAGAAATAAAATTTCACTTTAATGGCGATTTGACTATGAAAATCGATTCGGGAGATGATTTCTATAACAGTGGGTGTAAAAAGTTTGTAAGATTTTAAAGATTGAGAAATTTGAAATTTTCCATAAGATTAACATGGGGAATATTGAAAATGATAAATTTTAAAAGTTCACTTTTTGGGACCAAATTTTGACCCACTTTCCATTTTGTGAGTGTTATAAAATTGTAATTGGAGATTCTGCTATATATTAGCTTCAATTTCTTTATAGGAGAAAATTTTGGAAAATTTTACTTCTTGAACAATAATAAATTGAACCCAATGTATTTTCAATTGGGGAAATTGGCTTTTCCAGAAATAGGCTCAATTGCTTTCAAGTTCTGATTATTGTTTAAAAACAATTTTTAAAGTCACTCCTATTTCAAATTTTAATTAAAAAAATTAATTTTCTTAAAGGCAAAAATACAATTTTTCGAAAATCGGGATATTTTTAAATTTTGTGTGGATTTGATGGATAATTTCGTTTTTTCGAATTGATCGGAATTGTGTTTTTGTATTGTGAAACACTTCATCAATTCAACTAAGTTTAAAAAAATTTTAAAAACCCTTTTTCAAAAGGAAAATGCCAAATTGTAATTTTGAAACGAAAGCGCTCTGAAACTGATTTTAATCCGTTTTCGTTTTTTGCATTATTTCGAATTTTAGTGCTATAGTACAACCTTATAAGGAAAATGATGATCAGAATGTAATCAGGTGATACTTTTTATAATCTTTTGTTCAAAAATAAGGTTAATTTTTGAAAATTCGGAATTTGAAATTTCCTATAGTATTAACATGGCTAATGTATTTTCAATTGGAAATGCAAACTCTTTTTGCAGTAATCATATTTTGAGAAATAAAATGTCACTTTAATGGCGATTTGACTATGGAAATCGATTTGGGAGATGATTTCTATAAACGTGGGTGTAAAAAGTTTGTAAGATTTCAAAAATTGAGAAATTTGAAATTTTCCATAAGATTAACATGGGAAATATTGAAAATGATAAATTTTAAAAGTATACTTTTTGGGACCAAATTTTGACCCACTTACCATTTTGTGAGTGTTATAAAATTGGAATTGAAAATTCTGCTATATATTAGCTTCAATTTCTACAAAGGAGAAAATTTCACTTTTTGAACAATAATTCATTAAACTTCGTCCCCCATGTATTTTCCATTGGGGAAATTGGCTTTTCAGAAATGGGCTCAATTGCTCTCAAGTTCTGATTTTGGGTTAAAATTATTTTTTAAAGTCATTAATGGCTCAAATTTTCATGAAAAAAAATAACTTTTCTTAAAATCAGAAATACAATTTTTCGAAAATCGGGAAATTTTTCAATTTCGTGTGTATTTGAAGGAAAATTTCGTTTTTCAAATTGATCCAAATTGCGTTTTTGTCTTGAGAAACATTTCATCTATTCAACTAAATTGTAAATTTGTCTTAAAAACCCTTTTTCGATAGGAAATTGCCAAATTGAAATTTTGAAATGAAAGCGCTCTGAAACTGTTTTCAAACCGTTTTCGTACTTTGCATTATTTCGATTTTGAGTGCTAAAATACCATTTTATAAGCAAATTGATGATCAAAATGAATTCAGGTGATAATTTTTATGATCCGAAGTTCAAAAAGAAGTTTAAATTTCGAAAATTGGGAATTTTAAATTTTCCTTACGATTAACATGACTAATGTATTTTCAAAGGGAAATGCAAACTCTTTTTGAAATAATTATATTTTGAGAAATAAAATGCCACTTTAATGGCGATTTGACTGTGGAAATCGATTCGGGTGATGATTTTTATAACCCTGGGTGTAAAAAGTTTGTAAGATTTCTAAAATTGAGAAATTTGAAATTTTCCATACGATTAACATGAGGAAAATTGAAAATGAAAAATTTTGAAAGAACACTTTTGGGACCATGTTTTGACAAACTTCAAATTTTTTGAGTGTTATGAAATTGGAAGTGGAGATTCTGCTATATATTATCTGCAATTTCTTTAGAGGTGAAAATTTTTGAAAATTTTACTTTTTGAACAATAATTCATTGAATATCGTCCCCCATTTATTTTCAAAAAAGAAATTCCCAGAAATAGGCTCAAAAGCTTTCAAGTTCTAATTTTGGGATGAAAATATTTTTTCATGTTATTTCTGGTCCAAATTTTAATAGAAATAATTATTTTTCCTAAAATCAGAAATTCAAGTTTTCCAAAATCGTGAAATCTTTCAGTTTAGTGGGTATTTGAATGGAAAATATCATTTTGGACAAAATGACACAAATTGTGTTTAATAATGTAAAACACTTCTTTTATTCAACTAAGTTCAATATCTGGCCAAAAAACAATTTTTCGATAAGAAAATTACAAGTTTAAATTTCGAAACTTAAGCGCTCAGAAACTGTTTTAAGCCGTTTACGTATTTTGCATTATTTCGATTTTGTGTGCTAAAATACCATTTTATAAACAAATTGATGATCAAAATGAATTCAGGTGATAATTTGTATGATACGAAGTTCAAAAAGAAGTTTAAATTTCGAAAATTGGGAATTTTAAATTTTCCATAGGATTAACATGACTACTGTATTTTCAAAGGGAAATGCAAACTCTTTTTGCAATAATCAGATTTTAAGAAGTAAAATGTCACCGTAATGGCGATTTGACGGTAGAATTCGATTCGGGTGATTATTTCTATAACCCTGGTGTAAAAAGTTTGAAAGATTTCAAAAATTGGCAATTTTGAAATTTTCCATACGATTGACATGGGGAAAAATGAAAATGAAATTTTTTGAAAGCGCACTTTTTGGGACAACTTTTAACACACTTCAAATTTTGTGAGTGTTATAAAATTGGAAGTGGAGATTCTACTATATATTAACTTCAATTTCTTTATAGGAGAAAATTTGTGAAAATATTACTTTTTGAACAATAATTCCTTGAACATCGCCCCCATGTATTTTCAGTTGGGGAAATTGGATTTTCCAGAAATAGGCTCAATTGCTTTCAAGTTCTGATTTTGGGTTAAAAATATTATTTAATGTCATTCCTGGTTCAAATTTTCATTAAAAAAATTAATTTTCTTAAAATCAGAAATACAATTTTTCGAAAAAATGAAATTTTTCAATTTCGTGTGGATTTGAGTGGAAAATTTCGCTTTAGTCAAATTGATCCAAATTGTGTTTTTGTATTGTGAAACACTTCATCAATTAAATAAATTTAAAATTTGTGTTTAAAACCCTTTTTCGATAGGAAAATACCAAATTGAAATTTTGAAACTAAAGCACTCTGAAACTGATTTTAATCAGTTTTCGTACTTTGCATTATTTAGATTTTGAGTGCTAAAATACAACTTTATAAGAAAATTGATGATCAGAATGAATTAAGGTGATAATTTTTATGATCCTAGGTTCAAAAAGAAGTTTATGTGTCAAAAATTGGGAATTTCAAAATTTCCATAGGATTAACAAGACTAATGTGTTTTCAATAGGAAATGCAAACTTTTTTTGCAAAAATCAGATTTTGAGAAATAAAATGACACATTAATGGCAATTTGACTCTGGAAATCGATTCGGGAGATGATTTCTATAACCGTGGGTTTAAAAAATTTGTACGATTTCAAAAATTGAGATATTTGAAATTTTCCATCAGATTAACATGGGGAATATTGAAAATGATAAATTTTAAAAGTGCACTTTTTGGGACCAAATTTTGACCCTATTCATATTTTGTGAGTGATATAAAATTGGAAGTGAAAAATCTGCTATATATTAGCTTTAATTTCTTCGAAGGAGAAAAATTTTGAAAATTTTACTTTTTGAACAATAATTCATTGAACATAGTACCTCATGTATTTTCAAAGTGGAAATTGGCTTTCCCAGAAATAGGCTCAAAATCTTTCAAGTTCTGATTTTGGGCTGAAAATATTTTTTCTTCTTATTCCTGGATCAAATTTTAATAAAAATAATTATTTTTCTGAAAATCAGAAATTCAATTTATCAAAAATCGCGAAGTCTTTCAGATTCGTGAGCATTTGAATGGAAAATATCATTATGGACAAAATGATCCAAATTGTGTTTAATAATGTAAAATACTTCTTTAATTTAACTAAGTTCAATATCTGGCCAAAAAACAATTTTTCGATAAGAAAATAACAAGTTTAAATCTCGAAACTAAAGCGCTCAGAAACTGTTTTAAGCCGTTTACGTACTTTGCATTATTTCGATTTAGAGTGCTAAAATACCACTTTATGAACAAATTGATGATCAAAATGAATTCATGTTATAATTTTTATGATCCGAAGTTCAAAAAGAAGTTTAAATTTCAAAAATTGGGAATTTTAAATTTTCCATAGGATTAACATGGCTAATGTATTTTCAAAGGGAAATGCAAACTCTTTTTGCAATTATAATTTTTTGAGAAATAAAATGTCACTTTAATGGCGATTTGACTATGGAAATTGATTCGGGTGATTATTTCTATATCCCTGGGTGTAAAAAGTTTGTATGATTTCAAAAACTAAGAAATTTGAAATTTTTCATACCAGTAACATGGGGAAAATTGAAAATGAAAATTTTTGAAAGTACACTATTTGGGACCACGTTTTGACCCACTTCCAATTTAATGAGTGTTATAAAATTGGAAGTATAGATTCTGCTATATATGAGCTTCTATTTCTCAACAGGAGAAAAATTTTGAAAATTTTACTTTTTGAACAATAATTCATTAAACATCGTCCCCCATGTATTTTCAATTGGGGAAATTGGCTTTTCCAGAAATGTGCTCAATTGCTCTCAAGTTCTGATTTTGGGTTAAAAATATTTTTTTAAAGTTATTCCTGGTTCAAATTGTCATGAAAAAAAATTAATTTTCTTAAAATCAGAAGTACAATTTTTCGAAAATCGTGAAATTTTTCAATTTCGTGTGTATTTGAATGGAAAATTTCGTTTTGGATCCAAATTGATCCAAATTATATTTTTGTCTTGTGAAACAATTCATCAATTCAACTAAATTTTAAATTTGTCTTAAAAACCCTTTTTCGATAGGGAAATGATAAATGGAAATTTTGAAACGAAAGCGCTCTGAAACTGATTTTAATCCGTTTTCGTACTTTGCATTATTTCGATTTTGAGTGGTAAAATACAACTTTATAAGCAAATTGATGATCAAAATGAAATCAGGTTTTAATTTTTATAATCCGAGGTTCGAAAAGAAGTTTGAATTTCGAAAATTGGGAATTTAAAATTTTCCATAGGATTAACATGACTAATGTATTTTGAAAGGGAAATGCAAACTCTTTTTACAATAATCAGATTTTGAGAAGTAAAATGCCACTTTAACGACTATTTGACTGTGAAAATCAATACGGGTGATGACTTCTATAAACTTGGGTGTAAAATAATTGTTAGATTTCGAAAATTAAGAAATTTTAAATACGATTTATATGGGGAAAATTTAAATTTAAATATTTTGAAAGTGCACTTTTTGGTACCAAATTTTGACCCACTTAACATTTCATGAGTGTTATAAAATTGGAAATGGAGCTTCTACTATACATTAGTTTCAAATATCTCTGAATGAAACAATTTTGAAAATTTCACATTTTGAACAATAATTCATTGAACATCGTCCCCCTTTTATTTTCAATGGGGGAAATTCCCTTTTCCAGAAACAGGCTCAAATGCTTTCAAGTTCTGATTTTGGGTTGAAATTATTTTTTATGGTCATTCTTGGTCCACATTTTCATAAAAAATAGTAATTTTTTAAAATCAGGAATTCAATTTTTTGAAAATCATGAAATTTATTAGTTTCGTGTGTATTTGAATGGAAAATTTCGTTTTGGTCAAATTGATCCAAATTTAGTTTTTATATTGTGAAACACTTCATCTATTCAACTAAGTTTAAAATATGTCTTAAAAACCCTTTTTCGTTAGGAACATTCTAAATTGAAATTTTGAAACGAAAGCGCTCTTAAACTGTTTTCAAGACGTTTTAGTACTTTCCATTATTTCGATTTTGAGTGCTAAATTATAAGCAAATTGATGTTCAGAATGAATTCAGGTGATAACTTTTATGATCCTAGGTTCAAAAAGAAGTTTAAATTTCGAAAATTCGGAATTTTAAATTTTCCAAAGTATTGACATGGCTAATGTTATCAAAGGGAAAATCAAACTCTTTTTGCAATAATTATATTTTGAGAAATAAAATGCCAATTTAATGGCGATTTAACAGTGGAAATCGATTCGGGTGATGAGTTCTTTAACCCTAGGTGTAGAAAATTTTGTATGATTTTTAAAATTGAGAAATTTTATATTTTCCATGAGATTAACATGGGGAAAAATAAAAATGAAATTTTTTGAAAGCGCACTTTTTGGGATCAAGTTTTGACCAACTTCCCATTTTGTGAGTGTTATGAAATTGGAAGTGGAGATTTTACTTGGGAATTTTAAATTTTCCATAGGATTATCATGACTAATGTATTTTCATTAGGAAATGCAAACTTTTTTTGCAATAATCAGATTTTGAGAAATAAAATGTCACTTTAATGGCTATTTGACTATGGAAATCGATTCGGGATATGATTTCTATAACCGTGGGTGTTAAAAGTTTGTAAGATTTCAAAAATTGAGAAATTTGAAACTTTCGATAAAATTAACATGGGGAATATGGAAATGATCAATTTTAAAAGTGCACTTTTTGGGACCATATTTTGACCCACTTCATATTTTGTGAGTGATATAAAATTGGAAGTGGAGATTCTGCTATATATTAGCTTCAATTTCTTTATAGGAGAAAATTTTTGAAAATTTTACTTTTTGAACAATAATAAATTGAATATCGTCCCCCATGTATTTTCAAAGGGGAAATTGGCTTTCCCAGAAATAGACTCAAAAGCTTTCAAGTTCTGATTTTGGGCTGAAAATATTTTTTCTTGTTATTCCTGGTCCAAGTTTTAAATAAAAAAATATTTTTCTGAAAATCAGAAATTCAATTTTTAAAAAATCGTGAAATCTTTCAGTTTCATGAGTATTTGAAAGGAAAATTTCGTTTTGGTCAAATTGATAAGAATTGTGTTTTTGTCTTGTGAAACATTTCATCGATTCAACTAAATTTAAAATTTGTCTTAAAAATACTTTTTCGATAGGAAAATGCCAAATTGAAATTTTGAAACGAAAGCGCTCTAAAACTGTTTTCGGACCGTTTTCGTATTTTGCATTATTTCGATTTTGAGTGCTAAAATACCATTTTATAAGCAAATTGATGATCAAAATGAATTCAGGTGATAATTTTTATGATCCGAAGTTCAAAAAGAAGTTTAAATTTCGAAAATTGGGAATTTTAAATTTTCCTTAGGATTAACATGACTACTGTATTTTCAAAGGGAAATGCAAACTCTTTTTGCAATAATTATATTTTGAGAAATAAAATGCCACTTTAATGGCGATTTGACTGTGGAAATCGATTCGGGTGATGATTTTTATAACCCTGGGTGTAATAAGTTTGTAAGATTTCTAAAATTGAGAAATTTGAAATTTCCCATATGATTAACATTAGGAAAATTGAAAATGAAAAATTTTGAAAGTGCACTTTTGGGACCATATTTTGACCCACTTCAAATTTGTTGAGTGTTATGAAATTGGAAGTGGAGATTTTGCAATATATGAGCTTCAATTTCTTCAAAGGAGAAAAATTGTGAAAATTTTACTTTTTTAAGAATAATTCATTGAACATCGTCCCCCATGTATTTTCAAAGACGGATATTGGCTTTTCCAGAAATAGGCTCAAATGCTTTCAAGCTCTGAGTTTGGGCTGAAAATATTTTTTCTTGTTAATCCTGTTCCAAATTTTAATTAAAAAAATTATTTTTCATAAAATCAGAAATTCAATTTTTAAAACATCGTGAAATCTTTCAGTTTCGTGAGTATTTGAATGGAAAATTTCATTTTGGACAAATTGATCCAAATTGTGTTTTATAATGTAAAACACTTCTTTAATTCAACTAAGTTCAATATCTGGCCAAAAAACCATTTTACGATAGGAAAATGACCAGTTTAAATTTTGAAACGAAAGCGCTCAGAAACTGTTTTAAGCTGTTTTCCTATTATGCATTATTTCGATTTAGAGTGCTAAAATACCACTTTATAAGCAAATTGATGATCAAATTGAATTCAGGTGATAATTTTTTTGATCCGAAGTTCAAAAAGAAGTTTAAATTTCGAAAATTTGGAATTTTAAATTTTCCATAGGATTAACATGTCTAATGTATTTTCAAAGGGAAATGCAAATTTTTTTTTACAATAATTAGATTTTGAGAAATAAAATGTCACTTTAATGGCAATTTGACTGTGGAAATCGATTCGGGTGATGATTTCTATAACCGTGGTTTCCATACGATTAACTTGGAGCTGAAAATGAATTCAATTAATAATTTTTATGATCCTATACTCAAAAAGAGAGTTAAATTTCAAAAATTGGGGATTTGAATTTACTCTTAGGATTAACATGGCTAATGTATTTTTAATAAGAAATGCTAACTTTTTTTGCAGTAATTAGATTTTGGGAAGTAAAATGTCACTTTAATGACGATTTGACTGCTGAAATCAATACGGGTGATGATTTCTATTATCCTGGGTGTAAAATGATTGCTAGATTTCGAAAATTAAGAAATTTGAAATACAATTAATATTTGGAAAATTTAAATTGAAAAATTTTGAAAGTGCACTTTTTGGGACAAAATTTTGGCCCACTTAAATTTTGATGAGTGTTATAGAATTGGAAATGGAGCTTTTACTACATATTAGTTTCAATTTTAACGAAGGAAAAAAATTTGAAAATTTCACATTTTGAACAATAATTCATTGAACATCGTCTCCCATGCATTTTCAATGGGGTAAATTGCCTTTTCCAGAAATAGGCTCAAATGCTTTCTAGTTCTGATTTTTGGTTGAAAACATAAATTTATGGTCATTCTTGGTCCACAATTTCATTGAAAAAAATAATTTTCTTGAAATCAGGAATTCAATTTTTTGAAAAACGTGAAATTTTTCAGTTTCGTGTGTATTTGAATGGAAAATTTCCTTTTGGTCAAATTGATACAAATTGTGTTTTTATTATGTAAAACACTTCATCAATTCAACTAAGTTTAAAATTTGTCTTAAAAACGCTTTTTCGATAGGAAAATGCCAAATTGAAATTTCGAAACGAAAGCGCTCTGAAACTGATTTTAATCAGTTTTCTTACTTTGCTTTGTTTCGATTTTGTGTGCTAAAATACAACTTTATAAGGAAATTGATTTTCAGAATGATTTAAGTGGTAATTTTTATGATCCTATGTTCAAAAATAATTTTAAGTTTAGAAAATTGTGAATTTGAAATTTTCGATAGGATTAACATGGCTAATGTATTTTCAATAGGAAATGCAAACTTTTTTTACAATAATCAGATTTTGAGAAATAAAATGTCACTTTAATTTCTATTTGACTATGGAAATCGATTCGGGAGATGATTTCTATAACCGTGGGTGTAAAAAGTTTGTAAGATTTCAAAAATCAGAAATTTGAATTTTTCCTTACGATTAAAGGGGAAAATTAAAAATGAAAATTTTTGGAAGTTCACTTTTTGTGACCAAATTTTGACCCACTTCCCATTTTTTGAGTAAGATAAGGATTAAGAATCGAATGAAATCCCAGGAAGACGAAAGCATTAATGAAAACAGGGAATACTTGGAAAACAAAATTAAGTTGTTAGAGGAAAAAATTAATAACCTTCAGGTACGAGAAGCAGGGGCACCTAGAAGGGAATATTTTAACAATGCACCTAGAACAAACGCTCAAAATTATTCAAGGGGCAGACGACAATTTAACATAGGACGCGGTCAAAATTATGCTATTCAAGAAAATGAACAAACACGAACAGTGAATGACAAAAATAATGGAAATCTACTTATAATAACGATAAAAATAAAAATGTGAAGGGGAAGGCTTTGATGACACCAGTGCCTCAATATCGGTGACTCGAAAAGATTTATACTATAAAGTTAAGCAACAACAGAAGACTAGATTGATATCTGCAAATGTTAAGATTACCACGGTAACAGGGGCAGAGATGAAATTCATGTGCTGCGCAATGATAAGAATCAACATTGCAGAAAAATCAATCACACATTCTTTTTTTGTTGCTACGGGTAAGTAAGGAGAACAATACGAAATCCTATTGGGAATTGATCTATTCCAGAAATATGACACCAAATTAAATATAAGTAAGTGATATTTTAAATTTGAAGGAAACAAGATTGATTTGAGTCTAAACAATATGAACCTATTGGACTATTGTATAAGCAATATGCCTGTTGAGTTATTAATAAACAAAGAAACAATAAAACCGGGAGAAACAACAGTTGTGCAATTGAAGGCAAAACATGATATAAAAAATGGGACTGAAGTTTTATTAGAACCTAAAAAGCTAAAATTAGACATTAAATTTTTACTACCGGTATGCCCTCTTGAGGATAAGGATAATCCATTTTTCGCACTTTGGAATTTCAAAGGAATGGGAAAATTTAACCCAACAATATTTTTGGAATGGAGCGTATGGCGATCTTAAATGTAAAATTTTGTCATGTGAAATTTGCAACAAATTTAAACCCGTTAGGAATAGGAAGTGGCCAAGTGGAAAGGTTATTTTGCCAAAAAGACCTGGAGAGCAACTATACATTGATGTAGTCTATGTTAAAAACACTGATTTGTATATTTTTACGTGTGTGGACGGGTATTCTAAGCATTTTCGAGCATACTTAATGAATAACTAGAAGGCAGAGATTATTGCAAAACACCTGTTAGAATATTTCACAACATACCACAAAGTGGATTGTCATACACTCAGATCTTGGAACGGCTTTTACAAGTCAAGTGATGTACCAGCTTACAAAATTATGAGGGGTACAATTATAACACTCCTTAAGTTTTTCTCCCTTCCAGGCAAGCAAGATTGAGGCTTGCCATAAAAGTTTAAAAAACACTTAGGCGTGCTTACAGCACGAAGGCTATAGTTTAAAATTGGCCATTGATTTTCATGTTGCGTTATAATAACAGCTCTTGGCATTCCACTTTGAAAATGAAACCGAATCAGGTACATTTTGGAAGAGAAAACGCACAGTTATTTCAAAATTTAATTGAAGATTGTTAGTTAGAAGAAGAATGGGATATTCCAAAGTGTGCAGCAGAAAAACAAAAAATTGCTAAGGAGGTTTATAAGCAAGCGTGAAAAAACATGGTGGATAGACAAACAAAGTGTCACAATATTTTATAGAAAAGAGTAATAACATTACGTTTATAGAAAGAGATAGTGTAATGATAGAAATCCTTAGCAAAGTGGGAAGGAATACCTTTGAAGGCCCTTTTAAGATAAAAGAACGTTAACCAAAAACACTATCATGTTGCAAGACGAAAATAGGGTTTAGAATGGAAGGTAAGTGACGAATTTACGAAAATTAGCCACAAAAAGAGATTATTTGATTAAAAAATAAAGATTTGTTTAATAATTGGTTTTTTGGGTACCAGCATAATAAAATACATAAATTACTACGCAGATTTTAGTGTAGACTGAGATTTTGTATGCATGGCAGAAAACCTGATAATTCAACACCTGAGACGGTTTATTTAAAAAGTAGAAAGGCTACAAAATTGGCCTTTGTTTTATATAAATAAACAGAAACTTAATTTTACAAAAGAAAAAATATACGGATATCTGATACACTCAGTTTTGTAAAGGAAAAAAAAAATACACGTAATGTAATGCAACGTGGCACACAGAAAAGTTAATAATGGGTACTCACAGATATGGTTGATATAAATCCAACAGGGCTGTACACTGTTAGTCTTGATACACAGGATTACAAATAAAATTGAATTTAAAAGAAAAAAGGGGAAAAAAGGGAAAACTTGAAAAGGATTTAAAAAAAAAAAAAAAATGACAAGCTGTTCGCGAAAATAAAATGGCACTGAAGAAGCCAATTTGTTACGAGGTTACTTGAGATATTGCCAGGTTAACTGTGCAGTAAGGCTAGGAAGGCTAGTTAGTACGAGCTCGTTGAATGGTCAAGTACGCGTTTCAGAGGGGGTTTCTAATTGGTGGGTCGCAGTGTTGCCATGAATCCCAAAAGATTTTGCTGAAGACGGTGGTCGCTATGGGTCAGGGGTCACGTGCAGGTAAAAAAAAATTCTAGTCGTAGTGTTAGATGGAGATTTTTTTTTTTTTTTTTTTTTTTTTTTGTGGAGTGAAAACAGATGTTTGGTGGACGACAAGTCTCGAGAAGTGATAGAAAAGTTTAGAGAGGGAGGGTTTTTCTGAATGGTATTTTCGTTTGTTGCTTGAAAGGGGAGAGTTTTGATTCGAAATCAAGGAGCAGTTTTTTTTTGGTGGGTTATTGATTGGATAATGTCATACAGTATGAAATAAAATACTTTTGGTATTTATTTGAAAAAAGGAAAGAAGAAAAGGTAACTTGATATTTGTCAAGAGAAAAAATTGGGAAAATGGATAGATGTGCTGAAAGGTTTTCAATAAAATAAATTTGGTGATTTGTTCTGAGAGTCTGATTTTGGCAGGAGTACATTATTTGAATGGAGGAAGGTTAATAATTTAAAGAAATTTAAGAAAATTTTGACAGATGTAAAGAGGTTTAAGAAAGTTTGAAACAAAGAGTTTTGGCAAAGGGTTTAAATAAAACAATTTTTTCTTTGGATTGGATAAATAAATAATTTGAAGTCTAAATTTTTTGGGATATGTTTTAAAACTTAATAAAATGTTAGTTTACTTGGTGGAGAGAGTGCGATTGCTAGTATTTGACTTGGGACTGTCCTGATAATAAGATGTACCCTTTAAATTAAATAATTAAGCAAACAAGTCATGCATTTGTTTCACTGTGGTAAAGGCACCAATACCTACAGCGCAATTAAAAAAAAAAAAAAGTTGCTCTATTCAATGAAAAATTTGCTGGCAGAATAGTTGGAACGAGTTCTTTTTACAACAAGTGGAATAACAGAAACGATGGCTACCTACAAAAAACCTTACAGCCTTCAGGGAGGACGGTGGACACTCAGGTCAAACGACGAGTAAGGGTCACCTACCAGGCATCAGCACGCAAAATTAGAAGTGATGGTTTACGAGCTTCCTACATCATCGAATCTCTCCTTCAAGAACCCGAAACTCTAAGAGTGGGTTACCGGCAGCATCGAATTTTTCTCATCGAGACTCAAGGAGAAAGATACCTACATCATCGAGTGTCTTCTTCGGGAACCCAGAACTCCAAGAGAAGCAGCTATCAAATCTCCAGTCGAGATGAAAAATCAACTACAGGAAAGACCGCCATCAAATCGACAGGAACCCAGTACTCCAAGGGAAACAGCCATTGAATCGCCGCCAAAGGGGTAAGAGGGAACTTCAAGGACTCCCCAACCAGAGAACCAAATAGCCCATCCAGCACAGAAAAACATTGATGACTACACTACTCTACACGTCACTCCTTCCTACGACAGGGTCAAGAGTGAGTCGACACGTCTGAAGTCAAAAAGAAAGGAAAGGTCTGTTTTATCCGCGAGGAGGCAAAATACACACACTGGAGATTTGTACGGACACACATCGCTTCAGCGAGGTGAAATGGACCATCTTACCCCTCCCTTTTGACAAGGAATGGAACACTCTTATTAGGCAAAAGACCCACACTGGAGATTTGCACGGACACACATCGCATCAGCGAGGGGAATGGACAATCTTTCCCCCTCACTCTTATTAAGAGAGAAGAAACAATTTATCTTCCCCCACTTAAGAAGAGAAAGAAAACAGAACTACGTCCTTTTGTATTTTTCTTTTATGATTTGCTATGACTTTTGGAAAAATCATTACAAACTTTCATAATGGGACTTTAAAATTTTGTTTTTAGATAGTTTTTTACATGCTTAAACGGAAGCTTAGGCCAGGCAGTACATTTTATTCTGTTGGACATTAAGAAAGAGGAAGAGGATTTTTGAACTGTAATTGCAAATGTGAAAAAAAAGGCAATTTCATAGTTGAAAAAAATTTGGTTTTTAATATTGTATACAAGTTTAAACAAAGATGTATTCCAGATTGATGTTGGTTCATGAAAGTGGATATCAACTGTGAAAAATAATTTCCTAATTGATCTGTAAAATTGATGCTTCAAATATTTTTTATGTTTGGTTAAAGAAGAGTTATGATGGATATAAATACATTTAAGCATTGACGAGTTAAATGTGTTTACTATCAAAAATAACATTACAAAATGTGTATTGTATTACAAAATGTGCATTGTATGATTTGAAAAATGTACATTTTATTATTTGTGCTTAATTTGAAAGGGTGGAGAGAGTGTGCAGGAACACATTTGACAAATTGGGAAAAGAGGATATTCGACAAAGTAAGACAAGTAGTTGGTCAGTCTGAAATCTAAAGGAGAAGTTCTGATTTATGGGAAGTTTTGCGAATGACACACTTATTGACGTTGGTAAAGACAAAGTTAAATTTACAATGAGCTGTCAGTTTGAGAAGAGTTTTTTTTAATTTTCATAGGTAGGCGGGTATTGTTGTAAGGTATTACAACTCTTTTTGCTATGCAAGAAACCCTTAGGGGTTAAAGAGAAGGTATTTTTTATAAGAGGGATTTCCTCCCACCAAGTGGGGGAAACGAGTCATTCCCTTGACCTTCGTAGCACTCCTTCTACGCCATGCAACTGAAAAAGGGGGTGATTTTTAAATTAATTGGGTTAGAAAGACCAAGTTTGAAGGGTGTAACCAATCAGACTTGTTGACGGGTTTTGTCGAGTGAAACTTGACCAAAAATCCACCACTTTCTTTCCTGCCATCAGCCTACACTGAAGCAAGGTGCATAAGATAAAGCACAAAAAGCCAACTGCCTAAAAGATGTTGGGTAAGCCCTTTTTCTGTATCCTGCGATTTACCCATCTCTCCACCAAAACTTAATTCCTAAACGTACATAAATAAGGTTTTTTATGTCAATCTTCTGGATAATGAATGTTATAGTAAATAAATGTCTTTGTTAAGTAAACATGTCTCTTGTCCTATTTCTTTTGGAATTCAGGTGTTTAAATGTACCGAACCTCTAAGTGAGGGATTAACTAAATCATTAAGAGATCACTAGCTAGTTTTTATTTCTTTGGAATCACCACCTCTCTCTGCTTAGAACAGTACCGTAAAATGGGGTGAATAGGAACAGCGGGGTGAATCGGAACGAAACTTCATGAAATTACAAAGAAATTATAATTTTACACAACTAAAGCAGTTTTATTAATTATATATATATTTTTCATTAGGTTAACATGTTTTTAATCTTGGATCATGTTTTGTGGAGTTTTCAACACTGTCCTTTTTTTAAAAAAAAATTCTGAAAGAGCGTGCATACAATCCAATGAGTTTTAACCTCTCCAAAACTTATCCCGTAATTAATAACATGTACCAATTATAGACTTAACTAATATATTTTTAGATAAGTATAAACATCCACAACAGCATGCCATACTTAATTTAACTTGGTTTTAAAAAAAAATTATTTTACGAATTTTTATGTTTTGCCTCGTCTCGATTTTGAGATTTGCGGGGTGAATCGGAACACTTGAAAAGTGATATTAAAAAGCTGTTTTTGTCAAGTTTATGTTCCACACAAGATGCAACGACTGAAGAAGAGTCTAATTACTCCCTTGAAGACAGTAATCAAGATTTGCAGGCTTGAATAAATGTCAGAAGAGGAGCCTAGTTTCCGCATGGCAGAAAACCCGATTGTTCCAGTAGTTTTTTCTCTAAATGACTTCGTTATCTTTAAGTTATATGGAAAAATTTATGAAGACTCTATGTGAGCAAAGTTTTACCCCCACAAGATTATTGCTATATAAGTGTGTTTTACAAAAAGCGCTTATGAACGAAGAGATTTTCTGAAACAAATGAGGATGCTTTTCTCCTTTCTCAAGATATTTAAAAAAAATTGCAGTCATACGACACGCAAACATAAAGTAGATTAAAAAGTATTTTTAATTTTAAAGACTATTTGGATGAGTTATAGGAGAGTTATATAAGAGTTGATACGCTATCAAACATATGATTTGTTTTGACAATAATTGACAAACACAAATTTTATCCGTTATATTAAATAATTTTTTATGATAATTTTGTGTTCCTATTTACCACAATGCATTATTATTTGTTTTTTTACCACCCTGTAAACATTTAAATAAGATCAGACATAAATTGTAACGAGTGTTCCGATTCACCCCTTTCTGCGGGGTGAATCGGAACACCATGAAAAAATTAAAAATAAATTAAAGTCTTAAGTTTTTATAAATTTTTTGGGTTGATTCTCAAAGAAGAAGGCAAGACCCAAGTTTCTATGTCAAAAATAAGTTCCTTAACGATCTTATTTCAACCGATTATTACTTTGAAAGTTGAAAAGTGTTCCGATTCACCCCATTTTACGGTACCTTTCCGTAAGCCAATCTGAATTGAAGAAGCTGAAATTTGCTGCAAAGGTAGAAGGAAGTATGCAAATATGTTAGGTAACAGTCAATCACTGTTTCACGTCGAGAAATATGCAAAACAGGCTGTCGTATAAGAAGCTGGCATTGTGAAGGGTTACAGGGGTTGCATGTAAGTGCTGATAAAAGGTATTTAGAACAATCGTATGATTTGTTTTCAAGCTAGACGTGTTTCCATGGCATCCAGAAGACGAATGGAAGACTCTAAATGCTGGCGGGATGTCGGACGCATTGAAGCAAGACAGTCTATTATAGATGTTGCTCTTTTATTCGTCGTTCATCATTCCGTCATTTCACGATTATGGAAACCATTCCAAACCAGCCAAGCAGTTGTCCTAAGACCTGTAGCAGGTCGTCCAAGGATTATGACCCCCCCCCCCTCCCGCTGAAGATCGATTTATTGCTATTGTACCCAAGCGGAATCGAAGATCGCCCTCCACTCGTTTGACATCTGTGGTTGCAGACGAAATCTGCCACTACTGTTCGTCGAAGGCTACACATGAATGGTCTGTAAGCCCAGGTACCACAAGTTTGTGTTTCTTTATTCCTCCAATCCAAAGGGGCTCGATTAAAATGGTGCCGCCAGTATGTTAATTAGACTGTGTCTGATTGGGTCAACGCTATGTTCATAGATGAGTCCAGATTTGCCCTACAGATTGATGATAAGCGTGTAATAGTCTGGAGGGCACCAAGCACACCCAATTGGCCCCAGAACATCACCAAACATCACGTTTTCCGCGGTAGAAGCATCATGGTCTGGACAGGGATTTCATTGGTGATATCACACCGACCTGTGACGGCTGTACGGTATCGAGAGGAAATCTTAGACCCCCATTGTGAAACTGTACGCTGCGTTTCAATGGACGATAAAGCGCGTCCCCATACAGCTGTTATCGTTGACGACTTTCAGGAGAGTGAGGGGAGTGGCGTATGGAGTAGCCGGCTTACTCGCCTGACCTTAATCCAATTGAAAATCTTTGAGATGCCCTCGGTCATGCTGTATGTAGACGTTTCCCCACTCCAGTCACTGTCATAGATTTTTAAACTACCCTACCGGAGGAATGGCTATTACTGGACTCTGCGGTGGTTGATCACCACGTAACAAGCATGATCACACGCTGAACATTTTGTATGAAGGTGAGGGGGGCTTACATACCCTAAACGTTGTTTTTTGTTGTTTGGTTTGAAATTTAAACAGCATTTTGTTAATGGTGCACATATGACCTATTTTGAAAATTCAATATTTTTTTTTTATCTCTGTAATAGGGTGTTTGACAAATTTTTAAAATATGTTTTAAATAAAACCTATGCACAAAATAGAAAACACTTATTTTTTCTTTTTTCAAAGTAATGCCTCAAAACTCTAAAAACCACATTTAAAAATGTAAGCAGAAGCCCCGCCCCTTAAACGCTGCTCAAAAACCCATCTCACTGTGTGACGTCACTATTGCATAAACAGCATCAAGTATGAGTTTCAAGCCCTCAATGTGTTTTTCTTTTGATTTCGTTCCAAGAAATGTCTCACCGGTATCGGTGCTATGCAGTACCCCACTGTACAAGTACTTCAATAAAAACTACAGACAAATTGTTTATACATGTGCCCAGGAAGGCAGATATACAAAAAAATAGTTAAATCTTGCAAGAAGAGAATCAACTAAGTTTTTATCACAGACTACGTTTCACTTCTGTGAAGATCATTTTGATGCAAGTAATACTTTATTTAATTCATTTAAATGTTTTAATCACGCAATATTAAGTTTAAGTACAGATGCACTATTGAATATTAAGTTTAAGTACAGATGTACTATTGAATATTAAGTTTAAGTACAAATGCACTATTGAAATATTGATTTTTTTTTGTAAAATCGAAATTTATGTTTGAATATACTCCCGCCTATTACTAAGTTATTAAATTCACAAAAGCTTACGAATAATTCCCCATTTTTATTTCGATCTCCAACAGCTTCGTTGACAACTGCTTTTTCTGTCTCAGAACATTTTCTTCCTACTTTAGTGTTCGGATCTAACATCATGTGTCTATTTTTTCACATTTTACCCCTCCGTGCTAAACTTTTGGAAGCGAGTGTCGATATGTATAACTTTTTGATATTTTCCAAAAAATAATTTTTGAAAATTATGTTCATAAAGGGGATCATATTAAAGTTGATTTAATCTAAAAGAGAATAACATAAATAGAGAATAACTTTAATAGCTTTAAATCTACAACAGTGTGGGAACATCGCAAAATTGGTTAATTTTGACTTTTTTCAAAGGTCCATGTCTCAAAAACCATAACTCAAACAATCTAAAATTTTGCAGGGTTTTTTTTTTTTTTTTTTTTTTTTTTTTAACTTTAGAAATATTGCCACTGATGCACTAAATCATGTTTTTCCAAAATCAAGAAGTAGTTTTTTAAATTACCTTGCATTTTGAATTGTACATTATTCGATTTTCCTTTTCATTTGATAAATTTGATTTTCGTAACAACAGAGGGCGCTAGCTCAGATCTCTCTGAGGAAACAAAGATCGAAATATCGGAAATTATTCCTTTCAAATCTTCCGAGAAAGAGCGGAATCTTCGTTAGTTTTCGCCGTCTTGTAAAACACGTGTTCCAATGGCTCTTATTACGCGCTGTTGCTGCTGTAATAGTATCAGGAGCGGGAGTTTTGCTGCCGGGTTCTATACCCTGGTAAGTAAGAAATGGTAAAATTGTTTTCTTATAAATTCGATTTTTAAAGAAATTTAGAAAGTGGGCCATTCCATGCCACGTTTTGGACGAAAGTTATAACTTTTTCGTGAGAAACTACACTCTCTCTTTCTATCAAACTAATACGTTCTGAGATTAAAATTACTAACTAAAATACACTTCATTATTAATCTATGAGATACACTCGATAGTTGATCACTAAATAGTTACAAGGCTTTGTATGTTGACTAAAAGACAGTTGCAAGGCTGTGTGTTAGCTGAAGAATAAGATTCATTAACCTAATTCTAGAAAATATCAGTTAACTTCCAAAAAGTATTGAAGTTAAGTATTATTAACTAGAGATAGATATTTTTTTTTAACCATCATGTACTTTTTTCTTTTGACCTATGCAAAAATTTACACATATGCTAAATGTCATAAACTTTGAAGAACGTACGTTTGGTGTGGTAAAAATATATTT
Source organism: Linyphia triangularis (assembly GCA_963978545.1). Lineage (NCBI taxonomy): Eukaryota > Metazoa > Arthropoda > Arachnida > Araneae > Linyphiidae > Linyphia > Linyphia triangularis. Next base: position 62,299,082 of record OZ021723.1, on the reverse strand, counting down.
GCAACAAATGGCATTATTTTATCAAGGTAAGTTTCCATTGATCAAAATTACAAAACTAAAGAGAAAAAAAAAGTCACGTAGTATTTTAAGGAATAAATTATAATGTAATTGCATTTGGATTAATAGTTATAAGGATTTATAAAACTCTCACGTGTGGAACAGACATTTCGGTTACTGAGGAATATGCCAAATAGAAGAGGCGGCGGTATATGCATATCTTCAAAACTGATAATGGACAGTTGCCACATTATTTTTAATTCAATTTTAAATATTTCGAAGAGGCCATAAACACACAAATTTCTGCCACAGCGCTTTTTTTTCTTTTTTTTTTTTGCTTTTTTTTTCCCCCCTTCTTTTTATTTTTTAAATTTGCAACCTAAATTCCTTTGTTTATTTTGGAGGGTACAACCACACACCGTCATTATCTGAAACAACTTGGCTTGAAACGCAGCAGCGGAAACCAGTTTTGCAAATTTCTCGCAAATCACACCAACCGGTATGGGATTTGGCAATTGTCTACCAAACATGCACCAACTATTTGGCAGAAACCTCACGATAACCATAGAAACGGAATGATCTAGTGACGTCATAGCTATAGCGGATTGTTTTGATCGAACAACGATCGGACGGGGATTCGGGGCAATTTCTTTCTTAATATTTAAATAACTTAGTTTTTAAAGAACTTTTGTTTGAATTTTTGAAATCATAAAGAAATTCTCCATAAATATAAAATAATTTCACTCGTTTTTAAAAAATGCGGGAACTGTCCATTGTACGATATTCATTAAAAATTTTGAATAATAATGTAAAATCTTCTGATATCAATGTTAATCTATTATTATAATTATTTTTTTTTTGTTAAGTTCAAAAATTTCCCATTTAGTTTTCATTTTATTCGTAATAATAAAAATCTTTACGCGCACGATTTTTTCTCAAGGAATTTATGTTTTTAAATATGTTGGTATCAACAGCAAGTTAAGATTATAAATTTAGAAATTAATAGTATTTTTCAAACACCACCACCTCAGTTTTAATAAAAATGCAAGTGGAATTAAGGTAGATAGTGGCATATGGACACATATATTAACAATTTATTAAATTAAGCTTTTCTCCATTTAAATTGGTGAAAACATAATTTCAAAAAAAAAAAAATATTTAAACAATATGATAAAGAATGGAGGTTGAAACTTAAATTTCCTATTAGATCAAGGAATAAGAACTTTTATAAATTTAATAGTAAATACATACAGTTTAAGAGAGAATAATAATAATTTTCATTAGAGAAACCATGACATTGTGTTTAATTGTAAAAAATATGTATTTGCTTTTTTTTTTCTCTGTATGGTTTTTGCAGTGAACAGGGCATAATGGTGTATTTTGATGTTTCAAATTAATGGATATTGCATAACTGACAAATTAAATTTATGAGAGATCTCAAACTTTTCATTTCTAATAAATAAACAACAAAAGTTGGAATAATAATATTTTTATTGATATACTAGCTGAATACTCGTTCTTCGCTACGAAATCTTACCATGTAAATTTTAACAATCAAGAGGCATTCATGCTTTCCACATTTTGGGTGTTCGATACCGTTTCGATCTCTGAAAATTGAACTTTTGTTTCAAATGTTATAATTCTGACTATATTGAAAGTAAGGTATAGGGATATTCTTAACATATGAATCATTTTGATTCCATTTTGACACTTTAAATTAATCATTCGAGGTCGAAAGAGCTTACTTTTTCTATGCTCCGCTTTGCTGCTAAATTACAGAAATTCAACTACATTGGAAGTAAAACTCGTTTCAAACGTTGAGATCCCTTTCGACTCTTTAAAATTAGTTAAACGATATTGGAATAGCTTAGTTTATTGGCAGACGTATCAAATTGCGGAATTGTGACTTCTTTGAAAATGGGACATTGCGCTATTCCTTGTATAGAAAGTTTCGATCTCTTTACGACCCTTTAAAATGAGTTCATCAAGATCAGAATTACTTACTTTATCTATGCTTGCCCTTCGTATTAAATTTCAGAGTTATGACAATATTGAAACTGGGACATTAGGATATTACTCGTTTTGGATTGTTTTGACCCCTTTTCGACCCTTTAATATTAGTTAATTTTAATCGCAATAGTTTAATTTTTCTATTCTTGTCCTTATTGACTTTTGTTCATAATATCAGAGTTGTGGCTATATTGCAAGTGGGACATTAGGATATTCCACGTTTGGAACGTTTGACCCCGTTTCGACCCCTTAAAACTGGTTTAACGACATCGGAATAATTTACATTTTCTATGCTTGTCCGTGTTGACTTTTGTACCAATTCTCAGAGTATGACTGCATTGGAAGTAAAACATTGGAATATTCCTTTACGGAACGTTTTGACCCATTTTCGACCCTTTAAAATTAGTGAATTGATATTGGCATAGCTTACTTTTTCTATGCTTGCTTTTGTTGACATTTTTACCGAATATCAGAGCTGTGGCTATATTGCAAGTGGGATATTCCAATATTCCACGTTTGGAACGTTTGACCCCGTTTCAACCCCTTAAAACTGGTTAATCGACATCAGAATAATTTACTTTTTCTATGCTTGCCCTTGTTGACTTTTATACAAAATTTTCAGAGTTATGACTGCACTGGAAGAACATTGGAATATTCCTTTTCGGGACGTTTCGACCCATTTTCGACCCTTCATAATTAGTGAATCGATATTGGAATAGCTTAATTTTTCTATACTTACTCTTGTTGATATTTTTACTGAATCTCAGAGCTGTAACTACACTGTGAATGGGATATTTTAATATCCCTAATTTGGAATGTTTGACCGCTTTTCGACCCCTGAAAGTTGGTTAATCGAGATCGGAATAGCTTACTTTTCTAAGTTTGGCTTTTTTTGAATTAGTACCAATTTTCAGAGTTGTGACTACATTGGAAGTAGGACATTCGAATATCCTTAAATTGGAACGTTTGACCTCTCTTCCACCCCAAATTTTTATACCAGAAACCTTCGCGGGGGTGTACTCAACAATTTCCCTAAATTTCATGGCGATCGGATGAATGGTGTAGTAATGCATAAAGGTCAAACACACAGACATACATTCATTTTTATATATAAGGATAACGTTTGTGAAATAATTTTTGACCAGTTGGATCTTTGGAAATAATAGGTTTTTTCCAGAGCAGGTATTTAGGTTCTGATTGTTAAAAGAAAGAATAATTTTAGACAAACAATATATTGTAACATCTCATTCCTGAGATATTCTGTTTAACCCAAAGTTTACTTATTGTTTTTTGTCGAATAGGCATACTTAAAAATTGAGTTGTCAGAAGAAAAATTCTTTGGCAATGATAAAAATAAAGCGTTCTAGAAAATCTCACGTTATTTCATTTTAATAAATGAATACCGAATTTTTAAGACTTTCAGACTTCTGCTCTTCAGAAGAAAAATCTTTGGTAATGGTAAAAATAAAGCGTTTTAGAAAATCTCATGTTATTTCATTTTAATAAATGAATACAGATTTTTTAAGACTTTCAGACTTTTTTTTTTAAACAGTGGTGATTGCTGGATAACTTGTTTCCATACTTAAAAATTGAGTTGTCAGAGGAAAAATTCTTTAGTAATGATAAAAAATAAAGCGTTATAGAAAATATCATGTTATTTCTTTTTAATAAATGAATACAAATTTTTTAAGACTTTTAGACTTTTTTTAAAAAAAATTGTGATTGATGGATAACTTTTGTTTCATTCTTATGTTCTTGTGACATACCAGGAAAGAATCTAGCAACAATCGAGTTTATTGTAAACATGCTAAAATACACTCTAATTTATTGGAAATAGTAATTAATCAAATCTTATTCCCATAAACATAAAATTAATGAAAGGATGTTTCAATTTATTAAGTTTGAAATGTGGCACACTGTGTGTCTTCCACAGAACTAGATATACGGCATTCCTGTACATTGTCTATAACAGGACTGAAAATTGATTCGGTTTTGTGCGGTTGATCATATTACTACAGAATGTAAGGGGTTTTTTTTTTTTTACAATAGCTTATAATAAGTTTAGTTTCAGTGGTTCCTAATATTTTGAAGTATATGATTAATTTTTAGATAAATTTAAATTTTATCACTTCAACATCGAAGATTAATACCGTAAAGAAATAGAGGTTTCAAGTGAGTTCAGGAGGCTTTTTATTGTAAGTACTCTCAGTTACACCTTCTGTCATATTAAATGTAGGTTAAATAATAAAACAAACTTTTAATTTGAACAAAATTTTTTATTGCATGAAAATGATATAGTGTTTCCGAAAAGTTGAAAGGAACAAAAAACAATTTCTTAAATAAAAAGAAAAAGAAAAAAGAAGAGAAAAAAAAAACATTTTATCATATAAATAAAAACATATGTTACAGACATAAAATCCTCCGAATATTATTGTAAACGTACTTAAGTACTACACATTAATTTAATGCATTCAATATAGATATATAATCTTGTTTAAAAATTAGTAAAAAAGTCCGTAGACACGTTATTGATTCACAATACAATAAATTAGAGAGAAAAAAATTAAAATGTCTTTGTTTCACCATATTTCCTTATCTGTTTGTTTGATGGTACTAAATGAGTTTTAACAACAAACAAAATCGAAAAATTTCTCATCGGACCAAATCATTTCCTTTGCTACTGTTCGGCTATTTTCGAATCAGACCAGTTATGACCAGAAGAACTGGAAGTGACTACCGTACGTCAATTTGCAAATCATTAAAATATAAATGTTACAGTCATGTGACACGTATAAATTTTGTCTAAATAATATTAGGAAGATCATATAAGATTCGACAAGAAGTGTATTTCTATATTGACTAGTGGGAAGTTCACACCTTGGTTGCAAATAGAGATATCGAATTGGCACTTGAGGATATTTAGTAACATTTTTACTCTCGATTTGTGTTGTCATACAAGCTGACGATACTTTTATTTTTAAAAAAATACTAAAAATTTACAGATTTCTTAGATGTCGTCGACCTCAACAGAAGGAGATTTTAGTCATTGAAGTCGCCAAATTGTACATGCATGGTATTTGGATCTGATGTGTCATAATAATGAACAACAGATAAATTTGATCTTAATACAGTTTGATCGAAGAATTTAACTGGGAAACATAGTCCATTCATTTCACTTTCCCCTACAAAAATTATCGGTCTCTAAATACTTCTTCCTTAAATATGTTTATATAACAAAGAAGAGGACAGATTTATTGACCTGCAAAAGTTTAAATGATAGTTATCTGTAAGGTAATTCTGTATTATGAGCACTTTGTCACTAAGCAATATAAGTGGTTATAAATCATCTTTTACATATTACAAACAAATCTCTTTTTCTCTTCGGAACATACTTCAATTTTATTACTGGTGGTATGGAGTTTTAATTGGCGAAGTTGATTTACTAAAAAAACATATGAAATTATAAATGAAATAATAGTCTAATGATTTTATGTTTTTTACGATTTTAATCAGTGATTAAAAAATTAATTTATTTTTACCTCAAAATATTATAATATAGTTCTATTAAAGAATATATTTTATTTGCAGTGTGTAAAAAAAAAAAAAAAAAAAAAAAAAAATTTCATTTTACCGATTATTAGTTGAAAACCTTTTAACAAGGTCCCTCAACTTTAGAGAAATATATAGAATATCCAAACTCGTTTTCAATAGTTTTTAAAACTAAAGAAAGAACAGTTTTAACAATCGGTAAATTAACATTTGAGCTAGGATTTCTAGATAACAATTGGAAAACAATAAAACTGAAGACTTCAAGATATTTAAACTGAAAGTCTTGAAGACACGATTATTTTTTTATTTTATTGTTAAAAACCTATTAAATTTCTTCTGTAATATTTTGTACTTTAATATTTTGTCTAAAAGGGGGGAACATAATTCATATCTTTTAACACAGCAGAGTTCTTCCCTATCAAGTACCAACAAAACTACTGATAAAATATTAACACCATCCATCTCAATACTACGCTCCCTAAGTTGTTGTTGTTTTTATACTCAACATGACAATATGTGATTTAAAACTCTGCATTAAAATCAGCTACAGACTACATTTCTTTACAGCCGTAAAGATTGTACGCATTTTAGATGAAAAATGTAAAATCTCCAAATTCGTATAGTTAAAACCTCCATGGTTAAAATAACATTAAATGTTTCATTTTTATTTTTTTAATATTCTTCTTCCTCAACGTTGATAAAGTTACGAGGCAAACTGTTGTAGCAAGTATCTTTTTTTAAAAAACGGTCTTCAATACTTAGAAAAAACTTTAAAAACAACGAAGAAAATTTTCCGCATTATAAAGAAACAAACTTTTTTTTGTTAAGATTTTTTCTGAGTGATAACTGCTCAAATGGTTAAGATGTTGGACTCAAGAGTTAACAACTAAAAGTCGATTCCTGATGACATTCCGTTTCAACCTTTTCGGAATATTTAAAGAATTTCGGTAAAATTAGGTTTATTAATTTTGATTAGTAATAAAATAAGCAAATCTCACAAAAAGAGTAAAAATCTTAATAAATTAAGGTGGTAAAAAATTTCCCTTGCAGTTGTCAACCATATTCACCACTTTTCAATCTTGCTTTCAATTTTTCTTGGTACTATTTTGTTCTGGATGTTATTTTCGCGCCTGATGGCTGTGTGGTTAGCGCTCTGGCTTTGCAAGCCAAAGAATCTAGGATTAGGCATAGAAGTTCGTTGTGGTTCGGAATCCACGTTAAGCTGTAGGTCCCGGTCTGATTAGCCGTCACTGTGCATAAAAATAGGTCGTAGAGCTAACAAACTAAGTGGATGCTATGTATGCTCCACACTTTTCTCGTTTGTTGCTTTAACATTCAATATGGTGATAAGAAAAACTCTCCTAAAATAAATATCTCATCATTAGCTCGATGGATAAAGATCAGTAATTTAAAAATTATATAATTTCATTGTATATGCAGTTTCAAAATGTTAAATAGCTTTCCGCCGGGAATAAAATAAGCAGCAAAATTACATAGTGTTGAATATGAGTAAAAAGCAGTTTAGCTTGGACTTTTAATTATTTCGGTTTTAAGCTGACATCTTCATGGTAGCTTTTCTTTTCTCTCTAGTGACGTTTTCCTTAGATCATCTAAATGTATTTTGTTTTCAACTGTACTTCTTTTAAATAAAATTGGACACTTTCAAAAACATTAAAATAGTGTTTTAAATACTAAAGCAAACAAATTATTTAAACCAATTAATTTTATTAGTTCTTAGCTTCCATTTTTTTTTTTTTTTTTTTTTTTTTTTTAATAATAATTTGAGAATTTAAAATAAATTGAAAATAATTTATAAATCCTGTATCACTTTTCAAGTAACTACGATTGATCCATAACAATATCTTCACAAGTATTATTTTAGCAGTAAATCACCTAAGCTTACAATACTTCTGAACAACTCTACTTAATGGATGTCGTAAAAGAAAATGATTTTCAAAAGCATCTTTTCTAAAAGAAAGTCTTCAAGGGTAAACCTAAAAAGTTTTACTGCAGACAAAATTTGATTTGAATATCTCAGTGAAATATACTTACAAAAGCACTTATCCTAAGTCTGCTCCTAAACATTCTTACTAAAATTTGACTCCTAAATCCATGATTTTGTTTCTTATTCACTTGTCTCAGAAATTTAATTGTAGACCATATATAGTTATCCTATTTCCTTGTATTGTACTTACAGGCAATTTAATCCTCATAATAATTTGTTATGCTAAACAAGATTAATGGCAATTATGAAAACATTAATGTTTCCTTTTAAATGAAAGATTTATTAAATAAAAAATTTCAGTGTAAAAGGAACAAATATTTTTCCATCTAAAAGGTAATTTTAATTATTTTTAGCCGCTCATCTTTAGTTTTATGTATATATCATGATGTTGAAAGCCATATAATCTTTTCCTTAAACTTAGATAAAAAAAAACTACATTATTTTTAAGATATTTTTGTTTAAAAATAAACAGAATTAGATGGCTATGAGACCAACCATTAGTCGTGATTAATATAAAACTATATTTTCTTGTTAGCTTAGAAAAGGATTCTTACCCCAACCACGTTACATGGTTAGGAAAAAAACACATTCATAAGGCAAATTTTTTTCCCATTATTCATTAAAGTTAAAACTCGCAAATTATTGACTCGTATAACATTAGAAGTTAATTTTAAAAACTTTAATGAACATATTTTCATACAGTGAATATAGAATAAAACACAGATTTTATATAAATTGTAACATGTAAACCAAAGTAAATTCTACTCTGAAAATTAAAATTTTGAATATTATTTCAATTAGCACAATAAAACATTTAAATGGCTAAATATAACTGGAAAAATCAATGAATCTGAATGTTTTTAAGTTAATTCATTTTCAGTGAAAGTATAGACTGCCTTGATCTTGCTTAGGTTATTTCAATGATAACTTTTTTGGAATACGAGGTAATCTATCATCTTAATATTTTTTTCTATTTGGGCCGTTTAGAAAAGTGAGATTTAACATCAAAAGTTAAATTTTAGAAAAAAAATTTCTCAATGATAGTAGCAAATAACTATTACTAAGAAAGAAGAAAAAAAAACTATCCCCATGCAGCAAAAAAATTAAACTGATCTGCTTTATCCAGTGTTTTTAAAAAGTTATTTTTCTTTGCATCCAATTACTAACAATGTAACATTATTTTGTAAGTACTCTTTACACGAAAAGGAGTGTTAGTCCAAGCAGTCGAAACAACTACAAGGTGCGACCATTGTTCTTCTAATAACTCCAAAAAATATTGTGTTAATTACATCTCCACTTAGTATGTTTAGAAGTTGTCTTCTTCAGCCCTAATGCGCTTCTGTGTTCGGCTGTAAAAGTTTCGGAAACAACTTTTAAAGTCCTCTTTCAGAATGATCTTCAATTATAGCGTAATGTTTTTTTTTTAATGTCTCTGAATTCCTAAAACCTTGTTCCCTTCAGCAAATGTTTTAGATTCAAAAACAAGACAAGAAAAAGAGTGTTCGGGTAGTAAGTCCGGAGAGTATGGAGGATAATACCTCTCCTCTTCCTCTTCACTTCACTTCCACTCGTTTTCCTCTTCACATCAATGTGGAATTGGGCATTGTTGTGCCAAAAAAAAAAAAAAAAAAAAAAAAAAAAAAAAAAAAAAAAAAAGCAAACTCCTATTTTAAAAAATATTAAAAAAATAATTAAGTAATTAAGTAAATTTCCCATCAAGCAAAATTATAAAGAAGTTTCTGTAAACAATAGAAAAATTTAAAAAAATCAGGATGATAAAATGCCCCTCGGTTTTGGTATTCTCCTCTACTATATAAAAGACGAACACATACTATAACATGATAACTATAACGTCTTAATTTTAGGTGATTTGAAATTTTAAAAATGTTTAGAACATATGCTTATACAAAATTTATTATTTCCCTAATTTCTATTTTCCTTAAGCTCTGCATTTCGCTTACTCTCTACCACATTTTATGCATATACTTTCAGGAATTTTTGTTGATAATCTAGATATATGCAAAAATAATTGGGTTACTTTCAAAAACTATAAAACGAGTTTCAAAATATTAAGACAAAAGAAGCAAGTGTATTAAACATTAGTTTAATTGGTTCTAGCATGTTCTAGCTTTTTTTTTTTTTTTTTTTTATCCATTTTAAAATGACAACTCTTCTTTTTTTCACTAATTTCAATCTTTTTTACTGCATTTTTTTTAATTACGTTTAAAAATTTTATTTGAAAATTATCTGGAAATACAATTTCACTTTATACAAAATATACATACAAAATAAAAATGGTTTTATAAAAATATACATTTCAAATTAGTTGTTTTATATTCAATTTAAATGCAGAATATAGATTAAAAAGAAAAAACACTTAAATTGAAGAAGCTTAAGTAGTTGAAACTTTAAAAATATACCTTTAAAAACGTAAAATAAATCAAATTTAATTAGCTGTTCTACATTAATGTAGTTGACTTCCGGAAACGTAATATTACATAAGTTCACTGAAAGCATAAAATTAAAAGTGTTGTAGAAACTTGAACAAAAAAAAATTAGCTTTATTATTAACGAATTTCAATTATTTCTTTACTTTGACATTCTCTTAAGAAGAAAACAAAACAGTTATGTAATATGATGTTAGGATAAAACAAAGTTACCCAATAAAATTTACCGTCTGAAAATTAACATAATTTGAAATCTTTTAGACTTTAGTTTTATTTATTGTATGACATATAATGCAAAATTTTTTAATCAGATTTTTTCTTGCATAATGAGTTTTTTGTGTTCTAGGTTCCATAAACTCAAATTTAAAAGTGATAAATTTTGCTATTTCATTTTTGCTGAAATTGCATATTTGAAGTATATGGAATTTATTTCTATAAACAACACTCACTGGAGATAGTTTTATTTAATAAATAGGTAAGTTTTTGGGTTCGAGAGTTTTTAATGTTATGTTTGGTTAACTTACAGCTGGTATTAAAAATTTCCCCTAAAATAAATTTCTGCGTGTTTGGATATGCAACCAATAATATTTTAAAAGATTGCTGGTAATAATTTTAAAGATCTTGCAAAATAATGATATGAGCATCAAAATACACTATTAGTTTTATTAATAAATGTATTTCAAAAGCTTACCTAATTTGTTATGCTTTTTTAGAGAACTTGAGTATTTTATGAAGTATAAACATTAGCGTGGTTTGAAAAAAAAATATATATTTTTGAAACACTTGAGGTAAAAAAAGTTGATTCACGTCTTGATAAGAAAAACTGTAAAAAAAATTTGAAAAAAAAAATTATAATTTCTTGCGATCGCGCATCTACCTCAGAGTTCAGAGAAAATACAAAAAATAACTATTTTTCCTAAATTATTTAAAATTTCTAAACGTTATATATTTGAAAGGCAATAGTGTGCAATGTGTAGTGAAAGGGTGGTATAACACAGGAAATCATTAATTCTTGCATTTTTAAAACATATATTAATAATTAAAGAAACTCGAAAGTAAAATTTTTTGTAAGTAATAATGATTTTTTAAAATGGGTACTAATGTTATTTCTTACATTTTTTTTTAAACATGCTATTATTCATTTGGTTCACTTTTTTCTCGAGCTTTCTATCCCAGTGATGTACTTTGAAGGAAACTTTTGTAGAAAAGTTGGGCATAATGGATCTTTTTTAAAAAAGTGTTGTCCTAACGTCTTTTGCGTCAGTGCCACCCACTTTTTGTCTTGTCTCAATACGTAAGCGTTCCACAGCTTGTGAATGACAAGGAAACGATATGAAGTCTGATTTCAGTGGTCCTTAGTAGCACTGAAACGCTGGCCAATTTCGCCAGACATAGGCCAATCCCGATGTGGAACGTTGTGAATCGGTCGTTTGAAACAATATAAGCCAATCTCGCCCAATTCTGGATGAAATATAGAAGAGGTTTTGATACGCTGTTGCAAAGTTTTAAACTTGGGATATTGTATTTATGAGAAACAAAACTATGAGTAGGTTTGGACTTGCTTGCTTGTTGAAAAATCGTGTATTTTGGAACTATGCTCGGCCCAGTCTTTCCTTCTTCCAGTCTTTCCCTGTTTCCTCCAATACAGCTGTGCTACCTCGGATGAACCAGTCTTGGAGAACTAATGTTCGTTTGTTACTCTTAACAAAGGAGGAGCCCTATTACAAGCATTCCAATTAATTATGTCCACGTAATCAGTGGCAATAAAGCTAAGTTTGGTTACCTTGAAATGCCTGATTGTCTTTCTCTAGGAAAGTTCTCGAGATTTTAGAACCCGACGCCTCAGTTCTCTTACCATCTCTTCTTTCGTACGAAATCATTGCCGAAATCAAATTTTTAGGGTGTGGGAAGGAAGCATTTTGTTCAATAACTGAGTTTAAAACTTCCAGTAAATATTCAGGGAGGTATCGAGACAATCAAATTGCTTCATTTAAGTTTTTAGGTCCTTCAAAAAAAAAAAAAAAATTTTAATTTGAAATTAATATGGCTTTTACCATTTAAAATAAAGAATACCACTTGCTTGAGTTCATCCGGTGGTTTACATTCAATCGCATATACTATAAGTACGCTGTTTTCTGTTGTTAGCCACCTGGAGAAGAGGATTGCATTTGCGAGCTACCAACTCATTGGCCTGATCTAATCGCTGCAAAAATATCAAGAAGGTATAACTGATCTGTGCTCAGTACTTTCATCTCAGCTTGAAAAATTGAATATTCAACACGTAAAAAATAAGTCGAGGGAAATTTTTCACAGTTCTTCAATTTTTTATCAATAAATCTTCAATTTTTGATCTCACTGAAAGATGTTGGTCCTGTTGTAGTATTATCTACGTTTTTAAATAGGCGTCTGAATGGTAGTTCATTGGAGTATAGGAGGTATATATCCCAATGTAGTAGTCTCCCAACGTGTAATTTAATCTGTCAGATTATTTCCAGCCAGTATTAATAGCAGTCCCAATCACAGCCAAGTACGCTATGATCCAATGAATAAGCAAGTAGGTTTATGGGCTTCAAAGGAAGAGAAGGCGCCACGAGAAAAGCCACCCAGATTAAAACCAGCCAAAACACAGTTTTTATCAATGTTTCAAAGGTTATGCGTGAACGATTATTATTGAATAATTACTAATTTGATTTTTTTCCAATTTCTATTTACTTCATTCCACACAATACACACTAATGTACCTTGATAATTTAGTGATTGGTGTATTCTACTAATTGGTGGAAAAAAGGTATTTTTTGTATTTATTCAAAACTTTGAAGTGAATTCTTGAAGTAAATAAAACAATTTTAACAAAAATATGTAAAAAATAACGTTATTATCCATTTTATAAAAAAATCATTTTTTTAACAAAAAAAATCTATTTTTAAATATTTTTAATCTTTAATATATGTTTTTAAAATGTATAGAATTGTGTTGTTTTTTTTGTGTTATACCACCCTTTCACTACACATTGCACACTATTGCCTTTCAAATATATAACGTTTAGAAATTTAAAAAAATTTAGGATAAATAGTTATTTTTTTGTATTTTCTTCAAACTTTGAGGTAAATGCGCAATCAAAAGATTTTTTTTTTTTCCCAACATTTTTTTAGTTTTTTTTTTTTTATCAAGATGTGTATCAACTTTTTCCATCTCATGCGTTTCAAAAATATTTTTTTTTTTTTCGAACCACCCTAATAAACATTCTTGTTAACAAAAAGGTAATATTAAAATTATTGATCAGACAAGTTAAAATGAAAAAGTTTTGTGGGATTAACCTTTTGTTTGAGAGTATTCTTATTTCAACCAATGTTGTTTATTCAAACAAATTTCACAAGCAATTTTTCCAAACAAAATATACAAGAATATTTGTTAAATTCTTAATTAAACAGTGGCAGATTATTATTATTATTTATATAACTTGAGCTCAATTTGTAATTGTAGCTTAATTCTTCAAGTGTCATTAATTGCGTTATAACTATCTTTTGACCTTGAACTAGTAGTGTTAATACAATAAGTTTTATTAATGTCACTTAAAAGTAATCATCTATTGGTATATTTTAGTCTTTATTTCCCTCTATCAATTCATTGAGCATTTAAAAAAACCTATGAATTCTAATCATCATTAATAAACCAAACAACCCAGATATCAGTTTTCCTATAAATAAACATTAAATTTTGTAACATGTCCATTTATCTAAAAGATTTTAACAAACATTTTGATTGTAGTAGCTAACAGTCATTAAACTCTTTGAAGCAATGACTTTCCATGATTTTCTTCCGAAGAGCCAAACGAGCCTACTTCCGAATTAAGATCTTTTAGTCTTTTGCTGATTATATCTTTAAAAAAAAAATGCATTGAACCATATCATCATTACTTACTCAAAACTATTTTAAGAAATTTAGTGGAAATTATTAAATATGTCTATGCTATGCATAAAGAACAGTTTTCTTATATATTTAGGTGCGCATGTTTCATATGTGATGCTAAAAATTTATTCCGGTCAGAATGAAATTTTCCACAGTTGATTTTCAAATTAAGCGGAAGATTCCTGACTGCTTGAAATTTACCCTCACCCTTTTTCACCCCTTGAAGGTTGCCTTCGTGTTTGATCATAACTTGAAATCGTCAATATTATTCCAATCTTGATTTAATTCTACACGATTGGTTTTAAAAATAAGAAAAAGATTCTCGACAGCTTAAACTTCCGAAAAAAAAACATGCCTCTCCCTCTTTTTCATCCCTTAAAGGGTTTTATAACTTGAGACCCACTGAATTCAGTGAATATTGTTCTCAGAATTTGACTACTGTGGATTCAAGTTATGAAACGCCATCTTAGTTTATTCATTAGGTCTAACAGAAAGAATAAAAAAAAAATTTGCTTAGTTTAAATATTAAACACATAAATAGGCTAACGACACAAATATTAAAATTTGAAATGTTATGAAAAATCAACAACAGTAAAAAATGTATAAATAACAGATAAATTGAAAAATAGCAAAATGAAAAGCTTTTTCCATGTGTCTTACATTTAATGGAGATGGTGCTCGGTACTTGAATAATAAGGAGTTCGAATGCAAAGTAAAAGATAAATTATCAAAGTCTGAAATTTGGATGGACATAAAAGATTTCGTAATTCTAATCATCGATATAGATAATTCTAATTGGCAATTCAGAGTGTACTTTAACAACCCTAACCGACAGAAGGGAAAATCCGTAGATGCTCTTTATATTGGAAGCAGCAATTGAAAGTGGGGTTCTTACATAATAAGGATTATTTTTTAAGAGTTTTGCTGCTTTGAATAAAAATGCACTACTAACATTTTGAAAATAACACAACCTCAAAATTAATTTTATCTCAACTAAAATTATAGGGAATACCACATTTAAATTTTTTAGACTGTAAAATTATTTTGTGCTATTCATAGACTTCCTTGCAAAACCAAACGAATTAAAAACTTCTTAAACTATGATAATCTGTCACGAAAAAACAGATTCTACACGGCTTTCTGTATATTCGTTTCCTTAAATATAAATCGATACAACAATTTCAAATAAACATTCAATAATTAAGCATCTGCAATTAATGACATTTAATAACTCAAATCTTTCCCAGTTAAGGCTGACAGCATTTTCAACAAAATCATACCAATTTGGATTTTTTTTTATTAACAAAAATATCCGAAAATAAATAAGTTTGGCAATGAGAAAATTTATCGAACATTAAAGCTCTTATTCGAAGTTTTATCCGATAATTCAATTTGGAGTCAGCATAGGAACTTCTCATAGAGTTTTTATGGTAGTTATCTTTAGATCTAACTTTAAGAACTTCTGTTTGCTTATTACGTAATGATAATGAATTTTATCAAGTCCTTCAAAATAATAAAAGATGCATGTCCGCAGAATTTATAGTTGGGTTGGTTGGTAGCATTCAGATTATCTGGCGCTGTCAGCAACACGAGGGCTATAATGCGCCGAAACATTCGTCATTAGACAAGCCAACATACATTTACAAACACCCATGCCTAACACGGGACTCGAACCCGCAACCTCGCGGTCTAAAAGCTAGCACGCTAACCAATATACCGTTTGGTCGGCAATTTATAGTTGGGACTTAACGAATATGGCAAATTGATTTACAGTGATCTTGTCTGGGAAAAGCGGTTTTAATGTATAAATTCTCAATATGAACTTTCATTTAACATATCGCACATGCGTATAGCATTTGTCATTCCGTTATTGCATATTTTTGAAAAACGCCTCTGGCATTATATGGGATGTTTAACCACTGAATGCAATAGTTAGTCTTTTGATATAATACCTGCTTTTCATGCCATTGTTTGAAATATATCTAATATATGGTTATCAAGGTGAATAATTGTGCATTATAAAAAAAAAAAAAAATCCTTATTTCAATGAAACTCCTTATACAAAAGCTAAGAAATACTTTTAAAAATTAAAAAACTTTAAAGAGCAAAATACTACTAATTTAAGTCTATTTAATGTCACCATTTAACAGTATCATACTGAATAAGAACTGAAAATGAAACTTGGTATGTATATTATAAAACATTTACTTTCAAACAATTTAAAAACTTTTAAATTGCTCTATCTGTAATAATTGATAAGATAAACAGCTTTTCAAGAAACTCCAAGTTGTCCTCACATCCAGCACCAACGCGAAGCTAATGTGAGAGAGAAGGATATATCACGCATTTATCAAAAACAGCAACAACAACAAAATTGAAAATACGTTATCATTTCAAAACAAAGTTTTTACAAAAGAAGACAAACCCCATGATGCATTCCGTGCCTTGGAATATGTATTCAACCTAATCTCATCGACTTTCGTGAAAAGTAAAAATAGTTGAAAGAAAAATGTCTTTCAACAATGAAATTCATCATCTACCAATTAGTAGTTTTAATTAATAGTTTTGCGCTATAGAAAAAAAACCTGCCTGCTGACCCGTCTACCTACTTACATGTCACTCTACCAGCCATCTTACCTTACTGTCTATCTGCATACATTCCTACTTACTCATCTATAATTTTTTTTTTATTTTTTTTTTCTATATTAATTTTTTAATTACAGTTCTATTTCTTTCTGATTAATAAAATAATTATTTTATTGGAAAAACATTTTAATTAAGTATTTTTAATTTTGTAACTATGCCCTCACTTTGCCCAACGTGATAGGGCAAAGTGGCCAAATGGTTACTTTTGGAATAATTAATTATTTTAGGTACTTAATTTAAACATTTGATAATGGGGAAAAAATCAATAGTTGATGTCTACATCCACCAAAAAGTATATAATCACCATGAAATAAATAACCACCAAGTTTAATGCCCATAAATCTAGTGCAAGCCAGCTTACAAAAAATCAGCAAACCTCATTTTGGTCACAATGTCTGACTCTCATCAACCATAATTATAAAAATAGACCATAAATTGTAGCTAAAAAGAAACATGTTGTACCCCATTTATCTCACGTCATATATTCCCCACTCTGACCTACTTTGAATCTAATTATGGAAGTTAATTATTATTTAAATTAATGAATTATTTAAAAATTCATTCAATTTGTCCATTCACTTCTAGCTTTAAAATCATATTTATTTGTCATTCTTGTTTAGTTTGATTATTAAACCTTTAGAGTTACAAACTGATTTTATAAATAAATTATGTATTGTTCATCCATCCCTTTAATAAACCAGCGAAGTCTTACATCTGCAACATTTAAAATTGTGTGATAAATGCAATCATGTAATTTACAAAAAATAACCGTAGAAGCCATTGAATTCATTCAATTTAAATTTTATTTTCACCAAAGCAATTACCGATATAAATAGAAATTCAAACATTCCCATGATGGCTAATTTAAACTTTTAACCACGCTTTGAACAAACCCTTTTAATCTTGAAAGGCTAATTATATTTCCTCTTTCAACCATTAGAAAGATGTAAAGAAAACTTTTCATTATTGTCTCATACTTAGAAGTGACATCACAAAAGTTCGCATCAAAGGAACTCTTAACATGATAAGTCTTTAAGGTTGAGATGTGTTTATTTAATTAACGCCGTCTCTTATAGTCAAATTATTTTAGAAGTTGATTGAATCAAAAAGTTTTAGTTAAGAGGGGAAATTATTTGATAAAATGCTATCTTACTCTATTTGCTTTTTGTAGTACACACTTCTACAATTATCTCAATGAAAAGCAATTGGGTTAATATAAGCATCTTTTGAGACAAATATTTGAATTAATAGCTGAAGAAAATGTTACTCTTATTTATATTAATTATTAGATGTGCTATGTTCATTTTCCACATATACCTATTAATGGTTATTATCAAGTGCTTACACTTATAAAGATAAAATTAAAGTTAAAACACTTGTATATGTTAAGTTCGAAAGCAGAAAATGATAATTGAGCGAAACGAAAAAATTACCACTGTTTTGTTCACTGAATGCAAAATTTATTTGTAAATCATCTCAGAGCTTCATAGGCTTATCCTCGTACTTGTAACTGTGTTGGATTTTTTTTACATTGATTTCCCAGTATAGATACAACTTAAGGTTTGTTTTAGTTTTCTGTTCTGTCATTTTCAATTCGAGACGCTTAGTTCCAACTAAGCTTGTAAAATATGAAAAAGTGATAGTTTTAGAATTCAATCAAGAAATATGTAGTGAAAGAATATAATATGGCTTTTCTATCGTACTCAATGTTTTAAACTTAAATCATCAATTTTTTTCAGTACGCAAAGTAGGTTCCGTATTTAAACTATTTGTGATAAGACACAATGTAGATTTTTCTGTACAACTCTTTTGAGTTAAAAAACTTACATATCTTTATAAGTATAATTTTTACACAATTTCTTTTATTTGATTTTTTAAACCTTATAGTAAATCAAAATAATTAGTTAAATCCAAATCCCAGAGATAGGAATGCTACAAGGCACTATTCTTTACAAAATATAATTAATCAAGCAAAACTACCATAATAGCAATTAAATTAATTGCATTTTCACTGTTGAAACAGTAATAATACGCTATGCCCGGATAACTTTAAATAGCGTAGGAAAAGCTAAACTTCTTTAAAACTTACAAGCCTGTAGCAATAACTATAGCTTAGTTTCTTAAAAAAAATTATAAAAAATCTTATTGGAGTTTAACGGTGTGACGCTAATTTTTAAAAAAATTGGACAATATTCGTACTCTTTTAATTGAATTTCCTGTTTCTTTTTAAATCTTTTTTACTAACTTCGATTGTGTGTGTGTGTGTGTGTGTGTGTGTGTGTGTGTGTGTGTGTGTGTGTGTGTGTGTGTGTGTGTGTGTGTGTGTGTGTGTGTGTGTGTGTGTGTGTGTGTGTGTGTGTGTGTGTGTGTGTGTGTGTGTGTGTGTGTGTGTGTGTGTGTGTGTGTGTGTGTGTGTGTGTGTGTGTGTGTGTGTGTGTGTGTGTGTGTGTGTGTGTGTGTGTGTGTGTGTGTGTGTGTGTGTGTGTGCGAGCGCTTATTGCTTAATTAACTTACACACTTATTGCTTAGTGTTAATTGCTTGATTAACCCCTTTGCCGTCATCCAATCAGGCTGAAGCATGGCAGATAAGTTCGGTGTCGATAGCAATGCATTCTATTAAACTTTGGGGCTGTTACTGTAGCTAAAAGATCA
This sequence comes from Linyphia triangularis, assembly GCA_963978545.1. Lineage (NCBI taxonomy): Eukaryota > Metazoa > Arthropoda > Arachnida > Araneae > Linyphiidae > Linyphia > Linyphia triangularis. Next base: position 62,279,867 of record OZ021723.1, on the reverse strand, counting down.
TTTTTAAGGAATACTAATAAAACAACTTTCCGTCTTACCAATCGCACTAAAATAGACTTTAACTGATCATTGCTGAAACTCTTTCTTGTTGGCAAAAATTATTTTTAATAAATAAATAATAAAATTACTTTAATCAGAATAAATAATGTTTGAATGGGTGAGCAAAAATTCCCGTTCATTTTTATTAAATAAAGTTTGAAACGTTGTTTGTCGCACATTTTACTGATAGAAATGTCTCTAATATTTAAAATTAGATTCAAACACCAAGAACACGCTGTTTACATAATCGGTGCTGTGTTAATAAATATAAAAATTAGCAATGCATTTAAATGATTTAAATAAAAAACTTTGTTTTAATGGGTTGTATTATTATAATTAATTATTCTATACACCACTTTTATATTTTGCAATAGTAAAACGGTTAAAAAAAATTTTACGGGAAGAAACCCTTTTATTATATCTTGCCTTATTTTGAGTATTTTCGAAATTTACATTGTTACCCAGTTTTTAATAACAAAAGTAAAAAAGAAAAAACCTTTTTAGGGACTTCACAAATATTAAATTAAAAATGTATATGTCTTATATTTTAGTGGGTGTATATCATCATTTTGACAGGCGCTGCTTTCAACCTGTACACAATTTTCAATATATGTAAGTATGCATTTTAAAATTAATTTAAAATTCCAAAGTTTTCTGGGCAACTTTATACATATATATACATAAACACTTGAATTTTGCTCTTTTTTGACGTTTACATTAATCGATGCTTCATTAGCAAAAGAACTCGAATCTAGTTTCCATACATGTCGGAGGATTTCAAAAATGTCTTTGTAGTTAAAAAAAAAAAAAAGCAGCATTACAGTTAGACATCAAAGAAGGCTTTTAGTAGAATAGTTAGTATTTTTTCTATTTCTAGCAGAACAAAGCATTAAAAAGTAATAGGTATCTACACAGGTTTGCAAAATTAATGGATATTCAGTTTTATCCTAATAACTTCTCAGACACATGCAACAGTTCTTTCCATCACTAGCAAACAGTTCAAAAGGTGGGACGAGCAGTTCAGCCACTAGAATTCATTAAGAAACTAGTGTAAAGTACTATAATACCATGCCAAGTAAACACTGATGACAAGCCAGATCATATCTCACTTTAAAGGTCAACTATGTTGCGGGATTTTTAATGTGAATGCATCTGTACAACTGCACACTAATGTGACTCTATTCTTTTGCATATACCCTAACTGTACACTTTGCATTTCAATTTTCTATTTTGTCGTTTTTTCGTATAGATATGTTATATAAAGATGTTTCTTTGATGTGAATATCATGTGTCTATGCTGCTCCGCTTTAGAAGTTATATGGGGAAAACTGAATATCCTTTAATTTTGCAGACAAGTAATGTATAAAATATGTTTCTTTCATTGACAAATGTTCCAAAATTCTTAAATGAATTTCGAAAAGGATTCATCTCGTAAAACTGAACCGAATGTATTCGCCGAAACACTTTCATTCAAAGAACTATGCATAATATTTTGTGATGAAAGACAATAGTTAGCAGTTCCAGAAAAACTCGCTCCTAATTCAATTAATTATTCAGTTCATTAGGAAACTATTCAAAAGAAATTTCGTTTATATGTCTTTGTGTAAAGTTTCAGAAGTCCAAGATGAAACTTTTTTGAAAATTACGATTCGCTTAAGGTTTAATCATTACGATATGTTTACTAGACACTTTAAAAAGGAAATATAGACAAATGAGTAAAACTTGGATTGAATAGAATGACATGCATATAATAACTTTTATTAATAGTGTGCGATTTCCTGACAATTTTAAAAAGGCCATTAATTAATTTTAGAAAAAAAGAAATTTTCAACAAGTTTTAAAAAATAAATATATACGGTCTTAATTTTTAATGATAGAAAAAATCATTTTAGATTAGCAATAGTTTCCTCTGATTTCGGCAATTAAGATATTGGGGTTGTTTCCAAAATACAAAGAGTGCATTTTCAGAAAATTATTCTATTGCCTTTTCAATCGTTTTTAATCTTCATCTAAATACTTCAATTAGTTTTTTAATTCAATGGAAGACTATTGATTAACCACAAGTAAAAATATGAAAAATAACTAACAGGCTCTCATCTAGTCTATAAATATAAGAAAACAAGTACTTTACGAAACGGTAAATTTGCAGAGAAAAAAAAATTACATGTTTAATAAAAAAAATTAAGTAAATTTGCATTGCACAGATTGTGATTAAATTATGAGTTAAATATATAATTCGCATGGGAAGCTAACTAACCAGAAGAGGGTATTTGTTTGTAAAAATTACTTCCTTTTCATGAGGAAATTTACGATGTGCATGAAGTATTTCCAATATATATGACATTAAAAAAAAAAAAAAAAAAAGCTAATTAGAATGATATGTGGTTTAAAAATATTGTTTCATTGTTCAAATCAAAAATATAAATCTTTTTTAAGACCATCCTAATAAGAAGTTACGAAACTGTAAGATGTAGCAATTTATATAAATATGAAATACATTTTTAAGTCAGAAAACGAAATATATTATGTGTTTCAAATCAGTCAAGATTAGAAAAGGCATAGTAAATCCTACGCCCTTTCCCCTATCTAATATTAACACAACTTCGTAATATTAAAACTATAAGTTATGCAATAAAATGCAAGTGTTAAAATAAAATCTGAGTAGCAACTTGATGCAACATCATGTGTAAGAGTGGTTATTTTGTGAAATTGCCACTAAAATATCCCAATTAATTTCAAATTAGTTTCGATAGAAATACTAGTACATTTAATATCTTAAATTATAACACTTTTCTTTTTAAATAATTTTATTTATTTTTTAGATTTATACATAGATATTTTTTTCCAGCTATCTTTAACCTAGTGATGATTGTACTTTATATTCTGTGCATCATTTCTTCAGTGGTACTTGTAAAAGGATTATGCTTAGTAAGTGAGGTTCATTTAATTTCCATTAAATTTATTTAAGTATAGTAGTTGTAAGTTTTCATGCAAGAAAATATTTTTTAAGAGCATTATTTTATAAAGTTTTATAAATTGTATTAAAGCTTCAACTAAGCATTTTTAAATTTTCTTTTGAAGGATAATAAGAAACTATTACTTCCATGGTTAATATCAGTTCCAGCCACGACCATTTCAGATGTGATATTGACCACACTTCATCTCCTGAAGAAAACGGTACATATTGTCATTTACATACCAATCTTGTTTAAATTTGTTGAATTCAGTTTGGTTGAATTTTAACTTCTAGACTACACCAATACGGGGAGAAGCTTATACAAAAAAAAAATCTGTCCATCTATCTAAAATCTCAATCAAATCTAAAATCCATCTAAAAAAAATCTGTCCATCTATCTAAAATCAACATTCCCAGACAAAGCAGCAAATGTTACGGAAAGATGCAATGTGTTAAATGAAAGGTCTCATTGAAAAGAATTATATTTGCAAAAATGCAACTGTTAATTACTATCGGAAGCACCAGAAATGAAGACCGGGAATCAATTTGTAATTCGTTAAGCCTTTTCTATAAATCTGTCATATACGAGTACGTATCAATGTGATGGTCTAGATATTAGTAAGATTATGTAAAATTCAACCGAAAGTGCTTTAAAATAGTGAGGTAGGACGATTGCTTGAAAATTGGTTTCCATTTAGCTGTAACTAACATTTTGTGCTTAGTTTCATGATTTAATTGTGTTTACCATCCAAGGTAGCACCATCAAATCGTGAAACCAATTTTTAGTGCAAGCTGGATTCAAATTTTGTACAGTGTTCATGCTTGTTATATAATATTGATGGTCCGCAATAGAAATGCAGTTAAAAGTAGTATTTTAGGGACAGTTACTGTAAAAATCCAACTTATATTAAATCAAATCAAAAATATTAAAATGGTAGTACAACACATCAAAAATAAAAATATAATAGGTTTGTTTTTATTTTTTAAAAATTAACGATGCGTTGTTTAAGATGTGAACAAGTAAAATATTTATAATTAATAAATTCATATAATAAATTCCGTTTAGTTGCAAAATGTGGAATTTTAAAATTTAATAACAATTTGGTTTGCCAACCATGTGTTATAAATAATAAAAATTCTGACAAAAATAGAATTAGGCGTATAATGATTTTAACTAAATTCTATTTGTATTAATTTATTTGAATAAGACCACATTTCCTAATCATAACAAAACTTATACGAAGTTTGCTATGTAGAATCTTATATACATAGTTTTTTAATACTTTTCCTATACAACAGAATTCTATAGAAAAAGTATAAAAAAGACACACTTTGTTTAAAAAAAACTATAAAATACCAAATTTAGATAAAAAAATAAAGAAAATAAATAAATTCTAAAGAAAGTATTAGAAGAGTTGTACACATTTCGAAACAATTTAGGTTACAACTTTTTATACAAAATACAGATTTGTATTATTTCAATTTGAAGCACAATAAGTTACTAAAGAAAGTTAGGTAGCTTCTCAATGTATATTAAAGTATTAAAGTTTGTTATAGTTAAAAGGTTAAATGTTGTATTTCAATGAAAACCTACATTTTTTGAATTTTACAGAGCACTTTTCAGCGGAGTATGGAGTATATTCCACCAAATATATAACAACTTTTCTCACTTTTAAATTAAATGACCTTACATTGTACTCAAAACATTTATAACTTCAAATGCAAAAAAAAATGGAAATATAAAATTTAAAAGTCTGCAAAACTTAATGGATTTTCAACAACTGTTAAAAGTAGATACAAAAAACTCATATATTTGGCATTCTTTTATAAATTTTACGTTTTTTAATTAAGGAAAAAAAAGTAAACGATTCTTCTCTCAGGTTTCTCTGAGGAACTTTAATTTTAATACGACTCCATTTAACCAGCTAATATTTTCTATTTTTCGTCTTTATATTTACTCAATATTTTTAAGAATCTTCTTTCGCGTGAATTCTTTTTTTATTTAAGCTTCTACGTGCCCAACAGATTATTGGAGGTCATTTTTCTTTTCAGTACATTCTACGAGTACAAAATCATTTGTGAAGTTTTCAAAGCCATCATTTTCAACTTATATATTTTCTTCGAACTTTGATGTCTGAAAATCAAAAGACATTCGATATCTGACAATCGAAACACGTCTTGAAAAAGAGACACCTTTTTCACAATCATTATTAAACGATTCATCAGATATAACTTTTTAATAAATTCAATATGCTACTGCCTACATTTTCAAATTTGATCTTCTTACGGCGTAATTTTAGTTTCTTTCAAAACATTTGAAAATTTTCATGATCAACTCGTATTGCACATTATTATACAGGACTAGGCCTGATGAGTATTTCATAAATTCTTAATACTCAAGCTATCACTCTCTTTAGATAACGAGTTTAATATTGTTATTAGTATATTTACCGAAATAATATCTTAATTTAATTAATTGAAATAATAAATATTCATATCAACAATGAAAATCGTTTCAGAAAATTCAGGGATTAAAAAAGATTCAGTTTTTGCTTCACATGACTTAAAACAACATTAATTGCATGAAAAATGCGGCAATGAAAAATGTGGGTAAACCATTTACCAATTTGTTGTTCTGTAATTAAATTTGATTAATATCATGTAGGTCAATTAAATGACTCTCCTGGTGGATAGATATCCCAACTGATTAAATGTGCTCATACTTGAAATGTATACCCTGTTCCCTGAATATTTTTTTTTAAATTCATGTAAGATGCATCGTTGATATGTTGAAACATTACTTCTAATTCAGATTTATTTCTACACTAATTTATTTCTTCTCTAATATTTACCAACTCACTCACAAATCATTCTTCTCCAACTGTTTTAGTTCAGTACATTTGATGGAATTTTGATTTCGATTGATGTCATCCTGTGGATTGCAAATGTAAGTATCTTAATTACATTTTCAATAATTACTTTCAAATATTTTTAGTTTGAGGAAATTTTTTATGTATTTCTCGTTGTTTCCTAGATATTTAATATATCATCTCAATTTATTTATTATAATTTATATCAATGATTCTTATTAATTTTAAGTTATAGACAATCTTGATTTTAAATATCGATTATTTTTATGCATTTGAAAACATTAATTATAAAGGATTTTTTAAATTTTGCTTTAGTGTATTTGATAAACATTGTTACATAAGAAAGAGTTTTTTAAAGAGTTTTATTATTAATTCTTAGTGTGTGTATTTGTGTGTATTATATGTGAGTGCGAGTGTACATGTGTACGTTTGTGCGTGAAGGGGAGAGATAGATAAACAAGTTATAGAGCTAAATTATATTCCTTCACAATTTTTAATAAAAGACTAATACAGTAGGTTATTGCAGTTTTTTATTAATTGGAATGGTTATACCCTACACAATATGAATTATCCAAAACAAACGTGCTATTTTTAGTAAGTATTTCCTTAGCCCATTTCAATCTTCCACCTCCTATATGTCACGATATTTTTTTCATTTTAGATGATATAGATATTTATAAGTGGAAAAGAAGGGAGAACAATTAAGTCCTATTTTTATGGTAGTAGTGTATATTAGTTCTTTATCGGTCTATTATAGTAGTATTTACTATTGAAGGCTATCATTGAGAAATAATGATATAGCTAGAAAACTAAATCTCATAATCGACTTAAAGTTTCTCTATGTTTCCAAATCTTTAAATAGCGTTTCCTCAGCCATTTCCACATTACTTTAACCATTCTTTCCCCTGGGTCTTCATATGCGCTTGTTAAGACTGCTCGATAGTTTTTTCATTTAAAAAAAAAAAAGCAAAAATGTAAATTTCGAGTTTGTTTTATACAAATCAATTTACTTGATATTCAATCAGGTTTTCGAGATAATTTGACCTTTAAGAAGGAAAACACTCCCAAACCAATTTTTATACTACCCGAGTAGTTTGGGGAAATGATTAGAAATTTTGCTCATCCAAACTTAATAGAGTCTGTAAACAAGATAATATGGTTCATAGTTTTTTAATACAAGCATATATCCCTTTAGAACTTGAAGCAGACTACAAATCAAATTCATTCGATATTGACCTAAATGTGATAGCTTGTATGTTTTCTCTTATAGTAACTTTATGGGTTGTTGCCTTCAATTTCACGATTTTAATATCGTGTTTGTTTGTTTGTTTGTTTGTTTGTTTGTTTGTTGATTAGGAGTGTGGAACATCGCACAACTTCCAATTACTCTATAATATTGGTCATTGCTTTAAAATTTATGCTGTTATTTACCGTTTTCATATTTTCACTCATTAAAAAAAAAATGGCAAGTAGTTTACCGATATTTTTGGAAATAATTTTTACATGGGCAAAAAAAACACCAAGGTGGAGGAATTAAATGTTATTCGATAGACACTGCATTGTCCTTTCTTATGCGTGAAAAAGAAAAACATCATACGTGCATGGGGATGCTCAAAGGCAGAGAGTTCTGTGTTAAAATGTGCTGATTTTTAAACTTAATACTCTTTTATCGTTTTTCTACAGGGACTTTCGAAGGTGGGGACGATTAGAACACCTTAAAAGGCACAAGCACAGAGATTTTAATTAAAATCGTTAGAGTGGTTGTTTAGCAATTGCTGAAAAACATTTTTTCATGATTTTTCATGATTTCAACCTTATGTGCAAGCGCAATTTTGACGAAAACCTTAATAGTAGGTTCCATGGGCCACACTAACCCGTGCACTAAATTTGAACATCTCGTAGATCAATTTGTACGGGAGTTATGCTACAGGCACACAGACATTTTTACATTTTTTCTAGACCACTTTATTGAAATCAGGGTGTGCCAAAACGCGGAGGTATGCAAACAATCAATTTTTTTTTTAATTTTTTTTTTTTTTTTTTTTTTTGGACTAAATGCTATACTTTTATTACCCTATGTAAATATATGGGTAATTGAAACTAATATATTTTATCCAATTTCAACTTTCGTAGCATATCTTTATTTTCAAATGTATTTAAATTTATAATCATGTTTTACTCCTTGATAGTAAATTTTCTGTCTTTACAGATGTATTGCATGCTTTGCGTGTTGTCGCTATACCTTATTTATGAAGATCGGGAAAATTCTCGTCAAATAGAGACCAATAAAATGGTAATTTTACGATCATATGAAAGAAATAAAAAATACCTCTCTGTTACTTAATCAAGTCCTCGTATTGGGTAAGGTATCTTGCATGTTTGAATATAAATTATTGTAGCAGTCTTCATACTCTCTTTTCGTCACTAAATACAAAAACTAACTATTGTGGTAAACTAAGGTCAACCGAACTATGTTCATTACATACATCCCCGTAAAAACAATCTTCTTCAGACTAAGGGCGTTGCGATATCTATTTTAATGTCTATAATAATTATCTTAATGGAAATGCAACGTTTAAGATATCAGCTTCAGTCAAAAATTAAATCGAGCGATATTTTGCTTCGATTCAAATAAAAATTCCTAAATGTGTTTCCAAAATAAAAATAATTTCTTTCATTTCATAACTGATATCTTCTAATACTGAAGTCTTATAAGACTATTATGTAAAGACACTAATTTATTGAGAAAATATCTATTCGAATTTCAGAACTCCCCTCAATTTTACAGTTTGTGGTGCCATGGAGACAAAATTTGGCACACAATCGATCAATCATCCTTTGAATCATTGGCGGATCCAGTGAGGGGCTGAGGGGGGAAAGCACCCCTTTCGTTATTTATGGACACTCACGTATTAACGTGCTCTGCTCTCAGGCTTTGGATGAAATCAATCAAGATTTGACGAATACACTCTGAACGTTTTTAATATAAATTTTCTCATACCAAAAAATGGTGATGAAAAAGCCGAGGACAAAGCGAGACAACAAAGCAAATTATTGTTTGATAATGTTCGATGTGTATATGTATCCGTTCTTAGATTGTTCTGTCTATAATATTTAACAATAATTTATCCATAATCAAATAGCTGTAGACAACTCTAATTTATTGTCGTAAATGCACAGGTAGCCAACCATCATTGTGTCGCCTTTAAGTTATTGAGATTTACCTCATTGTAACATATTCTGAGTAATCAAAGTTAAGTTATCCCATGGTATAGTTTAATATAACTTTAGGGCAACAAAATTTACCTAAGCTATTCAACAACTATAATTAAACTCTGGATAGGCCCTTGTTTAGAATCCACAAACTCAACACTGGGTGCGTCTTAAATTCATGCAAACTTCAAAAACTTATTAAAAAAAAAAGTAATGCTAGAAAAAGATTTTAGTTTTCGAAAATATGATAAAAGGGACATGGGATTTTTTTTCCCATGTATGTAAAAATGATTCTAAAAAAAAGGGCGCTCACATGTCATACTAAGACGTTTTATGCAAATCAGGGTTGCAAGATATCTGACTTAAAATGGATTTGTCATTTCATCCCAGCTGCATGCTATATCGTTTCCAGATCGTGAGTAGGTGGTTAAAAATTCCTGCAAGATTGAATCCACTAATATTGTGTAGCGAGTTTCCCATGGAGAAAAGACTGAAAAGGAAAACAACAACCAGTAGGATTTGTAAGCGCCATCTTTCGGAGTTTGGAATAATTTTATATATATATACATAGAAAAAAAATCCTATGTCTCTCTGATCATATTCGCGCAAACCGAAATTTTTTCAAAGCAATTCTTCTTTTATTGTAAATTTTTAAAGTTTGCTCGAATTTATGACACATCCTGTATTTTTGTGAGAATCGATATTGTGCTGCTCTCTATTGGCTGCAATTGAAACTATTGTAACGTTAATAATATGACTGAAAACTAACTATACTTATAACATTTTTCAGCCAATCACTCGTTTTTTAGAGAACACTTCATAAATAATTAGACTTAGGTAATCTGCTAAGTTTTCTAGAATAAGTTTTTCTAGTATGTATGTAACAGAAATATTTTAATAAGAATAATAATTATAAATTTTTAAAAACTAAATTAAGAAACTTCTGAATGTGTTGAAACTGTATCTTACATTAAACGGTCTACTAGAATAAAAGGTCCTGCTATGGGTGTAATTTTTAAATAAAATACTATAAACTAAAATGACAACAGAAAATAATGAAAACAATGTATATTTGATAGATAAACTATATTCAGGAATACATATGGAGCTGTAGAAACAACAATCCCCCAATCATGAATGAAGTATTTTTTTCTAATTAAGTGCAATCCTCTGTTTTGGGGAATCGTGTTCTTTTTACAAAAAGTTTGTATAAAAATCAAAATAATAATAATCGAAACCTTCAATGATGAATATCTATACATATTTTGAACTCAAAATTACTTAATATATTTTTTTTTTTTTTTTTTTTAATTAGACACTTGTTAAACCAAACTGTCGAATATTTGGATGCCCATAACAAAATCTGCAAAGGATTTCAAAACAATGATAAATTAAACTTTAATGTAAACTTCAAAAAAAAAAAACATGAATAGATGAGAAGCATTGTATAAACCATTAGAGCTTAATCATATTGAACTGTATCTCATACCTTTTAGTAGTAATTCATCTTCGCATAAAATGTATCTAAAACTTTAAAAGAGAACTCAAACTTCACAGACTACTCACGTGATATTTTATCATAGAGAACAATATTGCTTCTTTATTCTTGTATGTCATACTAGAAAGCTTTAGGACGCTTAAGGTGCCCGTTGAAAAATGATTGATATTTTATTTTAATATACACGAAGTATTTATTAAAATTTCCATTTTCTTTTAATATTATGCAAATGAAAATTATTTCTGATATATATATATACATATTTGATATGATAAAAAAAAATATTTGATAAAAAACCTATGAGAAAACGACATTGCAAGAAAATTTAACAGAGAAATTGATTGTATCATTTGAATCTTCACTGGTAACAAAATTGGCACTCCAATATATTTGAGCGTTATCATCAATCAAAGTAAATATTTTTATCAACACAGCGTTTATTCTGTTGTCAGCGTGTGCTTGGTGTTTGCATCTAATTTTGAGTATTAAAAACATTCCCAACAGCAAAATGTGCGGCAAAGTAAATTTATTTATTAAAAAAGAACATGAATTCATACATTCACGTCGAAATATCTTTTATTTGTGGTGATAAAATCTATTTTGGTAACAAGAAAGAGGTTCAATTATGATCGGTTAAAATTTAACTTACAGTGTTACAGAGTGAGTGAGTTAGTCAGTGATGAAGGAAATTCTTATAGTAATTTTATTTTCTCCTTTAATGGCATGTACTATTATACTATATTCTTAATAATTATATACATAAACGATAATAAGTAAAAGTAACCTTTGAATTTTGTTAATGCAATCCATTCAATGAGAAATTTTTAATTCTAATTGCTTTCAGCAGGCACAACCAGTGGAATATCAAGTTGAAAACAATTGTGTAACCTGCGTAACTGTAAACGATTATGAACCAAAGAAGGTCCCAAGTGATACAAGTAATTTTCTTGTCACCTCAGAAGTATGTAATATATATTATATGTTATGCCAATATTTGAAAAGTATAAACGTCCTTCAGAGGTTTATTGTGAAAACTTTATATGATTTTTCAACACCTACATATTCAAAACTTAAATTAAAAAAACATTTTGTGTTTCGAGAATCTGCTTTTAATTTATTTATCTCTAGAAATTTTATTTTAAAACATTAAAAATTTATCATATTATTTCGAATGTTGGATGTTACATCATAAAGGTAGACACATATATTTTTAATTTGGGATTATTTGTTTGTATTTAATGAAAATTTCGAAATTACCGATGGATCTCAAATTATTTTCAATATCGAGATATTCTTTCATGCCTTCTTTTTTAATTCGGAAAGACAAACTCAAATATGTACATCCGCGAAGAGGCCCGGAGATTACTAAAAACTGGGTTAACGAATTTCTCGACCAAGCATTATATTCATTTTAAATGCAATTAGCAGAAGAATTATGCAATTCGACATTTTTACTTATTTTTTTATAAACCCATAATTTTAAACATTGCTATGTAATTGTTTTAGGAGAAAGAGTCAACTAAGTCATTATATTCCGCGAAAAGATGTTGACATTTGTATTTCGTTTTACCACAACCATCTTAACTAGTTATATATATATTTTCTGTATTAAAAGATCTAGAATATGGTTTATTTGTGTAAAATAATTACCAAATGTTTCATTTAAATTTTTAACTTTATTTTTAAGGATGCGTTTTGGTTTATTAAACAACATTTACGAAGTGGAGGAAAGTAACAATGACATTTTACCCAAAAGAGGGGTTCTGTATAGTTTAAATTTCTGTCATCTATTAATAATACATCTTGAATTTGACTATTTCAGAGCTTGAATATGGCTCTAGGTGAGTTTTTAAGCCCTAATTTCTGTGCTTGGAAGAGTCCAACACATATTCTAGCGGATTTGTTTGAAAATCCTAAAATAAACATAATTATTTTAAGTCTTCCAATTAAACTTTTACTTTCAATTTCGTCACTTTTACTTTCCCATTGGAAAAATACATAGGGTAATGAAAGTGTAGTATTCGGCAAGAAAAATCGTTTTTTTTTTTTTTTTTTTTTTTTTTTTTTTTTGCATTACCCCACTTGCTTACCCCACAAAAAATCATACAGAAAAAGTATCTGTCGCTGGTCAGCATGATTCCCGAACAAATTAACCTACGATGTTCAAATTTGGTGTGCGGGTTGGTGATGGCCATGGGACCTACCAATAAGGTTTTTGTCAAAATCGCTCACGCGCGTAAGGTAGCTGTCATTGAAAAAATCATGTTTTTCAGTAATTGCTAAAAAACGCCTTGAACGATTTTAATCAAAATCGCTGTGATGATGCCTCTTCATCCACACCTCCGAAATTAATATAAAAATGCTTTAATGGAGTAAAAATTTGAAAAACGAATGCCTTTGACACAGAGTTCTCTTTCCTTGAGCATACTTCATCTACGATCATTTTTTCTTCTCCTATTAGTTTCACTTATAAGAAAGGATAATATAAGAATTATCGAAAAGTATATAGCCAAAATCATCATTTTGGAGGAGGTTTTTATTATTATTATTATTATTATTATTATTTATAGACCCATACAAGAACTATCGCCAAACTGGCCACTTTTTATAAATGAATGATGAAAATATAAAAACGGTAAATGACACAAATTCACGTCAGTATTATAGTGTAATTGAAAGTTGTGCGATGTTTCACACCCCTAGTTTATAATAAATTAAACATTTTTTACATTACTCAAAGCCTATTTTGTTATCATGTTTTCGCAATTGTAATAAGTATTTTTAAGTCTGAATTTAATTATATTGACGTGAAAAAAAGAAACTGACAATGACATCTAATATATTGACGATGCTAATATATGGTCCATATAATTTTATGCTAATTTATCCCATGCTAATTATATGTTCATGATATAAATATGGCCATTCCATGACCATATTCATTCCGGCTAATATATTGACCATTGGTCATTTTCATTGACAGGTTATAATAAAAGGTAAATCCATATATTATATAGAAGTAGTTAGAAAATGCCGATCCGGGGCCATGGAGCGACCGAGCGACGGGACGGGGGACGATGACGTCAACGGAAGGGGGCGTGACCGGATATGACGTCACAGGAAGTGACATCGCCGGATATGACATCACCGGAAGTCACGTGACCGGAAGTGGAGTGGAGTTGTTCCCCTCCTGCTGCTGTTTTAGTTTCGGTTTCGTTCATGAAAAACATATAAAATTTTAATTTCACGAGAAACATGTACAATTTAACTTGTTACAAATGTAAAGCTATAGGTATGTTTTTACCTTTGAAAGATTTACTTAGAAGAACTAGTGTATAAGTTATCGATTTATACGAAGACGAAAAGTTAAAATTTTTCAATACATACGACAAGTTTTATAACTTAAACATACATTTATTGAAGTGAATAAGTTTCAGTATTTAAATATACATATTGATTTGAAAAAATTCTTTGAAATATATATATATAAAAAAACTTTAAGTGTAAATTGAAATTTTTATAAGTTTTTCAACAGTGACTTATTAATATTTAGAAAGAGGTCGGATATCTTCAGCTATTCTACACCTGATTGGACAACACTTATAATGTGTACGAGAAAAAAAAATCAATTACTAGATGAGAAAAATTTCCTTGTAGGAATCAATGAAATTGGATAGTTATACTTTGGTTCGAGGCAATTTTCGTTTCACGCATATGATTTGTTGCTAAGTTGAAATAAATACACTTTAAATCAATGCTTAGTATCTTTTCTTTTATTCTTACTATGATCATTCTTATATTGAAGGATGATTTTTCGAAAGTCAATATATTTGAAAAATAAATATATCTATAGTGTAACATATAAAGTTGAAGTTACGTGGAATACTATTGGAATTAGCATTAGAAATTAAATCACTCAATTTATTCATGGGATATTGTCCATCACGTGAATATCTCCCCGCAACATTGGTTGCTCTTATCGGTATATGAATACGCATGTTTCGTGATCTTAACGTATGTCAATGTGTTATCTTTTTTTTTATATGTGAAAAAAGAAAACTTTTCCACATATATTGATAATTTTCATGTTTATTCAGTTTGTGGTTGTTTATCATATTATTCAGTTTGATACCAACTGAGATGACATAATATAAATTGTTAAATGTGCTATAGTTTTAATATGTGTTCCCACTTAAAAGCATGTTTGATTTTAAATTTTGTTTAAACTTTCTCCTAAAAAATTTTATAGCGGACCTCAGTGCATTTTTTTTTTTTTTATTTCTGATAAAGTACTTCGAAACATTCACATCTTTCAATGTTGTATCTTCTATATTTCCAGTAAAACTTCTCACATTATACATGAATTTCAAGAAATTTGCTATGTCTAAGTTTGATATTTTTTTTTTAATGTATAGATATTTCATCATTGTCATTCTATGATAAGATATCAAGTTGGTTCTTAATAAACAAGAGTGTATTTTCTTGTCATAAGCAAGAAAAACGAAGTTAATATAAGTCAATGATAATTCTCATTTATGAATTTCTTGTCGTCTTCAACTTTTATCAACACATTTCACTCAACTTCTATTTTCACTTCATCTATCACTTTGTCATACTTCTTTACAGTTATAGTATGTATCAGTTCAAGTCACTGTTTAAATTTACGTCATTGATTTATTCAGTTCACTCAATCTCTTAGGTCATAATAATTTCATTAAATTTATAAGATTCAACAAAAAAAAAACCTACTCATTACACATGAACTTAATATTATTGCACTGGGAAGAACTATAGAAATTTGGACAATAAAAATCTATTACAACAGCTAATAAATTCAATTTTCGACAAGCATGATAGGATATAAAAATTGTATTTTTTCGTTTTTCTGCTAAAGTTTAAGTTCTCTGTTAGACAATAAAACGTTTGCCTAGAATAAAATCATAAATTATTCATCATTTATGTACCAACAGTAAAATTATCATTTACATTTTTGTAGATTTTTCTTTTTAACATGATAATGTCTTACATGTAAAGTTTATTTAATAGTAATTTCCGACTTGAAAATGTAGATAGCATTTATTTTCGATGAGTTTGATTTCAACTGACAAATATATTTCAACATTCAAAGCACATGCGAGTTATGTGAATAAACCATATGCAACTTAGCTAAATTTAAGTAATTAAGTTGTGAAGTTTTATCTTTGCCATAGAAAATATATTTATTTTTACTGATTTTTGTTAAGTGCTAAGACGATCTTTTACAAAGTATGTCTTCTTGCAACATGAGAAAAGATGCGAAATGATAAGGACTTCTCTGGTATGCTTTCAATTCCTTGAGAAATACACTTAGCTTAACTACAAGACTTGTTCCGATTCTGAAGTATGCTATTTCCTATCGTAATTTATAATTTTACATGATACTTGGTTTAAAAGTTGAAAAAGTTTGCACAAATTTCTTATGTAAGTTCTACTTCACTGAAAAGTTATCGGTCACAAGCAATAAAAATTTCACTTTGTTTGACTAATGTTATGTATGTGTTAATTATCATGAATAATATCAGTTTTATTTGTGTCTTTCGAAACCGAGCATTCATAAATTTAAAATGATATTTCAAACTATTTTCAAAATATAAGTATCTTTTACAAGTTTTTTCCGGAATGAACTTTGCTCAGTTATATTAATATTGAATATTCATCTTACAAAATAAGCCTCTTGTAAAACACATTCCGTTTCAGTTTTTCTGAAATTTATGTATAAGTTATTTAGAAATTATGGGTGGAAGTTAAAAATCTCTATATTAATGATATATTGTCAGCACCTCTCAAATAAAAAAAAATTCATGTATAATTTAGTTTGTCCAGATGATGTTCAATTTTACGTAGTAACAAACTCTACATTTTCCAAATTTATGCTAGTTTTTCACAAGAAAAAAATATATATTCTTTAAGTTTGCCTAGCAAACTTTTTTCAGTATTTAAATTTTCTAAGTATATTCCATCACATGAGTAGTTAACTATTTCCACTAAGGAAAATATCTTATTATTTTAGTTTGTTTGATTGATGTTAGATTTTTATGTTTCTGATTGGTGATTTGCATATACAGTTTCAAAAACTTTACACAATTCGTAACATATATGTTAGAAATAATAGTATATCGCATCTGAGATTGAAAAAATTTATAACTATTATCATGTAAAGAAGGTTAAATTTTAAAAACATGACGTTGAATAGGAGTGTTACCATGAAAAAAGTTAACTAAATTACTTGTGATTTCCTTTCAGAGTATAAAAAGTTATATAGTTTACATATAATTCGCAAGTTTCTTTCAATTTATCTTAAGATGTTTTAAAAGTCTTGCAGGTGATTTTTAAAACTTAAATGCATATCTACAATGTATTTAATATCTACTATTTATTTAATATTTTCCCCCAATTCACCTTTCTTAGATAAATAAAATAAACCTTAGTCAGCATGTATTGCACGAGTTAATACGACACCTTAACGTATATTATTACAAAGTAAATTGTCTAAGTCTTTCTTGAAGTAACATAAATTTCCAACTTGCATTGATTTTCCGATTGAAAAGTAGAGGTGAATTTTTTTCCTTGGAGTATCTATAACTAGTATCTATATATTTAATAGGCAATACGTTTTTTTGGGTTAGTCCGTCCGCCTAAACTACTCAACCAATTTCAATGATCAAGGTGTCATTTTAAAGGAAATAAGCTGTAGATTTGCCAAAACGTGCCAAAATAATTTATTAACACTTTATTAATTAGTTAAATTTCAATATTTTTCATCATTAAGCTACTACAAAGCCTCAATGATTTTGAATATAAGAATGGCAACATCCTTAAGTAAACAAACCCGCTGCTCGGGGGTTCAACCAACCAACCGTTGCTAATTTTAAAGCTATCCATACGTATGTAAACAACAAACCCGTTGCTAATTTTAAAGCTCTTTTTAAACTCTTCGTTTCAAAGTAGATTTTTTCTGTTTTTTTTAAGCATTTTTGTATTAGTGTAATTATTATTTTGAAGTATTTCTATCCAGAAAATGCCTCGCGTTGGACGTCGTTCTCTAACGGGGTGACTTATCAGAATAAATAAAAGATATTGGGACTTCAATGTAAGGGCATAACTAATGAAGTTTTAAATCAGAATGTTGGCGGATAGTATATTTAACTTTCTATTATGAAACTTGCAATTTGGGTGTTTTCTCTATTAGGCCTTACATTAAAGTTATAAAAATTTGGTTACATTTTTTATGGCTGGCAAACCTATTCGAGCGCAGCAAGATGTTTTAACCACAAATTTGAGCGGCAAAGCCGCTCAATCCGAGCGCAGCGAGGTGTTTGGGGGTTGGCGAGCGTTAGCGAGCAGGGGGCGAAGCCCCCAAGTTTATTTTAAATCTCTTACTATTTTTCTTCTATGTAACAATTTTGTTAAGTTTTACCCGTATTGTAGCATATAATCTCACTGAGTTTGAACAATATTCAATGTTTTAGACAATAGAAAAGTTTTCAAGTAGAAATGATCTTAAATTCTCCAAGTGAATCATACTTTTTGGAAGAAAGTCCATGCTAATTCTACCTTCACTTACTAATGTGTCTTTGAAATCCACTTCATTCATTCCAAGTTTTAACAAACATTTCATTATGAAAAAGGAAAAGTAGGAAAACGATAATCTCGAAGACCTGCTGACACACCGCAGCATCACCCGCTGCTTGCGCGTCGATGCTGTTGTTCTTGCTGTACAAGTCTCCCGACCTGTTTGAACAAGTTTTAGCGTGACTCATCCTCCGGTCTAAAAATGCCGGCAAGTGGCGTATCACCTACCGCTAACCTGATTGGCTAATTACCGTCACATGCTTATCATCCCGTTTAAAGACGTGAATTTTATATGTAAAGTAAATTTTTACGCTAACGCTTAAATTCTTTGCTATAGAAAGTTCAAGTATGTTATTTTTTTTCTCTTATATGTTACATTTTAAACACATGATATGAAATTTTTACGTTATGCTTATCTTAGAAATTTTTGAGTATGTTACTTTTTCTTTTATTTAACATTAACCTAAGAGTTTAATTGTATATGAGAAGTAAATTGTCACGTTAAAGTTTAAAGACATGATATTTATATGTGAAGTAAATTTTCGTGTAAAGGTTAAAATTCTTTATCTTTGAAATTTTTATTCTGTTAAATTTCCCATTATTTAACATTAACCTAAGAAAATAATTGTGTATGAAATTTTCGAGGAATTGTTTAAATTGTTGTCGAAGAAAGTTTAAGTATGTTATTTTTTTTTCTTCTCTAATTTAGCATTATTCTTACACATTTTAAAGATAAAAATGTTATGTGTGAAATAAATTTTCGCGTATTGTTTCAATTCCTTACCCTATAAATTTTTAATATTTCTTTTTCTCTAATTTAGCGTTATTCTTACACATTTGAAAGACATAATTTTTATATGTGAGGTAAATTTTCGCGTATTATTTGAATTCTTTGCCTTATAAATTTTTAGAGTTTCTTTTTTTTTATCTTATTTATCGTTGATATAAGAGTATGATAGTACATGTAAAGTTAATTTTAACGTTCAATTTTAAATTCTTTGCCTTGTAAATTTTTAGTGTTTCTTTTTTCTAAAAGTTAGAGTTGTCATTATACATTTTAAAGACATGAACGGCAATGTTTGAATTCTTTGTCGTAGAAATTATAGGTATGTTATACTTTCATCCTACATTTCAAATTTAAAGTCGTGATTTTTATATGTGAAGAACATTTTTTACGTTAATGTCAAAGTTATTTGTCGTACAAAGTTTAAGTGTGTTACTTTTTTTCTTTTATTTAGCGATATTTCTACATATTTTAATATCGGGATTTTTATGTGTAAAGTAAAATTTTACGTTAATGTTAAAGTTATTTGTCGTAGAAAGTTTAAGTACGTTACTTTTCTCTTCCATGTTATATTTTAAAGTCGTGATTTTTATACATGAAGGGAATTTTCGCGTAAAGGTTAAATATTTATCTTAGAAATTTTAAGTAAGTTACTTTTTTTCTCTTATTTAGTGATATTTTTACACATTTTAAAGTGATTTTTATGTGTAAAGTAAGTTTTTTTTTCGTTAATTTTAAAGTTATTTGTCGTAAAGAGTTTAAGTATGTTACTTTTTTCTCTTATCTAGTGATATTCGTACATATTTTAAAGACATGATATTTATTCGTAAAGTAAATTTTCATGTTCACTTTTGAATTCTTAGTTGTAAGATGTTCAAGTATGTTACTTTTTCTCTCTTATTTAAACATTAGAGTATCCAAAATCAGTTATCACATATCTATTCAGCATTAGCAGCTAGTTCTGTGTTGCCATTCATCAACTTAAGTAAGTATCATTGTACAATAAAAACTATCTTGATTAATATAACTAACATAGACATATTAATTTCTAACAAGTTTAATGGTAATATAAATTTTAACATAGACAGTAAGTAGCTAAGATATATAATATCGCTCGCATAGTACAATATAGCTTTAAATTACAACCGGTTGTAACAAATAGAATCAATTTCAAAGTATTTGAAGGTTGATATATCGAAAAGTTGCGTATTTCCATCTCTTTGAAAACATTGTTCTGACTAAAATGAAATGTTTTTCCTAAACCATTCTGAAAGAAGAAGAAAAAAAATATATAAATTCTTCAATAAAATATGGATAATACATTTAAAATTTACAAAATTGAGAATAATACTTACATAAATAAAATAAAAAATCGTCATTTTTCTATTCAAAGTGATAAATATTTCGTTTTTTTGGAAATGTATATTACTAATATTGTATTGCAAACTCACGTGTGAACACACTACAACTACTAATTCCTTCAACAGGGTCAGACTAACTCAACCTAAAAATAATTGTAAAATCATTGCTTTAACTTCCATAATGGGTTTCAGTTGCTGAATATTGAAAATTAATTCTAGTCTAAGTTCTTTTGTTGTGTATTCAATCCCTCAAAAACTATGACAATAAAAGAAAAAAACTTTTTAATGACATGTTAAGCTCTGTAAAAGAAATTTTCACGTTAAGATATCAAAGTTTAAATTTTTTTTTTTCTCATAAATTTTAATTTATATTTACATTTCATACTGTTATTGAGAAAATAATGAGACTTTATGTGTCTAACATTGATTAAACCTGATTCCTTAAAAGTGTCTTGCGATTATATCTCTCAACATTAGTTTAAATGTCTTAAGCACTTATAGAAAAAAAAAATCCACTCAATCCGAAACTTTACGCATTTGTGTTAGTATATTATCTTTGCATGTATTTGAAGTTTTTAATGGTTAAGCATGAAAAGTTATAAACTATGTAATTTATATTCCTTCCTACCACTAGATGGCGCCGCAATTACATTAAACTTAGTAGAAAACTGTCTTACTAAACTGTATAGTCAATGAGAAGAGCATTTGAAATCACGTGACATATTCTAACCAATCAGAAGTGAGCTTTTATTTCAACCAATCAAAGGAGACTTAGCTATATATCAGGATACAAGATGTTGCCATTCCTTAAACTTTGATATAAAGCAAATCGTGACGTCATCCCCACTACATTAACACTGTGACGTCACTGGTAAAACAGCCTATCACTCTAAGTTATTCACTTAAAAGTAGCCCTAGAACAACTCAACTCCATCCCGCTTAAAACTTAGCATATTCCTACTGCTGCCATCGTCTTAAAAGTAAATTTTGTAAAATCATGAATGACGTCATATCCACTGTGACGTCACTAGTCAAAAATACCTATAACTCTAACTTATTCATTTAGAAGCAGCCCTAGAACATCAACTCCACCTGAAAGGTAAATCGAAACTAAAAAAGTGTTGCCACCGCTCAAAACTTTGATATAAAACAAGTTATGACGTCATACTCACTGTGACGTCACTAGTAAAAACCTATCACTCTAACTTATTCGTTTATAAGCAGCCTTAGAACAACTCAACTCCAGTTAACTAGAAGCAAAAAAAACTAAAAAGTGTTGCCACCGCTCAAAAACTTTGATATAAAACACATTATGATGTCATACCTACTGTGACGTCACGCAATAAAAACCTATCACTCTAACTTATTCATTTACAAGCAGTCCTAGAACAACTCAACTCCATCCTAATGGTAAATCGAAACTAAAAAGTGTTGCCACCGCTCAAAACTTTGATATAAAACACATTATAACGACATATCTACTGTGACGTCATACACAAACAGCTTATAACGAAACCGAAACTAAAACAGCAACAGGAGGGGAACAACTCCACTCCACTTCCGGTCACGTGACTTCCGGTGATGTCATATCCGGCGATGTCACTTCCTGTGACGTCATATCCGGTCACGCCCCCTTCCGTTGACGTCATCGTTCCCCGTCCCGTCGCTCGGTCGCTCCATGGCCCCGGATCGGCATTTTCTAACTACTTATAGACTTTGCAAGGGATAGTGTGTATATTTTAGGCAAAAAAATATTTTAATGAATTTATTAATAGTACAAGTTTCAGCCTCATTCATATTACGTTATAATATTCCGTATGAAATCTGTAGTGCATTAATACGTATTGCGTTTCTTTGATTTAGACTTCATCAGATGGTCAGAATGAAAGAATTAAAGGCAATGCAACCAAGGATATTTACCGTGAAGACTTTATAACAGAAGTTGTTTAGAATATTGCATGTTAAAAATGTGTTAACTATGTAATAAATTAAAGTTACAATAACTATTGATTCATTTATTTCCATGTAGAAGAACTACTATCAAGTTAATTTTAATAATATTAAATATTTATTATTCGGCATTGTTGTTTAATATGTTTTAATTATTTGTATGTCATTTTTTGTCAACTGTAGATATTTGTACTAATTTAATAAACTTATTGATTCTGAAAATTGAATAGAGAAATATTAAAAAGAAGTACTTTGTAATTTAATAGCAAGAATTACTTTTTTTTTTTTTTTTTAGAGGGAATGATATTATCTTTCAACTATATAACACGAAATATATGTTTTTAAATAAAGTGTGATTTTAGGTAGTTTCATAGCACCTCTAAAATTCATAGTAAAAAATTGTGAAATAAAAGCTTAAGAAATTATGAGGATTAATTTTAAAACAAATTGGGTTAAAAATCTCATTGTATTTACTAGAAAACAGCGTTCTCCCCTAAGTTTTATAAAAAGGACCTCAATATATTTTGTAAGCTCTCTCGCTGGCCGCATCTTTTTGTACAGTAGTATTTTTATGCATTAAGTTAATTAACTATTGTAGTAATATATCATTTGTAGTCCGGCATATTATGCAACATTTTCTCTAAATAAAAATTATTTCTAAGTATTTTCTCAGTTCGTCAATGTGTGTCAATGTACCAATTCAGAATACTTGTTATAATATATTCGGTATATTCATTGGGAAATATTCCTACAAAGGTACTGAAATGTACAGCACAATTTTCTTAAAACAACCACTTATTTCTTCAGGTTACTTCTAAGCCCATATTAACTATGCATGAAAATGATTTCTTAGAAGCTATTGCTTTTTAACATCTGATGTTTTATTAATTGAGAAATCAAGAAAAATATTTTTCTGGGTGAAGGAATAAGGTGCTAATAAAACAGTCGTTTACATGTTAAACTATCCTTAAAATGTACTTGGTCTGTTCCCTGAATATAAAACTTCCAATCACATCTTCTAGAAATGAAAGTTTATCATTAAGGTGTATAGTGACTTAAAACTATCTTTCAGTTTTCTCCTTAATGCTATATTTCAATACAATTCAAATAGAAATTCTGAGTACTTTTTCTAAAGTAAAATAATATTTGGAGAATTTTAGCATTTAAGTTCTATGTACGAAATAATATTAAAAAAAATGAGATAAATTCACGAAAAGGGAAAAAGATACTCTGTATTTGAAATGTTTTAAAATGAAAATTAAATTTTAAATGAAATGTTTTAAAATCTAAAAAGTCCCCTATTTAAAAGACTTTTCTTTATAACAAACAACATAATGACACGAGAGGAAGTCAACAGTTATTTCTTCCATTAATAAGCATGTAATAATATTAACAGTTATGGAAAAATATAATTTGGTATTTAATGGACGTTTTTGAGGAAATTAATTAATAAATTGGGATATATATTCTCCGGTCATCTCTATTTTGGAACACTAGCTGGACTTATAGATTGTAAGCACATACCATTTTGAATAAAATGGAGAATAAATTGAAATTATGTTTTAAAAATATCCACCCCAGGAATTTATTTTCCTTCGTACGTGAGAGGCTTCATTCATGTGCTGTTGAATAACAGCTCATGAAGCGGAATTTGATGTCGAAGGCTCTGAAAATCCTGCAGAACATAAAACTGAATTTGATTCAGAAGAGTCCAGTTCCAACGTTGTTGACTCACTTTCTTCCTCAAGAAAATCATTATTTTGTCAATTGAGGACTAAAAATGAAAAACGACCTATGTACCAAAAAAATCGAAAATCTTTTTTTACGGAAAAATGTCCTTAAAGACCAAACTAAACAAAGCGGAGAACGCCAAGAGTGCGAACTCCTGTTTCAATAGTTCAAATTCAATCTGAAGTATGTACTTAATCAATGCCTTCAGTACCAGATACGATGATTTTTCGTCTCTCCTGAAACATTTCATTTTTTGGACTAGGTCGTTTTCCATTTCTAGTCCTAAATTCATGGATGGATCTGGTCTGAATTAAAATATTCATCATCAATGAATACGTTTTGATTCACTGGCTATACACCAGATACGCGAAAGTCTGCTAGAATGTTTACAGGAGTAAAGACCAAAGAATAGGATTTGTCAACGTTCTCCGCAATGTCATATATAGAGATTGGATCCAAAAGATCTTTAAAGGATCCAAACACTCAGAGATGTGCTTGGTCCCTTTACAAAATACTACAGTGTTTTTTTTTTTTTTTTTTTTTTTTTTTCCTTAAGTAAATTCTCATGTTTATATAAACAAATTAATAATTCTGAATAATAATAATAATAGCAAACATAATTTTTTTAAGTCACGCACATTGAAAGTTCTAGAGTTAAATTATACACTGCTCTTATTTAAATGACATCCAATAAGAAAACTTGACTGAATCAAAATGGTTCAGATAATTAAGGCCATTTTCCTTCCTCCATTTATTAAAAAACTTTTTCAATGACATAAAACATAAAAATATTACTTCAGTTGTACCGAGGACCGTGGACCTAGGTACAAGGCAACTATTCAGTCTTGTAGAGATTTAACTTAAAAGAAAGTTCCTACAAAGTTAAAAGATGACCAAGTGTAACAGTATTCGTAAATAAAAAATACTTATAATTTTATACAAAGTAGTATGATACGTTTTTACAATAGCGAAATATATATACTATAAATAGGTTTTTTTTTTTTTTTTTTTTTTTTTTTTTTGTATTAGTGTCACTACATTTAAAGATGAATGCTATTATTCTTTTCTTTAGTATTTTTTAGACGGATAAAGTGTGTTATAAGTAGGGGGGTGGATTTCAGTGGTTTTAGAAGTGTGGGTACGCATGGGTACTTACTTGAAAAGTGGGGGATCGCGTCACAGCGCGTCTATTCACACTTCTAGCACTTAGTACTCATCTGCAAGCGACACTACTTGGAATTTTCAATGCTTCATTTTCTGTAGAATAGATGGCAGCACGAAACCATCTTTTAGTTTATGTGTAAGAATTAAATCCTTCCTCATATTTATTTCGATTCCTCATATTTTATTAAAGTTATTGGACATATCAAGAATAAATACTTAAAGTTGTTTTGTTTTTTTGCTGTTTTTTTCGGAATAAGTGTTTTTTTAAAAAAAAATATTTTCTATTTAGGTTTTTAAAAAGTAATATTTTCTATTTAGTTATTTTTGGCAAGTTCCGAGCACTCAATGATCAATTAAACCAATTTTCAAAACCTTGGTGGATTTATCACATTATTATTGGTGCAACTATTAGTTACTTTACAATTTTCCTGCATCCCTTTGAAAGCAAATATCTCGATTTCTATTAAAAACATAAAATAACATTTCCTTCCAAAATTTTAACTTAGTATCAGTTTCTCCATATATTTATTTTAAATATGTTTCCCTCCATATTTGAAGGTGCAACTGAACACCTAATACAGCAGATATGCCTCTCAAGTTCAGGTTCATAAGTTTAAAAAATATAATTTTCGGCAAGACAGTGGTATATTTTTTAATGCCACTATCTCATCTCATGAGATAGGGTGAGTTAATATCAACCTTTTTACCCATTAAAAATTTAAATCTTACTGTAAAACATTCTTGGTATTGCATTCTAGAAATTTTCGTTAGTCAGAAACAGTGGCATTTTTTCTTCTTTGGTATAAAAAATTGAGCTCCATATAGTTGCACGTAAAGATAGCCAGTAATATGAAGAGATCTTTTCAAGGTTGCATTTGTATAATTGCGTGAGGGACGGCTTCTGGAAAATCTAAATTCTAATTTTAAATAATGGCCCTTCGAAGTGTCATCATTTAATTGTTTGCATTAAGACTCGAAAAATTAAATAAAACTATTAAATAGGAATTAACTTATAAATATATAAATTACTATGCAATTTATTAAATGATCCAGCAATTGAAACTAAAAACCTTTTGTAATAAGCACACTTAATAGATATGTGTTTACATTAAAACTTTTAAATGAACTAAGATATAAATATATAAACTATTAAAAATTCATTAAATGATTTAGAAATTAAAAATAAAAACTTTTGTAATAGGCGCACTTAATAGATGACTCAGACAAAGTTTATACAGACTTTCAAAATCATACTTTTGAAATACTTATAAGCAAAAACCGGAAAGTTTTATTGTAGATTTCCTTGGTAACCACAGTCACTGTTAGAATATAATCGTTTAAATCCCGCACAGTTAGGTAATTTGTGATAGATTAGGTATGTAGTTGGTGTTAAAGCAGTCTCAAAAAATGTTTCTGCACAAAGTCACCAGGTTTGGCGATATACCATTTATCTACTTAAATATAGGTCCTATTTACAAAGCTATAATTTGAAAGAAAACAACATTAATTTTAAATATACAATTAAAAGAATTAAGTTTTTTTTAGATTCTGAAAATAACCTCAACTTATTTATATTTGAAAATTGTACGGATAGATGCTGGTAATAACTGGGCATGGAATTTCCATTAAGAATATTAAGGTTTCTTTGTTTAAAATTCACAGTAGGATTGTATAAGAACTTCAGCATTCCAGATAAACCAGAATTTTAAAAAAAAATCCACTTTATATAATAATATTTTAATTTGTAATCAGTGTAAATTAAGCTGATTCGCAATCATGAATAAAAAAAACTCAAAGTAACGAATAAAAATCGGTACTCTTCCGTTAGACGGTACCAGATAAATATCTCAGAATTGCAGTGGTAATAATTATTGGACTTGAAATAACTCAGAAATAACTTTAAGATGAAAAATGGTTATTTTATTTCCAGAAGAACTTTTTTCTTTTTTTCAAACTTAAAAAACAGGTGAACAGAGTTGAGTTGTACAAATGCTGTATAATGGAATAATAGGTAGTGGCTTAAAAATAGAGTAACATGAAATATTGAATTTAAATATTCTAACACTCCCCCTCAATATTTCTATCCCACCAACCCCATTCCTTTTGAAAATTTTGCAGTCTTAACTGCTTCAAGAGGCTTCGTCAATAAGTCAGCTTTCATGACATCAGTTGGGCAGTATAATACTGACAGAAAATTATTAGTTACAAGTTCACGAACAAAATGATACTTAATGTCAATGTGTTTGGTGCGCTGACTAAACCTTCCACTCGTAAGCATTTTGATGCAGCTCTGATTGTCTTCGAATATTGTTATAGGTACCGTAGCTGCTTCATGAAAATCCCTCAATAGTCTGTTTAACCATATAGCTTCTTGTGCTGATTCTGAAAGAGCTACATACTCAGCTTCTGCACTCGATAAAGAAACTGATGGCTGTATCTTGCTTGACCAACATATTGTCCCTCCATATAGTTGGAACAAATAACCACTCTGTGATCTTCTTCCCTCAGATCCTGCCCAATTGGCATCCACATACCCTTCTAAAATGGTAGTTTCACTGTGTAGATCTGAACCTAACTTTAGTCTTTTGTGCACTGTAGTTTTCAAGTATCGAAATACTCGTTTAACTTCTGTCCAGTCACTTTGAGTTGGTCTGCTAACTTTACTAGCTAGAATTGATGTACTAACTGATATATCTGGTCTTGTATTAGATGAAATGTAAAGTAGTGATCCTATAGCTGCTCGATAGACTGTATTTGTTTCCAATGAATCTTCAACTTCATTTCTCTTTAAGTATCCTGGCTCCAGAGGTATTCTTGATGGTTTCGAATCCTCTAACCCAAACTCCTTTATTTTTCGATTGATGTAGTTTGTTTGATGCACATAGAAAAGTCCATCATCATCTCGATCAATTTGTAAACCCAAATAAAAATTTAAATGTCCCAGGTTCTTCATTTTGAATTGTTTCATAAGTTCCAATTCAAATTCCCTTAAGTTTAAACTTTCTTTGCTGGCTGCAATCAGATCGTCAACATACACAAGAATATAGGTCCAGGCTCCATTTGAATGTTTCGAATATAGACATGGGTCTGTCTTACTCTGCTTGAAGCTCATTTTCATGAAACTGTCATGGAGTTTCTTATTCCATTCGTTTGCACCCTGTTTCAAACCATATAAACTCTTCTGAAGTTTACAAACAAGATGTTGCTTTCCTGGTTCTTCATATCCTTTTGGCTGTTTCATGTATACATCATGATGTAGATCGCCATTTAAGTATGCTGTCTGAATGTCATACTGATTAACTTCCATTTTTCTTTTTCCTGCAATAGTTAACAAAGTTCGAAATGTAGTCTGGCGTACAACAGGTGCGAAAACTTCATCATATTCTTCGCCAAATTTTTGAGAAAATCCCTGCGCAACCAATCTGGCCTTAAATCTGTCTACATGTCCGTTTTCATCAATTTTTCTCTTGAAAACCCACTTGCTGCCTATTGCTTCTTTATTTGGTGGAAGTTTTGTTAATTCCCAAGTTCTGCTTTCCTTCAGTGAATTTATTTCTTCTTTCATTGCATTACTCCAAGATTCAGCATCTTTAGACTTGATCGCTGCTTCATATGTTTTTGGTTCTGCTTCTTGAGTTTCACCTTCCTTAGCCATTTGGATTGTTTCAATTAATCTTTCAGGAGCTTTTCTAACTCGATTTGATCTTCTGAGCATATTGGTTTCTTCATCTGTTTCATTTGTTTCCTCAAAATCAAAATATGCCGAAGAGTTGGTCTCCCCCTCAAGTTCGAATTGACATGGTTCTTCTTCAACTAAATTGTCTGGTATGGCTTCCTTTTGACTTTCAGACTCGAAATCGTCTACGAACTTCACATGTTTACTGATGGTAATCTTGTTGGTCTTTCTGTCTAACAATCTGTAGGCTTTAGATCCCTCTTGATAACCCACAAATGTCATCAATTTTGCTTTGTTGTCTAACTTTAATCTTTGTCCTTCTGGGATTAGAGTGTAAGCTTTAATGCCAAATGTCTTGATTACCTCCAGACTTGATTTTTCTCCATGCCATAACTCGTAGGGTGTAACTTCATGGTGTTTTGTTGGCAGTCTGTTCTGTAGGAAGTTGGCAGTCTGAATAGCTTCTCCCCAATATTTATTTTCAAGACCTGATTCTAGAAGTAAACATCTTGTCATTTCAATAAGGTATCTGTTCTTACGTTCCGCAGTCCCATTTTGCTGAGGTGTATATGGTGCCGAGGTTTGTCTCTGTATTCCCTCATCAATAAAGATTTTATCCACTTCCGAATTCATGTATTCACCACCTCTGTCTGATCTTATGCACTTTGGTGTTTTCCCGAACATAGTCTGAACCTGTTTCACATAATGAATTATGTTTCTTGAAACTTCCGACTTATTCTTCAACAAATAAATTTTAGTATACCTGCTAAAATCATCGATTAGTGTAAGTATATATCTATTTCCACTTGGTGTTGCAACATGAATCGGTCCGCAAACATCCGAATGAACCAACTCAAACAATTCTGAGGTTTCTGTTGTCGATTTCTTTGGAAATGACGTTTTCGTCATCTTCCCTTTAATGCAGATCTCGCATACATCAGTGTGTTTGCAAGGTTTTATCTTTAATCCTGTGGCTAAATATTTATTCGCCACTTTCTTTATAGCTTGAATATCTCGATGGCCTAATCTTTTGTGCCATTCATGTATACAGAAAGAATTGCAATCAGTTGCACTTAATGCCTTTTGTGTATTTAGTACATACAAACTGTTTTTAGTATTTGCTACAGCAACAGTTTTTTCTTTTAACTTTATAGTACACTGTCCATTACTAAAGTCAATTTTAAATCCTTTATCAACTAGTTTCTTGACAGATAATAAATTTCCATGCAATTGTGGCACATAAAGGACATCTTGAACTTTTATTTTACTTACTTGGTTCTGGTCATTTTCATAAAATATCCAGCCTTCACCCTTTCCACTGGTCACTATGATTTGTCCATCTGCAAGGTAGACTTTATCTTGAATGGTTTCATCGAGTTCTGTAAAGAAATCAAAGTAGCTGGTCATGTGGGAAGTTGCACCAGAGTCAATATATCAAGTAAGAGTTTCTGTTTCACCCAAGATAAAACAAATATGTTCTTCATTGTTGATTGCAATTTCTGAACTGTTATCTGCTAGAGTTACTTTCTTAGCTGTATGTTGATTTTCTTGCTGATTTGTTCCTTTCTGTTGTAACCATGCTTTATACTTTCGACAATCTACCTTGTCGTGGCCTGGCTTCTTACAGAAAAAACAGCTTCTTTTGTTTGTATACTTCTGAACAGTAGAATTGACCTTTAATACCTTTTCATGGCTTTGCTAGCTTCCATTGTTTTGTTCTCTTCTTCTGTTTTCTTCGATCAACTTATTTTTAACCAGTTCTTGTGTTAAATCTGATTCCGGTCTTGTCTCCAAAGCTGTAATCAATGTTGCATAGCTGTCAGGGAGGCTGCTCAACAATAATGCCACAGTTAGAGGTTCCGCCAAATTTTCACCCAATGCAGTCAGTTGATCAATTAGATCTGTCATAGTGTTGATGTGTTCTTCCATATCACTGTGTTCATCCAGTTTCAAACTACACAGGCGTTTCAGTTGACTTTGTTTGACAATGTTGATTTTTGATGATAGTTGAGAAGATAATTCCACATACCATTGGCTGTATTGTGTTTCTTCACATGGCACAGTTGGTTATCTTCTACTAAAAGTCCGATGGGTAGCCCGAGCCTTTCCATCCTTAGTAATCCAATCTTCATTTGCATCCGCAGGTTTCTGATTTTCTACAGTATTCCAGAGTCCTTCTTTAATTAATAGAAGTTCCACTTTATACTTCCAAATTTGGTAGTTTGAATTATTTAGTTTTGTAATTGATATTCGAGCTCCTTCTGCCATTTTGTCTTCAGTGTAATCTGAATCAAAACTTCTGCTTTCGTAATCAATTTCAAATTCTTTAAAAATATTTCAAAACTGCACTCAGTCTCATAATCTATTGGACTTGAAATGACTCAGAAATAACTTTAAGATGAAAAATGGTTATTTTATTTCCAGAAGAACTTTTTTCTTTTTTTCAAACTTAAAAAACAGGTGAACATAGTTGAGTTGTACAAATGCTGTATAATGGAATAATAGGTAGTGGCATAAAAATAGAGTAACATGAAATATTGAATTTAAATATTCTAACAATAATAACTTTAAAATAAGTTATAATTCCTATAACAAACCGTTCTAGGGTTGCTATAGGAAGCTTATGACAAACCGTAAATATTTAGGGTTGGCGATACATTCACACATTATTTAAACATGGAAACATTTAGGCATGGCGACAACGGGGCAAACTGGCTCCCGTTTAACGAAAGAGTACCAAAACGCTACTCAACTTTGAAATCTCATTTAAAATTAAATTAAAAAACTACAATAGAATATCTGACGAAATAGTGCCAATTTTCTCGCCAAACTTGATTTAAAAAAATTCCGGTTGATTGAATTCCGGATAATTGGGCTATTGCTTTAAGTATCGTAAAAAAGATTAAGCAAACATGTGATTGTTTATATTGCTTCGTTAAGAAATTCCGATGAGAAACTGCAATTATTTTTTGCGCTTCATCAAAGCAGTATCAAAATTTTACTTATTTGTTGAAATAACTTATCTTTTTTAAATATATGTACGATAATTCTATTTATTTTTATTGTTTTCCAAAGATATTCTACCACATTGCCACACTGTCCCTTTTAACGCGTCTCGACGTAAGCAGTAGGATAGTGATGTTACAAGTACTGTAGCTCATCATAAAAAAAAATCCAACGTTTTTAGTTTCATGCAACAATATCACTTTTCTCGGATTTTCTTCATTATGCAGCTGAAAATGCTTTTTGCTATGGCATATTTTAAATGAGTCACTTTAAAGCGAGCGAAGCGAGCCTGGTTAGCTTCGCGAACCAAGAGGATTGAGTAGCTATCCCAGTGGTTGGTGAGCTTTAGCGGACAAAGAGCGGAGCCCCCTAGTAGTTACATACTATCACAACTACCACTGAAACAACCACCTCTGTAACAGATTCCACACCCTAACTTGCAACTCCAATACCCACACAACTCCTCATTCAAAAAGCTTTATTTAAAGCACGTCAAAAGCACCTGGATCAGTTTGACCAAATGTAAACTCAGAGCATCAGCTACATGCCCCAAATTTCAATATTGACAAATGATCATTCATTCCCACCTTCATATACATTAATATTCACCGCAGCAGCATTAAGAGCAAAGCGCTGGCTAAGCGTGTAAGTGCGTCATCCGGCAGAAAGTGTCGTTCCGGGATGTCCGGACAAAGGAGTAACTAAATCTCTTCTGTGTATCTTTTTTACGAGCAAAGAACTGAACCTCGTCAGTTCATAAATCAAAAAGGTAGGCAAAGGATGAGGTGGATATAAAGTTATCTAGGCTTAGTTAATATTTTTTTTTTTTTTTTTTTTTTTTTTTTTGTAAATGAAAGTTTGACAATCAAGTAGGTTGGATTTTAATTTTATCAAATTGGTAACAAAACTCCTTTTGGAAAACAAAGCCCAACTCCTATAATGCTTTGAAAATATATAAAATCTATTGTATCTTGCAATGTAATTTTGTTTACATAAAATAAGTTTTGAAAACATTCTCTTTTTATTTAATTCAATTAACGAAATGACTTGTAAAGAAAGTCACGAACTTGGAACTATTTTATCAGCTTTACAGTTATTTCATTAGAATTTTCAGTAACACCACTAATTAATGCCTTTACATTATTACATTTGAAAAAATCATTCCTACACGTACAAATGTTAATAATTTTTTCCACTTTTGAGTAACTTCACCAAGCAATGTCTTTCGAAAACTTACAAACATTCCTATCTACTTCTGTTTTCTGTAACAAAATTCCTTCCACTTAATATGCTAGCTTCAAATGTTAAAAAAGTTGTAACCCTTCCTCAAAAATTATTATAAACAGACATCATAATGCATTTTGCGCAAACATCAGTATTATTTTATTACAGGAATTATTCTGTAACATTAGTTCTTCCTCTTTAGTAAGCAACTTCGGTTGGTTGATTTTTACGCTCAACGACCTATATTCATGCACAATGTCGGCTAATCAGGCCGGAACCTACAGCTTAATCTGGATTCCGATCCACAACGAATATCCATGCTTAACCCAGGATTCGAACCTGTCACCGTTGGCATGCGAGGCCTGAGCGTTAACCGCACAGCCATCAGGTGATTTGTGTTGTGAACTTGGATTAGTTTGGTTTTCAATGTGGCGTTTTTTATCTGATATCCAGCTAACGGAACAGTTTCGAAGTTGCTTACTAAAGAGGAAGAAGTAATGTTACAAAATAATTCCTATAATAAAATATTACTGATTTTTGTGAAATGCATTATGATGTATGTTTATAATATTTTTAGGGATGTTTCACAACTTGTTTAACATTTGAAGCTAGTAACTTAAGTGGAAGGGATTTTGTAAAAGTAAACCAAACTAGATAGGTATGTTTGTAAGATGTCGAAAAACATTGCTTGGTGAAGTTACTCAAAAGTGAAAATATTATTACTACTTGCATGCATAGGAATGTTTTTTTTTTTTTTTTTTTTTTTTTTTTAAATGTATTTATAACAGAAAAATAAATAACAAATGAAAAAATAACTGGAAAAAGCATATTTATCGATTGTAGAAACTTCGTCAGGGGGTAATTACTATAATCAACGCCAAAATACGTTTCTCTTATATGTCATGGGAAAACTTAGTCAGTTGGTTTTAACTTAAATTTGTTTGCAGGTGTCATGTTTTTCTTATTTTTCAGTTTGAATTTAAATTGAACTGTCATGTGTTTCAAATGTAATAATGCAAAGGTATTAATTAGTGGTGCTACTAAAATTCCTAATGAAATAACTGTGAATTTGATAAAATTGTTCCAAGTTCCTTACTTTCCTTACAAGTCATTTAGTTAATTGAATTCAATAAAAAATTAATGTTTTCAAAACTTATTTTATGTTAACACAATTATATTGCAGAATACAATATATTTTATATATTTTTAAAGCATTAAAGGAGTTACACTTTGTTTTCCAAATTGTATCTTACTACCAATTTGGTTAAAATTAAAATCCAATCTACTTAAATCAGTGGAAACTTTTCCCCTATACTTTCATTCTCGGGACCTTTCTGAACCAACACTTTAAGACCAAGACCAGGGGGGGGGGGGAGGAACGAAAACTAGTGAATCGTTTTTGTCTTGCTTAGCACGCATGGAGCTTGCCATAATGTATATTTTCTAATTTAATAATTATATTTTTGAAGATAATTATTCTAAGTTACAGGTAAAAATAAAAGTTTAAAAAAATCTCAAAATCCATGCCATTTATTTAATTTGGGTAAAATATTTCATGTTCTATTATTTAAGCTGTATTATTAATATAGCTATTATAATTAAGCTTTTTTTTTATGCTGTGTCAACTAAATCTCTAAATGCTTATATTTTTCAAGCCCAATTGATGTTCACTACTCATTTAGTGATTTTTGCATGAGCTTCATCTTCCTGTTACGTACTTTTATCCACATGTGGATAAAAGTACGTAACAAAAAGATGAAGATCATGCAAAAATAGCTAAATGGGAAGTGAGCATCAATTGGGCTTAAAAAAGTGGAAAACGAACCATCATTGGTTTGTCGTGGGACTGTAATTTCGAATTAATGCGAATCTTGACCGGCTAGTTGTAGTGTTGTAAAGGTCAATCGACGTTATAAGGCGAACTTTTGTCGAGTCGATGTGGGACTGCTGGCGGCAACCAGAAAACGGATATTGAATCACTGTTAGGCCGCAAAAGGCAACCAGAAAACAGATATTGGAGAACTGTTGGGCCGTCAAAGGCAACAGCAATGTTTATGTTTTGACTAAAAAGGGGCTGAGACAAAATTTTCTTCAACAGAAGGCTGTCAATTGAAAGGCCACTGCTATACAATTGCTGTTGGCCAGCAGTTAGTGCAGGGGAAGCAGTGGGTAAGTGAAGGCTGGCCAGACATCAACGGTAAACTGCCGGCCCTCACTGCTGGGCCTAGTTTAGGCCAGACGGTTACTTTTATGCACTGAAAAGTAAAGGCCATCTGCTAATGGCCCAGCAGTTCAGGTGATGGCCACCTTGAGTTGTCCAGTGCGGGTTCAGATGATTTGTTTTTACTGGGTTGTCTCTTCCGTCATAACAGAATTTCACTCGGTATCGCGTCTTCGATACGTTCCCTTTCAACGGTTCAACATGGGATCCATAAACAAGCGTAGTTCACGAATTCGCAAATGGCATATCTACCAATCTATTGCTGGCGAGCATATTAATCGGTTATTGCTGGCAACTCACTGCTGGTTCGTTGACGTATGGCAGTAAATAAGCAGAATGCTGGCAAGCCAGCAAACCCCGAGCTAGCTATGCTTGAATATTGCTATTAAAAATACATAATAATTGAAAACCGTCCGCCAGTAACAGATTTGGGACATGTTCGTTAAAATCAATAAATTATGAATATACCATTTTTAAAATATCGATCTTTGAGCTTAATTACAAGGTTCCCAGATTTTCAACCATAGTACTAATATCTGACAAAAAAAAATTGTATATTAAATGAGAACTATAAATATGACGTCACAGGACAATTGTTATCTAACGTCACGGCAACCATGCCGGTTTGTCCTTATTCACATTTGGAATATGGTTGGTTGGTTGGTTGAACTCCCGGCTGGGAGTGGAAAGGAAGGACTTTGTGAACTAGAACCTGCCTCCGCGTACATATGTGAGAGAACCACCTCTCTGGAACAGGTTGAAGTAAAAAAAAAAGAACTAATAAAAAAATGGGATATCAAATCATTTCGGTGCAGAAGGAATTTTGTGAAGTTGCCATTTCAATGCTTTCTCCGGGTGAGGACCATTTGGGATATTATTTTACAATTTTTCACTTTCTGAACAAATGCCTATTTAAAATTTGTAAAATATGAGTCTTATATTTTAATTACTAAATGTATAAAACCTTTTTGGTGAAAGACTCCTAAAAAATCTATAGGTCCATTCTTTTCTTACTTTTTATTACAACCATGTTCATTGTTCAGATTTAAATATTTAGACAATTTGACATTTGCAGCTCATATCTATTATGAAAGACGCCATTTAAATTTAAATGCTATAAAGGCACTTGGGCCAACTTACAACCACTACTGTGAAACAACATTTCAACCTCAGATCACTGTTGTACATTATGTTATTGTCCAACTGTTTTACATAATGTTACTGTCCAAATTCTTTTCTGGAGTTCTTTTGTTTTGTTATTAATTCAGTTAAGAAGTGACTATTTGTTACTTCGGTGGAGTTAATTTTTTATTGTTCGAGTGTTATAATTATATCCTATACTAAGTGTTTCACTAACAGAAAGTTATTTCGACAGTCGTGCGATTGCGTTTTTTCATAAACATTTAACTCATTGTTTATTGAATGCAATCTATGCAACGCAATCTTCTTATTTCCCCATTGATTTTCATAGAATTTTTTTTATATTATTTTGCAATTATGTGTTGTGGCTCACCGTAACAATAAAATAACGATATCAACAGTTTGTCAAACGAAAAAATCACTCATCTTCCAGTTACTTCTTTAAGCTTTTTTCAAATTGCATTAATTTTTACCCATTAAGGAACTAATAATGTTTTAATTACGTTCTGTTAATCGTTCATTTTTATCTCTGACATCTATTAATACCATTTATGATATTCTGTCAAGTCGGGTTTTTTTTTTTTTTTTTTTTTTTTTTCTTCCCAGAATTGCACGATTATATTAAAACAGGTTTAAAATGTTTAATATAAGAACCAGTTGGTTTTGCAATAGTTTTAGTTTTATGAAAGTAAGTTGTCCATGTATTTTACTATACTTGTACAAAGAACTGTATCACTAGATTGATGAAAATTTTACTTCTTTTTCGCCTAATATCTGGTAATGGCCTGTTTAGGAAGGGTTTTTATTCAATCAAGTTCATGTAAAAAAATTATTATTGTTTTTTTTTTTTTTTTTTTTTTTTTTTTGTGATTCTAAATTCCTTTAAAAAAACTATATATGCGACATTAATGTATTTTTCCGCATTAATACATTTAGAATTTGTCTGCCCATAAAATACTAATTGTCCCTTAATTAATGGACCCTAATGTACATTGGAATTGGGGCTTATAAATTGAAATTGAGATAAAATGCGTTAATATTAGTAAATATTAATTTAAGTAAATAGCAATAATGGTAAATGTTAATATTCATACTGGTAAATATTAATACTCAGAAATATTATTGGTAAATCTTAATATTGGTAAATCTTAATATTGGTAAATATTAATATTGGTAAATCTTAATATTGGTAAATATTAATATTGGTAAATCTTAATATTGGTAAATCTTAATATTGGTAAATCTTAATATTGGTAAATATTAATATTATTAAATATTAATACATAGTAATTAGAGACTCAGGAAACAGGTAATAAAAAGATGCACATCATATTAAAAATTTTCAGAACCTCCGATTAGTATTAATAATGGTAACTATTAATATTCATAAATATTATTATTGGTAAATATTAATATTAATAAATATCATTATTGTAATATTAATCCTAGTGAATATTAATATTAGTACATATTAATTAACGTATCTGGAAACTGGTAATATAAGGGTGAACCTCATATTAGCATTTTTCAGAGCCTCCGATTAATTCAATACACCTATTCATTTCTTTATGTCTAGCTGATATTTTTCTTGACATTTTACAAATACCGTAAATCTGATTATTTAAACAAAAAGGGTGTTTCAAATTATTGAGTTCGAAATTTCTCGAAAAAAACATAGTGATGGTAAAATTGGCAGATAAATATAGAAACAGTAAATGGCGAATATGAAGTTTACACATAAGAGAGTGAACCAGCCAGCCCTATAGATTTCTCAGAAATACAAATCTATTTCTGTCACATAATATTGATTTGATTAATTAACTGAAGGAGAAAAATAGCATGATGTATCATTAAATATTACGTTCTTTACTAAAAAACAATATAAATATTTTACTACATTAGCAACTTTAGTTTTAACTCTGTTGTATTTTAAACTATATTATCAGATGGACAGAGTTTAAAAATAATTAATGTGAATAAAAAAAAATCATTTTATTTAAGGCAATCGATTGTAGTGCCCATACATTTGCGTCCTTTATTCTTTGAGTACTTGGACATATTGACTTACTTTTGCCCATGTTTAGTTTAAATGCCCTTACAAAACTAATTTTAGAGCATTTCACTAAATTATTGGTATGAAACAAATGCTCCGAAAAACGTCAATTCTAGATGGTTAAAACTGTGCAAAGAATTATCTTTTCCAAATTTAAAAATTGCTAGTGGTTTAAAAAAAAAAGCCGTAGCTTCTTCGACATTGATATGGTAAAAAAAAAGCATATTAAAACATAAATTTTTGCACTTGTAGTAGTATTTACATACAAAAAGAATTCAAATAAATCGTGCTTTGATCCAACCGGCCACAATGGCTAACGAATCCCTGCCTCCAGAATCGTTTTACGTCATTTCTTTTTAGTGTAAAACTATCTAATCTAAATTCTATTTGGTTATTTCTTTCTTTTCTACTTTTATCAAATAATTTAGTATTTTTTAATTTTTTTTTTCTGAATTAACCCTTTGCACTCGAGAAGTGACTCTCGCTCACCACTAGGTATGATGCGTAAATTCTATGCAAGCAAATAACTGTTTATGTTTAGTTCTTTTGAAGTGGGTCCTCAACCTCGGACCGAACCAAATATGCTGCGAAACGTCTCGAGTTCCCTCAGCCACAAAAATACTTCGAGTGCAAAGGGTCGATCGTATTATTGAAATTTATAATTTGACAAATTGAATTTCAGTTGATTTTTTTTAAGTTATATTTTCATTTTATCTATTTATAATTTGATAATAAACCTATTAAAACATAGCTTTTCATTTGAAATTTTGAAATACGTGTGTATTGAAAATTTTAGATCTGTAGCAGTATTTTTTCAGAGGCAAAAAGAAAATATTTCTATATTGCTCATTTAACCTACACTTGACACCT
This sequence comes from Linyphia triangularis, assembly GCA_963978545.1. Classification (NCBI taxonomy): domain Eukaryota; kingdom Metazoa; phylum Arthropoda; class Arachnida; order Araneae; family Linyphiidae; genus Linyphia; species Linyphia triangularis. The sequence continues at coordinate 62,240,500 of OZ021723.1, read as the reverse complement.
GATTAAGTGCAAAACGAAAACAATGAAAATATGGCGTCGTGACCAGCCTCTATTGCGCGGGTACTCACGGATATCACGAACAAAACAAAAAATGAAACCGATAGATTTGTAGAAATCATTTTCGGTTAAATGACTTTTTCTCAGTGTGTCGAATTTCATTGCTGTTTCTTGGGAATTGCTCCTCTCTCAGCATAGGGAGGTTGCCATCATGCAAGGGTTGCTGGAATGCATTGATTATGGGTCCACCAATAGCGCCAAGTCATCTCCAATAAAGGAATACCAGGAAGTATTTTGATGGATAAAAATAATAAAAGAAGAGAAAAATATTTTTCCAATTTCTCTGACCACTGGTTGTCTCACTATATCTGTACACTACTGATGGCCCGGGACTTTGCTCTATATAGTCTGTAAATATATATATATATATATATTTTTTAAATTACCCTTTTTTTTTTAAATACCTAAAAACTTTAACAAAACACGCAAGTTTAAAAAAAAGTCAAGTTTTTTCCACGCGTAATCGTAATTTAAATCAAAATGTGCTGATGCAATAAAACTATAAAATATTTTGCAAATATGCGTTGATCTCAATGAATATTATTTCGTTATAATAATAGATAGTTTTTTAATTTGTTTATGAAGACATTCCACCGTAAGGAGTGAAACAATCCGTTTCACTCATAGTTGGGATAATTAAATGAAATATCTTTTTGTAATAATTATCTTAAAAATAATGTATGCATTAATTAGAGAACTAAGATAAGCTTATCAGTTTTCAATTTTTGCAAAATAGTTGATTTTTCATACTGTTGCGTATGGTTTACCACAAAAATACTACTACAGCAAAAGTTTGCATGCACTCAAAAAGATTTCACTTCACATACCATAATTTTTATCAAAATTTGAGCTTAACTAAGAAAATACATAGTTATTTCCAAATGCATTGCAACAATTTCAATAATCATTTGTTAGAATTTAGAAATGTCCTAGAAGACACAAATTTTATGAATACAATTTCCAAAAATGTACAAAATATCACGGGAATCGATAAAATGAGAAATGAGCAATTATTTTGAAAATTATCCAAAGAAGAAAGCCTATTCTCTGTAAGACGCATCGTAGTGAACTTCTGCTGTTTTCCAAAGGCTTCAAAGACTACCCCATAGAGTAATGGGAGAATATTGATTTACTAATGAATCTAATATTGAAGCATTGATACATCAAAAACGCCAAAAAAAATTTTTATAACAGCCAATACTGAACTACAACAAAGAAATACATCGACTGTGGAGTATGGTGCAGGATACCAAATGGTTAGAATGTGCATAGCGGCTTCCCGTGTAAGGAAATTTGGTTTTCAGATTTTAAAATTGATAATTTTGTTTACTTTGATATACTGAAACAAAAAAAATTGTAAAAGTATATTTAAAAAAATTGTTTAAAAAACTCCTGGGCCTTTAAGCAGGACAGTTGGTTTGGTTGTGCGTTTATACGCTCAACGACCCATTTTTATGCACAATGACAGCTAATCAGGCCGTGACATACAGCTTAATGCGGATTTCGAACGCCAACGAATATCCATGATTGATCTGGGATTCGAACCCGGCACCTTTGATAATCGTGGCCAGAGCGCTAACCACACAGCCATCAGATGGGTAGGACAGTCGCCTCAAGCATATATATGCAATAATGGTTATTCTTTATGAATTATTCTTTATTACCACACTCCATAACGACTGAATTCCCAAACCCAGTCCCCACATTTGATTCCGATTGAATTTGTCTGAGGAATAATAAAGCAAAAATTAAGAAATAAAACTGTCGCAAACAAGATATCACTTGAAAAATATTAAAAACGCAGTGGAAATTCCTTGGTATAACAAAAACAAATAGATTTGTTCATTCCATGTCCAAAAGACTCATAATAGTCATAGTGATGGATTTTGCTTAATATATCTTTATAGTCACGAGTAAAGAAGGAAATTAACAGATGTTACTGTAACAACATAGCAACGTTTATTTATAATTCCTCAACTTGTTTAGTGTTACAAATTTTTGGCCTGTGCCTAAACATTTTCCAAGCCAAAAGACTAATACAATTGCAGCTCAAAGACCTGCGGCTTTCTTGCTCGGAACCTAAGACGATCTCTCCCTCTTCCACCAAAGCAAGGTAGTGAAGTACTACTTCTCAAGTGGCCCCGGCAATCTGGTTAATATCCATGACTCACTCTCCACCGATGAACAATCAGTACATCAATAATACACCTTTAAGGATTTTCAGAGAAAATAACGTACACCTTAATTTTTCATACAATATTCAAAACAATACATTTTCTAAAATATCTTAAACATATTCAATACAGGTAAATCTAAAATATTCAAACAATAAATTTGTTCAAACTATTAATTATATAATAATAAAACATTTACTTTTAATTTCATAACTTATCAGACTTGAAAATAATCTAATTCAAATAAGTAATAAAACATTTCAAATATATAAAATAACATGATATCAAAATTATTTATCAAATGCAGTATAAATGTGTTAATTCTTAAAACTGCAAGAACAAATGATTCTAAACTTATAGTAGATATATCAAGCAAACACTAATTTAATGATACTTAATACTTCCACAATTAATATATAACGGTTGCACATAAAATCAATCATTTAAAATGTCAATGAAAACAAACTTTCAAACTGAAATCTATAACATTTCACAATATAAATGCAATAATAGATATTCATTCATTTTCATTTAAAGAAACTTAGTAGATTATATATGGTGTTCATCTATATAAATTGTCTTTAAATTTCAAGTTATTTCTTAAGTTCAAATAGTTATTTTCAAAATTCAACTTCTTCGTAGCACTACAGGCTGGTGCAGGCCAAGGCTGTCTCAGTCAGTTTCCTCTATCGGGTTATGTCAGTCACTATAACTCTCCATCGGTTGAGTTCAACAACAAGTTTTAAAATTAAAAAATAGCTATAAGTATTTAATTGAACTCTAAAAGATATAGAAGCCTGATCGGACGTCTAATCGTTCCAAGCTTCGTTTTCACCAGGCAGGATCGGACCTTGCCATCTCATCCAGGGAAAATACTTTGAACTCTGCCTAGTCTCCACATATTTCTGGGGCAATGTTCACCACCGATGAGGACAACACCCTCTGTTTTGAAGTTAGTGACTGGCTTCCCAGGTTAAGAATAGTTCGCAGTTGTCAAATTAAACAATATTCCTTTTTCCATCAATTCCAAAAATGGTCAAGCAGTTTTTGACGATAGTTGTAACGATTCGCAATCACGTTTCTGTTTAGTTGTTGGGATAGTCTAATGGCAGGTAATGCTGATGGTCTATCTCCAACCAAGAAATGAGCAGTTGTGAGGGGATTCGGTTCATCATGATGAGCGTGAACGCAAGTTATCAGTCTGGAATTAATAACACTCTCGATTTCTATAAGAATCGTTTCAAGTTGTTCTTGTGTTAGAGATGTTTGGCCTACAACTTTTCGAAGACACATTTTCACTGATTTTATCATGCGCACAAATATTCCTCCCCACCAAGCCGCTTTTCCACATTAAATTTTCATTCGATTCTGGGGGACCCGTAAAACTCTTTTACTTGAGGGTTATTAAAAACTCCACACATATGTTTGATTTCCAAATCCCCTCTTTTGTACGTCTTCGCATTATCTGATATAATAATACTACCGCGCCTCGTAATAAATCTCCTGAAAGCTTTCTGTTGTTAGATTGGGCACAGTTTCTATGTGAATGGCTCTTGTCACTGCACAAGTTCAAATTACCCATAAAACTTAGAATGTGATCCTTTTATAAACAAAGGACCGTAGAAATCCAATCCCTAAAAATTAAACGGAGGAGATCCTGTAATTCTGTATGATGGTAATGGACTAGTAACTTGACTAGTATTAACTGGTTGAACTTAATTGCTAAGTAAAGCCTTAATACTAGAAGCCTCTTCCCTAGCTGTGAGGCCTCGCGTTGTGGAAATCTGTCATCCGTGCATAGGTCCCAGTTTCTGGCGCTTCGCTCGCAGGAAGGTTCATCTCTACGCAAAATCGAGCTCGCTTCGTTCGCTGAAAAGTTCATTAACACATAAACACAGGCTTACTTCACTTGTTGAAAGGTTCATTGCTATGCAAGCATATGATCGCTTCGCTCGCTGAAAGGTTCATTGCTGCCTAAGCATAAGCTCGCTTCACTCACTAAACTCTAATTGCTACGTAATGCCTTAATATTGGAAGCCTCTTCCTTGTCGAGAAAAAAAAATTCCCCTTTAATACAATAATATAACATCCCTTTGAGATAATTTGAACACGTGTTTGTGGAAAGCCAAATTAGAGACCAAAGCTACTTATGTTGAAACTTTCAGAGCTCTATGCCTATTAAAAGTCGCTTTTTGTGAAAAAAATTATTACAAAAATTAACTAAAACACAAATTAAAATTTTAACATTCTTTTTGTCAGTCCAATTAGAAGGCCAAAATTACTTGTGTTGAAAATTTCAGAACTGTAGCCCAATTACAACTCGTTTCGTAAAATATTTGTTAATTAATTAAAAAAATTAATTAACTACGAACTAAACAAAAATTTAAATTTCTGTTTTTCTGAAGTCCAATTAGTAGGAAAAAACTACTTGTGTTGAAAATTTTAGAGCTGTAGCCCTATTAGAAATCGTTTTGTAGAATATTAATTAATTAAAAAAAGTAATTAAAAAAGTAATTAAAAAAGTAATTAAAAATAAACTTTAAAAAAATTTAAATTCTGTATTTCAAAAATCCAATTAATAGGCCAAAACTGCTTATGTTGAAAATTTCAGAGCTGTAGACTTATTAGAAATCGTTTCGTAACATATTTATTAATTAATTAAAAAAATTAATTAAAAAAAAACTAAATAAAAATTTAAAATTCTGTTTTTTTTAATTCTGTTTTTTAAAAGTCCAATTCTAAGGCCAAAACTACTTATGTTGAATTTTTAAATTTTTTTTTAATTAATTTAGAAAATTTATTTAAAAAAAAACTAATTCAAATTTTAAAATTCTGTTTTTCAAAACTACAATTAGAACACTATAACAACTTTTGTGGCAAATTTTGGAGGTGTATCGCTGTTTGAAGTCACTTTGTAAAAAAAAAAAAAAAAAAAAAAAAAAAATTAATTCGAAAAGAACTAATTAAAATTCTAAGAACTAAAAAACATTCTGTTTTTAATTCTAGAATTAGAAGGCCAAAACTACTTATGCTGAAAATTTCAGAGCTCTACTCCAATTTTAAGTAGGTTTCTAAAGATCCACAGAGCCACAGACACATTATAGCCCTCGTGTTGCTGACGGTGCCAGATAATCTGAATACAACCAACTAACCAGACAGACACACATCCTGTTTTATTATTATAGACAGATATGAGACGAGATTATAATGAAGGGATAACTGCGACTTAGAAAGCAGTAATTTTGATATTGCTAAAAAAAAGATTTTTTAATTTAAGCAATAAATTAATTAAAAATGACTGCTTATTAGATAATTATAGATCGGTATTTGATGATTAATTAAATAAAAATGAATAATTGAAGAATGCCATGATGATACTAAATCTGGATATTTTATTCTACATCAGCGTTTCTCAACCTTTCAGTATTCGAGGCCCAGTTTTCAATCATAATTTTCATCGCGCCCCCGCTTACAATAAAATGTATACAACAAAAATGTATATTGAGTATTTTGGATTCTGTTTTTAAATTATTTTTAACTAACTGCCAAAACAAGAGTAAAAGCGAGCCAACGTTGGTGAGAAACCACATCAGGCATTTTGCCAAGCGGGTGGTGAACACGACCGATGCCGTCTCGAGCATGCGCAGAGCAAATGTTTTCTCATAGAAAGAAGGAAAATATTTGATAACAAGTTTTATTTCCAGCCAGTCTCATTCGAGTCGATCCTTCTATCGCTATCGAATCTATCGTGAATGTGTATGTTATATATGTTTTCATGTTAATTGCAATTCATCATATTAAATATTCACGGCAGCAGATTTATGCAGACTCATGGATAAATTTTTAAGCGGAAGTAAGCGAGCATTGGACGATAGTCAAGCATCAACAAGTACACAGATGAGCATGGTTCCGAAAATAAAACCAAGAAAAATTTTTCAAGAAGACTTAAATTTTGGGTTTACCAGTACTGAAGTAAATTGAGAAAAAAGGGCCCTGTGTATCATTTTCTCAAAAATATTGGCCGCAGACAGCATGAAACCTAATAAACTTAAACGACATTTGGAAACGCTTCATAGTGAGTACGTCAACAAACCCAGCGAATTCTTCGAATTCAAATTAAAATCATAAAAAAAGCAAAAATAAGTTTTTAAAGAAACTTTGTCCGTGAATAAAAAAGCTTTAATTGCATCTTAAAAAGTTTCATATAAAATATCCAGATGTAAAAAATCTCACACCATTGGTGAAGAGCTTATTATGCCAGCAGCAATTGATATTGTAGAAACTATGTTTGGAGATAATTTTTCAAAACAATTGCAGTCTATACCTCTTTCAAATGATACTGTTGCTCGTCGAATTGGTGATATAGCTGAAGATGTACAGTGTCAGCTTTTCTCGAAGTTGCGTGACAAATTGTTTTCAATACAGCTTGATGAAGCAACAGAGAGTAATAAAGATGCTCATTTAATTGCCTGTGTTCGATTTTGTGATAATATGTCAGAGTAGAAGAACTTCTTTTCTGCAAACCAATAGAACTCCAAGCAAAAGCGCTCGAATTATTTGCTATTTTAGATGATTTTATGAACGAGGCAAACATAGAATGGGAAGATTGCGTCGGAATATGCACTGATGGTGCTCGCTCAGTGTCCGGAAGATTCCAAGGTATACAAGCACTTTTAAAACAAAAATCACCACAGAGAAGCTTTGACTTCGAAAGAAATGAGTCCTGGTCTGAATATTGTGTTAACTACGGTTGTATAACCGTATAGTAAATTATACAAAAATGAGACCCCTGAAATCGATAATTTTTTCCACACTAATCTCCGCACTTAAAGACATGGGTTCAGTACATTCAGCGTTACTATTTTATTGAGAGGCAAGATGGCATGTTTATGAATTAAGAGAAGAAATCGCAATTTTCCTACAAGAAGAAAACAGACCAGAAGCCGAGAATTTTTGCCATGGTTTATTTGTGATGAAATTGCGCTACTTAGTCGACATATTCGAGAAATTAAATAACTTGAATCTTCAACTCCAAGGAGCAAATACACATATGTTGGATACGAGTGATAAAGTGAATGCTTCTTGTAGAAAATTGGAATTGTGGAGCAGAAATTTAAAGCAAAAAAACTAACAATGTTTGCAAATGTGGATGATTGTACTAAAACTTACAAGGCTGAAGAAGAACATGTAAAAGTTGTTTTTGTTACCATTGAAAATCTATTAGCCACTCTGGCAAAGAATTTTAAAAAGTATTTTCTTGCTGACGACAAACTGATAGCAAGTACGAGTGGGTTAGGGATCCACTTCATAAGACTTATAATTGACGAGGAAGAAAAATTCATTGACTTCACGACAAGTGGCGAAACCAAAAGACAATTTAGTAATAAATCACTATTTGAATTTGGGTAGGAGTAGAGGATGATTGATTTTTCTGCACTAGAAACAAGGGCATTTCGCATTCTATTACCATTTTCAACATCCTACCTTTGTGAAACTGGTTTTTCTGCTGTGGCTTCTTTGAATACAAAATATAGATCTTGGCTAAATATGGAAACAGAACTGAAAGTGATTATTTCTAATATTAAGCCTTCCTTCGAAAAACTTTGCTCTGCAAGACAGGCCTAAGGAAGTCATTAATAATTATTAAATTTGTTTTTAATTTAGTATGTTTTGATTAATTAAGTTTTGATTTAGTAACTTGTTTTACTTTATTTGTTAAATATGTCGAAATGTATATTGTTTTCTATGTGTGCTTTCCTTTCAGTCAGTTAATCAATTTTTTTAAATAATATTTTTCTTGGATGTTCTCGCCCCACAGGTTGAGAATCGCTGTGCTACATAGTGCAGTGATAAAACCTGACAGTAATAGTTCACTTGTACGCATTGTGATGTTTGCCTTTAGTAGTAGTGCAACAAACAACAAGTCATTAGATGATTTCTTATTAACCGGCCCAAATCTAAATCCAAATGTTTTGCATATAATTTTTTTACTTTTTGGAAAAACTTTGTAGTGTCCGCTGGAGATATAGAAAAAGCTTTTCCACAAATTAGAATAAGTGAGGATGAAAGAAACTACTTAAAACTCTTAAGGAATAAAAACGATTTTATGATAAGTGATCAAAGATTTAAATCAATCAGGATAACTTCATTGTCATTTAGTTCTACGTGTTCTCCGTTAATCCTAGTTGCTACCATTTAATATCATGTACGAAAATACGAGGTTCGATACCCGGACACTTGCGAAATGCTGAATGTATGTATGTTGATGACCTATTCCACGAGACTGACTCAGTTAAAGACGCTTTTAGATTATCAATGGAAGCAATTGTTATTATGAAAGATGGAGGGATGAATTCACGAAAATTCCAAACTAACTCAGAATTTTTCAGTTTATTGTGGGTTAAAAATAATGTTATTTAAGACAGCATGTCTCATGAGAATCCTTTAAAAGTTTTATGTATAATATGGGATCCTAATGAGGATATTTTTAAATTAGAAATGAAATCTCATATTTAAGGTTTAAAAAAACCCAAATACGAAAGGTTTATTATCCAAACATTAGCGAAAATATTTGATCCTGTTGGTTTCATTGCTCCTTATGTGATAAGAATAAAATGTTTATATCAATCATTATGGCAAATGGGTTTGGATTGGGATGAGAAGTTACCTGAACATATGAGAATAAAATGGGAACAATGGTACTCTGAATTGAAACGTTTGGCAAATTTATCAATTCCTAGATTGTACTTCCCTGACATATCGAACTCTAAATCAAATCATCAAATTAACATATTTTCTGATAGTTCTTTATGTGGATTGGAGCTTGTTGGTATATAAAATATACAATTGAAGAGGATAAAATTAAAACTTGTTTCATTATGTCAAAGTCGAGAGTTACTGCATTAAAAATATTGACTTTGGCACGATTTGAACTATTAGGTGCAGTAATTGGAGCCCAATAAGCTATGTGCTTAAAAGGTATATTGAAAATTTCAGAAGACAACATATTTATGTGGACAGATTCCACTAATGCTCTTTCCTGTATTAAAGGGAATGAGAAAGATTTGAAACCTTTGATTGCAAATAGGGTCGTTGAAATTAAAGAATTAACCGATCTTAAAAATTGGCGACATTGTAAGGGTAAAGACAATCCTGCTGATTTACTTACTAGAGGTGAGAAACTTGAATCAAGGATTAACAATCCCATTTGGTGGTAAGGACCACACTGGCTTGTGAAAGATTAAAACTTTAGTCGTGATATTTCTTCCCCTATTAATGGAGAAATTATTACTGACGAACGAAGAATGAATCCAGAAAAATCCATACAGTTTTCATGAGTTGTGAATCCTGTTCCTAGTCCTATATTAGAGATAGAGAATTATAGTACACTTTCCAAATTATACAGAGTCACAGCATGGGTGCAACGATTCATTCATAACTCTAAAGCTGGTGCCGAAAAACAAACTAGAATTCTTAATGTAAAAGAACTGAGAAAAGCTAAGGTTTATTAGGTAAAATTAATTCAAAATAAAACTTTTAAAAAAGAAATTAAAGAGCTTAATAGAGGAGGTGAAATATATAAAAAATTTAAAATTTATCATCTAAATTCATTTCTTGACGAAAGTGATCAGTTGCGATTAAAGGGAAGATTCCAATTACCTAATTGTGTGGTAGAAAAAAAACATCCGCTTATATTAGTAGCAAAAACTAAATTTTCCGAACTTTTAATATTAAATGCGCACGAAAAGTTCTTCTTTTCGAAGTTGGAGCCACTTTAGCCGAACTTAGAAGTCGTTTCTGGATATTAAAAGAAATACAATTGATAAAATCCGTTCTAAAAAAGTGTCTCAATACCGACAATACAACTCGCCACCAGTTACTAGTCCACTATTGGCCAACGTCGGAAACAGGTGTTCTGGGAAGATTGGTCAATCCATTCCGAAACTCAAGCTCCGTTCCAAAATAAACGATTTAAAAAAAAAAAAAATATGTCAAAACCAGAGCTGTACTGGCCAGCTTGGGATACGAAAATCCTTCCATAAAACTATTTTATTTTTATTGTATTTGCATTCACATTTTAAATGCTACCCCTTTTCAATCTATGGAAAAGCATATAAAAAAGGCTTGTATTTTGTCTAGGGCTACATTATCAGATTAAATTAAAAATGCTATAAACACATCCGATATAGCTAATAAAGGCTCACACCGAGACGTTCTCCCATACAACTACTAACAAACCAACACTGCAACATTCATTCGTCATAATGGTATTTCTCTCTTCTTGTACTAGTTAGGATCATCATTACTCTAACATGGCTGCATCACCACAAGATTAAACAAGATATGTGAAATAAGCTGATCAAGTTACTTTTAAACACACCCAAACGTAAATATAAGGCTATGATTAGATATTTTCGGGAGTAAGAGTTATACACACAAGCGTTATAATGCACCAAACATCATTGCACTCATGGGAGTAGAACAAGTATCAAAAAGTGAACCCTTTCTGGGAGGTATTTCAAGATTAAACTACTCTGTACTTGTTACTTCCAGTTGTGAAAACCACTACCCGTCTCCCCCTTCCCCACTTCCCATATAACCTTCATTTTCACATGAGCAACGACACACACACAGTCACACGATTACAAATTCATTTAGAAAAGACTTTAGAATCTTAAAATCGTTATCAATTCCATTCATGGCCTCATGGAACACAATATGTGTCAAGACAGTCAAGTTGAAAACTATCTACTTCGGACAATTCGATATTCTTAAGAGGCGGCATATAATTTATTTTCCCTTGTGATAAACAATGATTGTTAATAATGGACATTTTGTATTTCTTTTTCTAATTTTGAGCAGCTTTTTCATACCCAAATGTGGCCCACCTGATGACTGTGTGGTTAGTGCTCTGACCTAGCAAGCCGAAGGTACTGGGTTCGTATCCTGGATTAGGCATGGATGTTTGTCGTGGTTCGGAATCCACTGTAAGCTGTATGTCTTTGCCTGATTTTAGCCGTTATTGCGCACAAAAAAGACCGTTGAGAACTAACCAACCATACCCAAAGGCGCAATGCAAAAAACCTCACCTTTGATATTTAACTGGTTAATATCAATGTTGAATAAGAGGTTTGATAATAAACGGTTTCTGCTCTGCAAGAAGAGAATGCCAATTGAATAGCTGCTCACTATCCGCCGTCTACTGCTGTGAGTGAAAGGCTGCGCTTGGTTACCAATAGACGCTAACTTATTTAAGGGAGAGTGGTTAGCATGGTGACTGTTAAACTTTCTTCGACTTCACGTCGATTGAGAAGCATGCACCATCCATTAGTTGCATATCCTTGATCCTCACTCATCTCTATTTTCTGTTTTATTCGATTGAAGACCAAAAAAAAAACTTAGCGATATGATGCCAAATGAGGCGGCCATGCGTGTGCTCCCGCCCCGGATGCTCATCTCCGTTGATCCCGCCCAGGGAAGCGGAGGTCGGCCGCGTGATCGATTGTGATGGGCGCGTGCCCATCCTTCTCCCTTGATACACACTGAGAGAGAATCCTCTTCAACATCCATACCCACACAGGTTGGATTACTTTGGAGGCCACGAGGCCACTTCACACCCATTGCCGAAAGTAATATTATTCTGACATTCATAACATGATTGGGATAAAACAGAGTTTTTCACAGAGATATCATATTTAACCCTTTTACTGTGGATTTTTCATTGACGGGCTTAGTGTAATAAATTAATTATGAATTTTTGAGGAAAACAAAAAACATGACATTAACCTGTTTTTCTTAAATTACTATTAGTTGTTGCTTCTAATGAAAATTGTTTAAGTGCTATGGCCAAACTAGGGCTGTACTGTGTCAAATATATTACTAGAACAGGATATGAACAACTGAGAGAAGTCAGAAGTCCTGTTTCGAATTATATTTAAAGAAATTAATCTTTTCGACACTTTTTCGCAGTTTATAAAAAAAAAACTAACATCAATAGCGCAAGCTTAAAATTAAATTTTTCGAAATTTAGATATTTAATAACACCAAAACTAAATCGAAATTAAAAAAAAAATTACGACGCGTGTTTTAATAGGATCAATACCTCAGTGTTTCAAAAAATTACATTTCCAGGAGAGAACGGCCAATGCAAGAAAAAAAAGCTTTCACTTGAACTTAATAACTGAAAAACAAAAGTTTGTATCTCGAAATTGCTTTTATCAACAGATTTCCCAAATATTTCTCTACAAATGTACAATATTTTATACATTTAATTTCAATATTTTACACATTTAATTTCAATAGTTTTTTGCGCTATGAGATAGAGAACTACGCCGGGGCAGAAATAGTCTGAAACAGCGGCGACTCTTTTTAATTGTTATATACAGATTGGCTATACCGACAGATTTTTAGATATCGGAATCAACGGTTGCGTAGGTTGAATCCAGGGGCGTAGATGCGTAGCCAGAGATTTTTTTCGGGAGGGAATATGAAATTATAACTTAAAAAATAATAACAATATTTTTATTTTTTTATTAATTCCAAATATATTGTTACAGGTATTTTTTCCTGTATATTTAGAAATTTAAAAACATTTTAAATAAATGTACTATTTTAAACAAAAAAAAATTAATCTTTAGGTTTTTACTTTCTAACAGCAAACTGAAAAGTTTTGTGAGGGAACATATCCCCATATACCTCTCCCTGGCAACGCGTCTAGCTGAATCGAAATGAATATGTGTCGTATTGTCGTAGTATTTGTAAATACAAATTTGAAGACCAACAACAGGTTCAACAAACTTAAAAAAACAACAAAAAAAAAAAACAACGAGATAGCTAGTTCAACGGGCAAATGAGTAAAGAGATTAATGTCTTGAAAGACGAAATTCTGAAAGGTATCGTAGAAACAGCTCAGCTTGTATTGGAATTGCTATTGTTGAAGAACACTATACATGTCCATGCAGGGAATTTGTCCTTTCTGTGCAGCTCACTTCTTTGAAAAAGTAAAACTTTCTTCTGTGCAATGCACGAAAGATCACGTGGAAGTTGCACTTCTGCGCTTTTCTATTGATTATAACACGAAAAAAATTTTATGTTGAGGCGCATTCTACATCGATTCTTTTAGCAAGCGAAGCGAGCCTTGTTCGTAAAGCTAACCATAGAGTGTGCGGGGTTGACCTATGTTAGCCAGCATGGGGTGGAGATTCTTAATATTCATTCCTTTAAATGAAACAGGGCATGAGATAGTTTTAATAATTTAAGATTTGTCTTGAGAATTGGTAAGTGTTAAAATTACTATAAATCGGTCATGTGACGTATCATTAAGTTTGTAGTGGCGCATTCATCCACCTGCTATAAATGTAATATAAATTGCATGAAATCGGAAGGAAAAGTACTTCAGCAAAAATTTTTGTCGCTCCTATTGGGAAACACGAAAAAATATTTTACCTGCAAAATCTTGTTTAATTACTTATAAGAAAATTAATTTTAACTCTTTTACTGATAAATCCTAAACATACATTGATTATTAAATAACCTGTATATTGAAATTTCATACATACAGAAACTAAAGTTTAAAATGATTTCAATGGCGTAAGTATATAAATATAATACTCAAATTGAAAAAAAAAAAAAAAAGCTTTGATTACCATCTCCGATTGAACACGAATAAAAACCTAGAGAATCAGAACATTAATCGGGATTGTTTACATATTTCAAATATATTTCAAAGTAATCTTGTTCTTTGGTATATCTTATGCTACGAAACTTTTCAACTTTAAAAAAAAAAAAAAAAACTTCTCACGAATCTGTTAAAACAGCTTCATCAAGTTTCGCAAGTGGGCTAATCAATTTCTCCAATTCCAACTTCATTTTCTCGAAAAAATTAACCTCGACAACCGAAAGAATTCCCATTTTGTTTACAAACACTCGCAATATTCAAACACTCCCAGCGATAATGATCTCCATCATCGCACCCTGACACTCCAGTGATGCATTTGTTTCCGATCCGCATTCAAAGCCACCCCCACTGGGTCTTCAATTCAAACAAAACGTTTTTTTACCAACCCTCCACAGAAAACCCAGGTGCAGTCTCTTTCCAAAAGATGGCTTTAGCATAACAAAGGCCCGCTCTTTTGCGGTAACTGCGCCTGTGGTTAACACTTGACCTTTTTGAGTGTCAGGTTTTCAGAGAGAGGATACCCCAAATCATTATTTCTCCCCTCTTCTTAATGTGTGGGGGGGAGGGTGCAAAATAATTTGCTACGCTGAACCCCTCATAGAATAAAAAAAAATACACGATGACTGTAAACAATCAGTTTCGATAAGGATTAGTTGGGGGTGTTACCTCCCCTCGTTTTAAGTCTTTCTTCTCTCGTCACCTTGCATTGTAGGCACCCGGGTAGGCTTTTACCCTTGGTTGGCACCGAATGGAAGCGCAGGATGAAAATATGGAATTATGAATAGAGTCATTTATCGGAATAAAGTTATTAAAAGGTTGGATATTAAGCCCTGGCATTGAGCTCGGTTCCCTTTAGGAAATGGGGATAGGATTAACACTTTGAGTAGATTTTTTTTTTTTTTTTTTTTTTTAAATTTCGAAAGATTTTACAGTTGACTTGATTTGCAGGTTAAGGTTTGATCCGCATTTGACACGAGCAATTGAATGCATATAATATTTAGGGAATAGTGATGTATTCTTTACAGGAGAATGAGTCAGGTGGTGTTTAGTCTCTCTGTTTAAAAGCACCTGCTGGTAAAAAAATTTCCATTAGTAATTCCCATTTTTTTATAGGTATAACGTGTGTTCTTCATTCTAGTAGGGATAAAATTATTTATTACAAGTACTTTAATTAATATCTATTTAATTTATTTTCACTTTAATGGGCTAATAGTACGGAAATGGGGGTAGATATTAAAACTGGACTTTTTTCTGAGTTACCAAATTCAAAAAAAGAAAAGAAAAAAAAAAAAAAACCATAATTGAAATATCAGCCTTTGTGAAAATAGTGTGTTATACGATTTACTGGATATAATGAACGGTCCCGAATTTAAAAAAATACGACAAAATCTACTTTTCTCTAATATTCATAAACCATTACATAAAATATATACTTTCTGCTGCACCACCCAATCAAAAACAGTGTGTGTATAAATTAATATTCAATTAATAATTCCATAATTACTTCAATAACTTATTAATCCTCTCAGAAGATACATTTGAAATGCTGCTTGATTCTCTAAATTCTTCTTAACCACTGAAGAAGTCGTGCTATGAGATTTTCACCCACGTCAGCTATAAGTGTGGAGTAGTATGAAGTTTTCAAACATCTCACTAGGTGAATTTATGAGTAAATTGTATTTGGTTTATCCATTTGGATGGAAGGTAAAACTAACGAAATTATCAATTATATCTCATAAACTGGTAAAAACGAGAAAATCTAGCTACCACTTATGCGCTTGAATTATCCCAGGTTAAAAATCAACAAATTATTTCATTCGAGTGAAGAACCTTTTAAGATGGCAAAATCCTCCAATTCTTGAAAATCAAGTGATAACTAGACATCGCCTCACAGCACAAATAGGGTTTTAAATGAACTGCAAAACCAAGTGATAAAACTTTGACGCATCCAGAACTGAACAATTAGGCATTTAAAAGGTCTTATTTTTCTCATCAGGGGTAAGGTTATTTTGCGTTGATCTCATTCTTTAAAGCTCTGAGAAAATAAAATTAACTGCTAACTTGATACAGAAGACTTCCAAAATCAAATTTTTACCATATTACGTTACTTATGAGTGAGCCCACAAAGCAAACAATAGTCCGGAAGAGAACTGCTTATGCTTTTCTAACAGAAGTCTGTGTTTACTCAAAGAGTTCATACGAAAGAGAATTTTTACTTGCTTATCGAGTGACATTTTTCGAAAATTTGTTCTGCCTTTCAGAAGTTTCATCACAATGCATACAGACATTTCCACACAATATTAAAACCAACTACATAGAGTTTGAGTTATGTTTTTCCTTTGAATAAAGAAAGTGTAACTGCAACAATAGAATGCGTATCTCCGGTAAATATTATTCTGTAATTTTTAAGTCAATGAAATGAGTTTTAAATATTTACGAAATTTTTTTTTCTAATGGTAACTATAGAAAATGAATGTTCCCTTTCGGGTAAAATTAACTTTAAAAAAACTTATTTGCCATCATAATTTTAACTATATTTCATGTACTCAAAATTGGTGCATTTGAATGTTAATATCACACAAATGTAATAGAAAAAGGGGGCCATTTTAATTGCTTTTGTGGAAGCTCCAGTAAAAAGGAAAGCTTTCAATCACAATTTATGGCATAACTCGATAAAGAGGTACGGTTCTTTTCATCCTTTGAAAATATACTTCAAACATTTTTAAAGCATTGAGGAATGCTTATTAGAAGTAGTATCCATTTCATAAAATTAGAAAAATCAGAGACGAAGAAAACAACAGGAAAGTCATCTCACTTTACAGTACATAGCAAAAATCCTACTTGGAAATTTAAAATTAATTTTTTCAGTTTAATATACATTATTATAAAGAATGTCTAATGCAAGTATTCACATAAGTATTTTTAAATATCTAGAGCTTAAAACTTAGTATAAAAACTACATGATCTCGCAAAAAAACTAGGGGTGTGGAACATCGCACAACTTTCAATTACAGGCCAGTATGGCGATATTATTTTTTGCAGTTATTCTTGCACGGATTTTTTTTTTTTTTTTTAATTTAAAAAAAAAAAAAAAAAAAAAAAAAAAAAAAAAAAAACATCACCGCAATTGTGATTTTGGCGATGTACTTTTCGATAATCCTTACATTATCCTTTAGTATAAGTGAAACTGAGGGGAGAAGAAAAAACGATCGCTGATGAGGTATGCTCAAGGAAAGAGAACTCTGTGTTGAAGGCATTCGTTTTTCAACTTTTTACGCCATTAAAGCGTGAATTTCGGTGGTGGGAATGTTTAGAACACCTTAAGAGGCATTAGTACAGCGATTTTGAGGAGCCGTTTTTTAACAATCATTAAAAAACATGTTTTTTTTCAATGCAGCTACCTTATGCTCATGCACGATTTTGACGAAAATGCTAATGGTAGGTCCCATGGCCACCAACAACCCGCATACCAAATTTGAACATCGTAGTTCAATTTGTTCAGGAGCTATGCTGACCACAGACACACATACAGACAGAAATTTTTTCTAGATCACTTTTTTGAAATCAGGGTGTTCCAAAACGGGGAGAAATGCAAAAAAAATCGAGGAACTTTCACGTTTTTTGGTTTTATTTTTAAATAAAAGTAGAGAAAAAATCATGAAAAACAATACCATTCTTTCAAAAATTTGAGCTCGAATAGATAGTTAAAAAAATATTTAGTTTTTCACTTAGCGATTTGGCGGGAAAAAGCCACTTTTACGTGGAACGTCAACGCGCAGATAATGAACCAGTCTAAAACCTGTTTTAAGAAGGAACGAGATAGGTTTTTCCTTCGTTTTGTCACTTTTTCTCTGCGTAAACACGTCACGGTTTTTTTATGCGTTTTTGGTCACGTGACTTTTGCTTTGATTTCGGCTGATTTCAAACTCGATTTTTGATTAATTGAAAGCATAAAGATAAAAAATAATTGCACTGCTCAAATATATTCGTTGGATAACACTAGAAAATACAAAAAATATTCATTTTCCTGACTTGTGCAAGTTCCTCATTGTAAGCAAAAAAGATTTAATGAAAACACTATCATTACATTCTATTTATAAGCACCAAAGTAAGACAATCGATATCGATAAACCCTTTAAGCAAATTGGATTTCAATTTAAAATCGCCAAACTTATTAACTCATCAGAACTTCAATTTGGCCAAACCTCACTCTTGATAAGCGAAAAAAAAATCAAACCACGGTGCACGTGACTTCAAACCACCCCCATGACCAGAGTTAAGTATTCACCCCTCCCCCCAGACGCCATTACGCCAATTTCACCCCTGCCATGCACAAAATAATACATACTGGCTTAATCGGCTTTAGTAAAGCTGTCACCGATCAGCAGTGATTGTACTTTTAGCGGGAGCGAGGGGTGCTCTTTCTATTAGGAGGTCTAAACGTGAAAAGGGGGATTTTGACGTGGGTTATTAAGCGTAACAAATCCGCGTTTTGTGTAGAATTCGGAGTAAACATGTCTACATTCTGAATGGCTTTTTAAACCGCTGACGGTTTACACAAGGTTTCTGCTTTTTAGTGCTTTGTAGGGGCAGTTAAAGGATTTGTCATCATTTTAAGATGCGCTCTTTGAGGGAGAGTTTAATAAAAGCGAACTCATACTTCAAACAAGAAAATAACTTGTTTAAAAATTTAATATTTGGGATTTTTTTTATTAACTTTAAGAACCAATGACTTGATTCACCTGATGGCTGTGTGGTTAGCACTCTGGCCTCGCATCTCAAAGAAAGGTGCCGGGTTCGAATCCCGGTTTAGGCATGGATGTTCGTTGTGGTTCGAAATAGACGTTAAGCTGTAGGTCCCGCCTGATTAGCCGTCTTTGTATATAAAAATCATAAATATAGGTCATTGAGCTTACAAACTACTCAACCAATGACTTTTAAGTGTCAGTGTATATTCTACATGGCGCAAACTATTAATTTGGCAGATGAATTTTAGCCATTTAATTTTTAGTCTCTTTTAGGAAAAACATGCTAAGAGAATTCAATTGCTTTCACCATTTTAAAGATTATAAAATACCACAGAACATGTATCTTTTATGTACGCAATTGAATGCATGATCTATAGATAATTTGGCTTTACTAACTGAGAATTAACTGTAAACTCTTAAGTCAGTTCGCAAAATCGCGTTTTCTTGTTCCGTATTGTGTTTTTGTGCTGTATGTTCAAGTTCCATATTATTTAATCTAGATTTGAATACATTTTTTGTATCATACGTGCTTTATTATTTACACCAAAATCGTAATATTTCTTCTGTGTTTTTATTTCTTTGGTGTTTTATTTTGGTTATGATTATGAAGTTGGTAAGGCGCCGGGCATGGGACAACTCTGTACAACTTTTTTGGTTCAGATGTAGCTACGATAAGGTACTTCTTTGGTGCAATTTTGTTTGCTGCTTTTTTACAGATAAATGAGGTTTCTCGCAACGATATTTAATTTTAGCCATATTTCAATTTTATAATTATTTATATTTTAGCTTATGCCAGTTACCAGCCAAAGAAAATCTCCAAAAAGATGGCCTTAATAATCTAAACTAACAATTATCAAATAATTTATAATTTCTATATTTAGAATTATAGTGATACATTTACGCGCCATTCATAAGGGTAAACGTTTAGGTTTGGCGCCAACTGGTAACTGCCTAAAGGAAGAGTACCATTAATATTTATATTTTAACTTAATTTTATTATTATTTATGTTTTAGTTTTCTTTCAGTTGCCATGTTTTGATTTTTGTGATTTTTCTGATAGCAAAAATCGCCAAATGCCCTTTACTAGATTTGTTCCACTTTTTCTTAAATGTAAACTTCTATATCTTTCAACGGGTCCCCAGCAGCGCTGGGTCACTCTGCAAGTATATATATCTATGGTGGTTCAATAAAAAAAATTTTTTTTTATTTTTAAAACTCACTAGATGAGAAAAGTTGTTACATGTCTTAATATCGGAAACTGGAAAAAAAAATTGAAAAAATAATATCTTCCAGTCGCACATTCACCTCAAAGTTTGGAAAAAGCACGAAAAATAACTATTTTTTCTATATTTTTAAAATTTCTAAATCTCTCTATATATAAGGCAAAGCCCTCACTCACTCACTCATCACTAATTCTCCCACTTCCCACATAGTCACAACTCTGAAAATCGGTACAAATATCAACAATGATAAAAATAGAAAAAGTAAGCTATTCCGATCTCGATTAACCCACTTTAAGGGGTCGAAAAGGGGTTAAACGTTCCAAACGAGGGACATTCAAATATCCCACTTCCCATTTGGTCACAACTCTAAAAATTAGTACAAATATTAACAATAGTAAACATAGAAAAAGTAAGCTATTCCGGTCTCAATTAACCCACTTTAAGAGCTCGAAAAGGAGTTAAACGTTCCAAACGAGGGATATTCGAATGTCCCACTTCCGACATGGCCACAATTTTGAAAATTGGCACAAATACCAACAATGGTAAACATAGAAAAAGCATGCTATTCCGATCTCGATTAACCCACTTTAAGGGGTGGAAAAGGGGTTAAACGTTCCAAACGAGGAATATTCGAAAGTCCCACTTCCGACATGGTAACAATTTTGAAAACTTGTGCAAGTATCAACAAAGACAAATGTTGAAAAAGTAAGCTATTCCGATCTCTATTAACCCACTTTAAGGGGTGGAAAAAGAGTTAAACGTTCCAAACGAGTGATATTCGAATGTTCCACTTCCCGTATGGTCACAACTCTAAAAATTGGTACAAATGTCACCAATGGTAAACATAGAAAAAGTAAGCTATTCCGATCTCAATTAACCAACTTTAAGAGGTCAAAAAGGGATTAAACGTTCCAAACGAGGGATTTTTGAATGTCATACTTCCCATATTGTCACAGCTCTGAAAGCTTGTGCGAATATCAATAAAGACAAACGTAGAAAAAGCATGCTATTCCGATCTCGATTAACCCACTTTAAGGGGTGGAAAAGGGGTTAAACGTTCCAAACTCGAATATCCCACTTCCCATATGGTCACAACTACGAAAACTGGTGCGAATATCAATAAGCTATTCCGTTCTCGATTAACCAACTTTAAGGAGTCGAAAAGGAGTTAAATGTTCCAAACGAGGAATATCCAAATGTTCCTCTTCCAATGTAGTCATAATTCTGATATTTGGTGCAAATGTTAATAGGGCAAATGTAAAAAAAATAAGTTATTCCAATATCGATTAATAAATTTTTAAGGGATGAAAAGTCAACGCAACATTGAAACTATACGAGGTTATTTTAATGTCTCAATTCCAATACAGCTACTACTTCGAAATTTAGAACTAAAAGCAAACATAAACACAATAAACTTTTGCAATCTCGATTACGTAATTAAAAAGGGTCTGAAGGGAATTAAACGTTCTAACCGAGGGATATTCAAATGTCTATTTCCAATTGTACTATTCACAATTATAAATTTTGTTAAAATTGTCAACAAAGGAAAGTTCCTATTTTGATAAATCAATTTGTCGGGATCGAAATGGGTGCAAACGTCTGAAGTGTAGAATACATGAATGTCTTTTGATCGCTAAAATGCTAATGGTAAAATATCGTAGCGCAGCACGGGTATTCAGCTAGTGTTATTTATTTGAAAGGCAATAGCTTGCAATGTGTAGTTAAAGGGAGGTATAACACAGGAAAACACTAGTCTATGCATTTTTAAAACATATATTAATAATTAAAAATATTCAAAAACAAATCCCATTCGATCAAAATCACTCCCAGATAGCATGCAAGCTTACGAAAACCTTGCCATATCCTTGTCATTAGACTTGCAGTTCCAAGCTTGCCGAGTAACCCTGTGATAAGGGTTTGGAAAGGGCAGCCGTGACAAGCTTGCAAAGTAATACCTTTTGAAAAGGGTATGTAAAAGGTCGAATTCCATGGCATCAGTAACACCCCCCCCCCCCTTTTCACAAGGGTATGTAAAGGGTCGAAGGTCGAATTCCAAGGCTGCAGTCTTCCCCCTTCCCCTTGCCGCATTTCAGATAAGTTATCCCCCGTAAAACGTGTGTGATAAGACGTATCTTGCAACCGGTTTTGAGTTTGGCATTCGAATGATGGTTGAAGTGTTTGACGGACACGGAAGAGGAAATACTTTCATCTTTAATTCCAGCTGTAAAAACCGGTACATACGTTGTTTTATGATTATAATTAATTAATTTTTTATCAATCTGCAATAATATTATTAAAACGGAAGTGTTTTATCAAATTCTTAAAGAAATAGGCTTAATTAGTTGTTAATACATAATAACGCAGCCTAGAAAGCATTAACAATTTTTACATAGGAAATAGTTTTTTCGAAAAGTTTTATGGGCAAAAAAAATGCTATTTTTGTGGCGAAAAGCTATTGAATTACGTTTGGGTGGAATTTTTTAAATAGTACATGCTTTGTTATAAACAATAGCTTTATTCCATAATTCCCTCTGAGCGTAATTTTTACCTCGTAACATGTTTTTGAGTGCAATGTTAAACACTGAATTGCATTTATGGGATCTCGCATTTTATGATAGTTTACTTCTGAGGTACAGAAATGTTTCTTATGTGCTGTAAGTTTAACATAATGGAATGAAATTTAAAAATGTCGTGTTTCACCAGCATTCCCTTAAGTACAGACAGGGCCGACGACAGGATTTTCGGCCCCTATGTAACTGTACCTTGGGCCCCATTACCCTCCCTCGCCCATATACACATATTGGCGTCGATACTAAAAGGATAATATCTCCACAGTTATTATAACCACATGCATTCAGGACATTTAACCAAAGAATAAGATGAAGCAATAAATGATAATACATTTTTTCATTGCTTGGGTAAACAAATACTAAACTTACTGCGTAATCTCAAACCAGAAAAATAGAGAAAACGCGAAAAAACAAAGATAAATGAGATGAGTAAGATGAACTGATAACACTGTACTCAAATACCAACTTAAAGTTAGCAGCCCCCCTGGTACCTTCCCAGTCAAAATACAGCAAAGGTTTTGGTAGTAGAAATAGTACACCAGCATTAATTGGATGCTCTCATGATATGTTTTGGCTTTATAAAATACTGTAATACAGCCTCAAAAAAAAAAACTTATCTCAATAATATTTATTTCTAAACATTAAAATACAAGAATTAAAATAAATTATTGTATTTTTCGTTTCAATAAAAGTTAAAATGTCCCTATGTGTACTGATTTTTAAGACAATAGTTTGTTAAAACATCTTGTCAAATGCATATCGGCTTCCATTTATTTATTCCCAGTAAGAGGTTACATTTTTCGAAAGCTATTTTATTGGCTTATTTAGGTAGAAAAATTAAGAGGCAAACTCCCATACGCTAGAAAATATTTCCAACGAGTAGTTTTTTGTAAGAAAGAAAACAACGAACAGACATTTTGGAAACTTTCGAAAACAGCATTTTAGATTATGTGACCTTTAGTTAAACAGTTTAAGGTCTCAATTAAATTCATTTCATGGTATTCGAGGTTATTGCATATTCAACATAATAGGCCAAGAAATACATATAAATCAGCATACTAAAATATCGTATTTTCCAAAAATATTTTTTATTTTTGAAACTCACTAGGTGAGAAAAGTTGTTACGTGTCTTGATATCAAAAACTGTAAAAAAAAAAATTCGAAAAAAATAATATCTTCCACTCGCACATTCACTTCAAAGTTTGGAGAAAATACAAAAAATAACTATTTTTTCGATATTTTTTTTTTTTTTTTTTTTTTTTTTAAATTTCTAAATGTTATATATTTGAAAGGCAATAGCGTGCAATGTATTGTGAAAGGGTGGTATAACACAGGAAAACACTATTCTTTGTATTTTTGAAACATATATTAATTAAAATATTCAATAACACATTTTTTTTATTAAAAAAGATGACTTTTCTCCAAAATGGATTCTAACGTTAGTTCTTACATATTTTTGTTAAAATTGTTTTATTTACTTCAAGCATTCACTTCAAAGTTTTGAATAAATACAAAAAGTACCTTTTTTTCCTCAATTTGTAGAATACACCAATCATAAATTATCGAGGTGCATTAGTTTGTATCTTGTGGAATGAAGTAGTAGAACTTGGAAAGAAATCAAATGAGCAACTATTCAATAATAATCGTTAATAATATAAAATATTATGCCTGTAAAATGTTATTAAAGTTTATTAACATTTAGAGGTGGCACATAGCGGTGAAATATAGCAAATTTTGGCAAATATATATACTAAAACATTTATTTTACTTTATTAAACCATAAAAAACTAGGGGTGTGGAACATCGCACAACTTTCAATTACCCTATATTACTGACGTGGATTTGTGTCATGTACCGTTTTTATATTCCCATCATTCGTTAAGAAAAAATGGCCAGTTTTGCGATATTTTTTACGATAATTCTTGTATAAGCATTAAAAAAAAAAAAAAAAAAAAAAAAAAAAAAAAAAAAAAAGGGAAATGTTGGCAATATACTTTTCGATAATTTTTATATTATCCTTTCTTGTAAGTGAAACTGAGAAGAAGAGAAAAAACGATCGTTCATGAGCTATGTTCAAGCAAAGAGAACTCTGTGTTAAAGGCATTCGTTTTTCCACTTTTTACGCCATTGAAGCATTTTTATGGGAATTTCGGAGGTGGAGATGTATAGAACACCTTAAGAGGCATTAGCACAGCAATTTTTATCGAAATCGTTAGAGCCGTTTTAGTAATCATTGAAAAACATGTTTTTTTCAATGGTAGCTACCTTATGTACATGCGCGATTTTGATGAAAACCTTAATGATAGGTCCTTGGGCCATCACCAACCTGCTCACCAAATTTTAACATCGTTGTTCAATTTGTTTGGGAGTTATGCTGCCCACGTACACATAGACAGAAATTTTTTCTAGATCACTTTTTTGAGATCAGGATGTTCCAAAACAAGGAGAAATGCAAAAAAAAAAAAAAAATATATACCCTAATAACCATGTGACGAGTATGTGACGAAAAGCGATATCGCATAGAGATCACGCGATGTCACGGCGATATCACACAGGGGTCACATAGTCGTCCAATGTCCGTTTTAGAGGGGGTTTTGCGACGTAACTTTGTGATATCGCTGCGATATCGCTTTTCGTCACATTGTGACATTGGGGACGAATTTGCGATTTTTGCGATATCGCATTGTGATCTGTATGTGATCTTAGTGATTTTGGCGACATCCGTGTGATTTATGTGATCTTCGCAACGAAAGCTTTGTCACTGCGATATCGCTTTGTGACCTAAATGTGATCTTAGTGATTTTGGCGACATCCGTGTGATTTATGCGATCTTCGCGACGAAAGTTTTGTCACTGCGATATCGCTTTGTGACCTAAATGTGATCTTAGTGATTTTGGCGACATCCATGTGATTTATGCGATTTTCGCAACGAAAGCTTTGTCGCTGCGATGTCACATTGTGATCTGTATGTGATCTTAGTGATTTTGGCGACATCCGTGTGATTTATGCGATCTTCGCAACGAAAGCTTTGTCACTGCGATATCGCTTTGTGACCAAAATGTGATCTTAGTGATTTTGGCGACATCCGTGTGATTTATGCGATCTTCGCAACGAAAGCTTTGTAGCTGCGATATCGCTTTGTGACCTAAATGTGATCTTAGTGATTTTGGCGACATCCGTGTGATTTATGCGATCTTCGCAACGAAAGCTTTGTCACTGCGATATCGCTTTGTGACCTAAATGTGATCTTAGTGATTTTGGCGACATCCGTGTGATTTATGCGATTTTCGCAACGAAAGCTTTGTCACTGCGATGTCACATTGTGATCTGTATGTGATCTTAGTGATTTTGGCGACATCCGTGTGATTTATGTGATCTTCGCAACGAAAGCTTTATCACTGCGATATCGCTTTGTGACCTAAATGTGATCTTAGTGATTTTGGCGACATCCGTGTGATTTATGCGATCTTCGCGACGAAAGCTTTGTCACTGCGATATCGCTTTGTGACCTAAATGTGATCTTAGTGATTTTGGCGACATCCGTGTGATTTATGCGATCTTCGCAACGAAAGCTTTGTCACTGCGATATCGCTTTGTGACCTAAATGTGATCTTAGTGATTTTGGCGACATCCATGTGATTTATGCGATTTTCGCAACGAAAGCTTTGTCGCTGCGATATCGCTTTGTGACCTAAATGTGATCTTAGTGATTTTGGCGACATCCGTGTGATTTATGCGATTTTCGCAACGAAAGCTTTGTCACTGCGATGTCACATTGTGATCTGTATGTGATCTTAGTGATTTTGGCGACATCAGTGTGATTTATGCGATTTTCGCAACGAAAGCTTTGTCACTGCGATATCGCTTTGTGACCTAAATGTGATCTTAGTGATTTTGGCGACATCCGTGTGATTTATGCGATTTTCGCAAAGAAAGCTTTGTCGCTGCGATGTCACATTGTGATCTTAGTGATTTTGGCGACATCTATGTGATTTTCACAACAAAAGCCTTGTTCCTGCAACATAATTATACAAAAAATTCAAAATTAATTTTTTTTATCAACTACCTATATCTGCTTCAAGTATCTACTCTCACTATGAAGAGGCTCAGTACCTTTTCTTTACGTCAAATATTTTCTAATACTATGGTAATATAATTTATACTATCAAGGCCAATCATTACTTTAATGACTGGCCTTAATGGTATAATCATAGTATTAGAAAATATTTGAATATTTTCTAAAAGTATGAACTTTTTCTAAACTTAATATACATGAACTTAATGGTATAATAAATTAAAGAATCATAGCATTAGAAAATATTTGTTCGTCTTCAACAAGACTTTGGGAAGTAAAAACTAGTCTCTTATATTAAAAACCAATGAAACAGTTAACTACCTAATTAGCCTTTAACCAAGAGAATTTATCCATTCCAATAGATTTCTCAGCTAAATATATATCTTAAAAATAAGACAAAACATGACTAAATCTATTAAAGCACAATGTAATGTATCTCATGCATCTCAATTTTTCTTTTAAACTGATTACAATGTTGTTTTGCCATTTTGGGCAAATCTTCCATTTTATAAGTTTAGCATAAAAGAAAAATACAAAACTAAAAACAGGTTGAAGAAATCAAGCAAAAATGGAAATATGCAATTAAAATAAGAGTAAAAACATAAGAAGGTAATAAGTTTATTTTATTGAACACAAAGCAAACATATTCTTTGTTACACTAAATATTGCAGAATGTTTTTTCTTTTCGGCAAGGTATCTGTCAATCTGACTGCCAGGAATTATGCCACTTCCTTCAATGTAGTATTCTTTCTCCGTGTTTCAGAGCATTAGGTGTAGGCTTTGGACCTAGAAAATTAAAAATAGGTTATTCTTAAATTTCAGTTTAAAATACACCATTTTTAAAATTGCCATTCACAATGCAATTTTAAAAATCTAATGCAATTATAGCACAAGATGCTAGTTCATAAAAATAAAAACAGAAATTCTGTGCCAACTTTAAGTATTCATAACAAGGTTATAATAGTAATTAAAACGTGTAATGCCAACATAAATAATTGATAATTATACTCAATTCTGATATTGTTACAAGTGATTATTTACAGCTTTCATCACTGTAATCCATTAATTACTAACAAATTTATTTGGAATAGTATGACTTACTATTTTCTGATTTTTTTCTTTTAAATCCTTTTTCCCTTACCTTTGCAAAACTAAAACTGATAAATGGTATACCAATTAAAAAGCTAACACACCTCTGCGTCTAACAAATAGTTTATTTACAATTGCACATATTGCTATCTGTTTGACAATTTTTTATTTTTTTTTTGGTTTTTAATGAATATGCAGTAGGAAATATGTTAACTCGAGCTGGAAATGATCCTCTTTTCATCTGTAAAAGTAAAAGGACAAAAAAAAAAAAAAAAAAAAAAAAAATGGTTTTAAAACAGTTTTTAATTTTAACATTTCCCTCCATTATTTCTTAAAAAATATAACTTATATATTAAAAAAGTTCAATTGAACTGAATAATGGATTCACAGATACAACTTATCACTAGACGACCAGATATCCGAGCCATGCCAAGTTCTGCCTTTCGAATCAAGGTTCAATACATCTCTTAGTAAAAGAATACAATACCTAATGCTGATATTTATGTCTATCTATGACTCACTCTGATAACAGAGGTTTTATCAGACTAGTACTTCCTAATTAGTGACAAAAAATATTTGTCCATTTTTAATTATTGCTAAAAAAATTGACTTGTTACTGAAAGTTGTTACGTCCAGCAACCATTTGGGACCTCTAATTCCCCAAAATTGATATTTGAGAACACTATTATTAAAAGCAATAAATTTGGCAACAGTAAGTGATTTTAAAATAATAAGGTAATTTGAGGGGGTTCAAACGACTGTTCGAAGAAGATGCCTGCTATACCTTTTGTTACTTTTCGAGTTTTGCAACAAAAGATAAAATAAAAAATTATAGCGTGCTTTTATTTTACTATCTAATTGTCTATCATTAGGAATTTTATACAAAAACTAGTTATATCACAGAATAACTAGACAACTGTTATAACTAATTATTTCACAATTTAACCTCTATGATATGTTGTTTCAAACTTTGCTTAAAGTACACTGTTAAAAATTTGGTTCCACCCTGCACCAAAATTTGGTGCCCATTTAGCTGCCACCAACATTTGGTGCTTAGTTTCACGAAATAATGGTGCTACCTCGGACACCATATTATGGTGATAGGTTGCACCAAAATTCGCGTTTTCGCTACACCACTTTATGGTGCATGGTTGCACCAAGATTCCCGTTTTCGCTACCCCATTTTATGGTGCATGGTTGCACCAAAATTAGTGTTTTCGCTACTCCATTTTATGGTGCATGGTTGCACCAAGATTCCCGTTTTCGCTACCCCATTTTATGGTGCATGGTTGCACCAAAATTAGTGTTTTCGCTACTCCATTTTATGGTGAAACGTTGAACCAATATTTGCGTTTTTGTTATACCATTTTATGGTGATAGTTTAAACCCCCTTTTATATTTTTTGTGCCGCATTTTGAAGTTAAGGATGAATCAATATTTATGATTTCTGTCCTCAACTTAAAGGTGCATTAAATGTTGAATAATGCGTTTTCCCCCCTCCCCCCCCCCCCCCTGCTTGTTATAGCTGTGGATAGAATATATATTTTTAAATTAAATATTGTTTGTATTAAATAATTTTTTTTGTTTTAAATTATTACTTTTTCATATATTATATAGTTTTATAAATAATATTTTGTATATAAATTATTTTAATGTATTATAAATAAAAAATAGTTATCATTTCAACATTCAATGAGGATATAACTGCATGGGTTCTTCAGCTAGGGCAATGAAGTAGTATAATCATGCATTAATTAAAAATATATCCATTTGGAAACAACCAATATTAAAGTAATTTTTTTTTTCAACAAATAAAATATCCACATATTAAGTAGAAAATATAATTAAAAAAAATTATATTTCTAATAAGCATTACTATTTATTTAAAAACTGAATACCTTTATTTATTGTTACCAACAATAACCCTTTTAAATAATTAAAATTATGATCAGATCAACAATTCTCATATTTTAGCAAACTATTTTTATAGCCCTGTATATTTCACACAGAATACTTGAACAGGAAAACATTGTTTACTTATTTAATCAGATCTCAAATGCAATAAAAATGAGTCACATGACACCCTCAATTTCATATATATATATTCAAATTTAAATAGCAGCTTCACATTATAAATGAAAATACAAAATAAAAATATTTTATTAATTGCTCATTACAAAAAAGCAAACTGAACAGATGTAATTACAAAACATTTTATGAATAACAATACAGTTGGTAAAATTAGCATCCCACTTTCTACACCACAACTTGTGTTAAGGAAACCACAGCTTCAGAATACCATTATATTTTGCCCTGTTGGACATGTGTATCTAAATTATACTATCAAACAAATTCTGTTTAAATATATTTGTAAAAAAGTAATATATTATAAACATACATTTTTAATACAGAAGAGACAGTACTTTTCCCTTAAAGGGTGCTATTGGCAAAAAATATCCAAGTACAGTACGGATTCTGCGTTAAGAACTGTTTACGTAAAACCAAGCCAAATCATGGCAACCATAGGCAGTTAACTTATTAAAAAATGGCAGCTGCTGCCATTTATTGGCAAAAATTATCTTGGCGCAGAATCCGTACCACACTTGGATTTTGCCACAATGGCCTCCTTTAACGGAAAAGTACTGAAGCGGCTTTTTAAAACATTTAGTTGATTAAAAGTCTGTAACTGAGCACTAAATCAACTTATTACTTTGCAGATTATATTTTTTATCATATTACAGCAACCTTTCATTATGCAATGGTATCATGTAGCTTAAAATAGAATATATTTTTAAAAAAATTATTTAAAGTCACCTTCAGAGGAAGTCATTTTACTGTTATTTGTACTAAATGCAAGTTTTTCATGTTGAAATAGGGGAATTCTTAATAAAGAATAATTAAAAAAAGCTGAGGGACAACCAATAATACCACAAACATACCGAAAAAGATAGCTCATGTTTATGTTTATTACGAGCAGGGTAGAAATGAAACTTTTGAAAGTCTACTTTATTTAGCACACAAAAACATTGTTTTTAATCAGGGTTCCCACACTTTTCATACAATAAGAAGCTACTAAACACCTTTAATATTTTTCATAAGAACTAACCTTAACTTGCATACATGAATTAAAAATCAAACCTGAACAAGATTTTGTATGATAATTAGCATAAACTATCTTATTTAAAAATAAACAACACATTTGAAACTATTAATACCACAAAATATCGAAAATGGGGCAAATCTAGTTAGCTGTAATAAATAAGCTGGAATTTTAAATTACTATTAGAGAAAAATAAGAATTATTAAAGGTTTTTATAAATGAAAACTAAAAGTAAGGATTTCTTAAAGAGCAAGACCTAGTAGAAACATTGTTTATACATAAATTAAATATAAAACATGTACTAGATTATTTAAGGTTTTTTTAGAATAAAACTTGTAATAAGTTCTAGTCTTCTTGAACGGAGCATCAGGTTACTTATCCAGATCATATACGAACCACGTTCTGGTGCAGCATAGTCTTCAATTGTGTACTCATTTGACTTAGATCCATTCCTGCTGCTACAATGATAGGTTATCAAAATTTAATGGACTTTGAACGTGGCATTATAGTCAGCGCTTGAAAGATGGACATAGTATCTCCGAGGTGGTAAATAAACCGTGTATCTATTACCCGGTAAAACATCAAATCTCAGAGAAATCGATGCGGTTAGGAAAATACCTTGAAAGACAGGGACCATCAACAACTAAGGAGAATCCTTAAACAAGATGGAAGTGCACCACTTCTACAAATTGCCACAAATTTCAATGCTGGGGCATCAACAAGTGTCAATGTGCAAACAGTTCACAGAACCATCAATGATGTGAGGAGGAATCCCACACATGACGTTGTTGACTACATGACACAAGGATTTACGATTCGCCTGGGCCCACCAATATCGCTATTGAACTGTTGATGACAAGAAACTGTTGCCTGGTCTGATGAGTCTCCTTTACAATTGTATTGGGCAGATGGACAAGCAGGGTTTGGAGACAACCTTATGAATCCAAGGATCCTACATGTCTACAGGGAACTGTTTAACTTAGTGGAGCCTCTGCGATGGTATGTGGCATATGCAGTTGGAGCGATATGTGACACCTGATTAGTCTAGAAACGACTCTGACAGGTATGTAAGCATCTTCTCCCATCACCTGCACTTATTCATGTCCATGGCGCATTCGGCTGGACTTGGGCAATTCTAGCAGGACAATGGGACACTCCACATGCCACGAGTAGCTACAAACTGGCTCCAGGGACACTCTTTTGACTTTGGACATCTTCGTTGACCACTTAAACCCCCAGACAGGAATATTAGTATATCTGGGATGCCTTGCAACGTGATTATCAGAAGAGATCTCCACCACCTCGCACTCCTATGGATTTGTGAGCTGAGCTGAGCATCATCATCGGGAAACTGAAATATACAAAAGAGCATGATTAAGTCCCGAGTTTATTATTATTTTTATTATGTATAAAATTGTGTTTACTTTACTGCAATTTCATTGAAATATCACTGGTCGCTCTACACAGAATAATTTTTTTTATTATTTAATCGATAACTATCCGAGACGATTTATTATTTATGCAATTTATTTCTTAATTAAACTCTTATAGTCCGAAGGAGGGCTGCATGTTAAGGTACTCCATCAGACATCATTATAATTTTTTTTACAGAATGTGGAGAAAAGTTAGATTATGAGTCCACTAGTCTGCCGTGGCAAAAATGGCCGAAACTGGTCAAAAATCGATATGGAATGAGTTGAACTGAATCCGATTGCCAAATAATGAGCATTCTTTTTTTATTTTATAACCCTTAGTTCTTTAATTTTCAATTAAAGGCTGCAGACGGTTCAGATATCAGGCGCCATTTAAAAATGAATCAAGTACACAATATATATTATGTCCCTAATGACGTAACTGATGTTGCCAATTAAGCTCACTTTTGAAATATGCTAGTTTTCTGACCCAGAAATCAGAAATCATTTGCCTCCTTCTTCATTGAAAATCAAAGTGCGTTGGCTGACCAGAAGAAAAAGTGAGTTAATATACTAGCAAGTTACGACATATTTGGCAGTCGGATTTAGTTCAAGTCATTAAATGTAAATTTTCGAGCAGTTTTGGCCATTTTTGCCACAGCAGACGAGGGGATTTACATTCTTCGCATTCTATAAAAAATACAGAATGATGTTCGATGATGTACCTCAACATGCAGTCGTCTCTTAGTCTATTAGTGATACAGGTAGAATTGAAATAAAGGATATATAAAAAAGACAATAAACTACGCGTGAAAAAAATACATTTAAAATAGCATTAATTGAAAACGTATAATTTGAACGAAAGGGGCCTTAAACATTCTTTTTCAGAAAACATGTTTAGATGAAATTGATGATTGTTCGAGAAATTGATTAAATTGAACTTTTGAATATTTTGTATGATTAAACTTTCAACTGCAGTGGCATAAACTGTTACATAATTCATATGAGCGGCCTCTCAAACCATTCTTCCATAAGCGTGATTAAAAGTTGACGGAAAATTAATAAAATATTATTTAAGTACTATTATTTATTTGAAAAGAGGAGGGACCATTGTTCACTTTCAAGGGTGGAAACATTTCATGAAAAATGACTTGGGTCTGAAACTGCATACAACAGTTAAAGCTTATAAACTTTAGGATAATGCTAATAATTATTGAATAAAATAATTTTTTATTCATACATATGTCATTTTTGTAGAAAGGGTGCAATATAAGTCAAAATTTATCATTTTGAGTAAAAAATCCGAGACTGCATGTACTTGAAGCTAGTTGAATGGCACAAGATTGTTTTCATATTAAATTCAAGCTGAAACAGACTTAAGCGTCCTTCCAGCCCATATAATCTATGATTATGTATACACTTTAACTTTAAAAAAAAAAAGAATTTTGGGTTGTGTCACTTTTGTAGCAAGAGTGCGATAAAACATCGCGAAATCAGAAATTTTAATGTAATTTCACTGGTAATGCATTGCTGCGAATTTGTCAACATCACTGAAGCCTAACTGAACACAGGGCAAATCAGTTTCTGCATCGATAAATAATTTACAGTAAGCAAAAAACATTTACCATATATGTAAAATAAAGCATTTTACTTACCTTGATATTCGATTAATGATTTAAATACTCTCTGCTAGACATTGGCTTTCGGTCTTGATGCGGTTGTTGTCGATTTCAATCGGTTACGGTTGCGGTGATCCGAGGTTGCACCAAATTTTCGTGCAATCTCCCCATCAGTATTTTTCGTTGATGGAAGTTGCACCACTTTTTGGTGCAACTGCCGACCAGCCATGAAATTGCACCAAAATTTGGTTCAACGTTGAACTGAATTTTTTAACAGTGTAAGTACTCCAGTCTTTATATAGAAAAACTAATTTCACTTTCATACATAGACAATAACACACGCATAACATATATGGTCAATTAGAGAATTCAAAAGCTAAAAAAAAAAAAAAAAAAAAACATCCTCAGGCTTAACTTTTTCCTTAGTGGCATTATTGTATTTCTTCTAAATCAATTACATTTCATAGAAGATATATCTGAAGACTACAATTTCTTGAAATTTGAAAGAAATTAATGCTGTTATGTTCAATTAGTATTGCAAAATGTTGACAGCAGCCATACTTCACCATGGATTCTTGCTTCATGGATTACGTAAATATTTTGAGGTATATATATATATATACATACAAAATAAAATGAAAAACAGCAGAAATTTGGAATTGTATCATGGGGCATCTTTTTAACCTATTAGCATATGTACTGGTAATTTGTTGTATTTCTATAGCTTTGATGTTTTTGATTTTACATTTGTAATTTCATTTTTTTCCTTTTGTTATGTATATACATAGGCGTAAAGTACGGGGAGCAGGGGGAGCTGGCCTCCCCACTTTTAAATTCTGGGGAGGCTGCCTACCCTGATTTTTGTAACACTATCTCCTTTTTTTCCCTCCATTCTCCAAATAAATTATAATAACTGTTTATTGTTGGTATTATATGAGAAGTTGTGTCATACCTAGATTTTCGAAAAATTAATAGATTTCGATAATTTTTCGAAAAATTTCATCTTCCGTCAAAACTTGCCCCCCCCCCCGTGTTTTTTGAAAAGTTGACACCTATGTGTATATATATACACATATATACATATATCTATATGCATATATATACATACACATATATATATACATACACACATATATAATATATACATATACACATATATAAATACATATATAGTAATTTCAAAACTATAAAGAATTTAAATTGACATATTTTTAGTTAAAAATTAATATTGTGCATGGATAGTCAATGAAATTGAAGCTTATGACTCAAATATATTTGAACCATAAGCAATTTTTATGCACACTTTTGCTGCGCAAAAATTATAAAATGAGTAAAACTACATGAACAATAATGGCATTTTTCATTAAAAAAATTTTTAGCCAGAAAACTAGTTTTGCTATCAAAAGAGTAATTTACCTGTTGACTAACATAATCGTCTTCAGCTCTACGTCATTGACCAGGAAAGTCTTGCTTCACCCATCTGGTTTAGCAGGCTCTTGTTCCATGTCAGATCAGTGTTGGTTTGTCTTCTCCATGAACCATCAACTAAATTCTCCCCAAAGGTGCTTTTGAGAAACTTTCTTTCAAATATGGCAAGGACCTATTGACTACAAAATAGTAAAAATTAGTTGACTGACTTTTTGGATAACAGATCATTTATATGATAAAATGTTGTACCAGCGTCATAACAGCCGTATGAAACCAGGAAAGAATGCTATTAAACACAAAACTATAGATATTTTATATCTCAGGTTTTACAAATAACCTTACTTAAGAGTAATATTACACTTAAGTAGGTCTGATCCTAAAGCTTAGAAAAAGTCATACACTTTGAATTGATGATCATTAACACGAGATGAAACATTTTGAATAGTGAACTTTCATCTTCGGTCACTACAGCTTCACATGTAGCTCGGATAACCAGCAAGGCACTCTTACTAAAATAGGATGATTGCTAAGATAAATTCAAAAAGGAAATAAGATATATGTTTGAATTAAACTAGAGATGATGTCTTGACTAAGCTGCAGTACGCTTATCGGATAACAGAAGAAGAGGTAAAATTATGCCTTGTTTATGCACACAAGACATAATAATGTACAACCTCAAAAACAATTACCATATTTTTTATGGCATCACAACGTAAAAAAACAAAAAAACAAGCTATTTCAATATGTTGCAAAAAGTTACTAATCAAAAATTGATTTTAGCAATAAGTTTTCTATAATTCAACAAGATGAGGTCTAAAGTACCCACTGGGAACAAAACCAGGTTATATTATATACAGCTTGTATATGCTACTTAGAAAAGGTATTTTGCTATGCTATTGTGTTTTATTCTATCCTTCATGATAAATCGCAGAGCATTTTTGTAACTTCCTATTAATTGAGGAGACATACCAAGAAAGCATAAAAAAATTTTCATCAACAAATTTCCTGATGGAGCAGGGCAACGTATAAACTGTCATTTTTTTGTGGCCTCTCGCGGGAAGGTACTCTAAAAAATATAGTTTATGAATTATGGTGTTGTTACGGATGCAAATACCTTTGCTAAATTTATTATATCGGCGGAATTTGCCAAAAAATACAAAAGTCAATGTAATATTTTTTACAAACAAAAGGTAGAAAATGCCTTGAGGAATTGGATAAGATCTGGTGTGATGCACAACCAATTCCACTAACACGGAGAGTGCATTGTGTTGGATCAGTTTCTTCATTAACCATAAACTGCTCAGTGACTTCTAATTACCCTAAAGCTTGGCGTCCACTATTGCTGAGCAGAGCGGATTAAATTTGAGCCAATTACAAGACTGTCAACGTCCATTGTAGCACAAGGCTTGTGCTACAATCGACGTTGGCAGCCTTGTAATTGGCTCTAGTCCACTCCGCTCTGCTCAGCGATAGTGGACGCCAAGCTTCAAGGTAAAGTTGTCTATACATCAAAGAAAATGGAGAGTGATATTGTACAACAAGTAAAAAATAAAGTGATAGTCACATGATGAATATTACCTCAGGAAAGTGGTATGCTGCATATTGGAAAGAATAACTAGTTTATTGGCCGAGCACTTAACGTTAGTCTTAATGAAGACAAATTCTCATTCATCTACCAAACTAAGCCATCTAAAAATCAGTTTTAAGAGGCTTAAACTTTTATTATCCAGCCACACCTCTCAACTGTGTATTACAGCATGATTTTTAACACATAGAATCAAAAGTTTGAAATTTGTAACTGCATATAGTATTTTGTTTATTATCTTAATTTTAGTTTATTTTTCATAAATATTTAAATGCTTAAGTTTATGTTCTGTGCTTGGTCACCAGATTTATTTGATTGCAGACACATACCGTGGGCAAAAAAAGTCTCAGTACGGAAGCCACAGTTACAAATAAATTAGCATAATTTCTTCTCCTTTGCTTCATATCTTCAAACTATTGAAATTATGTTTAATTTGGTTCTTTAAAATAAGTTTAAAATAAATGTCGGTTTTTACAAAACGCAGCAAGTATTTAAATTGAAATACTTTGGAGATATTGCTTAAGTCGCACATGGGTTAAAAATTTATAAAAATATTGAAGGGACATCTCAAACGGTGAGAAATATTATTAAAATAGCGGGTCTGAATGAACTTGCAGCCCGTAAGAATCCTTAAATAAGTACCGGTAACAGAAAAAAGCGCCTTGAGTTTGCAAAAAAGCATGCAAGTTATCAGTTATCTTTCTGTGAATCAGTTCTTTTAATGATGAATTAAAATTTAATATCCAAGGGTCAGATAATCGAGTTATGGTCTGGATAAAACCAAATCAACAAATGTTAATTTAGAATTTATGTGGAACTGTCAAACACAGTGGAGGAGGCATTATGGTGTGGTGGTGTATAAGGGCTGCTGTTGTCAGCAATGTATATTTTGTAGAAGGAAGTAGGGATCGGTAAGTGTATCTTGAAATTTAAACACAAAATCTTGTAACAAATGCACAAAAATTGTCTCTTGAGAATTCTATTCAATGTTTTTTTTATCAATTTTTAAGCCATGTGTGACTTGAGGTGAACTTATTTGCGGATTATCTTGAACCTTATTATAGGATATTTCTTTTAAGCAAGCTTTTTAGCTTTGAAGATCTTCCGGATCGATCTCTATCCTCAAAAGTTTGAAGCTCATGGTGTCTTTTAATAATATATTGTACTATAGGCTTCAATATATAAAAGATTTCCCCAATTTTTTTCATAGATAATCCATAATTTCATAACTGAATCGCCAACTGACAACTAGGTTTCGAAACTCCATTTTAAGACGATCAGCTACGAGGTAAAATTAAACAATTGCTGCTATCATGTCTTCAAGGCACTTGCGTACACTTCATATTTTAAAAATTTACTGCAAATCTGTTGTGGAAGACTTCAGAATTAATTTTCATATTGCATACTGAAACATTTTTTGTATGGCAGTTAGCAACATTTCCTAAATATTTCAATTTAAATACTTGCTGCATTTTGTAAAAACAGGTATTTACTATAAAATTATTTTAAAGAATCAAATGAAACATATTTCAGTAGTTACTGGTGATATGAAGCAAAAGATTATAGAAATTATGCTAATTTATTTGCAACTTTGACTTCTGTACGGAGATTTTTTTTTTACCTACTGTATGTTAGTCCATTACTATGATTTTGTTTGTCCATTACCACTTACTCTTTCATTCTATACATCATTTATTTATTTTACATTATATAATTCACAAATTTTTAAAATTTTTGAATGAACAAAAGAACTATGTTGTTTTTCAGTTAGTCCGTTACCTTGACTTTATAACCAAATGGTGCAGTCTAATTAAATGGCAACAAATTCTAATACCCAGAATAAGAATCATGTACCCTTTAAATATTTATATAAGTGCTATTTTCAGTCAAAATTAAAAATCTTTCCTTAGTGGGTTTGTATTTGTGTTAAAATAACACTAGAATGTTAGTCCGTTATCATGGAATTGCCCAAGTGTTTGAACAAATCATATGGCTTTGACCTAGCTATTTCCTGGCGTCACTTACTTGGTAAATCACAATTGGCCCGTGAATATTTCCTTCATCAATGTTTACCTTTTCGATGATAAACACTGCTTTAATTTGAATCACGATTCAGCAACTACAACCTTCTTTCAACTAAATTTATTTTTAAAATTGTGTTAATAACATTTGACGATGGCTTCGAATAGAAGTTATGTATTCAAAAGACAACTTAAAGGCAAAACCATTAAACATCATTGTTAAAACAATTCTCAGGAATGTACTTTACAATAATATTAATATTCATGTTACTAGAGTTTCCTGTCAAAAATCTTAATCATAAATTTGTATATATAATTACTTTATTTGACCTTGAATAATTTTATTTCAGTTTTTACACATAACTTACATAAAATTAGTACATATGTTGGGTTTGCATATAAAATATTATTACATTTTTTCGAGGGGTAATATATTCTAACAATATTATAAGGTGAACCTACCAGTAATTGACCATTTAGTGCAAGTTTCTACACATTTAATTTTTTTTCTTAAAAAATTATTAACGGAATGTTATGAAAACTTCCCAAAATATAAATTGATTAATGAAGCTCAATAATAAATTAACATGGTGTTCCAGTCCTTTTTACAATTTAAAATATCATCAGAATTTCTTACCAAAAGCAATTTTGCCAGTAATTGACCCAGTAGACATTAGTAATTGACCACAGCCATGCTAGTAATTGACCACTTCCTTTTCCAGAATAAAACCAAAAGTTAATTGTTAAATTCTGTTATAAAATGCTCTAATATTCATAAATTAACTATTAAATGAATTAAAAAAAGAAAGTAAAAATAAATATAATCAATTTTAATCCACGAAAATACGGGAACATCAGTGTAAAATATAGTATGAGGGTTTTCAAAGTTAGTTATACTGGTAGATAATTATGCATATTTTATTCAAAAAATTAAAACAAGAAAATAAAAATAATATAGAAAAGACTATCCAATCCTATACTTTCAATTCTGAATAAATTTAGATGAAAAGAATCAAATGTAGAGGATATTATTTCTTGAATAATTTCAAAATCATCCGTTTTTCAAATGGAAATCATTTTCTTGCATTGGCATTTATCCAATTACACAGAAGAGTTTCTCCAGCGTAACGAGTTGTTTTCTCGCCAACGTCGAACAAGGTAATTTTGATTGCAAATTTAAAAAAAAGAAAAAGCGCATTGAGCAGAACTTTTTGTGTTTATGGCCTTTTCAAAACATTTAGAATTGAATAAAAAAATTAAAAATGCGGGAATCGTCCATTGGACATACAACAACTGCAAAAATTAAGGACTTTTAAGGACATATAAGCATTTTTAAGGCCTTGAGAAAAAGTTCAAAAATATTAAGCACTTTTAATGACCTTGTTGTAGAATTGTGAAGTTCTTTTGTCCTCAGAGTTATGTTTAATTAATATTCATTTTCCAGATACCTACAGAAAATACTTAGGCCAGTAGAAGATTATTATATATTCTATATTGTGATATAAGCAAAGTTAACTTTTAGAAAATATAACATACACAGAATGTTTCAGCTTCTAGTTATGCAAGTTTCAATATTGTCCTGGTAAATAAGGAATACAATAACAGCAAACCAGGATAATGATGCTTGTTATATTATTTTAATTACAACTTGAATAAATAAGTTTAATTGACGCTTATTGACGAGTGTGATTGCTCACGTCAAATAATTTACCGAGTTAGAAAAAGTATTTTCCCAAGTGTTGCATACAATATATTTTATAATTACGCGCAAGAAATATTTCCAATCCGTATATTTATTAATGTTGGCAACTCCAGTAAATGAATTTCTTCTAAAAATGTGTCATTTCAATGCAATGTCAAGACTGTATAATATTTGAGCACGAGGCGTGCAAGAAAATACTTTTTTTACACTCGTCTCATGTATTGCTTTCAACAAAAATTTAATTCTCTAAAAACAATTTATAAAAAGTTATTATAATAGCAATTTGAAGTTAAATAATAATAATAAATATGTATAAATTAACTTACCCAATTCGAAAATGCATAATATTCAAAAAATGTGTTTGTGTAGTGAACCAGAATATTGCCATTACATTTATTTAAAAGTAAGATAATTTATATTCTGACGTCATATATAGTTGCTTGGAAGACAAATTAATAAAATAAACGTTTTTGATTGGTTTAAAATTCGAATATGTTTTAAAGCTGTATTTTTCATTAGTTGTTTTGAATACATTGGAATTACCAGATGCTTCTAAAGATTTTCTTTTATCATGGAATGAAAAATTTTACTTCTTAATTAATTTACAAATATCCGATTTTACGCGCATTCCATTTCTTTTTTTCTTTCTTTTTTTCAATTATGTGTTGTATATTTTCTTTATTGAAAGGCTGAGTTTTATAACAAATTGTAAAACTCGTTTCAATGGAATGCATTCACGTTCATTATTAAACGTAAATATATAATTTCGGAAATTTGCAAGTAGAACATAAGCTCACACAATGAATTTATTTTCTGAATACAGCACGATATTCTTTTAAATACTGTAGAGCAGCATTCACCTCTAACTTTTAGAGACGAGCGGTATGAGTTATATGTTGAAGTTTTTTGTGGACCGCAGATTTTTACCGAATATGCCAATACATATTACTTTTACTGTGTATGTTCAAGATCACAAATGTAATTATTGGTATAGAATAGATCCAACAATAAAAATATTTTTGAAAAATGGAAAAAATAATGAACTTTTTACTATCTCGAAAAATAGTTATTTATGCAACTATACTTGAGAATATAATACTTTTTCAATCGAGGTAAAATGCTTATTTAACGAGTGCGTTAGCGCAAGTCAAATAATTTAAAGAGTTTGAAAAAGTATATTCTCACGTGTTGCATACACTATTTTTTATAATTACGAGCAAAAAATATTTTTAATACATATATTTGTTAATGCTGGCAACTCCAGTCAATGAATTTCTTCTGAAAATATATTTTTCAATACCCAAACCTATATAATATTTGAGCACTAGGCGTGCGAGAGAGTATTTTTTCACACTAGTGCGAAAAAGTGCTACTTTCGCCACGATTTTTTATTCAAAATTGTTATAAAAAGTTTTATTTTTTACACGTTGTTATAAAAGTAATTGATATTTGATTTTTTTTTAATAATTAAAAAAATATTTTCGTTATACTATCTTAAATTAAAATCTAAAATATAAGTGAATCTTTTATTAAAACCTTGCTTGTGTGTCTTCATGTGACTTGGAATAACATTGAATAAATATATTTAAATTATACCTTCTTATATTCTGCTGATTTTGTCGATATCATCAGTTATGAGATATCAATTGTAAGTCAATATCAATTTCTCTCAGGCTCTCAAGAGAAAAAAAAAATACTATTTGTCAGACTTGCTACTACGGGCAGCGTAGTGGAGAACACTGTTCTTAATAGTTAACACATACCATTTTGGAAAAATTAATATTATGTAAAATAAAGTTCATTTCTCGAAATCTGAAATTAAAGTTCAAAGATTGAAAAAGCAGAGATGGTTCTTTAGTGAGATTATCGAGTGATCAAAATTGAAATAAGCCAAATTAAAAAAAAGAAATCTGCCACTCATTTTGAAAAATGCATTTCTCGAGTTATGCATTAAAAAAATGGTACAATAATACATTTCATTTCTTAAACTAAATTCATTTGCTTGAACTGATCTTGTCATTCATTTGCTGAAAACAAATCATGGAAGTATTTGTTAAAATTTAAGCTGACTTATGATGGATTTTAGTTGATGTAAATTTCCTCAAGTAGCAAATATTCTATATCCAAATGAATATACATGTTTGCAAATAATGTTTCTCATATTCAAGTAAATTTTGCGTTCAGTTTTCATTAGCATCATATGTCCGGAAAACGCTCAAATCTAAATATGTTATTTAAATAAATCTGGCTTGTTTA
Organism: Linyphia triangularis; assembly: GCA_963978545.1. Taxonomy (NCBI): domain Eukaryota; kingdom Metazoa; phylum Arthropoda; class Arachnida; order Araneae; family Linyphiidae; genus Linyphia; species Linyphia triangularis. The sequence continues at coordinate 62,197,764 of OZ021723.1, read as the reverse complement.
ATTGCATACGAAGTGGGGAAAGGGTTTGTAATAGAAATTCCAGTATCCGTTACATCCAGAATATTTTTAAAAAAGTCAGTAATTCAAGTAATAATTCAGGCAGTCATTAATACAGAATTCTAAAATCCAGAAGAAATGTACATATATTGTATCGTTTATTGCATTAAATATATATTAGTTTTCGAAATACAATGTAATTTGTTTGTCTGGAATCCATGTAAATCTATTACTTATTCTTATTATAATTATAGTCTAAAATAAAGAAACGTAATTTTATAATCGAAATTACATCTTCCACAGCAACCGGGAAACAGGGGCGTGGAGCATCGCACAACTTTTAATTACACTATAATACTAACATGTATTTGTGTTTTATATTTTCTTCATTCGCTTAGAAAAAATGGCCAGATTGGCGATAAATCTTATATGAGTCGTTAAAAAAAAAAAAAAAAACCTTTGCCAAAATAGTGTTTTCGATGATATACTTTTCGATAATTCTTATATTATTCTTTCTTTTAAGAGAAACTGAGGAGAGGAGAAAAACGATCTTTGATGGAGAACTCTGTGTTGAATTTTCCCCCCTTTTTTTCCCTTCCTTCAACTTTTTATGCCATTTAAGCATTTTTACGTGAATTTCGGAGGTGGGGATGTTTAGAACACCTTAAGAGGCATCACCACAGTGATTTTGATTAAAATCGTAAGAGCCGTTTTTTAGAAATCATTGAAAAACCTGAAAACTACCTTATGCGCATGCCGGGTTTGAAGAAAACCTTAATGGTAGGTCCCTTGGCCCCTACCAATCCTCACATCAAATTTGAACATCGTCGGTCAATTTGTTCGGGAGTTATGCTGACCATAAACAAACAGACCAAATTTTTTTTTATATCACATTTTTGAAATCAGGATGTTCCAAAACGTGGAACATCCTGGAAGTCGTTTTTCTGAGTCGTAAGTCATCGAGTTAAACTTAACTCGTTACTGAAATAATAAAAGGAAATAATGTTCGCTTCAAAATCCAGTTAAAGTATTTTAAATGTCAATATGTATTTTTCATTGTTCTCCTAAGTTAATTAACTCTTTTTAGAAATAATAATCGTGCGGTTAAAGTTGTATTATTTTTATATTTATCTACCATTTTCAACATCATTTCCAAATTGGTTGGTGCCTATCTGATGGCTGTGTGGTTTGTTCTCTGGTCACGCATGCCAAAAGGTGCCGTGTTCGAATCCTGGGTTAAGCATGGATGTTCGTTGTGGTTCGTAATCCACGTTAAGCTGTAGGTCCCGGCCTAATTAGCCGTCATTGTGCATAAAAATAGGTCGTTGAGCATATAAAACAACTAACCAGTTGGGTTGCAATTCTTCTATTTGTCCCCCCCCCCCCTTCCCGTTTCCTTTATAGAACAAATTCAAATTGAAAATAAATCATTATTTGCAGTTATTTATTGTTCATTTCGTTAAATTTTAAATGACAAGCGTTAGCCAATAACCACAGAATATCAAAGAAGAATTTTCAATATTATTTGGAAAGTCAGTCCAATTAATAGATAAAAATGGAAAGGAAAAAAGTCGAATCCAATAAATCATGTAAGAAAATAGAAAATCAGATTCAGTCGAGATCGAAGCAAGAGAAAGGCAACTGCGCTTTTCACTCCCCCCCCCCCCCCTCTTCCCCTTCGAAGACGCGACCAGTAAACTGAACAGGTGTACAACATTACTCTCCCTTAGTTCTTTGTTCCGTTCCTCGAATTTTGCAAGCGAGACAAAGAAAGTAGGGAGCGAGTGGGCTGGAGACCAGATACTAAACTGACCTAAAGGGATATCCGAGTTAAAGTGACCCCTTATAACCATTCATCACCCCGAGGGTAAATAAAGATGGTAAGAAACCGCGGGCTGTAAACGAATACTGCATGGTAGGGGGTAATTTAAATTGATCTCGTGTTGCGTCGCCTGCTGGTGTAGACGGAATCTCAAAATAAATTTGTCGCATCTATAATTTTTTGTTTCAGTTTAATAATTTTATTGTTTAGATTGGTCAATGATAGTGCAATCAATTTCAAAAGTGAATGTTTTGCTAAATGTCTAAAATTCCGTAGCGATATGCATTTCATTTCGATGTTCTATACGTTGTTACCAGTAATTTATAAAATCCAACATTCTATAGCAACGGTTCGCAATTTCTTAAGTTGTGCGGACCACCTATTTTGTAAAAAAAACTTTGCGACTCATTAAATAATACAATACGTGCGTACATCAGTAATTAGTAAAATTTTAGAATTAAAGGATTAAAAAATAGTTCTTTTTTTATAAATTGTAATGCAATTAATGCAGTTTTGGTAATAACTGGATATTTTTGCCAAACATTTATCCAAAACGAGATCAATGGTGTCGATAATTCAATTAACGAGTCTTCACTTGAAGATATTTTCTATATTTTAGTTAATCTTCTTGAAACAGAATTCACTCGTTAAACCGTCGAAGAATAGAATCGAATAATTGGATTGTTACTAATCATCGAGTGACTCGATTATTCCTTTCTCTACCCTTGAAGCTTCCGTAATATTTATCTTGGATTATTAGACTCTTGATTAGCTTCCACGGGCCAGTACCACACTACTCGCGGCCCACAATAGGTTGGGAACCGCTGTTTTATAGAACACATAGGCATTTTAAATCATGCCGAAAACGGGTCGATTTAGAAATCGCTTTATCGGACTTTTTTGTTTTTTATATTTTAAAATGCTCAATGCTTTTTTTTTTCTGAAAGGATTTTAAGTTATGAAAATGATTTAAATTTTTTTATAAATTTCACATTACCGACCGGAAGGATAAAATATAACATACGATTTGCAACTAAAAATTCCATGATGAATTTTTTTAAAGGTTCGGTTTGCGAAGATTTTAATTTTACGTTTCTTTATAGTTTAAAATGTCGCTATAATGAAAATTGGCAAAAAAAAAAAACGTCGACTTTAAATTAAACAAAAAATTCAGTTATTCTAATTTCCCAGCATTTCCTGATGATCGGGATTTACTGCAAGAATAATATGTTGAGAAGAAATATTTTATGAAAAATAAAAGTGGTGCTCATTACCTGCCTTTAAAATAGGCTATATGAATGAAAAAAGGGTATATAATATATACACTAAAACTTAGAAGCGTTGCGAAAATTGCCTAAATCACACAGATGTCGCCAAAATCATTAAGATCACATACTGATCACAATGTGATATCGCCGCGACAAGACTTTCGTTGCGAAAATCGCATTTCATTCTAAAATTATTTTGGGATATCACTGGATGTCGCTGCGATATCACAAAGTAACATCGCAACTTCGTCACAGTGTGATGTCGCAGCGATATCACATGGAAGTCGAAAGTGACGTGAACTTTTGCGACATCGCTGCGATATCCCATGCAAGTCACATTGTGACCGTGATCTTTGCGACGAAAAACTTCGTTGCAGTGACGTAACTGTGACAAAGATGGTTAGTAGGGTATATATATATATTTTTTTTTTTTTTACCGAATCCTATACTTTCATTACCCTATGTATTACATATGGGTAATTGAAAGTAAAAATCATCTAAAATCCTTAATTTACAAGCTTCAACGTCTTATGAATATTACAGCATCATATTAAAAATAAAATTGGTGTTTTGATGTCGTAAAACGACACTGCGACGCCAGAGAGTCATTGAGATTTGTAATCGCTAGCGCACACGTATGGGAAGTGAATTTGCAATCGAACAGTAGTGGTCAGTTGCTCTGTGTCACCTCAAAGATCGTATGTTTTTGATGTTTAATGTAAATTTGATTGGATTGTGAGGACAAATGTTAAGATACGAAAATATACGGTTAACTGGAAAGTTAGCTGAGACAATTCCTATTTCTAAATTTCCTCGAAGCGCGAAGTTGATGCAAATTTTTTTCATCATCTAATTCGAAATATAATTGTTCGTCAAGTGCTACAGAAGTTATTGAAGTTGTTTTGTCATTCTGAGCTAGCTAAATTTAACAAAATTTTAGCTATATACGATGGGCTAAAAGCAATCAGTGTAAAAATTCAGCTTTAGGTATCACCCAACAATTTTTTCAACAGTGCTACTGGGGCCGCAATCCTGTACAAGATATAACCGAGTAAGACATAATTGGCAGAATAATAGTTATGGTCATGGAAAAAGACATAAAGTAGTTGCTTCCGAAGTTTACTAGATTAGGTACAGTACCCCAAAAAAAAATCAGAACGATGGCTATATCTTGTGCTCTAATTGTTGAAATAACAAACAAAAGGTACCGTTGTAAATCATGGAAGGTTTTCAATAATTGCATGCAGTTCTTTTTTTTTTTCTTTTTTTTTTTCTTTTTCTTTTTTCTTTTTTTGTTATGAGGGGTCATCTACATATTAAAACAGAACCAAACTTTACAAAGTTCAATAGCAACCTTATAACATTATCCCATATTTGGATTCAGCATCCAAAAAAATACGAAATACAAAAATTCGTAATTTTCTAATGAATGGTTTTAATTTAAATGATAAAAAGAAAATAGTAAATTAATGTTAAATAAAAAAGTTAGTTTTTTGGCCATAAATACTTAAATAATTAATATATTTCAGAATTTTTTTTTTTTTTTTTTTTTTCAAAAGATAGTTTGTTAAATGGCCAAACATAAATAACAATCAACTTTTGTATCAATTTCTTTTTTAATAATTAATAATTAATTAATAAACCAATTTTTAAAATTTTTTGAATAGAAACATACATTTTTTTTTTTTTTTTTTTTTTTTTGCTTTTAATAGATTTACTATGGTCTAAACCCCCCCCCCCCCCACAACTTTTTTCTTTCCATTTTGACTTTTAGTTCTCGATGTTTTAGCGAAAACGTAAAAAACGCTCTCTTTAAGGGTTTGTATAGTAGACGACTTTTGAAAACTATCACAGATTAATTCAAGGTAAACTAGAGGTGTGGAAAATCGCACAACGTTCAATTATCGTAAAATGGGGTGAATAGGAACAGCGGGGTGAATCGGAACAGAATTTCTTGAAATTACAAAAAAATATATCTATATATATATTATTTTATACAACAAAAGAGTTTTATTTTACATTTTTTTAATCTGTCTAACGTGTTTGGAATCGTGGAACATATGTTTTGTGTGGTTTTCAACAGTGTCCTTTTTTTTTTTTTTTTTTAAATTTACTTTCTTAAATTAGATTTATTTAAAACAACATTTTTTAAGCAATTTCAATAAATTATCCTTTAAAAATTTTACTGAATTATGTGATTTTTTCATTTTATAAATAATTTCAACGATCAAGTTACATTTGTGTTTACAGTGAAATGTTTATGTAAAATAATCACGCTTTGTTGAATACTGTTTACTAATGCCTACATTTTATCTTTTTTAATTTTCTAATTATCAGTAGTATTCGTTATATTTCTGCAATTACAGTTTTCGATATTTTATTTATTTCGTGTGAAGAATGCACATCTTTAAAGTTGTAAATAAATTATGTTACTTTTGCGTTTACTTGCTATTTTTGTATTAATCTTAAACATGACACTATAAATCCAAGTAGTTTCTATGCAATTTTAGACTAATATTTGCATTTTTTAACGTCGTGAAACGCTGCGCTGACAGTTCGACTTCTTCCGTTGTGAAGTAGAACCTTAAAAATACCTTTCGTTTTATGGAAATTCTCCCTGAAGATCGGTCAAAAAATGGTCGAAACATTTTCGTTCATAAGTGATTTGTTTTTCAACATAATGCATTGAAATTTGGTATATATGGTAAATGATGTATTCTAAATTGAATGAAATGACAAAAAATAAGGGTTCGTATTGAAATTTTCGAAGATAGCGTTACTTTTACTTAGTGAACGGTCCCTTAAGAAAAAAATGCATCAGATATATAGAAAATTGTAAGCAAAACATTTTGGTTTAAACCGTAAGATTCTACGATAATTAGAACCGAAGATATAACCATTTGGGGGGGAGGTATTGTACCAAAAATTTATTCTGGTCATGCAACAACTAGAGTGTATGAAACTCTGGACCACTGGAAATTAGCCGAAAATATAAAAGCTGTGTGTTTTGACCCGAAGGTATGCATTCTGATTAAGCAAAAATTTGGTCAAGAGCTTTCTGTATCAAGCATACAGGCTGCATATCTGTGAAATTATGTTAGATGCAGTGTTCAAATGACGTTTCTTCTGACCCCGATACTTTTCTTTTCAAGCACTTTAAATCGATTTGGAAATCCATTTGAAGGAACAAATAGAATACATTAATCACCGATGCATTCACTGTTCAATCTGTGGTTGACAGAAATGATGACATCATGCGTTTACTAGAGAAATGTTCCTTTCTCCCTCTGTCTCAACGATTACTTTGAGTTCTTGGAATTGGTATCAGTTTTCTAAAGGTAGCTCTTTTTCTGACGTACTGATATATTTTATAGATCCATTTATACTGCTTTTTTTTTTTTTTTAAATGTCCGTAAATTTGTTAAAATGTTAAATACTTAATTATTTTGATATCCAATACACAGATTTGTTTGAAAATTTTGCCTTGAAATAAAATCATTAGTTATTTAACAAGTTTTTCTAAAATATCAGAAAATTCTGTAAAATTTTAGTACTCAAATAATCGACAGCAAACATTTAGAATTGAATTTTTATTTTAAAATTTAAAACTTTAAAAAAACTCTTTATATAATTTTTGTCCTATCTTTTCTAATTTGTCAGGAAAGTATGATATTTTAGTATGCTGATTTATATGTTTATATGTATTTCTTGGCCTATTATGTTGAATATGCAATTACCTCGAATACCATGAAATGAATTTAATTGAGACTTTAAACTGTCTAAATAAAGACCACATACTCTAAAATGCTGTTTTCAAAATGTCTGTTCGTTGCTTTTCTTTCTTAAAAAAAACTACCCATTGGAAATATTTTCTGGCGTATGGGAGTTTGCCTTTTCATTTTTCTACCTAAATAAGCCAATAAAGTAGCTATAAAAAATATTAACATTTTAACTTTTATTGAAACGAAAAAATAAAAAAAATAATTTATTTTAATTCTTGTATTTTAATGTTTAAAAATATTATTGAGATATTTTTTTTAGAGGCTGTATTACAGTATTTTATAAAGCCAATATGCACCCAATAAACGCTGGTGTATTATTTCTATTACCAAAACCTTTGTTACATTTACCAGGGTTCGGCAGCCGTATCTGCGCAAAGAGTCAAACATTCAATAATCAGAATCGCAATATATTTAAAGAGCGGAAATACGAGTTTTTAACAACGAATATTTTTAGAGTATAAACATCATGACAGATGCGACAGGTCAGTTGTCCAAATTTGGTGTTAATTAACGCATACGATTCAGTCCATTCTTTTTTAAATTCTCGATTTTTATCCTCAATTTTTTTCTTCGTTCTGAATGAAATAGAACTAATGTTTTTCCAATCAAGTGCATCAAAAGCAAAGGTAGTTTTAACAACACCCGCACGTGTAAAAGTTTACAGCAAAAGTTGCCGTCTACCTCTGTCGGAGACAAGAGAACAACGAACGTCAACAAAAGCTCGATGCAATTGGAACTGTGACGCATTGTGGGCGCTCTCATATAGCGTATTCTGATTGTTCTGTATTTTGACTGGGAAGGTACCATGGGGGCCGCTAACTTTAAGTTGGTATTTGAGTACAGTGTTATCAGTTCATCTTACTCATCTCATTTATCTTTGTTTTTTCGCGTTTTCTCTATTTTTCTGGTTTGAGATTACACAGTAAGTTTAGTATTTGTTTACCCAAATAGTGAAAAAAATTATTATCATTTATTGCTTCTCTTATTCTAAGGTTAAATGTCCTGAATGCATGTGGTTATAATAACTGTGGTGACATCATCTTTTTAATATCGACGCCAATATGTGTATATGGGCGAGGGGATGAGGGTAATGGGGTCTGAGGTACAGTAGCATAGGGGCCCGAAAATCCTGTCGGAGGCCTTGCTTCCCTGGGCAAGTTGAATCTCAAAAGCCATACAAGCCATCAAGGTATGAATATTCAAGGAGCAATTCAGACTTACTAAGAGAGAAAAAAATGTACTAAGAGTCCTTTCTACATTTGCAGTTGTGTTTTCTTGCCACTCCTTCGATTGCTACTCCAAATAACAACTTGGTTACCTTGAAGAAGCTTTATGACTGCGAGAACATGATTGAAGATATTACTAGCGTTTCAATCAAAAAGGTTCTTTCTCAACCTTGGTATCTCGGAGAGGAAATTATTTTACTCACTTTTTATAGGAATGCCAGTACAAAAACCAAATACAAAATTATTACAGAACTTAATAATGAAAGTTGCAAAAGCTGCAAAACACTGCAAACACTTTTCGCAAGCAATTCTCGGAAAAAAAATTTCCATCAAACTCACTGAGAGTCGGTGATATAATGGCCATCAAAAAAGATTTTCTTCACTGTAAATGCTGGTGTCTTAAATTTAGTGGAAAATTCATTTCAGACACATTAAGTGACTTAATTGGCGCAGCATTGATCCATTTCAGACATAACACGTGTCTAATTCTTTCTGAAATCACATTTAGACACACTTTGTGTCTTAAATGTAGACAGAAAACACCATATTAAGACATTTTGGGATTCAGACACCTAACATAATAAGACACTAACGTCTAAGACACCAAACACGATTTAAGACATCATGTTTGGTGTCGTCGACGTTTTCATCAGGAATTCATGATGGGGGTATTTTTTCCGATTCAATTATACGATTTCAGGCGAAGGAAACACTGTAAATAAACAATGGAATAGATAAACGTGATTGCAATATGCAAAATAATTTATTTTTATTTTAAGAATTTTATTTGTATTTTAAGATTTTTTTATTTGTAGTTTAAGATTTTTTTTATTTGTATTTTAAGATTTTTTTATTTGTATTTTAAGAATTTATCACCAAAAGCGACTTAAACACTCAAAGGAATGGTCAAAATAAGACATTTGGATTTTAAGACAGGAAGTAATAAAACGTCTGAAATGTACGACTACACTGTAAATGCTGGTGTCTTAAATTTACACACAAAGTGTCTGAAAAATACATTTCAGACACATTAAGTGACTTAATTGGCGTAGCATTAATCCATTTCAGTCATAACACGTGTCTGATTTTTTCTGAAATCACATTTAGACACACTTGGTGTCTTAAATGTAGACAGAAAACACCATATTAAGACATTTTGGGATTCAGACACCTAACATAATAAGACAACTAACGTCTAAGACACCAAACACGATTTAAGACATCATGTTTGGTGTCGTCGACGTTTTCATCAGGAATTCATGATGGGGGTATTTTTTCCGATTCAAATATACGATTTCAGGCGAAGGAAACACTGTAAATAAACAATGGAATAAATAAACGTGATTGCAATATGCAAAATAATTTATTTTTATTTTAAGAATTTTATTTGTATTTTAAGATTTTTTTATTTGTATTTTAAGATTTTTTTATTTGTACTTTAAGAATTTATCACCAAAAGCGACTTAAACACTCAAAGGAATGGTCAAAATAAGACATTTGGATTTTAAGACAGGAAGTAATAAAACGTATGAAATGTACGACTATATAGCGAAACTTCAAAATGCGTCTTTAACCAATAAGATAAGCGAAGGGCTTTTGGAAGAGCATTTGCGCATGCGCTGTGTAAAGAATTCTTGCTTCATTTAAACGTACTGATGTTTGTATATTTCGCGTCTCGTCTCGGTGTCGGCGTTCTTGTAGCGTTCGATTACAAACAAAATGGTTGCTTTCCTTCTTTTTAAAGCCGACCAAACGGTATAGTGGTTAGCGTACTAGCTTCTAGACCGCGAGGTTGCGGGTTCGAGTCCCGTGTTGGCATGGGTGTTTGTAAATGTATGTTGGCTTGTCTAATGACGAATGTTTTGGCGCATTATAGCCCTCGTGTTGCTGACGGCGCCAGATAATCTGAATACAACCAACCTTCTTTTTAAGTGGCAGAAATAGACAGTCGGTAGTTCCAAAAAACAAATACTTTCCTATTTTATCTTTAAAGATAATATTCTTTAATCTTGTGCTTTTGTTTAACTGTGCTTAAGAATTCTTTTGGAAGCGTTCCTTTATTCAATATGGAGCATTTCTTGAGATGATTGAAGTTGCCTTACAAGAAACTAATGCGAACCCCTTTTTGAACTATTTAGATTGGCTTTATATTTAATAGGTCAATGAATTAGTGAAAAATGGGGTACCGTGTTACAGTAAGTGTTATTCAATAATACACTTATTTTCAGTATTTTTATTATAATACATTTTAATTGATCTAGTATTTCTAAATGACACCCACAGAATTCTAAGTTTTCTGTTTTTACATTCAGTTATATTTTTATTGGTTTTGTTGCATATTACAAGTACTAATGGGAATATATTTGGCATGGGATTTGGTATAATCTGAATAACATTTATTCTTGGTTCTCGATGGCAGCAAAAAAATTATGAAAATCAACGCTACAAAAAAATTTGTGAAACATTTAATATTTGTCAAAATGAAGAATTTTTTTCTACATATGTTGTTCAAACATTTTAAAATAATATTTTAGCAAAAAAGCTCATAATAATAGGCTAATAATTTACTTATAATCACTTATATAAAACTCGGTTGAATAAAATTTTCCGCAGTGAGTTGAATTGTGGTAGCTCATTGAAAATCTTATAATGCAAAAAAAAACTTTATTTTAGTTTTATTTCTAAGAAATGTCTATATACTGCATTAAATATCAGATTTCACAAAATAATTAAAATAAGTTTTTTTATGCGTTAGTTTGTTGAACGTATGAAAATTTGCATTTTTTTAAGTAATCTAATTAAAAATTGAATTGCATTGATTTTAATAATATTTTTGTTTTGTATGTACTTTATATGTTATGTAATTGACGTGAAAAATTTCAATTCTACATCTTTAATTGTTTTTTAAACGAAGCATAAAAATTTTTGAAAAATCAACGTTTTGAGAAAACTCGAGAAAACTATAGAAACTTTAATAACTTGCATGTTTTTCAAATTTAATGTGCTCTACCTCTGTATTTTGAAGCAGCCATCTTTATTCTAATGCCTTTTTTTTATATTAATTTTTTTAAAGTTTTTTAAATACCCTCTCTAGTCTTCTCAGCGATTAACGGGTTGAAATGCGTTGTACGCCCCCCACTTTGGTGACTTTGTAAAATGCAGCCAAGTTGTATTGACACTTCCTCTGAATTGAACTTAAGGTTTGCCAAAATGGGTGCCAAGTTGTAATGGAACTATATAGGCACCAGGTTACCATATTTGACGCAAAATCACTAATAAAAAGGAGAGGGGGCTTATAACGCATTTTAACCGATTAACAAAGTGTCGCAGTGACAGGGAAAACTGTTGTAAAAAGGTTCTATCCTCAAAATTACAGGAATAAGAGCATACCAAAATTTGGGAAACCAACTTTTTCAGAAACACAAAAAAAATTGTGCCGGAACTTACATACTTTTCAAATTTAATATGCTCCACCTCTATATTTTGAAGTATATCCTTACATACTTCTAATGCCTTCTGTTTTACTTGTTTATTTTTATGCATCTTTTGAGGTATTTTTTAAATGCCCTGTATCTGCTTCAGCTATTCGACAATAATTGAAGCGTCATAGTGTTATAATCACTGCTGTTGTGTAGTGTTATTATAGGGGAATGTTATAACCAGGTAAAATTCCCAAATGGGAAATAATTAGATTACAACTGCTTCATCCTTCATTAACATATATTTATGTTGACACATAATGTATCCCAAGCATTTTTAGACTTGCCAGTGCAACGCATAGTACTATAAACCAGGTGCATGCTTACATTATGCTTGTTATTTGTCCTTGAAGTTGACATGAAAAAAGCAACTGAAAACTATGATACAATCTTAGAAGCCAAAACTTTTCTATTTGAGATTCAGCCCTAATACAATGTCTACTATACCAATGCATATATTTTACAATAAGTCCCTGTTACTATCACTTACTTGGATATATTAATAGTTGTTGTTTTACAATCTCATGCTTACATTTACCAGGAAAGTGTAACATAGTTAACAAAAAGTTATGAGTAACATGGTAGTAATACAGTAATTTTTACTTTTTTTTTAAATAAAACTTTTTAATATTAAATTTGAATTGGTTTGTGTAAAAATTTGAATTGTTTGTGTAAAAATTTGTCCAACATCTGAAAGGTACCATAAACAACTTATTCAGACACATCAACTGTCTGAAAATATCCCCAATTCAGACACTCCAAATGTCTGAAAATACCCCATTTTAAGACACTTCATGTGTCTTAAAGATTAAGACACCATTTTTCGTCTTAAAACAGTGCCACTTGTTTAAGATACTTTTGTGTCTTATTTTAAGACATTTCAATTTGCTGTGTATATAGCGAAACTTCAAAATGCGTCTTTAACCAAAAAGATAAGGGAAGGGCTTTTGGAAGAGCATTTGCGCATGCGCTGTGTAAAGAATTCTTGCTTCATTTAAACGTACTAATGTTTGTATATTTCGCGTCTCGTCTCGGTGTCGGCGTTCGTGTAGCGTTCGATTACAAACAAAATGGTTGTAAACTATTCTAAAATGGTTGCTTTCCTTCTTTTTAAGTGGCAGAAATAGACAGTCGGTAGTTCCAAAAAACAAATACTTTCCTATTTTATCTTTAAAGATAATATTCTTTAATCTTGTGCTTTTGTTTAACTGTGCTTAAGAATTCTTTTGGAAGCGTTCCTTTATGAAATCGACATGGAGCATTTCTTGAGATGATGCAAGTTGCCTTACAAGAAACTAATGCGAACCCCTTTTTGAACTATTTAGATTGGCTTTATATTTAATAGTCAATGAATTAGTGAAAATGGGGTACCGTGTTACAGTAAGTGTTATTCAATAATACACTTATTTTCAGTGTTTTTATTGTTTTAATTGATCTAGTATTTCTAAATGACACCCACAGAATTCTAAGGTTTCTATTTTTACATTCAGTTATATTTTTATTGGTTTTGTTGCATATTACAAGTAGTAATGGGAATATATTTGGCATGGGATTAGGTATAATCTGAATAACATTTATTCTTGGTTCTCGATGGCAGCAATAAAATTATGAAAATCAACGCTACAAAATAATTTGTGAAACAATTAATATTTGTCAAAATGAAGAATTTTTTTTTCTATATATGTTGTTCAAACATTTTAAAATAATATTTTAGCAAAAAAGCTCATAATAATAGGCTAATAATTTACTTATAATCACTTATATAAAACTAGGTTAAATAAAATTTTCCGCAGTGAGTTGAATTATGGTAGCTCATAAAAAATCTTATAATGCAAAAAAAAACTTTATTTTAGTTTTATTTCTAAGAAATGTCTATATACTGCATTAAATATCAGATTTCACAAAATAATAAAAATAAGTTTTTTTATGCGTTAGTTTGTTGAACGTATGAAAATTTGCATTTTTTTAAGTAATAATCTAATTAAAAATTGAATTGCATAGATTTTAATAATATTTTTGTTTTGTATGTACTTTATATGTTATGTAATTGACGTGAAAAATTTCAATTCTACATCTTTAATTGTTTTTTAAACGAAGCATAAAATTTTTTGAAAAATCAAAGTTTTGAGAAAACTCGAGAAAACTATAGAAATTTTAATAACGTGCATGTTTTTCAAATTTAATGTGCTCTACCTCTGTATTTTGAAGCAGCCATCTTTACAGATACTTCTAATGCTTTTTTTTTATATTAAATTTTTTAAAGTTTTTTAAATGCCCTCTCTAGTCTTCTCAGCGATTAACGGGTTGAAATGCGTTGTATGCCCCCCACTTTGATGACTTTGTAAAATGCCGCCAAATTGTATTGACACTTCCACTTAATTGAACTTAAGGTTTGCCAAAATGGGTGCCAAGTTGTAATGGAACCATATAGGCACCAATTACCATATTTGACGCAAAATCACTAAAAAAAAAGGAGAGTGGGCTGATAACTCATTTTAACCGATTAACAAAGTGTCGCAGTGACAGGGAAAACTGTTGTAAAAAGGTTCTATCCTCAAAATTACAGGAATTAAGAAAATTTGGGAAACCAACTTTTTCAGAAACAAAAAAAATTATGTAGAACTTGCATACTTTTCAAATTTAATATGCTCCATATCTATATTTTGAAGTATCTCCTTACATACTTTTAATGCCTTCTGTTTTACTTGTTTATTTTTATGCATCTTTTGAGGTATTTCTTAAATGCCCTGTATCTGCTTCAGCTATTCGACAATAATTGAAGCGTCATAGTGTTATAATCACTGCTGTTGTGTAGTGTTATTATAGGGGAATGTTATAACCAGGTAAAATTCCCAAATAGAGAATAATTAGATTACAACTGTTTCATCCATCATTAACATATATTTATGTTGCCACAAAATGTATCCCAAGCATTTTTAGACTTGCCAGTGCAACGCATAGTACTATAAACCAGGTGCATGCTTACATTATGCTTGTTATTTGTCCTTGAAGTTGACATGAAAAAAGCAACTGAAAACTATGATACAATCTTAGAAGCCAAAACTTTTCTATTTGAGATTCAGCCCTAATACAATGTCTACTATACCAATGCATATATTTTACAATAAGTCCCTGTTACTATCACTTACTTGGATATATTAATAGTTGTTGTTTTACAATCTCATGCTTACATTTACCAGGAAAGTGTAACATAGTTAACAAAAAGTTATGAGTAACATGGTAGTAATACAGTAATTTTTACTTTTTTTTTAAATAAAACTTTTTAATATTAAATTTGAATTGGTTTGTGTAAAAATTTGAATTGTTTGTGTAAAAATTTGTCCAACATCTGAAAGGTACCATAAACAACTTATTCAGACACATCAACTGTCTGAAAATATCCCCAATTCAGACACTCCAAATGTCTGAAAATACCCCATTTTAAGACACTTCATGTGTCTTAAAGATTAAGACACCATTTTTCGTCTTAAAACAGTGCCACTTGTTTAAGATACTTTTGTGTCTTATTTTAAGACATTTCAATTTGCTGTGTATATAGCGAAACTTCAAAATGCGTCTTTAACCAAAAAGATAAGGGAAGGGCTTTTGGAAGAGCATTTGCGCATGCGCTGTGTAAAGAATTCTTGCTTCATTTAAACGTACTAATGTTTGTATATTTCGCGTCTCGTCTCGGTGTCGGCGTTCGTGTAGCGTTCGATTACAAACAAAATGGTTGTAAACTATTCTAAAATGGTTGCTTTCCTTCTTTTTAAGTGGCAGAAATAGACAGTCGGTAGTTCCAAAAAACAAATACTTTCCTATTTTATCTTTAAAGATAATATTCTTTAATCTTGTGCTTTTGTTTAACTGTGCTTAAGAATTCTTTTGGAAGCGTTCCTTTATGAAATCGACATGGAGCATTTCTTGAGATGATGCAAGTTGCCTTACAAGAAACTAATGCGAACCCCTTTTTGAACTATTTAGATTGGCTTTATATTTAATAGTCAATGAATTAGTGAAAATGGGGTACCGTGTTACAGTAAGTGTTATTCAATAATACACTTATTTTCAGTGTTTTTATTGTTTTAATTGATCTAGTATTTCTAAATGACACCCACAGAATTCTAAGGTTTCTATTTTTACATTCAGTTATATTTTAATTGGTTTTGTTGCATATTACAAGTAGTAATGGGAATATATTTGGCATGGGATTAGGTATAATCTGAATAACATTTATTCTTGGTTCTCGATGGCAGCAATAAAATTATGAAAATCAACGCTACAAAATAATTTGTGAAACAATTAATATTTGTCAAAATGAAGATTTTTTTTTCTATATATGTTGTTCAAACATTTTAAAATAATATTTTAGCAAAAAAGCTCATAATAATAGGCTAATAATTTACTTATAATCACTTATATAAAACTAGGTTAAATAAAATTTTCCGCAGTGAGTTGAATTGTGGTAGCTCATAAAAAATCTTATAATGCAAAAAAAAACTTTATTTTAGTTTTATTTCTAAGAAATGTCTATATACTGCATTAAATATCAGATTTCACAAAATAATAAAAATAAGTTTTTTTATGCGTTAGTTTGTTGAACGTATGAAAATTTGCATTTTTTTAAGTAATAATCTAATTAAAAATTGAATTGCATAGATTTTAATAATATTTTTGTTTTGTATGTACTTTATATGTTATGTAATTGACGTGAAAAATTTCAATTCTACATCTTTAATTGTTTTTTAAACGAAGCATAAAATTTTTTGAAAAATCAAAGTTTTGAGAAAACTCGAGAAAACTATAGAAATTTTAATAACGTGCATGTTTTTCAAATTTAATGTGCTCTACCTCTGTATTTTGAAGCAGCCATCTTTACAGATACTTCTAATGCTTTTTTTTTATATTAAATTTTTTAAAGTTTTTTAAATGCCCTCTCTAGTCTTCTCAGCGATTAACGGGTTGAAATGCGTTGTATGCCCCCCACTTTGATGACTTTGTAAAATGCCGCCAAATTGTATTGACACTTCCACTTAATTGAACTTAAGGTTTGCCAAAATGGGTGCCAAGTTGTAATGGAACCATATAGGCACCAATTACCATATTTGACGCAAAATCACTAAAAAAAAAGGAGAGTGGGCTGATAACTCATTTTAACCGATTAACAAAGTGTCGCAGTGACAGGGAAAACTGTTGTAAAAAGGTTCTATCCTCAAAATTACAGGAATTAAGAAAATTTGGGAAACCAACTTTTTCAGAAACAAAAAAAATTATGTAGAACTTGCATACTTTTCAAATTTAATATGCTCCATATCTATATTTTGAAGTATCTCCTTACATACTTTTAATGCCTTCTGTTTTACTTGTTTATTTTTATGCATCTTTTGAGGTATTTCTTAAATGCCCTGTATCTGCTTCAGCTATTCGACAATAATTGAAGCGTCATAGTGTTATAATCACTGCTGTTGTGTAGTGTTATTATAGGGGAATGTTATAACCAGGTAAAATTCCCAAATAGGGAATAATTAGATTACAACTGTTTCATCCATCATTAACATATATTTATGTTGCCACAAAATGTATCCCAAGCATTTTTAGACTTGCCAGTGCAACGCATAGTACTATAAACCAGGTGCATGCTTACATTACGCTTGTTATTTGTCCTTGAAGTTAACATGAAAAAAGCAACTGAAAACTATGATACAATCTTAGAAGCCAAAACTTTTCTATTTGAGATTCAGCCCCAATACAATGTCTACTATACCAATGCATATATTTTACAATAAGTCCCTGTTACTATCTCTTACTTGGATATATTAATAGTTGTTGTTTTACAATCTCATGCTTACATTTACCAGGAAAGTGTAACATAGTCAACAAAAAGTTATGAGCAACATTATAGTAATACAGTAATTTTTACTTTTTTTTAAATAAAACTTTTTAATATTAAATTTGAATTGGTTTGTGTAAAAATTTGAATTGTTTGTGTAAAAATTTGTCCAACATCTGAAAGGTACCATAAACAACCTATTCAGACACATCAACTGTCTGAAAATATCCCCAATTCAGACACTCCAAATGTCTGAAAATACCCCATTTTAAGACACTTCATGTGTCTTAAAGATTAAGACACCATTTTTCGTCTTAAAACAGTGCCACTTGTTTAAGATACTTTTGTGTCTTATTTTAAGACATTTCAATTTGCTGTGTTCTCACTGACCCAGAGAAATGGCAATAAAACGCAAAGTGTCTAACTGAACCAAACATTGTTAGGTGCATTTGGGTGGTGAACGATGTGAAAAGAAATTTCCATGCCTCAGAAAAAGTATTTTATTAGCAAAGTGATGTAAGCGATTATTGATAAATTTCTAGTGTAAACAGGTATACTAACAATTTACAATATTTACCATCAAATATCATATTCTACACCATCAAAGATTGTTTACCATGCAAAATATAAAAACGCTTATATTGCATAGTGTATGTTATGTTATTTTGAGCACCGTAAGGCTATTGCAAGGACTACTAAATATTGTCCAATTTTCATCACCACAACTAAATATTGTTCCATTCTCATCAAATTCAATATTACTTATTTTTTTTTTAGTGGGAGAGCAAAATTAACCGAGGCGGTGACCCAGTGAAATTTCAAAGTTTGAAATTATGCATATATATATATATATATATATATATATATATATATATATATATATATATATATATATATATATATATATATATATATATATATATATATATATATATATATATATATATATATATATATATATTATTTTAACCATTCCTTGGTGTCATTATGCAATTTTCATAGAGATAATCCTGGCAAACTTTAACTTTTCTTGTGGTTCTGAATATAAATTATATAACAAGTATAGCTCCTTAGAGATTTATATTTTTATGGTTGTTTCTAATTATAAAGATAGTGTTATGTAGCATCTTAAGTCTCCATCTGATTTGTATCTTTAATTTATTTTATTCTTGTAATTGCTTGTTATCTTGCTCTACTGTTGCTCTTAAAGGTACAAGTCTGCGTTTAAAATAAATAAATGAAAACTACAAATACTACAGACGCATTCGATTTATTTAATAAAAGGTCCAAAACACAATCGGGAGTACCAGATAAATTGCGACAATGTCATAAGCCTTTCAGCCAAAAATACAAATGCGGCGGATTCATAACACTATTTCGATTAATTGAAAATTTCAAAAAATTAGTTGTTAACCACTTATTGTCACCTAACAACACGCCAATACATATTTAAAATTACCAGATAAAATACAAAAAATTGACCTAAAAAGTGTATAAAAGTTCGATTCTCCTTTAGTTTAAGTTTACTTCAAATTAGAAATAACATTTATCGTCTAAACTTATTCTTACAATTACACATCTTATTAATTATAAAGCAATTGAGATCCATTTCTTAGAAATTCTTGCCCTAATATACGATTCTCAACAAGATACCTCTTAAACAAGATGAAATATCTTATTTCAAAAATCATCGAAAGACAATTTACGCTCGAATTTCTTCGATCTCCCCCCAACAATATCATCCTGAAATACCCTTTTCTCTCATGGCATCCTCATCAGCTCAGAAGGAGATCTCAGGGATGGTGGGAGGAAGGAAGTGTTGCTCCCATAAAGGCATCGCTCATTCCTCCGAAGCGGCAGATGACGGGATCGATCCGGGGAAGGGGAGGCATCGGCACCTGCAGCCCTTCCCATTGGTCAGAGCCGGTGCCGCAGTAGCAGCCGGCATGGCGCATTCCGAGCTGTCGCCAACTCTTGGCGCGGATCGAGAAAGGGAGAAGAGGGGGGACCTCTGTATCCATTGTCAATTTTTCGCACCCGAAAACGCAGGCTGGCGTAAAATCGAAACGATCCTCCAATGGGCGGGAGCTGCTACCCCCCCAACTGCATAATGCATAACTGGGGGGAGAGGGGGGGGCTTTAATAATCCGGAGGGGCTCGTGTATAATGTTTGAACGAGAAGGGAGGGGGGTAATATATGAAATACTGTTTGGGGTGGTAAAAGGGGGAAGAGATTCTTCCCCGAAATACATGGAAATGTGTCGAAGGGTGGGGTGAAGAGACAGAATGGCTTCTAAAGAGGAGACTCTTCTCCTCCAGGATTTTATCTGTTGCGTATAAAGGGAGCGCATCGGGAGTTGATGTTCTAATTAGATCCATCGGCAGAGCGGCCAACCCCCGGCTGTCGTGTCGGCTGCATCTGGCGGCCTCCACGCCACATTGCCCAGCATGTCGGGCGCACTCAACCCGTCAAACGGTGTCAATCGCTTCCACGCCGGCTCCGCTCCTTTTGGCACACCTGAGTGCGGAGCGGCGGCTTTCCTCGAGCTCACCAACTCCACGGTGGACTTCGCCTACGACTTCGGGCTCGGCTTCGGCAGGCACCATCCGCCCCCGCCCGCACACTCTGCTGCCGCAGCCGGATTCGGATACTTCTCTGGCGGGGACGCAGCGGCAGCCGCGGCGGAAAGCTACGCGTCGCTGGCCTGGGAAGCGCAGAGTGCTGCTGCATTAGCTGCCACCTACCATCAGGGACACCACCAAGCCTACGGGGACTTTTCTCCTTTCTCCCTCTCGAACGCTGCTGCTTGTGCGGGCGGCAGGATGGGCGTCCACCAGCGACTGGTACCCCCTTCAAGAGGTCCCCCATGCGGACCATCTCCATCGGCATCGCACAGCAAGTCCAGCAAAACCCGTCGTCGGGTGGCCACCATCGCCCAGCGTCGCGCGGCCAACATCCGCGAGCGGCGTCGGATGTTCAACCTCAACTCGGCCTTCGACAAGCTTCGCAAGAAGGTGCCCACCTTCGCGTACGAGAAGCGTCTGTCACGGATCGAGACCCTGAGGCTGGCCATCATGTACATCGCATTTATGACGGAAGTGGTTCGTGGCGGGTCTGATGTTCCTGCGTATGCACCCGCACTGCCCACAGACGCCCACCTGTGGACGCCCCCTGCCAACGACGGACAGAGGACGGACAGGCTGTCGCACCTTTGCTCGCGACAAGTGTAAGGGGAATCGTGAACATTAACTGTCAAGTCTTCCATGAATCGCGGGTTATAAGTTTCTTCGAAAGCGTGAGCAGTGATGCGTACCTGTGGGTCGCGCCTGCAATTATAAATGACATTCGACTGAGACGTGTTACAGATTAGGATTTTTTATCGCGAAAGATGAAGATTTTATAATTTTCATTTGAAGATGGTTAAAACAACAGATCAAATTCATGAACTTACATAAGTATAAATCTCTTACTCTAACTTACTCTATGAAAAATATTGAGGTGGTGAGACTTGAATGGCACAAAAGACAAAGAAGTGTTTTTCAAATTTTGTAGGAGGGTTAAGTTTAAAATGTTTGAATGTATTTATCCTCACCTTTTCTCAAAAATTAGCGTAATGCATTTTTAATCTATTGTCTGTGGAAAGACCATCCAAAAGATAAAGATAAGAAGCAAAATATTTAAATAAAACAAATTTCCCCTAAAACCCGACCTTTCACTGTTATGTCATTGATAGTTGCTTTAAAATTCTCCGAATATATCGAAGTAAAGAGTGTTCTGTATTTTCTTCGAAACTTATGCAAAAGTTCCTTGGGTCTCCATAGAAAATTAATATCAGGGGTAATGAGGCTTCCGATGCAAATGAAAGATCTGAACATTAAAACATGTTTCAATGATTTCCGTTTTCTTGTAAACAGTTATCCATTAATCCGGTGACCACCCAGTTTGTTTCAAATTTAAAAACCTTAAGAGGTGTCATTCGGCCACCAAAAAATTTTCGGCCACATTTTCAAAAAATTTCAGTTGAATCCACAAAATTTCAACTTAATTAAACAGCCATTATTCTAGTATTTGACTGTTATTATACAATTTGAATTATTTTGGCTCGATTACTTTTGAATTGATTAAGATAATGTCACACGTAAGCATACTTCTATGGAATTTGATTTTGAAGTTATTGCAAAATTTGTATCACCACCTCACAAATCGTATTATACTTAAGCATGCATAAATATCTATTGATTTTAAAAACGTACAGTATTCATTAGAAATTCACAAAATCTCATGATCAATCTCAAATTTTACTTATATTTAGTCATACTTTTATTCCCTTACTTTAACAAATGTGTTCAAGCTCATATTAAATGTAAGCTGAGAATCTTTGTTCTCATTTAAACCTATTATAATAAATAACGTATTTCATTACCAAATTGAAATATAAAAAGCAATTTTAAAGATGAACGAAGAAAATTGCAATCTAAAATCTTTTGTATTTTAAGTAAATGTACAGAAGAGAGAATTGTATAAAATCATATATTTTGTGTATTTACATTTGTTATGATCGCAAAACAACATAGTTGATTATTCTTTGTTAGATTTTTATGAATAGTTTAATAAATTTATTATATTGTTTAATTCGTATTTGTATTTAAAATTTTATCCATTTTTTTTTTCTTGTTTTTCAAACGGAGAACTTGAAGCAAAAATTATTTTACCTTTTTAAACCAAGTTGTTCTGAAGAATATTAATCAATAATACGTAAATTTTTCTACTTAATATTTGATATCTTCTTCTTCTTAAAGTTCTAGTGAAAGAAACAAGCAAACTTCATTTTTTTCAACGGTTGATAATTATTTACCCAGGTAATAATCATTTTAACTCATTTAGATGTTGTTTACTTTAACAGTTTATGCAATATTTTCAAATAGATTTTCTCCATTGGAATACAGCTTAAAATTTTACGAACCAAGTTTTATTTTACGAACCATTATAATTTCATCAAATAATGTACACACAAAAGAGTTTTAATGAATTATAGTTACGTCCAAACCTATAAATTTATTAACAATATTTACTAAACACAGCATTCGCATGTCAGATTCTTTAATACTTCAAAATAAAATATAACCTTACATTCGAGTATAATTTAAGCAAAACTTATTTTTAAAAATATACCATTGCAATACCAAGTTTAATCTTAACCATATACTACAATAACAAACTACGATATTTAAACATCTTTATTGAGTTCCTATACGAATAATTTTTAACTTTATTTTGTTAAGAATATTTGTATGTACTAAGTAAACGCCTTCAATAATAAGTAATGACTTTTGATAAAATAGCTTGTGCTTTTTTAAGAAAAAAATCCTAGTTAGGAACAAGGTTTTAATTGTACAATTACCTAAAATAATGTGCTACAAGTTTCATTGAAATTTAAGTTAACCGTACTGAAACTACCGTTTTTGAAAAAAACATTACCTTTTAATAATTATGTATTTTTAAAACAGCTATAAGAATAATTTTATAGAAGTATTTGAATACAATTATTTTCCATTGTAGCTTTTACATAAAAACGGAGAAATTCCTCCATCAAAAACTAAAACTTTCTTCATGTTAAATTCCTACTTGAAACAACCAATATCAAAAATGGTCCTCTGAGTGTATTATTAACAAAATTTTAAAATCTCTTGAAATAAAAGTACTGCAAATTTTTATTCAAAACAAGCACCTATGAAATATTAATAAATTTGTTTTAAGGGTGAATCCATCTTATAATGTAACAATTCCTTTTATTCAACTAAGAAATAAGCACAAAGTAAAATCTAATCGAAGTAAAATGTTAGGTACCGTAAACTTATAACTCTTTTTTAGTAAATGAAGAATGTGAAAACATTCTTATATAAATACTTTTTATGATATCAATTTTCGTGTCACTTCAAAAGTCTTATTTATTTTTGAATATAAATATTACGTCATTAGAACTTCCCTTCAAAAAAATAGTACAAATTGTCTCTTTTATAACTAATATAATGGCTATTATGTAACTAAAATAAGCAATTACGAGAGAAAATTATTCAACCTTTTAATTAACGTTATATGGCATACATTAAATTAGTATAATTACGTTAACTTAAATGTTTAATTTGATCTTATGATGTATAAAGTGAGAAATTTGTTTAATTTTTCTTATCAAAAAAGTTACTTAAATAAATGGAAAAAGGTTTCATTTATTAATAAATGTAAATAGATTTGTTCCATAACTGATTCAGTGTTTTTCTTCAAGATTTAAAGAATTTGATACTTAATTTATGCATCAGCGTGCAATGAAATCATTAACGAAAGATGTTTTCGAACTAATATTTATCATTATCAGTATCCGTTTTGTAAGATTGCGAGGTATTGTATTCGCAATAGGTTGAATGTTAGAAACTATAATATTACATTGATACTTAATTGTTATAATGTGTCTGATTTTTATCCTGTAAAACGCAATTTATTAAAATTGTGCTAATTTCTATTAGTATCATAAAAGTATTGTATTATTGTTTCTTTTTCTCATTTCAAATCTATACGGAAAACCTTGGAGGAGGCTGTTTATTTTGAAATAAAGAAAATTATATTCCAATTGGTAGAAAACAGCTAAATAATTTAGACAATATTTTCGAAATTATTTTATATTTTCTAAAACTGATTTTCACAAAGACCAGAAAATTCCCTACGGTAAACAAAAGATATGTTTTTCTTCATCAAAAAAGGCAAGTAAGAGAATTATAATTCCTTTTTTAACAATAAAAACTTTGATTTTTAAGACAATTTTAATACAAAAAAATATATTTTCCTTCAAAATGCATAAGCCTTAAAATTAGAATAAAAGTATGAATAATTGCAATATTTTGTAAAGTTTGGAGACGTTTTTGAAAAGCAAAACCTTTTTATGTCTATAATAGAGTATTCTCCATCTTAACACATAATTTTGAATCCTCAGTTACTTATTTAAATTTTTAGCAACAAACTCAAAATCAGCATTTGTATATTTTTCAAACTTCTAAAGTAATAAATTTGTTATTACGATAAAATATAATATTTAAAGCGTTTATCAATTGAGTCAGCACAAAATAAGTCATCAAACATTTGTGGATTGCAAATAAGGTTTAATTATTAATTTTGTGCCGCTTTTATTCAAATATTTCCGATGTCGAGATCCAAGGTCAATGAATTTCAACAGTTTATTCTTTCTTGTATTTCTAGGAGGACGCGAATAATGTAATCGATGCATCATCTCATTCCAGTTATTGCGCAATTAAATTTTGATCAAATTATGAAATCAAATTATTTTCTCTCAGTATTTTTAGTGGAAAACGGTAGCATTGTTTTCTATGCACTAGCGGCAAGCAGACCCAACACTCCAAAAGTCTAAAAAGTTTAAATTCTTTATCCACATCTAGGAATATGTGAGTATAATTAGTTTAAGGTGCATGTTTTCAAAGAAATAGCGGTGTCAAAAGTCTAACTTTATATAAATTTTGATGCTCGCTCAATTGTAATACACCGCATACCCGAATAGCAAAACGAAACCATAAAAACGGTGTAAAGTTGTATAAGTAAAACTGATAAAGCACCTAATATTTACTAAAAGAATAAAATATTGTAAAATTAACTAATAAAATGGTAAAGACAAAACAGCGTTTTAATTTCCTTATTTCTCAACCTTAAGATTAAAAGAGTATATCTCTCATTTGGTTATGGAAAAAAATTATTTTCGAGATAGAATTTCTCGATTTGATATTATGGTATTATTTTATATTTTTATTGCTTGCATCTTTTTTTTTTTAAAAAAGGACACAGTTACTTGATATATTGGGGTATCTTATCCCCCCAACTGGTTTCCAAGTTAAGGTGAAGAGGAAAATCACAGAAAGTCCTCTCTCCGCTATGTTAAGTTAACCTATTTTTAATGTACCTTCTTCTCAATAACTGTAGTAGATACATGTATAAGTTTGGTGTCTTTGTATTCGTGAAACACTTTTCCAATATTGAAGCAGGTATTTATTATTTTAAAAGTTAAAATTTCCAAATAATACTTTTAGTCAATCAGTACAAAATATTCATAAAATCATTGTTTTCGTAAATTTTTCACCTTTAAAGTTAAATTAAATCAACTCTTACTTTTGCTTACAAAAACAAAGCTGCTTTAAAATAGACTTACTTATGAAAAGGCTATACGTTAAAAGTTTCGAGATCAAGTGTGGAAATAGTTGAGCAAAAATACATCGAATTTATAAAAACTTCTTTCTAAATTACAGACAAAAATAAAAAATGTATTCTTTGTTGAGTATTTTAAAAGAAAATTGCTGCCCAAGGTTTTTAAATATCTTTTATAAGTTCTGAAAAACACTTATTGCCTGATTGGACCTGCAAATGTTTGCTATTATTTGTTAAATTTCAATTAAGGTACACAGATTGAAAATCTACACTCTACAGCCTAACTCCTAATCTTTTCATGGAGACTGATTGAAACATTTCAAGAACATTTTTCATCTTCACGAGAAGGTAACCTAAGCAACCTCAATTTTCTAACGAATCTTGAGCTTCATTGCAAACATTAAAATTAAAATCAATAGTGTTAGGCGATATTCATTACATAATTAATAAATGGAAAATATCGTGAATACTTACAATGTATTATGTTGGTTCAAGAGATTAAATGTTCTAGACATTATGGGTCTCTATACAAACATAATGAAATGGCACTGTTTTACTAGTTTCCTATCAATATGTTATTTGAGCTATATTTACTTCCAATAAACCATTTGTTAACATGAAATGGTAATGAAAGAATTGCATTCGGCCAAAAGCAGATATCCTTTTTTTTCTTCTTTTCATTTATACTCTTTCGAAGGTGCTGAGTTCAAAAAAGGGATCTAGAAAAATATGTAGGGGAGGGGGTCTAACATTAGGACCTGTCACTAAAGTTTTCGTCAAAATTACGCGTGCACAAAACGTAACTGCCATTGAAAATTTTAAGTTTTTCAACAATAGCCAAAAAAAGGCTCTAGCGATTTTGATCAAAATCGCTGTGATAATGCTTTTTTTAGGTGCTCTAAACATCCCCACTTCCAAAATTTCTGTTGACGAATTGAAAAACGAATGTCTTTAACACGTTCTTTCTCTTAAGCCCGTCGACGACTGTTTTTCCTCTGTTTCACATACAAGAAAGAACAGTGTCATATATATTGAAAAACATATCGACAATTTCGCCATTTTGGAGGTGTTTCTTTTTCTGGACAATATGATAGTTATCACCAAAATATCATCAAGCTGGCTATTTTTTCAAATTAATGAAAATATGAAATATGAATAAACGGCAAATTGCACCAATCTATGACAAATTTAAATTAAAAGTTACCATTATTAAGTGTAATTGAAAGTTGAGCGATGTTCCACACCCTTACCTTTTTTTTTTTTTTTTTAGGTGGCCCCCCTCTCTAACATAACAACTAATTACCCTTGCCTATTATTATGTCCCATTAAATTCCTAAAGAAAATTTCCATATTAGGTCCAGAATCAATAATTGTATGTGCTTAACCTATCAAACGTTTCTTACTCACTGATAATATTTGCAATTATCTTGGAGTGTCTGTGTCTATTGTAATTATGGTAGAATCTTAAATCTTTCTTTTTTTCGGCGTAGTAGTGAAGTTCAAACCCATTAGCGCATACGATTTTCTCATTGAAAACGTCATCCTTCAAAAATTTACATGCTAAGCTTTTCATGCGATCTTTTGCAAGCAAAAATGTCCTTATGTGTACCATTACTTAGGAAAAACTTTCAGAAAAATTTGTACTGTAATTACAACATCCCTAAATCCTTGAGGTATTATGGTGCAACACTCGTTCAAAGCGCAAAATTCATTTCTGAAAATTATAAAACGTGGATTCGTTCAAATTATTTGAAGGAAAGACTGAATACCACGAACCACTTTAAAAAATTTATTGAGATAGAATTAGAATTATAAATATGTTCTTACTTATTTATATTGTTAAACAGAATACATTAATTCCACGTCTTTAAACATGAATGCAGAATGATTATGAATAAACAGTTGTAGAGAAAATGATCAAGATTACACAAGATGATATGGAAATCACTCTAGATCCGTAACAAGTGTCTAATGAGAGCTTAGGAAATATAGAATGGCCTATTCTCTTATCTATTGCGAGAAGTAATCATGCATGCTTGAAAAGTCCACAAATTACGCAGAAATGCAATCTAAAAATAACAAGCTCAACTCCTGAATGAAAATCTGTAGAACCTGTTACCATTCGTAACTGTTGCTAAATAATATTGGAAAAAGGACATTGTTTTTTTATACATTGTTGGGGCACAACACAGGGCATTCTACACCAAAGAAAAAATTGTAAAATTAATAAGACAATGTGAATTTTATGGAGCTTAATGTGGTTTACTTCTCTCTTTTAATATTCTACCTGGGTGTGGAGATATTTTTGAGAAACTAGGTTGGTTAGTTTTTTAATTATGTAAAAACCACATACTAAAAACGACACAACAAACTCATACTAAAACACTTGAAATGAGGTTTCTTTGGAAAAATACCAAAATCGAATCCTTGAAACTTTTAATATACTACAAAGAACTTGTATTTACCTTTATGCATAAAACTCTTACCCACATAGAAAGATTTTTTTTTTATTTCTCTAGTGTCATTTAAGATCTTTTTAGAAAATCCTTCAATATTTAAAGCAGTGTGGTTGAAAATATTAAAAAACAGTTGGGTGGATCGAAATAGCCTTGTTTTTTCAAAACTCGTTTTAATGCTATGTTCAATAGTGGCAATTTTGGATCCACACCAAGAATATAAATTATCCGGCACAAGTAAAAATATCTTAAGGTCCCGTAAAGCCCTCAAACATAGGAATTTTTCATAAAATACTGTCACTTACATATCATCACAAAAATTAAAAATTCGACCAAACTCGACCAAAAAAAAAAGTAAAAGATAATTGATAAGCCAACTAACTAAAAAACTTTATATTATATGCTTTCTAAGGTTCGAAATTATTTATGATAAAGCGAAAGGTCAATGTTTTTATACTTAAAAAAGTTAAATGCTTCAGAATAACTGAAAAGTATTTGTTTTGAGGGTCACGTCAAAAATTACATTTTATAACCTCTCAAATCAATAATACGGTCAATTTTTTTGTGAATTTTAAAAATTATTATTATTCTACAAAAGAATTTAACAAGTAAATATTCCATTATATCTTTTAACTCAGCGATTCTCAACCTGTTGGGAGCGCCCCCCCTAGGGGGGCGAGAACACTAGAGAGGAGACGGGAGAATATCCAAGAGAAAATATTATTTAAAAAAATTGGTTAATTGACTGAAAGGAAAGCACACATACACATAGAAAACAAAATACATTTCGACATATTTAACAAATAAAGTAAAACAACTTACTAAATCTAAACTTACTTAATCAAATCATACTAAATTAAAAACAAATTTAATAATTATTAGTGACTTCCTTGGGCTTGTCTTGCAGAACAAAGTTTTTCAAAAGAAGGCTTAATAATAAAAATAGCCACTCTCAGTTCTGTTTCTATATTTAGCAGAGATCTATTTATTTTCTTCAATGAAGCCACAACAGAAAATCCAGTTTCACAAAGGTAGGATGTTGAAAATGGTAATAGAATGCGAAATGCCCTTGTTTTTAGTGCAGAAAAATCCTCCTCTACTTCCTCCCAAAATTCAAACAGTGATTTATTACTAAATTGTGTTTTAGTTTCGCCACTTGTCGTGAAGTCTATGAATTTTTCTTCCTCGTGAATCGAGAGTCCTTCGGGTGTCTTATGAAATGGATTCCTAACCCACTTCTAACTTGCCATCAGTTTGTCGTCAGCAAGAAAATACTTTTGAAAATTATTTGCCAGCATGGCTAAATGATTTTCAATGGTTACAAAAACAGCTTTTCCATGTTCTTCTTCAGCCTTGTAAGTTTTAGTACAATCATCCACATTTGCAAACATTAGGTTTTTTTGCTTTAAATTTCTGCTCCACAATTCCAATTTTCTACAAAAAACATTAACTTTATCACTCGTATCCAACATATATGTATTTGCTCCTTGGTGTTGAAGATTCAAGTTATTTAATTTCTCAAATACGTTGACCAAGTAGCTCAATTTCATCACAAATAAACCATCGCGAAAATTCTCAGCTTCCGGTGTGTTTTCTTCTTCTAGGAAAATGGCGATTTCTTCTCTTAATTCATAAACACGCTGCAAAAATTTCCCACGTCCATCTTGCCTCGCAATAAAATAGTAACGTTGAATGTATTGAATCCATGTCTTTACAAAGTGTGGAAAAGATTCTCAATTTCAGGGGTCTCATTTTTATATAATTTACTACAGGTTACAACACAATATTCTGACCAGGAGTCATTTCTTTCGAAGCCAAAACTTCTCTGTGGATCATGCAATGTGTCCAGAAGCACTGAGGCAATTTTTGTTTTACAAGTGCTTGTATACCTTGGAATCTTCCGGACATTGAACGAGCACCATTGGTACATATTCCGACACAATTTTTCGATTCTATGTTTGCTTCGTTCATAAAATCATTTAAAATAGCAAAATAATGCGAGCGCTGTTGTTTGGAATGCGTTATATGGTTTGCAGAAAAGTAGTTCTTCTACTACTGACATATTATCACAAAATCGAACATAGGCAATTAAATGAGTATCTTTATTACTATATCTGTTGCTTCACCAAGCTGTATTGAAAACAATTTGTCACGCAACTTCGAGAAAAGCTAACACTGTACTTCTTCAGCTATATCACCAATACGGCGAGCAACCAGTATCATTTGAAAGAGGTATGGACTGCAATTGTTTTGAAAAATTATCTCCAAACATAGTTTCTACAATCTCAGTTACTGCTGGCAAAATAAGCTCTTCACCAATGGTGTGAGGTTTTTTATATCTGGCTATTTTATATGAAACTTTGTAAGATGCAATTAAAGCTTTTTTTATTCACAGACAAAGTTTCTTAAAAATGATTTTTACTTTTTATATCATTTTAATTTTAATTTAAAGAATTCTCTGGGTTTTTTGACGTACTTACTATGAAGCGTTTCCAAATATCATTTACGTTCATTAGATTTCATGCTGTCTGCGGCCAATATTTTTGAGCAAATGATACACAAGGGCCTTTCTTTTTCATTACTTCAGTACTGGTAAATTCAAAATTAAGTTGTGTTATCGAAAATTTTCCTTCTTCCTTTGAGAAAACATTTGCTCTGCACATGCTCGAGACGGCCTCGATCGTGTTCACCGCCCACTTGGTAAAATGCCAGATGTGATTTCTCGCCAACGTTGGCTCGCTTTTACTCTTGTTTTGGCAGTTAGTTCAAAATAATTTAAAAACAGAATCCAAAATACTCAATATACATTATTATTGAATACATTTTATTGTAAGCGGGGCGCGATGAAAATTATGATTGAAAACTGGGCCGCGAATATTGAAAGGTTGAGAAACGCTGTTTTAACTGTATAAAATATATAATTAAAAATACTGAATTTAGCTCATATTCGGAAATGTTGCGGGGCGACGTTCACCCCTTGAAACCTATTTGGCTTTTTTTGCATGATGAGTCGGGATGTAGTAAAAACTGTTTTACAGAGGAAATAATATCCAAGATTAAGTTTGATGCCATCTAGACCTTAGAAAAAACTATATTTTAACATAGGTATACATTTAAAAACTTTTTTTAGCATGTTTTGTAACTCTTTTAGTTAAAATATTTTTTTATTTTGTCGTTTTATGATTGTTGTCGAATTTTCTGTGAATCGAGTGACGCCTATTGCTGAACGTCCGAAATGGCCCTAGAATGTGCTGTTGATTCTCAAAGCATATTTGTAGTGCACTTTTGAACTGCTCATCAATAGTTCAGAATATTATTCACTAGTTCAAATACGTATCGCTGCAAATTAATATTGAAAGGAAAATAGTAAAAAATTCAAGCATGACCTGTCAATGAACAAAAGGCTCGTTTTCAAAGAATATTAATAAGGTAAGTGTTTTCCATTTTTTCATTCTTATTATTCATTCTAATTAGCCTCAAATTAACCAAATTTAAACCACAGAAAAAAAAAACATGTGCAAGTCATTGGTAACCCGTAATAAGTTTTTGGTTACGTTTTATCATTTGGCCGGCGCACATGGTGTATTTGCCACTAAAAGCCGGACGAAACTTGATTTTCAAAAATTCCTCCTAGACACTTAAATTTTTGCACATACTTACTTTATAGTATAAAATCTCACTCCGTTTCTATTTTTTTGAATCTGAGATCTGAAATGTCATAGAAATCGATCGAAAGTTGACATTTTCTTTTCTGTTATCAATGCAAGCATGCTATTTTAACAAGTAAAATTTCAATTTTTTTTTTTTTTTTTTTTTTTTAAATTTTAATTTCAACATGATCTATGTGTCTTCTTAAGTAATTTAAATTTTTTTCAGTCATAAAACTAGGCACATTTCCTTTTGCTATATTTTTCTTTCACGAGGGTTTTTGTTATACTATTACTATACAGTACTATTATTATACTACGCTATATTAGAAGTGTTGACGTAGATTATGTCATTTTAAAGTACTTGCAGCAACGTCATTTTGTTCTATTTATCATTATGTATTGTTACACAAATTTTCTGTATATAAATGTAAATAGTGTTGTATTTCTTTTAAAGTTCTATTTTATCTTATTTTATTAGTTAACAGCAATAATATAGGTGAGAAAAAGGTGGCAACAACTGACACAATCAAGAAATTACGAGGTGTTTCTATAAATTGACTGGTCGACTATGTATTTCGAGAAAGTTCCCCCCCCCCCCTCTTCTCCCCCCGCTCCTATAAATATAAGACCGCAGATTGGAAGAAATCAGTTTTAACTTCGGATGTCGATTTGAAAGAAGCTGATCGCTTTGTTTACTTTTTGTGTCTGAATTATCGCTGTGTTCGAAGTTGTTTTTTTACTGAAGCTTGTGTCGAAGTTTGATACTGTTTATTTACAGTTGTTCGAAGAAACTTTGTGAGCGTACGAAGGAGGAATAAATAATGGTTTTTATCTAATAAAATAGCGTCATCATTGTCTCTGAAAAAAATACATAACAGTTGTGCCAGAAGTGGGATTTTATCATCTTGAATGCCGACTACTAGAGGAATCATCTTGAATGAAGACTACTATATGAATGATGGAAGACCAAATGAAGCAATTGATTGAAATGATTGATGGAATAAAAGCCGGGCAAGAATCCGCCGCCACTGAAATGAAGGCAATAAAAGACGACCAAAAATCCACCGCAACTGAACTGACGCGGGAAAAAAAAAAAAAAAAAAAAAAAAACGGCCAAGAATCCAAGTCTACGGAAATGGAATCCTGCCGAGAATCCACATCCACAGCAATAATTGAGATGAAAGAAGAAATGAAATCAGAGATGCCTATAATGGTGGAATCTATGATGATAGAGACCACAAGTGTTCTGCAATCGGTAAAAGAAGAGGTTCGTAATGAAGTAAGAAAAGAAATCAGTGAGAATTTTGAGACGGTTAATGGAAAAGTTGACTACTTGAGAAAAAAGATTTCTACCGTGAGATCTCAAGAGTGTTAGAAATGAAATGGAAGCTGTAGAGGAAAGACTAAGGAAGCTTGAAACTCGCGAGGATATGGCCGTTACAACTCCTAATGGGGATAATGTTTCTATTCCCTTTAATGTGCCCCGTTCTAACATCAAAGTGGCCACTTTCGATGGGAAGTCGTCCTGGCGCGTTTGTCAAACGCAGTTTGAAATTATTGCATCTGCAAATGGATCGGACGATACTACGAAGACATTTCGTCCCGCGGCTTCACTACACGAAGAAGCTGCTGATATCTTTCAAATACTTCCTAGGGACAAAAGAGGAGATCTGGTTGCTTTGACATCTCCTCTGAAATTGCGGTTCGGTGAACAGCATTTGAAAGATTATAGTAGGCAACTATTCAGAATGAGGCAGCAGACGACCTGGGAAGCACTCCAGAAGTTTGCTTCGGAAATTGAAAGGCTATCACTGCTAGCTTTCCCGGATTACCCTGCAGACGTAAGGGATAATTTTTCCGAACAATATTTTGTGGATGGCCTGAAGGATTTTGATGTATCCCAAGCCTTCAGAATGTCGGACAGTAAGGATCTCAAAAGTATTCTCACGTATGCAGGGTGGCCACAAAATTCAGGGAAAAAAGTTCCCTTACAATTCCCCGATTTCTCTGACAGATTTTTAAAAAATTCCCTGATTTTACGGTAAACTTTTTTTCAAATTCCTCCAATTTTTCCAGATGTAGACAACTATATCAAATAGAACATGTATGCTAAAGAGATAGCATGCCAATTTTTTAAAAATAGTTTTGGTGATTATGAAAAGTTTAAAATTTTCCATAACATTAAACTTCTAACGTTTACCACAACAAATCTTCCGGTAAATAGCGCCAAAATACAGAAGAACGGAAAAACATGAATGAAAATTTCCCTGATTTTCGTGAAATTTTATAAAGTACCCTGATATTTTCCAGAATCAGAAAGCTCCCTGACATTTCCCCGATTTCCAGGTTCTGTGGCCACTCTGTGAATGCCATGCGAGTGCAGGCAGCCTAGAATTTGTCAAGAAAAGACCGACGATATGTCCGTAGGGCATCAGTTGAGGATTCTTCTGACCTTGTTACCAGTAAGCTTCGAGAATTAGAAAGTAAAATCAAAAGAATGATGAGAAGCTATCCAGGATCAAGGGATCGAAAATCTAGAGTTGTTTGTTGGCTCTGCAGCTGTAAATGACATTTTAGACGTAGTTTTCCCGGATTTGGACAAAGAAGGGGATATTACTGCTTTTGAGCCTCAACAGTTAAACTAAAAAGCAGCCATCTAGTGGGACGGAGGTTGACGTGTAGTGAAGATGGTGACCCTCTCAGCCTCTATCACATCGCATCCCTTCAAGGAGGAAACCAGGGTTTATTCGTGGAGGGCGATATTAACGGAACTCCCTGCCGTCTAATAGTTGATTCGGGAGCGAATATTACCATCGTACGGGCAGATGTAACCCGACCCCTGGACAGTCAACCTCTCTAAGCGGCACCTTCAATTTCGCTACACACTGTGACTGGTGACAAGATTTTTGTTCATGAGAAATTTAAAGTCCACATCTCCTTTGAATTCAACATCTACAAGTATGCCGTTTACGTAGCTGAAATTATTGGTCCATGCATTCTCGAACTGGACTTTCTAAAGAAAAATTTTATCACTTTGAATTTTGAGAAAGACGCACTTCAAACGGGGAGAGAAGAAATTCCACTATTCGGTTTGGACGCAAATATACAACATTTAATTAAACATTGAATATACAACATTTAATTAAACATTAAATATAAAACATTTAATTAAATATACATCTAATTTCTTAGTAGACAGTTAATTTGGTTATGAATTGAAGTATTTACTTGATGCAAATGAAAGTTCTAATATTCTTCTGTGAAAAAACAAGACTTTTACTATATTAAATTCTTCAACACCTAACACTGCAATAAATAAGGGTGCTTAATGCATAAAAGTAAACATTCAGTATCTTAAATACAAGTAACTGATCTTAGAGTGTGTGCGAGAACGTACACAAGTGGAAAAAGTATTTTTATCAGGCCAATTGTAATGTATACTATGTACAGTAGGGTGGTCCTTATTTTTCGACTTTCAAATTTCTTTTTTCTCACCCCCCAATTTTTTTTCCTTTGGCTATAAAAATATTATTAAGACCATTTTTTTTTAAATTAAAAATAATTAACCCGTGCCGCAACGAGCTTGAAGTTCGCATCCTGTAGCTGTATTTTACTATAGTGCGCGGGATGGTCCTTATTTTTCCACTTTCAAATTTCTTTTTTCTCACCCCCTAAATTTTCCCTTTGAATATAAAATATTATTTAGACCATTTTTTTTTTTTTTAATTAAAAATGATTAAAACGTTCCCTAACGAGGTTAAAGTTGTAGACGCATTTAGTAGCTATACGCAATGTCACTGACTCTTTTCCTTTTTCACGTTTATGGAAACACCGTCGGCTGTCAGACACTAAGAAATTATTCCAAAATGACACAACCCCACCGAGTTTGAAGGGAATGTAATTTGAGTACACCACAGCGAGGCGAAGGGGGTGGCAGAAATTTAAGCAAGTGCTTTCTCGCCCTCCCACATTCAGTTCAGTGTTAGTTTCCATTTGACGTTGTTAGTTTGTCGCTTTTCTCTCTCTAAACTATGGCGAGCAGTTTGAGGAATAGTAGTGGAAGCATTTATTTAATTGGCAAAGTTAATCATCAGATAATAGGAAGCAAGTTGCCATCAAACCAACAGGTTTTATCAGTCTTGTTTTACAACAAGTGAACTTGACTGTCAGTGAAAGTGCGAAATTAATCGCACAGGTGTGCCTTATATTTTGGGCGAAAGCTAGAATTCCTACAAGAGCTTTACACCATTGTGAAAAGAAAATTATAGAACTGCATTCAGAGTGGCGCAATCTGCAAGAGAATTCCCATAGATTGACAGATGCTTCCAGAGAACAGAAGTTTACTCAGAATTTAAATGATTTATTTGATATTGCTCATGCAAATGCCTTAGAAATGATTAAAATAAACGAGGATAAGCGTTTTTTAATAGAACAACGAAAACCTGGACGTCAAGGAGGTGGAGATAGAATTTGGCGGAAAAAGAGGAAAGAGCTATGCGAAAGAGAAGGAAAGACAAGTCAAAATCTCCACAAATCCAAATAATCCACAAGTCACTAACATCTTGGGTTATTTTCTTTTTACATTTGCATCTTAATGCTTGAATCAGTTTAATCTATAAGTAAAATATGGACAAAATCATAATAATGTTTGAAAAATGTAAGTACTTACCTGATAATTAAATTTTGTAAAAGTAACTGGTCTTAACTCTAAAAACTCACTTTATCAGATTTTTCTCGTATAGCAAATATAAATAAAATTAAAGACATATCTTACGTTAAAGACCATACATTTTGAATTAGTGTATAGTAAATGGTATTTTTAAACTAGTATAACAAACAGCTATAGATAATCATATTCCTTGTGGATGATCAATTCAATATACTTGCATACTTTTCTAGAGTAGAGAGCACTGAACAAATCCTGCTTGCAAATGATATAATGCGTTAGTCAAAGGTTACTCCCTTTAACTACAAAAATATCGCACTTCATTACAGACTTTAATAAAGGAAACCAAATGCGAAGTAAGGGATTCACACAGATTTTATTTTTAAAAGTTTGAAAACACATAGCATAAACATAAACATTGTGAAAGATACATTTAAGCAAAACTAACTCATTGCTGCTCAAATAAAAAAATATTAGCATTTCAATCAAATATTGAAAAAGAAGTCAATGTGTATAAATTTCCCATGAATACACAAGCGGTCTAAACTAAAAAGCATATAGCAAAGCAAGATTACCTTAGTCAGGAATAGGGCAATAACATGAAAATTTATTTACAAAATAGCCATCGTGGATGCTACTGATATTTATATTAGTTTTACAAAAAAATAATAATAATAATAATAATAAACGTATTTTAAGAAAGATTTTGAAATCAAATTTAAATTTTACAGGTCAAATGAAATACATGACATAATTATTGCAATAATTATGTCAATTTTATGTCACTATGACGTTAACATAATAGATGAGTCAACATTGAATGGCTATAATTTGCAGAATAAATATATATGAAAATGCACCAGAAAAATATATCAAACTATGTACTAATCATGTAGCATATAGAAAACCTTAAAATCTTTAGATTATCTGGTAAGCTATCAAATTCAAGCTACAATACTAAGTAACATTAAAAAAATAATGCATGCAAAAATAAAACAATTTATGTAATATGAACTGATCTTAAAATTATATATAAAACAAAGCTAAAATTCTATAAATCATTAAGAAAATTATTAATAACCTGCTGTGCTTTTAAATTAAAAATAAATGCTTTTTAAAGTAGAGACGTTAACATAACAGATGACTCTTAAAATTCAGGCAAGAATTTTTTACATAATATGTCACAAGAAATTTTAATGCATGAGCTTGTAACTTAAAAATGGCATTGATAAATGTGACAATCTTATGCATACTAAGAATTCAAACATAAGTATGTGAAAGGGTAGTAAACATATATTTAATAGTTATATCAAGTTATGCAGCATTGAATTTCTTTTTCTAGTATTATAAAAATACAATAACAGCATTTTTTGACAATGGCCTATATATATTTTAATTGTGTTCAAAAAGTTAAATTCTGTACACAAAGCAAATAGAATAATTTTAAAATTAAAAGTCAAATATAAAATCATTACATACAATACTATATCATTAAACATATTCAAAATATTAAAACTGCAACATCCATCAATCAAATAGGAAACTCAACACAAGCAACATTACATTTAAAAATACAACACAAATACTTGGTGTCAAATAGAGTAATAGAATTAGATTTGAAAAATGATAAACATAAGAAATACCTGAAATCTACATTTTCTGTTACATGTTACAAGTTTGTGTTTTATTATTTTATGAAATGGTATTCCTGCTCTATAACCTGAAAATTCCCCTGATAGAGTAAATATGAATTATTAATAAATTCTAAGTTTGATGCAACACTAAATTAACTTACTCCATTCTTGTTTTTGGCACTTTCATTGCCTACCATTTTCATTCAATCATCAAATGTAATAAATTGTAAAATCAATGCAAGTAAAAACTATTTATGTAGAACAATATTAAAAAAAAAAAAAAAAAAAAAAAAAAACAACAACAACATACATTTAGTTTAAACAAGGCAATTAATTCACTTGAGAATTTGAATTTTATCAACAAAGTTTTCAAAAAGTCTTGTACATGTATAGTTAATTTGCTCAAAGATTAAAAAGAATAATTTATTAATTTAATCTGTTATCAGGATATTTTTGAAATAAAGTAATCACTATGAAAAATAACAGAATTATATACAAAAAAATTCAAATGAAATTTTTCCAAGTAAAAAAGTGCTTTGAAATATTAATGAAAATGTGCCTTGGTTCCCTCCAAATACGCTTTATAAACCTTGTGACTGATTTTGCAGGAAAAAAATTACTAATAGTATTGATACGAAAAAAAAAAATATATATATATATATATATAATTAAGTAAAACTTTGAAACGTAAATATTGAAAACTTTTACTATTTGTAGTTGAAG
Organism: Linyphia triangularis; assembly: GCA_963978545.1. Lineage (NCBI taxonomy): Eukaryota > Metazoa > Arthropoda > Arachnida > Araneae > Linyphiidae > Linyphia > Linyphia triangularis. The sequence continues at coordinate 62,159,028 of OZ021723.1, read as the reverse complement.
TAAAAAAATAATAACCCTAGTCTTATATATAATAAAAAAAAAATTGAAAACAACTTTATATTATATTGCTTTCATAAAAAGTTTTATTTTCTATCAGTTAATTTCGAATTTAATGCACCATACAGTATCTTAAAAATTTCAAAAATAAAATTAAAAAAATTATTAGTTGTCAGAAGTAAAATTTAAAATTTTCACTCTCTTTTTGAACATAGCAGTAGGCCAGAATTTAAACACTTCCCTAGCCATTACTTTTTAGTGCACAAGTATAGCAGTAAATAACAATTACCAATACATAACCAAAAGCAAAAAATTTAAGCATAAATGTTTTCACAGATTTAGATCTTATCAGACAGGAAATGCAATATTATATAACATATGTTGACACATGATCGCAGTAAATATTACACATGACAAATAAAAAAGCTAGAAAGTAAAAAAAATCAGTTATCAGTTTACAAATATAAGCACATTTGTGTCTGAAATGAAATCTTATCCTAATTCCACATTTTTAGCACACAAGAGTGGTTATAAGGAGCAAACACAATGTTGGGTTCTTGATAAGAAATTATATAGAAACATACAACTATTGGGAACGTTAACAATTACTACAACTACTTAAAATCGGAGCTACACATTTCTTTAAAGGAAAACAAATTTAATTGAAATATACAAAAACAATGCATATTAAATTATAATCCAGCATTACATAAAATGAATTGTCTTAAAGAAAGCCTTACATATTTATGCAAGTCACAGACATGAACTTCTAAAAATTTCAGGAGGGAAAGTTATGGTGAAGCTTCTAACATTTGTGAAATTTCCATTTGAGTAGAATCTGGTGAAGCTTCCAACATTAGTGAAGTTTCTATTGGAAAAGAATTTGGTGTAGCTTCCAACATTTGTGAAGTTTCCATTGGAGAAGAATTTGGTGAAGTTTCAATTGGTGAAGAATTGCATGATGCTCCATCTAAAGGATCAGATGGCATTCTACCATCCGGCTCATGTCTCAAAAAAATAAGTTCAGCTTCCGTCAAAGATATGCGGTTGACCAAAGATATTGCTTTAATAATTCCCTAAAAATTCACAATTGAGAAAATTAAGGTAGAGGAAAATGTATTACACCCAAAACATAAAATCAAAATGTGTAAACAAAATATTTTTTACAGTGATTAACATATTGATTGCTTTCTTTAAAAATCAGGGAAGAATTTGTTAATTTTTCACTTGAAATTAATGAATAGTGTGGAATATTAATAAATTTTATCAACTATACTATTAAATATATCTAACACACTGAGAATTTAATCATAAACACATGAAAAAGTAATAACCATACATTTTGTAGTAATATGAAGTTATGCAGCACTTAAAGATGCTCAATTATTTTAGTAATATAAAACTGCATAATAAAAAATTGTGACTACCGGACAAACTAATCATGCTGCCATTTATCGGCACCTTCTGAAAGGAGAAACTTCATTGCAGCAAGCAATCAGAAACACATCTAGTGTACAACACTCACAACAAGCGAGCACAACGATGCAACTAGCATTCCAAACCTCCAACTCTGATCAGAACAACAGTATCGCTCCTTCGTCGCTGGAAGGAGGCTGCGTGGTGATCTCAAATAACAGATAAAACTTCTAGACACCAGAGATCTCTTTTGTCTAGCGGTAAAGTATTTGGCTGGAAAAAGAAAAGGTCGCACGATCGATCCCTGGTGCCTGCAGAAAATCCTAGCACTTTAGTAACAGGCCTGTCACCTGTTACTAAAGTGCTAGGATTTTCAATTCAACTATTACATTTCAAAATACAACGATGCAAATATTTTGTGCCAGATAGTACTATAAAATATTAAAATTCCTCTAAAGAGTAATTCATTTTAAGCGTGTTTGAATTAACAAGGTTCAACTGTATTTTAAAGTTTTAAGTAAAGAAGCTGAATTGATGCATTGAACGCCAGAACAGAGCAATCCACAATTTGATTTTTGTTGTTACTATACCATTTTTTCAAAACCATTCTGCCAGAACAGATCAAATGTGGTGTATCTAATGGCTAATGGTGTGATGATATTTTAATTAACTGATTTATAAAATTGATTATTTTGGGGTAAACACTTTTCAAGCCTTTTCACAATGTATCTGACTCATTTTTAAAAAATTTTGTACATTTTTTTATGCATTCCACTTTTTCATAAATTTTAATCCTATTGATAGGCTGTCAAAGGCTTGTAAAAGGATTATCGAGTCACCTTGGAACAGATTTTTTTTTTTTTTTTTTTTTTAGTATAACCTCTTTTCATGTAAGTAAAATCAGGAATTTTGCCCTGTACCAGTTTGTCCTGTCACAAATTCGAAAGGAACGTACTATATTCTTCAGCCAGACTGGAGTCACTTAACTGATCACATGACTTTTTGGTGTAAAGCAATTGCTTTGGCCTCTCCTGATTAGTCGAGAGGAGAGCAGCTCAGCAGAGATTGTATTGCTTCTTTTTTTTCACTTCTCCATGACCAGTCGGCGAAATAACACATTTTTTAGCAGCACCTGGTTGAATGCATAGAAACGAAAAGTCGAGGATCCTCCCAAAGAGAGATCTCAGCTTGAGTGAAACATTTTCCCAGTTTCCCAATCAAACTTTTCCGGACACGTCCTTGTGTCTGCAAGTGATCGTCGAAACTTTTGCATTCGAATTTCTCCCATGTAACCTACCAAGTCTCTATCGTCCAAGTAGAGCACCTAAACCCTTTTTTTTTTCCACTCTGGAGATAATCTGCCTAACAGCCAAGAAGATCTGTTTAACAGCCATATTTTACCAAGGGACTTCCTCTTCTAATTTTCGCTATCAAAATCGCAGGTTGCCTTTCAAGGGGCTCTCAAGAAGATTAGGAAGACTGTTGGAACCCAAGCCTGTGCATTAGGATACATCGGGGGGAAAAAAATTCGAAATTTGTTTAGGTACTATGTTTCTTTTTTTTTGTGACCTTTGGGGTCTAAACCAATACCCTAAAATATGAAGTTCCTCAAAAATGTCTTAGGGTTCCTTTAAGCCCCCCCCCCCCCCCCAAAATTGGAATTTTTCATTAAAAATGCATAAAATCAAAAAATTTTGAAAAAAATATATAAAATATAAAAACATAAATGTCACTCAGTGTAATATTTACAATAGGATTCTCTAAATAAGTATATAAAATACGAATTATGTGAAGCAATTATTTAGGGATCCAAAATCATTGAGAAAATTGGCATTTTTCATAAAAATTGCCTAAAATAGGAGATTTTATGAAAAACATTAGATACTTTAAAAACCTTTGAAACTTCGATTTTATCATAAAAAAAAATCAAAGTTTTTAAAAAAAACTTTTCGAATAAAGAACAGTACATAGTTAAAACAGTTTAATTTGTAGTTAAATATTTGATTGTTGATAAAAAAATACAGTTATATAAATTTATTTCAATCATTACAATTTTGATTTTTACACATCACTAAAGAAATCCATATTACAACCAAAATAGGGTGGATAGAAAAACTTTTTTTTTCAAAATTTGTTTTGATACTATATTTTTAGTGGCCATTTGGGGTCTAAACCAAGAACCTAAAATATAAAATATGTGAAGAAATATCTGAGGATTCCTTAAAAATGATGAAGGTAGTCACTGAATCTGCAAGACATGTATGTGGCTCAATCGCAATGAATGGATTACTTTGAGCTAGATTAATAGACAGAAAAATAACGCTGCCTTTCCATACTAAGGCAGAATTCAAGGTTTAGTTTAGGCCACAGAGTATATAGCTAACACAGAGGAGACAGATCGTGATTTTGTGACGTGATTGCAGCGCCTCCTATGACTCACAGAGGAACTAAGCTTCACACATGACATCACGAGCCAAACTGAATGACAGGAGCGCCATGTTTACATAATTCTGGACTGACAACCGAGTTACTTCTAGGTTTAAAACATTTTTCTAATTGTTATTTTTTTAAAAAGACATCCTTGTGCCAACACATGCTCCCAGAAAAACAAGAAGACGAGTGTTATTTTATTACTTCATAAATATCATTACATGTTAACCATGTTCTCATTTCATTGATAGTTTATATAATGCGAGGTAGCGGTGCTGGATCAATCAAAACATTTCGTTGCTCAGATTGTCATACTTAAGTAAAAAAGTTCATTATTCGAACACTACCACATTGTACTATATTTGTTACACTTTTGTGGAAATCAAAATACTAATGTTGTTAACTTTGAATTAGCTATCAAGTCAAAACTTTTGTCGTTTAATAAACTTGATTCTTAACGTTTTAATTCTGATAGTATACTGTGTGTTGATAACTCAGATGTAAAATTAAAATGTTTTGAGGGAAATTTAAAAATGCTCATCTTTTGGTTTATTCCTAAATGACAAAACTTTAAAAATAAGAATCTCAAAAGCATTGTTATCAAGCACAATAGAGAAGAAAACATAAACAAAAGGAATGTACAGATTCCAGTATTTATCATATTTACCTCAAGCTAACAATTATTATACAAAATAGTTGGTTAATGTAATTAATTTGGGTTATTATTTACTACGGACTTATTATTGGGTGATTATTTATTATGCATAATAACTTAATAAAATGATAAATATTAAGAAACCGTAAATAATTTGTCATATTAACCAATAATGATAGCTATTTTGTGAAATAACCATTTGTTATGTATAATATCCAAATTTAGCAGTAACTTATTAATCTTATGCAATATATTAACTAATTAATACTGTTTAACAGTGATTGTGTTAACATAAAATCTCTTAAAATTCAAAGCATATTCAAAGCCAGCATTTAAGCTGTGGGTGCAAATTTTCTTTATCAAAAAAGCTCAAGCCACAATTTTCTTTTTGCTAAAATGGTAAAGAGTTTCACCAATCTCGATGTTTAATCTCAAATAATTCAGTAACTTTTTACTATACAGTAACCCCTGGTTATATCACGCTTCAATATATTGTGCTTTTGCAAGGTTTCCTGTTTTTGTTTTTTTGAATTTATTGTTTTATTCTTTTCCTCTCCCAAACAAGGGAGACACAAACAAGGGTGACGACAACAACGATGGATGTGTTTCTTCGTTTGCCTAATAATTGATTAAACTTTCAAATTATCTATGTTTAAATTAAAAAACTTATATTTACTTAATGAATACAAAACTATTAGTAAATAATGAAAGGTACATAATACCCTTGTGCTTCACATATAAAGTTTCATAAATTGACATTTCTTTTAAATCAACCTATGCTAAAAATAATTAAGCTTGCCATACTTAGCCCGCAGGAGTTTTTTTTCTTTTTTTTTTCAAAAAGATGTGTAGGCGTTTACTATGCAGAAGTAAGAAGTCCTGTTGCAAATATTGCCCTTAACTAAAAAATATTTTCCCTAATATATTCACTACATAACCATACGTTATGTTATTAAAAAACTAATTACATTCTAATCAATGCTACAAATCCGAATTTTCTCACATTTGAGATGCAAATATAGTACATGCCAGTTCGTTCTTGGAAAACGTCAGATTACTAGCCAAGATTTTAGATGAAATTGATTCATTTTCATTCAATGATATTGTCAGGAAAGTAAGAGGTAAAAGAAAAATCAAAGCAGCCGACATTAGACACATTCTTCAAGAGAAAATGAAGTGTTCACAATAAATTAACGCATGTATGTGCTATGGATATAATTAAAAAAACTTCTCTATCTTTATTATTTAAATGCTAAATCAAACTTTTACCTTTATTATTTAAATGATTCATTTCTGTTATTGTAGATACTTTTGCTCCCAAGTTATTTTATAATGTGCATAGGTAAAATTTTTTACATTTTATCATATCGCTCACACTATATATCATGCATTTTGCTTGTCTTCTGACAAGCATGATATATAGAGGAGCTACTTTACATGCATTATAAATTGTAAAAGCTATAAAGGTATTTTATACCAAATATAAATTGGAAAAATACTTTTCTTCAACCATCAGGGTTTTTTTTGGTGAGAATGAATATTCGGTACTCTTCAGTTGGACGAGTACCAGATAAAAACCACTAAATTGCAACGATTCGTCATATAAGTCCACGAGTTTAAAATATTATTCTTGAACAATAAAAATGATAATTTTGAAAAATTTGTGACTAAATGTTTTGCAAAAGATCTAAAACAGATTTTTCAATTTTAGCATTTAAGAAAGTTCTTTTAACATTTCGTTAAAAACCACAGCTTAACCCCTGTCAATCTATTACAATTGTGAATTAGATGGAATATAATATTTTTGTTCTCATTTTAGGATCATGCTATTTGTTTGCGACGGCAACCCATTTCCAAAAAAGACATTTTTGACCTGTTAAGCTGAAGTACATTTCCAATGGCCAAGCAAAAAGCAATGTATCCCACACTTGTGCCTGTGACATAAATTTTACCCGTTCAGGCATTTGTTGTGGAAGCAGTGGTAGTCTCTTTATGGCAACTCTCCTGCATTTATGATAAAATAAAAGAACCTCTGAACATTTTACTAAATTGCCTTCCATCATCTATCACAAGAATAATCATCTTATCAACACTGTTCTTTTACATCTGCAATTCATCAGCTCAAACCATTCAATGATAATATAGAATTTGCTGATGTATGTGTTTAATAAAATAAAAAATGACTTGTTATAACGATATTCTTAAGTTCAATTTGACAAATGTAGAAGTTCATAAACCCTCTGACGGTCATGGGAATGGGAGAAATTCTACAGTTGTTTTCCCTCCAATAATTTTTTTTAATATATTTCTAATTCAAATACATAAGTTTTTTGTAATTATTTGTTATTTATTTTGTTTTAGATAGGTTATAAACTATCATTCTAATAAAAATAATAAAAAAATATTTTATTTTTAATTTTATTTATAAATTTAAAAATGTTGTGTATTGCTGGAAAAACTGGGGATCAAATAGCGCATATATAAGTGCCTGAAAGTCAATGTGTTGAAGAGCATACATCACTTGAAAAAAAAAACTTATTGTTGGTGATGCACTTTAAAGAATGAAAAATTATAATATCCATTTGGTTATATTATTTTAAACATTTAATTAACATTGAAAATATTTTAATACACAAAGACAAACTTTAAAAACACTAGAATTATTTAAAAAAAAATTTGAAATAAAAATTTATATAAGCTTGATTGAAGTAATTTATTAATATTGTCATAAATATAAATTCATTTAAAAATGTTTCATTTCTTTTACAAAAAAATTAATATAACAATTAGGATCAAAAAGTGATTTTTAAATAACCAAATATATAATTTTATTTCAAACCTGTTTAATATTAGTGAATAATTGCACATTGTAATATTAAATTTGATTGTCTTGAAAAATTGGTAATTCTGCGTCGTTTTTATAAAATAAAGAAAATTTTAAGCTATTAAATAAGCAATATCTTGGAAACCGTCGCGCCGAAATGTTCGTTCAGGTTGCCATAGCAACGCGTCGGAGCAAAATCTTCATTTAAGTTCCACGTGAGCCATAGGAGGCGCCACCGTCGTTGCGATATCCAATGTTAATTCAAATGTAACGGGGGCCAATGGAAGTGCAGCCTCTGTATGCGTCAGCTATATACTCTGTGGTTAGGCTATATTTTCAAACTAAAATGACACCACTATGTTATATACACTATTAATGATGATTCTTATTTTCATATCATCAAAATCCAGTTTTTAGGGCAAACACTTATATTAGTCTATTGATATGACATTTTTTACTCTTATTTCAATGTTTGTACACATCTTTTTTTATTGTTACACTAAATTGCATAACATTTCTACTTAATTTGAAAAATATACATATTCTATACCTGATATTTATTGTATTTTTTTTTTTTTTTTTTAAATATATTTTAGCGGGCTTTTTGGATTCCTAAATAATTGTTTTTTATTATTCATGTTTTACATACTTCTTTGATCACTTTATAACAACAATCGTGCAGGGTTACATTTAAGTTTTTGTATTTTAAATTTTCCATTTTAAGCATTTTTTATGAAAAAATCCAATTTTGAAGGTCTTTAAGGAACCCTAAGATATTTCTTCATGTATTTTAGGTTCTAAGTTTAGACCCCAAATGGCCACTAAAAATATAGTACCAAAACAAATTTCGAAAAAAGAAAGTTTTTTCGATCCACCTTAACTACTACTCATTATTTGAAAAGTCTTTTGAAAAACTTTGACTTATTTTATATTTTTATGATAAAATCAAAGGTACAGTACTCTCAAACATCAGCTAAAATAATAAAAGTTTGCAGTATTGGTTTTAGCACTTTAAAGTAATAATTGAGCATGATGATATTTATGTTTCTATATTTTTAATGATTTTTATAAAATCTCCTATTTTATGCATTTTTCATGAAAAATACAAATTTTCGAGGGGATTTTGGATCTCTAAATAATTACTTCACACAATTCATATTTTATATACTTATTTAGATTACCTTATAGAAATTATTACCAAGATGACATTTATATTCTTGTATTTCAAATATTTTTTCAAAAATTTTCAATTTTATGCATTTTTTATGAAAAATTTCAATTTTGACGGGCTTTGACAAAAAAACTTAGAACCAAAATAAATTTCGATCAGAAGGTTTTTTAGATCCACCTAACTGTGCATCCAAGACCAATCTACCCCATAACAACTTCTAGAATCTTTCCAGGTGGACATTCATTCTTGGCCATTGAATTATCCAGTGACATCTGCCAAGCTAACCTCGACTCATCTAGAATGTCGAACCCGACCACCAAGTAGACATGGGTGTCTACCACAGGATTTTCTTTTTACATTCTGTGAATTTCCTTTGAGTTTTATTTTCACTTATTTAAATTGAGTTCTAAAACACCCAAAATTTTGATATTCTAGAACACTTAACAATAGTTTTAATTTTATTCCCCTTTTACTTCAATTTCACTTCCAAGTCTCGAAAGTCATTTATTATTAGTTTTTAAATTGAGAGAGTTGTTTTAACGTTTTAGTATTCCAATAGATGTATTGTATGCCTATATTTTAATTTCATGCTTGTGGATTTCTTAAATAAACAAAATATGTCTTACCTGGGTAATTCGAATCTTGTAATAATTTTTTAATAGCCTTTAAAATTTTATTTTCCAGCTTAGTTTTACTGGTGCTCTTATTGGTTAATTTAAGCAATCAATCACATTTTAATCATAATGTTGTAGAATAATCACAACAACAACAACTAAGTTGGCTGTTAGACAAACCACATTTGGTTCATTTTGGCAAAAATGGTTTAAAAAAAACAGGCAAAAACAGCAAAAATCAAATTGTAGGATGGTCCGTTCTAGCGCTCAATGCCTCGATTAAAGGTTTGTATGGTAAATAATGTACACACAGTACAACCCTTTGAGCTTAAAAGAATATTTTAAACACATTTGCACTTACCTCAGGAATCCAAACTTTATAAATGTAGGAAACGTTAGGCGCACCTGCTATAGTACGCTTGTACAATTCATAAAAATGATCATACAACTCCAGTTGCTGAAAAGAACAAATTTCATGTATAATGAGCATATTAAAATCTTTAATTAGTAAACAAACATTTATAACTAAATAAAATTATAATCTAACGGTTCAGTAATTCTAAACCCACACCTGCCAATACAGAAACTTTTGTATTAGCATAATTTTCCCAAGGGAAGAAATTTCTCCTTGTTTTATTCTCTTCCTTACAAACTATCTCATCAAATACTCAAAACACACAAAACTTTACATTACTGTAAACCAATGTTAAATTAATCAGTATTCTATTAAAATAATAAAAAAGGGCAACATAGCTTATACTAATTTAAAAAAAAAAAAAAAAATCTACACCTAAGATTTACTACAAAAACTATTATATAAGAATTTATTTTACATGACATCCAAATTCATTTGTATTTTTATGAGCAGAATTTTAGAGCACAAATTCACTGCTTCAAACTATTCAGCCAATATTTATGAATGAAATATCATTTGAAAGGGCCTGAACTGTAGATGTATTGAAACATACCAAAAGTTCCAAAAACAATTTAATTTATAAAGTATTTTAATTCTAATATTTTTATAAAAGCATTATCTAATATATTGCAACTACAGCAGTGCTTTTGGATCATCCGAATGTTAACATTTTCTATTTTTGCATTTTTTAAACCTGAACAATATTTGTAGAGATTTCATTTATTTCAAATCAATAGGTTTCAATTCATTATTATTAAAAATAATTGTTTTCTTACTGGAAGAATGTTGTTGAGTTCAACATTTCATTAGTTTATTCCAATATTATTTCTGATAAGAACCAATATCATACATATGAAATTATTAAAATCCAATTACTTATACACTGATATTCTTCATTGTCATTTTATTAGGACATTTTATGGTGATTTGAAATGTTAAAACTGCTGCTGGAACTGTTTCAGGCAAAGTAAAAGAGGATTCCCATATTTTTGTATATTGAATCCAAGAGAGTTTTTATCTAAAGATGCACTGTAAAAGCTTACAATGTTCATCAAACACAGCTGTTTGTACAGCTGTATTCATAAATTTGTTTGTAACTGAAATGTGCATTATTTTTATTTTCTAGAAAGGACGCTGTAGAACAATGTTCTACAATCATTTCTTTATAAGTTTAAAATGTAGGCACATTCAAACAAAATTTCCAGTTGAATTTTCATGACAGTGTACCACTAAAAATTGTTTTACCCTACACAATGGCAAATTATAGCAGAGGGTTGCATGAACAAGTTCCCAAGTAGATCAAAATATAGTATTGATGTGGTTTTAATGTAACCAAGCTTTTCACAAGAGTATTTTTTCTATTGCTATTTGGTTTTATTGCATTTGTTCCAGCCCAAAGTAAGCAAGCTTTTCACAATAGCATTTTTTTCTATTGCTATGTATTTCTATTGCATTCGTTCCAGTCCACCAGATTTTCTTAAAGAATTGTTGATCTGGAACTCACTTGAATAAAAAAATCGGAAGCAAACAAATTGTATTGTACATAGTATTTGAACTAAAACACTTAATACGTAGATTTTAAATGTTGAGTGTTCACTGGCAATCAAGAGAAGCAAGCTTGAACTGTGTAGTGTTCCTAGATGTGCAAGTATTTCATGCGGATTGTCGAGGTCAGTTAATAAATGGATATATGTACAGCAACTTTTGCTTTCAATTAGGCATATGTTTACATAGGGTGATAAAAGTATAGCATTCAGTAAAAAAAAAAAATTATACATTTTTTTTTTTAAATTTATTTACGTTTTGGAACATTCTGATTTAAAATAAAGTGGTCTAGAAAAAATGTATGTCAGTGTGTCTGTATATCTATGTCTCCATCTGTATGTCAGTGTACGCGGTCAGCATAACTCCCAAACAAATTGGCCTACTATGTTCAAATTTGGCGTGCGGGTTAGTGGTGGCCATGGGACCTAACATTAAGATTTTCGCCAAAATCGCACATGAGATTGAAATCATGAAAAAATTATGTTTTTCAGCAAAAGGTGTTCTAATTATCCTCACCTTCGAAATTCCAGTAGAAATACGATGAAAGCATAAAGTTTAAAAACGAGCATCGCTCAACAGCAATCGATTTTTATCTGCTTCACAAACAAGAAAGGACGGCTCATGTAAAAATTGCCAAAAATATTGCCAAACTGGCCATTTTTATTTCAATGAGTGAAAATATGAAAACAGTAAATAACACCATATCAAATTTTAATGCAATGCCCCATACCATAGTGTAAGTGAAAGTTGTGTGATGTTCCACATCTCTAGTTATGAATACTTTAGATGGAATAAGTTATCATTTTTATATTCATCTAATAGATATACTAATATTTAAAAAATATTCAAAATTATCAATTAAACTTAAAATTATAGGCTGCATTTTAAATTTGTTTCTAAAATAGAGGCTTTGTGCTTTAACAACTTATTTCTAAACTTTAAAAATAAAATTTTGAGCAATATATCACCATTACTGATGAAGCAATATTCCATTCATTATTTAGTAAGCAATTACCTTTGTATCATACTGTATACAGTGATTTCAAATAATAGTATCTCTGAATAAAATATTAAAATTTAATACGATTTGAATGTCCACATAAGTAAAAACAATTGCTTATTTACTTAGTTTAAATTATTTTCAGAAAGAATATTAATTGTTATTAATGTCAAATTTTATTTATAAAAATCAAGGTAATGTAAAATTTATTTTGAAATATGTATACATGTAATTAGAAAAAGATTTTTGAAAAGCAACCCGGTTTAAACCAAAACACCTGGTTTAAACAAAACAACAAAGTTTTGGGTTTTTTTTTTCCAACCCTGGCTAAATGAATCAAATAAGGACCATAATTCAGTGTAATATTTGGATTTAAATATTAAGATTGAAAATTTTGATTGATATTAATGATAAAAGAAATTTTGAAAAAACCTGGTTTAAAGCCAAAAAAAAACAGGCTTTATGGAGGTTTTTTTCCAACCCTGGCTTATATTAAATGAATCAAATAAGGACTATAACTCAGCGAAATATTTGGATTTAAATATTAAGATTGAAAATTTAATTAATGAAAAAATAATAATTTATTGGTATTAATGATAAAAGGATAATATTTTGGTATTAATGGTAAAAGAAATAATTTTAAGTTGGATGTAATTAGCCTAATTTTAACAGCAACATAAATTGTAAAAAATTTTACAATATTTTCTGTTCCCAATGTAAAGGAATTAAAAAAAATTTAATAATTCAATACATTTTTTAAAGCTTGGAAAATATTTAAAGATATTTTAATCAAAAACAATTTTCAGAGTATTTTTGTGATTTTATTTTCCAATACTAATTATTCCGTTTTCACAGGTAATATTGAAGTTCCATTGAGTAGTCACATGAATGAAGATTATACTTTTGTTTTTGTATTCGAAGATAATTTTAATAAAAACATTTTTTGGTATTTTGTCCAATTTTTACGATTCTTTATTCTTTTATTTTATTTGCTGCTTAACATGTTGAGCGCATCGCGAATTCTTAAGGAATTCCCCTTCAGGCCATGCAAGCTACTTAGAAGCGTTGGTATTGCGGTATGCGAAGCGCACCACTAACAGAATGAAATTTACTCGATACAGCTGTGTAAATATATTAAGGCTATTGTTTCTTATGTTATTTTCATATGATATTTTTGTTAAGAGTGAAATGTTTTATAGACATTTAATCAACATATAATCATGCGCCAAGGGTGTTTGTCACGTTTGGCTCGCGGCCGGGGTTCCTTTTATGACAAAGCAATATGTTTAATATGACCAGATATCCCGTTTTGGGCAGGACAGTCAGGCTTTTCACCTCACAGTACAGCTGACCGAATGTCCCCCTTTACCTTTACAGAGTCCTACCAAAGTCCTTCTAAACAAAACCAAAGTGTCATAACAACTTGAAAACTAACAGTTAAAATAATGTAAATTTTTTAGTTTTATATCATATTTTACATTGTCAGCCACCGATGATTGACGCTGCACTCAACGTGTTAATGATATTATCCTATAATAAATAAAAATTAAATAAATTTTCAATAATTGCTAAAAATAATGTAATTTTTTTAGTTTTATATAATATTTTACAAAGGCAACCACCGATGGCTGACGCGGCACTCAACGTGTTAACTGTTATTTCTGCTAATTTAAAATAAGGTGGTTGTTTCTAAGTGTTTTAAGTTAGCTTGTTCATCAATAGTCAGTGTTATATCAATTGGTTAGGAATAGTACGATTATGTCTTTTGACATTTGAAATGTCTTTAGATATTTGGTAAGAACTTCGTAAAATTGCATTTTTCTCATTCATAGTAATTGAATTTGTTTTTCATGTTGTTCCACCATGAATATTGGGAAGTAGAACACACAAAATATTTCGTCTAATTTTCTCAATATTTAACTGCACCCCTTTTGCTTTGAACAAAAATGTGCCTAAATGAAGCAAAATCGTAACAGATTGTACGTTAGGATGGCCCAAACAAATATTTTTTCGAAATTGGTCTTGGAATAGCGTGGAAAATTTGCCTAATGGGCCAGTTAAAACACACACAAAATTTCGTCAATTTTGCACAATTTCTAGCCACGCCCCTCTGACACTGAAAATGTCCAAAACATACAAAAAAGGCATTTCTAGGCCAGTTTTTAGAAAACTTTGGAAATTATTTTTAAAAACCATCATTGGTATAGCATGGAATAGTAACCTAATGTGTCAGTTAACAAACACACAAAATTTAGTCCATTTTGCTCAATATTTAGCTACACCCCTCTTCAGGGTTCGTACAGATTTTTTGAAAACAAATTCAAGGACTTTTTAAGGACTTTTCAAGAACCTTCCAAACAAAAAAATAAGGACCTTAAAATTAAATTTAAAAAAAATCTTTAAAAAAAATTTTAATGATCGATGACGGAAATATAGTATATAATTTGTGAAAAATATTGCATTTTAATTCTTACTTAACATACTTGACAAAAAGTTCATTATAACTTTAAAGTTTTAAGAAAATAGAAAAAATTTGATTGGAGCATTCAGTATCATTTAGATTCGAAGATGTCATTTTCATTAAAATTTAATCATTTTTGTCAGTTACATCAAATACAACAACTTTAGTTACTGTACATTATACAACGAAAATTTTATTGAATTGTGTTTCACAGGACGATTTCAGTTTCTGAACTTTTTTAATTACGCAAAACGGGTTAAATCTTAGATGCGTAAATCGCATCTAAATAATTTGTTAATCACTGATTAACTGAAATGCATCCAGTAACCACGGAGCTGATCGGGTTAAAAGTGCAAATTTGGTCACAATAGTCTTTATAACGATAATTATTTTTAGTTTCTAACCTTGCTTGACAATAAGGGTTCGAGAGTGGAACTTATGTTCCATGGTGTGTTTGAAAATCAATAATCCAATATATATTACCTTTCTAACTTTCTCAATGCAAAGTTGTCTAAATATAGTAGGATAATCTAAATAGTAGGTAATATAGTAAGTATCTAAAATAGTAGGATATACGACCCTTATTACTACAAAAACTTTTCAATAAATACAATTGCTTTGATTGAATAGTTAACCTCTCATCATGTAATGTACAGCTTACCAATGTAAAAAAAAAATCTTCCTTAGCCTTTAACTGCTGTAAGCGGTCTGACAGACCGCAAGTCATTTTTTGTGGAATGTTTCCACCCACTAAAATATCTCATCTTTGACTTTTATATAATTTTTTCTGATACTATGTTTCTTAAACTTTAAATTGATGTTTACCAATTTATTTGACGCAATATAGACCATGTGTTGCTCTTGCACCAAAAACCTCAAACCACCTAACTACAGCAGTTAAAGGTTAAAGCCAACCTCATTTGATCTAGACGGTATAAAGTTGGAATCCTCATATTTAACCTTCCGTTAGTCGTGCGCACCTCACAGGTGCATCCCTACACTTTTTCCTCCTCTGCCTTTATTTTTATTGAATTACTTGTGATACGATTTTTTAATAAATTTTAATATTTAAATAGATTGTTTAATACTTTATACTCCAATGAATCTTAAATCGGTAACAATCAACTATTTAAACTAGAATAAATTTCATTTGGCTTTCAAAAAACCGGAAACACCTCATAGGTGCAACGCGACTAACCATGTCGGAAAGCGGAACGCAACTAACGGAAGGTTAAAATCATGCATTCATAAGTCTGAAGTATCACGTCAATGCTAAATAAGAAAACATCCTGAAATGTTTGGTTGGTTGTTTTCAGATTATCTGGCGCTGTCAGCAACACGAGGGCTATAATGCACCGAAACATTTGTCATTAGACAAGCCAACATACATTTACAAACACCCATGCCTAACACGGGACTCGAGCCCGCAACCTCGCGGTCTAGAAGCTAGCACGCTAACCACTATACCGTTTAGTCGGCCATCCTGAAATGAAAATACTTCTAGTATATCGTAATGTTTTCACATTTCTTTTTAATCGTTCTATATCTTGAAGCAAGAGCTACCAATGTTTAAAAAAAATAAACTTATTAAAATGTTAAGTATATAAGTAGGGATATCTTTCTTTACATTATTAATGGTTAGAAAACAGCAAAGTTAAGTGTAGGTATTTTAAATAGATGCATCACTTTACGATATTATGCGAACTATTAAGCAATAAAGCTGAAGTGGCTGGGCTAAGAAGGAATTGAATGGTTGAGCGTACAAACAAAACAACTTTAAAGGCAAAGAAAGGGGCAGTATATAAGAGATAATAAAAATCTCCAAATCACAACTGCAAGTGATTCAAAATTTAATTCCATGTCAAGTAATTTGAGGCGATCCTTTATACAGAAGGTCTGTAAAAGCTGCGCCAAAATCACATTGTCGAGTGTTTTCTGCTACGAGGAGCCATTAAGCATTGAAAACAATCACAAACAAATTACTAAATAAAAATATATTTCCCAACTTTGCAGAAAGATAATGCGTTGCAAGTAAAAACATATATCATGAACTTTTACAATATTTAACTTGAACGACTTCGTTACTATACTAAACGACAACCTTAGCACAATAACGCCAACCAGGGGGGTTCCGTGGAAAGGGGGGAGGGGATAAACCCTAACACTTTTAGCATGCGAAACCATCACAGCGCAAACCTAACAACCATCAAATAGGCAGCTTATCCACAAATTTCAAAAAATTGCAGTAGTGTATGGTTGGCTTGTACGCTTGAAATTAATACCCTACATAACCACTGGATTAAACAAGATCGTAATGAATCTCATTTTGTAATTGAAATATGGGAAACATGGTTAGTTAGTTTATGCGCTGAACGACATCTTTATGCACAGTAACGGTTTATCAGGGCGGATCTACAACTTAGGTGGATTCCGAACCACAACGAATATACGCGCCCAACTCGGGATTCGAATCCGCCATCTTTGTCATGCGAGGTTAGACAGCTAACTAAACAGCCATCAGAAGGGAGAAATACGATTTGGATAAGCTATATAAATCGGTTGACTATGGTATGGTGTATTCTCGTCACCTGAAATGTTTAAAAAATATCGCTACTATTAAAAATTGTAGAACCCAGTTGCATTAACTCTTTGCACTCCAGGCCTTTTTCGCGCGGAGGAATCAGCAACTCGAGACATTTTAGGTTCGGCTGGTGTTTATGGATTTGCTTCATAGAAACTAAACACAGTCATTGGCCTTGCATCGAATTTTCGCATCACACCTAATGGTCCTCTCGTGGTTTGGCATCCAATCGTGTGGCGCCTGAGAGGCGCCACTGGAGTGCAAAGGGTTAAGCATTGTAATTGTGAGACAACTTTCCATTTAAAAGACAATCTTTATCTCGCTATCAAGGTAGAAACTTCGGGTTAAATCCTTAATTTTCAATCACTCCCCTGAGCATTTGAATTGACTCTCCGTGAAACTCATCCGATCATACAATTTGGCGCAGTATGGCCCTCGTGCTGCCCTTGCACCGTTAAACTTAAACCAACCAACCCAATCATACAATCTTCCTCGCCCATATATACTCTTTAAGTGCCATGAATATTTGAATGCAGGTTAATTTCTCAACGATTATTTCACAAAAAAAAAAAAACATTAAATAACACCTCGATAAAAAAAAAGGATTTTACTGACAACTAATCCTAATACTAAGTTTCATCAACAATAAAAGAATACTAAACCAACAACTGTAGAATTTAGTGTAATTTTATGTCAAAAGCAGAAATACCAATACGATCAAATGACTTCTGTTCACATTAGTTAAGACAGGAACAAACACCTTATTTTCTCCAATTCAGTTTTCAAACCGTATTTGAAGTTTAAAATACGATGGCAATAAAATAACTTATGAAAACAAATTTTGCATTATAAATCCTTTATATGCATTGTCAATTTTTATATTCGTTAACACAGGCGCCGATTCTCTAAGCAGCGTGTGTTTGGTATTTGCATCTAATTTTCAATATCAAAAGCTCTTCTATCAGCAAAATGTGCTGCAAACTAAGTTAAAATTTATTTATTAAAAATGAACGTACATTTATGCTTGCATATCCAAATATCACTTATTTATTCTTATTAAAGTAATTTTTTATTTATCAAGAAAAGAAAAAAAAAAAAAAAACACGGCAACAAGAAAGAGTTTCAACAATGGTCGGTTCAATGCTTTTTTTTTAATACGATTGGATGATGACAAGTTGATTTATTTTTATTCCGTAAAAGCAACCTTTTAATGACAGTTACAACTGCAAAATTTAATAGAATGCATCGTCATTGACATCATATGCTAAGTTTCTCCCCGATTGGATGACAGCAAGGGGGTTAATTAGGCATCCGCAGATTTGCCCTCCATCGACAAACCCACAAAATCGAAGTTAACACAAAGGATTTAAAAATAAATTAAAAGTTGTAAACTTGAATGTATTTTGCAGCAAGAGTCACGATATGGTTAGTGGTGCAAAAAATTATAAATAAAGTAAAAAATACAAAATCAGTGAGTACTTACAAAAAAGATCCTAATGCAATTGTTTTAACGCTTCACCTTTTATAATTCGTATTGTCCGAACAACCGTACTGGAACGGTGTTACTGTTTCATGTTGCAGAAATATTTTGAATTATTAGTTTTTTGTTTTAATTTTGGCAGATCTATATTTTTGTATGCTGAACGCGGCTGCAACAAGAAAAAAAGTTTCAACAAATCGAAATTTAAGTTGACAATGGTGACCTTCACTTACCAGCCATGAAATCATTTACAAGGGCAGGAGGCTCATACATTGTAATGTTCAAAATAGACATGCCCAGGAAAAACAGTTTAATAGATGCTTCCTTTCATCATGAATAATTTATTACCATGATGATCCTCATAATTCAGAATTACATTATTTATTATAAATACTTTTCAACTACGGAAAGAGAAAATAAAGGGAAATAAATTAGGAAAGTTTTTTTTTTTTTTTTTTTTTTTTAATTAGGATATCAGGATTTTTTTTCTATGGAAGTTTCTGAAATACACAAGCAAAGAAAGAAAAAAAAAGGAAAAAAAAATGTTCTTTCAAGAACTTTTTAAGAGCCCTCAAAAATTAAAAAACTTTTAAGAACCTTCAGGTAAAAAATAAGGAGTTTTCAAAAACTTTTCAAGGGCCCTTGGAGACATAAAGTAAAAATAAGGAGTTCTTAAGGACTTTCAAGAACTGTACGAACCCTGCTCTTGCTATGACCAAAAATGTGCCTAAATGTCGCAAAATCGTAATATTGGAAGTTAGGGTAGACCAAATTTTTTTTTTCCGAAGTCGGTCTTGGAATAGCATGAAAAGTTGCCTAATGGGTCAGTTAAAACAAACAAAAAATTTCATCAATTTTGTTGAATATCTAGCTGTGCTCCTTTGGCATTGAAAATGTCCAACACTTACCAAAAAATGCATTTTTAAGCCATTTTTTGAGCGATTACTTAAATTGTTAAAATGGTTGCATAATGGGTCAGTTTTGGACACAAAAAATTCACACATTTTGATCATCTAATCTAGTGGTGCCCTTCTGAGTAAAAGAGTAAAAATAAGGACGAAAACCAGCGCATTTTGAATGAGCCAGTTAGAAACCGCATAAAAATGTCGTCAATGTTGCTTAATATCTAGCTACTAATCTAGCCTAATGCTTATAAAGTTAAGTCTTCAGAATAGTACTGCTCCAGGGTTCCCACTCAAATCATTATTTTTATAACTTTTGCAAATGGGCACAACATCCACAAAAATTAAGGACTTTTAAGGACCTCTAAGCATTTTCAAAGACTTTTAAGCACCTCTAAGCATTTTCAAGCACTTTCAAGGCCTTGAAAACAAGTTAAAAAATATTAAGCACTTTTAATGACCGTGGGAACCCTGTGCTCCTTATTATCAAATCTTGGAAGGTCGCTTCTTGCTTGAATCTTAGCCAGTATATAATTTTATTGACATGGTCAGGAAACTGCTTTGAGAGAGCAATCATCTTTCAGATATGTCGGGACCCACCATGAAATGTGGTTTTATTTTTATCTTGAATCACATTGGTACAAAAATCAGAATTACAAACTTTACAATTATACGAAGCTCGCCGGCTGGATTTTCGGTACCAGTGTGCATAATACATAAGTAGACTTTAATGACATTGATTACATTGATCTCATTGACTAGTCAAGGTACATCCTAACAGAACCACCACTTACAATGTATATAAAAGATGAAGAATTGGAAGATATGTGGAAAGAACAGGTTCCTATAATACCATTTGAGAAGTTTCTATGTCATTTGCAAGTAATCGAGAGATGTGTTAAACTCATATCTGAAGCTCCAACGAAAGTTTGTGGCGATGCTGCAAAAGACGGTTATATGCGAGCTATGAGATTCAAGCAAGAAGAGAACTTCCAACGTTTGATAAAGGGCAGTACTATTCTGAAGTTTAAACTTCATAAGGATTAGGCCTACTCATTTTTACTTTATAATATTTTAATTTCTCGATTTCTAAATATGAATAAGTATTATACTAGTAAATATACTTTTGATTTTTAATATGAATATTATTTATTTTTTGTAAGTTTTGAAATGCCAGGAGGAATAGCTAGATATTGAGCAACATTGCCGACATTTTTAAGTGGTTTCTAACTGACCCATTCAAAGTACGCTGCTTTTCGTTCTTATTTTTATTCTCAGATGGGCGCTGCTATATACTGATAAAAAAGGATGAAGCTTTTTGAGTGTCCTAACTGACCCATTATGCAACCATTCCGTGCTATGCCAAAGCTGGTTTTTAAAAATTTTAAGTAATTGCACAAAAAATGGCTGAAAGTGCATTTTTTGTATGCTTTGAACATTTTTAATGCCAGAGGGACGCAGTTAGATATTCAACAAAATTGATGAAATTTGTTGTCTGTTTTAATTGACACATTATTCAACTTATCCAAGCTATGTCAAGACCGATTTTGGAAAATTTTTAGTCCACCCTAAGTTCAATTTAATTTTACAATTTTGCGACATTTAGGCACGTTTTTATTCATAGCACGAGGGGCGCGGCTAAATATTGAGCAAAATGGACAAAATTTTGTGTGTTCTAACCGACACATTAGGCAACTATGCCAAAGCCAGCTTTTAAAAATAATTTTTAAAAATTTCTAAAACTGGCTGAAAAGGGCATATTTTGTATGTTCTGGACATATTCAATGCCAAAAGGGGGCGGCTAGAAATTGAATAAAATTGATGAGATTATTTGCGTGTTTTAACTGACCCATTAGACAACTTTTCCACGCTATTTCAAAACCGATTTCCAAAAAATATTTTTTGGTCCACCCTAACATCCAATCTGTTACGATTTTGCAATATTTAGGCACATTTTTGTTCAAAGCAAGAGGGGAGCAACCAAATATTGAGAAAAATGGACGAAATTTTTTGGGTGTTCTAACTGATACATTAGGCAACTATTCCATGTTATTAAAAATAACTGTTACAAAAAGCCTGTTTTTAAAAATAACAACAGTAAAGTTTTTTAACAGTAAAAACTTTGATTTTTAAGACAATTTTAATACAAAAAAATATATTTTCCTTCAAAATGCATAAGCCTTAAAATTAGAATAAAAGTATGAATAATTGCAATATTTTGTAAAGTTTGGAGACGTTTTTGAAAAGCAAAACCTTTTTATGTCTATAATAGAGTATTCTCCATCTTAACACATAATTTTGAATCCTCAGTTACTTATTTAAATTTTTAGCAACAAACTCAAAATCAGCATTTGTATATTTTTCAAACTTCTAAAGTAATAAATTTGTTATTACGATAAAATATAATATTTAAAGCGTTTATCAATTGAGTCAGCACAAAATAAGTCATCAAACATTTGTGGATTGCAAATAAGGTTTAATTATTAATTTTGTGCCGCTTTTATTCAAATATTTCCGATGTCGAGATCCAAGGTCAATGAATTTCAACAGTAATGTAATCGATGCATCATCTCATTCCAGTTATTGCGCAATTAAATTTTGATCAAATTATGAAATCAAATTATTTTCTCTCAGTATTTTTAGTGGGAAACGGTAGCATTGTTTTCTATGCACTAGCGGCAAGCAGACCCAACACTCCAAAAGTCTAAAAAGTTTAAATTCTTTATCCACATCTAGGAATATGTGAGTATAATTAGTTTAAGGTGCATGTTTTCAAAGAAATAGCGGTGTCAAAAGTCTAACTTTATATAAATTTTGATGCTCGCTCAATTGTAATACACCGCATACCCGAATAGCAAAACGAAACCATAAAAACGGTGTAAAGTTGTATAAGTAAAACTGATAAAGCACCTAATATTTACTAAAAGAATAAAATATTGTAAAATTAACTAATAAAATGGTAAAGACAAAACAGCGTTTTAATTTCCTTATTTCCCAACCTTAAGATTAAAAGAGTATATCTCTCATTTGGTTATGGAAAAAAATTATTTTCGAGATAGAATTTCTCGATTTGATATTATGGTATTATTTTATATTTTTATTGCTTGCATCTTTTTTTTTTTAAAAAAGGACACAGTTACTTGATATATTGGGGTATCTTATCCCCCCAACTGGTTTCCAAGTTAAGGTGAAGAGGAAAATCACAGAAAGTCCTCTCTCCGCTATGTTAAGTTAACCTATTTTTAATGTACCTTCTTCTCAATAACTGTAGTAGATACATGTATAAGTTTGGTGTCTTTGTATTCGTGAAACACTTTTCCAATATTGAAGCAGGTATTTATTATTTTAAAAGTTAAAATTTCCAAATAATACTTTTAGTCAATCAGTACAAAATATTCATAAAATCATTGTTTTCGTAAATTTTTCACCTTTAAAGTTAAATTAAATCAACTCTTACTTTTGCTTACAAAAACAAAGCTGCTTTAAAATAGACTTACTTATGAAAAGGCTATACGTTAAAAGTTTCGAGATCAAGTGTGGAAATAGTTGAGCAAAAATACATCGAATTTATAAAAACTTCTTTCTAAATTACAGACAAAAATAAAAAATGTATTCTTTGTTGAGTATTTTAAAAGAAAATTGCTGCCCAAGGTTTTTAAATATCTTTTATAAGTTCTGAAAAACACTTATTGCCTGATTGGACCTGCAAATGTTTGCTATTATTTGTTAAATTTCAATTAAGGTACACAGATTGAAAATCTACACTCTACAGCCTAACTCCTAATCTTTTCATGGAGACTGATTGAAACATTTCAAGAACATTTTTCATCTTCACGAGAAGGTAACCTAAGCAACCTCAATTTTCTAACGAATCTTGAGCTTCATTGCAAACATTAAAATTAAAATCAATAGTGTTAGGCGATATTCATTACATAATTAATAAATGGAAAATATCGTGAATACTTACAATGTATTATGTTGGTTCAAGAGATTAAATGTTCTAGACATTATGGGTCTCTATACAAACATAATGAAATGGCACTGTTTTACTAGTTTCCTATCAATATGTTATTTGAACTATATTTACTTCCAATAAACCATTTGTTAACATGAAATGGTAATGAAAGAATTGCATTCGGCCAAAAGCAGATATCCTTTTTTTTCTTCTTTTCATTTATACTCTTTCGAAGGTGCTGAGTTCAAAAAAGGGATCTAGAAAAATATGTAGGGGAGGGGGTCTAACATTAGGACCTGTCACTAAAGTTTTCGTCAAAATTACGCGTGCACAAAACGTAACTGCCATTGAAAATTTTAAGTTTTTCAACAATAGCCAAAAAAAGGCTCTAGCGATTTTGATCAAAATCGCTGTGATAATGCTTTTTTTAGGTGCTCTAAACATCCCCACTTCCAAAATTTCTGTTGACGAATTGAAAAACGAATGTCTTTAACACGTTCTTTCTCTTAAGCCCGTCGACGACTGTTTTTCCTCTGTTTCACATACAAGAAAGAACAGTGTCATATATATTGAAAAACATATCGACAATTTCGCCATTTTGGAGGTGTTTCTTTTTCTGGACAATATGATAGTTATCACCAAAATATCATCAAGCTGGCTATTTTTTCAAATTAATGAAAATATGAAATATGAATAAACGGCAAATTGCACCAATCTATGACAAATTTAAATTAAAAGTTACCATTATTAAGTGTAATTGAAAGTTGAGCGATGTTCCACACCCTTACCTTTTTTTTTTTTTTTTTTGGGTGGCCCCCCTCTCTAACATAACAACTAATTACCCTTGCCTATTATTATGTCCCATTAAATTCCTAAAGAAAATTTCCATATTAGGTCCAGAATCAATAATTGTATGTGCTTAACCTATCAAACGTTTCTTACTCACTGATAATATTTGCAATTATCTTGGAGTGTCTGTGTCTATTGTAATTATGGTAGAATCTTAAATCTTTCTTTTTTTCGGCGTAGTAGTGAAGTTCAAACCCATTAGCGCATACGATTTTCTCATTGAAAACGTCATCCTTCAAAAATTTACATGCTAAGCTTTTCATGCGATCTTTTGCAAGCAAAAATGTCCTTATGTGTACCATTACTTAGGAAAAACTTTCAGAAAAATTTGTACTGTAATTACAACATCCCTAAATCCTTGAGGTATTATGGTGCAACACTCGT
Organism: Linyphia triangularis; assembly: GCA_963978545.1. Taxonomy (NCBI): domain Eukaryota; kingdom Metazoa; phylum Arthropoda; class Arachnida; order Araneae; family Linyphiidae; genus Linyphia; species Linyphia triangularis. Next base: position 62,134,349 of record OZ021723.1, on the reverse strand, counting down.
TCAAAGCGCAAAATTCATTTCTGAAAATTATAAAACGTGGATTCGTTCAAATTATTTGAAGGAAAGACTGAATACCACGAACCACTTTAAAAAATTTATTGAGATAGAATTAGAATTATAAATATGTTCTTACTTATTTATATTGTTAAACAGAATACATTAATTCCACGTCTTTAAACATGAATGCAGAATGATTATGAATAAACAGTTGTAGAGAAAATGATCAAGATTACACAAGATGATATGGAAATCACTCTAGATCCGTAACAAGTGTCTAATGAGAGCTTAGGAAATATAGAATGGCCTATTCTCTTATCTATTGCGAGAAGTAATCATGCATGCTTGAAAAGTCCACAAATTACGCAGAAATGCAATCTAAAAATAACAAGCTCAACTCCTGAATGAAAATCTGTAGAACCTGTTACCATTCGTAACTGTTGCTAAATAATATTGGAAAAAGGACATTGTTTTTTTATACATTGTTGGGGCACAACACAGGGCATTCTACACCAAAGAAAAAATTGTAAAATTAATAAGACAATGTGAATTTTATGGAGCTTAATGTGGTTTACTTCTCTCTTTTAATATTCTACCTGGGTGTGGAGATATTTTTGAGAAACTAGGTTGGTTAGTTTTTTAATTATGTAAAAACCACATACTAAAAACGACACAACAAACTCATACTAAAACACTTGAAATGAGGTTTCTTTGGAAAAATACCAAAATCGAATCCTTGAAACTTTTAATATACTACAAAGAACTTGTATTTACCTTTATGCATAAAACTCTTACCCACATAGAAAGATTTTTTTTTTATTTCTCTAGTGTCATTTAAGATCTTTTTAGAAAATCCTTCAATATTTAAAGCAGTGTGGTTGAAAATATTAAAAAACAGTTGGGTGGATCGAAATAGCCTTGTTTTTTCAAAACTCGTTTTAATGCTATGTTCAATAGTGGCAATTTTGGATCCACACCAAGAATATAAATTATCCGGCACAAGTAAAAATATCTTAAGGTCCCGTAAAGCCCTCAAACATAGGAATTTTTCATAAAATACTGTCACTTACATATCATCACAAAAATTAAAAATTCGACCAAACTCGACCAAAAAAAAAAGTAAAAGATAATTGATAAGCCAACTAACTAAAAAACTTTATATTATATGCTTTCTAAGGTTCGAAATTATTTATGATAAAGCGAAAGGTCAATGTTTTTATACTTAAAAAAGTTAAATGCTTCAGAATAACTGAAAAGTATTTGTTTTGAGGGTCACGTCAAAAATTACATTTTATAACCTCTCAAATCAATAATACGGTCAATTTTTTTGTGAATTTTAAAAATTATTATTATTCTACAAAAGAATTTAACAAGTAAATATTCCATTATATCTTTTAACTCAGCGATTCTCAACCTGTTGGGAGCGCCCCCCCTAGGGGGGCGAGAACACTAGAGAGGAGACGGGAGAATATCCAAGAGAAAATATTATTTAAAAAAATTGGTTAATTGACTGAAAGGAAAGCACACATACACATAGAAAACAAAATACATTTCGACATATTTAACAAATAAAGTAAAACAACTTACTAAATCTAAACTTACTTAATCAAATCATACTAAATTAAAAACAAATTTAATAATTATTAGTGACTTCCTTGGGCTTGTCTTGCAGAACAAAGTTTTTCAAAAGAAGGCTTAATAATAAAAATAGCCACTCTCAGTTCTGTTTCTATATTTAGCAGAGATCTATTTATTTTCTTCAATGAAGCCACAACAGAAAATCCAGTTTCACAAAGGTAGGATGTTGAAAATGGTAATAGAATGCGAAATGCCCTTGTTTTTAGTGCAGAAAAATCCTCCTCTACTTCCTCCCAAAATTCAAACAGTGATTTATTACTAAATTGTGTTTTAGTTTCGCCACTTGTCGTGAAGTCTATGAATTTTTCTTCCTCGTGAATCGAGAGTCCTTCGGGTGTCTTATGAAATGGATTCCTAACCCACTTCTAACTTGCCATCAGTTTGTCGTCAGCAAGAAAATACTTTTGAAAATTCTTTGCCAGCATGGCTAAATGATTTTCAATGGTTACAAAAACAGCTTTTCCATGTTCTTCTTCAGCCTTGTAAGTTTTAGTACAATCATCCACATTTGCAAACATTAGGTTTTTTTGCTTTAAATTTCTGCTCCACAATTCCAATTTTCTACAAAAAACATTAACTTTATCACTCGTATCCAACATATATGTATTTGCTCCTTGGTGTTGAAGATTCAAGTTATTTAATTTCTCAAATACGTTGACCAAGTAGCTCAATTTCATCACAAATAAACCATCGCGAAAATTCTCAGCTTCCGGTGTGTTTTCTTCTTCTAGGAAAATGGCGATTTCTTCTCTTAATTCATAAACACGCTGCAAAAATTTCCCACGTCCATCTTGCCTCGCAATAAAATAGTAACGTTGAATGTATTGAATCCATGTCTTTACAAAGTGTGGAAAAGATTCTCAATTTCAGGGGTCTCATTTTTATATAATTTACTACAGGTTACAACACAATATTCTGACCAGGAGTCATTTCTTTCGAAGCCAAAACTTCTCTGTGGATCATGCAATGTGTCCAGAAGCACTGAGGCAATTTTTGTTTTACAAGTGCTTGTATACCTTGGAATCTTCCGGACATTGAACGAGCACCATTGGTACATATTCCGACACAATTTTTCGATTCTATGTTTGCTTCGTTCATAAAATCATTTAAAATAGCAAAATAATGCGAGCGCTGTTGTTTGGAATGCGTTATATGGTTTGCAGAAAAGTAGTTCTTCTACTACTGACATATTATCACAAAATCGAACATAGGCAATTAAATGAGTATCTTTATTACTATATCTGTTGCTTCACCAAGCTGTATTGAAAACAATTTGTCACGCAACTTCGAGAAAAGCTAACACTGTACTTCTTCAGCTATATCACCAATACGGCGAGCAACCAGTATCATTTGAAAGAGGTATGGACTGCAATTGTTTTGAAAAATTATCTCCAAACATAGTTTCTACAATCTCAGTTACTGCTGGCAAAATAAGCTCTTCACCAATGGTGTGAGGTTTTTTATATCTGGCTATTTTATATGAAACTTTGTAAGATGCAATTAAAGCTTTTTTTATTCACAGACAAAGTTTCTTAAAAATGATTTTTACTTTTTATATCATTTTAATTTTAATTTAAAGAATTCTCTGGGTTTTTTGACGTACTTACTATGAAGCGTTTCCAAATATCATTTACGTTCATTAGATTTCATGCTGTCTGCGGCCAATATTTTTGAGCAAATGATACACAAGGGCCTTTCTTTTTCATTACTTCAGTACTGGTAAATTCAAAATTAAGTTGTGTTATCGAAAATTTTCCTTCTTCCTTTGAGAAAACATTTGCTCTGCACATGCTCGAGACGGCCTCGATCGTGTTCACCGCCCACTTGGTAAAATGCCAGATGTGATTTCTCGCCAACGTTGGCTCGCTTTTACTCTTGTTTTGGCAGTTAGTTCAAAATAATTTAAAAACAGAATCCAAAATACTCAATATACATTATTATTGAATACATTTTATTGTAAGCGGGGCGCGATGAAAATTATGATTGAAAACTGGGCCGCGAATATTGAAAGGTTGAGAAACGCTGTTTTAACTGTATAAAATATATAATTAAAAATACTGAATTTAGCTCATATTCGGAAATGTTGCGGGGCGACGTTCACCCCTTGAAACCTATTTGGCTTTTTTTGCATGATGAGTCGGGATGTAGTAAAAACTGTTTTACAGAGGAAATAATATCCAAGATTAAGTTTGATGCCATCTAGACCTTAGAAAAAACTATATTTTAACATAGGTATACATTTAAAAACTTTTTTTAGCATGTTTTGTAACTCTTTTAGTTAAAATATTTTTTTATTTTGTCGTTTTATGATTGTTGTCGAATTTTCTGTGAATCGAGTGACGCCTATTGCTGAACGTCCGAAATGGCCCTAGAATGTGCTGTTGATTCTCAAAGCATATTTGTAGTGCACTTTTGAACTGCTCATCAATAGTTCAGAATATTATTCACTAGTTCAAATACGTATCGCTGCAAATTAATATTGAAAGGAAAATAGTAAAAAATTCAAGCATGACCTGTCAATGAACAAAAGGCTCGTTTTCAAAGAATATTAATAAGGTAAGTGTTTTCCATTTTTTCATTCTTATTATTCATTCTAATTAGCCTCAAATTAACCAAATTTAAACCACAGAAAAAAAAAACATGTGCAAGTCATTGGTAACCCGTAATAAGTTTTTGGTTACGTTTTATCATTTGGCCGGCGCACATGGTGTATTTGCCACTAAAAGCCGGACGAAACTTGATTTTCAAAAATTCCTCCTAGACACTTAAATTTTTGCACATACTTACTTTATAGTATAAAATCTCACTCCGTTTCTATTTTTTTGAATCTGAGATCTGAAATGTCATAGAAATCGATCGAAAGTTGACATTTTCTTTTCTGTTATCAATGCAAGCATGCTATTTTAACAAGTAAAATTTCAATTTTTTTTTTTTTTTTTTTTTTTAAATTTTAATTTCAACATGATCTATGTGTCTTCTTAAGTAATTTAAATTTTTTTCAGTCATAAAACTAGGCACATTTCCTTTTGCTATATTTTTCTTTCACGAGGGTTTTTGTTATACTATTACTATACAGTACTATTATTATACTACGCTATATTAGAAGTGTTGACGTAGATTATGTCATTTTAAAGTACTTGCAGCAACGTCATTTTGTTCTATTTATCATTATGTATTGTTACACAAATTTTCTGTATATAAATGTAAATAGTGTTGTATTTCTTTTAAAGTTCTATTTTATCTTATTTTATTAGTTAACAGCAATAATATAGGTGAGAAAAAGGTGGCAACAACTGACACAATCAAGAAATTACGAGGTGTTTCTATAAATTGACTGGTCGACTATGTATTTCGAGAAAGTTCCCCCCCCCCCTCCTCTTCTCCCCCCGCTCCTATAAATATAAGACCGCAGATTGGAAGAAATCAGTTTTAACTTCGGATGTCGATTTGAAAGAAGCTGATCGCTTTGTTTACTTTTTGTGTCTGAATTATCGCTGTGTTCGAAGTTGTTTTTTTACTGAAGCTTGTGTCGAAGTTTGATACTGTTTATTTACAGTTGTTCGAAGAAACTTTGTGAGCGTACGAAGGAGGAATAAATAATGGTTTTTATCTAATAAAATAGCGTCATCATTGTCTCTGAAAAAAATACATAACAGTTGTGCCAGAAGTGGGATTTTATCATCTTGAATGCCGACTACTAGAGGAATCATCTTGAATGAAGACTACTATATGAATGATGGAAGACCAAATGAAGCAATTGATTGAAATGATTGATGGAATAAAAGCCGGGCAAGAATCCGCCGCCACTGAAATGAAGGCAATAAAAGACGACCAAAAATCCACCGCAACTGAACTGACGCGGGAAAAAAAAAAAAAAAAAAAAAAAAAACGGCCAAGAATCCAAGTCTACGGAAATGGAATCCTGCCGAGAATCCACATCCACAGCAATAATTGAGATGAAAGAAGAAATGAAATCAGAGATGCCTATAATGGTGGAATCTATGATGATAGAGACCACAAGTGTTCTGCAATCGGTAAAAGAAGAGGTTCGTAATGAAGTAAGAAAAGAAATCAGTGAGAATTTTGAGACGGTTAATGGAAAAGTTGACTACTTGAGAAAAAAGATTTCTACCGTGAGATCTCAAGAGTGTTAGAAATGAAATGGAAGCTGTAGAGGAAAGACTAAGGAAGCTTGAAACTCGCGAGGATATGGCCGTTACAACTCCTAATGGGGATAATGTTTCTATTCCCTTTAATGTGCCCCGTTCTAACATCAAAGTGGCCACTTTCGATGGGAAGTCGTCCTGGCGCGTTTGTCAAACGCAGTTTGAAATTATTGCATCTGCAAATGGATCGGACGATACTACGAAGACATTTCGTCCCGCGGCTTCACTACACGAAGAAGCTGCTGATATCTTTCAAATACTTCCTAGGGACAAAAGAGGAGATCTGGTTGCTTTGACATCTCCTCTGAAATTGCGGTTCGGTGAACAGCATTTGAAAGATTATAGTAGGCAACTATTCAGAATGAGGCAGCAGACGACCTGGGAAGCACTCCAGAAGTTTGCTTCGGAAATTGAAAGGCTATCACTGCTAGCTTTCCCGGATTACCCTGCAGACGTAAGGGATAATTTTTCCGAACAATATTTTGTGGATGGCCTGAAGGATTTTGATGTATCCCAAGCCTTCAGAATGTCGGACAGTAAGGATCTCAAAAGTATTCTCACGTATGCAGGGTGGCCACAAAATTCAGGGAAAAAAGTTCCCTTACAATTCCCCGATTTCTCTGACAGATTTTTAAAAAATTCCCTGATTTTACGGTAAACTTTTTTTCAAATTCCTCCAATTTTTCCAGATGTAGACAACTATATCAAATAGAACATGTATGCTAAAGAGATAGCATGCCAATTTTTTAAAAATAGTTTTGGTGATTATGAAAAGTTTAAAATTTTCCATAACATTAAACTTCTAACGTTTACCACAACAAATCTTCCGGTAAATAGCGCCAAAATACAGAAGAACGGAAAAACATGAATGAAAATTTCCCTGATTTTCGTGAAATTTTATAAAGTACCCTGATATTTTCCAGAATCAGAAAGCTCCCTGACATTTCCCCGATTTCCAGGTTCTGTGGCCACTCTGTGAATGCCATGCGAGTGCAGGCAGCCTAGAATTTGTCAAGAAAAGACCGACGATATGTCCGTAGGGCATCAGTTGAGGATTCTTCTGACCTTGTTACCAGTAAGCTTCGAGAATTAGAAAGTAAAATCAAAAGAATGATGAGAAGCTATCCAGGATCAAGGGATCGAAAATCTAGAGTTGTTTGTTGGCTCTGCAGCTGTAAATGACATTTTAGACGTAGTTTTCCCGGATTTGGACAAAGAAGGGGATATTACTGCTTTTGAGCCTCAACAGTTAAACTAAAAAGCAGCCATCTAGTGGGACGGAGGTTGACGTGTAGTGAAGATGGTGACCCTCTCAGCCTCTATCACATCGCATCCCTTCAAGGAGGAAACCAGGGTTTATTCGTGGAGGGCGATATTAACGGAACTCCCTGCCGTCTAATAGTTGATTCGGGAGCGAATATTACCATCGTACGGGCAGATGTAACCCGACCCCTGGACAGTCAACCTCTCTAAGCGGCACCTTCAATTTCGCTACACACTGTGACTGGTGACAAGATTTTTGTTCATGAGAAATTTAAAGTCCACATCTCCTTTGAATTCAACATCTACAAGTATGCCGTTTACGTAGCTGAAATTATTGGTCCATGCATTCTCGAACTGGACTTTCTAAAGAAAAATTTTATCACTTTGAATTTTGAGAAAGACGCACTTCAAACGGGGAGAGAAGAAATTCCACTATTCGGTTTGGACGCAAATATACAACATTTAATTAAACATTGAATATACAACATTTAATTAAACATTAAATATAAAACATTTAATTAAATATACATCTAATTTCTTAGTAGACAGTTAATTTGGTTATGAATTGAAGTATTTACTTGATGCAAATGAAAGTTCTAATATTCTTCTGTGAAAAAACAAGACTTTTACTATATTAAATTCTTCAACACCTAACACTGCAATAAATAAGGGTGCTTAATGCATAAAAGTAAACATTCAGTATCTTAAATACAAGTAACTGATCTTAGAGTGTGTGCGAGAACGTACACAAGTGGAAAAAGTATTTTTATCAGGCCAATTGTAATGTATACTATGTACAGTAGGGTGGTCCTTATTTTTCGACTTTCAAATTTCTTTTTTCTCACCCCCCAATTTTTTTCCCTTTGGCTATAAAAATATTATTAAGACCATTTTTTTTAAAATTAAAAATAATTAACCCGTGCCGCAACGAGCTTGAAGTTCGCATCCTGTAGCTGTATTTTACTATAGTGCGCGGGATGGTCCTTATTTTTCCACTTTCAAATTTCTTTTTTCTCACCCCCTAAATTTTCCCTTTGAATATAAAATATTATTTAGACCATTTTTTTTTTTTTAATTAAAAATGATTAAAACGTTCCCTAACGAGGTTAAAGTTTGTAGACGCATTTAGTAGCTATACGCAATGTCACTGACCCTTTTCCTTTTTCACGTTTATGGAAACACCGTCGGCTGTCAGACACTAAGAAATTATTGCAAAATGACACAACCCCACCGAGTTTGAAGGGAATGTAATTTGAGTACACCACAGCGAGGCGAAGGGGGTGGCAGAAATTTAAGCAAGTGCTTTCTCGCCCTCCCACATTCAGTTCAGTGTTAGTTTCCATTTGACGTTGTTAGTTTGTCGCTTTTCTCTCTCTAAACTATGGCGAGCAGTTTGAGGAATAGTAGTGGAAGCATTTATTTAATTGGCAAAGTTAATCATCAGATAATAGGAAGCAAGTTGCCATCAAACCAACAGGTTTTATCAGTCTTGTTTTACAACAAGTGAACTTGACTGTCAGTGAAAGTGCGAAATTAATCGCACAGGAGTGCCTTATATTTTGGGCGAAAGCTAGAATTCCTACAAGAGCTTTACACCATTGTGAAAAGAAAATTATAGAACTGCATTCAGAGTGGCGCAATCTGCAAGAGAATTCCCATAGATTGACAGATGCTTCCAGAGAACAGAAGTTTACTCAGAATTTAAATGATTTATTTGATATTGCTCATGCAAATGCCTTAGAAATGATTAAAATAAACGAGGATAAGCGTTTTTTAATAGAACAACGAAAACCTGGACGTCAAGGAGGTGGAGATAGAATTTGGCGGAAAAAGAGGAAAGAGCTATGCGAAAGAGAAGGAAAGACAAGTCAAAATCTCCACAAATCCAAATAATCCACAAGTCACTAACATCTTGGGTTATTTTCTTTTTACATTTGCATCTTAATGCTTGAATCAGTTTAATCTATAAGTAAAATATGGACAAAATCATAATAATGTTTGAAAAATGTAAGTACTTACCTGATAATTAAATTTTGTAAAAGTAACTGGTCTTAACTCTAAAAACTCACTTTATCAGATTTTTCTCGTATAGCAAATATAAATAAAATTAAAGACATATCTTACGTTAAAGACCATACATTTTGAATTAGTGTATAGTAAATGGTATTTTTAAACTAGTATAACAAACAGCTATAGATAATCATATTCCTTGTGGATGATCAATTCAATATACTTGCATACTTTTCTAGAGAGTAGAGAGCACTGAACAAATCCTGCTTGCAAATTATATAATGCGTTAGTCAAAGGTTACTCCCTTTAACTACAAAAATATCGCACTTCATTACAGACTTTAATAAAGGAAACCAAATGCGAAGTAAGGGATTCACACAGATTTTATTTTTAAAAGTTTGAAAACACATAGCATAAACATAAACATTGTGAAAGATACATTTAAGCAAAACTAACTCATTGCTGCTCAAATAAAAAAATATTAGCATTTCAATCAAATATTGAAAAAGAAGTCAATGTGTATAAATTTCCCATGAATACACAAGCGGTCTAAACTAAAAAGCATATAGCAAAGCAAGATTACCTTAGTCAGGAATAGGGCAATAACATGAAAATTTATTTACAAAATAGCCATCGTGGATGCTACTGATATTTATATTAGTTTTACAAAAAAAAAAAAAAAAAAAAAAAAATAATAATAATAATAATAAACGTATTTTAAGAAAGATTTTGAAATCAAATTTAAATTTTACAGGTCAAATGAAATACATGACATAATTATTGCAATAATTATGTCAATTTTATGTCACTATGACGTTAACATAATAGATGACTCAATATTGAATGGCTATAATTTGCAGAATAAATATATATGAAAATGCACCAGAAAAATATATCAAACTATGTACTAATCATGTAGCATATAGAAAACCTTAAAATCTTTAGATTATCTGGTAAGCTATCAAATTCAAGCTACAATACTAAGTAACATTAAAAAAATAATGCATGCAAAAATAAAACAATTTATGTAATATGAACTGATCTTAAAATTATATATAAAACAAAGCTAAAATTCTATAAATCATTAAGAAAATTATTAATAACCTGCTGTGCTTTTAAATTAAAAATAAATGCTTTTTAAAGTAGAGACGTTAACATAACAGATGACTCTTAAAATTCAGGCAAGAATTTTTTACATAATATGTCACAAGAAATTTTAATGCATGAGCTTGTAACTTAAAAATGGCATTGATAAATGTGACAATCTTATGCATACTAAGAATTCAAACATAAGTATGTGAAAGGGTAGTAAACATATATTTAATAGTTATATCAAGTTATGCAGCATTGAATTTCTTTTTCTAGTATTATAAAAATACAATAACAGCATTTTTTGACAATGGCCTATATATATTTTAATTGTGTTCAAAAAGTTAAATTCTGTACACAAAGCAAATAGAATAATTTTAAAATTAAAAGTCAAATATAAAATCATTACATACAATACTATATCATTAAACATATTCAAAATATTAAAACTGCAACATCCATCAATCAAATAGGAAACTCAACACAAGCAACATTACATTTAAAAATACAACACAAATACTTGGTGTCAAATAGAGTAATAGAATTAGATTTGAAAAATGATAAACATAAGAAATACCTGAAATCTACATTTTCTGTTACATGTTACAAGTTTGTGTTTTATTATTTTATGAAATGGTATTCCTGCTCTATAACCTGAAAATTCCCCTGATAGAGTAAATATGAATTATTAATAAATTCTAAGTTTGATGCAACACTAAATTAACTTACTCCATTCTTGTTTTTGGCACTTTCATTGCCTACCATTTTCATTCAATCATCAAATGTAATAAATTGTAAAATCAATGCAAGTAAAAACTATTTATGTAGAACAATATTAAAAAAAAAAACAAAAAAAAAAAAAAAAAAAAAAAAAAAAAAAAACATACATTTAGTTTAAACAAGGCAATTAATTCACTTGAGAATTTGAATTTTATCAACAAAGTTTTCAAAAAGTCTTGTACATGTATAGTTAATTTGCTCAAAGATTAAAAAGAATAATTTATTAATTTAATCTGTTATCAGGATATTTTTGAAATAAAGTAATCACTATGAAAAATAACAGAATTATATACAAAAAAATTCAAATGAAATTTTTCCAAGTAAAAAAGTGCTTTGAAATATTAATGAAAATGTGCCTTGGTTCCCTCCAAATACGCTTTATAAACCTTGTGACTGATTTTGCAGGAAAAAAATTACTAATAGTATTGATACGAAAAAAAAAATATATATATATATATATATATATATATAATTAAGTAAAACTTTGAAACCTAAATATTGAAAACTTTTACTATTTGTAGTTGAAGTAAAAAAATAATAACCCTAGTCTTATATATAATAAAAAAAAAATTGAAAACAACTTTATATTATATTGCTTTCATAAAAAGTTTTATTTTCTATCAGTTAATTTCGAATTTAATGCACCATACAGTATCTTAAAAATTTCAAAAATAAAATTAAAAAAATTATTAGTTGTCAGAAGTAAAATTTAAAATTTTCACTCTCTTTTTGAACATAGCAGTAGGCCAGAATTTAAACACTTCCCTAGCCATTACTTTTTAGTGCACAAGTATAGCAGTAAATAACAATTACCAATACATAACCAAAAGCAAAAAATTTAAGCATAAATGTTTTCACAGATTTAGATCTTATCAGACAGGAAATGCAATATTATATAACATATGTTGACACATGATCGCAGTAAATATTACACATGACAAATAAAAAAGCTAGAAAGTAAAAAAAATCAGTTATCAGTTTACAAATATAAGCACATTTGTGTCTGAAATGAAATCTTATCCTAATTCCACATTTTTAACACACAAGAGTGGTTATAAGGAGCAAACACAATGTTGGGTTCTTGATAAGAAATTATATAGAAACATACAACTATTGGGAACGTTAACAATTACTACAACTACTTAAAATCGGAGCTACACATTTCTTTAAAGGAAAACAAATTTAATTGAAATATACAAAAACAATGCATATTAAATTATAATCCAGCATTACATAAAATGAATTGTCTTAAAGAAAGCCTTACATATTTATGCAAGTCACAGACATGAACTTCTAAAAATTTCAGGAGGGAAAGTTATGGTGAAGCTTCCAACATTTGTGAAATTTCCATTTGAGAAGAATCTGGTGAAGCTTCCAACATTAGTGAAGTTTCTATTGGAAAAGAATTTGGTGTAGCTTCCAACATTTGTGAAGTTTCCATTGGAGAAGAATTTGGTGAAGTTTCAATTGGTGAAGAATTGCATGATGCTCCATCTAAAGGATCAGATGGCATTCTACCATCCGGCTCATGTCTCAAAAAAATAAGTTCAGCTTCCGTCAAAGATATGCGGTTGACCAAAGATATTGCTTTAATAATTCCCTAAAAATTCACAATTGAGAAAATTAAGGTAGAGGAAAATGTATTACACCCAAAACATAAAATCAAAATGTGTAAACAAAATATTTTTTACAGTGATTAACATATTGATTGCTTTCTTTAAAAATCAGGGAAGAATTTGTTAATTTTTCACTTGAAATTAATGAATAGTGTGGAATATTAATAAATTTTATCAACTATACTATTAAATATATCTAACACACTGAGAATTTAATCATAAACACATGAAAAAGTAATAACCATACATTTTGTAGTAATATGAAGTTATGCAGCACTTAAAGATGCTCAATTATTTTAGTAATATAAAACTGCATAATAAAAAATTGTGACTACCGGACAAACTAATCATGCTGCCATTTATCGGCACCTTCTGAAAGGAGAAACTTCATTGCAGCAAGCAATCAGAAACACATCTAGTGTACAACACTCACAACAAGCGAGCACAACGATGCAACTAGCATTCCAAACCTCCAACTCTGATCAGAACAACAGTATCGCTCCTTCGTTGCTGGAAGGAGGCTGCGTGGTGATCTCAAATAACAGATAAAACTTCTAGACACCAGAGATCTCTTTTGTCTAGCGGTAAAGTATTTGGCTGGAAAAAGAAAAGGTCGCACGATCGATCCCTGGTGCCTGCAGAAAATCCTAGCACTTTAGTAACAGGCCTGTCACCTGTTACTAAAGTGCTAGGATTTTCAATTCAACTATTACATTTCAAAATACAACGATGCAAATATTTTGTGCCAGATAGTACTATAAAATATTAAAATTCCTCTAAAGAGTAATTCATTTTAAGCGTGTTTGAATTAACAAGGTTCAACTGTATTTTAAAGTTTTAAGTAAAGAAGCTGAATTGATGCATTGAACGCCAGAACAGAGCAATCCACAATTTGATTTTTGTTGTTACTATACCATTTTTTCAAAACCATTCTGCCAGAACAGATCAAATGTGGTGTATCTAATGGCTAATGGTGTGATGATATTTTAATTAACTGATTTATAAAATTGATTATTTTGGGGTAAACACTTTTCAAGCCTTTTCACAATGTATCTGACTCATTTTTAAAAAATTTTGTACATTTTTTTATGCATTCCACTTTTTCATAAATTTTAATCCTATTGATAGGCTGTCAAAGGCTTGTAAAAGGATTATCGAGTCATTTTTTTTTTTTTTTTTTTTTTTAGTATAACCTCTTTTCATGTAAGCAAAATCAGGAATTGTCCTGTCACAAATTCGAAAGGAACGTACTATATTCTTCAGCCAGACTGGAGTCACTTAACTGATCACATGACTTTTTGGTGTAAACCAATTGCTTTGGCCTCTCCTGATTAGTCGAGAGGAGAGCAGCTCAGCAGAGATTGTATTGCTTCTTTTTTTTCACTTCTCCATGACCAGTCGGCAAAATAACACATTTTTTAGCAGCACCTGGTTGAATGCATAGAAACGAAAAGTCGAGGATCCTCCCAAAGAGAGATCTCAGCTTGAGTGAAACATTTCCCCAGTTAATTAAATCAAACTTTTCCGGACACGTCCTTGTGTCTGCAAGTGATCGTCGAAACTTTTGCATTCGAATTTCTCCCATGTAACCTACCAAGTCTCTATCGTCCAAGTAGAGCACCTAAACCTTTTTTTTTTCCACTCTGGAGATAATCTGCCTAACAGCCAAGAAGATCTGTTTAACAGCCATATTTTACCAAGGGACTTCCTCTTCTAATTTTCGCTATCAAAATCGCAGGTTGCCTTTCAAGGGGCTCTCAAGAAGATTAGGAAGACTGTTGGAACCCAAGCCTGTGCATTAGGATACATCGGGGGGAAAAAAATTCGAAATTTGTTTAGGTACTATGTTTCTTTTTTTTGTGACCTTTGGGGTCTAAACCAATACCCTAAAATATGAAGTTCCTCAAAAATGTCTTAGGGTTCCTTTAAGCCCCCCCCCCCCCCAAAATTGGAATTTTTCATTAAAAATGCATAAAATCAAAAATTTTTGAAAAAAATATATAAAATATAAAAACATAAATGTCACTCAGTGTAATATTTACAATAGGATTCTCTAAATAAGTATATAAAATACGAATTATGTGAAGCAATTATTTAGGGATCCAAAATCATTGAGAAAATTGGCATTTTTCATAAAAATTGCCTAAAATAGGAGATTTTATGAAAAACATTAGATACTTTAAAAACCTTTGAAACTTCGATTTTATCATAAAAAAAAATCAAAGTTTTTAAAAAAAACTTTTCGAATAAAGAACAGTACATAGTTAAAACAGTTTAATTTGTAGTTAAATATTTGATTGTTGATAAAAAATACAGTTATATAAATTTATTTCAATCATTACAATTTTGATTTTTACACATCACTAAAGAAATCCATATTACAACCAAAATAGGGTGGATAGAAAAACTTTTTTTTTTCAAAATTTGTTTTGATACTATATTTTTAGTGGCCATTTGGGGTCTAAACCAAGAACCTAAAATATAAAATATGTGAAGAAATATCTGAGGATTCCTTAAAAATGATGAAGGTAGTCACTGAATCTGCAAGACATGTATGTGGCTCAATCGCAATGAATGGATTACTTTGAGCTAGATTAATAGACAGAAAAATAACGCTGCCTTTCCATACTAAGGCAGAATTCAAGGTTTAGTTTAGGCCACAGAGTATATAGCTAACACAGAGGAGACAGATCGTGATTTTGTGACGTGATTGCAGCGCCTCCTATGACTCACAGAGGAACTAAGCTTCACACATGACATCACGAGCCAAACTGAATGACAGGAGCGCCATGTTTACATAATTCTGGACTGACAACCGCGTTACTTCTAGGTTTAAAACATTTTTCTAATTGTTATTTTTTAAAAAAGACATCCTTGTGCCAACACATGCTCCCAGAAAAACAAGAAGACGAGTGTTATTTTATTACTTCATAAATATCATTACATGTTAACCATGTTCTCATTTCATTGATAGTTTATATAATGCGAGGTAGCGGTGATGGATCAATCAAAACATTTCGTTGCTCAGATTGTCATACTTAAGTAAAAAAGTTCATTATTCGAACACTACCACATTGTACTATATTTGTTACACTTTTGTGGAAATCAAAATACTAATGTTGTTAACTTTGAATTAGCTATCAAGTCAAAACTTTTGTCGTTTAATAAACTTGATTCTTAACGTTTTAATTCTGATAGTATACTGTGTGTTGATAACTCAGATGTAAAATTAAAATGTTTTGAGGGAAATTTAAAAATGCTCATCTTTTGGTTTATTCCTAAATGACAAAACTTTAAAAATAAGAATCTCAAAAGCATTGTTATCAAGCACAATAGAGAAGAAAACATAAACAAAAGGAATGTACAGATTCCAGTATTTATCATATTTACCTCAAGCTAACAATTATTATACAAAATAGTTGGTTAATGTAATTAATTTGGGTTATTATTTACTACGGACTTATTATTGGGTGATTATTTATTATGCATAATAACTTAATAAAATGATAAATATTAAGAAACCGTAAATAATTTGTCATATTAACCAATAATGATAGCTATTTTGTGAAATAACCATTTGTTATGTATAATATCCAAATTTAGCAGTAACTTATTAATCTTATGCAATATATTAACTAATTAATACTGTTTAACAGTGATTGTGTTAACATAAAATCTCTTAAAATTCAAAGCATATTCAAAGCCAGCATTTAAGCTGTGGGTGCAAATTTTCTTTATCAAAAAAGCTCAAGCCACAATTTTCTTTTTGCTAAAATGGTAAAGAGTTTCATCAATCTCGATGTTTAATCTCAAATAATTCAGTAACTTTTTACTATACAGTAACCCCTGGTTATATCACGCTTCAATATATTGTGCTTTTGCAAGGTTTCCTGTTTTTGTTTTTTTGAATTTATTGTTTTATTCTTTTCCTCTCCCAAACAAGGGAGACACAAACAAGGGTGACGACAACAACGATGGATGTGTTTCTTCGTTTGCCTAATAATTGATTAAACTTTCAAATTATCTATGTTTAAATTAAAAAACTTATATTTACTTAATGAATACAAAACTATTAGTAAATAATGAAAGGTACATAATACCCTTGTGCTTCACATATAAAGTTTCATAAATTGACATTTCTTTTAAATCAACCTATGCTAAAAATAATTAAGCTTGCCATACTTAGCCCGCAGGAGTTTTTTTTCTTTTTTTTTCAAAAAGATGTGTAGGCGTTTACTATGCAGAAGTAAGAAGTCCTGTTGCAAATATTGCCCTTAACTAAAAAATATTTTCCCTAATATATTCACTACATAACCATACGTGATGTTATTAAAAAACTAATTACATTCTAATCAATGCTACAAATCCGAATTTTCTCACATTTGAGATGCAAATATAGTACATGCCAGTTCGTTCTTGGAAAACGTCAGATTACTAGCCAAGATTTTAGATGAAATTGATTCATTTTCATTCAATGATATTGTCAGGAAAGTAAGAGGTAAAAGAAAAATCAAAGCAGCCGACATTAGACACATTCTTCAAGAGAAAATGAAGTGTTCACAATAAATTAACGCATGTTATGTGCTATGGATATAATTAAAAAAACTTCTCTATCTTTATTATTTAAATGCTAAATCAAACTTTTACCTTTATTATTTAAATGATTCATTTCTGTTATTGTAGATACTTTTGCTCCCAAGTTATTTTATAATGTGCATAGGTAAAATTTTTTACATTTTATCATATCGCTCACACTATATATCATGCATTTTGCTTGTCTTCTGACAAGCATGATATATAGAGGAGCTACTTTACATGCATTATAAATTGTAAAAGCTATAAAGGTATTTTATACCAAATATAAATTGGAAAAATACTTTTCTTCAACCATCAGGTTTTTTTTTGGTGAGAATGAATATTCGGTACTCTTCAGTTGGACGAGTACCAGATAAAAACCACTAAATTGCAACAATTCGTCATATAAGTCCACGAGTTTAAAATATTATTCTTGAACAATAAAAATGATAATTTTGAAAAATTTGTGACTAAACGTTTTGCAAAAGATCTAAAACAGATTTTTCAATTTTAGCATTTAAGAAAGTTCTTTTAACATTTCGTTAAAAACCACAGCTTAACCCCTGTCAATCTATTACAATTGTGAATTAGATGGAATATAATATTTTTGTTCTCATTTTAGGATCATGCTATTTGTTTGCGACGGCAATCCATTTCCAAAAAAGACATTTTTGACCTGTTAAGCTGAAGTACATTTCCAATGGCCAAGCAAAAAGCAATGTATCCCACACTTGTGCCTGTGACATAAATTTTACCCGTTCAGGCATTTGTTGTGGAAGCAGTGGTAGTCTCTTTATGGCAACTCTCCTGCATTTATGATAAAATAAAAGAACCTCTGAACATTTTACTAAATTGCCTTCCATCATCTATCACAAGAATAATCATCTTATCAACACTGTTCTTTTACATCTGCAATTCATCAGCTCAAACCATTCAATGATAATATAGAATTTGCTGATGTATGTGTTTAATAAAATAAAAAATGACTTGTTATAACGATATTCTTAAGTTCAATTTGACAAATGTAGAAGTTCATAAACCCTCTGACGGTCATGGGAATGGGAGAAATTCTACAGTTGTTTTCCCTCCAATAATTTTTTTTAATATATTTCTAATTCAAATACATAAGTTTTTTGTAATTATTTGTTATTTATTTTGTTTTAGATAGGTTATAAACTATCATTCTAATAAAAATAATAAAAAAATATTTTATTTTTAATTTTATTTATAAATTTAAAAATGTTGTGTATTGCTGGAAAAACTGGGGATCAAATAGCGCATATATAAGTGCCTGAAAGTCAATGTGTTGAAGAGCATACATCACTTGAAAAAAAAAACTTATTGTTGGTGATGCACTTTAAAGAATGAAAAATTATAATATCCATTTGGTTATATTATTTTAAACATTTAATTAACATTGAAAATATTTTAATACACAAAGACAAACTTTAAAAACACTAGAATTATTTAAAAAAAAATTTGAAATAAAAATTTATATAAGCTTGATTGAAGTAATTTATTAATATTGTCATAAATATAAATTCATTTAAAAATGTTTCATTTCTTTTACAAAAAAATTAATATAACAATTAGGATCAAAAAGTGATTTTTAAATAACCAAATATATAATTTTATTTAAAACCTGTTTAATATTAGTGAATAATTGCACATTGTAATATTAAATTTGATTGTCTTGAAAAATTGGTAATTCTGCGTCGTTTTTATAAAATAAAGAAAATTTTAAGCTATTAAATAAGCAATATCTTGGAAACCGTCGCGCCGAAATGTTCGTTCAGGTTGCCATAGCAACGCGTCGGGGCAAAATCTTCATTTAAGTTCCACATGAGCCATAGGAGGCGCCACCGTCGTTGCGATATCCAATGTTAATTCAAATGTAACGGGGGCCAATGGAAGTGCAGCCTCTGTATGCGTCAGCTATATACTCTGTGGTTAGGCTATATTTTCAAACTAAAATGACACCACTATGTTATATACACTATTAATGATGATTCTTATTTTCATATCATCAAAATCCAGTTTTTAGGGCAAACACTTATATTAGTCTATTGATATGACATTTTTTACTCTTATTTCAATGTTTGTACACATCTTTTTTTATTGTTACACTAAATTGCATAACATTTCTACTTAATTTGAAAAATATACATATTCTATACCTGATATTTATTGTATTTTTTTTTTTTTTTTAAATATATTTTAGCGGGCTTTTTGGATTCCTAAATAATTGTTTTTTATTATTCATGTTTTACATACTTCTTTGATCACTTTATAACAACAATCGTGCAGGGTTACATTTAAGTTTTTGTATTTTAAATTTTCCATTTTAAGCATTTTTTATGAAAAAATCCAATTTTGAAGGTCTTTAAGGAACCCTAAGATATTTCTTCATGTATTTTAGGTTCTAAGTTTAGACCCCAAATGGCCACTAAAAATATAGTACCAAAACAAATTTCGAAAAAAGAAAGTTTTTTCGATCCACCTTAACTACTACTCATTATTTGAAAAGTCTTTTGAAAAACTTTGACTTATTTTATATTTTTATGATAAAATCAAAGGTACAGTACTCTCAAACATCAGCTAAAATAATAAAAGTTTGCAGTATTGTTTTTAGCACTTTAAAGTAATAATTGAGCATGATGATATTTATGTTTCTATATTTTTAATGATTTTTATAAAATCTCCTATTTTATGCATTTTTCATGAAAAATACAAATTTTCGAGGGGATTTTGGATCTCTAAATAATTACTTCACACAATTCATATTTTATATACTTATTTAGATTACCTTATAGAAATTATTACCAAGATGACATTTATATTCTTGTATTTCAAATATTTTTTCAAAATTTTTCAATTTTATGCATTTTTTATGAAAAATTTCAATTTTGAGGGGCTTTGACAAAAAAACTTAGAACCAAAATAAATTTCGATCAGAAGGTTTTTTAGATCCACCTAACTGTGCATCCAAGACCAATCTACCCCATAACAACTTCTAGAATCTTTCCAGGTGGACATTCATTCTTGGCCATTGAATTATCCAGTGACATCTGCCAAGCTAACCTCGACTCATCTAGAATGTCGAACCCGACCACCAAGTAGACATGGGTGTCTACCACAGGATTTTCTTTTTACATTCTGTGAATTTCCTTTGAGTTTTATTTTCACTTATTTAAATTGAGTTCTAAAACACCCAAAATTTTGATATTCTAGAACACTTAACAATAGTTTTAATTTTATTCCCCTTTTACTTCAATTTCACTTCCAAGTCTCGAAAGTCATTTATTATTAGTTTTTAAATTGAGAGAGTTGTTTTAACGTTTTAGTATTCCAATAGATGTATTGTATGCCTATATTTTAATTTCATGCTTGTGGATTTCTTAAATAAACAAAATATGTCTTACCTGGGTAATTCGAATCTTGTAATAATTTTTTAATAGCCTTTAAAATTTTATTTTCCAGCTTAGTTTTACTGGTGCTCTTATTGGTTAATTTAAGCAATCAATCACATTTTAATCATAATGTTGTAGAATAATCACAACAACAACAACTAAGTTGGCTGTTAGACAAACCACATTTGGTTCATTTTGGCAAAAATGGTTTAAAAAAAACAGGCAAAAACAGCAAAAATCAAATTGTAGGATGGTCCGTTCTAGCGCTCAATGCCTCGATTAAAGGTTTGTATGGTATATAATGTACACACAGTACAACCCTTTGAGCTTAAAAGAATATTTTAAACACATTTGCACTTACCTCAGGAATCCAAACTTTATAAATGTAGGAAACGTTAGGCGCACCTGCTATAGTACGCTTGTACAATTCATAAAAATGATCATACAACTCCAGTTGCTGAAAAGAACAAATTTCATGTATAATGAGCATATTAAAATCTTTAATTAGTAAACAAACATTTATAACTAAACAAAATTATAATCTAACGGTTCAGTAATTCTAAACCCACACCTGCCAATACAGAAACTTTTGTATTAGCATAATTTTCCCAAGGGAAGAAATTTCTCCTTGTTTTATTCTCTTCCTTACAAACTATCTCATCAAATACTCAAAACACGCAAAACTTTACATTACTGTAAACCAATGTTAAATTAATCAGTATTCTATTAAAATAATAAAAAAGGGCAACATAGCTTATACTAATTTAAAAAAAAAAAAAAAATCTACACCTAAGATTTACTACAAAAACTATTATATAAGAATTTATTTTACATGACATCCAAATTCATTTGTATTTTTATGAGCAGAATTTTAGAGCACAAATTCACTGCTTCAAACTATTCAGCCAATATTTATGAATGAAATATCATTTGAAAGGGCCTGAACTGTAGATGTATTGAAACATACCAAAAGTTCCAAAAACAATTTAATTTATAAAGTATTTTAATTCTAATATTTTTATAAAAGCATTATCTAATATATTGCAACTACAGCAGTGCTTTTGGATCATCCGAATGTTAACATTTTCTATTTTTGCATTTTTTAAACCTGAACAATATTTGTAGAGATTTCATTTATTTCAAATCAATAGGTTTCAATTCATTATTATTAAAAATAATTGTTTTCTTACTGGAAGAATGTTGTTGAGTTCAACATTTCATTAGTTTATTCCAATATTATTTCTGATAAGAACCAATATCATACATATGAAATTATTAAAATCCAATTACTTATACACTGATATTCTTCATTGTCATTTTATTAGGACATTTTATGGTGATTTGAAATGTTAAAACTGCTGCTGGAACTGTTTCAGGCAAAGTAAAAGAGGATTCCCATATTTTTGTATATTGAATCCAAGAGAGTTTTTATCTAAAGATGCACTGTAAAAGCTTACAATGTTCATCAAACACAGCTGTTTGTACAGCTGTATTCATAAATTTGTTTGTAACTGAAATGTGCATTATTTTTATTTTCTAGAAAGGACGCTGTAGAACAATGTTCTACAATCATTTCTTTATAAGTTTAAAATGTAGGCACATTCAAACAAAATTTCCAGTTGAATTTTCATGACAGTGTACCACTAAAAATTGTTTTACCCTACACAATGGCAAATTATAGCAGAGGGTTGCATGAACAAGTTCCCAAGTAGATCAAAATATAGTATTGATGTGGTTTTAATGTAACCAAGCTTTTCACAAGAGTATTTTTTCTATTGCTATTTGGTTTTATTGCATTTGTTCCAGCCCAAAGTAAGCAAGCTTTTCACAATAGCATTTTTTTCTATTGCTATGTATTTCTATTGCATTCGTTCCAGTCCACCAGATTTTCTTAAAGAATTGTTGATCTGGAACTCACTTGAATAAAAAAATCGGAAGCAAACAAATTGTATTGTACATAGTATTTGAACTAAAACACTTAATACGTAGATTTTAAATGTTGAGTGTTCACTGGCAATCAAGAGAAGCAAGCTTGAACTGTGTAGTGTTCCTAGATGTGCAAGTATTTCATGCGGATTGTCGAGGTCAGTTAATAAATGGATATATGTACAGCAACTTTTGCTTTCAATTAGGCATATGTTTACATAGGGTGATAAAAGTATAGCATTCAGTAAAAAAAAAAAATTATACATTTTTTTTTTTAAATTTATTTACGTTTTGGAACATTCTGATTTAAAATAAAGTGGTCTAGAAAAAATGTATGTCAGTGTGTCTGTATATCTATGTCTCCATCTGTATGTCAGTGTACGCGGTCAGCATAACTCCCAAACAAATTGGCCTACTATGTTCAAATTTGGCGTGCGGGTTAGTGGTGGCCATGGGACCTAACATTAAGATTTTCGCCAAAATCGCACATGCACATGAGATTGAAATCATGAAAAAATTATGTTTTTCAGCAAAAGGTGTTCTAATTATCCTCACCTTCGAAATTCCAGTAGAAATACGATGAAATCATAAAGTTTAAAAACGAGTGCCTTTAACACAGAGCTCTCTCTGTTCTTGAGCATCGCTAAACAGCAATCGATTTTTATCTGCTTCACAAACAAGAAAGGACAATATAATGTCTCGAAATACACTGCCAATTCCACCATTTTAGTAGTGTCTTTTTTTTTAGGCTCATGTAAAAATTGCCAAAAATATTGCCAAACTGGCCATTTTTATTTCAATGAGTGAAAATATGAAAACAGTAAATAACACCATATCAAATTTTAATGCAATGCCCCATACCATAGTGTAAGTTGTGTGATGTTCCACATCTCTAGTTATGAATACTTTAGATGGAATAAGTTATCATTTTTATATTCATCTAATAGATATACTAATATTTAAAAAATATTCAAAATTATCAATTAAACTTAAAATTATAGGCTGCATTTTAAATTTGTTTCTAAAATAGAGGCTTTGTGCTTTAACAACTTATTTCTAAACTTTAAAAATAAAATTTTGAGCAATATATCACCATTACTGATGAAGCAATATTCCATTCATTATTTAGTAAGCAATTACCTTTGTATCATACTGTATACAGTGATTTCAAATAATAGTATCTCTGAATAAAATATTAAAATTTAATACGATTTGAATGTCCACATAAGTAAAAACAATTGCTTATTTACTTAGTTTAAATTATTTTCAGAAAGAATATTAATTGTTATTAATGTCAAATTTTATTTATAAAAATCAAGGTAATGTAAAATTTATTTTGAAATATGTATACATGTAATTAGAAAAAGATTTTTGAAAAGCAACCCGGTTTAAACCAAAACACCTGGTTTAAACAAAACAACAAAGTTTTGGGGTTTTTTTTTTCCAACCCTGGCTAAATGAATCAAATAAGGACCATAATTCAGTGTAATATTTGGATTTAAATATTAAGATTGAAAATTTTGATTGATATTAATGATAAAAGAAATTTTGAAAAAACCTGGTTTAAAGCCAAAAAAAAACAGGCTTTATGGAGGTTTTTTTCCAACCCTGGCTTATATTAAATGAATCAAATAAGGACTATAACTCAGCGAAATATTTGGATTTAAATATTAAGATTGAAAATTTAATTAATGAAAAAATAATAATTTATTGGTATTTAATATAATCTCATAAGATTTAAAAATAGAGATTATATTTTAATTTGTCTGATAAAGTAAATGCAGTAAATAAATAAACTGAGGACAAGGGGTTGAAACAAAAATGTTAAAAGTTTATTTATAACATAATCAATACTACTACCTCACTGGCAGTCAGAAACCATCTGCCCTGTTTCACAAGAAACTTTTTCTTATATAAGAAATAAATTTGCATATTACAAAGAAATGCATGTCTGGAAAAATACCACAGTTGACCAATCAAAAAATTCAGAAATACCCAACACAAATATTATTAAACTTTCAAGGAAGAAGCCATACAACTCAACTTAAAACTTTAGCTGAAGCAAAAGGTAAACAATAGTTTTGAAAAGTGGGCGGTTCACTCATGGCACAGGTTGGGAAAAAGTATGAAGACAGGTACATTAACAAGTAAGTTAAATAAGCTGTTTATCTAACAGTGCCCCCCTTCTTCATATTTTTTCTTTTGAAAATGACCTATGAAGTAAAATTTCTGAAATATTGGACAACATGCATCTTTATGAAAATAAAGTTTTAAACTCTCACATTGTCTAAATTATTTCTCGTCACTATACATTATTAAAGCTCAAAACCAATTTTAACATATAAATATCATTTTGATATATTAACTTAAGAAATTAAAACTGCACATTAATACTTAAATACTTCAATAATATTAGTGACAATATTAGACGTCATGACTTATCAATAATACAAGTCAAACTTTAGAAAATATCATTTCCTGAAAATGAAAAAGTTCAGTTTTGCTCAACGGCTTTGTAAAAATGTCAGCAAAGTTCATTTTACTAGGAACATGTTGCAACTCGAACATGTTGGTGTATACCAAGTCTCTAATGAAGTGTAAGCGAACGTCTATATGTTTCGTTCGATGGTTTTCAATAGGAGAACGAACAAAGTCTATTGCAGCCTGATTATCAGCAAGTAGACGGGGATTGTTTGGTAGTTGCTTGATAAGCTGGGCACCAACACACTCCTTGATAATACGTGTATACCATACTAATTCCTTTGCAGCTTCTGTCATGGCTACAAATTCGGATTCCATAGATGATAAACTAACACACTTTTCCTTGAAGGCTCGCCAAGCAATTGGTACTTTGTCTAATAAGATTAGTTGTCCACCCATGGATATTCTATCATCTCGATTACTCGCAAAATCAGCGTCAGTGTAGACATCAAGATTGAGGTTTTGAATTTTGGATAAGTCCAGTTTCAGCTCTCTGGTATAACTAATATAGCCTAGAAGTTTTAGGAGACCATTCCAATGGCTGATACCTGGATTTTCCTGAAATTGACTAAAAATATTAACCGAATATGAAATGTCAGGGCGAGTTCTTCCTGCTAAGAAAGCTAAGCTTCCGATCAAACTACGATATGGGTAAGACTTCATTTCTTCCATCTCCGAGTCAATTTGTGGGCATTGGGTTTTAGAATAAATAACCCCTTTAGCTATAGGAAGGGATGATATAGGGAAATTAAATTTCCTAAAATTGTTACAAATTGTATCAATGTATTCGTGCTGATGAATACATAACCTGTTACCTTCCTCCACAAATTCTACTCCTAACAGCTTTCTTGTTTTTCCTAAAATCTTTATATCAAATCTTTCCTTTAAGAGATTAACTGCTTTATTAGTAAAGATTTTATTTCTTCCAAAAATGATTATGTCGTCTACATATAGTAAAAGAACGACATCTTTTTCTAAGAAATAAGCACAATTGCACCATTCAAATTTTTTAAATCCTATTTCATATAAAACTTTATGAATTTCAAAATACCAGACACGCCCACTTTGGTGCAAGCCGTAAATAGCTTTTTGTAATCTGCATACTGAATTAGGATGCTTCTTGTCCTCAAAACCTGGTGGCTGCGTCATGAAAATTAGCTCGGTTAAGGGTGCGTACAAGTATGCACACTTAACATCGCATTGTAAATGTTCCCAGTTATATAGGCTTACAAGAAGAGCGAAAAAGAATCTTATAACACTAAAGTTTACTACAGGACTGTAAACTTCTTCAAAGGTTTCTCCTTTAACCTGGCGGAATCCGTGTGCAACGAGTCTTGATTTATATCTAACGATTTCACCAGATTCATTCTTCTTTACTGTATATACCCACCTGCATCCTAGAACTTTGGCATTAGGGGGTTTCTCAACAAGAGTCCATACTTGACGTTCTTGCATGGTCTCGAGTTCCTCCTTCATTGCCGCCACCCATTCTTGCTTTTGTGGACATAAAAGAGCCATTTTAAAATTAGTAGGGATTAAAATATCACCACCTAGTCACGCTGATGTTGCATTACAGGCGTTATCGGGAGTCTTCACTATTCCTTCATAGTTGTCCGTGCCACTAAAATTGAAAATTGATGGATCGTACTCCAAATTCTTTCTGGAACAGTACTTGGATATATCATTTAAAGATCTTAAGCGTTCCTTCTCTCCTTTTAGAAAGTAATAAATATCGGTTCTTGAACCATCTGGTCTGGGTACAGGCTTTCGTATCCAAACCGCTTCAACAGGTTCTGGTTTTTCTGTAGCAGGTGGTAATTTTTCCTGTGATTGACCAGGCTCCTCTTCACCGTCATCAACTGCTTCAGAACTTTCATCTGTAGATACTGATTCTTCTTTTGGTAATGTATACTCATCTTCACTGTCAGATTCTGCATCCTCTACATACCAGTTTTTAAAAGGGTCCAGGACTGCTCCCTGCCGCTGGCTGCACACCCATCTTTTCTCTGTCTCTTGCTTGACAGTTTCATCAAATCTTACATTGATGATTTTCTATGATTTTCCTCTCCTGTGGTAGCCAAATTCTGTATCCTCTGGTATTCAGTGCATACCCAACTAAAACACCTTTCTTGGCTCTCATATCAAGTTTTCTTCTTAGTTGTTTTGGTACTCCAACAAACGCCTTGGTTCCAAATGGTTTCAGGTGCTTAACAGATGGTTGTCTTCCTCCATAAAGTTCAAATGGGGTGATCTTTTGACCAGTGTGACACACCCTGTTCCAGGTGTAGACGAAATGCAATAGGGCTTCTGACCAAAATTCGTCTGACAATCCACTGTCCTTTAAAAGTACCTTTATGCCATCAACAGCTGTATAGTTGAATCGTTCAGCTGTTCCATTTTGTTCGGGAGTGTATACGTTGGTACGCTCGTGCCGCATTCCTTGCTCTTCAAATAAAGAACTAAACTTCTCATTGGCAAATTCCAAACCGTTATCTGTTCGGACTGCAACTATTCTTTCATTCAGGAATCTTTCTGCTCTTCGCTGAAATCTTTGAAAAACATCAAAAGCTTCAGATTTTTCTTTTAGAGGATAAGCTGCCACTTTTCTAGAATAATCATCTATTATGGTAAAAAAATATCTGTGTCCCTCTCGTGATGGTTTTGGCAACGGGCCACATAGATCCATGTGGACTAATTCAAGAGGTTTTTTAGATCTGATAGTACCAATAGGCTTGAAACTCACTCTTTTCGACTTGGCTTCCTGGCATGGCTCACACTGTGGAAAATTTCTGGCAAGTTTCGGGAGTCCTTTAACGCAATTCTGCCGACTTGTCTGCACTAGGTGCTGAGGATTAATGTGGGCAAAACGCCTGTGCCACATCTTTGCTTCCTCAGGTTGGGATAATGATGCTGTCACTTCTTTAGAACTTCCTGGGTATGTCGGGTGACAAACGTATAATCCGTTCATTTTCTTAGCTGAAAAGTGCACTCTACCCGAACTATGGTAGACTGTGATTTTTCCTCCTTTGCCTACAAACTTTGCTCCTCCTTCATCAAAACGAGGTCCTGCCAAAAGGTTTCTTCTAAGATTTGGAGAGTATATTACATTCTTTAAATGAATGACTTCTCTCCCAAATTTCAAAGTGACTGTACCACGTCCTACAACCGGACATGTCACTCCATCAACAGCAACAGTCATCTGTTCCCCTTTGGTAGGCGTGAAGTCTCGAAACAGCTCTCGATTGCGGCAAAAATGAAAAGATGCTGCAGTATCAAAAACCCAAGCTGTATCGTCTAAACACTTTTCCCCACAATGAGTCTCGGCCACGTAGCTACTTCCTGGCATCTCCTTGAAGTGCTTGGTTTTCTCTGGACATCGATTTTTGTAGTGCCCTGGTTGATTACATCGGTAGCATATTACCTTGTTTGCAATAGGAGTACTGGGTCTGGTAGGCTTTTGTCTGGATATCGGCTTGGATCCAACAGGTGTTTGGAATCTGGTTGGAGTAGGTCTGATTGGAGCTGGCTTCGATCTTGCAATGAAAGCAACTGCTTCCTGGTCCCCTCGCCTCTGCTTCAATCTTGCCTCTTCGGCTAACAACTCTTCCAAAACTCTGTCAAAGGTAAAATTTTCTTCTTTCCATCTATATATAACTTGGATGATTCCCTCAAATGCTGGAGGCAAATGTCTTATCAATTGAAAACTTTGATATAATTCTTCCAAAGGATGACCTGCTCCTTTCAACTGGGATACTATCCTTCTTAGTCTAGCAGCAAAAAGTCCAACGGTCTCGTCAGGCTGTATTCTACAAGCGAAAAATTCATCAAGTAGGGTCATCAAACGTGCTCTTGACTCAGGTCTAAAGTGTTTCTCTAAAGTCAGCCAAGCCTTCCTTCCATCATCAAGGTCTTCTATCAATGAACGAAAACGATCCTCTAAATTCAAATAGATGGTTGTAAATGCTTTATCAAAACGTTGCTTATAGTTTCTGATCTCATTGGGAGATTCCACTGCTTCATCTGGAGGTATTTCAACTCCTTGAACAATCTTCCAGCAACCCCTTTCCATAAGGAGCACCTTGACATCAGACACCCAAGTGCCATAATTCAGTCCATTTAACTTGCTGGTTGAAAAACTGCCTTCACCCATTTTAAATATTGATCAGGTAATTAAAAAAAAAGTTTCTATCTAGGCCAACTGGCCCCCCCTTCGAAGAAGTCCTCTTTCCAAACTGCATAAAGTTAATAATGGCCCATAACCACTAATATAATCTCATAAGATTTAAAAATAGAGATTATATTTTAATTTGTCTGATAAAGTAAATGCAGTAAAAAAATAAACTGAGGACAAGGGGTTGAAACAAAAATGTTAAAAGTTTATTTATAACATAATCAATACTACTACCTCACTGGCAGTCAGAAACCATCTGCCCTGTTTCACAAGAAACTTTTTCTTATATAAGAAATAAATTTGCATATTACAAAGAAATGCATGTCTGGAAAAATACCACAGTTGACCAATCAAAAAATTCAGAAATACCCAACACAAATATTATTAAACTTTCAAGGAAGAAGCCATACAACTCAACTTAAAACTTTAGCTGAAGCAAAAGGTAAACAATAGTTTTGAAAAGTGGGCGGTTCACTCATGGCACAGGTTGGGAAAAAGTATGAAGACAGGTACATTAACAAGTAAGTTAAATAAGCTGTTTATCTAACAGTATTAATGATAAAAGGATAATATTTTGGTATTAATGGTAAAAGAAATAATTTTAAGTTGGATGTAATTAGCCTAATTTTAACAGCAACATAAATTGTAAAAAATTTTACAATATTTTCTGTTCCCAATGTAAAGGAATTAAAAAAAATTTAATAATTCAATACATTTTTTAAAGCTTGGAAAATATTTAAAGATATTTTAATCAAAAACAATTTTCAGAGTATTTTTGTGATTTTATTTTCCAATACTAATTATTCCGTTTTCACAGGTAATATTGAAGTTCCATTGAGTAGTCACATGAATGAAGATTATACTTTTGTTTTTGTATTCGAAGATAATTTTAATAAAAACATTTTTTGGTATTTTGTCCAATTTTTACGATTCTTTATTCTTTTATTTTATTTGCTGCTTAACATGTTGAGCGCATCGCGAATTCTTAAGGAATTCCCCTTCAGGCCATGCAAGCTACTTAGAAGCGTTGGTATTGCGGTATGCGAAGCGCACCACTAACAGAATGAAATTTACTCGATACAGCTGTGTAAATATATTAAGGCTATTGTTTCTTATGTTATTTTCTTATGATATTTTTGTTAAGAGTGAAATGTTTTATAGACATTTAATCAACATATAATCATGCGCCAAGGGTGTTTGTCACGTTTGGCTCGCGGCCGGGGTTCCTTTTATGACAAAGCAATATGTTTAATATGACCAGATATCCCGTTTTGGGCAGGACAGTCAGGCTTTTCACCTCACAGTACAGCTGACCGAATGTCCCCCTTTACCTTTACAGAGTCCTACCAAAGTCCTTCTAAACAAAACCAAAGTGTCATAACAACTTGAAAACTAACAGTTAAAATAATGTAAATTTTTTAGTTTTATATCATATTTTACATTGTCAGCCACCGATGATTGACGCTGCACTCAACGTGTTAATGATATTATCCTATAATAAATAAAAATTAAATAAATTTTCAATAATTGCTAAAAATAATGTAATTTTTTTAGTTTTATATAATATTTTACAAAGGCAACCACCGATGGCTGACGCGGCACTCAACGTGTTAACTGTTATTTCTGCTAATTTAAAATAAGGTGGTTGTTTCTAAGTGTTTTAAGTTAGCTTGTTCATCAATAGTCAGTGTTATATCAATTGGTTAGGAATAGTACGATTATGTCTTTTGACATTTGAAATGTCTTTAGATATTTGGTAAGAACTTCGTAAAATTGCATTTTTCTCATTCATAGTAATTGAATTTGTTTTTCATGTTGTTCCACCATGAATATTGGGAAGTAGAACACACAAAATATTTCGTCTAATTTTCTCAATATTTAACTGCACCCCTTTTGCTTTGAACAAAAATGTGCCTAAATGAAGCAAAATCGTAACAGATTGTACGTTAGGATGGCCCAAACAAATATTTTTTCGAAATTGGTCTTGGAATAGCGTGGAAAATTTGCCTAATGGGCCAGTTAAAACACACACAAAATTTCGTCAATTTTGCACAATTTCTAGCCACGCCCCTCTGACACTGAAAATGTCCAAAACATACAAAAAAGGCATTTCTAGGCCAGTTTTTAGAAAACTTTGGAAATTATTTTTAAAAACCATCATTGGTATAGCATGGAATAGTAACCTAATGTGTCAGTTAACAAACACACAAAATTTAGTCCATTTTGCTCAATATTTAGCTACACCCCTCTTCAGGGTTCGTACAGATTTTTTGAAAACAAATTCAAGGACTTTTTAAGGACTTTTCAAGAACCTTCCAAACAAAAAAATAAGGACCTTAAAATTAAATTTAAAAAAAATCTTTAAAAAAAATTTTAATGATCGATGACGGAAATATAGTATATAATTTGTGAAAAATATTGCATTTTAATTCTTACTTAACATACTTGACAAAAAGTTCATTATAACTTTAAAGTTTTAAGAAAATAGAAAAAATTTGATTGGAGCATTCAGTATCATTTAGATTCGAAGATGTCATTTTCATTAAAATTTAATCATTTTTGTCAGTTACATCAAATACAACAACTTTAGTTACTGTACATTATACAACGAAAATTTTATTGAATTGTGTTTCACAGGACGATTTCAGTTTCTGAACTTTTTTAATTACGCAAAACGGGTTAAATCTTAGATGCGTAAATCGCATCTAAATAATTTGTTAATCACTGATTAACTGAAATGCATCCAGTAACCACGGAGCTGATCGGGTTAAAAGTGCAAATTTGGTCACAATAGTCTTTATAACGATAATTATTTTTAGTTTCTAACCTTGCTTGACAATAAGGGTTCGAGAGTGGAACTTATGTTCCATGGTGTGTTTGAAAATCAATAATCCAATATATATTACCTTTCTAACTTTCTCAATGCAAAGTTGTCTAAATATAGTAGGATAATCTAAATAGTAGGTAATATAGTAAGTATCTAAAATAGTAGGATATACGACCCTTATTACTACAAAAACTTTTCAATAAATACAATTGCTTTGATTGAATAGTTAACCTCTCATCATGTAATGTACAGCTTACCAATGTAAAAAAAAAATCTTCCTTAGCCTTTAACTGCTGTAAGCGGTCTGACAGACCGCAAGTCATTTTTTGTGGAATGTTTCCACCCACTAAAATATCTCATCTTTGACTTTTATATAATTTTTTCTGATACTATGTTTCTTAAACTTTAAATTGATGTTTACCAATTTATTTGACGCAATATAGATCATGTGTTGCTCTTGCACCAAAAACCTCAAACCACCTAACTACAGCAGTTAAAGGTTAAAGCCAACCTCATTTGATCTAGACGGTATAAAGTTGGAATCCTCATATTTAACCTTCCGTTAGTCGTGCGCACCTCACAGGTGCATCCCTACACTTTTTCCTCCTCTGCCTTTATTTTTATTGAATTACTTGTGATACGATTTTTTAATAAATTTTAATATTTAAATAGATTGTTTAATACTTTATACTCCAATGAATCTTAAATCGGTAACAATCAACTATTTAAACTAGAATAAATTTCATTTGGCTTTCAAAAAACCGGAAACACCTCATAGGTGCAACGCGACTAACCATGTCGGAAAGCGGAACGCAACTAACGGAAGGTTAAAATCATGCATTCATAAGTCTGAAGTATCACGTCAATGCTAAATAAGAAAACATCCTGAAATGTTTGGTTGGTTGTTTTCAGATTATCTGGCGCTGTCAGCAACACGAGGGCTATAATGCACCGAAACATTTGTCATTAGACAAGCCAACATACATTTACAAACACCCATGCCTAACACGGGACTCGAGCCCGCAACCTCTCGGTCTAGAAGCTAGCACGCTAACCACTATACCGTTTAGTCGGCCATCCTGAAATGAAAATACTTCTAGTATATCGTAATGTTTTCACATTTCTTTTTAATCGTTCTATATCTTGAAGCAAGAGCTACCAATGTTTAAAAAAAATAAACTTATTAAAATGTTAAGTATATAAGTAGGGATATCTTTCTTTACATTATTAATGGTTAGAAAACAGCAAAGTTAAGTGTAGGTATTTTAAATAGATGCATCACTTTACGATATTATGCGAACTATTAAGCAATAAAGCTGAAGTGGCTGGGCTAAGAAGGAATTGAATGGTTGAGCGTACAAACAAAACAACTTTAAAGGCAAAGAAAGGGGCAGTATATAAGAGATAATAAAAATCTCCAAATCACAACTGCAAGTGATTTAAAATTTAATTCCATGTCAAGTAATTTGAGGTGATCCTTTATACAGAAGGTCTGTAAAAGCTGCGCCAAAATCACATTGTCGAGTGTTTTCTGCTACGAGGAGCCATTAAGCATTGAAAACAATCACAAACAAATTACTAAATAAAAATATATTTCCCAACTTTGCAGAAAGATAATGCGTTGCAAGTAAAAACATATATCATGAACTTTTACAATATTTAACTTGAACAACTTCGTTACTATACTAAACGACAACCTTAGCACAATAACGCCAACCAGGGGGGTTCCGTGGAAAGGGGGGAGGGGATAAACCCTAACACTTTTAGCATGCGAAACCATCACAGCGCAAACCTAACAACCATCAAATAGGCAGCTTATCCACAAATTTCAAAAAATTGCAGTAGTGTATGGTTGGCTTGTACGCTTGAAATTAATACCCTACATAACCACTGGATTAAACAAGATCGTAATGAATCTCATTTTGTAATTGAAATATGGGAAACATGGTTAGTTAGTTTATGCGCTGAACGACATCTTTATGCACAGTAACGGTTTATCAGGGCGGATCTACAACTTAGGTGGATTCCGAACCACAACGAATATACGCGCCCAACTCGGGATTCGAATCCGCCATCTTTGTCATGCGAGGTTAGACAGCTAACTAAACAGCCATCAGAAGGGAGAAATACGATTTGGATAAGCTATATAAATCGGTTGACTATGGTATGGTGTATTCTCGTCACCTGAAATGTTAAAAAAATATCGCTACTATTAAAAATTGTAGAACCCAGTTGCATTAACTCTTTGCACTCCAGGCCTTTTTCGCGCGGAGGAATCAGCAACTCGAGACATTTTAGGTTCGGCTGGTGTTTATGGATTTGCTTCATAGAAACTAAACACAGTCATTGGCCTTGCATCGAATTTTCGCATCACACCTAATGGTCCTCTCGTGGTTTGGCATCCAATCGTGTGGCGCCTGAGAGGCGCCACTGGAGTGCAAAGGGTTAAGCATTGTAATTGTGAGACAACTTTCCATTTAAAAGACAGTCTTTATCTCGCTATCAAGGTAGAAACTTCGGGTTAAATCCTTAATTTTCACAATCACTCCCCTGAGCATTTGAATTGACTCTCCGTGAAACTCATCCGATCATACAATTTGGCGCAGTATGGCCCTCGTGCTGCCCTTGCACCGTTAAACTTAAACCAACCAACCCAATCATACAATCTTCCTCGCCCATATATACTCTTTAAGTGCCATGAATATTTGAATGCAGGTTAATTTCTCAACGATTATTTCACAAAAAAAAAAAACATTAAATAACACCTCGATAAAAAAAAAAGGATTTTACTGACAACTAATCCTAATACTAAGTTTCATCAACAATAAAAGAATACTAAACCAACAACTGTAGAATTTAGTGTAATTTTATGTCAAAAGCAGAAATACCAATACGATCAAATGACTTCTGTTCACATTAGTTAAGACAGGAACAAACACCTTATTTTCTCCAATTCAGTTTTCAAACCGTATTTGAAGTTTAAAATACGATGGCAATAAAATAACTTATGAAAACAAATTTTGCATTATAAATCTTTTATATGCATTGTCAATTTTTATATTCGTTAACACAGGCGCCGATTCTCTAAGCAGCGTGTGTTTGGTATTTGCATCTAATTTTCAATATCAAAAGCTCTTCTATCAGCAAAATGTGCTGCAAACTAAGTTAAAATTTATTTATTAAAAATGAACGTACATTTATGCTTGCATATCCAAATATCACTAATTTATTCTTATTAAAGTAATTTTTTATTTATCAAGAACAGAAAAAAAAACAAAAAAAACACGGCAACAAGAAAGAGTTTCAACAATGGTCGGTTCAATGCTTTTTTTTTAATACGATTGGATGATGACAAGTTGATTTATTTTTATTCCGTAAAAGCAACCTTTTAATGACAGTTACAACTGCAAAATTTAATAGAATGCATCGTCATTGACATCATATGCTAAGTTTCTCCCCGATTGGATGACAGCAAGGTGGTTAATTAGGCATCCGCAGATTTGCCCTCCATCGACAAACCCACAAAATCGAAGTTAACACAAAGGATTTAAAAATAAATTAAAAGTTGTAAACTTGAATGTATTTTGCAGCAAGAGTCACGATATGGTTAGTGGTGCAAAAAATTATAAATAAAGTAAAAAATACAAAATCAGTGAGTACTTACAAAAAAGATCCTAATGCAATTGTTTTAACGCTTCACCTTTTATAATTCGTATTGTCCGAACAACCGTACTGGAACGGTGTTACTGTTTCATGTTGCAGAAATATTTTGAATTATTAGTTTTTGGTTTTAATTTTGGCAGATCTATATTTTTGTATGCTGAACGCGGCTGCAACAAGAAAAAAAGTTTCAACAAATCGAAATTTAAGTTGACAATGGTGACCTTCACTTACCAGCCATGAAATCATTTACAAGGGCAGGAGGCTCATACATTGTAATGTTCAAAATAGACATGCCCAGGAAAAACAGTTTAATAGATGCTTCCTTTCATCATGAATAATTTATTACCATGATGATCCTCATAATTCAGAATTACATTATTTATTATAAATACTTTTCAACTACGGAAAGAGAAAATAAAGGGAAATAAATTAGGAAAGTTTTTTTTTTTTTTTTTTTTTTTAATTAGGATATCAGGATTTTTTTTCTATGGAAGTTTCTGAAATACACAAGCAAAGAAAGAAAAAAAAAGGAAAAACAAATGTTCTTTCAAGAACTTTTTAAGAGCCCTCAAAAATTAAAAAACTTTTAAGAACCTTCAGGTAAAAAATAAGGAGTTTTCAAAAACTTTTCAAGGGCCCTTGGAGACATAAAGTAAAAATAAGGAGTTCTTAAGGACTTTCAAGAACTGTACGAACCCTGCTCTTGCTATGACCAAAAATGTGCCTAAATGTCGCAAAATCGTAATATTGGAAGTTAGGGTAGACCAAATTTTTTTTTTCCGAAGTCGGTCTTGGAATAGCATGAAAAGTTGCCTAATGGGTCAGTTAAAACAAACAAAAAATTTCATCAATTTTGTTGAATATCTAGCTGTGCTCCTTTGGCATTGAAAATGTCCAACACTTACCAAAAAATGCATTTTTAAGCCATTTTTTGAGCGATTACTTAAATTGTTAAAATGGTTGCATAATGGGTCAGTTTTGGACACAAAAAATTCACACATTTTGATCATCTAATCTAGTGGTGCCCTTCTGAGTAAAAGAGTAAAAATAAGGACGAAAACCAGCGCATTTTGAATGAGCCAGTTAGAAACCGCATAAAAATGTCGTCAATGTTGCTTAATATCTAGCTACTAATCTAGCCTAATGCTTATAAAGTTAAGTCTTCAGAATAGTACTGCTCCAGGGTTCCCACTCAAATCATTATTTTTATAACTTTTGCAAATGGGCACAACATCCACAAAAATTAAGGACTTTTAAGGACCTCTAAGCATTTTCAAAGACTTTTAAGCACCTCTAAGCATTTTCAAGCACTTTCAAGGCCTTGAAAACAAGTTAAAAAATATTAAGCACTTTTAATGACCGTGGGAACCCTGTGCTCCTTATTATCAAATCTTGGAAGGTCGCTTCTTGCTTGAATCTTAGCCAGTATATAATTTTATTGACATGGTCAGGAAACTGCTTTGAGAGAGCAATCATCTTTCAGATATGTCGGGACCCACCATGAAATGTGGTTTTATTTTTATCTTGAATCACATTGGTACAAAAATCAGAATTACAAACTTTACAATTATACGAAGCTCGCCGGCTGGATTTTCGGTACCAGTGTGCATAATACATAAGTAGACTTTAATGACATTGATTACATTGATCTCATTGACTAGTCAAGGTACATCCTAACAGAACCACCACTTACAATGTATATAAAAGATGAAGAATTGGAAGATATGTGGAAAGAACAGGTTCCTATAATACCATTTGAGAAGTTTCTATGTCATTTGCAAGTAATCGAGAGATGTGTTAAACTCATATCTGAAGCTCCAACGAAAGTTTGTGGCGATGCTGCAAAAGACGGTTATATGCGAGCTATGAGATTCAAGCAAGAAGAGAACTTCCAACGTTTGATAAAGGGCAGTACTATTCTGAAGTTTAAACTTCATAAGGATTAGGCCTACTCATTTTTACTTTATAATATTTTAATTTCTCGATTTCTAAATATGAATAAGTATTATACTAGTAAATATACTTTTGATTTTTAATATGAATATTATTTATTTTTTGTAAGTTTTGAAATGCCAGGAGGAATAGCTAGATATTGAGCAACATTGCCGACATTTTTAAGTGGTTTCTAACTGACCCATTCAAAGTACGCTGCTTTTCGTTCTTATTTTTATTCTCAGATGGGCGCTGCTATATACTGATAAAAAAGGATGAAGCTTTTTGAGTGTCCTAACTGACCCATTATGCAACCATTCCGTGCTATGCCAAAGCTGGTTTTTAAAAATTTTAAGTAATTGCACAAAAAATGGCTGAAAGTGCATTTTTTGTATGCTTTGGACATTTTTAATGCCAGAGGGACGCAGTTAGATATTCAACAAAATTGATGAAATTTGTTGTCTGTTTTAATTGACACATTATTCAACTTATCCAAGCTATGTCAAGACCGATTTTGGAAAATTTTTAGTCCACCCTAAGTTCAATTTAATTTTACAATTTTGCGACATTTAGGCACGTTTTTATTCATAGCACGAGGGGCGCGGCTAAATATTGAGCAAAATGGACAAAATTTTGTGTGTTCTAACCGACACATTAGGCAACTATGCCAAAGCCAGCTTTTAAAAATAATTTTTAAAAATTTCTAAAACTGGCTGAAAAGGGCATATTTTGTATGTTCTGGACATATTCAATGCCAAAAGGGGGCGGCTAGAAATTGAATAAAATTGATGAGATTATTTGCGTGTTTTAACTGACCCATTAGACAACTTTTCCACGCTATTTCAAAACCGATTTCCAAAAAATATTTTTTGGTCCACCCTAACATCCAATCTGTTACGATTTTGCAATATTTAGGCACATTTTTGTTCAAAGCAAGAGGGGAGCAACCAAATATTGAGAAAAATGGACGAAATTTTTTGGGTGTTCTAACTGATACATTAGGCAACTATTCCATGTTATTAAAAATAATTGTTACAAAAAGCCTGTTTTTAAAAATAATTTTCACAAATTTTCAAAAAAGGCTTAAAAGTTCATTTTTTGTCACTTTTTACATTTTCAATGCCAGAGGGGCATGGCTAGATATTGAGTAAAATTGACGAAATTTTGTGTGTGTTCTAATTGACCCATTAGGCAACTTTTCCGCACTATTCCCAAAACAATTTCGAAAAAAAAAATACTTTTGTACACCCTAATGTACATTAAGTATTTTTTCTTGCTATCCTGTCAGAAACAACTCTTTTTGGGTCCTGGGTCAGTCAAACCTTTCACTGTTTTTATTTAAGTTCTCTTCTATTTTTATTACAATAATTGATGTGACATTATTCTGATTTTATATTTGTTATAGTTATGTTGCTAATGTGTTGACTATAGAGGTATAATTTTGCTTCTCATCTGTTTTACAGTAAATTTTTTTATACAAATTTAAATTGGTATATGATCCAGTAAATAAATTGAGTCAAAGCCTTCATTTTTAGTTTGTGGTAATTTTTAATAAGTCAAAGATAAAATTTAAAATTTTATACCTATTAATACACATTATTTTATAATAATTATGCATTGTTCAATGCTTGGTTGGTTGGCTAATATATATATATATATATATATATATATTGGTATTTTTATTGTAAATATTCAAAGAATGACTAAAACACAAGCCTTTTCATTTATAAGTTGTAGGAACAATCAACTAATCAATATTTCATACTTCGATTAAGTTGAAAATGAAGACTAAATGAGACATAGACTCTTTTGATTAAAAGGTGTCATTAGTCCTTCAGAGATTTAAAATTATTTTCCAAAACTCACAATAAAAAAATACAGTATGAACCAAATGAAATAACGCAAGTTTAAGTTAAAAGCTCCTTAAACCTTA
This sequence comes from Linyphia triangularis, assembly GCA_963978545.1. Classification (NCBI taxonomy): domain Eukaryota; kingdom Metazoa; phylum Arthropoda; class Arachnida; order Araneae; family Linyphiidae; genus Linyphia; species Linyphia triangularis. The sequence goes on along the minus strand of OZ021723.1, from coordinate 62,094,872 downwards.
ATTTATTTGAATCGAGGGGAAAAAATGTATGCATATTATATGCCAACAGTTACAGCTTACAATCTACTCAACCAACAATTACAATATAACATGAAAAAAATTAGTAAGTTATACAATAACTATAGAATAATCTATTGTTTTTTCTAACAAATGTTATAAGATCATTTTAGTTCTTGGTGGCAATATAAATGTACCACTTAAGCCCCTATTAGACGAGGGGAATATCATTAACTCGACCGCAGACTCAGCTCTATCCTCAACCCGAGAAATTTTAGTAAAAATTAGAAAGGAAAATTAAAAGTTAAAAAAGCTTTTAGGAAAATAGGCATGTGATTAGTGAAATACCTAAGCAATAAGAGAAAAGTAATATTTTTGTGGAGAAGGCATCACAGTGTCTGATGAACAATTATGACTAGACTGCATAGAACCACTGCTGCATTCGTTTAAAATCATCTTAGTTTGTGATTCGCCAAAATTATTTCATACTCAATAATGTGAAACTATTATCACAAGATTTCCCTTAATATTTTTTTGGACATAACATTTGAAATCCAACCAGCAAAATGTTCATTTAGTTACGATGTATCATACAAAAACCATATATCGTATTTAGTGTCACGGCAAAAATATCCAAAGATTTCGCTTTATAAAACGAATAGAAATATTTGTTTTTTTGCTAAGGTGCTTTCATAATTTAAAAGAAGTTCTCAAGAAATATTATGAAAAAGTTACGTAAAGTTGTTTAAGAAACCTATTTTCTACAATTGGAGCATGATAATGTGCCGTTATTGTTGTACATACTGTGTCATACAAGAGTCCCGGTTTCAGTTCCCCACAAGGCATAGGAACTTGAAACTAGTACTATAATGTATTATTTTATTTGATTATCGCAATTTTATTAATACTTTTTATTGGGGATACTGTAATTTATTTATTATTTCCCTTGATTATTGTTATTTTAATATTATTTTTTTTTTTTTTTTACAAATACAATAATCAATATATCTAAAAAAATATATAATCTTTTGAACTTCCAAAATATTTGCTTTTTCCATAAAAATAACCATCTAATGTAGATAACTAAAATGTCTTGTTGAAGTACAACAATATTTTTAGTACAAAAATAGCAATGTTAATAAAAAACCAATTAAAAAAAGGAATTGCATTATCAACACCGAATTGCTACACGAATATATTGTTTAAATATAAATTGTTCAGCCTCTTCTGTTTAGTACAAAAATAAATATTACATAATTGTAAGTGGCTACAAAAGTTATAATACAATTCTTAGAATAATTAAAATTATTACCTATTGATTTAGAATAATTTTTAAAGACTAGACACTTTACTGTATTATTTTACATTTTACTGTACAATAAATATTAAATTTTTTTTAAAAAATTAAGTGCAAAGCATCTTTAAATATCAAGTGAGAATTTTTTTTACATCAGTGGTTGACAAAAACCAATGTATTTTAAAAATATATTTTCTGCTGTAATATATTAAGTATTAATGCCAAGGCGATAGATTTTTCCTTTACAAATTTTCTATTTCTAAAGCAAGAGAAGAAATTTTTCTGATAACAGAGAAGCGCCAATGCCGATAAACTTGTTACGTGGCAAAAGAATTCGTGAAAACTTCTTTCTATTCTAGCAACCCTAGAACTGATGAAGTCATGGCCTGGATCGAGTCTACGGTTGAGTCGAGGATATAGTGGCTCGTCTAATAGCCCCTTTAGAGCAAATACAAATTTTGAACAATTTAATGAGTCATTTGTAAAATCACACAAATCAGCAGAATCAGAATCTGTTGGTATGGCAAACCCATACAAATTGACAAACCTGATAACCATCTACAATAAAATGACAAAGGAGACAAATATTATGGGTAAAAAAAAAAGAGATAATTAACCAGCAAAAAAAGTAACACTATTGATTCACCATTTTTGGAAGCTGGCTAAATTCTAAAACAAAATAACAAAAATAAATAAAAATTACAATACCATTGATGCATCAGTTTTAAAAGGGCCAAACCAAGACATATCTTCCAATTGCTGTGCTACTTCATGTTCTTCACTAAAAAACATTTCATGTCTCTGACTTGGAGCCTCTTGGCGATAAATTGAAACAATATGTTGCTATTTAAATAAACAAAAAAAAATATGTAAAAAAAACTTTAAAAAGTAGACTGGAAAATTTATATTGAAATAAATATACCTAGATAAATGCATTCGTGTTAAAAGTCAATAAAATTTTTACAGAAACAAGTTTCCACATGAAACTCAATTCATTTCAATATAAATACTAAAAGAATTAATCACTAAACCTACATTACGGAAAAAGTTCAAACAGAACATAAAAAATTCAAAGCATTAAACTTACATCACAATCACCATGAGCGATACACTTCAAAACCTTGGCAACATCAACTTCTTCATTTTCATTTCTGAAAGTAGCAATAAATATAAAATAATATACACATGGTACAGATCACAAGCAAAAAAAAAAAAAAAAAATTCAAACCAGCAAAAAAAATATTACATTAAAAAAAAAAACTCAAAAGTCAAACACCTACACTGCGTGAAAAAAGTAGAAGGACACATGATTTTTTTTTATAAATAAAAAACACTGATTTTTTCCATAACAATTTAATGAGTAACACTTTAAATTACTAATTACAAACAGATAACTGTATCTGAAAATTGAAACAAAAAAAAAATACAGGTCAAGTACAGCAATAAATCAGTTTTGACTTCATCATACTCTGTGAAAAAAGTAGAAGGACACTTCTAAATAATGCAAATAAAAGTCTTATTAATAGGGAATTCTTCCACCATTGGCTTTGATTACTTCAAAAATTCTATTTGGCATCGAATCATATAAAGTTTGAATTTCTGTTTGGCAGAAATTGTCCCATACATAATTCAAAGTTCTCCGAAGCTCAACTATAGATTCAAACTGCTTGCCTTCCGCGTAAACGCGACGAACAATCATTGCCCATATGTTCTCTACAATGTTGAGGTCCGGGCTTTTAGCAGGCCATGGCAAAACCCGAACATTATTTGCTGCAAAACCAATTTTTAACCCCATTAGCTGTGTGAATTGATGCTCCGTCCTGTTGAAAAATCCAGTCATTTCCGCCTAGCTCAACGACGTAGGGAAGGAGATCTGAATTCAAGACTTGGATGTAATCTGTGTGTTTCTGCCTGCCACTCAGGAGCACTAAGCTTGTTTTTCCTCCGTATTCGAATGCCAACTAAACCATTAAACTCCCTCCTCCCATCTGTCGGGTAGAATAAGTCTTTTTTCAGTACCGAGACAATGCCAATAGTATTTGTAGCCATCTGGACCGTCTAAATTAAATCTTTTCTCATCAGAAAATATAACGGTGGTCCATTCTGACGTCCAGGACATGTGGTTTTTAGCCCAATGCAGTCGGTGTTTAATGTGCCTTTCATTCCATTTCGGATGGTGCTACCTTTTTCGGAATACGAAATTTTCGGACCTTTTTATGTAGTTGTAGACAGTTCTTCTTGAAACGTGTGTGATGCCTGCATTATTTTGAGCTTTGGCAATACTTTCATCCGTTTTTTTTAGTTCCCGAATGATTTTTCTTTAATCGCGTTGCGTCAGTTTTTTAGGTCTGCCAGTCTTCTTTTTGGTTCCCTGACTACTAGGATTTCTTATATAGTTTGAAACAGTATTTGGACTAATATGTAGCTGGCGTGCAATCTCACTCACACCTTTGCCATCGTTTTTGTAGGCATCAATTTGGCCTTTTTCAAACTCACTTAAAGGTTTTCCTCTAGGCATTCTAAAAAGATGAAAACGACGTATTTTCAATAAAATAGTATGTTTTTCTTAACAAAAACAGTTAAAAAGAATGAAACACCTACCTTTGAGGTTTACAATATTCCAAAAACAAATTATTTTAGCACGTGTCCTTCTACTTTTTTCACACACCAAAAATCGTTAAGTTGTTTTCCTTAATTTTTACTAGTGGTAGATAAAATTTACTCATTTATAAAAAAAAGAAAAAATGGTCAAACTACATAAAAAAAGAAATTTAGATCAGGAGGATCGAAATACAAAGCATAAATTACAAAATATGACTGTCCTACTTTTTTCCCGTAGTGTATACTACATTGAAACACAGGTGAATCAAATTAAACCAAGGTTTTTTTTTTTTTTTTTTTTTTTTAAAGCTACATTCAAAGTTTGGTATATAAAAAAAAATTAAAATAAAGTATTTTTGCTGAACTGAACCATGTTTGTATACACCAACATTTAATACAATAATTTTACATTTAAAACCCAAAAAAGTCTTTTTGAATTTGAAACGGATCATAAAAGAGTTTCGTTTTCCATTATCAGCTATGCATACACATTCCAATTAGTATTAAATACACGGACATGGTACAGCTTCTTGATAAAAAAAAGCTGAACTTCATGCAAAGGAGATGAAAACCAGCAAAAAATGTAAAATTTTCTCAAACATTCAGAAATCAAGCAACTTTAATCAATTACACAATATTGACTAACAGGTGAATCTAGTTAAAAACAGTTTTCAAATTTTTTTAGGCTATATTCAATGCCCTAAAACTTCAGTTAAAAAAAGCTGAAATCAGTGCTCCCATTAACTGTGCCCTCTCTGAAACTCTCTGTAAAAATAACCAATCAATTTGAATATATTTCTTTAATTATGCCTGGACAGGGTGTCCACAGAAAAGTTATTTTAAAATTCCCTGATATTTCCCTGAGTATTCCTTGTAACACCTAATTTTTTCCCCGATTCTAAGTTATCGACAAAATACATATAAATAATAAACTTTCAAGTAAAAGAATACTCAAATTCACCATCATTAAGAAAATTACGATGCATGTACTGTTTATCTTTATACAATCAGGATACAAATACTAAATTGCTTCATTTAGTGTAGTGTATGTATAGTGTACCTGTACTGTGTGTGTGCAATTATACTTTAAAATCACACTTTTTTTCATTACAATCTTATCTCAAGAAAAGAGGACTCTAGTATTAAATTTCAGTTTTAATAATCTGTTTTCCTAAGTAAAATTTTAAAAATAAAGACAAAAGATAAATCATGTAAAAATGGATCAAACACACACACACATTTAACAAATACTCCATAAATATTATATTAAATATTTTTGTTTTCTGAATACTTAAAATTTTAATCAAATTTTAAAAATCAATAATTACTTTAAAATATTTTCGTAATGCAAAATTTTTATGTTTTATGAATTATATATTAATTTGTGTATTTAAAAAAAAAACTGTCTTCAAATGTAGTTGGATTGGGGGAGTGACATCATTTTCATTGTCTTTTTATAGTTTGCATAATTTCGTAGTCCAAATTGTTCAATTTCATTATTTGCAGTATTTGAAATTTTCTTTTTTGTTTAAGATCAGCTGTAGCCACTGTTTCGGTACAATGCCCAAGCAAAATTTTTTACAAAATAAACACATTTTCCCCAGACAACTAATTTTAAACAAATAAACATAAAAAGATTGCTTTAACTTTAAACTATTACTTACATCTATAGTTAAAATGTCAAATTGTTTTTCAAGTTAAAATAAACAATTTTATATTAAATAGCAGTTAAAATGACAATTTTAAATAAGGAAACATAATAAAAACTGGGACGATTTGAATTTTTTGTGCAAAATTAAATTAAAATTTTAATCATTCATCATTAATTCAAACCAAACAGTGAAAACGATCCTCACATACACACTAATCACGTACATAGTGGCTTTCACATCATAGCTAGGCGAATAGGAAATCTAGGCGAATGACACCAAAACGACATCGCGAATCTCGGCAGTAGCTTCAGTTAAAATGGTTAAAATCTAAGTGAAAATTACAACTACTTCAACGTAAATATCGGTGATAGCCGCCGCCGTACCAGCGCAAGTCTCGGCAATTATATTAAACCAACAATCGGCAAAAATGCCGGTACAGGAGCAGGCAAAATGACCGGTAAGAAGGTTCCGTGATTGTCATACTTGCAAGCCGAACAAAACTGTAATACAGATTTATATCTATCTCAGGAATGATCAAAATTTCAATTAAAAGAAAATGTCGAAATTCGCGTTTTAGCTGAACTGTACTATGTACTACAGATGCAAATCTCTGCAATACGTCAGTAACTATTATTTCAGAGTAAGACTCGACGAAAAGCAACGTAATAACGGCGATAACGCTCGCTATAATCACAGGAATAACTGCCATTTCATCAGGGTAACGTTCTGCAAAATGGTTATAACATACCAATATAAATAATTCCGATAGAGTCTAACATTACAGAAAAATAAGGAGTGGGGGGGGGGAGTAATAATTCTATCGGTGGTTTCGGGAAGTCTGAAGTCTGAACGCATGCAGGTTCCATGATTGCTCTTCATGAGATCTATGAGAAAATTGTAAGAAAACTTTGATAGGTGGAAAAATAAGAAAAATTCACGAAAGCGAAAATTGAGAAATTTTAAAAAAAAAAGTTTCTTCTTTGATTCTTTCTGCCGATCGGCGGAAGCAATCACATCCCTGCATTAAGGCAACAATCGGCAAAAATGACCATCACATCAATATAAATATTAAAGTTGGCATCTAATATATCGATGGAAATCGCTGAAATAGAGGCGATTCTATCGACGTCACAATCTACGAAATTGACAATCACAAGCGTAAAACTCGGCCAAATAGACAACTATTGAAGCGCAAACCTTGGAAGAGTGATTAATATGGACGCGCAAACCTTGGAAGAGTGATTAATATGGACGCGCAAACCTTGGAAGAGTGATTAATATGGACTGAAATTAACATCACAAGAGTGTAAATCTCGGTGAAACTAACCACTACACACCAGCATAAAACAACAGCGATAGATGCTGGCTATCAGGAAGAAAAGTGGTCATTACATCAGAAGTTTGGGGAAGTCTGAATGTACGTAGGTTCCTTGGTTGTTAGACAAGCAAGTAAACCCAATAAAATTGTAATGCAGTTTAGCATCCGTCTCAAGAATGGTGGAAATTTCAACAAAAAAAGTGCTGAAATCCTTGTTTCAGCAGAACTGTACCATGGCTGACAGGTGCAATCTTTGAAATAGCGTCAGTGACACATCACGAAAATGAGCAACACGCAAGAACGTGTTTCTTGCCTTCTATAATCACGAAAATATCGGCCATTTTACCACCGTAACATTTAGAAAAATGACCATCACATACCAACATAAATAATGCTGATAGACTACTATAATATAAAAGAAAAATGAAGAAGAAATGTAGTCATTCCATGGGCGATTGGAGGCAAATCTGAACGCAGGCAGGGTCAGTGATAGTCAGGAAATTTTAATGCGAAAAGTTACGTGGTCGGTCTTGCGGTCCGAATTTTCGACTTTTTCTTTTTTAAACTTTTTTTTTAAAAAATTCAAATTGATTTTGTTATTTTTAGTAGCAGTGCATCTTTAATTGCCAAAATTAAAAGTTTCATTTTAATTTGAGACTAACTTTATGCGACTTTAAACTTTTTAACAAAATCCCTGATAATTCCCCGATTTTTCCCGAAATGCCGAATTCCCTGACTTTTCCCGATATTCCCGGTTTTCCCGATCTGTGCACCCTGATGGACTGACAAAACTTTATCCTTACTTTGCTTGTAGCTATTGATTCTGCAGCTCATTATTCTAACCTATTTTACTAAAAAAGTTGACATAAACCAATTACTGACTTTAAAATTATTTTGCCAAGAAATTCAAAATGTAAAGTTGAAATGGAAACTTCAAAAATTCAATTACTAATCTTTCAACATGTGCATTGTTTCAAAGAAAAAGATAAAATAAAAAAGTTATTAACAACATTTAAATTTTTTTAACTAAAATAAAGGGTTGATTCATATTGTTAGGCTTTTATTTAGACATCTAAGACTGAACAAACTATTTCAGACCTATTTACAGGGATCAGTGTGTTTTGTAAAAAAGAAAAAAGTTGAAAATTTAGGAATGGTTCTCAAAATTTTAGGAACACTGTTAGATTTAGCGATGCAAATATTAGTTTGCTCATATAATAATTTAATTATGTTTCTATTTTAGCGAGTGGCAACACACATGAGTTTTGTAATAAAATAAAATGGCTGTTTTTACTGACGTTCTAAAATTTATTAAATAAGATTTTATGAAGAGACAAAATGTGGTACATTTATGTCATATATAATATGTGGTAACCCAAAGATGTGATCAAAAGAATAAAGAAGGTCAGTAAAATCTGTTTTGAGAAAACTTTTTACATTCATTTCGGAAGTGCATTAAATGACAATATGGAATTACATGTTAAGAGATCGCCAGTTTGGGCAACATTTACAAAATTATACAAGAGTTTAATGGCACTTTTCGAGGATGAAAATGCAAGAATCGGAGAAATTCGAATAAAATTTAATTCATTATTAAGAATATAAAGTAATTTAAGTGAAATTGATGAAAATATTCTAGAAATTCTATTAACAAATGAAAAGGAAACTTTTAAATATGCAGACAAATTTTAAAATATTGAAAAATTCAAACAAAAGTTTGAAGAAATAAAAGTTTGTTTGCAATTTTTAAGTAAGAATTAGCTTTCAAGCGGAAATAATTCAGTTGTTGTAATTGCGGAAAAGACAAAATTAAAATTATCGAAAGTCGAATTAATGAAATTCAGAGGTGAAATAAAAAATTGGTTAACCTTCTGGAGCCAGTTCAGAAGAATTCCCGAGGATCAACACATGGAATTTCAATATCTTATACAATAGGGCTCAACTGGGAAAAAACTATGACTAAAGCCAACTCATTCTCAAAATTTTACACACATGGTGTTTGGTAGAGCCACATCATGCCAAAACATAAACATTACACTGTTAAAGTTCATAATTTAAGAATAGCATCATACCTGCCAACATTGGTATTTTCAAATTAGTACAATTTTTACGGAACAAATATTTGCATTCCTATGATTCATGGAAAGCCAAATAGCGACAATATTTATGAATGTAATATAGAAATAACAGTAATTCACTTGCAAATCGCAAAAAAAAAAAAAAAAGTGCATAATATGTATGGTAAAAAAAATGCATAATGTTACATTTTAGCACAGAATGGAAATTATAAAATAAAATACTAACCAGGATTTAAAAATATATCAAATTTAAACTTTATGATTAAATCTCTGATGAGGTTTAAGATTTAATCTACATTACACCCAAATGACATGCTTTATGGCACAAAAACTACAGTGAAACATACAAGGAGTTGGTCGTATTCAAAGTGCTTAATCACACGCACAAATATCGATTATGCATGCTTTCGAATTCTTATTAATACATTTGATGTTGTCACTGTGTTTTTTAGAATTGATATGAACTTTGACATCAGTAAACCCTCCATGAGAAATCTTAATATCAGATGCATAGATAGAGCAGAATGCAAAATTTGTTCCTTTGCTTGAATTATGATGATTTGAAGTAAACTGCTTGGTAAAAGACTCCAAAAAAACTTGATATTTTTTGTAGTCTTATACCAAGATTGCTTAACATGGATATTTTAAAATAAATAATTAAGACTAACAAAGAAGCTGAAAACCGAAAGTACTTTACCGAGATAACGAAACAGTCGTTCTGTGCCGCCAACACAAATGAAAACAATGCATCCAGCGCCGCGATTTAGTGCTATTATTTATGCGCAACGTTGAAGTACAGTCCAAAAGAAGGAAGAATAAAAAAACTAAAGCACTTTCAGTTTTCTACTTCTTTATTAATCTCTAAAGTTCGAGACAATGAAACAGTTGTTTGGTTCGCCAGGTCTCGTTGGCAACACCATTGAAAACAGTGTATCCCCTGCGCCGTGGTTTAGTGCTATTATTTACACACAATATTGTAGTCCGGCTCAAAAGAAGGAAGAATAAAAAAACTAAAGCACTTTCGATTTTCTACTTTATTAATCTGTTAAGTCCGAAACAACGAAGCAGTGGTTTGGTTTGCCAAATCCCGTCGGCAACACAGATGAAAACGTGCATCCCCGCCAACGCGCTTTAGTGTTGTACATACGAGCAAACTTGGAGTGTGAATATTTTGACTGACGCAGCAACTTTGGAAAACCGTTTCGGTTTCGTTGGTGACTTGAATTTATATTAAAAAAAAAAGTTTTAAGGAAAAAACAAAAAGCACAGTGAAATCCGTACAATTTTTTTAGCTGTTTGTACAACCGTACAAAATAGTAAAAATCCATACAAGTTGGCAGGTATATAGTATACTTTTGTGAAAATCCAGTTCAAAACCAACCCAAAATTTGTCGGCTGATATCTCATATAAAGGACAAACTCAATTAAATTGAGCTAAAAGAAAAGGGTAACGTCATCACTGATGGCAGTCAAGAGAATCTACCATTTGAAGTGCTGATAAGAGCAGATTTTGCAGGTAAAATTTATTCTGGAAGAATAGTATCGTTAAAACCAAGTTTAACAGCATGGAGACTAACCTAGGATGGGTAATAATGGGAAAACCAACAAATGGTCATTCAAGGAAATCTGTAGATGCGGTGACAAGTCCATTTTTATCGCAAAGTTTTAATATTGAAAATTTATGGAATTTAGAATGTATTGGTATCCAAGATCCATATGAGTCATGAAACAAAATAGAGCTTGAAAATGCTGCGAGAAAAAATCTTATAAAAACCATGACGGTTGTAGATGGCAGATATGAAATAAAACTACCTTGGAAGTTTAAAGATAATATTTATTACAACAAAGTATTATCTGAAAAAAGATTAGAAAAGACTACTCAGAAATTAATTGCACAAAATAAATATGACTCATACAAGGCAGTTTTTGAAGAGTAGCTACAAGAAGACATAATTGAAGTAGTGCCTCCTGAAGAATTATCTCAACCATCTTGTTATCTGCCACATTGAGGGGTTTTTAAAGAGCGAAATGCAAAAACTAAAGTAAGACCAGTATTTGACGTGTCAAGAAAAGAAAATGGCCATTGTTCACTGAACAAATCTTTAGAAAAGGAACCGAACACTCTTGAGCTTATACCTAGCATTTTAATGAAATTTAGAGAAAATGAAATCAGAGTGATCTCTGACATAAAAAAGGAATTTCTACAGATATCTATTCGTCCGGAAGATAAAAATTTTCTAAGATTTCTGTGGTGGGGAGATTTCTCTAAGAGAAAAATTGAAATTTGAGTCATAAAAGAAAATTTTTGGGGATTACGAGCTCTCCTTTCATATTGGGCGCTGTCATACAGCATCATTTAGATAATATGGCATCTGAAGTGAAAGACATAGCAAAGAAACTGAAGAAATCATTTTATGTAGATAATTGTGTCACATCAGTGAAATCAAAACAAGAACTTCAAAGGTTTATTGAAATATCTACAAATTTAATGGCTGAAGCAAAGATGGAATTAAGAGGATGGGAATCAAACAGCTTTAACGAACCAGATGATAATTGTGAACCAACATCGGTTATGGGGCTACTCTGGGACAAAGGAGAAGATACTTTAATTTGTAATGTTAATAATATTTCGGAACTAAAAGGGTCTTTAACTATACGAACATTGCTTTCTGAGGCACAAAATACTTTCGACCCAATAAGATTTTCTTGTCCAGTTACTTTATATCCAAAGTTATTGCTGCAAGAAAGTTGGAAAGCAAAACTAAGTTGGGACTCCTATCTGTCAAAAGAAGTCTGTGATAAATTTTAAATTGGTTTGAAGAACTCCATCACTTAAAAAATCTAAAAATTAATAGGCGTATATTTATTGAAGAAGCTTCATCATTTAGTTTGCATATATTTTATGACTAGTCTGGATTCTCTTATGCAGCACTTGTACATATAAGAAGTGAGAGTGATGAAAATACTTCAGTGCAAATGGTAATGGTTAAGTCAAAAGTTGCACAGATGAAAAAGATGTCTATTCTGAGATTAGAATTGATGGCTATTGAAGTAAGATTTTCAGATTTTGTGAAGAAAGATTTGAACCTGAAAGATGTTCTGGAATATTTTTGGACTGATTCAGCAACAGCATTATATGGGATTCAACATGAAGAGCCATGGGGAGTTTTTGTACAAAATTAAGTAAAAGAAATATGAAACCTTTCTAATGTATGTGATTGGCGACATATTAAAGGCTCTCAAAATCCTGCAGATTTGCCATCAAGGGGCTGTTCTGTTAAAAAATTTATTAACTCCTATTGGTGGGAGGGAACAGAATAGCTTTCTTAAGTAGAACGGGAGTGGCCTAAATCTGATGGGCAACTTAATGAAGAAATAATTCCAAAAAAGAAGATTAAAGAAGAAAAAACAATTCGTGAAAAGAAGAAGACTACACTTGTAGTTAATGATACTCCAGATAAAGAGTGGTTTTACGATACCTTTCCAGTTACAAGAAGATTGGGAGAATGGTTGCATGGATAAACAGATTTATTTCCAGTTGTAAAAAGAGTATCTAAGACCATCTAAAAGGTGAATTATTGGTGGAAGAAATAAATGCAGGCAAAAATAAATTAAAATTATTCAGAAGGAACTTTTAACTTAAGAATATTTAAGAAGTTTAAAAAGACACTAATGTTATTGCCCAGTAACCATAAACTGGTAGAACTTCTAATACAAGAACGCCACTTAAGTCTATTACATTGTGGATTGAACAATTTACTCATAGATTAAGGGGAAAGATTTTGGGTTATAAATGCAAGGAAAACAGCATGGAGAATTATATCAAAATGTATTAGATGCAAGAGACAGTGTGTAAAGAGTATAGCAACTATACTTGTACCATTGCCAGAAAATAGAATTAGAGATTCGGCTGTTTTCGAGGTTGTTGGAGTTGATCTAGCAGGACAATTGTCACTTAAAGGGAGAACTAAGAGCTGGTTTGTTCTATTCATTTGTGCTGTCTTTAGAGCAGTACATTTAGAATTGGTTCAGTCATCAATATCACCTGAAGAATTCGCTAGCAACAAAAATTAAAAGAAGAATTACGAAAACGCTTCTGCTCTAAATATCTAGGGCAATTGATTTTAGCAAAATCTAATAAAAAGTATAAAGAGCTAAAATTAAATGATATCTTTTTGGAAAATAACAACCAGAAAAGAAATTTTGGCCACTTGGACCTGTTAAAGATGAGGTTACTAGAGTTGAGAAAATTAAGACAGTTTCTGGAGAGTTAATTCGTCAGGTACAACGAGTATATCCATTAGAAATTGAAGCTTCCAACAGTTCGGTTGAAAATGTATAAGAGACAGTAAATCAACTAAGTGATAAAAAGAGAGTTCAGATCTTTTCTCCACCAAAGGAGGTGCCATAAAGAACAACTAGATGTGGCAGAACTGCCCACTTACCATCTAAATTTCCGGACTTCGAACTTTAGAAACTTTAAAATGTTTTACTTTAGTATGTTTTGTATTTCTGAAAGTGATTTTGTCAAGTTTTTTTTGTAAACTAATATTCATTTGATATTTTTTGCATTTTGATAAAATGTATTCATCAAAGGGTGAGAGTATATTAATTTTAAAGATGTGTAAATATTAGCTCACTCACATAATAATTTTGTTATGTTTCTATTTTAGCGAGTGGCGACGTACATGATTTTTGTAGTAAAATAAAATGGCTGTTTTAACTGATGTTCTAAAATTATTTAAGTAAATAAGATTTTATGAAGAGACAAAATGTGATACATTTATGTCATATCTAATAAACATTTTAGTAGTGTTTTTCAAAGCTGACATGGACTCGTAACACTGACATAGTCTTTCCAAAGCTTATTTCAAAACCGGCAAAAAAAATCAATTTTTAAAAAATTTAATAGGAAAACAACTCTTTGGCAAAAAAAAGTTGTATATTTAAACAAATAGACTATATTGAAAAACATGCAATTATATATAAATTTAGCTCTAGCTTTTAAGCAACACTCAAAGCACTTCAAAAAGAATATTGCATCAACTTTTACATTTAAACTAATATTTATAAGATTAGCTACAATTGAAAATTATCTGTCAAGCTATTGTAATACTGATAAAATTGTAGTCACTAGATCACCGGCACAAATCATGGCCATAATGACTATTACATCAGCAAAAATAACCATCACAAAAACATAAATCATGCCAGTAGTACTCATTATGCTGAAGCAAATCTCATTGATAGCAGCTATTGCATAAACATTTTTCTTTTCACCTTACATAAAGATGCCCCGATCATTATACACTATATAACAATAGAACAAAATGTATAAATCTAAAAAAAAAACTTACACAATTATTGGGCTTTTATAAACATTTTCAGCATTCTTTCCAGATTCAGAAGAACCATTAATTTTTGAACCTCCAACTGCAAGTTAAATAAATATAATTTAATTAAGTATTTATATAACCAGTGGAATTTAAGAAATAAAAATGAAAGCATAAATAAACAAAAATTATCAGACTAACTGTCATCTTCAATATCAAAGAATTTTTTTGCATCAACTTCAAAAAGAAATCTCTTTTGAGTGTAAGAATTTGCCTTCTGTACAGCTTTAATATAGTTAGTGTCCTTGTTTGCCTTCTTTCCATTCTGAAATATACAATAAAACATAAACAACAGGAATTATGTACAAAAGCATATAAAGTTCAAAACTTGCATGTAAAACACAAACTAATGCAATATGTTTTTTAAAAAAATATAAATATTATATTACCAAAATTAAAGCTCCCAGTTTAACTTCATAATAAAGTTTAACATTATAAACAGACTATCGATTACAAAAAATTTCACACCTTCTTTCAAAAGTAACAGCTTAAATTAACAAATTTAAGAGAAGCAGTGAAAAAAAAACTGAACTACAACACAAAAACGAGAGACACAGGCAAATTTCCAAAAAATTATACAAGTCAAGTTTGTAACAAAAAAAAAGTTACAATTTTGCTATTTTACCAGACAAATTCAATTAAACTTTATATTGCAACTTTTTTAATTTAGATTCAAAGACCTGCAAAAAAAAAAAAAAAAAAAAATCAATTTAAACTATCATTTATAAATTTAGTTAAAATTTAAGATTATTTGTCAAACTAAATATATGATTGCATTCAAAATTAAAATAAAAACAAGGATAAATTGGACAATTGTTATAAATCAGAATAGAATTTAAAAAAAAAAAAAAATAGAGAAAAAATTAAACAAAGTAAAGGGATAACCATTGAGTTATAGCTTTTCAAGTGCTTTAATCCAAAAAATTTTCTTTAGCGTATGAAACTATTAACTATAATTGATATATTGATCATTTCATTACTTTTAATACGAATAAATCTTATTTTTTTTAAATAAATTTATACTGAAGAATGGATTAAAAAAAATAACGTATACAAAAATGCAAACTATTTAGATTTAAAAATTAAAATTCTAGAAGACTAAAAAATTAGTTTTTATGACAAAAAGACAGATTTTAATTATGAAGCTGCAGGTCATACAATTTAAATTAAATCGAATGTTGTATAATTTTTATTCATACTTTTTTAGACTTAAAAATATCTGTAATATTAATATAGACTTCTAGGAAATATATGTAAGAATTTTTTATTTTTTTTAAATCATGTTTCCAATAATTTCTGTAATAAATTACACTAGTTTAATATTTGAATTGGTTTTAGAGAGCAATCTCAGATGATGAAACTGGTTTTGATTTTTCTTCTGATGGATTTATACAATTTTGTATAGTGCGGGTTTGTTGCTTATTGCTTTTTTAGAGCAGCTCTTTTCTATGTGTCAAAATAGCTGTTTGGTTAGGTGTGTCTATGCTGGGGGATTTCTAGTATGTTTTGCATTTTTTTTTTTTTTAATTTCATATCTAAATTTTGGCTTCACGATTTTGGAAAATTGCTATTTGGGTACATTTACCTACAATTTCAATCAGAAAAGTTTCTGCATAAGTCACTGACATAAATGAAAGCCCTAATGAAGAGGTTGGTCAAAGTCTCACTTTTCAAAATAATTTTGTGTATCCTTTTTCAATTCTAATTTTACTGTCACAAAGTCTTGCATTTTGCTGATTTGTCCCTAATGTAGATTTGTATGGTTTTCATTCTCAGGGATGAGTTTCGTAAAAAATCAAAAAGCTGAAAACAAAACTCCAAACGTTTTATGCGTAAAACACATTTTAAGCTACACTTTAAAAAATTGTGGTTTTCCATGTGCGTTTATAACACTGCACCTTCTCTGTCTGTCCGTGAGAAAAATGGTTCAAAATAGAGGCACCTAGATGAAGGGATACACTTTGTGCTGTCATCAGGTATAGCATAGCTTCAAAAAAATAAAAAAAAAAATAAAAAAACTTTAAAAGCGACGGAATCCGGCAAAAACTTCAAATTTTCAACAAGTCAAAAAAAACTTTAAGCAACTATACCATATTGACAAACAGGCCGAATATAATTAAACCTAGTTTTCTAATTTTTTAAGCTACATTTTAAGTACTAAAATCTTTACATTTAAATTTTTACTCCTACCGTTCAGCTTGTTTAATAAAATAAAAGCAACAAACAATTTTACATACAATTGCAGTTAAAATAACAATATTAAACACAGCTTCTTTAAAAAAAATTTAATTGGGACTAATTTTCAGAATATTTTTATAGCATTTTTATACAAAATGATAAAAAAAATTTTAGTATAGATTCACACGAAACGGTGAAATCGATCCTTAAACAGGCACTAATCACGGATATAGCGGCTATCGCATTTACGGAAGTCTAGTCAAATGGCTACAAAACGGTGTTGAAAATCTCGGTAATAGCCAGTATTGTATTAGAGTAAACCTCGGCGAAAATGACCATCACTCTACGAAAGCAATAGCGCTTGCAATACCGGCAAAAATCTATTTATCAGCCGAAATAAAAATCGCAACAAAGTGCGTATCGGCAATAGCGTCCACGATATCTGCACAAATTTCGGTTATATCGGATGTTATCAAAGTACGGCATTCCACAAAAACAACTCTCACGCAAACTGAAATATCAAAGTTAGAACCTTATATACCGGAGCAACTCTCAACAATAAAGCTATTGTATGGGCATAACACTCGACGAAAATTACCATCACAAAATCTCGGGGAATAGTAAAATTCATCACGGTAATATCAACATTCTTTCGGTAATATCGGTACAAATTTCAGATTTTACAACAGGGTAGCACTCAACGAAAATGTCCATCACATAAACGCAAATATCAGCGTTAACGCAGAAGATACCGGAACAATTCTCAGCAATAACGCTGTTATATAGGCGTAATACTCCAGGAAAATGGTCACCACAGCAGTCTTAATCACAGTGATAACGCACGTCCTAGCCACACAAATCTCGGCAGTAACGGACATTACATCAGTGTAACGCTTAACGAAAACAAGCAACTCATACTAACGTAAATAAACGATAGTTCCGTGAATGTCAGACTTGGAAGCAAGCGCATTATTAGTATACGTTAATCGCGTGAAATCATAAGAAGGAATTTACATTTTGAGCAGAGAAAAAAATGACACCAAAGGTTAAAATTTCGGCGCAGTTGGAAATGTACAAAATGCGAGTTTGAGCACCAATCTATTTCAGTGGAATTTTGTACTTGGAGCAGGAATAAGGCAGGAATGTGATGCGACCCCTGAGTGATAGATTTCCCAATCTTTCGGAAGTGAAGCTGCTTTGCGGTTCAGCCTTAGAAAAAAAGTTATTTTTCCGTGGGATAGTAAAAGCGGGAAAACACGGATTTTCTTCAGGAATTAGAAAAGCGGAACTTTCTTTGAAAAAGCGGAATTCTTTTTTTTTCAAAAAAATTAAAAAAGCGGAATTCCGCTACATGGCGGAAGAAACTCATCCCTGCATTCTTTGTTTTTCCAGTGTGCTTTGAATTTGTTTACATAAAAGTTTAGTGCAGTACCTTACTATAAGTGGGCAATTGCGAATAGCAGACCAGTAAAATTATGAAGTTAAAATTCAAATCATTCTATGTAAAATCAAACAAAATTGCAAAATCAAGACTCACACAGACACAGCAGCTAACGTAATCTCAATCAAAAGCTCTCATCACAGCAACACAAAACTTGACTACTATGATTTTATCATATCAGCAGAAATGATTACAGTGGAACAAATCTAGACAAGCTATCACATCTACAAAAGTCTTGACAAATACTGTTAAAATGTTGGTAAAAATCTTAGCTCTAGTGGCTATAATACCAGTGTAACCCTCGGCAAAATGACCCAACTATATATGTGCCCATCTTGGCAGAGGGGACATCACATCAACAGATATCTCACAAAATAATCATCACACATGCAAAAATCAGTGATAGCATATACAGTCAAATCACATTAATGCTAAATCGTTTATACTCAAAATTTCGTTAAAGGAGAAACATATGCAATTTTCCCGTAGAGTGAAAACTTAAAATTAACGTTAATTTATTCATTTAACACCAAATTGCATAGTGGGAAATCCTGCTTAAGACAAAAAAATTTACTCTCTAAACCACATTTATTTTAAGATGAAGTCTTCATTAATTAGGACAAAATTTAAAAGTGTTATGAAAACACTCCTCAAATTGAAATCCTACGAAACAGGAAAAATGCCCAAGCTATCAAATTTCATGGAAATCGCTGTGAAATAAACCAATTTCGAAGTGGGGAATTTAGATGGCATCCCACTAAAATAGTTGTGTGGCGTCATATGCCCCTCTTTTATCCAACAGTAAGATTAGAAATTAAACTCGGTCGTATTTGCATCGCTACAGTTAGAAATGAAGCAAAAAATTTTAAATAAAATTGATGATAAATTCTTTCCAAAAAAAATAAAAAATTGCAACCAAGTATTGAATAACCAACAACATTCTATTGACGATTTTAAAAAATTGAGAAAAGATTGAAGCCTCTTATGCTGTAAATCAATTTGAACTAGCAAGGAAAAGGTTGCAAATTGGCAAAAATGAAAAGATGAATTAAAAAAAGCAGTATACATATAGCTAGTAGTTCAAATCTGCATTAATTAGATGAAAATGTTTTTAGACAGTTAACATGAAATTCGGTTAACACAAAGCATTTCGTTCATTGATTTTGTGTTAACAGAGTTTTACTGTATACCATTTGTGTAAGCTGCGGCACAAATTATGAGTACACCTGAGGATTTGGCAGGCAATGAACATGTGCAGATTTTGTGATTGTTGTTAGACTTGTAAGACTATGACCCACTCCCTTCCACATCAAATATTAAACAACTTCAGGATGGATAAAAATTTTATAATAAAAGCAAAAATTTGCATTTTTGCAGGATTGCATTAAGTTTAAATATATCTGAACAAGGCAATTTAAAAATGAATTGAAACTGAAAAATCCTAAAAACTCGCATCTACATTTAGAGCTAAAGCTGCATCAATGCAAGATACTGTACATAAATAGTAATTTTAGAACTTAAAAACGTAATTATAGCAATGACAAGCATTAACTCATCAGCCCACTAAACGTACCATCAGATTTGCTTCTTCTACTGGTAAATACAAGG
Organism: Linyphia triangularis; assembly: GCA_963978545.1. NCBI lineage: Eukaryota > Metazoa > Arthropoda > Arachnida > Araneae > Linyphiidae > Linyphia > Linyphia triangularis. The sequence goes on along the minus strand of OZ021723.1, from coordinate 62,075,309 downwards.
GTCATACAGAAAATTAGCTTCCCACAGTCCGTAAAAAAAAAGAAACAAAACATAGTTACATGGAAAATTTATTGCAAAAGATATAGCAATATTTCAGCTACTTCTCAACATAATAACCACTGGAATTGTAACACTTGTCATACAGTGGATAAAGTTTTTGAAGTCCAGTGTCATAGAAGTCTGCTGCCAGAGAATGAAGTCTATGTGTCACAGTTGTCTGCAGGTCTTTGTCTGTGGGTAAGTGATGACCAGAAAGGAATTTCTTCCGGTGCAACAACAAGTGGAAGTTGCAGGAAGCAAAATCAGGACTATAGGGTTCTTGATCAAAAAGCTCCCAGCAAAACTTCTGCAGCATATTTTTTGTATAATTCACTGTATGCGGTTCAACAAAACACCAGTTATGAGAATCCCACACCTCTAGTCCTGTATGGCTCGTTGCAACTTCTCTAGTATTGTGCAGTAACATTCAACAGTCACTGTAGCACCCGTCAGCAAAAAGTCAAGGAGCAGAACGGCCTTCCTGTCCCAGAAGACTGTGTGCACCAATTTCTGTGCTGATACAGTGTGCTTGCATTTAGTGCAGCACGAAGATCCACTATAACGCTAATGCATCAACTGTTGCTTGGTAGTTCTCTCTGATGCCATTTTTACTTCTGAATAAGTTTGCACTGGTTATTTTATTTTTTAATAGTAAATTTATTTGTAATATTAACTTTTTGCTTTTGGAGTTCAGAAACTGCTTGTTGGATAAACAGTTTCTGTAATTTACTAGTCTTCATATTATTCTGCAATGTGAAATGCCTACTTTTCAAACAATTATTACCTTTCCTAGCTGAAGTGGAGCTGAGTTTAGTTGTTATGTTCCTACATGATGAAAGCTTGACTAATATTATTTGTGTTGATTGCGACAGTGCATTAGTAGCTATTGTGCAGGTTCTGAATTGCAGGCCTATTACCTGTTACTAGAGGTTGGATCTAGACCTGCGGTTGAAGACAAAATACATGAAACATAAAAAATATGGGTCCACATTGAGATGTGGCAGTATCATAGTATCGTTGTCTCGCACAGTTATTCAGAGGGTAAAACTACGACTTGCCTGTACGTTGTTAGGTGGTGTGTGCCCTTAGGATTACCGTGACAGGTAGCCAAAGGGAAGAAAACTATTATGTCTCATAACGAGAAAAGATAGCAACGATGTTGAAGAATGAGAAATGCAACAGGTCACGAGAGTATTATAGATGATGTTCAGGGAGAACACTATTTTTATGTGTCTTAGATTAGACCGGGTTTTTGTAATGAAAGAAGTCAGTTTTGTAGGAGTTCCTTTTGTAAATATTTAATGTAACTCTTCAAATTTCATCTTAATATACATTAAAGTAGCTAAGCCATCTAGAAATGTTTTAAATTGTTTTAAGTTTGCATTTTAATTTGCCTTTTAGCAATTGTTTTTAATCTATTCACATCTTAACACTTTGTTTCTCCAGAACAAAGCACCTACCATGCAGTAGTGCTAACAGATGTGCTACATGTGCTAAGAAATGTGCATCTTCTCTTGCCATAAGGGGAGTTCGTTCTAAATGCTTAGAACAGTTACCATTAACTCCCTCCCACTAAGAACCAGGTCTAGCACTGTTTGCCAAATGCCTATATTATGCTGAATAAAGTACAATTGTTTAAACGTTTTTATATGGACACATTTTCTGATTGTATTTTCATACCTGCCAACATTGGCATTTTCAAATCAGTACAATTTTTACGGAACAAATATTTGCATTCCTATGACTCATGGAAAAGGAAATAGCGACAATATTTATGAATGTAATATAGAAATAATAGTAATTCACTAGCAAATGCAAAAAAAAAAAAAAAAAAAATGCATAATATTAAACTGCTCCCAAATATAACAAACTGTTACATTTTAGCACAGAATAGAAATTATAAAATAAAATACTAACCTGGATTTAAAAATAAATCAAATTTAAACTTTACGATAAAATCTCTGATGAAGTTTATGATTTAATCTACATTACACCCAAATAGCATGCTTTATGACACAAAAACTACAGTGAAACATACAAGGTGTTTAATCACACGCACCAATATCAATTATGAATGCCTTCGAATTCTTATTATTACATTTGATGTTGTCAGTGCGTTTTTTAGAATTAATATGAACTTTGACATTAGTAAATCCTCCATGAGAAATCTTAATATCAAATGCATAAATAGAACAAAATGCAAAATTTGTTCCTTTGCTTGAATTTATGATGATTTGAAGTAAAATGCTTGGTTATAGGATTCCAAAAAAACTTGATATTTTTTGGAGTCTTATACCAAGATTGTTTAACTTGGATATTTTCAAATAAATAATTAAGACTAACAAAGAAGTTGAAAACCGAAAGTGCTTTAATCACTTAAGTCCAAGATAACGAAACAGTCGTTCGGTGCCGCCAACACAAATGAAAACAATGCATCCCGGCATCACGATTTAGTGCTATTATTTATGTGTAACGTTGGAGTACAGTCCAAAAGAAGGAAGAATAAGAAAAAATAAAGCACTTTCGGTATTCTGCTTCTTTATTAACTTATTAAGTCCGAAACAACGAAACAGTGGTTTGGTTTGCCAAATCACGTCGGCAATACAGATGAAAACATGCATCCCCGCCAAAGCGCTTTATTGCTGTACACACGCGAAACCTTGGAGTGTGAACATTTTGACTGACGTAACAGCTTTGGAAAATCGTTTCGGTTTCGTTGGTGACTTGAAAAAATATTAAAAAATTCTGTTTTAAGGAATAAACGAAAAGTATCGTGAAATCCGTACGATTTTTTTAACTGTTCATACAACATTACAAAATAGTAAAAATCTGTACATTGTATGGATAATCCGTACAAGTTGGCAGGTATGTATATTACACAAGAACGTCATATGGTTTATTTATTTTCTCAATTTATGATTGGTCAACTATAATATTCCTTTGCATTCAATCTTCTTTGAATTATGTAAGTATTGTTTTATATATAAAGGAGTGTCTTGAAAGGTGGGGGGAGGATAATATTAAATGGCCTTTAGATTAGCAATTTGAAATTATAAAATTAAGTTCTAAATAAATCTTAGTCCTATTTAAAGCCCTTCTTGTCCTCATTTATTTATTTCCACTACAATTTTGAGATAAATTTAATTTAATCTTGATTTTAATCCTAAATATTACAATACTATTCTTTAGGTTAATACATGTTATTCCTTTAGAAGTTCCTTCATGGTTAAACCTGATAATCAGATTTATAAGGACTGCCTATTCCATATCCTAATCGTTTTTATTTCTAAGATTTATAATTATTATTTAAAAGAAATAAACCAAAATAACAAATTACAATCAAGAATAATCTTTTAAAAATAATTTTATGACACAAAAAGTGTCATAAAATTAATTTAATAAGTCAAGTTCTGATAAGGGAATCTGCAAATTGGAAATTTTTAAGTAACAATAAGTAAAGAAGCAAAAATAACTTATTATCCTGAGTGATAAAGAATGTTGTACATTAAAACACTATTTTTAAAGAAAAAGAAATATTTGGAATAAGAAGTTGAAATCAAGCAAAACCATTTTTGGCATTTTTATAAATTTTGAAGCATAGTAAAAATGAATACATAAAACCAAATATTTAAAATAAATCCTCTATATTCTATGTGTTGCCAACTTTTGTATGCAATTGCAACTTATTTAAGCGATTTTGGGCTCAGATAATGCAATGTATGACCACTACGAAAAAACTTAAGTCTATGAATAAACTGGATAGAATGCATAGTCATCACCAACTAATCGATCTGTAGAATTTCAGATCCACAGATAGCCTGCCACACACAAAATCAAAGTAAATATATAAGATTTATAAATATATTTATCTAAATTGTTGCTTTACAAATTTGCATTTCTGTGTTAGATTAGTAAATATTTGTTAAAATAGCATTTGAAGAGTGAATTTGAGAATACAAACAGGAAATAACTTACTAGAATCCTTTTTGACATGTCTACATCATCAAATGGATGCACATATTTCTTAAGTAACTGAATTCTGATTGATTTACTAGAAATAAAAGATTACAAATTATCACTGCTCAAACAACAGTATCTAAAATTAAGGCAAATATAAAAAAATATGTTATATATACTTTCATACATGAAACATCAATTATTAAATTGAAACTATGCATAGTTCTTTCCATTATTTTTATAACTTTTAGCACCCATGTCCTCTTTTATGATATTAGTTCATGGATTAAATTCAGTACATTATGGACAAAAATTTAAACTTCAGACAATTAAAAATATTCATGAACTATTGCACACACAACCATTTTAAAGGAGATTTTATTTCTAATAAACACATTTTCCCAAATAAATTCATCTTTATGGGCGCTATCATTGATACTCATTAAATATTCTTGAATACAGTTTTTTAATTATTAATAGTTGTCAAATTCCTTGGTGTTTCCTTAAAAATACTCAAAATAAAAATGCTTTTAAAAATTAAAATTAACCTGCAACAAACTTATCTTTAACACTTTTTTCTCTGTCTAGGTCAATAATCATTACATATGGTTTTAGCTTTCTGAATTCCCAAATATATAACTCAACTATCAACTGAATGTCAACAATAAACCTTATAATTGTATCAAACTTCCCTCCTTTGTTGGTGAAAATCATTTTCTTTTATATTAAGTTCAATACCATAATAAAATCTAAAGATATGAACACCACTATTTAGTAGTGAGTTCATCAAATAATTAATGTTTTAGCTATTCATGGGTTTTTCCCCTAAAAGGCAACTAAGCACAAATAGCCTGGTTACATTATTAGGTACTGTCTGCCAACTTACTTTAACAACTTGTAAAAGAAGCTGCATATCGTCATCATGCATTAATAAGCTATTAAATTATTGTATTAGCTGCAATATCTGTAAGCAGTATCATTTACCACTTTGAATTCTTTAACTTGATTTCACCCTCAGGGATCTATGTAGAAAGATTTGATGAGAATGAGCCAAAATATACATAGAATCTAGCATAGCAACTGATTATTTAGACTCAACTTAACTTCATTACTTGCAGCCTCAATTGTAGATTCGGCGAAGATTATTGAAATTCACCAAAACTTTCAAATCATTTCCACAATTTGTTAATATGCCGCCAAAGAAAAGAATAAATATAAATGCTAAGTATAGAGCATTTGCCACTAAGAGAGCTAAGAAATCACAGCTGCAAAAACAGCATCGACTGGAGAATGACAGAGCGAGCCATTACAATGAACGAAAACATGCATCTGTTACAGTACATTAGAAGCTGATCACCAATAACAATTAATCCAAAGAAATTCCGAGTCTATGTAACACAGAACCGATAGATGTCCTTCAATGGGTCCCCAGCAGAGTGGGGTCACTCAACTAGCAGTAAATATTTGTAAGTACCTACTCAACATCAAAAAATTTTAAAATTTAAAATTGCTTTTATTATTGCATGAAAGTTTCACAAAAATAGATAAAATTGGAAATTTTTCACAAAATTAAATTCTTTTTCACAAAAATAAGCCCCTGTAAAAAAAACCTGGATAGACCATTGACACCAATTGTATAATGGATATTATTACCCCATTCTTAAAGTGAAGTAGATGCAAAAAGAGTTATTTTTGTATTTTCTTTTGGGAGAACTCTGCCTGAAAATCGAGCCAAAACCAACCAATTCCTTTGAAAGATAGTGATTTTCAAAAACTTTTCTAGCTGCATTCCAATTTCAGAATAAATTAGAATACATTTTTTAAGTCTTTCCAAAAGTTCAAGTCCTCTCCAAGGGATATCAGAAGAAAGTGAAAATTCTATGAATGTTTTACTATACAAAAGAGCCCTGAACTATAAAAAATCATTGGAGCTGTATTGATTGAACTTTTAGTTACACAGAAAGTCTCTTGCCGAATTCTGAATAGAAAGATCTTAAAAGCATATGGGGATTTAGCCATCTACCATGTGTGATAAATAGCATTTGGTGTTCTCCAATAGATTTTCTAAGGTGAATTACCTAAAATAACTTATGTAACTAACTTTTATAATCAATTCTAACGATCATAGATTTATCCACAGATAAAAGAAAGGCAAAAGTTGAAACTTTTAACTCTGTAGAGTATTCTTCAGAGATTAAGGTGTGGATGCTTTTTAGCAAAATGATAAAAATCCTTCGCAAATGCTAAAATTAAAAAATGTGATTTAGCTTTTTAGCTAAAGCAATTGACCAGAAAATCTGGTAAAATTGTCATTTTTGAGATCCAGATATTAATTTTTAACCTAAACAATGAACAAACTTATTGATGTTTGGTATTTGTCTATTTGATATTTCATATTAAATAGCTTTTTAATTAAGTGTTTTTTCTAATTTTATTAATAAGTATTTCTTAAATAACTTTTTAGATTAAATATTAAGATTTATACAACTTGTAACTAATTTAGCATTTTGCTAAAAAGAAAATTATGATTCTAGATTTTTAGCTAAAGAATTTTTTTTTCTCCAGCTTAAACACTTGTGTTAAAGTTCTAAATGCTGAAAGTTTATTTTATTCCTTTTCAAATATTTTAAAATCTGTTAAAGGTCATGAATGCGGTCCAAAATACAACTTAAATACCTTTGCCAATATCAATTCCATGACATGGCAATGGAAGGCAAACCATAATAGTTCATGCCAAATTCTTTTTCCAAAAAATGCATTTCCTTTTAAAACAACCAGGTTTTTTACAATTGTAATGTCAAAACTTAAAGCTTGAATGTTTTGCTCTACTCCTCATTACCTCAGTAGCATGCAAACATATGTTGCTATATTTCTCGCTGTCTTCACTCACTTTGACACACCACCAAGAAGTTTTTCAATACCATCTCCCAAAAGATATACAGACAAGTGATCAAGCTTTCCTTATCCAAAAGACTCTGACAAAAGTTTTCCATCCCAATGAAGGACTAGAGGATAGTCAGGTTTGAATTTACTCATTGCTGATTCAGTATATTATCTTCTAGCTATTTTTCTTGATCTTTGAATAGTGTTTTTGGAGAGGAAGTGTGTCCCAAAGTTGTAACTGCTGTAACAATCAAACAAAGTGCTTCAAGATGAAACATTTTGTTAAGATCTAAGACACTATTAACATGAAATGTAAATAGTTGTTCTGAACAGATAGTGTTATGACTGAAAATGTCATTGTTAATTTCTAACTTAAACTTAAAATTCATCTCTTAATTTTGATCTTAAACTTTAAAAAGGACTTTATTCTTTATGTTCTAGAATTTATTTCACCTTTGAATGGCGATCTTTTTACTTTTTCCCATTTTTAGAGTCATATCTTTTCCCACTTGCTTCAAAAATTTAATCTTTCTAAGTTTTGTTTACCTCGTAGTATTCTTTTAAAACATCGTACTTAATTATTTTTTCGGCGCCTGAATGTGTTACAGATATGCCGAGGTGTTAGCGTTTTTAATTTTAAAAATGCCATCCATTGGAGGCCGATGGGGTTGTTTTTGGTTCAACGAGAGGTTGTATTTTTTTGAGAATTCGAGTTAGGAGCCATTGTGTTATCTTTTCTTGGGTAATTTGTGAACGACGCCGTGTATTCTTGGGCCACAAACGAGAGTCCTTGAACCGGTTTACTCCTGTTTTTGAGAAAAGAGCTGATGCAATAGCCCGAATCCTGACGTCTGATTGGTTGGGAAATCGCCGTAAAAGGGAAGGAGCGTTGCCGTGGACAGTAATTCTTGGTTTTGCTGCCGATCAACACAGTCGCAAAGGAGTGCGGATCCCTATGCAGGAGAATGTGCCGTGAAGTCAGCCATGCCGCGGGAAGTGGTTTCCCTCCATATCTTCAAAGGAGGCTTCACTTAAATTAAATACCAACTCTCCGAAGGATATTCTGACCAACTTCAAGTTCTATCACTAAGAAGGATGATACCCGTAGCCTAAATACTCAAGGAACCACCGCATCCAAGATGGTGGCCCTCTTAGCATCTTCATCTCCCATGTCCGCCATTGAAGGCACCCATTCACCAGCAACTCTCTTACCACCCTTCCTCAACCAGGATTAAAGATAAACCATCCCGACGGTCCCAAAAGAGACTCTAGGTGACCCAACTTCAAGTTCTATCCCTCAGAAGGATGATTCAAGTATCCTAAAAATACCCGAGAACCACCGCATCCAAGATGGTGGCCCTCTTAGCATCTTCATCTCCCATGTCCGCCATTGAAGGCACCCATTCACCAGCAACTCTCTTACCACCCTTCCTCAACCAGGATTAAAGATAAACCATCCCGACGGTCCCAAAAGAGACTCTAGGTGACCCAACTTCAAGTTCTATCCCTCAGAAGGATGATTCAAGTATCCTAAAAATACCCGAGAACCACCGCATCCAAGATGGTGGTCCTCTTAGCATCTTCATCTCCCATGTCCGCCATTGAAGGCACCCATTCACCAGCAACTCTCTGACCACTTCCATCCTCCCGGACCACCAGCCTTTAAGGAACTGTTTAGTTCATTCAGGTAGTCTGTTTAACCAAAACAGACTCGTGTAATTTCTTTATTTTCTTTTGATGAAATTAATTTATATCAGAACGGCCAGGGCTCTCTTCCATTAGGAATTTAAGACAGGATTCATTTATCCGGTTAATTTTAATTGGTTAGTTTTAATTGTTTTATTTAATTTGATTTTTTTTAACAACCTCTCCTGAGCGAAGAACAACCTCTTTGCCCTCTTGGGTATTTCATTTGAATCCTTAAGGTTCTTCTTGTGTGAAGCCTGTAACTGTTTCTTGAATAAGACATAATGATTAATAAATTACATTTTTATCTGGTAAAAACAGTGGTGTTTTTCTTGATCTTTTAGTTAAGTAAATTTTTGGTGTTTAGGTGTTGAAGAGTATCAAACTTACCCTTTTAGGTACGAGGTTGTTAAGTGTAATAATTTTATTTACTAAATATTTAAGTGGTAATAACCACCACGACAATAGATATAAATTTTAACTTCCTTACTCTATGACAAGGTGTCGTATTTTTATTGGCTAGAGAGTCACCATCTCTATCCGATTTGGAAACAAGAGTATTCTGAATTAGTCACTGAATAACTAGCTGATGTAGAAACAACTACCTCTGTGGTTTTTCTCTGTACTGTGTATATCCAGATTTAGTAGGTAAAAGAACCTATTAAACTAAGTTTTATGTAAAAAAAAAAGCATAAAAAAATTAATGAAGAGATATGTTTTTACCAGCATAAAACTAATCATGCAAAATTACCAAAAAAGGTGTAAAAATGAAATTAAATAGTTATTGTACACCATCTTCCTGTACAAGTAGAAAGCTGAAATTTTAGAAGAAGAATATTATGGATAAATGTAAATAAATTAGGGGGGGTTTTGGTCTTTAGTAGAAAAAAGTTTTTTGTACCACCCTAACTAGCATATTACAAATAAACCAAAGTTAAATAAAAAGGAAACAACTTACGCTTCACAATGATCAGGTGAAGTAATAATGTAAAATAATGCCTCTTCATTTTCTATGCCCCATGCCTATATAATAAAAAAAAAAATAACAGTAAAACTGCATTGATCTTATGAAATCAAATATGTTTTAACATCCTCATTCTAAAAAAGACTCAATTTTAATGTAATTCATATATATATTAAAAGACTTTGAAGCCTTAATATATTACCAAGAAAAATGATAAACGTACTTGTTAAAACTAACACTTTTATAAAAATACATTTAACAAAAAGGACATTTGATCCAATTTGTTACAGAAATAAACAAAAGTTTTGAAATCAAGTTTCTTAATCTGCTGAATAATTTTCAAACAATACATATGATATTAAGAAACATAACAAATATATACTCTTAAAAGGTTTACTAAATTATAAACAGTGAATGATTAACCCAGTGATTATAATGAAGTAATAAGATTTTAATTTAGAGTCTATATATAATATACATTTGGAGAAAGACATTACATACACAACAGATTTTATTAATTTTTCAAACTACTATCATTGACCATCTGAAGAAGCAACTTTAAGTATAGTGCCAGTGTTCCTAAGAGGCACTATACTTCAAACCATTCCTAGGAGACCTATCTAAGGGTTCCTGGAAGGGTTTTCTGAAGACATTAGTCTCTAGGGTGTAATTTTGTGTATATATGCAAAAATATTGCTGTAAAATAATGGTGATAGCCAGATTTAATCAATCTCAAGTCCATCTGATCTACTACTTCCTTCCAATTACAAACAATTAAGTTACACAGCGTTTTCAATTGTTAACTTCTTAAAATTATTAAATATGGTTTAGGTCATTAATATTTTAAATAAATCTTGTTGTGTTTCAAGCTTGCCTCTTTCACAACTAGTACAGGGTTCATACTCAATTTAGGGAAAAAAATCCCCTGAGTTTTCAAGAGTAGTGTTCTCCATCACGGAGTAAATTATTTTTAGCCACATAAATATAGTCTAACCTTGATTACAAAAATTCTTCAGATAAAGAAAAAAAAACTTTTTTTTCAAGTTAAGAATAACTTTCTGTAACTTCAATTCCTTGAATTAGGGTTAACCAAAGAGCACTGGAGAGTGGGATTTTCTCTCAGAGTAACAATGACTTTTTCCAGGTTTTAGAGGTACATTTAGATTTACATTTTCCCTGAGATTTTAAGGCTGATTTAATTTTCCTGAGTTTTCCAGGTTTTAACTGAGGCATATGAACCCTGTAGTACTACCAACAAATATCATGTATCTGATAAATTGGCTGCTGCAGTAGCATTTACAGTTTTGCAAGATATTGGTATCACTAAAGCTGACAAATCTTTAATGTTTGATAAAAAATAAAATTCATAGAGCTCACCAACATAATTGCAAATCATTTTTAAACATAAAAATATGTTGTAAAACAGGACCATACTTTGACGGAAGACAGGATACGACTCTTTATCAAGAGAAAATTGGTGATAAATATCACCGAAGAAGCAAAACAAAGAGAACATTAAGTTTTATGTGTTGAACCAGAATCCTTACATATAGGTCATACCATGCCACTTTCTGACACAGGTAATCATATAGCGTTATCCATAGCTAAAATATTATTATCAAGAAACATATATATTGATAATTTAAAAGCTGTTAGCTGTGTCAGTGCTAATATCAATACAAGTTATAAAGATGGTGCAATAAAATGTTTAGAAAATAATTAAATTTTTCCCACCAATGATTTATACGTCTATTGCATAACAACAAGCTATCACTTCGGCATTTAATCCAACATTTAGATGGAGCTACACTTGGACTAAGAGAGTTTAGCAGACCTATTGAAAACCAGTAAAGCATTGAGAGCACAAATGTTTGGTAAATTTTGAGCTCATAACTTGAATTCTATCTAAGTTGATGTTCAAAATCTAAGTGCAGATCAAAAGTACCTGTAAGAAATTTGTCATGCAATATCTTCTAGCATATGTGAAGACAGTTTAGCTAATAAACTTCCTGGAATCCTAATCATAAAGCACTTATTGATCCCGTCATACAAATAAAGGCTTTTTTCTGTCATTATAAAAATCTATCTACTTCTAGCTATTAAAAGTGATAACTGTCAGAATATAAGAGAATTAGGATCGAGTCATGTTTAAAAGCCAGACATTATCATACAAAAAAGGAACTGAAGTGAGAGTTTTTCAAATTCCAAAAATAAACTTTCAAAACTGAAGATTAAATCAATTTAATACATGGGAGATGTTATCACTTTGACAACAATCCTAGTAAATATTTCAAATGAAGAATTATTTAAATGTAAGAATCTCCAAATATTCCTTTGCATCCCTGTCATTCTCAAGCTGTAGAACATCGTATTATACTAATGACTGAAGTTTCAGTTTCTGTTGTTGGACCTGAAAATCGTGAAAAACTCTACAAAAAATTTGACAGCAAAACAAATTTTTCAATGCTGCATAATTTTGATTTCTTTTTAATTATTTTTTCATCGTAACTCTTTTTAATATTGCACTTTTTATTTATTTTATACTGGGATAAGATTGATCAGAGAGCAAAAAGGGTGAAATCCAAAAAATTGTTAAAAAAACAAGTGGAAGGGTCGATACCCAAAAGTCTGTCAAAAAAGCTCACAAAAGGAATAATACACAAAAATTCGACAAAAAAGCATGCAGGAAGGATGATTCACCAATTTTAAAGATACAATGAAATTTCTCATCCTATAGAATAGTTATACAGTAAAAGCCCGATTATCCGGCATTCAATCAACCGGAAAGCTCAATCAACCGGAATTTTTTTTAAATCAAGTTTGGCGAGAAAATTGGCATTATTTCGCCAAAAAACGGCGATAAGTCGCCAATTATTATTTTTTTTTGTTGTTTTTTTTTAAATTTCATTTGAGATTTCAAAGTTGAGTGTGTTTTTTTTTCTCTTTATTTTGATGGTTTTTAATTTGAAAATACGAAATAACTGAATTTGCATTGATTAGAAATGAATATATTATTATAAAAAGTTTTTTTTTTTATTCCGGTTTATCCGGAATGCCGAAGTTCTTTTTCAAACAACTGTGAATTCTCAGCAAAAAATTTTAATATTCTTAATGGAAAATGTTTTTTTCTGAAATATATCCGGAAAAATAAATATACTGTGGTTATTTGCCGAATCTATAAACGAATCTAACTTGTTTCATTTGCATAAGAAAGAGGGCTTCGTAATCGAAATTCCATTATCCACAGCATCGGGAAAACATTCTCCAGTAGATAATTTGATTTATCCGGAATTCTAATAAAAAAAAACTAAAAAAACTGCACATTTTGCACTTATTTAATCTTGCATCGTTTATTGCATAAAAATGTATTTTCGTTTCCAGAATATGTGTAATTTGTATGTGCGGAATCTATAAATCTAAGGAATACTTTCATTGTAATTATAACAAAGAAAGCTGATTTTCCACTTGAAATTACGTTCTCAACCGCATCCGGCAAAGAATAATTAGGACATTCAAAAAATTTTAATGGTTTGACCAAAATCCGGATAAAATGAATCATTCGGTTTGTAGGCTAGATCTACATATGGAACATGCATTTCACAAAATTGGAAATCATGTATAACGGATAACATTCTATTCCATACAGTATCGATGCATCCATAATTCATTTATACCCGCGATTTAATTTGTAAATTTTCAACCGCATCTGGAAAGAGTGCAATTCGGCCGAATGATCAATCAGAATAAAACCTAATCGCATCCATTTAAATGCATTTCCCCCTATAATCGCAAACAAATTTTCGATTTGTAGGCTAGTCAACCATTTTGTACACAAAACGGAAAATGTTTATTTTTCTTTTTTGTTTACAAAAAGTATGGGTTATATTTTATTGTATACTAATAACGTTCTAATTGTATACTAATATTCCAGAATAACGTGTTTTGCAATCAATTAAAAAATAAATCTGTTTCGCCGTAATTTTATTTTAATAATATTTATTTTTAGATTAGCCTACAACCAGACAATTAAATTCAAAACTTAATAGTCCGTAAATTATCCGGAATTTCGTGGCGATTTGCATTACAATTCTTGTATTCCTTTTTTCTATACAACATAATAGTCATTCTTTGAACACGAAGGTCGTCTTCCCGAGCATATTTTACTTTAGGGTACAAAGTAGGTTGTGTGTGGGGAGGGGGAAGACAATGGAATCAATGGGGTTTCCAAATACAAAAGCTACTTTTCCAGAATTCTCGAAATCCGACTGTGAAAACGCACACAAGAAAACTTCCCCTCCGGAACTGAAATAGCGAGTCCACTTTGTCCGCCCCGTAACCCTAAAATATAGGTTCGGTTAGAATCAGTACAATCAAGAGACCTCTCTATTTTTTTTATTTACATATTTTACAAAGCTTAATCTTCAATTTTTTTTTAAGGAATTTCTGATATGAAAATTTTATAATTTTGGTAACATATTTCAAATTACTACCGATTATAAAGGTAAAATATAACATTATTTTAGCTAAAAAAGCTAAGTAGAATATTTTTTAAATATTCCGGTTGTGACGATTTTGATGTTAGGTGCCATCACTAGCGTTATTTACTGTTTAAATTTGGCGAAAAAACATTGACATTCAATTAAGCGGAAAATTCGGTTATCCGGAAATCCTAATTTCCCGACGATTCCGGATAATCAGGCTTTTACTGTACTTCAAATATTAGGGAAGAAATTAATATATACCACATTTTGTTCTCAAAACACTCTAGTATTCTCCAAATTTCAGTTATAAAAAAGATCAGGAAAATGCCATCTATATAAACTACAAATAAAGTTTTTTAAATTAAAAGGTGCATAAAACTATAAAATCAGCTTATTTTGTTGCTTGTAAAAGTACTGGGATTTGACATAATAACCATTTTATTTAACTTATTAGTGTTAGACAATGCTTTCCAGCAAAAGTACAATTCAATCAGAATGAAGCATTATAATAATTTTTAATCAGTATTAAATAAAAGTATATTTTTATTATTTTGAACTATTCTGTAAAGAAATTGCTGAAAATAATAAAGTTTTCAAATGAGTGGATAAGGGAAATACTTCAGCACCAAGTCATCAGTGATCAAAATATGATCGCATCTACAACACATAAATTTATTTACTACATTTCCGGTAAATTCAAATCACTGTTATTAATAAAACAACGCAAACGTGCCATTAAACAAGCATTTTCCGATTATATACTTTATAAGAAAACATTTCAAAGTGTTTATGTCAAAGAGCGATATTGTAGCACTTTGGACTCAATCAACATTTGTTTTGGTTGTCTGCACATATGTGCAGAACCCTAAAACACAGAGGTGGTCACAAGCTTCACTAACCAATCATAGAAGAGTAGTGCTATTTGCAATCAATCACAGTACGAAGTGTATCCCTGTCATAAGGAGCTTGTGAAGTAATCTACAAGGAAAGGGGAGCGACAAGGGAAAATCTTTTGTTTAGACATGAGGAAAAGCATACATTTTGCAGGAAAAACTGTTTCAGATCAGAAAAGTATGGGTCCTCGAAACAGGGACAAAAAAGAAGGAAAAATCTCACCCTTGTTTATAGTTGTGGCTGTAAAATTTTCTTTACTTTATTAAATAAAACTTAATAAAAAAAAAGCTTTGAAAATATTCGATTTCTCTATCTTAATTCCTATTTTCAGTGGTTGGCAGAATCCTCAATTCTATTTTAATAGTAAAAAGTAATATAGTATTAATTTGTGTTATAGAGGATTTATGTTTTATTCTTGTAGCTGTACAATTTTATTTACTTTATTAAAATATAACTAAATATATATAAACGTCTAATGTTTGTCAAACAACAAAGATTCTTTCATTATCAGTTGAAGGGCTTTACTAATTTTGAAAACAATTGCTTGCAAACACTTTGCTTACCAAAGCTGGCCAATACTTTCTTCCTCTTTTGAACCAAACCATATCCATTTTAGCAAATCCGTATTCTGAAAAAACATAATATATTAGATAAATAAAAACTTCTTAATAATTTTGCTGAAAGTGTAGCATTTTATCAAAATTAATAACTGCTGTTAAAAGCATATTTATGAAACTATTTAAGAGGTATACATTTCTAACTTAAGAAAAATATTTTATAGATTTAGTTCATACTTTAATCACAGAACTGTTCTAAATATAATAGTGAAATAGTTGGCAATCCATACTTGCCCTGCACAATATCTGCTTGATTTGGTTATTAAGTAAACTTGAATAGTAATTTGTGATTTTAGGAGGGCTTTACTGTTATGACCCATTTTTTAGGAATGTATTATAAGTCTACTATTTTTTTTTTTTTTTTAACAAATGTGAAATGGAAATTAAATAAACATCATCATCAATGCAAGATAGATGTCTTTCAAAATAAGAGTGTGAAGTATATTTAAAATTTATTTTCTAAACAAAGTGTCAAACTTAAAATGAACAAAAGAATCAATACACAGTAATTAACAAAACACCTAAAGAAAAGAAGATGGACCTAGATGGGACACTTTCCACAGCCCCAGTCAATCCAACAAAATAGACATGAGCCTTTGGTAGAAAGAGGAAGATCATGAGACTCATCAGAAAAAATGGCAATAAATGAAAGCAGGTAATCTTCTCATGTTCAGACTTACGTGCCACGCATGATGAAATTCAAGCCAATGGCAAAACCTCATCGAAGGTATTCATGTCATTAGTCTGGCGAAAGAAATTGCTTCACCAATAGGGAATTACACCATCTTTCAAATTTTTATATCACCAGGTTATAATAACAGAAAACATCCTCACGATTCTGAATATGTGCATGATGTTTTTGTTAATAATTCAGTGGCAGCTTGTGGGGTACAGCCACTACAGCCGGGATGCATCTAAATTTATTAGTTTAAAAGTAAAATTATATATTATAATATCTTCCTTAAATAAAGATTACAATTGAAAACAAAGATAGAATTTCTATGGTAAGTGAACAAAACTTCAATAAATAGCAAACCTGCTGCTTCTACACACAATTCAAGAGAAAAAAAAACTTTCAAATCAACAAAAACTGGTGACCTTCAAGCGACCTACAATAACGCCATCCAGTTCCGCTATTGACACAGCCAGTTTCTGAAATTAAAATTCGGTTGAGTTCGTTGCTATGGCAATCGTTACTACTATGAACTTTATTCACTTTTTGAATATGTTTACAATTTACAAGAGAAATTTTACAATTTTGGCTGTGCTTGGAAATTTGAGGAACTGATTGGCTGCGAGAATCGGCGAGGGCGGGCGACAAGGACACTTTGAAGAATCTCTCAAAATGGAAATAGTTTTTGTGATATTTACACTTATATTGTCTTGTAATTTTTTAAGTTAACTATTTTGAAACAGGGAATTCATTATGATTAAATGCGCGCCTTGCTTGAAATTAATTTTAGAAGACAGAAAGAAGATGGCAAATGCCAACAACTTAAAGAAGATAGACCAACGTCAAAATTGTCCATCCATAAAAAAGAGGGTACTTCTCAGCATGACAGTAAGTTTCAGTTATCTTGGTATGAGCATTTCTCGTGGTTATGTGGTAGTTTTATTGACCATATTTGATAGGCAGAATTAAACAGGGCATTAGAAATAGTGCTGGATATGATGGATTAACCACCATCACATGAGCATAGATGCTTCATACAATTACCCATCAAAGCAACATTGTTCTAAAGTAAGCAAGAACTTACTTTTAAGGGCCAAAACGAGATAAATGGTTTTTTTTAATCAAAACTATACAAAATTATTTGATTAATTGTTCCTATTTTATAATGTTATGTTATAAATGTTATTATAATAAAGAAACTAAAAGTAAACTTCGATTTGAGTATTAAAGATTAAATAACTTGCATTCATTAATGATTGTAGAAAGTGTGTGTGTTGTAGTAGGGGGATGGGCAAAGGCAAGTCGCATGTTTCTGGCTTCGATCACAGGATCATTTTCGATCACAGGCCGCCACTGTAATTATTTAGTTTCTGAATTACATAAGTTTTAAAACAGGTAAAATAGCCGGAAATACGAGGCCATTTAAAAACATATTCCTATTGGCTGTGATGCCATCTGAGCCTTCCCCAGTGTTTGCAGGATTTTGCTGC
Organism: Linyphia triangularis; assembly: GCA_963978545.1. Lineage (NCBI taxonomy): Eukaryota > Metazoa > Arthropoda > Arachnida > Araneae > Linyphiidae > Linyphia > Linyphia triangularis. The sequence continues at coordinate 62,057,625 of OZ021723.1, read as the reverse complement.
ATAATTTTATTATTATTATTATTATCATTCTTTTATATAGTTGGTTTAATTATATTTTTTTATTTCTGGAATTTTTTACCGTATAAAAACTTGGAACATTATGTTTGCAGAGATGGTAAAAATTCATATTAAAAAAAATTCAATGTCTACGAATTGATTGTAATCTGAACTCAATTTTAAAATGCAAATTTGAAGATTTCTGTAGATAGCCTATGTGTTTCAATTTTACAAAAATTAAAATATTCTTTTTTGAGATTTAAAAAAAAAATATATGTTTGAGTTTTATCTAAAAAATAATTTTAGAAATTTAATAGTCATGTTGGGCATTATTTTAAAGTCACTCATCTACAAGAGAACAGCATAAATTTGAGGTCACTAACCTGAATAGTTTAAATTTACATCAGTTTGAAGATATATCAAAACAATGCTAAATTGTATAATTTTTACTTTTTACAAATGTCCATAACCAAAATACTATAACACCAAAATTTTTTAAATTTTACACTTTTTGTTAACTTTACAAATACTACCACTGGTGTAAATCAATTATAAGATGATATAAATTAATGAGATGTCAAGATTCAGACCATAGGTTAATTTGGCACGAAATGATCCCATAGTATACAGTTTCTTGACAGAGCATTACTTGTGTATAAAAAAATGTGGAAAATATATAAATAAGAACTATTCAAAGTTAAACTAAGCTGCATAATTAAAAGTTAAACTATCCAAGATTTTTTTTACATAATCTGAACTTGTTATAAAAATTAAATATATAATCATATGTATATTAATACAAACTCGACACTGAATTTAATTGTAACTGAAAAAAAAAAAAAAATTAGGTTGAATTTTCCAAATTTCAAATGTCCGTTTTCATACACATGTAATATATTACATCTCTTTTAGCATCAACATTAATTTAATTCATTTCAAAGCGTGTATGATATTTTTAACCCCTTCACAGATTTTCACTTTCTTTCTCATGTTCGACAACCCATTCATGCTAGCTTTGCTTATGTCAGCGCTTTTCTAACAGCAAGTCCCATAATATTCAATATTGCTCATCTGAGCATCAGACTGCTTTTGTTCACACCTTCATTTTCTGCAGACCTCAGCACAATTCCACTGAGTAGTTTCCAGCGCATTTTGTGAGACGATTCATTCGATTGATATCTATCGTCCTGGTTACTCATAACCTCCCTCTCCCAAGTAATGAATAAATATGTTGACTACATCTTGAAAGATTGTTTCCTGACTTGCCACACTGCATAAATTTACAAAATCATGTGAAGATTGCACACATATAATTTCTTTGAAGTACATTTTAAATGTCAAATTAATGACAACAATTATACAGTACTTTAAATTAGATAGAAATATTTCATTGTGCTTCAAATCTTAATAAAATCCACATTGCTAGAAGATTAAACAGTCAATGTTGCCATGGAATGGAGCTCTCCCTAAGCATAAGTCTCAAACTGAGTCACTCCTTTGCTGGTCATGTAATTTCCTGCTACAGCTCAATTCAGAAATTCCGTTATTTTTTTAATTTTGAATTATAAATAAATATGCGAAAGATAAGACAAAGCTTTTTTCAAGACTTTAAAATATTTATAATCTATTTAAAGCAATAGAAAAAATGCTGTGATTCTCTATTGTATACCATATGCTAAAATTTGATTAGTAACACACTTAGAAGAAAAGGCTTTTCTCAAATTAGATTTTTTTTTATTATTATTATTTGTCTTTGTTTGGGTATTATTGAGCTAGCAATGTGTTCAGAGTCTGTAAATCATCCAAACTGTCATTATTCAACTTTTAATGCTCCATATGGAGAGACAAATATTCAAAGAAAATCAATTAACATCAGATTTTTTATCTTTAAGGTACAAAATGCATAAATGATAATTAAAGACAATTTTTTTAACTTGAACTTAGTGTCACATAACTTTCACTTGAATAGATTTAGTCAATCAATAAAAATTTAAATAAATAAAAGCATTATTTAAGCTTTCAAACATTATGTCATCCATCGAGAAATCATTTATCTTTTGTTGACATTGTCAGGAAGTATTGAATTTAAAAACATTTGTTTACTTAACCTAGTATAAATTAACTGCTAAACTCTTAAAAACAAACACTTCACCAAAATACATGATAGTTTTCAAAAAATTTATTAAAAGTTGAAAATAAAATTTAAGTTACTGTCATACCTTCATGCAATAAAAATATAAAATATACTTACTTGAACGATCACGTATATCATTTTTTTCCTTTTGAGAAAATACTTTCTGGCTAGTCTTGGAACAACTTGGTTGAGATTCTCTAAAAAATGTCACATATATTATTAAAAAAAATATGACACAATTGATCTACAATTTTCTTATTGGCTCTAAAAACAAACAATTCATAATTTTAATTCCAATTTAGAATACTTAATCACAGCACAAAAAGTGAAAAAAACATAGACACACATTGGATAATATAAGTAATGACTCATACTTACAATAAAGTAATAGAAAAGAGTCATTACAAACTAAAAGGGAAATACACTGGCAATTATAGTAAACAAAGTAAGAAACTTTGTTAATTTTTTGCTAACTAATTCTGATAATATAAGATCTATAAATCTAAGTAAAATTTTCCAAATATATTTTGAAATCAATAAAATGATTTTATAATATTCCAATTTAGAATACTTAATCATAGCACAAAAAGTGAAAAAAAAACATAGACACACATTGGATAATATAAGTAATGACTCATACTTACAATAAAGTAATAGAAATGAGTCATTACAAACAAAAAGGGAAATACACTTGCAATTAGCATAAACAAAATAAGAAGAAAAAAAAACTTTTTTGCTAACTAATTCTAACAATATAAGATCTATAAATCTAAGTCAAATTTTCCAAATATATTTTGAAATCAATAAAATGATTTTATAATATATTTTTAAAATTTGACTTTTATATACACATGTGAACAGAGAAAATCACAGTGAGAAAGTCTAAACAAATCTTCAAAACTAAGCAGACTTTTTCAGAAACTTAAATGCAATAATCAAAAACACTGACTAAGCAAAGCATACACAACACAACTCATTAAGAATTGAAAACAAGTAAGCCAAGTTTAGGTTAAATTAACCCTCCCATTGGTTTAAAACTACTTGTCTCGATTTATGATAAAATTAACCTCCATGTAGTGTAAAACAAAAAAAAACTTCCTATTAAAAATATACCAGTTGGTTGGATGAAAATCTCTCTGGATGTTACAAGTTTAGTACGCAAAAAAAAAATCTAAACGATCGCTAATCTTCGGTTCTAATTATCATAGAATCTTGCAGTTTGCATCAAAATGTTTTGTTTACAATTTTCTATGTCTGATGCAAATTTTTTTTCTTAGAGGGCTGTATACTAAGTAAAATTAACTCTATCTTTAAAAATTTTCATACGAATCCCTATTTTTTATGTTTTCATTTGATTTAGAATACCTTGTTTACCCTAGATACCAAATTTCAGTTCATTATGTTGAGAAACACGTCACTTATGAGTGAAAATGTTTTGCCCGATCTTGAGGGCAAATTTCTTTATAGCAGGGAAGAATCGAACGCCTTATTTCAAGACGAAATCTATTACGTGATCCCTTAAAGTGAGCTATTTCACATTTTTGCTAAAATATCAAGAATCAAAAGTCAAAATGGAATGAAAAAAATTCTAGAGGGATTTTCGACCATGATAATTCTAATGGAAACAAAAAAAATATACATTTCTATTTTAAAAAATGCAAAACTTTTTTATTAACGATTATTAAAAAACTGTTTAATACAAAAGTTGCATTTTATTTATGTTTGGTTTTAAACAAACTATCCTTTGAAATAAAAATTGCTAAAATATATTAACTATACAAGAAATTATGGCTAAAAAAACAAATTTTCCTTTTAACATTAATTTGTAATTTTTTTTACATCATTTAAATTACTAACCACTCATTGCAAAATAATGAAATTTGGTATTTTTTTGGATTCTAAATCTAAATATGGTATAACATTATGGGGTTGCCATTGAACTCTTTAAAGCTTAGTTTAGTTTTAATATGCAGATGACACCTCATGATAAAAAAAAAATTATATACAATCAATAAAGACTTTCCACAATTTACAAGGGTACTTGAGTTACGTTATTTCATCAATTAGAATACAAGAGATAGCCATCGATCGGATTTTTTTGTTTCGCGTACTGCACAAATTTTGGTAGTTGGATCATTCAACGAAAAATCAAGAATTTGTATTACTGGTGTTTATTACAAAAAGTATACTAATAAAAATACTTTTTTAGGTATAGGTGCACAACCTTAGCATGACTGATATTTTATTGCATTTTGAAATTGCAATAAATTATATTTTAATTATTACTCAAATTTTACACCCAAGCATGTTTCATTCATAGAATGCCACCACCTACTATTTTGACACTTCCATAGTAATATTTTATAAATTCAACACACTTGAAATTCTTTAAACTGCTTTTAGAAAATGTTTTAAAACACATTTCAAACACTTGTAAGTAAGTTTAAGTTTTACGTTAGTTTTGTTTCAAGTTTTATGCTTGTAATCAGGGCAATAAGAAAAGCAAAATCAATTTATACTATGGGTGTTGGAAATTGATACATCCTTTTTTGGGATCAAATAAAGTGACCAACATTAAAATATATCAAATTATAGATCATCATCATCAGTTAAATAGATGCCTAGTTTCTTTACCAAAAAATATTAAATATTGTAGAACTGGATAACTTAGGAACTGAGGGTGCAACTTTAGGATATAGCAAAAATTTAGACTTTTTAATTTCCAGACAACACCATGCTTTATGAATTGGGAGAGCCATCACCACTCCTCCATACTCTGATATACGCTGCTATCTGGCAGCAAATATTTGCATTATAATCGCAGCATTATAATTTTTCGTTCGTGTTAAAACTTTAATTTGTCTTAGAACAACTGGAAACATCACTTAAGCAGGTATGAGCTTTAAAAGTGCATTATTTGACACCAATTCTAAGTGTTGGTTACACTTTTTATTCAGTTATTTAATTTAATAATATCAACGAAAGTTTTCAGCATGAACAGGGATATGTCGGAATTGTCTGACATTGGAAACAGCAAGTAAGCCTACTGCACTAGAAAAAACGTAAGAAAGCAGCAGCAATAATGTGAATGGTAAGTTTTTGCTACAAGACTCTAAAGATAGCGAAACTTTCAGTGATTCAGAAGAACAGCCCACTTCATCAACACCACCCTAAAAATCTTCCAAGTTTCCTCTACAAACTTATGTGGTGGGTCACTACATTCTGGCGAGATACGAGGGTGAACTTTATCCGGGATGGATGATTAAGGAAAATGACCAAGTAGTACTCATCTCTGCAATGAAGAAATCTACTTAAAACTGGAAATGACAAGCTAAGTACTTCAAAAAAAATTCCTTTTAAGGTTAAAATCATCCAGAAAATCAACCAACCTACTTAAGCTGGTTGATGAGAAAAACTAATACCAATTATGAAAAAGTTTTACATTCACTTAAGAAATTAATTTTCTTACCTTCCTATCAAATTTGCCTATCCTTCCTAACCAATCGCGCAATTTTAAATCGTAATATTTTCAAACTATTACTGTAATTTGTAATATTTTCATATTAATTTAAAATAAAACCCCTTGAAAAATGGTTTAAAAACTGTGTCTTTATATTAAAATACCTCTGTGTAACATTGAAACAGGTTGATTTTTTAGTATTATTAGTATTTTTAAGCAAAACAATGTCCTAAAGACATTCCAATTCATGGTGTACAATGGACAAAGATGAACTTTTATAAAGGCATCACTGGCCATAGAGTAAAATCATACATCCATATTTTGAAAGAAGAAGGTTAACTACATATAGCATTAGCAAAATAGCTTAATATATATTGAGAGGAGCCTTAAAAAAATCATGAAAAAGTATAGACCAAATGCTTTATTTTTTCAGTCACAATTTCTGCTAGAGTATTGACATGAAATTTTATAACAGGTGCAGTGGACATGACGTCATGATGAACAGACAATATGAGATGTCAGAATAACGATAACTTCCACTACAGTGCGTTTGGGTTTTTATGAATTATGAACGGCTACTTTGAATATTCCACCTTCTTACTTAACTCGGTAGCGTGCTATTGAAACCCTGTGGTTGTACTGCATACAATAATGTTAAATGCCTGTAAAGTTTTCCCTTAAAAAATAATAGATGGAGTTAAGTAACGTACATCACGTGTAGCTTATTTAATATTTTATAATTTCACACATACTAAGGAGCCTCACGGCACTGGTGACCTGGACTGACGGAGTAACCCAGCAGCAAATAATTACAGTTGAGACACGTTTTTTCTCTATCCCACATGGCTAGGATATATTTTGTTCCAAATGAGACTTTTGTGTTCTGTAATTTTTTTAAAAAATAATGTTTATTGTGAACGTTTTATTGGATTTTTCGTTTTGGCAAGTGAATGGTCAATGCATTATACTAATTTTTGTTTTTGAAAATATGAAAAAAAAAAAAAATAACGGTGAAGCAGGATTGAAGAAGCAGAATGGCAATGAGGTTAGTCAGCACCCCGAAAGCAGAAAGTGCCTAAAACTGCGACGTACGTCGCAGAACAATCAGAGTCCTTGCAGAACAATTTTAAGTTTGGAACAAATACCCGCAAGTGAGAAAAAGAATTTCACCTACGGGATGAAATGTTCTGCAGAACAAAACGACTTTATTGTCCACCCTCCCCCTCCCTCGATTTTCTCGGAACAACATTTCTCCGAGCTTCAGTTTCTTAGAAAAACTCCCCGCGTTCATAGGGGGATCAATCACGTGTCCGTTTCCCGTTCTGGAGCGCTTTTCTTGCTGAAAGTCATTGATAAAGTTACAAATTTTGAATGTATGCTTAGTTTGAAAAATAATTTTTTTCGTCATTATCATTTTGTAATAAATGTGTAGCATTAATTTTATAGGTTTTTTCTTTTATATCATACTGGAAATTTTGAAAAAATATCTGCAGAACATTTGCAACTGTCAAAAGTCCCGTTGCAGAACATTATATATTATTCTGCTTCTGGGGTCAGCACCAGCAGATTGCAAGGGTGGCAGCTAAGCTCTCACCGTAATGGAAAGGTAAAATTAAAATATGGTTCATTCAAGACATGGTTCATACAGATTTTTAAAATAAAAAATAAGGACTTTTTAATGACTTTCTTAGTACTTTGTTAACTTTTTTAAGGACCTCAATTTTCTTAGTGATTTATACGATAAGAAGGTATTTAATGCATATTAAAATTCATGAATGAAATTTCTTTTAATTCCTAATGATTATAACCAATCATTATGAGAAATAGATATACTTTTACTAAATGTAGTTTAAATATTTGAAGTGCAATGTAAATTATGCATATTTTTAATAATCTTCAGTTTCCGATGGCACTTTTAAAGCAAATTGCAAAATTTCGTAAATGGTTTTCTGCCATAATTTCTACATTATTTTATTTTTTTAACACGATGACTACATTTAAATTAACAATGATTTCAAAATTTTAACAATGATGCTCAAAAGGGCACGAATTAAAAACTTCTCAGAAAATATTTTAAAACTCAAAAGTTAAATAATATTAAAATACTAAAATATCAATTAAAAATGCTCCAGTCCCACCTCTGTTGGAATATGAATAAAAGAAAATTATTGAATAAAAAGAAAAACATCTAAACTTAGTAAGATTTTCATCAAATATTCATTTGCAGGGTGGCTACAGAATTTGAGAAACAACATTCCCTGACATTTCACTGATTGCCAGAAAATTCCCTGATGTCTCTCTGTGGATGTTATCATTAAAAAAACAAAAAAGAAAATAATGGCTAATTTAAAAATATATAAATTGAATAAGTAAATGTAATTTCAAATAGTCAAAGCATAATTGCTCCAAAATAAATGTACGTTAAAAATCAGAACAAGCATCTTTAGAGCATGAAAAAGAATGGAAAACATTAATTAAAAATTCACACATATCACTTTCAGTTAATTGTGTTCAATAAAATGTCAAAATGAAAGCACAAAAAAATCAAGTACACGATCTAAGCATTTTCGCTTATGGATGCTTTTAGGATTGTTGCAAAACTGTAACACAGTTGCTATAAAGGGTTAATAAAAAAGAAAAAAAAAGATGGAATAAATTTGAAATATTAAGGAATTTAGAGCTTTAATATATTCTGTTGACAAAAAATGTAAGGCAAGAAGAAAAATAATCATGTCTGTAAAGGATGCAGTTAGATTGAAATTAGAAGATTTTTTTTCTTTTTTAAAGGCTACTGGCGGCCGAGCTTGTAAGTTATTAGATAACTAAAAATCTAACATAAATAATAAGTCATTAATTTGAGTTCTAATATATTCTGTTGATAAAAAACGCGAGGCAAGAAGAAAATAATCATGTTTCTAAAGTATGCTGTCAGATTGAAGTTTGGGGATTTATTTCTAACAATACGGCGCTCACTTCACGGCATCCACTTCACGTGACGCGATCTCCGAGATATATGTTCGTACCCGCACGGGGAATGAGAGAAAAGAAACTCAAATATTTTAAAATTTCCTGATTAAAGAGTAATTTTAAGAAATTCCCAGACTTGTCCAGAAGAGTGAAATTCCCTGACATTTCCTTGAATTCCAGGTCTGTCGCCACCCTGATTTGTATAAAAATAGCAATTTATAACTGTAATATTTAGCTAAGAATGTTAATTAAGTGTTTACAACCAACTTAAATTCAAAATTTTCTAAAATTTTATCCACCACAACCGTTTAACTTTACTTTTTAGGCTTAGCTATTGTTAGACAAGAGAGAGTATTTCTCTAAATTTAGTCGTACTTTTTGCTGGCTATTAAAAGCATACCAGATTCATGATACCACAAAAAGAATATTCTAATTAAAAAACTTAGACTACGACTTAGAAAATATGTGAATTTTTATTTCCAAAATCAGATCAAATTCTGAGTAAAACTGCAATTTTTTGTCATACATGCAGCTACTATAGGCTTTAAAAAATTTTCATATATATTTTAAATCGAAAATAATCCGGGATTTTAATTACATCCCTGTGATATTTAACTTCAAATATAAAACGGACGTTCAGAAATTAATTAGCAATAGCTAAAATTACGCAAAACGTTCCCCTAAATTTAGTAAGAGAGCATCGCGATTTCGCGTATTGGTGCCGAAATATATTCTTTTTAAATGCTCCGTAAAAAACGTTTATACACCTTAAAATAAGTTTTAAACTACCGTTTCCAATAACTTTCTTCTCTATTTTGAGTAAGAAGGCATGGTAAAAAAAATCCAGTGACATATACTTAATCAAGGTACGTATGATATAGGCATACAAACTAACACTCCTAATTTTTGGGACGCCCCCCCCCCCCCCCAGATAAATACCTACTAATGATGCACCTGGCATCAAAAGCCATTCAATGACTTCAGCGAATCACTGGTTCGTGTGTGACACGTTTGTACATGAATACGCAAGCGCAACAGACGATTTCGGTAGGGGTGATCCGCATATTGCATTCTATTTGAAAATTTTGCATTTTTTCAGAAAAGAACAGAAAAGATGCTATTTTCGGAGAAAAACTGCTTTTTTTAAACAAAAAAGGCAGGAAGGACGAAAACACTTAGGATGATCTCCAAATTTCGCTAACATTGGTTCTTAACTTGGAAAAAATAAGGACTTCTAAGGATTTTTTTAAAAAAATAAGAACTTTTATGAGCCTTAGAAATTTTTTCGAGTTTTTAAAGACTTTTAAGGACCGTACGAACCTTGCAAGAAGAAAGCAATTTTTAGTTAGCGAGAATCGTGTGTGACTTAACAAAATACAATCATGTAGTCACGGCAATAGATCCGGATACATTATCCACAGTCAGTGATATATTACTATAACCTCCTAATGAAAACAAATATAAAACTTTGAAACAACGCTTAATACAGGAAATTTCGCAATCGGAAACGCAAAAAATCTAGCAGTTAGTATCGAAATTGCAATTGGGTGACGAAAAACCGTCACATCTGTTACGAAAAAATGTGGGAGTTAGCTGGAACTGCTTTTTCTGATGATTTTCTAAAAACGCTATTTTTATACCAGTCTTTTTCTACAGAGACTTCCATCAGAAATGCAGACTATTTTGTCAATCATCACTGAAAGTGTAGATAACTTGGCCAAAATTGTCGAGGTGCGGATTGATAACCCAGGCAATGCTGTTATGGCTATGAACCAACACAGAAATAGAAACTCCCCCGGTGGAGAAATCAGTACCCTCCGACTAGAAATCATGGAATCGGCCAAGCAAGTAGAACGTCTCTCTCGTCCAAGAAATAAAAATTATAGAGGACAATATTGAAATAGGTCCCAAAGTCGAAATAGCAGACAAAACTCGCAATCAAGGGAGAGACAAAATTTCGAGGATCAATGCCACTATCACTTTAAATTTGGAGACAGAGCCTTTAAAAGCAAACCACCATGCAACTTTGATAGCTCTGAGCAGCAAAATTCTGCAGTACAAGGAAACTAGATTCGGCTGCCACTACTTAAAGAATTTAAGCAACGGAATCGGTAGCCACAACATCTTGTTGCTTACACATTTTCGACAAACGCACGCATTTGACATTTTTAATATATTCAGGTTCAGACATTTCATGTATACCAGCACCAAACAACGCAAGTAAATTAAAGCCAGAGCCATTACAACTATTTGATGCTAATGATACCAAAATTTTTACTTATGGTTCGAAACGACTGAAAATATTCTTAGTGATAAGACGTTGTTTTGAATGGACATTTTTAATTGCATCAGTTCCCACACCTATCCTCGAGGCTGATTTTTTAAAAAAATTTGAGCTTCTGGTAGACTTAAAAAACAAAAAACTGATAGACACGACAACAAAGTTAACTCAATCTGGTATAAAAACAGAAAACAATGTGTCTTCTGTAAAGTTAGTATCGGGAATGTCAGATTATCACGCAATTTTATCAGAGTTTCCTGGTATTCTTGAGGTTTCACCAAAACTAAAACAAGTTGAGCATACTATAGTTCACTATATCGAGACCAAAGGTCCACCAATTCACAGTAGTGTGCGTAGACTAAATCCAAAGATGTATGAGGAGGTAAAGCAAGAATTTCAATATATGGTCAAACAGGGCATTTGCCGGCCGTCGAAATCTCCATAGGCATCTCCTCTTCATGTTGTACCAAAGGGTACGGATAGTATTAGACCTGTTGGTGACTATCGTCGGCTCAATGCTTGTACAGTGCCAGACAGGTACCCCATCCCTCATATTCAAGATTTTTCAAATGCTCTTAGTGGGAAAACAAATATTTTACAAGATTGATTTAGTTCATGCATGCTTTAATATACCTTTACATCCGGAACATATCCTTAAAACTGCAGTATGTACACCATTCGGTTTATTCTAATTCCCATTTTTAAATTTTGGATTATGTTTTGGCAGCCTAAACTTTTCAAAGGTTTATGAATGAGGTGTTAGGTGATTTCAATTTTTGTTTTGTGTACTTGGATGATATTTTGATTTTTTTTGCGACAATGAAATTGAACACAGGAAACATGTCGACATGATCTGTGGAAAGGGTAGCAGTCGAACCATATCCTTAGACAGGCTGAAACCAGCCTTCTTTGCGAAAGAGCCTGACAGCTCGCCGAACCCTGCAACACCAAATGCTCCAGCCACGGTCAATGCGCCATCAACACCCAGTGCTCTAGCCTCGGTCACTGCGCCAGCAATGCCCAGTGCTCCAGCCACAGCCAAAGCACCAGCAACGCTCCAGCCTCTACAAGTGATCCAGAAAATTCCAATGTTCCAACGACCAAGCCTGTGACAATTGGATCAGGTCGACAAGTGCACATCCCAAGGCACCTCGTATCATATGTTTGACACTAGGGAGGGAGTGTGCAGTGGAAATATAGTCATGAACAGATAATATGTGACGTCAGAATAATTATAACTTCCACTACAGTGCGTTTGGGTTTTTATGAATTATGAACTACTATTCGAATATTCCACTTTTTTCTTACTTCACTTGGTAGTGTGCTGTTGAAACCCCGGGGTTGTAGTGCATACAATAATGCCAAATGGCTGTAAAGTTTTTCCTTAAAAAATAATAGATGGAGTTAAGTAACGTACATCAAGTATTGCTTATTTAATATTTTATAATTACACACACACTAATTAGCCTCAGGACACAGGCATAAAATCAGAAATAAAAGATCATTAAAAATTTGAAGGTAAAACAACTAGTTTTTTTTATTACTAATTGTTTTAAGTAGTTATAAGCTAGCTCATAAAAACTTTTTAATTATCAGGGATGAGTTTGGTAAAAAATCAAAAAGCTGAAAACAAAAATCCAAAAATTTTAGGCCTAAAACACCTTTTAAGCTATACTTTAAAAAAAAATTGTTTTTCCATGTGCATTTATAAAACTGCACCATCTCTGTCCGTCCGTGAGCAAAAATTGTTTAAAATAGCGGCACTTAGACGTAGGGATACACTTTGTGCTGTCATCAGGCTAATATAGCTCCAAAGCAAAAAAAAAAATCCAGTGAAAGCGTTGAAAACCGGCAAAAACTTCAAAATTTCAACAAGTCAAACAACTTTAAGCAATTATTGACAAACAGGCCGATTTTAATTAAACCCAGTTTTCTAAATTTTTAAGCTACAAATATTAAAAATCTTAAAATCTAAATTTTTATTCATATCCTTAAATTTGTTCAGTAAAGTAAAAAGTAACAAACAATTTTACAAACAATTGCAGTTAAAATAACAATTTTAAACATATTATTTAGAAAAATTACTATTGTGACTACTTTTCAGAATATTTTTATACGAAATGGTACAAAAAATTTGAGTAATTCTGCAGATTCAAATCAAAAGGCGAAATTTAACCTTAACCAGGCACTAATCACGAATAAGGCGGCTATCGCATTAACGGAAGTCTAGATGAATAGCTGTAATTAGGTGTTAAAAATTTCGGTAATAGCTGGTATTGTATTAGCGTAAACCTCGACGAAAATGACCATCACTTTAACAAAAGTATTGTAAGCAATACCGGCGAAAATCTAGGTATCGGCAAAAACGAACATCGCAACAACGCGCATATTGGCGATAGCGTCCACAATATCAGCACAAATCTCAGTAATATCGATCTTTTCTTGGTAATACTAGTGCAAATTTCGGTAACATCGGATGTTACTACAGAATGGCTTTCGACGAAAAATACTCTCACGCCAACAGAAATATCAAAGTTAGAGTCAAATATACCGGGGCAACACTCAACAATAGCGCTATTGGATCGGCGTAACACTTGACGAAAATTACAATCACAACAACGTAAATCTCGCCGATAACACAATTCATCACGGTAATATCGACATTCTTTTGGTAACATCGGTGCAAATTTCAGATTTTACAACAAGGTAGCACTTCAGCGAAATGACCATCAAATAAACGTAAATATCAGTGTTAACGCCGAATATACCGGAACAATTCTCAGCAATAGCGTTGTTATATTGGCGTAATACTTTGCGAAAAAGAAAACCACAGCAACTTAAATCCCACCGATAACGCACGTCATAGCTACACAAATCTCAGAAGTAGTGGACATTACATCAACGTAACGATTAGCGAAAACGAGCATCACATACCAACGTACGTTTACACGTACAACAAACGATAATTTCGTAGATGTCAGACTTGAAAGCAAGCACATTATTCGTATACGTTAATCGCGTGAATGAGTATGAAAAAAATTCCATTTTGAAAAGAGATAAAACGGCACCAAAGGATCAAATTTCGGCGCAGTTGTAAAAGTATAAAATGCAAGTTTAAGTGCCAACCTAACTAAAAAGATGCATTTTAGTAGATTTTTCTACTTGGAGCAGGAATGCCGTAGGGTTTCCGTTCTTCCCGATCGGGCGGAAGGGAAGCTTCGTGATTCAGCCTTAGAAAAAAGGTTATTTTTCTGTGGGATAGAAAAATCGGGAAAAAACAGATTTTTTTTTTCAGAAATTAGAAAAGCGGAACTTTCTTTCAAAAAGCGGAATTATTTTTTTTCTAAAAAATTGAAAAAGCGGTATTCCGCCACATGGCGGAACAAACTCATCCCTGAATTATGTAATAATAAAAAGCCACTCGTTATTTTGCTTTCTAAAATTTTTAATGAATTTTTATTCCTGATTTTATGCTTGTTGTAAAATTTCATATGCTTTTAGAGCATTACTCTGGCGGCTTGTGGGGTACAGAAAATACAGCCGGGCGTCGGGCTGCATCAAAATTTATAAGTTAAAACCTAAAATTATATATTTTATTAATTTTCTTAAATGAAGATGGAATTTCTATGATATAAGTATAAAAAAATCCGACAAATAGCAAACCTGTTCTTTATACTCCATTGCACTGAATCCTCTTGCGAAAAGACATTCTGGGAGAAACACAGAGTCGTGACCTTAGACTGAATGTCACGAACCCGTCAGAATTGCATGGATGCAAGTGAAAATACAAAATATCTCTTGAAAGGCATTTTTAACGAAATATTTACATGCCGGGCATGTATGAGAAAAAAATACATGCCCAATCTGAATTAAAAAAATGCCCTGGGCATGTCAGGCAATGTAATTTTCGAGCCCCGGAAAACATACTCGATTTTCAAAAAATAAGTATTTTGTTTCTTTCACATCTTATTCATTTTATAAAAATCGATAGGAAACTTTGATTGGAGTTTGAGTATTAAGGACTTAAGCCTTTCCATTCATAAATGATTGCGAAAAGTGTGTGTGTGGTGAGGGGAGAAAATGCATTTTCCAGGCTGCACTAGCATTTCAAATCACGGGCCACCACTGTGCATTTAAATATAAGAAAATATTCAGATTAACAACATTTTACTTTTATATTCTTTCTTTTTTAGAACTTTGTGTTTCATGAAATAGTTTGATGTAGTATAAGCTCAAACTATAGTGAACGTAACACCAGAAACTGCTCAGCTAAATCTTCTGAATTAGTACGTTGACCAGCTGAAAAGGGTTAAATCTCAATAGCTGACAAAGACAATGTTTATAAAATTGAGCTACAACCGTAACAAAGAATCATCTCGGACTTTGACACCACAAAGATATGGTCTTTGGAAATCTTAAAATTGATAGTTTATTCAAGGAAAATAGAAATTACATAACTTTATTGTCTAAAATTTCAATTTCATACAGTTCTCAGTATTTAATTAGCTTAAATATTTATATAAAATTAAGTGGACAAAAACAAACTGCAGCCTGAGTTGCAAGCTCTAATAAACATGTAGCAGACACTTTTCAAAATTTAATGAAGGATACTGATTTAGATGATCGAACACTAAATTAAAAAATAACTCTAACTCCCAAAACCTAGTTAAAAAGCCAAAAATTATGCATTATATGTCATTTTTGGAACATAAGGAACTTAAACTGACAAAAAAAATACTTACTGCAAATCTGTCGATGATCCATTCCATTCCTTTTCTTTATTTTTTGTTTCACCCCGTATCCGCTGCCTTTTATCCATGTCACAGAATAATTTACTAGAATCCTCTAATTCATTAGAGTCAAATTCACTAGAACAAACTTTTCTATGATATATAAGGTTATTAATTTTAGAGCAAACAAAACCACATTTGTTGCTACAGTAAAATAGCTCCGGGTCTGGTACACCGGAACTTAACCTATCATAAACTGGATTTGAACCAGCTGGCCTCTCGCATAAATACTTGATTCCACTCTTTTTCGAATTTACACCATTAGATTCCAAAGGAGCTTCGCGATAAGATTCTCTGATAACTTTGGTCTTGGGCCTGCCTCGTTTCTGATCTGTACAAGGCGAGTTAGGTAGCAAAGTATTACATAGAGACATAGCCTGTTTTTTTACTTTATCTCTAAGTTTTTTCTTCTCACTAGAAGTGCGACATTTGACTTTAGAGGGTGAGCTCTTAATAAGTTTGTCAAACTGTTTTCCACTAGTGAGTTGACTTTTATTAGAATTAGGTGTTGTAAACCAAGCTGGTCTTTTACGATTTCTAGGAGGAGATGAACTATTAGGGATAGTTGATGTTATCGTAGGAGGGTCAGTAGTGCCTGGTTCGGAACTAAATTCGGTGCCTAGCAAGATATGCCCCCAGTTATGTTCATTTACTTTGCCAGATACTTGAGAATTTAAATGCTCTTCTAACTCCCGCAATGAAGTGTCTTCTTCCTCCTCGTCTTCCTCTGATTCAATTGCTTTAGAAGATCGTTTTCTCAAACTACGAGTTCTATTTGCACGCACTATTGGTGGTACATTCTTCCGTTTCCTTTTATATGTGGCAGACACTTTACACTGAACATTTGATTCCATGCCATCATCATCCATTCCAAATTCCTTAACATGATCTCCACTAGTACTTTCTGTATCTTTCTGAGAATCAACATTGAAAGGATTTTTATTATCCTTTGTACTAGATAAGTCATCGCATGAAAAGAGTTCAATTCTGTCTTTATCACTTCCCACCTTATCTCTGTCATTTTCAACTTTACATTTATCATCTCCAATTTTGACTTGAACGTTTTCAACTTTCCTTTTTATAATGCAAGTCTTTTGAGATGGATTCACTAAATCATTTTCTGCTTTTCTCTTTCGAATGTAAGTCTTTTTGGGTGGTTTCACTAAATCATTATCAGTTTGCTTTTCTTCAAAGTGAGTCATTTGTGAAGGCAACTGTAAGTTTTTTTCAGTGTCTAGTAGGATTGGCACAGCATTCCCGATATTAGAACATGGTTCATTAAAGTCATTTTGTGTATCTGGACTTTCTAGAAATGCATTTCCAGTTTTATTCTGGTTATCTTCTTGCTTTGAAATTATATTTTCATGACTGCTAGTTATTTCCTGCTGATTGTCACACAAATCATTATTTTCTTCAACTTCTAACTCACCATCAAAGAGATCAGCAGATTGATCAGACTTGAGGCTATCATTATGAGTTTTTTTGCTGTCTTCTTTATCCAAAACAGAACTCAAAGCCTCATGAAATGTGAGTTTAAGTGCACTCTCCTCCTCACGGCTAGATTTGATTGTTCCTTCTTCAAGAATTTCTGAAGCTTCACTTTCCGATAAATTCTGTTGATCTTTTTCTGCAGAACCATCATCAAACTCATAAGCATCCATTGCTTTTTTAGTCTTCTGTCTAGGTCTTCCCCTTTTCTTAACTGAATTTAAATCTTTAGTGAGTAATGAGGGAGATGACACATTATCAGAAAATACAGAGGATTTAGAATTCGAATTATCATTTAAAGACAAGTTAAATGATCGAAGTTTTCTGTTACCTTGATCTGTTTGTTTCTTCTCATTTGCAGTTTTTGAATCATGAGAAATTTCAGGACTACTACTGTTGCAAGCTTCAACAATTGTGGAAACGCATTTCGCACTAAGATTTCCAATCTCAGCACATAATGCTTCTGAAGATACATTGTGTTCAACCACAACTTCCTCATTGTTATTACATTCCATTTGATTTGAATTCTCACTGGCAGACTCAATGTCATCTGTAACGTTGGTTGATCTACTGGAAGAATTTATAGTATCTTCAATGTCCTCACTTGTATTAGTATCATAATATGGATTCCGTTTATCTTTGTTGAGTGAATCCATGATGCCATATCTACTTCTAGACTGTTCCATAGCTGGAATGGAATCTTCATCACAAACAGGGTCATCTAAATTAGATTCTTTAGTAAGGTCTAATCCACTATTCTGGGACCGTACACTATCTTCATCCTGATTTGATAAATTGTCATTTGGGTTTGAATAATTATCGTGACTTAAATTTACATGCAAAGCAGCAACAGAATCTTCTGATTTGTCACTCTTTGCTATACTAACATCTGATTCGTGTCTTACATTATGATCATTAGAAATGTTACTGGTTTCGACACCCTTTTCTATATCGTCGTGAACGTAAGTTGATGAAGTCGTGTGAATGACAGATACGGTATTATCAAGAGTCCTAGTGGATGAAATGCATGAAAAGGAAGTTTTTCTTTCGATTGCAGGAGTTTCAGCTTGTATATTACAATTTGTATCAACTTCACCAATACCACTATGGCTATCTTGCTCACTTGCAAGATCGGTAGACGAAGATACTTCAGTTTCACTACTTCGATACAAAGCTGAATCAGTATCAGCATGAATTTGACTAACAATAACAGATCCTTCTGGTATGCTTTGTGAGCATTGAAATTCTTGAATGCTTTGAGATTTACTGCAATTTGTATTAGCAGATTGCAATTCTTGGGCTACAGCTGCTAAATGTAGAAGCTTTTCATGTTTTGCTCCTTCTGCTTGTGAATCCACTAAAGATAAGTCTGAAGATGTAGGTGTAAAATTACTTTTATTCTGGGTATTATCAGAATTTTCACATGACATAATACACAGTTGCTCACTATTGTGAGAAATTTCATATTCCACAATAGAATCCTCATCATTTTTTAGTTTCTGTTTTCCTTCACAATCTTCATCTGGTACCACCTCAGACCCTTCTTCAGATGCATCTATATTGGCAGTTATATTTTCTTGTACCACTACAATATATTCACCATTCACACCATTTTGTTCAATATAAATATGCTGACCATCCAAATTCAGACCTTCAGGTTGTATTATAAGTGTGGCTTGATCATGGATTTCTTGTATTTCCAAGATCCCCAAGACATGTTCATCATCATCAACCTGCCTCATGGCTGAGTCCTCATCAAAATTTTCAGCAGTTGAATCTTCAGTGTCGAGATCATTGTCGTAAACACACTGTTCTGAAGGATCCGTCATTTCTCTGAAAAAATACAGGCCAATTAATACATTTAGTACTGTAAAGTAAATGATAAAAAAAATTCAAGTCTGCACTTCTATCAGGATAAATGCGTACTATACTATGAAAGAAAAGAAGAGTCATATTATGGCAATTGCAAAGTGCTACTAAAAAAACTTCAACTATAACAGGAGAGTTGATAAGTTTGTTGTGACTGCAATTGCACCAATTTCCCCACTTCTGAAATGATGGCATAGGTCCTGTTTTCAGTCACCTCCCACTTCCCTGAGAAACCAGAATTTCTCCTCCTTAGAAGTAGCAAGTGGAGAGTTGTGGTAGTAAGAAAAAAAGCAACCCTGCCAAAATGCAACCCATGCCAAAATGCAAATTGCTCACACTGTTTGGCGCTTTTTATTAATAAAAAAAAAAAACATAGTTCATTTAAATTTTCTGCAGGAATCACACTAAAATACTGTAGGAATTCCACTATAATATTTTTGTAGGTAAATTTGACTTTGATTGGTATAATTTAGAGTTTTTGTTTTATAGCATCATACATTTTTTAAAAAAATACCAGTTTGGTGATAATTATAACATTGGCTAAAAGAAAACACTGTTAAAATGGCAAAATTAGCAAGCAGAAGGTATGTTTTTAAATACCATGGGAGAGTAGGGGGATGGAACATTTTATAATTCTTAAAAATTATTTTCTGCTGTTACAACTTTGAAACATTCAGAATAACATCTTGAAACATTTTAATTCATTTAAAAATTATAAATATGATGTTAATTACTAATGTATTATGTGAGGGAGGGATAGCACATTTTTAAAGTTAATATTTACAAAAAATTTCATAAATATTAAGAAAAATTAAAAGAGACATTGTTTGACTTTTGTACCTATAGTTTATTAAAATGTATTATAACATTTAGTTTCCAAATCAAACGAAATATATGCCTATGCATGACAAGTTCTGCTGACCATCTTTGGTGGATGCAACCTATCAAAAATGTTTTCTTGGTCAATGATGGAACAATTAGTTTCTTGGGATAAAAAAAGCTTATTTTTCACTTATTAAGAGCATTTCCTCCCTACTATCCAGTAATTATTTAAATAAGCACTTTCTGAAATACAGGTCTAGCTAAATTCCAAAGGCTTCATAAGCACCTGACGGAAATTTTTATGAAGACTACTAGGAATAATTATATCTTACAAATAATGTAATATGAACAATAATATTTTTAACTGAAAATTGTTGGATTAGATAAAAAGTCATAATACAGTAAACTTGAGTGAGAGATCACCTCTTCCAACGATGAATTTTTAAAGGCACCGATTTTTTACCCAATAAAGTACTTAATGTTAAAATGTCCTCTACTCCTCTAAGAAAGACCAAAACATGGTTTGTAAACTTGAAGGAGAAAAAAAATTCAAGGACTTTTCAAGGATGTGTTATCAACTCGTTAAGAAATATTAAAAAAAAAATATCATTTATTGGCAAATGTTGCATTGTCAAATCGTATAAATACAAAAAAAAAATGTTTTTATAATTACACAATCTGAAAACTTAAAATTTTTTCTTAAATCTTCCTCCCAAAATTTAAATCCAGAATTATTTGAAGAAACTATTGATAATTGGTCAACCACGCTGTTTTCCTGGTTGCTAATTGGCTTAACTAAATTCGAAGGATTTTGCTTATTTTCCTGACTAAAATTTTCAAGAAACTAGGGTCATGACCCAGTTATGACCCACCTTAAGCATTTTTAATAATTGACGAATTTTTTTCAATACTAAAAAAGTGTCACAATATTTTTTAAATAATATCCAATTTATTTCAAAGTGAGAAACATAATCGTGTATAATCAGAAATATTTTCAAAATCATACTTTATTTTATATAATTTATTCAATACTTTTCCAACACTTTCCCCCATTTATGACACTTTAAATAATTTATAAAAAGTAATACTTATGAAAAGCACAGGAAGAATATTTCATTATAAATAATTTTCATGTGAAACAAATACAAATTTAGACATTGTTATCATGTTATTAGTTTTCTTTGTTTATATTTTTCTTAAAAGAAACTACATAGGCCTAGTTAATATCAACAGTTAGCTATTCTTTCTTTTTTTTCCTAAACACATCAACAGTTCCAGAAAACTTATTCTGCAAAACTTTTTCAACTAATGCGGGTTTACGTAACCAACAATGTCATTCATGTTTATGGTTGTAATGTCATTTTTTATGCAAGTAAAACATGTTTTTCCAAATTTACATTCTTCAAACACTGAACCTCGAATTTCTCCTCACAGAAAACACAGGTTAAGTTTGCAATCCAAATCTTTTTTTTTTTTTTTAAGATGAAATCTTCCTTACCAGACAAGAACAAAAATTTATAATAAAAAATAAGCACCTATTATAATGTGAGTATAAAAACATGCAATTATATACTAAAAATATGTACTTATACAAAGTGAGTAAAACATACAAACAAAATACTTGCTTTTTATACGAAAATGAGGATTACCAGCTTTTGCATACGAATAAATATATTAAAAAAAAGTGTCTCAAAACAACTTTTGCTTTAAGTTTGAAATAAAAGACTTGTTATTATTTTAAGAGAAATTCATCTAGCTTTAGAGGTGACATCCTTATGATATTAGGCTAGTGATCAAAAGGTACGTGGTTCAAATCTGACCAGACACAAAGAAAGCTTTATTTTAAACTGAAAGTAGTTTTCTAAGTAAAAAGTTGAAATATGTGTTTTCAGAGCTTTGATAAGCATGCAATTTAATTGAAGAATAAATTCTTTTTTTTTCTTTCGAATTATACTGTTTTAATAGTTTAACTTCAAGTATCAAAGTCACTTCTTGAAATTGAACAAAAGATGAATATCTGAAATCTGTTGACCCGTTTTACTCAGTCATTACCCGGGATAAAATACCAAACTTCTGTAATTATTTCTGGGGGGGGGGGGGTACATCTCCCTTAAGCATTAATTCATACAAAAGACACCTCCTCTAATTAATCTGAGAGGAATAAAAAAAGAATAGTCTGAATATATTAAAGCGTTTAAGCTATAGGCCAGACTGAAATTCCCAAGCATCAGGATCATTTCCGGGAGGTACAGACCCTCCTACCCATCAAATCAAAAAAAAGGCACTTCCTTTAACCAAACTGAGTATAATAAAAAAAGAATGATAAAAAATCATCAAATAGTTTTGGCTGTAGCCCTGGCTAGAGTTTTGGTCACAACCAGTAGGAAAAAAAATATGGTGACTTCAGCGATTTTCAAAGGATTTTTTACCATGTTGACTTGTTCAATGTTAACAATTATGTTGTTACTTTTTGTCTACTCAACCAGACATCATAATAGAAAAAAACAGGTTTCTAGCTGTAATAGAAGATGAGCTGTGAGGAGTCGAAAACGTGCCCAAGCTCTGTCAATATAATATACAATGAGGAACTTGCTAAGTGAGGAAAATGAATATTTTTTGTATTTTTTAGTGTTATCCAACAAATATATTTGAGCAGTGCAATTATTTTTTATCTTTATGCTTTCAATTAATCAAAAATCAAGTTCGAAATCAAAGCAAAAGTCACACGACCAAAAACGCATAAAAAACCGTGACGTCGTCACGCATAGATTCTGTCGAAAATCTAAGGTGAAACTTCACTCCTTCCTCGTCTAAAACAGGTTTTAGACAAATTTATCTATCACCTGCGTATTGACGTCACATGCAAAAGTAGCTTTTTAACGCCAAATCGCAAAGTAAAAAAGTAAATTTTTTTTTAAACTATCTTCTCGAGCTCAAATTTTTGAAAGAATGGTATTGTTTTTCATGATTTTTTCTCTACTTTTAATTAAAAAATAAAACCAAAAAAAACGTGAAAGTTCCTCATTGGATGTCTGGCACTTTGACATCGGACTTGGCAGCGGGCCACTACCTCGTTCCTAGATAATCAAGTGGCCATAACTGGAAAAACTTTTTTGAAATGGAACTAGTTATAGCCTCTCGAATATTTTCTTATAAAATTTATTTACACTTATTATAACTGAAATCGCTGA
Organism: Linyphia triangularis; assembly: GCA_963978545.1. Classification (NCBI taxonomy): domain Eukaryota; kingdom Metazoa; phylum Arthropoda; class Arachnida; order Araneae; family Linyphiidae; genus Linyphia; species Linyphia triangularis. The sequence continues at coordinate 62,034,626 of OZ021723.1, read as the reverse complement.
TTATGAACAGCCAAATCGCAAAGTGAAAAACTAAATATTTTTTTTTTTTACTATCTATCCGAGCTCAAATTTTTGAAAGAATGGTATTGTTTTTCATGATTTTTCTCTACTTTTATTTAAAATAAAACCTAAAAATGTGAAAATTCCTCATCATAAATAGATTTCATGGATTGCATTGAAGTTAATAATGCTTAATGAAATTGTAAAGAAATCCACCTTACAATGCTGACCAGCACAAAAAAATCCCCACTTTCTGGTCATATGTTATTATCAACCAATCTTACAGCCTATATAAAGTAGCCTATGTAAAGTAAAAAGTCTCCAAGTAGGCAAGAAAGTTTGAAAGCTTAACATAAAATATGCAAGTTTTGAGTTCAGGTATGTAAGCTCTTTTGCAGTCTTTTTTTTTTTTTTTTCAGTCTCATCTGGTCAAATCTTAGATAATCCAGTGATTCTTATTGAAATGTTCAATCTGATTTATTGACTTATGGATGAATTTTTGTATCGCAACTCATCTCAACAAAATCCATGATTTTGCACAATAAATGTGTCTGTACCATAGGTAGTTGTGTTGAGGAATGTTGACAGACACAGCAAATAATTTTAATCCTTTATCACAATTATGTACTGGTACTTCATGGTTCGTACACTTGAAGACAAAAATTCAAGGACTTTTCAAGGATGTGGTATCAACACAAATATACATTAAAAGAAATTCCAATTTTTTTTTGGCAAACGGTTCATGTTCAAATCGCGTAAATACAAAAGAATATTTTTTAGATTTTAATAGAAGAAAATTTTAAGGTTACAATAGAAGAAAAAAAAATTCCAAGCATATCAAAAGCAGTACAGTAACAGTAACAGTACAGCAATTTGTATTTTTAAAAAATGTCAAAGGAAAGGTTACAATAGAAGAAAAAAAAATCTTTCGCGTATATCAGAAGCAGTACAGTAACCTCTCGTTATATGTATCGTGCAATCGCATATATCGCGTTTCTGCTTTGTCTCCCATTTTTTTCTGATTCCCCATTTTTATATTTTGTGTTGCAGAGTTTTAAAAGAAACAAACTTCCAAAGTTAAACTAAGATTTATTCATCTCCACACCAACCCAACTCGGGCATAAAATTTATATCAAACGTCGAACGCAGTCGACCCATAAAAATATAAGTATAAAATATAAATATTGCACATCAGTTGATGTCTACTTGAAATAACTCTTCCCGCTCCCAAGCGGCACAAAACCTAAGATTCGAGAACGACTGAAATCCTCCACAGAGCCAACAATCGGCCCCATCGGTCGTTGTCGTATAGCTATACAAAACAGTCACAAATGATAGAAGATTTTACTTATAGCACATTGAAAATTGATTTTTAATAAAGGTTTAGTTAAACAATCTGCTAGATTGTCCTTAGTATTTATGTGAACAATTTTAATGGAATTATCTTTAATTAAATTTCTTATAAAATTATATCTAATATCAATGTGTTACGTTTTAAAATTTTCACCGAATTTTTAGCAAAACAAATAGCTGCTGGATTATCACAGAAATGTGTTGGTCTGATGTAATTAGGAATCAAATGCAGATCATTTATAATTCTAGAAAACCAGAGATTCTTTCACGCTCTCACATAGAACCATAAATTCAGATTCCTTTGAAGAAAGTGCAATACACTTTTGCTTACTTGATCGCCAAACAAAAGGCACGTTTCCAAAACAAAATATATAACCACTTGTCGAATAACGATTGGTTAAATGAGATCCCCAACTTGCATCAGAGTAACAATGCAAATCATATCCAGTCACATTAGACAATTCAATTTTATACTCTTTAGTTGAAAAAACATAATTCAAGATATCTACGAGTATTTTCCAGTGCTCGAACGTGTAACCATTTGAAAACTGGGACATTAAGTTTACAGAATAACTGATATCCGGCCTACTCCTATCGGCCAAGAATAAAAGACACCCCATAAGTGTAAGGTGGGGATATCTTTGCATTAAATTGTTTTCCACAATTTCATCCTCAGTCACTTTGTTCGGTAAAACAAAACCAACTTTAAAAGTAAGACGTTTATGCACATAATTTATTTTGTGAGACGTTTTAGTTGATTTAGCTATTTTACAAACATTACAACTCGTATCATCTATTTTAGATAGATTTTAATAACCTTTTACAATATTATTTATACTTATGCGTTCCAATAAGTGAAAATTAATATGACCAAATCTACGATGTACAGTTTCAATACTTAGAGTAACATTTACAGATTCTTGAAACTTAGGATAACCTCTTAAAATGTAAATTTATCTATCAAAGGTACAGAAAACATGTATTCATTGGTCTTTGTAAATAAGACCATCTTTCTATCTCCCCATATAATCTCATTTCCTGCAATATCTATTTTTGACCCAGCTATTAAGTTCCTACATATATTCGGAGTACACTAACGTTTAATAACACATAACGTTTTTTAAAGTAATGTCCACATTACCTGCAATGTCTTTTACACAAAAGTTGATATCACCAACTCCAAGGACTTTCGAGGTGCAATCCTTATCTCCGATAAGGATGGATGCAGGAGTGATGATCTTGAAATTCATAAACCAGTCTCTATTATAGCAACAATGAGATGTTGCAGCAGAGTCGACAAGAAACTCCTCTAATGGTGGTTCAGTTGAAGTGCTGGCGCAGGAAATGTCCTTGTCAGAAAAGAACGCAAAGTGTCCGTCTACGTTTGTAGTCTTCTTCACTATTCTATTCTTCTTGAAACATCAGTTTTCAGTATGTCCTGGCTTTTTACAGTATCTGCACGGCCCCAAACAAGAAAACATGTGACTTGATTTCTGGTAGGCTTGCTTAGGGACCAAAACGTTTCCACTGTATTCCGCCTTCTTAACCCACTGCTTTTTCGATGATTTCCATGCGTTGCCTCTAGTAGAATAAGCATCTCCAACAATGTTGAAATCTTTTCCTTCATATTTGTGTTTCAATTCTATTCTTCCAGCTTCTGTCAAGAGTTGCTCTGTAACTTTCTTGATCGTGAATTCATCTTTAACACGATAAAGGATCTGTACTAAATTCTCACAAACTGAAGGCAATCGACAATACCAGTAATTCTGGTATATCAAAACCAGACTCCTTAACCTGCAGTTGTTTCTCTGTGACTTTCTTGCTGAATATGCCAACTGTTCCTTCTTCAGGGTTGTATCGCATTTCGAAAAAATCGCAAACCAAACCACTAAAATCTTACTCCTGGACAGGGCTCGAAGTGAAGCTTTAAAGTATCCCATGCAGTCTTACCGTCCTCGGTGTCCGCAATTGGATGAAAATCCTCTCGATGTCTTGATAAATGGTAGTAAAGACCCGCTGTTTACGTAACTGATACATTGACTTGTATTTTTCAGACGCACTTTATGGATACGGTACAGCAGTTTCAGTAATAAATTCCCAGCAACCTCTGTTCATAAGTATTACAGTAAAAGCCTGATTATTCCGCATTCAATCAACCGGAATTTTTTGAAAATAAAGTTTGGCGAGAAAATTGGCATTATTTAGCCAAAAAACGGTGATAAGTCACCAAATCTTTTTTTTTTATTTCCCCTTCTCTTTTTATTTCATTTGAGATTCTGAAGTTGAGTGTTTTTTTCTCTTTATTTCGATGGTTTTTAACTTGCTATGGCGAAATAGCTGAATTTGCACGGATTAGAAATTAATATATTATTATAAAAAGTGATTTTTTTATTCCGGTTTATCCGGAATGCCGAAGTTCTTATTCCAACAACTGTGAATTCTATGCAAAAAACCTTAATGTTCTTAATGAAAAATGTTTTTCTGGAATAAATCCGGAAAAATACATATACTGTGGTTATTTGCCAAATGTATAAACAAATCTAGCTTGTTTCAATTGTATAAGAAACAGGGTTTCGTAATCGAAATTCCATTATCCACAGCATTGGGGAAAACATTTTCCAGTAGATGATTTGGTTTATCCGGAATTCTAATACAAAAAAAAATTACACATTTTGCATCTATTTAATCTTGCATCGTTTATTGCATAAAAATTTATATTCGTTTCCGGAATATGTGTGATTTGAACTATCTTGGATTAAGTAAAAATAGCATGAATTTGATTAATTAAAAATACTAAAATACGTTCGTATCAAATATAAGGTTAAATATGGTTTAAAAAGGCACAGTATGATTCATTCTTCTCATGTAGCGAAACAATTTCCTTCATGCGTTATCGTGCATAATTTTCTTTTTGCAGTATTAGAAAATATACTATGAAGATCTTTTGACTAGAGTAATGAAAATTAATGTTTATTGCCTGTGCAAAACTCCATTTTATATTAATTAATATACTGAAAAAAGAACTTGTACAATATTTATACTTCACACAATTTCGTATTGCGCCCGATGGCTTGGTGCGTAGAGACTTCTTTTGCACTCGAAAGATTCCTGGTTCGATCCCCGTGAACTTTTTTTTTAGTTTTAAATTTGGAATTTTTTATTATTATGTGGATTAAATTAATTTTTTTGTTATAGTAATGTGATGTATCGTACTATTCAGATTAACTATAAAATACAAAATAACTATTGATTCTTATTTTGATTTTTTAGATTTTTTTTTTAACCTTCTTAAATGCATATTCGTTATTTAATCAGATAATTACTTCTTCATAAGAATTTTCATACTCTTATGAAAAACAGAAAATTTTAAAAATATTTTACAAAATATCTTTTTAAAACGTGCATTTGTTTCATAAAAGTGATATTTCTTATAGCAAAAATAAAAAAAAAAAAAAAAACTTTACCATATAAAACTGGTACTTAAAATCAGTATAATGTATATTCAAAAATAATTTGTGTAATAATTCTTATATATAAAATAGATAATAATACAATATCATTAAATTTATAAATAACGATTCTTTTCTTTTCCTAAAATTCTTTTTTAGATCAAAATTCCTAGAAAAAACTATAATTGTCTTATATTGCCTGTTGTTCACAACAATTATTATTCTTCAAAGAAATAATTTTATTTCTTGTAATATGTTAGCAATTATTTATCATACATGGTTAATAATTTAATTTTTTTTATAATTGATCTGCCAATTAATTTTATATGGTGTATTATTTTACCTAAAATCTTATCTCCTAAATAAATTATTTTCATCTAACATAATCATCTAAAAATCCTGAATAAATGAAAAACAAATATTGCCATTATTATGCAAAAGCAAAATTACAGCCGATTTTCCCCAGAGAATCCATTTCCTTCTCGCAGTTGCACGCCGCCGTCGTGAACACACCTATGCAAGATTTCTACTGGGAGAAAATTGCAACCACCTCTCCGCGAGTAAACTTGCATATGCAGTGGAAACAGTGCAGCAAGTTTCTTGCATGGAACTCGCGCAAGATTTCTCCCTCATGGACACTTACCTTAAGACTTGATTCCAAATGCAGCATACTTTTTTCACCACATGAAAATTTAGATCGAATCGCTCTACCGACCACATGCGACAAAATAATTTATCAGTGTTTTCATTTGATTTATAAAAGCCATGATTTTTTATGATTTTCAATGTCCACAGTATTTCAGTATCTGAAACTTCGTTTTAAATTACAACGTACCTCGATCATGCGCGCTTGAGATGACATCAATGACTACTTGATTGTTGCGGACAATATCTGCTTTTGTAGTATTTTTTATCATTAAAAATAGTTCTAACAATGCTCCTCGAACTTCTTATAGAACCTAATCTATGTGATTTTTGCTTTTCGCATGGCTATTTAGAGCACTTTCTTTGGCATTGATAGTGTGATGCAATTTTTGCAAACACAAAGTACCTCATACAAAATGTAGATCCAACACTTAGGATTCATGAATTACGTTCCAACCAGCTTGTATTAAAAATGCATTTTTCTGCCATTTTCAAATAGTGCGCAAAAACAAACTAAAGTTCACGTGATTCGATCAGAGTAAACCAGTTTTCAGACATGTTGTGCTGTATTGTCGGTTCACAACATACGCCACACCGCGAAGGGAGAAAACAGGAAGAATGATGCAATCTCATTTGTTCTCGTTGTTTCCTGGTCGCTGATTGGCTTAACCAAATTCCTATTTTGCTCATTTTGGTAGCCAAAAATTTTCAAGACTTTATTTTTAGAAAATAAAATGAAATTCAAGCACTTTAAACACATTTTTCAAAAATTCAAGCACTTGAAAATAAAAGTTTTTTTTCAAGCACTTTTCAAGGTTTTTTAAAAACTTACGAACCATGTACTTGTGTGTTATCTCTTCCTCAAAACAAAAATTTGCCAAATGGATTCCCTTAAACTGTTGAAACGGTCAGCCTGAACAAATGCCCGGTGTGCAGCACAGGAGGAATGTTCCACTGTTATGTCCTAATGCTGGTCCGAGCCGGACCTCCAGTCAGAAAACGCTGTTGTAACTTTGGTAAAATACTAGTATACAAAACACGCTTGATGCAAATTTGAAAAATGTTGCAAACGCCAAAATAACGATTTTACAATTGTCGCCAAGAATTGGTGTAGCCAAAAAGATAGAAAATCGTAACCTGAAAATGGCAAATACATAAATATACCATGAAAAAAAGCATATAAATCATTGCCTAATCCACCGTGTTACATATACTAGGATTATGCCGTAACTTTTTATTGCTAATAAAAAGTTCACTAAATGGTCAACGGGATAATACATAAAGTACCTTGTAATTTTGTGTTAATAGTTCATGCTATGTCATAAGGAGAAATAATAAATCAAATGAAGAAGTGTTAATTTAAAGTAATTTTAAAAAAGCATTAAAACATAGAAAGCTTATTTTAAAAACATTTGTTTTGAAAGTCAGAAAGTTGTAATCGAATTTGCTAAAAAACACACTTCAAAAACATTGAATATTATATAAAATATACAATTTAGGCACCATATAATCCTCGGTAAGTTTGCTTAATGTTTTTTTTTTAAATTGCTATACAATATTTTTCTTTGACCCGTATCTTTTGTCAAAACTTTTAAATCATCTAAACAGTCGCCAAATCTGAATAGCGTCGCCAAGTTTCCATAGTAACACTAAACTAATGAATAGGTACGATACATTTTTATAAGACAAAATGACTTTTTACTATTATATCGAAAGAATAAGAAAATAAATTAGCTTAAATTCTCTTAAACCAAGTACTGCCTGGTTCATGCAGGGAATTAAAAACACATTGAAGTAGTAATAATAATTTTCTAGATAACACACATTACATTAAAGAATAAATTTAGGAATAAAAAATTAAAATTAACCTACTTATATTTTCAGCAAAGAAACAAATCAACAGTTTAACAAATAATATCTTGGATTTTAATATCAACATTACGTAGAACAGCCATGTTGAGCTCAGTTCACATATTTATTTTTATGACAATGTTCGCTTGCCAACAAGTGAAAAATGAAATTTCATATACTTCAGCAAAAAATAACTTTGAGCTTAGTTGAGAAGATTTGGCGTTTTCTTATTATATAATAAAAATGAATTTGTTATTAAAGTGAATAAATAAGTATTGTTGATAAAACTTCCATACCACTGATGCCAATAAAATTGTGCATATAGACATTAAGGCCTTACTTTAGCATACTTTTTATATTATTTTTTTTAGATGTACCATCATGTTACAACCAATGGGAACAATAGAATGATTATTATTTGAGAATATCCAAATTTCAGTTTTTAAGTCACTCGATTGATTATATCACTTAAATAATTAATATCTATACTCGAGGAGCATGTGATATCATAGGACGGTTATTCGCCACACTGCCAACCAAAATCACGCCGAAATCAGCTCTTTTCACCGCGATTTCGTCGAAATTTGATCATCAAGAGCTATTAATAAATAAAGACTACAATTTTAATTAAGTCCAAATCTATTTCAGAATGTCTACAATCAATTTAGAACGTCTGATTAATGACTTACTCTATTGAAACTTGATAATTTACAGTTTTATTGCAATACAGTCACCAATTCCCATTGAATCCCATGCTTTACAAGTCAGCTTTCTGCTAACCCAGAATGTCTAGGAAATGGTTTTTATCCTTCAGGAGTTTTCTTTTCAAAATAATCTCGTGGCAAGTTTATGCCGGAAACTGGATGTGGGCTCAACAAATTTTTGAAAATGAAATTGAAATTTTCACATTCTACTAGCCAATCACAAGGCGTGTTTTATTAAGTCCTGGTGAGAATTCGAAAGTAAACTACCGATTTTTCACTAGGAAGAACGTTAAACTTGCTTAAATTATTTTACAGCGAAAAATCGAAAGTAATTATTAATATGCCGAAATTTTACAGTGGGAGAAAGTATATGAGAAGAAGGGGGAGTATGGAGAGGGTTTTTTTTTTTTCTCAAAAAAAGATGCAGAAATATCACTTGATTACTGTCAATTTGAATTAACGTCAATCTGAATTAATATTGTCGTACAGTAAAATGGGGTGAATCGGAACACTTTTCAACTTTCAAAGTAATAATCGGCTGTAATAAGATCGTAAGGAACATATTTTTGACATAGAAACTTGGGTCTTACCTTCTTCTTTGAGAATCAACCCAAAATATTTTGTAAAAACTAGGACTTTAATTTATTTTGAATTTTTTCATATTGTTCCGATTCACCCTACAGAAAGGGGTGAATAGGAACACTCGTTACAATTTATGTATGATCTTATTTAAATGTTTACAGGGTGTCAAAAAACTAATAATAATGCATGTGGTAAATAGGAACACAAAATTATCATAAAAAAATCATTTAATATGCCGGATAAAATTTGTGTTTGTCAATTATTGCCAAAATAAATCATATGTTTGAAAGCGTATCAACTCTCCTATAACTCATCCAAATAGTCGTTAAAATTAAACATATTTTTAATCTACTTTTATGTTTGCGTGTAGTATGACTGTAAATTCTTTAAAATATCTTGAGAAAGGAGAAAAGCATCCTCATTTGTTTCAGAAAATCTTTTCGTTCATAAGAGCCTTTTGTAAAACACACTTATATAGCAATAATCTTGTGGGTGTAAAACTTTTCTCACATAGTCTTTATACATTTTTCCATATAACTTAAAGATAACGAAGTCATTTAGAGAAAAAACCACTGGAACAATCGGGTTTTCTGCCATGCGGAAACTAGCCTCCTCTTCTGACATTTATTCAAGCCTGTAATCTTGACTACTGTCTTGAAGGGAGTAATTAGACTCTTCATTCGTTGAATCTTGTGTGGAACATAATCTTGCCAAAAACAGCTTTTTAATATCACTTTTCAAGTGTTCCGATTCACCCCGCAAATCCCAAAATCGAGACGAGGCTACCCTAGTAGCAATCACTGCATGGCATTTCGTCGGCCAATGATCGGAATTCATCAAAGTCATCGGTGATTCCCCAGACTGATATATAAACACACCAGTATTTCCTCGTCTGCCGATGACCCTAAACTCATCGGGAAAAGATATCTTCCCAATATCGGTGGCCGGTAGAATTTCTGATCATCGTTTTTTTGATCGGCAAGATATCGGAACCACATCGACAGGCGATAAAAAACTTATGTTTCTTTTTCTTACAATTCCACTGAATTAGAGAGGCGATCCTTGAATGTATTTCAAATTTAAATCAAGTATACAATTTGCTAAACATTTCGCTTTGGCAATAAGTGAAAAATATTTTAAAAATAAATGTACAAAAAATTTTAAATGTAAAAATATATTTTGAAAAAATGCAAACCACATAATTATATATTGCTTATCTAATACGTCAATAAAATCCATAAATAAAAGTTTTTATATAGTAAAAAAATATAGGAACAATTTTCTAAAATTAAAAATAAATTCTCATTTCAATTTAATATAAAATAAAAATATAGTCCTTGTTTTTAAATAGTTTTCATTATAATTTGCTGAACTCATTTTGGTCCGTTTTTTAAACATCTTTTAAGTAAAATAAAAATATGTTTATATGTTTCAAAAAGTTAATCAAATTGGATATAGTTTTTTAAAAAATTAAAAAATTAAATATATTTTTTTAAATGTCAAAATTATTAAGTAAACTCTTAAATTGCATTTCAAAAAATATCATAAAATTTACTGGTCAGTTAGTTAAAATTTTACAAAATAGATGGCGACACTATTTATTTGACACTATTATTTTTTTGCTATAATAAATAAATTAATATCGTTTTCCCAAATTTATGGAAGATTTGCTATTTTCCGAAAATACCCCATATATATAAAAAAAAAAAAATGTCGGTCAATTTCCTTGCAAAGTCTGTATGATAGTAGAGTTTTGTACTACAATACAATTGCTATACCAAGAATCTCAAGAAACTACAGTCCAGTGGCCATGTCAACGCGCTTCGGAGATGACCGTCCTCGGCTCGATCCCAGGGTAAGTAATTTACACAATTCTGGTGTGAGTATAATTTGGTAGTGTTATAACTTTGATTAGTATTCTTAAAATGTCACTGTAAATACTACCATATAAGAATTACGCGCTCTGAGTAAATATTTTAGTTTTGCATTATTTTAACTTGTCGTTTTTAATATTCGATACTTACATCTTTATAATTATTTAATGTTTATTAATTGATATTTTCGACAAAATAACGACCATTGTTTCGATATTTCTTGAGAGCAAAATTTTCCTCGGATAGTGCTCGTATTTCCCCCTTTTCCCTCGGCCTTCAAACTAATTCTTGTCGGTTTCTGTTCGAATTCCATCAGTTTCCAGACATCGGCCAATGGCCGGCCACGGGGACAAAATGGATTAGTTGCCAAGGGAAAGATAAGTTTAGGGTGAGTTTCCGGTGAATCGCCAATCACCGGCGATTCACCTGGGGATGGAATTCCGATCATCGCCCGAGGTAAAATTGCTACTAGGGTAAACATAAAATTTCGTAAAATAAAAAGTTTTTAAAACTAAGTTAAATTAAGTATGGCATGATGTTGTGGATGTTTATACTTATCTAAAAATATATTAGTTAAGTCTATGACTGGTACATGTTATTAATTACGGGATAAGTTTTGGAGAGGTTAAAACTCATTGGATTGTATGCACGCTGTTTTAGAATTTTTTTTAAAAAAAGGACAGTGTTGAAAATCCCACAAAACATTTTCCAAGATTAAAAACATGTAAACCAAATAAAATTATAATTTATAAAACTGCTTTATTTGTGAAAATAATAATTTCTTTGTAATTTCATGAAGTTTCGTTCCGATTCACCCCGCTGTTCCTATTCAAACCATTTTACGGTACTGTTTTTATTTCATGAATTGTAGACAAAATAATTGTTCTTCTTAAATTTTAACTACTGAAAGCTGTTGCCTAAGCCTTCCGATAAGTGGTCCAACAGGTGAGTAAACATTGTATGAACTAGTTTATGTTTTCTACTGAATCAAATTTGATTGATTGAATTATTATTGAATATTTCTATTTTTTTCTAAATATGTTTCGGTAGTTGTGTACTATTAATATTGTTAATTCATTATATTCATATTTCTTAGGAAAATTTTCTAAAACTTCAAATGGGGTGCCCCACTTTGCTCAATCACCATTAATAATGTGGATGTATGAAAAAATCCAAATCAAATATCAAGATTCACATTTCATTACAGGAAGGAAGATTTGTTAAGGTGGTTGCGGAATACCATGGAAGGTTGTTTTATTTATTTCAAATGTGAAATTTATTATACCTTATCATAATATTTAAATACCCTAGGACAGTAAGAAAGGTGTGACTCTTGATGAGAATGATAAATAAACTATTATAATTTTCACTATATAGTTTTGGTTTCCTAATTCAAGTACTACCCGAGGACAACTGCGCTGAAACAATCATGCAACATCTCCAACTATTAGCCTCATGATTTTGAACTCTGCCAGATGATAAGAGATGATCATCTGAGTTAGCAAATAATGATCCTGTAATTTATTTTAGAATATTGCCTAGTATTAAAGAATAGAGAATGTAAATGGATAGTAGATACGTAAATGGTAGCAAGTTGCACAATGAAATATAAATCAATATTCAAGACTTTATAGTAAAATTATTGCAAAAAAAAAAAAAAAAAAAAAAAAAAAATGATATACATTTTATACTAAGCAATTAACATGAGAAATATGTAATTTGTCGCATTCACAACGTGACCTCTTATTTGGGTCAATCACTAATTTTGGGAAGACCAAAATGGATATTTTGCCAATTATATGCCTGCATGATGCTTTAGCAACAATTGCTAAATGTCATTTCATCTTTTATTTTAGTCACCCTGAAAGATTTTTTTTTTTTATCATTTTACTGAAAAAAAACAAAAACAAAAAAAAACACCCAAACTTTGGTGTGGAATTAGAGTTAAAATAAATTATGTGCATTTTTTTCGACTTCTGACAAGAATGGAGGCCTTTTGGCCGTTTAAAAAATTACCATACTTATTTTTTATAACTAAGTTCATTTTATTATATTAAAATGAATGTTAGGAACTAGGGATGGAACAGATATCCGGCAAATATCCGATATCCTTCATATCCGGCTGATTTTTCAATATCCGAAACACCGTCGGATATCCGATTTGAAATATCGGACATCCGATAATTTCATTCGGATATCCGGCTGTATATCCGACCACCAGGTATCCACAAGAAATAATTTTTTGAAAAAAATAATGATCTTTTTCGGACGAAGGGAACACCGCATCCTACACTTTTTTTTTGTAATTTTTTTTTTCTTGGACATAAATTGCAGTCAAATTAGAAAACGAAAACAGAAAAAGGCGCCGTATTATTGACGCCGAGTTGATAAGCATAAACCATTCCTCCAATCTTTTTCCATACACATCCTTCATACTTGTTTGGCAATATGTTCTTTTCATTCCAAGTTTATGATCTGATTAATTCCAGATGTTATATTTGAATGCTTCTCCGTAAAACTCGAACCGAAATACTAATAAATAGTACTTTTTTCCCATAACATAAGTGACTTAAGAGTTTTAGTTATTCTCACTTCCTCCTTTTTTTCTGACATTTGCTAGCGAGTGAAAAGCAATAAATAGCCAATGCGCAATCCTCAATGCTTTTTTTTATTATTATTCTATCGACGATAATACCCTTCCCCTTTAAGCTGTGAATGGTATGGACTAATTTCTGGTTTTTCATTGGCAGAAGTTGAAAGCTGGTATATTTTTTCTGACGTAAAATGAAGTATTGTAATTTTTAGGTCTTTAAAGCAGCGCCACAATGTGGAATTATATTTAGCTCTCTAGAATGCCTTGAATTTTAGTTTTCTCCAATTACAATCCAATTTATAATTTTTAATAATGGCTCATTTAAAAATCACCCATTTGGAAGTATTTTAAAATTAATGGGAAATGACGAAAGCAAAGCCCTTTGTGTTATTTGCTCCACGTTTAAAAAATGTGTGCGGCAAAAGCCCAAAATCCTTTTCCACAAAACCCTTATGGAACCATTTAATGAGTGTGCATAAGGAAATTCACCGAAGCTTTAAAGACTCACTAAATGTATCAAATATTGATTAACAAGAAAAAACAATTCATCAAAACAAGAAATGCAAGCAGACAACATTGGAATCGAAATTATTTGTACCAAAATTGTGGAGTTTAGATGATCCTAAAGCAAAAGCCTTAACCACAAAAATATGTAAGTACTAATTTTGTTTGTTTATATTAAATATATATTTTGGTAAATTCCTAGTTCACGTTTATGGGTTGGCGCACTTTTGAAAAGTTGGCGACAAAGCCAGAATGTCGCCAATTCGGAATTCCAATATGAAAAATTAAGAAACGAACCAGCTCCATGATTTGTGGTAAAGAGAGGTTGAAGCCAAAGCACGTCAATAAAAAAAATGGGGTTGCCAAATTTAGAACTGTATCGCCTACAAAACAGCGCCAAATCGGCTTGGCGATATTTTAACGTCAACTAGGAATCTCTATATATATAAGGCAAAGCCCTCACTCACTCACTCACTCACTCACTCACTCACTCACTCACTCACTGACTCACTCATCACTAATTCTCCCACTTCCCACATAGTCACAACTCTGAAAATCGGCACAAATATCAACAATGGTAAAAATAGAAAAAGTAAACTATTCCGATCTCGATTAACACACTTTAAGGGGTCGAAAAGGGGTCAAACGTTCCAAACGGGGGACATTCGAAAATCCTACTTCCCACATAGTCACAACTCTGAAAATCGGCACAAATATCAACAATGGTAAAAATAGAAAAAGTAAACTATTCCGATCTCGATTAACACACTTTAAGGGGTCGAAAAGGGGTCAAACGTTCCAAACGGGGGACATTCGAAAATCCTACTTCCCACATAGTCACAACGCTGAAAATCGGCACAAATATCAACAATGGTAAAAATAGAAAAAGTAAACTATTCCGATCTCGATTAACACACTTTAAGGGGTCGAAAAGGGGTCAAACGTTCCAAACGGGGGACATTCGAAAATCCTACTTCCCACATAGTCACAACTCTAAAAATCGGCACAAATATCAACAATGGTAAAAATAGAAAAAGTAAACTATTCCGATCTCGATTAACACACTTTAAGGGGTCGAAAAGGGGTCAAACGTTCCAAACGGGGGACATTCGAAAATCCTACTTCCCACATAGTCACAACTCTGAAAATCGGCACAAATATCAACAATGGTAAAAATAGAAAAAGTAAACTATTCCGATCTCGATTAACACACTTTAAGGGGTCGAAAAGGGGTCAAACGTTCCAAACGGGGGACATTCGAAAATCCTACTTCCCACATAGTCACAACGCTGAAAATCGGCACAAATATCAACAATGGTAAAAATAGAAAAAGTAAACTATTCCGATCTCGATTAACACACTTTAAGGGGTCGAAAAGGGGTCAAACGTTCCAAACGGGGGACATTCGAAAATCCTACTTCCCACATAGTCACAACTCTGAAAATCGGCACAAATATCAACAATGGTAAAAATAGAAAAAGTAAACTATTCCGATCTCGATTAACACACTTTAAGGGGTCGAAAAGGGGTCAAACGTTCCAAACGGGGGACATTCGAAAATCCTACTTCCCACATAGTCACAACGCTGAAAATCGGCACAAATATCAACAATGGTAAAAATAGAAAAAGTAAACTATTCCGATCTCGATTAACCCACTTTAAGGGGTCGAAAAGGGGTCAAACGTTCCAAACGGGGGACATTCGAAAATCCTACTTCCCACATAGTCACAACTCTGAAAATCGGCACAAATATCAACAATGGTAAAAATAGAAAAAGTAAACTATTCCGATCTCGATTAACACACTTTAAGGGGTCGAAAAGGGGTTAAACGTTCCAAACGGGGGACATTCGAAAATCCTACTTCCCACATAGTCACAACTCTGAAAATCGGCACAAATATCAACAATGGTAAAAATAGAAAAAGTAAACTATTCCGATCTCGATTAACCCACTTTAAGGGGTCGAAAAGGGGTTAAACGTTCCAAACGGGGGACATTCGAAAATCCTACTTCCCACATAGTCACAACTCTGAAAATCGGCACAAATATCAACAATGGTAAAAATAGAAAAAGTAAACTATTCCGATCTCGATTAACACACTTTAAGTGGTCGAAAAGGGGTTAAATGTTCCAAACGAGGGATATCCGAATGTTCCTCTTCCAATGTAGTCATTTTTCTGATATTTTTTTGCAAATGTTAAAAAAATAAGTCATTCCAATATCGATTAACGAATTTTTAAGGGATGAAAAGACGACGCAACATTGAAACTATACGAGGATTAACTTAATGTCTAATTAACTTAATTCCAATACAGCTACTACTTTGAAATTTAGAACTAAGAGCAAACATAAACACAATAAACTATTCCAGTTTACTATTCACAATTATAAAGTTCGTTTAAAATGTCAACAAAGGAAAGTTCCTATTTTGATAAATCAATTTGTCGGGATCGAAAAGGGAGCAAACGTCTGAAGTGTAGAATACATGAATGTCTTTTGATCGCTAAAATGCTAATGGTAAAATTTCGTAGCGCAGCACGGGTATTCAGCTAGTATACCTATATTTTAAATATGGTATAACATAATGTTGATAAATTTTGGGTTCGAAATTTTTTAAGTTTATAAGATTTAAAGGCGGAATATTCCGATAGATCCAATTTAAGTTTTCTACGATATTTCTTTAAATCCGTAATGTTTTAGGTGCATTACAAAAAAAAAAATAGACTTCAATTTCATAAAATATTTAAAATAAATCTTTTGTTATTAACAAATGCCTCCGGTATAATTTTGTAATCATTTATTAATTATAAACAATGCATGAGGTAAATTGAAAGTAGCTATATTTTGCACTTCAACATTGTAAAAAAAAAATTTAATATAATTTTAGGTGAGTTAATGGCTCTTGATGCTGAACCATTCTCCATTGTGAATAGAGAAGGCTTTGGTCAGTTAATAAAATACCTAGCTACTCGTTATCCGCTTCCAAATAGAAATTATTTTCGTGATAAAGCCCTGCCAGAACTATATGAAAAACTAAAAGTATCAATATTACAAGATATAAAATCAGCAACAAAGATCTCTTTCACTCATCAACTAAAGTTTAAATAAAAAAAATTAACTCAGTGGCGCGACAGCCCGTGTGGACTAAAGGCCTGCTGGGCCCAGCTCAGCTTTCTCGACTGTGGCATTTGTGTGTCACATAGCAGATGTTTCAGTCAGATGGTCATTCTGACGCCGAACCCCAGTGTTTAGTTCCCAAGCATGCATGGTCCTCCTCAGTTTATTTCTTTCAGGTAAAAACAGCTAAGTCAACCTTGCTCAGTCCGCGAATCAAACCATGGACCTGTGGCATGCAGTGCAGTGCGCTAATCACTAATTATAATTTACTTAATACTTCATATCATGACCATTTTTTTCGTATAGCATATCGTATAACTATCGTTTTAAGTATATAGACCGAATATCCGGCCGGATATCCGGCGAAATCCGTTTCGGATATCCGTATCCGGTAGACATGGTACCCCGGATATCCGAAATCCGATATCCGGCAAAACTCACATCCGTTCCATCCCTATTAGGAACAAAGTTAATGACTAATACAATTGGGCGGAGCGTAAAAAATAAATTTCTGATTTTGTTTTTGCCCTAGTGCGAAAAAGTTGTATACCAATGTGCAAAGTTTTGGGAAAAACAAAAAATATTTTCCGTTTCCATTTCGTCCGTGATTTTTAGCAGATTTTACCATGTAGTAAAAAATTTGTATTTCCATTGTTTTCTATGCAGCTCTTTGCTTTTTTTTTTTTTTTCCTTTTCTTTTTTGAAATAAAATTCAGAAAAAAAAACCAGAACTCCCTACTTAGATATGGTTTCATTGCGAGTTCCACCCGTGCCAATCATCCACCTAAACGTACGGGCACAACTCGCCCTTGCTCTTGCAGTTATTCCGGTTTTACTCAGTACTCGCATTTGGTTTCAAATGATGACATAGCTTTTCTCAACTCTGTTCGGGTTGTAATTGAACTGTTACGCTTATTTCCTCCAAAAACAACAACAAAAACATCTGTTAAATTTCATTAACGTTTAATACTTTGGGTGTGGCAGGGAAATTTTAGGCTTCCCATGTGTTGAGCTACAGATTCTAAACTGAAAATTAAATTTCTAAAATCATGTTTTGTTAAAGATATTATTGAGGGTTCTGTCAATTTACATTTCTGCCAATCAATGATGTCTATATATGAATTTGCCTCGAAGTTGAACGACAGAATGCTGTAGTGTCGATTCTCTTTCCTTTTTTTCCGTTCTTACTCGTAAAATCCTATCTAGTCCAAGTTCTCGAATAGGCTGTCTGACGTCTGTGATCATTGACAGGATAAATTGCTTCTGGGTGACCAAAATAGCCGTTTCTCTGGATAATGGGATCGAACATCATTCCTTAATTCATATTTAAGGTAGCGTGAGACGTTTTTAGCCTTCACAAATATTTCTAGGACCATCCGGGCCAGGGACGTACTGGCCATAGGGTTGTCTGGTGCAATCACCGGGCCGGTCAGTATCTGTATAAAATGGGCCGGTCTGGTACGGAAGTTTTTTTTTTTTTAATATTATTATTATTATTAGTTTGTCAATATAAATAGAGACGCTTTGTCGTTTTCTAAAGCTGAATACATTCAAAATACCGGTCACTCCCTCCCCCTCCCTTCCCCAGTGAGGCCTTTTGTTTGGTAAGGATATAAGATGTACAAAGTAAAGTAGATATACTAAAATTTATATATTATCGCATTGTTTTTCTCTTATTTTATAACCTTTAAGGATAATTATATATTATCATTTAGAAAGTCATTTTTCAATAAACCTATACTAGTTAAATTCCTGGACATTAATTTCTAATTTTGATTTCTTGTTTTAGTTTTGTACTGCAAACAACAATCAATGAATTAAAGAAACTAAGTTCACTCCAAGGAGATATGCTGTTGTTGCTTATCTCACGCCTGGTCTGATGAAGTCCAAGGAGATATAAATCGTAGAAACCGACGAAATTTGATTTAAACTAATTTTTGAAACAATTCAATTATTAAAATTATTAAATAAATAAATATGAATATTTAAACAACAAAATATATTGATTATTAAATATAATTATTTAAATAATAAAATTTATTAATTATTTTATTAACAATAAAATGCTATTAATAATGATATTGAAAATTTGGGCCGGCATGAAACTGAAATCACTGGGCCGATTTTATGTCCCAGTACGCCCCTGATTCGGGCAATATGGATTTAATTTGATTGTAAACCGAGTTAGTGCTTACACTCTCATTACAATCTCTGCCAGAGTTTGAAGTTGGTTTAAAGGCTCTGAAGAGCTAATGTATGAGCACAAAATGCGATTGTTAGCGTGCAGGAGACATTTTCCCGGATTGTCTTTGTGACAAACCTGATGAGCATTTTCCATTTTGACAGCTTGGCAAAAATCCCAAAGGTATCGCTGTGGTCTGTAGTAATATCCCCTCTGTCGATTTCCGGAAATTCTTTCGATATGACTACAAATCTCACAACTGACAATAATCCTGTCAACGATATGATTGGGTGAAACTAGTAGTGGAACCACCTCTCCGAAGTGAGTTCTGGTTTTTTTCTGAATTTCATTTCAGGAAAAAGCAAAGAGCTGCATAGAAACAATGAAAATACACATTTTTAACTACATGGTAAAAATTTGCTAAAAATCACGAACGAAATGGAAACGGAAGATATTTTTTGTTTTTTTCAAACTCTGCACACATAACCTACACACTAGAACCCACACTAGGGCAAAAACAAAATCGAAAATTTATTTTTTACGCTTGTTGATAGATAATAGGGCTCCGAAGCCATGGAGCGACCGAACGACGACGGGGACGATGACGTTACCGGAAGTGGGCGTGGCTATGACATGACCGGATATGGCGTCACAGGAAGTGATATCACAGTATATGACATCACCGGAAGTCATGCGACAGGAAGTGGAGTTGAGTTGTTTCCCTCATGCTGCTGTTTTAATTTCGGTTTCGTTATAAGCTGTTTGTGTATGACGTCACAGTGGAAATGATATCATAATTTTTTTATATAAAATGTTTGAGCGGTGGCAACACTTTTTAGTTTCGGTCTACCTTTAAGGTGGAGTTGAGTTGTTCTAGGGGTGCTTCTAAACGAATAATTTAGAGTTATAGGCTTTTACTGCGTGACGTCGCAGTGTTAATATAGTGGATATGACGTCATAACTTGCTTTACGTTAAAAGTTTTGAGCGGTGGCAACACTTTTTAGTTTCGATTTACCCTTCAGATGGAGTTGAGTTGTTAGAGTCCTTCATCTAAAGGAATAAGTTAGAGTTATAGGCTTTTTGATTAGTGACGTCACAGTGGGTATAGCGCCAATTGTGATTTTACAAAGTTTAGCTTTAAGAGAGTGGCAACACTTTATAGTTTCGGTTTATCTTTCAGACGGAGTTGAGTTGTTACAGGGCTGATTCTAAATGAAAATATTCAAGTAATAGGCTTTTATTGTGTGACGTCACAGTGGGAATGACTTCATAACTTGCTTTTTGATAGGAGTCGACAAAATACTTGCTTGCGATTGGTCGGATTTAAACACGTGACTAAATGAATGCTTGTGATTGGCTACACAGTTTAGTAAGATAGTTTTCTACAAAATCTAATATAGTGGCGCCATCTAGGGGTGAATTTAAGAGTCATTTACATTAAATTTCTAAGATCAGAGATATATGCAAATAAAAATCTTAAATCCTGAGACATCTTTTAAATTTAATAAAAGTGAAGGCCATTTGCTAAGGGTCTTAAAGAACCGTAACCCCAACCCAGATAGCATTTTATCCTTTTAAAACCCTTGCGTAAACCTCTCAAACGATAAGGGTGTAAGGTTCAGATGACAAGGGAGTAACCTTCATAAAACCTTGAAGAAAGGGTCCTAGTCTCCAGCTATCAAGCTTTTCGTAACCATTTCATGACCCCCCTTGCCACAAGGCTTTCGCCGTAAAGGGTGTGTAAACCTTTTCGCGATGAGCTTGCCACACGGTTTTTGCCGTAAGGGTTGTAAAAACCTTTTTATAATAGGCTTGCCAAAAGGTTTTCACTGTTAAGGGTGTGTAAACCTTTTCACTTTGAGGTTCCCACCCTGTAGATATAGGAAAGGTTGCAAAAACTTTAATTTATAAAGTATCATTTACCTTTTGCGTTCAAAAAGAAACACATAATTGGGAGAGTTCCAATATTGTTGGAAAATGCTTTAAATTTAGTGGCTAATGAAAAATTAATATTTATTCTATAGGAATTTAATTACAATTTACCTTTAATGGTATCAATCATAATCCAATTTATTGAAAAATTTTAATTTATTTGCTAGATAGAACTTACTAGAATAATAAACATAATTTACTTTTTATTTTTTTGTAAAGAATTTAAAAAAAAATAAAGATTCAAAATTCAATAAACAACTATGTACATATTATTAAAAAAATGCATTGAGATCATAGTAGGTTGCGTTAGACAATTTAAATTGCATTAAAATTTGTTTTAAATGGTTAATCCAAGCTACTTATAGTTTTATTGTTAGAAACATATACAACTAAAAATACATTTTTACTGATCATTTTTTTAGATAATTCTTTATTTTGAAGTAAACAAACGCAAATGAGTTGCTTTTTCATTTTATACAAAGAATGTAATTCAAACATGATTTTAAATATATACTATAAATATTTCTTCATTTATTTGCTGCATCTGACAAGAAATTTCTGGAGGATTCTTGAGGAAAACTAAAGGGAATCCCATTCATTTCTCTCTGAAAAAAATAAGCAAATTTAAAATCTATAATAATAAAACAAGCTGTGTGTCTGTCTGTCTGTTTGTGGATCTGTAGAAACCTACTTAAAATTGGATTAGAGCTCTGAAATTTTCAACACAAGAAGTTTTGACCTTCTAATTTTGTGAATGTCAAACAGAATGTTAAAATTTTAATTAGTTCTTTTTTAATTAATATTTTAATTAACTTTTTTTTACAAAGTGACTTCAAATAGAGATACAGCTCTGAAATTTTCAACATAAGTAGTTTTATCCTTCTAATTGGACTTTTGAAACACAGAACGTTAAAATTTTGGTTAATTATTTTTTAATTAATTTTCTTAATAATTAAAAAAAATTACAAAACGACTTCTAATTGGGTTACAGCTCTGAAATTTTCAACATAAGTAATTTTGGTCTTCTTATTGAACTATTGAAAAAAGAATTTTAAATTTGTTGTTAGTTTTTTTTTTAATTAATTAATAAATATTTTACAAAATGGTTTCTAATGGAGCTACAGCTCTGAAATTTTCAACATAAGTAGATTTAGCCTTCTAATTGGACTTTTAAAAAACAAAATTTTAAATTTTTATTTAGTTCTTTTTAATTAATTTTTTTAATTAATTAATAACTATTTTACAAAACGATATCCAATAGGGCTACCAGTTCTGAAATTTTCAACATAAGTAGTTTTGCCTTTATTTGGCCTTTTTTTTGAAAAACAGAGTTTCAAATTTTTATTTAGTTTCTTTTTAATTTTTTTTTTTTTTTAAATGTATTAATATATATTTAACAAAACGATATCTAATAGAGCTGCAGCTCTGAAATTTTCAACATAAGTAGTTGTGGCATCCTAATTCGACTTTTGAAAAACAGAATTTTAAATTTTTATTTAGTTTTTTTTTAATTAATTTTTTTATTTTTACAAAACGATTTCTACTTGGGCTACAGTTCTGAAATTTTCAACACAAGTAGTTTTGGCATTCTAATTGGACTATTGACAAACAGAATGTTAAAATTTTAATTTAATTTTTGATTAATTCTTTTAATTAATTTTTTTTTTTTACAAAAAGCGACTTCTAGCCTAGAGCTCTGAAAGTTTCAACATAAATAGTTTTGGCTTTCTAATTTTGCTTTCCACAAACACGTGTTAAAATAATCTTAAAGGGGTGTTGTATTATTGTATTAACGGGAGGATTTTTTTTTTTGTCTCCATAGGGCAGAGGCTTCTAATATTAAGGCTTTACGTAGCAATTATAGACTTTAGTGAAGCGAGATTATGCTTACGCAACAATGAACCTTTCAGCGAGAGTAGCGAGCCTATTCTTGCATAGTAATTAACCTTTCGACGAGTGAAGTAAGCCTGTACTTATGTGTCAATGAACTTTTCAGCGAACGAAGTGAGCTCGATTTTGCGTAGCGATGAACCTTCCTGCGAGCGAAGCGCCAAAAACTGGGATCTATACACCAATGACTGATTTCCGTAACGCGAAGCCTCATAGCTAGTTAAAATATTGCACATGTTAAAATTTCGTAGCGAAGCACGGGTATTCAGCTAGTTTAGTTAATAAAAATGTTATTTTTCATGTGTAAGCTTTCCTGATAATAAAAGCAAAAGCTACACATCAAAAAGGAGCTACGTCAAGGGTGGCTATGGTTCAATTGCATTATTTTACAATTTGATACTCTGAATAAAGTAGTACCCAACCAAAATATCTATGGCCATGAAGAGTATTGATATCTAAAATAGAGAGAAGTTTAATGTTGTAAATTACACACTGTAAATGCTGGTGTCTTAAATTTAGACACAAAATGTCTGAAAAATTCATTTCAGACACATTAGGTGACTGGTTTTGCACAAAGGTGGTTTACTTCTTCGAATTTCAGACATCACACGGGTCTTAAATTGCTTTCAGTCACAACAAGTGACTTAAAATAAGACACTTCGAACCAAATTAAGACATTTCGAAATTCAGACGCTTCTCTATTCAGACAGTACAGACCATCATGGGCCGTAGCAATTATATCATTCAAGTTCATTTACCAAGTAAAAGGAATACCTTTAAATTTTGAAGGATCCCAAAAAAAAGTGTTGTTTTTCACAGAAATCCAAAGTGGTCTTATGTAAACGAGCATAGTTTTTAAAATTTAACAATTAAAAGTAGAACTACTTTCCCAGACCTGTTTTCACGCCAATAAGAAAATCAATAATTTAGAGTTATAAAAATGTTTTATTTTTTATTTTATTTATCAGTATAAAATGCCAAAACCCGGAAAAAACAGTCACTAGAATATTATAAATAAAAAATAAAACAAAAAAAGAAATTTTTCTTGTATCCTTCCGCCGTAACGTTGTTTGTTTACCTTTGAAACTCGTTATGATCGTTTGAAATCGCGCCAAGCGGACAGGAATACGGAAACTCCCCATAACTTTTATTTTCACTTTGTCGAAAGATATGGTGGCAAAAAAAAAATGATGTTGTATTGCGATGTTGTTACACAAAAGTAGCTGTGTAATTTCAAACCTCATGAAGCTGAGCTGCAGTCTGAAAAATTGTTTTGATGCGCTGCTCTGTTTCACGTCATTCTCCAATAGCTCTAGAGTACCAATTGAGAATACCAATACCTTCAACCGTCAGCAAGTTTTTTTAAAAGCATTGGGTAAATTCCTAGTGAACGTTTATGGGTCGGCGCACTTTTGAAAAGTTGGCGACAAAGCCAGAATGTCGCCAATTCGGAATTCCAATATGAAAAATTGAGAAACGAACCAGCTCCATGATTTGTGGTTTAGGAAGGTTGAAGCCAAAGCGCGTCAAGAAAAAAAATGGGGTTGCCAAATTTAGAACTGTGTTACATCAGTAAGAATAACACGCTAAACCGTATTTTCAGAAAATACAATTATCTTTCACACAAATTTGTGTTGGTTCTTATTGCATGAAGCCTTTAAGAAGCATGTGGTGGTGTAGATGCAACACCTAGGCACTAGTGGTCACTTTCCCTAGTGGTTAGTATGCCTGTCTACTGACCTAGGAGTGATATTTTGAATCCAGTTAGCTCACATTCGCTCCAAAGTGGTGGCTACCGAACAACTGAATCATGCTGTCATCTATCGGCGCCTTCTGAAAAATTTACTGTACGACTTCCACACTACCAACTCAGCAAGCAAATTTTTCTCTCACACAACCACTCAACTCTCATGTAACGAACTCAACTCGCACACAAGCAACTCAATCGTTCGACCCCTTTGTGATTCGCTGCGAAGCGTCTATGTGGTGGTCTTGTGTACAAATGACAGATACAACATCTAGGCACTAGTGGTTCTTTTTGCCTAGCGGTAAGCATGCCTATCTACTGACCTAGGAGTCCTGGGTTCGAATCCCGTTGGCGCACATTCGCTCCAGCATAGACAGCAATACGACATTCATTTTCATATGTAATTGCAGTTTTTTTTTTTTTTTTTTTTTTTTTTTTGTATTTAAAGTGTATTCTCAGCAAAAATTCTATCTATTAAAGCAAACTTTGTCCAAATTGGTTCTGTAGATCATGAGTTATAGGCCAATATTAACCTATTCTTGATCAATGATTACAACATCATTTGAATTCTTCCATTTGACGGGTACCAGATAAAAATAGCCAATTTGCAGCGATAACTTATTCAAACTAATAACTTCCAATCTAGAATAAGGTTTGGTTTGGCAGTCTCCCAAACTAATGAATAAAAATAAAAGTTCACTAGATCAAAATATTATTTTCGCGTAAACATTTCAGCTTGGCGATAACTACGCCAACTTTCCGACTTAACGGTTTTTGGTACCCGTCTAACGGAAAAGTATCAAATATTGTTGCCAGAGTTTTCTCACATACCCAAATGTGTCTTGAGTGCTTTTTTTTTTTTTTTTTTTAATATTCAATTGGGGGTTATAGGAAAAATATTCCTCATTAATCTGATGCAATAAAAGTGTGATCAGAAGTGTTGGTATCGTCTTGCCTCTTCTAGAACTGCTACCACTGCTGAATCATGGACGAACGGTATACACTATGTTCTAATTGCCCTTTAATACTATTACTTCATACTCAATAGCACTTAGTAACATATCCAAACTGAGCATCGTTGCCAAGCTGTTGGAGCAGTACTCTTTGATTGCATGATATGAAAGTAAGTACTATGTCACAAAAAACATAAATTGAACGCCGAGGGATATTAATGACAACAGTATTCAAACTTGAAATAATTATGTGCTTGAAGTAGTCAAATGTTTTGATCAGCATTAAAAAGCATTTGTTCACAATAATATATACATGTACAAGTAGAATAGTATTTAAGTGACTTGACAATCAATTGCTCAAACTCAGAAATGATTATTTTGATATGCACAACGGTCCCCACAACGGCTTCATTCCTAGTGAAAAAGTTGATTTATGTAATATTATTTATCTTATTTTCAGTGATTTTATTACAGTAAATTTTAATTGATCGATTTCTAAATGACCCTCACAGAATTCTAAATTTTCTGTTTTTATCATTCAATTACATTTTTATTGGTTTTGTTGCATATTACAAGTACTAATGATTTTGAAAATATATTTAGCATGATTTGATGTAATTTGGATAAAATTTATTGTATCCTTGAATTTTATTTCATGAATGATCTTATATGTTCCATATTATTACATCTGAGGATATTTATGATATGACCTGCATATTATGAGGACTGGGTACTCGATGACAGCATTAAAATCAGAAAAATCAACGCATTTGAAATAAATTGAATATTGGTCAAAATGAAGAAATTTTTTTTACATATGTTGTTCAAACCTTTTTAAAATTATATTTTAGAAAAAAGTTTATAATAATAGGCTAATAATTTATTAATAATCACTTATTTAAAACTCGATTAAAAAAAAAATTTCCAATGAGTTGAATTTGGTTACGTTCGTAGAGGAATCTTCTTAAAACTAATAAAAAGTTTTTTTGCTTTTTATTTCTTAGAAATGTCTATATACTACATTAAATATCAGCTTTCTCAAAATAATAATAAAAAGTTTTTTTATGTGGTAATTAGTTGAGTGTATGAAAATTTGCAATTTTTTAAGTAATAATAATTAAAAACTAAATTGTATAGATTTGAATAATATTTTTGTTTAATATGTACTTCAGATGTTATATAATTGCTATAAAAAATTTCAATTCTATATCTTGCATAGTCTTTTATATGAGCATACCAAAAGTTGGAAAATCAACGTTTTGAGAAAACGTGAAAGAACTATAAAAGTTTTAATAACTTGCATGTTTTCCAAGTTTAATGTGCTTCAACTCTGTATTTTGAAGAAGCCATCTTTACAGATATTTCAAATTCCTTTTTTAATTCTCCCCCCCCCCCCCCTTTTCTTACATTTTTTTAGGTTTTTTAAATGCCCTCTCTTCTTTAGCTTCTCAACGATTAACGAAAAGTCGCAGCGATAGGGAAAATTGTTGTAAAAAGGTCCCATCCCCAAATTACTGGAATTTTAATATTATTTTAGTTTTAGTATGCACTTAATATGTTATTTAATCATAATAACAAATTTCAACTGTATATCTGGCATATTTTTTTTACAAGCATACAAAAATTTGGGAAACTGACGTTTTCAGAAACGCAAAATTTTTTGCGCAACTTGCATATTTTTCAAATTTAATATACTCTACCTCCATATTCTGAAGCGTTTCCTTACAGATACTTCTAATGCCTTCTGTTTTAATTGTTTATCTTTTATGCACCTTTTAATGTTTTTTTTTTTAAAGTCCTATATCTGCTTCAACTATTCGACAATAATTGAAGCATTGTAGTGTTTATTATGTAGTGTTATTATAGGGAAATGTTATAAACAAGTTAAATTCCCAGATGGGGAATAATTAGATTATTACTGCTTGATTCATCATTCGAATAAGTTTATGTTGCCACATAATGTATCTTAGACTTGCCAATGCAACTACTATATAAGTGTTTACATCACGCTTGTTATTATGTTAAAATTGACTTGTAAAAAGCAACTTAAAACTGTGATACAATCTTGGAAGTCAAACCTTTTCTATTTAAGATTCAGCCACAATACAATGTCGATTTTATCCCAATACATATATTTACATTAAGTCCCAAATCCCTTGCTTGGATATATTAATAGTTGTGTGCCTATTATTAACAGCTGTGTTGCAGTTTTGCAATCCCATGCTTAAATTTACCGGGAAAGTGAAACATAGTCAACAAAATGTTACGTGCAACATGGTAATAAAACAGTAATTTTGACTTTTCTTTTAATAAAAATTTGTAATTTAGCACAAGCTCATTTATTGCATTTTAATTTAAATAAATGTATTTTTAGCTTCCCAACATCTGAAAGGTAACATAAACAACCCTTTCAGACACATCAACTGTCTGAAAATATCCCCAATTCAGACAGTCTAAACGTCTGAAAATACCCCATTTTAAGACACTTCAAGTATCTTAAAGATTAAAACACCATTTTAGATCTTAAAACAGTGCCACTTGTTTAAGACAATTTTGTGTCTTATTTTAAGACATTTCCATTTGCTGTGCAGGCAATGAAAATTAGTAGGATTTTCGTCTTAAGGTCGAAATTTCCCTTCATGTCCTAAAAATTAAAATGTTTGCGACACTTGGCCATTACATATTTTGGATCACTTGTTTGTTGTAATGCTGCTGTAAAGCTAGTCGTACAAGTATTTTTTGTAGCTTGATATTTAGGTCTGGGAAGGGAAATTTTGACTTTGAAAAGAAAATTTTACTAATTTTCCTTGTCCGTAATTTACAACAACGTTAAACTTGGCAACAAATTTACAGGGATGTTATTTTTAGGATTTCACTTCCTTTTATACTGTACCAATTTTAAATTTATTACTTATTTAAACACTGATAGCTAATTTATCTAGGGGTGTGGAACATCGCACAAATTCTTGTAATTTATATTATTTGGTTTTAAGAAACCAGATCACAGTTCAAGAAGTATTTAGGCATTCAATGTGAATGATAAAATTATTTTAAATAGTTTATTCAGATATGCAAATAATGCTGGCAAAAGAAGGAAAAAAAAGGAAAAGGAAAAAAAAAACCAAAAAAAAAAACAATTTTCAATCACTTCATAGCCGATTAAAGGTTGCCAATGGTCAATTGTTTAAGTACCCTTTTAAAAAAAAAAAAAATAATAATTCTTGATTTTAAGGCCTTTGCGATGTATGGTGAGCTTCTCCCCTGTATATATATATGCCAATAGTATTCTAAGTTTTATAATTTTTACCCCAAGAAAATATATTACAATTAAGATTTATAGCTTTTGAGCATTGACCCCCCCCCCCCCTCCTCCCCAGGCAATTCGAAAGGGATGGGGGACTTGGTTTTGAGATTATTATTATTATTATTTTATTTATTTTTGTATACGTGTTAAAACTTACAAGTCTTCCAAATTTCATAGTTTTAGCATTACTAGAAGTACGTTAGAATATTGATAATCAGTTAGTCTCACAATGTGCTGTTTTCAGCCGTTTTCGAATTTGATTACCATTGCAATTGGAGACTTGATTGGAGACTACTTCATTATAATTGGAGACTTGAAATTTTGAGGTTTTACTTAAGTAACTAACAACTTGCTATTCATAAAAAAAATTAAGCTTTCAGGTACACTTTAATGTGCACATATGAGAGGAGGTCAAAATGCTGCTGAGTTGTTTCCAGTAAACTTGGCGGGTGCATTACCTTGCACATAGATGATAAAAACTGGAATGTATAAAAAAAAGTCTAAAAGCTGTTTTCAAAAAGTGTTAAAAAAAGTGTCAGTTATAAAAAGCAAAGTACTCCCCTCGCTCTATAAAAATTTAATACTCCCTGTTTCACCACGATTAATAAATTTGGTATTGAAGATCAGAACAAATAAAGGATTCTACTTACGCAGGATTGCTTAGCCATTTGAAGTCAGTGGCGTATACAGGGAGGAGGCTGATAGGGCAACAGCTCCCTGAAAATTGAGAAAAATTGTATTTCCAAGTGTAATGTAACAATTTTTGTAAATAGTTAATACTTGATATCCTCATTTAACTAACTTTTCGAGTCAGTCATTTTTTCAAAATAATTATAACAACGAGAAATGAACACAAAAATACAAGCACGTTTATTTCATTTTAAACTCTTGCGATTTTACATTTCTTTCTCATTTCTATATGCTGGTCTATATGCTGGTCAGATGGTCAGATCAGAGAAAACTTACTGGTTGCCTGAAAGAGCATACATAGACACAAGACTTCTCCCTCCTGATACCAATAAGCCGACCAAACGGTATAGTGGTTAGCGTGCTAGCCTCTAGTGTGGTTCCGATATCTTGCCGATCAAAAAAACGATGATCAGAAATTCTACCGGCCACCGATATTAGGAAGATATCTTTTCCCGATGAGTTTAGGGTCATCGGCAGACGAGGAAATACGGGTGTGTTTATATATCAGTCTGGGGAATCGCCGATGACTTTGATGAATTCCGATCATTGGCCGACGAAACGCCATGCAGTGATTGCTACTAGGGTGATTTCAAAAAAGTGATCGAGAAATATTGTTTGTCTCTGTGGTCAACATAACTCCCGAATAAATTGACCAACGATGTTTAAATTTGGTGTACTGATGGGTGGCGGCCATGGGCCCTAACATTAAGGTTTTCGTCAAAATCGCGCATGCTCATAAGGTAGATGCCATTGAAAGAAACATGTTTTTCAATGATTGCTAAAAATCGGCTCCAACAATTTTGATCGAAATCGCTGTGGTAATGCCTCTTATGGGGTTCTAAACACCCCCATCTCTGAAATTCCAGTAAAAATACTTTAATGGCGTAAAAAGTTGAAAAACTAATGCTTTTAACACAGAGTTCTCTTTCTTTGAGCATAGCTCATAAACGACCGTTTTTTCTCTTCTCCTCAGTTCCACTTATAAGAAAGGATAATTTAAGAATTATCGAAAAGTATATAGCCATAATCACCATTTTGGCAGAAGTTTTCCTTTTTAGAGACCCAGATAAGAATTATTACAACAAATATCACCAAACTGACTATTTTTTCTAAATGAATGCTGAAAATATAAAAACGGTAAATAACACAAATTCAAGTCAGTATTATAGTTTAACTGAAAGCTGTGCGATGTTTCACACCCCTAGTTTACTTTGTAATTTGTTGATTTAATCTTTTTGCCAATTTATAACAGTGTGGTCTATTTATCTCCTTTACAATAAGATATGACGTCAATAAGACAATTTAATTATTTTTACCTTTCCCTTTTTCATATTTCATTGGCCGACCGAACGGTATGGTGGTTAGCGTGCTAGCTTCTAGACCGCGAGGTTGCGGGTTCGAGTCCCGTGTTAGGCATGGGTGTTTGTAAATGTATGTTGGCTTGTCTAATGACGAATGTTTCGGCGCATTAAAGCCCTCGTGTTGCTGACGGCGCCAGATAATCTGAAAACAACCAACCAACCAACCTGATACCAATAATGCAAATCTGCCATAGAAAATCTGGTAAAATTTTATGAAAGAGATTTTCCTGGTTTTCAAAACATCATTGAAGCAGAGTAGGAAATATGGAAAACAAAATACAGAGTCACTACAAAAGAATCATTCAATTTCAAAACCCGATTTATTCAAAATTATTATACTTACAAATATGATTAATACAAGAAAACAACCACAAAATATTTAAGTTTTATGCTCCAGGTGGTACTCAAGTTTACCCGATTTATTCAAAAGTATAATACTTTTGAATAAATCTTGTTTTGAAAATGAATGATTCTTTTGTAGTAACCCTGTAGAAAGGCTTTCTACTGTTATTGATGCTTTCGCAGAATGTTCTGTAGACATATTTCCGAATATACGCCACTTATTAAAAAAAAATTGTATTTTACCAGTTTCAATTGCAACTTCTGAGCTTTCAACTTTGTGATCATTAACATAATATAAAGAAATTCTATGAGCAAAACAAGGTTGAACAGACTGGAACTTTTTGTCGATTCACAGCAACATAAAAATATGGTTTCGGTAGCCAATGAAATTGCCTTGTTTAGGGGATTCAGAATACACCAATAAACAGTGTTTACATTATATCATAACAGTATTTAACATTTAGTAAACTTCATTGTATACACCAGCGTTGATTTTTTAACATGTTACTTCTTGCGTTGTTTGTATTATGTGTTTACATTGATTTTATTTATAACACTCATGCTTACGTTTTTTTAATAACACATGCTTAAGTTGTGTTTTAGAAAAAGTAATAATATTTATTAAATGTTCTTTTCGTTATAATGTAGAATTGTAAAATTACTTGTTTTTCAATACCTCAACAGAATAGTGGTGAAACACTGCAGTTTTAAATTTCATTTCATTATGTTAAAAAGTGATTACTTTTAATTTATAACTAGTTTTATTTCTTTTTAATATTAACTGCCCAACCCTCTTTCCTATTATGATAAAATGTTCAGTTTTTAAGGCGTTACATGAATATGGCAAGAGCAGACAAAAGTGTATTTTTTCTTTCAGAAAACCAAAGAAAAAAACTAAACATTGAGTAACTATAATACTACTAAAAAAGTGTAGTAGAAGTACTGATCCTCCAATTCAAAAATGTGACTGCAAAAAATTAATAATCAAATGAAATAATAAAATAAAATTTTAAACTTTGAGACTGCTCTACAAGAAAATAGCGAATAAACACTAGGAAAAATGGTGACTAAATTAAAATAAACATTAGAAAAATTATAATTTCACTCCATAATAGTAAAAAAACTTGAAAAAGTAATAAAATAAACAACAGAAAATAATGAAGTAGTTCTTGAAGAGCTGGTCAACAAGGTTACCAGAAAAGCGACTAGCAGAAGAATTCATTGTTTTTAACAATACGCAGATTTTATTAAAAACTACAAAAGTAAAAAACCTCAAACCTCAGGAGATAGCTTTGAGTTGAGTTTCAGCATTTTGCAGTCAGATCTTTTGAGTTGTGGAACGCAAGATTTTCTGAGAAATATTGGAAAATGTATATTAAACAGAGTTTGAAAGGAACTTTGGAACAGATGTAGCATAAGACTTTTGGCGATTAGAAAATTCGCCAAAATTAAAAACACAGTAACTAAAATAAAATTTAAATAAAAACAAAGAAGGGCTTGTCAAGAAGAACCCGCGATATCTTGTTTTACTAAAAAATTTTAAAATTTATTGGATCCATACAACAAAACAAAAAGACAAAAGGTGCCGAATTTTTTTTTTTTTAACTTCAGATGGAGAAAAGCACCTCCTCTATTTCTAACCCCCGCCCCGCAAACCAAGAAGCAGTTGGGTTCGGTGTATCTGTCAATACCATACAACAGCGTTATAGCCTTGGGAAATTGGTTAATTGGCCACACATGCTGCATGTCTGCTCTTTGACAAAAGACCAGACATGCCTTGGGGATGCACCGGAGTGTCCTTAAAGTGGGCTTGCAATATACGATTGATAAGAATGTATGAGTTCGGAGTAACATTTAATTTTAGTATGTGTGTCAAGATTTAGAATTTATACATTTAAAATTAAATTTTTTTAAAACTATAATTTCAAAAGCTAGCTATCGATACCAATAAAAGTAATTTGTTTAAAGATTTATTTATTTAACACTTTAAATCCCAACCCGCCCTATACCGCCTTGTAGAGAATTTCCCAGCTAACCGCCTTTCGGGCGGTTGCAGGGGTAAACCAGGGGTAAACGTATATTTTCAAGTGAGGGGAACTGCCCTGCCTTAGTTGTTTAAAGCGTGACGGTCCTCAACAATAGGCTATTGTGGGGCATGTAGAGGGGAGACATGGATTTAAAGTACTCAATGTCAAACTGCCCCACCCTTTGGACATGGAGTAAGATAGTCAGGGACTTTTCTTTTATGCGAATCTTGTCATGTACTTAGCGGTGGCGTTTGTTTCATTGATAAGACGCCAACTAACTTCTCTGACATATCAAGCAGATGACCCAACGCACACCCCTATTGCAGGCTGTATACATATAGTAATGATCTTTTAATGGTCGACAGTGACCCCCCACAGCAATCCCAGGAGTGGCAGACAGGAGAACGAGTTGGGCGAGTTCATTTCCAGTTTTTATGAATGGAAAGTCATAGGGGTTTTGTGAAACCCACAACGCTGACTCCATGGGATTTAAAGGGTTAAAGTTTAAATAATTATTTTTCAAAATACCAAGTTTACATTCTCAAAAGCATTTGTTATTTGGGTAAATGGTATTTATATTATTCATTGATTTAAAAAGGAAATGGCCGACCAAACGGTATAGTGTTTAGCGTGCAAGTTTATAGACCGCGAGGCTGCGTGTTTGAGTCCCGTGTTAGGCATGGGTGTTGGTAAATGTATGTTGGCTTGTCTAATGACGAATGTTTCTGCGCATTATAGCCCTCGTGTTGCTGAAGGCGCCAGATAATCTGAAAACAACCAAGCAATAAGGAAATGATAAATTCATTACTTATGTAAGAACATATCACCAGAAATTAATGCATATCTAAAATGATTATTAATTCATTGTGTTTGTAATTTATGTAAATTTTTTAATATTTGAGAACTACCTGGTTCAATTTGCAGGCAACGTTTTGCAAAATGTTAGGCCCTTATGATATTATTTTACCCTTTTGATTATTTTACCCTTAAGTAAAAAAAAAAAAAAAAGAAAAAAAAAAAAGCTTTTTTTTTTTTTTATACTGCTTTTTTCAAAAATGTCCGTAAAATTGTTAAAATGGTAAATACGTAATTGTTTTGAAATCCAATACATTGATTTGTTTGAAAATTTTGCCTTGAGATAAAAATTATCTAATAATCATTAGTTATTTAATAAGTTTTTCTAAAATATCAGAAAATTCTGTAAAATTGTAGTACTCGATTAATCGACAGCAAACTTTTATAATTGAAATTTTATTTTAAAATTTAAAACTTAAAAAAAAAAAAAAAATCTTTATATTGTTTTTGTCTTATCCTTTCTAGTTTGTCTAGAAAATACGATATTTTAGTATGCTGATTTATAAGTTTATATGTATTTCTTGGCCTATTATGTTGAATATGCAATAACCTCAAATACAATGAAATGAATTTAATTGAGACCTTAAACTGTTTAAATAAAAGTCACATAATCTAAAATGCTGTTTTCGAAAGTTTCCAAAATGTCTGTTCGTTGCTTTTCTTTCTTACAAAAACTACCAGTTGGAAATATTTTCTAGCGTATGGGAGTTTGCCTCTTCATTTTTCTACCTAAATAAGCCAATAAAATAGCTTTCGAAAAATGTAACCTCTTGCTAGGAATAAATAAATGGAAGCCGATATGCATTTCACAAGATGTTTTAACAAACTATTTTATTAAAAATCATTACACATAAGGACATTTTAACTTTTATTGAAACGACAAAATCAAAACAATAATTTATTTTAATTCTTGTATTTTAATGTTTAGAAATTAATATTATTGAGATAATTTTTTTTAGAGGCTGTATTACAGTATTTTATAAAGCCAAAACATATCATGAGAGCACCCAATTAACGCTGGTGTACTATTTCTATTACCAAAACCTTTTTTACATTTACCAGGGTTCGGCAGACGTTTCTGTGCAAAGAGCCAAACATTCAATAATCATCAGAATCGCAGTACATTTAAAGAGCGGAAATACGAGTTTTTAACAACGAACATTTTTATAGTATAAAAATCATGGCAGATGAGACCAGGCCTGTAGCCAGAGGGGGACGAGACCTGGAAAAATCTTCGCCTGTCCTGGAAAATTTTATCCCAATCATTTGTAAACCTTTATATCTATGATTGAATAGAAACGAACATTTTGCTGCTGTTGATACCTTCGGTTGTAGCACATCCACTTGCGAATCTACCTTTTCCACTTTGACGGCCATAAATTGTCCCTAAAGAATGTCAATGGGCCACGAAAGGATGGCAAATCTAGTGTTTTGGGCATTTGAAGTAGAGATAAGAGTTTTGAAATTGTTTAATATGGTGTAAAGATAGGAAATTGCAATTATACTAACATTTATCATTTTATTTTAGATTTTTTTTTTACGCTATGTATTTTAAAAAGTTTCAAAATGTTTAATATAAAACCAAGATTAGAAAAATGAATTTCTATTATTTTATATTATAATTAATAAAATATGTAAATAAATAGAAAAAGGGTTTTTATATTATAATAGTATCTGATAAATGTTTCAGAGTATTGAAAATGATAGGCGAAAATAAAGGAAAATGCAATTCTATTAGTAATATGTAAGAACAGAACTTCGAAAAAACTTTTTATGTTAAAAAAACTTTTTATGTTAAAAAAACTTTTTATGTAAAAGTAACTTGTACTAATTTTTATATTTGTAATTATTTTTAAAGTAGATATTCTTAAGTTGAAATGTGTGAAAAATTAAGAGATGGACAAGCATAGAATATTTTAAAGGAATAGAATTGTATTAAATATACTTTAAAATTTTTTTAATTGAAAGTTTTGTTTTTATCAAAAAATTTCTGGTGTAGAATCTTTAAAAGAATTAATAAAAATAAAATTACATCAAAAATACATTAACAATGTTTCTTTTCTTAAATATTTTTTTGTATATGTACTTCACAAAGTGTTCTGATAAATACTCTTTTACGAATTGTAAAAATTGTATAAATTTGTAATAATTGATATAATTGTAAAAATTTCAATTGTAAAAATTTCAATTGTAAAAATTAATTGAAAACCAATTAAATAATTTATATTTCTGCCCCTCCTGGGAAAATTTTTGCCCGTCCTACAAACTTTGGCTGGCTACGGGCCTGAATGAGACAAGTCAGCTGTCCAAATTTGGTGTTAATTAACGCATACGATTTAGTCCATTCTTTTTTAAATTCTCGATTTTTCACATCAATTTTTTTCTTCGTTTTGGATGAAATCGAACTCGGGTTTTTCCAATCAAGTGTATAAAAAGCAAAGGTCGTTTTAACAACACGCGCATGTGTAAAATTTTACAGCAAAATTTGCCGTCTACCTCAGTCGGAGACAAGAGAACAACGAACGTCAACAAAAGCTCGATGCAATTGGAATTGTGACGCATCATGGGCGCACTCATATAGCGCATTCTGATTGCTCTGTATTTTGACTGGGAAGGTACCATGGGGGCCGCTAACTTTAAGTTGGTATTTGAGAACAGTGTTATCAGTTCATCTTACTCCTCTAATTTATCTTTGTTTTTTCTCGTTTTCTCTATTTTTCTGGTTTGAGAATACGCAGCAAGTTTAGTATTTGTATACCCAAACAATGAAAAAATGTATAATCATTTATTGCTTCATCTTATTCTTAGGTTAAATGTCCTGAATGCGTGTGGTTATAATAACTGTGGAGATATTATCTTTTTAGTATCGACGCTAATATGTGTATATGGTCGAGGGAGGGTAATTGCGCCCGAGTTACATTTGCATAGGGGCCGAAAATCCTGTCGGCTGCCCTGTCTGTATTTAAGGGAATGTTGGTGAAACACGGCTAAATTTCATTTCATTATGTTAAACTTACAGAACATAATTAACATTTCTGTACCTCAGAAGTAAACTATCATAAAATGCGGGATCCCATAAATGCAAATTAGTGTTTAACATTACACTCCTGGTAGTTTATCTTAAGTACAGATTTATAAATTGTAGTATCGTAAAAACGTGTTACGAGGTAAAAATTACGCTCAGAGTGAATTATGGAATCAAGCTATTGCTTATAACAAAGCATGTACTATTTAAAAAATTCTACCCCAACGCAATTCAATAACTTTTCGCCACAAAAATAGCTGATTTTTTTTCGGCCCATAAAACTTTTCGAAAAAATAAAAGTTACTTGCCTATGAAAAAATTGTTAATGCTTTCTAGGCTGCGTTACTATGTGTCAACAACTAATTAAGCCTATTTCTTTAAGAATTTGATAAAACGTTCCAACGCTTCCGTTTTAATAATATTATTGCAGATTGATAAAAAATTAATTAATTATAATTATAAAACAACGTACGTACCGGTTTTTACAGCGGGAATTAAAGATGAAAGTATTTCATCTTCCGTGTCCGTCAAGCTCTTGGTCAAGATCTTTAACCAGCATTCGAATGCCAAACTCAAAACCGGTTGCAAGATACGTCTAGTCACACACGTTTTACGGGGGAGATCTTATCTGATCTGCGGCAAGGGGAGGGGAAAGACTGCAGCCTTTGGAATTCGACCCTTTCGAAAAGAGGGGGTACTGATGCCCTGGAATTCGACCCTTTACATATCCTTTTCGAAAGGTGTTGCTTTCCAAGCTTTTCACGGCTGCCATTTTCAAACCCCTTTATTAGAGGGTTACTCGGCAAGCTTGGAACTGCAAGTCTAATGACAAGCATATGGCAAGGTTTTCGTAAGCTTGCATGCTATCTGGGAAGCTACACGTGACATTTCAATATTTTACCAAACAATTGTTAAAATATTGACTATCGGACGTTGCCTTCATGGTAACTCATCTACCCACCCCCCTTCCCTAACCAATTTTGAATAAGCTAAT
Organism: Linyphia triangularis; assembly: GCA_963978545.1. Classification (NCBI taxonomy): domain Eukaryota; kingdom Metazoa; phylum Arthropoda; class Arachnida; order Araneae; family Linyphiidae; genus Linyphia; species Linyphia triangularis. The sequence goes on along the minus strand of OZ021723.1, from coordinate 61,996,651 downwards.
TTAATAGACTTTAGAAAATGTTAATTATTTTGATGCTAAATTTTAAAAGTGAGGACACACCTCCAGCCCGATACCTCTTTTAGGAAGAATTGGTACCTCCTCACTTCTCCCTATAAAAAGAAAAAAAAAACTTATTCTAAAGAACGTATATTTCTTTGAAATATGAGGTCACTAACCAACCATCCCATTCTGAATTTCATGAAAATTTTATTCTGTCTAAACATTTTTTCCTGAAAATTTTAGTTTTGAAACACTAATGTAAAAAAATAATATTTTTGATAGAAATTTTTACTAATATCTAGTTGTATGTAGCTTTTTCTGAAAAAATTAATGAATTTCATGAAAATGTTAACGCACCCTTAACAGTTTTCATGAAAATTTTAAATTTGAAACAAACAAATTTAACTTTAGCGTTACAGTTTACTCTTCATACAAATGTGCAGAAATATCTTAATTTTTTTAACTAGCATTTCTTTCTGTATGATGTTATTACCAATGCCTCCCAAATGGCTCTCAATGCCTCCCAATACCTGTTAAATGCTTCCTAACTGCTCCCAATACCTGTTAAATGCTCTCAATACCTGTTAAATGCTCCCTAACTGCTCCCGATACCTGTTAAATGCTTCCTAACTGCTCCCAATACCTGTTAAATGTTCTCAATACCTGTTAAATGCTCCCAATACCTGTTAAATGCTCCCAATACCTGTTAAAGGCTCCCTAACTGCTCCCAATACCTGTTAAATGCTTCCTAACTGCTCCCAATACCTGTTAAATGCTCTCAATACCTGTTAAATGCTCCCTAAATGCTCCCAATACCTTCTAAATGCTAACTAACTGCTCCCAATACTTGCTAAATGCTCTCTAATTACTCCCAATGGCTCTTGACTCCCGATAGTTGAGCTTTACCCCAATAAACTTGTTAGAAATTAATCTGTCTATGTTAGTTATATTAATCAATATAGTTTTTATTGTAAAGCTATACTTACTTAAGTTGATGAATGGCAACATAGAACTAGCTGCTAATGCTGAATAGAGATGTGATAACTGATTTTGGATACTCTAATGCCTAAATAAGAGAGAAAAAGTAACATACTTGAACATCTTACAACTAAGAATTCAAAAGTGAACGTGAAAATTTACTTTACGAATAAACATCATGTCTTTAAAATGTGTACGAATATCTCTAAATAAGTTAAAAAAGTAACATACTTAAACTATCTACGATAAAAAAACTTTAACATTAACGTAAAAAGTTTACTTTACATATAAAAATCACTTTAAAATGTGTAAAAATATCGCTAAATAAGAGAAAAAATAACTTACTTAAAATTTCTAACATAAATATTTAACCTTTAAGCGAAAATACTCTTCATATATAAAAATCCCGACTTTAAAATATGACATGCATGAGAAAAGTATCATACTTAAACTTTCTACGACAAATAACTTTTACATTTACGTAAAATTTTACTTTGCACTTAAAAATCCCGACTTTAAAATATGTAGAAATATAGCTAAATAAAAGAAAAAAATTTACATACTTAAAATTTGTACTACAAATAACTTTGACATTAACGTAAAAATTTACTTCACATATATAAATTACGACTTTAAAATGTGACGTGTAAGAAAAATTAGCATGCTTAAAATCTCTACGACAAATAATTTTAACCTTTGCGTTAAAATTTACTACATATATAAAAATCATGTCTTTAAAATATCTCTAAATAAAAGAAAAAAAGTAAGATACTTAAACTTTCTACGACAAATAACTTTAACATTAACGTAAAAATTTACTTTACACATAAAAATCTCGACTTTAAATTTGACATGTAGGAGAAAAGTATAACATATCTATAATTTCTACGACAAAGAATTCAAACATTGCCATTCATGTCTTTAAAATATATAATGACAACTCTAACTTTTTTTAGAAAAAAGAAACACTAAAAATTTACAAGGCAAAGAATTTAAAATTGAACGTGAAAATTAACTTTACATGTATATAATCATACTTTTATATAACGATAAATAAGATAAAAAAGAAGCTCTAAAAATTTATAAGGCAAAGAATTTAAATAATTCGTGAAAATTTACCTCACATATAAAAATTATGTCTTTCAAATGTGCAAGAATAACACTAAATTAGAGAAAAAAATACTAAAAAATTTATAAGGCAAGGAACTGAAACAATACGCGAAAATTTATTTCACACATAAAATTTTTATCTTTAAAATGTGTAAGAATGATGCTAAATTAGAAAAGGAAAAAAAAAAGTAACGTACTTAAACTTTCTTCGACAAAAATTTAAACAATACGCGAAATTTTCATACACAATTATTTTCTTAGGTTAATGTTAAATTATGGGAAATTTAACAGAATAAAAATTTCAAAGATAAAGAATTTAACCTTTACACGAAAATTTACTTCACATATAAATATCATGTCTTTAAACTTTAACGTGACAATTTACTCTTCATATACAATTAAACTCTTAGGTTAATTTTAAATAAGAGAAAAAGTAACATACTTAAAATTTCTAAGATAAACATAAAGTAAAAATTTCGCATCATGTGTTTAAAATGCAACATATAAGAGAAAAAAAGAAACAGACTTGAACTTTCTATAGCGAAGAATTTAAGCGCTAGCGTAAAAATTCACTTTACATATAAAATTCACGTCTTTAAACGGGAAGATAAGCATGTGAAGGTAATTAGCCAATCAAGGTAGCGGTAGATGATACGCTACTCGCCGCCATTTTTAGACCGGAGGATGAGTCACGCTAAAATTTATTGGAACAGGTCGGGAGATTTGTACAGCAAGTACGGGAAGATTAGCACCTGACGGTAATCAACCAATTAAGAAAGAGATCGACGCGCAAGCAGCGGGTGATGCTATGGTTGACAACAGGTCTTTCAGATTATCGTTTCCTACTTTGCCTTTTCCATAATGAAATGTTTGTGAAAACTTAGAATGAATGAAGTGGATTTCAAAGAAACATTAGTAAGTGAAGGTAGAATTCGCATGGACTTTCTTCCAAAAAGTATGATTCGCTTGGAGAATTTAAAATCATTTCTACTTGAAAACTTTTCTGTTATCAAAAACATTGAATATCTTCCAAATTCAGTGGAATTATATGCTACAATACGGGTAAAATTTAACAAAATTGTTACATAGAAGAAAAATAGCAAGTGATTTAAAATGAATACTAGTTATAGATACTCTAAAGATAAAATTTCACCTCTACTTTTCAATCGGAAAAGCAATACAAGTTGGAAATATATGTTACTTCAAGAAAGACTTCGACAATTTACTTTGTAATAATATACGTTAAGGTGTCATATTAACTGGTGCAATAAATGCTGACTAAGGATTATTTTATTTATTAATCTAAGAAAGGTGAATTGGGGGAAAATATTAAATAAATTGTAGATATTAAATACATTATAGATATCATTCAAGTTTTGAAAATCACCTGCAAGACTTTTAAAACATCTTAAGATAATTTGAAAGAAACTTGCGAATTATATGTAAACTACATAACTTTTTATATTCTAAAAGGAAATCACAAGTAATTTTGTTAACTTTTTTCATGGTAACACTCATATTCAATGACATGTTTTAAAATTTAACCAGCTTTACATGATAATAGTTATAAATTTTTTCAATCTCAGATGCGATATATTATTATTTCTAATATATTTGTTATGAATTGTGTAAAGTTTTTAAAAGAGTAATGCAAATCACCAATTAGAAACTAAAAATATAACATCATTCAAACCAATTAAAATAATAAGATATTTCCCTTAGTTGAAATAGTTAACTACTCATGTAATGGAATATAATCAGAATATTTAAATACTGAAAAAAGTTTGCTAGGCAAACTTAAAGAATTTTTTTTTTCTTTTCGAAAAACTAGCATAAATTTGAAAAATGTATAGTTTGTTACTACGTAAAATTGAAAATCATCTGCACAGACTAAATTATACTTGAAATTTTTCATTTGAGAGGTGTTGACAATATATCATTAATATAGAGATTTTTAACTTCCACCCATAATTTCTAAATAACTTATACATAAATTTCAGAAAACTGAAACGGAATGTGTTTTACAAGACGCTTATTTTGTAAGATGAGTATTCAATATTATTATAACTGAGCAAAGTTCATTCCGAAAAAGAACTTGTAAAAGATACTTATATTTTGAAAATAGTTTAAAATATCCTTTTAAATTTATGAATGTTTGCTTTCGAAAGACACAAATAAAACTGATATTACTCATGATAATTGACACATGCATAACATTAGTCAAACAAAGTGAAATTTTTATTGCTTGTGATCGATAACTTTTCATTGAAGTAGAATTTACGTAGGAAATTTGTGCAAACTTTTTCAACTTTTAAACCAAGTATCATGTAAAATTATAAATTACGATAGGAAATAGCATACTTCATAATCTTCAGAATCAGAACAAGTCTTGTAGCTAAGCTAAATTTATTTCTCAAGGAATTGAAAGCATACCAGAGAAGTCCTTATCATTTCGCATCTTTTCTCATGTTGCAAGAAGATATACTTTGTAAAAGATCGTCGGAGCACTTAACAAAAATCAGTAAAAAAAAAATATATTTTCTATGGCAAAGATAAAACTTCACAACTTAATTACTGAAATTTAGCTAAGTTGCATATGATTTATTCATATAACTCGCATATGCTACGAATGTTGAAATATATTTATCAGTTGAAATCAAGCTCATCGAAAATAAATGCTATCTACATTTTTTCAAGTCGGAAATTACTATTAAATAAACTTTACATTCAAAACATTGTCATGTTAAAAAGAAAAATCTACAAAAATGTAAACGATAATTTTACTGTTGGCACATAAATGATGAATAATTTATGATTTTATTCTAGGCAAACGTTTTATTGTCTAACAGAGAACTTAAACTTTAGCAGAAAAACGAAAAAATACCAAACTTAGGCAAAGCAAATTTCTTGAAATTCAGGTATAATGTGAGAAGTTTTACTGAAAGTATAGAAGATACAACATTGAAAAATGTGAATGTTTCGAAGTACTTTATCAGAAATAAAAAGGCGTTAAGGTCCACTATAAAAAATTTTAGGAGAAAGTTTAAACAAAATTTTAAATCAAACATGCTTTTAAGTGGGAACACATATATTAAAACCATATATATATATGTATATATATATATATATATATATATATATATATATATATATATATATATATATATATATATATATATATATATATATATATATATATATATATATATATATATATATATATATACATATATGTTATTGCGTTGTACGGGTTCGAAAGATTTGACGCCAAAGCAGATCAAAACTTGCAGAAATTTATTCCAAAATAACTCTTCACAGTTCTCTTACAGCTCCAGAACTTCTCGTTCTAGTAGACACAATACAGCTCTTTTCACCTCAATAGAGCACAAAACAGCAGTTAAAAACTTGACAACAACTGCTAAATCACTGCAAAAGACAATGCAATACAGTTCGCTCACTGAGACTCAGTAATTCCAGTCAACTAACTCAGTGACTCAAGTCAGGAATACAGCTCTCACAATGAACGTTGAGAGACAACTAACTGACTGACTCACTCACGGCCGGGTTTATATAGGAGAGGCTGCGAATCTTCATGAACCTTCCAGAGAGAGAAATTTGGAGAACTTTCCAGATTGTAGTCGAAAAGTCCTATACATGTACCGAAAATGTCGCCAAATGGTCGCCAAGTTTGGCGTCATTTGGCGATTTCTCGCCAAATTTGGTGATAAAAATTAGTCACCAAAACCATCGCCAACTTGGCTCTATCTCGCCAATTTGGCGAGATTCCCATTACCATAATGTTAAATGACCTGCCCCTTGAAACTCGCTTCCCAGAGTTACCTCTGTAAAACCCGTTATCAAGCGATAACACCCCTATTGCCGGGAAACCAACTAACGACGAACTATTGCACTGCCTTAAGCGAAATGTACATAAACGTTCCTATTTACAAAATTAGCACTACTAAATATTTACAAATATACAAAAATTCGTAACATTTCCCCCCTCCCAAGGACTGCACGTCCCGGGCAGTACAGTTCCCGGAAAGGAAGGCTTACTTTCAAAGCAATGGTATTACTGAACTATAAAACTTACTAAACTTACTAATTTATATACAGAAACATTACTGAATAAATAAATAAATAAATAAATAAATAAATCGATAATTAAATAAACAATAAACTTAAAAATTTATATACACATATGACCATGGTCTTAATGACTATATACACTTTGTACAGGTTTTCTTCGGTCCTTTCCAGGCTGATCGGCACCACTTCTCCACGTCAGCCCTCGCCTTACTCCAATAGTACTGCTCTCGAACTCTTGGTAATCTCTTCATTATTCCATAGTTGCCTCCAGCTGGACAACTATGAAGTACTTTAGGAACGTCTGGGACTCGGGATCTTGGAAGCAATAGCTGCCATCGGGATGTCTTTCCATCATCAGATTCGATCTTCCAGTACAACAGGTCGTTTCAAATATGGTCAGAGTCCCAGAGGGCCCAATATTGCTTTGTCGTAGGACTAAAGGTGGAAATGTCCAGCCAAGTAGGTGTAGCATTCGAAGACTCCTTTAAATCGATTATTGGCTTGATGTCAGGATCTCCCAATTGGTCTTTTCTAACTTCTCCGTCACTCCACGGGTCTGGATCCGATGATGTTGAAGATGTAACTTGGCGTATTACCGGATTGATCAGTCCGTAACTCGCCTCAACCCTGGAACAATATCGGCAGCTCTCTGGGCAGGGTCTCCTAGACAGGGCATCTGCGTTTCCATGTGATGATCCTTTCCGATGACGGATATCGATGTCGTACTCTTGGAGTCTCTCTATCCAACTGGCTATCTGACCTTCGGGATTCTTGAAATTTAGATGCCAGGTCAACGATGCATGATCCGTACGGAGCAGGAATTTCCTGCCATAGACGTAATGATGGAAATGCTCTACGGCTTTAATTATGGCGAGCAACTCTTTCCTGGTGACACAGTAATTCCTCTCCGGTTTAGATAGGCACTTACTCCAATATGCTACGACTCGTTCTTGGCCGTCTATTTCTTGGGACAAAACAGCACCGACACTCTCGTTGCTCGCATCCGTGTCAAAAATGAATTGTTTATCGGGTTGAGGATACGTCAGGATAGGTGCAGATGTTAAAGCCTCCTAAAGTTGGTCAAATGCATCCTCACAGTCTTTCGTCCAAAAGAATTTCTGCTTGCTCTCTGTCAGTCTGTGAAGAGGTCTTGCGATGTAAGAAAAGTCCTTCACGAATCGTCTATAGTAGGTACAAAGCCCCAGGAAACTCCTCAACTGATGTACATCTTTGGGGTATCTCCATTCTTTAACTGCCGACACTTTTTCTGGATCTGCGCGTACACCCTCGGCAGATATGACATGTCCGAGGTAGGTCACTTCCTGTCGGAATAACTTACATTTGGCCGGACTTAACTTCAAGTTGGCATCTTTTAATTTCCCCAGCACCTTCCTAAAATTTTCAAGATGTTCCTCGAAATTACGCCCCACGATAATGATGTCATCGAGGTAAACGAGACAGGCTTCGTAGGAAAGACCTCTTAGCACTGTTTCCATGAGGCGTTCGAATGATGCTGGAGCATTGCATAATCCAAATGGCATCACCTTGAACTGCCAAAGTCCTTGTCCGGTCGATAATGCTGTCTTCTCTTTTTCATCAGGGTGTATCTCAACCTGCCAATATCAACTCTTTAAGTCTAGTGTTGAAAACCACTTGTTTCCAGAAAGAATGTCCAGAGTGTCATCAATTCTGGGAAGAGGGTAGCTGTCCTTCTTCGTGACATCGTTCAACCTCCGATAATCGACGCAAAATCTAGTTGAACCATCCTTCTTTCGAACCAGGACGATGGGAGAGCCCCAAGGGCTGGCTGAAGGTTCAATCACATCGCTATCTTGCATTTCTTTTAGAAGACTTCCTACCTCTTCCTGTTTGGCAAACGGTAGTCGTCTTGGGTGTTGCTTGATAGGTGGGTAGTCTCCTGTATCAATTCTATGCTGCGTCAAACTTGTTCGTCCGACATCCGAGGATGTGCGGGAAAAAACATCTTGGAATTCTTGGATGACCAGTTGTGCAGCACTTCTTTCTTTGTTGTTTAACGGTGCATTCTGCAGAAGCTCTGATGTTAAGTTCTCTGAAGACACAGTGACAGGAGGATTGGTAATTCGATTTATGCAAGTTACTGGAGTACAGGTGGCTAACACTTCACCTTTCTTTATGACTTTCGCTTTATCACTCACATTGGAAACCCTCACAGGTATGGCAGGCCTTGAAAGGTCGACGAGAGTTGAAGCTACCAGTACTCCTTTGGGGCTGTTGTGGTTTTCAGGGTATTCCATTATGCCATATCGGAAACTTTTATCTTCAGCTATGTATCCAGGAAGTAATAATTCTGTTCTTGCGGGTCATGTGATGTCATTTTGAGCTATTATTTGATGTACGGATTTAACTTCACTATCTTGGATTCCAAATAAAGCTATGTCTTCAGAAACTGAATGCAGCACATTGTTTTTAAAGTCTAAGGAAAAATTATATTTCCTTAAAAAGTCCAGTCCGAGTATACAAGTGTCCATAATCACCGCCACATATGCCGTGTGATGATAAGAAGCACTCCCGAGCGTGATGTTGATGTTCATTTTTCCATGGATGTTGATTTTATCGCCGGACACAGTTTGGAGGGTAACGCAGGGCGGCGTCCAGATTAGTCTTCCATCCAGTTGTTGAGCCAAATCTTTCCGGATGATGGTCACATTGGTTCCAGTATCAATGATCATATTGCAGGGAACTCCATTTACGTGTCCCATGATGAAGAGTCCATTACTGCCGCCACTCATTGCAGAAATTTGTAGAGCTCTAAGATGGGGCTTCTCAACAACTGGCAACCTCCGCCCCGCGAGATGGCCATAATTTAGTTTTCCTCCTTCCTTCTGGGAGCAGTCTTAGCTCCAGTGCCTTGGCGGGATCGGCAGTTTCTCCGTATGTGGCCCTCGCCTCCACAGTTCCAGCACTTCAGGCTCTGCTTCTTTTCCGGAGTATTTCGTCTCAAGTTACTGACTTATCTTTGCAATTCATCCAGACGGGCAGCAATTTGTTCTGGCTCCTGCATAGTAGCAGCCCTGATAGGATGGCGTTCTCTACGAGTTGCTTGCTGGGCTGCCTCGTACTTCATGGCATATACTAAAGCACTTTTTAAATCCTTGACATCTGCCATTCGCAGGGCCTTCTGTATCTCTACATCCCTGATGCCATCGACGAAGTACTGTAAGGACAGTATTTCTCTCGTTTCTTCGGGGCAGTCTGAAAAGGCGAGATGGGAGAGCCTTTCAACATCCGTGGCGAGCTCCTGGAGTGTTTCGGTAGGCTTCTGTTAGCGAGATTTCAACTGCAGCCTGCTGTAGTCTTTCACACATTTTTCGCCAAACCGCAGTTCAAATGCACTTGAGAGTGCGTTGAAGTCCAAGCGTTGCTCTTCGGAAAGCGTTTGTAGTATATCTGCAGCTTCAGCTTGCAGAGATGCAGCTAACTGGCAGGCTTTTGTCACGGAGTCCCATCCGTTGGCGTTGGCGACAATTGTGAATTGAGTTTTATACACTTGCCAGGAAGATTTTCCATCGTAAGTCGAAAGCTTGATTGAAGGTCGGGTGGTAATTGGTACAAATCTCAAATCTTCCGAAATAGTTCTGCTCGACAGTCTCTTCTCTAACATTTGGTCTACCTTTTCTTCTATCTCACCCAAATTTTCTTCTAAATTCTTCTTTTCCGGAATCTCCATCTTTCTCCCCAAATCATTAAACTTGAATTCTACATTCTCGACTTTCCCTTCTAAACTATTACATTTCTTTTCGAATTTGTCTTCGATTTGTTTCACACTTTCTTCCATAGTTGCTAAAAGATGATTCTTTAATTCCTCCTGTCCGGCAGAGATCGCAGAAATATTCTTTTGCATTTCCTCTTGGGCCGTTTTCATTTGTTCTTGGCTCGCTTTCATTTCTTCTTGACTCGCTTTCATTTCTTCTATTTTCTTCTTCATCTCTTCTTGCCCTTTGGACATTTTCTTCTCCATCTCTTCTTGGCCTTTCTTCATCTCGTCTTGGCCTTTCTTCATTTCTTGCATGAAAGCAAAAAGTTGTTGAAATTTTTCATCTTGTTCCGCCATTGCTCTGGTAATCGGCATCAAACCCCACTTCTGACACCAGTTGTTGCGTTGTACGGGTTCGAAAGATTTGACGATAAAGCAGATCAAAACTTGCAGAAATTTATTCCAAAATAACTCTTCACAATCCCTTACAGCTCCAGAACTTCTCGTTCTAGTAGACACAATACAGCTCTTTTCACCTCAACAGAGCACAAAACAGCAGTTAAAAACTTGACAAACAACTGCTAAATCGCCGCAAAAGACAATGCAAAACAGTTCGCTTTAGAATGCTCAGTATCTCAAGTCAGGAATACAGCTCTCACAATGAACGTTGAGAGACAACTAACTACTAACCAACTCAGGTCGCGCTTATATAGGAGTGGCTGCGAACATACTTGAACCTTCCAGAGATGGACATTTGGAGAACTTTCCAGACAGTAGTCGAAAAATCCTATACATGTACATACATGGGATACATGTACCGAAAATGTCGCCAAATGGTCGCCAATTTGGCGACAAAAATTAGTCGCCAAAACAATCGCCAACTTGGCTCTATCTCGCCAATTTGGCGAGATTCCCATTACCATAATGTTAAATGCCCTGCCCCTTGAAACTCGCTTCCCAGAGTTACCTCTGTAGAACTCGTTATCAAGCCTTGAGAGATTCATTGCTGGGAAACAAACCTAGACGAACCATTGCACTGCCTTACGGGAGATGAACATAAATTTTACTATTTACAAAATTAACACTACGAAATATTTACAAATATACAAAAATTCGTAACAATATATATATATATATATATATATAACATTGCCATACGTTAAGATCACGAAACTTGTTTAATCATATACCGATAAGAGCAACCAATGTTGAGGGGAGATATTCACGTGATGGTCAGTATCCCATGAATAAATTAATAGAGGATGCTTATATTTTCTCATGTTAATTCCAATAGTATTCCACGTAACTTCAACTGTATATGTTACACTATAGATATATTTATTTTTCAAATATATTTACTTTCGAAAAATCATCCTTTAATATAAGAATGATCATAGTAAGAATAAAAGAAAAGATACTAAGCATTGATTTAAAGTGTATTTATTTAGACTTTGCAACAAATCATATGCTTAAAACGAAAATTGCTTCGAACCAAAGTATAACAATCCAATTTCATTAATTCCTACAAGGAAATTTTTTTCATCTAATAATTGAATTTTTTTTCTCATACACATTATAAGTGTTGTCCAATCAGGTGTAGAATAGTTGAAGATATCCGACCTCTTTCTAAATATTAATAAGTCACTGTTGAAAAACTTAAATATATATATATATATATATATATATATATATATATATATATATATATATATATATATATATATATATATATATATATATATATATATATATATATATATATATATATATATATATATTTCAAAGAATGTTTTCAAGTCAATATGCATATTTAAATACAGAAATTTATTCACATTAATAAATGTGTGTTTACGCTATAAAACTTGTCGTACGTATTGAAAAAATTTAACTTTTAGTCTTATTCGTATAAATCGAAAACTTATACACTAGTTCTTCATCGATTAATCTACTAAGTAAATATTTCAAAGGTAAAAACATACTTATAACTTTCCATTTGTAACATGTTAAATTTTACATGTTTCACGTGAAATTGAAATTTTATTTCATGTCTTGCATGGAAATAAAATTTTTAACTTTCACATGAAAATAAAATTTTACATGTTACAAATGCAAACTTATAAGTATGCTTTTACCTTTGAAATATTTACTTAGTAGATTAATTGATAAAGAACTAGTAAGTTTTCGATTTATACGAATAAGACGAAAAGTTAAACATTTTCAATACGTACGACAAGTTTTATAGCTTAAACACACATTTATTAATGTGAATAAATTTCTGTATTTAAATATACATATTGTATATATAAATAATTTAAGTGTAAATTGAAATTTTTATAAGTTTTCAACAGTGACTTATTAATATTTAGAAAGAGTTCGGATATCTTCAACTATTCTACACCTGACTGGGCAACACTTATAATGTGTATGAGAAAAAAATTCTCAATTATTAGATGAGAAAAATTTCCTTGTAGGAATCAATGAAACTGGATAGTTATACTTTGGTTCGAAGAAATTTTCGTTTCAAGCATATGATTTTTTGCTAAGTCTAAATAAATACACTTTAAATCAATGCTTAGTATTTTTTCTTTTATTCTTACTATGATCATTCTTATATTGAAGGATGATTTTTCGAAAGTCAATATATTTGAGAAATAAATATATATATATATATATATATATATATATATATATATATATATATATATATATATATATATATATATATATATATATATATATATATATATATATATATATATATATATATATATATATATATATATATATATATATATATATATATATATATATATATATATATATATATATATATATATATATATATATATATATATATATATATATATATATATATATATATATATATATATATATATATATATATATATATATATATATATATATATATATATATATATATATATATATATATATATATATATATATATATATATATATATATATATATATATATATATATATATATATATATATATATATATATATATATAAATATATATATATATATATATATATATATATATATATATATATATATATATATATATATATATATATATATATATATATATATATATATATATATATATATATATATATATATATATATATATATATATATATATATATATATATATATATATATATATATATATATATATATATATATATATGTTAATAGAGGAAACTTTTCCACCTATGTTGATAATTTTCATGTTTATTCAGTTTGCGGTTGTTTTCATATTATTCAGTTTGATACAACTGAGAGGACATAATATAAATTGTTTAATGTGTTATAATTTTAATATATGTGTTATGGTTTTAATATATGTGTCCCCACTTAAAAGCATGTTTGATTTTAAATTTTCTTTAAACTTTCTCCAAAATTTTTTTTTAGAGGACCTTAACGCCTTTTTATTTCTGATAAAGTACTTCTAAACATTCACATTTTTCAATGTTGTATCTTCTATACTTTCAGTAAAACTTCTCACATTTCAAGAAATTTGCTATGCCTATGTTTGGTATTTTTTCATTTTTCTGCTAAAGTTTAAGTTCTCTGTTGGACAATAAAACGTTTGCCTAGAATAAAATCATACATTATTCATCATTTATGTGCCAACAGTAAAATTATCGTTTACATTTTTGTAGATTTTTTTTTTAACATGACAATATTTTGAATGTAAAGTTTATTTAATAGTAATTTCCGACTTGAAAAATGTAGATAGCATTTATTTTCGATGAGCTTGATTTCAACTGACAAATATATTTCAACATTCGAAGCATATGCAAGTTATGTGAATAAACCATATGCAACTTAGCTAAATTTCAGTAATTAAGTTGTGAAGTTTTATCTTTGCCATAGAAAATATATTTATTTTTAATGATTTTTGTTAAGTGCTACGACGATCTTTTGCAAAGTATATTGTATTATACATTTAAGTAAAAAAGCATCAAAGTAAAGTTGTCATTATACATTTTAAAGACATGAATGGCAATGTTTGAATTCTTTGTCGTAGAAATTATAAGTATGTTATACTTTTCTCCTACATGTCAAATTTAAAGTCGAGATTTTTATGTGTAAAGTAAATTTTTACGTTAATGTTAAAGTTATTTGTCGTAGAAAGTTTAAGTATCTTACTTTTTTTCTTTTATTTAGAGATATTTTAAAGACATGATTTTTATATATGTAGTAAATTTTAACGCAAAGGTTAAAATTATTTGTCGTAGAGATTTTAAGCATGCTAATTTTACTTACACGTCACATTTTAAAGTCGTGATTTTTATATGTGAAGTAAATTTTTACGTTAATGTCAAAGTTATTTGTCGTACAAATTTTAAGTATGTAAATTTTTTTCTTTTATTTAGCGATGTTTCTACATATTTTAAAGTCGGGATTTTTAAGTGTAAAGTAAAATTTTACGTAAATGTTAAAGTTATTTGTCGTAGAAAGTTTAAGTATGATACTTTTCTCATGCATGTCATATTTTAAAGTCGGGATTTTTATATATGAAGGGAATTTTCGCTTATAGGTTAAATATTTATCTTAGAAATTTTAAGTAAGTTATTTTTTCTCTTATTTAGCTATATTTTTACACCTTTTAAAGTAATATTTATGTGTAAAGTAAACTTTTTACGTTAATGTTAAAGTTTTTTATCGTAGAGAGTTTAAGTATGTTACTTTTTTAACTTATTTAGTGATATTCGTACACATTTTAAAGACATGATGTTTATTCGTAAAGTAAATTTTCACGTTCACTTTTGAATTCTTAGTTGTAAGATGTTCAAGTATGTTACTTTTTCTCTCTTATTTAGGCATTAGAGTAACCAAAATCAGTTATCACATCTCTATTCAGCATTAGCAGCTAGTTCTGTGTTGCCATTCATCAACTTAAGTAAGTATCATTGTACAATAAAAACTATCTTGATTAATATAACTAACATAGACGGATTAATTTCTAACAAGTTTATTGGGGTAAAGCTCAACTATCGGGACTCAAGAGCCTTTGGGAGTAGTTAGGAAGCATTTAGCAGGTATTGGGAGCATTTAGCAGGTATTGGGAGCAGTTAGGGAGCATTTATCTGGTATTGGAAGCATTTAACAGATATTGAGAGCATTTTATTGGGAGCAGTTAGGAAGCATTTAACAGGTATTGGGAGCAGTTAGGGAGCATTTAACCGGTATTGAGGGCATTTAACAGGTATTGGGAGCACTTAGGAAGCATTTAACAGAAGCACCCCTAGAACAACTCAACTCTGCCTTAAAGGTAAACCGAAACTAAAAAGTGTTGCCACCGCTCAAAAATTTTATATAAAAAATTATGACGTCATTTCCACTGTTACGTCATACACATACAGCTTATAACGAAACAGAAACTAAAACAGTAGCATATGAGGGAAACAACTCAACTCAACTTCCTGTCACTTGACTTCCGTTGACGTCATATCCGGCGATGTCACTTCCTGCGACGCCATATTCGGTGCCGTCATCGTCCCCCACCTTGCCGTCGCTCGGTCGCTCCATGGCTTCGGAGCCCTATTTTCTATCTACTTACGCTCCACCCTACAATACATATTAAATTACAATAGGGTTTTTTTGATCCACCCTGATATACAAATCAACAAAATTAATATACTGTCATTCTCTTTCCCCCATGGACAACTAGCTCCACAAATGTGACAAAATGATATTTTTTTGCATGTGAGGAATTCTCCGTTATATTTTATCTCATATTATGTGCAAAAAAATGCTATTTTATCGTATGTGTTAGGTTCTAATAACAATTATTTTATAAATTTAATTAGTAATTTAAATTCTACTAAATTCTACGGAAGTGACTTCTCATCTCAAACTTTTTTTTCTGTTAAGTCCAATAACTTTATAAAACTATTCATAAATAACTTAGTTTGTACAGCAAGCAAAAAAAAGAAAGAAAAAAAAAATACGAACGCTGGTTATATCTTGGATTCTAATTGATGAAATAACAAATTTCACGTACCGTTGTAAATCATGGAAGGTCTTTATTAATTGTATATAATTTTTTTAAACATGAGGGATCATCGGCACATTTAAATTAAACCAAACTTTAAAAAGTTCAACTCCATAATATTATACCATATTTAGATTTAGAATACCAAAAACGTCTAAAAATAACGTAAATTTTTTTTTCATAATTTTAAGTAGGGGTTAAGTAAGTGGTTAGTAATTTAAATTATGTCAAAAAATGGCAAAATGTTAAAAATAAAATTTGTTTTTTTAGCTATAAATTCGTTAATATATTTTAGCAATTTTGTTTCAAACAATAGTTTGAAAAAGGCCAAACATAAATAACAAGCAACTTTTGTATTAAACAGTTCTTTAATAATAAATAAATAAATAAATAAATAAATAAATAAATAAATAAATAAATAAATAAATAAATAAATAAATAAATAAATAAATAAATAAATAAATAAATAAATAAATAAATAAATAAATAAATAAATAAATAAATAAATAAATAAATAAATAAATAAATAAATAAAACAAGTTTTAAATTTTTTTAAACGGAAACATGTAATTTTTTCTTCTTCCATTAGAATTATCATGGTCGAAAACTCCTCCCGAATTTTTTTCATTCCATCTTGACTTTTGGCTCTCATTATTTTTACAAAAATGTAAAAATGCTCACTTAAGGGACCATGTAATAGATTACATTTTGAAGCACGCAAAAAGTGTGCTTCTCTCGCGCTTCAAAGAAATTTGCCCTCAAAATCAGCCAAAACATTTTGGCTCATAAGTAACGTGTTTCTCAACATAATGAACCGAAATTTGGTACCTAAGATAAATAAAATCTTCTAAATCAAATAAAACCATAAAAATAAGGGGTCGTATTGAAATTTTTAAAGATAGAATTAAATTTACTAGTAAACAGTCCCCTAAGCACACTTTTTGCATCAGACATAGAAAATCACAAACAAAACGTTTTGGTGCAAATCGCAAGATTCTTCGATAATTAGAACCGAAGACGTAACCGTCGTTCGGAATTTTTTTTTTTTTTTTTTCGTGCTCTACCTTGTTCCTTGCATCTAAACAAAACATCTGTTTAACACCTGATTTCTTTATCAAAACATTATATTATAACCAATTGCAAGGATTTAATGACACATTTTTAGGTGGCCTCGGATGTGAGCTATTGCGGGACCGACACGAAATGTAGAAACATATTTATATCGGGCGTGGTACAACCAGATGGCGCTCTTATCTTATGCGACGCTAAGCGATGGATGAAAATGTAAACAAACTATTCTGTGAACTGGTTTGTACATACGGTATTAAAATTTATCGATAGCTAAAATGTTTCTTTTTACCCTTTTTTTTATTTAATTAACAAGCTGAAATGTGGAAAGGATAATTCTATATAGGAGTGACTTTCATGTTTGAAAACTTTACAGGTAAGTTGTAGCATGTTATTAATGTATTGATTTCAAACTTTTAGTATTCTAAGTTAGGCTTAATCCTATTGTAACTCAAACAATTTCTCATAGAAATTAAAAAAGTTTTATTTCATATTTCTATTTTAAATATTCTTTTGAAAATATAATTTTGTAAAACTGATGATGATGAAGATGTTTGTTTTCTACTGAAACAACTATCATGCAAACATTTGCTGATTTTTTAATATCATTAAAAATAGTTAGAAAGTCATCTTTCTATTTATCACTTGATTTAAGTTGAAATTATATTTTAATGGCTATACTCGTAAACAAAACCCGATGATGTTTCTTTTCTTAGTACTAAGGAATGTAACAAGAATATACAGGGTGTCCAGAAAAGGACTCCCTGATTTCAAAATTAAATATCTCGAAAACAAAGATCGATAGAGGAATGCAGTAAACGGTATGTTTATTGTGAAAGCTGTAATTATACAGCAGTTTGAAATAATAGTTACAAAAGCTGCTAATAGATGGCGCTGTACGCTGTACAGCTCATTATCAGCATACATAAATGAAATAATCGTATGAAAACATTCTTTGCAAAAAATCACATCACAATGTTTTCAAAATGTTCACCATTGGCACTACAGAGGTGGCGCAAACGAAGAATGAAATTTGCCATCACATTTCGTAGTGTCTCAACAGAAATGGCCATGCCACACAGATCGCCGATTCAAGCTCGTCCAGCGTGGCGGGATGCTTCGGGTAGACAATGTCTTTCAATGTGCCCCACAAAAAATAGTCACAGGGAGTCAAATCCGGCGAATATGGAGGCCAATACATACCTGCACCAGTAAATTTGGTATATTCCAAAGCAATGACTCGATTCCCGAAGTATCCATCAAGAAAGCGAAACACTTGTTCGGTACGATGTGGTCGGGCTCCATCTTGCATAAACCATTCAGTACGTTGTCGATCCTCTAACACTTGCTGTGTGGCGACAAATTGTTCCAAAATTGCAACGTAACGTTCACTAGTGACAGTTTCTCGAATGAAAAATGGGCCAATAATGCCTCTGCTGCATACTGCAGCCCACACAGTAACTTTAGGAGAATACAGGGGTTTCGCTTCACACCAATATGGATTTTCGGAACCCCAAAATCGCCATTTCTGTTTATTCACGAATCCATTCAGGTGGAAGTGTGCTCCATCTGTAAACCAGATGCAGCCAACATCAAATCCTTCACTATCAATCATTGTGAGCATCTGATTAGCAAAGTCAATCCTTTGTTGCACAGCTCGTACGGGTATGGCCTGGTGAGTTTGAATTTTGAATGGAAACATGTGTAGGCTCTTTCTCAGTATTTTCTGCGTGGAACGCTTCAAACCAGTCTCAGATGCAATTCTACGAACGGATGACATTGGATTTTGTTGAATAATTCCAGAAACTGCCGACATTTTCAGGCGTAACTGCAGTTTGCTTGCGGCCAACATTCCCCACTAGATCATCAGTTACGCCTGTTCGTTGAAATTTGGCGAAGAGCGTACGAATGGTTTTCGCATCGGGTCCTTTTGGAACATTAAATCGTGGTTGAAAACTGCGCCTTGTTGCCGTAGGACTCTCTTTTAACCTGTGGTACTCTAGCACCAGAAAAACGCGTTGTTCAATGGAGTACATGGTTTTAATCTCTTCCTTCGGTACGCTAACTTCCTTTCACGCTTCAATAGTGGAAATGATCGCTCTGGACTTCGGATCACTATTTATACTAGGCATTACGTATGGCGATTACAGCGCCATCTGTTAGCAGCTTTTGTAACTATTATTTCAAACTGCTGTATAAAATTCTTACAGCTTTCACAATAAACATATTGTTTACTGCATTCCTCTATCGATCTTTGTTTTCGAGATATTTAATTTTGAAATCAGGGAGTCCTTTTCTGGACACCCTGTATGATACCGATCGAAGAATAGACCAGTTAGAAGAATAAACGATAAAATCTAAAAGAAAATGTAAACATTGCAAAAAAAAAGACTGGTTGTTGTGTGTTCAAGAATACCGCATTCTTTTTTATTGCCTGATCATTCAAAAAGTTCCCATAGACTGTATTTTTTTTTTTTTTTTGGAGAAGAAAAAAATAATCACGACTTAAAATGGCTCTTGAAATGTAATGCTAATAATGATGGTTCATAGTTAAAAAAGTATATAATAATGTTCTCAAGTCGCTCTCTTCTGAAAAATAAAAGAAGTACTTCACTACTTTTTATTTCAGTAGTTAGTTGCATTGATTAATATATATATATTTTTTTAATTATCAATTTTATGAATGCTAAAAAGATATTTTTATAATTTTTTTACTGACATTTATTTGTAAATATATAAAAACATATTCCTAGGGAATAATTTTTATAATTTCATTTTGACACTTATTTTCAAATCAACGTAGTCTTATTTGTTTTCCCATCTGATGACTGTGGTTAGCTCTCTGGCCATGAATGCCAAAGGTGCCAGGTTCAAATCACGGATAAGGCATGTATGTTCATTATGGCTCGGAATCAACTTTAAGCTGTATGTCCCATCCTCCTTAGCCGTCATTGTGTATAAGAATAGGTCGTTGAGCTCATAAACCAACCAACTTATTTGTTTAAAAATGAAAATACCTATTTGAAATAATTTATCATGTTCTTCTTGAGGAAATACATTGCTTAAAAAATAAATTTTAATCAGAATATTAAGTATTAGAGCACTTTACAATTTTTAAATTCTGATTAAATTCAAAGTTGAAATACAATTTTTGTATAATAATTTAGTGTTTGTATTTTTGTAATGTTTATTCTTTTAAATACATACTGTTTTAATGTATTACTTGTTATGGTATTGAAATTATTTAAGATATATTAGTATATGAATATATTTCAGAGAATTTTCAACCCGAATAATCTACTATAAAAGGAATATTAGTAATATTGAAATCTAGTTATAATTTCAAGAATTTGCCGCATTGTTTTAATTTAAACCCCACTCTCGGTGCTTTTACTTCATGAAATTAAATGCTGTATCTGAATATTCTACAATTAAACAAATTAATGTATTAAAACACTTAATAACTCACTACATAATATTTTATAAAAATTACCAGAGATGTTTCATTACATCTGTGGATTACGGACTACGGTAGACGGCCTTCGTGTTTTCATCCATCGCTTAGCGTGACGTCATCAAACTTAGTACCGGGCCCTATACAGAGTAGAGAGTATCTTAGTTTTGCGGCGGTCCCGGCTATTGCCACGGGCACCTTCAGGACTATTTATAAGAGGGTGCAATGCTGCAAAAGTTGTTCATCAAATCTTGATTTTTCAAAAATGTGAAATGGATTTTCTAATTAAATGATTACTAAAAGCATGATATTAATTTTCAGTTTCGATGAATAATTTAAAGCCTGTATTACTCTTCTTTATTTCTGTAATTTGGGTTACTTTATCCAGTTTTCCTGTAATTTTCAAAAACCAGGGAGAGGGGGGGGGGGGTTGCCATTGCGCCTCCTAGCACATACCTGACGGCACAAAAGGCTATTGCCCTGGTTACTTGCATAAAACTTAAAATAAAATTAACATAAAACTAAAACTTGACTAATAAGAGTTAGAAATGTGTTCTAGAAGATTTTCTTAACCTAAAAATGAAGTCTAAAGAATTTTAAGTTCGTTTAATTTATAAAATATTACCATATGCTAAAAGTCAAAATAGTAAGTGGTGACGTTCCACGGGTGTGGCATTTCACTGTTAGGGAGTAAAATTTGAGTAATAATTAAAATATTTTATTGCAATCAGAAATTGTAATTAATTATATATGTCAAACTAAGGTGGTTTATACCTAAAAAAAGTATTTTTATTAGTATTCTTTCGTAATAAACACCAGTTATACAAATTCTGGTTTTTCCATAGACTCAAAATATATTCAAGGCGGAGACAAAATTTAATGGAAAATATATTTTCGAAACATTTTTGATAGAAGTTTTCTTTTTACATCTTAAACGTAATTAACATTTTTAAACATTTTAAATGCAACTTAAACATTTTTTGCTGTATTTTGCCCTCTTTTCAAAGCTCAACGATGTCTGGCAGGAAAAGTCTCGCGCAGCGAGAATGTTAAAACTGATACTCATTTCTATTTTTCAAATCTTGAATTTAGAAACTGGTTCTTTAATATAAAAGTTTTTGTTAATTTGAAACAAATGGAAAATAAATTGCGAATTGGCAACTGCTAAACTTTTATTAATAATTATTTATTTTCTGATGAATATTTGATTCCAATTAAATATTATTAACTGTTTTTAACAAAAGCACATATTTTTAATATTATATAGACACTTTTTTTTTTTTTTTTTTTTTTAAAAGCTAGAATGAATTTTGGAAACACTGAAAACTAAGTTTGTTAACAAAAAAATTAATTTTCGTCGGGGAAAGCTAGCCCCCCCCCCCCCTCCCCCATCGGGCATAATCGTGTTGTTCGTCGGGGGAAAACAACTTTTTTTTTTTGTTGCTCTTTTGTCGAAATTTACACTAAAAACGTCTCTCTCATTTTCTTACTAGTTTGGTAATTGCTTAAATTTGGATGCTTTTTAACTGCTCGGATCACAAGTCTGAACTCAGGAATCACATACAAAATTTAACAGGCCTCGTAAGTTTTAACTCCTGTTGATAAAGGACTATTCATTTACAAATCATAAATAAAATGGCACTTGACTCCCAACTTTAACGTAGCTTCCTTTAAAGATGAATGGAATAAAGATGAAGTATAAAATGTTTGAGTAAGTAAGGATATAATTGGAATTTAGAGAGGATTTTTTTGTATGCAGTAAAATTTTATATTTTCTTAATTTCGATTGCTGATCATTGATCAGTCAGATCTCAAATCAAGACCTCTATGTAATCGATCTATATCGTGGCATTACTCATAGAATAACTATTAGTACTTATTTTAAATAAAATATAAAAAGGTGATTCAATAATGAAAATATCTTAATCTCAGAATTCTGCAAAATCAGAAATATCAACTGCGACTTAAAAACTACCACTCATTTCAAGACCAGAATCGTAATTTTCCCCGACGGGATAAACTATTTTTCACACAGTTGTAGGGGAAATTAAGAATTTCGTAGGAAAACTGAATAATTTTTTTTAAGGAAACATTTCGATACGATTTCACAAAAATTACGCACTTGAAACCGTAATTCATTTCTTGACGAAATTTGTAATTTCCCAGACAGGGTTTCACGTTTATGTTCAACACGTGGTATGTTATCTTCCATAGTTACTCTCTTAAAACAGTTTATTCCGTCGGAAAAATTGAGAACTATGTCGAAAAACTAAATAACTCCTCATTGTGTGTCTGGAAACATTTCGATAAAATTTCACAAAATTACTTTCAAATTGAAAATACAACTTGTATGCCGACTAAATTTTTTTCACCCCGATAGGTTTCAACACGTGATATATATGTTATCTTCTATAGTTACTCTGTTAAAACAGTTTATTCCGTAGGAAAAATAGAGAACTATGTCGGAAAACTAAATAACTCATCATTGTGTGTCAGGAAAATATTCGATAAAATTTCACAAAAATTACTTTCAAATTGAAAACACAACTTGTGTCTCGATGGAATTTTTAATTTCTCTGACAGGATAAACTGTTTCAACACGTGATATATTAACCTTACAAAGTATACTCTCTTATAACTGTCATCCCTTTGGGGAAATAAAAAATTTCGTCGGAAAATGATAAAATATTTAAAAAAAATATGTTTACTAGAAACGCTGCGCCTTATGTAAGGAACGGCCGTCAGAATTTTATGAACTTAATAATTTTTTGGACATAAGTAGTTACAAATATAAAGTAAGTTAGAAATTATATATATATAAAAAAAAAAGAATTAGTAACTAACACGATAAAACAAGGTTTGCAAAAGTCGCAACACAATCCTCAGAAATAAACAAACTGCAAATGCTTATTCTATATGGTTTTATGACTCCCCAATCATTTAGTATTCATGTCCTGTATTTGAGTTGGCATTTCCTAATTGTTTCAGTAGTTTATAATCAATTTTAAAAATTCACAACTTTAGGAAGCTAAATGTTGTATTCAATGATAGTGTGAGTGGTTGTGAGAAACAGCGAGTATCCGCTGACTTTTTCAGACCGCCATGAAATGATACTTCAGACATTTTGCTCCAAGCAATCACTGCGGGTTCACTTCCATTTCTTTGAAAGTGAGGGCAATGGCGGATTCAGCCAGGGGGCGCGGGGGCGCGCGCCCCCTCCTCAGATTATTATTATTATTATTCTTTTTTTTTTCTTTCTTTTTTTTTTATAATTGGCACACAAAAAATTTAAATTTTTTTTTTTTAATAAGTTTACTTAACAAGTATATTTCGACCTTCGTCTAATTTCCGAAAAAAGCCCCCCCCCCCTCCCCCAAAAAAGAGTTTATTTTTGGTTCAAGGTTCTTTTTATAGCCCTCTCCCTTCCCATTCAAACGGACGTTAGAAGACTGTACAAGTAATCAAACCTCCACCCCCTTGACTTTGAAGACATCTCCACAACACTTTACCATAGGAGTTGGAGTTGAGTTAGGTAAAAACTCTTTTACAAAATAATAATTGTTTACTTTTATTTTGTAACAATAAGGAGCCGAAACCAAAGCGAATTTTCCTCTCTGAACTTCTAACTTTTAGACGATCACAAGAGGGGGAAGGGAGGGGGAATACACCGGATGTCATCTTTCTCTCCTGATTTCGCACAAGGGATGGACGTGGGGAGGAATATCACTGGACACTGAATGAGATAACATCTCTACCCTTCTGGGTCTTTGTCCTTGAAGCCCTCTTTTAAATGGTTGTGGTGTGGTTTACTAGTTAGCACAAGGAGAAGAAATTTTTGAACACGTGGTGAGAGTGTTGAGACTTATATTCGGTTTACAAACTGTACACTTCCGAAGTTAACCAAAGAGTAGGGTAGGTTGTAATACATAAATGCATCCAAGCGACAAAAAGTAAGTGGGAACACATTTTTTTAGCGTTTCTTTTTCTATTCTGAAATTATAAATACTATTTATTTGATTTAAAAATGAAAGCAATCGTTACGAGAAGTCAGAAAGAACGCCTTACTGGCGTGGAGGACTTTTTAAAAAGAATTGCTTTGTGTTTGGCACTCAAAAAATAGTTTAAAAAAGTTATTCTATAGCGATTTTTGGAAATGCACCTGTCATTACCCATTTTTGTCATATGCTTGGGAATACTTTTCTTCGAGAAAAGTAAGTTAATCTTTGTTGTTAGTGGCTTAATTTTTAAACAGTTTTTTAAATTAACTTCGATTTTGTGTGTCTGTGAGGAATAAATCCGTGGAGGACTAATTAATCCTCTTGTTATCAAATCTAACTAAAATAACTTGTTGTCAATAACAATAACCATGTTTTCGGACAAAAAAAAATTAATAATAAAAAATAAAAAAAAATAAAAAAAGAATTAGTCAAAGAGACGGAATTGATGATTTTCTTCGCAGTGGTCATCAAACACCATGAAAATTGAATCTCACATCAAAATAGCTTAAGTAAATTGCAATTGTACATAAAAATTGGCAAGGAATATAAAGGATACCATAAAAACTTTGTATTTATGGATTCATTTTTTTTAAATGAACTATTTGACCTACCACACTGGATCCCACTGACTTGCATTCCTTTAACTTAAAAAATTAACATAAAATTTTGTTACTCCTGGTTTCTATCGTTTGCTTTTTATTTTATCCTTTATATCTACTTTTGATTTTGTTTATTTGTGGCGGGAAAATCTGTGGAAGGATAACTAACCCATTAGCTGCCATCCAATCAAGCTGAAACTTGGCAGATAGTCAACGAGAATTCATTCTATCAAGTTTCGGAGATTTTCACTAAAAGAAACTTTTACTCATGTTTCTATTAACACTATAAATCTTGGGTATGTATTAAATGATTTATATAAAAATTTTACTTTTATGAATAAATTATTTATACACGTAGGTGGCACATTTTTTTTTCACTGGACTACATAAGTGTAACATTGTATCTATGTAAAAAATGCTCTGATTGGCTGAAATAAAAGCCAGGAATTGGAAAAAAAGGATTTTGTATAAGAAAAGTTGAAAATAAAATAAAATTTTGAAGAACAAGAGTAGAAAATATGAAAATGAACTGTCAACAAGTGAGATTTATCAAGAAATATAAAACAATTTATATTCGATGCTATAGAGAACTTCTACCTATTAAAAAAATATTAGACTTTGACATATTTAAGCTAAATAATAAAGCAAGATTCGGCTCTTCTAATACACTAACATTTACATCGTGTAGTGTTTTTTCTTTCTTTATTAACTACTCTATTATAATTATCCATAGATGGATAAGTATAAGATAACTAAGTATAGTTTGCTAAATCAAAAAAAAAAGGAAGACTGGAATTTGTTTTGTGCTAATTATTCAATGTTTAAATTGTATTTTTTTTGCAATTGCCTTCTTAAAAATAATACTTATAATTATTAGTAAAACGTTCTCTTTGAAACACAATTTTTCCCCTGATTACTTTAGATTACTTGTGTAGCAATGGATTATCCAGTAAAACAAGGTATTTTTACTTACTAAGCTCACTGCATAAATGTGTTATGAATATGTTAAATTTTGATGTACAATTACTGATTTCCCTGTTTGATGTAAGTATAGTATAGGATTTATACTTAGTCAGTTAGTCACAAATAATAGTAGCAAGTTCCCACTTTCATTGGAATTTCTTCAGTATAATCTATACCTCTGGGGATGTAGCTTACAAAAATATTTAAAATGCACGATACATTTTTAATACAATTTGTTTTTAAAATAAAACAGATAATGAAAAAACAAAAGGGTAGTGTTAACGCGATAAGATACCTAACCGCTACCACGCTAACCTTACGCTAAAATAATAAATCAGAAATGTGACGAAAGAGGTTGGGGGTCAATCAATGGCTATGGATTAACTTAAAGCATATTTTTTGAACATTGCCTAGCTTTTTTTTTTTTTTTTTTTTTTTTTAATATTCAATTCTGTCCTGGCTAAGGCACAATCTTGCGCCCCCCCCCCCCCCCTCAGGAAAATCCTAGATCCGCCACTGAGTGAGGGTGAGGGTCATAGAATAGGAAATGTGCCCTTTGGCTGTTTAGTGAGAAGCTGAGCATTTAAAAATCGTAAGGACATAGAGATGCCGATGAGAATTGATGCTGTATACTGATAAGTCTTTTTTTTTTTTTTTTTACTTTGTGTGTTTGTCCGGCAGGAGACAAATGGCAAGGGGTCTGGCTACAACTGAGATGCAAGCGATTCCAGCATTCCAAGAAAAGAGCTTGAAGGAACAAATGAGACATGGAGACGCAGGGGATGGGACAGTCGTTTTGCTCAGGGTTTTTTCGGGAATTATCGACAGCATTATTTTGTTTTCTCATCGATACTGGGCACGTGCGTCTCTTTGAATTGAACCAGTAACACAGTTTTTGTAGTTGAAACGTTTACTTATTCTAAGTACTACTTTTTTTTTTTTTTTTGCTACTTTGCTTTTATAATAAACGATGCCCTTAAAGCGGGCAAAATGTTTAAGTTACAAAGTTGATAGTTGTTTTTATTTCGAACTTTTTGACAACGATTAAATTAAAAAACAAAAACACAGATTTGAAGGTCTTTGATTACGTTAAAGAATATCTCCAGAATCATCCTGCAGCAAGGGTATGTGATTTTTTTTTTATCTGGAATGATTCGCAAGGTTTTTGCCTAGCAATAAATTCTTTTAATATCAAAATCTTCCGTGAAAAATTATATAGTCACAAAACAAAAAGTGTCCGTATTCGATATTTTTTTTATTTATTTAGAATTAAATTGAGATTTTCTAATTACGTAATATTGGGTATAAAACGAAATAGCTGAAACTAAAGTTTCTGTCCTAACTCGATATTTTCATTGCAACCATAAATGAACAATAAGCTCTTTCGGAACAAAAATAAACCGGTGCTATTTTCAAGGGTCATTATATCGCCTATTATTATTACTTGTAATATAAAAACATAAAAATGTGTTTGATAACTGAAGAACTAATCTTATCTCCTTACAAAATAGGATGTGTTTCTCATTTTAAAAAAAGTGGTTTTCAACTTGCACGATTACTTATTCTTAATAATTAGTTAAAAATTTCAAATTTTAGATATTTATTTCATACTTACATGAAAATAGATGCAGTAATTTCAATGTTATTTTTGAAAGAAAAAAAAAATTTGTTTAGAACTTTTAATTGTCTTACTTTTTTTGGAACTGTCCAAAATCAATAATCAAAACCAATGCATAGAATTACTTTTTAGTAGTTCATCAGAGTAAGATATTTTATTCTATTGATGAGATAATATAAGTATCGTAGCAGCCCAAAATGTCTGCACTTCTTGTGATTTTTTTAACTTCGATTTTCAAACCATGCGCAATGGCAAATGAACTATTCGTCAGAAGCAGAGGTCGTAGCCTTTAAATCGGTCTATCATTTATCATCAATTTCTGTGTTGTATAAAACAGGGGCGTAGCCAAACTTTTTTTTTCGTTAGGGGATATGGAATTTTATAACTCATCAAGACAGCAATAATTTGTGTTATTAATGCCAAATATATTTAATTACAGGTATTTTTTCTATGTATGTTTAAAAAATTAAAAACATTTTAAATAAATTTACCATGATAAAAAAAAAAAATAGCCTTTGGTTTTTGCGTTCTAATTACAAACTGACAAATTTCAGGAAGGGATATATCTCGATATCTCTCCCCTGGCTACGCGCCTGATATAAAGGGGGAAAAAGGAATTGTGGGGGTGGGGGAAAAAAAAACACCATCTAGAAATAATATATAAGATAATTATAAGTTGTATAATAGCATTAATTGTACTTTTTTTTGGTTTTAGATTTAACTTTGTGCCCGATTGATATTTCCTAGCGGATTTTGTGTTATAATCAATTACATATAACATTATACAAATATTCAAACAGTTTTACATAACAGAGTTATTAACCAACCCCTTCTTACTGGTTTTTTTTTTTTTTTTTTTTTAAAGTTATTTTAAAAATATTTTTTAATATTTATTTTATTCTGTTTAATAATATTGCGTATTTAATTAAAATACCCATTTTCTTTGATATTTGGTCACGGACTTAATGGTATGCACGAAAATGTGAATTAGGTGGACATTTGTCCCTCACGCGACTAACCGCGTGAAAAAAGGTCGCTTGACTAACCAAGGGTAAAATGAGAACTACAGCCTTCTTTTATTTATTTTTTTGTAGAAAAAAATTATTTTTCTATCTTTGTAAGATTACTGTGTTTATTTATTTTAGTAGGAAAAATTATGGAACAATTTTTACAAAAATGTGGCTGAAACTACTGTTCCCTAAAAGTAAACATCTGCACATTTTTGATAACAATAATACATCTTTATTTGTCAGCATAAATTTGTTTCATATTACACTAGCTAAATACCCGTGCTTCGCCACGAAATTTTACCATGTGCAATATTTTAGCCAGCTGTGAGGGCACGCGTTGCGGAAATCCGTCATTGGTGTATAGGCCCCAATTTTTGGCGCTGGAAGGTTCATCGCAACGCCAAATCTAGCACGCTTCACTCACTGAAAACTACTTATGTTGAAAATTTCAGAGCTGTAGCCCTATTAGTAGTGGTTTTGTACTATGTTTATTAGTTAATTAAAAAAATTAATTAAAAAAGAACTAAATAAAAATTTAATATTCTAGTTTTAAGTTCAATTAAAAGGCTAAAACTACTTTTGTTGAAATTTTCAGAGCTGTAGCCCTATTAGTAGTCATTTTGTACTATTTTTATTAATTAATTAAAAAAATTAATTAAAAAAGAACTAAATAAAAATTTAATATTCTGTTTTTCAAAAGTCCAATTAAAAGGCTAAAATTACTTTTGTTGAAATTTTTAGGGCTGTAACCCTATTAGAAATCATTTTGAAAAATATTTATTAATTAATTAATAAAAATTAATTAATAAAGAACAAATTAAAAATTTAAAATTCTGTTTTTCAAAAGTCCAATTAGAAGGCCAGAACTACTTATGTTGAAAATTTCAGAACTGTAGCCCTATTAGAAGTCGTTTTGTAAAAAAATTTGTTAATTACTTAAGAAAATAAATTAAAAAATAACTAATTAAAATTTTAACATTCTGTTTTTCAAAAGTTCAATTAGAAGGCTAAAACTACCTGTATTGAAAATTTCAGAGCTGTATCTCTATTTGAAGTCACTTTGTAAAAAATAAATTAATTAAAAAAAGAACTAATTAAAATTTTAACATTCTGTTTAACATACATGTAATTAAAAAGCCAAAAAAATTTATGTTGAAAATTTCAGAGCTTTACTCCAATTTTAAGTAGGTTTCTATAGATCCACAGACAGATAGACAGACACATAGATTGTTTTATTATTATAGACTATCGTGTTACTAAAGTCGTAATATATTATAATTATGCTGCAAAATTGGCTTTGATCTATGATTTTCTAGTTTTAGTTCGCTTTAAAATAATTTAGTTAAAAAAAATGTCCCCCCCCCCCCGTCGGGGATGGATAGCCCCCTCGTCGGGCAATTCCTAGCGCCACCACTGCAACCATATTTACAAGCCGTCCCTCTATGGCCAATGTGCCGGCCATAAAGAGTCCAAAATGAAGAGTACTAGTCCTGTGGCTCAGCTCTTCGACGATAAGAAGAAGAGAGACAGCAAAAGCAACATGGTGGTGGCAGTTGTTGTTTTTAATCTATTTCAGTGTTTTATTTATCTTTAACTTGTGTTTTAAAGGCGAGTTTTTTTTTTAGCTTGGTGTTTCAGTGCGTCTATATCAATTTGAAAAGATACAGAAGCATGTGTGATGGTGCGGCATACTCGTATCCACGTAGGCTTTAATGTTAAAAAAAAGTTTTATGTTAATTACAAAAATGCTTAAAATACAGTAAGTAGCATGTATAATAGGGTGGTTCAATTTTTTTTTGACTTTTGAGATACAGTCCAGGCTACTCCTTATTTTTATTAGAATTACCAGTAGTATAATGTTGGAAAAGTTTTAGCTTCTTACTCAAATTCCAAGAGGATGACTTCCACAATTTAACATTAGCAGGCGTATAGGAAATGCAACAAATAATTTACTGTTCCGAAATATTTTAAATTTTCACCAGAAGTTTTTTGTAGAAATTTAGTTTGTTGTATTATATATGTATATTATTATTAATTCAAAAATATTTTATCATATGTAACATTATTTATGATAATTATTTACATAATGGCAGAGAAGCGGTTTGTCTAGTTAAATTGTTTCACTCGCCACAGTTTTGGCCACAATCTATCTTGCATTCCAGTTTCAAGAAGTACTATTCAGTAAACACATAAAAATCCTTGTAGGAGTATGCAGAATCAATAAAAGGTAAATTTAAATCAAATTTCCTTGTAGTGGTTGACTGGCAAAGTCCTCCCTGAAATGTGGAAACGTTGATTGATTACCAGTATTTGTATCTGGAGATGGTCTTAATAAGTTCCTTGGAGAGCCAAAAATTGACTGCTGGAATTGGAGAAAATGCAACTAATGTTATACATTTTTACTGAAAGAGTGGAATGTCACAGAATTGGTTCAAGCAATATGCTTTGACAAAATGAGCTTGAACACTGGTAGTTTAAATCAAGCACATGCTTTACGATAAAAAAAACTTAAATATGAACTTCTCTAGTAAACTTGTTGCCATAACATAATAGAATTAGTTGGAAAAAAACATTTACTTCATGTTTTGAGATACCGTTTGGCGGCACCAATTCAACATGCTCGATGGATGACTAAATTACAATAAGCATTAAAGATATATTTATTTCGAAATCAGCAAGATGTTTTTAATATAACAGAGAGGGAAGAAAATCAGATTTTAAGGTTTGTATAATTTGGTGCTCTTTTATATACAAAAGTGTGGGTAGAAGTACATCTTGCCATTGGAAGTACCTAAAATGAATTTCAAGTTTTTGAAAATTATCTATCAATAGACAAAGTGATTGAGCTTTCTGCTAGAAAAGTGATGGAATGTCATATGTGGTATTTACAGGGATGATAGTGATCAGAGAGCAAATCCAAAAATTCGTTAAAAAAGTTCGCTAAAGAAATACACAAAAATTCAACAAAAAAGTATGTAGGAAAGATGATTCAATAATTTAAAGATACAATGAAATTTCTAACACTATATAATAAGTTTATGAAGTAATCTGTGTGGAAAGGGGGGGGGGGGGGGCTAAGAGGAAAAATCTTTCGTTTAGACATGAGGAATAATATATACTTTTTGCAGGAAAAACTGGTTCAGATCAGAAAAATGCGGATCCTCAGATCAGGAAAATGTGACATAAAAAACAAAAAAGGAGGAAAACTCTCATCCTTGTATTATCTGAGGATTTGATAGGACTTAATCGCTTTTCAATAGTTTCCATGGAAGAAAAGCAAAGAATTGTAGAGCGTATGGGAATGACAGCAAAAACTTAAGCGTAATGCAAGAGGTGAACCTGAGATTTTTAAAGAAGATGGTGTGCGACTGTCAGACTTTGTGACAAGGAGAAGAACTCTTATCTCGTATAGATAAAGGTAAGTTATTTTTAAGCCTTTCTCTTGAGAAATGGAAGAACAACGATGACTACCATAAAGGAAGAAACGGCTTCAAAATTTACAAGTAGTGAATGACAGTGCGGAAAGAGACGCTAAGTTTATTGAAGATTTCAATAAAATCCCAACAAAATACGAAGATGAAAAGCACTTCTTGCTGCAGTTGGTAGAAACAGGGGTCAAAGTGACAAAATAAGAATATATAGGATTTTTTAAAAAAAAATATAGGAAAGTTTAAAACATCAAATAACTGTACACAGTTGCTACTGAACTTAAAAATTAACTCGTTGTATATTTGTATACTCGTTATATTGAATTTAAGAGAATAGGAAACACACCTTTACAAAAAGAAATCGACTGATCCTGAATATGTCATTCGTTATTGCCTCAATATTCCATCCCCAAAACAAGTTTTATTAATTACATTATTTGCAATCTTAAGTTTTTTGCTTCCAGCTTCTATAACTGCTTGAACTGCTCCAATTTCTTTAAGTATTTTCTTTTTATCCCTGTTTGCAGTCTTGTGTTTTGTTTCAGATTTACTCTTCCGTGTCAGATGGATTCATGGATTAGCGGCGAAAAGTGGGAGATTTAGCGCCGAATGAGGCAAACCGGGGACTTTGAGTTTCCAGAAACCCTAGTGACCGTTTGGATTTGACAACACAAAGTATGGACGTCATTTTCAATTTTTTATGAAAAAATCGTGGCCAAAATTCTGAATCCGTTAAGGATTCTGCGCCAAGGTGATTTTCGCCAAAAAAATGGCAGCCCCGTCACTTTTTTAAGAGCAAGAGAACTACCTATGGTTGCCCTAATTAGGCGGCGTTTGATGTAAACAATTCGTGGCGCAGAATCCATATCGAATTTGGAATAAAAAAATCGTCATCCGACATCATACAGTAAATCTTAACCCTTTTGTTTCCTTCATCAATTATTGATTGAGCACTCAAAATGATCTTTAGTAGCCCTACAAGTTAATCACAAATCGTTTTTATCCGTTTTTCTTGAGGCAGAGTTTTGTTGCTGCATCTCTCTCTCTGTATTATGACCAATTAATTTACTACGGTGGAGAAGAAAACAAATCAGAAATTCAAGACCGCGTGCTATGGAAAAGTTCACAAGTTTACATTTTACAACTCCCACCGGTTCAGTAGAGTTGAATTGTAGGTTATGCAGCACGTGACGTCACAAGAGATAAAACGCCGACGTTACAAACATCGCTTTTATCAGGTCTTTTTCACCTACGATCGCGCCAAGATTCCGAAATATAAAAAATGGCAACGAACGGTGCCGTTATTACGAATTCGGAAATATAGGACAATTGTAAAATATAGGACAATATAGGACGTTTTTGAAGATTTTTTGAAAAATATAGGATTTATAGGACATATAGGACGTCTGCGCGATGGCGGATTCAGCCAGGGGGCGCGGGCCCCCCCCCCCCTCAAGTGGAGTCTTTTATTACAATTTACAGAAATAAATAGTAATAATAATAATAAATATATATATTTTTTTTTTCAAGTTTTTTTTTTTTTTTTTGATAAGTTCACGCAACAATTATATTTTAACCTTCATCTAATTTCCGAAAAAAGCAAAAAAAAAGAGCTTATTTTTGTACCAAGGTTCTATTTATAGCCTTCTCTCTTCCCATTCAAACGGATGTTGGAAGACAGTACAAGTATTCAAACCTCCCTCCTCTTGACCTTGAAGATATCGTGAACCCCTGATACCCGATACCTTTTCTGTCGAGTGGGAGGAAGAGATTTTGACTCACATGCGTAATGTCCAACGCCAACCAGGGGGGGGGGGGGAGAATAATGAGAGGTTGACTATTTGGGTTACTCCCGGAAATGGCCACCCCCATTCAACTGGACATGGTAATAGGCTAAACTTTTGAAAGAAAGGAAGAGGAAGGTTATTTATTAACTGCATAAGAACTCGTCCAGCTCTAATTTCTGCTTCGGCTTGTAAATAAGCGTCATATTTGAATTTCGATTAACAATCCTCTCTTGCACCATACTGGAAAGGTATGCCAATTTTTTTTTTTTTTTTTTTACATAAAATAGACTTATAAACAATTTTGTAAGAAGTATTATCTGTGTAAAGTAGCAGAATTAATTATTTAAAAAAATATCGCTTTCAAACCCTGTACGAAATTAAACGAATGAATTAACAAAATAAATGTGTATGTTTTGTACGATAATTTGAAAAGTTTTGTACAAATATTTACCTGGACATGCTTTCAATTTAAATTTTTTTTCCCGTTATTGCAGAAGTAATGCAAGAAATATTGCACTTTATAAGTAATTATAACGCTTACGGCATAATATCTATACATACTTTTAGAGAAGGCTAAGATTACTCTAATTTTATTCTAAGCCTATTTTTCTAAAACATATTTTTTTATGAAACTTATGATTCTTGTTCAAAAGTTTCGTGAAAGAAGTAAAATGACATTGCAACTCAAAATGAAGTTCTTAAAATTTTTTAAATTCAGTGATCCTCCTACAATCTCTCTCTTCCAGTTAAAATTGAAGAATTGAACAAAATATTTCAGTATGCGATGTTTTTTTTAATTTTCCACGGATTGATATAATTTACCTATTTTGTTTTCATTATTTAAAAAAAAATGCCCAGTTTGGTGATTATTCTAAAAAAACGGTTGATACTGTGAAAATTGTGATATATTTTTCAATAAACACTGCATTATCCTTTCTTTTAAGTGCAACAGAGCAGAAACAGTCGTTGATGGGCGTTCGCCATTATCTCATTTCTACGGAGGTGGGAATGATTAGAACACCTTTAAAGGCATTTTTATAGCGATTTTAATCAAAATCG
This sequence comes from Linyphia triangularis, assembly GCA_963978545.1. Classification (NCBI taxonomy): domain Eukaryota; kingdom Metazoa; phylum Arthropoda; class Arachnida; order Araneae; family Linyphiidae; genus Linyphia; species Linyphia triangularis. The sequence continues at coordinate 61,961,725 of OZ021723.1, read as the reverse complement.
TTAAAACCATTTTTTGGTAATCGCTGAAAAACGTAAATTTTTCAATATCAGCTACTTATTAATGCACATGTGCAATTTTGACGAAAACCTTAATGCCAGGTCTCATGGCCATCAATAACCTGTACATAAAAATTGAACATCGCAGGTCAATCCGTTTTGGGAGTTATGCTGATAAATAACAGGCACAAACATTTTTTTGAATTCATCACGTTCCAAAACGTGTAGAAATGCAATAAAATCGATTTTTTTTTACCTAATTCAATACTTTTACACCATATGGGTAATTGAAGGTAAAAAAAAAATTATGGATGTATAAAATTGCACCAAATATAAATATTAGTGCTGGTAAAACAGTACCTAAGACCAACCATAAGAAAAACAAAAAAAATTGGTTCGTTGATCAAACTTGGCAAAAATGTTCTATATTTGTCATGAAAATGTTGAGATGAGTCCATAAAAATATCTAGCAAAGAAGGGTTTTTTAGGGCGGGGGGGGGGAGGGTCAGGGGGTTTTGTGGCTGAAAAATTAATTTTGGAGCAATCTAGGCATGTGACACATGTTTTTAGAGTACTTTTTTTTAAGCTGAATCGAAAGAAAAAAAGCAAAACGATATAACTAATCTAAAGAAAGTTACAGTTCTTTTTTTATAAACTATTGCACATATTAAAACTGATTCGAAAACACATGCAAAATTCAAGGAAAGGTAAAATACGACATTAAAAAATAAAAAATTGGTCCGTTCATGAAACTTTGCAAAAACGTTTTATTTGTCACGAGTATAAAGAAACAAAGGAGTTCATAAAAAATATCTAGCATAGAAAGTTTTTTTTTTGAGAAGTGGGAGGGGGAGTTTTTTTTTTAAACTGAAAAGTAATTTTGGTATAACCTGGGCATTTCACCTTACGCTAAGGTAGAGAGTCAGAAATGTGACGAAAAAATAGGGGGGGGGGGGTCAATTAATAAATACGGATTATCTTGAAGTATATTTTTAAAACACTGCATAGATTTTTTTTTTTTTTAAACTTTTTTTAAATTTTCGATTTCAACCTGGCTAAGGCACAGTTGTTGCGCCCCCCCCCCCGCCTCAGGAAAATCCTAGATCCGCCACTGCGTCTGCGACCCCTGTAGAAACAACTGAAAATGCATTCCATTAAAAACAGCAAAAAAAAAAAAAAAAACCAGTTTTAGACACTATTTTGTAATTTTACAGGACAAAATATACTTACATTTTTTTTATTTCTATATTAATTTAATTTTTTGTAAGAGATTGTAAAATAAAAATATATACATGAAATTTGAAGGTATTTTTTTTTTTTAATTATTAGAAAAATTACAATGGAGTACACTAACTTATGAAGTTTGTGGGCGTTTAGCACTCTTTTACAGTTGAAATATGAAGCTTAAATTCTTCCACAATATTACTGTCCACAAGTCTAAGAAATTTAAGGGGTGGCCTGGTATGTATGAGAAACTATTTTTTTACATGTATTGTTGAACCACCCTAATGTATAAGGTTCATTCATGGGCAATAAAGTTTAAAAGTTCGAGAATTTTAATTTTTATACACCAGTGGGAAAAAGTCAATTTCAAAATTGTCTCAGAAGTCGAATTACATCAATGAAAAAAATACTAATACAGGGTTCCCACTCAAATCACAGAATGAAAATCAATGGCTTTTAAGGACCTAATTAATGTTTTGAAGGACCTTTGAAAAAAAAATTCAGGCATCTTGTCTACACATAAATTTTTGATAAAGTATATTCTGCTAAAAATAAGTTACAAGTTGGTGGATGCGCAATAGGGTGGATCGTTCTTCTATGGAGAAAAAAAAATATTATTAATCAAAACCGACCTATGGGGAAACGATGCTCTATGATATAGAGATTAGGGAAAAAATAATAAAAAAAATTAATTTTAAAATTTTGCACTGCCACAAAGGGGTTGAATTTTCGAAAAAAATGCGAAAAGTTCTAATTTTCGTTAAATGATTTTACACTAAAAATAATTGTTTTTTACAATATAAATCCTAAAAAAGTGACGATTACTGAATAATTAGTAGTACAATGTACATTTCAACCTGTTTGACCCAACTCCCTCCTTCCCATATCACCGTTTAATCAGCCCTAAAACACTATAGTGCAGTTGTCAGCGGCTTACGGAATTCGACGCCTAATCGGTGAGCGCTGTTCTTGTAAATTAAATTAAATTACAATTTTATTATGTGACATTTGTTTGTCTGTGTACTTGGACTAATACTGTACTGTGGCGTTGATAAGAAAAGACATGATTTGTCCTATATTTGGGTCAGGCTGTAATATGCCCACGATTATGCTTTCTACGTACGAAAAACGTAATAAGGTGCTTATATTGGCATTCAAAAAGAGAAGCAAAGTACAGTGTATTTAAATACACTTTTATCAGCGTGTCAATAAGTTGCAAGTAAGTTAAGAGAGACCTGGAAACGAGCTTTAATACCAATAAATGACCACTACAGCATTTTGAGAAAAAGAAGTTCATACTACGATAAATATCGCGCTTTCAAAGCTAGAAAAATAACTGAAAGCTATCTCAGGGAAAGCACATCGAAAGTTTTGTTCATGCATCGACTTGGTTGTTTTCAGATTATCTGGTGCCATCAGCAACACGAGGGTTATAATGCGCCGAAACATTCGTCATTTGACAAGCCAAAATACATTTACAAACACCCATGCCTTACACGGAACTCGTACCCGCAACTTCGCGGTTTAGAAGCTAGCCCACTAACCACTATACCATTTGGTCGGCTAGGTCATGCGTCGACAATAACATAGATACAACAATGTTGGTTGCGATAATAGGTAGTCTGTCAACACAGGTATCAAAGAAGGTGTTATACGAAATATGGAGCTGATTTTGAAGCGCCCACTACAATGGTTTGTGTGCCAGTTACAAGCCAAAGAGTGACCGTATGCGAGACACTACCTGTAGTATCATTCACGTAAGCCCAACCTTTGCGAACTGACTAACAAGAAAGACTTAAGTACTGATCAACTGTGCAAAATGGAAATTTGTGAAGCCATCAATGCGGACAAAGCAGCTAAGGGCTGTTGAAGAGAAACTCTGGAAAGATTTGCCACTCAAGGTGGTTTACAACCCCCAACATAATTCTCATGTTCTATTTGGCTTAGAAGAAGTCCAACCAAAGCTTTATTGACATTTATTACGTTCATCGTAAAAGTCTAGGCATCTATGTGATTCAAGATCAAAACCAAACAATCGGTAATCTTGGCGCAGAGCATTTGCATTAATCAATCTTTCTATCGCGTTATTTCTCAATTTATTTGAAGAAAGTCATTGATCCAGTAATTTTTGAAACGGGGGTTTGACCTTTCCTGAAAATAACCTGATATCAATGCTAGCTGACAACAGAAATAACACAAAGGAATCGGTCCTCCAAAGAATTTTGAATTTGCGCAAAGTCAAACGGTCTGCTGCAACCCAAACCCTTTTAGCGATTAATATCCGTATCTTAAACATACCAACTTTTGACCCTTGTGTGACATATTATGTGAACTTTATTAAGTGGGAGAATGCGACAGAACGATTTAGTAATGACATGATTTCAGAAGCAATAGTAAACCCAGCAATCATTTCTACGGCAATACTATAGCATTACCTACTATCAAAGGGTATCCCTGTCGTACTCAAGCTACAGAACGAATAGTCACAGAAGCATTTTCTGCTGTAAGCGAATCATACAGAAGAGATGGGTTAAAAAGAAATAGCCTGGAATCACGAAACCTCACGCCAGTTTTCAACACCAGACGTGTTTACCTTTTACTGTAATTCCGAAGATTTTTTTATTTTTCTTGATTTAATTCTTAAGAAGCTGTAATATGTTCCTAAAGCTTTTTTTTCTTCTTCTGTAACCATTTAGTATATGTCCTCTCATTCCAATAAACATTTAAAAGTACTAAAGGTCTGTTTCACTTAAACAAAAATCACTTTGACATTTTACCATTATAAAGCTTAAATACCAAAATTTCATCCCCCTTGCAAAGAGCTTAATATAACATTTATTATTTTTATTTTATTTTTCCCTTAATTAATGTACCTCATAACATCTTTTCCGTACATTTAGGTTTTGAAATTCTTAAAAAAAAAAATTCAATTGACTTTGACTTTTTATAAAAAAGCTCAAATACCTAAACTTCATCCTCCTTGTGGCAGTACTGAACTTAAAATTTAAATTTTTTAATTATTTTTCCATGTATTTATATACCATAGAACATCTTTTCCCCATAGGTCGGATTTGAAATTCTGAATTTTTTTTTTTTCGATCCACCCTAATGCGCAATACAAATATGTCGGAAAATTTTGATACGGTAAAGATAAGTGGCTGTCACGAGGGGATAGCAAGTCCGAGTTGTATTTTTATAAATTTTGTAGTTGGCCACACAACAGCTGCAAAAAGTAAGCAATTTTATGGAGCTCTAAGCATTTTCAAGGACTTTTAAGCACCTCAGAGCATTTTCAAGCACTTAAAAACAAGTTCAAAAAGATTAGGCACTTTTAATGACTTTCAATGACAGTGGGAACCTTGTTATACAAATACGTCGACTAACTACAGGAGCAAGGCCCATCAAGTTTGGTCCAATTTAACTTTTCTGAATAATCCCCCAATATAGAACTAGCTATCTTTTAAAACTGTTGACTCCTGTACAATTTACAATGTGGTCCAGAAAGATTGATCCACTTGTGGTGACATGCATTTCCTCAGATCCATCGAACTTGCTACAAGAACCAAACTTAAAAGTTTTGGTTCGCAAACCATGAATTCTTAAAGTTTCAGTTCGTGAAATACCCCCGCGCCAATAGAGTCCCTGAACTGAAAGACGCAAACGTTTGAGTGCGGAGTTAACAAACACACGAAAACAAACTTAAGAGAAAAAGGACACTTCTCTCCCGACTATGCTATAACCCAGAACTCATTCATTTTATCTTTCACATTTTAAGTTAATCTTTTTAAATAGTTTTAAATAAACGATGTAATTTTTATAGTAAGGTGTGGATTTTACGTAAATGTCCAAATACACACTTACTAAATATGGTGACCCTGTTGAATTTCCGAGCTATTTTCTGAGTTCTGTGGAAGTAAATGGAGATCCCCGAGACGATTCAAGGACTAACGCTGAGACGATTCGATGCCTGACGCTATTCCCTGACCAAGCCTAGCAGCCAAGGGTAAGTGAGTTTGCCACATCATTCTTCGCTCCGCTGTTTCGTTATCTCCCCTCTTTCGGATTGTATTTCAAAACCCCTCGTAAAAGATTTTCGTTTTTTTTTCTGTACCTCTTTTTGTATTTTGTTTTGAAAATGTCCCTCCCAAGCGGTTCACAAAACGTATCGCAGAACGGATCCCAAATCAACCGAATTGCATTGCGCTTGCCTAATTTTTGGTGCAGTAATGTTAAATTATGGATACGGCAATGTGAGTGTGCGTTCGTTTTAAGCAATATAACTAGTGATGAAACTAAATACGCCGCACTAGTTTCTAGCATCGACGCTGAAACTTTATCCCATGTATCTGATTTGATTTTGGCACCGCCGGTAAATGACAAATACAAGGCTTTATCCGATAGGTTAATAAACGAATTTACAGATTCTGAACATCAGAAAATAAAGAAATTATTAACTGATTTACAATTAGGTGATGCAGGGCCTATTCTAACGGGCAGTCGTGGCCTATTTGGGCAGTCGTAAATTGTATTTGGGCAGTCGAAAATCAGAAATTGGGCAGTCGTAAAAAATAAAAAAACAAGGAAATGTAAAAATATGATTTTATTAAAGGAGTGCAATTATTATTCATCTTTTTGAATTTGATTATAAAAAAATCTAAAATGACTTTTTTATTTGTTTATGCAACCCCTTCCTTTCTTGAAGTTTCACTGAATATACCTTCACTGAATATACCTTTGTCACAATCTTGAAACTTGGCTTATGGAGCATGCGCGTAGCCAAGGGGGCCGAAATTTTTAGATTGTAGAAAAAACAGTAGAAATAAAAACCAAAATAAAAATAGCCAATCCCCTCCCCCCCCCCATTTTCATACTGAAATGTAGTTGAAATTGTCCGCTTTTATGTTGAGTACCCCTCGTTTTCGGGAAGACTTTCCAGGAATTGGAGTTGAAAAACCTCTCCTCCCCACCTTTTTTTTTGGCGGGCAATGCCATCCCTTCTTACTCGTTTTTTCCCCTCCTGCCTGTTGCCTACTGGCTATTAGTGGTACAATACCGTTTCTGTCTGGGTTTGACACTTGGCACCATATTGACCTCTGACCTGATTCAGAAAGTTCCTGACCGACAGTCGCATATTTTCGTACAGAGAGTGTAATACAGCAAGTTGCGTAATGTGTTGCATTGCATTCAAGGCTTTGCTGGGAAAACTAATTATATATTTCTTAATATTAAAGTAAGTACCAACTTTTTTATTTGAAAAAGGACGCGACACTGTCTTAGTAAAATTCTTCATAAAAATAATGATTAATTTAAAATATGCACCATCTATAAAGTATTTGTCAGCACTGTTTAAATATTGTTTTCAAGTACTGGGAAAATAGTATTGAATATTGACTTTAAGTATTAGCTTGTTGGAAAAGAAAACATAACTAATATTTGTTCAGTATAAGAAATTATTTTATACACCTTTGGGACTTCAATTTCTTTCACTGCTCTTTTTTTAAAGTATGCATGAACATTACTGTTGTACAACAGGTTTTGTAGCATTGCGTGAACTCGACATAGATTTTGGTATTGAAATTGTAAAATATATTGCATTCTTCACAAGTGCTAAACTGTATCATACAATGTGTAAGAGACATTTAACTAATTACATTTTACTTAGCTAATTATCTAACTAAAATAACTCAATTGTGATAATTTGATTTTATTTACGTATAAAATACAATAATGCTTGACACTACTGTAATATTATAAACTTAATAAGCTGTCTAAATATTCAGTAATTTGATGAAATTTATTTCTAAACAATTTTGAAAATAATTTCTAGTTTTTTTTTTTAATCTTTTTAGATTTTTTGTAGTTGTAATAAAAATATTATTTTTTTTCATGCACATTTTCTTTCGTATTTATGGTTGAAGTAAAAAAAAAAAAGGCGACAGGAGCTAAGTAACAAAAATTAGAGTATTTATGATAGATATCTGTGTAGATCAGCGTTCGCCACTAACTCTTAGAGGCGGGCCCGTATGACTTATGTTGGAGCCTATCGTGGGACGGAAACACCAAAATGTGTATCTTTAATTATTATCGATTTAATAATACATAGCATTTCTGAAAACTGAAAAAAAAAATATTAATATTTTTTTCTTAATAAAATTATAATTGATTATTTGTTCTCAAGCAATAAAAAAAAATAATAGTTTTCATTGTTAGTAAATAAATGTCTAAAAAAGAAGCGAAAATTTTGTTTCAACGTGACAATGCGACTTGACCTAACTTTTATTAAAAGTATTTGAACTGTACTTCCAGATTACTTCATTTTAGTTGATATGTGAGACGATGGGGGTCTAAATCGTTCAGTATATTTTATGATAGGGTCGATGTCTTTTGGAATTTTTTTTGCAGTCAATTGACTGCAACAAATTCTTGATGAAAATCACCTTGCATAGTTTCTTCGGGTACGTAATGGAGAACTGTACTCTACATAATTAATAAATATTATTTCGGATTATTTACATTTATGTAAAAAAAAAAGTCCATACCGTAGTTTTTTTTATTATTTTTTTTATTATTATTATTATTTTTATCTTCTGTGGAGCCGGCAGGCCGCAGAAATATCTGTAGCGGGCCGCGTAGTGGCTGACGTTGGTGTAGATGAATTTAAACGTAATCTACTATTTTTTTATAAGTTGAAATGTCTTTTAGATTTAGTTTTATTTAGTGCAAATAAAACTGAAATAATTTAATGATATATTCAATTATTTAATATATGCGTTTCATACTTGTTAACCTTTTAGTCATTTTGATATGAACACATTTTGACCATTCCAATTTAATGCGCAACTAATTTACTCAAAGATAAGTTTGTCCTGAGCCTCTCAAACTCTAAAACCACACTGTGAATATGAATGAGTATATTTAATTATTTAGTTCTACCTATTCTTAATGCATATGCCTTTTTCATCTAAAAAAACGGATAGTAAACGCTTGTAATCGGCAACATTGTAAATTACAATTGCCACTGAGGAAAGGTCCTTCATATGCATCTATAGAGAAATTGACCATTGACCAAGAAGTCCTTAATAAACTCTCCAAAAAGCTTCGACTATAAATTCTATTATAAATTACGAGGCAAAATATGTGCTTAATTTATTTTTCTGCAAATTTCGTGTGTGGAGTTGATTAGTAAATTTATATTTTTTTTATTTGCTAGAAAATTATATAAAAATAGTGTAGAAGATTTAATTTACTAATTAATTAATTGACTAAGTAACTAAGGGTATTTAATTTGAAAGTTCTATCTTCGAGTTTTATAAATACCACTATTGCAAGCAATTCTTGAATATGGATGAGCATATCACCCCCTCCCCGAAAAAAATCCTGGCTGCGCCCCTGTTTTGGAGTTTTATTTTCTCGAAGTTTTGTACTCAGCCATACCAAGACTGCATCTCTTACAATGAGGCCTCGTTGTAGATGACCTTGAAGTTACAAAATTCGTTATTCGACAGTTTCTTGTAAACAGCCCCGTGCGACCATCAACATTCAAGTCCACTCTTCCATTTCTTATCTTTCTTAGTCATAAAAGTGGGGAGAGGGGAATGCGGCGTGTATATGTGTGCAACGTGTGTGGGGGGAATACTCGAGGGGCATGTGACATCATACGACCGGTAATTCGTTACGCCGCCAACCAAAATCACGCCGAAATCAGCTCTTTTCACTGCGATTTCACCGAAATTCGATCATTAAGAGCCATTAATAAATAAAAACTGCAATTTTAACTAAGTAAAAATATATTTCAGAATGTCTAAAATCCATTTAGAACGTCTGTTTAATGATTTACTCAATTGAAACTTGATTATTTACAGTTTTATTGCAATACAGTCACAAATTGCCATTGAATCCTGTGCTTTACAAGCCAGCTTTCTACCAACCAAAATGTCTAGGAACCGGTTTTTTCCCCCTCCGGAGTTGCTATGTTGGTAAACATGGGCATCGCCTCGGATATTCCACTCCCTTTTTTTCAGCTGGACGTGGGTAATTGGTCTCCTTCCACAGTTTAAAAAGAAATAGCCAAGGGGAGGGCACCCCCTATCCTCTACAGGGTATTGGGACTCTCCGTCTTTAAAGGGGTTGTTAAGTCAACAACATTGTCTTGCAGTCCAATTTTGGTCTCGATGTCACTTATATGAAATTTCTGGAATCGTCTTCTTCCCACAGCCGAGTGGAAACGATGGGACTCTTTATTCTTTTTGCTCTTGCAAAGAGATCATAAATTTTTTTTTAACTGGGTGTCCTTGGACGTCAAAACCCATGGTGACAAGTGTTTGAACTGTTGGAGACAGGCTTGTTCAAAGATTGTTTTTGCAATGCTAGCAGTGTATCTATTGATGAGATTGAAAAGGTATGCCCAACTTTTTTTTATGTAAAAGTCAAAGAATAAACCTAATGGTTTAAACAAATTATAGACAAAATAATATAGCTCTTACAGGGGTATCATACAACGATGTATCAGAAATCATATTTCTAATTTTACCATAATTAGATGAGAAGATCAAGTGATAGTTCAGCTCCAGTGTACTAAAATACACTGCTTATATATTAAATAAAACTTATCAAATTTTGTATTTAGTGAAACTATTGTTTCACGTCAAATTTAGATATAATTTTAAATATCTTCGTTGATTCACTCATATTTGAAAGCCATTCTAGGTACATTTACTGGTAAGGGTAACACGAAGTTTGAAAAATTATTAAAAAAAATTCTTGTTCATAGTTAAAGATTAAGAGTTTTAGAAAAATTATTTTGTAAATAAGTAGTAGTATCAAGATATATTCGTATTCCGAGAATCAACATAAATAAATAAATAAATAAATAAATAAATAAATAAATAAATAAATAAATAAATAAATAAATAAATAAATAAATAAATAAATAAATAAATAAATAAATAAATAAATAAATAAATAAATAAATAAATAAATAAATAAATAAATAAATAAATAAATAAATAAATAAATAAATAAATAATGCGGATCAAAAGCTTATGGGAAAACTCGTAAACCTCAATCACAAAAGTTATAGAACTGTGCTATTTACCAAGTTAAAGGTTTCGGCAAGGCAATTAAGTTAACAAAAAATTCTCTGAATGAACATGCTTAAAAATCTGTACCGAAGAAGTGTACAGTATCACTATTTTAAGTTATAAATTAGGCATAAAATAATATATAGGCATAAATATATATATATATATATATATATATATATATATATATATATTATATATATAGCATAATTTTTTTTTTTAATTCTTTGTTTAAACGTAATAATGTTTGTAATGAGAGGGGTGTGGGGGGGATCGGAAGTTTGGGCAGTCGTAAAATTTCCTTAGAATAGGCCTTGAGGTGATGATAAACCAAGTCAGCTTTTGAGAAAAATGAGAGAACTTTCTGGCGGTCAGTTACTAGAGGAATTTTTAAAGAACTTATGGTTACAACGTCTTCCGTTCCAAATACAAACTGTTATTTCCGTATCAACCGAAACTTTGGAAAACTTGGCTGCAATTGCTGACAAATTAGCCGAAATTGCTACTCCAGTTTCTGCTGTGTACAACACAGCGGCCGTAAAAAATGTTTCCAATCATGATTTGATTGATAAACTTTCGAAACAGGTTGAGGAGTTATTGTTGTTCTTTACCATAAAAATAATAGTCCATGAGGTAGGGTAGACAAATACATTTAATGACAGGACGGACGATTAACGAACTACGGAGATAAAGTTCACTAAGAACCAATTCGGCACACAGCCTACAAACATCAGACAGAACCACACAGGTCTTTACACTTTCATGTCTGCAAGAGGAAAGATGGTTTTTCCCGGTAGAGGGACGAACAAACTACACCTACACGGATCTTGTATTAATCCGCATAAAATATAGCTCGCTCGCCCCAATACCAACACACCCCTCCTGCGAGTAACAATATTTTATCATAAACATACAAACTCATACAATACAATGACATATAATAATACATAAAATAAATACCTTTACACTAACGAAATACCTTTCAGTGAATATAACAATTTTTCTTCATTAACAGCTTTGGTAAGAAAATCTGCAATCATATATTCAGTCTGTAGATATTTCAATTTAATTACATTGTCCATCAACAAATCCTTGACAAAATGAAAACGTAAATTCATATGCCTTGACTTATTCGAAGATTTCGTACCTTTAACATATTGAATAGCTGCTTGACTATCTGAATACAAAATTACACTATCGTCTATAAATTGTTTAAATGACAACTCATTTAACAAATCCAATGTCCAAATAATATTTTTACATGTTTCTGAAATAGCAAACAATTCAGCTTCACAAGTTGAAAGACTAACACTTTTTTGTTTTTGACACTTCCAAGAAATCAAAGAATCGCCTAATAAAATAACACTTCCAGAAAAGGACTTAGCATTTTCTGCATTACCCCAACTTGCATCAGAACTTGCATTTAAATAACCAAACTCATTACTATAAAACAATTTCTTATCTTTTGTTCCTTGTAAATACCTTAGAACCCTTTTAGCCAAAACATAATGCCTCTTTTCTGGTTTATGATTAAACTGTGATAAATACGTTGTTACAAATGAAATGTCAGGACGAGTTCGATTTGCCAAAAATAAAAGTTCACCAAGTAATTCTTGATACATAGTTATATCTATCAAATCATCTGAGAGAGGAAAACTTTTATCTTCCCCTTTTACAATAGGAGTTTTTACAGATTTACAATTCTCCAAATTATGTTTAGTCAATAAGAACTCAATGTATTCAGATTGAGATAAACCAATACCTTTATCATCTTTAAATATCTCTAAACCCAAAAACTTACATTTTTCATTTTCATGCAGTTCAAATATATTCCTAATTTGAGTAACAATATTATCACACATTTCTTTAGAATTATAAAATATAGCCAAATCATCGACATACATACATAAAATGAAAATGTTTCCATTATCAACTTTCATAAATATACAATCATCAGATGCTAATTGTAATAATCCAATGTTTTCCAATTCCCCTTTTATTTTTAAATAGAAATTCCTTGAGCTCTGAGGTAACCCATACAAACTTTTCTTTAATTTACAAACTTTCCCTTCACCTATAATTGTTTCAAAACCTGGTGGAGGTAACATATAAACGGTCTCTTCTAGTTCACCATACAAGTATGCAGTCTTTATATCAAAAAATCCAACAATCAAATTTAATTTTGCAGCGATTGCTATTAAAATTCTGAAGCTCTCAATATTTACGACTGGTGAATATGTTTCTGAATAATCAACATTCTTTATTTGATTAAAAGCTGTGGCAACAAGTCGCGCTTTATACACATCATTATTTTTAATAGAAAAAATCCACTTGCTTTTGATTAACTTCGTATCGTGTCCTGGCATATCAACAATTTCCCAAACTTTATGCTTATTCAATGAATCAAGCTCATTATTAATTGCCTTCTCCCATCTTAACCAATTGTTACTTAGCTTCGCGTCAGAAATATTTTGAGGAATGCATTCACTAAGATTTGCGATTATTAATTTTTTATTTTTTATTCGTTCCGATCGCCTTAGCTGTTTATCATTTGAATTTAACACCGGCTCGTCATTCGATTCTGATTGCGCAACAGTCGGCAAGAAACTATTTTGTGTTTTATCGCTGAGTTCTTCACTCAAAAAGAAATCCGCTGTTTTGTTTTTTATTTCTTCTTGGAAACGGTTTTTATTTAATCCTTCAACATCCCATAACTCTTGTTTTTCATTTTGAATTAATGTACTTCCTTTTATGTGTTCGTTGAATATAACGGATCTTTCTTCAATTATTTTATTTATGCTTGGATCGTAAATACGATACCCTATTCTTTCTCGTGAATAACCTACTAAGATGCCTTTCTTTCCCGAAATATCGAATTTATTTCTCTTTATTTTCGGAACATGAAAATAAGCCATACGACCAAACTTTTTTAAATAATTTAATTTCGGTTTCTTACCAGTCCAAGATTCTAATGGAATTTTTTCTTTTCCTTTACGGGGCGTGACATTAGATACACGTGTACAATAATTTATTGCTTCTGCCAAAAATTTTAATGGAAGTTTACTTTCGTATAAAATAGATCTTGCCCGATCTAAAAGAACTCTGTTCGCCCTTTCCACCTTCCCGTTTGATTCTGCGTTGTATGGAATTGTTTTTTCGTGTGCAATACCTGAACTAGCAAGAAAATTATCCACTTGTTCATTTACGAATTCTCTACCGTTATCAGTTCGCAACCTTTTAATTCTTTTACCTGTAAGATTTTCATACTTAGCTTTAAACTGAGAAAGCACATTTAACACTTCACTTTTACATGTCATGAAGTATGTAAAATACATTCCAGAATAATCATCCACTATTACCATAAAGTACTTAGAACCTCCCAATGATTCTGATTGTACAGGACCACACAGATCCATATGAACTAATTCTAAAATTTCAGAACTTTGATTAATATCAATACTAGGATGACTTTTTCTAGTTATCTTACTTATATCACATACTTCACAACTAAAATCTTTTACATCATTAAGATTAATATACTCCTTCATTATAGTCATATATTTAGGATTTAAGTGACATAATCTATTGTGCCAAATTTCATAATTACTAGCACTAGAAATATTACACTCGGGATCACAAAATGGTTTCAAATACACTTCTAATCTATTATCATTCAGAACTGCTTTAGTTACAAACTTATTATTTTTATCAAAAATTAATACACAGTTATATTTTGATACAATCCTACACCCATTATTCATCATTGCAGTAACAGAAAGTAAATTATTTCTTAAATCAGGTACAAATGAAACATTATCCATGGTTATGTTTACTGAATTTTTGTTACTTACAGTATTTGCTCTGACTGTACCTTTACCTTCAGAAGTTATTTTCGAATCTTTTCCAGCTAAATAGATATCGTTGACTTCTGGAACAAGTTCTGTGAACCAAAACCTGTCTTTAGACATGTGCGTTGACGCTCCACTGTCAAGAACCCATGTGTTATCGCACTGTTCTTTCTCCTGTGCAGAAACTTGTAGAGCAGATTTGTTTTCTTTTGTATAGTTCACAGTTCGGTTATTTCCGTTTTCGTACTTAGATCCTCTGTTACCACACGAAATATCACTTCCACGATTCTTATTTCTTTGAAAACACGATCTGGCAATGTGCCCTGGACGTCTACATATGTAGCACACTCTTGAATTTGAATTCTGCTTCTTCCTTGAGTAGAATGCTTCGGCATTGATCCCCTCAGCATGTCGGTTGTTTGTCGAACCGAAACTTTTTTCTTCTTCACGTAGAATCTCCAGCACTTCCTCTAAACTCTTCTCACGCTGCGTTTTTAATATTTCTCTAACTTTCGTGTATTTTCCACTCAGTCCACGAACAGTATAGTACACCAGTTCTCGATGAGAAATTTCAAGTCCAAGTGATTGGCACTTTGTAGATACACCTCTTGCTCTCGCAATATAATCATTTGCTGCTTCGTTGTGTCGAATTTCTACATTTTTAAGTTCGTTTCCGGCATCAATTTTTCTGTCTTCAACTTGGCCGGTAAAGTTTGCTTTAATCTTCTCCCACAAAGTTTTCGCGTCTTCTTCAGCCGCGTACTGGAGTGATTGTTCATCTGATAAGGATAACTTGATATATGCAACGGCATCGGCATTTTTCTGTATCCATAGTGCAGCCGCATCTCCTTCCAGATCTTCTGGTTTCACTTCGAATATTACTGCATCCAGTCTTTTTAACGTTAGTGCCGCTTTGATTTTCAGGGCCCAAATAATATAATTATTTCCAGTCAGTTCAGGAACATTTAAGCGCTCCATTTTTCACACGCAAATCACAAAGAGTTTCGATTGATCACTAAGTTTCGTTTGAGCATACAGTCACGAAGTATCGTTTCGTAAGTTTCGTTTTAACACATAGTTCAACCCTAACCAACCACGCTCTGCTACCATTTGTTGTTCTTTACCATAAAAATAATAGTCCATGAGGTAGGGTAGACAAATACATTTAATGACAGGACGGACGATTAACGAACTACGGAGATAAAGTTCACTAAGAACCAATTCGGCGCACAGCCTACAAACATCAGACAGAACCACACAGGTCTTTACACTTTCATGTCTGCAAGAGGAAATATGGTTTTTCCCGGTAGAGGGACGAACAAACTACACCTACACGGATCTTGTATTAATCCGCATAAAATATAGTTCGCTCGCCCCAATACCAACAGTTATCGCTAGAGGTTTCTAGACTTTCAAGATCTCGTAAGAGAGACAATATCCCTAATCGCCGATTCAACCAATCGTCCTCACGTAATGGTGTAAATAATTCTGGAATATGTTACTACCATCGTAGATTTCGCGAAAAAGCGGTAAAATGTACCCACAGCTGTCAGTATGAATCTCGCGATAATACTCCACAGGAAAACTAAATTCCATGGCCACAGTCGCGACTTGCGGTCATGAGAACTCCTTTTCAAATAAATGTCGCCTCTTTATTTATGACAAACATACAAACCAACGCTACTTAATAGATCCCGGAAGTGATTTGAGTTTAATCCCTAGACCCAAATTTAATTTTAATGCAAAACCTACAAAGTTTGAACTTTTTGCTGCAAATGATTCTAAAATTAAAACTTATGGTCAACAACTGCTGAAACTCGAATGTAACTTGCGTAGATCATTTCCTTGGAATTTTATTGTTGCAGACGTTGCTCAAGCTATAATTGGATCAAATTTTCTCAATCATTTTGGTTTAATCGTGGACATAAAAAACAAGTGTTTAATTGATCCTGTTACCAAAATTTCAGCTAGAGGTGAACGTTTTGATTGTACGGATATGGAAATAAAATCGATCTCATCGTCAAGTAACGAGTTTAATGAAATTATGAAAGAATTTCCAGCACTCACACATCCACGACCTTTTAATGAGTCCATTAAACACAACACTGTGCATTATATTGAAACTACAGTACCACCTGTGTGTGATCGTGCACGCAAACTCAATCCAAAACAATCGGAAGTTGCAAAACAAGAATTTCAATGCATGCTTGATCAGGGCATTATTGTTCCATCAAAATCAAACTGGAGTTCCCCATTACATTTGGTTCCAAAAAAAGAGGAAAATTCCTGGAGACCCTGTGGAGATTATCGCGGTCTAAACAAACAGACAAAACCTGATAGATATTCCATCCCAAATTTAACGAGTTTCACCGACAATTTAAAAAGAAAAACGATATTTGGAAAACTCGACATTCAAAGAGCGTATAATCACATACCGATAAATCCTGATGATAGGCATAAAACCGCTATTATAACTAATTTTGGTTTATTCGAATTTTTTTTTATGCCGTTTGGACTTTGTAACTCAGCACAAACCTGGATGCGTTTTATTCACGAAGTTTTACGCGGTTTAGACTTCTGTTTTGTTTACTTAGATGACATTCTAATTGCATCGTCAGACGAAGCCTCGCATAAGCTCCACATTAGAGAAATTCTAAAAAGACTCAATGATTACGGCTTAACCGTTAACGCCAGTAAATGTATGTTTGGATGTGAAGAACTTCCGTTTTGGGGTTATCTAGTTAATAAGGACGGAATACGTCCTACAACTGAAAAGGTAGAATTGATATCTAATTTTAAACGACCTGTTACAGTGCAGGAGTTAAGAAAATTTTTATGGTAGACGCAAGTGATTTCGGCCTAGGTGCTAGTTTAAAAGAAGTTACTAAAAATGGGTTTAAACCTTTAGGATTCTTTTCAAAAAAACTAAGCCCTGCCCAGAGTAAATATAGTGCTTTTGATTGTGAACTCTTAGGTGCATACTCCGCAGTTAAATACTTTAAACACATGATTGAAGGTCGAATTGTCATATTATATACTGATCATAAGCCTTTAACTTTTGCCTTTTATCAGAAACCAAATAAAGCAAGTCCTCGTCAGTTAAGACATTTAGACTTAATATCCCAGTATACCACCGATATACGGTATATTAAAGGTTCAGAAAACATACTTGCCGACACTCTGTCGCCCATATCTACTATATATGTCCCTAATGCAATAAATTAAGAGGAATTAGCTAAATTACAGCGGAGTGATAATGATTTAAAAGCACTGCTCACTTCACCTGACACAGAATTGAGGTTTAAAGAGCTGACTCTGCCCGGTTCCACCGATGCTATATACTGCGACATCTCTACAGGAAAAGTTCGACCCTATGTTCCAGAGCCACTACGAAGAGATGTCTTCTCAGCTGTCCACAACTTGTCCCATCCTGGAATACGTGCCACATCGAAGTTGGTTGCGCAGAAGTTCGTCTGGCCTTCAATACTATAAAGACTGCACCACCTGGACCAGAACCTGCATTCCATGCCAAAAATCCAAGGTTCAACGCCACACTTTCAGTGAACTCGGTACTTTCAAGCTCCCAGATGCACGCTTCTCCCACGTCCACATCGACATCATCGGCCCTCTTCCACCATCACAAGGTTTCGTCTACTGCCTGACGGCGATCGACAGATTCAGCCGTTGGCCGGAATACGTGCCGGAATATACCCAATCGTCGACATGACTGCGGAGACCATTGCAGCTACCATCATCAGAGAGTGGGTACCACGATTTGGGATACCGGGGATGATAACAACAGACCAAGGACGCCAGTTCCGAGTCCAATCTCTTCCGACAGCTGGCCACTTGCCTGGGCATCACCAAGATCCGTACCACTGCCTTCCAGCCGTCTTCAAATGGCCTCATAGAGCGTGTTCACCGATCTTTGAAAGCAGCGATTATGGCCTACTCTACCCAACGCTGGACTCAAGTGCTCCCTTTTGTGCTCCTTGGACTGCGCACAGCTGTAAAGGAAGATATACAGGCCACAGCTGCTGAGATGGTTTACGGTACCACCCTTCGTCTTCCGTGTGACTTCTTTCAAGAACCATCAGCCAACGAGATGCCCACAAATTTGTTCAGCGATTACAAAAGGTCATGCATTAGCTTAAACCAGTACCTACTTCACGACACGGGAAGCACACAGTTTTTGTTCACAAAGATCTTCAAAACTGTACACATGTGTTTCTACGACATGACGGTGGCTTCAGATCTCTACATGCACCGTACGATGGACCGTATGAAATGATTGAAAGATTAAGTAAGCAATTTAAAATCAATCGCAACGGTAAGGAAGTCTGTGTTCCCATTGATCGTCTAAAACCCGCATTTATGCTAAAAGAAACCGGCACTCCACCAACTGCTACATAGAGCGCACTCCCCTCGACTCTACCTGCTGCCACAACTCGCTCCGGACGCCGAGTTCGAGAGTGGCCTGCCGGTGGTGATGTCACCCTGGTGCGTTGCTTCCGTGGTCCCGGTGTTGGTCCCTGTTGTCATTTCTTTTCTTTCCATCCTTCTCTCGATGTGGTCTGTGACTGCTATTCACTGAGACTCCTCAGGTGGTTTAGATTTGGTGTGGTTTGTGATTTCCACCACCAATCTTTTAACTGCGATGATCTCGCTGCTCGTCTTAACTGGCTGCTTTTAAGTGATTCTGAAAATCGTTCCGTCTCTGTTGAACTCCATCCTTGAGCGCAGCGTCAAGACATCAAACATAACACACAATTTCTGTCCAGCAGAAGTTGCATCAATTTCTGATATCAAAAGTGGAATGTTGTACACCAATCCACTCCCCTGCAAAACTAAAATCTAAAATCCACTAGTTTTATGAAAGAAGATCTACAGCAAGTAGAAAAACCATCTTCCCCACTTCTCAGTCAAACTTAAATTAAATCAATGCCATAATTAATCCAAAATGTGAACCAAACGCTCACTTCAAATATGAATTACAAGTACCTCATATAAAAAAAAATTCTTAATAGTTTTTACACTCATTCTATTAGAATCTTCAATGTCTTAAAACTCATAGTTTTTACGTCAATTAAATGAAATCAACAGTACTTCCTACACATACATGGTTATCATAAACTAAACTCAAATTTCCTGTCTTTTAACAACATAAATTTCCTAAATTTGATCCATTAAATGAAAAAAAAAATGGTTCACAAACCCCCCCCCCCCCCCAAAAAAAAAAAACATCAAAGTTTTTCTATGTCAAGAACCCCCAGCCAAAATGTTTATCTCGCAACCTATCCATTTCCTTATTTTTTACAGCGGCCGAAAACAAATTTCGCCCCCACGTATCACCAAAGCTTAATCTCCGATATCCTCTTTCTTTCCGACATCAAACATTTCTATCACCGCGCATGGTCTACAAAAATCCCCCCTTTTTGCCTCGACAAAACAACAAAAAAAGAAAAAAAAAGAAAAGAAACCCACTCGCCTCCGAAACGAGAAGGAGAAAAGAAATCACCCGCTTCGGATCCCGTTTCAAAACTCCGAACACGAATCCTATTCCCCACAAAGCGGCTTAGAAGTGACCCCTCTACCAAAACCAGTTGGGGTGACTCTTCAGGATCAAAGGTGTTTCCGTTCGTGATAAGTTAGCTCAGGAAATGCCAACTTTATTTACAGCACATGTTTAGTCGGAGATAACGAGCGTCTTTTCACAGAACCCTTAAATCAAATAAAGCAGTAAATAGCGGAAACTGGACAACCCCTATGGATTTGACTTCAAGCCCAGTGTCCCACAAGTATCAAGTTAACCCTTATTTCACTATGTTTGTTTATAAACGAACTTTCCTGCTAGCTTTCACTCTCTCTTCTCCCTCCGGATTGTCGGCAAACATTCTTGTTTACAAAGCTACTTCCTGTGTCTCAAATTGTAATGAATGGATGGGCGGGTTTTCCTAGCAAGCGTTGTATAATTGTCCTGAAGCTTAGATAACCTGTGATCAGCTAGTTTGAGTCTGCTTATATGAACTGTCCGCTCTTGAAATGGATCAGCGTCTAATTTAATATTAAGCAAATTTGGTGATCTTTCCGAAATAACAGTATAGGGACCCAAGAATCGCTTTTGAAATTTTACAGGATTCTTAAAAAATACTTTATCACCCTATTTAATCTGTCTCTTGACTGATTTAAACTTAGCATAATTTTGCTGAATAATCTGTTGTTTTTCAATGTTATGATAAGCATTTTGCTTGCATGTTTGGAAGATTTTTATCCTATTCTCAAACCAGTTTGGCAATTTCAACCAGTCAACGTTATCTTTATTTTTTGTACAGCACATAGCTTGAAATATTGGCTTCATTTCTCTCTCGAAAAACAGTTCACTTGGTGTATATTGTAATATTGAATACTTAACGTTATTATACCAATTTTTATGAAGATTTATCGCAATTTCTAAGTCCATACCAGATTCTTTCAAAGCCAAAATTGTATTCTTTAATTCAGCGTTTATTTTTTCTGCCTTACCATTAAGAAAGGGTGTCAGAGCGGGAATCTTAATTAATTTCACCCCCCCCCCAGCTTTTCATTCAACTCTTTGAAACCGTTCGATATATAACAGCCTCCATTATAGCTAATGATCTGTTTAGGAGTGCCATAACTACATATATATCTCAACAAACACTCAGTAACCTGTTTAGCACCGATGTTTCCAATGGGATACAATTCAATATGACGTGAAAAATTGTCGATGAATGTAATAACGTAATCGCCAGATTTCAAAGGTCCCAGAATGTCAGTTGAAATTACTTAACCAATTTCTGTTGGAATAGGCGCTATGCCTTGTGGCAAAACTTTCTGATAACACCTTTTAATTCTGTTGCACGAATCACAACTTTTAATATAATGAACTATGTTTGCATATAAATTTTTCCAGTGATAAATTCTCCGCATGAGATCAAATGTTTTTGCAATACCTAAGTGTTTGAAATGAGCTGTTTTTAAAGCATGACCCTGTAAATTCTGAGATAAAACTATATTATCAAATAACTTAACATTTTGTTGCTCCTTAATTTTTCTTTTAAACATTAATAAACCCGTTCCATGGTCCAAAAAATAATTTTTACATTTTCTCTTGAATCTTGCATTTGTTCCCTTTAAAATATCCGAAATATGCTTTATTCCCTCATCTTTCTTTTGCTCTCTCCTAATGTTTTGATTATCTAATTCGTGTAAATCCTCACCTTGTATGTTATTGATCGTATGGGTGTTTTCTAGTAGCTCCTGTATGTTCGACTGTTGAATCTGACCTGAAATAGAATTCGTGTCCCTTTGCTGTGCCCCATCTTGTAGGTTTTCCATGCTACGTGTGTCATTGGTTTGTAGTGTATCTAGTAAATCTTGTACATTTCTTTGCCCCTGAGCAAATATTTCTTTCACTCTCGTTATATTGCTGTCAAATTTTACTCCAACATCTTGTATTTGTGTCCTAGATACAAAGTCAGGCATCACGTTTTCGGTACCTTTTATATATTGGATATTAAAAGAATAATGTCCTAATTCAGTTAAAATTCTAATAATTTTATTAGAATTGTTTTTCAATTTTCCAAAGTACTCTAATGGTCGATGATCAGTGAGTATCGTGAAATGCGTGCAATACAGAAATTCATTAAAATGTCAGACTGATTTATAAATCGCTAAGAGTTCCAGATGTATTGCCGGAAGTTTATGTTCATACTCATTGTTTTTCGTTGAAAATTAAGCTACCGGACAAAGCTTATTATTGTAATACTGAGCTAGTGTAGAACTCATATTCAATTTGGATGCGTCAGTTTGCAAATAAAATTTTTCCCTAATTTTTATTTGTTTCAAAAATGGCCTACAAAAAAATTGTCTTTGCAAATTTTGAAAAGCATTTTCGTGTCTTTCTTCCCATTTAAATGGCACACACTTCTTTGTGAGTTCTTCCAAGACTGTAATGAATTGTGCATAATTTTTTATACACTCTCTATAAAAATTCGTTAACCCATTGAAGCGTCGAAGTTCCTTAATATTTTGTGGTCTAACAAATTTAGTGATCTTTTGTGTATTTTCCTCCGTTGGAGAAATACCCTGCTCTGAGATCTGATATCCCCAAAATGTCAAAGATGTCTTAAAAAATTTACACTTTTTTGCACTAAGTGTCAAATTGTTTTCTTTAATCCTCTCAAAGACGACTTTTAATTTATCCATCATTTCCTGGAAGGATCTCGCTGATATAATTAAATCATCAATAAAGTAGTGAATGCCTAGTTGACCCAACCCTTCAAATACTTTATCCATAAGAGACTGAAAAATCGCGCTAGAGTTTATCATTCCATATGGTAATCTTTGAAATACATAGCTACTATTCATGGCCGTAAATCCCAACTTCTCACTGTGATCCTTAACTGAGAACTGCCAAAATGCGCTCATAAAATCAATACCCAAAAAATAGGTGTAGCCTGCCAGAGAAATTACCAGATCTTTGATTCTAGGTAAATTTTGTGTACTTTTTTGAATAGCCGTATTTATCAGACGCATATCGAGCGCAATACGACAATTGTTAGAATTATTTTCCCCGCTCTTAGATTTTTTCTTAATAAACAATAAAGGTGCCAAAAATTTAGTATTAGATTCACTGATAATACCAGCTTCCAATAATGCATCAATTTCTTTCTTAGCTTCACCTCGCAATAAATGTGGAATGGGGTAAGGCTTACAGGCCAAAGCATTATCATGTTTAAAATGTAATTCAGGTTTAATTAAATCTGTGTGACCCAAAGTTTTGAAAGTTTTAGCAAATACCATATAATTTTCCTCAAGAAGTCCACTCATCTCATTTTTTTCGTTATCATTCAAATGGTCCAAATCAAAATCACTTAATTTAAATTCCTGATTTCTCAAACCAAGTACTTCATCTGAAGCCTGGATTAAATTAACACAAGTATTAACTTCCCCCTCTAGTTCAAAATCACTATTTATGACACCTATTTTCATGTTTTTATTTAAATGTAAAACCCTGTCAGTGTTGTTATAAAGTAAAGTTTGAAATTCCTGACCCTCAATTGAATTAACTGACATCTGTACCTGCAAACCCTCTCTGTTGATATTCGGCATGAATAAAACTTCAGTAGCACTTTGGTAAATGTTTTCTTTACAACTTAGATCAACAACAGAACACTCACCTGGCAGCATAATAGTCTTTTTGACCAAAGAATCGTTATGAATACCATGTGTAAATCCACGGTCGTCCTCTATCAATTCTACAGACGAATTATCAGGGAAGCCCAAAGAATTATTACGTAAGTCAATATTAATAGCATTTTCCTTAAAAAAAATTATACCCAACAGTGCATCAAATTGTTTTGATAGCAAACCATGACATACAAAAAAAATAGTTTTGAATTTCTTTGTCCCCAATTTAATATAAATTTGTATGCAATTTCTGTATTGTAAAGTAGATCCCATGATTGTTTTAATTGAAACGCAAGAAGCAATGTTTGTTGTTTTTACATGTTCTTTAATGCTATCAAATAGATCACCTGAAATTAAGTTCAAATTTGCTCCAGTATCAAGAATGGCTTTTAAATTTGTGTTACCAATTGAAATCATTACTGTGGGCAAATAGGAGTTACCTTTAAATGTGGTACTTGGGTTATCAAGAGAGTTAACACTAAACAACAATTTATCTTCAATATTATTGACTGTAGTTTGTTCGCCCGAGAGTTCGATATGGGTTATGTCTGTGTTTGCGCGCCCCCCGTTTCTTCTAAAAAAACCTGTTGTGAAGCTGACTGATTGGCTCCAAAACGTGAATTATTTCCTCTGTGTGTATTTGGATTCCGTGTATTATTTCCTCTAAAGTACCTGCCATTTGCAGTGTTACCTCTCGTTTGTGATTGTTGTACGAATCTATTCTGATTGAATTGTTGGTTATTGTTCTGGAAATCTCTCCCCCTGTTGTGATGGTTTCCACGGTTAGCATTATATGAGCCTCTATCATAGCTATTTTGTCTAAACCGATTATTGGGGTTTTGGGATTGAGTTGTATTTATTATTTCTTTAATTTTCTCACAATTCGCTGATAAATGCCACGGACTGGCGCAAAAAATACAATTAATAACCATACGCTGTTGGGTAGCATTTTGTAAAGTAATATTGTTGATATCATGTGTCTGACTCTGCTCCGGGTTTTGTATATCATTCACATTTTCACCTTCCGTTTGTAAAGAATTTATTCGAAATTTTGTGACAGTATTGATTGCGACTTGAATGTTTTTTGCTATATCCACCGCCTGTTGGAAAGTCGTTGGATTTGCTTTTAATACATCACATTGTAGCTGCGGTAGTAATGAGCCGATGAATTTAGAGAGTCTCATTTTATCGAGAATTTCTCTTGTACTTTCCGAAACAACATTCTGTGAGTTTCAGAAATATCTGTTTGACGCAACTACAACCCTGTGAGCAAAAAGTTTAACGTCTTCATTTCCTCTCTGATAACAATTAGCGAAGTCAATTTGTGATTCGCCAATCCCCTTTTCTAGTTTAAAAAATCCCTTAACTTAAGTGTGACGAATGCGTAGTCAGTAGAATTTGATAATTCTTGGTCTGAAATTAAGTACCTCAGTGCATTTCCCTTTAGCCTCGTTTTTAAAATAGTCAGACGTTCTCTATTATCCCAATTTGCAATATTTGCAACTTCCTCGAATTGTCTGAAAAAGTATTCAGTTTCTTCGTTATTTCCCTCGAAATACGCTGACAGTAATGCCAATCCATTGATTCGACTACTCTCTGCCATAGCCGTTCCTGTGATAACCGCCCGTCCTGAATTTTGACTTAATTCACTGTCATCTATATCGCCTGTTCTATCCGTTCGATTAATTCTTCTAGAATTGCGTTTAAAAGTATGCGCACTCGATTTCTTGACTCTAACCATTTTTATTGACCTTACCAAAAACCCTCGATGATTTCCCTTTGAGTAATTGTGAACCACAATTCATTTTATGTTTCCACATTAATAGCGTATCTGAACAAACCGTAGATAGAAGACTGGATCAAGGCACCATAAATAATGACGTGATCTTTAGTGTAATTTTGTACAAAGCGTATGCCGTAAGATTTTAGTATACTAAATTAACAACATCAGCTAAACCAAAGTTAAAATACGTCATAATTTTAAATTTCAAACCAAAATAACCAGGCCGGCAAATCAATCTACTAGTTTATTCAATATACACTATAAACGCACAGATTAAATTCCTCAAATGACAGTAACACAAGTTTACTGTCATGCATCCAAGTATTAAAATTACAATGAAATAAAAGGTAAAAATTCTCCAAATAGGTAAATATTCAATAAATACTAAAATATGCAATTAAATTCAGGCATTGTTATAGTTACTTAAATTGAAGCAGGCCGAGGATAGAGGAAGAAAGGTAATCAACTCACATGGAATTTCAGGGGTAAGCGATCGGCAGTGGGTCATCCTCTCTCTCTCTCTCTCTTAAGAACCCTCTTCCACTGCAAAACCACAGTCTTCCCACACACCGGAAAAACGTCTCCACTTTTCCCTCGATCTCAACTTTCTCCAGACCTTTCTGACCTCCGTCACATCTTTTAATTGGTTGACTAACACAGCTTTACTTGGGGGGATGTGTAATAGTTGCTGTGGTTTAACCCCTCATGCCAAATCGTAGGAAATGTCAGGTTACATCATGACAGTGGTGACATGCATTTCCTCAGATCCATCGAACTTGCTACAAGAACCAAACTTAAAAGTTTTGGTTTGCAAACTATGGATTCTTAAAGTTTCAGTTCGTGAAATACCCCCGCGCCAATAGAGTCCTTGAACTGAAAGACGCAAACGTTTGAGGGCGGAGTTAACAAACACACGAAAACAAACTTAAGAGAAAAAGGACACTTCTCTCCCGACTATGCTATAACCCAGAACTCATTCATTTTATCTTTCACATTTTAAGTTAATCTTTTTAAATAGTTTGAAATAAACGATGTAATTTTTATAGTAAGGTGTGGTTCTTACGTAAATGTTCAAATACACACTTACCAATTACTCTAATGTAAAAACAATGTTTCCTATTCTTCAAATTAAAATATAATTCAATCCTTAAAATTGGAAAAGTATAAAAAAAAAATTTGACATGCTTATGCTATCTTAAAAGAGCTATGTCATGAGAGAAACTAAGACAATAACTACTTTTAAATTTTATATCTATGATACTTTGAAAATGGTAAATTGTATGCATATAAGAAAGAAAGTTATAATTTGATGCTTAAAACTAAATACAGTGGGTAAAAAAAAGTCTCCGTACGGAAGCCAAAGTTGCAAATAAATTAGCATATTTTCTAATCTTTTGCTTCATGTCTTCAGTAAATACTGAAATATGTTTAATTTGATTCTTTAAAATAAGTTTATAAAAAATGTCTGTTTTTACAAAACGGAGGAAGTATTTAGATTGAAATATTTAGGAGATGTTGTTAAGTGCCATGCAAAAAAAGTTTCCGTACGCCATATGAAAATTCATTCTGATGTCTTCCACAACAGACTTGCAGTAAATTTTCAAAACTGTACGCAAGTGTCATGAATACCTGATAACAGCAATTGTTTAATTTAGCTTGTTGCTGATTGTCTTAAAATGGAGTTCCTAAACCTATTCTTGAGTTGGTGATTCAGTGATGACATGTTGGATTATCTATGAAAAAAATTGTCGAAATCTTTAATATATTGAAGTCTATAGTACAATATATTATTGAAAGACACCGTGAGCTTCAAACTTTAAGGATAGAGTTTGATCCGGAAGATCTTCAAAGCTAAAACTCTTGCATAAAAGAAATATCCTATTGTAAGGTTTAATATAATCTGCGAATAAGCGCACCTCAATTCGCACATGGCTTAAGATTTGATAAAAACATTGAAGACAAATCTTAATTGACAATTTTATGCTCTGGTTAAGACATTTTACGTTGGAATTTCAAGATACACGTACCAATGCCTATTTCCTTCTACAGGGTGTCCAGAAAAGGACTCCCTGATTTCAAAATTAAATATCTCGAAAACAAAGATCGATAGAGGAATGCAGTAAACGATATGTTTATTGTGAAAGCTGTAAGAATTTTATACAGCAGTTTGAAATAATAGTTACAAAAGCTGCTAACAGATGACGCTGTAATCGCCATACGTAATGCCTAGTATAAAAATAGTGATCCGAAGCCCAGAGCGATCATTTCCACTATTGAAGCGTGAAAGGAAGTTAGCGTACCGAAGGAAGAGATTAAAACATGTACTCCATTGAACAACGCGTTTTTCTGGTGCTAGAGTACCACAGGTTAAAAGAGAGTCCTACGGCAACAAGGCGCAGTTTTCAAGCACAATTTAATGTTCCAAAAGGACCCGATGCGAAAACCATTCGTACGCTCTTCGCCAAATTTCAACGAACAGGCAGCGTAACTGATGATCTAGTGGGGAATGTTGGCCGCAAGCAAACTGCAGTTACGCCTGAAAATGTCGCCACAGTTTCTGGAATTATTCAGCAAAATCCAATGTCATCGGTCCGTAGAATTGCATCTGAGACTGGTTTGAGGCGTTCCACGCAGAAAATACTGAGAAAGAGCCTACACGTTTCCATTCAAAATTCAAACTCACCAGGCCATACCCGTACGAGCTGTGCAACAAAGGATTGACTTTGCTAATCAGATGCTCACAATGATTGATAGTGAAGGATTTGATGTTGGCTACATCTGGTTTACAGATGAAGCACACTTTCACCTGAATGGATCCGTGAATAAACAGAAATGGCGATTTTCGGGTTCCGAAAATCCATATTGGTGTGAAGTGAAACCCCTGTATTCTCCTAAAGTTACTGTGTGGGCTGCAGTATGCAGCAGAGGCATTATTAGCCCATTTTTCATTCGAGAAACGGTCACTAGTGAACGTTACGTTGCAATTTTGGAACAATTGGTCGCCGCACAGCAAGTGTTAGAGGATCGACAACGTACTGAATGGTTTATGCAAGATGGAGCCCGACCACATCGTACCGAACAAGTGTTTCGCTTTCTTGATGAATACTTCGGGAATCGAGTCATTGCTTTGGAATATCCCAAATTTACTGGTGCAGGCATGGATTGGCCTCCATATTCGCCGGATTTGACTCCCTGTGACTATTTTTTGTGGGGCACATTGAAAGACATTGTCTACCCGAAGCATCCCGCCACGCTGGACGAGCTTGAATCGGCGATCTGTGTGGCATGGTCATTTCTGTTGAGACACTACGAAATGTGATGGCAAATTTCATTCTTCGTTTGCGCCACCTCTGTAGTGCCAATGGTGAACATTTTGAAAACATTGTGATGGGATTTTTTGCAAAGAATGTTTTCATACGATTATTTCATTTATGTATGCTGATAATGAGCTGTACAGCGTACAGCGCCATCTGTTAGCAGTTTTTGTAACTATTATTTCAAACTGCTGTATAAAATTCTTGCAGCTTTCACAATAAACATACTGTTTACTGCATTCCTCTATCGATCTTTGTTTTCGAGATACTTAATTTTGAAATCAGGGAGTCCTTTTCTGGATACCCTGTACATAACGTAAATTACCGATCGCAGCAGCTCTCATACCCAAACCATAACGCCTCCTTCACTGTGTTTGACAGTTCCACATAAATTATAAGTTAACATTTGTTAATTTAGTTTTCTCCTGACCATAACTCGATTATATGACCTTTGGATATTTATTTTTAATTCATCACTAAAAAAGACTGCAAATCCGATGCGCTTTTTTCTGTTACATGTACTTATATGAGGTTTCTTACGGGCTGGAAGCCCATTTAGACCAGTTTTTTTAATAACATTTCTCACCGTTTGAGATGTCACTTCAATGTTTTTATCAATTTTTAAGCCATGTGCGACTTAAGGTGCACTTATTCGCGGACTATCTTGAACCTTACTAAACGATATTTATTTTATACAAGCGTTTTAGCTTTGAAGATTTTCCGGATAAATCTCTATCTTCAAAAGCGTGAAGCTCATCAGTGTCTTTCAATAATAGATAGTACTATAGACTCCAATATATTAAATATTTCTCTAATTTTTTTATAGATAATCCATCATTTCATAACTGAATCACCAACTCAAGAATAGGTTTAGGAACTCCATTTTAAGACAATCAGCAACAAGCTGAAATTAAACAATTGCTGCTATCATGTCTTCATGACACTTGCTTGCACTTCAGTTTTGAAAATTTACTGCAAGTCTGTTGTGGAAGACATCAGAATTAATTTTCATATTGCGTGAGGAAACTTTTTTTGCATAGCACATAGCAACATTTCCTAAATATTTCAATTTAAACACTTGCTGTGTATTGTAAAAACAGACATTTATTATAAACTTATTTTAAAGAATCAAATTAAACATAATTCAATAGTTACTGAAGATATAAAGCAAAAGATTAGAAATTATACTAGTTTATTTGTAACTTTGACTTCCGTACGGAGACTTTTTTTACCCACTGTATATAACATTACATTGCAGAATTCAAAATTTTAAATATATGACTCTACTCGGGAAGACTTCGAAAATTAAAATTATCTAACTTTTTAAACAATCATTATAAATATAAACCATGTACCAACCTCTCTTTGAAGCACCCTTTATACGATAATAGCAATACGAGGTCCAGCGCAAATGCACTGTTCACCCCCCCCCCCCCTCAACAATATTTATAATTTTGTTCAACAAAACCATTTATTCAGTGTCAAAAGTGATTTGAAACACATTTTTAGAGCATTTAGCATTTTAGTGAGCACTGTGAAGAAGAATTTGAAAAGAAAAAATAAGCTCTGCAATGAAGCTACCTAGAATTCAGTAGAATTTGGTCGCTAGGAATAATCAATGCTTCAGTCTTGATAATTAAAATACTAAACTGAATGAGCATTAGGGTGGATCGTTCTTCTATGGAGAAAAAAAAAATATTATTAATCAAAACCTACCTATGGGGAAAAGATGTTCTATGATATAGAGATTAGGGAAAAAATAATAAAAAAAAATTATTTAAAAATTTTGCACTGCCACAAAGGGGTTGAATTTTCAAAAAAAATGCAAAAAGTCCTAATTTTCGTTAAATGATTTTACACTAAAAATAATTGTTTTTTACAATATAAATCCTAAAAAAGTGATGATTACTGAATAATTAGTAGTACAATGTACATTTCAACCTTTTTTGACCCAACTCCCTCCTTCCCATATCACCGTTGAATCAGCCCTACAACCCTATAGTGCAGTTGTCAGCGGCTTACGGAATTCGACTCCTAATCGGTGAGAGCTGTTCTTGTAAAGTAAATAAAATTAAAACTTTATTATGTGACATTTGTTTGTTTGCGTACTTGGACTAATACTGTAATGTGGCGTTGTTAAGAAAAGGCATGATTTGTCCTATATTTGGGTTAGGCTGTAATATGCCCATGATTATGCTTACTACGTACGAAAAACGTAATAAGTATATTGTATAACGTACGTATATTTGCATTCAAAAAGAGAAGCAAAGTACAGTGTATTTAAATACACTTTTCTCCGCGTGTCAATAAGTTGCAAGTAAGTTAGAAGAGACATGGAAACGAGCTTTAATACCAATAAATGACCACTACAGCATTTTGAGAAAAATAAGTTCATACTACGACAAATATCGCGCTTTCAAAGCTAGAAAATTAACGGAAAGCTATCTCAAGGAAAGCACATCGTAAGTTTTGTTCATGCGTAGACTTGGTTGTTTTCAGATTATCTGGCGCCGTCAGCAACACGTGGGCTATAATGCGCCGAAACATTCGTCAATTGATAAGCTAACATACATTTACAAACACCCATGCCTTACACGGGACTCGTACCCACAACTTCGCGGTCTAGAAGCTAGCACACTAACCACTATACCGTTTGGTCGGCTAGGTCATGCGTCGACAATGACATAGATACAACAATGTTGGTTGCGATAATAGGTAGTCTGTCATCACAAGTATCAAAGAAGGTGTTATACGAAATATGGAACTGATTCTGAAGCGTTCACTACAATGGTTTGTATGCCAGTTACAAGCCAAAGAGTGACCGTATGCGAGATACTACCTGTAGTTTCATTCAAGTAAACCCAATCCAGGGGTGGGAAGTGCGAAAGCCCAGTTTGGAGCAGCAAAATTTAACATTTGGAGCAGATTCACGAAAAATTGGAGCAGCAAAATTTAACTTTTGGAGCAGAATAAGAGAAAATGTAGCAGCTAAATTAGAAAATTAGTAGCAGAAATATAATAAATTGTAGCTGATTTAACTACAATTACAATAATTAAAATTTGAACTTGTATAATTTTTATTTGTAAATTTAAAAGATATAAATTGTAAAAAAAAAAAATATATATATATATATTTTTAGCTTTTGACACTTTGCGAACGGGTTTGCTATGCAAAATCAAGCTCTCTTTGCTTGCTAAAATTTTCATTGTAACACAAACACAGCTCGCTTAGCCCTCTGAAAAGTTTAATTGATACGCAAGCACAAGCTCGCTGAAAATTTATTGCTACGAAAGGACAGGCTCGCTTCACTTTCTAGAAGGTTCATTGCAGTGCAAGCACAAGTTCGATTGACTCGCTAAGTATTAATTGCAACGTAAACCCTTAATATCAGAACCCCCTACCCCATCGAGAACCAAAAAATGTGCCCGTTAATACAATAACACAACCCCCCTCACCTCTATGAATTATTTTAACAAATGTTTATGAAAAGCAAAATTAGAAGGCCAAAACTACTTATGTTGAAAATTTCAGAGCTCTAGATCTAGTAGAAGTTGCTTTGTAAAAATATTAATTAAAAAACAAATTAAAGTTTTAAAATTCTGTGTTTCAAAAGTCTAATTAGAAGTCCAAACCTACTTAGGTTGAAAATTTCAGAGGTGTACCTATATTTAAAGTCGCTACGTAAAAAAAAAAATTTGACATTCTGTTTGTCAAATGTACAATTTGAAGGTAAAAACTACTTATGTTGAAAATTTCTGAGCTGTACCCTAATTAAAAGACTTTTTTTTAATTAAAAAGTTAGTTAAAAAACTAATTAAATATTAACATTCTGTTTTTTAAAAGTCTAATTAAAAAAAGGCCAAAACTACTTATGTAGAAAATTTCAGAGCTGTACCTCTATTTGAAATCGGTTGGTAAAAAAAATTAATTAAAAATGAACTAATTAAAATTTTAACCTTCCGTTTGTCAAAGGTACTATCAGATGGCCAAAACTACTTATGTAAAAAATTGTATGTCAAGTTCTACACCTATTTTAAGTAGCTTTCTACAGATCCACTGACTCTTTGTTTTATTATTATTATAAGACTCATTTGTATAAAAATAGCAATTCTTATAGCAAAAATAGCAATACATAAAATTAAAATAAGAATGTTTCTAAATTTCTGTGAATTTTTTTTATTTTCCAAAATCGGGTCAAATTCTACGTCAAAACGCCGATTTTACCCTTCATGCCGTTCTATAAACTTTTTTTTTTAAATCGGAAACATTCCGGGATTTTGATTACATTTCTGTGATACTTAATTTCAAATGTAAACGGACGTTTAAAAGTTAATTACCAACAGCCAACAAGTAAATTACAAAAAACAACACTAAATTTAATAGAAGGCATCGTCATCACGCGTGTCCGAGCGGAAATATTCTTTTTAAATGCTTAGCCCTAAATTTTATCTAGCAATGACGCGAGTGATATCAGCACTCGGCGATTTCAGTTTGTTCACCGTGCAAGACGCGTTTGAACATGAATGCGCATGCGTGAATGCCGATTTTAGAGGGCTAATCCACACATTGCGTGTTGGGGGGAAAATCGAATGTTATGGAAATTCGTGCAAAACGGCCCTTGAGGTTGCCGTAATTTCGTCTACACATAGATTTGGTTTGGCGCTTTAGCGTGCGCGTTTAAATGAAGATTTAAAGCAAAATTGGCGCAGAATTGCACGTAAATGTGGTTTTGTAGCAGGTTGGCGCAGGATACAACTTTTGGTGCGGGCTGGCGCAATTGGCGCAGAATTCCCACCCCTGCCAATCTATGCGATCTGACTAACAAGAAAGACTTAAGTACTCATCAACTGTGCTTAATGGAAATTTTTGAAGTCATCACTGCGGACAAAGCAGCTAAGGGCTGTTGAAGTGAAACTCTGGAAGGATTCGCCACTCAAGGTGGTTTACAACCCCCAACAGAATTCTCATGTTCTATTTGACTTAAAAGAAGTCCAACCAAAGCTTTATTGACATTATACGTTCATCGTAAAAATCTAGGCACCTAAGTGATTCAAGATCAAAACCAAACAATCGGTAATCTATGTTGCAGAGCATTTGGATTAATCAATCTTTCTATCGCGTTATTTCTCAATAGATTTGAAGAAAGTCATTGATCCAGTAATTTTTGAAACGGGGGTTTGGGCTTTCCTGAAAATATTCTGATATCAATGCTAGCTGACGACAGAAATAACACAAAGGAATCGGTCCTCCAAAGAATTTTGAATTTGCGCAAAGTCAAACGGTCGGCTGTAACCCAAACCCTTTTAGCGATTAATATCCGTATATTAAACATACAAACTTTTGACCCTTGTGTGACAGATTATGTGAACTTTATTACGTGGGAGAATGTGACAGAACGATTTAGTGATGACATGATTTCAGGAGCAATAGTAAACCCAGCAATCATTTCTACGGCAATGCTATAGTATTACCTACTATTAAGGGGTATCCCTGTCGTACTCAAGCTACAGAGCGAATAGTTACAGAAGCATTTTCTGCTGTAAGCGGATCATACAGAAGAGATGGGTTAAAAAGAAAGAAATAGCCTGGAATCACGAAACCTCAAGCCAGTTTTCAACACCAAACGTGATTACCGTTTAGAAGATTTTTTGATTTTTCTTGATTTAATTCTTAAGAAGTTGTAATAAGTTCCTAAAGCTTTTTTTTTCTTTCTTCTGTAACCATTTAGTATATGTCTTCTCATTCCAATAAACATTTAAAAGTACTAAAGGCCTGTTTCACTTAAGCAAAAATCACTTTGACATTTTACCATTGAAAAGCTTAAATACCAAAACTCTATCCCCCTTGCAAAGAGCTTAACATAAAATTTATTATTTTTATTTTATTTTTCCCTTAATTAATGTACCTCAGAACATCTTTTCCGTACAGGTAGGTTTTGAAATTCTTCAGAAAAAAAATTCAATTGACTTTGACTTTTTGCTATAAAAAAGCTCAAATACGTAAACTTCATCCTCCTTGTGGCAGTACTGAACTTAAAATTTAATTTTTTTAATTATTTTTCCATGTATCTATATACCTTAGAACATCTTTTCCCCATAGGTCGGATTTGAAATTCTTAAATTTTTTTTCGATCCACCCTAATGAGCATGGAGGCTTTTAAATATTCACAAAATAAAGGATTTACCAATCAGCTACTGAAATTCTAATAGTAAGCAATAGAGGGCTAACTGAAAATGCTTATAATCAGAAAATAATTTCACATGATTACAATTTGGCTGATGTAGTTAAGCCAAATATTGTTCATCATACAAAGTAAATTTAAACTAAGGGTAACAGTAAACCAAACAATCTTTAATTTCATTTGAATGCTCATATTACGAGAATAGAAAGAAAATAGAAATATGATAGAGAAATTCAGAAACATGACTGTGTTCTTTTCTTAGACTATTACATACTATTTTGATAAGCTGAAATGAAGAATTCTTTGGAGTAGCCAAAGTTTTGTATTGATTTTTTTTTTAGGATATTGAGGAAGACCATATAGAAGTTGAAACACTCTATTATCTAGAAATTTAAACAAAATATATACTATTTTTCTTTTAGAAAGGTTTCTACATTCAAACAGTTAACTGTAATCATCAATTTATTTTACCAGATTGATTGATTTATAAAATATTCAATCAGTTTTTGACACATGTAAAAGTCTTCCAGCAGAAACCAAACAAAATCCTTAATTTATTAAAAATAAAATATTTCATTTAAATACCATTTTCAAATAAAAGTACTATAGAACTTGATTCACATAAAATGAAAAGCCCATGGCTCAAACAGAACATAATTTTATATTGCGAGATGCCTTGTGTTTTAATCCCATGTTGGTGCTTTATACACAGTGATTGTGGGGAAATTTTCAGGAGAATTGTGTATAAAGATAACTAGTTTTATTTTTTGTAAGATATAATAAACAATTTTATATGATGGTCAACTTACATTGTGACTGAAGTTGCAATGTAATTATTTTGTAAACTTTCAAGAGGGCAGGAAAAGCAGTTTAATTTTCTGTTGTCCTTCGACCATAGCACAATATTTACACTTGAAAATCACCAGTGTTATTATCACAAGTGTTTGCAAAAAGCATTTCACGAATATTTACAATAATAAACAGGAAACATTTCAGATTCAGATAACTTCAAAAACATTGCATCGATTGTAATCTTTCTATTTACTGATTATTGAGATATTAAGAGTTTTAACTTAATAACAAGCTTACGATTTTTGATTGATTTTTATGCACATCTAATGGAACTTAATCTTCATGCAACCTTTTTTTATAATCTAGAGATGCCAGCTTTTATAAAGATTTTTCGTAGTTTTTACAGTTTCTGTGGTTTTTACGGATTCACAACATTCTTTGAAACATATAGTCCGGGTAATAGAGACTGAAAAAGGGGTCTTACCTTACAAAAGGTTATGTAGTTCTGATTTTTTAATATGTTATAAAGGTCGGTCCCGTGATTTATAAACCAAGTTTTCGACCTCCTAACCCTTGTGCGTTTTACGTGGTGCACCAAAAACTGAGCCGTTTTTCAGTTTATACGTCATAACTCTTTGTCAATGCATCTTAGAAACAAACATTATGTTCAAAAGTTATAGAAAATTAAATTTTCAACAACTTTTGTATACAAAGTTTTTTTGTAGACCAATTATGTAACTAGTTATATCGCATCAAAGTCAAAACTTTTTCGTAAAAATGAAAAAAATTTAAGATTTGTGTCAAGTTTTTTTATTGTACCTCCATAATCGTACGTCTTGGAGAAAAAGTTTGTAAATAAAAGTTGTAGAGCAATCAATTTCCTACAAGTTTTATATATTAACTTATTTTCTAGGACTAATAACAAAGAAGTTTCTCTGCTTTGTGTATTTTAATGTGGTGCACCAAAAAAAAATTATGTTTTTCAGTTTATAGATCATAACTCATTTGCAATACATTCTTCAACAAACATTAAATTTAAAAGTTGTAGAATATTAAGTTTTCTACAACTTTTGTGCACAATTTGCTTTTGTAAAGCTATTATGTAAAGAGTTACGTAGCATCAAAATAAAAACTGTTTTCGTAAAAATGCTGTTTTTTAAGTTTTTTGCCGAGTTTTTCAATTATATCTTCATAAAAATAAGTCGTAGGGAAAAATATATACACAAAAGTTGTAGATCTATAAATTTGCTAAAAGTTTTATACAAAAAAGTTACTATCTAGTACTAATAACTAAGGAGTTACTCTTCTTTGAAGGTTTACGAGATAACCTATAACATTTTATGTATAGGTAGGGGTTAAAAAATAGCTTCGTACTGCCTAGAAAATAAAACAATATATATATACAGTCAAACCTCGTTATCACGACACCTTTGGGGACAGCAAAAAAGTGACGTAATAACCGAAGTGACGTGATTAACGGAGTAGTTCAAGAACTAAAATTGCAGTTTGAAGGGTATAGGTTGAAATTTGTTTCAAACATACATATTTTAATAATTAGACCTATAATTATTGAAAATAAATTGAATTTAAGATGTAATTTACTTAGAATACATATAACTCATTAGAAGTGATAGTACTTTATTTAATTACATACCATTTCAGTTATTTAGGAGAAAAAAACTTATCGATCCTCGTTTGCACATCTCGCGATTTGCAGCTCAAAATTGTTTTTTCAATTTTGTATACACTATCGTGCTCAACCTCCGTTGACTCTTCAATCGAGAATATGAATTTCCGGACAATGTCTATAGCATGCAATGCTTCTTCTCTACTTGGTGGCTTGTCGATTTCAACATCACTATCGTCACTGTCTTCTGAAACAATTTCCATCTGCGGATCATTCCTTGCTTCACGAACTTCTTCCACTATTTCCTGTACCGTTGCTTCCGATGAAGTAGTGACGTCTCTATCGATGTTTACGTACGCAATACAATCGTTCTCTGTGCATTTTTTGCGACTGAGTAATTCTTGAAAAAGGACCGCCAGTGGAACATCGTCATCTTCTTCATTAGAACCTTCATTACTTTCAGGAACTTTTATAAACCCTGCATGTCTGAAACAATTTTGAATCGATTGTGCTGACACGTCATTCCAGCTCTTGTGGATGTATTTGATGGCATCAAGAACTGAAACACGGAAATCTTGACTTTTGTCGATTGCTTTAATCATATCCTGAATTAAAAGTTTTCTATAGTTCCTCTTGAAGTTGAAGATTACGCCTTGGTCCAAGGGTTGGAGCACAGAAGTTACATTTGGAGGCATATAAACTACCTTAATTGATTTCAGGTTTTTTACTTCGACATGTGCTGTACAGTTGTCTACAATAAATGCCACTTTTCGGTTTTCTTTTGTAAACTTTTTGTCTAGACACTTGAGTGTATCTTGCCAGATAGCTGAAGACATCCAGGACTTTGAATTAGCTTTATAATCCACTGGCAAAGATTTTACGTTTTTAAAGCAACGGGGCTTGGCACTTTTGCCGATGACTAGGGGCTTTAGTCTCTCTGTACCATTCATGTTTGCTCCGAGCAAAACTGTCAACCTCTCCTTACTTTTTTTCCCTCCTACGCATTTCATTGATCGAAAACACAGAGTTTTTTCGGGAAGAACACGGAAAAATAATCCTGTTTCATCTAGATTGTATACGTTACCAGGTTCATATTGTTCCAAGACTTCTTTTAGAGCAGCATTCTTCCAATCTTCCACTGTTTCCATGCTCACAGATGCTGCTTCTCCGCAAACCTTTTTAAATGCCAACCCATGACGCTCTTTGAATCGTTCAATCCATCCATTACTAGCTGAGAAGTCTGTAATGTTGAATAGCCGGGCTATTTCAACAGCCTTTTCTTTCAGGACTAAACCTGAAATCGGAATGTTGTTAGCTCTTGCGTTGGTAAACCATTTTAAAAGTCCTTCTTCAACTTCTTCGAATTTGGAGAGTCTGATTTTCTTCCGCTTGCTTCCATCTTGCACCTGTAAGGCTTTTTCTATTTTTTCTTTTGATGACAAAATCGTGATTAGCGTTGTCCTTGGAATGCTTTTTATTTTCGCAAATGCAGCTTTCGACAACCCAGCTTTTTCATACTCTTTTATTAAATGAAATTTTTCGTCTAAAGTCCAAGCAGAATTTTTTTTGGCCATTTTGCTTTTGCTCAAATGGACAAGCTATAGATGTGTAGTGATCGCGTTTCTGATAAGAAAAGAAGTGTGCCATTCGAAAATCCTGTCTTGACTTACCCATCTAGTAACACCAGTCCACCAATCAGAAATTCTTTCAACGCCCCTCAAGGTCAGTCAGGCTTCATTCCCACTTGTACGGCATCGGCAGTGGAAACGGAAGGGAGGGGGGGGGGGGGCTGAGTTTGATGAATGTCGGGAGGGGAGAAAATGCACTGCTATCTTAGAAGAGATGTACAATGAATAAAAGAAGAGTAATGACAAAGCTTGTCCTTTAGTGACCTTGGCTAGACTAGCAAACAAAATGTTCTACTTGACTCTAGATTTTGAAACTGTCGTAATAAGCGGAGTTAAATTTCGTCGAGTGACGGGTCATCCGGAGAAAGTTCTATTAAAAGTTAATGGAATAAGGTCGGGACCTGTAAAAAGTGTCGTAAAAACCGGAGTGACGTCTTATCCAGGTGTCGGGATAACGAGGTTCGACTGTATATATATATATATATATATATATATATATATATATATATATATATATATATATATATATATATATATATATATATATATATATATATATATATATATATATATATATATATATATGTATGTAGGATTTTTATTATCCCATATCAATTGTTTACCGTACATTTCAATTTCCTCTTGTAAAGACAGATGGCACTGCAAGACGATGTTTCTTTTTTTTGTTTTGTTATTACGAATAAGTATTCGTACTCCGCGATTTTATTTTTTAAGCAGAAGCTCACCGGCTCTCATTCGAGAAGAAGCACACCGGCTCTTCACTCTATCGGCAAGTTTATTTTGGGTGCACTCAACTCACTTCGCTAATTGGGTAATGTACTAATTAAACACTTAGTTTTCGTCGACTTGTGCTGCCATTTGGCTAGTAGTACTTAATACTTTTCCCCCCTTTGTTTTGTTTAAAAGTGATTGTGATGTTTCGTCCAATAAATTTAATTGTACTTTCCGTTTCTGATTTGGAACTTTATTTCTCTTTTATTTCATTTTTGCTTCCCTAAATAAATCCCCTAGACATTTAAAAAACCGAACCACTAACCCCCACATATTTTTGGGGACCTCGGCCCTGGATTAGCGAAAAGGAATTTTGAAAGGGGAATTGCTTCTAAATTTTTTTTTTAATTTCGAGTAATTTTTGGTTTTTGAATAAACCACGTCCCTGTAGCGATTCATTTTATTTTGTTCGTTTTCAAAATTATTTGGTATAATAACAAGTGTATGCCTAGTAACCTGTTCCGTTTTGGTAACATGAGTTCAGTAATTTTTTTCATGAGTGCACCCGTTTTAATCGAAAATCACCCTTATTCCTTCGAACCCCTCGAAGATGAAATTTACAATTAAATTAATTTAAACTCGTCTTAAAGAAATTCTCAAAGTTCCAGTCGTCGTTCTTAGCCAGAAAGCATTCAGCTTCAAACGAAATTCTTCGCCAACGAGTCTTCAACAAGTAGCTTGCCATTTCCAACTGGTGTCTCAACGTCTCATCAGTGTTCGTCTTCATCAGTGTTCGTCTAAAATTTTCGAATCTTCAATCCCGAAGTGCTGAAATTTTATCCAAGGCCCTTACCGGATAATTTGCCAAGATTAGTGCTCTGTGTTCCGAAACCATCTACTACATTAATTTCGTGTTCTAAGCAGTGACAACCGACGTCTTCAAAGCCAGCAGTTTATTCCTTCAGATAAGTTCTGAATCATTGATACTTTCTTTTTCTAAGAATTGCATACTAGTTTTTTTTATTTACTTTTTTTTTAAAACCTCTTGCTTGGGTAAACTCTTCGCAACACAAATAAAGAGAAAGAATAAAAAAAAAAAAAAAAAAAAAAAAAAAGGTCTTATCTATAACCGGAAGTGATACCTTGAAGGATTTGATGTTGTAGTCTTTTATTTATATTTTCATTATTGTTCTAAGAATAGCTTATATTTAAATTGTTTTTATATTCCTTTTTATTCTTTTTGTCTGAATTAATACAAAGAATATTGTTCAATATACATTATTTTGATGGATAACTTTGGGTAATATTTTGTTTTGAATATATTATTCGCACCCTTGTTTATTGTTTACTTTTCCAAATGCAGCTGTTATTTTGAGAAGTTAGGTGATTTAAGGGAGGTAAACTTATCGTGTTAAAGTGTTCTTTTTATAAAGTATCCTTGGGTAATATTTTGTTTCGAATACTTAATATATTATTCGCATCCTTATTCATAGTTTACTTTTCCAAATGCTGCTGTTATAATTTCTTATGCAATTAATTTTATATGCAATACAAAGCATAACTTATGCAGAATTATGTTTTAAAATATTATGCAATACAAAGTAAGTACATTATTACAAGTTGGTGTGTTTATCGTGTTCTTGTCCAAGTGAAAAAAAAAAAAAAAAAAAAAAAAAAAAAAAAACTTTTCAGTAAAAATTTCTGAAGACTTGTTCTGATACAAAAGTTCATGAAATTCTAAAACCTTTTTCTTACGGTAGTACTCTTACTTTTTTGTGAATTATCTGATTGACCGAGAGTTGATTAACTTCTTCAAAAATATATTTCTTCATTTTTAGAATGTATCTTCGTTAATTTCGTAGTGTTCTTAGCAGCATACTTCATTTTTTTTTTTTAAAGAGGAAAAGCACACAACATAAATCTACAAGCTTTTTCCTTTTAGTCGTTATTTTTTTAATTTCATTTTTACAAATATCACAAAGTTCACTGGATTTCCACCAAATTTAAAGATCACCATGACTTTTCTTCTAAGAAGTAAAAAAGAGGATCTGTTGAACTTAGCCACGGAATTAGGCATAAAGATAACCGCTACCATGACCAAGCCGATCATCAAGGATTTAATTTTGGGAAATGCGAAGTATGACGAAGATGAAGTAAAAGCACTTCTCGAGAGCATCACCGAGGAGAGGTTGCAAGAGCAAGAGCGTCAAGAGGCCATCGCCATCGAGGAGCGAAAACGTCAAGAAGCCATCGAGGAAAAGGAACGTCAAGAAGCCATCGAGGAACGGAAGCGTCAAGAAGCCATCGAGGAACGGAAACGC
The DNA here is from genome assembly GCA_963978545.1 of Linyphia triangularis. NCBI lineage: Eukaryota > Metazoa > Arthropoda > Arachnida > Araneae > Linyphiidae > Linyphia > Linyphia triangularis. Next base: position 61,919,987 of record OZ021723.1, on the reverse strand, counting down.
CAAGAAGCCATCGAGGAACGGAGACGAGAAGCAGAGTTCGAGCTCGAGAAATTACGAATCCAAAACCAGAAGGATTCCTCTTCGAAAAACGTCACAACAAACCAAGTATCAAGCAGACCTTCACGTGATACCTTCCACAAGTTCGATATGAAAGAAGATGTGAATCTTAACCTCATCCTGTTCGAGAGGCATGCAGAGTTGTCATCGATCCCTAAAGAAGAATGGGTTCAGCACCTCATAGGCCTACTTCCAGTCGACGTTGCACACTTAATTGCGCGGGAGTCCCCCGACAAGTCTCACGACTACGATCACGTAAAGCAGTTGCTGCTACGAAGGTTCAAACTGTCTCCAGAAAGACTTCGCCAGATGTTCGTGTCACACCAAAAATCTCATGAAGGAACTTGGTTGGATTTCCTCCATGAATTGCAAACCTACTTCGATGGATGGGTGGAAGGTCTTGAAGTGAAAACTTACGACCAGCTTCGTGACCTCATCATAGCAGATCAGATCAAGAGAAGAGCTCCTTACGAATTCAAAGAGCATTTTCTAGATGAATGGACACTCATCAACTCGCCCAGAGAGCTGGCCCAAAAGTTCGAAAAATACGAAGATGTCCGCAGAACGTTAAAGTCAAAGCAGTTCGACTCCTTGCCCAAAGGAAAATATGGGGCTAAATCTTCAAATTATGGGAACCCTTCCCGAAGAACCGACCGTCACCGATACGAGACCGGATCATCGAATAATCGTGGAAGCCCTCCCCGAAGAGCTGATAATCGCCGATATGGACCAAACCGGTCAGAAAAGAACCATTTCAACAATAATCGAAATACCGACTCTGTCAGGCCTAGACAGTCACTCTGCAGTTATTGTAAAGAACCAGGACACTTCTACGTTAACTGCGACAAGCGCCGAAAAGATGCAGAATCCAGCAATCCTCCGAGCAATTCTGTACAGACATGTACAATCATCCCATCAGAAGAGTTGAAATTTAAAGAAATCGTCATGGGAAACAAACTCATCACCGCACTCGTAGACACAGGCAGTTCACTCAGTCTCATTCGAGACGACATAGCCAAAGAAATCATCGATGAATCCAAGCTTTCGAAACAAAGGAGAACGCTCTCAGGTTTAGGAAATTCCCAAGTCACTACGAAAGGATCATTCGAAATGAGTTTCACCACCGACGGAGAAGAATTTTCTCTAACATGGCATGTAGTGCCGCAATCACAGTTATCTTTCCAAGCAATTATCGGAATGGATGTTACGAATCAAGGTACATTTACAACGTCCAGGAATGGTATGAAATTTCATAAAGATGAGCCCGCTGATTGGTTCATGCACATCTCCGAAACAAGTCCTAATGAAGAGATAGAGTTGGCCCACATAAGAGACATCAGGATACAGAACGAATTGAAGCAAGTTATCTCAACTTACAAGCCTGACAAAACTTTGTCAACAGACGTATCTATGCGAATCATCCTGAAAGACGACGTTCCAGTCTACCAACCTGCGAGACGATTATCGAGTTCAGAAAAGTTAGAGGTCAATCAGCAAATCGACGAATGGCTAGAACAAGGAATCATCAGACCAAGCTCGTCAGACTACGCCAGTCCTATCGTACTAGTGAAGAAAAAAGACGGTTCAACCCGCCTCTGTGTGGATTATAGGAAATTGAATAGAAAATTAGTCAAGGATCGATTTCCTTTACCTCTGATAGAAGATGTTCTCGACAAGCTACAAGATGCTCAAGTATATACTACACTCGACTTCAAGAATGGATTTTTTCATGTTGAAGTAGATGAAGAGAGCCGCAAGCTAACCTCTTTCATCATCCCCGATGGACAATTTGAGTTCAACAAAGTACCCTTTGGCTTAAGTACCAGTCCCAGTGTGTTTCAAAGGTACGTGTACAACATCTTCCGAGATCTAATGAGAAAGGGCATCGTAATAATCTATATGGATGATTTGGTAATTCCCTCAAAGGATGAAGAAGAAGGTCTAAGAAACTTACAGTCAGTACTAGAAGTTGCATCAAAATACGGCTTGGAGATAAAATGGAAGAAATGTCAGTTCCTGCAACGGAAAATAGAATTTCTAGGACACATAGTGGAAAACGGTACAATACGACCATCTTTGGCTAAAACGCAAGCAGTAAAGAAATTTCCCGTACCCACAACCGTGAAGCAAGTACAAAGCTTTCTCGGACTCACCGGCTATTTCCGCAAGTTCATACCAGAATACTCCAAAATAGCAAAGCCACTAAGCGACCTGACTAAGAAAGAAACTCCATTTGCGTTCAATCTACCTCAAGTCGAAGCATTCGAAAAACTCAAGAAACTCCTTACAGAAAGTCCAGTCTTAAGTATCTTCAGGCAAGGTCAAAGGACAGAATTACACACTGATGCCAGTTTACACGGCTATGGAGCTGTACTACTTCAAGAGTCCACCGACGGAAAGATGCATCCAGTCCAATACATGTCTAAGAAGACAACACCAGCTGAAATGAAATACAGCAGCTACGGGCTTGAAGTGCTAGCTATTGTAAGCGCATTAAAGAAATTCTGCATCTATCTTCTGGGAAACCATTTTAAAATAGTCACCGATTGTTCGGCATTCCAGAAGACTATGGATAAAAAAGATCTAGTTACTCGCATAGCTAGATGGGCATTATCCTTAGAAGAATTTGACTATCAGATCGAGCATCGACCTGGAGAGAGGATGAAACATGTAGATTGGTTGTATTCAGATTATCTGGCGCCGTCAGCAACACGAGGGCTATAATGCGCCGAAACATTTCGTCATTAGACAAGCCAACATACATTTACAAACACCCATGCCTACACGGGACTCGAACCCGCAACCTCGCGGTCTAGAAGCCAGCACGCTAACCACTATACCGTTTGGTCGGCATGAAACATGTAGATGCTCTGAGCAGAAATCCAGTCTTTATAATTGAGAGCAATACAATCACAGCTAGATTGCGCAAAGCTCAAGCAGAAGATGAAAACATCAGTACTTTGAAGGCAGTCCTCAACAACAACGGGTAGTCAGAATTTTGTGAAAGAAACGGAATCCTCTACAAATTCGTAAATGGTCGCGAATTAATTGTAGCACCGAAGGACATGCAGACGGAATTAATCAAGCTCGCGCATGAGAAAGGACACTTTTCGACCTCTAAGACGGAAGACGTCATAAAACAGGAATTCTTCATTCCAAATTTAAACGCCTTAGTCCGCAATGTCATCAACAACTGCGTCCCATGCATCTTAGCTAACAAGAAGAGCGGGAAAAAAGAAGGATTTCTAAATCCAATTCCGAAAGAAGACGTTCCCTTAAGTACGTATCACGTAGATTTTATTGGTCCAATGCCCTCTACCAACAAAAATATCAGCACATATTGACTGTTGTTGACGCATTTACCAAATTCACATGGCTGTATCCGGTGAAGTGTACTTCTGCGGAAGATTTAATAGACAAACTAAGGTTACAACAAAAAACTTTCGGGAATCCCAAAAGAATACTCACAGATCGAGGATCAGCATTTACTTCGAAAGCCTTCACGGATTTTAGCACTGAAGAAGGAATTCAACACTTGCAAATTGCTACCGGAGTACCTCGAGGAAACGGTCAAGTAGAAAGGATCCATCGCACTCTAATACCTGTCCTAACCAAGTTATCGTTAGACGACTCGACAAAATGGTACAAATATGTCGACCAACTACAACGAATACTCAACAGACGATTAATAGAAGTATCAAGTGGACACCTTTTGAACTCTTAACAGGTGTTACCATGAGGAATAAGGACGACTTGAAAATACGAGACCTACTCATGGAAGAGATAGAAGATGAGCTTCAGGAGCAAAGGAACTCACTGCGACAAGAAGCAAAGAGGAACATCCAAAAGATTCAAGCCGAAAACAAACGGACCTATAACAAGAAACGCAAGAAAACTCCGAACTATAGGGAAGGGGATTTGGTGGCAATCCAGCGAACGCAGTTCGGTTCTGGGTTAAAACTAAGACCCAAATTCCTAGGACCCTATAAAATTACAAAAGTTAAACCCAAAGATAGGTATGACGTACAAAAAATAGGTAACCAGGAAGGGCCTAACATAACTTCTACATCCGCTGATCTAATGAAATTTTATTCTACTAAATAAAGTAACTTAACATAAACACTCTTAAAAAAAATACGTAAACATTGCCATAATTGTCTTTCACCCAACGTCATTATTCTTCATTTTATATGTCATTGATTGTTTTTCAATTTACCATGCAACTCCAGCCATAGCATAGGACCCAGCCACTGATGCAGTTCCTACCATCTTCAAATAGACTTGATCCTGAACTTTTCGAACAATTACAAATGAACATTGTGATCGTCAACGAAATGCTTTCATTTTGTCTTAGTTTTATACTTTCTTTTACTTAAGTATTATCACATGTCTTGCCCATTTCCATGTGTTTCATCGATGAGGACATCGATCTACAGGATGGCCGAATCTGTAGGATTTTTATTATCCCATATCAATTGTTTACCGTACATTTCAATTTCCTCTTGTAAAGACAGATGGCACTGCAAGACGATGTTTCTTTTTTTTTTGTTTTGTTATTACGAATAAGTATTCGTACTCCGCGATTTTATTTTTTAAGCAGAAGCTCACCGGCTCTCATTCGAGAAGAAGCACACCGGCTCTTCACTCTATCGGCAAGTTTATTTTGGGTGCACTCAACTCACTTCGCTAATTGGGTAATGTACTAATTAAACACTTAGTTTTCATCGACTTGTGCTGCCATTTGGCTAGTAGTACTTAATACTTTTCCCCCCTTTGTTTTGTTTAAAAGTGATTGTGATGTTTCGTCCAATAAATTTAATTGTACTTTCCGTTTCTGATTTGGAAGTTTATTTCTCTTTTATTTCATTTTTGCTTCCCTAAATAAATCCCCTAGACATTTAAAAAACCGAACCACTAACCCCCACATATATATATATATATATATATATATATATATATAATACTCATGATAATGTAAAATAAAAAGTGGAAATATATTAAATAATGTATATATCTATAGATAATAGTAATAAAAATGTACAATTTTGCCGTGATGCACCAAAAATTTCTGCATTGGGAAATAAAAATGAGAAATAGACTGCATTCAAGTGGCTAATTCTAAACTACGTGGGGTACAGATCTTTTGAGATAGAATAGAAAAATCTCAAGTTGGGTGGCATAAGTGACATAAAAAGGAATTCTTTTAAAATCTGTTTCTGAGAAAACATCATATACTATTGATTGAGATTTGCCACAGCCGAATTCAAGGAAGAAGATTAGAAGAACCGAAAAGAAGTTTCTAGTGCTTTCTTTCTGACCCCTCCTCATCACTAACTATCCCGACAGAATATCAACCACTCAGTGTAGTTACTTAGCATTGGATTACATGTGTTGTAATGATGGCTGCATCGTCGTATCCAATATTACAGGAATTTGCAAATATCTTTCTAGATACTAATGTCAGTGTTTCAAGCATCACTGAAGCAGTATCAAGCATTCTTGTTGCTCTCTATGGTGGTGACTTGGCAACAACTTTAATCGCTTTGCGTTATAAGCAATTTTTCAAATCAACAACTGGCAGCAAGTTAAATATGTCAAAGCTACAAGTGACCCAAGAAGCTGCTACGCACCATGTCTTTCACACATACCATCAAGTAAAGACATGGATGGGCCAAATGAAAAATCCTATGGTTTGAGGGTGGAAGGACAGTAAAGGACTTCTTCCTATTACAACGACCAGGGATTCAGCTCCTCTATCAATTCTCACCTACATTTTCTGCCAGTGCAATATAGGATGCACTAATGCCTGTGGTTGTAGAAAGGCCGGTCTCAAGTGCTTCATAATATGTCAAAACTGTCATGGACAAAGCTGTGACAATATAGCGGACATCATAATTGATGACAACTATGAAGACGACCCAACAGAACCTGAAGGAGTAGCAGAGGAACTAGCCGAGCCTTCATGGCTAAACGAAACTAAATTTAGAAGTTTTCTAAATTGTAAGTTTTATTGATATTACTATTGTTATATATAGATATATACATTTTTATAGTATTTATATTTTTTGTATTATAACACTATTATTTTAATACCTATATTGTTTTACTTTTTATCAAACTTGTCAGGCTTTGCAGTAAGAAACTGTTTTTAATATTAGATCTTATCAATTAGCTCTTTTGTTATTAGTCTTATAAAATAACTTTGTATATAAAACGTAGCAAATTTAAGGTTCGACAATTTTTATGATATACTTTTATGGATATCATCTAAAAACACCCTTTTCTATATCATGGTTCCCACCCTTATTGAAGAAAAAAATTCAAGGACTTTCAAGGACCTTTTTAAGAAAATTCAAAGACCTTTTTAGAAAAATTTAAGGACCATAATTTTAAATACATCAGACGTAAAACTACAAAACGGAGATTATCAGTGGTCAGGGGTATAGTGGAGTGGGAACATGAGGCAACGGTGATCCTTTACCTTTTTAGAAGGCGAAACAACATTCCCTCATCTAAAATTTTAAAGTAATACGTAGCAAAAATCAATAATGTTAATAACATGTATGTTATTAAATTCTTATGAAAATAATTTTATTACAATTTAAAAAAAAAAAAAAAATTGAATCCGTGGGGCTATCCTTAATAAAAGCTGACTTAAAAAATAATATTGATTAGAGCAGATAACGCTACGATTTTAATAATTTACACCCATATCATATAGAGCACTCTTACCATTTTTGGAGTATTTTCTATACCCATTTTCATTGTAAGGGGCACCAAAACTCATTCTTGCACACATAGCATTTTACTCCTAGGCTGGTCCTGTATATTTGATTTTCCTTAATATAAAAGTGCTAATGGTTTTGCAAATGGGTATAATACATTGAAATCGGACTGCGAAGAAGTAGGAAAGCAATTCAGATGTACTTTAAAATGCAAAACTAAATTTCTTTTCGGTTTGGGAAAGTTTTACACTTACAGTTATTTCAGAATTTATTCCAAAAATTTAGCAGCAGTTCTTAAAAAAAAAAAAATCATACAATGGCGGCAATATCATATATATTTTGCAGTTTGCTTTCTCCTCCGATTTATACCCATTTTTTACTATTACAGGGGTGGGAAGTGTTAGAGCCCAGTTTGGAGCAATTTTGGAGCAGCAAAATTTAACATTTGGAGCAGATTCGTAAAAAATTGGAGCAGCAAAATTTAACTTTTGGAGCAGATTCGCAAAAAATTGGAGCAGCAAAATTTAACTCTTGGAGCAGAATAAGAGAAAATGTAGCAGCAAAATTTGAAGATTAATAGCAGAAATATAAAAAATTGTAGCTGATTTAACAACAATTACCATAATTAAAATTTGAACTTTTATAATTTGATTTTTATACATAAAACACATATTAAAATACAAAATTATAAGATATACATAAAATTGCAACATAAAATATAATTTGTAAATTCAAAATATATAATTTGTAAATTCAAAATATATAATTTGTAAATTCAAAATATATAATTTGTGAATTAAAAAACATTTATACTTATTAGCTTTTGACACTTCGCGAACGGGTTTGCTATGCAAAACCAAACTCTCTTTGCTCGCTAAAAGTTTCATTGTAACACAAACACAGCTCGCTTAACTCCCTGAAAAGTTTAATTGCTACACAAGTACAAGCTCGCGGAAAATGTATTGATATGCAAGGACAGGCTCGATTCACTCTCTAGAAGGTTCATTGCAGTGCAAATTCAAGTTCGCTTGACTCGTTAAAAATTAATTGCAACGTAAACCCTTAATATTAGAACCCCCTCCCTATCGAGAACCAAAAAATGTTCCCTTTAATACAATAACACAACCCTCCTCACCCCTCTGAATTATTTTAACAAGTGTTTATGAAAAGCAAAATTAGAAGGCAAAAACTACTTATGTTGAAAATTTCAGAACTCTAGATCTATTAGAAGTCGCTTTGTAAAAATATTAATTAAAAAACAAATTAAAATTTTTAAATTCTGTGTTTCAGAGATGTAGCCTTATTAGAAATCGTTTTGTATTTTTTTTTCTTTAAATAAAAAAATTAGTTAAAAAAAATTAATTAAAATGTAACATTCTGTCTTTAAAAAGTCTAATTAAAAAAAAAAGGCCAAAACCACTTATGCTGAAAATTTCAAAGCTATACTTCTCTTTAGAGTCGGTTTGTAAAAAAAAAAAAAAAAAAAAAAAAAAAAAAAGTAATTTAAATTTTAACATTTCGTTTGTCAAATGTACAATCAGGAGGCCAAACTACTTATATAAAAAATTGTATATAAGGTTCTACACCTTTCTTATAGCAAAAATAGCAATGCAGTAAAATTAAAATAAGAATGTTTCTAAATTTTTGTGAATGTTCTAAAATATTGTGAATTTTTTTTTATTTTCCGAATCGGGTCGAATTCTGCGTCAAAACGGCGATTTTACCCTACTTGCAGTTCTATAAACTTATAAAAAAGTATTACTTTTATTCTTTTAAATCGGAAACATTCCGGGATTTTGATTACATTTCGGTGATACTTATTTTCAAATGTAAAACGGATGTTTAAAAGTTATTTACCAACAGCCAACAAGTAATTTACAAACCCTAAATTTAATAGAAGGCATTGTCATTACGCGTGTCCGAGCCGAAATATTCTTTTTAAACTCTTAGTAAAAACATTTGATGGTTATAATCCTTTAATTTTTTACCAATTCCTTTCTTCTTTATTTAGAACAAGAGGGCGTGGTAAAAATCCGACGAAACACACTAAATCAAGGTACGTACGTACGAAATGGCCATCCGTGCTTAGCTTACTAGAAATCAGAAATTTTGAGGCTGCCCCTTAAATTCTATCTAGCAATGACACACGTGATATCAGTTATCAGCACTCGGCGATTTGAATTTGTCCCGGTGCAAGGCGCGTTTGAACATGAATGCGCATGCGTGAATGTCGATTTCAAAGGGATAATCCACACATTGCATTCTGTTGGGGGGGGGGGGGGAAATCGAATGCTTTGCAAATTCGTGCGAAAACGGCGCTCGAGGTTGCCATAATTTCGTCTTCACATAGATTTGGCGTGCGCGAGCTGGTTTGGCGCTTTAGCGTGCGCGTTTAAAAGAAGATTTAAAACAAAATTGGCGCATAATTGTACTTAAATGTGGTTTTGTAGCAAGTTGGCGCAGGATACCGCTTTTGGCGCGCGCTGGCGCAATTGGCGCAGAATTCCCACCCCTGCTATTATTGTCACCTAACCGAAACCACTGTCGAGACGACAAAATCGAACTGGATAAGATAAAAAAACAGGAATGTCCCAAACAAATCTGGCAAGTAATGAGTCTACATTGAAATATCCCACTTAAAATTAAAGATGATTGAGATGGTACACAAATTAATATTTTATCAAGAAATTTTAAATCGACTGATGGATTTTAATTTTCCAATTATTTTATTAATGGAGCAAATTTGGAAAAGGAAAGGAAGAATCTATCAAGAAAGAGGAACTTCTCTACATTTTCTTTTTGAGAAGGAGAAAAGCCATAAAACATTCAATCAACTTCTGCAACAATCACAATCTTTTTTATTTATTTTGAAAACAGATTTCGAGGAGCTACAGAATCTGTGAATTTATCCGAACCCATTGCATGTAAGGCATCTCTGACATTTCGGAAAAAAGGTTTAAAAATTTGTGTCAATAATATGTTTGAAAATGTGTTATAATCCTTTATAAAGTGTTAAACAATCTTTTAAAATGGGTTGTGCAAAGCAAATTATTTAAAATCTATATAACTTAATTGTTTAAAAATATTATTTGTATAAAAGAATAAGTCGAAACACACAATTATTATTATTATTTTTTTTTTTTTAATTTTTGGAGGTGCTCGTGAGCTATTTTGAGATTATTAAAGTAATATTAACAAAACTATTTAAAGTTGTCATTTTCACTCTCCCTCTCCCACCCACAGAAAAAGATGTATACGTTTGTAACGACGCAACATAGCATTCCCACACCTTTTTATTTTACACTATGCTACTGTTGTTGATCACTTAAAAATTCAAGAACTTTCAAGGACATTATCCTTTTTTCAAGAACCAAATTTCATAAAAAAAAATTCCAGGACTTTCCAGGACCGTGGGAACCCTGTATATCATCGTGAATGTAAGTTGATGAAGTCGTGTAAATGACAGATACAGTATTATCAAGAGTTCTAGCATGAAAAGGAAGTTTTTCTTTCGATTGTGGGAGCTTCAGTTTGTATATTACAATCTGTATCAACTTCACCAATACCATTGTGGCTATCTTGCTCACTTGCAAGATCGGTAGACGAAGATACTTCAGTTTCACTACTTCGATACAAAACTGAACCAGTATCAGCATGAATTTGAATAACAATAACAGATTCTTCTGGTATGCTTTGTGAGCATTGAAATTCTTGAATGCTTTGAGATTTACTGCAATTTGTATCTGCAGATTGCAATTCTTGGGCTACAGTAGCTAAATGTAGAAGCTTTTCATGTTTTGCTCCTTCTGCTTGTGAATCCACTAAAGATAAGTCTGAAGGTGTAGGTGTAAAATGACTTTTATTCTGGGTATTATCAGAATTTTCACATGAGATAGTACACAGTTGCTCACTATTGTGAGAAATTTCATCTTCCACAATAGAATCCTCATCATTTTTTAGTTTCTGTTTTCCTTCACAATCTTCATCTGGTACCACCTCAGACCTTTCTTCAGTTGCATCGATATTGGCAGTTATATTTTCTTGTACCACTACAATATATTCACCATTCACACCATTTTGTTCAATATATATACACTGACCATCCAAATTCAGACCTTCAGGTTGTATTACAAGTGTGGCTTGATCATGGATTTCTTGTATTTCCAAGATCCCCAAGACATGTTCTTCATCATCAACCTGCCTCATGGCCGAGTCCTCATCAAAATTTTTAGTAGTTGGATCTTCAGTGTCGAGATCATTGTCGTAAACACACTGTTCTGAAGGATCAGTCATTTCTCTGAAAAAATACAGGCCAATTAATACATTTAGTACCGTAAAGTAAATGTTAAAAAAAAAATCAAGTCTGCACTTCTATCAGGATAAATGCATACTATACTATGAAAGAAAAGAAGAGTCATAATATAGCAATTGCAAAGTGCTACTAAAAAAACCTCCAACTCAGGGATGAGTTTGGTAAAAATTCAAAAAGCTGAAAACAAAACTCCAAACGTTTTATGCATAAAACACATTTTAAGCTATACTTAAAAAAAATTTTGGTTTTTCATGTGCGTTTATAACACTGCACCTTCTCTGTCTGTCCGTGAGAAAAATGGTTCAAAATAGAGGCACCTAGATGTAGAGATACACTTTGTGCTGTCATGAGGCATGGTATAGCTTCAAAAAAAAAAAAAAAAAAAAAAAAAAAAAAAAAAATCCTTTAAAAGCAATGGAATCCGGCAAAAACTTCAAATTTTCAACAAGTCAAACAACTTTAAGCAGCTCTACCATATTGACAAACAGGCCGAATATAATTAAACCTAGTTTTCTAAATTTATAAGCTACATTTTAAGTACTAAAATCTTTACATTTAAATTTTTATTCCTACCGTTCAGCTTGTTCAATAAAATAAAAAGCAACAAACAAACAATTTTACATACAATTGCAGTTAAAATAACAACTTTAAACACAGCTTCTTTAGAAAAATTTTAATTGGGACTAATTTTCAGAATATTTTTATATCATTTTTATACAAAATGATATAAAATTTTTAATATAAATTCACATGAAACGGCGAAATCGACCCTTAAACAAGCACTAATCACGGATATAGTGGCTATCGCATTTAAGGTAGTTTAGACGAATGGCTACAAAACGGTGTTGAAAATCTCGTAATATCCGGTATTGTATCAGAGTAAACCTCTGCGAAAATGACCATCACTATAACGAAAGCAATACCGGCGAAAATCTAAATATCAGAGCCGAAATGAAAATCGCAACAACGTGCGTATCGGCGATAGCGTCCACGATATCTGCAAAAATTTCGATAATATCGACATTTTCTTGGTAATACTAGTGCAAATTTCGATAATATCGGATGCTATCAAAGTACAGCATTCCATGGAAAAACAACTCTCATGCCAACTGAAATATCAAAGTTAGAACCTAATATACCGGAGCAACTCGCAACAATAACACTATTGTATGGATGTAACACTCGACGAAAATTACCATCATAAAATCTCGGCAATAGCGCAATTCCTCACGGTAATATCAACATTCCTTCGATAACATCGGTGCAAATCTCAGATTTTACCACAGGGTAGCACACTCAACGAAAATGCCTATCACATAAACGTAAATATCAGCGTTAGCGCTGAAGAAACCGGAACAATTCTCAGCAATAACGCTGTTATATCGGCATAATACTCCAGGAAAATGGTCACCACACCAACCTAAATCACAGCGATAACGCACGTCTTAGCCAAACAAATCTCGGCAGTAGCGACATTACATCAGCGTAACGCTTAACCAAAACAAGCAACACATACTAACGTAAATAAACGATAGTTCCGCGGATGTCAGACTTGGAAGCAAGCGCATTATTAGTATACGTTAATCGCGTGAAATCGTAAGAAGGAATTTAGATTTTGAGCAGAGAAAAAAATGACACAAAAGGCTCAAATTTCGGCGCAGTTGGAAGTATACAAAATGCGAGTTTGAGCGCCAATCTGACTAAAAAAATGCATTTCAGTGGATTTTTGTACTTGGAGCAGGAATAAGGCAGGAATGTGATGCGACCCCTGAGCAATAGGTTTTTCGATCTTTTTTTTTTCCGCGGTTCAGCCTTAGAAAAAAAGTTATTTTTCTGTGGGATAGAAAAAGCGTGAAAACACGGATTTTTTTCAGGAATTAGAAAAGCGGAACTTTCTTTGAAAAAGCGGAATTCTTTTTTTTCAAAAAAATTAAAAAAGCGGAATTCCGCCACATGGCGGTAGAAACTCATCCCTGCCAACTTTGTTGTAACTGAAATTGCACCAATTTCCCCATCACGTAACTCTTCTGAAATGAGGGCATAGGTCCTGTTTTCAGTCACCTCCCACTTCCCGGAGAAACCAGAATTTCTCCTCCTTAGAAAGTAGCAAGTGGAGAGCTGTGGTAGTAAGAAAAAAAGCAATCCTGTCAAACGATGTCCATTATGCCAAAATGCAAATTGCACACACTGTTTGGTGCCTTTTATTAACACAAAAAAAAATTAACAAAAAAATTAAAAACATAGCTAGTTTATTTAAATTTTCTGCAGGAATCACACTATAAATACTGTAGGAATTACACTATAATATGTAGGTAAATTTGACTTTGATTGATATAATTTAAGAGTTTTTTGTTTTATAGCATCATACATTTTTTAAAAAAATACCAGTTTGGTGATAATTATAACATTGGCTAAAAGAAAACACTGTTAAAAAGGCAAAATTAGCAAGCAGAAGGTATGTTTTTAAATACCATGGGAGAGTAGGGGGATGGAACATTTTATAATTCTTAAAAATTATTTTCTGCTGTTACACCTTTGAAACATTCAGAATAACATCTTGAAACATTTTAATTCATTTAAAATATATAAATATGATGGTAATTACTAATGCATTACGTGAGGGAGGAATAGCACTTTTTTAAAGATAAGATTTACACAAATTTTCATAAATATTAAGAAAAATTAAAAGAGACATTCTTTGACTTTTGAACCTATAGTTTATTAAAATGTATTATAACATTTAGTTTCCAAATCAAACAAAATATATGCCTATGCATGACAAGTTCCGATGACCATCTTTCGTGGATGCAACCTATTAAAAATGTTTTCTTGGTCAATGATGGAACAATTAGTTTCCCAAGATAAAAAGAGCTTATTTTTCACTTATTAAGAGCATTTCCTCCCTACTATCCAGTAATTATTCAAATAAGCACTTTCTGAAATACAGGTCTAGACAAATTCCAAAGGCTTCATAGCACGCGACGGAAATTTTTATGAAGACTACTAGGAATAATTATATCTTACAAATAATGTAATATGAGCAATAATATTTTTAATTGAAAATTGTTGGTTTAGCTAAAAAGTCATAATACAGTAAACTTGAGTGAGAGACCACCTCTTCCAACGACCAATTTTTAAAGGCACCGATTTTTTACCCAATAAAGTACTTAATGTTAAAATGTCCTCTACACCAATTAAGAGAGATCAAAACATGGTTTGTAAACTTGCAGGAGAAAAAAAATTCAAGGACTTTTCAAGAATGTTTTATCAACTCATTAAGAAAAATTATATATAAAAAAAAACAAAAAAAAAAAACATTTATTGGCAAATGTTGCATCGTTAAATCGTATAAATAAATAAATAAAAAAAAAATGATTTAATAATTACACAATCTGAAAACTTAAAATTTTATGCTTAAATCTTCCTCCCAAAATTTAAATCCAGAATTATTTGAAGAAACTATTGATAATTGTTCAACCACGCTGTTTTCCTGGTTGCTAATTGGCTTAACTAAATTTGAAGGATTTTGCTCATTTTACTAACTAAAATCTTCAAGAATCTAGGGTCATGACCCGGTTATGGCCACCTTAAGCATTTTTAAAAATTGATAAATTTTTTTCAATACTTAAAAAGTGTCACAATATTTTGAAAATAATATCAATTTATTTCAAAGTGAGCATCATAATCGTGTATAATCAGAAATATTTTCAAAACCATACTTTATTTTATATAATTTATTCAATACTTTTCCAACACTTTCTTCCATTTATGACCACTTTAAATAATTTATAAAAAGTAATACTTATGAAAAGCACAGGAAGAATATTTCATTATAAATAATTTTCATGTGAAACAAATACAAATTTAGACATTGTTATCATGTTATTAGTTTTCTTTGTTTATATTTTTCTTAAAAGAAACTACATAGGCCTAGTTAATATCAACAGTTAGCTATTCTTTCTTTTTTTTCCTAAACACATCAACAGTTCCAGAAAACTTATTCTGCAAAACTTTTTCAACTAATGCGGGTTTACGTAACCAACAATGTCATTCATGTTTATGGTTGTAATGTCATTTTTTATGCAAGTAAAATATTTTTTTCCAAATTTACATTCTTCAAACACTGAACCTCGAATTTCTCCTCACAGAAAACACAGGTTAAGTTTGCAATCCAAATCTTTTTTTTTTTTTTTAAGATGAAATCTTCCTTACCAGACAAGAACAAAAATTTATAATAAAAAATAAGCACCAATTATAATGTGAGTATAAAAAAATGCAATTATATACTAAAAAATATGTAATTATACAAAGTGAGTAAAACATACAAACAAAATACTTGTTTTTTATGAGAAATTGAGGATTACTAGCTTTTGCATACGAATAAATATATTAAAAAAAAAGTGTCTCAAAACAACTTTTGCTTTAAGTTTGAAATAAAAGACTTGTTATTATTTTAAGAGAAATTCATCTAGCTTTAGAGGTGGAGTCCTTATGATATTAGGTTAGTGATCAAAAGGTACGTGGTTCAAATCTGACCAGACACCAAGAAAACTTTATTTTAAACTGAAAGTAGTTTTCTAAGTAAAAAGTTGAAATATGTGTTTTCAGAGCTTTGATAAGCATGCAATTTAATTGAAGAATAAATTCTTTTTTTTCCTTCTTTCGAATTATACTGTTTTAATAGTTTAACTTCAAGTATCAAAGTCACTTCTTGAAATTGAACAAAAAATGAATATCTGAAATCTGTTGACCCGTTTTACTCAGTCATTACCTGGGATAAAATACCAAACTTCTGGAATTATTTCTGGAGGGGGGGGGGGGGTACAGCTCCCTTAAGCATTAATTCATACAAAAGACACCTCCTCTAATTAATCTGAGAGGAATAAAATAAGAATATACTAAAGCGTTTAAGCTGTAGGCCAGACTGAAATTCCCAAGCATCAGGATCATTTCCGGGAGGTACAGACCCTCCTACCCATCAAATTATACAAAAGGCACTTCCTTTAACCAAACTGAGAATAATAAAAAAAGAATTATCAAAAATCATCAAATAGTTTTGGCTGTAGCCCTGGCTAGAGTTTTGGTCACAATAGCAAAAAGAAAATTATGGTGACTTCAGCGAATTTCAAAGGATTTTTTTACCATGTTGACTTGTTCAATGTTAACAATTATGTTGTTACTTTTGTCTACTCAACCAGACAAAATGATAGAAAAAAAAACAGGGTTCTAGCTGTAATAGAAGATGAGCTGTGAGGAGTCGAAAACGTGCCTAAGCTCTGTCAACATAATATACAATGAGAAACTAGCATAAGTGAGGAAAATGAATATTTTTTGTATTTTCTATTGCTATCCAACAAATATATTTGATCAGTGCAATTATTTTTTATCTTTATGCTTTCAATTAATCAAAAAGAAATCAAAGCAAAAGTCACACGACCAAAAACGCATAAAAAACCGTGACGTCGTCAAGCATAGATTCCGTCGAAAATCTAAGGTGGAACTTCACTCCCTCCTCGTCTAAAACAGGTTTTAGACAAGTTTATCTATCACCTGCGCATTGACGTCACACGCAAAAGTAGCTTTTTAAAGCCAAATCGCAAAGCGAAAATTTAAATTTTTTTAAAACTATCTATTCGAGCTCAAATTTTTGAAAGAATGGTATTGTTTTTCATGATTTTTTCTCTACTTTTATTTAAAATAAAACCAAAAAAAAAAAACGTGAAAGTTCCTCATTGGATGTCTGGCACTTTGACATCGGACTTGGCAGCGGGCCACTACCTCGTTCCTAGATAATCAAGTGGCCATAACTGGAAAAACGGTTTTGAAATGGAACTAGTTATGGCAACTCGAATATTTTCTTATAAAATTTATTTACACTTATTATAACTGAAAATAATGAAACAACAAGCTTCTCTTTCACTTTTAAATGCTGCAAAATCGTAAAATAAGAAACTTGCACAAGTGAGGAAAATGAATATTTTGTGTATTTTCTAGTGTTATCCAACAAATATATTTGAGAAGTGCAATTATTTTTCATCTTTATGCTTTCAACTAATAAAAAATCGAGTTCGAAATTAGCCGAAATCAAAGCAAAAGTCATGTGACCAAAAACGCATAAAAAACTGATGTAGTAATGCATAGATATCGTCGAAAATCCGAGGAGGAACCTCACTCCCTCCTCGTCTAAAACAGGTTTTAGACTGGTTCGTCATCTGTGCATTGACGTCACATGCAAAAGTATATTATGGCCACTCGAATATTTTCTTATAAAATTTATTTGCACTTATTATAACTGAAATCGCTGATTATGAACAGCCAAATCGCAAAGTGAAAAACTAAATATTTTTTTTTTTTACTATCTATCCGAGCTCAAATTTTTGAAAGAATGGTATTGTTTTTCATGATTTTTCTCTACTTTTATTTAAAATAAAACCTAAAAATGTGAAAATTCCTCATCATAAATAGATTTCATGGATTGCATTGAAGTTAATAATGCTTAATGAAATTGTAAAGAAATCCACCTTACAATGCTGACCAGCACAAAAAAATCCCCACTTTCTGGTCATATGTTATTATCAACCAATCTTACAGCCTATATAAAGTAGCCTATGTAAAGTAAAAAGTCTCCAAGTAGGCAAGAAAGTTTGAAAGCTTAACATAAAATATGCAAGTTTTGAGTTCAGGTATGTAAGCTCTTTTGCAGTCATTTTTTTTTTCAGTCTCATCTGGTCAAATCTTAGATAATCCAGTGATTCTTATTGAAATGTTCAATCTGATTTATTGACTTATGGATGAATTTTTGTATCGTAACTCATCACAACAAAATCCATGATTTTGCACAATAAATGTGTCTGTACCATAGGTAGTTGTGTTGAGGAATGTTGACAGACACAGCAAATAATTTTAATCCTTTATCACAATTATGTACTGGTACTTCATGGTTCGTACACTTGAAGAAGAAAAAAAATTCAAGGATTTTTCAAGCACTTTTGAAGGATGTGGTATCAGCACAAATATACATTAAATGAAATTCCAATTTTTTTTTTTTTTTTTTTTTTTTTTTTTTTTTTTTTTTTGGCAAACGGTTCTTGTTCAAATCGCGTAAATACAATCTTCCGAGTATATCAAAAGCAGTACAGTAACGTTTAGTTTGTATTTTTAAAAAATGACAAAGAAAAGGTTACAATAGAAGAAAAAAAAAAATCTTTTGCGTATATCAGAAGCAGTACAGTAACCTCTCGTTATATGTATCGTGCAATCGGATATATCGCGTCTTTGCTTTGTCTCCCATTTTTTTTCTGATTTCCCATTTTTATATTTTGTGTTGCAGAGTTTTAAAAGAAACAAACTTCCAAAGTTAAACTAAGATTTATTCATCTCCACACCAACCCAACTCGGGCATAAAATTTATATCAAACGTTGAACGCAGTCGACCCATAAAATCTTAATAGGGTCAATCCATCTCAAGTGGTCCAGAGCATGTTGCTTGACCATTTTTAATCTTTTTTATATTTTGATCCTGATAACCCCTAAATGTTTAGAGTTCAAAACGATAATTATTTTATTTTTATGTCAACTAACTAAAATATAGGTGGCACTTTTGTGCTGGGCGACTGGCACTTTTTCAGGATTTTGGACAGCTACGGAAATACCTTTATCTAAGATATGGTTTATCTTAGATCCTTGGAATAAAAAACATTAAATTTGTCACATTCCTGGCTTCAAAATGATGTATACCTTGTACAGTTACCTTTATTTTAAATTTTATGACAAATATTACAATTATAACCATGACATTTTTAAATTTCAAAGTTATATTTTTAAATGAATTATTTAAATATCAAATGTTTTCTTTTTTTTTTTACAAGTATCTATGTTGGGATAGTTAATATAAAAATAAAAATTTGTTATATTACTTCATTAATTTTTATGTGGGTCCCCTTCGAAAAAGAGCATTTTTGCATTTTTTGCTATTTTTGAGCTTTGATATCTCTGGTGGAGCATCTTTTAAAAATCTAAATTTTTCACAACTTAAAGTACTCTATCATACTAAACTCCAAAAAAAAATTTGAGTTTGATATTCCACCTGAAGCAGATATGTCAAGCAAAGAACGCTTAAGAATGCTGCGTTTAACCAAAATAATTGCTTAATAAACACAAAAATATATAATCAACACTTATGCATATAATAATCTATTATTACTACCTAATAGGATAAAATAGTTATAGCAAAAATATGCAAAACATTTTTAAATAATTGTAACAAATCACTCACAGTGCTTTCCAATTCTTAAGACTTGTTAAAAAGGCTTGAAATTTCCTCATTAAGCTTTTGTGAAATGTTGTGGGACCGTCCAGTAGGTGTTGTTAATTCCATTGGTGTTAGTTTTCTTAAAATGTTTTCGAATTTCACCCATACTTTATCATCTCCATGTTTCTTAAAGGATGTTCAGCTGGATGGAAAAAATTAACAAGAACAGCATTGTTTGTCAAGCACACATCTTCAATTTCTCCTAACCACCACTTTCCATCCCATAGATGCATGCAACCATATCATTTCTTTTCAAAGTCATCGAAATGATCTTGCTCACGTGATAATCTTGAAATTCCGCAGATTTGGAAGTTAAAAAACATCGCATGATACTTTCAGATACTGGAACATATCTATGAAAACTTCGAGTACCTTCAATTGACAGACAACTTTCAAATCTACTTTCCAATTCTTTTTCATGGCAGATAATTTCTTCTTTTTTAACACACACATATTATTCCTTTTATGTTATTTTTACAAAACTCGAACATGTCATCATGGTAAGTATTTGGTTTTCGACTGTCCTGTGTAGACTTGCTTTGCTTACTTCTCTTTTCGTTGTGCCTCATACTCCATCACATGCATTTTTGCCATGATAAAATGCAAAAAAAAAATCCATTCTCCTTCTAGATCAAAGTCTTGTTTGTGAAAGCAAATATTTATAAAAAATTTCTTATTTTTATATAGGCTTTCCGCCCCATCTGAAAAGTATATAATTTTTTCTACTTGCAGTAAATTTTCCTTTATGTGTTTTACAAGATAGGCTTGAAAGTTATGAAAAACGGTTGTTGTATGTTCAAGGTGATCACTTAAAATACAAAGACAGAAGCTTTTTATTTGATTGCCCTCCTTGTAGTAAGTAACAAAAGGATGAACTGTTGCTTGTTTATTAACCCAGTGATAGCTCTGAATTTCATCTTGTACTATAAAAGAAAAAATTTCGGCAAAGTCTACTAAAACAATACATTCAGAGAGGCTGATACTCTCTTTTTTTTCTTTAAAAAACTGGCTTTGAACTTTTGAAATATAGTGGTGAACCTTAAGTTTTAATATTTTTTTGACTAAGGACATGGCCATCTCATCTTTGGGTTGCAGTACTGAAATCAATGCAGCTCTGTCTGTTGAAACCCACTGTTTATATGTAACATTATCTGGAAGTGATTCAAATTCATCTGAATCCTCGATTGCAATCAGCAATGAATTTTTTCCTGGACACTGTTGACATTTATCCATCATACAGTTGTAATTTGCAGAATCACATATACTGATCAGTTCTTTATAAGTAAACTTAAATTTCATACCTGCTATCATCAGCTTAAGATTTTGATGATGAATGCAGACACAAACAGTGTGGGTACCAGCTGCACCTGCCAAAATACACCACTTAGGTTTTAAATCACAAAATTTAGATCTGCCAATTTTGCATTCTGGGTGTTTCATTTTGAAAGCTGCAAATAACTTGTTTAAATTAGTTAAAATGAGCTTCTTCTGCATTAGAACCTTGACATTATTTATTCTCACTGATACATAGTCCTTTTTTTCAGGACATATTCTATTGTACTCATCATCTTCGTAAAAAGTTGCTACTTTCTTCAAAATATCCTCAGAGATTCCATGTCCTTTCTTTTTATTTATTTCTGGGAGTATCCCTTGTTCTTTGACAAATTGCCTTGTTTGTTTCACTAGACGTTCAGAAACATTGAATTCTGTTGCAATCTTATTGCGAGTCCATGAATTGGGAAGAAGACTTAGAATTTTTATTTTATCTTCTTTGTGGGACACTTCACATTTCTGTTTTAGCTTATTAATTAAATCCTTATATTCTTCTGACAAATTTTTTGAGTCCTCTTCGTCATCTTCAATGCTAACATCGAAGCACGATTCTAAATTTCTTTTTAGAGTTTCAGATACTGCATTTACTTTTGCTTTGACTGCATTTATTCTTCTGTCACTACTCAATTTTTTTATCTTTGATGCTGGTGACAAATTGAGCATGGAGCAAGCTTTGTCCATATTAGTTATGTTTTCAACTCGTGGAGTAAAAAGAGTGTCGCTAACTGGAAAATCTGTTGTAGCATCATTTTTTTCTAGCACAAAAATAGTGGAATAACAGTTCGAACATAAAGATTTACCTGGTATTAAGTTCACATCTTGCTGCTTCATTTTTAAGACATGTTCAAATTTTATTTCTCTCAAGCCTCTTGATATTGACTTTTTATGCTTTTTAAAAGGGTCACAGAAAAACTTTCCAAAATTAAAGTTATACTTATTTAAGTATTTAACTTCATGATATTTGCAGACAGTTGAAATCTCAAAGCATAGTCTTAAAAATAACAAATTTTTATCTTCCTCACTTTATTCATCAATGTTCATTAATACCTTAGGCACATCACCATAAATGCTTTTGTGACATTCTTCATTAATGATGATACCAACAGAACACTGCGAGTTGATCATATTTAAAATAGCTAAATAACAATGCAACTAAACACACCACACAAAAACTACATTTCTCTAAAGCAACAGCTAGCAGAATGAATGAATGAAACAGTTACACAATTATTGAATGTGTCTAAGATTGGATTAGTACGATTTCAGACATGTCTAAACAGGCCCCAATATAAAAAGAAGTGTTCAGACACATGCATGGTACCAGTACTCATTTGGTCACAACCTATTTTTAAATGTTTGTTTCTTCCTCTTCTTGTTTTTGTTAAGAGTTTTCTCTTGCTTAGTCAGTGTTATTGAAAGAAAGTTTTGCATGCTATATCTCTATTATTTTAACGCAGCATTCTTAAGCGTTCTTTGCTTGACCATATCTCTGCTTCAGGTGGAATATCAAACTCAAAATTTTTTTTTGGAGTTTAGTGTGATAGAGTACTTCTAAGTTGTGAAAAATTTAGATTTTTAAAATATGCCCCACCAGAGATATCAAAGCTCAAAAATAGCAAAAAATGCAAAAATGCTCTTTTTTGAAGGGGACCCAAACAAAAAATTAATGAAGTAATATCACCAATTTTTATTTTTATATTAAATATCCCAACATAGGTACTTGTAAAAGAAAAAGAAAACATTTGATACTTAAATAATTCATTTAAAAATATAACTTTGAAATTTAAAAATTTCATGGTTATAATTGTAATATTTGCCATAAAAATTTAAATACTAAAAATAAAGATAACCGTACAAGGTATACATCATTTTGAAGCCAGGAATGTGACAAATTTAATGTTTTTTATTCCAAGGATCTAAGATAAACCATAACTGAGAGAAAGGTATTTCTGTAGATGTTCAAAATCCTTAAAAAGTCCCCGCCGCCCAGCGCAAAAGCGCCCCCTGTATATTAGTGAGTTGACATAAAAATAAAATAATTATGGTTTTGAACTCCCAATATATAGGGATCATCATGATTAAAATATAAAAAATATTAAAAATGGTCAAGCAACAATTTTTTTTTTTTGGACTACTTGAGATCATGGATTGACCCAATATATATAAATTATGTGTCACGCTGTTTGTTTGCGATGCACTCATAAACTATTTAACCGATTTTAATCAAATTTGCACACCGTGTGCAGTTTGATCTAACTTAAGAGATAGGATAGCTTACATCTCAATTTATAGCCGCAATATTATTTTTTGCAAATTATTTGTTTATTATTATCTGTTAGCTCCAAACGATTCTAACAGATGGCGCTGTGTTGAAAGAACCAACGTTTCACATAAGCTACAGCCGACAACCAGACAATCAAATTCAAAACTTAATAGTCCGTAATTTGTCCGGAATTTAGAGGCGATTTGCATTACAATTCTTCTATTCCTTTTTTCTATACATCATAATAGTCGATCTTTGAATATGAAGGTCGTCTCCCTGAGCATATTTTACTTTAGGGTGCAAAGTAGGTTGTGTGTGGAGAGGGGAGAAGGTTGGTTGTATTCAGATTATCTGGCGCCGTCAGCAACACGAGGGCTATAATGCGCCGAAACATTTCGTCATTAGACAAGCCAACATACATTTACAAACACCCATGCCAACACGGGACTCGAACCCGCAACCTCGCGGTCTAGAAGCTAGCACGCTAACCACTATACCGTTTGGTCGGCGGAGAGGGGAGAAGACAATGGAATCACCGGGGTGCATTTAAGCATACCTCACTTTGATTCAAACCACAGAAGGGAATGAGAGTGCGCCATTGGCTGATACGTTGCTTTCATGGAAGCCGCTAAACACCTGAGAATGTTTACTGTGTTGACACAGAGAATTAGACGCATGTTTTAAATCTTGAGTTTAGGAACTGATTTTTAAATGGCGAATGTTTTATAAATGATAATTTTATTCCTGATTAATGTTTTACTCCAATTGAATCTAATTTACTGCTTTTAACAACAAAGTATAAATTTTGGATATTTATCAAGGAAAATTATGCAGCTGGAATATAATTTTGAAACTAAGTTTAATTTTTTTTTTTTTTTTTTATAAACATTTAGACGTAAAAGAAAAATTCGGGTGACTCAGGAACTCGAATGCTACTTTTGAAATTATCAATTATTATTCTTATTATTTTATTAATAGTCATTTGTTTGCTGCCATTATAAGGAAGAAATTAAAATATTTCTGAATAAATGACAGCATCAATTTTTTAGAGCCTTTTTGTTATAATAATTTTTATGTCACAGATGCAGAATATGACATTTCTTCGACATCTCTATATATATAAGGCAAAGCCCTCACTCACTCACTCACTCACTCACTCACTGACTCACTCATCACTAATTCTCCCACTTCCCACATAGTCACAACTCTGAAAATCGGCACAAATATCAACAATGGTAAAAATAGAAAAAGTAAACTATTCCGATCTCGATTAACACACTTTAAGGGGTCGAAAAGGGGTCAAACGTTCCAAACGGGGGACATTCGAAAATCCTACTTCCCACATAGTCACAACTCTGAAAATCGGCACAATTATCAACAATGGTAAAAATAGAAAAAGTAAACTATTCCGATCTCGATTAACACACTTTAAGGGGTCGAAAAGGGGTCAAACGTTCCAAACGGGGGACATTCGAAAATCCTACTTCCCACATAGTCACAACTCTGAAAATCGGCACAAATATCAACAATGGTAAAAATAGAAAAAGTAAACTATTCCGATCTCGATTAACACACTTTAAGGGGTCGAAAAGGGGTCAAACGTTCCAAACGGGGGACATTCGAAAATCCTACTTCCCACATAGTCACAACTCTGAAAATCGGCACAAATATCAACAATGGTAAAAATAGAAAAAGTAAACTATTCCGATCTCGATTAACACACTTTAAGGGGTCGAAAAGGGGTCAAACGTTCCAAACGGGGGACATTCGAAAATCCTACTTCCCACATAGTCACAACTCTGAAAATCGGCACAAATATCAACAATGGTAAAAATAGAAAAAGTAAACTATTCCGATCTCGATTAACACACTTTAAGTGGTCGAAAAGGGGTTAAATGTTCCAAACGAGGGATATCCGAATGTTCCTCTTCCAATGTAGTCATTTTTCTGATATTTTTTTGCAAATGTTAAAAAAATAAGTCATTCCAATATCGATTAACGAATTTTTAAGGGATGAAAAGACGACGCAACATTGAAACTATACGAGGATTAACTTAATGTCTAATTAACTTAATTCCAATACAGCTACTACTTTGAAATTTAGAACTAAGAGCAAACATAAACACAATAAACTATTCCAGTTTACTATTCACAATTATAAATTTCGTTTAAAATGTCAACAAAGGAAAGTTCCTATTTTGATAAATCAATTTGTCGGGATCGAAAAGGGAGCAAACGTCTGAAGTGTAGAATACATGAATGTCTTTTGATCGCTAAAATGCTAATGGTAAAATTTCGTAGCGCAGCACGGGTATTCAGCTAGTGATTTTATATAGGTGTTTTTTTTTTCCGGATAATGCGGTTTCTGGAAACAGATTTAAGTTTTATTTTTAATTGATACTTTATATTATTTGCATTTTAACTTAATTTCAGTGCTATTTAATTTTATTACTATTAGTATTTTAATTTAATTATTAATAATATTTTAACCTTATTAATATTAGTATTTTAATTTATTAATATTTTAACCTTATTACTATTAGTATTTTAATTTAATTATTATTAATATTTTAACCTTATTCCATTATTATTTGTATTTTGATTTTGACCCTTTTTGCTATTACCAAATAAAAAATATCGCCCAATCTCCTATATACTACATCTGTTCCATTTTTATAATAATAATAAATATTAATAAATAATGAGCTTTTTTAATATTGTCTTGTATTAAATAAGAAATATTTTATTGTGAACATAAGTTATGACAATTAATTTATATATATCTATTTTATGATAGATGAAGTTATAGAAATTATAAACATGTCTATTCTATAATTTAACTATAAGTAAAAAATAAAATATAAATATAATTTAGTTCGACGATATTAATTATACTAATATTTTTTCACATAAAACGTCTTCACTGAATATTAATTATCACGACTCTTAGATGGTAAAAATATTTCCTAAAAGCTAAATTGGGATTTGCTAAATATTGATATAGATGGCACCACCATTCAAATTTTCAATTAATTATTATTAAAAATCAGTTTTACGATTATTTATAATTATATTACAGTTTTGAAGTCACAAACTAACTTAGTGCGACTATAAAATCATCAAACTTCATTAAAAAAGCTACGTCAATAAGAAATACCAGCAAACATAACCTTTCCCATTTAATAAGAATATGGCTTCGTCGAATGCAGCACTTCGTAATACTGTAAAAATCGTCCACCCAGGATTTTTTTTCATACAATGATTTGACGTTGCTTGTAATGAAACCAATATCTTCCTTTTTTTTCTAATCATATTTTCAAAAACAAACGAAGAAAATAAGAATTCTCTGTTAGAACTCTCAACTTCCCATTCAGCATGCAGCCGCCATTTTGTGTGGGCGTTAACTTCTTCCCAGACTGACAGGAAGATTGACCAATGGCGCACTCTCATTCCCTTCTGTGGTTTGAATCAAAGTGAGGAATGCCAAAATGCCACCGGGGTTTCCAAAGAGAAAAGCTACTCTTCCAGAATTCTCGGAATTTGACCGTGAAAATGCACACAAGAAAACTTCCCCTCCGGAACTGAAATAGCAATAATCCACTTTGTCCACCCGGTAACCCTAAACTAAAGGTTCAGTTAGAATCGGTACAATCAAGAGATCTCTATTTTTTTTTTATACATATTTTACAATGCTTAATCTTCTATTTTTTTTTTTTTTACGGAATTTCTGATGTGAAAATGATTTAATTTCGGTAACATATTTCCAATTATTGCCGATTATAAGGGTAAAATATAACTATTTTAACTAAAAAAGCTAAGTAGAATATTTAAAAAATATTCTGGTTGTGACAATTTTAATGTTAGGTGCCATCACTAGCGATATTTACCGTTTAAATTTGGTGAAAAAAAGTCGACATTCAATTAACCGGAAAATTCGGTTATCCGGAAATCCTAATTTCCCAGCGATTCCGGATAATCCGGCTTTTACTCTACTTTCATATCGCATTTCCATAATATTTAATTGAGTCATTCAGCTTTGGGAATACGAACGTTTCACTAGGAAGTTCCATCTTGATCGATTTTAAAATTTAGGAGATTTTACTCCTTCTTCGGGTTGGGCTGGGCCCATAACCCTGTCGCAGAGTTTTAAAAGAAACAAACTTCCAAAGTTAAACCAAGATTTATTCATCTCTACACCAACCCAACTTGGGCATAAAATTTATATCAAACGTCGAATGCAGTCGACCAATAAAAATATAAGTAAAATAAAAATATTGCACATTAGTCGATGTCTACTTAAAATATTCTTCCCGCTCCCGAGTGGCACAAAACCCAAGATTCGAGAACGATTGAAATCCTCCACAGAGCCAACATTTTGCCCGATATATCACACGTTTTGCTTGCCTTCTGACAAGAACGATACATCAAGGAGCAACTCTACTGTGTCCCTCAAAAACAGAAGTAGGTACCCCTCGCTTGGTTGCCTATTACGCCAATTTCGGAAGTGAATATCCATTTATTTAAGTTTTTTTGTTTCATCACATTGAAACTTTCGTCAAATAACAGTACAAAATTCTCAGTGATTAAAATGTCTCCTAATACAGTCTGAAAATAAGACTTGATTCCAAATGCAGCATATTTTTTTCACCACATGAACATTTAGATCTAATCGCTTTACAGTCGAACATGCGACAAAATAATTTATCAGTGTTTTCATTTGATTTATAAAAAGCCATGATTTTTTATGATTTTCAATGTCCACAGTATTTCAGTATCTGAAACTTCGTTTTAAATTACAACGTACCTCGATCATGCGCGCTTGAGATGACATCGATGACGACTTGATTGTTGCGGACAATATCTGCTTTTATAGTATTTTTTATCATTAGAAATAGTTCTAACAATGCTCCACGAACTTCTTATAGAACCTAATCTATGTGATTTTTGCTTTTCGCATAGCTATTTAGAGCACTTTCTTTCCCATTGATAGTATGATGCAATTTTTGCAAACACAAAGTACATCATACAAAATGCAGATCCAACACTTAGGATTCATGAATTACGTTCCAACCAGCTTGAATTAAAAATGCATTTTCTACCATTTTCAAATAGTGCGCAAAAACAAACTAAAGATCACGTGATTCAATCAGAGTAAACCAGTTTTCAGACATGTTGCGCCATATTGGCCGTTCGCA
Source organism: Linyphia triangularis (assembly GCA_963978545.1). NCBI lineage: Eukaryota > Metazoa > Arthropoda > Arachnida > Araneae > Linyphiidae > Linyphia > Linyphia triangularis. The sequence goes on along the minus strand of OZ021723.1, from coordinate 61,891,792 downwards.
ACATACGCCACACCGCGAAGGGGGAAAACAGGAAGAATGATGCAATCTCATTTGTTCTCGTTGTTTCCTGGTCGCTGATTGGCTTAACCAAATTCCTATTTTGCTCATTTTGGTAGCCAAAAATTTTCAAGAGACTTTATTTTAAGAAAATAAAATGAAATTCAAGCACTTTAAACACATTTTTTTAAAAATTCAAGCACTTGAAAATAAAAGTTTTTTTTCCAAGTACTTTTCAAGGTTTATTAAAAACGTACCAACCATGTACTTATGTGTTATCTCTTCACCAAAACAAAAATTTTCAAAAATGGATTCCCTTAGACTGTTAAAACGGTCAGCCTGAATAAATGCCCGTTGTGCAGCACAGGAGAAATATTCCACTGTTAGGTCATAATGCTGATCCGAACCGGACCTCCAGCTGTTGCAACTTTGGTAAAATACTAGTATACAAAACACGCTTGGTGCAAATTTGAAAAATGTCGCAAACGCCGAAATAACGATTTTACAATTGTCGCCAAGAATTGGTGTAGCCAAAAAGATAGAAAATCGTAACCTGAAAATGGCAAATACATAAATATACCATGAAAAAAAGCATATAAATCATTGCCTAGTTCACCGTGTTACGTATACTAGGATTATGCCATAACTTTTTATTGCTAATAAAAAGTTCCCTAAATGGTCAACGGGATAATATATAAAGTAACTTGTAATTTTGTGTTAATGGTTCATGCTATGTCATAAGGAGAAATAATAAATCAAATGAAGAGGTGTTAATTTAAAGTAATTTTAAAAAAGCATTAAAACATAGAAAGCTTATTTTAAAATCATTTGATTTGAAAGTCAGAAAGTTATAATCGAATTTACCAAAAAACACACTTCAAAAATATTGAATATTATATAAAATATGCAATTTATGCACCATATAATCCTCGGTAACTTTGCTTAATGTTTTTTTAAAGTTGTTATAGAATATACTTCTTTGACCCGTATCTTTTGTCAAAACTTTTAAATCATCTAAACAGTCGCCAAATCTAAATAGAGTCGCCAAGTTTCCATAGTAACACTAAACTAATGAATAGGTACGATACATTTTTATATGACAAAATGACTTTTTACTATTATTTCGAAAGAATAAGAAAATAAATTAGCTTAAATCCTCTTAAACCAAGTACTGCCTGGTTCATGCAGGGAATTAAAAACACAATGAAGTAGGGTGAACCTACCAGTAATTGACCAGTTAGTGCAAGTTTCTACACATTTAATTTTTTTTCTTAAAAAATTATTAATGGAATGTTATGAAAATTTCCCAAAATATCAATTGATTAATGAAGCTCAATAATAAATTAACATGGTTTTCCAGTCCTTTTTACAATTTAAAATATCATCAGAATTTCTTACCAAAAGCAATTTTGCCAGTAATTGACCAGAGCCATGCTAGTAATTGACCACAGCCATGCTAGTAATTGACCACTTCCATTTCCAGAATAAAACCAAAAGTTAATTGTTAAATTCTGTTATAAAATGCTCTAATATTCATAAATTAACTATTAAATGAACTAAAAAAAGAAAGTAAAAATAAATATAATCAATTTTAATCCATGAAAATACAGGAACATCAGTGTAAAATATAGTACGATGGTTTTATAAACTTTAGTTATCAAAGTTAGTTTTACTGGTAGGTAATTATGCGTATTTTATTCAAAAAATTAAAACAAGAAAATCAAAATAATATAGAAAAGATTATCTAATCCTATACTTTCAATTCTGAATAAATTTAGATGAAAAGAATCGAATGTAGAGGATATTATTTCTTGAATAGTTTCAAAATCATCCGTTTTTCTAATGGAAATCATTTTCTTGCATTGGCATTTATCCAATTATATAGAAGAGTTTCTTCTGAGGGTGTAAGAATTGTTGAGGGCCCATTTTTCTAAATTCTGGGGTTTTCCCTTTTAGCTTATTAATCAACGTAGAATGAGGAATGTTGTATTTTCTGGCAGTTTCTCTTATTTTCCCAATATTTTCTCTTGAAAAAGCGTAGATTTCAAGACCTCTTCGGTGTACTTGAGAAAGGATTTCTTCCCTTCAATGAGTGTTTAATTTTAATGATTTCAGAATTCTTATAGCCTAGGTATATGCTTAAACCTATAAAAAAAACTTCCTTAATGATTTATTTAACTCAATTTCTTATCAATATTTAAGTTAATTTTCTACTTTAATTTTTTCCTGTTCATATTAAAAAATATTACTAAATATATATCTTATTCATTTAAGGTGTGAAAAGTAATTTTGATATTTACAAGGGTGTTAGTGATCTGTAAATTTTCCGGCTTATCTTTGACCAATTCTTTTCTATCAACAGACCATTTGATCGGATTTTTTGAATTTTTCAAGAAATAAAACAATTTATAAAATTCTGACAGACATTTTATGTACCAGAGTGTTAGTTTAAATAAAAATTGTAAGTAACCTACATAATATTTGTGTAAGGTAAAGTGGAAGTATACTTAAAATTGACTTTTGACCATTTCTTGACTTTTTAAAAAAAAATTATGTTAAGAAAGTAAGCCTAGTATATTTAAAAATGATCTAATGTACACATGCAATAAGAAAATCCATCTTAGAGTTTAAAAATGACTTACTTTTGTATTCTAAAGTTGAAAAACTAATACTTAACACCCTTATCGACACCAATTAACTACAATGGTCAATTACTGAAAAAATCAATTTTTCGGGACAAATAGTAAGTGAAGATTGCAATAAAAGCATAAACCTTTGCTATCACTTTGTTTTTTCCCAGAAAATATGCAAGTAAATAAAAATTTAGTAGTTGACCATTTTGGTCAATTACTAAAAATATAACACTTAGCCTGATCAGTAATTGACCATCTGTTTTTCATAATTTGTTTATTAGTTTAAAGAAAAACTACTTGTATATTAATATAAAACAAACATAAATGATCTACATACATTATTTGTATTAAACCATTTAGGAATTATTCATGTTGATGCTAAAAAATCAAAGAGAAGCTAAACCACCCTTCACTAATAGTGTCAGTCACTCATATGAGACCCTGTGACATACCTTTGTGTTTGTTAATTTTTATCATCCAATTGGAAGCTTGTTTACCCCTATAACTTTTGGCATGGGCTTTCATTAGTTATTGGATATATTTTAACCAATAAAAATTAGAATACCATCACAACAATTCTTGTTTACTTCCTTTTTGTGTCATTTTGGTCAACTACTGGCATGTGGTCAATTACTGGCGTATCACCCTAGTAATAATAATTTTCAAGTTAACACACATTACATCAAAGAATAAATTTAGGAATTAAAAAATAAAATTAACCTACTTATATTTTCAGCAAAGAAACAAATCAACAGTTTAATAAATAATATCTTGGATTTTAATATCAACATTAAGTAGAACAGCCATGTTGAGCTCAGTTCACATATTTATTTTTATGACAATGTTCGCTTGCCAACCAGTGAAAAATGAAAAATTCATACACTTCAGCAAAAAATAACTTCGAGCTTAGATGAGAAGATTCGGCGTGTTCTTATTATATAATAAAAATGTATTTGTTATTAAAGTGAATAAATAAGTACTAGGGGACGCGCTACATTCTAGGAAGCAAAAGGAGAAAAGGAGCAACCGGAAAGTTACGGAAGTACACGAGAAGTACGTCACATAAGAGAATAGTACTATCCATAATAACAAAGCAAAAGAATGTCATTAGTGGAGTTGAGATGTTCCAAAAGATATGAAATATGTTTTGGTTTGGTTTTATTCAGACAAGACTTAACTGGATTGAAGGGGGAATAAGGCCAAGGAGGAAAGAGGGGGGTAAGGAGAGGCCCCGGTTTATGCGCAGTAGCGCACAAAAGAAGCAGCCTGCGCAATGCATCTGGGATGCATCCTAGCAGTTTCGCTTTCTGATAGCCTAGTGCAGACGACTGGCTATCGTAGTTTTGTTACAACATTGTAGTGGCAAATTTAAATACATCTGAAAATTAAATAAAATATTTTAATTTAAATATTTACTTTTCTGAATTAAATATTTGCATATTGTTTATAAATTACTGAAGATATATTTTAATAATTAAGGTTATTTGTTGAAGTGATTCTTAAGTACATTTTAAAGTAAAACGCGAGGGAAAAGAGTAGAGTTAGTTGTTAAAAAATAACTAGGTTATAAGCAAAAAAAGTTTTATACATATATATTAGTTTACCACATGTTTTTTAGTATTGATAACAAGAAATAAATCACTTTATATATAAAAAATAGTTTATTGCAGTGTGAAAAATATATGTATATTATGTTACACAGTTTTATTCAGCAATATATTTTTGATTCAGCAAAATTAAAAATGCGTTAATAATATTCAAACATAATAAAAGTATTTGAATAAATAATTTTTAACAATATATGAAAGCATGTTCAGCCTTTTTGATTTGATTCACTCATTTTGTAAATGGCATGAATGTGAAAAAGGTTTTAAAGGAATGCTAGAAGAGACATACAAATTTAACAATACCTTTCCTTCTAGATTGGCTGAAAAAATTTTGAAACAATAATTTCCCAAAAATATATTATCTAAGGACCTAGTTCTATGTATGAGTTACATGATAAGGTACAATTTAAATTTGCATAACTATTATTTTACAACATATACTTTGATCTGAATATTTAACTAATTACAATTTTCAATTACTTGTTCTTATTGTCCCTCACATTTTACACACTGAAACTAGGTATCAATCGTAATGTAAAAAAAAAAAGAGGAAAAATATGTGAAATGTAAAATTGCCACTGTCTAATCTATCTATTGCCACAAATGTGTGCCACTTAAATAAACCTGAATCACTGCTGAGCAGTTTTTAGTAACCTTGTAGCCCCAAAACACAATTCCACACAATATTTATATTATTATACGTTAAGTTTCACTTACACAATTACAGCCCATATCTTTAAAAATAAAATATAGAAGAGGAAAAACAACATCTTATGTTTAGAGACGTGGAATAACTGAAATAATTCACTCAACCCACTAACTAGTATATTTAATTACAAACATAACTTTCGATTTCTAAATTACTCAAATCTAGACTCAACCCACTAACTAGTATATTTAATTAAAAACATAACTTTCGATTTCTAAATTACTCAAATCTAGACTTAGATTTTGTTAACTTATTAGAATACTATAATACAAAATCGAACGATTAAAGTATCAACAACCACTATGCCTACTTAACACGTGCAGATGAAATTAATAATAATAAAACAATAATATTTATTAAATGCATAATTTAAACATCCATACAAGACATTGAAATTTTTTATACACTGCATTAATAGTAATCATTAATCCTAATATTACCACAATATTAACTTAGAAATTACCACATACTACAAAAAGTATATGACTAATTTTAATTTAATTTCAGAATTGTTTTTACCTGTGAAATGAAATATTTTCAGATTTTCTGGAAAGTCTGTTATTGCATTTGTAGGCCACACAAGCCATAATTGCTTATTAGAACATTAAAATACTAAAACGATTTATTTAAAACTTAAGAAATATCAACGCAATTCAAGGAGAATAAAGTCCGCGACAGCTAGAAGAGCTAGGATGAATCCCAGAATGCATAGCGTTTTGTTATGCGCAGAACCTAGAAAAACCTGACGGCGATGCTTCAAATTCCGAAACGGGCAGGGCCCCTCCTTACCCCCCTCTTTCCTCCTTGAATAAGGCTGTGACAATGGCTGATTTCGCGACGACCAACCTACGAGATAAGTTTTCTACTTGGACAGCGCCAATCCAGGGTAGTGGCGAAAATCGTAACCATCAATCAAAACAAACCTCTTCGGTGTACTTGAAAAAGGATTTCTTCCCTTCCATGAGTGTTTAATTTTAATGATTTCAGAATTCTTATAGCCTAGGTATATGCTTACACCTAGAAAAAATCTTCCCTAATGATTTATTTAACTCAATTTCTTATTAATATTTAAGTTAGTTTTCTACTTTAATTTTTTCTTGTTCATAATAAAAAAATTTACTAAACATATATTTTATTCAATTCAGTGTGAAAAGTAATTTTGATATTTACAAGGATGTTAGTGATCTGGAAATTTTCCGGCTTAACTTGGACCAGACCAATGCTTTTCTCTTTTAACAGACCATTTGATCTGATTTTTTGAATTTTTCAGGAAATAAAACAATTTAGTAGTTGACCATTTTGGTAATTTACTAAAAGTATAACACTTAGCCTGATCAGTAATTAACCATCTGTTATTCATAATTTGTTTATTGGTTTAAAGAAAAATTACTTGTATATTAATATAAAACAAACATAAATGATCTACATACATTATTTGTATTAAATCATTTAGAAATTATTCATGTTGATGCTAAAAAATCACAGAGAAGCTAAACCACCCTTTACTAATGGTGTCAGTCACTCTTACGAGACCCTGTGATATACCTTTGTGTTTGTTAATTTTTATCATCCAATTGGAAGCTTGGCTACCCCTATAACTTGGCAGTGGCTTTCATTAGTTATTGGATATATTTTAACCAATAAAAATTAGAATACCATCACAACAATCCTTGTTTACTTCCTTTTTGTGTTATTTTCGTCAACTACTAGCATGTGGTCAATTACTGGAGAATCACTCTATATATGTAAAAAGCATTTATAGTATTAGTGTTATAATGCAAAGATATCTAAAGCAAATTTCTAAGCAATACTGATAATATAAGTTAATATGCAGCTACGGGTCCCCAGTGGGTCATTTTTCATTAATTTTAATTTGCCTACTCTCACCCACTTATTATCACAAAAGGGTGAGGGTATCATTCCAGCCACGGAACTCATTGTAGCCCGTATGCAAGCAAATTTGCTAAAAACAATAAAAACATGATGTCCATTTTTGTTAATGTACTACCCTAGTAGCAATCACTGCATGGCGTTTCGTCGGCCAATGATCGGAATTCATCAAAGTCATCGGCGATTCCCCAGACTGATATATAAATACACCCTTATTTCCTCGTCTGCCGATGACCCTAAACTCATCGGGAAAAGATATCTTCCCAACATCGGGGGCCGATTAGAATTTCTGATCATCGTTTTTTTGATCGGCAAGATATCGGAACCACATCGACAGGCGATAAAAAACTTATGTTTATTTTTCTTGCAATTCCACTGAATTAGAGGCGATCCTTGAATGTATTTCAAATTTAAATCAAGTATACAATTTGCTAAACATTTCGCTTTGGCAATAAGTGAAAAATATTTTAAAACTAAGTGTACGAAAAATTTTAAATGTAAATATATATTTTGAAAAAATACAAACCACATATTGCTTACCTAATACGTCAATAAAATCCATAAATAAAAGTTTTTATATAGTAAAACAATATAGGAACAATTTTCTAAAATTAAATATAAATTCTCATTTCAATTTAATATAAAATAAAAATATAGTCCTTGTTTTTAAATAGTTTTCATTATAATTTGCTGAACATATTTTGGTCCGTTTTTTAAACATCTTTTAAGTAAAATAAAAATATGTTTATATGTTTCAAAAAGTTAATCAAATTGGATATAGTTTTTTTAAAAATTAAATATATTTTTTTAAATGTCAAAATTATTAAATAAACTCTTAAATTGCAATTCAAAAAATATCATAAAATCAGTTAGTTAAAATTTTACAAAATAGATGGCGACACTATTTATTTGACACTATTATTTTTTTGCTATAATAAATAAATTAATATCATTTTCCCAAATTTATGGAAGATTTGCTATTTTCCGAAAATACCCCATATATAAAAAAAAATGTCGGTCAATTTCCTTGCAAAGTCTGTATGATAGTAGAGTTTTGTACTACAATACAATTGTTATACCAAGAATCACAAGTAACTACAGTCCAGTGGCCATGGCAACGCACTCCGGAGATAACCGCCCTCGGTTCGATCCCAGGGTAAGTAATTTAGACATTTCTGAATTTGGTAGTGTTATAACTTAGATTTATTTGTACTCTTAAAATGTCATTGAAAATACTACCATGTAAGAATTACGCGCTCCGGTTTCTAGTTTTGCATTATTTTAACTTGTCGTTTTTAATATTCAATACTTACATCTTTATAATTATTTAATGTTTATTAATTGATATTTTCGACAAAATAACGACCATTGTTTCGATATTTCTTGAGAGCAAAATTTTCCTCGGCCTTCGAACTAATTCTTGTCGGCTTCTGCTCGAATTCGATCAGTTTCCGGACATCGGCCAATGGCCGGCCACGGGGACAAAATGGATTAGTTGCCAAGGGAAAGATAAGTTTAGGGTAAGTTTCCGGTGAATCACCAATCATCGGCGATTCACCTGGGGATGGAATTCCGTTCACCGGCCGAGGTAAAATTGCTACTAGGGTAAAATTACAAATAGCCTGTCGAGGGACAAAGAAATGGGTACAACCCGCATATGGGAGACCCCACACAGATACATAAGGAGGCGATCTTCCATTCATAGATTCCCGTTTATAGGGTAGATCTACATTCATACAGATACCCGTTTATAGGGTAGATCTACATTCATACAGATACACCCGTCTATAGAGCGTTATCTTTCACATACACAGATGCAACCCGTCTAATGTTTCTTTATCACAACTTAAGTCCTAGGCCAGTAATTAGAGATAAATGGATTTGAGCTGTCACAAGTTGGAATACAATTTATCAGACGCATACAGCGGTCTCTCCTAAAAAAGTACTCGACTCATAGATTACAACAATTCCAAATACATAATAAATGGAGATAGTAGCAACTTAACATAGTAAGTATTTAAAGAGAAAATATTATACCAGTTAAAATTATCATCATATGAAGAACTAGCTAACACAACAGCTTAATAACACATTTGCAGCTTCATTATCTGAAAAGGGAGAAGATGCTCTCAATTTTTTACTTCGGAGACTTAGATTCCCTTTTTGTTTATGTTTTAGAACTCTAAGTTCGCTCTTCTGGGGAATCAATTTGTAAGTAGGATATCCATTAAACACGGTTGGGATCGATCCTTTTTTTAAACATCTCCTTGTAGGGAACTGCAAAAAATCTGAATCCTTAAAGTGATACGCACATACTTTAGATGAGTTAGAAATATCGTTAGGCGAAAAATCCTTACGCGAAATGGCTTTCAGCCAAACACGTTTCAGTTCTGAATCAGCTGGGAATTCGTGAAAAGATATTTTATCGAGATTACTATTTGACTTACATAAAGGTACACAGCAATAGATAGGCATGCTGTATTGTTTTGGGAATTAAAAGAGTAAATAATTACAAAAATCACTTACGAAACGGTAGCACACCACATTACAGAAGGCTAGTCAAGGCAAAATGATTCAAAAACTATCCTACTAGACCAATGCCATCTAGTGGTAAACGGTCAAACTAAGGTGGTATTTGAAATCCTTTGATCTTTACCGCACTGTCATAGCCGCGTAGAATCCAGTTTAGCCGTGATTCAGATTATCTGGCGCCGTCAGCAACACTAGGGCTATAGTGCGACGAAACATTCGTCATTAGACAAGCCAACATACATTTACAAACACCCATGCCTAACACGGGACTCGAACCCGCAACCTCGCGGTCTAGAAGCTAGCACGCTAACCACCATACCGTTTGGTCGGCCAATGAAATATGAAAAAGGGAAAGGTAAAAATAATTAAATTGTCTTATTGACGTCATATCTTATTGTAAAGGAGATAAATAGACCACACTGTTATAAATTGGCAAAAAGATTAAATCAACAAATTACAAAGTAAACTAGGGGTGTGAAACATCGCACAGCTTTCAGTTAAACTATAATACTGACTTGAATTTGTGTTATTTACCGTTTTTATATTTTCAGCATTCATTTAGAAAAAATAGTCAGTTTGGTGATATTTGTTGTAATAATTCTTATCTGGGTCTCTAAAAAGGAAAACTTCTGCCAAAATGGTGATTATGGCTATATACTTTTCGATAATTCTTAAATTATCCTTTCTTATAAGTGGAACTGAGGAGAAGAGAAAAAACGGTCGTTTATGAGCTATGCTCAAAGAAAGAGAACTCTGTGTTAAAAGCATTAGTTTTTCAACTTTTTACGCCATTAAAGTATTTTTACTGGAATTTCAGAGATGGGGGCGTTTAGAACCCCATAAGAGGCATTATTACCACAGCGATTTCGATCAAAATTGTTGGAGCCGATTTTTAGCAATCATTGAAAAACATGTTTCTTTCAATGGCAGCTACCTTATGAGCATGCGCGATTTTGACGAAAACCTTAATGTTAGGGCCCATGGCCGCCACCCATCAGTACACCAAATTTAAACATCGTTGGTCAATTTATTCGGGAGTTATGTTGACCACAGAGACAAACAATATTTCTCGATCACTTTTTTGAAATCATCAGGAAATTCCAAAACTAGGAAAAATGTAACAACAACAAAACAATCGTAATTTCTTTTACCGAATGCTGTACTTTCATTACCCTATGTGTATATATGGGTAATTGAAAGAAAAAAGACTCTTGATAATTTAAATCATAGAAAATCTAAATTTTTTTTAACAAAATCTATTGAAAATCTAAAGAACACGTCTTTAAATTAAACTGGTGTTGTTCTAAGGCTCGATTTATTTTGTTTTCAAAATTATATTGTACGTATTTTAATCATAAACAAATAGAATGTGATATTTATTTAGACTCCACGAAAATTAGCAAACTGCTAATTATCTGTAAAACAAGTCTAAATTCTCTTAAAATTGCGAAAATACTATTTTATATTCCTATTAACTGCATAAATTGGACTATACAAAAAAAATTTAAAAAATGCAGTGAATTATAACAAGCGTAAAGTAATATACGCTCACAACATTTAAAGGAACTGTCAGGGAGGTTAATTTAAATTCAAGTAATTGTTAAAATTAAGGTCTGGATAAAAACTAGCAGCCTTGCACATCCTTCAATTGTGATCTGCACCACCTTGGAAATAAACTTAAGAGTCCATGCATAAAACTACTACAATAAGAATTAAAAAAAAAAAAAAAAGGATAATAACTAAAATGTCCGAATTATATTTCACAATTTGTTATTTCAATAAAAATTGTAAAAAAATACTTTAAAATGTGATGAATAAAAAACAAAAACTCCCCAGCTATCCCTTTTGGAAATACACTATCTGGCCAAAAGTATCCGGACACCCCTTAAAAAAGTGGTTCTGGCGAGTGACGCAATTTGATACGTAATTGAAAGCTATAAAAGTGTTGGTAGTGGTTTGTCAGATTGTATTTATCCGTTTGTGAGGCATTGAGTAAGTCAAAGGAGCTTAGCGAGTTTGATCGTGGCAGAATAGTGGGATGCCACCTTTGTGGGAAATCAGTTCGTGAGATTGAGGACATTCTACAGAAGCCTAAATCCACTGTGAATGATGTAATTGTGAAGTGGAAACGTCGAGGCAGTGAAACGGCAGAAAAACAAACCGGTAGGCCGAAAACACTTGGTGAACGCAGCCTCAGAACTCTGAAAAGGGTAGTGAAACAAAATCGTAAGTCCTCGCTTTGTGGAAATTTCTCCGCAGTTCCAAAGTTCATCAGGCGTTAGAGTTAGCAGCAGGACTGTCCGTCGAGAGTTAAAAGACTTGGGATTCCATGGTCGTGCAGCCGCTCACAAGTTGAACATCACTCCACAGAATGCGAAGCATCGATTGCAATGGTGTAGAGCTCACCGTCATTGGACTGTGGACAAGTGGAAAACTGTTCTTTGGAGTGATGAATCTCGTTTTACAGTTTGGCAGTCGGATGGATGCGTCTGGGTTTGGCGGATGCCCGGTGAACGTTTCTATAGTGATTGCATTGTGCTGACTGTTAAGTTTGGTGGTGGAGGCATAATGGTGTGGGGCTGTTTCTCGTGGTTTGGCCTGGGTCCGTTAGTTCCTGTTAGAGAACCTGGATGTTTTTGTTACTTCTTCTATGTAAGAGTAGCGACATAGGCCGAAAAAAGCGTCCAACTAGGGTTGCAGGAGATGGGAATTACGGTAATATAACCGGTTTTGGCGGTTTATCGATTCTTTGGCGCAGCGTAGTAAACTGCGCGTCGATTATAGAAAACCCTTGTTCATATCTGTTGCTGTAATCAACTGCACAGCAACCCTGTCATGGTTGATAGCCTGAAATATATATATCATACGTTTAGAAATTGCAACAATTTAATACAGAAATAATTGCTCAATAAGTGTATTTAGAATGAAAACTATAATTTCTTTTAAATGGCATTTATTTCAATATGACAATTAAAAGGCAATAGTTCAATTCAACACTTTTACTACCATTCTCAATAAAATTCTTTCATATGTTAGTACAATGATTTCCACAAAGTTTTCAATTAAACTGCTAGAAAATTGCTGCAACATCATGACATGCTACAAATTCAAGTTTTTAATCAATTGTAAATTATTTTATAATATAAAATCTGAAAACGAACAACTTTACTTTTAAGTGTTTCACTATGTGTTTTCAGTAGTATATAAGTTTGAAAGAAATTGCTAAAAATAAACAAATACGTTTTAACTTTCATGTTTAACTATTCTTTGAAAGTTTTCAAGAAGTTTGAGTTATAAACATATCTCTGAAATAGAGTTTAAGTCTGTATTATAACTGGAACGATTAACTATTCTTACTAAAAGGCACATTTTAGCAACCAAAAGACGAGAAGTAGTACAGATTTGTCCGATAGTGATTACATTTTGCAACTCTAAAGAACACGCCAAAGGATCGAGAAGTAGAAGTACGGTCGCCAAAACTATCGCCTAATACCGCTTGTGATACCAAGTTTTAAAACACTCAAAGCAATGTCATAAAAACATTATATTCGGCTGGAAATATGCATTTACGATAGAGAAAGGCTTATATTAGGATTATAACAACAAAAAGAAGAAATATAGATAGAATGAAAATCAAAAGAGTAACAAATTGTACGTTCATATGCATGCTAAATCTTAAACAAATGTTTTAAACGATGATTACAAAGGCAAATGTTGACCAATTTTAAAAATAATACTCAGAAAAGATAGCTTAAACATTGCTTAATTAATAATTAAGGAGCAGAAACGTGTACATACCTATTTTTTAGAAGATTACACAGCTTTAGTGATGTTATACAATATTCCCTTGCTAATCCTCATAGAGTTCTCTGAAAATCGCCTTCGGCGGATTCTTTTAGATCCTAGCCAATCAGAGCGACATCTCCCTATGGCGTTTCTCTTACTTCATAGAAGTTACAAAAACATCCAGGTTCTCTAGTTCCTGTGGTTGGAAACATGAACTCTGAGATCAGTGGCGGCTCGTGGGTATTAAAAGTGAGGGGGCCCAAATTAACAATTGCATGTCATGGGGGGAAGGAAACATGCAAATATCAAGACACATGAATTTCATGTAATTTTGTAAATGTTACTTAAATATATATGGGAAAAGACAACAATATTAAACAGTTAAATTATCTGAGCATACTGATATCTGATAAAGTAAATATTTCAATAAAATGAATTATTATTACAAAAACGACGCGAAGTTTCGTTTGAGAATGGACGACGTCAGGAAGAGTAAAATGAATGTACTTGCACCTTTTGCTTTTGAAAATTAAAAATGAAGCGAAGAATTCCTAGGCAAAAAAGTAAAGTACAGGCCTCAAATTATTCAATTGAACATAAAATTACGGCATATCTATTTATAAATTTTTCCTTAAGAAATCCGATACTCATTCAAGGTTGAAAATTCCTGGTTTGAAGCTTTAGCCGCTTTGCACCCTTTTGTATGCGATCTGCACCCCCTTGCCACTGTCTATGCGTTTGAGGGTTTAAATTTTTTATTTATGGAGATTATTTTAAGGATCTTCTGGTCTTCCGGGAAGCCTACCAAGAGCTGGACGCTATCTCAATGACCAGTGGTCAGTGATTAGGAACAGCCATAAGTACAATATTATCGGTACTCATACTGTAAGATTTAAAAAAAAAAAAAAAAAAAAAAAAAAAAAAATTAAATTAAAAAAAAAAAAAAAAGAGTGTTAAAGTTTATCTTTTTGCTCACCCCCTCCCCCCGTTAAATATAAATAGTTACTCCTAATCATATAATGAAAAGCATGTTATAATTAATAATTTTATTAAATTAAGAATAGAGAACACATTAAAATGAACTCATGTCGATTGGACGATTTGTAAAAGCTAAACAGCTTTGAAGATAAAACTTTTTTAATATAAGAAAAGTCACCAATATTTTCAACAGTATAAAATATTTTATGTACAATACAGGTGGCTGGATTAGATACCAAGAGTGTAGGAAGCAAAAGCTTTTTTATTTTGTTTGACATAATAATAAATTAAAATACTAATCACAAAAAAATAATCGATAATTTATCGATGTCACTCAATTTCTATTCAGTATTTAAGAAAAAGAAAACAAAGAGTTAGGGAAGAGTTATAAAAAAAATAAAGTCAAAACCGTGGTTAAAAATTCTGTAGAAATCACAGGGGAAAATTTTTCATCAAATATTACATGAATCATAGAAAAAAGAAACAAGAAAAAAAAAAAAATGCCGACAGCAGCAATTTCACTTTTCGTAACTTTAGAGTAAATACTTAAATAAATAATTTTATAATGTTTTAAAATAATTTAAATAAATCCTTTTAAAGACATCAATAGTTAGAAAAGGACAGTCCGAAGACATGGCGCAGCGCGCAGAAGGATGAGGGATGATGTCGTCACCGGAAGTCATGTGACCGGAAGTGGAGTAGAGTTGTTTCCCTTCTGCTGCTGTTTTAGTTTCGGTTTCGTTATAAGCTGTTTGTGTATGACGTCACAGTGGGAATGATGTCATAATGTGTTTTATATCAAAGTTTTGAGAGGTGGCAACACTTTTTAGTTTCGGTTTATCTTGAAGGCGGAGTTGAGTTGTTCTAGGACTGCTTCTTAGCGAATAAGTTAGAGTTATAGGCTTTTATTGCGTGACGTCACAGTGAGTATGACGTCATAACTTGTTTTATATCAAAGTTTTGAGCGGTGGCAACACTTTTAAGTTTCAATTTATCTTTCAAACGGAGTTGAGATGTTCTAGGGCTGCTTCTTAGCGAATAAGTTAGAGTTATAGGTATTTTTGACTAGTGACGTACACAGCGGGTATGACGTCATGACTTGCTTTATGTGAGAGATCGAAAAAATGCTTGCTTACGATTAGTCGGTTCTAAACACGTGACTAAATGGACGCTTATAATTGGCTACACAGTTTAGTAAGATAGTTTTCTACTAAGTTTAGGGTAGTGGCGCCATCTAGGAGTGAATTTAAGAGATATTTACATTAAATTTCTAAGATCAGAGATATATGCAAATAAAAAAAATCTTAACACGACTTTTAAGTTTAATAAAAGTGAAGGCCATTTGCTAAGGGTCTAAAGAACCCTAACCCCGAGCTACACGTGACATTTCAATATTTTACCAAACAATTGTTAAAATATCGACTATCGGACGTTGCCTTCATGGGAACTCATCTACCCAACCCCCTTCCCTAACCAATTTTGAATAAGCTAATTTGAAAGACTTCAGAAAATGTTAATTATTTTCAAGCTAAATTTTAAAAGTGAGGACCCACCACCGGCCCGATACCTCTTTTAGGAAGAATTGGTACCGCCTCACTCCTCCCTATAAAAAGAAAAAACTTATTCTAAAGAACGAAAAACTTATTCTTTGAAATATGAGGTCACTAACCAACCATCCAATACTGAATTTCATGAAAATTTTAGTCTGTCTAAACATTTTTTCATGAAAATTTTAGTTTTGAAAATAATTATTTAAACACTAATGTAAAAAAAAAATATTTTTAATAGAAATTTTTACTAATATTTTTTTGTATGTAGCTTTTTTCCGAAAAAACTTAATGAATTTCACGAAAATTTTAACGTACCCTTAACAGTTTTCATGAAAATTGTAATTTTGATACAAACAAATTTAACTTTAGTGTTACAGTTTACTCTTCATACAAATGTGCAGAAATATCTTAATTTTTTTTTAACTAGCATATCTTTCTTTAGGATGTTATTACCAATGACTCCCAACGGTTCCCAATTGGCTCTCAATGGCTCCCAATACCTGTTAAATGCTTCCTAACTGCTCCCAATACATGTTAAATGCTCTCAATACCTATTAAATGCTCCCTAAATGCTCCCAATACCTGCTAAATGCTCCCTAAATACTTCCAATATCTGCTAAATGCTCCCTAAATGCTCCCAATACCTGTTAAATACTCCCTAACTGCTCCCAATGCATGCTAAATGCTCCCTAACTGCTCCCAATACCCGCTAAATGCTCCCTAACTGCTCCCAATACATGTTAAATGCTCCTTAATTGCTCCCAATACATGTTAAATGCTCCCTAACTGCTCCCAATACCCTATAAATGCTCCCTAACTGCTCCCAATACCTGTTAAATGCTTCCTAATTGCTCCCAATACTGCTCCCAATACCCGCTAAATGCACCCTAACTGCTCCCAATACCTGTTAAATGCTTCCTAATTGCTCCCAATACATGTTAAATGCTCTCAATACCTGTTAGAAATTAATCTGTCTATTTTACTTATATTAATCAAGATAGTTTTTATTGTACAATGGTACTTACTTAAGTGGACGAATGGCAACACAGAACTAGATGCTAATGCTGAATAGAGATGTGATGACTGATTTTGGTTACTCTAATGCCTAAATAAGAGAGAAAAAGTAACATACTTGAACATCTTACAACTAAGAATTTAAAAGTGAACGTGAAAATTTACTTTACGAATAAAAATCATGTCTTTAAAATGTGTACGAATATCACTAAATAAGAGAAAAAAGTAACATACTTAAACTCTTTACGACAAATAACTCATTAATGTAAAAAATTTACTTTACACATAAAAATCACTTTAAAATGTGTAAAAATATCGCTAAATAAGAGAAAAAAAAGTAACTTACTTAAAATTTCTAAAATAAATATTTAACCTTTACGCGAAAATTCCCATCATATATAAACATCACGACTTTAAAATATGACATGCAAGAGAAAAGTAACGTGCTTAAACTTTCTACGACAAATAACTTTAACATTAACGTAAAATTTTACTTTACACATAAAAATCCCGACTTTAAAATATGTAGAAATATCGCTAAATAAAAGAAAAAAGTAACATACTTAAACTTTCTACGACAAATAACTTTAACATTAACACAAAAATTTACTTTACACATAAAAATCACGACTTTAAATTTGAAATGTAGGAGGAAAGTAGAACATAAATATAATTTCTACGACAAAGAATTCAAACATTGCCGTTCATGTCTTTAAAATGTGTAAGAATAATGCTAAATTAGAGAAGGAAAAAAAAAAATAACATACTTAAACTTTCTTCGACAACAATTTAAACAATACGCGAAAATTTCATGCACAATTATTTTCATATTTAAAAAATGGGAAATTTAATAGAATAAAAATTTCAAAGATAAAGAATTTTAACCTTTACACGAAAATTTACTTCACATATAAATATCATGTCTTTAAACTTTAACATGAAAATTTACTTCTCATATACAATTAAACTCTTAGGTTAATGTTAAATAAAAGAAAAAGTAACATACTCAAAAATTTCTAAGATAAGCATAACATAAAAATTTCATATCATGTGTTTAAAATGTAACATATAAGAGAAAAAAAAATAACATACTTGAACTTTCTATAGCAAAGAATTTAATCGTTAGCGTAAAAATTTACTTTACATATAAAATTCACGTCTTTAAATGGGATGATAAGCATGTGACGGTAACTAGCCAATCAGGTTAGCGGTAGGTGATACGCCACTCGCCGGCATTTTTAGACCGGAGGATGAGTCACGCTAAAACTTGTTCAAACAGGTCGGGAGACTTGTACAGCAAGAACGGCAGCATCGACGCGCAAAGCAGCGGGTGATGCTGCGGTGTGTCAGCAAGTCTTTGAGATTATCGTTTTCCTACTTTGCCTTTTTCATAATGAAATGATTGTGAAAACTTGGAATGAACAAAGTGGATTTCAAAGACACATTAGTAAGTGAAGGTAGAATTCGCATGGACTTTCTTCCAAAAAGTATGATTCACTTGGAGAATTTAAGATCATTTCTACTTGAATACTTTTCTATTGTCTAAAACATTGAATATTGTTCAAACTCAGTGAGATTATATGCTACAATACGGGTAAAACTTAACGAAATTGATACATAGAAGAAAAATAGTAAGAGATTTAAAATAAATACTAGTTATAGATACTCCAAAGAAAAAGTTTCACCTCTACTTTTCATTCGGAAAATCAATATAAGTTGGAAATTTATGTTACTTCAAGAAAGACTTAGACCATTTACTTTGTAATAATATACGTTAAGGTGTCGTATTAACTCATGCAATACATGCTGACTAAGGTTTATTTTACTTATCTAAGAAAGGTGAATTGGGGGAAAATATTAAATAAATTGTAGATATTAAATCATCGTAGATATGCATTCAAGTTTTGAAAATCACCTGCAAGACTTTTAAAACATCTTAAGATAAATTGAAAGAAACTTGCGAATTATATGTAAACTATATAACTTTTTATACTCTGAAAGGAAATCACAAGTAATTTAGTTAACTTTTTTCATGGTAACACTCATATTCAACGACATGTTTTTAAAATTTAACCTTCTTTACATGATAATAGTTATAAATTTTTTCAATCTCAGATGCGATATACTATTATTTCTAACATATATGTTACGAATTGTGTAAAGTTTTTAAAAGAGTATATGCAAATCACCAATCAAAAACATAAAAATCTAACATCAATCAAACAAACTAAAATAATAAAATATTTTCCTTAGTGGAAATAGTTAACTACTCATGTGATGGAATATACTTCGAAAATTTAAATACTGAAAAAAGTTTGCTAGGCAAACTTAAAGAATATTTTTTTTTCTTGTGAAAAACTAGCATAAATTTGAAAAATGTAGAGTTTTTTACTACGTAAAATTGAACATCATCTGAACAAACTAAATTATACGCGAAATTTTTTTTTTTTTATTTGAGTGGTGCTGACAATATATCATTAATATATAGAGATTTTTAACTTCCACCCATAATTTCTAAATAACTTATACATAAATTTCAGAAAACTGAAACGGAATGTGTTTTACAAGACGCTTATTTTGTAAGATGAATATTCAATATTAAAATAACTGAGCAAAGTTCATTCCGGAAAAAAACTTGTATAAGATACTTATATTTTGAAAATAGTTTGAAATATCCTTTTTAAATTTATGAATGCTCGCTTTCGAAAGACACAAATAAAACTGATATTACACATGATAATTAACACATGCATAAAATTAGTCAAACAAAGTGGAATTTTTATTGCTTGTGACCGATAACTTTTCAGTGAAGTAGAACTTACATAGGAAATTTGTGAAAACTTTTTCATCTTTTAAACCAAGTATCATGTAAAATTATAAATTACTATAGGAAATAGCACACTTCAGAATCGGAACAAGTCTTCTAGTTAAGCTAAATTTATTTCTCAAGGAATTGAAAGCATACCAGAAAATTCCTTATCATTTCGCATCATTTCTCATGTTGCAAGAAGACATACTTTGTAAAATATCGTCGTTGCACTTAACAAATATCAGTAAAAATAAATGTATTTTCTATGGCAAAGATAAAACTTCACAACTTAATTACTGAAATTTAGCTAAGTTGCATATGGTTTATTCACATAACTCGCATATGCTTCGAATGTTGAAATATATTTGTCAGTTGAAATGAAACTCATCGAAAATAAATGCTACCTACATTTTCAAGTCGGAAATTACTATTAAATAAACTTTACATGTAAAACAATGTCATGTTAAAAAGAAAAATCTACAAAAATGTAAATGATAATTTTACTGTTGGTTAAAAAATGATGAATAATTTATGATTTTATTCTAGGCAAACGTTTTATTGTCTAACAGAGAACTTAAACTGTAGCAGAAAAACGAAAAAATACTATTTTTATATCCTCTCATGCTTGTCGAAAATTGAATTTATTAGCTGTTGTAATAGATTTTTATTGTCCAAATTTCTATAGTTTTTCTTCCCAATGCAATAAAATTAAGTTCATGTGTAATAATTAGTTTTTTTTTTTTTTTTTTTTTTTTTATGAATCTTATCAATTTAATGAAATTATTATGACCTAAGAGATTGAGTGAACTGAATAAATCAATGATGTAAATTTAAACAGTGACTTGAACTGATACATACTATAACTGTAAAGAAGTATGACAAAGTGATAGATGAAGTAAAAATAGAAGTTGAGTGAAATGTGTTGAAAAAAGTTGAAGACGACAAGAAATTCTATAAGTCAATTATCATTGACTTATATTAATTTCGTTTTTCTAGCTTATGACAAGAAAATACACTCTTTCTTATTAAGAACCAACTTGATATCTTATCATAGAATGACAATGATGAAATATCTATACATTAAAAAAAAAAAATTAAAAAATAACAAACTTAGACATAGCAAATTTCTTGAAATTCATGTATAATGTGAGAAGTTTTACTGGAAATATAGAAGATACAACATTGAAAGATGTGAATGTTTCGAAGTACTTTATCAGAAATAAAAAAAAAATGCGCTGAGGTTCGCTATAAAAAATTTTAGGAGAAAGTTTAAACAAAATTTAAAATCAAACATGCTTTTAAATGGGAACACATATATTAAAACTATAGCACATTAAACAATTTATATTACGTCATCTCAGTTGTATCAAACTGAATAACATGAAAAACAACCACAAACTGAATAAACATGAAAATTATCAATATATATTTAAAAGTTTCCTTTTTTCACATATATATAAAAAAAAAAAAAAATAACACATTGACGTACGTTAAGATCACGAAACATGCGTAATCATATACCGATAAGAGCAACCAATGTTACGGGGAGATATATCCCGTGATGGTCAATATCCCATGAATAAATTGATTGATTGAATTTCTAATGCTAATTCCAATAGTATTCCACGTAACTTCAACTTTATATGTTACACTATAGATATATTTATTTTTCAAATATATTGACTTTCGAAAAATCATCCTTTAATATAAGAATGATCATAGTAAGAATAAAAGAAAAGATACTAATCATTGATTTAAAGTGTATTTATTTCAACTTAGCAACAAATTATATGCTTGAAACGAAAATTGCTTCGAACCAAAGTATAACTATCCAATTTCATTGATTCCTACAAGGAAATTTTTCTCATCTAGTAATTGAAATTTTTTTCTCATACACATTATAAGTGTTGCCCAATCAGGTGTAGAATAGTTGAAGATATCCGACCTCTTTCTAAATATTAATAAGTCACTGTTGAAAAACTTATAAAAATTTCAATTTACACTTAAAGTTTTTTTTTTTTTTTATATATATATTTCAAAGAATTTTTTCAAATCAATATGTATATTTAAATACGGAAACTTATTCACTTCAATAAATGTATGTTTAAGTTATAAAACTTGTCGTATGTATTGAAAAATTGTAACTTTTCGTCTTATTCGTATAAATCGATAACTTATACACTAGTTCTTCATCAATTAATCTTCTAAGTAAATCTTTCAAGGGTAAAAACATACTTATAGCTTTGCAAATGTAACAAGTTAAATTGTACATGTTTCTCGTGAAATTAAAATTTTATATGTTTTCCATGAAAATATATAAAATTTTGTAACTTTCACATGAAACAAGTACAATTTAACTTGTTACAAATGCAAAGCTATAAGTATGTTTTTACCTTTGAAAGATTTACTTTGAAGATTAATTGATGAAGAACTAGTGTATAAGTTATCGATTTATACGAAGAAGACGAAAAGTTACAATTTTTCAATACATACGACAAGTTTTATAACTTAAACATACATTTATTGAAGTGAATAAGTTTCCGTATTTAGATATACATATTGATTTGAAAAAATTCTTTGAAATATATATATAGAAAAAAAAACTTTAAGTGTAAATTGAAATTTTTATAAGTTTTTCAACAGTGACTTATTAATATTTAGAAAGAGGTCGGATATCTTCAACTATTCTACACCTGATTGGACAACACTTATAATGTGTATGAGAAAAAAAAATTCAATTACTAGATGAGAAAAATTTCCTTGTAGGAATCAATGAAATTGGATAGTTATACTTTGGTTCGAAGCAATTTTCGTTTCAAGCATATGATTTGTTGCTAAGTTGAAATAAGTACACTTTAAATCAATGCTTAGTATCTTTTCTTTTATTCTTACTATGATCATTCTTATATTGAAGGATGATTTTTCAAAAGTCAATATATTTGAAAAATAAATATATCTATAGTGTAACATATAAAGTTGAAGTTACGTGGAATACTATTGGAATTAGCATTAGAAATTCAATCAATCAATTTATTCATGGGATATTGACCATCACTGGAATATCTCCCCGCAACATTGGTTGCTCTTATCGGTATATGATTACGCATGTTTCGTGATCTTAACGTACGTCAATGTGTTATTTATTTTTTTTATATGTGAAAAAAGGAAACTTTTCAACATATATTGATAATTTTCATGTTTATTCAGTTTGTGGTTGTTTTTCATGTTATTCAGTTTGATACAACTGAGATGACGTAATATAAATTGTTTGATGTGCTATAGTTTTAATATATATGTTCCCATTTAAAAGCATGTTTGATTTTAAATTTTGTTTAAACTTTCACCTAAAATTTTTTATAGCGAACCTCAGCGCATTTTTTTTTTATTTCTGATAAAGTACTTCGAAACATTCACATCTTTCAATGTTGTATCTTCTATATTTCCAGTAAAACTTCTCACATTATACATGAATTTCAAAAAATTTGCTATGTCTAAGTTTGTTATTTTTTTATTTTTTTTTAATGTATAGATATTTCATCATTGTCATTCTATGATAAGATATCAAGTTGGTTCTTAATAAGAAAGAGTGTATTTTCTTGTCATAAGCAAGAAAAACGAAGTTAATATAAGTCAATGATAATTCTCATTTACGAATTTCTTGTCGTCTTCAACTTTTTTCAACACATTTCACTCAACTTCTATTTTTACTTCATCTATCACTTTGTCATGCTTCTTTACAGTTATAGTATGTATCAGTTCAAGGCACTGTTTAAATTTACATCATTGATTTATTCAGTTCACTCAATCTCTTAGGTCATAATAATTTCATTAAATTAATAAGATTCATAAAAAAAAAAAAAAAAAAAAAAAACTAATTATTACACATGAACTTAATTTTATTGCATTGGGAAGAAAAACTATAGAAATTTGGACAATAAAAATCTATTACAACAGCTAATAAATTCAATTTTCGACAAGCATGAGAGGATATAAAAATAGTATTTTTTCGTTTTTCTGCTACAGTTTAAGTTCTCTGTTAGACAATAAAACGTTTGCTTAGAATAAAATCATAAATTATTCATCATTTATGTACCAACAGTAAAATTATCATTTACATTTTTGTAGATTTTTCTTTTTAACATGACAATGTTTTACATGTAAAGTTTATTTAATAGTAATTTCCAACTTGAAAATATAGGTAGCATTTATTTTCGATGAGTTTGATTTCAACTGACAAATATATTTCAACATTCGAAGTATATGCGAGTTATGTGAATAAACCATTTGCAACTTAACTAAATTTCAGTAATTAAGTTGTGAAGTTTTATCTTTGCCATAGAAAATACATTTATTTTTAATGATTTTTGTTAAGTGCAACGACGATCTTTTACAAAGTATGTCTTCTTGCAACATGAGAAAAGATGCGAAATGATAAGGAATTTTCTGGTATGCTTTCAATTCCTTGAGAAATAAATTTAGCTTAACTAGAAGACTTGTTCCGATTCTGAAGTGTGCTATTTCCTATCGTAATTTATAATTTTACATGATACTTGGTTTAAAAGTTGAAAAAGTTTTCACAAATTTCCTATGTAAGTTCTACTTCACTGAAAAGTTATCGGTCACAAGCAATAAAAATTCCACTTTGTTTGACTAATGTTATGCATGTGTTAATTATCATGTGTAATATCAGTTTTATTTGTGTCTTTCGAAAGCGAGCATTCATAAATTTAAAAAGGATATTTCAAACTATTTTCAAAATATAAGTATCTTTTACAAGTTTTTTCCGGAATGAACTTTGCTCAGTTATATTAATATTGAATATTCATTTTACAAAATAAGCGTCTTGTAAAACACATTCAGTTTCAGTTTTCTGAAATTTATGTATAAGTTATTTAGAAATTATGGGCGGAAGTTAAAAATCTCTATATTAATGATATATTGTCAACACCTCTCAAATAAAAAAAATAAAAAAATCATGTATAATTTAGTTTGTCCAGATGATGTTCAATTTTACGTAGTAAAAAACTCTACATTTTTCAAATTTATGCTAGTTTTTCACCAGAAAAAAAAAATATTCTTTAAGTTTGCCTAGCAAACTTTTTTCAGTATTTAAATTTTCTAAGTATATTCCATCACATGAGTAGTTAACTATTTCCACTAATGAAAATATCTTATTATTTTAGTTTATTTGATTGATGTTAGATTTTTATGTTTTTGATTGGTGATTTGCATATACTCTTTTAAAAACTTTACACAATTCGTAACATATATGTTAGAAATAATTTTATATCGCATCTGAGATTGAAAAAATTTATAACTATTATCATGTAAAGAAGGTTAAATTTTAAAAACATATCGTTGAATATGAGTGTTACCATGAAAAAAGTTAACTAAATTACTTGTGATTTCCTTTCAGAGTATAAAAAGTTATATAGTTTACATATAATTCGCAAGTTTCTTTCAATTTATCTTAAGATGTTTTAAAAGTCTTGCAGGTGATTTTCAAAACTTGAATGCATGCCTACGATGATTTAATATCTACAATTTATTTAATATTTTCCCCCAATTCACCTTTCTTAGATAAGTCAAATAAACCTTAGTCAGCATGTATTGCATGAGTTAATACGACACCTTAACGTATATTATTACAAAGTAAATTGTCTAAGTCTTTCTTGAAGTAACATAAATTTCCAACTTATATTGATTTTCCGATTGAAAAGTAGAGGTGAAATGTTTTCTTTGGAGTATCTATAACTAGTATTTATTTTAAATATCTTACTATTTTTCTTCTATGTAACAATTTTGTTAAGTTTTACCCGTATTGTAGCATATAATCTCACTGAGCTTGAATAATATTCAATGTTTTAGACAATAGAAAAGTTTTCAAGTAGAAATGATCTTAAATTCTCCAAGTAAATCATATTTTTTGGAAGAAAGTCCATGCGAATTCTACCTTCACTTACTAATGTGTCTTTGAAATCCACTTCATTCATTCCAAGTTTTCACAAACATTTCATTATGAAAAAGGCAAAGTTGGAAAACGATAATCTCAAAGACTTGCTGACACACCGCAGCATCACCCGCTGCTTGCGCGTCGATGCTGCCGTTCTTGCTGTACAAGTCTCCCGACCTGTTTGAACAAGTTTTAGCGTGACTCATCCTCCGGTCTAAAAATGCCGGCGAGTGGCGTATCACCTACCGCTAACCTGATTGGCTAGTTACCGTCACATGCTTATCATCCCATTTAAAGACGTGAATTTTATATGTAAAGTAAATTTTTACGCTAACGCTTAAATTCTTTGCTATAGAAAGTTTAAGTATGTTATTTTTTTTTCCTCTTATATGTTACGTTTAAAACACATGATATGAAATTTTTATGTTATGCTTATCTTGGAAATTTTTGAGTATGTTACTTTTTCTTTTATTTAACATTAACCTAAGAGTTTAATTGTATATGAGAAGTAAATTGTCATGTTAAAGTTTAAAGACATGATATTTATATGTGAAGTAAATTTTCGTGTAAAGGTTAAAATTCTTCATCTTTGAAATTTTTATTCTATTAAATTTCCCATTATTTAACATATGAAAATAATTGTGTATGAAATTTTCGCGTATTCTTTAAATTGTTGTCGAAGAAAGTTTAAGTATGTTATTTTTTTTTCTTCTCTAATTTAGCATTATTCTTACACATTTTAAAGACATGAACGGCAATGTTTGAATTCTTTGTCGTAGAAATTATAGGTATGTTATACTTTCCTCCTACATTTCAAATTTAAAGTCGTGATTTTTATGTGTAAAGTAAATTTTTGTGTTAATGTTAAAGTTATTTGTCGTAGAAAGTTTAAGTATGTTACTTTTTTCTTTTATTTAGCGATATTTCTACATATTTTAAAGTCGGGATTTTTATGTGTAAAGTAAAATTTTAAGTTAATGTTAAAGTTATTTGTCGTAGAAAGTTTAAGCTCGTTACTTTTCTCTTGCATGTCATATTTTAAAGTCGTGATGTTTATATATGATGGGAATTTTCGCGTAAAGGTTAAATATTTATTTTAGAAATTTTAAGTAAGTTACTTTTTTTTCTCTTATTTAGCGATATTTTTACACATTTTAAAGTGATTTTTATGTGTAAAGTAATTTTTTTTACGTTAATGAGTTATTTGTCGTAAAGAGTTTAAGTATGTTACTTTTTTTTCTTATTTAGTGATATTCGTACACATTTTAAAGACATGATTTTTATTCGTAAAGTAAATTTTCACGTTCACTTTTAAATTCTTAGTTGTAAGATGTTCAAGTATGTTACTTTTTCTCTCTTATTTAGGCATTAGAGTATCCAAAATCAGTTATCACATCTCTATTCAGCATTAGCATCTAGTTCTGTGTTGCCATTCGTCAACTTAAGTAAGTACCATTGTACAATAAAAACTATCTTGATTAATATAACTAACATAGACAGATTAATTTCTAACAGGTATTGAGAGCATTTAACATGTATTGGGAGCAATTAGAAAGCATTTAACAGGTATTGGGAGCAGTTAGGGAGCATTTAGCGGGTATTGGGAGCAGTTAGGGAGCATTTAACATGTATTGGGAGCAGTTAGGGAGCATTTAACATGTATTGGGAGCAGTTAGGGAGCATTTAGCGGGTATTGGGAGCAGTTAGGGAGCATTTAGCATGTATTGGGAGCAGTTAGGGAGTATTTAACAGGTATTGGGAGCATTTAGGGAGCATTTAGCAGATATTGGGAGCATTTAGCAGATATTGGGAGCATTTAGGGAGCATTTAGCAGGTATTGGGAGCATTTAGGGAGCATTTAATAGGTATTGAGAGCATTTAACATGTATTGGGAGCAGTTAGGAAGCATTTAACAGGTATTGGGAGCCATTGAGAGCCAATTGGGAGCCGTTGGGAGTCATTGGTAATAACATCCTAAAGAAAGATATGCTAGTTAACCCTTTAAATCCCATGGAGTCAGCGTTGTGGGTTTCACAAAACCCCGATGACTTTCCATTCATAAAAACTAGAAATGAACTCGCCCAACTCGTTCTCCTGTCTGCCACTCCTGGGATTGCTGTGGGGGGTCACTGTCGACCATTAAAAGATCATTACTATATGTATACAGCCTGCAATAGGGGTGTGCGTTGGGTCATCTGCTTGATATGTCAGAGAATTTAGTTGGCGTCTTATCAATGAAACAAACGCCACCGCTAAGTACATGACAAGATTCGCATAAAAGAAAAGTCCCTGACTATCTTACTCCATGTCCAAAGGGTGGGGCAGTTTGACATTGAGTACTTTAAATCCATGTCTCCCCTCTACATGCCCCACAATAGCCTATTGTTGAGGACCGTCACGCTTTAAACAACTAAGGCAGGGCAGTTCCCCTCACTTGAAAATATACGTTTACCCCTGGTTTACCCCTGCAACCGCCCGAAAGGCGGTTAGCTGGGAAATTCTCTACAAGGCGGTATAGGGCGGGTTGGGATTTAAAGTGTTAAAAAAAAAAAATTAAGATATTTCTGCACATTTGTATGAAGAGTAAACTGTAACACTAAAGTTAAATTTGTTTGTATCAAAATTACAATTTTCATGAAAACTGTTAAGGGTACGTTTAAATTTTCGTGAAATTCATTAAGTTTTTTCGGAAAAAAGCTACATACAAGTAGATATTAGTAAAAATTTCTATTAAAAATATTTTTTTTTTTACATTAGTGTTTAAATAATTATTTTCAAAACTAAAATTTTCATGAAAAAATGTTTAGACAGACTAAAATTTTCATGAAATTCAGTATTGGATGGTTGGTTAGTGACCTCATATTTCAAAGAATAAGTTTTTCGTTCTTTAGAATAAGTTTTTTCTTTTTACAGGGAGGAGTGAGGCGGTACCAATTCTTCCTAAAAGAGGTATCGGGCCGGAGGTGGGTCCTCACTTTTAAAATTTAGCTTGAAAATAATTAACATTTTCTGAAGTCTTTCAAATTAGCTTATTCAAAATTGGTTAGGGAAGGGGGTTGGGTAGATGAGTTCCCATGAAGGCAACGTCCGATAGTCGATATTTTAACAATTGTTTGGTAAAATATTGAAATGTCACGTGTAGCTCGGGGTTAGGGTTCTCTAGACCCTTAGTAAATGGCCTTCACTTTTATTAAACTTAAAAGTCGTGTTAAGATTTTTTTTATTTGCATATATCTCTGATCTTAGAAATTTAATGTAAATATCTCTTAAATTCACTCCTAGATGGCGCCACTACCCTAAATTTAGTAGAAAACTATCTTACTAAACTGTGTAGCCAATTATAAGCGTCCATTTAGTCACGTGTTTAGAACCGACTAATCGTAAGCAAGCATTTTTTCGATCTCTCACATAAAGCAAGTCATGACGTCATACCCGCTGTGTACGTCACTAGTCAAAAATACCTATAACTCTAACTTATTCGCTAAGAAGCAGCCCTAGAACAACTCAACTCCGTTTGAAAAATAAATTGAAACTAAAAAGTGTTGCCACAGCTCAAAACTTTGATATAAAACAAGTTATGACGTCATACTCACTGTGACGTCACGCAATAAAAGCCTATAACTCTAACTTATTCGCTAAGAAGCAGTCCTAGAACAACTCAACTCCGCCTTCAAGATAAACCGAAACTAAAAAGGGTTGCCACCTCTCAAAACTTTGATATAAAACCCATTATGACATCATTCCCACTGTGACGTCATACACAAACAGCTTATAACGAAACCGAAACTAAAACAGCAGGAGGAGGGAAACAACTCAACTCCACTTCCGGTCACATGACTTCCGGTGACGATATCATCCCTCATCCTTCTGCGCGCTGCGCCATGTCTTCGGACTGTCCTTTTCTAACTACTGACATCGGTATTGCTCCTAATATTCAAGTCAATGATATTTTATGAATCAATTCATGCAAAATAATTTTGGCTTAACATTAGAACTAATGGAAATTGCCATTAACTTAGAATGGGCAATATTTATAAATTTGCAATCAAAGTCAAAGGTATTGTTATATTGACCAGTTCAACAGTTTTAATTTAAGTTCATGAAAAAATGAATAATTACTTGATTTGAGGATGAATAATTACTTGAAAAATGCATTGCATATACATCTCAAATTTGAGATGTCTACTTACATTGAAACCAACCTGCAAAACATCCGATGGGGCTCGATTCGACGACATTTCACATGCGAATTGAATATATTGCCTCTGGTCAATGAGTTTTGACATAGCGATAGTTGAAAATAGGTATTTTACCATGATTTTTGATATTTTGAAAAGAAGTTGAGCAAACATGGAACTCGCTTCAAATTTTAATATTTTATTTAATTCCAAATTTATTTTGAGAATTGGATCCTACCTGAGTTAAGAATAAACATCGTTTCTTCAATTTTAAGAATGCCCAAATTTTATTTGACAATTTCAAATTGCTTGTATCATTTTGATTTTTAAAGGTTCATTGTAGGTTCATGACTCAGATTCTTTACTAAACGCTCATGAATTTTTTTTCTGGTAACAGTAACTAGGTTTGCTTTATCTACATTTTACATATTATTTGGGAGAGAGGGAGAGGGGGGAGGGGAATTTTGAAAATTCTGTAACTGTGACGTTTATCTTTTAACTTTAACATAGCATTATACGATGGCTTAGTTCTAGTGGAGCCACTTATTTAGAGAAGAACATTTTTTATTCTCTGTATAGAAATTCTTCCGTTGATGGCATCGGATTGTAAGTTACGTTAATAGTTTAATAGGATATCAAATATTAATGTGAGACAAATCACTTCTTCCGATCATATGGACGACATTTAAATACTCAAACAGTTTTCGGGAAAAAATTAAATTTCTAAATAAAAACAATTTGCAGAGAAAATCTTACTCTTACATTTTGAAAAACAAAGTGCGAAAATGAATGCAATGGATATTTATTGTAGCCACTTTTTTCGCACCGTCATACTAGAGGACCAACGCGCAATCGCCGTCTCTACAAAAAATGGCCATTCCTTTACAGAGATGTCCACCCCAGAGCAGAGTTATCAGGGATGTTTTAGAAATTTTGTATTTATGCTTTGGCAAAATAGGATGTCACGTGAAAGTTGCAATCTTATATGCCATATCGGTTTCAAATTCAAGGTCGTCCGAAGAAGGGGTCATTTTATCCCCAGGAAAACTAGCATCTTTAAGAGAAGGGTCGCTTTTTTGTAGTAATGATTGTGATTGATTAACATTTTTTCGGGTTTATTGCAAGAGCTCCCTGCTCCCTTCACAATAGTTAATGTTTAATGACATAATAAATAAGTTTAAAGCTTTTTTTTTTAATATTAAAAATATCCCACAACAAAACAATATTAACAAGCATATATGTAAGTGGGGCCAGGGTCCAAAAAAGTGAGGGGGCCCAGGCCCCCCCTGTCCCAACCGCTACTGTCTGAGATGTATGTGGATATTCTGGACAATGCTGCACTCCCAACTATATGGCAATATTTCAGGGAAGGCCCATTTTTCTTCTAGCAGGATAACTGCTCCATTCACACATCGAGGCTTGCACAGACGTGGTTTGACGAAATGGGTGTTCAAAAACTGGACTGGCCTTCTCAGAGCCCCGATCTAAATCCCATAGAATACCTTTGGGATGAATTAGAGCTCAGATTACGTAGCAAGCCAAATCGACCATCTTCACTGCAAGCACTCACTTCAGCTGTGACGGGCACCTGGAAGGCAATTCCTATGGTCACCTATCAAAAATTGGTGGAAAGTCTTCCCAAACGTGTGCAGGCTGTCATCGATGCAAAAGGGGGACCAACATCATATTAATATGTGCTTCAGGACGCTCTAAGTCCATACCACTGGGTGTCCGGATACTTTTGGTCAGATAGTGTATGATGAGCAAATGAAATTTCTTATAAATTGCAATTCCTTAAATTCTACAAAGTCAATGGAGGTTTTATCGGATGATAGAAATTTCGCAATGAAGAGTAAGCGACTTCACATATCTTAAAAAAAGTTTTCAGTATGCGATGGCTATTGTGCTAGTTTTAACTTTCAATTATCCATATGTTTACATAGGGTAATGAAAGTATGGCATTAGGTGAAAAAAAAAAATGATTTTTTTTCCCTCATTTCTCCATGTTTTGGAACATAGATTTCAAAAAAGTGGTCTAGAAAAAATGTCTGTTTTTGTGTACGTGGTCAGTATAACTCCCGATGTTCAAATTTGGAGTGCAGGTTGGTGGTGGCCATGAGATCTACCATTAATGTTTTCGTCAAAAATTGTACATGCGCATAAGATTGAAATCATAAAATATCATGTTTTTCCATAATTGCTCAAAAACGGTCTTAACAATTTTGATTAAAATATTTGTGCTAATGCTTGTTAAGTGGTTCTAATCGTCTCTACCTTCGAAATTTCAGTTGAAATGCGATAAAAAGTTGAAAACGAGTGCCTTTAAAACAGAGCTCTCTGCTCTTGAGCATCGTCCATCAACGATCGACTTTTTTCTGTTTCACGCATAAGAACAATGTAATGTCCATCGAATAAACATTGCCAATTTCGCCATCATGGCTGATTTTTTTTGCCCTTGTAAAAATTTTTACCAAAAGTATCGGCAAACTGGCCATTTTTATTAAAATGAGTGAAAATATGAAAACGGTATATAACACCATAAATTTTATTGCAATGACGAATTTTCAAGTGTAATTGAAAGTTGTGAGACATTCCACACCATAAGTTTTTATGTGTGCTCGTAAAGTGAAAAAGGGATGCTTAACATTTTGAGAAACTCAATTTCACATTGTTTCACTTACAACCCCATTGAAAAAAAATGTAACTCTTATACTTCATAACAATTTTCGAGAAAAAAAAAGGGAGTTGAGGCGAGGGGGGCATTTTTTGGAGGTGGGGCTCAAACATACATTGTTTTGCCACTGACCAAATGTACTGAGGTTCACAATATGCATCGTCATGAATGTGCCTTCCTTCTTGAAATTTACAATTAATATTAAAAATTCACAGAATGAAATCCGTGAGGGAAACATTATCGAGTATTTACTATAAATGCATTTGAACAGGAAATTAATTTCAATAATATATCTAACATTCTTACAAAATTAAAAGGAAGTAAATTTTAACCAATTAAAATTATATGAACACAAATTATTAAATTTAGAATAGCAGCTTTTCATTTATTTTGGTACAAACAACATTAAAAAAAAAAAAAAAAAAAACTTTACTGTTGGGAAAGTTTTTAATTCAGTGGGTTTGAGTTTGTATGGCACAAGAGCCAAGCTAATTGTGGCAGTGCTGCACCTACTTTAATTGGGTATTGGTTGGTGGTCTTTTTGAGCGAGATCTACACAGCCTTCTGCTAGTGCGAGATTTACTGGATCAGTGAAAGCTCTACATTTGTTAGCCGAGTATTCTGCAAAATCCATGGGCGTACTGGGCATAGGGTTGTCCGGTGTAATCATTGGGCCAGACAGTGCCTCTGATAAATGGGGCGGTCAGAGAGGTTTATTTATTAATTTTTTCGTCACAAGTAACGTCCTAAACGTGTTTTTTTTTTTAAAGCTCAAATGAACTCAATTCCCCAAATAGCCAATTATATAATCGTACTAGTTGCATGGCCGCTTGTTGCGGAGACCCGTCATTGTGTATAAATACCAACTGTTGACGCTTCGCAAACTAGGCTTTCTGTGAAAATAATTGCTGTTAATGAAAAGCAAAATTAGAGGGCTAAAACTACTTATGTTTGAAATTTTAGAGTTATATGCTTATTGGAAGTCACTTTGCAAAGAAACGTTAAGAAATTTAAAAAAGCAGGGATGTGGAACAATGTACAACTTTAATTACACTTAATTCTGGCCGCAGCATTCAGATTTGACATGGATTAGTGTAACTTAAAGCTTTCGTTTTCGCTTTTTGTTATTTTAAAAAATGGTATTAGTTAGGCGATATTTTTCGATATAATTAATACATTGGCAAGAAAAAAACATGGGTAAAACGGCGAAATTGGTGGCAAGTTTTTCGATAAATATTACATTATTATTTCTTGTAAGTGAAACAGAGCAAAAGCAGTCGTTGATTGGTGATGCTCAAAGCAGAGAACTCTGATTTAAAGACATTTGTATTTCGAATTTTTACGCCTTTTTCGCATTTCTAACAAAATTTCGGAGATGCCGATATTTAGAGCAACCTAACACACATCGATTTTGAACAAAATCATTACACCCGTGTTTTGACAAATGCTGAAAAAATATTTTTCGATGACAGTCACTTTATGCGCAATTTTGATGAAAACTTTAATGACAGATGTCAAAACAATTCAATTATTAAAATTAATTAATAAATAAAAATATATTATTTATTAAAATTAATTAATAAATAAAAATGTATTAATTATTAAAATTGCTTATTAATCATTGGAATTCTTTTATTGATAACAATGATTATTAAAACTTGATTAATGATTATATATTGAAAAATTGGGCAGGTATAAATCTAAAATCACCGGGCCCTTTTTATGTCCCAGTACGCCCCTGATGGTATCCATATTTTCAGGTTAAACCAGTGGCAAACAATTCAAACAAATATTTAAAAATATTGTGTTAACTACTATGTAAAACAACCATATAGTCCTCATATTTTTTAATTAATAACATCATATAAATTATGTCCTTATTTAAAAGGTCCCAAATCTAAATTGTGTTTTAAAATGCACATTTTTATTCTTCTGCAAAAAATTCTCCTTTTACAATGATTGACTTTTATGGTAGTTGAATTTTGAGACATTTTATTGGATAAAATTACTTTCTAAGAAAGGATCATAAGTGTAAACAAACAGATTTCTAAAAACCTGGATGTAAACCTCTAATTTATGAAAGCTAACTGTAGGCTTTAATACCAGTTTTCTCCAGAAAATTCCTGTTAATGTATATTGCAGAATTCTTGTAATTTTTACAAAAGAACAAAGTAACACTGAATTAAGCCAACCTTTTGAAAAATACATATATAAAACGGATTTAGAAAAACTGTAATTACTTTAGCTTCCGGTTACATAAAAAAAAAAAAAAAAAAAAAACTGCACATTTTTCTCAATAGAGACATACTACTTCTATGCATTTGTACAAGTTAAAGGAAAGCAGTGAATTAAATTTGCTGTCATTGCAAGAAATAATTTAAATTTTTGAAATATTACAGTTTAAAAATTGAATTACACGATCAATATAATGAACTGCAAGACAAAATTAATGTACTACTTGACAAATTTTTTGAATAATGCACAAACCTTGTGCTAAAAAAGATGATACAATCAATTTTGTTCCCACAAAAACAGACATGGTACAACTGCCCCCCCCCCCTCCCCCCAAAAAAACAGAACTTACATAAAAGCAATGAAAACCAGTAAAAAAAAACTCATTTAAAAAAAAAAAAAAATGCCAGAAGTCAAACAACTTTAAACAATTAAATTATATAGGCAAACAGGTTAATCTAATTAAACCCGATTTTCTTATTACATTAAAAAAAAAAAAAACTAAAATTTTGATCTAAAGAACTGAAAATAGATTTTCCGCTGAACTGTAGCATCTCAAAAAAATCAAGAATCAAAAATTTAAATTTAGAATTTTCAGCATACAAGAAACTGACCTAAAAATCAATCAACAAATACAATTGAAGAACTATAACAACTTTTAGTAAAGTCCATTTATTTCAATAAAAAACATGAATAAAATGAATGCTTTATTTACTAACAACACAAAGATTGGTATCATCATAAAATAATTCACTATGAATTAATACAATTAAAAATTTAACAGACATTGTAAATCATTCAAACATGTCCAATAGTATCATCAGCCACAGCAGTCTATTTGAAGTTCTAGCACAGAATCTGAAAGAAATTATTAAAATCCTCACATTAAGTTACTATGAAACACAGTATAAAATAAACATAAAATGGTTAAAAAAAAAAAAAAAAATAATCAAAACTATGTTGACAAACAGGTGAATATAATTTGATTAAATTTTCCATTTTTTTTTTAACTACATTCAATGTACTGAAATTAGTGTTTCCACTTATCTGTATTATGTTTGACAAAAACTGATTAAATGTCATTAACTGCAACTTCAGATTTTTCTATGTAACTTTAGTTCGGACACACATTAAAAAACCTGTTTCTAACAGAATGTAACTATCTTTAAAAATGTAAAGTTGTAGTAAAATCTCAAAGTGAGACTAACACTTGGGATGTGAAGGATATAAATAAATTATATCACCACCCCCCCCCCCCCCAAAAAAAAAACTATTTTAAATTCTTTTATTTAAAAATAAAATACTTTTGTTTACTGAAATTTTTACAATGATTAGAACATATTAAGAGATTTTAAAGGAAAAAAATAATGCGTTTATTTTGCTATTGACAAATAAGAATATATTTCTTTACGTCAAAAATATGGCTTTACTTGTTGGACATTTTATTAGTTCATTTCAAATGTTTTATGATGATTCTTTAATTTTCAGTAAAAAGGTCAAGTAAAATAATTAGAGCCAAACTAAAACAATACCATAAATAATATAATAAAAAAAAAAGAAGAAAAAAAAAAGAAAAAAAGAGCTGAGAAATCTACGATTTAGGAGAAAAAATATATGTATAGATCATATGCACTTTTTCTTTACACACTGTTGCACATTGAAAACTCGAATTGATTTCAAGTTCTGTAAAAATAATTGTTTTTTAGCTAAAGTAAACAGCTTCAATACATTCAATGAGTCAAATGCTTAGCATAAAAATAAGTAAAAAAAATTACATTCCCAAAATATAAATAAAAGTATTGCACTAAAATAAGTTCTTAACACACACTTCGAATGCAAAATAAACATATTTTAGCGAAATAATTACACTTCCATTTATTATTCTACATGAGTGCTTAGGAAATATAAATTATTGTAACAATGCTTTTATAGATATTTTTTGCTTAGAATTTAGATAATTATTTTTCATTATTTATTTTTTCATACACATAAATCTTTCAATTTTTGAACCCCTGAAAAATAATTGAAGTCTAATAAAATATTACATAGTTCTTTGACTTTCCAATGTAAAATCTTGTTAATAAATATATTACAGTAACATATTTCAAGAATTTTTTATAATTTATTTTTTATTCCTCCACTGTAGTTCAAACTCTGTTTAATCAACTTGGTTAACAGATACACGAATGCAAAATGTACAGAAAACTTGTAATCTGGTTATTTACAATAATTTTGGATTCCATCTACTGGATTGCAAGTCACTTTTAGTTAGTGCAGCAAAATCCAAAGTTATCAAAAATAATATTTCACAAATTTCTTTCACTTCTAGATGATAAACACATAGCAATATAATGTAAAATTTTAATTTACCATAAATTATTTTAACAAGTTAACCCTGTGTTCCAAAGTGCCCTGGATAGGACACATAAATGCAACTGTACTACCTTTGCGCAACTCTTTCTATATTTTTTTGGAAATTATAATTTTGCAAACCAGTAATAGTCAAAACATTTTATTCAAGCAATTTAATGCATTATGTATTAAGCGGATAGCAATTACTTCTGCTCAAGATTGATTTCTATTTGCTTAGGACCAAGAAAAAGCAGGTATTTAAGCTTTGAAGTCTAGGGTTGTCATTGAACAATAAAGTTTCAAATGGAATAAATCAGTAAAATATGTTCCCTACAGATATACATATGTAGTTAAAGAAATATAACCATATAATATAGTTTTACTTGGAACTTTATTCCTCTAGAATTCTAGCTGTTAAACTTGCAAATTTGTTTAACTTCTTCCTGCTTTTTAACAGAGTTCAAAAGCGAAAAGCTTAAATTGCAACAGCATGCATCACAACCATAACCTAATGGTTTTGGCAGTTCACTTCAACATATCTAAACGTCAACTTTCAATACTAGAGCAGGATTGATTTTTACCTCAGTTGTTGTTCTGGGTTCGCCATTCTTTTGACTCAGTGTTTTTTGCCATTTCGGATTCATTTTGTTTATGTTAAGTGAAAAAAAAAAAAAAAAAATATGTACCACTACATAACTTATTTTTATCATTAATATTATACTAAAATCCAATTTAGCAATAATAATTTTTCATGATTTTCCAAAGTTGCCAGCAAGTGACTTGTTTTCTCAAATGAACGATTCATTTATAAAGTGCAATTTTTTGGTGGATGAAAATACAACGCTTTAAGTTAACATTGAATCTGAAATAACTTACAGGATCTTCTGTGTAGAGCATCAAAAATTCTTCTCACTTTAATTGCCAACTAGCTCAAGAAACACAAGCTGCA
Organism: Linyphia triangularis; assembly: GCA_963978545.1. Taxonomy (NCBI): domain Eukaryota; kingdom Metazoa; phylum Arthropoda; class Arachnida; order Araneae; family Linyphiidae; genus Linyphia; species Linyphia triangularis. Next base: position 61,853,949 of record OZ021723.1, on the reverse strand, counting down.
ATAAAATGGAGATAAGGGGGACTGCACTGGGGAACCAAATTTTCTGCAATATAAATACATGTATTGAATATATTATTGTGGTTTTAAATTATGAAATATTTTGCCACTTTGTCAATAAATTTTTTTTATTTCACAAACAATTAAATATCAACAAAATACAAAATCACTTGGTAAACACTAATATAACAGCTCTACCACAATAAAAGGAAATCTATTTTTAATGCTACAATACAATAGGAGCTTTTTGAAAATTGGCATGATTTTGTTTACAAAGTTAATAGTTTAAATTATAAAATGTTAGATTCTCTTTTAAATTAATACAGGAAATTTAATCAAACACTTACTGGGTACTCTTCCGTTAGATGGGTACCAGTTGGCACCAAGTTTAAATGTTTACATGATCGGTTTGTTATAGGAAATATATAAATGATTCGAAGGTTACAAGTTTGAATGAGATATCAGGGTTCCCACTCATATCACAGAATGAAAATCAATGACTTTTCAATGATTTTTAAGGACCTAATAAATGTTTTTAAGGACCTATGAAAATTTGTATTTTTTATTTCTATATTAATTTTTTTTTTTTTGTAAGAGATTGTAAAATAAAAATATATACATGAAATTTGAAGGTAATAATTTTTAAAAAAAATTATTAGAAAAATTACAATGGAATACACTAATTTATGAAGTTTGTGGGCGCTTAGCACCCTTTTACATTTGAAATATGAAGCTTAAATTCTTCCACAATATTACTGTCCACAAGTCTAAGAAATTTAAGGGGTGGCCTGGTATGTATGAGAAACTATTTCTTTACATGTATTGTTGAACCACCCTAATGTATAAGGTTCATTCATGGGCAATAGTTTAAAAGTTCGAGAATTTTAATTTTTATACACCAGTGAGAAAAAAGTCAATTTCAAAATTGTCTCAGAAGTCGAATTACATCAATGAAAAAAATACTAATACAGGGTTCCCACTCAAATCACATAATGAAAATCAATGACTTTTAAGGACCTAATTCATGGTTCATACAGATTTTCAAAATAAAAAATAAGGACTTTTTAAGTTCTTTGTTAACTTTTTTAAGGACCTCAATTTTCTTTGTGATTTAAACGATGGGGAGAAATTGAATGAAAAGAAAATTTTAATGCATTTTAAAATTCATGAATGAAATTTCTTTTAATTCCTAATGATTATAACCAATCATTTTGAGAAATAGATATACTTTTAATAAATGTAGTTTTAATTTTTGAAGTGCAATATAAATTATGCATATTTTTAATAATCTCCTGTTTCCGAGGGTACTTTTAAAGCAAATTGCAAAATTTCGTCACTGGTTTTCTGCCATAATTTCTACATTATTTTATTTTTCTACCACGATGAATACATTTAAATTAACAATGATTTCAAAATTTTAACAATGATGCTCAAAAGGGCACGAATTAAAAACTTCTTCAGAAAATATTTTAAAACTCAAAAGTTAAATGATATTAAAATACTAAAATATCAATTAAAAATGGTCCAGTCCCACCTCTGTTGGAATGTGATTAAAAGAAAATTATTGAATATAAAGAAAAGCATATACACTTAGTAAGATTTTCATCAAATATTCATTTGCAGGGTGGCTACAGAATTCGAGAAGCAAATTTCCCTGACATTTCACTGATTGCCAGAAAATTCTCTGATGTCTCTCTGTCGATGTTATCATTCAAAAAACGAAAAAGAAAATAATGACTAATTAAAAAATGTACAAATTTTATAAGTAAATGTAATTATAAATAGTCTAAGCATAATTGCTCCAAAATAAATTTACGCTAAAAATCAAAACAAGCATCATTAGAGCATGAAAAAGAATGGAAAACATTAATTAAAAAATTAAAAATTCACACTTATCACTTTCAGTTAATTGTGTTCAATAAAATGTCAAAATGAAAGTACAAAAAAAAAAAAAAAAAAAAAAAAAATCAAGTACAGGATCTAAGCATTTTTGCTTATAAATGCTTTTAGGATTGTTGCAAAACTGTAACACAGAGCTAAAATGGTTAAAAAAACGAAAAAATCTGATGGAATCAATTTTAAATATTAAAGAATTTAGAGCTCTAATATATTCTGTTAACAAAATATCCAAGTTAAGAGTGATTTTCTGAGAGAGGGGTACGCTTGTGATTATGCTAATTTTTGATTTCCCTGAAATTTTCAGGAAGTGTTCTGTATGGTTATCCTGATTACAAATTTGAAAACCGCTTTAAAAAATCCATTCCATTGTCATGTTTCAGCTGGTTTTGTAGAGAAAGGGAGGCGCGTTTTATAGCATTTTTGATGAAAAACGCTATCATAAGAATTAATTTTTTGCCAAATTTTCTGCATGTGCTAAACTTTTGATTGCAAAAATGTATAATAGACTACTAGTACTAATTATTATCAGTGTTAATTTCTTGGCACATCTCTAAAGTTTTGGTGCAGATAGCGGACAAAAATGTCCGATTCACTATTTTTTACTACATTAAGAGCCAAAATTTAGCTGACTTTACATATGTGTCAAACATTTGGCATTGCTGTGTGAGTAGTTAGAAAATGACAGTCCTGGGCCATGACGCAGCGCGCAGAAGGATGAGGGATGATGAAAGGGGGCGTGACCAGATATGACGTCATAGGAAGTGACATCACTGGATATGACGTCACCGGAAGTCATGTGACCGGAAGTGGACTGGAGTTGTTTCCCCCCGCTGCTGTTTTAGTTTCGATTTCGTTGTAAGCTGTTTGTGTATGACGTCACAGTGGGAATGACGTCATAATTTGTTTTATATCAAAGTTTTGAGAGGTGGCAACACTTTTTAGTTTCGGTTTATCTTTAAGGCGGAGTTGAGTAGTTCTAGGGCTGCTTCTAAGTGAATAAGTAAGAGTAATAGATATTTTTGACTAGTGACGTCACAGTGAGTATGACGTCATTCATGATTTTACAAAACTTACCTTTAAGACGATGGCAGTAATAGGAATATGCTAAGTTTTAGGCGGGATGGAGTTGAGTTGTTCTATGACTGCTTCTTAGCGAATAAGTTAGAGTGATAGGCTTTTATTGCGTGACGTCACAGTGAGTATGACATCATAATTTGTTTTATATCAAAGTTTTGAGCGGCGGCAACACTTTTTAGTTTCGATTTACCTTTCAGGCGGAGTTGAGTTGTTCTAGGGCTACTTCTTAGTGAATAAGTTAGAGTGATAGGCTTTTTGACTAGTGATGTCACATTGAGTATGACGTCATAATTTGTTTTATATCAAAGTTTTGAGCGGTGGCAACACTTTTTAGTTTCGTTTCATCTTTCAGACGGAGTTGAGTTGTTCTAGGGCTGCTTCTTAGTGAATAAGTTAGAGTGATAGTCTTTTTGACTAGTAACGTCACATTGAGTATGACGTCATAATTTGTTTTATATCAAAGTTTTGAGCGCTGGCAACACTTTCTAGTTACGTTTTATCTTTCAGACGGAGTTGAGTTGTTCTAGGGCTGCTTCTAAACGAATAATTTAGAGTGATAGGCTTTTATTGCGTGACGCACAGTGGGTATGACGTCATTTATGACTTTACAAAGCTTAGCTTTAAGAGAGTGGCAACACTTCTTTAGTTTCGGGTTATCTTTCAGACGGAGTTGAGTTGTTCTATGGCTGCTTCTTAGCGAATAAGTTAGTGATAGGCTTTTTTTTACTAGTGACGTCACAGTGGGTATGACGTCATTATACGTTAAAATTTACATTTTAAGTGGTGATAACACTGGATATATACTAAATTTAGTTTTCAGGTGTTGGCAACGAGTTCTGATCGGTCAGCTAAATGCTCGCTCGTGATTGGTAAGTTTTAAACATGTGACCAAAAGCTAACTCCTGATTGACTGTTTGATTTTCTAGCGAGTTACTTACATATCCTTTAGCCAAGTTAAAATACCTGCAACAAAGTTACACAAATAAAAAAAAATTAAATTTGAAAAGTTAATAAAAGGAAGGTCATTTGCTTAGGGTCTAAAGAACCCTAACCCCGAGCTACACGTGATATTTCAATATTTTACCAAACAATTGTTAAAATATCGACTATCGGACATTGCCTTAATGGGAACTCATCTACCCACTCCCCTTCCCTAACCTTTTTTGAATAAGCTAATTTGAAATACTTTAAAAAAATGTTAGTTATTTTTAAGCTAAATTTTAAAAATGAGGACCCACCTCCGGCCCGATACCTCTTTTAGGAAGAATTGGTACCGCTTCACTCCACCCTATAAAAAGAAGAAAAACTTATTCTAAAGAACGTATATTTCTTTGAAATATGAGGTCACTAACCAACCATACAATACTGAATTTCATGAAAATTTTAGTATGTCTAAACATTTTTTCATGAATATTTTAGTTTTGAAACAAATTATTTAAACACTAATGCAAAAAAAATATTTTTAATAGAAATTTTTACTAATATCTAATTGTATGTAGCTTTTTCCGAAAAAACTTAATGAATTTCACGAAAATTTTAACGTACCCTTAACAGTTTTCATGAAAATTGTAATTTTGATACAAACAAATTTAACTTTAGTGTTACAGTTTACTCTTCATACAAATGTGCAGAAATATCTTAATTTTTTTAACTAGCATATCTTTCTTAATGATGTTATTACCAATGACACCCAACGGCTCCCAATTGGTTCTCAATGGCTCCCAATACATGTTAAATGCTCTCAATACCTGTTAAATGTTCTCAATACCTGTTAAATGTTCTCAATACCAGTTAAATGCTCCCTAACTGCTCCCAATACCCGCTAAATGCTCCCTAACTGCTCCCAATACCTGCTAAATGCTCCCAATACCTGCTAAATGTTCCCAATACCTGCTAAATGCTCCCTAACTGCTCCCAATACCTGCTAAATGCTCCCAAACTGCTCCCAATACATGTTAAATGCTCTCAATACCTTTTAAATGCTCCCTAAGTGCTCTCAATACCTGTTAAATGCTCCCTAAATGCTCTCAATACCTGTTAAATGCTCCCAATACCTGCTAAATGCTCCCTAACTGCTCCCAATACATGTTAAATGATCTCAATACCTGTTAAATGCTCCCTAAATGCTCTCAATACCTGTTAAATGCTCCCTAAATTTTCCCAATACCTGCTAAATGCTCCCTAACTACTCCCAATGGCTCTTGAGTCCCGACAGTTGAGCTTTACCCCAATAAACTTTCTAGAAATTAATCTTTCTATGTTAGTTATATTAATCAAGATAGCTTTTATTGTACAATGATACTTACTTAAGTTGATGAATAGCAACACAGAACTAACTGCTAATGCTGAATAGAGATCTGATAACTGATTTTGGATACTCTAATGCCTAAATAAGAAAGAAAAAGTAATATACTTGAACATCTTACAACTAAGAATTCAAAAGTGAACATGAAAATTTACTTTACGAATAAACATCATGTCTTTAAAATGTGTACGAATATCACTAAATAAGTTAAAAAAGTAACATACTTAAACTCTCTACCATAAAAAACTTTAACATTAACGTAAAAAGTTTACTTTCCACATAAAAATCACTTAAAATGTTTACGAATATCACTAAATAAGAGAAAAGAGTAACATACTTAAACTCTTTACAACAAATAACAATAACATTAACGTAAAAAATTTACTTTACACATAAAAATCACTTTAAAATGTGTAAAAATATCGACAAATAAGAGAAAAAAAGTAACTTACTTAAAATTTCTAAGATAAATATTTAACCTTTACGCGAAAATTCCTTTCATATTGTGAGGCACGCCTGCGAGCGCCCTCTCTCGTCCTCTTTAATACGTAAGCCACTATAATCTCTCATTCTACGCTGAGAGCCGCAACCTATACTAACCTCTAAAATAAAAGCTCTATCCTAGTCATACGGACTATGTTTTATTCTACGAAAACTTTCACGATGTCAAGTAAATACGTCCCTACTATATTAGGCTCCACATAGGACAAGCCTACGTGCCAGCCTTCGATACACATATATAAAAACCACGACTTTAAAATATGACATGCAAGAGAAAAGTAACGTACTTAAACTTTCTACGACAAATAATTTTAACATTAACGTAAAATTTTACTTTACACATAAAAATCCCGACTTTAAAATATGTAGAAATGTCGCTAAATAAAAGAAGAAAAAAAAGTAACATACTTAAACTTTGTACGACAAATAACTTTGACATTAACGTAAAATTTTTTCTTCACATATAAAAATCACGACATTAAAATGTGACGTGTAAGAAGAATTAGCATACTTAAAATTTCTAAGACAAATAATTTTAACCTTTACGCGAAAATTTACTACATACATAAAAATCATGTCTTTAAAATATGTAAAAATATTGCTAAATAAAAAGAAAAAGTAACATACTTAAACTTTGTACGACAAATAACTTTAACATTAACGTAAAAATTTATTTCACACATAAAAATCACGACATTAAAATGTGACATGTAGGAAGAATTAGCATAATTAAAATTTCTACGATAAATAATTTTAACATTTGCGTGAAAATTTACTACATATATAAAAATCATGTCTTTAAAATATCGCTAAATAAAAGGAAAAAGTAACATATTTAAACTTTCTACGACAAATAACTTTAACATTAACGCAAAAATTTACTCTACACATAAAAATCACGACTTTAAATTTGACATGTAGAAGGAAAGTATAACATACCTATAATTTCTACGACAAAGAATTCAAACATTGCCATTCATGTCTTTAAAATGTATAATGACAACTCGAACTTTCAGAAAAAAGAAACACTAAAAATTTACAAGGCCAAGAATTTAAAATTGAACGTGAAAATTAACTTTACATGTACAATCATACGCTTATATCAACGATAAATAAGATAAAAAGAAACTCTAAAAATTTATAAGGCAAAGAATTTAAATAATACGCGAAAATTTACCTCACACTCACATATAAAAATTATGTCTTTCAAATGTGTAAGAATAACGCTAAATTAGAGAAAAAGAAATACTATAAATTTATAATTTAAGGAATTGAAACTATACGCGAACATTTATTTCACACACAAAAAAATGTGTAAGAATAATGCTAAATTAGAGAAAAAAAGAAAGGAAAAAAAAAAAAAAAAAACCCACAAACTTTCTTCGACAAAAATTTAAACAATACGCGAAATTTTCATACACACTTATTTTCTTAGGTTAATGTTAAATAATGGGAAATTTAACAGAATAAAAATTTCAAAGATAAAGAATTTTAACCTTTAAAAGAAAATTTACTTCACATATAAATATCATGTCTTTAAACTTTAACGTGACAATTTACTTCTCATATACAATGAAACTCTTAGGTTAATGTTAAATAAAAGAAAAAATAACATACTCAAAAATTTCTAAGATAAGTATAACGTAAAAATTTCGTATCATGTGTTTAAAATGTAACATATAAGAGAAAAAAAACTAACATACTTGAATTTTCTATAGCAAAGAATTTAAGCGTTAGCGTAAAAATTTACTTTACATATAAAATTCACGTCTTTAAACGGGATGATAAGCATGTGACAGTAACTAGCCAATCAGGTGAGAGGTAGGTGATACGCCACTCGCCGGCATTTTTAGACCGGAGGATGAGTCATGCTAAAACTTGTTCAAACAGGTCGGGAGACTTGTACAGCAAGAACAGCAGCATCGACGCGCAAGCAGAGGGTGATGCTGTGGTGTGTCATCAGGTCTTTGAGATTATCGTTTTCCTTCTTTGCCTTTTTCATAATGAAATGTTTGTGAAAACTTGGAATGAATGAAGTGGATTTCAAAGACACATTAGTAAGTGAAGGTAGAATTCGCATGGACTTTCTTCCAAAAAGTATGATTCACTTGGAGAATTTAAGATCATTTCTACTTGAAAACTTTTCTATTATCTAAAACATTGAATATCTTTCAAACTCAGTGGGATTATATGCTACAATATGGGTAAAACTTAACAAAATTGTTACATAGAAGAAAAATAGTAAGAGATTTAAAATAAATATTAGTTATAGATACTCCAAAGAAAAAATTTCACCTCTACTTTTCAATCGGAAAATCAATACAATTTGGAAATTTATGTTACTTCAAGAAAGACAATTTACTTTGAAATAATATACGTTAAGGTGTCGTATTAACTCGTGCAATACATTCTGATTAAGGTTTATTTTACTTATCAATCTAAGAAAGGTGAATTGGGGAAAATATTAAATAAATTGTAGATATTAAATACCTATTAGATATGCATTCAAGTTTTGAAAATCTCCTGCAAGATTTTTAAAACATCTTATGATAATTTGAAAGAAACTTGCGAATTATATGTAAACTACGTAACTTTTTATACTCTGAAAGGAAATCACAAGTAATTTAGTTAACTTTTTTCATGGTAACACTCATATTCAATGACATGTTTTTAAAATTTAACCTTCTTTACATGATAATAGTTATAAATTTGTTAAATCTCAGATGCGATATACTATTATTTCTAACATATAGGTTACGAATTGTGTAAAGTTTTTAAAAGAGTATATGCAAATCAGAAACATAAAAATCTAACATCAATCAAACAAACTAAAATAATAAAATATTTTCCTTAGTGGAAATAGTTAACTACTCATGTGATGGAATATACTTAGAAAATTTAAATACTGAAAAAAGTTTGCTAGGCAAACTTAAAGAATATTTTTTTTTCTTGTGAAAAACTAGCATAAATTTGAAAAATGTAGAGTTTGTTACTACGTAAAATTGAACATCATCTGAACAAACTAAATTATATGCGAATTTTTTTAATTTTTTTTATTTGGGAGGTGCTGACAATATATTATTAATATAGAGATTTTTAACTTCCACCCATAATTTCTAAATAACTTATACATAAATTTCAGAAAACTGAAACGGAATGTGTTTTACAAGACGCTTATTTTGTAAGATGAATATTCAATATTAATATAACTGAGCAAAGTTCATTCCGGAAAAAACTTGTAAAAGATACTTATATTTTGAAAATACTTTGAAATATCCTTTTAAATATATTCTCGCTTTCGAAAGACACAAATAAAACTGATAATACTCATGATAATTAACACATGCATAACATTAGTCAAACAAAGTGAAATTTTTATTGCTTGTGACCGATAAATTTTCAGTGAAGCAGAACTTACATAGGAAATTTGTGCAAACTTTTTCAACTTTTAAACCAAGTATCATGTAAAATTATAAATTACGATAGGAAATATTATACTTCAGAATCGGAAAAAGTCTTGTAGTTAAGCTAAATTTATTTCTCAAGGAATTGAAAGCATACCAGAGAAGTCCTTATCATTTCTCATGTTGCCAGAAGACATACTTTGTAAAAGATCGTCGTAGCACTTAACAAAAATCAGTAAAAATAAATATATTTTCTATGGCAAAGATAAAACTTCAATTTACTCTTGAAGTTTTTTTTTTTCCAAGAGGGAATTGTTAATATTTAGAAAGAGGTCAGATATTTTCAACTATTCAACACCTGATTGGACAAAACTTATAATGTGTATGAGATTTTTTTTTTTTTTTCAATGATTGGATGAGAAAAATTTCCTTTTAGGACTCAATGAAATTGGATAGTTATGCTTTGATTCGAAGCAATTTTCGTTTCAAGCATATATGATTTGTTGCTAAGTCTAAATAAATATACTTTAAATCAATGCTTAGTATCTTTTCCTTTTATATTATTCTTACTGTTATCATTTTTATATTGAAGGATGATTTTGCGAAAGTCAATATACTTAAAAAAAAAAAAAAATCTATAGTGTAATATATAAAGTTGAAGTTATGTGGAATACTATTGGAATTAGCATGAGAAAATATAAGTATCCTCTATCAATTTATTTATGGAATACTGACCATCACGTGAATATCTCCCAGCAACATTGGTTGCTCTTATTGGTATATGATTAAGCAAGTTTCGTGGTCTTACGTATGTCAATGTTATGTTTTTTATATGTGAAAAAAGGAAACTTTTCCACATACGTTGATATTTTTCATGTTTATTCAGTTTGTAGTTGTTTTCATGTTATTCATATTAATACCATTTGAGATGATATAATATAAATTGTTTAATGTGTTATAGTTTTAATGTATTTGTTCTCACTCAGAAGCATGTTTGATTTTTAATTTTTAATTTTAATTTTTAATTTTTTTTTAATTTTGTTTAAACTTTCTCCTGAAAACTTTTATAACGGATCTCAACGTATTTTTTTTCTGATAAAGTACTTCCGAACATTCACATCTTCCAATGTTGTATCTTCTATACTTTCAGTAAAACTTCTCACATTATACCTGAATACATGAATTTAAAGAAATTTGCTATGTTTAAGTTTGGTATTTTTTTTTTTTTTTAATGTATCAAGATTTCATCTTTATCATTCTATGATAAGACATCAAGTTGGTTCTTAATAAGAAAGAGTGTATTTTCTTGTCATAAGGTAGAAAATTGAAGTTAATATAAGTCAATGATAATTCTTATTCACGAATTTCTTATCGTCTTTAACTTTTTTCAACACATTCCTATCCACTTCTATTTTCTCTTCATCTGTCACTTTGTCATACTTATTTTCAGTTATAGTATGTATCAGTTCAAGTCACTGTTTAAATTTACATCATTGATTTATTCAGTTCACTCAATCTCTTAGGTCATAATAATTTTATTAAATTTATAAGATTCATAAAAAAAAAAAAAAACCTACTCATTACACATGAACTTAATTTTATTGCACTGGGAAGAAAAACTATAGAAATTTGGACAATAAAAATCTATTACAACAGCTAATAAATTCAATTTTCGACAAGCATGATAGGATATAAAAATTGTATTTTTCGTTTTTCTGCTAAAGTTTAAGTTCTCTGTTAGACAATAAAACGTTTGCCTAAAATAAAATCATAAATTATTCATCATTTATGTTTCAACATTAAAATTATCATTTATATTTTTGTAGATTTTTCTTTTTAACATGACAATGTCTTACATGTAAAGTTTATTTAATAGTAATTTCCGACTTGAAAATGTAGATAGCATTTATTTTCGATGAGCTTGATTTCAACTGACAAATATATTTCAACATTCGAAGCATATGCGAGTTATGTGAATAAACCATATGCAACTTAGCTAAATTTCAGTAATTAAGTTGTGAAGTTTTATCTTTGCCATAGAAAATATATTTATTTTTACTGATTTTTGTTAAGTGCTACGACGATCTTTTACAAAGTATGTCTTCTTGCAACATGAGAAATGATAAGGACTTCTCTGGTATGCTTTCAATTCCTTGAGAAATAAATTTAGCTTAACTACAAGACTTGTTCCGATTCTGAAGTATGCTATTTCCTATCGTAATTTATAATTTTACATGATACTTGGTTTAAAAGTTGAAAAAGTTTGCACAAATTTCCTATGTAAGTTCTGCTTCACTGAAAATTTATCGGTCACAAGCAATAAAAATTTCACTTTGTTTGACTAATGTTATGCATGTGTTAATTATCATGAGAATTATCAGTTTTATTTGTGTCTTTCGAAAGCGAACATTTATAAATTTAAAAGGATATTTCAAAGTATTTTCAAAATATAAGTATCTTTTACAAGTTTTTTCCGGAATGAACTTTGCTCAGTTATATTAATATTGAATATTCATCTTACAAAATAAGCGTCTTGTAAAACACATTCCGTTTCAGTTTTCTGAAATTTATGTATAAGTTATTTAGAAATTATGGGTGGAAGTTAAAAATCTCTATATTAATGATATATTGTCAGCACCACTCAAATAAAAAAAAAAAAATTTCGCGTATAATTTAGTTTGTTCAGATGATGTTCAATTTTACGTAGTAACAAACTCGACTTTTTTCAAATTTATTCTAGTTTTTCACAAGAAAAAAAAATATTCTTTAAGTTTGCCTAGCAAACTTTTTTCAGTATTTAAATTTTCCAAGTATATTCCATCACGTGAGTAGTTAACTATTTCCACTAAGGAAAATATCTTATTATTTTAGTTTGTTTGAATGATGTTAGATTTTTATGTTTCTGATTTGCATATACTCTTTTAAAAACTTTACACAATTCGTAACCTATATGTTAGAAATAATAGTATATCGCATCTGAGATTTAACAAATTTATAACTATTATCATGTAAAGAAGGTTAAATTTTAAAAACATGTCATTGAATATGAGTGTTACCATGAAAAATGTAAACTAAATTACTTGTGATTTCCTTTCAGAGTATAAAAAGTTACGTAGTTTACATATAATTCGCAAGTTTCTTTCAAATTATCATAAGATGTTTTAAAAATCTTGCAGGAGATTTTCAAAACTTGAATGCATATCTAATATGTATTTAATATCTACAATTTATTTAATATTTTCCCCCAATTCACCTTTCTTAGATTGATAAGTAAAATAAACCTTAGTCAGCATGTATTGCACGAGTTAATACGACACCTTAACGTATATTATTTCAAAGTAAATTGTCTTTCTTGAAGTAACATAAATTTCCAACTTGTATTGATTTTCCGATTGAAAAGTAGAGGTAAAATTTTTTCTTTGGAGTATCTATAACTAATATTTATTTTAAATCTCTTACTATTTTTCTTCTATGTAACAATTTTGTTAAGTTTTACCCATATTGTAGCATATAATCCCACTGAGTTTGAAAGATATTCAATGTTTTAGATAATAGAAAAGTTTTCAAGTAGAAATGATCTTAAATTCTCCAAGTGAATCATACTTTTTGGAAGAAAGTCCATGCGAATTCTACCTTCACTTACTAATGTGTCTTTGAAATCCACTTCATTCATTCCAAGTTTTCACAAACATTTCATTATGAAAAAGGCAAAGTAGGAAAACGATAATCTCAAAGACCTGCTGACACACCACAGCATCACCCGCTGTTTGCGCGTCGATGCTGCTGTTCTTGCTGTACAAGTCTCCCGACCTGTTTGAACAAGTTTTAGCGTGACTCATCCTCCGGTCTAAAAATGCCGGCGAGTGGCGTATCACCTACCGCTAACCTGATTGGCTAGTTACCGTCACATGCTTATCATCCCGTTTAAAGACGTGAATTTTATATGTAAAGTAAATTTTTACGCTAAAGCTTAAATTCGTTGCTATAGAAAGTTCAAGTATGTTAGTTTTTTTTTCTCTTATATGTTACATTTTAAACACATGATACGAAATTTTTACGTTATACTTATCTTAGAAATTTTTGAGTATGTTATTTTTTCTTTTATTTAACATTAACCTAAGAGTTTCATTGTACATGAGAAGTAAATTGTCACGTTAAAGTTTAAAGACATGATATTTATATGTGAAGTAAATTTTCGTGTAAAGGTTAAAATTCTTTATCTTTGAAATTTTTATTCTGTTAAATTTCCCATTATTTAACATTAACCTAAGAAAATAATTGTGCATGAAAATTTCGCGTATTGTTTAAATTTTTGTCGAAGAAAGTTTATGTTTTTTTTTGGTTTTTTTTCCCCCTTTTTTTCTCTAATTTAGCATTATTCTTACACATTTTTTGTGTGTGAAATAAATTTTCGCGTATTGTTTCAATTCCTTAAATTATAAATTTATAGTATTTCTTTTTCTCTAATTTAGCGTTATTCTTACACATTTGAAAGACATAATTTTTATATGTGAGGTAAATTTTCGCGTATTATTTAAATTCTTTGCCTTATAAATTTTTAGAGTTTCTTTTTATCTTATTTATCGTTGATATAAGAGTATGATTGTACATGTAAAGTTAATTTTCACGTTCAATTTTAAATTCTTGGCCTTGTAAATTTTTAGTGTTTCTTTTTTCTAAAAGTTCGAGTTGTCATTATACATTTTAAAGACATGAATGGCAATGTTTGAATTCTTTGTCGTAGAAATTATAGGTATGTTATACTTTCCTCCTACATGTCAAATTTAAAGTCGTGATTTTTATGTGTAAAGTAAATTTTTGCGTTAATTTAAAGTTATTTGTCGTAGAAAGTTTAAATATGTTACTTTTTTCTTTTATTTAGCGATATTTTAAAGACATGATTTTTATATATGTAGTAAATTTTCACGCAAATGTTAAAATTATTTATCGTAGAAATTTTAAGTATGCTAATTCTTCTTACATGTCACATTTTAATGTCGTGATTTTTATGTGTGAAATAAATTTTTACGTTAACGTTAAAGTTATTTGTCGTACAAAGTTTAAGTATGTTACTTTTTTCTTTTTATTTAGCAATATTTTTACATATTTTAAAGACATTATTTTTATGTATGTAGTAAATTTTCGCGTAAAGGTTAAAATTATTTGTCTTAGAAATTTTAAGTATGCTAATTCTTCTTACACGTCACATTTTAATGTCGTGATTTTTATATGTGAAGAACAAATTTTACGTTAATGTCAAAGTTATTTGTCGTACAAAGTTTAAGTATGTTACTTTTTTTTTCTTCTTTTATTTAGCGATATTTCTACATATTTTAAAGTCGGGATTTTTTTGTGCAAAGTAAAATTTTACGTTAATGTTAAAGTTATTTGTCGTAGAAAGTTTAAGTACGTTACTTTTCTCTTGCATGTCATATTTTAAAGTCGTGATTTTTATATATGAAAGGAATTTTCGCGTAAAGGTTAAATATTTATCTTAGAAATTTTAAGTCAGTTACTTTTTTTCTCTTATTTGGCGATATTTTTACACATTTTAAAGTGATTTTTATGTGTAAAGTAAATTTTTTACGTTAATGTTAAAGTTATTTGTAGTAAAGAGTTTAAGTATGTTATTTTTTTCTCTTATTTAGTGATATTCGTACACATTTTAAAGTGATTTTTATGTGTAAAGTAAACTTTTTAAGTTAATGTTAAAGTTTTTTATCGTAGAGAGTTTAAGTATGTTACTTTTTTAACTTATTTAGTGATATTCGTACACATTTTAAAGACATGATGTTTATTCGTAAAGTAAATTGTCATGTTCACTTTTGAATTCTTAGTTGTAAGATGTTCAAGTATGTTACTTTTTCTCTCTTATTTAGGCATTAGAGTATCCAAAATCAGTTATCAGATCTCTATTCAGCATTAGCAGTTAGTTCTGTGTTGCTATTCATCAACTTAAGTAAGTATTATTGTACAATAAAAGCTATCTTGATTAATATAACTAACATAGACAGATTAATTTCTAGAAAGTTTATTGGGGTAAAGCTCAACTGTCGGGACTCAAGAGCCATTGGGAGTAGTTAGGGAGCATTTAGCAGGTATTGGGAACATTTAGGGAGCATTTAACAGGTATTGAGAGCATTTAGGGAGCATTTAACAGGTATTGAAAGCATTTAGGGAGCATTTAACAGGTATTAAGAGCATTTAACATGTATTGGGAGCCGTTAGGGAGCATTTAGCAGGTATTGGGAGCAGTTATGAAGCATTTAACAGGTATTGGGAGCAGTTAGGGAGCATTTAGAAGGTATTGGGAGCATTTAGCAGGTATTGGTAGCAGTTAGGGAGTATTTAGCAGGTATTGGGAGCATTTAGCAGGTATTGGGAGCATTTAGCGGGTATTGGGAGTAGTTAGGGAGCATTTAGGGGTATTGGGAGCTGTTACGGAGCATTTAACTGGTATTGAGAACATTTAACAGGTATTGAGAGCATTTAACATGTATTGGGAGCCATTGAGAACCAATTGAAAGCCGTTGGGTGTCATTGGTAATAACATCATAAAGAAAGATATGCTAGTTAAAAAAATTAAGATATTTCTGCACATTTGTATGAAGAGTAAACTGTAACACTAAAGTTAAATTTGTTTGTATCAAAATTACAATTTTCATGAAAACTGTTAAGGGTATGTTAAAATTTTCGTTAAATTCATTAAGTTTTTTCGGAAAAAGATACATACAATTAGATATTAGTAAAAATTTCTATTAAAAATATTTTTTTTTTACATTAGTGTTTAAATAATTTGTTTCAAAACTAAAATTTTCATGAAAAAATGTTTAGACATACTAAAATTTTCATGAAATTCAGTATTGTATGGTTGGTTAGTGACCTCATATTTCAAAGAAATATACGTTCTTTAGAATAAGTTTTTTTCTTCTTTTTATAGGGAGGAGTGAGGCGGTACCAATTCTTCCTAAAAGAGGTATCGGGGCGGAGGTGGGTCCTCATTTTTAAAATTTAGCTTAAAAATAACTAACATTTTTCTAAAGTATTTCAAATTAGCTTATTCAAAAAAGGTTAGGGAAGGGGAGTGGGTAGATGAGTTCCCATTAAGGCAATGTCCGATAGTCGATATTTTAACAATTGTTTGGTAAAATATTGAAATATCACGTGTAGCTCGGGGTTAGTGTCCTTTAGACCCTTAGCAAATGACCTTCCTTTTATTAACTTTTCAAATTTAAATTTTTTTTTTATTTGTGTAACTTCGTTGCAGGTATTTTAACTTGGCTAAAGGATATGTAAGTAACTCGCTAGAAAATCAAACAGTCAATCAGGAGTTAGCTTTTGGTCACATGTTTAAAACTTACCAATCACAAGCGAGCATTTAGCTGACCGATCAGAACTCGTTGCCAACACCTGAATACTAAATTTAGTATATATCCAGTGTTATCACCACTTAAAATGTAAATTTTAACATATAATGACGTCATACCCACTGTGACGTCACTAGTAAAAAAAAATCCTATCACTCTAACTTATTCGCTAAGAAGCAGCCATAGAACAACTTAACTCCGCCTGAAAGATAACCCGAAACTAAAGAAGTGTTGCCACTCTCTTAAAGCTAAGCTTTGTAAAGTCATAAATGACGTCATACCCACTGAGACGTCACGCAATAAAAGCCTATCATTCTTTATTCGTTTAGAAGCAGCCCTAGAACAACTCAACTCCGTCTGAAAGATAAAACGAAACTAAAAAGTGTTGCCACCGCTCAAAACTTTGATATAAAACAAATTATGACGTCATACTCAATGTGACGTCACTAGTCAAAAAGACTATCACTCTAACTTATTCACTAAGAAGCAGCCCTAGAACAACTCAACTCCCTCTGAAAGGTAAATCGAAACTAAAAAGTGTTGCCACCGCTCAAAACTTTGATATAAAACAAATTATGATGTCATACTCACTGTGACGTCACGCAATAAAAGCCTATCACTCTAACTTATTCGCTAAGAAGCAGTCCTAGAACAACTCAACTCCATTCCGCCTAAAACTCATAGACCAAAGATAAAGCAGACTGATCGTAAACCTCCAAATCCTTGACCGAGAAGCGCGAGGAATTGTGGGGCACAGATCTCCAAAACATAAACGCATTTTGTATAGACAATGGCTGCTTGCTTCGCATTTGGATGCACAAATCACACGTCAAAAATAGTATGTACAGCTCCAAATATTTCATTTTACAGGTAAGTTCTTTTCTAACACTGTCTAATTATAGTTTGCATTGATTTTAGTTTCTAAAACTATTTATTTGTGTTTGAATGACTTCAAAATGAAAGTTCGTGTGGGTACTCGTTTCGTTTTCCTTCATTATTGTGTGTATCGCGGAATTTTCGATAAAATTTCAATTAGCCTACAGACTGCCATTTAATAATTAATTAATAACTACCACTTTAGAAGAGGCAATTGAGGTATCTGAATTTTTAAGAATTGTTTTCGTGAAGTCAGTATTTTCTGGAGAGGAAGGATGTGTCACGTTAGGTGATCAAGTTTTGAATGAAAGCACGTGTGCTCTTCTCTCCGGAAATGGAAAAACATAGTTGATTCTCTACTTTGGTTTCAATGTTAAGAAACCAGTCAATGATATATGATGCAGTGCATTCAATAAATAAAAGTCACAGTTCATAAAGAACTTGTTGTGTAAAAGAATTAGTTTCCCATAAGATGAAAAAGTGAAACCGAAAGTTATATTTACATGTTTACCTAACAATACAAAATTTTTCAGCTATGTAATTGTGAATGTGTAATTATGTTATACATCTGTCCAATTCCTACAATATAGTTATTATAACATACATTAAAATTATGTGCTAAATATTATGCATTAACAAAATATGTTAAATTTTTGGAAAGATAATGAAAAAATTTAATTTCCTGAACATTTGTTAATTGTTAAATGGGATTTCCGTTTTATGAAATTGCTATTATCAATTTTTATCAATTATCATTAATTTTAGTCGTATGCAAAATAAGAGATGACATTTTTCTTTACACTTTTTCAAAGCCATGATATTCTACTGTGTTTAAGCTTCAACACAAAAACTTGATCTTGGAAGGAAGATTTAAAAAAAAAAAATGTTAAATCAGTATTTAAAAAAAATGTTAAACCAATTATTTGAATAAGCATTATGATACTTAAATAATGAGATTTTCATTATTAAATATTTTTCCATTTTTCGTTATCTAGTAATAGTTTTTTTATTTGTAATTATTGAAAGGTGAACTCAGGAAGAATATATTCGCCTGTAAAATAACATTTTAAAGATGTTAAAGTTCTTTTTAATAAAAGTGTACATTCATGCTAATGGGTTATTTGTTCTTTCATAACTAAACTAAAAACCTTTTAAAATATCTAAAAAACAAATAAAAATATGATACGTTTGTTTGCATCATGAAGACAGATCGAGATGATATTTTATGTGTTTTGTTGCCATTGTTGTTGTTTTTTAAAGAATTTTAATAAAGAATATTTTGTAATGCTATTACTTTTTGAATTTCTTAAATATTATTCAAAAACATAAAATTACTATTCTTTGTTATTTTAATGAATAGTTAGAAATAAATAAACCTGTTGAGCCGAAACTTTTTCCTTTATTCAAATTTATAATTTCACCGATAATTGTATGGCGAATGATGCGGCCACGATCCGTCACGGATGCGGGAAGAATGTGTTGGAAGAACCCCCACACTTTACCCCCACATTTTTTAAAATTTACCGCCGACGGACAAATAGGTGAACTTCTTGAAGTCAAATTTAATAAAATTATCCGAAACTTTCTTCTTTTCTTCTTAATGCAGCATAATGTATACATTCTAAGGAAAATATGTGAATTTTTTCATAAGATTTATTCATATATTAGTGGATAAAACGCTATTTTTAAAATGCGAAATTTTACACAGTACGCAAGGCGTTTGCTGTTTCTTTTGGAATTATATTACCCATGATGCCTCAAAACATGTAATGTTTTTCTCCAATGAAGGTCAATGGGAAACACCGCCTCTGCTCCTATTCTTTGCTCTATGCTAAAACTTAGCATATTCCTATTGCTGCCATCGTCTTAAAGGTAAGTTTTGTAAAATCATGAATGACGTCATACCCACTGTGACATCACTAGTCAAAAATATCTATAACTCTAACTTATTCACTTAGAAGCAGCCCTAGAACAACTCAACTCCGCCATAAAGATAAACCGAAACTAAAAAGTGTTGCCACCTCTCAAAACTTTGATATAAAACAAATTATGACGTCATTCCCACTGTGACGTCATACACAAACAGCTTATAACAAAACTGAAATTAAAACAGCAGCAGGGGGAAACAACTCCAGCCCACTTCTGGTCACATGACTTCCGGTGACGGCATATCCGGTGATGTCTCTTCCTATGACGTCATATCCGGTCACGCCCCCTTCCAGTGACGTCATCACCCCTCATCCTTTTGCGCGTTGCGTCATGGCCCAGGACTGTCATTTTCTAACTACTTGTGTGGTAGTACACCACAAACATAATACTTTAGCGTAAAAAAAACTTTGGCACCTATCTGAAGTTTCCAGTCAAGTCAGTCCGAAATCTGGATTTTTTGACTTTTAGGCCTAATTTAAGGCCAAAAATCTCAAAACTTCAGAATCTCTAAAATAAGGTGATGAGGCTAACAGAGAGGGACTTTAGTGTACTCAACGCTACTATCGTCTGTTTTTTGGCCCTTCTTCTCATTTTTATTAAATAATGATTTAAATATAGTCAAAATTTATCAATGCCGTTTTCCACTGATGAAGTAAACTGCAGACTTGTGCCTAGGGCTTACTTTGATTTTTTTGACTCACAAAACCATTTAAAGGTAAGAATAGGTTTTATTGCTTTGGCACCTGCTTAAAGTTAGGCTATATTGTTTTAAATATTTAATGTTCTTAACATTTGAATGGAAAAATATGGATGCAGTAATCATGTTTCCACAATTATTGCTTTTCATGTATTTTTTTTATGAAATTGAATAAATAATAAGTAACTTTACAGTATCTATGATATATATTTATTCAAATTTCGTACCTAATATAAATAAAACACACATATAAACTTTAAATGTAAACCTGAGGTACTTAAAAAAAATCAAAAACCATAAATTCTTTAAACGTTTTGCTCTTACTTTTAAGCTGGCTTTAATGGATCTCCCTCTGCGTAAGCAACATATGTACATACTTTGTGCTTACTTATATAAAACTTGGCCATATACGGTGCTATGTTGCAATGCTTTTATTTACTTTCGCAACAATTAGCTAGCATAGGCATATTATTGTTGACAAACAAATTACAATCCAAACTTTGGAATTTTGCTTTTCTCTTTTAGTTCATTTTTAAACTTTTTGTATGATACACTTACATTTTTTCCTCTTTTTTACAAAAGAAAAAACGGAGCCACCCCAGTTACTGTCAACGGACCATAGACTTCTGGTTCCATATGACTTCTGAAACATTCTCTATATCAGGTTGTTTTAACCATGGAGGTAGAAATAAGACAGGAGAGGGCAGCGGTTAAAAATCTGAAGCATTTAACTGTAACCTACCGCCATCTTGTTTCAATCAAAAGATTCGACTTGCGGTATCTCTCTACAGTGTAGAACATTGAATTAATTTATATTTTTTAGGCTAAATATGATTGTTTAGAGAAATGGAGTCGATAACTGCACAAATAGATATTTCAAGAAAATATCTTAAATAACTTTTCATGGATAAATACTATTTTTATGCTGATTTCTTATGTGTTGGAATTCAGTTTCGGCATTTGATAGATCATTAGGCTTGAGCATTTTTATTTTTGAAATGTAGCAGTATATATGTTAATGATTGAGTATCTAATGAAATATAAAAAAAAGGATTGGGATAGACATTTTCAATTTTTATATGTATATATATTCAATTTACATATATATATATTTTCAATTTATATAAATGATGATTTTCAAACTTCTTTTGAATTTCCTTTTTGCTGTTCTTTGGAAATGATAAACAGTATGTAGAATATCAGATTATAATCTCTTTAAAGTACTTCATGGAGATCTTTCACACAGATTTGTGCCATTATTTAACACCAAAATTGAATTGTTAATGTATTTAAAAAAATGCTAAACTTTTAGGTATTATAAAGCAGTGTATTTCTTTTAAGTGTTCCAAAAAATATAATACAATCCCACTTTCTATTTCAATTCACTCCGTAAGTTTATGGGATATAAATATATATGTTTTTAAAATATTAGGGGCCTTTGCTCCCTGCTCGTTTACTCTCGCCAACCCCAGAAATAGCTTCGCAATCAAGTCACCTGGTCAGTAATGTTTGCCAAACTCCAAGTTCACTACTCCAGTGAATTTTTATAAAAAATTTGAAATTGAAAACCATCTGTCAGTGAAAGCTTTGTGACATGATCCTGGAAATCAATAAATTGTTATTTGAATTACTCTCCTTAAAATATCAAGCACGTGGTCAAAATTACATCGAATCTATTTGAAAGCGAACTCTCAAATCTAAGGTTGCCAGATTTTCATATAATTAAAAACATACTATTAAATTAGAGCATTCTCCGAGGACGACGGCCCATGCAAAAAATTCTCTGACTTTGATATACAATAATTCAGAAAAATAGCTTATTAAATATCTTGTAAAATTTTGGAATAATAATAATAAAAAAAAAAATATCTTTAATATACAACATTTTTTAAAACTGGTACTTAAAAAATGTATGTGAAAATGAGAAATATGCATGGTAAGTCAATAACAACTCTAGAAGAATTTTGACCCATCAAAGCACCCCTTTAAACACATATTGGAACTTTGTGAATATTCACAAGTCTCCTAGAGTTGCCCGTGGCGTAGTCTTCACACTCTAATAACCATATTACCTTAGAATTAAAAAATATTACAGTTTGAAACACATCATTTTGTCTTTTAAATATGGCGAAATTAGAAAACACCATTTTGCTACATTAAATTAACACATTTCCTGGTGAGGACTGCCCATGTATAAAAAAATTGTTTCACTTTGTTAGAAACTAAAGTTTGCAACTCTAAATTTTTCTTATCAGCAGACTTCTCAAACTTTTCTTTTCTAATGTGCAAAATTTCACACTTTTAAATCCAATACTTTTTCCACAGAGATAAATGCACTCGGTGGAAAAATTCTGAAACCGTTGCGACACTTTTTAATTCTTACTTATTTTTAGTATAGAAAGAAATTCTGATTGTAATATGATAGGTGACAAAGTATTTAATACAACAACAAAGAAATCAATATGGAATTTAAATAAATTACATCTTGTAACACGTTTGTATTAGTTGCCTTTGTAATTATTTTTATTAAAACAAAATTCTTTATTATGTAGTAATTTTCATAAGTTTAGCAATCTTTAACTTCCTTAAATAATTTTGCTAATAAATGTGCAATCAAAAATAAAGCTTATAATAAATGTAAATAAGAGAACATGTAATTTTTAAACATTTTGATCACACGAAATTCATATTTTTTTGGAAACAAGTAACCAAGATTCTGTCAAAGATGGTATTTTAAAGAATAAGATTACAAAATTATGATGAATGCAACAAAATGAATATTTTTGAAATTACAAATTCAGCCTAAAATGTTATATTGAGTATATTTGTATGAATGTCTCTATTTTAATTTGTATCACCAGAAAAGTTTACTTTTGGACTATAAAATTCATATTTGTAAATTTTTTTTATACTTAAAACTCCTTGATGTTTTGTCTAAATGCATTAATAATTAGCCATGAATAATAATGAATAAAAAATCGTTAATGTTCCGAAAATTTCCCCAAGACATCTATTTCATCAGTAGGTTACATGCAATTTTGCTTGCATAAATGTATAACACTAATTGCTTAAAAGGGGAAAGGATGATTGCAAAAAACCTTCCGCTCAGCCTAAGTCCGACGTTCAAAGTGCGGCTTTTGGTTGAACCGACATGGCCGACGCCTCGCTTCAGTCTCTACTGTGGGGTGAGATAGGGCATGCCTCCTCCTTCTATTTCTACCTCCATGGTTTTAACCAATCATATTGATTAGCTTCTATCTTGTGAAGAAATTTGACTTCATATTGATGCAAGTGTTTTGTATCAACTCATATTGCTTGTATTTTTTCAATGTAGCAGGTTCTTGTGTAATATACACCATAATAAGATGATATTTTAATGGGAGAATTGTATTCGCATGTTGAATTCATCATAATGTTTTGTTGAATAGCTGTCAGAGAATTCATAGTATTATGAAAATTATTTCCTTCTACAGCAGTTTCTAAATTCCAGTTCTCTTCGTCATTATCAGTTATTTCTTTCATTTAAATTTCGAGACCTTCATTTTTCTCTTTTGCTTCATATTCCTATTGGACTTACTTTCTTTTTAACTTCAAATATGTATGAAGAGTTTGATTTTTTATAGTTACTAACACAGAAAATTGGGACATCACCTACTGTTTTGTAAAGTAGTCAGAAACACTCAACATTTTTGTTCCATTTAAATCTAAAAGTATCTTCATGAATGTACTAAACTTTCTGAACAAACTTTTCAGCATGTTTTTTCTCCTTAAATGAAGGCGGTCTCATTTATAGGACTTTTGCGTCAATGTCAACTACTGCTTTTCTTTCTCCATTGCCCGACATAAATAGTGGGTATTTTAGCAGACTTAACCAGTGAAATTTCAAATCTCTCTTGTTTGTTAGAGGTTAATGAGTATGTTATATTAGTTGCTTTGGTCTTTATTTTTTTACATAATATGTTTTGGCTTTGTCCTTTGGACTTTGTTACTGCTAGTACAGTTGTGTTGTTTATCTACTACATGATTAATATCTAAGTCCTTGATTGAGGTAAACTTTGCTGTACATTCCACTCAAGGCTAAACACTACTAATCTTTGTTTCCTAGGTTGCTTCTTTTGGGGTGGCTTCCCTTTGGAAAAATCTTCAGAAAACGGTTGTATGATTTAAATTTGTGCTTGACATCTTCTATCTTTATGTCAGTTTTCTTCCCAGGTCCAATATCATGATGGTTCTAAAATGTTATTCCTTCTTAATTCTCTAGGTTAAAAGAATGGTATGACGATATGTTTTTCAAAGTGATTTTATCTATAGAGCCTTCGTAATGTTAAATGTGAACAACAGAGCATTTCACATTTCTAATGATGCCATTAGAAAGAAGAGCTTTATATATCTCTTGTGATGAGGAAGTATCATGGTCATCTTTGAAACGCTGTGGTTCGTTGAATTAACTGCGTATGATCTTCAGCCCCATTTCTTGGCTTAAGCTTGGCGTCCACTATCGCTAAGCAGAGCAGATCAGAGCGGAGTGGATTAGAGCCAATTACAAGGCTGTCAACGTTCATTGTAGCTAGAGGCTCGTGCTATAGTAGACATTGGCAGCCTTGTAATGGGCTCTAGTCCCCTCCGCTCTGCTTATCGATAGTGGACGCCAAGCTTAAAGCTTGGCATCCACTATCGTGAAGCAGAGCAGAGCAGATCAGAGCGGAGTGGATTAGAGCCAATTACAAGGCTGTCAATGTCCATTGTACCTCGAGGCTCGTGCTATAGCAGACATTGGCAGCCTTGTAATTGGCTCTAATCCACTCCGCTCTGATCTGCTTAGCGATAGTGGACGCCAAGCTTTACTGTGCTACAACAACCAGCATTGTCACTTCTATCGACAATTCTTATTCATACTGCTGCCACGCAAAATTATGAATCTTATATCATACTAAAAGATTCCATCACAAAACTTTAACATGTAAAGGATAAATATAGCGGACCAGGATGATTCTTGATAACTTTTTAGTAATATCAATAAAAACGTTTTTATTTTTTAAAACACTTTAAGCAGGTGTCAAAGTTATAAAGCCTATTCTGAGCTTTGAATGGTTTTATGAAACAAAAAATGAAAGAAAACTCTTGGCACAAGTTTGCAGCTCACTTCATCAATGGAAAATGGCATCAATCAACTTTGCCGTTTTTGAACATTTTGATCATATTTACATCATTATTTCATAAAAATGAGCAGAGGTGCCAAAAAACAGACGATGGCAGTGTTAAGTACACTATAGTCACTCTCTGTTAACATCATCACCTTATTTTAGAGATTCTGAAGTTTTGAGATTTTTGGCCTTAAATTAGGCCTAAAAGTCAAAAAATCCAGATTTCGGACTGACTTGACTAGAAACTTCAGATAGGTGCAAAAGTTTTTTTTACGCTAAAGTATTATGTTTGTGGTGTATTATCACACAGCAATGCCAAATGTTTGGCCCATATGTAAAGTCAGCTAAATTTTGGCTCTTAAAGAAGTAAAAAATAGTGAATCGGACATATTTTTGTCCGCTATCTGCACCAAAACTTTAGTGATGTGCCAAGAAATTAGCACTGATAACAATTAGTACTAGTAGTCTATTATACATTTTTGCAATCAAAAGTTTAGCACATGCAGAAAATTTGGCAAAAAATTAATTCTTGATAGCGTTTTTCATCAAAAATGCTATAAAACGCGCCTCCCTTCCTCTACAAAACCAGCTGAAACATGATAATAGAATGGAATTTTGTAAAGCGTTTTTCAAATTTGTAATCAGCATAACATAGAGAACATTTGCTGAAAATTTCATGGAAATCAAAAATTAGCATAATCACAGCCCAATGCTAAGTGTACCCCGCTCTCAGAAAATCACTCTTAAGAAGAAAAATAATCATATCTGTAAAGGATGCAGTTAGATTAAAATTAGAAGATTTTTTTAATCGAAAGGCTACTGGCGGCCACGCTTCTAAGTTATAAGATAACTAAAAATCTAACATAAATAATAAGTAAATAATTGAATTTTAATATATTCTGTTGACAAAAAACGCGAGGCAAGAAGAAAATAATAGGATGCAATGAGATTGAAGTTTGAGGATTTTTTCAAACAATACGGCGCTGACCTCACGGCATCCACTTCAAGTGACGCGATCCGAGATAGATGTCTGCACCCGCACAGGGAATGCGAGAAAAGAAACTCAAATATTTTAAAATTCCCTGATTAAAGAGTAATTTTACGAAATTCTCAGAGTTGTCCAGAAGAGTGAAGTTCACTGACATTTCCCTGAATTCCTGGTCTGTCGCCACCCTGATTTGTATAAAAATAGCAATTTATAACTGTAATATTTAGCCAAGAATGTTAATAAAGTATTTGCAACCAACTTAAATGCAAAATTTTCTAAAATTTGATCAACCCCAACCGTTTAACTTGAATTTTTATTTCCAAAATCAAATCCAATTCTGCTTAAAACTGCAATTTTTTGTCATACATGCAGTTACTATAGGCTTTAAAAGATGTGTATTTATATTTTAAATCGGAAATAATCCGGGATTTTGATTACATTCCTGTGATATTTAATTTCAAATATAAAACGGACGTTCAGAAATTTATTAGCAATAGCTAAAATTACACAAAACGTTCCCCTAAATTTAGTAAGAGAGTATCGCGATTTCGCGTAACGGTGCGGAAATATATTCTTTTTAAATGCTTCGTAAAAAACACTTTATGGTTTATATACCTTAGAATAAGTTTTAAACTACGGTTTCCAGTAACTTTCTTCTCTATTTTGAGTAAGAAGGCATGGTAAAAAAAAATCCGGAGACACTTAATCACGGTACGTATGAAATAGGCATACATGCTTACCTCGTAATTTTAGGACGGACCCCATTAATCTACCTACTAATGATGAACCTAACATCAAAAGCCATTCAATGACTTTTGATTTTTGGTGACAATTTTTATCACAGTCAATTCAAGTCACTGGACTGTGCGTGGCACGTTTGTACATGAATGCGCGTGCGCAACAGGCGATTTCGGTAGGGATGATACGCATATTGGATTCCATTTGAAAATTTTGCTTTTTTTCAGAAAAGAACAGAAAAGGTGCTATTTTCGGAGAAAAACTGCTTTTTTTTTAAAAACAAAAAAGGCAGGAAGGACGAAAACACTTTGGATGATCTCCAAATTTCGCTAACATTGGTTTTTAACTTGGAAAAAAATAAGGACTTCTAAGGATTTTTTAAAAAATAAGAACTTATAAGGGCCTTAGAAATTTTTTCTTGTTTTTAAGGACTTTTAAGGACCGTACGAACCTTGTAATTAATGTTTTTAAGGACCTTTGAAATTTTTTTTCAGGCATCATGTCTGTACATAAATTATTAATAAAGTACATTCTGCTAAAAATAAGTTACAAGTTGGTGGATGCGCAATACAAATATATCGGAAAATTTTGATACGGTAAAGATAAGTGGCGGTCACGCGGGTATAGCAAGTCCGAGTTGTATTTTTATAAATTTTGCAGTTGGCCACACAACAGCTGCAAAAATTAAGCAATTTTAAGGACCTCTAAGCATTTTCAAGGACTTTTAAGCACCTCAAAGCATTTTCAAGCACTTGAAAACAAGTTCAAAAAGATTAAGCACTTTTAATGACTTTCAATAACAGTGGAAACCTTGCAATACAAATACGTCGACTAACTACAGGAGCAAGGCCCATCAAGTTTGGTCCAATTTAACTTTTCTGAATAATCCCCCAATATAGAACTAGCTATCTTTTAAAACTGTCGACTCCTGTACAATTTACAATATGGTCCAGAAGATTGTTCCACTTATCAATTACTCTAATGTAAAAACAATGTATCCAATTCTCCAGAATAAAATATAATTCAATCCTTAAAATTGGAAAAGTATAAAAAAAATTTGACATGCACTATCTTAAAAAAGCTATGCCATGAGAGAAATTAAGACAATAACTACTTTTAAATTTTATATCTATGATACTTTGAAAATGTATCGTGGTGTTTAATACCACTTAAATATTTAGAAAAGAAAATTATTACTACTTAACTACCTCGTACCTAAAATGGTAAGTTTTAGACTTTTCAACACATAAACACCATAATTACTTAACTAAAAGTTCAAGAAAACACCACTGTTTTTACCAAATCAAAATGTAATTTATTAATCATTAATATTATAAGTTGTCAGACATGTCTTATTCATGAAACAGTTACACAACTCAAAACAAGATGAACCTTAAGGATTCAAATGAAATACCCAAGAGGGCAAAGAGGTTGTTCTTCGCTCAGGAGAGGTTGTTAAAAAAAATCAAATTAAATAAAACAATTAAAACTAACAAATTAAAATTAACCGGATAAATAAATCCTGTCTTAAATTCCTAATGGAAGAGAGATCTGGCCGTTAGCACTCAACACAATCATGGTTAGTAAAAGAAAACTAGAATAGTTTCACTGGTCTGTCCGGGAGGAGCAGACTACCTGCGAGGAACCAGGATTCCTTCGGGAAACGGGAGAAGGCTGACATCTTGGAGAAGGAGGGGGAAATGGAGGGTCTGGCTTGGCGGTAATCCGGCATTTAAATGGTGAAAGTTCCATCCTGTGGATTTGAGTCACAGGACTCGGCTGGTTGGCAAATTCTGGCTGGTCTTTAAAGGGCGAATTGGTTCAAAAGGCTCAGTGGGGCATATCTTTAGCTAGCTGGTCGGGGGAGCTGGGAGAAGGGATGTTTTCTTTATCGGAGGGCAATTATCCTAGGCAGACGGGAGACCCCGGTCTGAGCAGCAATACTCCATGGCGAAGATCTGGCTTTACTTGGTAGGGGGAGCTGGTTGGTTTTCTTTAACGAAGGGTAATTAATAGGCAGACGGAAGAACCCGGTCTGAGCAGCAATACTCCATGGCGAAAATCTGGCTTTGCTCCTCCTTCCTTATCCGATGGCGGTCCAGGCAGTTAAAGGTTTCGGGGACGCGCCCGTTAAGCCAAATATTGTTCATCATACAAAGTAAATTTAAACTAAGGGTAACAGTAAACAAAACAATCTTTAATTTTATTTGAATGCTCATATTACGAGAATAGAAAGAAAATAGAAATATGATAGAGAAATTCAGAAACATGACTGTGTTCTTTTCTTAGACTATTACATACTATTTTGATAAGCTGAAATGAAGAATTCTTTGAAGTAGCCAAAGTTTTGTATTGATTTTTTTTTTTTAGGATATTGAGGAAGACCATATAGAAGTTGAAACACTCTATTATCTAGAAATTTAAACAAAATATATACTATTTTTCTTTTAGAACAGTTTCTACATTCAAACAGTTAACTGTAAACATCAATTTATTTTACCAGATTGATTGATTTATAAAATATTCAATCAGTTTTTGACACATGTAAAAGTCTTCCAGCAGAAACCAAACAAAATCCTTAATTTATTAAAAATAAAATATTTAATTTACATACCATTTTCAAATAAAAGTACTATAAAACTTGATTCACATAAAATGAAAAGCTCATGGCTCAAACAGAACATCATTTTATATTGCGAGATGCCTTGTGTTTTAATCCCATGTTGGTGCTTTATACACAGTGATTGTGGGGAAATTTTCAGGAGAATTGTGTATAAAGATAACTAGTTTTATTTTTTGTAAGAGATAATAAACAATTTTATATGATGGTCAACTTACATTGTGACTGAAGTTGTAATGTAATTATTTTGTAAACTTTCAAGAGGGCAGGAAAAGCAGTTTAATTTTCTGTTGTCCTTCAACCATAGCACAATATTTACACTTTAATATCACCAGTGTTATTATCACAAGTTTTTGCAAAAAGCATTTCACGAATATTTACAATAATAAAAAATAAACAGGAAACATTTCAGATTCAGATAACTTCAAAAACATTGCATTGATTGTAATCTTTCTATTTACTGATTATTGAGATATTAAGAGTTTTAACTTAATAGCAAGCTTACGATTTTTGATTGATTTTTATGTACATCTAATGGAACTTAATCTTCATGCAACCTTTTTTTGAAATCTAGAGATGCCAGCTTTTCGAAAGATTTTTCATAGTTTTTACTTATTTCCCATAGTTTTTACAGATTTTCTGTGGTTTTTAAGGATTCACAACATTCTTTGAAACATATAGTCCGGGGAATAGAGACTGAAAAAGGGGTCTTACCTTACAAAAGGTTATGTAGTTCTGATTTTTTAATATGTTATAAAGGTAGGTCCCGTGGTTTATAAACCAAGTTTTCGACCCCCTAACCCTTGTGCGTTCTCGTGGTGCACCAAAAACTGAGCCGTTTTTCAGTTTATACGTCATAACTCTTTGTCAATGCATCTTAGAAACAAACACTATGTTCAAAAGTTATAGAAAATTAAATTTTCTACAACTTTTCTATACAAAGTTTTTTTGTAGACCAATTATGTAACTAGTTATGTCGCATCAAAGTCAAAACTTTTTCGTAAAAATGCTACTTTTTCAAGATTTGTGTCAAGTTTTTTTATTGTATCTCCATAATTAGAGAAAAATTTTGCGAATAAAAGTTGTAGAGCAATCAATTTCCTACAAGTTTTATATATTAACTTATTTTCTAGGACTAATAACAAAGAAGTTACTCTGCTTTGTGTATTTTCCTGTGGCGCACCAAAAAAAAAAATGTTTTTCAGCTTATAGATCATAACTCATTTGCAATACATTCTTTAACAAACATTAAATTTAAAAGTTGTAGAATATTAAATTTTCTACAAGTTTTGTGCACAATTTGCTTTTGTGAAGCTATTATGTAAAGAGTTACGTAGCATCAAAATAAAAACTGTTTCGTAAAAATGCTGTTTTTTTAAGTTTTTTGCCAAGTTTTTCAAATATATCTTCATAAAAATAAGTTGTAAGGAAAAATATACTGTACAAAAGTTGTAGATCTATAAATTTGCTAAAAGTTTTATACAAAAAAGTTACTATCTAGGACTAAGGAGCTACTCTTCTTTGAAGGTTTACGAGATGATAACCTGTAATATTTTATGTATAGGTAGGGGTTTAAAAATAGCTTCTTACTCTCTAGTTTGGCAATTTTCTCGGTCTCAAGTGCTTCATAATATGTCAAAACTGTCATGGACAAAGCTGTGACAATATAGCGGACATCATAATTGATGACAACGATGAAGACGACCCAACAGAACCTGAAGGAGTAGCAGAGGAACTAGCCGAGCCTTCATGGCTAAACGAAACTAAATTTAGAAATTTATAAGTTTTCTAAATTGTAAGTTTTATTGATATTACTATTATTATATATAGATATATACATTTTTATAGTATTTATATTTTTTGTTTTAAAACACTATTATTTTAATACCTATATTGTTTTACTTTTTATCAAACTTGTCAGGCTCTGCAGTAAGAAACTGTTTTTAGTATTAGATGATCTTATCAAGTAGCTCTTTTGTTATTAGTCCTATAAAATAACTTTGTATATAAAACTTAGCAAATTTAAGGTTCGACAATTTTTATGATATACTTTTATGGATATCATCTAAAAACTCGACAAGATTCCTAAAATGGTATTTTTACAAAAGAGTTTTTGCTTTGATGCTTTTTATACAATAGTTCTACAAAACAAACTTTGCACATACATAAGTTGTAGAAAATTTAATACTCTACAGCCTAAAATATAATTTTTTCCCCTATAAAATGCAGTGGGAAAAGGATATGATCAGTATACTGAAAAAAATTCAAAATTTCAGAAGGTTTTTGGTGCACCATGGCGAAAATGGTAAATTGATATTACCGTTATTGTATATAGATATATACATTATTTAATATATTTCCACTTTTTATTTTATATTATCATGAGTATTATATATATATATATTGTTTTATT
This sequence comes from Linyphia triangularis, assembly GCA_963978545.1. Lineage (NCBI taxonomy): Eukaryota > Metazoa > Arthropoda > Arachnida > Araneae > Linyphiidae > Linyphia > Linyphia triangularis. The sequence continues at coordinate 61,821,994 of OZ021723.1, read as the reverse complement.
TTCTAGGCAGTAAGAAGCTATTTTTAAACCGCTACCTATACATAAAATATTATAGGTTATCTCGTAAACCTTCAAAGAGTAGCTCCTTAGTTATTAATCCTAGATAGTAACTTTTGGTATAAAACTTTTAACAAATTTATAGATCTATAACTTTTGTATAATATATTTTTCCCTATGACTTATTTTTATGAAGATATAATTGAAAAATTTGGTAAAAAACTTAAAAAAAGCAGCATTTTTACGAAACAGTTTGTACTTTGATGCTACGTAACTCTGTACATAATAGCTTTACAAGAGCAAATTGTCCACAAAAGTTGTAGAAAATTTAATATTCCACAACTTTTAAATTTAATGTTTGATTTTAAAATGCATTGCAAAAGAGTTATGATCTATAGACTGAAAAACATATTTTTTTTGGTACATCACAGGAAAATACACAAAGCAGAGTAACTCCTTTGTTATTAGTCCTAGAAAATAAGTTAATATATAAAACTTGTAGGAAATTGACTGTTTGACAACTTTTTTTCACAAACTTTTTCTCTAAGACGTACCATTATGGAGATATAATCAAAAAACTTGACATAAATCTTAAAAAAGTAGCATTTTTACGAAAAAGTTTTGACTTTGATGCGACATAACTATTTACATAATAGGTCTATAAAAAAAACTTTGTATACAAAAGTTGTAGAAAATTTAATATTCTACAACTTTTGAATATAATGTGTGTTTCTAAGATGCATTGGCAAGGAGCTATGACCTATAAACTGAAAAACAGTTCAGTTTTTGGTGCACCATGGAGAACGCACAAGGGTTAGGAGGTCGAAAACTTGGTTTATAAACCACGAGACCAACCTTTATAACATATTAAAAAATCAGAGCTACATAACCTTTTGCAAGGCAAAATGTCTCTATTCCCTGGACTAATATGGAAAAGACCTACGCAAAATATCTTTTTTCAATCTTTAGCAAACACTTTTAAAATTCACCAATCCTATTATTATTGCCGAGATATAATTTGTTTTCGCTGAGTGTTAGGCTGATGTGATGCTCTCTATTGTATCTGGTATTCATTCATTCTAATATTAGAATATTGGTTATGGGTAAACCGTTAAAAGAAGTAAAAACTCTGAAAAATCCCTAGAAAAGTTGGCATCTTTGATAAGTAAGAGCTGTATAAGAAAAAAAGGCTATATAAGAACAATACTCCAGCAGACCATTTTCAGAAATAAATCCAGACTACTAAGTGTAGTCCCAGTGATATCTTTCCCAGGAATAAATGTGATATCTTTTATGGAAAAACACACAATTGAGTCTTTGACTAAATAGGCTGGCTGAGACATTCCACTAAAAACTAATGCTGCAGTTTCAATACAGTAGAAAGATATGGTATATCACAAACATCACAGTAATCATGAACATCTTTTTCTCATGTCCAATCATAATCAAACTCACTCGGTTACAAACAACAGAATTTTTCATGAAGCACTGCACATCAACAATGTCTATACCATTTTTAACAGGGTTTCCACTCTTATTGAAGAAAAAAATTCAAGGAATTTCAATGACCTTTTTAGGAAAATTCAAGGACTTTTTTAGAAAAATTCAAGGACCACAAAACTACATACTTTAGGCAAAAAAATACAAAACAGAGATTATCAATGGTCACTTAAAAATTCAAGGACCTTATCCTTTTTACAAGGACCAAATTTCATAAAAAAAAAATTTAAAAAATTCAATTCAAGGACTGTGGGAACCCTGTTTAATACAGTTCACCAAATGCAACATTATCATTTCATCTTTACAGTTATGATATTGCCATGAGAAGCTGTCACTTCAAAATCATACACCTTATTTTACATCAGTTCTAAGGTTCATCAAAAAGTAATTATTCATGCATCACTTTTACAAATGAAGTGGTCGTTCCTTTAATTACAGAAATTGCATTTTTTTTCTTCATCCGCCTTATACTCTGCTGCAAAAGCTTTATTTTTTTGGCATTTTCTTTTTCAAAAAGTTTTTGTTTTAACTGACTCAAAGTTGTGCTGTAATTGTGATCGTTTCTAACACCCAATATATTTACAACTACTGTCACAACTGATGGAGACGATGTTGTATTATCCTCAAATTGCACTTCTTTCACAGCCTGGAAGGAAGTATGTAGAATGTTAAAGCAGTATGAAAGGAATAAAATAGAAAACCAATTTTTGTTTTAACACGAATTATTTGATATAATTTATTTTAAAAATATTTTAGTAACATTAGGGAGATGCATAATTAGAAAGAAAATATGCACAAGCAAAAGCTTTCATGATTTTTTCTTGAAAATGTATAAATATTCTGGTTGGATGTTTAACTAACATATGAACAACATACATTTATGCTTAAAACTGTTTAATTAAAATAGGCAAACCCCCAAAGCCGAATCTCAGAGACAGTGTCATAGAAAGAAAAAAAAAAAAAAAAATCAGCCAATCAGATATCTTGAAGTATGAAAATAAGCCATTTTTTTTTACGTACCAAAGGACATTTCTGCAAAGAAAATAAAAAATCATCAGTAAATCTCAAGTTATTATAATTTTTTTAAGGGGTGAAAAAGTGGGAAGAGCTTTTCAAAATTTCAAGGAATCTTCATTTTGTTTCAAAGATTAAGAGAGAAAAATTTCATCAAAATTGGTATAAAACTGTAGCTTCAATAAAAATATGCACACATACTTTTTGCTAAAAGAAGCAAAATCAAATATATTATGTAAAGCAAAAAAAAAAAAAAAATATATACACATACATATCAAGATAAAATTATTTTTAGGACTGTTCTTCATTAGTTTTTTGTGGTATCATTTGTTTTCACAATATGATTAAAACTAAAATACATTTGTTGTTAAGGGCATAAAACAATATTAAAAAAAAAAAAAAAAAATATTTAGTCATGTTCAGGTTTATTCTTGCACAATAGTTGATTAATCTATTCTGAAATTTGTGTGTTTATTAAAACTTAATCTGAAAAACTTATTGCTCTTTCAGATGCACTTCATAATATCTTCAAATCTTGTAAAAGCCACATTTATCTCACAATTGTTTCTCAAAATGCAAATCTTATGAGTATATCATAATTTGTCCTCATTTTCTTTTTTATTAACTTTCCACTGTATTTGAATAATTTGTAACAATAATTTACATATCAATTCTCAAATAATTTACACTTACTGTTGCAGTTGATGTAGTTGTGCCATTGTCTTTCAGTTGCACTCTGCTTTTCAATTTTTTTCTTCTCACAATCTAGAAGAAAATGGATAGCTTCTTAAGACAATATGAAAGGAAAAAAAACTAAGGGTGTGGAACATTGCACAACTTTCATTGCACTATAATATTGTTCATTGCATTAAAGTTTGATATGGTGTAATCTACTGTTTTCACATTTTCACTCATTCAAATAAAAATGGTCAGTTTTTGCAATATTCGTGCCAATAGTTTTTACATGGGCAACCCCTCCCCCCTTGCCAAAATTGTGATGTTGTTCAATAGACATTACATTGTCCTTTTGTATGCTTAAAACAGAAGAAAATCAATCGTTGATGGGTGATGCTCAAGGACAGAGAACTTTGTGTTAAAGATACTCATTTTTCAACTTTTTACATTTTTATCCCATTTCTACAAGAATTTTGGTGCTGGGGATGATTCGAACACCTTAAGAGGGATAAGCACAGAGATTTTAATCAAAATTGTTAGAGCAGTATTTTAGCAATTGCTGAAAAACATGATTTTTCATGAGTTCAACCTCATGTGCTTGTACAATTTTGATGAAAACCTTAATGGTAGGTCCCATGCCACCACTAACTCGCATACCAAATTTGAACATTGTAAGTCAATTTGCTCAGGAGTTATGCAGACCCACATACACATAGACAGATATTTAATCAGGGTGTACCAAAACACAAAAAAATGCAAAAAAAATAAATAAATATTTTTTGTCCAAATGCTATACTTTCTCTTTGCTTGTATGGGTGGTAATTAAGTTAAGAGTAAAAAAGAGAAGAAAGAAATAATTGTAACTTTGATAAGAATATTTGATATGTACAGTAAAACATCAATTTTCTGAATATTGATCAACCAAAATAGTTGTTAAACAAAAGTGTTACGGTCGACAAATTCAAATTTGCATTCAATGTAGATTTGGCCACTGTCAGTGCTGTCAAGGACACAACAAAGAGCTTGGAATAAGTTCGTTCCACACTTCTAACACTTCACCTAAAAAGAAACGCAAAGGTCAGTTTGTATCAGAACTGGCTGTGCTGATTAAACATACTTCAGAATTTGAAGAATGCGGCCATGAAAACAATAAACTAGTTTCAATGCAATATCAAGTATTGATAGGCGATTAAATTATTAACAGTGACATGAATAACAAAGATCCTTGATAATACAATGAAGAGAACAGTGATGATGACTTTGCTGAAAAAGGACTGCACAGCAAGAAAGTGTTTCACTCCTTTTAGATAGCTATGAAATTGTTAAAACACGAAAAATATGATGCTGTCCAATTGCTGTCTTTTTAACTTTTGCAAGCAAACTTTAGAATAAAAAAACCCCATTGTCTCAGCTTTAAAGCAAAAGACAGTTTTGGACTTCTTTTCCTAAGCTATAAGCTTACGTTAATATATCACTTTATATAAGAGCATGTGATACAAAACATATACCATTTTGTCTTTAAAAAACTGATTTGTTGCTTAGTGCTGCTCTTATGATGCTAGTAAATATTTCTGGTATAGAATTGGCTATTCAAAAAATCAGTTCGAAAATAATGCGAACACCGCCAGTGAGCAATTGTTTCGGATAAAAAAATCAATGCTTTGCTGTAAATAATTTCTTTACAAAAAATTTAGCAGCATTAAGGAGATGCATTAAAGAGAAAGAGAACTTACTCAAGCAAAACATTTCAAAAGGAACTTTTCTTGTAAGAAATGTCTATATAGCAGCGGTTCCCAACCTTTTTAGTTGTGAGAACCACCTATTTTGTAAGAAAAGCTTTGCGGCTCACTAACCAGTAGTGTAGTGTAAAATAAAAAAGATATAAAAAGGTGTGGGAAAGCTAAGTCGCATTATTACAGACATTTGCTGTCAAACAGATTATTAATGCAATATTGGCAATACTTGGGTATTCTTGCCTAACATTTATCTAAAACGGGATCAATGGTTTCGATAATTCAATCAAAGAGTCTTCACTTGAAGATATTTTCTATATTTTAGGTAATCTTCTTTAAATGGAATTTACTTGTTAAACCATCGAAGAATACAATTGAATAATTCGATTGTTACTAATCATCGAGTGATTTGATTGTTCCCATCTCTACTTCTGAAGCTCCTATAGTATTGATCTTGGGTAAGACACTCTATTAGCTTCCACTGCCCAGTACCATGCTACTCGCGACCCACAAGTGGGCCGCGGCCCATGGGAACCACTGCTATATACAGGGGTCAAAGTGACAAAATAAGAATATATAGGATTTTTAAAAAAAAAATATAGGACAATTTAAACATCAAATAACTGCACACAGTTGCTACTGAACTTAAAAATTACTCGTTATATATTGCATTTAAGAGAATAGAAAACACACCTTTAAAAAAAAAGAAGTCGCCTGATCCTGAATATGTCATCCGTTATTGCCTCAATATTTCATCCCTAAATCAAGTTTTATTAATTACATTATTTGTAATCTAGAGTCTTTTGCTTCCAGCATCAATAACTGCTTGAACTACTCTAATTTCTTTAAGTATTTTCGTTTTATCCCTGTTTGCAGTCTTTTGTTGGTTCAGATTTACTGTTCAGTGTCGGTTGGATAGGCGGCGAAAAACGGGATTTAGCGCCGAATGTGGCGAACAGGCGATTTGGTTTTCCGGTAACCCTAGTGACCGTTTGGATTTGACAACACAGAGTATTGACGTCATTTTCAATTTTGGCGACTGTAATAAAAAAATCGTGGTTAATATTCCGAATCCGGTTACTGATTCTGCGCCAAGGTGATTTTCACCAAAAAATGGCAGTCCTGCCATTTTTTTTAAGAGTAAGAGAACTGCCTATGGTTGCCACAATTAGGCGCGGTTAGATGTAAACAATACGTGGTGCAGAATCCGTATCGGTATTGGAATAAAAAAAATTCCATTCGACATCTTACAATAAATATTAACCCTTTTCAATTATTATTCCTTCATCAATTATTGACTGAGCACTCAAAATGTTCTTTAGTAGTCCTGCAAGTTAATCACAAGTTGTTTTTATCCGTTTTCTTCAAGGCAGAGTTTTGTTGCTGCATCTCTCTATGTATTATGACCAATTAATTTACTACGTTGGAAGAGAAAACAAATCTGAAATTCAAGACCGCGTGCAATGGAAAAGTTTACATGTTTACAACTCCCGCGTCCACCGGTCCAGTAGAGTTGAATTGTAGGTTATTGCAGCACGTGACGTCACAAGAGATAAAACGCCGCCGTTACAAACATCGCTTTCGATCACACCAAAGAATCCGAAATATAAAATGGCAACGAATGGCGCAGTTATTACGAATTCGAAGAAAATATAAATCGAATCAATATAAATATAGGATATATAGGACAATTGTAAAATATAGGACAATATAGGACGTTTTTGCCGATTTTTAAAAAAATATAGGATTTATAGGTCATATAGGACGTCTGCGACCCCTGTATATAGGATATTTCAAGCCTCCCAGTGGATTTTTAAGTTTAAAAAGTAGGAAAAAAAGGACATTTTTGCTGTAAAGTAGGAAAAGTAGGATTTATTTTCCAAACAAAAACATCTATTTCAAATGCATACTAATTTGTCGACAAAATTTTAATTTTAAAATTAACATTCTAAAGATGAAGTGAAATGAACATTAAATATATTTAAAAAATTAAATGCAAATCTCTTACTAAAAGCGCTGGTTCAGTATCAGTTGGAGAGATTATACTAGTTAAATATAAAATTAAGCTTAAAAAGAAAAAACAGACAAGGATCACTTCTAAAGGAACATTTATTGCAAAGCAAACCATTAGTAATCATACAATAAAATTTTTATTTTCACTTCTTTTGTTTTTTACTTTGACTAGAGCAAAAAAAGTCTAACTCTGTTCTTTTAGTCTTTTCAATTTCCTTTTGCTCATTTCTGATTCGGTTTAAATGTGGAATCCCTTCCTGAACTCTTTTGCAAGCAACTTTCAGAATTGTTTGCCCAATTTTCACACCCTTTAAATCCTGATTTTTTAGTGCATTTTTACTTTCAATGAGGAACTTGCACAAGTGAGGAAAATGAATATTTTTTTGTATTTTCTAGTGTTATCCAACGAATATATTTGAGCAGTGCAATTATTTTTTATCTTTATACTTTCAATTAATCAAAAATCGAATTTGAAATTAGCCGAAATCAAAGCAAAAGTCACATGACCAAAAATGCATGAAAAAACATGACGTGGTTACGCAGAGAAAAAGTCGAAAAACGAAGGAGAAACCACACTCATTCCTTGTCTAAAACAGGTTTTAGACTGGTTCATTATCTGCGCGTTGACGTTTCACGCAAAAGTGGTTTTTTCCAGCCAAATCGCAAAGTGAAAAACTAAATATTTTTTTAACTATCTATCCGAGCTCAAATTTTTGAATGGTATTGTTTTTCATGATTTTTTCTCTACTTTTATTTAAAAATAAAACCAAAAAACGTGAAAGTTCGTCATTACCCATATGTAATACATAGGGTAATGAAAGTATACGATTCAGTCAATTTTTTTTTTTTTTTCATTTCTTCACGTTTTGGAACATCCTGATCTCAAAAAAGTGACCTAGAAAAAATATCTGTGTGTGTAGGTGGTCAGCATAACTCCCGAATAAATTGACCAATTATGTTCAAATTTGGTGAGCAGGTTGATGATGGCCCAAGGACCTACCAACAAGGTTTTCGTCAAAATCGTGCATGCACATAAGGTAGCTGCCATTGAAAAAATCATGTTTTTCAATGGTTGCTAAAATACGGCTCTAACGATTTCGATAAAAATTACTGTGCTAATGCCTCTTAAGGTGTTCTAAACATCCCCATGTCCAAAATTCCTGTAAAAATGCTTCAATGGCGTAAAAAGTGGAAAAACGAATGCCTTTAACACAGAGTTCTTTTTGCTTGAACATAGCTTATGAATCCGGTAGCAGAAAATGCGAGACGGGAGACGGACGTCGCAGATTTTATAGTAGCCTGCAGATCATTTTACATATCTGACTTTAAAAAAAAAATTTTTTTTAGTCCGATTTGTAAGTTGTGTGATTTTGGTCAACGCGTGTGCGCGATACTTCATTTCATGAAATCGGAATCGTGATGCTCTCCGTGCGCGATTTCACGGAGATTGTATAGAAACGTAATGAGTTCTATTTGCTTTCGCGCGTTGGTGTGTAGTAGTTAGCTTCGCTGAAAGTTACGCTGATGTAAGGACCGTTATTACCGGGAATCGCGCTGCTAAGACGGGGGATATCGCCGATATTTACGCCGTTGTGATGTTCCTTTTCAACGAGTGTTATGCCGATATAATAGTTGTCAACATCGCCGATACTTGCGTGGTTGTGATAGTCAATTTCGTAGAGTGTTAAGTCGATAGTGTAATCGTCTCTAATGCATAAATTTCCAGATTTCTACCGATATATTGGGCGCTAACACCGATATTTACGTTGGTATAAAGGTCATTTTTGATGATTGTTTTTTGATGTAATTGCCGATATTTGCGACGGTAAGGTGGTCGATATTTGCGTTGGAGTAGTGGTAATTTTCACCTAAGTTTAAGCCGTTTTAATAGCAACTATCGGCAAGAATTGCGATGCCGTTTTGGTGTCATTCATCTCGGCTTGTGCTGATGTGACAGCGTTATGTCCGTGATTAGTGTGAAGATTGCTTTCGCCATTTGGTTTGAATTTATATAGAATGATTAGAATTTTAATTTAAGAAACAATAATTTCAAATATTTCTATTTTAATATTTAATTTATTTTGCCAAATTTCTATGTTCATGTAAAACAGAAATTTTTGATAAAATTGACAAATATGGGGCTTATGTATTTTATGCAAACTTAAAAAAATTAATCTGCAGATTATTTTCTGATACCCAAATTAGTGTCACAGACTGGCAGAAAAATTTCTGCTACTGGGCTTATGAACGATCTTTTTTTTTCTCCTCTACTCAGTTTCACTTATAACAAAGGATAATATAAGAATTATCGAAAAGTATATCGCAAAAATTTCCATTTTTTCTCAACGAATGAAGGAAATATAAAAACGGTAAATGACACAAATCCACATCAGTAATATAGTGTAATTGAAAGTTGTGCGACGTTCCACACCCCTAGTAATTCCTTCATTCGCTTCATCAACTAATGTTTTGTAAGTGTCCATCTCAATTGCTGCTTCCGTTTCTACTTTTTTTAATGAGCTTTCTTTACGAATTGCTTCCTCAGCAGTTAGTGTTTTTTTCTCCATATCTGCCTTCTTTCTTTCAAGCTCTTTCTTGTCTTCTCCCTTTATTCTCTTTCTTGTTTTAATTCAGCTGCAATCCTCTCATCTTCTTCAATTCTTTCCATATGACTTATATGCTGTTGCACCCTTTTTTTATAAATTCTCTAGGAATTCGGACTAAATTACACTTGTTGTATACCGTTAATCCATCTTTTGTTGTTTGTAGTGCACTTATTGAAGCTTAAGTAAGACCTGTTCTGGAGTCTGTCAAGAAGTTTGATGTTTGGGAAAACCCTCGTTCCACATCTGCATTTCCATGTGGAAGCACGAGGATAACCTTAACCCATCTTGTAAGTTTGGGATATTTTTCCTGTCCTAGATCATTCCTAAGAGAGAAGATGTTGTTAAAGAAATAATCGATGCATCGAGGAAATACTTCATCGTCAATTTCGTACATGTACCAGTCTTTTGGAATGTTCTCACATTGCAAAACCCACCACTCATCACCTATTAAGTCAACATTTAATGGAGGGCTTAGGTGAACATTGGATGAAAGATTTTTAACTGCTTTTAAAGACTGTAACTTGGATATATTTTCTGTCTTCAGACACCTTGCTTCTTTTACCACAATATTAAGTGAAAGGGTTTTCTCTAGTAATTCTTGGGCTATATTTTTTAGACATCTTCCCTTTAATACTGTCAACTCTTTTTGAAGAGTTTCCTTAACCTTTGTCAAATACTTTTGAGATAGAACACCAATTTCAAGATCATCATCGTCAAGTTCAAAGTCTATAGACGGAAATTTTAACAGCTGCAGTTCTTGTAGACTAATTTTTTTAAAATTTCATTATCTTTAAGAAACAGCAATACAACTTTCTTACTAAGGAATACATCCTTTCATACACAAGATGTATCAAAAGTTCTTCTCATTAAAAAAGAGCCAAAAAAGGTTGCAGGGTATTTGCCAAAGAGAGAAGGAAGTGTACTTTCATCAAAGTAGTATTTTGCCTTTCAGACATATCACAATTCTCAAATAACAAGCGTTTTCAGAAATCTTTAGGTCTCTTTTGGGCAACCTTTTAAAAAAAACATTCAGAAACCAGGGGCCATTGGCTGACAAGCCTGTCTAACGCAGGATCAAGAGTCAGCCACCTACTCTTCAACAAGCTTTAATAGCATAAGATTCTTGAATCCAAGTTCATCTTGCAAATCTTTTAATTCCTCAACTCTGACTGGGAATTGTTTAAAGAAGTAGTGCAAGTCTAGAACGAAATCTACAATTTAGTTCCCGAATTCATTTACTGTTTTTCTGAAGACATTGTGGACCATGTGTAGATTGCAAAACCCAGCTTTCAGGGAAACCACAAGCAAAAAAAAAAAAAAAAAAAAATGGGGAAAAAATGGTGCACACTTGTCACATAGTACAAATTATATAAAAAAAAACTTAGGAAAAGTAGGACTTTTTTTCCAAAAGTAGGACTTTTCCTACTAAAAAGTAGGAAAAGAAGGAAAAGTAGGACTGCTGGGCGAACTGATATTTAATTAATATATACATAATAAAACCCCACACTTCTGCTTTACTAAAACATGCAATGTCAAATAAAAGTATTCTATCTATATAGAGTATATTTACAGCAATAATGATTGGCTGAAGTCGAAAGGACACAATCATAAAATTTTCAAAAATAGTAAAAATTGGCAAAAAATTTATATGAAAAGAGCTTTTTTTTTTTTTAAACCCATACTTAAGATTATCGTTCTCCCTCAATATTGATGAAGTTATTGGACAAACAATCACGCCAAATCTCTTAAAATATGGATGATTTTGTTAGTATTTGTGGCAACTACAAACTTTTGTAAGCCGTTTTAAAAAAGTCATACAATTTAACTGTAAAACTTAATTTTTTTTTAAAGAAAACGAAAATTGCCTACTTTAATAACATCAACAAACACAATTTTTCTTTATTAATCCTTTAAATTAATTTATCACCCATGCAATTTTAATGTATTAGTATTAAATTTAGGTTCTAATAGTTTATTGTTGTTTAATGTGTGTTGTGTATTTAATTTTTCTTGAACAACTACGAAAATCAAAAATTTATTTATATTTTTGCATAGTTCTTTTCCTAATGTAATGTACATATGAATTAAGTTATTTCTAAAAGATAAATTCACCAATTTAAGTAACAAAATGGGTATATATTAGTTATATGACTGATTAATCACACTGTTGTAAAGAAGTGTAGGTTGGATATGAAAATACACCAGGGCTCGAAAATTCTCAAAAATTTTACATGTCCTGTTGGGCATATTAGTTTAGAAAATACATGCCAGCGTAAAATTTTTGTCTGACTGAACATTTCATTCAGAATCATGCATTTAGTACTGACTTGTCAAAAAAAAATTATTGTTTCCAACATGTATACATTGACATAGATCTACACTACCTACACCAAAATGAAATAAGCAAAGACACTATATATACATACTATATTAAAAATATTTACACGTAACACAACAAGTCCATTAATTTTGTTGCAATTTTTGTTCTGATCTAAATCAGAAAATTCTGAACTAGTAGTGATCTGAACAACATGCCAGTTGTGAATAACCAGTTTTCAATTGCTGGTGATGGATTGAAGTTTGCGGCCTAAACTTCATCAATGCCTATTCGCATTAAATTATTTATAGTCTCAGTGGACAAGTTGTATAACAATGTGTTCTTTAAACGATTCGTGACACTGAATCCTTTCTCACCCGCAGACGTTCTGGGAGAAACACAGAATCACTACCTTCAATTGAAAGTCACGAACCGATCGAAATTACCTGCGCGCAAGTGAAAATACAAAATATTTATCTTTTGAAAGGTATTTTGTTGAAATATTAACATGCTCGGCCGGGAATGTAGAAGAAAAAAAATAAATGTTCGATCTGAATTTTTGCATGTCGGCATGTCGGGCAATATAATTTTCAAGCCCTGAAATACACATTGCCATCCAATTAATCTTTATGCACGACAAGTACAGTGGAGCGAAAGTATAGGCAAAATATTTTTTTCAAAAATCAATTAGTAACAGTGCTGAAAAGGCATCATTTTATGCCATAAAGATTAGTCTCAAAAAGTTTTATTCTATCTTTTCTAACTTGCGTCTAGAGATATGGTTGACAGGTTTCAAAATAAAATAATCCCTTTTCTAATTACTGTGTTTGTGTGATTTATAGATAAGTAACAACATTTTCAAAACTTAGCACTAGAAATACAGCTAAACCTGTTTTACAAACTATATCATACATAGCAAAGCAATCAGCATTTCTATTGAGATAAAAGAAAGGCTGTACACAATAATTACCTCCTGCACATAATCTGGAAAGTTGAATAATGTTGGTACTGCATCTCGATGTAATCTCACTATACTTCCACTCCTATCAAAGCATTCTGGTTCAAAATGATCACTACACAGAATACTCGTTTGAGAAGGCTTCCAATCAGCTCTTCGCATGTTGAACACCCACTGCTTAAGAATATTTGGACGGCTAAATGGAAACCTGCAAAGAAAACAAATATTAAATTCATATTCTTAAAAAAAAAAAAAAAAAAAAAAGCAAATGTAGGGTCTTTAGTATTCACTAAAGTTGACTCCAATTTGCATTGAAAGGGCACTATAGTTAAGTGGAAGTCGGTATTAAGAGCATCACACAAATATATTTTTTGTCCCGATGAGCTCATTTGACATTTAAAAAGGCAGATACTAAACAGGCTTGTTCAAATAGCAGAAGTAGGTTTATAAATTTGATAAAATGGATTCTTCAAACTCGTCTCCCCTATTGTGTTTCCACATAATTCAATTTTAAGCTATTTAGATAATATAGTTTTTGGATAATCAAAAAAACAATCATAGAAATTAAAGTGTTTATTCCAATAGAGCTGATCCCTCACAATAGTTAGAGAACTCAATGGGAATTATATCTTCTTTTTAGTGGTGGCCTGTGGTTGAAAATGTTAGTGCAGCCAAAACATACGACTTCCCCACCCCTCTCCCCAATCACGCACACACTTTCCACAATCATTAATGAATGCAAATTCTTTAATCTTTAATACTAAAATCAAAGTTTCCTTTCAACTTGTATAAAATAATAACATTTATAATATAACATTATAAAATAGAGCAATTAATAAAATAATTTGTAACAGTTTTGTTTAAAAAAACATTCTTTCTCGTTTTGACCTCTAAATGCAAGTTTTTGTTTACTTAAAAAAAATTATGCTTTGATGGGTAATTGCATGAAGAGTCTATTCAGAGAGCTACCTTTTTGTTAAATTCAACAATATAAAGTTGAGAGTGTTCCTTAATGCACCAGTTATTTCAGTTTCACTTCTTATCAATCAAAGTTTAAAGAGTTTTTTAAACGTTCGATTTAGCCCTCATGTGCTTTAAATGGTTGTGTGGTGGTGGCTAATCCACCACTAATCTAAACACCCTTTTTAATTCTGACTATCAAACATGGTGAATAATTTTTTTTTTGTAAATAAAAACTATGACGAAACCACGAGAAAAGCACATACCAAGATAACTGAAACTTACAACCATGCTGAGACTTATCCTTTTTTTTAATGAATAGACAGTTTTGATGCCGGTCTATCTTCTTTAAGTTGTTGGTGTTTACTACCTTTCTATCTTCTAAAATGAGTTTCAAACAAGATGCACATATAATCATAATGAACTCCTTGTTTCAAAATAGTTAAATTAAAAAAATTACAAGACAACATAAGTGTAAACATCGCAAAAACTATTTCCGTATTGGAGAGATTCTTAAGGGTCCTTGTTGCTTGCCCATATACAATATTAAAACTTAATAAAGTTATTAAGTGTGAAACAATTTTAAATATCAGATACTCATTTTTTGATAGACTATTGGTTGACAGATTGGTTTTTATAATCTATTACTTGCTGTGAATCTATTATTTGCTTATTAATGCCAACACAATAGAAATTTTTTTGCGAATTTTCCTTCTATATTTAAAAAAAGGGAAACAAGAAATTTTTCTGCTATTGGCAATAAACTTGTTTAATAGCAATCACAAAATTCAGCATGATTGAAAACTTTCTTTTCCATTCTAGCAACCCTCATCGCAAATACAGTCGAAACGAAAGATCATTGCAAGTGCAAGTGTCGAGATTGAACCAAAAGTTGTAGATATTGTATTCATGTGATAAGGCATTAAGGACCTTCAAAATATGGTGCAGAAAGTGACCTTGTGAATAATTTGTTTTAATTTATTTGTTTATTTTGCATATTCCTTGTGTTTTCAGTTTCTTAGTATAAACTGCTATTTAATTATCCCCCATTTTGAAGATTTTGAATTAACAGGCATGATGAATTGGTATTGTTTTGGCCTTGATGTAAATTTTTCAAAATTGTGCCAACCCATTCACATAAACTATGAATTTATCACATGGTTAACACAGCTTGGCATTATTTATAGGCGGCAAGAAAAAATTGTTAAAATTCCAAGTCCGGTACAGATTCTGCACCAAGGTGATTTTTGCCGAAAAATGGCAGCCCCACCATTTTTGTTTAAGTGATAAGGGCCATAATTTGGCGCGGTTTTGTGTAAACAATTCTTGACACAGAATCCGTACTTAACTTGGAATTTTAACCAAAAAAAAAAATAATGGTTTCTTGGTAAATTCCTAGTTTACGTGGATGAGTTTGTGATTTTGAAAAGTTGGCCTCAAGGCTGATTTAAAATCTACAAGATAGCAGCTAATTCAAAGTTGCCATTAATATTTAATGCCTACTGAAAACACAAGGAGGTACTATTCCGTTAACCGGGTACCAGATAAAAACCGCCAAATTGCAAACCTAGCTCAACCAAACTAACAATCATCAAATCCTTTATAATTCCTATAACAAACCTTTATAGGATTGCTATAGCAACCCTATAACAAATAGTACACATTTGAGGGTACTTAGGTATTAACGCCACCGCAACAGAAGTTTTCTGAAGTAGTTATCTTTGGCGGCACCTAAAAGCCCCCAATAAAGTGCTATCCTGTTTGCTCTTTATTGGCGGAATTTTAAAAACCGCCAAATCTGTAGCCATGCGCACGCAGTTATCTTTGGTGGCACTTAAAAACCGCCAAATCTGTAGCTGCGGTGGTGTTAATACCTAAGTACCCATTTCAACTCGCTCAATTCGCTTGGTGATATTTCCCCGTCAACTAGGAATAGACCTACCATTCCATGACTACTCCCTACTTGAAGAGTTTTGGCGTCATTTTTAAGCATCTACTCCTGCTCAAAGTACATAATTGAGAGAGCGGAATGGTTACCATATTTAACAACTATACTGTTTTACAGAAAGTGGACACATTTTTAAGATGTTGTCAAGTCTTGTTAGTACAACTGTACCGCAACATTCGTTGCACTTATTTTAAAGATAAATAGTTTTAAATTTTAATTCTTAAATCTCATTATATCAAAAGCCCTTATTTGTGATCACAGCTGTTTTATTTTATCACCGAAAGAATGGCCAAAAAGCACCATGTCCATCTTTTTACTCACTTATGAGTAGTTTTGCCAGGTATTTTCTTCCTACAACTCTTATAAGAACATCCATAAGCACTACAAGTCGGCATATTTCAACTCTTCAACAGAAATGAATATCAATAAACTTAAACATAAACAAGCATGGAAAATCAAAAGTTACAGATGAGATTAGTGTCAAACTTTCTATTGATAAAACTCTGTATGCTGACGTAATAGTCAACTACTATGTACGTGAAAAAAAATGACCCTTATTATTATTTACGTTGTATCAAAGGAAACACTTAGGTGATATTTTTGACCAATCACAATACAGTTTGATAACTAAACTTGAATTTTAACATACTATTTACCAATCATAATCAGGACATCTGACCAGCTATCACAATGTTATGTTATTGTTCTTTTTTGGAGTTTTAAGTTCAATTTTTCACATTCTAAGCAAGTGCAAATATATAAAATTTGTAAAAAATCGGGTCTTACATTTCGGAAATTAAATATTTAAGACATTTTCAAAGTTCATCGATAATGTGGATCTATAGAAAGCTACTTAAAATTAGAGTAGAGCTCTGAAATTTTCAACGTAAGTAGTTTTGGCTTTCTAATTGTACATATGACAAACAGAATGCTAGAATTTTAATTAGTTCTTTTTAAATTAACTTTTTTTTCACAAAGTGACATCAAATAGAGATACATCTCTGAAATTTTCATTATAAGTAGTTGCAGCCTTCTTTATTGTAGTTTCAAAAACAGAATTTGTAAATTTTGATATTACTTTTTTTTAATTATTATTTTAAAATTAATTAGCAAATATTTTAGAAAACAATTTCTAATAGGGCTACAGCTCTGAAATTTTCAACATATGGGGTTTTGGCTTTCTAATAGTACTTTTGAAAAACTGAATTTTAAATTTTTATTTAGTTTTTTTTAAATTAAAGAATAAATATTTTACAAAATGATTTCTAATAAGGCTACAGCTCTGAAATTTTTAACGTAAGTAGATTTGGCATTCTAATTGCACTTTGAAATACAGAATTTAAAATTTGGATTAGTTTTTTTAATTAATTAATAAATATTTCACAAAACGATATCTAATAGGGCTACAGCTCTGAAATTTTCAACATAAGTAGTTTTGGCCTTCTAATTAAACTTTTGAACAACAGAATTTTTAAATTTTGATTCGTTGTTTTTTAATTTTTATTTAATTAACTAATATTTCACAAAAACGATTTCTAACAAAGTTACAGCTCTGAAATTTTCAACATAAATAGTTTTGGCCTTTTAATTGGACTTTTGACAAAAAGAATGTTAAAATTTTAATTTGTTTTTAATTAATTCTTTTAATTAATATTTTCACAAAAAGCGATTTCTAGTAGACTTAGAGCTCTGAAAATTTCAAAAATAAGTTGCTTTGGCCTTCTAATTTTGCTTTTTACAAACACGTGTTAAAGTATTCTCAAAAGGGTGTTGCATTATGGTATTAAATGGGAATTTTTTATTTTTGTTTTACGACAGGTAAGATTCGGCTTCTAATATTAAGGCTTTACGTCGCAATTAGTTTTTAGTGAGTGAAGCGAGCTAATGCTTACTCAGCAATGAACCTTTCAGCGAGTGAAGTAAGTCTGTGCTTATGTGTCAATGAACTTTTCAGCGAACGAAGCGAACTCGATTTTTCGTAGCGATGAACCTTCCTGCGAGCGAAGAGCCAAAAACTGGGATCTATACACCAATGACAGATTTCCTCAACGCGAGGCCTCACAGCTAGCTAAAATATTGCACATGTTAAAATTTCGTAGCGAAGCACGGGTATTCAGCTAGTTTCATTATATAACAGCTACACGAAATTAATTTTTATACATAATAGCAGCATTATTTATTGTCTGGAGTTAATGGAATAAATTAGGAAATGATTATGTCTTTTAAGATAAATTGCACTTGAAAACATTGCAAAACTAATCACTCGTTACTTCTTCATCCAAGCATATCAAAGCTATCTGTATTTTCAACTGTGGGAAAAGCATGATAGAGGAGAACGATGATAGATTTTAAATATTTTATCCAAAATGATCAAAATCTTTTCGAGACTCCGAGAAGTCTATTAGTTTTAGTTTCCAAACTAAACTCTTGGAATCACCTCATTGATTTTCACTATATCGAAGCTTGTCCCAAATAATTCATTGTACTAGAACTTTTAGTTCTTCATACCAAAACCTTTCTCAACCTTCTGTATTATGAACACCAGAAACATCATTGTTAATCCGATCTGGAGTTATGCCGACCACGGACGCATATACAAACACAGATAATTTTTTTTCTAGACCCCTACATTGCACTCAGCACATTCCGAAACGTGTGTGCAACAACAATAATTAAAACCTCTAATTTTTATGGTTAACTTATGGGAAATTGAAAGTAAAATTATAAAGTAAGATTTTATTTTTAATCTTGTGTAATCATTTATCGTGTGTGTATACTAGGGGTGAGGCCAGGATTTTTTTTCAGGGGGGGGGGGGGTGATATGCAAATCCATATACAGAAATCATTGAGATACAATAAAATTAAATAGCATTAATTAATTAATTAATTAATTCAATATATGGTGCTATTGTTCGACATATATCTTCTTATAAAACATTTAAATTTTATTAACTTACCCACACAACATTTGCAGAAAGTTTAGCTAAGCACATATTTTGTCTCAAAATTTTTAATGCAAAACCTAACTATCTAGGATTTTTGGAAACTTAATTAAGGGTTTTCTTTTATGACAGTTGGTATTCTTTCAAATTGTCTTTTATTTCTCTATGATAGGACATAAAAGCCAAACCATTTAAGCAATTTTTGAAAGTAGTACTTACAAAGAATATTTAAACAATGATGACCAAAAACTAATCGGTGATGTATACTTTAAATGGATCATTTTGTATAGAGATAATTTAACTAAGAAGGTGTTGTGTTCTTATAAAAATAAACTAGGAGTGTGGAACATTGCACAACTTTCAATTACACTGTAATATTGACGGGGATTTGCCATCATTTATATTTTCATCTTTCATTTAGCAAAAGTGGTCAGTTTGGCGATTTTTTTTGCGATACTTCTTGTATGAGTCTTTTTTACAAAAAAAGAAAAAAAAAATTCCTTTAT
Organism: Linyphia triangularis; assembly: GCA_963978545.1. Lineage (NCBI taxonomy): Eukaryota > Metazoa > Arthropoda > Arachnida > Araneae > Linyphiidae > Linyphia > Linyphia triangularis. Next base: position 61,802,825 of record OZ021723.1, on the reverse strand, counting down.
TAAAATGAGGATTTGGCGTTATACTTTTCAAAAATTCTTATATTATCCTTTCTTATAAGTGAAACTGGGGAGAGAAGAAAAAACAATCGTTGATGAGGTATGCTCAAGGAAAGGCAGTTCTGTTTTAAAGGCATTTGTTTGTCAACTTTTTATGCCTTTTAAGCCTTTTTACGTGAATTTCGGAGGTGGGGATGTTTAGAAAACCTTAAGAGGCATTACCACAGCGATTTTGAACAAAAGCATAAGAGCCGTTTTTTAGCAATTACTGAAAAACATGATTTTTCAATGGCAGTTACCTTCTGCACATGCGCGATTTTGATGAAAACCTTAACGATAGGTCCCTGTGCTACCACCAAACCTCCCACCAAATTTGAACCTCGTAGGTCAATTTATTTTGAAGCAATGCTGACTATAGACACATACACTCAGACAGACATTTTTCCTCGGTCACTTTTTAAAATAAGGATGTTCCAAAACGTGGAGAAATGGGAAAAAAAAAAAAAAAAAAAAAAAAAATCGTTTTTTTTTTAACCGAACTCTATACTTTCATTATCCTATGTGCTTCCATAATAAAAGAATCGAATTAGTTTTCCAAGCAAATCTTTAAGCTTTAAATACCATGCAACACCCAACGCGACTCACAATACTGCCACTGTCTGTAGGAAAATTTTGAACTATTTGTTGGTCATGAACTTTCTGGAGTAGGTCAATATGGTACCAAGTACCAAGCCCAGACAGAAATGGAATTGTACCATTAATAGTTTTCAGGTAACATACAAACAAGAAGGGGAAAAGATAACAGAGGGAAGGATGGAATGATCAGCACGAAAAAAGGTTTTTTAGTTCCATTCCTAGGGAAGGATCGTCAATAAAAACCAGAGGTTCTCAGTGGAGGACAAGGATATCAGTGAAACGGACAATTTAATTCCGTTTTTGTATGGAAATTTGGAAGGGATTGATTACTATGCGTTAGGGGATTTTATTAAAATTTGTTACAGCTTTTTTGAAGTAATTCGTTGCTTTGGAGCAAGACATCTGATTTCTTAAAAGTTAAAATATACTTTCTGGGATGAAGTGAGGTATCCCCATATCCCCCCGTGGTTACGCACCTGTGATATATCCAACCCGCCCTTCCGATAACACGTTTCCAAAAAGTATTTTTTTTTTTTTTAACTTGCTATTGATTTTTGGAAGTAAAACTTTTCTTCTAACAAGACATCCTTAATTTCTTAAAAGTTAAAATATATATCCTCGTGAAGGGGTAATATCCTCCTGTCTACGTACATTCGATATATCCCCAGCCCCCTCCCCTCCCAAAAATATATTTCCGAAAAATATATATATATATAAATAATTTTTTTAAATTTGCTACTGTTTAGTGTTAATTTGCTACTATTTACTAGCAACAAGACATTACTAATTTCTTAAAAATTAAAATTTATTTTCAGAAAGGGGATACATTTCCCCTGGCTACCCACCTGTGATATAGCTTCCCCCTGGCTACATGCCGGCGATATATTATATATTAGCACCCTCCCCCAAAAATATATATATGTTCAATTTGCTACTGCTTTCTGAGGAAAAACTTTTACTTGCAACCAAGATCACTTACTATACTATTTCTTAAAAGTTTTCGTTTAAAGGATCATATATCACCATGCCCCCCTCCCCCAAGGCTACGCACCTGTGATATATATACCCCCCCCCCCCCTTCGAAAATATAAATAATATATATATTTTTTCATTTTCTACTGATTTTTTTGAAGTAAAATTTTTATTTGCAACAATTCAATCCCAATTTTTTTTAAAGTAAAAATATACTACTGGGTTGGGGGGTGAGATATATCTTCATATCTCCCCCTGGCTACGCGCCTGGAGTATACTAAACTACAACACTATCATCCCTCTGTCACATGCAGTAACATCAGCTTTCTTTATAAAAAAAAAGAAGAAAAAAAAAAGAGTTTTTCAGAATTTTATGCAAAATAGTTTTTGTTTTCTATATAGAAATTAGTTAGTGAATTGTTTCAAAATAATGACTGGAGCACTGAAGCATATGTCGAAATTTGCTTTATAAATTAAAAAAAATTATTTTTAAAATAAAAAAAAAAAAAATAGCTTCTCTTTCAGTGTAAAGTTTCGAAGAGAATTAATTTCTTTCACACTAAAATACTACTATTTGGGAATTGATATGTTCAAATGCAGGTGTTTCAGAAAATATACTTTTTTACTCTCAATTTTTCTATTTTCAAAACATCTGTTTCCGCATAAGGCGAGGGGTGGGAGCTGATTGAAACTTTTTATTTTACTTCCTTTTTGGCCTTTGAGCAGTCGTAAATACTAATTATAATAGGCTTTGTAAGAGTAAGAAACAAATTAAAGAAGGATAATGAAATTACGTTTCATGTGTTAGTGATTTCAAAATAATTCTTAACTTTCCAACTGTACTAATTGCTTCCCCAATATGTTTAATGTAATCCTTAAAACTGTTAAGTGTCACAATAGGACTTTTCCTTCCTTCAGTCAAGTTGAATGGTATTTATTATATGTATTTATTATTCAGGGGGTAATGTTCCTGACGAATTTTAAAGTATTATTTATTAGTTGACGACCATAGAATACGAAAACATAGAATACGCCAACTATCAAGTTCATATGTCTATCAAGTTCATACGTAGTCTCCAAATGTAAAAATTATTTTCCCTCTATCTAATTAAACACATTTCTTTATCCTCAATTTTTTCAGTTGTTTCACGACACACAGAAATACAGCCATTAGATATATTTCCCTCTCTGGCTCTAGTTTTTCTGCAACTTCGTTTATCTGTTGGCGGTGTTGTAATGAGGTGTCGACCGTTCCGAATGTCGAAAATAATCGACTCGACATCCATATCCCAAGAGGGGATTTCTTTCTCTCGCCCCGTCTCATCAGTGAGGTACTACGTTCTTTTGTTTGGCGTTGCGTGCTGGAAACAGATTGATTCCGCATGCCAAAGAGGGTTATCAAAAAAGGCCTCTTGGAAAATTGATGATTTTCATTGGCCTAAAATGATACCATAAGCGGCAAGGTTTTCGCACTGTCTTGTCACTTAGAAGGGGTGGCAATGATAGACTGTACCGTGTTATTTTTCAAATGGGCCTCAGCAAGACTTTTTAATAAACACCATAAAGGTATCACTCATTCACCATTTTCTTCTTGAATTCCTAATACAGAATTTCAAAGGTTTTCGAGTGATACATCCTAAACTTTAATTCAAGTTCATACTTCGAAAAAATGATGTTTTAATTTATCTGGATATATTCACAGTCAGCGTGGCATTCAGGTTGATATCACAATAAGGAAAAAAAAAGAAGACTTAAATAGAATGTAAGAATAGAATGTGTCTTTTTTTAATTCTTTTTTATTGACGGAAAAAATTATCCACAAATTGTTTGACATTTCGTTTTGAAAAATATGTGGTTGTATTGCCAGTGAACTAATGATGAATATATCGTAGATTGTAACGTACTTATTCGATGTTGTTAGGGTTATTTGAAAATTTAATTATAATTATTTTAAGTTTTAGACATAAAATTTACCTATGAAAACAAGAATTCAATATTTAGAACCGTATACATAGTAACAAGTAAAATAAACCTCTTATGTAAATTGATCACTTTTATTTTTTTAAATTTATTCGAGGTTTTGAAGATATATTTTTCTCATCTTGTATTATGATAAACAGATAACCTGATATTTCCATAAAAATCTAGAAGTGATTCATTCACAGACAGCTTATGGATACAGTTTTCATTTACAAATATTTAATTTAACAGTAAGAGACGCAGTTTTTTCTGTTACACATTTGGACATAAGTAGCATAACACAATATATAATTTAGTAATGCGACTCGTCCAAAAATTGTGATCGAAAAAAATTTAACTAAACTGATTAAACCTACTGTAACCTACCTGAACCTTATGATTTTCCAGATAAAGGGTTTTCTTTTCAACAGGATCCCAAAAAAAGTATTCTTACATATTTAAGAGTGGAAGCAAGCATACAAGTATATAAAAAAATTATTCACAATCAATCGACTAGAGTGCACAATAATCAAGTTTGATACACAGTAATCAAGAATCGGTGAAAACTATGGATGAGAAACAAATGAAGCGAATGATGAAATTGGTAAAGGATTGCCAACGGCAAATTGTTGACTTCCAAGAAAATGTTCAATAACAGTTGCCCATCAGGAAAGGAAAAAACAATCGATTGTTGTCTATAGAGAACAATAAGAATCGAACTTTATGAGAACTCAACAAATGTTGGAAAGAAAAGAACTGAAATTTAAACTTTGAGTTTTCAACGATCATTGTTGGGGTATGCTATTCTAGCGGAAGACTGGGATGAGTCTCAGAATAAGAATGCCGATTCATGCTTATGCTGACTTCGCCCTGGAGATATCAAAATTGGTGTGGAAAACAGGCACAAGATTGAATGTGAAACTCCTTTGGAACAAGTTTTTCTTCAATTGGAGATTCACATCCCCTCTTGTCTTCGCCTCTTGGTAGGAAAGCAATCAGAACCCACAAGTTTCATCAGTGATCCTGATGTGGAGCTGTTAATTTACAGGCGGGTGGAAACTTTTACTGAAGAGTTCTAGTGATCCTGCGGTGTGGTGTGAATAGGAGTTCAGTTCGGTGAGGACCTCATATTTCATTAGCCATCCTGCCAAGATAGTAAACAGTTCTACCACGACTGTTTCTTTCAAGACGTGATCAAAATGTTATGGACCATGTGATCTGCGAACTAAATCTTGGTAATTAGAAAGGATATACCGGCACCAACTCATAGGCGTAACGAGGGGGGGGGGGGTTGAATCCCCCTCATTAGGTTGAGAAAAATTAGGCAAATTTACTACGCTTTTTCCCCAACCAACTCTTTGTTGGTTATTACTCAAAGTATCCAGTAAATTTCCTTACTAGTAATTATTCAGTGTTTTGCTAATGTAATCAAAAGCTATTCCAAAGTGAAAGACATTCATACAACTAATGTACCATATTGAACGTCTTACAAACTGTGTGCTGTTCGCAGAGAACTATACGCGCTACACAGGCTACAAAAATGTAGTCTTTATCGTGGGAACATAAGTGCTACAGACTTGATTTTAGTCATCGACCATTGATATAAAGACCATATGCGTAACGAGGGAGGTTTTGGGGGTTCAACCCCCAACCCAATAAATTGAGAAAGAATTAAACAAATATACTGCATTTTTTCCCCAATCAACTCTTTGTTGATTATTGTGATTATTTCGATCTCAAATTATCCATTCAATTTCATTATTGAGATTATTCAGTGACCAGTGTTTTATTAAGGTAATCAAAAACTATACCAAACTGCATGACTATACATGGATTTTTCACCAGAAGAGCAAACTTGCCATTTAATGTACCATTTGATGATAATTATGCTCTACATCTGTCCGAGGCGCAAGAAATGGACTCTCCATTGCGGGAAACATAAGTTTTGAGTGGACATTGCACTATATAGAAAACTCAAACACTAAACAATAACTGAATGTAAACTAGGAGAGTGGAACAACTTTCAATTACACTATAATAATGGTCAGCACCTTTAAATTTGGAGTGGAATAGTGTTATTAATATTTTCATTTATTTGAAATAATGGCCCTTAGTAATATTTTTACAGATAACTCTTACAAAAAAAAAAAAAAAAAAAAAAAAAAAAAAAAAAAAAAACATGCCACAATGGCGAATGGGAGAATGAACTTATCGAAAATTCTTATAATATCCTTTCTTGTTAGTGAAACAGAGGAGAGGAGAAAAAAGGTTGTTGCTGAGTAATATTCTCAAGGGGAGGGAGGGATCCTGTGTTGAAGACACTCGCTTTTCATCTTTTTACACCTTTACAACATTTTTATGGGAATTTCGGAGTTGGGGATGTTTAGAACATCTTAAGAAGCATTATCATAGATATTTTGATCAAAATCGTTAGAGCCTTTTTTTCGTGATCGCTAAGGATTGTGATTAGTGATTTTTCTTTTTAATGTTTTGTCCATGCGCAATATTGACGAAAACCTTAATGGCAGATTCTATGGCCCCCACTAACCTGTACTCCAAATTTGAACATCGTAGATCAAATCGTTCGGGAATTGTGCTGACTGCGAACACACAGACATACCGGCAGAAATTTTCCCATACCATTTTTTAAAATTTTTTTAATTGGATGTTCCAAAACGTGGAGAAATGCAAAAAAAAAAAAAATCGATTTTTTTTTGGATTGAAAACAATACTTTCATTACTCTATGTTAACAAATGGGTAATTGAAAGTAATTAAAATGAGTGCAGGTAGCAAACGCCAAACTCAAAGTGAGACACTGTTTTTAACTTGCAAAAGAGGAAAAGATGAAAAATATGGTGAAATTATAGTTTAAGTTGAAAAAGAATCACCAGATGAAGACGAAAAAATAACAATTTTATCCGCATATTTACAGACTCAGACGGTGTTGGTTTCATTATGTATATAAAACAATAATGCAATAAAAGCATTAAGATACACAGCTATTTAGGAAAAAATATATTTAAATGTTTATGGAAGTTTCTTTAATGCTTATTTTTGGCAGTGAATGTTTGAAATATTTCGAGGGGATCTCATCACTGAAACTGATCCTATCTTGTTTGCTACGTTTCTCTGAAAATATGGCATCCATATATTTTACAATTTTATCAGACTCCTTTCAATTTCCATGTGTGTAAGAAAATTTTCCTGCTCCTTTTTTTTTTAATAGAATTCTTAAGAAATTTCCCTTACCCTGTAGATTTGGACAATGATTTGAAAACCCTTTAACAATAAGATAAAATTGTTTCCCCCCCCCCTTTTTTTTTTCTTCTCTTTCCTCCCCTCCCCATTCTCTCGGTTTTTTTTTCATTGGTGCAGCGAGTCTGTATTTTTCGAACCCCTCCCCCATTCAACAACTCTAGTTACGCCTATGCAAGAATTTGTAGCATTTTGTGACTGTAATACTTCATGGGGCACATTAAAAGTTGTAAGACTCATAAAATTAAGATCTTGTCTCTAGAATAGCATTTCAATGGATGTAGTTAGTATTAAAAGATTAATTGCGGAGGAATCAATCTTACGAATACGAATAATATTTTGTAAATACAAGAAGTGAAATGCAAGTCTTGAAGAAGTGGAACGTTTAAGTTTTGTTCGTATGTTTTTAGAGCTTTGTGGAAAGTCAGCTAACTATAGAAAGCTCTCGCTTGGGAATTAAAGAGAGAAGCAGTACAGTCATTAGATATTTTTATTTTGACCTGCGGCGTGTTTTTTTTTTTTTTTTTTTTTTTTTTAATGGCAAGAAGTTTGCGTCTTGCTACGGTTGAATTAGAATTCAGTTTCAATTTGGTAAATAATTTAGTATTGCTCTTGGGATATGTCAACGCGGGTTAGGCTTAAAAAGTGCGCTGCAATCCTGTCTGAAAAATTTAGGTATTTCAGCCGTTGCCTTTTGCCTTAAAAAGGCTCTAACGATTCTTCTCAGATATCTTAACATCCCTACCATCAAAATTAATGTGTAATTTCATTAAGGTGTAAAAATTGTAAAACGAAAGTCTATCAACAAAGTGCATAATCTTTTTCAATAGTCAAGAGTCTTTAAATAAAATATTAATGGCGAAAAAATTTGAAAAGATTCACGAGGATCTAATCAATCTTAATAAGGACTATTACAATGTATTAGAAAGTTGTTAGGCACCTAGGTTGCCGTTGAAAAATGATCAATATAACAAATACTTTAATTTAATATACATGAAATATTTATTAAAATTGAAATTTTCTTTTAATGTTATACAAATGAAAATTATTTCTGATATATATATGAAATGATAATTTTTTTTTTATTGAAAAACCTACTGAAAAATTATATTGAGCTTGAATTCAAAAGTTAAATTGAGTGCATCATTTGAATCTTCAAGTACCACAAAATCGGCGTTATAATAGATTTGAGAGTTACCATCAATCAAATGGAATACCTTCCTATTCATTTATATAGCGCCGTTTCTGTTGTCAACTTGTTTGCATCCAATTTTAAATAATAAAACCATTTCTAACAAAAAATGTGTGGCAAAGTACGTTTCAAAATTTATTTATTAAAAATAAACGTGAACTTATACATTCCCATCTAAATACTTTTTATTTATTTCGATTAAAACAATTATGGCAAAAGGAAAGAGTTTCAACAACGATCGGTTAGAATTCTTACACTTACAGCGTTACGACACAATGTTACGTTTAATTGACTCGACCACACTCCATAATGAATTTATGCATTCATATGCAATTTTTTTTAATTATTTATTCCGATTGAAACAATTTTGGCAACAGGAAAGTGTTTTTACAATGGTCAGTCAAAATTTAACTTACAACATCACAGAATGAGGCAGTGAGTGAATGAGTCGGTGATCAACAAAACTCTTATAGTAATATAGCCAGGCCTCTAAAGTAATTAGTCTGCATCAATCGCGCAAGCTTGAAATTTAATTTTTAGAAATTAAGACAGTTAATAACTTCATTACTAAAATTTAAAAGAAGGGCCACTTGAGTGTTTCAGTAGAACATCTACGTGCCTGCAACTTTGACAAATAATAACTCAATAACTAAAATTAGCATCTCTAAATCAGTATTATTGGATTTCCAAACATTTCTCGACAAATATGTACAATGAGAGAGAGGGAGAGAGAGAGAGGGAGAGAGAGAGAGGGAGAGAGAGAGAGGGAGAGAGAGAGAGGGAGATAGAGGGGGGAGAGGGAGGGAGAGAGAGGGGGGGAGAGGGAGAGAGAGAGCGAGAGAGAGAGTTCTCCAAATTATGCAATGTTGAGTATAAAATGAAAGTAATTAAATTCATTCCTGATTATGCTATATGTTGAAATTGTTTTTCCCCAGAACAGGAAAATAAACATATAGCAAATCCATCCCCTACCACTTATACTTCAACAACTTATGTTTAGAAACGATTTGAGATCATAGAGGAATATTTGCCTTTAAAAAGTTTTATTCAGTCGACTTGATTATCTTAAATGAGAATTGTTATATTCATGTTGATTAATTCAGCATTTTTGGAAAATAGGCAGTGTTATTCTCTTTAAAATAAAGCAAAATTATCGTACTCGGCCTACTCGGACATGAATATTTGCCATGGTTCGGAATCCACTTTAAGCTGTAGGTACATGGTTTGATTAGCCATTATTGTGTACAAGTACAAGTCATTGAGCGTATTAAACCAACCAACTCAATGAGGTAAATTAATTAAAGAAAAGTATATAGCTTATAGTATTAAAGTGATTTGGACTTTAATAAAATAGCCATTGAATATTTGAAATACGAATGCTTATTTCAATTGTAACCATTCTACTTGAAGTGTAATATGAACCTGTAAATAAGCATATTAATTGTATGCTTGGATTGATTGAGGTAAGTTGTCTGTCAATAAAAACGTTTAGTGAGCGTGCTGATCTACTTATTGTTAAATAAAATAATAATAATAATAATAATATTTCTTGTTACTAAACAAGAGTGGCCGCGCATTTTCATTTGTTGCAATTGTATTTTTGCATTCTAGTTGGGATGTTATAGAGCCACTGCCACAACGATCCAAACCATAAATGGCGGCTTCTGTTATTCCTTGTTCAAGAAGGTCTTTTCTGTCTGCAATCCAGCCATTGGTAGAAGATCTTAAGGATCAAAGAAATCTGCTCTTGCGAGTTACGATGACTCTCCTGATCCACTGAAGTATTCCTTAGTCCATTTTCTGAATTTATTTCTCTCAGTGAATGGGATTCTCCTCCAAGTACATTCCTATAGATGTACCACTGTTTCCTGGGCCATTTGTTCTGTCAGCCACTTAATGTGAGGAAAGACGATTGATTTTGTAAGATCGAGAAGCTATTAAGTCTGCTTCTATTGGAATTTAAAATTTTGTGCTTTAAAAAAAAAAAAAAAAAAAGGACATATGTTTAATACAATGTTGGAATTCCATATAACTTTGAAAGGATGCTGAACTACCGTGAAAAAGATAAAAAAAAAGTTGTTTTAAGTTATTGAAATTGTTGGAACTTAAAGTTTGGGATGATGAGTCTTTTGCTTACAATACGTTGCAGAAGTACTTTGAACGTTGCTGAAGTATGTGAAGTTTTTGCTGCGTTGAATAAATTTATTGATTTATTGAATACATTTTCAGTATTGTTTTGAGTTTTTAATTTGTAATTGATTCAATTTGTAAGTGAAATCTGCTGTAAGATTTTTAATTTCTGCTTGTTTTGAATGCATAAGACACTAAATATTAGAGAGAATATTCATTTAAATGCAGTTCCAAGTAAAATAATAATAATAATAATAATAATAAAAAAAAAAATTAAAAAAACCCCAAAAAAAACCTTCAAGTGTATTAAATATTGATGGAATAGAAATTTTTTGTTGTGTAATTCCTATTCAATAAATTTGACTACAACACGTTGCTTTTGTTTTATAGATGTAGCAAATTTTCGAATTAATTGGCTTACCATATGTGTATGACAGCTTGCATTTGTATAGCGGGCACTACATTTGTTTTTATAGGGCAATAAAAGTATTGTTTTCGGTCAAAAAAAATAAAATAATTTTTAAATTTTTTTTTTTTTTTTTTAAATAAATTTCTTCACGTTTTGGAACAACCTGACTTCAGAAAAGTGGCCTAGAAAAATGTTTGTCTGTGGTGGTCAGCAAAATTCTCTAATAAATTGACCTACAATGTATAGTACATTTAAAGTTCCACCTTTAACAAACTATTGCTTAAAGCAAAAATTATTATGATACATAGATTATTTACACATAAAAATGCCCCAAAATAGCCATTTTTTGTTTTAACGTTTGTTCGTCAGTTTTACTTTCAACTAGTCATATGTTAACATAGGAAAGATAATGAAAGTACGATAATTTTTTTTTTTTGCATTTCTCCTCGTAATGGAACGTACTGAGTTAAAAAAAGTGGTCTAGAAAAAATTTCTGTCTATGTGGTTGTTGACTATGTGGTCAACATAAGTCTTGAACAGATTGACCTACGATGCTCAACTTTTACATACGTGTTAGTGGTGGACATGGAACTTGCTATAAAAGTTTTCTTTAAATTTAAGCATGTACAAAAGGTCGTTGCTATTGAAAAAATCACGTTCTTCATTAATAGCTAAAAAACGGCTCTAACAATTTTGATCAAAATTGCAATCGCAATGCCTTCTAAAGTATTTAAAATACTCTTACCTACAAAATTCCTGTAGAAATGTGTAAAAAGTTGAAAAATGAAAGTGTATAACAACGTTCTTTTTCTTTATGTATCACCTATTAATGACTCCTTATCCCCTGATTCATTTACAGGAAACGACAATGTATGAATTATCCGAAAGTATATCACCAAATTCCCAATTTTGGCATTTTTTAAATTTATTTTTTGACCAATGTAAAATTTATAGCTAAAAATATCACCAAATTGCAATTTTTTCAAATGAATGTAAACATGAAAATGGTAAATAATATCAATCTACGTCAAGTGAGTAGTATTATAGTATAATTGAAAGTTGTGCGATAATCCACACACCTAGTTTTGTTATTCTATTATTTTTCTTCAGAAGCATGGTATATAGGCTTTTTTTTTTGGATAATGAATCCAAACATGAAATGTATTTATGGGGCTGCCATTGAACTTTTAAAAGTTTGATTTGTCTCATTATGTATAAGGCCCTTTATGACAATCTATATAATTAATTTTAAATAATTTCCACGAATTATAACGGTATGTATTTCCCGTCTTTTCTTTCATACAGGTGAAAAAAAGATATTGCCAGATTTTAAATTTTTTTTACATGCTATACAAGTTAAATACTGAAACTTTTACAGATTATTTTCCAAGGATTTTTTTTTCGTATTTAAACAACTTCTTTTGTGTTTCTTTGTATTCTATCAACTGAGTTAAGATTATCTAATCACGTGACTAAACTCAATGGGTGCTATAATAAATGGACAGAGTTTCCCATCCTGAATCCCGAGTCCTAAATTGCTCTGATAAACTGTTTTGAGAGAACCAAGTTAACTACGGTATGATATCGTATCCTTGCACACCACCAAGTTAATTAACACGTTACGAATCACCGAAATGTTGGAGTTCGCATGATTGCCAGTTTCACGATGCTTCAAAACTTACACCAGCTCATCACTCACAATTTAATACATAGATACAAAGCCTGAAGTGCAAATGCTAAATTAGCACGGATAGCTCGAAATTTAATGTGTACAATTTCGACATGCAAGGACAAATTATATTGACAAACTGCACAAATGTATTCCCATAGTATGGGATAATAGAGGATTTCTGATAATGGAGGATGAGTATTTCTTTGAAACTTTTTCATGGAAAAGTGACCTCTTATTGCAAAAAAATAAAAAAAAAGCTACTTTAAAAATAAATGCATTTTTTAAAGTTTGTATGTATTATTCTATGCAGTAGTTAAAATATTATACAAAGCGTCTTTCAAACCATTTGTCTTGGAATGTGAAATACCACAAATATTTTTATTTGTTATTTGTATTGAGTATTTGGGCAGCTGCTTTTGTCTTTGGTTTAGAGTTTAAATTAATTGTGAAATGAATCAAGTTCTTTTTTAGTAGCATTAAGGAATTTCTACTACATAACTACCCATTGCAGTCAAAAATATTGGAGAACTGGAAGCATTATATGCTCTTTGGTGCAGTAACATAAATATTTTTCTCAAGTGTCTTACTACCGTGCTGTTTGAAATACAAATCGGATTATGTTTTGTATATTTGGTTAAGATTCATTTGAAGATTTCATATGTTGAAAGCAAAAGACTGAATTGATGTTAAAACGTATTAAACATTCAAATTATAACTAAACTATTGTAGCGTTCTTCTAAAAATTTACCAATCTTTATTTATTACACCCATGCCTTACTTATTCCCACCTAACGCCCAAGATATTCGCTTACATGGCAACAAACGCAAATAGAACAAAAGTGTCACACAAGCAATCGATGCGTTTGATTTGATGACAAGCCGTCACCTAGGAGGGGGTTTCAAAGTCATTAAGGGGTGGAAGTGGAGGGGTGGATGCATCATCGAAATGATGCAGAAAACAACCCACATAACTCCAGACCAAAGTTCCCCCCTATAAACGTCGTAGGAGAGTATAATGATAAACGCGTCTCTGAAATTCTCTATGGCCGGATACGCCTCTTGCAGTGGTGATAAGTTAAGGATGACTTCTCACTGGTGGAATTCACTTTCCTCTTAAGGGTTCACAGAGAAAAAAAAACAACAACATTTTGGGAATGAAGCATCTATTGGCATGTGAATAATAAGTCTTGTCCGAGGCACTTGGGTTGTGGAATCTGTGAGAAGGTTGGGAAGAAGATTGGTGATGAGGACTTTTCGGAAATATTTTTCGAGGTGGTGAATTCAATGGTTTTTCTTTTAGAGGAATATGCCATCGTAAGTTGAGATTTGAGCACAGAATTGATTTAAAAGTTGAATAAATTTAACAGTTTGTTGCTGAGAAACAAAAATAAATTAGTGCACCAGAATTTCACTATATACATTAATGCATCCTAAAGTCTTACCTTTACACTTACCTTTATTAGCTTGAATAACAGTAAATGGGTTGACTAGTTCTATCAGCCATTCCTTCAGACAATACTAAATTTTAGTTTTCCTTTAAGTACTCACAATTATTATTTTTACGGTATATTTTTCGAAGAAATTTGCAAGTTTTCGGAAAAGATGAAGAGATGTAATTGTTTCATGAATATCTCAGCGAATATTACATTTTCATCACTCATAAGATTACCAGCGATTCGGCTGTGTTTCTCAAACACAGGAGATTTCCTCAAAGAGGAAAGATTTAACACTATATTACTAGATAATTATTAATAAATTTCGATTCATTAAAATAAAATTAGTTCTTAGACGAGAGGATTTAGGAATTTGACATACGATTTATTGATGTCAGTTTTGCAAATAGTAATTAACTACATTTCCCAAAATACACTAGTTTCTTAATAAGGACATTTTCTATTAAGGACATGTAATTTAAAATATTTTCTATTTACTATCGTTGTCGCCCTAGTACTTGAATATTATTTCTTTATCTTTATAATTTTAGAAAAGTTTGCGCATTCATTATTTTAATCTATAAATGTACATGATTTTACAAACTTGAATTGCATCTAATAGTTTACCTCACGGCTCAGCTTCTATTATAGCTAGAGACCTAATTTTTTTGCTATTGTGTTGCCCCGGGTAACTAAATGAAAAATACCAACATAATTGTTAGCATTAAACAAGAGAACATGGCAAAAAAATTCCTTTGAAAATCGCCACAGTCACTGTAATGTTTTTCTTCTGATTCTCCTTCTCCTGATAGTGACCAAAACTTTAGCCAGGCAAAACTTTAGTCAGGCTACAGCCGAAACTATTTGAGAATTTTTGGCATGTCTTTTTGTAATTCTATTAAGCTTAATTCGAGGAAGTGCATTTTGTATGATTTAATGGGTACGAAGGTCTTCACTGGTCTGCCCACGTAAAATGATCAGTCAGAAAAAGTTATGAAATCTAATGTTTGCACCCAGCGGCAGCGTATAATTTCTTTGTGTTACTTTAACCCAAAGAATCAGTACTTGGCAGGCTAGAATTTTTAAAAAATTAATCCCAATTCAGTGCAATGGGTACAAAGTTGCTCAAGCATATGAAATTACATTATTAAGAAATAATCTTAGCCTGCTAAATTCTTATTCTTTGGGGGTCAAGTAACTCAAATAAATTATACGCGGTCGCTTGGGGAAAACATTAGATTTCATAACTTTTTCTGGTTGACCATTTTACTTTGGAGCTTTTTTCTTTACAACGCTTCGTTATTTTTTGGGAGATAGATGTAACTTTACATCTGTATATCAAATAATGTATTCAATTAAATACATTATAAATTTAAGCATTTATGTAGACTTCAGCGATCCATAGCTAAGTTAAAATATTTAATTTTTGGAAAGGAATGCGAGATGGTATTATATGTATCTTTTATTTATCTCATTTTTATATTAATTATCAATTTAAGCTACATACAGTCCTGATATATGTTTATTCCCTGTATGTTAGTGCTTTC
Source organism: Linyphia triangularis (assembly GCA_963978545.1). Lineage (NCBI taxonomy): Eukaryota > Metazoa > Arthropoda > Arachnida > Araneae > Linyphiidae > Linyphia > Linyphia triangularis. The sequence goes on along the minus strand of OZ021723.1, from coordinate 61,787,622 downwards.
TCAGTTGAAATAATGTTTTGATGGATGTTCACTATCAAATTATGGCAAATACATTGACTTTATAGTAGACGTTTACCTTCAAAATTAACTAAATTTACTGTCAGTAATTAATTTTGTTTGAGTAAATGAGTGAAACGGTTACTGATACCAATTCCATGGTTTAGTGCTTCAGAAGATTTTACAATACTAGAAATTCTAACAAGAAAAAAAAGTATTTTTACTACGCCTTAAAAAAAAAAATCCAATCATAAAATTTTCTTTTTTCAGGAACCCACAAGTTTCTCAACGTAATTACTTTGGATTACTCATTACAAAATTTGTCCAATTATCTAAAGTTGCATATGGATTGCATTATTTATACAATTACTAAGTGTTTTGAGGTATCTGGTTCGAAATGATTACGAGCTATATAAAATTCGTTGATTTTGTAATGGTTTATTTTCTCCAAATGCAATATTTGGTTGAAGAATGGGTCTATTGTTAACCACCAGTTTGCTTAGTGAAATTAGGCGTATGCTTGCGCATTTGAAATGATAAGATAGAAAAAAGAGAGAGAAAGCTTTCTATGCCTCTGCATGTGTTCGATACAAAATTAAGTCCTCGAATGATGAGAATGCCAGAAAACTTAAATTACAAAAGTCAACGAAATGAAAGAATGCCTATTTGGCGATTGAACTCTATCTCACTCCAGACACACATGCATAAATACTAAGAGAGGGACAATTTCTTTTTTATAATTTAATCTTTCTCTTGGCAATATTTTTTTTAAAGACAAATAATGCTCATTTCTTGAAAAAATGAATTTAAAAGCAATTAATTCCGCCATACTGAACAGTATACTTTTTTCGTGTGTCGTCGTACATAAAAGTTAAATTTTCAATCACGTCAACTAATAATCTACAATAGCTTTCCCTGAAAATCTTTTCAAAAGTCACTTAAAGAAACTTACCCCTAGAAAAGATATAAACCCACTTCATTCGTCTCAATTTGAACTAGAAAAAAAAAAAAAAAAAAAAAAAAAAAAACCGAGGAGATTAACCTGGTATTAAATGAATCGCACCGAATCCTATCCGCGGTGATATATATCTTTTCCCCTTTCGATTGCAAAGCTGATGGGAGTAATTCGAGATCGTCTTTTTTTTTGCCCTGTTCTGTCTTGGAAGAATGTCACTTTTTCTTACCAAATCCACAAAACCCGGCTCTTGTGCCTCGAGGAAATTTGTCTTTTTGTCCCAAGCCAGGACGACGTTTTACTGTAGTTCTCTAAGTTATTGATGTCGTCCCCGAGGAATTCTGTTTCTTGAACTTGGGGAAGGAATAAGTCTTAGAAGGGAAATTAGAGATTTTGTTTCTCGTGATACGTTTAGAAAAGAAAAAGTCTTCTGGGGCGTTTTTGCCTCATCTAAGTAATCGGTTTTGACTTCGTGAGGGACTTTGGAAGCAATTCATTTGCTGGAAACGTCGAATCAGCTCAAGTACCTTCTCCTTTGATATAACTAAATGTTAGGTTGAGCAGAAACATATGTTGGTACTGCGTAAAGTTGGATTTGTGGTATTTGGTGGGAGGAGTAAGTTAAGTGATGCAATAGTGCATTGTGTCAAAATGGAAAGTTTCTTCCTGTACTTAATTGTTCTTAATGTGTAGGGGACAGTGTAAATGAGTTCGACATTGCTTCTCTGTCAAAAAAAGAATAAATTGTATCTCTTCTGGTTAAGAATAGTTGTTAATAGTTTTGTTTATGTTATAAACTTTAAGGTCAATTATGAGTTTTACTTTAAAAAAAAAAAATATACAAGGTCTTGAAAAAACGGGACTTAATTTTAGCAATTTTATAAGATATGTTTTGTTATTAAAACATAGAATTTTGAGAAATAAATAATTTGATAAATTTAATTATTTTAATAATTTATCTTCAAGAAGATTTCTGATACTTACTTGGAAATTTTCTTAACATAACCCATTCCATCAGGATTTTATTTTTGTGATTTGTCATTGTAGACTGTTGTGAATGGTATTTCAAATTGCAGGCTTAAAGTGAAAGTTATGAACTTGAACCTGCTTCTCTGCATCTATTCAACTATACATAATTTATTGGGATTTAAGATTACTTTTCAAGAGTTTTTAGCAAATAAATAAAATGACTGTTGTTGAGGTTAGTTGATGGAGTTTTCTTTATCCAAAATTGTGTAAAACACTTCAGTATTTGATTTCTTAAACACACGCGTTTAGTACATTAAGTGCAGAGAGTTTTTTTTATTTTTTATTTTTTATATTTTTTTATTTTTTTTATTACTGCATTATTAGTGAAATGGTTAAGCAAATGTTTTTAATTATACAGTATAACATGCATATTTATCTAAATGAGAATAGCCTTATGTTTTTAAACTCCAATTTTTTTACAACTGTTTTATACATCCATTAGTAACACATATTTAGGATTCATTTATATTATCATAGAATCATAACAAGAATAAAATCATATTTAGTTCATGAAATATAAATGCATTTTTTTTTTAGCTTTGTGAGTGACAATGCGACATTTTTTTTGGTAAAGAAAATCCATTAAAAAAGGATGGTAAACAAAGTTTGGCTTTCTTGAATCATCTAACTGTGGTAAATTTGATACATATGTATATGTCAAGTTTTCGATTTAACCTACTTGTGTTTTATATGACAAAAAAAAAAAATCATCTTCTTTCTTCTGCAGGGATTATTTTGTTTTCAACTTGTGATAGTATAAAACTAAATACATATTTTTAGCTCAAGAATATGGTTTATTACTACATTCATTTACATTCTATTCTTGACTTATGAAGTTTATAACTTCATTGTAAAAGAAATATTATTTTGTAACCGTCTAGAGTTTTTTTTACCTTGCAGTTATTTACAAAAGAATTTTTAAAACGAGATTTTGAAATGTTTGTTTAATATTAAAGAGTTATTTTTCGAAACTAAACTCTTTCATTACGATAAAAAAAAAAAAAAAAATGAGTCACGATGTCGCCATAAATTAATGCAGCGCCAAATGTTCTCTTTGGCTTTAATATCTAATTCCAGGAATGTAACATGATTGGTGGAGAAATGCTACTTCTGGCATCTAGGAGTGATGTGATTGGTAGAGTACCATTAGATGTCCTTATCACTTTTATGGCAGAGCCATTCAATGGGACATTACGAATGAGGAATGGATCCATCAGAATGGCTCTGACGTCCACTGTCATAACGAAATGGCCAACCGGTGAAAACGATGCACTTTTGTGTATGTATGAACTGTTAAAATTGAACAGTGCTCCATTTTGAGTGGCCGATTCACTGTAATTAATTCAAGCAAATGCCATCAGGTTGTTGGCATTTATATAATAGCCGCATAGTGTTTCATCAAGGGAAATTCTATTTCGGAAGCAAATGGAATACAATTGGAATATAGTTTAAAATGAAGAGGGTATTTGCATTGCGCTTTGTCTGACACTTTCAGAATGGTCAATTGTTCCTATTACATTGGTGTTAAAAAGGGAATTTTCATATTATGTTATTTATTTTTATAAGCTGCATTTATGAGAGTAAAATGTTGGATGAAAATTGTACAGATTCTATGTTTTCTTTATGAGTATTTAAAGTATCTTGGGTAAAGTGATGTAAGAATAACCATGGGTCAAGTGTATCTGAGGGTTATAAAAAAACTTATAAATGCTTCTTTCATTATAAAAAAAATGGTATGCGACTTTAAGATATATTTTTCTTTTCCTTTCATCGACAGTTTAATTAAATAAATATTTTTTTTATCTACAAAATCTTTCATAGATTCCCGCCGTATGAAAGGAAGATTTTAAGTATATAGAATCTTTTTTCTTAAACAATAACATAACTATATTTCATTAATTGACTAGGAGTTTTTAGTGTTTCATAGCCCAAATTTAAATATGAACATTTGTAGAATCAATTCGCTGTCTGCTTGTTCTCCTGAAACAATTACACTTGAATAAGGTGGAAACAACTTGGAGGATGAAATAAAGTTTTACACTCATCTATTCCATACAAACACAAACTTAGACAAATTGGAAAATTGTAATAATATAATTTTTTTAAAATTAATATTTTAAAAGTATTTAAAAAAAAAAAATGTTTTTTATAAAAGACGTTTTACTTGACACCAAATGACAGATACATGTAAGAGGAATTTTTGATAAGCGGGTTTTGATATTTTTTTAACAATACATCCAATTAGTTTTCGGAAAGTAAATGTCCTCCCATAATTTCCAAACTTACAGGGATGCAACTAAGAAAGAAAGAAAGAAAGAAAAAAAAAAAAAAAAAAAAAAAGAAAGAAAGAAAAACACACACAAAAGTAGTCGATTATAAATAGTTACAACGATATGCTAGAGTGATTCATCCAACTATATTAAAAACATGTTTACTATTCGAATTAGTCTTAACGATTAAGCTAAAAAAAAAAGGTGTTTTTTGGTGTTTATTTCCAATCATCATGTGAACATACTGTCATAGAGACCTGTGTATTGAGCTATTGTTCATGTGAGCCAAAACCCAATATTTTTATGTCCACTTAACTTCATCATGACCACCGACCACCAAGTCACCCAAACCTTAAACGGCTATCATAAGTTTTTAAAGTATCTTTAGCTAACTTTTATCTTTTAACTTTTATCTCTTAGCTAACTATTTAAAAATTTCAAATAGGTTTTGAAAATAGTATCAAGAAACAAGTAAACCATCTAACCACTATTAGAGACGTAACTTGATAATTTCTTTGCTAAATAATCAATGATGATAGTTTAATACTTTCTCAGTTGAAAAGGACTACGGAAAATATAACTTGTCTCATGTAATCTGATATTTTGTTAGTTTAGTAATTAAAGTCGTAACAAACCTTTTATGTCGATTTTGAAGAAATATTTTTACCCATCTACAAGAAAATAAAAGAGGAACTGAGGTTTGTTGACCGTAGTTAGTCGAAGCTGAGTATTTTTCTTTTAAATCACACTGTTAGAACTACCATATTATCTTATATACCAATACACATGTGCACCAAAGGTAAGGGAATGTTCACTCAAAGAAATAGTCTCGTTTCTTAACGAACACTTTTAATTCAAAATCACACTCACACAACGTCAACACATGACAAGCTACGAAAACAAGAGGTTATATTATTAGAAAAATTATATATTTCACTATGTCCATTTATCTGCTTAGTTCTGAAAGCCGGCGACACACCAAGCTTCACGCTTCCACCTTCCGTCTCGTTCGTCCTCCCCGTCTCTGAATGGGGATTTTCCATTCACTGTTCGTTTTGGACCATTTGGCGATAGTTATCTCCTTGGCGGTCGCCAAGTTTAGACATGCCTAGAGTCTTACATGTCCCTCCTTAAAGAGCACATAGCTCTCCTTAGAGACTATGCTGCTAAAGAAGAATATTTAAGTAATATAAACACTTTAATAGAAGAAAGAGCCTGTTCGCCAGCCCAAATTTTAGTACTTAAAGATTCAAAAATACTAATATAACAGAAAATACTAATGTAATATATACACTTTTGCAACCATTACAAAGCTATAAAAATTAATTTTCTATCTAAGGAAATCTAGAAAGTGCATCTGCATTTCCATGCCTGCTTCCTTTCCGATAGGTAATTTTTAAATTGTATCTTTGCAATGCCAAAGACCAACGTGCAAGTTTAGCACCATGTGGTAATCCCTGGGTAAGGTAAGAAAGTGGGTTATGATCAGACACCACCTCGATATCAGTCCCAAAAATCCAGGTGTCAAACTTCTGGAGTGCGGCTAGGACGCTGTAGGCTTCTCTCTCTATGGTAGACCATCTGGTTTGGCACGGAATAAGCTTCTTGCTGTAGAAAGCTATTGGATGTTCTTTTCCATTTTCGTCAAGTTGGGACAAACAGGCTCCGACTGCATTAGCGGACGCATCAGTGTAAAGCTGAAATGGTTTGTCAAACTGTGGCGTATACAAGGAAGGCATTTTGACTAAATGGTTTTTCAAATTTTGAAAGGCTTCTTCTTCTGGTTGGTTCCATGGAATTTTCTTTGGAACTCTCTTCTTAGTCAAGTTAGTTAAGGGTAACACAATGCTTGCAAAATTTGGAATATAGTCTCTGTAATAACTTGCTATTCCCAACACTGTTCTCAACTCCTTCTTGTTAGTTGGTGCCGACAGTTTCTTCATAGCTTCTACCTTTTCTGGATCAGGGGAATGTCTTCCTGAACCCACCACGTGTCCTAAAAATTTCACTTCTGTTTTCCCGAAATCACACTTTTCCAGATTTACAGTGAGACCCACTTGACGCAAAGTCTGGAACACTTTATCGATATGCTTCAAATGATCAGACCATGATCCCGAAAAAATTGCAACATCGTCAATATAAGACTGACAATAGTCCTTATGAGGAGCTAACACTTTGTCCATGGATTTTTGAAAAGTGCTGCCAGCGTTTTTCATTCCGAATGGCATAACTCTCCATTGATAGTGTCCAGTATGAGTTATGAAAGCAGTGTAATGTCTATCTTTCTCACTCATAGGAATCTGCCAATATCCTTTCGTGAGGTCAAGCACAGTGATCACTTGTGCATTCCCTATTTGATATAAAAGTTCATTAGCATGTCTCCTCGGATATGCATCAGGAATAGTGTAACTGTTCAAAAGTCTGAAATCTACACACAGACGCACACTACCGTTCTTTTTAGCCACGCACACTAAAGGGTGTGCCCATTCACTATCACTTTGTTCAATAAGACCAAGTTCCAAAAGTTCTCGAATTTGACGATCCACTTCATTTTGAAGAGTCACTGGAATACGATACGGACGAAGTCTTTTGGGTGACCAGTCATTTGTAACCTTAATAACATGTCCATCTACTTTTGCTATTCCAGGCTTAGTACTGAATACATCATTGTATTTACAAAGTAAGGAACTCAGTTCCTAACGTTGTCTGGCGTTTAATGGGGTTGTCATTTCCCTGATGATATGTTGTTCCACGTCACTTTTTGTGGTAGTAACTCGCTCGGTTGGAGCCACATGTAACTGTCCAAAATCTTCGTCTTGTTCAAAAACAAGCCCTATGTGTTGAACACGTGTCACATGTGGTCGAATTTTATTGAAATGTAGTTCTCGCCTTGAACCATCATCAAGTTCGACAATAGCTGAATGGGGTCGACTAAGTTGCACTACAGTCGCTGGTCCAGACCACGTATTCAATAGTTTATGAGAAGATGTGGGTATCAATATCAAAACTTTATCTCCTATTTGATATGTTTTTTCTCGTGATCGCAAGTTATACCGGTGAGCATAACTTTGCTGGTTTAGTTCAACATTCTCATTTGCAATTTTATGAGCATTCTTAAGTTTGTCTTGCAATTCTTCGACATACCTTTCCACAGATGGAGAAGCATTCATTGGAACAGCTTTCTCTCCTGTCCAAACTTCCTTCAGCAATGCAGTTGGTCCTTTGGGTATCCGTCCGTATACTAACTGATAAGGTGAAATACCCGTTGTGCAATGTGGGACCTCTCTATATGCAAACAAAAGATGTGGAAGATGAACATCCCATTCGTTTCCATATTCCTGGATGTTTTTATTCATCATGTCTTTTAAAGTTCTGTTCCACCTTTCCACTGCTCCCATACTCTCGGGATGACCCGGTGTTGAGAATCTTGGAGACACTCCTATTAGATTCATAAAAGCACCAGTCAGTTTTGAAGTAAAGTTCGTTCCTTGGTCTGTACATATCACTTTTGGAAATCCAGTACGAGCGAAAATTTGCATCAACACGTCACACGTAGTTTTGGCTTTTATATTTTTGGTTGGAATAGCTTCAACCCATCGAGTGCACAAGTCAACTGCACAAATTATATATTTATGTCCTCTCCGGGACAGGGTTCTAACGGTCCTATGCAGTCAACGCTCCAAACCTCGAACGGGTTGTCTGGTCTGGTAATTGGCTGTATTGGGATCCTATCTCTGTAAGTTACAGTCCGTCTGACTTGACATGGTTTGCAACTTCCACAAAACTTCCTTACGTCAATTTTTATGGTTGGCCAAAAGAATGAATATTTTATTCGCTCCTTTGTTTTCTTTTCTCCAAGATGTCCTGCCAACGGAATTTCATGGGCCGTCTTCAATACAAACTCACGCTTAACAGTTGGCAGAACAACTTGCTGGATTCTTTCTCCACACACCCACTCAGAGTGTACTAGTAGTCCATCGTCCACGTCATAGCCGTTTCTACGTGCTTTTGCAAACTCCCAAATATTTGCCAAAGATTCATCTTCCTGCTGTAGTTTTATAAACTCTGCTCTATTTTCTTTGCATCCTTCCTTTACTTCACTGGACGGAATAAAACTATTTACCTCGGATGACTCTTCCTTTTCATTTACGGTAACTTTATTTAGACTGCACTTCTTTTCTAGTTCGTTTTCTTGCACTATGTGAGGGACAACTGATTGATGATATTGGATATTTTCGTTCAGAGCCTCGTATGCTGTAGGACATATCAGCATATCACTCACTAATTTTTTGGAAACTGCACAGATCACGGGAACTTCGCAGTGTTGTGAATCATTCACTTTCATGTTGAAAACCACTAATGGTGCTGTTTCAGCTAAACCAAAAGCACATACGAGCTTCACGGACCCTTGCCCTTCACCATCTTCAATTGGAATCAGGTCATGTCTGATGACTGAGATTTGTGCACCTGTATCCAAAATGCCATCGAATATAGCAGAACCGCATTTCAGTTCTATTCTTGTCAGTTTATCGCACTTTACTGAACTCGTTTTGACCGGAGTCAATGTTGGCACCGTAATTCGAGCCGATAATACTTCCTTGTCTTCTAAAGTTTCTTCTGTAGTGACCAAATTACTACAAATGTTCTCAGTTTTGTTCCGCGTCCTTTGGTTATTATTATTAGTAGGACAAGCTCGTGCAAAATGTGATGAATCTCCACATGTAAAACAGGTAGGTTTAGATCCTCTGGCCCCTTTATCCCTCTGATAATATCCTTGATTCTTCGTTTTGTCAAAGGGTTTGTCCTTCTCCTTATACTTGGTAGTACTAGTAACTTGCTGGTTTCTGGTATTTTCAAACTTTCCGTTCGGCTTATATTTATTTTTATCATCTTGATGCCATTTAAAACTATCCTTTGCTTTATTATGGAATGCATTTTTCTTTAATCCGTCTCTCAAACTTTCATATTCATCAACTTTTTCTGCGACTTCTAGAGGGTCGATCATCTTATTCCATTTGTCCAAAAAATGCTCCTTTATTTCATTTGGCACTCTGCGCTTGAGTTGATCCGCCACCATTAAATTTTTCAGCTATTCAAAATTCTGTACTTTCAGTTCATCGACCCATTCATTAAAGTAATTATTCAGTGCATGTGTATAACTTCTCCAGGATTCTTCTGGGTCTTTCTGATGTCGGAAAAATAACTGCCTTAATTTTTCAGGATTTAACTTGTAACGTTTCAACAGCATTTCTTTAATGAAGTCATAGTTATTTGCTTTTTCAGGAGGTTCTCGAGCTATGTTATTAGCTATCTCTGTTGGTAACAATCCCAGTAGATAAGCTACCCATTCCGATTTAATTACACCCGCCATCTCTGCCCGACGTTCAAAATTTACTAGGTATAACTGCATTTCATCTTTCTTTTCATCATATTTCGGGGTAATCTGCATAAGTTGCACCCTGGATCTCGTTTCGTTCGATCGTTCGGCCACTTCATCCACGGGAGAATAGCTACGTCGTAATTCCAGTCTTTTCATTTCAAGCTCGAAGTCTCTTTCTTCTTTTCTGATTCTGGCCTCTCGTTCTTCTTTACGAATCCGTTCTTCTTCTTCTTTTGCTTCCCGACGAAGTCGTTCTTCGTATTCTTTTGCTTCCCGCCGAATTCTTTCTTCGATAATTCTGCCCAGAGAAACTTTGGCATCATCTTCGTCGAAGTTTTCACTTTCAAGGATTAACCCTTTTATTTCAATCACTTTATTCATTGTACTAACGACTATTCCCAGTTCTTCCGCCAGTTCGATCAAGTCCTCCTTCCTACCCTTACCCAAGAACGACATGGCAAAAGAATTTTGAAAATAAATTCAAACTACTATTCAAATACAATGATGTATGACTAATATTTTTCGAAAATTCAAACCATTCACAATTCTTATATTCAATTCGACAACATACAGTAGAAGCAGAATTAATCTTAAACTCCGCCACTGTATTTTGACTTGCAACAAAATATTGTAGGAGATAAAACTTCAGTTTTAGTTATTGTTGCAATCACCCTTAGAATAAACAATTCTGAATAATACTTAAAATAACATGTATTTCTAAAATATCATAACTCGCAAGGTTATACACAAATCAATACTCATTAATATTTTAAACAATAAACTCAATTAAATATTTATTACAAAATATTTCCTAAGTTCAACATACTCATTATTGACCTATTTTAACCTTGGCTTTTCTCCTTATATTTCCTTTACGGCAAGGACCTATATACTTATACAATAATAAAAGGCTTATCTGTTAGTTATATATATATATAAACTCACTAATAGCAAATATGTATATTTTCTAAACCCTTTAAAACGCCTTACCAAAATCAAATTATATCAATTTATAATGATGCATTTTTTTGTTTTGTTTAACTAAGATATAAAAATATTACTGTTCACAAAAGAAACAAAACAAAACATCGGATTCCAAATGAATATATAATAAAAATACATCACCAATTCACTATTTCTGAGAAAGAAAGAAAAAAACAAAAACATAGAGGATCATTCCAACCATTTCTCCTCCTTTTTTTTTTTCCTTTTTCTTCTTTTTTTTTTATTTATTTATTTATTATTTATTACCTCTCTTTATGTTGCGTAATCCACAGAACATATTTCAAATCTGCATTAAGTTTTTATTTTTTTGTTTTGTTTTGAAAATGGCACTTTCTGACGCCAGCTCTATTCCAAAACCAAAACAATTTTTAGCAACTCATATTAATAGCTTTCACAGATAGCAAATTATTACAAATTATTAATCCGTAATCACAATAATTATAATCATAATAATTATGTTTAAACACAATCTATAATAACATTTTTGTTCGCTCTTCGGATCTGACACATAGCTTGCATCAGTTTCACAACAAAACCAAATTTGTTTTCATTACACCCAATACCACTTTCACATCAGATCACAATTCTTAATGTGTAAACACTATCATTATTTTATAAGCATGATATATAATTAAACTGATATTTGGGCTTAACGAACAAGGCTCTTACCTCGTGCTCTGTAACTTCTGCGTACAGGAACCATCGTACACGACTGCGCCACTGAGGTTTGTTGACCTTAGTTAGTCGAAGCTGAGTATTTTTTTTAAATCACACTGTTAGAACTACCATATTATCTTATATACCAATACACATGTGCACCAAAGGTAAGGGAATGTTCACTCAAAGAAATAGTCTCGTTTCTTAACGAACACTTTTAATTCAAAATCACACTCACACAACGTCAACACATGACAAGCTACGAAAACAAGAGGTTATATTATTAGAAAAATTATATATTTCACTATGTCCATTTATCTGCTTAGTTCTGAAAGCCGGCGACACACCAAGCTTCACGCTTCCACCTTCCGTCTCGTTCGTCCTCCCCGTCTCTGAATGGGGATTTTCCATTCACTGTTCGTTTTGGACCACTTGGCGATAGTTATCTCCTTGGCGGTCGCCAAGTTTAGACATGCCTAGAGTCTTACAGAGGATGTGACAAACCATCTAATTAATTTAGATTGTTCTTATTGCGAAGTTTGAAATTATGTGATCGAATAGTTTAATGAACCTCATATGTAGTTTAATGCATGCAGTTTAATGTATTATATATAACGAAAATTATACGAGTTTAAATCCTATACCCTCTCCCCTCGTTTGGATACTACAATTGCCTGCAAAGATGATATTACGTTAAAAAAAAGTTTGAAAGAGCTTACACACAGCTGTCCAGTTCGGAACACTTGATGTGTGATGTTTCACACTTGGACGGCTTTTTATATTTCTAGATAATTGTCATAAAAGCGTAGTCGCTCACACCCTCTGTTCATGAACTTAAAAGTAACTTTAATTACTTGGGCCCTGATTATAATTATTTGGGCCCTGATGATGGAGTACATTTGCATTGCTTTGTGTTTGATATTGTAGTATCGTGGTCGAGTAAAAATTTCATTTTGAACGAAAACAAAACACATTTATTTTAAGAACTTCAAAATGGCGCAGGCATTCGTGATCGTGTTACATCTTGGAATAACGTCTGTCCTCTCTCGTCTCTCACAGGAGACTAATCAAAAACAACATAAAAAAAATACAACCTTCAAATAACTGTGGCGCCCTCTATATTTTACAACAGCAATTAACAGTTACAATACGTTACAGCTATTAATTCCTCCCCTCACAGAAAACTTTTCTCTAAGAGAAAAGGGAGAAAAGTTTGTAAAATATTTACAACAAAGGAACATAAACATAATAGCATAAAGAATATGTAAAAATATAAACGTGATCATTAAACCAAATATACCAAAAATACTAATAAGGAATACGTTTAATTTAAAACTATTCGGCTTAGCATTTTTGTTTAGCTTGACTGCAGGGTGAAGGACATCAATATTAAATGGTTGAAGTGCTAAGGCCCAACGCATTAAACGTGAATTTGAACTATTTGTTCGTAACCATATTAATGGGTTATGGTCAGTTTGCACTATAAATTTCTGTCCATCCAAATAATAATAATTCAATTTTTTTAGCGCTTTGTAACATTCAGGAGTCCAGATGATCTCCCGTTTTCTTACTTTTCCCTTAAGTGCATCAGTCAAAGGTGCAGCTATAACTGAAAACATAGGAATATAGCTGCTATAGTAACCAGCAAGTCCCAGAAAGGCTCTGACGGCTGTTTTCATTTTAGGCACAGGGAAACTCGTAAAGGCTTCGATTTTAATCTCCGAGGGGTTTACGTGATGAATTTGAGTTTTATCTTTCTTTCCAGGTAATTCTACAAGGTAGTTTGTTTCAGAAATTTTTCCTGAAATAGTTCCTGGACCAAGCCAATGAGGAGCCATTTTGCTAACCTTGGAAGTGGCCATTACGAGAACCAAATCCCCTTCTTGAAATTCCCTCTTGATTACTCTTTTATCATACCATGTCTTGTTCTTGAGCTGTGCAGCTTCCATGTTTTCTACTGCTACTTCTTGACATCGCTTCAATCTGTTGATTAAAGAAAATACATATTCAGTCACAGGGCTCTCTTCCTCGTCAGGATCCATCCAGTGTTCGAACAGTAAGGTTAACGGTGTTCGTAAGTTCTTCCCATGAACGAGTTCAGCAGGAGTAAATCCTGTAGCTGCATGTGTTACAGTTCGAAGAGCAAAGAGTGCAGGACAGATCACCTGTTCCCAATCTTCTTCGGCTTCAAGGCACAAAACTCTCAGAATTCGTTTGATTGTTCTATGGAATCTTTCGACAGGATTGCTCTGTGGGTGATACACTGAACTGTGTACTACTTTAATCCCAGTGTTTTCTAGAAAGGTTGTGGTAAGTTCACTCATAAATGAAGTCCCTTGATCACATTGAAGTTGTTTAGGAAACCCCATTCTACTGAAAATTTGCATCAAAGCATCAATTACTGATGTAGAAGTGATATCGGCCACAGGAATGGCATCAGGGTACTTTGATGATAGGCACATAGCAGTGATTAGGTAACGTTTTCCATCTGTGGATACTGGAAGGGGTCCAACCGCATCAACATTAATTTTGGAGAAAACTTCTTGTATAACTGGAACTAATTTCATAGGAGCCTTCTTTCTGTCATTTGGCTTCCCCACACGCTGGCACTTATCACAGCTGCGAACGTAGTCTTCAATTTCTTTATAACAGTTTGGCCAAAAAATATCTGGAAAGAATATCTTTGGTCTTTGTAACTCCTAAATGACCTGATGTACCCTCATGGGATAGAGCCTTTAAACGTTCTTTAAATTTTTCTGGAACAAGCAGCAAAAACCTCTCATTTCCTGTTTTATCAGTCCTTCTTTTTATCAAAAGGTTATTCTTACTGATGAGTATATCACTTGACGATCCTTCTTTATTTGTTTTAGAAGCTTCTTCCCAAAATGGCTGTAACTCTGGGCTTTCTCTTTGAGCCATAGCAAAATCAGAAGGTTTCACTTCCAGGAGTGAAAGTGCAGGTTCCTGTTGAACTTGAACTGGGGGTAACATGATCTCGTTATCCTTACTAAAATTTAGCACTGAACTTTCCGGTGTAGAAACTTCATCTGCTTCGGCGTCTTCTCCCTTTCCTAGATCAGCTTCAGCTTCTTTCTCTCTGTTGGCGATTTCCTTCAACCTTCGCTGAGCTCTGGTTTGGATGGCGTTAACTTCTTCAGGATTAATTCCAATTTCTTTCCTTCTACCTTCAAGCAATGCAGCAGTTCGATTTCCTAACAGATATCTGCCTTGATCCAATGGGTTCTGAATCACAGCTGCTTTTGTGAGAATATTCCCCAACTCACATTCTATCTCTACTTCAGCAATTGGTAGGCAGGACATACTTTCATCCAGAAGATGCCGCACCCAAATTTGTTCTCCAGTCATCATATCTGAAGTAACATACTTCTGGCATATCACATCAATAGTTGAACTAGTGTCTCTGAGAATAGACATGTCTGTCCCATTCACTTTTCCAGACAGGATAAAAGGATCCAATAACTTGTCCTCTGAACTGTAAGTTATTCTATTTACAGAAGCAGTTGTGGTTGATTTCTTCTTAAATTCAGGACAATTTGGTCTCAAATGCTGAGTTGAGTCGCATTCATAACAACGTAACTGCCTTCGTGTTTCCAAATTTTGTTCATTTCTGGAATTTCTTTTAATCTCTGGTCTACCTTAAGCTTGATTTCTGAAGGGAGTAGAGTTTTCTATTTTGACTTTGGAATCAACTGGAAGTTTTGTTAGCCATTTAGGAATATTCTTTTCCCCATTTCTCTCGGGAATTTTTCTTTTAAAGTTCCCTTGAACGTTGTCATAAGCATCAAGTTTTGAAGCTAATTCTATAGGAGAAGTTATGTTTCCCCATTCTTCCACGAAATGATCCTTCACTTCGTTAGGCACACGACGCTTCAACTGGTCTACCACTATAAGACCCAAAAGTTGTTCGTAAGTGGTTATTTCTAAACCAGTCACCCATTCTTGACAGTAATTGTGGAGTTCATATGCAAAGTCACTCCACGTAGATTCTGCATTTTTTTGGTGTCGAACAAACATCTGTCTAAATCTCTCTGGACTTAACTTAAATCTCTTAAGAATTAAGCAATCACATTTTTTTTAAAAAGAGAACATGAAATAGAATATTCAGAAATAACTTCAGATCAAGAACAAAAAATATCTAGAACTAGACTTCACTTAAAACCAACTCTTTTACAACTTTAACTAAAATTAGATTCAAATTACTTTTGTTTTAGTAATTTCCAATTCTTTGAAATGTTAGCACAAACCCAAAGCATTTGTTATAACTGGTACCTAAATAAGTGTTCTTGTTATAAGAATCTTACCAGATATTATATTATGGTATATATATATATATAATTATAGTAGCACAAATAATCAAATATAGCATTAAATTCATACCATGTTAAAAGAAGACCTTCAAAAAATATAAATTCAAATACCATCGCCGACCAAACGGTATAGTGGTTAGCGTGCTGGCTTCTAGACCGCGAGGTTGCGGGTTCGAATCCCGTGTAGGCATGGGTGTTTGTAAATGTATGTTGGTTTGTTAAATGACGAAATGTTTCGGCGCATTATAGCCCTCGTGTTGCTGACGGCGCCAGATAATCTGAATACAACCAACCAAATACCATCATTATTTAAATGCATGTACCAGATACTAAACAAAACTAGTTTTAAATGAATTTCAAAGAACTTAAAACCAACTATGAAGCTGAAAATCATAAAATACAATTATTTTCACTTTAATTGTAATTATATCCGAGGGCCGGATAGTTCCTTTTATTTTCTTCACCAGAAAATGGACTTGCTCCACCACCAGTTTTAAAATCACTCTTGATCTACGACGAGTAAATAAATATAACTCACGTCAGATGAGGCAAATTAATCACTTGAATACTGCACACAAATGATATATGTACACACTTCACAAGTAATCATTACATTATTTTCATTTGAAATATTGCACACAAATGAAACTTGAACCTTGCTTGGAACCGAAACTAAACACCTCTTGAATAACTCAAGCACTAAATACCAATCACAAATTAGCACTTTTGATAAATTGCTCTTGCATTACAAACATTGGGTGCGTTCGTAAACGTAATTTTTTTTGGTCACGAAAACTGAGTAAACTAGAATCGGATTAAATCGTTAAGTCAGTTATCGGTGTATTTTACGAACGTCCAGTTAAGAAGATCGTCGTCTGCTACTTGTTTACATTTGTCATGAGTTTTGGAAGCGAGTTTTAAATGTGCAAAAGTGTACTTTTACCGAAAAAATGAAGGAATTATTCTTTTTTTTTTACTGCCTCATGTTCAAATACATAATTCGCATGAAGATTATTTAATTTATATAAATTAAAATACTATTTTTTTGTATATAAATATCACCTATTACGATGTACAAAAATACTGATTACTTTTTAGAATATATCAAACTGTTTTAACATCATATAAATAAAAAAATTGTATTTAGAACTAAATTCAAAACTTGTTAAGTTTATGCACTATTGATGATTTAGTGTGAGTAAGCTAAAATATGTGTTACTGCATTGAATGATAAAGGATGAACACAAATAAAAATAAGATATTAAAATGAATGTTGAAACCATATTGCTACCACAAAAGAAAGATGATTTCAATCAAACTGAACTCAAGACATGAAATATTTCACTTTAAAAAGTTTGGAAAAGATTTTGCTATGCAGTAATAATCAGAAAGGGATAAAATTAAAAAAAAAAAAAAATTTAAAAATGGTCTGTAGCATATTAAAATTTCTGTTTGTAATATTTATTAGTACTTCTATAGCAGTATAGGACCCCCATTGGGGATTTTTTATGAGTTGAATTGGCGGTGTTGGTGCTTTTTTCAATTTCTGGGTATCCCTATATTGGTTGTTTGTTTGGATGAATTATCACACAATTAGGCAATTTTTATCTGGTACACATCTAATAGAAGAATACCAATATTATTTAATCTAAGCTGCATTTACCTTTTTTAAGAGTTTTGTTTGCACTCTACTTCCAATTTTTAATATTATTGTTGCTAATTGCTAAACTGGAATTTATTTTGTTTACATTGCACTTTCCATCTCTTATATTATGCAAGTTACATACTCCACTGTCAACATCTTTGCCTTGACGCTTAATTTTAGTCGCAAAAGGAAAAAAAAAGTCGACAATGGGGTCCTATACAGTTTATGTGTTTTATTCTAATATTCAAGGTGATGGCAATAGTTAATTATGATTTTTCAAAGAGCGAGGACACCTGAATAGTGATCTTTTGGAGGCAAAACACTTCTATAATACTGTGTGGACATTCTGTACAAAACACTAAAAAACATTTTGCTAGCCTGCCACTTAAAACCATGCCTTAAATCAAGGTAAACAAAGTGACAACTTCACCAATGTCAGTTGCATTAGTACATATCTTTTTAATTGTTCGCCTCGAAAAAATTCTTGGCTGCATAGAAGGGCTTTTTTTACTGTCACACCTTGGATTGTGTTTTTCAGCCTTTAATAATATGTTGCAATTTACACTGTAAAATACCTCTGCTTGGCTGAAAAATAAAATTTAAAGGGGGGGGGGGGGGGCTCAAACCCAAATTTTTTTTAAGGCTATCGATATCTTGCCCAGAAATGATCTTTCACAGATACCGAAGACAACTATTTCCCATGCATCCACAAACAAGCTTATGTAGTGCTAGAATTGTTACCATGCATGAATAACAAATAATTAGTAAATTTAAATTTGTATGAGGAAGATAAAGGTAATGTTGTTACTTTTCTGTTAAAGGGGGCCGTTGGCAATATCCAAGTACAGCACGGATTCTACACCAAGAATTGTTTACAGATAACTGCGCCAAATTATGGCAACCATAGGCAGTTCACTTGTTACTCAAAAATGGAAGAATCTGTACCGTACTTGGATATTGCCAACGGCCCTCTTTAGTGGAAAAGTACCATAATTTCAATAATTGAAACATTAAAAGAAAACTTTGATTTTCATTTTGAATTTATAAACTGGAACCTTAAAATTCAATTGGGTTATAAGTTATTTTAATATACCATCTACAATTGACATTTATGGAGTTGCAATAAACATGTGCAAAGGATTTTTTTTATTTTGTATCACATAGTTACAATTGGCCTTTAGTAATCCAAGTCTTTTGTAATTTTCTGAAAGCAGATTGTATTTTTTTAACCAATAATTTAGTATCTAAATCTTATCCAAATTTTTGAAAATCTTAATTTTTTTCTAATAAATTGTACATTTTAATTACAAACTAAAATCATGATTTGTATCATCTAACAAAGCAACACTATTATTCTACCATTTGTGTCTGCAACTTTATTATCTGCCTTTTTTCAGAATTGGCATGTTTAATTAAAGACTGTAGAAACATGTAAAAAGTGTATTTTAAAGCTTAAAAAATTGTTCTAAAATTTCATATTTACTACTTGGCATTCTTATTCACAAATGGTAACGAACAAAAGTGCAATATTTTGCTTATACTATTTCTAACAATGAAGGGCGGATACAGAGTTTTACTGGGGGGGGGGGGGGCTGTTGAATAACTTATGTAAATTTTGTGGCTCTTAAGTTATACTACCATACCCATGGGATAACTTAACTTTGATTATACAGAATATGTTACAAAGAGGTAAAAAGTCTCAATAACATAAAGGCGACATAATGGTTGGCTATGTGTGAATTTACGACAATAAATTTGAGATGTCTACAACTATTTGATTCAAGTTAAATATGATAGACAGATCTAACAACAAATACGTATAAACATTTTGAAACTATAATTTGCTTTGATGTCTTTCTTTGTCCTCAGCTTTTTTATCTCCATTTTTTGGGATGAGAACATTTATATTAAAAAAATATTCAGTGCAGATTTGTTAAATCTTGATTGATTTTATCCAAAGTCTGAGAGCAGCGCACGTTAAAACATGAGCAGTCCATGTAAAATGGAGTGAGCAATCGCTGAATCCACTAATGCTAACAATAATGGTATTTGTATTTCAAGTTTTTTTTTTTAATATTAATTTAGAATTGTTCTATATAACTCATTATGATAGTTATTTACAAATTAACTATTTTAAGATTTTACATTGACGGACAAAACCCGAGTTGCTTTGCAGTTAATGTAATTTAAACAGTATTTTTTTTATTTTACACTTACTAATAGCGTACATAATTGCCTTTTTAAATCATCATTTTCCAACATGGACGTTATTTATTTAAAACAGGCTTTTGCAGAAAATTTTAAATTGTTTATCATACTAAATGCTGTCTAAAATAAAATTTGATATCACAAACAATTATTTTGTCTTATGTATCGCATGTTGACATAGCATGCGCATTTTCATTCATAGCATGCGCTTGTTCATTGTCAAAAAAAAAAAAACATTTTCAAAAAGTTAAAATTATGATCTGCATAGCTTAATTTAAACTATTTTTCATACATTTCCATTTGATTCAAATGTATATTGCCATATTTATTCTTTGAAATATTTGCTATTATATTTTGTTAACATTAATCCGCCCATTTTCTTTTGAAACACAACAGCAATTGCATCAAATAGTCTGTTGGCCCACCTGATGGCTGTGTGGTTAACGCTCTGACCCCTTGCATGGTAAAGTTACTGGATTCGAACCCTGGATTAATCATGGTTGGTTGTTTTCAGATTATCTGGCGCCGTCAGTAACACGAGGGCTATAATGCGCCGAAACATTCGTCATTAGACAAGCCAACATACATTTACAAACACCCATGCCAACACAGGACTCGAACCCGCAACCTCGCGGTCTAGAAGCTAGCACGCTAACCACTATACCGTTTGGTCGGCGGATTAATCATGAATGTTCGTTATGGTTCTGAATCCACGTTAAGCTGTAAGCCTTCGCCTAATTAGCCATCATTGAGCGTAAAAATAGGTTGATTGTATAAACCAACCAATCCATATTGTTTGCAAGACTGTTTGGTGGGAATTTTCCAGGTTTTCTCAAATTGGAAACACGCAGAATGGCCTTAGTGAAGCCTTTGCACCGTAAAACATCAATCAAATCAAAACTTAAACATAGGAAAGTTTCCCCTTCATAGACTTATATGAAAGTATCCCCTTTTCACAGAAATAATTACCTGACAATGTTTCAATACAAAAGCCTTAAACTCTTGCGCCAGGCAATTTCTAACCTGATCAATCAACTGTTTTGAAACAGTCAATACAATTGCAAAACAAAAAATCTTTAAATACTTATAGCTGTGTATAAATACAGTACAATAAAAATTATTGCAAGCATTTCCTAATTGCAATTTGTATAAAAACACAAAAGAACTCGAATTAATAGCAGGCATGTAGCCAGATGACGAGCGATAAAATATTTCATAAAATTATTCTTTTACTTCATTATAAAACAGAGAACTCTCAATATTTTTTCTTTACCTTATTCGTTCTGTATACCATTCCACCACAACATTTAATAATTGTGATTATTATTTATGACTTCATAGTGTTTATTATATGCATAGAGTTGTAAATTACTTACGATTAATAAACACATGTTGAATAAATATTCTAATATTTTCTTTGCACATAATTATACACATCCACTCTTGAAAAAAATTCTGGCTATGCTCATGATCAATTACATAGAAGTAATAATAAAAAAGTGTTAGCTGTGTTGGAAAATGGATATTTTCATGAAATTAATTACATTCAAATTCCACACAAGCCATGTCCTACAACTTTAATACAAATTAAATTATGCTAAAAACCAGAACCTGTATTAAATGGATCTAATAGTATAACATTATAAAAAATTGAATCTGAAAGTTTTGTCTAATAAATGCCTTTTTATCCTCATTTAAGATTTTAAGACATTTTCAAATCTTCAGTGTTTACAAAATTGAAATAAATTTAAAGAATTAAATGTAACTCAACATTAATTGAGTAGCAGCTTGTTTAAAGGAGTCAGCAAACATATTAAAATTTGTTCCAGGTTAGTATATATAAAAGCAAACTTGGAATCAGTATCCGATATAATGTGCTCGATCTGTACAGAAATAATTTGCGTATAAAAATTTCCACTATCTTTACGTTAGTTTCAACACAATAAAGAATTCAGTTTTAGTTACAAGATTTAAAAATATAGAATTAGCAGTATTATCGTAGTAATTTATTATCTAAAGGCTGAGGAAGTTTGTGTATATAAATGCAAATGATAAAAATATATGATAAACAACTATATTTTATTGGAACCAATTCTCAAAACTCGTGCAAATCAATAAAATTAAGAAAAAACAATAACAAACTAATGTAATAATTTCCGCACCAAATCAAAACATTCGGAAACCCTACATATTTACAAGTCCAAACCCAAAACAAAGTATTTTCAGTGGGAAGGGAGGGGGAAACACCAGCTTAAACGAAATAAACCGAAAGTTAACCAGCTTCTACCTTAGTTAAGAAAGTTCGATAACCAACTAAACCAGTTTTAAAAAATCGAGTTTACGAACGGACAGTTACAAAACCAGTTAAGATTACGAACGCTTAGTTACACGGTTTTGCCTCAGGCTACATAACTCACTTTTTCAGTTCGAGTTTACGAACGCAGCCATTGAAACTCACAACGTATCACCAATCTTGAAGTATTGCACTCCATTGACGACTTTGAAAACAGAACTTATGATTCACGAAGCACTAAACAAAAACACCACTCTTGAATCAAAGCCACTAAACAAAAACACCACTCTTGAATCAAAGCACCACAAAATCTTCAGGATGAAGAATTTTTTCTCTTCTCAGGACAGGATGTCACTGGCAATCTTCAGGACGAAGAAAAATTATCAATCTGGACGGATGTCCATCAAAATCTGTAGAAACAGAACTTGTCATTCACTGATGCTGACATGACGAAACACAAACACCACTCTTAAAAGAAAAAAACACAAAATCTTCAAGATGAAGGATTTTTTTTCTTTTCTCAGGACAGGATGTCACTGGCGATCTTCAGGACGAAGAAAAATTATCAATCTGGACGGATGTCCATCAAAATCTGTAGAAACAGAACTTGTCATTCACTGATGCTGACAACGAAGCACAAACACCACTCTTAAAAAAAAAAAAAAAAAAAAAAACACAATATCTTCAGGATGAAGGTTTTTTTTTCCTTTTCTCAGGACAGGATGTCACTGGCGATCTTCAGGACGAAGAAAAATTATCAATCTGGACTGATGTCTATCAAAATCTGTAGACCGGATGTCCACACTGAATCGAGGCTTTTCAGTTAATTTAATAAGCAAATTGCAATGCTTACCATTCTACACGACGAGTGTCCATACTCGGACATTGGTTTCAGCACACAAAGAAAATATATAAGCAAGGCTTGCTTAATATTCCACTCGATGGATGTCCATCAGGTACTCTTCGCGCCAAAATAACGGTCGTTTCATTCATTTCGTCGTTAAAATAAAACTTACAGTTCTTTTCCAAACAACGGTTGTTTCAGGTTCAAAAATCGCACCGCTGGAACCAAGTTATGCTGTGGTATCGTGGTCGAGTAAAAATTTCATTTTGAACGAAAACAAAACACATTTATTTTAAGAACTTCAAAATGGCGCAGGCATTCGTGATCGTGTTACATCTTGGAATAACGTCTGTCCTCTCTCGTCTCTCACAGGAGACTAATCAAAAACAACATAAAAAAATACAACCTTCAAATAACTGTGGCGCCCTCTATATTTTACAACAGCAATTAACAGTTACAATACGTTACAATATCCTTATTCTTACAAGCACCAGATCTCACTAACATAGCAGGGCAAGGTTCTCTTTAAGGTTTCACCAGATTTCACGTTAAATATCAATACAACAAAATATCAACAGAAGAACAATAGTTTAATAGTTTATCTGAATTTGGGGAAATTGCAACATCATTTTGTATCTAATCTGCAAAGAAAACATGTCACCCCATCCCAATAACAACTCATTTGTAAAAGAAGACACCGTTTTTAAGTAAAATGATAGCTTTTATTTTCTGGATTAACATGTAACATGTCTTTATAATTAAGGCAAACTTACGATGTTGGCAATATATAATGGAACAAGACTGCATGGTGCTGATGGCGGTAGACTTATTAAACTATAACAACTAAACAAAACCAAAATTCAATTTGAAACATCTTCTGTTTTTAACAGGGACCAAAAAAAAGTATTCAACTAGAGAAACAAATTATTTATTAAGTATGCTTATTCAATCAACCGCGATTCAGCCAAGTTTGATGAAAAGGTAATTTTCGACACTTCAGGGGCGGATTCAGAATTTTCCTGAGGGTTGGACGCAACACAGTGCCTTAGCCAGGACCAAATTGAATATTTAAAAAAAGTAAAAAAAAAAAAAAAAATCTAAGCAATGTTTAAGAAATATACTTCAAGAATATCCATATCCACTGATTCCCCCCCCGTCCCTCTTTCGTCGCATTGCTGACTTGCTATTTTAGCGTAAGCTGGTTAACACAGTCCTTTTGTTTTTTCATTACCTATTTCATTTTAAAAATAAATTTTATTAAAAATGCACCTCGCATTTTAAACATTTTAGCAAGCTACATCCCCGGATGTATCGATTATTCTGAAGAAATTCCAATGAAAGTGGGAACTTGCTACTTTTATTTGTGACTAATTATAAATCCTATACTATACTTACATTATTCTGGGAAATCAGTAATTGTACATCAAAATATAACATATTCATAACATATTTATGCATTGAGCTTAATAAGTAAAAAATAAATTGTTTTACTGGATAATCCATAGCTACTCGAGTAATCTAATGTATGTAGGGACCAATTGATTTTGAAAGACAATGTTTTACTAATAATTGTAAGTAATGTTTTTGATAAGGCAATAGAAACAAATACAATTTAAATATTGAACAGTTATTACAAAACGAATTCCAGTTTCGAATGAGTCAATGGGCAATAGTTATACTTAAACATGAAAAAGTCTAACAATAAAATTAAAAAATGAAATGAAAATGTCCAGTGATAAAATTTAACAAATTCTGTAACTGTACTGCTACTTTACACAGATAATACTTTTTACAAAATTGTTTATAAGTCTATTTTATGTAAAAAAATTGGCATACCTTTCCACTGCGAGCTGTGTGTGTTGCAAAGGTGGATTATTAATCTGAATGCAAATATAACGCTTATTTACAAGACGAAACACTAGCACGAGCTAGAGCTGAATGAGTTCTTATGCAGTTTATAAACAGCCTTTCTCTTCCTTTCTATCAAAACTTTTAAGTCTAGCCAATTACCATGCCCAGCTGAATGGGGCTGGCAATTTCCGGGTGTAACCCAAATAGTCAACCTCATATTATTCTTTTCTCCTCCTGGTTGGCTTTTGGAAATTATGCATGTGAGAGTCAAAACCTCTTCCTCCCACCCGACAGAAAAATGATTCGGGTATCAAGGGTCCTGAGAACGGGAAGAATATTTATTGATAATTCGATTCCAGGATACTTTTAACAGAAAGAGATGTGTTTTAAAGTGTCGTGAAGATGTCTTCAAGGTCAAGGGGGGTGGAGGTTTGAGTACTTGTACAGTCTTCTAACGTCCGTTTGAATGGGAAAGGAGAAGGCTATAAAAAGAAACTTGATCCAAAAATAAGCCACTTTTTTGTTGTTGCTTTTTTCGGAAATTAGATGAACGTCGAAATATGCGTTTATTGTGTGAACTCATTGAAAATTAAAATGTTGATTTTTTTTTTGCAAATTGTTAAAATAAAAAATAGACTTAACCTGAGGGAGGGGAGTGCGCCCCCCGCGCTCCTTATCTGGATCCATCATTGCGATACTTCTCACTATAAGAAACATATCACTTTTACATCTAATCTGTCCTCGATATTAAATTTTAATTGCAACATAAATTTTCTACGTTTAATTATTCTCTTTTGGATTTATCTGAGTTTGCGAATAACGAATGCTGGAAGGAACTCGCCCTTTTTGGCGGGTCCGCTAGACACGAACTATTGGCGACATCCCATGAGCTTAACCTCAGATATTTACTCAGTCAAGAGAGAGAACGGCGTTTCTACGAGCCAGGAACGCTCTGTTTGTAAGGTGAAGGTTCTTGGGAGCAATGGAAAAATGGTCATTTTTATTATTTGTACCAGTTTTAAAAAACTTGGTTGCTTGTTGATTGGTGCAGTTTCTGTTTCTCTCCTGTATTTTGCCCTTCAATGGACATAAACCTACTCTCAAAAGGTATTAAGGGCTGAACCTTTTGATCAGCCAGGCTACCACTGGTTTGTTAGTACAGTTCAACTCTATGACTTGTGTCTCGTAAAATCATTTCTCAAGACATCTCGCACTGAAACCGATACAATCTGCATCCGTTCCTCACCAACACAACACCGACAAAACTCCTAAATTTCTTCGTTCCCCACAACAGCTGCTGCTACACAAAGCTGCTAACAGCCGGGCCTAATGGACCCTTTACTTTAAAAACCTGAGTCATCCACAACCAGTGCCAAAATAATTAAAACATCACCATTTCAATAATAATAAAAAAGTGTTTGAAGTGTCTTGGGTGATTAACCAAAGGCCACTTCACTACAATAATCTTAATGTTTATATTTACGATATTTTGTTATTTTATTCCAGAGATTATGGAAGTGTAACCACGTTTAACTCGATTGCTTTTTAGATATTATGTTTCTGAGGACTTTAATTTAATAATTAATGTTTATTTTGTTTGTTTTAAATGAATTAAAGAGAATTTTACTTTTATTTTTATGTGGTTTCTGCTTCACTTTTATTACACCAATAAAAGACAAAAACAGGGGAAAATAATGTGTTAAAATATTAACTCTAGTTTCAGCTATAAATCACACTTTTTTAATAAAAGTAAAAACATAATTAAAAAAAAAAAAAAAAAAAAAAAAAAAAACTGTGATCATATAGAAGTGATTTTTAAAAGTTCAAGGAGACAAAGAATTCTTTGATAAGTAAAAGTTAATTATAAAATTTATTTTTCTAATTGAATAAAAAACATGTGAAACAGTGTTAAGTGTTTAAAAAATCTGAAAAAAATAAATAAAAAAATGGGCAAGTACCGTGAAAGAGTTTATTAATACTTTTTTTTTTTTTTTTTTTTTTAAATATTTCTGTTTTTTGAATTTTTACTTATCGACTTTTGAAATTTTATTTCAGAATAGAGTTCATGGCTTCTAATAGTATTATAAATATTTTTGAGTGTCTGAAAACGTGTGAAAATCTGCAAAAAGTTAATTGAAGTGCACTTGATTTAGTTGTAAATTTAAGGTGCACTTACCTCGATAACCGAAGTAAGTTCAGACAAAAATGACATGCAAAAAAAAAAAAAAAAAAAAAAAAAATCAACATTTCTGTCCTGGTCAACTTATAAATAAATTAAAATGAGAAGAAGAATTGCGATTAAGTAATAAATATGATTTTTTTTAAACATTTGATATTTTTAAATTCTTATTAGACTTCACTTAGAAACAATAGAATGAGTTTTGCACCCAAGAATATCTTTGTACAATTACATAAATTACTCCAAATAGGCATATACTTTAATACGAACTAATAAATACTTTTCTAATTAATACTTCATACTTTTAATACTTAGTCTTTTTGCATTATCTATTCAATTACAACATATTTGATAAAACGATGAGACTTACGCTTAACATTGAGTCACAGCGTTTAATAATGAAACTGTGAGTTATAGAGTTACACACCGAAACAATGAGTAAACAATATCTGTTTAAGTCATTATTAAAATTTATTTCTTTTACATTGTTATAATTCCCTCAAAATGCGAAAGTTCCATTGGAAATTGAAGTTATAAATAATGTTTAAAATAAGCATTGCCCATTTTCGAGTCCTTGGCTTTTTCTTATACAATATATTCACTCGCATCATATCCAGGTAAGATATGTTCTTACCCAATATGGAAACAGAAAGAGAACAGCATATAAAAAAATGCATTAGATGGAAAATATAACCAAATATTTTCAATAAAGTGAAGAACACAGCGCATAGTTCCTCACAGGATTGTAAACTATTTTTTGGACCGAATTTCTATGGTTCGTATCAACTTTTCCGACTAGCGAACCATTTATTCAAGTTCTTGGACCATTATGATGGAGCGAAAAAATTGATCTAATAAATCTGATGCTCTCCAACCGGGAATCTATTCCCCTTGAGGCTCTTTTCTGGGAAATAAAATTCTGCTCACACCCCCAGAAATATGATTCTATCGAAGCGAGTGTTGAAAGACCACTGCTATTTTCAACGTAACATACTTGGGTTACTTTTCGTTATATTTTTCTATAATTTCTTGTCCAACATTTGAAATGTGAAGGCTGAGCAGAATATGTACAGCATTTTCAGTTTTTTCGAAAGTCAATGTTTGGTTATAAATTTGGTTTCGTTTTCTAGTCGGCCAGTATTTTCTTAAAGGATTAAATATTAAATTTAGTATTTTAGTTTTTCAAAATTGATTATTCTTGTCATATATATATATATATATATATATATATATATATATATATATATATATATATATATATATATATATATATATATATATATATATATATATATATATATATATATATATATATATATATATATATATATATATATATATATATATATATATATATATATATCAAATTAACTCAGAAATATGTCCAACTTATATTACAGATTAACTTTCTTTGTCAAAATGATCTCAAATGACTGAAGTTATTTTTTTTAAACTTTAAATTTATCTAGGAGTGTGGAGCATCGCATAACTTTCAATTAGACTATTATATTGACATGGATTGTTTTTTTTTTTTACCATTTTTAACTCCAAAATGGCGAGACATTGGCGGATACAGTGAGGGTCGGAGGGGCAATAGCCCCCTCCGTTATTCATTGATCGCTCACATTTTATCGTGACATTATCGAACAAATACCGATTATGCAACATGCATAGCAAAACCTGTTTTAATAAGTTGGCCTTACTTGATTATCTCGTTGTTTGTACTCTTTAAATGACTTCTATCATTTGACTTCGTTCTTGACGACATTTTCTTAACAAATCTATCATGCCAACCAGAACTGAAAAGACGATACTGTTACTCAAGTAAACCCCGATCTCGCCATTTTGGTGTTAAAAATGATAAATAATACTAATCCATGTCAATATAATAGTGTGATTGAAAGTTGTGTGATTTTCCACATTCCTATTTTAATTTAAAGTTTAAAAAATCAACTTCGGTCATTCGAGATCATTTTGACAAAGAAAGTTAATCTGCAATATAAGTTGGATATATTTCTGAGATAATTTTAAAACCATACACATTTCTTTTTTAATTTTTGAAATTAATTAGTCATACGGCAGCAGCTTGGCTTATTTTGGTGATGTGAGGTCGTTCTAACGTGACGTGGGGGGAGGTGGGAAGGGAGAGTAAAAATTGTGTGTTACGTAATTTATGCACGTCTTCTATAATACAATATAATGGGGTGGTTTGAACCCTATCTTCCCCCTGGATACGGGTCGTCTCTTCTCCAAAAGAGAATAAATTTCGAAGTTACGCACAAAAAGCAATAGACTTTCAACGACTAAAGCGAATGTGGGAGTGAGAAATAGACCATAAAAAGCCAAACTTAAAAAACACTATCGCTTTCCTTTTGCCCTTACGTCTGTAGCCCAATGCATCGGCCATTCATGTTTCCAGAATGATTCATACTTTGGCCTATGTTATTTTAATGGTCCAGTCCCTTTTAGACCAACGTGCTCAATTCTTCTAATTAAGTTACCTTCAGAAATAATTGATTGTAACGTAAGAAATGTACAGCATATTTTAAACCCATAAAAATCTAGAAATCCATATAGTACTTGTGACTATTAAGTTCTAACACTCCATATGTACGCTGCCGACTAAACGGTATAGTGGTTAGCGTGCTGGCTTCTAGACCGCGAGGTTGCGGTTTCGAGTCCCGTGTAGGCATGGGTGTTTGTAAATGTATGTTGGTTTGTTAAATGACGAAATGTTTCGGCGCATTATAGCCCTCGTGTTCCTGACGGCGCCAGATAATCTGAATACAACAACAACTATATGTACGCTACTTCAAATATTATATTTATACAGATGATAAATAAGGCAAGAATGTAGAACATACTTATAAAAGTACAAAATAGGAATTTTATTTAAAAAAAAATGAATTTAATATGGAAAGTTTGTTGAAAATTAAAACTTAAAATTGTGCTTATACTAATGGGAGCAGAAAGGGGACACAAGAGGTTACCCCTTGGCTTTTAAAAATGAAGAAATAATGAAAATTAGTTGTAAGAAAGTAGTCATGTGCTACTTAAAATGAATTTAAAATTATTTATTTGTACACAATATTGATGAATAACTACTAGATAATATTTTATTAAGAAATCTAACATTTTTAAAAATAAAATTTTGAAAATGAAAAAAAACTTTATGGCACTCTTTTTTTTTAAACAGCTATACACCTTTGCAAATAATCATACAGGCGGCCATGTTCATACTCTAAAGTAGCGTTCGCCACTAACTTTTAGAGGCGGGCCGTACAACTTATGTTGAAGCTTTTCGAAGGCCAGATGCACCAAAATAAATATCTTAAATTATTATCTATTTAACCATATATGTAGAATATCTGAAAACTGGGAAAAAATATAAATTTTTTTATCTTAATAAAATTACAATTCATATTTGATTCTTTTTTTTTTTTTTTTTTTTTAATAATTTAAAAAAAAGTAATTTTCATAATTAGTAAATCAAAGTCTAAAAAAGAAGTGGATCTATTGTTTCAATATCACAGTGCGACTTGACCTAACTTTTAATAAAAGTATTTAAACTGAACTTACAGATTACTCCGTTTTTGTCAATATCAATACTGACGATGCAGTCGAAATTGCTCAGTTTATTTTATGATAGAGTCGATGTCTTTCGGAGTATTGTTGCAGTCAGTTTTAATAAATTGTCGAAATGAGATTCAGTTAAGTTATTGTTGTATTTATTCTTGATGAAAACCACCTTATTGAAAACTTCTTCGTATAGTATCTTCGGGCACGTAGTGCGGTCTATTCTACATAGTTAATATAATCTATTATACATATTACTTCGGAAAAAGATTTATTATTATTATTATTATTATTATCTTCTGTGCTGCCGGCAGACAGCAGACAAATCTGTCGTGGGCCGCGTAGTGGCTAACGCTGCTCTAAAGAATTACCAAGAAAAACCCATTTTATGTTCAATTACCTTGGTTTAAAATTATTTTAATTAAAAACTTCTTACCTATTTAATGTTGTCATAGCGAATCCGCAGCTTGTAATATATTAAGTCTAAAATAAGTGTTTTAAAATAAAACATAGTTTTTGTGCGAATTTTCAAACTTGAAATTTATTTTACAATTTTCTATTTTTTTGTTCCCCTTTAGCCATCACAAGTGAAAGAAGAAATAACATGGGAATGAGATTGTCGCGCCTTTGCTCTAATGTGATTGGATCTTTAGAATAATATGAACTCTTGGTGTATGCGAATTTGAATCCACCCAACCCCATCACACGAGTATTGTCCACGATTATCTGCTTTGAAAGGCTGGGGGATGAGGTAACTGGGCTTAAAATACTCCCCCCCCCTAGATTATAAGCGAACTAAAGGTAGACCAAACAGACATTAAAGATAGTGTTGCATACTAAATAAAACACTCCTCTCAGACCTTAAACATATTGTTGATACATAGTAATAATTAGACACCCCAGAACGAAAGTATATTTTTTCTAGATAATACTTAATGGACATCCCCGCTCATCTTAGACATAAAACATATTGTTGCATATTAAAACATCACACCCCACTTCAGACACTTAAATATACTATTACACTGTAAACTACTGTAAAAGGTAGACAAATACCTCCTCTCCCACCTTAAAGATAGAATTAAATACTGAAATATAGACCCCTCTTCATAAAACCGCAAAGATACTAATGTATACTAAGCATTTCCCCTCCCCACCTCAGATCTTAAACATATTGGCAGATAACAAAATGAAGACCACCCCTCAGAACCGTATACATCCTGTTACACGGTAAACATAATTTTAAAAAGTAGGTGAACCTCCTCCCCTATCAAACACAAGGAAATTAATGCATATTAAACGCTTTCGCCCTCCTACAGATCTTAAACATATTTCTAGAAACTTAGGTGCAAGCGCCCTACCCCCCCCCCCCATCAGCTTTATAATATATGTTATATACATATACCCTTCACCCCACATATTTTTTGTAAGATTTTGGTTATTTTTCTATTAATTTTTATTGTTTATGATAATTCCCAAAATTTTCCATTTTCCTGTCACCCACCTCACCCCCCTAAAATTTCGATGACGCAGTCTGCGTCATTATATATGTATATATATATATATATATATATATATATATATATATATATATATATATATATATATATATATATATATATATATATATATATATATATATATTCGACTAATGTCTGAAGGTGTACTGGAGGCAATTCATACCATGAATCCAAGGCAGTCTACAAATCCGTGGAAATACGAGGTGGTGGTGAACTCTTCTGAATTGCACGTTACAAGGCATTTACTTAGGCAGTCGTTACTTAAAGGCACATTTGGCTCAAGGTATACTGGATTCTCTTTTATTTATTCTTCAATTATTTTGAACAATATAAGGAAGTAGTATAAGGAAAGGTGTCGTGTCTAGATCAATGCATTATTCACCACCTATTGGTCAATGCCAATGACTAGACAGCTAAAAATTTTGCTAATTGGGATTTTTTTTTAGATATATGCATGATGAGTCATAAATTAACCGCATAAATAATATGCTACTGTAGCAAGGTCTAATCATATTATCTTTATATTAAAACCATTAAGCTATAATACCACTTCAATGGTATAAAATTTTTTCAAATGCATTTTTTGCGAAACTATGATATTATAGTTTTCTAGTTGTAGTATTAGGATAACGATATAAACTAAACAAAACCCTTTCACGTTAGAGATTTAGTTTGAATAAACATTTACAATCCTGCCTTCTTCTTAAAATCAAGTCGCAGTTATTTGAAAAGTTTAACAAGTTTCAAATTCAACGCACTCTTTGCCAAACCACTCCTTACTAGACAACTTAAAAAATAATTCGTTTCGAAAAAGGAATTCGGAAAACAAAAGAATTTCGTGTTAGTTCTGCCACTTGGTGCCATTAAACTATCCTAACGACATTTTACAGAGCGCTCAAAATCTCATCATCTTCTATCATAGAGTGCTTACTGAAGAAGAATGTAAGATCGTTAATACCTCCCCACTGATCAAATAACTGTTGTTTTCTCATCAGATAAAGTTTGTGCTACTAATTGCGATATTCTCTTAATAAACATCGAGTTATTTTTGAAACAGGTGATATAAATGGGTTCGTAAGTTTGTGAGAATCTGAAAGTTTCTTGCAGGTAAAAAAACAACACAAGCAGGTAAAAATTCAATTGTTACTTTTCAAAGTGTTTTCGAATGGGATTTCGAATTTCGTAAATTTTTAATTTAGTATATTTCCTGCTGAATTATTTTTGTAAAGATGCGGAATTATGTTTGTTTATTTAGGAAAATAGAGATCATAACTTATATTTTAAAATATTCCCTATAAAATATTTTTAGAATGTTCAAAAACTACTTTCAGTTACATATTTACAGTTAAAGATGCTGAACTAGCAGCATGCTCATAGCTTTGAAAAGCTTTTATTTACTGATAACATAACGCTTTTCTTCATTCAATAAAAATCTTTTAAAGATAGTTTATAGAATTAATTAGAATCCTTCAAGTCGGATACGTGAAAAGAGACAAGGGTAATTTTTTGTTGTAAGCATATTCTTCTTTGATATTTCCTTCTCTTTCAAGCGTTGTAAGTACTTGAAACTTTTAATTGAGTAAATATTCGAGTTTGGCTTTTACGACATTTTTGTGTACAGTAAATATTTAAGTTTTTAACAGTGATAGATTTACTATGTGTGTGGTATTAGTTAAGTATGATAGTAAAATGTACTTGCAACTTTTTTCAATGATGATAATAATAGTAATAATAATAGGCTAAAATAATTTGAATACGTTTTAATTTGGTGGAATGTTATTATGGGTGAAGTTTTGTTTCCTTACAAATGTTTACTTACTTTCACATCATAAAATATTTATTATCTATCTATTCTAAAACATTAATTAAGTCGTACTGTTGGTAGAAAAGTGACTCCAACAGCATAAGTTTTTGTTCAAATTCTGGATTTCGCTCAGAAACATCCTTAACTATACCCCTCTAAATTCGCAACGATATAATTTTTTTTTGTAAATATATATATATATATATATTTGTAAATATATATATATATACCTTGCTGGGCCTTGAGCCTGTTGGTCTTCAAATTTATATTTTATATTTGTATTTCTATAACCCTTAAAGAGTGAGTAATATGATACAAGGTTGGATATTTCCTTGCCTCACTACTTCTCTAAAAATTACAGACTAGTTTTTTCTCGCCTGAATTTATTTTTCTAAAAATTTCAGATACTTGATGTAAAAAGAAATAATAATACTTTTGTTTTTGTATTAAAAAGTTCAATAGTGCGCATTATAAGATGAAAAAAAAAAAAAAAAAAAAAAAAAAAACACAAAAAAAAAAGCAAAAAAAACCAAAAACACCCAACCTTTTTTTTTGCAGTACAAATTAATTAGTAGAAAAATAAATTGGTTTTGAGGTTTTTTTTTATCAGTTCTAAACATTCTAAAATGGAATAATTTTTTTTTTTGTGTCCATAAAATTAGAAAAACTTTTTTAAAAGTAGTTGTTAAAATTCAATAGTGATTTTGAACCAAGGTTATTAGTTGATTTCTTGTTGCACATTAATAATTGAAAACAAGAACATATTGAGTAACAATTAGAAAAATTAACACAATACAAATAAATTATAATTAGTAATGAAGACTAAACAAATTAGCGCCACTTTTCTTCACACCTCCTTCGATCATATTATATGAACAATTCTGAATTTCAATGTAAAAAAAAAAAAAAATACAATTATAAAAAGCCAAGTTACCAAATAAATAAATTTTCAAAAAAGCGATGACTTTGTTGTTACATACTAATTTTGATTCTAAGATTACTACACGCCTCGCCAATGACTGGTTCAGCACAGCTGCGAGCCTACGTAATCGTTGTCATCTTTTGTACAAAGTGGACAAAGTTTAGGTTCAGATTGTATTTTGATTGCATAAGCACACTCTTTTTTTATTCAAGGTGCGTCTAAAAAGTTCGGTGAATGGACTTTTGGAATGTATTGCCTTTCTAGGTATCTAAAATTTAGATAATCATGTTCTTTTTAAAAATGAAGTTGTTAGTGATTGTCGCAGAGGGTTTATAAAATATTAGACTGCTCATGTTTAAAACCTACTCAATTTTATTTAAACGTAAGTAAGAAATGAAAAATCTAAAGATCAACATAAATCCGCTTCAAGCAGCATCTTAGGATTCTAATAACTAAGCTGGTGAGGGGGGATCCTGTGCAACCTCTAGCATCCGCTTATACACCAATAGTGACATGCAAAATTTACATAGTTTCAACATTGAAAGTGTTAAAAATTAATATTATAATTTTAATACAATGTAAAAAGTAGAGTTTCAAAGATAATAAATTAGAATACAAATAAAATAATTGACTATCAAGACTTTAATACTAAGTTACATGTTTAAAGGGCGAAAAGATTGAATAGAGTATTAAAACATTTGCCTCAGATCTTTTTCAGATACTGGGAAAGAACTGAAGTGAACTGCTCATTTGTTTTGCATAGGAGTTTAATAAAACGCGTAACTGGAAAGTGTTGGCCCAGTTAAAACAGAAATGAGACAAGTCCAAAAATCTTATTAAACTCCATTTTTCCTAACGTTTAGGGCCGACCAAACGGTATAGTGGTTAGCATGCTAGCCTCTAGACCACGAGGTTGCGGGTTCGAGTCCCGTGTTAGGCATGGGTGTTTGTAAATGTATGTTGGCTTGTCTAATGATGAATGTTTCGGTGCATTATAGCCCTCGTGTTGCTGACGGCGCCAGATAATCTGAAAACAACCAACCTAACGATTAGGAGTTTAAATTTTAACTGAAAAGTAGGTAAAGGGTGTCCCAAAATTAATGCAAGATTAAAATTTGCCACCATTCGTGAAATAAAGTGTTGGCAACCCTATTAAGAAACCATTTGACAGCTGATAGTTTAGGGTTAGCAAAAATGGAGCGATACACGACAGAACAGCGTGTTTTCATTGTTGAACAATATTTCAAAAATAATGAAAGTTTGGCGGCCACAATTCGAAAATTTGTACAAATATATCCTCAAAATTACCTCATTTAGGGTTCAGAGATCCCACTTGTGATTGCCGAAAAACAAATGTATCCTCAACGTGTCACTGTTTGGTGCGGATTTTGGGCTGGAGGCAAAATTTGACTATACTCTTTAGAAAATGAAGCTGGTTAAGCAGTGAACGTTACTGGTGCTCGATATCGTAACATAATAACAAAGTTCCATCTGCCTCAATTGGATGATATTGATGTGGACATGTGGTTTCAACAAGACGGTGCCACATGCCATACAGCCCGGGAAACAATTCAATTACTGCATGAGACATTTCCTGGCCGTGTACTCTCTTTTAAGTGATAAGAATTGGCCCCTTAGATCGTTTGATTTAACACCATAGGTTTCTTGTATGGGATTATTTGAAGTCAAAGGTCTATGTCAACAAGTCCGCAAGCAACGCGTGTATTGAAGGAAGAAATTCAACCACAAAATAGTCTTGAAAAATTTCGACAAAACAGTGCATATATGCCTGCAAAGCCGTGGAGGCCTATTGCCCTATGTGTTATTCCATATATAACCCTATTCATTGTACTTAATGATTCAATAAAAAAATAACAATTTAAAGAAAAAAAAAGTTTGTTTTTTGTTTAATTCAAATCTTGCGTTAATTTTGGGACACCCTTTATAAGAAATGTGAATATGATCTCCAATATAGTTTTATTTTTTAATAAATTAGAAATAAAATGGTTAAAAGAGGGTACTTTTAAAAATTCTAGTTTTACTTATTGAGAAACTTAATTTTTTTAAGCATTGAAATTGAGAAAATTATTGTTGGAATTAGATTTAATGTATAGTTCAAATTTGAATCTAGAAATGTAGAAAACACTTAACTTTTCGTAAGGTAAAATGGCGAAATTAATTTCTTCTTGTTATTGTTGAAATGGAATTGTGTTGTAGAATATTTGGAAAATGATTATTAATTTAAAAACAAAAATTTTGGCAAACATCGTAACAAAAAGTTCTAGGTAAATTTAAAGTCTAAAGGACTCATAACTTTGTCACTTGTGGTTTAATGAGATCAGCGTGATTGAAATAAATATTTTACCATGATTAACTTTTAAAAGCAAAATAAAATGTATCTAAGAAAATTTGGCTTTCATCGTATTGCAGTGATTTTTCAGTTTAAAAATTTTAAATTAAGAATTTTAGTTTTAGCTATTTAAGTATTACTTTTTTTTAAAAAACACTCAAGTAAATTTTTTTATTTAAAAAAAGCATATACGATTGAAATATTTAGTTTTGTGGAATGAAGAAACGGATGAAATAAAAGAACCAAATAGGGAACTTTTCAATTTAAAAATTATGTAAAAAAAAAAAAAAAAAAAAAAAAAAAAAGGAAAATGTGGTACAATACATTTTAAGATAGGTATATTTAGATTATACCAGCCAATTCACCTTGTAGGGGGAAACAATACAAAATATCACTAACTAAAGTAAATAAGATGTTATTAAGGCGATACACTAAGACTGATATTTTTATAATTTCTACTTGTGTTCCTAGATTTCAATTATAGCTGCTCTTTTAATGTAAAGTTAAGAAATAATATTTTTACAATAAAAGATTTTTAAAACTAGAATTAAAATGTTTGCATATTTTCTAGATATCAACTGTTGGAAATGCAAAAATATTTTTAAGCAAACTATATTTTAAGTAAATAAATATATATATCAGTATCAAAATATTCTTAAATTTTGAAATTAAATAAATTTTTATTTTCAAAAAACTTTATTACCCCAATCATTACTATGACTTTTTTTATTTTCATATTCAGCAGTTAGATATTGTGCAAAATATATTCTGGAAACATTGTAAGAACCTTTGAATGAATAAGTTTGAATGATTTTACCCATTTGCATACTAAATATCGTTTTTTTATTATTATTTTTTTTTTTAATATTCATAAAATCTTAAGCATTTTTTCTCTAAGCCTATATAAACTCATACCATTGAAATATTTACTAAACATTTCGTAGCTTAATTGATAAAGGCTGTCATAAAATTAAGACAATCGTACAATCCACAGCTATGAACTTCAATTTTCAAAAATGAGACATACAACTCAAGCAGATAACAGCATTATATTTGTACAGTTAATTAGATTTTTTCCCATTACGTATTAAGTTTTCTTTAAATAACTTCATTTATAGCTTTCATTTGGTGCCAAATATGACCTAATTAAAGAAATCAAGTTTTTTTTTCGAACTTCTAAAACAGCTATAAAATTATTATTTTTCATGTTTGAGTATGAAGGAGTTAGCTGCTTACTAAATTTACTTAAACCGTCCAACTATTTCCCAAGTTATTTAACCTTGTTTGTAACTTATATACGTACCTATAGACAGACAGACATTGAAGGGATTTTAAAAGAGTACCGTTTTGGTGATTATAAAATTAATAATGCTCAAAAGTAAGTTCTAACTCAAGTAAAGATGTGTTTTGCTTTTGATGATAGACATACAAAATACATAAAGCTTATTTTTTTATTAAAACATTTTGTACTTTTCACAATTATGTTATATTTTTTAATAAAATTCCATGCTGTATTTATTTTATGTGATCTGTCAAGGATTTTGTTATCGGATATAAAATAATTTATATTTAAAAAACTTTATTATAAGTTTTTCACTTGTAAAGCTTCTTTTATACTGAATTGAGGATGTTTTGCACTGGAGTTCACTTTTTTCGTTGTCTCTCACTGTTTTCGCGATAGAATTGATAATTTCCAAAAATTGGTACGAGGAGCATTACAGTCATTTTCATAATATTGCGTCTAGACGTTTCACTCTAGCAGACATTTGTTTCACAACTCTTGTCACATCTTTTAAAAGTTTTACTTGTCTAAAATTTGGGATTTGTACTTGTCACATTTCTTCAGGATATATGAGACAATGAACGCCAGAACGGACCATCACACAATGTTTATTTTTCTAGATGAAAGAAAGCTGTTTCTACTTCATTCTGTTAAGAAAATCATGCCTAATGTGGTTTATCTTCTGGCCAGTACATTGTGGGATGGTCAATTCTGGCGTTCCATGCCTCATATATAAAATGTTTTATTTTGTATTGATAGGTCGATTTAAAAAAATTGGCATAATAAGAAAAAAATTGGATAAATAAGAAAAAAGCGTGTTTTTTTTATTTATTATTCTGATATGCTAACAAATGGTTAAATATCATTTCCACGATCTTTCCTTTGATAATTGATATCACCATTCTATAATTACAGTTTTTTTAAAGAACGTATCCTTATCTTCGATATATCAACAACTATATTCCACTAATTCGCTTCATCAGTACCGCTGATAACATTAAAGCAACATTTTTAGTACACGGAGTCCTATTAAAGTATCTAAAAGGACTTAACTCACGAGAACAACATATCCCTATAAAACGGCAAATTAAAAATTACATTAATTCTGCATTAGCACGTACCACCAAAGCATATATCCCAACGTAGAAGTGGTAATCATATTACTGAAAAGCTAATTATAATGAGCTTTGATGAAACTCAACGTAAATCGCCTTGAATCATTAAAGCTTATCGTTGCCTGAAAAGTGCTGATGAGCCTTGATTACCTCATTTGACTCGATTCTGATGAAACTCAGATAACCGAAAGAAGTGAAATATTGTTCCACTCTCCATCGTTGGAAGAGATCGTGTAACTCGTAATCTAATATTAACACAGATTTTCCAATAACCCCCTCCAGGGATTAAAATTGGTTGTGTAGGGATCTCTTCTTTTATCACATTCAAAGTTGCATTGCGTGGAAATTAGTTTCATCGTAATTCTTGATCAATATGGAGAAGTGAGAGAAAAAAAAAATTGTTTTGGGTATGATGAGAAAAGGCAGGGTAATGATAAAAATGTATGGATTGGCATTAAGGTAAGTTTGAGTTATTCATTTATAAAAATGAATTTATAAGAGCGCGTTGATTATAATGTATTATAAGATATTTCGCTTATATGCATCAGGATAGTATGATTCAAATTTGAAAAGGATACTTTTAAATGGAGAGACATAGTAATTTTGTTATAATATCCTCGACTAATAGCACTATAATTTTACAAACACTACATTATGTAAAGGAATGGATTATGTTTTACAATAAAGTAAAAAATTTAATTTAAATTAAACTTGGCACAGAACTCTTTGTTAAGATTATGCCTTAAAATTTTTATCGGAAATATATATTTTTTTACTTAATAATTTTGCAGTAACTACAGACAGATTCACATTATCCCTCAGAAGAGCTTGTTTCTTTAATTCGTAGTGATAGTCTTGTCAGTCGCAGCTGTTTTAGTTACAATTGTCTACCATCTGTGATAACCATTTTCTGTATGCTTTTTGATGGACGAGCATAGATAAATATAATTCATACTAGATGAGTGTAAGGGCTTTTGACTCGAACTAAAGCTTTGGCCATTTTGATAAACATTAGCTGTTAAATATTTGATACGTTAAAGTTTGTTTATATTAGTATGACCAATTCTAGTAACACTTTCAAACACACACAAAAGCAATTCACTTCAATATAAATAGTTCACTTTGACACAGATCATGGTAATGCGAGATGCCTTTTAGACTATCAAGACAAGCCACCTTAAGCCATTTGTGCATAGAAACACAGAATTCGCA
Organism: Linyphia triangularis; assembly: GCA_963978545.1. NCBI lineage: Eukaryota > Metazoa > Arthropoda > Arachnida > Araneae > Linyphiidae > Linyphia > Linyphia triangularis. Next base: position 61,747,200 of record OZ021723.1, on the reverse strand, counting down.
ATTATAAGCTAGACTACTTACATGTCGAATCTATCATGTGTGAGAAACATTTGGAGATCATTATTTACTCAATCAAATTTACCGAGTTCGATGTTGAAATAGTTAATACCGTTCACAAACATTGTCATTCACATCTGTATGCAGTGAGGTATCAGTATTAAGGTTTTGGTCCTAATAATATTGAAGAGGGTTTTCTCCTGAATAACTAGTTGAATGTAGTATAGAAAACCATAACCTTATAAATTATTATTTTGGGCATTTTTTTTTTAAATAAAAGAAACTTAAAAAGAAAAAGAAGAATAAGTAATAATGGAATTACAAACATTGCTCAGTGTTGTTTGTAATTCATTATTTAAGGAATGTTTATTTTTTAAAATCATTTGGAAACTTCTACGTAATGATTTTTATTAAAAGATATTGTTCGACTTTCTTATTACTTTAAAATATTCGGTCTTATTTCATATCTACCTGCTCATATTTGAGCAAAATGCATCGACCTCGGAGAAAAGAAATACATTTTCTTAATATTTAGAAATTAATTGTTATATAAGTCTGCCGTAAGCTTAAATATTCACATGGCAAATTTTATTCAGAGTAATTAAATTGCGATCCTATAAAGTTACAAAATTTAAAATAATGTGCTTATTAAAAAATAACTCTTAAATAATTTATCAGGGTTTGGTCCAAAAAATAAGTATGAAGAACTTCTCGCAGCTCATTTAACAACAATATTATTAAAAGTTTCATTATATATATCTCAAAAATTGGCTGAATTGTAAAATTTAGGCAGATCTAGCTTTTATGAATACTTTTTTTTATCCGAAGTATTTCATTGGGCATTCCATGGAAAACAGGACATCTTCAAGGGGAAAAAATATTTTTGGAAGGGGGATCGAATCTCCCTAGTTTATTTTTAGAGGTCTAAATAGCTAAGAATATTTTTCAGTTATTTTACTGTTTTCAAGTGGAAACATTGGTTCCTACATGGGCACCATTAGCTAAATGTCATACGGTTGAAACAGTGTTGACTTCATAAGCTTCCACTTCATTTTGTGTTACACTTAGATACACTTTAGCTGTTTCGGTATAATGTGTCACTATTTTCTTTATTAAATCCATTGTTTCAGAGCGTTTACTTCAATTTACAATGTATATATTTAAGAATTCAAGTTAATACAAATGTATGTCCTAAACGTGACAGAAATTACAATATTTTATGTAATTAGTAATGAACCAAGTAGTTTAGCTTGTTGTCATGCAAGTTTATAAATGACCTAAATATATATAAACTTCCCTTAAAATATAAAACACCAATATAATTTCTGAAATTTATTAAAGAGCACTTTATTCTGTTCCACATGTGACATCACGTGTGGGGAATTTCAAATAAAAATGTTTTCATGTAAGGAATTTGATTGTTATAACTAGAAAATGATTTAAAATAAAATAACAGTTGATAAGTTAGGGAAAGTCGGTATGAATGGGACGTTTATTACGATTAAATTTTGGATAAAAACTAATTAAATACTATTAATTAATAATAAAATTTAAATTATATTCTAAAAATTGTTTTAAGCAAAATGGCAAAAAATAAAAGAAGTTTTATTGAAGATTAGAAATGGACCTTCCAGTCCACTATCCCCTATATATGTATTTCTAACATTTTAAAAGCCAAAAGTATCCATTAAATTGAAATCCGAATTAAAAAAGAAATACATTGTCAGACTTCTATGCATGTTGTCGGAAAAGTATACGGGAACAAATTTCACGTGGAAGTACTTGGCTATTTCTTACAGCAAGGGAGTGTTGAACGGAGTGGATGGTGATATAAAGAGACTTGCACGTCAAAAGATGAAGAGCAAAGGGGGGATACACACTGTCCAATCGGTCAAATATTTTGCTAACTTAGCAAGCTAACTTATGAAAAGCACTATCTTCTACATTGGAAATTATTTATACAGAAGAAAATATGAGAGAAATTCCCATGAAACAGTACATAGTAATATAACAACCATGAAACAATACATAGTAACATAACAACGCAGGACCACACAGCTAGTTCTTAGTAATAGAGGCTCTTACAAATGTTTGATCTATAACACTGCAGTAAAACATTACGAATTCAATACTATGATTTAAATACTTGATATTTCTATTCATGCTGATGTGTGTTAAATTGTGTTTCTCTTTTTATACATATTTTTACTTAATGCTAAAAGAAGAAAAAGTCCAATGATATTAGAATATTTGCTATTATTCTGTCTATTCACATATATTATAATAATAGTTCAGTGCTTTCACATTAAAATAAACTTCTAGGAATTGATGAAGGCATAGTATGTTTATTAAGTCGCAAATAAAATCAAGGAATGTCCCACACGGGACATTTGTTTATAAAAAATAGTATAAGTATAAGCTTACTTTTTCCACTAAAACATTTAGGATGAATTAATATGAATCTAGGAGATATATAGAAAATGCTGAAGTTACATAACTATAGTAGAATCAGACAAATTTTTGTTAGAAGGACATACAATACCCAATAGTGTGTCGTGTACGTGACAGGTTTAATTAAAAAACTTGGGATTTAAAAAGTTTGTGAAAAAATTCTTGCGCTTATAAATTCACTCTACTCAAGTACTTTTATCAGACCTGTTCGATAATAGCTGGCCGGTTTGAAAGAATTGCTCTAAACACCAGTGGACTGTATTAAAAATTGTTCAATAAAAACACTCATTAAAATACAGTCTGATTTTAATAACGTTTGAAATTCTTTTCAATACAACACAGTAAAATAGAATTAAGCTCTTCACCCCTAGATAAAATGGCACTGAACTCCAAAAATCAAAGTAAGCCAACACGGCAGAGAGCAAAAACAATGCATTGAATTCTCAAAGGCACACCTGTTAACTGACCAAATAGACCCCTTCTCGTTATAGAAGCATGGCAGTAAGCGTCAGTTGTGCACAACAAGACCATAACAATTTCTAAAACTTCATTCTTATGAAAAATATCTACAAGAAAATATAGTTTAAAGAGTAATCTGAATGTTCTGCACATGAGGGTGGAATGGCCCTCACACACATTTAAAATTTCGAAACATTTACTACAAAAAGTCTCAAATTCTTTGAAAAATCAAAATTTCTGAAATAAAAATAAGTCAATATTTTTTTAACGTGAAGTTATTGTATTCTTATGTATTTTTATGTTTTTCTTTTTCCCATAGAATTGAACAATCAAAAAGTGGAATTTTTTTTTTTTACATTGTACTGCTTATGACTACTTCTGGGGCGTTTGATTGTCACAAATTACCAATTAAATAGTCACAACTATTAAGATTGTAGCCAAATAGTGAAATATTTTATTTCTATCTTTAATATTTATACTGTATCACGAGATAGTTTGTCTTTCTAAATATTTAAGAATATCATCACCATCTCATTATCAATTGAAGAAAAGAATATTTGTTTTCATTTTGATGATTTTTTCTGATTTGTAATAAATAAAAATGGTAAAAAATTGTATTTATTATTAACTTTAAACTTGATTAAATTAGAAATATTTTAATACATCTATTTATGGAGCAAGATCTGTTTAGTGAAAAACTATACACTTTAATTATTAATTGATCAACAGCAAGTTTTTATACAGTGAACTACACTTAGAATAACAACTACAAAATATGAATATTTAAAAAAAAAAAAAAAAAATATTAGTAGTTTTCTGACACACTTTGTTAATAACATCAATCTATTTGAATAAAACTATGAAATATATCTTAAATGAATCCTCTTCCAACTATACTAACATAAGTTCGACACTAAAGATATTCTGAGTTCTGAAAGATTCCATTTCAGTATGTTATATATAAAATGAAATACTGTTCCGCATCTGCCACTGATTCATATCAAATCAAAAGCAAACTAACGCTTCCTCATGAGGAATCACTTGATAAAAGGACTAACTAGACCCATCAGGCTGCTATCTCATGACTAAGATATCAGGTGGCCAGTCAATCGGAATCCGGTGGTCCTTATCGACCAGAATCTGCTATGGGTGTCCCCTTTATTTAACAACTCCCGAACCCCTGTGTCTCTTTCCATTGTTCTCTGCCATCTGCTTTGTACCCGTTGGAGTAAATATTTTTCTTGGTAGGAAAAGAACCAGTGAAGACTGAATGCTAAGCCTTATTAAGAAGAGTAATTCTGATAACCTTGATTAGTTTAATACATCATTGGTTTATGAGGATGGATATATGCGTAGCAAGCTAGAGACTATTAATGGATCGAAGCCGCTGTATACTTTTTTTTTTATTATAAATTATTTATATTAACTTTGGTATTGTGTGTGGTAGGCAAATCTGAAGAGAGCTAACTAATCCACTTGGCCTGATCCAATCGATCGGAAACTTGGCAGATAGATTCGTTGTCTGCAAAAATGATTTCTACAAAATTTTGGGGCTTTCACTAAAAGACCGTTTTTACACACACTATTACTATCGTTTTGGAGGTTTAAATAACTCACCTGAGTCATCCGATCGAACTGATAATAGACAAATAGATTCGTTGTCGATGAAAATGCATTGTATCAAGTTTTGAGGGTTGTCATTAAAAGGCCACTATATTGTCTCTTCCTATGACAAATTAACAAACTTTCCTTTATCCAATTCAGCAAAATTTTGGGAGCTGTCACTGTCACTAAAAAGCTGTTTTTACACACGCTTCTATTATCGTTTCCTAATACTAATAAACTAACTTGACATATAGATTCATTGTTGATAATAATGTATTATATCAAGATTTGGGGGTATCTCATTGTCACTAAATGACCGCTTGTACACACGTTTCTATTCTCTTACGTCAGACGTATTAGCTTCTATTATCCAAATAACAAACTTAATTCAAATACGCACAATTTGGCGATATTTAATGTCTGAAACCTTTTTCTATTATAGTAAACGAGGCAAAATATTTGGAGGGCAAATTAACTCACCTGCCGTCATATAAATGAGCTGAAACTTCGCAGATACACTCGATGTCGATGACAATGTATTCAATCAAGTTTTGGAGGCAAAAAAAGTTAATAAATAGTTTGCCATGGATGTTTTCTTCGCAGTCGTTAAACACTATGAAAACTCAACATGAGTTCAATAAGATGCAATTTAAACTCCTATATTTCTTTTAATATAAGCTCCTATATATTTTATTTAAAATAAATTCTTATATTTTATTATGTTATTTGATTTAGGATATTTAATTTAATTTAAATATTTAACTTCATTACTATATCTTGAAACCCACGCCATAAAATGTATTTGTACTTGATTTTGACAATGAAAGCATAGTTTATAGGTATCGAAGAAAATGTGAGACTGAATAGATAGATTGTTTATTCGCTTCTGCTTGTAGGTACACTCTCTAAAATGCGACGCTTGTTGTAATAGAAAGAAAATAAATGCTAGTATTGGAGAGAAAGACTATGGTAAATCTTATAAAGGTTAAACATATTACAAATTCCATTTACGAATTTTGTAAAACTATTTTATCAGTTAATTATTAATAATTAACTGTAATCCAAAAATAACGTTATATTTATGCTTGGGTTCGAATAAAATATTGTTTGAAACAAAAATTAATAATTTTACTAATCATGCTTTGAAAGCCGATGTTTCGTTTTAGCATTAGTCAGTAATTCCTTTGTCATTCAAAGAAATTCTACATTTTCCTAGGATGCCAAATCCGAATGTGGAATAATATCACGGAGTTACCACTGAATTTTTTAATGCTTGATTTTGCATGAATATGCATTTGGAAAACGGGGGACAAAAAAATGCGGGCAAAACATTTTAAAACACCTTACACGAACTATAACGGTATACTTTGCGTGTTTACTTTCATTAATTACAACAAAAGATAAAACAAGCGTTTGAATTTTCCTCCCACTAAACAATTTAAGGTACTGAAGTTTTATAATGATTCAAATTTCATTTCACAAATGCCCTAGATAAATCGAATGAGAATGCAAAATTAAATTTTTTGTGAAGATTCATTCAGAAATTTATTTGCCTTTTATGAATGTTATTCAATTTGTGGTGGAGTATATTCTAATAAGAATAAGGCTAGAAATTTATTAGTATTTGAATATAATAAAAACTTTAAAAAACATACAAATGTATTATAATATGATCCACCACCTCTGATTTTTAATAGAATTGTTATAGATCTTGTTCCAACTGTCTAAGTAAAAATCTATTTGCTCCCTTTCCTTCAATTTTCATACAGAATTCATTTACGGAATTGTATCTGAAATGCATATGTGTTTTATTATTATCTTCATGGAAAGGAACTTAATCTTCGATGATGCCTCATGGTTGGAAGTAAAATTTCGAATGCGGAGTTTATTATGGAGGTAGGGAAAAACATAATTTGATAACTTATTTTTTACTCGAATTTGTAATTTTAAGTATTTTCTTTCTTTAACATTCTTTTAGCCATTACTTTTGATGATTGAAGGATAGCCAAATTTCATCTATAATAATAAAACAAGCTGTCTGTGTGTCTGTGGATCAATAGAAAGCTACTTAAAATTGGAGTAGTGCTCTGAAATTTTCAACATAAGTAGTTTTGGCCTTCTTATTGTACCTATGTCAAACAGAATGTTAAATATTAATTAGTTATCTTTTAATTAATTTTTTGAATTAATTTTATTTACAAAGCAATTTCAAATCGAGATACAGCTCTGAAATTTTCATCATAAGTAGTTTTAGCCTTCTAATAGTAGTTTTGAAAACCAGAATTTTAAAATTTTGGTTAGTGTTTTTTTAATTAGTTTTTTTAAATTAATTAACAAATATTTTATAAAACGATTTCTAATAAGACTACAGCTCTGAAATTTTCAACATAGGTAGTTTTGGCTTTCTAATCTGACATGTAAAAACAGAATTTTTAAATTTTGATTAGTTTTTTTTTAATTATTATTTTTAAATAATTAATAAATACTTCACAAAACGATGTCTAATAGGGATACAGCTCTGAAATTTTCAATATATGTAGTTTTGGCCTTCTAATTGGACTTTTAAACAACCTAATTTTGAAATGTTGATTAGATTTTTTTAAATTAATTTTTTTAATTAATTAAGTAATATTTCACAAAACGATTTCCAACAAAGCTACAGCTCTGAAAGTTTCAACATAAGTAGTTTTGGCCTTCCAACTGAACTTTTGACAAAAAGAAAGTTACAATTTTAATATGTTTTTAATTAATTTTGTTTAATTAATATTTTCACAAAAGTGACTTCTAGTAGACCTAGAGCTCTGAAAATTTCAACGTAAGTGGTTTTGGCCTTCTAATTTTACTTTTCATAAACAAATGTTAAAATATTATCAAAGGGGTGTTGTATTATTGTATTAACGGGGAATTTTTTTTTCTTGACAAGAGGAGGGGCTTCTAATATAAGGCTTTACGTAGCAATTAGTTTTTATTGAGTGAAGCGAGTTTACGGTTACGCAGCAATGAACCTTTCAGTGAGAAAAGGGAGGTCATGCTTGCATAGCAATGAACCTTTCAACGAGTGAAGTAAGCCTGTGCTTATGTGTCAATGAAATGTTCATCGAGCGAAGCGAGTTTGAAATTGCGATACGATGAACCTTCCTGCGAGTGAAGCGCCAAAAATTAGGACCTATTCACCAATGACGGATTTCCGCAAATCGGGGCCTCACAACAGGCTAAAATATTGCACATTGTAAAATTTCGTAGAGAAGCACGGGTATTCAGCTATTTGAATAATAAAATAAACTATTAAGTGATATAAAATTATAAGGTCCAAAAGCATAATCAAAGCTTTTTAGATTATACTCAAAAGAACATGCACATTTTAGGGCAATGGTGATTATTTATTGAAAATTTTATGAAGTTTCGCATTTAAAATAATATATTGAAAAAATTGGCAACTGTACCCTTAAAGTTGCTTAAAATATTCATAATTATTGATTAACATGAAAAAGATAAGTTATTCACACTTTAGAAAATATCTTATTAGTGCAGCTTTTCCTCCCACTTAAAGTACTAAATGTAAGTAATCAGATCATACTATATTTTTTATTTGATTCAATATTTAATGTATTAGTATTTCATCTACCACATGAGTTCTTTTCTATACACTTCTCTGAAAATATATATATGTGTACTTTTCCCTTTTAAAATGTCAAAAATGATGAATCTGTTGTTGTGAACACTCGTGGTCTGTTTGTTGTTGGGTATATATATTTTTTTCAAGGCTCAATCAATAATCTTCAGGGTTAGGGTTTTTGCGTGGTTTTCCAGTTTTAAAATGTTGGAAAATCTTGAAAGTGTTTGATCAAAAATAAATCTTCGGAGCAACAGAAGTTTACTAAAATACAAATTGTTTTATAATAAACTAGGGGAGTAGAATTTCGCACAACTTTAAATTACACTTAATACTGATGCTCACAACATTTAAATTTGATATGGATTGGTGTGATTTGCCGTTTTTGTTTTCATGTTTTAATTATTTTGAAAAAAAATTCCAGTTTGGTGATATTTATTGCGTTGTAAAAAAAAAAAAAAAAAAAAAAAAAATCAAAACGGGGAAATCGGCAAAATGTTTTTCGATAAATATTACCATATCCTCTCTTGCAAGTGAAGCAGAGACGAAACAGTCTTGTTAAAGAGAGAGTTAGGAATGTTTAAACACTTTAAAGGTCATTTACCTCAGCGATTTTAATCAAAATCGTTTGAGCCGTTTTTGGCAATTGCTGAAAAATTGAATTTTTCAATAGCACCTACAGTGTTAGGTCAAAATTATAAGGACAAGGGATAAAATGGCCAAATCTTGGCTACAGTTGGACGGAAAATCATGTGAAGTTTATGGCTGAAAACCAATGATAAACGAAGCATTTTTTTCATAAGTATTTATGGAAATATATGGGAAATTCATATTCATAAAATGTATTTTGTATTTAAACAGCCGTTTGATAGGGACAAAATTATATAGACAACTGTATTTGTGTGTTCTAAAAAGCAGAAATTGCAGGTTTTTTGTTCTGCACACGGCACTCCTAGTCGATAAAAAGGCTTTGTGAGTAATTGGGAACGTTGTATTCTATTTTTCCAGTCATGTCACTAGGTACTAAACTTTCCGAGTTTGAGAAAGGAAAAGTGATTACTTTTAAAATTTAATTACTTGCTACACATCAAACTGTGTCAAATCAGAATAGATCGAGAATGGTCATTTATAATTTTCTGAAAAATCCTGGCAAAAATGAACGGCAAAGACATACAGGTAGACCATCTTCTGTTTCTTTCGCACCTTCTTCTGCTAATTTCGTAAAACTACTTAACTAACCTCCCGATTGTATCAAAAAATTTTCCTTTGAAAGAAAAAAAAAATTGCAAAAAAATCTGAAAGAAAGATTAAAGAAGTACTCACCAACAAATTGATGCCAAAGAACAGTTCAAACAGCGAATGTTTAGTATGTCTTCAAGCAGATAATGAAAGTTAATGTAAAAAAAATAATCGCTCATAATTAATGGATGATTGTATTAGAGTAGAATGCCATTATTATTATTTTTTTTTAATATTGTATGCAAGAGAACTGAAATATGTTGTTAAAACATCTAAAATAAGGGCTTTATGCAAAATAATTTCAGGTTGAATTCAAGCTTTAATACTGTTTGATTTTTGATTTTAAATAAAAAAAGCTAATTTATTACCATTCTTTCCTATGTTATCAAAATGAAATAAATCAACTTTAATACCTACGTGATGACAATTACCATAATTTGGCTTTTATCGTTAGAAATAAAATCACTATAGTCATTTCAATTGAGTGAGACTTTTTAGAATCCCATTGAATAATTTATGCAAAAGACATCGGAATTTTAGATTTAAATTCATTTAAAGTTATTTTATACTAATAAATATTCATTGCATAGTTAAAACTAATGTGTGTCTTAGTGGATGGTAACAAGAAACGATGGATAAATTGTGAATTTATTCTGAAAGCAATTTTCTCAGAGAAGTTTACTTTGCTCTAAAAAATCATTATAGGAATTTTACAATTCAATTAACGGTTTATTTGTTTCTGAGAGAATCTTATTAGTTTTTATAAGCTACGAAATTACCTTTACGTCTAAAGCATTTTATGTATATAGTTTTTTTTTCATGGCATGTAACTCGGAAAGTAATTGTCACAAGATAGTGCTGTGAAATGGAGACTATACGTTCTGGTATATGGTTCAGAAATTTGAATTTTGCAGCTAAGATAGTAAATTTTCAGAAATTCTAATAAGTTGTAAGTTTTATTCGTTTTACATTGATAAGAATTTTAACTGTAAAGGAGAAGTTGAGCATTATTTAAAAAAAATATTTATCATGGAAAATACCTTAATATTGAATATATTTAAAAAACTTCTTTACAAATCTTTGTTTCGACAATATCCAAGGTATATAATTCGGTGAAATATCACTGAAGCGTACTACTAGGATCATATTTTGAATTGTAAAGAGTGAGTAAAAAAAAAAACCTGTAAATAAATTGAAAATTTTTCTGCAAGACTTATATTTTACTTATCTCTTAACCATTTCGCAGATGATATTGTAAATATACGCTATGTAAAACTGTGACCGGTTTGTTGAATATTGTTGCACAAATTGTCTGTATATAGTGTAAATAGTGACGTATTATTTTAAAATTCTATTGTAATTTATTTTTATCTTATTTTATTTATTAACAGCGATTATACAGGTTAGAAAAAGGTGGCAACACCTAGAGCAATCGAGAAATTTCGAGATGTTTCTTTTCCGACGAATTGGTTGGAAATTTCGCGAATATTCTCTCGCTCCAAGTATTTAAAGACCGGGAGATCGGGAAAGTTTTCAGATTGACTTTGGACTTCGTTGAAAGCTGATCGCTTTGTTTACCTATTGGAGTGAGCTTGTATAATCGCTGAATTCGAAGTTATTTTTGTTGAAGCTTGTGTTGAAGCTTGAGAGTAATTAAACTGTTGCCTGTGAATAAATTTTGTCAGTTTTCTGAGGAGAGAATAAATATTTTTATACCGTGAAAACTGTGCCATCATTGCCTCAGTGGAAAAATTCGTAACAGTGGTGTCAGAAGTGGGGTTTCGTAATTTTGAATGCCGACAACTAGAGGAATGATGGAAGACCAAATGAAACAATTAATGGAAATGATTGCTGGAATAAAAGCCGGACAAGAATCCACGGCCGCTGAAATGAAAGCCGAAATAAAAGCCGGACAAGAATCAACCGCCGCTACAATCGCCGCCGGTCAAGCCCGCCAAGAATCAACGAACGCTGAACTCGTCGCTACGCTGCCGCCGGTCAAGCCCGCCAAGAAACGACTAACGCCGAACTCGCCTCTGCAATTGCCACCTGCCGAGAATCCACATCAGCAGCTATAATTGGGATTAAAGAAGAAATACAATCAGAACTAGCTACAATGGTGGAATCTACGATAATAGAGACTACTACAAGTGTTCTACAATCAGTAAGAGAAGAGGTTCTGAGCGAAGTAAGAAAAGAAATCAGTGAGAGTTTTAAGGCGGTTAATAGGAAAGTTGACTGCTTGGGAGAAAATGTTTCTACAGTGAAAGAAGATCTTTTGACTGTGAGGAATGAAATCGAAGAAAAGGTTTCCACCATGAAAGAGGAGCAGGGAAAATTCATGGATGCTGTAGAAGAAAGGCTGCGGAAAATAGAAACTCGCGAAGCTGTGACCAGTGCAACGCCTAATTGGGATAATGTTTCCACTCCCTTTATTGCTCCACGTTCCAACATCAAAGTGGCCACTTTTGATGGGAGGTCGTCTTGGCGCGTTTATCAAACGCAGTTTGAAATGATTGCTTCTGCGAATGGATGAGACGATACTTCAAAAGCATTCCATCTCTCAGCATCTCTTCGAGGTGAAGCTGCTGACATTCTACAGACACTACCTGAAGAGAAGCGGGGAGAATTCGTGGCGCTGGCAAGTGCGTTGGAGTTAAGGTTTGGTGAGCAGCATCTTAAGGATTACAACAGACTGCAGCTGAAAGTGAGACAGCAGAAGGCCAATGAAACTCTTCAAGAATTGGCGTCGGATATAGAAAGACTGTCGCTCCTCGCTTTCCCTGACTGTCCCCCGGATGTACGAGACGATCTTTCTCTGCAGTATTTCATAGACGCTATTCAAGATCCCGATGTGCAGCAGGCGGTAAGGTTATCCCAAAACAAAAACCTGAAGTCGTCCCTCGTGTACGGCATGAGAGTGGAAGCCGCTCAGCTAGCTTCTGGAAAAGACCGACGATATGTGTGTGGTGCGTTAGCCGAGGATTCTTCTGACTTTGTCACCAGTAAGTTTCGAGAACTGGAAAGCAAAATTGATAGAATGATGAGAAGCTATCCCGGAGCCAGGGATTGAAGGACCAGAGTCATTTGCTGGCACTGCAAACGGGAAGGGCATGTACGACGTAACTGCCTTGATTTGAAAAAGAGAAGGGATAACACTTCCACGGAATCTCAACAACTGAATCTAAGAAGATGCCATCTCGCAGGGCAGAAGATGCAATGTAGAACAGGTGAAGCCACGACCAGTCGTTTCCACGTTTCATCCCGACAAGGAGGAAACCAGGGTTTATTCGTGAAGGGGGAGATCAACGGAACTCCATGTCGTCTAATCGTCGATTCGGGAGCGAACGTAACGATCGTAAGGACGGACGTGGCTCGTCGCCTGAACAGCCGACTCCTCTACACAGCGCCCTCTGTTTCGCTACAAACTGTGTCTGGTAGTAATATATCTGTGAATGGGAAATTGCAAGTGGACATTGCCCTTGGATTTAACACCCACAAGCACACCGCTTATGTTGCCGAAATTGTAGATCCGTGCATTCTCGGACTAGACTTTTTGAAGAAAAATGGAATTACGCTGAATTTTGAGAAAAGAAAGCTGCAAACATGGAGAGGCGAAGTTCCTTTGCACGATCTAGACATGAAAGAGCTGTGCGTATATCGGATTATGGCTTATGAAGACAATGTCATAGAGAATGCTGAAGAGTCCACATCTATGAAAAGTACCTCTCCAACCCCGGAAAGAGAACCGAAGAAAGCAACGTTGATGAAACCCTCCCAGGAAGTGGTTCGTGTGGGAATGGACAAAGTTAGTGAAGAGGGAATCGACATCCGTGCTCCTGTTACAAGTATCGAACGGAGGTCCCGGGATCTATCAGCTGCACCCGCGGATGATTCGGATGCAATCACAGAAAATCTTACTGAAGATGATGTTCGGTTGAATGGGAATGGGAACGCTCTTTCCGGAAGTTCATGCCGGAGATCAGTTGACGTTCATCTAAAACGGAGTTCAAATCTGGAACACCGGCGTTCTCTTATCAACAACCAATCTCAAAATCATGTAACCAGCAAGATGGGGATCAGAAACTTCCACCGCTTCTGTTGGCATACGAGAGTGCAACTCACGAGACCACCGGATTTTCTCCATCTCTAAAGATGTTTGGAAGAGACCTTAGGCTCCCCTGCAACCTTCTCTTTGGACGAACACCGGACACTCCTTCCTCGCCTGTCCAGTATCTAGATGATCTGCAGGCACGTTTGGAAGCCGTACATCGGTTCGCCAGAGAGAGAATCAACATCATGACGGAGCGCATGAAGATCCGGTACGATGCCAAGGCCACGGACCGTTCATTCCAGAAAGGTGACAAGGTGTGGTTATGGAACACTAAACGTCGGAAAGGACTCTCCCCTATGCTCAAGACGAACTGGGAAGGGCCGTATGGGGTCCTTAAGAAGATCAACGACGTCGTGGTGAGGATTCAACGGACACCTTCCTGTAAACCTAGAGTTGTACACTACAATAGGCTAGCCCCATATTATGGTAGAAATCATTGAATGGCTTAAGGACTTCACTGCCAGCGACGTGCAGTCTTTAAGAAGGGGGAAATGTTGCACAAATTGTCTGTATATAGTGTAAATAGTGACTTATTATTTTAAAATTGTATTGTAATTTATTTTTATCTTATATTAACAGCGATTATACAGGTTAGAAAAAGGTGGCAACACCTAGAGCAATCGAGAAATTTCGAGATGTTTATTTTCCGACGAATTGGTTGGAAATTTCGCGAATAGGCTCGCGCCAAGTATTTAAAGACCGGGAGATCGGGAAAGTTTTCAGATTGACTTCGGACTTCGTTGAAAGCTGATCGCTTTGTTTACCTATTGGAGTGAGCTTGTATAATCGCTGAATTCGAAGTTATTTTTGTTGAAGCTTGTGTTGAAGCTTGAGAGTAATTAAACTATTGCCTGTGAATAAATTTTGTCAGTTTTCTGAGGAGAGAATAAATATTTTTATACCGTGAAAACTGTGCCATCATTGCCTCAGTGGAAAAATTCGTAATTTATTTATTAAGTGAAAAGTTTCAAGTAGTTGGGACATAGAAATTGCAGCGGTTACCGATGTTGATGCTTATTCAATTTTTAAAAATAATTCTGAAATTGTTTTATTCTGTGTGTACTAGTAATTTTTTAATGGTTTTTTCAGAACATAAGATTATAACCCAGTTATTAAAATGATTTTATTTTTTATTTGGAAAAAAAAAAAAAAAAAAAGAAGTTATGCATTGCTAATTTAATGCAATTATGAGTAGTTCAATAAGTTTAACTTTGTAAACCCCAACTTTTTAGAAATAATATTTTTTCGCATTAAATATGAAAACATACACTGTTAAAAATTTGGATCCACCTTGCACTAAAAATTGGTTCCCATTTAGGTGCAACCGACATTTGGTGCCTAAGTTTTACGATTTAATAGTGTTATCTCGGACCATAAGCATCATTAAATCATGAAATTAAGCCCCAAATATTGGTTGCAGCTAAATGGGAACCAATATTTGGTGCAAGGTGGAACACATTTTTTAACAGTGTACGAAGAATAGTGTCGTATTTTAGATTTTCAAAAATATAAAAATAATTCAAAATGCAAAGTATTCCTTTTTTAAAAGTTAGTCAATGAATTGGTTATTAATATATTTTAATGTTTTCAGAATGGATTTCTGTGTAGTTTATTAAACTAGCCTTCACTCCTTTTGAGCAGTAATAAAAGTCATGCTAAAATGTAGATAATTTCCCTGTGAAATAAGTCTTTGTTCAAAATTCAATTATTTGAAATGAGATTCGACAGAAAGAACTTAATCTCTTGCATCAGAGACCAATTTGCCAGGAAAGAACGCATCGTTAAATCCTTATTCCAATGAGCACCGAATAAGAATTAACAACCAATAGAAATGAAGAATCATTAAGATAAACTCAGAAAAGTAAATTGGATGTACATAAAAACTCAAGACAAAAATACAAATCTCTTAAGTTCTTCCAATCTCACAAGAGGAAAACAAACAATAAAAAATTAAATAAAATAAAATAAAAAAATAAAGTAAAATAAACTTAAAAATTTCACTGAATTCAATTCCGCTTGTTTTTGTTATTGAGCAATATTCCTCCTCCAAAGGATACTATCTCTCTTTCTCAAAAACATCACAAAAGAACAGAAACACTGGCACTTAAGCCCAAACAACTGCGTTTTTGCAGTCTCGAATGAATAGGGCTTAGGGATTTTTAAGACTTCATATTGTCTGCACAAAGGCGAGCTATCCTCTTAAAAGAGAGAGAGAGAGGAAAAAAAATGACGAAAATGTTCTATTTATTTTCGAAAGCAGAGTAAGCTTTCGCTTTCAGTGGTGACGCATTAGCAGAAGAGTTGGAGAGGTCGAATAAAAAGGTCGATACATCAGAATGGAACACCATTTTTCTACAATTCCTTTTAAGATGGGGCGCCATTAAAGCCCCCTACCCCCTTTCACACTAAAACTGAGCGAATCCACAGCTTCTGGTTGGAGGCTATTGTTGGATTGGAGTGGAGCTTGGGGAGGGGTATTGACCAACACTGAAGTGGTAGTTAAGAAGAGCATTTAGCACTAGAGGGCTTTTGCGGAGATTAGATTTGTAGTAGCTGAAGTGGTTTGCTCTTTTGTTGAGTTTTTAACTGTAGGTTTCCGGTATGGGTGCCTATTAAATTGTATTCCTGATTTTCAAAGATCAATAATTAATTTCCATTCAAAGTTCTTTGTTCGGAATGAAATGGTTTAGAAACTCTGTGTTATTAAAGAGCTGGTGAGCAAAGAGCCATTTCTGAAAGCTGAGTTTGAAGAGCTCTACTTCCCCGATATGAAGACTAAGTCCCTCGTGAGAGGTTTGTTGTACTACTGAGAAAAAAGAATGATAATTCTATACATCTTAATTTAAACATTACTGTTCACACTGCTATATATTGTTTTCAATAATAACTTAAAAGTACTTTTTTTCTACTTATTTATCTCTATTTTTTAATTTTTTAATTTATTTAATTGTTATTAACAATCCTAAATTAAGCCATTTGCTATAGTAATGCAGGATAGGACGGGCTTTGAAACTAATCTTTATTATTTTTGTAAAATTACGTTGATAGATGTAGAATTTTGTACTGAATCATGCAAGGCAATATATCTACTATAATAGAAATTGTAAAATACAAAAGCATTATTATAAGTTTCTTGTTTTTGAGTTTAAGTACAAATTGCGGTCATGCAAATTTGTAATTTACTTCTACGTTTTATCGAAGTGGTTTTAACAGATAGTTATATTTCCCAAACATTGAAGACTATTTAATAGGTATTTAATAGGTATACATAAAATTTCATTCATAACATATTGGTAATGTAATTTAATTTCGACATATTTATTCATCAGGAGCTCATACATAATCATGAATTGGAGCAAACATACTTACTTTCTGAAAATTGAACTTAGAGAACAATGAGTTTGTATTTAAAGAAACTGCACCACCAATTTATATAAGTAGAAAATATACATACTTTTTTGATTGTACACTATCATTTTATAAATTAAAACTCAGAGAATGATTTTATTATAAGATATTTAGAATAACAGAAGTCAAACTAGTAAAATGGTTCCAGAAAAATATTAATAATAATCAAAATGGAATGAAAGGAAACAACTATGAAATCAAAATGAAAAAATATGCTTTCATTGGTTTTATAATTCACATTTATGCAATAAATTTTGTATTTATGAATTATTAATTTTGGAAAAATATAAAATACAAAAATATTTTATTGGATTAAAATTTATAAATTTTTTACATTCCCCATGACAATTCAATGTGTTAAAAGCCTCTAATTTCTACGTTTCAGGGTGAAAAATGCTTCTGTTATATATAGTATACAAAACAGATAAACATTTAATAGTTGAATTTAAAATTTTTTTCAAAAGTCTTTGATGAATAACCAGTGAATGACTATTGCATTAAAATTTATATTTTAAGTTTAAGAAAAACTAAACTTCAAAAGCATTATAACAATGAACTAACTGAATAACTTTCTTTGACATTAAATTATTTTTATTACTATTTATTTTTTTCTTACTAGGAATATGGATTGGATTGGATTGTTTTTATCATTCTGTTTTGTGCTATTCTTCCACAAGTTATATTTTTAGCTAGATTACTTTTCTATTTGAAAATCATACATTTTCACTAGCGCTTTTAATTAAAACATTAATACCTAAAATTCAATCTAATTTCTACATTTGAATAATTAAAGCAGGCTTCAAACCATCAAGTGGAAATTTAATTGCCTTTCTATTTCCAGTGCGTTTCCAGAATCTTGAATCTTTTCCATCTCTTTATTTGTTGCAGGGACTATATCCAATAATTGAGATGTTTTTTTTTTTTTTTTTTTTTTTAAGAAAATGTGAAACTAAGATTTTGTTGGATTGGTTATAAATTGTTCATCCATCTGCAAACTTTACTATAAAAATGAATAGAAATGACGGTGAATTTGAATCAATAGTCTCAAGTCGATTGAGAGGCTTCATTGTAAGATTTTCTGTGTTTCACATATTCGAGATGTAAATTCTCAACACATACTATCCACAAGGCTTTTCTTCCTTTGGAGATGATGATATACTAACGATGTTCCAGTGTAGGTAGCCCTTGTACATTTCTTGAGCCAGATCTTCTTCAAAATCCATTCTACGTAAAATAAATAAATATATTCATCACACAGGTTACGTCTTTTCAAAACGAACTCCACAGGTAAAGGATTAATGATGAAGTTTTGAATGTATCTGAATATGATTATTTATGAGATACCCTCACAATTGGTGACTTCTTAGAGAATGTTTTATTTTGATTAAAATTATACTTTTTTTTACTTATGTTTCTTTTGACTTAAAATGCATCGTTTAGAGGAAAGATTTTTGTGTTCATTCTTGTTTTTAGATTTGGAAAAACTAAACTGTAAATAACTAAAACTTTTATAATGAATTCTCACAAAGCAAACGAATATATCTTAAGTAGACTCTAATACTTAACAAAGTAGGCAGTACGCAAATAAAAAATATACTAATGAACTTTTGGAAACTATAAGATTACATAAGAATTTTTCAGCATCAATTAATTAAATTTACAGACTTAATATAAAATTTGTAAGTTAAGTATTTGTTTTAGTATGTAATTTTATAATGTAGTTGAAAAGATAACTATAAACGGTAGGTAGAGATATTATCAGTAACTTCAAACTCTGATGAGCAAAGAGAACTTACAAGATATACACTGCCATAATTCTAAACTTAATAACTAACTCAAGCTAAAACTTTAAGTAGACGGCTAGTTTATTTTTTAGTGTTCTATCTTCCAAAATTCTGACTGATAATACCATTCCCTAACGAGCCTGAACATTGGAACAATAACAGCCCGCCTCTAAATCACATGTTAGACAAAAGCTCCTTTGTGAACTTTGACAGCTTCCTGGCGACAAGACACGGATGAAGTTTAGATGGAAGTGAAAGAAGTGTAAGAAAACGTCTTAGCGCCATTTTGAAAGGAGGTTGTTGAATTCACTATCATGGCACTTAAGGGTCTGAGCAGGTTTATTGTTTCCTTCATGGAGAGGGTTGGCGTAATTGGGTGCTCTGTTCTCAAACGTGCCTCATCGCCAAACAACCATGGTAGCTTTTCAAACTCTTTTCAGTTGTTTTCTGGCTTCTACAATAAAGATATTCTAATATTTAAGCGAAGAGGCTTTTTAGAATTTTTTGTGTGTATAAAGTTCAATAGTGTTTACTTAATAGCTTTGCTTGAAGTAAAAACTTAAATGAAGTTTAAACTAATAATTAACATATGGTTTCACTAACTAGAGTATACTTATGATGTTAATATAATTTACGTTATACATACCGACTTTGTTTGGTCTTGTAATTAATTACAACCTAATTGTTCTCTTCAATGGAAAACTTAATCATGTAATGAAATAATTTTTAGATAAGAATAAAAGGTGGTCATTATGATTATATAATTTTGAATGATAAAATCTGTTGAATGAGTAAAAATTGGCAAGTGGTAATTTGTTACTCTCTCAAAAAGTTTGAACTGAAGAATGTGTAAATTATTTAGGCTATTGTATTAAAGTTAGAAGCTCATATTACTTTCCATAAAGGATAAAACTGCTTGAATGTAATTGGAAATTGAAGATACTGCTTAAGAATTATAATTTTGCTCATTTAGTGTGATATATTATACGATTGATTACCGGTGTTTCATTAGAACGATTACCATGCTTCTAATGTATCTTATAAATAACTGCGCTGTAGTTTACTCAAATCAGTAAACAGGAGTGGGATTGTGTGGTGTGAAAATGAAACCCAATCTAGAAATTATGTTTTGAGACAATTCAGTATCGCTTTAGTGATTGAGTCTAACCTGCTTTTAAGCTGTACATAACTCCTGCAACAAACATATTTTTCCAATCACTTTTCAATAGCACACTAGCAGTTTATGAATTCATAGTTTTTTTTTTTTTTAATTGTGTATTTCTCTTAATGTGTAATAAAAGTATTAATTGTTCCTAGCTGAAAATTAATCAAATCCCAAATATTTATGTTCTGCTCTAGAGTTTGTAGGTCAAAACATAAATATACAAGTAATAAAATCTAATATAGAACCCCACCCCTCGTCTTCCCTATTTTTAATACGCTGAAAAGTAATTTTATATTTAAAAATTTCTTTGTTAAACTTGAATTATTTTAATTTTAAGAGATATTTTAAAGTGAGTGCTTAATTTTGAAATTAGCATTAGCTCATATTTGAAATTCCTTTTTTTCAAATACAAATAATCTGATTCAATTTTGAAATTTAATACCGTCTGAGATCACACAGAAGGTATAATGTCGTGCAATAAGTCAAGAAAAACCATTTGACTAGTTTTTTTAGACTAGTTTAACTTATTTTTTTAAAGAACTATTTTATTTTATTAACTTTTTGGTAGAAAGGCTTTTTTTAAGTTATGTTCAATAATTTGTTTTCTAAAATGACTTCAGACTTGAAATGATAAAAATAAGTTTATAAAAATTTGATTTAGGCTTGCCATACATTATACAGCAAAGGTGTAAGGAAAGGAAAAATTCTAGTTTTACCTACTTTAAATAAATCTTCATAAATATTTACCTAAAAAGAAAATTCGAAAACGAAGAAAGCTTTAGAATGTTGATATAAATAACTTACGTATCTGAGGTCCCAGATGTGTTTTTGATATGCTAATACTTTCGAAAACTTAAATGTCAGAGTTACTACGATCGTTATTCAAGAAGCAGAGAGCTGAGTTGCTTAGAACTAATTTTTTTCCCACACTGAAACCTACTACGTACAAAAAGCAGCAAAGTACAGCAACAAAAATTATTACATTTCTAGTGAAATAAAAATCGATTCTAGTATTTTTCAAAACAATCTAAATAAATTTACCACCATCCTGCCAATACATTTTATTTATTGCTCGCATATTTGAAGCATATTACTAACATCTAAATTTAAATATATAGATCAAAGAATTTCCTCGTTCTATCGAAATCTGATTAGCGTTTGAATGTAAGTAAAATAGTAAACTTATTATTGAATAGTAGCTTTGGTATTATCCAAAACATATAAATTAGACTGCAAGTTGGGAAGCAAAAAAAGGTTTTTTTGTTGTTTTGTTGTTGTTGTAGAAATTGCTTGTTTGGCAAGGAAATAGAATAAATAGTACAATTGGAGAAGTCTGATAAAGATAGATTAATGTATAAATGTACTTTTTTCAAGCGTTTTATTTCAAATGCAAAAGCATGCTAATTTTAAAGAGTTTGCTTACTTTCAATGGAAAGTCAAAATTATTGCATGTAACAGAATAAACAAATAAAACATAAACAGCGCTATTTTTTGGGTGATAAAAAGTAATCACTCAATCGATATTTTTAGGTGATTAAATATGCTTTTCGGAACCTTAAAATTCATAAGGATTATATGGGTCTTTTTTTCAAAGTTTACAAATTTTCCAATTTTAAATATTCCAATTAAATTACATTTGGGTAATTTTTTAGATGCTGAGATCTGTATCTTTATAAAGGTTTATGAAACAACTGAATTTATTTGAAAGATAATTATGCTTAAACAAAACAATTGAGTAGAAAATATCAATACCATCCTAAGTCATATAAATACTACATTATTTTAAAAGGACAAAAGTTATAGACTGGTCATAACTTAAGAAAAATATACTAAACAGTTATTTTAAAGCTTAATTTTTTAAGTAAAGTAAATTTTTCATTTAGCTGCTATTTTTGCAGAATAGATAATTAAATTTTTTCATACTTAAAGTAAAATTTATACCAACAAAGAAATTAGTTTCACAAAAAATTGATAGAACGAGTATTTGAAGGTTTACCAACAAAATATTTAAAAATAGGCGAATTAAAGACTTCAAAATTTAGATATGAGAATGGTAATATCATGGATTGTAATGAACATATTTTAGCGATCATAAAGTAAGGAGTGATAATTGTTTTAATTCTAATAATCCTTAGTGTCTAATTCAAATCACAAATTGAAAACATGAGTTCATCTAAGAAAAGAATTTATAGCATAATAATATTAAATAATTTAATATACTTAACTATGAAGAAGGATGGTAATGACAATAAAAAATATTCTTAATAACAATCAGCTTCAGCAATCTTTATTAAGATATGTAAAGGTATTTCTAGGCAGTATTATTTTTCCAATCACAACCTTAAAAATAGCTACTGCATCCAAACCATGTTATTTGAATCAGTAGTGCTATTCAATGAGTCAAAAGCCGACCAAACGATATAGTGGTTAGCGTTCTAGCTTCTAGACCGCGAGGTTGCGGGTTAGAGTCCCGTATTAGGAATGGGTGTTTGTAATTGTACGTTGGCTTGTCTAATGACGAATGTTTCGGAGCATTATAGCCCTCGTGTTGCTGACGACGCCAGATAATCTGAAAACAACCAACCAAACAATGATTCAAAAAGAATGTAAAATTATTATTCAATGGTAATGACACATAATGCTAGTAACAAGTTAAAAAATAACAGTAATATTTTAAAATACTTTTTAAAGGAAAGGATCTATATTTTTTTGTCATTTAAATACATGCTACTTAGTAAAAAAGGATATTTCAAAATTTATGTTAGGGAAAGAAATCTTAATATATATCTGAAAACGTAATTATCCGCGCGTTATCAGAAGCTACAAAATATATTCTAACATTTAGAAAACTAAACTAAAAAGAATGTCTACCAGACATAAGAAGATTCAAATCTAAACAAATTTCACTAAACAACTGCTTTCACCAAGTCCTGGTTTCGAGTAATCAAAAAAAAAAAAAAAAAAAAAAAAAAAAAAAAACAGAATAAACTTACTTTCGTAATTTAATCCCTGTCAAAATCTCTGCAGAAATCGTGTAGAGTGTGCACTAATAAAGAGGCTGAATTCTTATATCCACAATTATATTTCAGCACATAACACACCTTTACAGAGCACAAACTAAAGAACAGGAACCACAAAAACATAAACACATAGCAAATATCACAACTAAAAAAGATCCCATACAAACCATCTCTGTAGGCTTTTTATACCTTTTCAAACATTCTAGAAAGAGCCTACTTTATCTAGAAATTACATGAAAGATCAACAATTTTCTTGTAAACAGAAACCCTTGTATCGGCTTCTTTAAAAAGTATTAAATTGATACGAAATAAACAAGAAATAATTCTATTATTTTACTCATTAGTTGCAAAAAATTTGAAAACTGATTAAAAAGAATTAAATGCGTTTAAATTTTTATAACCTTCAGAAATATACAAGGGCTGCCATCTATTAAGGAAGGCATCTATTAAGGTTGGGACTTATTAAGGAATGTCACAACAATTTACTTTAAATTTTATACAGTATCTATCGAGCTTGAACGATAAAATTTGTGGAAAGGGATGTTAGTGACAATTTAATATTAATTGTGCAATTTTCAGAAAAATAATTGGAAAAAAAAAAAAAAAAAAAAAAAAAAATAACCTTCCTAAAAATACAATTCTTTCGTCAATTGACTGCTACAAAAAGTATAAAAAAGTATTTTTCAAAATGCTTTATTATGAGTTTTGTAGCAATGAGAAAGGAAAGTGGAGTTTCGGGAGAATGCAAATATATTGAAGAAAATATGGACTTAATAATTAAATAACTCTAAGTTTTTAGTAATAGATTTTTAGTAGAGTGGTTCACAAAAAACTATTTTGAAAAATATAATAGTTTTATTCAGAAACGTGTGTTTACACCTTAACAAATAAAAAAATATCGAAAAAATCCATATGCCTAATTTTTATTTTGTGTAAATGAACTTCACGGATATTTGTGGCGTTGAGCTCCAAAACGACTACCCTTATTTTTTTTTAAAGTGATGGGGTATTTTAAAGTATTAAAAAATACTTTATGTTAAAACCATTCATGCAAAGTGGGATTTATCTAATGACTAAGTTAGTTCACCATTACAGGGAGAGAAATATTATTTAAATATCTAAAGTCTAACTCATCAAAAAATAATGCATACTTCATTTCACAAAATAATTTAAACTGTACAATTAAAAAAAAAAAAAAAAAAAAAAAAAAAAAGAGATTGGAACATGAAATCGTTTGATTTTTTAAAAAAAAAAAAGGGATTTTGTACGCTGAATATGGATAATAAAATACATTACGTTATCTCCTATGTTAAAAGTATAATTGGATTAATACAACCCAAAATAATGATAAATGATAGGAATACATTTAATTTTTATTTTAAGGTTTTATTTTCAAATGTATGTTTAAATATATTTGGTGATAAAATAGTCTTCAAAAGTATGTTTAAATATATTTGGTGATAAAAGAGTTTTTAAAAATATTTTTTAAAAACTAACATTACAACATGCCACCTGTTTGTATTGTTTTTCTATTAAAAAAATCTACTGATATACCACCTGAAGTGCTACAAGGTAGGCTATAAAATTCAAGCTAAATTTAATACAAATACACCCAGATTATTCTACTCCACCTATATAATACGCTTCTAAGATAATAAAACTACGATGCTCTTCTACCATTCTCATGAGACATCTTAACTTCCATTTCAATTTGTAACATTTTCACACAAAAGTTTTCGATTCCAATTCCTTCATATCTAAACTATGTCACATTGGATTTTATTCGCTTCGATCTTTTCGGCGAAAATTACTAAATGATATTGTAGGAAATATTGGCCTGGAATTCAAGCAGCTCTTTTGTTCTGCCATTGGCTAAAGGCCAGTTACTAATAGTGAATCTTGAAAAATTACAGTTCTTGATTTTTTTTTGGTTCGTGTTTCTTGAACCCTTGATTTTCCACTTTCTCGCAGGAAGCGTGTGTGCTAGTTTGACACGTGCTGAAAATAAATGGACTGAGGGGCGACAAAGCTCTATAATCGTCCGGAAATATATGTGCTATAAAAGTCAGACGGCCTGCTGAAGTCATTTTTGGTCACATAAGTGTATTCAGCATTTTAAAGTTATATACATATAAAAAATCTGCAATAATATTTGAAATTTTTTGATTTGGGAGTGATAGTAAATCATTTGAGAGATATTTTTTTGACATGCTTTAGATTATATTCCTACAAAAAGCTTCTGAGAAGAATTTTGTCTAACAATTGTTTGAATGAGGCATTCAAATAATTCATTAGGTCCCTTTCCGAATTCCAAATAAAAAAAAGTTGGGTTTTGGTGGTCACTGTCATGAAAAGATTACTTATACGAAAATTTTCATACTGCTATAACAGTCATATTGTAATCAATTGACCATGAACATTATGATAAAATCATTTGCCTGTAGAATTTAAAAAAGAAAATATTAAAAACGGAGATATTAAGCACGTAAAATTTTATATTTGTTGATAGAAATTTTTCTTTTAGAAGAATGAGGACTTTTCGTTACAATAGCTTAAATTTTGATACTTGCTATTAACAAAAATATTGCCAAGTTTTCATTTCTGGAAATCATTTTGGAGAAAAATTTTTGAACCAAAATTCCATGTTATATCCTGCTATCACAATTTTCGACAAGATGTGAATTCTTCATCAATTCTGTCATAACTCCTGATTGAGTTTAATGTAAGTGCACTAATCTTGCCACGACCTTTAATCTTATGAATTTCACATTACTGGGGTATTTTTAGTTTATGTTTATAAAAATAATTATTGTATTTAAATAACAAAAGTAAGATAAAGTCATACTATAAAAATGTCTTTTGTCTATTACTACTGGGCTACTGTATATACGACAAAAGCTCATCCAGATTGGCAGTATCCGCAAATGAATTTCTAATATGATTGTACCTATATAAGTCGTCTAATTATCATTACTTTCGTTTTATTTTCTTTAAAATTAGGAAAAAATTAAATGCATAAGTAACCTTCTTATACTTTAAAGTAAGTAAACTATAATTAATAAATGTTCTATTATATTTACTTAAGTTTATGTAAAGAGTCAACTTATTTTATTTACGGTTACGAAACAGTACTAAATATACAGTAAGTTTATACTAGATGCTTAATACGTTATTTATCAGAGTCATGAAAAATTCATTGTTATACAGTCGGTATGTGAAATATGAGTTTCTTTTCAAAAGTACAATTGATAGTCAGTCAATAGAAAATACTAATTTTTAACAGTGTAAATCTCCATTTACTCCCAATAAATTATTAGTCTATCTCCGATTAACATCTTCCCGTAACAATAAAATATCTAAAACAAAAATGTCGGACTGAATCAGCTTGGGTTTTCTTATCTCTAAAAATAAGACAGTGATAGTGGGTGTTTTAAACCCAACGCTTCAAAAACTTTCTTAACATGTGATGGAACAACTTTATCCGCTGCCACGAGAGATTTTACACGAAAGCGTCTTTTAAGCCGCCATTACTAAAACTCCACGCAGCTTCCCCTCCTCTCAACTCCTAGCACTTTGTCGTAATAAGACGATGTTCGGTGGCTGATGACACGGCGAAACTTTTAATTAGGAATATCTGGTTGAGGAAACATGGTGATATATATTTATGGAGAGGGTAATGAAAGAAAGTTTGAGCATGAAAAAGTTGACAAGGGTTGTTATTATAAATTGCTTTTAATTTTCTAAAAGAAATGCCTGTCAAAATGAGGTTAAACAATGAAGGAAAGTGTCATTATTCCAAGTTAGTTTTTATGACATTAAAGTTAATAGATAAATACTCCACTTGAAGTTCATGTGTGGGTTTTGTACAAATGTTGGTAGATTTGCCTTTTTATAAAATTTAAATCTTCGTATAAAGTCAATGTAGTTATTGCCTATATCACATGTTAAATGAAAGTACCACAGTGAAAAGATTTTATTTTTAAGTGATACAAATATAAAAGTGATATATAGATAAGGATGATAAAATATGTTATCAACAACAATTTTGTAAAAAGTAATTGGCAATGAAATTGTAACTTTTAAATTCTGATATATTTTTATGCCATTTGTTTTTATTTATGCATAAAGTCAAACCAATATATTTAAAAAAAATGAATAAAAATGTTAAAGGGCTGATATTTGAATTGGCAGTCAGTGAATTACACATACTCAAATACTTTTTTAATTTAATAAATGAGTTTAACCCACTTCTTAATTTAGGAAAGATGTGGGAATTTTATTTGAATTTAAATTAAATGATTTTTGAGAATTTTTATTTGACTTTCCTTCAATGTGAGGCATTTACTGCAACACAAGTTTATGTATATTAGCGAAGAGAGGAGTATAATGTTTGATTTTCTCTGCAAGTAACTATATTACACAAATAATAATTTTTGTTTTCATTGTTTCATTAAATTTGGAGAACAATATACATTCCAAACTCGAATTCTAAGATGGGTACATGCAAATACTGAAATAGTCAAATAAAAATAACTTGATTTGTATTATTTAGAAATATTACAATGATTCCTAAAGAATAATAATTTTTTAAGATTTTTTTCTTTTATTATTATGAATAAATCTTAATTAGGTGTATTTTGTACTTGAAATAATTTGGCAATGTCAGAAGGTTGTATGGCTTAGTTAAATAAGTCTAACTTTTCATCTATGCAACAAATGATTACTAATTAAAATTTCAAATTTGATGCACTAATTTGACGACACTAGATTTGCTTTCTAACTGTCGATTTTAGGCTATATGCGGATTAGTTAATACCTTGGATTAAAATTTAAAAAGTTATATAGAAGAAATTCGTTTTATCATGCTTTGAAAATCATACAGTTTAAAAAACTAAAATCTTAAAATACCAGCTAACATTATAAGTCCAAAAACAAAAAATACCTTGGATCCAAAACAACAATTTTGTTTACTAAAAAAAATACTACTTTCAGTTATTAGGAGAGAGATTTTGTACTACTAGAAATTATACTTTTTGTCATGTCTCATGAAAGTAGATACAAATACTATACATTAGCTATAAAATGAATAAATTAGTTGTGTGTACAGAAGTGTAGTAATATTATAATAAAAAATAAATTTTTTTGAAAAATAACACTGTCTATCACAATAGAAAAAGTACGTTTATAAAAATCTTTAATTTAGAAATTTATAGGAAAAGAGACAGTGGCAAAAAATTCCGAATGTGAATTTCATTGTATCTTAGCCAGAAATGATTATGCATGAACAAAATATAAAATTCTTTCATGTATCACAAAATATTATGAATATAATAACACAGATAAAGTTAGAATATATTATTTGTTAAGAATGAAGAGAAGCTTTTTAATTGCAAAATTATTTCGAAAAAAATAAATAAATTATAAGGTTAGTTCATTAAATTGGTAGAGAAAAATTCTGCATATGTACTTGGACCATTAAAAAAAAAATATTTTTCAAAAGGGCCTTTTTTGTCCGTGTTCGGAAAAATCCGACAAATTGAAAATTTATTATTTATGCATCATATTAATTAAATTAAAATATTATATCTAAGTAATGTTTATCTTTTTATAATATTGCGATGGAAAATATTTTTAAGTCCACATATATTCTTAATTTTTAATCATATAATTAAACATTTAAGGTGACACGATTTATAAATTAATGAAAACCATACTTCATTTAAATAAGAAAGCTAAATTTAATTAAGTTATTTTGCTTAACAATGCAAAAAGCATACTGAGTAATCCTAAAAAAGAAAAGATAACAAAAATCAAAACCTTTAATTAATTATCAAAAAAGGTATCATTGTTTTTTTTCTTCTTTTTAAATCAAAAAATGAAAATTACGTTGTGTGTAAAAGTGTGTGAGAAATGAAGAAAATGTATCGTGGTGTTACTCTAAGGTTTGCAAATAATTTAATTTTCCTAGTGCTTTATATTATATTATATATTTTCTGATTTACGTCATTGTAGCATATGTGTAAAAAAAAAAAAAAAAAAAAAAAAAAGCATTTTATAATCTATAATTTGATTTTGAGATACCTAAGAATCCCCAACAGCCATTTTATATAAAATCATTAAATTTTTTATTCAGATTTCAGGAAAATATAGTCATTGGTCGAGCAGAAAATTAATCGGTGTCCTCTAAAAGATCACAATAATAACAACCCGTATCATACATATAAAATCTATTGTCACTTAACAACCAACTAAACAATTATTCCAGCTAGAAAATAAACATGCTAAATAAAAATATTCAAAACTAAATAATTATTAAAACTTCTCTCTCTCTCTTTTTTTTTGCATTTTTAAAATTCTTGACGAAGGATATATTAAAGTTACTCTACAAATGTTAAATCTTTAAAATACAAACTTTAAGAAATTAGATTTTTGAAATGCTTTCGGTATTTGAACTTCTGCACTGCTGTATTCAGTGTTGTATATTGGAAATTCATTATTTTTCCTTCTATTCCTGTAAAGAATCTTCTTTCAAGTTTTTTCTTCTTAGAAAAACTCATACGCAATTAAACTTAAATTCGTTCATATTTCTTTTTGAAATTTTTAACTTCTTCAATGGATTGAAACCCGTTTTTTTTTTTAATTATAAAACGTTCAAACTTCTTTCTTTTTGAGTTAATAATTGGATCAACTTCTGTTTCTTTGCAGACTTTTAAATCTGAATTTGAGCTGTCAAAATATAAAACTTTTTATTCAATGGTGTTTCAGCTACTAAAGTTTTATCAGGGAACTATATTCTTATTGTTCCTTTTACAAAAACATCTCTAGATAAAGCTTCATCAATTTTCCAGGCAAACATTAAGTTGCGAAGGATGTTTGGCACGTGAAAAAAGTTTTTCATTGTAAAATAATTTCTGCTACCATTACATGATATTTTTCTTCTAATATTGTCAATACAAACGCCAGTCTGGCATGGCTGCTACGAAATCCGTTATCATTGCACCAGAGCTGGGTCACCAAAGCTTTATTTTCGGAATTTTCTATATTGATTGATTTAGTAGCTTCTGAAGTTACAAATCGATAATTATCTACTTCTTTTGCTAATTCGTAAAGGAACATCCGACTTTCAGTTCCCTTTAGAGAAATGTACATTTTACAATTGATACAAAATTATCTTTTATTTTATCGATTATTAGAGTTATTTCAGTGCACTAAAATTTTCAATTTTCTTTGATATTAAATACAGTTTTACAGCAGCCAAAATTCTACTTATTTATTTAGCATAAGATTTACGAATTTCCTTTTGACGTGAATCCTAATTCTTTTTATGCTGCAAAGGAATAATTTGATTTTCTCTCAAGAGAACTTTTTTACTTTTACGTAACCATCTAAATTATTTTTCTTTAAAATTGTACTCAAACAATAAAACTTCTCCTTTAATGTAAGTAAAAGTATTTTACCTTTTAATAAGTTATAGAAGGGCTATTCCACGGGAGACGATTTTTGACATAAATTTTTAAATCACAGTATTTGTTTCTTTTTATTATACCAATAGAAAGAGAAAGATATAAATTTAATAATAAAAAAAAACTTTTAAGAACTTAAGTTATTATTTGAATTTTTTGGCGCGCTCAGAAATGGTGGCGCCTGAAGACTTGATGCAAACCATTCATCGACACTTGATAATTTTTCCACGAAATCGCTACTACCGGTGGTTTGAAGTTATATTTCACTGATAAATATTGAAGTTATAACATTTGTTTATTGCCTTATATAAAAAAACTAAATATTTATTATTATTTTTCTAACAATATTAATTAAATAAAAAACCACTGTTGGTCAGTTGCACCCGCGATATAAAAGAAATGAAAGTTTGGTTTTCTTAAAGAAATAAATTGGTAATTTTTTGAAACTCTGTAGAAGTAAGAAGAAATAAAAAGAAAACTTGATTCAGTCGCAATAGAAGTTATGTTGTCATTTTAATTAAAATTAACGTTGTCTAAAATGAGTTGCACCCGCGATCAAAATATTAGAATCGCTGGTGTAACAGTTATGAATCTTACGATTACATTGTTATTTGTTATATATTTTTCATTTATTAAGTTTTTGATAACTTCATATCTTATTTTCTTATTTATAATTACTGATTCCTATTTAATAAGAGTTTATTGTTCATTTTTTACTTTTTTTGTGTAAATAGATCAAATGAAATGGCAGAACAACAGCAAAAGGAGACTGCTTCTAAAAAATATAGGCAAAAACTAAAGGAAAATCCTAAACTTCTTGCAAACCATCTCCATCGAGAAAGGGTCGCCTTTCTCCAAAAATTTCTTTTATATTTGTATCCCAAAAACAAATTGAAAAAACCATGTTAGATGATAGGTGGAAAGGACTAAAAAATATACCAGCCATTCAATCAAAACATTTTTTTCAATTTGAGGAGGGTAAGAGCATTTGTGTTGCACGAACGTCGAAGTCTAATTTGAAAAGCAAATTAGTTTTGACAAATGCTACTAAAAAAAAACGTAGAAAAGTTACAAAAAAAAAGTTACGAAAAAGTTACGCGCTTCTGATGTTTACAGCGATTTTGAAGATGAACCTTAAGGCTGATAAATCGCCGACTATTCCAAAAAATAATTTATTTAAGTTACATAGAAAAGTGCTAATTAATGATACAGAATCTATGATCTCATATCTTTAATTTAAAGTTACATGGAAATGTTTATATTCACTACAGTGAGACGTGTTGCACCTGCGATAATTTTACGTTGCACCCGCGACTGGATAAAAAGTGAATAATTTATAATATTTATTTATTTTAATAATTTTATTTAAGTTAATAATTAGTTTGTTTTGTATTCTTTTAAAGAATGTAAAAATAATTTAATAAATATTCCATAAGTAACAGACTTTTTTCATTCTAGCATCATGACCTTTAATGGTGGGCCGATTTCGTTGCACCCGCGATAGCAGTTTGAACCTCTCCTGAGTCTATTTATACATTTTATTAAATGTTTTTTATATTAATTTTTGTAAAACAGATTACAATGTAATCCTGCGACTAGTCATTTCTTTAAAAAGAGTTTTTATTTTCTTAGTAAGAAGCCTTGAGTGAGTCTAAATGTTGCACCCGCGAGTGCGGAATCGCCCAGAAACTTCATTCAACCTAAAAACTGTTTCGGCATGGTAAAGGAAAATTGACCAGTTTTTGAGCTTCAAAGGAATTTCTAATACTGCTCATTTAATCATATTCAAATAACTCAAGAAATCGTTGATAGAAGTACGCACCATTTCAAACGCTTAAGTTTTTTTCATGGTTTGAAATCATGCTTTGATTTTCCAGAGCTTTCAATTTTAATTGGTTGGTTGGTTTGTACTTTCAATGACCTATATTTATAAACAATGATGGCTAATCAGGCCGGGACCTACAGATTAACATGGATTCAGAACAGCAACGAACATCCATGTCTAACACAGGATTCAATTTTAATTGGTGCTTTCTTTCTTCCTTTCAGCCTTTATTTTCTCTGTATCAACCTCTTCTTTTTTCCTTCCTACTAATACTCCATCTTCTGTAATTATATTTAAACAACTTTAACAAATTCCTTATCATGTTCTTCATTACATTTTATGATAGGTTTTAGACCAGTAACTTTATTTCCAGACGAAATTTTTTTCTCTAATTTAAAAGCTAATTTCTCTAAATCTTCCATTATAGCTTTTCAAACAAACGATATGATTATCTGCTGATAAATAAAGTATTTAAAATAAAACGCTAGAAAAACCCCACTCTGCTATCATGTTAGATTTTGAGACGTCCACGAATGATAATAAGCATTTTATGCCAAAACCCTCAACAATTTTTATTCAACGTTCAGAAAAACATAGTCATTGTACGAACAAGAAAACTTTAAAAATAACCTGTGTTCTATAGTAAATAATTACGTCATAAAGGTACAAACTGTTGCTATCTGATCCTTCATCGATAGCTTAATTTGTATTAGTATTTATACAACTAGAGGGCTACGTCCCTTGCTCGTTATCGCTCGCTAACCCTTGTGGGATACTGAAGCATTTCATTGGTTTGCTTCGCAATCTCGACAAGGGGCTACGCTCCCTAGTTTTGCCAACTCCCGAGTTTTAAAGTTCATTTGCGATTTGTAATTAAGTTGATTTGAGATTCTGCTTTTTTTTTTTTTTTTTTATCTTGCAGACATCAATCGCCTTAGCCTTTCGCTTCCTAAGCACTTTTTTAGACAAATTTATCACGAATGCTGATTTTCATTTCTGTTTTAGTCTGTCTTCGGGTATATTATCCACCCTCTATTCTGCTTTATCTACAGTCCCAAATTACTCACAAATTTCATCCTGTTGGTTAAACGTTTCTGCTTCAATTTCTGTTTTTCAGTCCGATTACTTTCTTCTTTCAATTTCTTCCTGTTTATTTTCGATTTTTTTTCCGTAAAGTAGCGTATTAAATAGTATGAGAGCTAATCGTCAACT
The DNA here is from genome assembly GCA_963978545.1 of Linyphia triangularis. Lineage (NCBI taxonomy): Eukaryota > Metazoa > Arthropoda > Arachnida > Araneae > Linyphiidae > Linyphia > Linyphia triangularis. Next base: position 61,713,845 of record OZ021723.1, on the reverse strand, counting down.
TTAAGAACTGAAAATCTTCAAATATAGAAATAAAATAAATATGATAAAATGCTAAAAACATATAACTGAGTTATATGATTAAAAAGCGTCCTTCAATGAAAGCAATAACGGAAATAGCATTCAAATTGAAACTAACTGATCACTCAAAACCAAGGTTGTCAGATTTTCAGACAGTTACGTCTCGTGGGGTACAGCCAGTACAGTCTGGTTGCCTCTAAATTATTAGTTTAAAATTAAAATTTACTAATTGCTAGTCAATTTTGATTATTTTCTGTAATAATTTTCTTAAATGAAGATTAGAATCGCAAATGGAGATAGAATTTCTGCGGTAAGTAAAAAAAATCTCAGATAAATAGCAAAACTGTTATGCAATGCACAATTGAGAAAAAAAACTCCGTTCGAATCCATTAAATCTGACCATGGTCGAGCTAGTACAGTCAGAGAGTAAAAGTTTCAAAAGGGCTGCAATGTTGCCATGGAAAGTATAGAAACTCCCTCCACCATGGGCGCCTCCATGAGGGAGCACTCGCACCTCCCTGGATTTTGATAATAAAGTTCTTTTAAAAGCTATAAAGTCACAGGAAATTATCAAATGTTAATTTTAAAATATTTTTCGTTGTTATGATGTGCAATAGTTTTGCTTCGATTTAAGTTCTCTTGTTTATTTATTTTTTCCTTCCTTTTTAAATAAAGAAATCCAATTTGTCAAATGTCGACGTTTTCTCTAGTTTTGTGGTTTTATTTTTTTACGCTTGGCATATTTATACTTTTTCTTGAATTTTTTTTTTTGCTGAGAAAAGGAATCGTTTTTTTTTTCTTCCTTTTTTCCCTCCCTCGGTGACATGTGTTTTATAGAAAATATGTGGGAAAAAAATCAGTTAGCACAATCTGAAAACTTCGGTTGGGAGGTAAAGGGTGGTAGGTCTGAATTATTTCTGGTGTTAAATTCCTAGAAATTTATTGCTTTTGGAAATGATTGAGTACAGAATTTTGTTGTAGATTCCCTTTGAGTATTTCGTAGAAAGACTAAGGTTTTTGTTTTATTTTTGTATATACATGTTTCTTTTATTGCAGAAAAAAAAACACTAATATTTTGTGCCTTTTTGTATATTTACCAGAGTACAGATACAACGTAAATGGTTGAGAACTAGTTGTTGTGCCTCGTGCTTAATGATATGATGACTTAACATTAATAATGCTGACTTAACATGGAGAGATTTTATTATTTTATAAAATAGAGTAACAATGAACACTAAAAATTAATTTGTACCACGGATTTCCCCGATTCGGTCACACCAGTATTCCGATCACACCTCAAGCTTATTTCTCTTTAGTTCAACTTCACTTCCTGCATGAAATTTCAAAAGACCAAGGAAGAAAGAAATTATTTAGGAAAACATAGGTAAGCTTTAATTTTGACATTTCCGAGATAAAAATCACTATTTTATAATTTTCAAAAGTTATCCATGCAATTATGTTCTGCAAATCGCAAACAAAATAAATTTAGAGCTAACATTTTCCAGTTTTCTTCTACAATGACATCCAAGATACTCTTTAAATGTACTAATTTTGTTTCAGCATTTGAACTAATTGCAAGAATTTAATTCTGTGACTTTTAGTTTGACAATTTTTAATTAGTATTCATTTTAATTAAAAAAATAGTTTTTAAGCAATTAAAATGTAAATGATTATGATGAAAATGAGTGAAAAATGTAAGTGATAAAAAAAAAGTAATAATAATAACTTATGTTGTCATATGTGAACGATGAAAAGTTTGTCAAGCACCCAGTGAAATGGGTCTCATATGCACCCTTTTGCAAATAATTCTGGGGGGGCCCATGCCCTTCACGCTAAAATGTATATGGCGTAGTGCCAAATGCAGCCCTTACTAATTTCGAGACTTGGGCAGTACTTGTAAATTTTATATACTGATTGGCTCGTGTGCGAGTGGGTGATTATGTGTAGGTGGGAGAAAAACAACAATTTCTTAGAATTCTCTATAGCAAACTGAAAGAGTTTCCGTGATAAGTTTCACAAGTGTTTTCTTGTTACTTCTTCAGTTAATACTAAATTACTTAAGTTAATACTTATAATTGAAACATTTTGAAATATGGAACCCCGTTATTACTAAGGTAAAACAAGTTATTTCTTTTTCTGTTTTCTTTCTCATGTCATTTTGTAAATATTGAAAGGGAAATTTCAGTTTGAGAGTAATTAATATTATAGAATTTCGATTCATGATTGAATGTGGAATGTGGAAGGGGTGGGGGGACTAGTCACTGATCCACCTGCACTAGACATATTGACACAGGCCACCACTGCTTTCAGACGTAGTATTTTTTTTTACCTTTATCTAATAAAAAATAGTTTTATGTTAATTAAAAAGCTTGTAAAATTTTGCACAGTAAAAACACTATAAATGGGCCACATCACTGGCAATTATATATTTCTCTATAACATGCAAATTTCTTGTTTTTAAATCCAATAGTTTTTGTGCTATGAGTCAAAGAAGCACGTGCAGCGGAAAAATTGTGAAAGAGCGAAGACTCTTTTTAACCTTTACTTTTTTTTTAGTACCCTCTTGAGTTGCAAGTGAGGTAGTTTGCCAAACTACTATGATCATACCATAGTATTCAAAATACTATGAATTACAACATTTAATTTTCTTTTTTAATGATGAGAGAATAAAAATGCGTATAAAAAGGACACTATTTAAGTAATTTCAAAACTACTTCAAATTAAAAAAGGCGATGATAAAGTTTTAGTTAGACATATACCACTTTCCCTGAGGGGGAAAAAAAAATCTACTGTAGTTAGTTTTCCCTGGAGAGGACAGCCTATGAAAAAAATCTGCCACTTTAACATACAATAACTTAAAATAAATAAATAAATAAATAAATAAATAAATAAATAAATAAATAAATAAATAAATAAATAAATAAATAAATAAATAAATAAATAAATAAATAAATAAATAAATAAATAAATAAATAAATAAATAAATAAATAAATAAATAAATAAATAAATAAATAAATAAATAAATAAATAAATAAATAAATAAATAAATAAATAAATAAATAAATAAATAAATAAATAAATAAATAAATAAATAAATAAATAAATAAATAAATCTTATCAGCAGATTTCTCAAATTTTTTTCTATAAATATGCAAAAATCCATTCATTCAAATTTAATAGTTTTTGGGTTGTGAGGTGAAGTACGCGTGGCGGAAAATTTCTGCAATAGCGTTCACTAAATTTTAATCCTTACTTTTTTTTTAGTATGGAGAGATATGGTTACGAAGAGTTAAAATTGTTGCTAAACTATTTATTCCTGGAATGGACTGCATATTTTATACTTTCCAAAGTATGCGTTTCAAAGAAAATTCTCTGTGTTACACAACCGCTTTTGTGGCGGGATTCTTATAGAGTGACTGTAACATGATAGAGCCAAGAGTTTGGTGGTGTTTCTAGCTGAGAGGAAACACTCCAAAAGCCCTACGATTGAAAAAATACAGAACGAATAAAAATTTAAAATTTATTTTTTGACTAGATAACAACAACGTAGAAAAAACCCATTAATATTGCCTTTCTCACTTGAAAGATTTATACACGGTGTTCAGAAACGATAGCATTTCCTTTTTGTTCAAGTATTCTGAACAAAAATAAAGAATATTACAATTTGTTGTCAGGGTTGGAAGTGAAACTCCATCGATAATTTTTTTTTAAAGTTGGGACTCTTTTTAGGAAGCGCAAGGATTAAAACTGAGCTACTGACCCCAAATGCACCAATGAAAGTGAAAAAAATTCATGTTTCCCACGTTTTTTCAATTAAATCCCGCTTACATCGTAATTGCAGATTAATTTGAAGTCAAATGTAATATTTGTAATGCATTCAAATGTACATACTTTATATATATATATATATATATATATATATATATATATATATATATATATATATATATATATATATATATATATATATATATATATATATATATATATATATATATATATATATATATATATAATGTACTTTGTAGTGATGCTCGAGTTTCGTTCAGTTCAGAATTGGCCAATCCCTTAAACTCCGTTTCGGACATTAGAAAATACTGCTATACTACCTGAAAAATAAAAAAGGTAAGTTCCTAAATTCAAAGTCACTCTCTCGTAACAATGCCATCGACATTTCAATATACTTATAGTAAATAATTATTTTTCTTATTTATTGCATTGTATTTATTGTACGTCACTTCATATCCTTGAAAACATTTTTAAGTAAACTGAATTAATAGAGAGATGTATAGATATTTTTAGAGAAACAAGGCAAGCAATAGCATTGAAGAAGTTCCACTGATCTTCAATATAATATAAGTGCGAGGCCAAAATTTGTATTTTAAGAGCATTTTGATTTCGTTTCTGATTATTTTATGCATGCCCAAGATAATGGAATTTGCAATATTAAAAAGCTTAAATAAAATAGGTTGTTTCGTTATTTTCTCTTGTTTTCCTACTAAGGCATACGTAAATTATGAGCATATAACAAAATTTAATAAGTCTTAGAAATGATTAAATTTTTGCATCTATTTATTGCCAGTGCGTTTTATTAAAAAACTGGCATTTTTATGTTGTTAAACTATGCATTTTTTGTAGCGAGGTAGAAGAAATCGGATTATATGAGTTCTTTTTATACATAAAATCTGGATTCTTTATCAATATTTTCTTTAATAAATTTGACTAAACAATTTGATATTTGTGTTTATACCATTTCATCTTTTTTAAATTTTTTTATATTCTTTTAAATAACTCTGAATATCTTTTTTTTTTTTTTTTTTTTTTTTTTTTTTTTTTTTTTTTTTAAATCCGAACAAAATTTTTCTCATGTGCCTATCTGAAGTGAGTGGCAGATATGAAAACTCCCTGGGGTACATCTAAACTACGAGTTTCTTATTAAAAAAATACCTTTTTATTTACTATAAATATATTTATTTGACTTGGCAATAAAAGATAAGACAATTTAGTCAAATGTTTAAAATTTAAGTACTTATTACATTTCTTTTTCATACTAAGAAAAAAAAAATCTATTCCACTCTACAGCAAAATATTTTAGAATTATAATTTAACATTTTATTTCTGTTCTGATGAATTTTTCTATTTTGAATTATAGTTGGATAAGCTTTTTTAACTTTTTTTTTTTTTTTTTTTTTTTTTTAATAATTGTTTTTTATCAATTTCATGTACTTTTATCAGAATCAAATATAACATATTTCTTTTTTAAAAGGAATGAAATAGTTTAAATGTACTCGAATTCGATTTATGTTATTTTGGTCAAATGTATATTTATATAAAAGATTTTATTTATTAATAGTTTTTAGTTTCAAGTCTCAAAATATTTAAAAATGCTCAGAATATTTTTAAAATTCAAAAATAATATTTCGAGATAAGTGTTTATGAATAACAAGAGGGAAAAGAATAGTTTTGGAACTTTAGTATAAAGAATTCCGACTCTAAACAAAGGATTTCTTTGATTTAGCTTTTTTAATATACGACACTGTAAATGCTGGTGTCTTAAATATAGACATTAAAGTGTCTGAAAGTTAGTTTCAGACACATTAGGTGACTTATTTGGCAGTGCGCTAATAAATATCAGACATCACACACGTCTGAATCTTTCTGAATTTCCATTCAGTCACAATAAGTGTCTTAAACAGCTAAAAGAATGGTCAAAATAAGACATTTTGGTTTTCAGACAGGAAGTAAGTCGCTTAAAATGTCTTAAATATGCGTCTATAAAGCGAAACTTCAAAATGTGTGTCATCCAATGAGATTAGAGTTTTGCTTTTGGGAGAGGGCACGGCGCATGCACTGTGTAAAAGGTTCTTGCACATGATTTTAAAGTACACATGTTTTTTTTTTTTTTTTTTTTCCGTCTCGCGTCGCGTGTAGCATTCGATTACAAAATGGTATTGTAAATTAATTTTGCTTTCCTGCGTTTCCTATTTTAGAACTGTCGTTTTAATGATAATATCCTTTAATCTTGTGCTTTTGTTTAACTGTGCTTAAGAATTATTTGGAAGCGTTTGTCTTCATTTTTGAAAACAACATGGAGCATCCTTGACTTGAAGCAAGTTGCCTTAGAAGAAACCAACGTACCCCTTTTTGAACTATTTAGATTGGAGTTATATTTGATAGTCAATGAATTGGTGAAAAATGGGGTACCATGTTGCAGATAAGAGTTATTCAATGATACACTTATTTTCAGTGTTTTTATTATAGAACATTTTAAATGATATCTAGTATTTATAAATGACTCTCACAGAAATTTTTGTTTTTACATTCAATTACATTTTTATTGGTTTTGTTGCATATTAGAAGTACTAATGATTTTGAAAATATATTTAGCATGATTTGATGTAATCTGAATAAAATTTATTCTTGGTAATCGATGACAACAATGAAATCAGGAAAATCAACGCTACCAAATAACTTGTGTAACATTAAATATTGGTCAAAATAACGATTTTTTTTTGTACATATGTTGTTCCACCATTTTAAAATTATATTTTAGCTAAAATGCTCATAATAATAGGCTAATAATTTATTAATAATCACTTATTTAAAACTCGGTCAAAAAAATTTTCCGCTGTGAGTTGAATTGTGGTAGCTTGTAAAAAATCTTAAAACTAAAATAAAGTTTTTTTGCTTTATACTTCTTAGAAATGTTTATATACTACATTAAATATCAGATTTCACAAGATAATAAACAAAAAGTTTTTTTATGCTGTAGTTGTTGAACTTGTGAAAATTTCCAATTTTTTTAAGTAATAATATAATTAAAAATTAAATTGTATGGATTTTAATAATATTTTTATTTAATGGTTACTTTATATGTTATGTAATTACCATTACAAATTTCAATTCTACATCTTGCATAGTTTTTTAAAAGAAGCATACCAAAAATTGAAAAATCGACGTTTTGAGAAAGCGCGAAAACACTATAGAAATTCGAATAATTTGCATGTTTTTCAAATTTAATGTGCTCTACCTCTGTATTTTGAAGCAGCCGTCTTTACAGATACTTTTTAAGCCTTTTTTTAAATTTTTTTTCCCCCTTTTCCTACATTTTTGTAGGTTTTTTAAATGCTCTCTCTGTTTCGACTTCTCAACGATTAAGGAAGTGTTGCAATGACTGGGAAAATTGTTGTAAAAAGGTCCCATCTTCAAATTACAGAAATTTTAATATTATTTTAGTTTTAGTATTCACCTAATATGTTATTTAATCATAATAACAAATTTCAACTATATATATCTCTATATTTTTTTTTAAGAGAGTACCAAAATTTGAGAAACCGACGTTTTCAGAAATGGAAAAAATGTTTGCGCAACTTACATACTTTTCAAATTTAATATGCTCTACCTCTATATTCTGAAGCATCTCCTCACAGATACTTCTTATGCCTTCTGTTTTAATTGCTTATCTTTTATGCATCTTTTGAGGATTTTTTCAAATGCTTCAGCTATTCGGCACTAATTGAAGCATTATAGTGTTATAACCATTCTTATTATGTAGTGTTATTGTAGGGGAATGTTATAACCAGGTTAAATTCCCAAATGTGGAATAATTAGATTACAACTGCGTAATCCATCATTTATATAAATTCATGTTGCCGCATAATGTATCTGCCGCATTTTTAGTTTTGTCAGTGTAACGCATAGTACTATAAATTAGGTGCATGCTCACATTATGCTTGCTATTTGTCGTTGAAGTTGGCATGAAGAAAGAAACTTAAAACTGATTTAAAACTCTTTGAAGACAAAACTTTTCTATTTGAGATTCAGCCACAATGCAATATTTACTATCCCACTACATATATTTTACAATTAGCCCCAGTTTCCTTACTTGGATATATTAATAGTTGTGTGCATATTATTAACAGTTGTGTTGTTGTTTTGCAATCTCATGCTTAAATTTACTAGGAAGGGGAAACATAGTCAACAAAAAGTTATGAGCAATATGGTAATAAAACAGTAATGTTTACTTTTCTTTGAATAAAAAATTTGTAATTTAACACAAGCACATTTCTATTGCATTTTAATTTATATATATGCGTTTTTAGCTTTCTAACATCTGAAAGGTGCCATAAACAACCCATTCAGACACATCAACTGTCGGAAAATATCCCCTATACAGTAGGCCTGGGTGATGTTAACACTTCTGCATCGTGATATATCGGGAACCAAATATCACGATGTCACGATACATCGCGATGTTAACTATGTGTATATTTTTTTTTTTACAAAATACTACAAAACAACGTTTTTATAACACGTTATATAGCCGAAAGTTATGCTTACTTAGCTTTGTAAAATTTTATTAAATTCATGTATGGAAGTTTATTTTAAATAACATGAGCAGCGACCGAATTATTTTCAGGGGGATACACAAAACACCCAGTATAAGCCGGTTATTATTATTATTTTTTGTTTTAATCCGGATATTTCAATTTCTCTATCTTAATGAAATATTACTTTGTTATTTTCCAGGGAAGGAGAAGGATGGGGGAAGGGGGGGGGGGGGGTGAAGGGCAAGTGCACTTCCTGGCGGTGCACATGTTACTTTAATTATTGGATATTCTTAATTATTAAATCAAAAACATACTTCATAATGAATATTTTATTACTTACAATGTACAATATAACTATTAAACAATAAAAATAAAATAATGCATAACATTTAAAATTCTAATGATCTTTATTTTGTGCCAAAAAAATCTGCATTTCGCATTTTTAAGAAACAATGTTGGATTGAGTAATTAATCTTAAAGAAATAAATTTTATTCAAATTGTACAAACTTAAAAAATAAATAAATTATAAAACATTTATTTACTTACGTGACCGAAGAGAAAATCCGTCAACGTAAGAGAAACAACTGTGATTAGTCCATGCACTAGTTCACTTTGATTTTGGCAGATATAACAAACAGCTTATAGTAATAAATAACCAGAATATCTGGGTATTAACTGGGTAAGAACTAGACAGAAATTACCACGCCAGAATACCGCAATCCCCTTGAGTTAATAAATAAAGCAAAATAAATTAATAGCAAGATAAAAAAAAATCTTGAAGTTAAAATAAAAGATTTAAAAATACAAAAGTGTAATATTTTATTTCTTTCAAGTTAGAGAAATAATGAAAAAAAAAAAAAAAAAAAAAAAAAAATGAAACACAAAAAGTGTAGGAAATGCTCAATAGAATTCTAAAAATAGATATCAAGGTCTTGTATTTGATGACTATTAAATAAAAATCAAAACGTTTTCCAAGAGTTGAGAGAATAACATAAATAACGTTTAAACAATAAATTCTTTTATGGACTCTCCAATACTACTAGCTGGCGACACCTCGCAATTTCCATTCTCATCGCACATACGTAAGGTGGATACGTTTACCACGATGCGGTTTTTTCTGATGAATTATTGGGTATGCGCAAAAGCAAATGGAAATCGTCTCAAACGGCCCGATGTCGACGGTTTCACTCTGTTTCTATACAATATTGGGAACATCGAGCATATGCAGGGCAGGGTGGATAGGATTATCACGATGTGAGCTTGCTGATGAAGTACTGCGTAAAAGCAAACGGAACTCGTTTCAAACTGCGCGGTGTCGACGGTTTCAATACGTTTCTATAGTATCTTAGGAACACTGCGCATGAATCGTGGCACGGCTCTTCTTCCTTGAAGTGCTAGGCAAGTATCGTTAAAAAAGATCGTGATGTATCGGTTTTGAGAAAATAATGACACCTGTTTGACGATGTTGATTTTACACCGGTTTTTGCCGATGTATCGATGCATCGCCCAAGCCTATTATTCAGACACTCCAAATACCCCATTTTAAGACACTTCAAGTGTTTTAAAGATTAAGACACCATTTTACGTCTTAAAACAGTGCCACTTGCTTAAGACACTTTTGTGTCTTATTTTAAAACATTTCAATTTGCTGTGAGAATGCTGTTACAAATCTTTGAAAAGTGGAAATTATAAATAGTGGGTTACAGACATTAGATATTATATGTATTATTTGTGCAACGCGTGTTACTGCGCTGTTTTTTTTTTTTTTTCTTTCTTTTTTTTTCTTTAAAAATGCCTGCGACACCGCGTTTTTTTCTGTAAAAATACTCTTTAGTTTATTTATAAAAATACTCTTGGTGATTTAGGTAATTCATTTACATTCATCTATGAAATTGTGTAGCATTAAAATGTTAACTAAATATCAATAAATTGAAAATTTCATAATTTTTAATAAAATGAATTCATTCTTTAGAAATACTAAATCTATGACCCAAGTCAATTACTTGAAGCGCTTCTGTTACTGTGATATAATAATAAAATTCTCTAGAAACCTATTTATTCATGATTGCATATTTTGCAGCAGTCTCATTTAAACTTAAAACTCATTTGAATGAGTTTATTGATGAAGGAAAATTACATATAAAACTACTAAATTACAACAGCTGAGTTAGTTTTAGCTTTTATTTCGTTAAAAAAAGTGTTTATTATCTTTATACAATTTATTCTCCAGTTTTTCGGCTTCAAAATGTTTTGTTACTTTTTGTTAAAACTATTCGTTACAAATTGTGTGTAGTTAAAAATTATGCTGAGAATATACAGAATAAAATTTATTAATTTATTCGGTGCCATTTTATGCAACAGTCTTCTTCTTAATACCACTGTACTTCAACTGAAGTTTCTATAACAACAAACATCTAGGTTTGAGGTTTCATAAGTTTATTTGCATTTCAAGATAAATTAATTGCTCACGAAAATTTCAAAAAAGTAAACGAATAATAATAAAAAAAAAAAAAAAAAAAAATGCACGAGCTCAAGCATGTTCTTATTTACTTCACTTATTTTATTAAAATAAAGAAGAAATCCAAAGTAAGATTATCGAGAAGAGTTTTTTAAATTTAGGACACTATTGAGACTGAATTGAAGAGTAGCATAAAATATGAGGACAATGGGTTTATTTTATACCCCTGCGGAAAAAGTATTATCCGAGTTATATATATATGAAATGAATGACCTAATGTTTACACACCTGAATAAATAAACATTGCGGGAAATGTAGTAATTTATTGTGACGTGATATGTATTAATATTTCGTGAAATGGAACTCTAAATTTTAATGGACTCGCAAACCTTGAAGGCATCTATATATAACAGGAACAGGTACAATGGAAGAGCAAATTGGTGAACCGTAGCATAACGTAACATTCCAAAAGTCAAAATGAATAAATTAAAACCATAATCAAAATCTGTATTGTTACCTATATTTTATTCACGAAACAATTTAGATGCTTTATAATAAAGTTCTTTTCTTTGATTATTATTCCCTATTATGCAAAAAAGAAAAACTCATCTTAATTGATTTACAAAAATAGATCTTTATTTTGAGAGTAGTTCTTTTATTTCATAATAAAATAATTCGAATCCGAATTTTGATATAATCTGATGAAATGAATCTAATGACATCCATAACTCAATATTAAAAATTCTGCCTCCTGTCTGTTTTTTTTTTTTGTATATCACCATACAATTAAAATATAGTAATGCATAGTAGTATTTTTCTGGTAAAAATAAACAATTGCTGACTTAATAGATAAAAATTCATAAATATTTCAATAAATTTGTATAAAAAATTTCAATAAATAGAATTCAGAAAAATAGGCTGATGAAATTTCAAGGAAAAGGGTTGAAAGTCCACTTTGATTATGTGCAATTTAAAATTTTAAAATTAAATAATTGTGTTTGGGCCATTGGTGGCCGGATAGTAAAATTTTAATTTTAGTGTTTCGCAGTGACAGTGAAAAAACGTTGACATAGATGTAAACAACATACATTTTCCAGCAAAAAAATTAACACAGTTAAATGAAGTATAAGGTGTGAAAGAGAATTTTAAAATTTAATTTTGAGGTTGCAAAATTTTGACTTATATGAATGTTGGGAAAGGCGTTGACCAAGTTTTAGTGTGGAGACATAAACAAAAGCAAACATGACAATGTCTAATGCATTAATAAGTACAGTGAGAACATTTGACGGTGCAGAAAATGAGGAAAGTCGCAACAGTGGTACTTAGTGGGTTTGTACAAACTTATTATCTGTTAGATTGTTGAAAATGATTTGGGGCAAAGCAATGAGCTTAAAGATAGTTGAAGAATTTCATTAACTAATTAATGAACATTATGGAAGCAACAAATGTACCATAAAAGTACAAGCCGAGTGTAACTTTAGAGACTATATCTAAATAGAGTTGATGAACAAACATGTCTATGAATTGATAGTTAGAATTTTAGGAGCTTAATGCAAAGCATTGACAGAATGAACTCGTTTAAGAAAATTACAGTTTTATTGTTACATATTTAAGAAAGGAGTGTAGATATGGCATTTTAGTAGTGTCACATTTGTTTAATTACTTTAGTGGGTTATTTGATATGCTGTTTGATAAACTTGATATTTGTAATTGGATATTTTATAGAATATAAATCTTGCATTTGTTGTAAGAAATTAGAACTACAGGGAATGTTTGTTTAGCTCTCAGGAATTCGAATTTCTTCGGAATTCCTCAGGACATTCACATTTGACATCATAAAAAAGGTGCAGTAATGGTGACCATTAATTCAGAAGAAAAACGCAAAAATTTTCTATTAGTAAATATTTTTAATTGAATGTATACGAAAATAATTGTTTTGGATTAAGTTGAGATGGGGAACTTGCATTTGTTTTAGGAAATTTAATGCGAATTATTTATGTTGGTATAACATAATGTTGGATGAGGGTAATTACCTTATATGTGATTTTTTTTTCACCATTTGAGGGAGGAAGTATCGTGGTGAAGTTTTGTTCCATAATATGTTTTACCAAAGAATATAAAATAAAATGGATTATGTACAATTTTAAGTTTTAATGCTAAGCAATTGCGTACAGGCAATTTGTGGCTTCAAAAGCATATTTTAATTTTGAATGTTTCTTAACGACCTTTTAAAAAGACAGAGATAGATGACAACAACAGATCTTTTCGAGGAGAACAGTTAGAAATGGATATTTTCTAGTCTCAAATCCCCAAAGTGTGTGCAGATATCACATTTAGATGGGAGATGGTCAAAATTAAAGATTTTTATTTGTGACACAGGTCAAAGAGAAAGAGAGACACATGACAACCAATGAGTCATCTCTTCAGGCAAAAGGGTTTCGTCTTGAAACTTGGAGGCATAAATATTGAACCAACGAAACATAGGAACAAAGTAAAAGATTGATACAATCGAATCGAGAGGCAACTGAAGTATTATGAACTGATGCACTCTTGGAGAAAGAAGCCTTTTCTTATACCCTATAAAACTCTCAACAAGAGACGATCCTCCATACTCATACAGCATTTCCCTTTTAGTGTCTAATCTGTACTTGCTAATATTGCTCTTGAAATAACCACTGGTGTGTACTTCAGCATTTTTACCATTAAAAGTAAATTGCTATTTCATCGCGGAAATAGCAATAGCAAAAGGAATAGCTTTTAAATATTTTGAAACATATTTAAAATAATTATTGGAAATGATGTATGTTTTTGTGTTGAATTCTTAGTATCGTGTATTGTGATAACAAAATAAACGCAACAATTCTTTTTAATCTTAACTCTTGGTTGTGATTAAGGATTTTGGGGAGAAATCGATCCTTTCTTGGGTTTCGAAGGATATCGAATTAATGGAAATAAAAAGAAAGGTATTTTTAGCTAGAGAACACGAATTTAAAAATATATTTTTAAGCCATACGTATGATTAAAGTAAATATTAGGACTGTGTTTCATATCTTTGCAATTTCTCCAATAGTTGAGTAAAAGATTTCTTACTAACTGCCAACACTTATGCTTATTTACGCTTCTCTGCCAGAAGCGAATTCAAAGGGAATAGTTAACTATTTCCGAAGGTTTTAAGCAGGGTACCGGCTTCACATAACCTTTGCTCCACGACAACAAAGCATCTATTCCCATAGCTAATTTTATCAAATATTGAATGGATGTGCACGGGGTTGAAGTGGATAATCTCTTTCGGCCTTGCCAGTCTCGTGATTAGAATATAATCCGTCCTTTGTGGTATGTTAGGTTCCGGGAACGACAAGATCGGCTTGCGACAGAGCGACTAGAGCGGTAGAAAGGTGAGCGTCACTGACTACTATAAGAGCGAAAATAATCGGCTTGGCGGTGGTTTCTATCAGTTCCTAACATGACATCATCCAGTAAACTAGTAGAGCTACCAGTGGTGTACTGTGAGATAAAACCGGTCCGGTGATTTTAGATTGATGTCGGCCCAAATTTTCAATACAATCATTAATCAAATTTTAATAATTGTTGTTAATAATAAAATAATTAATTATAATTTAATGTTTTTATAATTAATACATTTTATTATTTAAATATTTATATTTAATAATTTCAATGATTAAATTGTTTTATTTATTAATGAATTTGATCATTGAATTGTTTTATTTATTAATGAATTTGATCATTGAATTGTTTTATTTATTAATGAATTTGATCATTGAATTGTTTTAATAATTAGTTTACTTGAATCAAATTTTCTCTGCCTCCGTTATTTATACCTCCTTTAAGTGAACTTGGTTTGATAGTTTGATAAACCGTAGATAGTTTGTTACAAAAATAAAACAAAGATATCTAAATTGAAAAATAAAGAATGTTAAGGTATACAAATACTAGTAAGTTTACTAGAAAATGACATTCGAAGTGATAATATATACTTATATTTGAAAGTTATAAACTAAGCAAAAAGTTCCAATACTATAATATATAGATTTTAAAGCATATATTTGCTAAATACAACATAATCTATAAAATTAAAATGATTTGAAATTTTAAACAATTTTTAAAATGCTATATCTCTCAAACAAAAGTAATAGTTTAAAATTTGTAACTACTACGGTTACCTGTGGAAACAAAACATTAATTTAAGTACATAACTTAAAATGTTGTTTTTTAGAGAATACAAATGTATAAGAAATTTCAACAAACTTAATCAGTTCAGTTTATCGTCACCCTAGCACCTGCAACATTTCCTCATTCTGGTGATTTTATTATCTTAGCATGCATATATATAGATAATATTGTCCTTGCACATATCAGCCACATATTATTGTCACTGCTCATATCAATCGCAATTATTATTATCATTGTATATATCACACATTATTATCACTGCACATATATATTCTTTAATTCATAAAAAAAAAAAAAAAAAAAAAAAAAAAGTGAAACTGATTAAAATTTTAAAATACATTGAGTTTAATTTTAGGTAGATAATTCAATGCAAACAAATGTTTAAAAAAAACACACATTATTTTAATGTGAAAACTAAGTACGAAAATAATCGCACAATTTAATGAAACAAAGAAACACTTAGTCAATATTGAATCATGTCAAAAATTATAGTATTATGCACGAACTTAAATTAAAAAAAAAATATATCTTTCCATATGCACTGCTCTTTTTGAGCATCTCATTTATTATATCTCCAGATTATATGTTTTTTAAAATGTCTTTCTCAACTGCTCTTAACATGAACACTTCTAGATGTTTTTAGGTAATCGCGCTAAGTAAACGATTTAAAATTAACTTCAATTTTGAAAATTGAAGCTTGCGAAATGTGGAGGGATATATTACAGATAAATAAGAAGACTTTCGTTGCATAACATAAATTTTGTATGAATTAGATTAATTCATTTAAAGTTTTTAAGGAAAGGGGGTCCGACACTTCCATAAGAGTCTATGTTAAATTCAACAACTTTGGGGGCATCTCATTTAATACCCGATTTTTCAATCATTATGAAACTTTTCCAGTATAACATTTGGTTACTTTTGAATACTTTAACACGAGATTTTTTATTATTTTTTGAAAATTTAAATAATTATAACTTTCTAAAAATATGTTTAATTTTTTTTTTTAAATTTCAGACTAATTATTTTCTTTTAAAAAAAGTGTGATACTTACTATTTATTCCTCGTGTTAAAGTACTTAAGTACCTTAAGTACTTATTACAGATAAATAAGAAGACTTTCGTTGCATAACATAAATTTTGTATGAATTAGATTAATTCATTTAAAGTTTTTAAGGAAAGGGGGTCCGACACTTCCATAAGAGTCTATGTTAAATTCAACAACTTTGGGGGCATCTCATTTAATACCCGATTTTTCAATCATTATGAAACTTTTCCAGTATAACATTTGGTTACTTTTGAATACTTTAACACGAGATTTTTTATTATTTTTTGAAAATTTAAATAATTATAACTTTCTAAAAATATGTTTAATTTTTTTTTTTTAAATTTCAGACTAATTATTTTCTTTTAAAAAAAGTGTGATACTTACTATTTATTCCTCGTGTTAAAGTACTTAAGTACCTTAGAGAAAGATGAATAAAAAATGTCAAGCATTTATGTCAAATATATTTTAATCTATGTGACCCAAATATGAAAGACAAATTTGAGAAATTCGGTTTTAAATTAAAAAACTTGCATTAAATATTTGCATTTTGTTTACTTTGAACATTTATTAAAAATAGTTTAAAGTAAGATATAATTCAAATTGAGGCATACTTTTAAAGAGAAAAATTTTAATTTTAATAAACATTAATAAACTCAAATTAATAATTTGAACCCTTTTTTATCCATTATAATATATAAATAATTTTAAATAATGACACTTACTTGAAATGTAATAGTTGAAGTCAGCTGGAAGAGATCCAAGAACACTCATATCAAATGAGCTGAGCTCATGTGACATAACAGCACGTGTATATAACTTGAAGAACATGAAAGATGAACAGCACAAAATGATTTTTTTTTTTTTAATTTTATATACAGTTATAACATTTTTATTTGGTGTTGATTATCTTATCTAATTTTTAGTCGCATCATTAGATATTAAGACATAAACTTTTATTACGCACATAATCTTTTTAGTTTCTTGATTGTCTAAAACATAATTTGTTTATTTTGACCAGAAAACGTCTAGGTTACGTTTGTATGGAACTATACCAATTTGTAAAAAGAAAATGACCTCACAATTCATCAAAGCAATGGCCACTCTCTTTTTTTTGTGTTGTGTTCCATCATTTGTCAATTTCGTTCGACTACTGACTACCCACTTTCCCACTTCGAAAAATGACCCCATGAAAAGTTCCCTTATAAGGTTTGTGCCTTTTAAGATGTCCGAACAATATGCTCGCTTGTCAACAATCTTGGCAAGCAACTATACTAATGAGTTTATAACCCATCGATGTCTGGACCATTGCAGGTGGTCCTCAGACCTCCTTGATCCCATCCTCACCTCAGACATAGAGCAGTCGTCAGACGTTATTCAATAATGGTCCACAATACCCCCATCCTTTTCTTAGAGCGTCTTTTTTTCTCTTCTAATTAGTACTTATATTGATATATTAAAAAGAAATACGAACTTCTATATCGGATCGGCCCATTTTTCCTAGACACTTACGGGCCCGGTGATTACACCGGATAACCCTATGGTCAGTATGGCCCTAAAAGCTACTCATTTTGACTGATTATCATCTAATACAAGACGAAGTATCTCTAATACCAAAATTGTTTCATAGTGACATGAGTATCATGAAACATGCATAACAATAGAAATTTTTGAAAAAATAATAAAATGATATTGCAAATTATATTTCAAAAAAAATAAATTTTTTTTTTTTTTTTTTTTTAATGTAAAGCCAAAACACTATTTTTAAAATTCTTATGTTTGCATTCCACAAACATAGCCTGAAATTGAACTTCCCAAATTATAACCCTCGTTCTCGAGGTCTTTCAATTTTCTCTTCTCTGCCATTTTTACTGGACGAGGACTTCTAAACAACTGAAAATACGCAGGGCGATAAGCAAAAATTAATGTTTATAGGGAGCAATAAGCGATGAAGTCAAGGATCAAGCTGCGAGATATTTCGACCAGGCGTTCGTGCTTATCATGTCGGCTGGCACCTTTTCCCATTGTATTCAATGTAAACATGAACGTAAGCGGCCAGTCGCTCACCTCTTACCCCTCGTATCGTACCCGGGTCATATGGAGAGCAAAATACATGCGAACATTCATCGTTCCACTACACATTCTCGACTAAGACCACTTGGTAAATAAAGTAGATGATTGTTCCTTTTGATATCGTAAATAACTCGTACATTTCCATTTTACATAGCAAAGAAACTATAGTTACGTCAAGAAATAGTCCAATTCCCATTTCAAACCATTTTGTATATTTTGACAGCTGCTCTCTTTCACCACCTGTATATTTTGACAGCTGCTTTTATTCACCACCTGTAGTTATAAAGTTTAGCTCGAGTAATTGTCTCATGTCCAACAGTACTTTTACATAACATTAAATCGATAATGACGGCTACATTTCATCTTAGTTGAACTCATATGATCCATATCCATATCGTTAAAAATGAGGCGTTGAGTGCCAAAATGGGCTATCCCACAATTTGATTTTTGCAGTTTCTGCCCCGTTTTTCCAAAACCATTCTTGACAGAATGGACCAAATGTGATTTAGCTAATTGCTAAGATAGTTGACCGTTAGATAACCCACATTTGGTTCGTTACAGCATGAATGGTTTTGAAAAAACGGGGTTGAAATAGCAAAGTCAAACTGTGGGATGGTCCGTTCTGGCACCCAACGCGTCATATATAAGACACTCTAGCGCAAGTAATTGTCACTTAGTAGAAATTATTTTAATAATAGTCTTATTTTAGGGTTTGCGTAGATTATCTCACCTTTCAAAGGTTAAATTTGATGTGTCCAAAAATTAAATTAAATGCGTAGGAGAGAGTACTGTATAGATACTGCACATTTTGCTTCTGCTTTATTTTGAAAGCTAAGATAAAATAATTACTTTTTGGAGAAAATTATGCAGATATACAGCTAAGCTAAAAATTTATTTTCCTTGTCAATGCCCTGACAAGGGTAAAGTATTATTACTAAATATGAGCCGTTATACTCGTCGCCCTTTCTCGTTAATACTGCCGTGTAGTCAAGTTAATGGCTTCCAGAAAACAGCGAGATAACTTAATTGAAGCAAACTTTGATGGATGAGGCTGAACCGCTCCAGAACGCTTTTTCCAGTTCAACGTACTACGCGAAAATCCTATATTTTAACGTAGAATTTATGGGTAACCATGCAATTACTCAAGAAAATGGAATATTTCCACCAATTATATTTTATTAAAATTTTCTTCCATTTAGGAGAATGAACTGAAGATAAAGCTATTTTTCTTAAAAGCGAAAATTCAAACCACATATCTTAAGTATTCATTTCTGGTGTAAAGTACCACTATGTGTTTTGTTTATCTGATATATGTTACTATTTATTATTATTTTTTTATTATTTTCTAACCAACAAACTATAATTGAATAAATATATGTTGCATAAGTTTACTTATATGGGAAGTAGCTATACGATTTTTGAGTAGAGTGAAGAAGAGTTAGTGTGGACATATGGGCTATAAAATTATAAAAGTCTATTTAAATATAAAAACTAAAACAAAAGATTTTTAAGAACCTTTTTGTACAGTTTTTATTTCTATCAGCAGTTGACTCTTATAAATAGTTTTCTTGTTTAAAAAAACTCTTACATTTCACTGAATCAGATTCTGAATTTATTTTATATTCGATTAGTCTGGATTTCAAACAACAGTAATTAAGTTTATTGTGTAATTAATTTCTGTAGGTTTTACTCTGTATATTTATAGAAATTACTATTGAAATTAATATCACTGTTTTATAGAAAATTATTGAATGAATTATCGAAATATTTATAACAGTAGTAGGTTATTTTCGTTATTTTGATATACTGTACTATTCGATCAACTAATGCTTATGCATTACGGCAATATGCACTGCGATGTAAAAGTTTATTTGGCAATGACGTTATTTGGGTTTAAAATATCAAATTGTGAAAGTAAAAAAACAAAAACTTATAAATATATTGAAAAACTCTTTTAAAATACTATAATCAAAACAAAGGTGTTTGATTTGCTATAATATTAATTTTTTGACTAAAAACAGAAAACTGCTTGTTGAAAAAGTATAGAGTCATCATGAGTTTCTGCGAATTTTTGTTTGTAAATGCAAATTTAAAAGAGATGATATCACAGACTTCGGGTATTTAGTTTCTACAAACGATAACACTTCGCAGTCAAAATGGCATTACCCAGAGAAATTCAAACGGATAAGCTTACGCAAAATCGGCAGTAGAAAACTGTAGCTAAGCTCGTTATGAAAATTTCGTCTATTATTATCCGATAAAAGATTTCTATTTATCGAGTTTTATTTAATGGATGCAAATACAAAGAAAAACTCAGATCTGACAGGCCGCGTGTGACGAATAAACCCGATAATCGTCATATCCAAAGACTGCCTAGTGCCCAACAAATTACTGTTTGTGAATTTCAAAGTCTTTAGGACTTTCAGTATTAAAGTATACCATTCGCAGATGAATTTTGGAAACAGGAACTATGGTCTATTGAAAAATGATAAATATACCACCATTAAAACTAAATCATAAGTCACAAAGATGTTGAGGTCTCGAAATCATAATTTACAGAGACTAAAATGGAAATCAGTGGTGTTTAAACATGAAAAAAAGAAAAAAAAAGAAAGAAAAAAAAAAAAAGGGGAAAAAAAATGGAATCTAGTAGGTTTACATGCCTGGGCATCTTATTGACATGACTTGCGAAAGGAACCTCTGCATTTTTTTAGTCCCAGAGAAGATGGTGGCTTGGGTGGTTTGGGCAGCCTTTTGCTACAATAGACAAGTGTCTCTGCACTCCACAAGTGGTCACCAAACATCCCAGCATTATACTAAGATATTAGAAGATAACCTGCTGCCATTTACTGAGTTTGAAGGCGCCCATCGTGAAGATTTCAGCAAAACAATGCTTCAATTCAGACTGTATAAAATACAAAAGACTGATTTAATTCTCAGAATTTAAAAGCTATCGACTGGCCAGCGTGTACCCCAGATCATTTCACAATAGAAAATCCTTTGGGTATCATGTGTAGCAAAATTTGCAGCATATGTTAGGCAATAAACTTCTATAAATGAACCAAAGAGTTCTATAGAAGATATATAGAGCCAAATCGAGCCCCAGACCATATTTGGTATGGAAACTCATACTTAGGAATTAATCAATAAGAATGGATGCACAATTTAGTTTTAAATCATGTTTATTTCAATTTCATTTTTATTCATTTTGTGACAATGTTAATTTGTTTTCTTACTAATTAATGACTTGCAGTATGCACAATTAACTTTTATTGTTATAAATATTGTAAAGTGCTCATAGCACATTACACTGAAGCTGTATTATGAAGATTTATTAAATTTAATTTGAAATCTGTATAATTTTATTCAATATCTAAACTTTTGCATCGCAGTGCATAGAAATACTGGAGCTATGTACTTTAGACGGTTATTAATTTTAATCAAAAAGAGAAACATACCACAAACCTAGATCATTTTTTCCCTCTTCTTCATTGGCTTTACGGCCTGTTGCGATTCTTGGCAGTTATATCCAGTGCAGTCATTCACCATCCTCTCAGCTCGATAACTCTTACGATCCTTCTCAATATTGCTGGTGGCTTTTCTCTCTTTCAAGAACCATCGAGATTTACATTTTGTCTGAGTATTGATTTTGTGAGTGCCATATTCTGGCTCTAAATTGACCCTAGGTTTAAATATTAGTTATTAATATCACCAAACTCTGCTATCTAGTTCTGATGTACTGCAATAGAAACGTGAGTAAAAGCGGTTTTTCAGGGGCAGTGACTGTTGTAATCCAAATAGGAATAAAAAACCAAAAGGGACTTATATGCATTATTTTTATTCAAGGAAATTTCATCTATCAAATAGAAACTAGCTTATTACAAGGACATTATTCGAATTCAATGTAAACTTATTAAAATATAAACAGATGCTCCGATCAAATATTCAAGCAAACCCCATTGCATAAAATATTACAGTTTTATTATCTCTTATGATTCAAAATGTTCCCATTTAATGAGGATTCACCACGCGACATTGTGTTACTACTGTGGTCTTTTCATACTTTCATATTGTACTATTAGCACGCACAATTGTTGAGTTATTAACTTGCATGCTTTTGATGAATTTTTAACAAAGAGTGAATTGGAACATTCCTTCCGTCTATTTAAATGTTTGGAATATAAAGATAAGTAGTGAAATTCAAATTTAGTATCGATTCAAAGTAGAAACAAAATGCAGAAAATTCTTATATTTAGACTTTTATGGGTCTTATGCTCATGTTATGTAGTTATGGCGCAGTTCGGTAGACCTAGAGGGATGCCTATAGGGAATCCCCTCTCAAAAGGAGTGACGACTGCAAAAGATGCTTCGGATAACCTTCTTTCGGAAGATAATTTGAGTGCTTGTCTGGTCACTACTTTTTGTCTTGCAAGTAAGGATTTGAATAATATGTATCATGAATGCTTGTTGAATGCAGAAACACAAAGAAAATTGTTTTCAGTTAAATAAATTGAGCCTTTCATTTGTTAATTTGAATGCTTATTAGAATGTTAAAAACTAAAAAGAAAACGTTCATTTAGGACATGTTAATGGTATTAACACCGTAAATTGAGCAATGCGCGTTATCAGTGTGTTATTGATCATTTATATTTTCTTATTCAATTTTTAATCTTTATTCATCAATTTAAATAATAATTATTTTTAAAAATTGCATTTCAATTATTTTTAAAAATAGTATAAATCAAATAATATAAGTAAATATTTATAATATTTTAGGATTTTAAAAATGTTTTTGAAGCGCTTATGAATTATGGAGGATCTCAAATGAATTTTTTTTTTCTGTACACGTCGTTGGTTTGAATATAATGTAAAGTTATTTGTCATAAATGTAAATACTGTAGAGAAATTTTACCGAATAATACTTTGCACTTTTTATGTCTAGAAGATTTCTTATTGAGGATGGGAACTGTCATTTATCAGTAATGCATACCACAAATAAAGAAGTATCCAAATATGTGATATACTAGATAAATTTAATGCGAAATATTAGTAAAAATGCTAAATAAATACTACAATATTTGTATTTTTTGCGGTGCTTCCAAATGGGAGGTAGTATGTACTATTTATTTAAGACAGCATTGAAAACTATTAAGTTATTAAAGTGAGACAGAATAGTAATCTAAGTAAAATAAAAAAAATAAAGTCTCTCTTATTCGTAGAAGTTTGAGAGCAGCTAAAATTTATCAAACCGTCTTAAATGAAGAATACACAATTCTCGTATTGAATTGTATGTTTTTATGTAAAAAGTTTCTTTAAATTTTTGCGCAAGCAGAGCCTGTAAAAAAGTACCAAAATGTTTATTTTTCAATAATTGTTAATTTCAAACCAATATGAATTTACTATAAAAAAAAAAAGAAAAAAAAAAGTGATAAATGTACCAATTATGAGAATTCAAATATTAGTATTTTAATAATCATAATTCTATGTTATTTACTTGACTGCTTTTTTAAGTGCATTTAGATTCAAAATTTTAGTGATGAATAAAATCAAATTTTAGTGTATAAAAACCTTTTTACTATAGTAAGTTTTCATGTTATACAAAGTAATTAACAAGGATTAACCCTATTTTACCAGCTACACCAATTTAATGAATAACGCTATGAAGTTAAGATTTCGCAATGTATGTCTATGTAGCTTTTTTTTAACGAGCCAATCATTTTGAATTTCATTGAATGTATCAAGAAAATAGTATCAAGATATGATTCACGTTTAAATCCTAAAAATTTGAGTTTGAAGTTTTTTGTTTATGTTTTATTAAGTAAGTACAAATCTTTAAAGAACATTACAAAGGAATATAGATATATTTCATAACAAAGCTATCTTTTTATTTATAGATAAAACCCGCAGTATATTGGAAGGTCGCACTAAATGCACTTCAATGTTGGATCGTAAGGTAATGGTGAAAAATTATAAATTAAACAAGAATAATTGGTAATGATATTAACATGTATTAATAGTATAATAAATGTTTATTGACGAGGAATTTCGTTTGCCAATCTTCGCCAATCCAAAGCAATAAGGAACAATTCTAACGAATTTCATATTAGTAACATTATATTTGAAGACACAAAGTTGCTTGAAAAGTTATAATCTTTTAAATACATTCCCTTTGAATTTCTATAATTAATCATGTTTAAATAATATTGATACAAACAAAGGTACTTTGAATTTGCACTTTAGTAAACTCTCATAGTCTTTTATTTCCCAAACTCACATATAAAATTTATATATGGGGTTCCAAAAAGGTAGTAATGGAATTAATCTTTTTTGGTATTAAGGAATTAGTTTAAATGGGAAAAATACTCAAAATAAAATAAGAAAATATGAAAAAATATTGTTATTTTTATTTCTTAATATTTAAATTGGAAAATTTTAATTTTATACAGCTTAATTTTATACGCTCACTTTAAAAATAAATTATCAATTTCAAAAGTGTTTTTCAGATCGAATCATATTAACACACAAAAAAAATCAAATCAAATCTATATTTTTTAATTTTAAATTTTGCCTTCAAAAACTTGACTTATATAATTTTGAAAATGCTCTATGGGAAACGAATTTAGAGACGCTCACCAAATTGATTATTTTTGTTTTGAGGTGAAAGGTATTCTAATGACTGAAGACATTTGGAAACGAAGTTTTTACTTCAGAGAAAGTTTCAAGTGCACTTTAAAAATAGATCGTACCGCCACGAGCAACAGTATATTAGGTAGTCATTTTTTTTTTTTTTTTTTAATTTTTTTTTTTTTTTTTTAACATTAATTGTGAAAGAGTTGCTCGAAATCAATGAAAGGCTTGGGAAATCAATGAATATAAGGTTTCACGTCTTATTTATTAACTACTCTTACATGTTTTTTTTTTTCGTTTTGTATTAAGTAACTTATA
This sequence comes from Linyphia triangularis, assembly GCA_963978545.1. Taxonomy (NCBI): domain Eukaryota; kingdom Metazoa; phylum Arthropoda; class Arachnida; order Araneae; family Linyphiidae; genus Linyphia; species Linyphia triangularis. Next base: position 61,688,787 of record OZ021723.1, on the reverse strand, counting down.
CACATCATATTTTGAAATTGACAAGTAACTTTCTTTTATAATTCAGGAAACAGCTGTGGGAAAATACACCTTCACCTAGGAAGGTATTAGGGAGCGAATGACTATAAATATAGATTTCTAAATCTTTTATTGCTACAGATCAGCAATATTAGTGGCAATTTGAACATCGTAACAATGTAGAGGAAGCAATTATTTTAAACATAAAATAAAAAATACGTATTCTGATAGTAGAGCAAAATTGTTAATTTCAATGACTATCTAAAATAACCTTTTTAAAGTAAATATTAAGTTGTTTATTGAGAGTGACTGATTAACAAAAATTACATTTCATTAATACAGCTAAATACTACATTCAGGGAATGGATGAATTTGAAAAAAATTGACATTTCAAAGTTTGCAGAACCATTTGAAGTAGAAAATGAATTATTTTGTAAGCTGAATCCAGAAGAAAGGGTATGTTATAAGTAAAAATTTAAATATTTTTCTTTAAATACTTAATTAAATAAATTTATTTCTTATTGAACTAGAAAAAAAGCATGATCCGATTATTTTTAGAGAACATACTCAGCAGAATACTGTAATAAGATTGGGGAATAAGAGTTTAATCATTATACAGAATATATTTTTTAATACATGAAGAGTTAAGAAAAAAAATTTCTAAAAATTTCAAAATAAATATATTTATAAAGTTATTTCCAGGACATATTCTTATTATTCAGATTTATTACTGTAAATTAGAAATAAAATTTACAATATGCGAAGTAAAAAAGAAGCTCATACTTTACCATTTTTTTTTTTATTTTTTATTCTGAAATGTTATTTTAATATATTTTTGGAAAGATATAATCTTATAAGAGAACTCCGTAAACACTAAGGAAACTAATCTTTCAAAAACTAAATGCAATAAGTTTTATTACAAATCTAAAAGTTCCACCATTTCTCGATTACAAATTTAATAATTTCAATTCACTGTATATTAGATAAAGAGTTTTCTGAAAGTGTTTAACAAACAATATTTTTAATGAAGCAACATTTATAGAAATTAGTAGAACCGACTTTAAAATTATAAAAAATAAGTAGAACTTCATAAAACAATTATAACTGATTTTAAAAAGAAATATATAAATAAAATTTATTGTTAATTACAATTTAAGAAGACAGGACATAATTAACAAAACGAATCTTTTGTCTATAAGAATTGACCTATACTGTGAATAAGTTGAATATCAAACAGAGAAATTATGCATGGACTAGAGATTTTAGTGGATTTTTAAGGGAATGTCTAATTCGAAAGAAGATGAGTGTTTTAACATCTGAATTCATTTAATTTTGATATTATTGGAATTTTATTCATTTCTACTTTTTCGAATTTTTTTTATATCAATACTACTTCTTTTTAAAAAATTGTTTTTCACTTTTTAGTTTCTGTTCTGCAAATTTTTTTAACCAATGTAATTTTTAAAAAAAATTTCAACTTTACTTGGTAAACTTCTCTAATAATTTACAAAATTATTTGAATTTTCTGATGATCACAAACATTTTTAAACATTGAATTTAGAGAAATCTATTTTTAATGAATTAAAATGGAGTTTATGTAAAATCAGAAAAGAGTGGACCGATTCACAATCAATGAAAATGTATCTGTTCTAAGTTTAAATCAATGTTAAACCTGTTAATACTCAGGACAATGAGCATAGGTCATTCTGTTGTCAACCTTAGCCAAGAGTAGTCTGTCTATCTTTTGTCTGTCTTTTGAATATTTCAATTTATAAAAATGGAAATGAATTTAGGAAACTAAATTTGATTTTAAGCTAAAAATATAAAACACTGCTTACATTTTTTTTAAAGTACCTTAAAAAAAATTGAGTATCGTTATGGTTTTACATGTATTTGGAATATACTGTGTAAAAATATAATCGTCTTGTTTAAATCACATTTTAAGCATTAAGTTAATTATCGTGTGTAATAGCTAATCACGTGATACCTTAAAAGAGAATCATTGATATAAGGCAACTTAGTAAACCTCATTTTTCATTTAGTAATTTAAAGTTTTGTCCAATTTCTATTCAGTACATTCATACAAAAATAGTTTTTGCATTCAATAATTCAGTTCTACTCAAATTGAAATTACTCACTACAGATAAATATGTTTCATAAATATTAGATGTTTTCGTTCTACAGACACTAAATTAGTATTTACTCAAGACAGAATGCGTACGAGTTAGGCAAAATATATCTATGACAACTTTCACTGGCAATTTAATTATTTGAATCCTCACCCCTCAACGTAATTTGTCGTTTTCTTTGCAGAGTAAAGTTGGAATGGCAACTCAAATAAAGTTCTTCGAATTCACAGGGGTAAGTAGATAAAAATTTTAGAAATTTCTCTCACTGATATAGCCCATTAACATGGATGATAAATTATGAATTGTTTTGGACAATTTTCTGGTGTACACACGAGTAAATTTTGCTCTTTTTCCTACTCATAGACGAATTAGAATTATAAAATTAAAAGGAATTTTGTAGTTGTGTTATTGTTTGATATAATATTGCTTGGTTGCAAAGTTATATGGAAAAATAATAGTTTTAACTAGGTTAAATATGCATTTATATCTATCAAGGCATGGGACAGGTCTGTGTCCCATGCGTCGTTAATATTTTACAATACAAAAATACAACTACTATATTCATCTTTAACTTTATAATTCTTATTCGTTTAAGTGTGGAAAAAAGAGTAAAAATCTACTAAGCAGACATCAGAGAATTTCACTTATATTCATGGGTAGAAGTTTCATAATAAATGTATAGAGTTTTTCTTAACTATTATAGTATCATATCTGCTGTTAGGTGTAAAATGTTAGAAAATTAGACCTATTAAATAAAATACATGTGAAACTAAAATTGGTTTCATTGTATCATATTTAATGAAGGTAGCACTTTTATTTTAATGAAACTGTATAAAGTCCCTTAATATAAAGAAGAAATCGTAAGAATCCTAGCTACTAAATTAACCTTTCGCCTGAATAAATATAACATACCAATCGTATAAGTAGTTACTAATAGAGAAAACAATTACACTGAATAATATTTCTCTCAAAATATACACGATCATACTTTAATCTCTACTTTAATCTTTTTTAATCTGCACACAAGTTATTGTACAACAGTTTGATAAACAAGCTATGTTTTAGTAACAGCCGATTAATGTGGTTTGTTTAGAAAAATCGGTTGGAAAGATTATTGTGCTGCTGAATCTTAAAATATGTTCTTCTATAATAGGACATTAAAAATGCTTGCTTCATTGTGTCAAGGGATATCAAAATTTTTCCTACAATATTTTCACTGACTATACGTACACATCCTTACAATATTTCATGACTATACGTATCATATCAACAATACTTACAATATTGACTTTTTTAAACTAATAATTGAATTTTTTTGTCATGTGTATATTCGGTATTTTATATCAATCTCAATGGTGTAAATAACACAGTAGCAGTGCAAATAACGTACTGCTTATGAAGAAAGTTGATATACCAGCATATATCGTCATTGATTATTGAACGGTATAATAATCTATAGTGAGTAATTTGAAATTGAATAGGACTGTTTTATCGACTCAAAATAGCATTTCTTTATTATTGTACTTATTATAAATTCGATAAAATTTTTATTTACGAAAACAAAATCTATCTAGTCGACTTGTATGTATGGTTTCTTTTAACGTATATTCGGGTCTATCTTTAAGTGTGATATTTTTGTATTAAGAAGTTGCACAATTGTTTGCTTTACAAATAGTTTTCATATTGGAATATATTTCATTTTGTTAGAAGGTTTATAATGAGTAGACAGAATGAACCACATTTTGGACAATGTGTACAGTCTAAAAACTAATTGAAACTGTCACATAAATTTGACGCTATATAATTAAATTGACACTATATTATGAAATGAGATGAATGAATTAAAAAAATTATATATTAAGAACAAATACTATTTACCAACTTTTCATATTAAAAAGAATGCCTTTAATTTTTCAAACAATATAAATACATTTTGTTAAAATTTATAGAGCGTCTACTAACAGAGGATTTGATATAAAAAGCCAACCACTGTATTTTCTCTGTGATTGCTGAATTGATTTAAACGTTATAAATTAAGGACAGTACAAAATATGCTTTTTAAAAGTTAAATTTATAAGTTGAAAATCTATTTTCTTGAATTTTTATTTAGAAATTGAAAATAAATGTTTATTTAAGGGTGACTGTTTGCGACATGAACCTATGAAGAGATGTCTTCTCTTTGATAAATTCTTGGTAAGTGCATGTTTAGAGTATAATTAAGTTTACTTAATATACACAATACTATTTTAGAATAAATTATTTTCATAGAGAAAGTACAGAAGTAATATATATAAGAAGAAATACACTTCTAATGTTTACAGTTGATATACCAGCTCACACAATATGAAATTCTTATCTAAAAATACATTTTCAGGGTTAGTAAAAATTAGCTTATTGTCAATGTTGCTAATAACATTCATTGATTATTTTGTAGATTTTTAAATCATACCTCCTGATATTAAACTTGTAACGAATTTCCTTCCAATTGAGTCTCTCTATGTATATATAATCTATATAGATTATATGAAAAAAATAAATATATTTTTACAATTTATTAAAGACAAGCTTTTATATCTTTAATACTTGGGAAATTCTCTGAATGCCTAGAGGAACATTTTCATTCTTTTTTCTATTCATATACAGATTAGAAATATAAAAGTAGAATTAATCTAATAATTATTTAGCATCTAATGATAATTATGTTTTTGTTTCATATAATACTAGTTATATGGAAAATATGTTATATGAAAATAACAAAGCTATATGAAAAAGTAATTATTTTAAATTGGTCAACTATACATTTATTATGGTCACCGTTGCCAGGGATGTGTAAGAATATTAAAATTAAAACTAAAGCGGAAAAAGTTGTATGAATTATTGGAAAACATGACTTTCAAAGTATCCAGTATCAATTTAAGTTTATTACATAATTGTTTTTCAATATTTCATTAGGATATAGAATTAAAAAAAAATCAAGGTTTGAACAAAATGTAACCACCTTGCACTTTCTATAATTGTACGATCTCCACCCCTCTGGTGGCTCATAAATGTATTTGAATGGTTCTAGAACCAACAAAATATAAAATCTATGAACCGTTATGCATAATACCTAAAATGCTATGTAGTATATACTGAAGCTGGTTGTCACAGGATTTGGTCTACTTGTGTCCCATTTAAGAATGTTAAATAATTTTGTACAACAATTTTATCTTCATAAAGGAAAATAATCAACTACTTTAGCAATGCGTTTAACATCTTAAAGTGATATTTGTGTCTGAAATATTAAACATGGGAAAATATAATGACATAACATTTAAACTCGTCCTAACCGTGAAAAAAGGGCTAGAGCGGATTTAAAAATTTTATGTTTGTGAATAATAATGTATGTGTAATGGAGATACTTTGTTCAAATACAAGGAATAAGACTGTAAGGATCGTGTTCTAAAAACGCTTAAAATGTCTTTCGAAGAAGTTTCAGGAAATTTTTACTCTAGTAACACCTTCAACAGGCTAACCAAACTGTGATCTAAAGTAGCTGTCTCGGTAAACCTGAAACTAGAAAAGAAAATATTTCTTAATCTTTCCAAACTTGAAGTTCTAAAAGTCTTAGTTTGTGACATGTCAGAAACATCTTGCCTGGAGGTGCAGTTATTTCCTTATAGTTTGAATAAAATCCCTCTAAACCTAACCACGTATCTTTCTACATGTTGCATTATTTCTGTTCATACTTTTGGTTCCATTATGTCTTTTCCTTATACAAGACACAACAGTAGTAAGAAAAGACAGCTGCAATCTTTGTTCATTTTTTCCAGATGATGAGCAACTTCCAAGCCATCAACTATTAGTTTTTTCCATAGTTACATTCAAAGTCATATTTTAAAGGTTATTTCTACTAAGTCGTATTTAAGAAAACTTAGTAAAGGTCTATAATTAACTGATTTCATAGAATGTAACCAAAATGTCTTAGTTACAATTTTCAGTTATCAACACTTGAAAAATCGTTACATTAAATATTCACGAGTATATAAACAACATCAAAATGTATTTACTTGTAATTGTTTTCAAACTGAAATATTGTAGTTTATTCATAAATGTAACTACATTTGGAAAAACCGAACTAAAGTTGAATGTGATAGAAAATAAATGATTTGAACAATGACCAATGAACATTTCATCATTTTTTTTTTAATATTACTAATGTAATGATTCAGGTTTAAAAAAATCTGTGAAATATGAATAAATATATTTTTCAGGGAAATTGTGAGTCAAGTTATAAGTTTCTAGCTCAAAAGTAGTCAGAAATATAAAGGATTTTTTGGTTCCGGGGAAGTAAGCTTTGATCCCCAAACCCTATACCACTTTCTCTCCCTACTCCTGAATTACGAATTGTCATTAGTTACTCAAATAGGTAATCAACGACAATTAATGAAAAAAAAAAGTTTTTTTTGTTTTGTTTTAATGTAGAATATTGTAAGCCTATTTTTGAGCTTATTTTGTCAAATAGATTTTGAAAAGGAACAATTTCTGAAAACTCTTTTTATAGTTTCGAATTAGAATTTTCCAAAAGTCCATCTTAGAGAGTGCTTAGAGTCTAGAAGGTACCTTCATTTAATAACTAAGTTGATTCGAGAGTTGTTCATTAGATAATTTGGCCAAATGAAAAATAGTTTGGTTTTTGTAAATAAAATTAGTTTAATATTAACGATAAGTGAAGAAGACGAAACAGTATTATTATTTGACCATACTACTATTTAGTTTTTCAATGATTTTTGATATTTTCTGTGTATAGAGTGAAATGGATCACATAGCGTAATATTACGAAAACATTTAGTTATAATTTTTAAAATTGTGTTAATTAAATGCTGTTTGATAACTTACAAATCTTTCATTGTTATCAAAATTGAGTCTGCACAAATATGTACTTTTTACATATTAAAATTTTTAAAATCGTATCTTATTTTGCACCAGATTCCTCTATTTTATTTTTAAAAATTAAAGTTAATCAAGCGAAAATTTTTTACGAATAAAGGTTCTAAACAGCTGAGTATGTTTTCACATTAATTTTTTGTATTAAACTTATTTGTAATTAATCGTAATGAACTAAAACCGAATTACAATCATCGTTTAATTCATTAGGCTTGTATGCTAGAACTGATGGAAGGAATGCTCGTGAAAGGAGAATGTAACATGGAAGGAGTTTCTAAAGCAATAGTAACCATCGAAGAAAGTATGAAGATGCCACCGTTCACTTCAAAGGGATAATGTATAGTTAATATTATCAAGAATAACTTGTAGTGCCGGATTTTGTAATGGTAATAATTTACAGACATCGATTGAAAGAATGGTAATAAAAAATCATAAGCCAAATTGTTTTTTACTAACCAATTAATGAAAAACGTTAACCGTAAAGAGTTATTTCTTAAAATGACATTTCTTTTGGAATTTCTTTTAAAAATGACTCATCATAATGTACCATTGTTATTATGACCAGTATTTTACGTTCATCTTCAATATTGAAATCTTGGATAAAAAATATCCCGTACTACTTTGGCAATAATTTGTATTCGTATTTTTGTAAAACATTATTTCCAATATTAGTTAAAAAGATCACTTCAAACAAACTTAGAAAAAACAACGATTAACTAACTAATAGAAGAACTTCTAAGTAACAAAAAAAAAAAAAAAAAAAAAAAATTCATGGTTATATGTAGGCTATCAAAAAACTAAACAAAACTAACATATATTTTATATGAAAAATTTAATTTTTACTTTAAAACAGTTAACATTTGTATTTTCTTCAGACCATTCAAAATGTAATATTTTACGTTAAAGTTAATTTTAATAATTTGGTCAGGATATTTATAAAACGCTCAATATTTCTTTCCCAATTTCTACAATTGTTAAAATTATGATAATATGTTTCTTAAAATATGTGCATGTAGAGAACACACTCGTGAACTAAACATTAAAGTCCATTTCTGTTGTCCAATAAACGTGATTATATTACATAAGCTTACACTCATACAAACACTACGACATCTATCTCTCAGTAATATAAATACTTGCATTTATGGTGTTAATTAATGTATATATTTTTAATTTGGATTCAAGCCAACGTGTAACAATGGAAACAATTAAATTATAAGATAAATTGAAGTATTAAGATGGTGTTTTGGTGTATATTTTTTTTCTCTTTTACTTTTTATAAAGTTGGAGATCGATGTCATTGAAGTAGAATATATTTTCTTACCTATGACATCGTATCCTCCCTATATTATCAATACCAAAAGACAGCTAAAAACAAGTCTGTGGAAGGATTGCCGGAATGGAAAGTTATGTATCGGTTGAAGAATGAACGAAACAAATTTAATATTTTTATATCACAATCTAATAATAGTAAATCTGTTATTCAAAGTTATAGTAAGAAAGAAGGTCATAAATGATGTATATTGTTTTTATTGAACAGCATTTTATAAAACAGCATGTACCACTAGATATCACACAGGGCTTACAGAAGTAAGTAGAATACATTAGTTACAAAAAATACAAAAACAATATCCGTGTGACAAAACAATGTAAGTACAAAAATTAAAATGTGTCCTCAATTATTGTCCTCCATAAGAATCCTATATGATTGGAAAATTAAGTACGTTGGTAGGTATCTTCAATATATTTAACAAACAGAACAAATGAACTTTTACTAGAAATTAAGCTATTAAGAGCTGGAGGCCAGTTAATGTAAGCTAATTAAAAGGAAATTCCTCTGCGAGGCCAATTTTGAACATAGAAATCGAATGTGCTCGACGTCCTCATCACCTCCGGCACTGCAGTCGGAAATCGCATTCGAACTTAAATTGAATCTGTTGAGGTATTTTTTGAAGTTACCGTGACCTGTAAGAAGCTGCGTAATTTTCAAATTAGTAGAAAAAGTGATGGCAAGACAGTTTTATATTAATGTTTGTGAAAAATATCTTAGGGATGCTTGCTGTATCTGAGTTAATACATATTTCGTTCCATGATTTCAGGACACTTTCCTTCATAATCTTCTTATAGTACGATTGAGGAACATTGGCTTGAAAATCAATCTCCCGTTTCGTGGCAGTCTTTGCAAAATAGTCATCTCTCTCGTTGCCCCCAATAACACAATGTCCACGTACAAAAGAAAAACAAACTTGTAATGTTCTGATCTCTGAAATATTTTAGTTGTTTCTGAATTTCAACATCAAAAGCATTGAAGGAAGAAATGCTTTTTAATGTTTCCAAAGATGAGAGTAAATCAGAACATATTAGATACCTATGATATATGACGTAAAAATAGAATAGTTCATATAAATTCTAATACTAGATTCAATATATCAGTCACAAATCCGATCATTACCGTGGGTACGAACCTAGCATGTGTTGTTTGATACGAATACGGCGAATAAGGATACAATTTTCAAATCAACCTAATTTTACTATAATTTTAGGAAATGGAGATAGGTTTTTAGCTGACGAAAAAAAGCAGTGGGAAAGTCTATAAATCACAAAGAACTAAATCATTACTGTGAATTAATAAAAAATATAAAATATTACTCATATTTAATCTTCATTTATCAAACAAAAAATTAAACAAACGAGCGAACCAAAAAACTAACAGACATACAAGCATTTAAACTTACCTTTTGATCCTAACGATAAGGAAGTTCGTGCGCAGCTGCAGAAGCATAAAACAGATGTAGCGGAACTTAAATAAAACTAATGTTCTATTTACTTCTGCATCATAAAGTCATGAGTTAAAAGTGGATAAAAACTTCTGGGTATATCGCCCAACGCTAGATCTTTTAAGTGGCATCATGCAAAGAAATATATATTTTTAGAAAACCCTTCGCATTTAAGATAAATTTTTTGTATATAGTTTTATAATTTATATATCATTTGAGATTATTTTCAAATTTGTTGAATTATTATATTTATGCAGTTTTAATTATTATATTTATGCAGTTTTAATTATTATATTTATGCAGTTTTAATTATTATATTTATGCAGTTTTCATTATTATATTTATGCAGTTTTCATGATTATATTTATGCAGTTTTAATTATTATATTCAATAAAAAATATTATATTCAATATAAATTATTATATTCAATTAAATCTAAAATTAATTTTTATTAATTCATACAAAAATATGTTTGGATATACGAACTTCTCAAACGATTGTAATCGATTTAATACAAGTCAGTCTTGCTCTCATTTTCTAAAGTCAAAATTATATTCCATTTATTCAAAAATATTTAAAATTTCTATCAAAAAGATCTTTAGATACTTGATAAATTTTACTCACTAGTACAAATGTAAGTTCATAGCAATCAGAATTGAATTTACCTCATAATATTTGAAAAATTTAAAGCAATACTATCGAATAAGAATTCTTAAATTAGTAATTTTATGTTTAAGTATTTTTATTATTTCGTAAAGCAATAGCAATATAAATGCATCTATGTGGAAAATAAATCTAAGGTACTTCTAAAGTCAAGTCGTATGGAAGTAGCAATAAATTATTTCCGTACACTGTTCTTTCATATTACCATAAAAAATTATATTTAAAAAATAAATTGGCTTGAATTTCAAATACAAAAATTACTGTTGTTGTGAAGTGTAAAATTTATCTTACTAACAAGCTGTATCTAATAAATGAAGTATATATATAGTTTTTATATAATTTTTTTGATGTTAAGTGAGTAAAAACTTTCTGCATCAACACACATTTTCAGTACTGATAAATCAGAGTTGTTTTAAATTAGAAATACTCCCTGAATAAGATCAAGTAAATTAATCTATTCCTCCTACGAAGATTGCTTTTCACTAAACAGACAATAATTTTTTCGAAAAAGACTGCAATCTTTAAATCTTTTCGTAGGAATTTAAATAATTATTTTGAAAAGTGGAAGTGGAAGACAACATTTGTTATTTAAAAAGTTGTTTTCTCATCTGTTCTACAAGTGTCAATGTTTGGTAATATATTAACTTTTAAGCATTGAACCAGAAAATGACGATACATATATTGTATATTTCTGTTTAAAAGGAAAAATTATTGATTACAAAATATTTATCAATAAATAATCATATTTGAATTAAATAAGGCTATAAAAGTATATTCACCTTATATTAAGTGAATTCAAATACAAAAAAAAAAAAAAAAAAAAAAAAAAATCCAAATAAATATTAATCTATCCAAATTATCAAGTATCCGAATATCTATAGTTACAAAACCCTTTTACAAATGTTTATACAACTTGAGTTTTTTTTTTTTTTTTTTTTTTTTTTTAAATAACCAGTAAAAAAATAATTAAATGCTCAAACAAATCATTTATAAAATAAGGAGGTTTTTATCAATACACTAAATAATAATAAAAATAATTTTTCCTCATCAACAACTTTAAAGTATTTATTAAATTTATTGTTGTAAGAAACTAAAAACTAAATCACGATGCACTCAAACTAGCAGCTTAAAATAAGAAAGAGTGCTTTACGTGTTCAGTCAATTATACTATACTATATATAATTATACTAAAAAAGTAGTCAAATTATCGATTATTTTAGATTCACTAAAATTGTAATTTTAAATCTTATAAATATTTTTTAGATATACCTATGTTCTTTAATTAGTTATTTAAAAGTTTATGCTAAATGAAAGGAAGAGGACACAGATAAACATTAAGAGTTTGGAAAAGTGTTTAAGTTGGTTGTTTTAAGATTATCTGGCGCCAACAGCAACATGAAGACTATAATGCGCCAAAACTTCGCCATTTGACAAATAAACATACATTTACAAATACCCATGCTTTACACGGGACTCGAACCCGCAACCTCGCGGACTACAGGCTAGCATGCTAACCAATATACCGTTTAGTTGGCGAAAAGTGTTAAGGAAAATGAGTTTAAAAAAAGATTTTTGTGTAAATATGAATAAATATTTATAAACATGTCAATTAATTGATGTATACAGAACTTGAACATCTACTTTTATTTAGTTTAAAGGATTTCTAAAAAATTTTGTTGGAAAAACATAGATATTAAGAAACTTACTTTTAAAAACAATAAAATTGAAAATTATTAAAATTGAAAAAGTAATTACAATCAAAGAAAACATATATCAAACATCTTTTTTTTAATTTGCTTTTCAATAACATACTTTAAAAATTTGAGTATGAAAAGTAAAAATATTTTATTGGTATTTTCCAGAAAAGCATTATATTATTAATTATGTTTTTTGTTTCCAGCTCATTAACGCATTTAAAACTAATTAAAAAGAATACAATTATGCAGTTACATTATTTATTTGATGCAATTGAGTCATTTTCCTTCCTTTCAAAATTCTAAAGTGTGTTAATGATTTATTGTCACTATTCTCCATGACATCCCTTTCAAAATGTGAAGCAAATTGCACCAAAAGATGATGGAGAGTGCAATTTGTTTGACCCCCCCATCACTGCTCAGACAAGTGTAAAATATCGATACTGAATATGAGTTACTACTCTGAATGCCTTCATCTCGTCAATATTACCGCACAGTCAACTAAAGGCTTCAAGTAAACAGCAAGAAACCTTAATTGAGGCAAACTGTGATGGATGGGTCTCTGCTTTCAGAAACCCTTTTGAAAAAATAAAATGCAGGACTGTGAAATTTCGGTCTTTCAACGGTAGTCATGCAAAAGGAGCTAAATTGAATGGTTAGTGCTACTTTAAATCTGAAAGTTATTATATCAATTTGTAAACGTGTTTATTTGACAATTGTGCATTAATGACGTAACTCAAGCTTTTATTATAAATTTATTATTTTAGACGTACGCTTCAGCATTATTTATTAGTAAATAATAATAAAAGTAAATATATATAAATCATCCTACTCACAAGAAAAATGGGAGTATTAAAATTTCAAACATGATGTTATTGCTCGCATTTTTTCATTTAATTTATAAAACAACTTTTAATAATAAATACTGTAAAAGGTATACGAGGTGCAATTCCCCCCCCCCCCCCCTTCATATTACTTTCATGTGAAGAAATCACAGAAAACAAACTCAACGTTGTGAAGATTAATCAAACTTTAATAATAAGGAAAGTAAAACAATTACAAGAATTCTAAACAATTAATTTTAAATATTGCTTGATATAATTTTTTACTGTTTAAACGTTTTTTACGTAGTTTGCATACTTATTTAGGGATTCTGTAAATATACTTTTTAAGAAATATTCAAAAATATATTCAAACAAAGTTTTTTTTTTTCATACTATAGGTGCATAAAAGGTAAAAAATAAAATCCTTACTTTGAAATAAACGAAAAAAGGTAATTTTTTTTAAATGTAACGCATGCTACTTTCCAATAAGTTATGTAAAGGATATCCGAGCTAAAAGTATACAAAAGTTAAGGCTCATTTTTACAAGATTACCCATTAGAAGGATTTTTTTATTAAAATATGAAGTAGATCTCCCCAAGTCTTAATATTAACAAATTTCGATGTGTTCACTTTTGTTGGCAAAAAACAAACTTCTTATCAGCAATCCCGTTCTCTTCAAGTGTTTAGTAGAAAATCAAGAACTATTAGAATAAGTTAACGAAATTGTTGAATTATAAGTTTTTTCAACTTATAGACAGTTTCAATTTTTTGTTGGTACTCAACTTGTTTAATGATTCCCAAGATAAAAGTATACTGCTGTGCAACCTGGGAAGTGAAACATCCTCATCACTTAGAAAATAGAAACATATAAGGATACTTCATTCATCAATCCTTTTTATCCTTTTAATTTATCAAATTCAAGCATCCAGTCATATCATAGATTTAAAATATCAGCTAGGTGGAGTTTATAAGTTTTCCTTGAGCAACAATGATCGAATTACGTGAATCAGATCTTCATACCGAAGAAGAAGAAAAAAATAATAATCATTTCACATTTCAATTGTGAATGCAACAGTGGGGCACATGAAAAATCACTGAATATTCCAAAAATGGTTCTATTATATTATGTATTCCGTTGTTATGAGAGATTCAAGAAAGATGGTTCAAAAACCTTTCACAGGTGCGTGTTATTTTTAAAAGTTTCTCTATAGTCAAGGTTTTATAGTAGACTCTTAAATTTGTTTTTGTTTCGCATTCAAAGAAACCAATCTTCAATGGATTTACTATGAATGATATTCTTTTACTTACAAGAACACAGCAATTTTTCGAAAGATAATAATTAGAAAGCTTATGATATTAATGCTAGTGGGTTTTATTTTTACTTAAAAAATCATCATCCTTTTAACACCACAACCTTTTGTCAAATATGGATTATGGATTTCAAACTTTATGCTTATGTTATTATAAAAAGAAGCACTTTAAATCTTGTTATGTTAAAATTTTTATCTTGAAAGTAAGCGCAAGAAATATCCTGGATGAAAATTTAATTGAATTATAGCCTTCCACAAAATACCGCCCAACCTTATGCTAAGAACTGAACACAATAATTAAAAAAAAAAAAAAAAAAAAAAAAAAAACTATAAATTTAAAAGAAAAGCATATTAAAATAATTCATAAAACTTAATGCAATAAAAAAAAATCTATCCATTACGAATCAGATATATCTTTCCCATCACACATCAAGCCTTTATCCAATTCATGGCGTTCAAAAATTTACGCCGACAGCCTCGAACTCGCATAATAAAACCAATCCAAGTTTTGCCGAATAAACGGCGCCCCATTTGCATTTTTTTAGTTGCGATATCCACCGTGCAGGTGTCGCTGTTACGAGACTTGAAATAACTCAACAGCTGGATCGGACATTAAAACTTTAAGTAAGAAATTTAAATTGGGATAGAGAGTGGGTAAAATATATAAAAGAAAATCTCTGGGTATTATCTGAAACGGATACGTTCTCTGAGCAAGCGTTCCTCCAAAGTCAGCGCAACCGGGATTATTGAATTTCGAAAAGTGAGACCGACCGAATCTTGTAGGAACTCGAGAAAAGTGAGTTAAGCTGCAATAGAAAACTGCTGAAATCGATTTATTTATTCGAGGGAGAATTATTTGTAGGTTCCTCCACCCCATTCCCCTTAGTCGTATATCGTCTGAGGTTCCAATAGAATGAAGGAAGGAAATTTTCGATAAATTTTTATTTTCAAATCTTGGCTTTCGATTGAAATGACTCATACATTACAATATATGAAACTTTCATGTCAAATAAACGCACCTGCTTACTTTAGATGGGGTGTTATGTACTTGATCGTTTCTTTTGCAATAGTTCCTGTTTTAAGTAAATAGTTTTTGATTTTTTTTTTTAAACCAGAGTTGTTTTAACTTAAAAATATCTTTTAAATATTTTTTAAGTTAAAAAAAAATCTTTTCAATATCTTTTAATATTTTTTAGATAAATTGAAAAAATATTTTAAATATTAGTTATTACTTTTTCTACTTACTTTTTATACAAGAATATAAAGAATAACAGTTGCCATTTTATTATAAATATTATTACTGTCTTTTAATTATATGACAACTTCTAATTTACTCAAATAAATAAATTCCCAAATATTGCTTCCCAATTTAAACTAACATTTCACATTACAAATCAACCCATAGTATCAAAGCTATGATTTTTCCATCCACAATTTGGGTATCCTTTGATAATCTATTTATGCTAAAATAACTTTTAGGTAATTCTTTTTGTGCTATTTAAGGCTCTATGAAATAGAATACCAGTTTTCTCCCATATAAAGTACTGAAGTGTATATATATATATACTTATTAGTTTTACCAATTTATAAATTTTCTTTCACCTATAAGAACGATCTTTTTAATTTTTCTTATGTAGACAGCTATTTATGGTAATCGTAATTAACTTTGAAACTACTTCGGATTCAATCTTTATTTCAATTTGTTCAAATGTATTCGCTTCACTTGCTTTTCTTCCATTTTCCTCGTGTCCATTGAATTAGGGAGATTAATTGTGACAGCAGGAATTCTTATTATTGGAAGGAAAATTGGTAGAGAGAGTAGAATAACTTTCCTTTTCAAGATTTTTTTTATTTACATCTTCATTGTAGCCAACAAATATAACTGCAAAATTCAATTATGCTCAAATAAAAAAAAAAAAAAAAAAAAAAAAAAAAAAAAAAAAAAAAAAAAAAAAAAAAGAATATGGATAAATTCTAAAATATTTTTCTTTTATTGTATTGTAATTTTTAAGTAATAAATTGATGATTATCAAAATTGTACAAAATGTTATTTTTTAAAGTTTACCTTGTTAAAAGATAACCTTAAAATATAAATTAAATTTTACTTTATATCACTATGACTGTTGTTTGTTAATTTGGAAATATTTCTTTCTTGTAAGTGACACTTTTTCGTTTGTGTAAATGACTTATTTTATTATTAAAATATAAAATTTCTCTTTCGATGGTTATAGCACCCTATTTTTAAATTTATGTACGATTTAAAATTTTTAAATAAAAATTTCAATTAGAAAAGACCGTTCCTGACACGAACTTATCACACAATTTAAATTTATTTCTATTCTATACTGCCCTTAAAATAGTTTCTAGAGTTACATAAACAATTATTTTTGTTAAATACTAATTGCAAACAATTACATTTCCACGAAAAAACTTCTAACATTTTCAGAGGTATTCTACTAAGAATAATGATGCTAACAAATTATATATTTTATTCCCATGAAAATGCATGTTCTTTTCTAGCAGTTTACTAAAATTGAATTTTCCCTAAATTGATTAAAGTCATAGTTTTCTATAAAGAAAATATTCTCGAGGAATTTTTTTTCACGATCTTTTTTAATGATTAAAAAAGGATAATCTTTAATTAAAATAAATACGCCAAAAAAAGGTATTTCTTATAACTGTGTTGATGTGGAATAAGAGTTTCTCGCTTGAACCTTTAAACTACAACACTTAATAAGAGCAAATATATACAGCTTATTCTAAAATATCAACATGTAGGCTAATTTTCTGTTTACAGCTAATTTTGATGAGGAGATTTATGTTACGTGCTTTATTTTTTTACTGTAACTTATTTCTGTAGAAAATTAAACCTGAAGCTGCACACGCTCCAGAAATTTTTCACATGGGACAACTTCAGTCACCAGTCATCCGGGTTTCATTTTGATACGTTTCTTATCAGTTTAGTGTTTTTGTAAACCTACTTTGCTTTTAACTAATGATTAAATTTTGCTTTTCTTTTCAAGGGTTTAATGAGATTTCTACATTAAGTTATAAGTCATTTTAAAACATGATTAGAAAAAATATTTTTTATCATATAAAAATGGTTTTGTAATTCTAAAAATTACAAGAAAAAACAACAATTAAAGTATAATTTCTAAAGAAATGTACTTCTGAATTTTTAAAAAACATGTTTTTGATTTATGATAGTTAAACAAAAGTCGAAAATATATAATTACTATAAGTATTAAAACAGTTTTTATAAAGAATTCTGCTTCTTAAATTTCGAAGATTTTGCAACGAATTAGTTTTTTATTAAGAAAATTCTCTTAACTTCTAACGGGATAAAGATTTGTTTTCGATTTATTAAAAAAAAATATTAATATATATTCTTTAAAAAAGTGTCCACAAAGTAAATGTCATAATTTTTCTTAAGGAGCATAAAATAAAGAATATCATCCATGGTTGCATTTGTCCTGCATTAGAGTGTTTGACTGAATATCTTGATCTGAGGTCGAAATTAACAAAATCAACATTAAATAAATTAAACTGTTGATGCATTAATTTAAATATTTGTTCCATCATAAGATTACTTTTTTGTGTCACTGCAGTAATTGAATATTTTAGCCTTAGGGTAAGTTCGGATTTAGTAATCGTCAGCACTGTAATTTTTTTAAGCGTTGATGACAACTTTTTCCTTTACACTCCAGTTATACAATGTTGTTAAGTTTTTTCCACTATCTAAAAAAAATATTTTCCTATTTTTTTTTTTATACAAACACTGACATTATAATATTTAATATCAACACTGTTCGCGATACTTCTCTCTATTTCTGAAGAACTTTCTTTGTTATATTGTATAAAAATTAATTATGTACTATCACATGCAATTTACATAAAAAACTATCTAGTTTTCAAACACATAAAAAACTAGCTAACTTTCTTCGTTCTTAATATATTAAAAAATAATGATAAGGTGTCAGATGAATAGTAATATAACTCATAAAAACAAAGTTTTAAATATAATTCCTTTATGAACATTGCCAGTATTGTATGCGATTACAACTTATTGAGCTCAGATCGAGTTTTTGTAATGCTGGATGACTACGAAGAAGAGATACTGTGCGAACAATTTACAAAATTTGTTTGCTCCAAAACTTGATTGAATTTATTGTTATCCATAATAAGTCAATCTGCCAAGTTTCAGCTCTATTGGATGATGGCAAATGGGTTATTAGCCCTCCGAAGATTTCGCTTCGTCAAATTTAATAGGGGAAGATTTAAGTCATTAAATATTTCAAATCTTCCCCTGTTTTCTCCAATACAGCTGTGCTACCTCGGATGTGCCAGTTTTAACTAGCAGAAGTTCGTTTGTTACTTCCTAGTCCTATTACAAGCATTCCAATTAACTATGTTCAATAGTGGTATGATTGTCTTTCTCTAGAAAAGATCTCGAGATTTCATAACTCGATGATTCAGTTCTCTTACATTTCTCCTTTCGTACGAAATCATTGCCAAAATGAAATATTTTGGGTGAGAGAAGGAAGCATTTCATTCAGTAACCGAGTTTAAAACTTCCAGTAAATATTCAGGGAGGTATCGAGACATCGAATTGCTTCATATATGAACTTACGTCCTTCAAAAAATTAACTTTTTTTTAATGCAAAAATATCAAGGAGATATAACTGATCTGTGCTCACTACATTCATCTCAACTTGAGGAATTAAACATTCAACACGTAAAAAATCAGCCAGGGGAAATTTTTCACAGTTCTTCAATTTTTTTTATCTATGTTCCCACTGAAAGATGTCGGTCCTGTTGTTGTACTATCTACGTGTTTAAATAGGCGTCTGAATGGTAATTCATTGAAATATAGGCGGCATATATCCCACTGTAGTGGTCTTCCAATATGCAGTTTGATCTGTCAGATTATTTCTAGCCAGTATTAATGGCAGTTCCAATCACAGCCATATGCGCTATGATCCAATGATTAAGCAAGTATGTTTATGAGCTTCAAAGGAAGAGAAGGCGCCACGAGAAAGGCCTCCCGGATTGAAAACCACCAAAACACAGTTTTTATCAATGTTTTAAAGGTTATGCGCAACTGATTTATTATTGAAAAATTATTAATTCGATTTTTTCCAAAGTTCTATCTACTTCATTTTAGACAATACAAACTAATGTACTTTGAAAATTTAGGGATGGTGTATTCTACAAATTGATGGAAAAAAGATATTTTTTTTGTATTTTTTCAAAACTTTGAAGTGAAAAAGTACTTTTATTAATCCTTTACTGCACACTTAGACGTTACAAAAGATACGAGAAAAGAAAGATACAAAATACATTTATTCGTTTCATTCACTTCGTCCAAGTAGTTCAAATTAAATTATTTCTAAAATTTGTATAACATCATTAGAAAATTTTAATTTATTCCCTGCATAATATGCAGGACGAATTCTTATTTTCAACTTACAAAATGACAAGAGCAACCCAAAACTTGATTTTTTTATACTAAAAAAAAGCTGTTGGCCGATTTTCAATAAATACGTTCAACGGGATTCTGAATGCGTTTTAGGAATTGACTCAATGGACAAATATGAAAGTGTTTTTCCCACAGGTATACATGCACATTTGAGATGTTTTTCTTTCATTTTTATATTAAAATTTTAAGAATTTTCTGAAGTATACCAGAATTAAAAATGAAGCAGTTTTAAATATAAATTTAAATTTTGTATTAATTAATTAATTAATTAATTAATTAATTAATTAATTAATTAATTAATTAATTAATTGAAATTTAAATGACCATTTAGGACCTTATTAGAATGGATATAAATAAACTTTTATTTAATTTGGAGTTATGATTTTTATTGCAAATAAAAGATATTGATACTTGCTCCCTAATAGAATTATGAATGTGACTTTAATATATATTTAATTATAAACTTTTAGATACAAATTTGAAAAGATAGTTTAAAAAAAAAAAATTAAGATAAATTAGCATTTAAAAATGTGTCTATAACAATATATATTAGATCACGCGAAACATACTCACAAGTATTTTCAACAAAATAAAAAAAGAATTTTACAATTCGGACCACGCATATTGAAGCTAGATCTGTTTGAGTTAAGTCACATAATACAAAAAAGAGATTCTTCAGAAAACAAGTTTAAGGTTTACTACACTAATTAATGTGATACAAAAGAGATTCACCGACTGTAATTTAAAAAGTATTTTGAGTTTTAGAAAGAAAACGGTATCATTTTAAAGGTAATGAATCGGAGAATATTTTTACACAAAAAAAAAAAAAAAAAATGCATGCTTCAGTCAAATTTTACGATTCCCAAAGCAGATCTCTAAAAATGTTGAAGAATACACATTCTAAAACTGATTGGGTAAAAATTATCGCAAAAATATAATTAAAATTCTCGCATAACTAAATATTCTCGTGCGGTTTCTTCTACTGTTATTTTAATTTATTAAACTGTTTTGTTTTATTTGACATAATGACACGAGCTTTAAAACAATTTTGTGTACGTTTTATTTTATGTGATGGTAGTTGTGAGTAGATGTCTTAGAGATGGTGAGAGAGAGAGATTTAAAAAAGTTATTCTTTTTTTAAACTTTTGTTTCTTTTTATTGAAAATCAAAACTTAGTTTCATATGACATGTAAATTATACTCTTTTCTATATGCTTAAAAGTATAAACTTTTGCACCTTTACAATGAACTTTTTACGATTAACTTATGGCACCTTTATCCTTTTCCTACATGTAATAACGTTTTTACAGATTGAGTTCAAAAACCAACTCTGCCAAAACCGGACTGCATTTGGCCCAAATCACTTACAAAATTTGAAAAGTTTGTGTTTTGAAAAACGATAAATGCAATTTTTTTTATCAGAGATATTTCTTTATTGTGCTTCCGTTTATTGTAATACTCAAGTATCATCTAGAAATACATATATATAATCTATTTTAAAAGTATTTCAAACAAAATCTATTTTAGAAATATATCTCAGTAAACATTCGAAATTTAAATTGAAAGTGTATTCACGATGGAATTTTAAAACACATCTAACGTCTGTTTTTGATAATTTATTCATGTAGAAATTCCCAATTTTAACAAGAAAAATATTTCAAACAGTATATTGATTCTTAAAAGCATTAAAAATGCAATCTGAACTTTCTAGAAGTTTCTTATTACAGATAATACAAATATTTATTGAATTAAATTTGAGAAATAGTTCCGAAATTTCCGTATTATATCCCACTAATGACTTTTAAATTACACTAAATGTCTTATCCTTTATGATTTACAAATCAATGCTTTTTGAAGTGCCGAATTCTTTATTTGAACAAGGTATATACTTGTTTCTTTCTCAGATGAAAATGACCTTAACGTGATAAGCGAAGGTTATATGGTGATGGGGTGGAGCGGGGGGGGGGGGGCGGATTCTGATTACTAAATGTGTATAGTAAGGGATAAAAAAAAACATTGATAAGCTTTATTCATCACTGAGATTCTTATTTCATTTAATGATATCTAAAGGGAACTATATTTTCTGTAGTTTTTCTTTGGTGACAAAACAAGATATTTCAGAACCTTTTGGGACCAAGAGAAAATAGTGAAGATTGACAAAGAGAGTTCGATAAATGGAGCTTTAATTATAGTTAAGACTCACAATCCCCATTTCATAATTCTACCAACTTTAAATATGTTAAAAAAAATTGTCGATGTCATGCAGGTAATGTTTTTTGCTTGTGATATTTGACAGATGTTTTGTAAATAAAAACTTAAATTTTGGTACCTCTTCATTTTACAATATTTTTTCTTTTAAATACAAGATAGGAAATAAAACTTTAAAAAAAAAAAAAGCTTTTAAAATAACTCCCACTTGTAATTGTATATCTTGAAACAAGATTTCAGTATAATATTATTTATGATCAATTAATGAACAATTTTGGAAAAGGGGTTAGTCATTGTACATGGTACGCATGAAAGTTAAGATATATTAATATAACTCTACTTTCGAGATTTTTATATTTATATTTTTCTTTTTAATGTATCATCTTTTTTATCACCACTTAGTCATAAGAAACAACTAAAAAAATTAGTGATATTTTAAGTATCCCAAAGTTTAAAACTGAATTCCAGCTTTTTGAGGTAAAATATTGTCATAAATTATATGCTACATCCTTAATCTCATTAAATATTCAGGTTTAATACCGAAAAAGAAACGAATATATCTAGATCGTATTTGGTTGCACAAAAATGAAGATACCCGAGTGAAATAAACTTCTTTGGGAATAAAAACATAATTTAATACAACACATAAAACGAAATTCTTATTTATTTTAAAACTTTTGGTTCAAATTCCCTTACTCCACCTGATCCAAACAGAGAAACAGTTGAAATAGCCTCATATGTAATGTAATTTTGACTCCAACGACCGCAAATTGGATTAAGGTTTGGAAGCAATCGGCACTTATGAAAGGATCGATAGTCACGCCCGAAGAAAAATAGGCGGAAGTCTTGGAAAACTTAGTTACCATAACCAAATGAGCCATTGTGGAATGAGTTCTGTTTGCTGAAAATGAGTCGCACAGCCCTCGCTTGTCTTCTTTTCGGAATTTAAGAATGAGGATGCATTTTCCCACAGTGTTGTATATTATATCGACTAAAATAACAATTTCAGACTTGCTTATTGGAAGAAAGTCGTACCCGGTAATCTTGTTTCATAATTATCTTGTATTGATGTAGTTTTAGAAGGAACGTATGACTTTCAGGTAGAGATTTTTAAAAGAATAACAAATAATGCTAAGAACTGTAACGATGTTATTATTTAATTTTATATACACTATGAATATTTTAAAAATGTTTTTGAATGTGTTATTGCGAATTCATTTAAGGATATTGGGTTTTACAGAAGGGTTATTACTTAATATTATACTTAGTATGAATGTTTTAGAAAGTTTTTAATCAAGACCATTTATGTATTATGAAGTAAATGTTTCATTTTGTCACATAATGCAAAATATAAAAAAAATTATCATTATAATTTTGAAAGGACTGTCATGCATTTTAGTGGAAATATTTCAATCTGTATTTTAACTTATCATCAACAGAGCAAGTTTACTAAACAACTGTTTAGTTGAAAGAACAAATGAAATGTTTTTGATATTTTGAAGAAAATTTTATTCTGTTTGGGTTTATTATTGATGCGGTGATATATTATGTTGAAATGTTGTATAAATGCAATAGTAATTAGCATTCCTACTTCTTGAAGCTTAAAATATGCGATAAAATGTTCTCAAATTTAATCTTTTGGTTTAATTATTATGGTAGTCCCACAGTTCTATCAGTAATACATTTTTAAGAAATTATAGAACATATATTTATTGAAAAAATTACAGTTCCAAACAACGACAACAGCATAATTGTAGACACTCAGACTTATGCGCATTAATTCATATGTTTTAAAAAAATTAAGTTGTTTGGTAAGGTAGTGGGAACTGTTTTTGGTGGAATTAAGTCACCGCATGGAGTAAGAGGACTTAATAACGCCACTGCTATTTTCTCAAGTTAAAACTCATAGAAATGTTATTGTTGAAATTTTAAATCGTTGGTATTGCATTCTAAAAATTTTGTTTGTCAGAAATTGTGTAAAACAATTTGGCTCCATAACTGCACTCTGTAGTAGCCCCATACCTCCACTAAAAGATAACCAGTTACTTTTGATATCAAGAGCTTTTTTACGGCTATTGCCAAAATAGAGCAAGGGAGTATACTTGCAACCCCTGACTTGTGGAAATTATTGAAATTTAGAGAAAAACATTAAAATTTTTAAACGGCTTTTTCAACCAACAAATAATCCGGCTGAAGACACGAGTATTTGCCAGCATTTGATATAATTGCTAAGAACGGCATCTAACATTTATCAAACTTATAGCGCACACATTAAAAAAACCAAAAACAATAATAATACTTCCTAATTTAAAAAAAAAATCGCTGCAAGAATTGTACAAAAAACAACAGAGGCATTGCTAAAATGTTAATTTGTCTTGAAGTGTATACATTTTTTTATTTTATACGTCTTAACTCGTAAATGAATAAACAAATGAAAACTTAAATTGTTCTCACGTTTCTTCAACAATATGACATAAGAAAATAAATCTTATCTTTCGTCAATGAATAAACTAAATCTATACAATAATTTACTATGCATACAAAATAAATTTTTATATTCCAGAAAATGGTTTACATTATCTTGCAATACTCTACTAAAACGCCCCACAAAAACTTTTAACATTTCCATGTAAATTTACTGAGAAACCATAGACAAGATATAAGCAATCATATGATATTGCTTAAATCTCTGACAGACGTCTCGAAAAAGACTGCTGGAGAAATTCATCCCATTAGGAAATAAGTTAAGAAGTCTTACTGTAATATATCTCTTATGCAAACCTTCTGAGAAGTGAGATATAATTTAGAAAAATTATTAAGGAAATTATTCGATACCCAAACAAGACTATGAAATAATATTAATTCAATATTTAGACTCTATTGACTCTAATCTTAATTAATATTTAATATTTTTTTATCTTTATATTATTAAAAAGTTTTTTAAACTGATAGAATTTTATAAATAGACAATTTTAGTTACATGCTGAATGATGGAAAAAAAAAAAAAAAAAAAAAAATACTTAACACAGAAGTAAATTTTGATAATTGCATGTGTGTGTGTGTGTGAGAGAGAGAGAATGAACAAAGAAGCGCCAATTGACAACATTTATAAAATATAATCTGCCATTTTTACTCATGTTTGGCTGCAAACATCAGCTTGAAAACAATCCGGAGGCATTCACCATGCTAGTTCAAAACTGAAACTGACAGGCGAAAGCAACCACTCATGCTCGAGATAAAGTTTAGGACCTTTGAAGTAATCGGTAGAGTATTCCACTCCCAGCCATTCGAATTGGTTGGATGAAGGAACAAACTCGTGACATGCGTCAGGTGGGGGCAGTGAAGTGCAGCACTTGAGGAGAGAGGAGTTTTATACCTTCAGGATCATCAC